>CM059427.1:52399816-54899191 GCA_030390025.1 Squalus acanthias
AAGTTTCTGTATTCAAAATATACATGGCTGGTGGTTGGAATTATTGGTGCCTTGGCCGGCTTAGGGGTTGCCTGCTGGGTTGATTAGTGTTTGTAGCAATGGCAGGGGCCCTAGAAGCGGCTTGCTATTAGTCGTTGACGGACGGCCCTTGCAGTTTGACCATTGTGGGCCGCCCTCCTGCCTTGGTGCTGCTGATGATCATCGTCCTCGTCCTGTTCCTCCTCTTCCTCCTCCTCCTCTTGTGGTGCTACAAGGCCTGGTGGCATTGGCTGGGTCCTGAGGATTGCCATGTTGTGCAACATGCAGCACACGACTACGAAGTTCGAAACTTGCTCAGGCGAGCACTGCAGGGCTCCTCCGGAATGGTCCAGACAGCGGAACCGTTGTTTCAGCACGCCGATTGTGCGCTCAATAATGTTCCTGGTTGCTTGATGGCTTTCCTGGTACCGCAGCTCAGCAGGGGTGTTTGGCGTACGGAGCGGTGTCATCAGCCAGGTGCTCAATGCGTACCCCTTGTCCCCCAGAAGCCAACCAACTGGCTGATGCGGTGCCTCGAAAAGTTCTGCCACAGTAGTCTGGCGCAGGATGAAAGCATCGTGGCAGCTGCCCGGATAGTGGGCATTGACAGCGAGAATCACCTGTCTGTGGTCACAGACCAACTGCACATTCAAGGAATGGAACCCCTTCCTGTTCCTGAATTCCTCTGCATTCTCTCGCGGAGCACGCAAAGCCACATGCGTGCAGTCAATGGCGCCCTGCACCATGGGGAAGCCCGCTACCCTCGCAAAGCCCATAGCACGGTCATGCTGCTTGTCTGGGGTCATAGGGAAAGAGATGAAGTCTCGTCTCCTTCTGAAGAGGGCATTGGTGATCTGCCGGATGCAGCGATGCACCGCAAACTGGGAGATATTGGCGAGGTCCCCAACAGCAGCTTGGAATGAGCCAGTGGCGTAGAAGTTCAAAGCCACTGTGACCTTCACTGCCACCGACAGAGACGTCCTGGACCTCAGCTGAGGCTGCAGATCTGGCTGCAGCAGGTGGCAGAGCTCAGTGACCACCTCCTTGCTGAATCGCAGCCTTCGCAAACACAGCTCCTCGGACATATGGATGTAGGAGAGCTGTTCACGATATACCCTGGGAGGGTAAGCTCTCCTGTACATGCGCCTGATGGCCCTCCTCCGTCTGGCCATCATTGCCACTCTCTGTCTGCGTCTCACTATCCTCCGATTGAGCTGGAGCAGGACGACGCCCCCAATCATTGCAGCCCCCATATTCTCTTTGCCAGAAAAGTAATGAGGTACAGCAACTAAAGTAGCAACAAAGTTAGGATGAACTAGGCCAAAACTACCTCACAAAGCGTTGAGTCAATGTAGAAGTCTCTCTCTCTCTCTCTCTCTCTCCGAATCTCTCTCTCTCTCTCAGAACGAGTGGTGCATAAATGTCGACCACAGAAAAAGACAGGAAGAGGCCCCCTTTAAATAGCGCCCCCCCCCAGCCCCACACCGATTGATAACGTTCCAGTCTTCCGGTCGTTGGAAGCGCCAGGCGGTAAGGCAGGGGGCGCCACTCAATTTCCGCTCCGGGGCGCCCCAAGGGCGTTGCATCATGGAATGACGTCACAATCTGCGCGCGCAGGTGGTCGCAGCGGTAAGTTTTAGCGCCGCCGCACAATCTCAAGTTAAGTTCTCGAGCGGCGCAAACAGCGCTGCACCCGGGCGTTAGCGGCTTAACACCCCATTAGCGCCCTCTTAAGGCGCTAACGGGAGGCGCAACCAAGTGAATTTTTACCCCATAGGGTCTGATGAAAGGGAGGAACTGAAAGAAATCAGTATTTGTAGGGAAATGGTGTTAGGGAAATTGAAGGGATTGAAGGCCAATAAATCCCCAGGGCCTGATAATCTGCATCCTAGGGTACATAAGGAAGTGTCCCTAGAAATAGTAGATGCATTGCTGATCATCTTCCAACATTTGATGGAATCTGGAACAGTACCCATGGATTGGAGGGTAGCTAATGTTACCCCACTATTCAAAAAGGGTGGTAGAGAGAAAACAGGGAATTACAGACCAGTAAGCCTGACATCGGTAGTGGGGAAAATGCTAGAGTCCATTATAAAAGATGTAATAGCTGAGCACTTGGAAAACAGTGACAGGATCGGACAAAGTCAACATGGATTTACAAAATGCTTGACTAATCTACTGGAATTTTTTGAGGATGTAACTGGTAAAATAGATAAGGGAGAACCAGTGGATGTGGTGTATTTGGACTTCCAAAAGGCTTTTGATAAGGTCCCGCATAAGAGATTAGCGTGTAAAGTTAAGGCACATGGGATTGGGGGCAAGGTATTGACTTGGATAGAGAACTGGTTGGCAGACAGAAAGCAAAGAGTTGCAATAAACGGGTCTTTTTCCGAGTGGCAAAGCAGTGACTAGTGGGGTACCGCAGGGATCGGTGCTAGGACCCCAGCTATTCACAATATATATTAATGATCTAGACGAGGGAACTAGATGTAATATCTCCAAGTTTGCAGACGACACAAAACTGGGTGGGCGTGTGTGCTGCGAGGATGCCGAGAAACCCCAGGATGATTTGGACAGGTTGGGTGATTGGGCAGAAGCGTGGCAGATGCAATATAACGTGGATAAATGCGAGGTTATCCACTTTGGTGTCAAAAACAGAAAGGCAGATTATTATCTGAATGGCAATAGATTGGGAGAAGGGGAAGTGCAACGAGACCTGGGTGTCCTTGTGCACCAGTCGCTGAAGGTAAGCATGCAGGTGCAGCAGGCGGTTAAGAAGGCAAATGGTATGTTGGCCTTCATAGCGAGAGGGTTTGAATACAGGAACAAGGATGTCTTGCTGCAGTTGTACAGGGCCTTGGTGAGACCACACCTTGAGTACTGTGTGCAGTTTTGGTCGCCTTATCTGAGGAAGGATGTTCTTGCCATGAAAGGAGTTCAGCAAAGGTTCACAAGGCTGATACCTGGGATGGCAGGAATGACGTATGAAGAGAGATTGGGTCGATTGGGCTTATACTCGCTGGAGTTTAGAAGAATGAGAGGGGATCTCATTGAAACTTATAAAATTCTGACAGGGCAGGACAAACTAGATGCAGGAAGGATGTTCCCGATGGTCGGGGAGTCCAGAACCAGGGGTCACAGTCTAAGGATAAGGGGTAAGCCATTTAGGACAGAAATGAGGAGGAATTTCTTCACACAGCGAGTGGTGAACCTGTGGAATTCTCTGCCACAGAAGGCAGTAAAGGCCAATTCATTAAATAGATTCAAGAAGGAGTTGGATATATTTCTTCAGGCTAAAGGGATCAAGGGATATGGGGAGAAAGCAGGGACAGGGTACTGAATTTGGATGATCAGCCATGATCGCATTGAATGGCGGAGCAGGCTAGAGAGGCCGAATGGCCTACTCCTGCTCCCATCTTCTATGATTCTATTTTTCTATGATCCTTTAACTGTCATGCATGTTCCATGTGGGTTTTCTGCATGATGCAAACTAATCCATCACCTTCTTGGGTATGTCCTGTCCCACTGGCAGGACAAATCCACCAGAGGTCGGGGCACAGTGGTATACTGTTGGGGGTGTGCAGCCCTGTGTAGGGTTCTCAAAATTCCCACATTCCCCAGAGTTATTAATAAGGGGTACCCTAGACAAAATGGCTTCTAGACCTCGTGGCAGAAGCCTGCGACATTGAACAGAAACCAGGGCCCTGCAAAAACAGCAGGCCAGGTGACATGCCTGGGTCTGTAAGAGAGTTGCAAAATTCCCGGACCCCCAAAAGACTCGGAGGAAAAGAGAGAGACCCTAAGAAAAAGGGACTTTGGATATTTTAAAACCAATTGAGTGTATTGGACCAGGGACATTTTAAAACATGCCTGGGCAGACCTCAGTACAGGCTGCCAAAGGAGGCAGGGCTGGCCTCTACAGAGACAATGTTGTATATTACAGGTGGTCGACCTGTCTGGGGAACCGGATGACCCCACTCCAGCCCATCAAACTGCTTAGCATTTATACAAAGAAGTAAAGGAATGGAGTCCTCACCAAAACTCCAGGCATATCAGAAAAACATGAATAAAACAAGCCCAAAAGCCCAGTCTATTCATACCAAGGCCCAGTTTCGATGGCCCGAAACTCAACACAAATGAATAATCATCAGACCAGCAATCATCCTCCACTTAACAAATATTTAATATCGTTAAAGGCATTCTCCTGCCATTAAAGTTAACAACCTTAATGAGCCCACCAGAATTAAACAAAGCACTGGGAAGATTTGGCAGGCAGATAAGGAACAATCCAACAGTGTCACTATAGAGGAAATAACAAAAGAAAACGCTGGAAAAACTCAGCAGGCCAGGCAGCATCCGTGGAGAGAGAAAGAGAGTTAACGTTTCAGGTCGAAGACCTTTCATCAGAACTGGGAAGAGCCAGAAATCAAATAGATTTAAGGCCAGGGTAAAGCTGGGAAAAGGGGGAGGGGATAAAGGAACAAAGGGGGAGATGAAGAGACATTAAGAGACATTAAGAGATATGCAAGGCAAGAGGTGGTGTTAATGTGACAGATTAAGGCTGAATGAAGTGTGAAATCCACTGGCAGAATGAAGGACAG
Organism: Squalus acanthias; assembly: GCA_030390025.1. Lineage (NCBI taxonomy): Eukaryota > Metazoa > Chordata > Chondrichthyes > Squaliformes > Squalidae > Squalus > Squalus acanthias. The sequence goes on from CM059427.1 coordinate 52,404,436, forward strand.
CTGCCAGCTTCTAGGAGGAAAAAAAAAGGGTGGGGGGGGGACAAATAAAAGGGTGGAAAAAATAAAATATAAATGTGATTGGAGCTGAGGTTATGATCTAAAATTGTTGAACTCGATATTGAGTCCAGTGGGCTGTAGCGTGCCTAAACGAAAGATGAGGTGCTGTTCCTCGAGCTTACGCTGCGCTTCCGTGGAACAGTGTAATAGGCCGAGGACGGTGAGGTCAGAGTGGGAGTGAAGCAGTGAATTAAAGTGACAGGCCACCGGGAGCTCGGGGACCCCTTACGGGCTGAACGGAGGTGTTCCGCAAAGCGGTCACCCAATCTGCGTTTGGTCTCCCCAATGTAGAGGAGACCACATCATGAGCAGCGAATACAGTGTACTAAATTGCAGGAAGTACAAGTAAATCGCTGTTTCACCTGGAAGGGGTGTTTGGGGCCCTGGACAGTGGGAAGAGGGGAGGTGTAAGGGCATGTGTTGCATCTCCTGCGCGTGCACGGGAAGGTGCCGGGTGAAGGGGAAGGGGTGCTGGGGGTGGTAGAGGAGTGGACTAGGGTGTCGCGGAGGGAGCAGTCCCTACGGAATGCTGAAAGGGGAGGTGAGGGGAAGATGTGTTTGGTGGTGGGATCACGCTGGAGGTGGCGGAAATGGCGGAGGATGATCCGTTGAATGTGGAGGCTGGTGGGGTGAAAGGTGAGGACAAGGGGAACCCTATCGTGGTTCCGGGAGGATGGGGCAGGGGTGAGGGCAGAAGTGCGGGAGATAGAACGGACACGGTCGAGGGCCGTGTCGACCACGGTAGAGGGGAATCCTCGGTTGAGGAAAAAGGAAGACATGTCGGAAGCACTGGTATGGAAGGTGGCATCATCAGAGCAGATGCGGCGGAGACGGAGAAACTGGGAGAATGGAATAGAGTCCTTACAGGAGGCGGGGTGGGAGGAAGTGTAGTCCAGGTAGCTGTGGGAGTCAGTGGGCTTGTAGTGAATGTTAGTCAATAACCTATCCCCAGAGATGGAGATGGAGAAGTCGAGGAAGGGAAGGGAAGAGTCGGAGATGGACCATGTGAAGGTGAGGGAAGGGTGGAAATTGGAAGCATAGTGAATGAAATGTTCTAGTTCAGGGCGAGAGCAGGAGATGGCACCGATACAGTCATCAATGTACCGGAAAAAGAGGTGAGGGAGGGGACCCGAGTAGGACTGGAACAAAGAGTGTTCCACATATCCCACGAAAAGGCAGGCATAGCTAGGACCCATGCGGGTACCCATAGCAACACCTTTAATTTGGAGGAAATGGGTAGAGTCAAAGGAGAAGTTGTTCAATGTGAGAACAAGTTCAGCCAGGCGGAGGAGGGTGGTGGTGGATGGGGACTGGTTGGGCCTCTGTTCAAGGAAGAAGCGGAGCGCCCTCAGGCCATCCTGGTGGGGAATGGAGGTGTAGAGGGACTGTACGTCCATAGTGAAGAGGAGACGGTTGGGGCCGGGAAACTGGAAACTGTTAAAATGGCGGAGGGCATCGGAAGAGTCGCGGATGTAGGTGGGAAGAGACTGGACAAGGGGAGAAAAAGTAGAGTCGAGATAGGAAGAGATAAGTTCCGTGGGGCAAGAACAGGCTGAAACGATGGGTCTACCGGGGCAGTCCTGTTTGTGGATCTTGGGAAGGAGGTAGAAGCGGGCTGTGCGGGGTTGGGGAACTATGAGCTGGCGGCCGTGGGGGGAAGATCTCCAGAGGAGATGAGGTCAGTGACAGTCTTGGTCACGGTGGCTTGATGTTCGGTAGTGGGGTCATGGTCCAGGTGGAGGTAGGAGGAGGTGTCAGAGAGTTGGCGTTCAACTTCCGCTAGGTAGAGGTCGGTTCGCCAAACAACAACAGCGCCACCCTTGTCAGCAGGTTTAATGACAATGTCAGGGTTGGATCGGAGAGAATGGAGTGCTGCAAGTTCAGAGGGAGGTAGGTTGGAGTGAGTGAGGGGAGCAGAGAAATTGAGCTGGCCGATGTCACGGCGGCAGTTAGCAATGAAAAGATCAAGAGAGGGTAAGAGGCCAGAGGGAGGGGTCCAGGTGGAACGAGACTATAGACCTGTGCTGGGACAAGAGAGGGCTACAGAGATGAGAGGCTGGGACAAGCCAGTTCTACAGAGAACAGAGATTGCAAGGCAGAGCACAGACTGGTAGTTTTGCGGACTAGCAGATTACAGCAAGGGAGCTACGGAACACGGAACAGCAAGGCCAAGCAGACTGCAGTCGACCGAAGCAAGGACGAAACCGACCGCATCAGCGGATTCGCAAAGACTGAGCCTGGAGAGCCGCTGAAGTTTTCTGCCACGTACGGGGTACGGCAGCCACCATCCAACACATCGAGCGAACTCCAAGACCATGACCGGCTTAATCGACAGGATTCGACCTGTCCAGAGACCCTTATTGGTGAGCATGATCCCTGGCCCCTCACAGCACACTTAGTTAGATATGGGTAAGGGGATTAAGACTGTGATTTTTCTCCCTCGATGTGCCGTATGTTCCTCATTCCAATTTATGTGTATTTTAGTAAGTCTGTAACTATTCCAGTAATTTTTCAGTGTTGTATCGTTCATAAAATAAATATGATTTTCTTGTACCAAACCAGTCGTCTACTCCAATTCTGTATCGCCGCCTGTACCTAAGTCCGGTGTCTAGAACCCAGGGGTGTGGGAGCGATTCGAACCGCTCAGGAGCCCAGTCAGAGGCGAGCTGACTACACACACGCCACCCCCTACACCTGGGAATCCTCAACATTGACTCCGGACCCCATGAAGTCTCTGGCTTCAGGTTAAACATGAGAAAGGAAACCTCCTGCTGATTACCACCTACAGCCCTCCCTCACCTAATGAATGCATACTCCTCCATGTTGAACAATACTTGGAGGAAGCACTGAGGGTAGCAATGGCACAGTATGTACTCTGGGTGAGGGACGTCAATGTCCATTGCCAAGAGTTGCTCGGTAGTCCCACCACTGATTGAGCTAGACAAGTTCTAAAGGACATAGACGCCAGACTGGGCTTGCAGCAGGTGGTGAAAGAACCAACACGAGGGAGTAAGCTACTTTGACCTCGTCCTCCCAAATCTACCTGTCTCAGATGCATCTGTCCATGACGGCATTGGTAGGAGTGACCACTGCACAGTACTTGTGGAGAATAAGTCCCATCTTAACATTCTGGACACCCTCTATCGTGTCATGTAGGACTACCACCGTGCTAAGTGGGATAAGTCAAGAACAGATCTAGCAGCTCAAAACTGGGCATCCATGGGGTGCTGTGGGCCATCAGCAGCAGCAGAATTGTGTGCCATTACAATCTGTAGCCTTGTGGCCTAGTATACCGCTCACTCCTCCATCAACTTCAAGCCAGATGAACAACCTTGGTTCAACGATGAATGTGGAAGAGCACGCCAGGAGTAGCACCAGGCATACCTGAAAATGAGGTGCCAACCTGGTGAAGCTACAACACAGTACTACATGCATGCTAAATGGCAGAAGCAGCATACTATAGAAAGAGCTAAGCGATCCCACAGCCAATGGATCAAAGCTCTGAAGTCCTGCCACATCTAGTTACGAGTGATGGTAGACAACTAACAGGAGGAGGAGGCTCTGTGAACAACCCCATCCCCAATGGTAGGTGGAGTCTAGCACATGAGTGCAAAAGACAAGGCTGACGTGTTCGTAACTATCTTCAGCCAGAAGTGCCGGCTGGAATGATCCTTCTTGACCTCCTTGGCCTTCTTCCTCAGGTCCCCACCATCACAGATGCTAGTATTCAGTTAAATCAATTCACTCGACGTGATGAAGAAATGGCTGAGTGCACTGGACACAGCAAAGGCTTTGGGCCTGGATAATATCCCGGCTGTCGTGCTGAAGACCTGTGCTCCAGAGCTAGCCACACCCTTAGTTATGCTTTCCAGTACAGCTACAACACAGGCATCTACCCATCAATGTGGAAAATTGCCCAGATATGTCGTGTTCACAAAAAGCAGGGCAAAGCCAACCAGGCCAATTACCGTGCTATTAGCCTACTCTCAATCATCAGCAAAATGATGGAAGGAGTCGTCAACAGTGCTATCAACCACCACTTGCTTACCAATAACATGCTCACTGATGCGCAGTTTGAGTTTCGCCAGAACCACTCAGCTCAAAATCTCATTATAGCTGTGGTCCAGACATGGACACGAGCTGAATTTCAGAGGTGAATTTAGAATACTGCCCTTGACATCAAGGCAGCATTTGACCAAGTGTGGCGCCAAGGAGCCCTAGTAAAACTGCTGGCAAAGGGGATTAGGGTGAAAACACTCTAGCGGCTGGAGTCATACCTGCCACAAAGAAGATGGCTGTGATCATTGGAGGCCAGTGATTTCAGCTCCAGAATATCACTGCAGGCAGTGTCCTAGGTCCAACTATCTTCAGCTGCTTCACCTTCCTTCCATCATAAAGTTAGAAGTGGGGCTGTTCGCTGATGATTTCAGTGTTCAGCTCCATTTGCAATTCCTCAGATAATGAAGCAGCCCATGCTTGCAGCAAGATCTGAATAACGTCCAGATTGGGCTGATAAGTGGCAAATAAAATTCATACCACACAAGTGTCAGGCAATGATCATCTCAAACAAGCAAGAACATAACCACCTCCCCTTCACATTAAATAGCATTACCGTTGCTGAGTCCCCAACCATCAACATGCTGGGGGTCCCCATTGAGCAGAAACTGAACTGGACCAGCCACATAAATGCCGTGGCTCTAGAGCTGGTCAGCTGCTGGGTATTCTGCGGTGAGTGGCTCATCTCCTGACTCCCAAAAACCTATCATCTACATGGCATAAGTCAGGAGTGTGATAGACTCTCCACTTCCCTGGATGAGTGGAGCTCCAACAACACTCAATAAGCTCGACATTATCCAAGACAAAGCAGTCCGCTTGATCAGCAGCCCCTGTCTCCACATTCAGCATACCATGGCTGCAGTGTGCACTATCTACAGAATGCACTCCAGTAACTTGCTAAGGTTTCTTCAGCAGCACCTACCAAACCCATAGCCTCCACCACCTAGAAAGACAAGGGCAGCAGATGCATGGGAACATCATCACCTCCAAGTTCCCCTCCAATCACACATCATCCTGACTTAGATTGTCGCTGGGTCAAAATTCTGGAACTACTGGAGCATCTTCATCACACAGACTGCAGTGGTTCAAGAAGAAGGCCCACAACCACCTTCTTAAGGGATGGGCAAGAAATGCTGACCTTACCAGTGATGCCCACATCCCGAGAATGAATTTTTAAATACCACTTCATTGGCCAAAATTCAAATCTATAGCATTTAAGACTCCAAATTTAACAAATTTAGTTATGTCATGATTACCACTTTAATTAAAATAGTTAAATCCAGTGATATAAAACAAAGTTGAGAATTAACAGGATCCAATAAAATGAGAAACCTGCCAAATCCAATACCAGGAAACCTCATGAAACCTAAATCCAAAACAAGTGCCGCACAACATCTACAGATGAGAATTGAACTACACCTTGAAAAGTGAGAAAATTACATGGAAAGTAAAGTGATAGAAGCATGCTGTAGAATTCATAAACTCACTCAAACAGTAGTGTATAAGGCAAATTAATGAAGTGACCCAACGGGACAGAGTAACCTGATCCTTTGATAGCACAAGTCAAGTAATTAAGTCGAAATGGTAACAAAAATCAGGCGCGAAAAAGAAAAATAGGGGGTGAAATTGGATTGGGCCTGAAAACGGGCGCGGGGAGCACAAAGCGCGATGTGCCCTCACCCGTTCAAAGTGGCGCAGGCAGCACGCAAAATTCGTGCTGCCTGCTCATTATAATGATTGGAGTGCTGAGCTCAGCTCTAAACATGCTGCTGGTTGGCTCAGTGCTCAAGAAGGGGGCCAATAACGGGTGCACTCTACTGGCCAATAAAATTTTGCTGAGGCTCTCTGCACTTCTTAAAGGGGAAGTGCTTTGTTGCAGAAGCACCTCATTGTCACTCTGGATGCAGCCATGTCACAACAGGGAAGAGAAAGGGAAAGGCGCTTCTCAGATACAGCACTGGAGGCCTTGGTCCTTGGGGTACACAGAAGAACACAGGTGTTCTCCCCACAGGGGAGCAGGTGGCCTTCCAGGCAGAATACTGGAAGGAGTGGGAGGAGATAGCCGGAGCCATCAGTGCCACATGTGTTGCCCCCAGGACCTGGATCCAGTGCCGCAGAAGTTTAATGACCTCACACGAGTGGTCAAGGTCAGTGAATGAATCTGCAAATACCATATCCCACCAACTGCACCACTAGCCTCACACACTGCTCAATGCACCATACCCCCATCACTTATCCACCAACGATCTCTACCTATCACCACTCATAGCTTCACCTCACACTCACAGACTTACCACTTCTGCAAGCCTCACATCCACACCTCACAGCTTGCACACACTGCTAGCTATTCAACAATGACAGGCACATCACCCAAACACATTGCACCATACTCACTGACACACTTCCTTTTTTCCTGCAGGCCAAGGTTGCTCCCAACCGCCGTGAGCAGAAGCAGACAGGCGGAGGGGAAGCTCATCTTCAAAAGCTTACTGTGCTGGAGAAGACGGCGCTGAAGATAATTGAAGGGGCAGTCACTGAGGCCGTGGCCAGCGGCGAGGTTGAAAGCATTGTTGATGATGATGGTATGCTCATATCTAATCCTTCTTCTCACATCCCACTTCCCCCTCATCCCACAATCTCTGCTCACTTACAAGCTGCTGATGGTGTAAGTATGCACATCTTGCTTTCCCCCTCCCCTCATCATAACCCAGCCCTTGTGCCTTTCTCCTTTCGGATGCCCAAGAACTGCCAGCCGCCCAGCTGTCCCCGGCCTAGTAGAGGTGGAGAGTGATGGAGAAGAAGAGGCACCGTCACTCGATCTGACACTCCCAGGCACCAGCTCAGAAATGGCACTGCGCGAACCCTAAAGGGTAGTATAGAGGCAGGATCTGCACGTGATGAGTCACCGGGCACAAGTGAGCTGCAGGGGAAAAGGGTAGTTTGGGCGCCAGCTCCTCCAAGGGCGAGTTCGCTCACGAGTCCTGCTGTACAGGATTCAGATGATGACTTCGATGGGTCGGCCTTCAGAAGAAGGGTGATGGGCATGCTCACAGAAATGCTTGGTGCACTGGCAGGCCTGCCAGAGAGCCTCTTATCAGCATCAAGGAGCATGGAGGTGTTCGGCTCCAACCTTGCACGAGGCTTTGCGCAGAGCTTGGAGCCCATGATTTTCAGGATGGAAGTGATGGGCAACTCCATCAGAAAACTTGTGGACCCAACCATGATACTGGATGTGATGGACGATGTTGCAGCTTCCATTGCAGCACAGTGTTAGAAACTAGGGGTGCCTAAAAATACTGTGTTTAAATGATAAGTTTTGTTTTCCTGGAAAGCTTGCATTAGAATTTGAGACAGTCTTTTTAATCAGTTAGATTAGGTGAAACATAAACATTCCACACGGGGGCCCATAGGATGGTCCTGCCAGGCTAGTTATCTGTTGTTTGTAAGTTAGGGTTTTGACTTTGTTAATGTAACTTTAATTTGGCCAGTGAAGGCCCAACCTATGTTTCTTCCATTATTACTAATAATCATATTATAGTCTCCACAGATGTATTTTGAAAGGGAAAAAAGGTATAACAACAGCTATTGAACACTGAAAGCAGCGTAATTCATGGGAAGTCTGGCTGTGTAAAAGTTCTCAGAGAAAAGCTCACAGCAGAAAAGGGGAGGGAATCATGAAGGTCAGAATGGTGAGATAGCGACTGGTTAATGTGCGACAGCTCTGGCTGGGGCCAGAAGGACAGGGCCGGGCCTTGTATTTGCTGGGTTAAGGGGGAGAGAGTAAAAAGAGATAAGATGGATTCCAATGGAGGAACCTTCAAAATGTAAGAACAAGAAAGATAAATTGGATGAAGTAATGAGACCCTCTTTTGGGGAGGGCTTTCATCCAAGAACCAAGACAAAGAACTTGAGCTGTCATTGGTTGATGACGTTTTGGAGGAACCTCTGTAGCTTCAATGGTCTTGTCAATAACTTGGCCTCAGGCCCACCCCTAAAAAGAGAATAAAAAGTGACACCCCAAGGGCTTGCCCACAGACAGTGGAGGGGAGAGCCAAACAGAAGTTAAAAAGAGAAGTTGGGCTGGTCGAACGCTCTTTTGAGAGTGATCCCATGCTCACCATCAAAGGCCCGAGAGAGAGAGAGAGAGAGAGAGAGCGAGAGAGAGAGAGAGGCCAGGAGCCAGAGAACTGTTCACGCATGCCAGTCGTCTGTCTGATTGGGTCCGGTACAAGCTGCTTGTTATGGTCGTATGTTTTTGCTGTATTACTAGTGTGTTGTATTCCGTCCTAAACTCTGATTAAACACAATATACCCACCATATTGGTTTGCACTCGATCCTGTTTACCAGAGATACATGAATCTCTACAACAGGTGGAAGCGACCCAATGTCTGAGTGCTGCACAGGAAGATCAAACTGCTCTCATGCAGGCTCAGCTTGCTGCCACACAAGCTCAGACCGATGTCATCATGGCTGGGTTTACATGTATGGAAAGGGACTTACAGGGTCTCACAGCAGTCCAGCAATCTGTGCTCCAACAAATGGCTAGTAATGCTGAGGCACTGCCCTGGGGGAGTGGCAGTGGGTCAGTGGAGCAAGAACCCGCTGTCCTCTCTCAGGATGACAGCATTCCTGCTCCCACCACTGCCACTCCACCAGAGCCCTGGCTGCTGCCTGTCAGTCAGCCAGCCCAGACTGCTGCCGCCCATGCCGAGGTGGTGCAGTCTACAACCGGGCCTTTTAGGACCCAGAGCTACTCGAGGTCGTCCTGCAAGGCCATCTGCAATGTCCCCCACAGAAAGTCAGCAGCCTTACACCAGACGTGCTGCAGTCACTGGGGAAGCACTGTGCAGGAGCATTAGAATAGGCAAAGGAACACGAAAGACAGACACTCAGGGAATGCACAAGGGTGATTAGTTGACGTTGTTATGTAGTTTTGGATTGATTCATTTATAAATTATGTTTGGAATGTTTGTTTTGTGGTGACTTTCATTTCAGCTTTGTGCTCAAGAGGACGCTGTGATGTTCTGTGACAGAGGGATGGTAAGGTGGGGAATTGGTGAGCAACAGGTTTCATTCAGGGGAACCGGATTCTGATGAGGTGCTCTCGGACAGCCTGCCCAGAACGGGGATCTGTTGCCTGCCTTCTCCCTTCCTCCTCCTCCTCTTCCTCTTCCTCCTCCTCTTCCTCTTCCTTCTCCTGAGTTGGTCCCAGAACTCGTGGTGGCAAGGACTCCGCCTTCATGATAGACAAGTTGTGGAGGATTCAGCAGACCGCCATGAAATGGGACACCCGCTCCGGTGTGTACTGCAGGGCTCCTCACTGAGCAGTCAAGGCAGTGAAACCATTGCTTTAGCACCCCGATGGTCTGCTCGATGAGGTTCCTCATGGCTGCATGGCTCTCATCATATGATTGATGGCCACGAGTGGTGGGGTTGCGGAGGGGAGTCATCAGCTAGGTGCAGAGTGGATAGTCCTTGTCTTGGAGCAACCACCCTCGGGTTCGATGTGGTGGCTGGAAGTTTGCTGGCACATGACTGCTGCCAGGATACTGGGCATTCACCATCATGATGTGCTGGGCATGGTCGCACACCAACTGCACATTAAGTGAGTGGTAGCCTTTGCGGTTGCGGTACATCTCAGGATTGATATGCAGTGCCTGCAAAGCCACTAGTGTGCAGCCAATGGCGCCCTGCACCATGCAGAAGCCTGATATCCTGGAAAAGCCACATGCGTGCTCCTTCTGCTTCTCTCTGCTCAGAGAGAAGACAATGAAGTCCCTTCTCCTGGAGTACAGCGCACCTGTGACCTGCCAGATGCAGCGATGGAGGGCGAATTGGGAGATGTTATCTATGTCTCCTGCTCCAGACTGGAAGGATCCGGTACAAAAAAAAATCAGGCTCACAGTGACCTTGAGGGCCACTGGCAGCACCGTCATCACCCTGCTCTGAGGCTGCAGGTCTGGTTCCAGAAGGTGGCAGAGTTCTGTGACCACCTCCTTGGTGAAGCGGAGCCTCCAAATACATTGCTCCTGGCTTAAGTGCAGGTAGGAGAAGCTATTGGAAGACCCTAGGTGGGTAAAGCCTCCTGCTGAGAGCCCTCCTGCCCCTCCTCCTTCTGCGAGCAGCTTGTTCTCTTTTTTGCTGCCTCTGCTCCGTCTCCCGGTCATGTTCTAGTATGAGGGGCACTGCAAGTAGAGCCCTCATGACTGGGAGCAAGTGGTCAGAGCAGAACCCTTGAAATCAGAAGCAAGGCCTTCTCCACTTGCAGCCACTCCCTGTCACCTCACCAACTTTAAATAACTATAGAAAGCTCCAAACAGTTGCACAAACTTGCACAGAGCCAGTAGACATCAAAAAGCAAGTCAGCTGCAAGTTGTTGATGATCTCTTTAAATAGCTCGGGTGGGGGGCCCATCATGCAGCTGAGCACATGTTCTGCTGTGCGTGATTTGGAGAGGGCGTGCAGTCGAGTGGTGACGTCCAAAATAGCAGGTCGATTGTCAAATCAGTGTTGAACGCTGATTAACGTCGCTATCTGACTGATTAGCATTCTTCTGGTGAATGCAGGCAACGGCCGTGCTACCGACCTGCCCAAAATGGCGGCCGCTGTGGCCCACACCAGAAGTGGACGGAAGCGAGGCGGCTGCCTTTTTTTTGCCGAAACCGGCCATAACAGCCAGAGCCAAGGTGCCGAATTTCGCGAGCACTATTTATTTGACCTAAAGAATTACCAACTTACGTGAAAATATGAATGTATATGAAAAGACCGAGGATTTGAATGAAGAACAGTCTTGACCGAAAGCCAGTTCTCTGCAATAGAATCTAATGTCATCGTTATACCTAACCCAGCAGCATGACTCCTAACTCTTGAGGGGCATTATATATCATCAGTTGGGTACACTGCCTCCTTCCAAAAGGCAGAGACAATAAAAAACATGCATCATGCCTACATCTGTGTAATACTCTCTGAGAAGGAGTCAAAGCAACCAGTGTAACTTTCAGTTTTTGAAGCTGGCTATTTTTGACTGCCAGCAATGGGGTCGAATAGAAAACTCCCTAATAAGGAACAATACAACTTTTAAGTTAGGAAAATCCTTTGTTGTAAGTAATAAGACATTAAACTGATTACATTTTGAATAAGATTTACAATTAGACAGTGTTATTAATAAAAGATCAACAAAGCTTGGGTACAACTTTGCACTCTGTTTATGGCACTTATGATGTCACATAAATTATTTTTCACATTTTAAAATTCATTTTAAACCCTCTGGGGAATTCTAAGCATGTTTTTTTTCATTGATTGCAATACAAATTAAAATAATAATTACTTCAGCAATAATTTGGTCATGGTGTAATAAAGTGGTGACAAAATTAATGGTCTAAGTTAAAAATTATTCAAATAGCGCTGTTGAGGCTTGAAGTGCTCAGTTTAAGTATAGAAAATCTGGATCTCACAAACAATTTATTGTGGGAGTATGTTTAATTATTTAGTCATTCATCCCTTATTGGTAAGAAAAACATGAGGCAGCGTTGGTTGCCTCAGGGCAAACTAATCTTGGAGAGGGGGGTCTCAAACGGTCGTGTTTACTTGCAACACCAGATTTCTGATTGGTTCCCTAGAAAGGACAAGACATACCAAACAGTTTGTCTGGAATATGTAATTTGATCCTGTCTGCTGTAGACAACCCTGCAATGTGTAATTTGATCCAGTTTATAGTCGTACAGACTACAGAATGTGGAAGTCTAGTTAGCTTTGTGAAGATCCTCTGTTAATAATATTCTGCACTTGTAATTATAGTTGTCCTTGGCTGGTAAAATAAAAGACATTTTACTCTAATTAGTGGGTTAGTTAATTCTTTGGAGTTTTATGTTTTTTTTTCCTTCTGGGAGTGATAAAAATTCTTTAATTCTGAATGAAAGGACGGTGTGTGGGATCCATGTGTGTGGTGTGCGGGTGTTTTGCTCAGAAGTGCTGTTCCTAAGTTTACCCCGGAGTCTGCAGCTCTGGATTGTTGCAGATTGGACTGCAGGTTCAGGCCGGAACCTTGTGTGGGAGCAGAACGGAGCGCGGGCGCGCCAGAGCGCTGAACGGGTGTTCTCGTGAACACATGGTTGGTAATGGAGGCACCCAGGAGCTGCGCGTGAACCCTGCGCCGGGCCAGAGAGCATGAGAGGCAGCAAAGCGAGCAGGACCCTGAGCCTCGACATCACCAAACCCTGGAGGGTTCACACGCGGCTCCTGGGCACCTGCAGAGTGTGTGAGGATCCCGGGGTTTGGTGGTGTCAGGGCTTTAGTGTCCTTCTGCACATGCGCCATTCTGGTGTGGGGGGGGGCCCGTTGTTTAGGCCCCATCCCCATACGCGCAGAAGGATGCAGAAGACTGTGCAAACAATCACCGGCATTAGGCCCCTTATTGACATATGCAAAGAGTCTAATGCCTGTTTCAGTAATGAGTAAAGGACGCATATTTTTTTGTCCTGACCCAAAATGGCGGATGGCATACTTTCAGATGGAAATGCGCACATGCTTTCCGCTCACCATACTGGGGCTTTAATAGTCCGAGTAGCGCCCAAAAAACAACAAATTTCTAGGCCAAGAACTTTTATTAATAAAAGCTAAACTGCTTGACAGTCTTTATTGGTAGTTTGGGTCCGGAACATGGGCCGGGATTTCCAAGCTGGGGAGGAGGAGTTCTGGAAGTCCGGGTTTCCCTGAAGGCTTTGGAGTTTAGTCCCCACAGAGTGCGTGTTTTTTTAAACAGGGTCCCCGTCCGGAAGCCAGACTGATCGACAGGCTTGGCTCCCTGCTGGGCAGGGAACACTGCAGCAAAGGCTACAGCCGAGGAGCAGGTAGGTTTGTGCTGCTGAGGTTGAGATCGCGAAGGGGTGGCGGGGGGTGCTGGGGGTTGGTTACAGAGTGGCTTGTAGGGTCGGGGGGTGATCTCAGGGGGTCGGAGACAGATCAGGGACAGAGATGGAGGGTCAGTGATTGTGAGAGAGGTCCGATCGCGGGGTGGTTGGTGATATCGTGGGAGCGGTCCGAGCGTGGGGGGGCTACAATCGCGGGGGGGTGGGTGGGTGGGAGCGATTGTGGGAGGGGGCATCCGATCGTGGGGAGGGAAGCAGGTTAGCTTGGGGGCCAGGGGGACGCACTCCTGTTCCTCTTGGCCCACAAGCAGTGCTGGAAAGGCACCTGCCTCTTCCACGCAGAAGTCCACGCCTCCCTTTAACTGATGGGTTTCCCGAGGCCCAGGACAAAGGCCAGGGATAAAATCTGAGGCTCACAGCCTCTGTAATATATTTAAATGAGCCACCCGCCTCCTGGGAGCTGGTTGGTCGCTCACTCACCCTATTCCACCTCCGTTAATGGCCTACTCCTGCTCCTATCTTCTATGTTTCTATTATATTCAAGAAGGAGTTAGATATATTTCTTAAGGCTAAGGGATCAAGGGATATGGGGAGAAAGCAGGGACAGGGTACTGAATTTGGATGATCAGCCATGATCGCATTGAATGGCGGAGCGGGCTCGAGGGGCCGAATGGCCTACTCCTGCTCCTATCTTCTATGTTTCTATGTTAAATCCGGAAGTGGGTGGGTTCGAGGCAGGTCGGGTTCAGGTTTGAGCTTTTTAAAATTTTTACATTTCAGCGGACCCAAACCCACTCATTTTTGGGTGTTAAAATTCCCCTCATGGTTTTTGACATTTAGCATGATCTTATTCGAAAGGGGAGCAAAACACACCTACTTGATAGTCATAACATTAAGGATGGTCACAAGAGACAAAAAATGTTCTTACAAAAAGAGTTTCCTATTGCTGCACAATAGTTGTCAAAGTATATGCACAGTAATCTTAAAAAGAATGTTTGTAACATTAGTCAACATGCTCCTTCTAGTGAATACATCTTAGCTTATTTTGGCATTGTCATTGTTGGACAGAAATATTCATCAGTTGGGTATACAGAATAGATGTGCTGTCTCTTCTTATCATACTTTCAGGTTGCATTAGCTGATACTTTCTTCAACTTATCAGTTAATTTGGAGGTTGGTTGGCCGGAGCAAATGTCACACATTGGCAAACAGGAAAAAAAAGAGAAATAAATTCAGCAACGCAGGATGATCGGATTGTTTTTTCCAAATAAAGTCTGAAAACTGAGATTCAGTAAAGAATGGTCATACTAAGGTGACTGCTGATAACCAGTGATATTGAGCAGTCGACATTTCTGCTTGATAAATGGATTGCCTCCACATTGCTCTGCTGAACAATAGTCAGATTATCACTTGCATGATTCACTTCAAGGTCTGTTCATCAATATAAGTCATATAATTTAACTGGCTTCTGCTTTAGCAAAAGATCTATGTAAAAGTTCAAGATCAAAATCTAAACTGTTGGCTGTGAGTATAAGCCAAGGAAATTGCATTTAATATCAATAAACTGAAGCCTAAAATATCACGATCTCAAATGTTTCCCTGCTTATAAAATGAATATGTGAATGGTTTTACTGCCAAGCCAATAAAAAAAAGATTGAAAAAAAAATTTGATTGAAGTAAGTGTGAACCAGCCTGTTGAGTGGTTTGCTTAGTGAGTTCTAGATATCCTGAATGCAGGAAATACAAACTTGGGCAACTGGGTGGTGAGAGAGATAGTTGTGTTTGAAGATCACAAGGGGACAGAATTTGAGGAATATAGGAAGCATTATATGAAATCTGTACATATAGCAAATAGTTTGCTTGCTTTATTATCCTTTTATATAAGGCACATGTGCCTATATTTAAAAAAGGATGACAAATCTGACTTGGGCAACTGCAGGCCTAAATAATAGAATCTGTGCTAAGGGGTAGAACAGAGGAGTACCTATGTAGCAATAACTTAAGGAACAGCCAGATTTAGCAGGACAAAAGTGTGGCGCTTTGCATGTGATGGCTGTCCACTAGACACAGACTCCTGGAATTTCCGCTAAGGGTTTCCCAATCTCTCACTGAAAACTTCGGCAAGAGATCAACAGAAACCACGGAGAAACAAAAGAAAAGGCCATTTGCATAATTCCTGCAGGGTTTCCACTGATCCCATTGAGGCCTCCAATTGTTCTTTCAACAATTCCAGAGTTTTCACCTCCACTACTCTGTCTGTAAATCCTTTCCAAGTGGTGATCAGCCTTTGTGTGATGAACTTCCTAACATAAATCCTAAACTTACCTTTTACCAGCTTGAACCTATGTGCCGTCATTATCTTGTGATCTGGTGAATATGAGTATGCAGGTAACAAAACTACCAGTGTATTACTAAGCACAATTTAAAGTCATATTCCAGATTAAACTTTTCCATCCCCTTAACTATCCTAAAAATCTCTATAAGATCTTCAATTGCTATGAAGCAAAAAGATCCACCCCCACCTTCTCGGGGCAACTACAAATCTCTATTCACTAGATTTCTACCTTGATACAGATAAAACTAGATACAGTACCTGCAGATGCTGCCCTGGCAGCACGAGAAAGACATTTTAAAAATGAAAGCCTGCAATGTGCCATTTAATCTTTTACAACGCACAATGTTACTATTATGCTCATGTTGTTTTAATTTCTGATGTGTTGTTTTGGTTACTGAGGTGTCATCTTCTCACCAGCCAGTTAAAGGACAGCAAATGTCCACTGAGGGGTTTTGATAAAAGGAAAACTAATTGGCCCAGAAATTAAAGACGGAGCCTTCCTGCGGGGGTAAGGCTTCCCCGCGATATCTCACTGCGCGCCTGCCTTTTCCTTCCGAGCTCACACGAACTTTAGTTTCAAGGCTGCAGCTGTG
Source organism: Squalus acanthias (assembly GCA_030390025.1). NCBI lineage: Eukaryota > Metazoa > Chordata > Chondrichthyes > Squaliformes > Squalidae > Squalus > Squalus acanthias. Next base: position 52,420,345 of record CM059427.1, read on the forward strand.
CAGTGTGTGCGTATCCCAGAGACGGAGTTAGTTCATGCGAGCTCTGGGATCACGTGATTCAGTTAGAGCCAATGGCAGCACATCATCTTTCATTCATAGTTTTGACAGCAAGGGCTGTCAAAGCTATGAATCTATACCCCCCAAAAGAACAGCTAAACCTCAATTAAATTTAAAAAAAAGCCATCACATTAATAAAATAAGTATAGTTAAATAAATTAACCACTTTAAACAAAAAATTAAATTTTTGAAAAAATTTAAAATCTTTTTAAAAGTTATAAAAATAAACTTACCTTTCTTTAAAGTCTCTAAAAAAGATAAACCTGTTGAAAAAAATTTAAAATAATACTTAATTAACTACTTACCTTGTTAAAAGAGGGTCTTACGCCTCCTTTCTTTATGTGCAAAATCTTCCATGCTTACCTGCGCATTCAAAGCACTAAGTGCACTGCGTGCGCGCAGCCTGTAGCGCGCACGCGGTTCACTTAGGAACCGCCCCCTTTTGAGTTCACGAAGTGCCGGTTTCCCGCGCATGCGCAGTGCATGCTGGAAACCGGCAATTGGAGACCTAAAACGCGAGAGTACACAGTGCGTACTCTCGCGTATTAGGTCTAATTTTCGGGCCATTATATTTACAACAAGCATATGAGTGCAAATTGGTGTGTGGCCACACCACAAGAATAAATCTATGTTTACTTTATTCTTACTTACAATATGGTGCATGTACGATAAAAATCAACTTCCAAGTGGTAAGTGACACAAGAGGAAAGTAACTCCAAAAATGTCTTAAATTAGATAAAAATCTGCAAAGTCATGTAAATGATTTCTAGTCATAAAACAGACAAGAGCTTTAAGCTTAATACAACTAAATTGCACAGATCTTTACAGTGACTGATCACACGATTGCAAAAAGAGGCTGAGCACATATTATCACCTTTGTGCTGGGCTGCTTGTAAGCTTTAAATTGCCACAGACAGATCCTCATGTTCATGCAACGCACTGAAAGAGAACCTACAAATTAACTGGACAGTCTTCCTTTATAATGCTTAACAGTTTAAAACTCATTGATACTTGTTAAATCAGTACAGAAAACCACTTTCTCAGCAGGTGAAAGAAGTCCATAACTAAATAAAAAATAACCGTTGAATGATTGAAAACCCACTGAACAAAGCATAAAACCAGACAGCAACATGACAGAACTGTCATAGAAAAGGATAGGCACTAAACACGATCAAGGATCACACAGATCAAAGGGTCATTTAATGTTTTTGAACCTCAGTGGAACTGATCATACTTTAAAAACGTGAAAAGGCATACTCAATTAGTTCCAAAATGTGAATGCACTTCATGAGCTGTGAGTAATGTAGTTTCCTGAGCATTAACGGGCTGTATCAACTAATGAGAGGTTGTAATAAACCTTTCTAGTTTTCATGGTTAAATTCAAGAATGTTTCTTATTTTACAGGTGGCGAACAAATTTTACTTCATTAAATCATTCTGTTAAATTGTTAAATTTGTGAAGGAACACTCAACACTACAAAAATGTGGTTAAGCATTGAAAAGATCAATTAGCTGATAGAATAAAATAACCTAAAGAAAGAATCAATTGTGTTCTCCACAACAGCACCATCTTTTTCCATTATTTATAGAAACCACGGCCTGGAGTTTGCCTTCGATTTTTTTCAGCGCAATTTGTCTGAAATCGGCCAAACCCGCGCAAAAGATCGAAGAATTTCAAGCAAAAATGATGTTCAGCGCAAGTCGAGTTTCCACGATCTTTTGCGCTAGCTTAAAAAACATCGCGCTGGAAGTTGGTCCCGCCCACAAAACTGGCCATGCCCCCAGATCAAATTAATCACCATTGCGCGTTTCTGCTAATTGTGCCTGTTTGAGGGCCTTCGAGGAGGCTCTTAAAATTAAGCTGATTTCTTTAGGTGCAACGACACAAATAGGCACCTTGTAAATGCTTTTATATATATATTTTTAATTTACACTAAGAAACTAACTACAGGAAACTCTTTATTAACCGGCACCGACGGGACCGGCGTGGCGCCGGTTAATCAAAAAGTCCGAATAATGGAGAGTTATATCTCCCAACGTACGAGAGCCCCGTACACATTGACATGCGCCTGCATTCGGAGCTCCGTCTCCCCGGGGACCGCCAGCTGACCATCTGTCGTGTCCGCTGCCTACCCGGGCTGCACATTCCCCTCCCAATCTACACGTTCCGATACAAGGCAAACGCCTTGGGGTTTTTTTTAAAGTTAATTTTAAACGAGAGATGAAGGAAAACCCCGGTTACCTACTCAAGAATTTTGCCGGTTAAGAGAGATTTCCGGATATTTGGGTGCCGGTTAATAAAGAGTTTCCTGTACTGTATACCAATGTAACTAGTAAATGGTTCTGTATAGCTTTTTAAAGTCATTTTCAGCTCTTTAGAATCAAGTTACTCACCGGTGGTAGACCGGACACTCTGATTAAAAATGCTTATTCTTTGTGATAAACCCATTTTCAGCTGTATTAATAAAACTGCACCAGGTTACCACTCTTACATATATCAAGGAATATTTTTTAAAGCAAATTTTTATTTTTAAATGACATTCTAAAACGTTGCCCGATTGCACTGGTTCATGCAAGATTTTACGTCCGCCGATATGCAAATGAGTTTGAGCAGAAACTTGAACCAAAAAAAAGCACTTCTTAAAACTAGCCCAATTCTAAGCGCAATTTGCGTCCAGATCACAGATTTCACCCAAAGCGGAAACTCTTGGCCCACATGTTTTGTGTCAGGGCAAATCATTCATAATTCTCCCACAGAAATTACATCTACTATAATTGACACTAAACACATATTTCATGGACAAATACGATACAATTATAGTTATGTAGTACTACAGGGCATAATTCTTTGAAAAAAAGGATTTTAACGTAAAATTTGAAGACATGTGTACAACTAATACTTGATAATCAAGCTGAATATTAAAATTACATGAATATATTTAAAACAACCATGTTCTTAAAATTTTACCTCTACTATAATTGGAGATGTTGAGAATTCACCACATCACCACTGGAACTTTTCAGTTAAAATGAATTATCATGGACCAGTTTAAACTTTTACATCAGTTTTATAAAAGAGATGATTTTTTTTAAATTATGTTCTTTCATGGAAATACTTAGAGCTTCTTAAACCATGCATTGAAGTATATAGAAGTTACATAGCCTCACAACTCTCTGTGTAAAGAAGTTTCTCCTGCCCTTGAACTAAGGGGGTTATTTAGCCAATGGGGACGTGATGGAGGCGGGACTGCTGCTTGTCGGGTTTTAGTCCCGCTTCCATCAACATCCGGCCAACCCACGCTATTTTCCCTTGATTGACCTTGTTAAGCCTGCCCAGCAGGCTTAGCAGGCCAATTAAGGGAAAGCCGATTACTGGTGACGTCAGCGAGTGACGCTTCATCTGTCAAGAGCTTTTGACAGATGAATTGTCATCGTTTGACAGCTCTGTGAAGCTGTCAAACACTGACAATCTGTCTTCTAAGTTGAGTCTTTACTCAAGACTCAATTAGAAAGCCTTCCTGAGCAGAAAGCAGAAGGCTGATGCATTTGAGAATGCAGTGGCCATTCTGCTTTCTCTGCCAGTGAGCTGAGGGACTCCTGAGACCTGAAGGGTTGAAGCCTGGAGGAAGAAGCAAAGGTAAGTAAAGCTTTTAAAACACTCAACACTCACCTCACACACTTACCTCTGCACACATGCACCCATCACTCCTCTGCACACCGGACATCTCAGCCCCTCCGACCCCCGCAGACCAACGGCTCGCCTCGCTGACCCTGGCGAGGTTCGGAGCCATCGGAAAGCCCACACTTTAGGTGGCAAAATAGGGATTATCCAAAAAACTGCCTGTTAACTACCTGTTAACAGGCAGTTAATTGGCACTAATCCCCTTCCTGCCTCGAGGAGACGGGACCCGGCACGGGTCGGGTACCTGCCTCCTGGGAAGATGGCACGGAGGCGGGTTGGGGGCGGAATGGGTAACCGCTCTCAGATTCTGCCATTTTCCCGGCAGTCCCGTCTCCATACCCGCCTCCCCAGGGTTGGCAAAATCGCCCCCTAAATCTCTTACATTTAATGTTGTATCATTTTTGACCACCTCAACTACTGCTTTTATATACCCTGCCTTATCCTTTCATAATTTTAAATACTTCAATTATATCGCCCTGTAATCTGCATTGTTCCAATGAAGAAACACCCAATTTTTCAAGTCTTTCTTCATATTTGTATTTCCTCATATCAGGCAACAACCTAGTGAATCTGCCATGTACAATCTGTGAAACTTCAATATCCTTCCTATAGTGTGGAGGCCCAATACAGCACACAGTACTCTAACTGAGGTCATATTAAGGTTTTAAATAGGTTCATCATTACCTCTTGACTTTTATGTTCTATACCTCTTGTATTAAAAAGTAGAATCCCATTCGTTTTTTTTACAGTCTTAATTTTTACAGTCTGAGGTGATGCCTTTAATGTCCAATCTGTAGAAATAAATTTCTCTGCACTGCCACAGAAACTGAGCATAATTACTGTTGTTTTTTATACCTCACACATACTAACATTGAATTCCACCTACCACTTTTAGATAAAGGATGGTGTCAGTGATTGCTTAAAGCATTGGTCTCCACAAATCCAGTTGAAATCTTCCTCAAAGGCAGCTGATAAATTTTATTTATATTGAGGCTTGTTCAAATTGGAATGATTTAAAGGTTGAAGGTTATCAAACAAACCTATTTTGATTGTTACTCTACAATGTTTAATCTGCTGTACAAAGATTATTCTCTGTCGTATCATTGAAAAAGGTAGGAGTTAATGGAATCAGAGAGTTCAAGGATAATGATTTAATCTTGCGACAAAGAATTAGGAATTTATTTTGGCAAGAGGTTAATGTTGCGGGTGATATACAACTTCACAACACCCATTTTAAGGTTCTATCGAATTAATTTTACAGGGTTAACAGCCTCCTGCAAATCTCTGAAATATCTGGAAAGTAAATTTGCCTTAGTTCATATTCTTTGAACTGGATTTTTAGGTATTTCAGGAGCAGTTTTTATGACATACTCTGCCCACGCTTTCTGAATAAAGCTTCAGAAAAGACACATTTCTATAAGTTCCTGGGTGTAAGTAACTGCTTTCCTGGATACTACTTGCAAGACATTGGGTACCTGGTACATATTAGTATGGTGGAATAAGATTTTTTAACGTGAAAGGACAATTATCTGAGGATGATTATTGCACTAACTAATATCCCCTCCCTACTCACACCAGCATTAGATACTGGTGTTAACTGCTTGTCTGCATTCTATGATTATTACTGTATTGTATTGTGTGCTTTACATCAGTGCATGATGATAAAATAAATCATTTAATAAATAATCAATTGCAATAAATGTGTTCAGTTCTTTAATGCATCAGTTAGTTCTGAATCATGATGTTTTATTTTCTTCTTATACTTGGGTCCATGTCTGGCAATCATTTTCGCTATCACTCATGTTTAACTGCCATAAATCAGGTACTGTTACATTTTTCGGATTTATTCGGATATTTCTCTGATGTTCTGCACCTTAGGCCATTCCCATAAGTAAGTCCTTGCTGCCTACAAACCCGAGTGTGAGTTCATATGCATAATATCTGGTAATGCAGCATTGCCCAAAGGTCGAACAGAAACACTTAATACTGGAAAAAGTGATCGCCGAGACTTCAGAAAGTGGAACGATAAATGCTTAATCAGGATGGTTTAGATTGTAAACTACAGAAGAGGTTAAGTAAAACTAATAGTTCAGCAGTAATAAGAGGTAATACAGTAACTCAGACTATTTTTACAAAAACTTTCAACTTGCACTCGTCTTAGATGTGAATATAATAAGGGAAAACACTTCACAAACTGTTGACAATAGTAAGCCTGGATTAGCATCTTATACCTAGATATTTGTACTGGCCTACTAAGTTCCATTAGCAAAACCTCCACAGGGGTTGCTGTAGATTGACACAGAACAGAACTGGTGAGCTGAGAGAGAGCACCCCAGATATACCTTTAATTGGGCATTGAGTTGTCATCAATGCCCCTGCCTCAGAGCCCTTTGAGACCATTCCCAGAATATGCTGGGTCCCACCCTTGCATGGGAGTTCCCTCTTGGCCTTTGTTAGGGTGGAGCCTCCATACACCTCAAACAAGACCAGCAATGTAGTAAAAGGCCGGGGGGGGGGTGGGGGGGGGGGGGGGCGGGCGGTAGGGACTCACAAGATTATTGTGGATGAGGGTAACTGTACTGCCAATCTCAGTTCACCCATCCAGATTGGCCCTAAATTTCCCCCCACTGCAACATCCAATTGGTTCTTAAATGATTCCGTTTTTTTTGCTTCCATTACTTTGTCTGGCTGGGGGGGGGGAATTTGTGCCACCGGCAACTCGAGCTAATGGCCACTGAAAATAGCCGCAGCGCTACCATAGAAAAATTTGCGCTGGGGGTTGGCGATGTGAGGTACAACGTTAACTTACCATGCAACACCCTCCTGGTGGCATTAATGGAGGCCTCCGACCCGAAGTTCCCGTCCACAGTCGGCGTTGCAGCTTCTTACAGCCTGTGGGAGCGAGGCTGTGGAGTTCGCAAGGCATTGTAGGCAATTAAAGGGCTATGAATTAAAGGGGCAATGCATTCAGAACGAATAAAAATTATAATGCAGTGAAAAAAATGCCACTTTCGGCCATTACTGCCTTTCAATAAAAAAATTACCATTAAAAAGAAGTCCCAAATGGGATTCTTCAGCACTTAAAGTTGAATTCCCTTCCGAACCTCAAAAAATGGGAAAAGTGCTTCAGCACAAACACAAATGGCTCAGCAAGCCAGGGAAGGGACACCCAGGGTCCTGCACGCAGCACTCCAGCTTTGTGCAGGGGGTTAATGGGAATCGGGGGGAAAACGCCCCACTAGTTGGAGTCATGCCTAGCAAAAACAAAGATGGTTGTGGTGGTTGGAGGTCCATCATCACAACTCCAGGACATCACTGCAGGAGTTCCTCAGGGCAGTGTCCTAGGCCCAACCATCTTCAGTTGCTTCATCAATGACCTTCTATCCATCATAAGGTCAGAAGTGGGAATGTTCGCTGATGATTGCACAGTGTTCAGTGCCATTTGCAACTCCTCAGATAATGAAGCAGTCCATGCCCACATGCAGCAAGACCTGGATGACATTCAGGCTTGATCTGATAAGTGGCAGGTAACATTTGCGCCACACAAGTGCCAGGCAATGACTATATCTCCAACAAGCGAGCATCTAACCACCGCCCCTTGACATTCAACGGCATTACCATCGCCGAGTCCCCCACCATCAATATCCTGGGGGTCACCATTGACCAGAAACTTAACTGGACCAGCCACATAAATACTGTGGCAACAAGAGCAGGTCAGAGGCTGGGTATTCTGCGGCGAGTGTCTCACCTTCTGACTCCCCAAAGCCTTTCCACCATCTACAAGGCACAAGTCAGGAGTGTGATGGAATACTCTCCACTTGCCTGGAGGAGTACAGCTCCAACAAGCTCAATATCATCCAAGACAAAGCAGCCCACTTGATTGGCACCCCATCCACCACCTTAAACTTTCACTCCCTCCACCACCGGTGTATCGTGTCTGCAGTGTGTACCATCTACAAGATGCTGTGCAGCAACTTGCCAAGGCTTCTTCGGCAGCACCTCCCAAACCCATGACCTCTACCACCTAGAAGGACAAGGGCAGCAGGCACAGGGAACACCACCACTTCCAAGTCACACACCATCCTGACTTGGAAATATATTGCCGTTCCTTCATCGTCGCTGGCTCATAATCTTGGAACTTCCTCCCTAACAACACTGTGGAAGTACCTTCACCACACAGACTGCAGTGGTTCAAGAAGGCAGCTCACCACCACCTTCTCAAGGGCAACTAGGGATGGGCAATAAATGCTGACCTTGCCAGCGACGCTCACGTCCCAGGAACAAAAAAAACCCCACCATTACTTCCTCTCTGGAGTGGAGAAAACACTGCAAGACAGGTCCTCTACCCACGGGTACCAGGAGGCTCTCCAGAAAGAATGATGTGGGACCACATCACCGAGCCCGTCACTAATACCAGTGTCACCCCCACCACCTTGCTCCAGTGCCCAAAGAAGCTTCATGACCTCAGACCACTGATCAAGGTCATTTTCAAAAGCCATCTCCTACCAACTACATCACTAGCCTCACACACTTCTCAATGCACAACTCCCCCCCAATCACTCACCTACCAACAATCTGTACCAACCATGAGGCACATTTTCCAATCCTAGTCTCACCTCACCCCCTTGGAGGAGACGGTGCAGGCCATTCTTGGCAGTGTCATGGCTGAGCCCTTGGCCAGGGGTGGGGCTGAAAGGATACAAGATGCTGGTATCCTCATACGTTATCCTCCTTCTCACATGCACCTCTTGCTTTCCCACCCTCCCCACACCACAACTCCAAGTCTGCAGCCAGGCCTTCTAGACCCAGAGGTGTTCAAGGTCATCCTGCAAGGCATCTGCAGTTTCCCCCACTGAAAGTCAGCAGCCTTCCACCAGCCATACTGCACAAGGGTTATTAGTTGACGTTGTTACGTTATATTGTGGGATTGTAGTATAAAGTTGGATTGGAATGTTTCTTTTGTAATGGTTTTTATTTCAGCATTGTGGCCAAGAAAACACTGTGATGGTCAGTAACAGAGGGAAGGTAAGGTGTAGGACTATTGTTGAATGGCGAATTGGGGTTGCGTTCACTTGTACCGCAGTCGGATAAGTCGATCATAGACAGCCCGGGCAGAAAGGGTCTGTCTGGGTTGCCTCCTGCCTTCCGCTTCATCCTCCTCCTCTTCCTCCTCCTCTTCTGCTTCCTCCTCCTTCTCCTCCTCTTCCTCCTCCTCAGCTGGTCGCTGTATGTCTGGTGGCAAGGGCTGGGCCCTCATGATGGCGAGGTTGTGGAGCAAGCAGCAGACCATGACAAATCTTGAGACGCGCTTTGGTAAGTACTACAGGGCTCCTCCAGAATGGTCCAGGCAGCGGAGGCATTGTTTGAGAACGCCAATGGTCTGCTCTATCAGATTCTGTGTGCCAGCATGGCTCTCATTGTACGCATGCTGGCCACATGTGGTTGGGTTGCGGAGCGGAGTTATGAGCCAGGTGGTCAGCGGATAGCCCTTGTCGCCCAGTAGCCACCCTCTGGTTTGTCTTGGTGGCTCAAAGACTGAGGAAACAGCAGACTAGCGCAGAATGAAAGCATCATGACTGCTGCCTGGTTACCGGGCTTCATCATCCTGATATGCTGAGCATGGTTGCACACCAACTGCACATTCAGAGAGTAATAACCTTTGCGGTTGCAGTACATCTCAGCATTTAGATATGGTGCACGCAAATCCACGTGCGTGCAGTCGATGGCGCCCTGCACCATGGGGAAGCCCGCTATCCTGGCAAAGCCACGTGCACACTCCGTCTGCTGCTCTCTGGTCAGAGAGAAGATAATGAATCTCCCTTTCCTAGCATAAAGAGTGTGTGTCACTCACTTATGCAGCATTGGACGGTGAACTGGGAGATGTTACAGATATCGCCTGCTCCAGCCTAGAAGGATCACGACGCGAAGAAATTCAAGGCCACGGTCACCTTCACAGTCACTGGCAGCACTGTCCTTGCCTTGATGTGAGGCTGCAGGTCTGGTTACAAGAGGTGGCAGGATTCTGTGAGCATCTCCTTCGTAAAGCACAGACGCCTCACACACTGCTCCTGGCTCAGGTTGAGGTAAGAGAATTGCTCTTGGATGACCCTAGTTGGTAAGGCCTCCTGCTGCGAGCCCTTCTCCCCCTCTTCCTCCTGCCTCTATGAGGAGCTTGTCTTCTTCTTTGCTGCCTCTGCTCCATCTCCCTGTCATGCTGCAGGCCAAGGGGGATGACAACTAGAGCACCCATGACTGGGAGCAAGTGGTCTGACCAGAACTCTTGAAGTCAGAAACAAGGCCTTTTCCACTTGCAGCACCACTCCCTGACACCTGACCAACTTTAAACAACTCTAGAAAGCTCCAAACACTTCCACAAACTTACACAGAGCCAGTAGCAATGAATCAGCAACTCACCTGAGAATGGTTGATAATCCCTTTAAATATTGCTGATAGGGGGTCCTTGCAGCTTCTGAATGCATGTTCAGCTGTGTGAGGTTACTCCCAGCGCTTAGAACGAAAATGGCAGCACTGGCGTCAAATCAGCATTGCATGCTGATTGGCGTCACGATCTTCCTACTCTACATACTTCTGGCGCACGCTCCCAGCGCCAACACCAACGCCCTCACCAAGATGCTGTCCGGCGCGGCCCACAATAGAATTGTGCGGCACGGCTCAGACGACATTTTGAATTAAAATGGCAGCCGTAGTGCCCAAACAACGGGTGCTAGGCAATCGAATTTTTAGCCCATTGAGCTCTGTCAAAATAAAATAAGATACTAATCAGTGTCTGATTGAGGAGTGTGCAATAACAAATTAATCATTTTAGAATTGTTTTATTTCCTGCCTCCTATAATTCCAAAATAATGTCTGAGTTCCAACAGTTTCAGATAGGAGGCCGTTTGAAAATTAATAAATGTTACTCCAAAGATAGAAAAGTGAGACATGATTGAAATTCACCCATGAAATCGAGAGGTCTTGATTAAATCAGGACTCTTGAAAGGCATGTTATCACCTGCGCTAAGCAGAATGTACGAGAGTCACTGTCATATTGACTTGAGATCTCCTTGAGTAGGGAACATGAGTCTGACAGGTAATAAGACACGGGTGGAACTAGTGAGATAAGACTGAAGGGAAAGTCACAGGCTGTGGTGACAGAGATGTCTGAAAGTCATGATACAGGTCTGGAACAAGCTTGATAATCTAAGGATGAAACTCATTGGTTAGAGCTGTTGACAAGTGCCAGAACCAAAAATTACAAGCTTGGGACAAAGGGAAAGCTGAGACAGCTCCTTTGGTACTTGTCCAGAAGGTTCCTGCTGTCGCAGTGTGTCTGGAACAAAACAGAGTGCGATAAATGTCAATTATAATTCAATCCTCGCGTTTGAAACTGAAATGTTCGGATAATCAACTTTGTGAATAATATGCCTAACGCATGCATTTAGTAGCCTGGAGCAATAATTTATTTTTGTAATTTTCAGTTGCTGCTGTTTCTGTGCTTTTTTTCAGTAAAAATGCGATATCTTGAAGATATCAGAGGAAACTGGAATTGGAGGAAATTCTGAATTGAACTCCACTGAAGCTGAATTAACAGATATAATTAAACCATCAATATTACAAATACTGTAACAGTTCCTCTTTACACATCATAGATTACAACATAAACTTGCTTTTATATATTGCCAAAAGCTTGGTCAAAGAGGTGGGTTTTAAGGAGGGTCAAAGGAGAAGAGGGATGTGGAGAAGTGGAAGGATTTAGGGAGGAAATTCGAGATTTGGCAGCCTAAATGGCTGAAAGCATGGCCAGCAATGGTGGGGTGAAGGAAGGGGTGGGTGCATAAGAGGCCAGTTAGAGGAATGGATGGTTCTGGCGGAGTTGTATGGCTGCAGGAGGTTAGAGATAAGGAGGGACAAGGTCATGAAGGGATGTAAACACGAGGATGAGAATTTTGAATTGGAGGCCTTTGGTGACTAGGAGCCAATGTAGACCAGCAAACACAGGGATGATGGGTGAATGGGACTTGGTGCGAGATAAAATATGGGCAGCAGAGATTTAGATGAGCTGAAGTTTATCAAGAAAGATGGGAGGCCAGCCAGGAAAGTACTGGAATAGTTGAGTCTGGAGGTGACAAAGACATGGATGAGAGTTTCAGGAGGAGGTGGACTGAGGCATGGGCAGAGGTGGATGATGTTGAAGAAGTGGAAGTCGGTGGTCTTTGCAATGGCAAAAATATGGGCCTTTAAATTCGGCCATGCAGCTTCCCGGTGTCCTACCACGGTTGTTCTGGTATCATCCACTCCCCCTGCACCCACCCTAGCTCACGCTGTGACACCGGCCTAGTAAGCCTCTAATATGGTGGGCAGGTCATGCAGGCATATTTCTGGACAGTGGTGCGCCACCCGCCATATTGGGAAAGGAAAATTAGTAAAAGAATATTCAAATGAGGAGCCTAATGCTTGTTTGAGGCCCCCACTTCAAGATTGGTTTGCCCTGAGGTAGCCTGCGCCAGCTTCTACTTAACCAACATCTACCACCATTCAGTAACCAAGGAAATAAAGCACGCTCAATGATCACAAAACACTTACACACTTTGCTTTTCATCTCAACATTTTACCAACAAATGCACAAAAAGATTAAGGTACATATGCATACACCCTGCGAATATGAATATTGAAATTACATAAGTATCTATTACTCATTCTTAATTTACTAATCAGAAATGTAATCAGCCACATCTGGATTCCCAATTAGCCACATGTGGCAAATGTCATGGGCAACACTGTTCTAAGTCACCATCGGGTACATTGCAGGTGCAGACATATTTACAGTTCCACACAACAGGTACAAAATACTCCTTCCCTGATACAAATTGGGCTGAAGATTCCTCCCAGTATCGTCTTATTTAAATTGTGAGGGGCTGCATTGCGGAAATGCCTCGTGTTATTGTCCTCAGACTGCTCATAAAGAGCTTGTGCTCTGCCTCTGTTGGCTATCTTGTTACTGACCTTGTTTAAAATACTTTAATAAAAAGAAACTTAAAAAAATGCTTCATCATGCAAAACAAACTTCTTATAGCTGGAAACTGGTTGTAATGATTTATAACAGGATTCTGGTACAGACTTATTTATGCAGATTGTATCAGTTGTAGATAAAGTGAGCAAACAGCTACCACCTAAGCAATTTGTTATTGCTGCGGAAGAATGCAAGTATTTCCTATAAATATGCAAATTTTTTCAACTGCCTTAGTGTGTCATGTCAATAAATATATGTACCATATTTTTATTGCTGGAAAAGGCATAATTGTAGAAGAAATCAAATTATAATTCTTTACAGAGTTAAAGCTGTTCTGTCCCATGAATACATTTATTCCTTATAGAAGGATGAGATTCAAATAGTTGACCGAGTAAAGATCACATCTGAGTGCAGTTCATTTTGAAGATTTCTTCTTATACCAGATTGTTATTGCTCTCATGCACTTTTATTTATAAATGCAACTATAATCTTACAATGCAACTCAACAGTTTGATTCAGTGATTTTGGATGAACTGGAATCATAAGATTAAGGTTATTCAGATTTGACGGTAAAGCAATATGAGAGGAATTTCAATTAGGGTGGTAAAATGCAAATATCTTCATGAAAATGATGGATAGATGCAAATTTAGTAAGTGAGCTCCAGTACTTGATTCATGATCCTTCAAAATGGAAAAACATAGGGCTGGATTTTCTGGGGGGTCAGCAGGCGCGATTGGTGGCAGGTCGGGTGGGAAAATGTTTTTTTCCCCCAGCAGGTCGGGACCTCGCTGTGAACCCGCTGCCACGTGCCTTTCCCTGTTGTCGGGTCTGTCAGCACTGAACAGACCCGACACACAACGGCAGGGAACCCAATTCAGGTCATTATGACCTTGTTTAGAGATGATTAAGAACACATTTGAGCTCACCTATTGATTTCATGTGCTCGCCCACAGAATCCTTGCTGCTTGGGATCACGTCTGTTAAGCTGAGGCAGGAGGTTACTTGCCATTGAATCAGCTGTTAAGTTGACAGCTTCAAATGTAAAGTGAAAGCTCACACCTTACAGAGATATCTTCCCTCAGCCACAAGCTCTTCCTCACTGCATTTCCACAACAGATTCACCATGCTGCAAGTCTTTACACAAGTCTCCATCCAGTCTGTCCTCATTACCTCTCTCACCATTGACAGATCGCTTCTGTCATCGCTACTTCACCTGCCATCTATTCCATCAGCATGGGTGCCCTTTATACTGTCTCACCTTGGTCCTCAGAATCCCACCACGATCAGCCCCAACACCAGCAGCACCAGGCACACCAGCAGCACCAACAACAACACCAAGCTTCTCCACAATCAACTGATGCTGCACAGGACACAGGGCATCAGCACCCGAGCACATTGCTGCCCAGGAGGCCAGATTTACTTCACTTGATGCTGTACACCCTGGCTGCCACATGATGCGCCAGGTTGACCCCACCCCACACCAACACCATAAGGCATCCCTACAATGCCCAAGCCATTCCTTTCACATATTTATTTCTTAGTCTATGCCTTGGTATCATCCTAGCAATCTTCACACACTTCTGGGCATTAAGCCTATTACAACCACAGCAAATACCCAGTGACTGAAACTCGTTGTTAAAAAATCTTGATAAGCATCTGCTTGCCTTTTACATGCAAAACATGTACATCCACCTATTCACATGAATTAATTTAACAATGACTGCTGTTTCCCTATATAATTTATATTGCAAAGTTTGACTTGTGGCTGAGATGTTTCATGATTTATGTAGATACTGAAAAATGAGACTGAGAAACTGCATAATGCCTTGCATCATCCCTGAATGAAGAAATCTTTCAAATTATTTATTTTTGCTTGATGATTAAGGCAGAAATAATATTGACTTTTTGCAAAACATCCTAATGGCCAGATTTGCCAGACTTGACAATAAACCAGAGCACAAATTGAGGCTCTGTCAGTGCAAAAATCAGTAGATGATTGTGTAACCAATTCTGCACGTGTTATAACTAAGTTAGCTAATCTGGCATGCGCATCATTCTGAATATTTACTGGAAGATTCTGGTACGAATGTAGTGAGTACGAGCTGCTGCTCAGGTTTCCAGGGTGCAAAGTTGGTTTTACAGAGGCTAAAGAGGAGGGAGGCTAGCAATACAAGTGCCTTGGCAATTGTTGCAGGGATGCATATTACACAATCGAGTAAAGTTTGTTGCAATAATAACCAGAGGTGGGAGAAACACCAACAGAAGTTTGAGAATCACAATAAGAGCCACAGTCACCTGTCAGATGTTGATGTTTAAAGGATCACTCAGGTAGAGATTCCCTCCATAAAGCCCATTTTTTAAATCACACTCAACAGAAAACCAATACAAATACATTCAGTCATACTCTTTCTTTTAAAAGTGCCAGAATGTGGAGCTTCTCAATGATTTAAGCATGCTACACTGACAGGTGGGGTATTGCATGTCTGAAATATCGAGGGGAATTTTAACCCCAAAGAACGGGTGGGTTGGGGGGGGCGGGGTGGGAAGTAAAAAAAAATTAAGTCTCAAACCCGACCTCAACGCGCCCACTTCCGGTTTTAACGGAGTCAGGTTGGGGGCGGGCAACCAATCTGCTCTCAGGACACGGGTCAGTCAGTCAAAGTTTTTAAAGAGGCTGCGTGCCTCCATTTTAACAGGATTTTTATTTTTAACCTATGGAGGCTGAGGAATTCCAGGGGCTGGGGAATCCCAGCAGGTAAAAGGAGGCGGGAAGGGTCTGATCCATGAGGTAAGTGCATTTACAACACTGCTTGTGGGCGAGGAAGAGCTGGAGTGTTTCCCCCCGCTCCAACAAGCAAATCTCCTTACAGACCCCAAGATCTCCGACTGCCCCCAGCTGATCTCCGACTCCCTCTCCGCACCCCCCCGACCACCCCGATCTCCGACTCCCCCCAACTTGTTCTCCCCGCGATCTCCAACTCACCCCACCCCCGTGATCTCCGCGCTCCCCACCCCCTGCGATCTCATACTCCCCCCACACCCCGCGATCTCTGACTACCCCAACCTCCGTGATCCCCAACTCCCCCACTCCTCCGTGATCTCCCACCTCTCTGCGATCTCCCACCCCTCCGCGATCTCCCACCCCTCGTGATCTCCCACCCCTCGTGATCTCTCACCCCTTCGCGATCTCCCCCCCCTCACGATCACCGACTCCCGCAGCCCCCAACCCACGCGATCTCTTACTCCCCCCATACCCCGCGATCTCTAACTACCCCAACCTCCGTGATCTCCAACTCCCCCACTCCTCCGTGATCTCCCACCCCTCCGCGATCTCCCCCCCTCACGATCACCGACTCCCCCAGCCCCCAACCCACGCGATCTCTTACTCCCCCCATACCCCGCGATCTCTAACTACCCCAACCTCCGTGATCTCCAACTCCCCCACTCCTCCGTGATCTCCCACCCCTCCGCGATCTCCCATCCCACGATCACCGACTCCCCCACCCCCCAACCCAAGCGATCTCCTACTTCCCTGGCCTCTGCTCCCAGCCTGTCAATCTGCCTGGCTGTCGGGTGGGAAGCCTGCTGAAAACATTTAAAAAATATCCTGAGGTTAATTTCAGCAGGAAGTCCGGGAAACCTGCTTAGATCTATCCTTTTTGTTGGTCCACAATAGATGACTTCACACTTAACCTTTGTTGAAATCCATCTGCCACAGTTTTGCCCACTCACTTAATCTATCAATGTCTCTTTGTAATTTTATGCTCTCGTCTAGACTACTTACTATGGCACTAATCTTTGTGTCATTGGCAAACTTGGATATATGGCTCTCTATTATGCTATTTAAGTCATTAATAAATATAGTGAATAATTGAGGCCCCAACACAGATCCTTGTGGGACACCACTAGTTACTTCCTTCCAATTTGAATACATGCCCATTGTCCCTACTCTCTGTCTTCTACCGCTTAATCAATCTCCTAACCAGGTCAATAATTTACCTTCAATTCCATGAGCTTTAATTTTAGCTAACAGTCTCTTATGTGGAACCTTAGCGAATGCCTTCTGGAAGTCCATATAAACTGCATCCATAGACATTGCCTGTCTATTACTTTAGTTACTTCCTCAAAAAATTCAATTATGTTCATTAGACATGACTTACCCATTGCAAACCCATGTCAAGTAAGTGATGTCACCAGTTTTATAGTCCCAAGAAACTGAGAACAAGGAAGCTAATCATTTGGTGTAACCTTTGTTCCTTGAACCTACTCCCTCCCTTCCTTGGCTGCCAGAGTGGCATGTACTCGATTTATACTTTTACAATTGATAACCTGAGAAAGGAATCAGACCACACGATTTAAAGAAAGAAAGAAAGACCTTGCATTTATATTGCATCTTTGACTACCTCAGGATGTCCAAAATCACTTTACAACCAATTAAGTGCTTTATTTTTAAAGTCTAGTCATTGTTGTAATGTAGGGCTTGGTGTCTACCCTGGGATGCTAAGTGCAAGAGTTTTAACTAATGTGCCATATGTTTTCACGTGTAACATGTAACACTTTACATTGAAACTGGGCAGACAGGCCAGGTGCATGTTACATGTGAACAACAAAAACAGATCTCACAGATTGTCACATATAATATGCAGAGGCTGAAAATCTGTGGTGACCACATCCTCATGTAAGTGCTGGCATACACCTGCCAGCATCCTCTACTGCTGACCCCAGCAGACCTCCTAGGGTTAGAGGGAGGTTCCTGGCAATGGTGGATGACTGTGCCATGAGGGATGCATCTGGTGTGCCCACCTGCTGAACAAAGCTACAAACTGTGGTGCTGGTTGAAAGGTCTGGGGGGGCGGTGGGTGGCAAGTTTGCCCCCGGAAAGAGGAGATGGATGAGGTGACCCATCGGATCCCTTTGTCAGGGCTTGAAATGTCTTGTAAACACTTAGCTCAGCTTTAGAGTTCCAGCCAGGACCCAAGTTTGGAGTCTAAGTGGGCCCCACTTCTGCCATTCAGCAGGGTCAACTGGTCTCACCTGGCATTGTGGTCGCCGATGATCCACCCCAATGCTGAGAGCCCTGAGGCAGAAACTCCTGGAATGGGAGCACCTGCCACTGGCCTTGTTCCCTGCTATGCCCCTGGCCTTGTCCCCTGCTATGCCCCTGTATTGCCCCTGCTATGCCCCTGGCCTTGTCCCCTGCTATGCCCCTGGCCTTGTCCCCTGCTATGCCCCTGTATTGTCCCCTGCTATGCCCCTGGCCTTGTCCCCTGCTATGCCCCTGGCCTTGTCCTCTGCTATGCCCCTGTATTGTCCCCTGCTATGCCCCTGTATTGTCCCCTGCTATGCCCCTGGCCTTGTCCCCTGCTATGCCCCTGTATTGTCCCCTGCTATGCCCCTGTATTGTCCCCTGCTATGCCCCTGTATTGTCCCCTGCTATGCCCCAGGCCTTGTCCCCTGCTATGCCAATGGCCTCGTTTGGGGTGAGAAGAGGTTCTGCCCCTTAGAACATAAGAATATAAGAACATAACATAAGAAATAGGAGCAGGAGTAGGCCAATCGGCCCCTCGAGCCTGCTCCTCCATTCAAGAAGATCATGGTTGATCTGATCCTAACCTCAAATCTAAAGAACACAAGAAGTAGGAGCAGGACCCGGCCACTCAGCCCCTGGGCCCACTCCGCCACCCACAGGGCCTTGGCCGATCCGAACTCAGCCTCATTTCCAATTTCCTGCCCGCTCCCCGTAACTCCTAAGTTCCAACATAAGGCTGAAACCATGTGTATCTGGGTCTTAGCCTAATTTGCCTTTGAGCACATTTCTGCTGGAGCTATGGTAGGAGTGCACTGGAAGGGCTGCAGATTTTTGACCTAGCAATGTTTTGCATTGGAAAATGTAAAAATTCAACTGGGCATGATGTAACGTAACTAATACATTTTAGAGACAGGAGGCTTGAAATTAGTTTTTTTACATTCTCATAATCAAGATTTTCTATTATAACAGATTTGGGCCTAGAAATTGGACAGGGCCCAAAAACGGGTGCAGGCATTGCCACGTGCGATTAACCTGAGCCTGTTCCATCCGATGCAGGCAGCATGCAAACTTTGTGGTGCCTGCTAATTTAAATGATAGTAGCATGCAACCCAGCACCGAACGTGTTGTTTAGTGGCTGCATGCCTCAGCATGGGGCCCAAATTTGTGCGAGGCTAGCACCAGTTAAAGCTAGCCTGCACAATTAAAGCCAGCCTGCACCACTTAAAGGGGAGGTGCATTCTGGCTGGAGCAGGTGCTGGAAGTGGCTGGGGAAGACATTCTAAGTAGGAGCAACATTGACTAATGGCGCAACAGGACAGAGAGCGTGCTCCAAAGTTCTCAGAAGCAGCACTGGTGGCCTTGGTGCAGGAGATGGACAGGAGGAGAGAGGTCCTGTTTCCACAGGGGGCCAGGAGGCTCTCCAAACAAATTGTGAGAAGGCAATGGGAGCAGATAGCTGTGGAGGTCAATGCCAGCAATGTAGCCCCGAGGACCTGGATGCAGTGCCGCAAGAAGTTTAATGACCTCAGATGAGTGGTCAAGGTCAGTGAATTCATCTTCAAATGCCATATCCTTACAACTGCACTACAAGCCTCAAACACTGCTCAATTCACCACCAACCCCTTCACTCGCCTACCAACAATCTCTATCAATCATAACTCATACCTCACATTCATAACTTCACCACACCCTCACACACTTAGCACTGCTGCAAGTCTCACACCCACATCTCACAGCTTTTATACACTGCCAGCTATTCAACCATGACAGGCACATCACCCAAACAGAGTGAACCACACTCAGGACAAGGTGGCTCATAACAGGAGCCAGCAGTAGTTACCCACAGGGAGACAGGCACGCCTGCATGACATATCCCCCATGGAGGAGATGGTGCTGGAGATTATTGGAGTGACATTCACTGAGCCCGTGGCCAGCGGCAGGGCTGAAGCAATCAAAGCAATCCTCATACTTAATCCTTCTTCTCACATCCCACTTCCCACTTCCCCCTCATCCCACAATCTCCTGATTTACAAGCTGCAGATGGTATAAGCATGCATCTCTTACTCCCCCCCACCCCCTACCCCATTACCGGAACCCTACCCTTGTGCCTTTCTCTTTTCAGATAGCTAAGAACTGCAATGTGGACTGGCAATGGTAGAGGAGCAAGAACTGGAAGAGAAAGAAAACAGTGATGCTGAAGACACAGCACCATCACTTGATTTCACACTCGCAGCCACCAGCTCAGATACTGACACTCCGAGTACTTTAGAGGATAGCTTAGACATGGGATCTGCACATCGTGAGACACCGGGCATGAGTGACATGCAACCAGGGCAGGGGGCAAGGGTAGAGCAGGTGCCAGCTCCGTGGAGTGAGAGGTCGCACACGAGTTCTGCTGCGGAGGACTCAGATGAGGACGTCGATGGGGCGGCCAACAGAAGAATGCTGATGGATATGCACAATGAAATACTTGGTGCATTGGCAGGCCTGCCAGGAAGCCTGAGTACAATGTCAAGGAGCATGGAGGAGCCCAGCACCAACTTTGCACAGGGCTTTGTGCAGAGCTTGGAGCCCCTCCTTTCCAACATGGAAGTGATGGTCAACTCCATTTGCAGACTTGTGGACCCAACCATGATGCAGCGTCTGATGGCCAATGTCTCAGCTTCCATTGCAGCACAAGCAGAAGCAATCCAACGTCTGGCTGCTGCAGTGGAAGCTCAGACTGCTGTCACGCAAGCTCAGCTTGTTACCATGCAAGCTCAGACTGCTGCCAATATGGCTGCGGTTGGCAATGTTGAAAAGGGTTGTAGGGTGTCACAGCAGTCCAGCTATCTGTCCTCCAACAGATTACTTGGATTGCTGAGACGCCACCCCGGGGGAGTGGCAGTGGCTCCGTGGAGCACCAATCTGCTGTCCTCTCTCAGAATGAGAGCATTCGTCCTCCCACCCCTGCCACTCTGCCAGTGTCCTTGCTTTTGCCTGACAGCCAGCCAGTCCGGATTGCTGCTGCTCATGCTGAGGTGGTGCAGTCCGAAGCCGGGCCTTCTAGGCTCAGAGCTGCTCAAGGTCATCCTCCAAGGCCATCAGCAGTCTCCCCCACTGAAAGTCAGCAGCCTTCCACCAGCCATGCTGCAGTCACTGGGGTAGCACTGCTTAGGAACACTCAGACAGGCAAAGGCACACTGAAGACAGACACGAAGGGAATGCACAAGGGTTATTAGTTGACTTTGGCATGTAATATTAGATGGTTCGATTTATAAATTTGGTTTGGAATGTTTGTTTTGTGGTGGCTTTTATTGTAGCATTGTGGCCAAGAAGACGCTGTGATGGTCAGTAACAGAGGCAAGGTAAGGTTGGTGAATGGGGAATTGGGGCTGTGTTCACTGGTACCGCAGTCGGATGAGTCAATCACGGACAGCCCGGCCAAAAAGAGGCTGTGTTGGTTGCCTCCTCCACTCCTCCTCCTCCTTCTCCTCCTCGGCCTCTTCCTCCTCCTCCTCTTCCTCCTCCTTCTCAGCTCTTCGCCGTATATGTGGTGGCAAGGGCTATGCCCTCATGATGGCAAGGCTTTGCAGCATGCAGCAGACCACGCCAAATTTGAGACACACTCTGGCTCGTACTGCAGGGCTCCTCCAGAGCAGTCCAGGCAGCGGAAGCGTTGTTTAAACACCCCAATGGTCTGCTCGATCCTATTCTGTGTGGCAGCATGACTTTCGTTATATGCATGCTGATCACGTGTGCTTGGGTTGCCAGGTAGTCATGAGCCAGGTGGTCAGCGGATATCCCTTGTCACAAAGTAGCCACCCTCTGGTTTGGCATGGTGGCTCAAATGCAGATGGTACAGTGGACTGCCGCAGAATGAAGGTATCATTACTGCTGCCAGGATAGCGAGCATTGATCTGCACGCTTCGCTGTGTATGGTCACGCATCAACTGGACCTTTCGGTTGCGGTGCATCTCTGATGCCCGCAAAGCGACGTGTGTGTAGTCAATGGCACCCTGCACCATAGGTAAATCTGCTATCCTGGCGAAGCCATGCGCTCACTCCGCCTTCTTCTCTGGGCAAGGGAGAATTAAATGTATTCACCTCTCTTTGTATTCATAGCCTCAGTGACATCGCTTATGCAACAGTGCGTGGTAAACTGGGAGATGTTGGAAATATTGCCTGCTCCAGCCTGACAGGAGCCCGATGCATAAAAGTTCATGGCCATTCTCACCTTCACAGCCACTGGCAATGCCATCCTCACCCTGCTCTGAGGCTGCAGTTCTGCCTGCATAAGGTGGCAGATTTCAGTGGGCACCTCCTTAGTGAACTGGTGACGTCGCATACACTGTTCCTTGCTGAGGTTGAGGTTGGAGAATTATTCCCTGAAGACCCTGGGTGGATATGGCTTCCTGCTGAGAGCCCTTCTCCCCCTCCTCCTTCCTCTTTGAGCAGCTTTTCCTCCTCTGTGTCGCTTCGGCTCATCCTTCTCATCATGCTGCAGGCCAAGGGGGATACAAACTACAGCAGCCATGTCTGGGAGCAACTGGTCTGAGCAGAAGCCTTGAAGTAACCTGCCACACCACTCACTGGAGACTTCAGCAACTTCAAATAAGATAACAAACCACCAAACAATTCTACAAATTCACCAAGAGCCATTAGAAATCAATTGGCAACTAACCTGAAAGCAGTTGATGATCCCTTTAAATAGCGCTGGTGGGGGGATCCTTCCTGCTGCTGAATGCATGTGCAGCTGTGCGTGTTTAAGAAAGGGCATTAACTGGAGCACTGAGGTCAAAAATGGCATCAAATCAGCGTTACTTGCTGACTGACGTCACAATCTACGTACTTTGCGTACTTCCAGCAGATGCTCCCAGCGCCAACGTGAACGACCTCACCAAAATGGCGTCCGGCGCGGCCCACACCAGAAGTGAGCATGCGTGGCGCGGATGCCATTTTGGACCTAAAACCGTGCACTAAGGAGACGGATTTTGTGGCCTTAGGGGGAAAAATTCGGTCGTGCTCCCTTTGGGGTGCTAACTTCGCCGGGGCACTACTTTTAGCGCCATGAAAAAGTTAACACCCCTGCTCCATAAATTGAGTGGTAGCGCCCCAAGCAGGAGGCGGGCCGCTACTGGAAGTGCTCCTCCGCCTTCCCTTCAATATCTCACCTCCTGACTCCCCAAAGCCTTTCCACCATCTACAAGGCACGAGTAAGGAGTGTGATGGAATATTCTCCACTTGCCTGGATGAGTGCAGCTCCAACAACACTCAAGAAGCTCGACACCATCCAGGACAAAGCAGCCTGCTTGATTGGCACCTCATCCACCACCTTAAACATTCACTCCCTCCACCACCGGCGTACTGTGGCTGCAGTGTGTACCATCTACAAGATGCATTGCAGCAACTCGCCAAGGCTTCTTCGGCAGCACCTCCCAAACCCACGACCTCTTCCACCTAGAAGGACAAGGGCAGCAGGTGCATGGGAACACCACCACCTCCAAGTTCCCCTCCAACTCACACACCATCCTGACTTTAAGAACATAAGAACATAAGAAATAGGAGCAGGAGTAGGCCAATCGGCCCCTCGAGCCTGCTCCGCCATTCAATAAGATCATGGCTGATCTGATCCTAACCGCCAATCTACTATCTATCACAGAACCATCTCCTGCATCTAACAGAATTGCACACACGAAATAGGAGCAGAATCAGGCTACACAGTCCCTGGGCCCGCTCCACTACCCACAGGGCCATGACCGATCCGAACCTAGACTCATGTCCAAATTCCTGCCCGCTCCCCGTAACCCTTAATGCCCTTTACTTCTAGGAAACTGTCTATTTCTGTTTTAAATTTAATTAATGTTGTAGCTTCTACAGCTTTTTGTGGCAGCATATTCCATGGACCTACCACCCTCTGAGTGAAGTAGTTCCTCCTCATCTCAGTTTTGAAAGAGCAGCCCCTTATTCTAAGACTATGTCCCCTAGTTCTCGTCTCACCCGTCATCGGGAACATCCTCCCCGCATCCACCCGATCCAACCCCTTCACAATCTTATATGTTTCAATAAGATCGCCTCTCATTCTTCTGAACTCCAATGAGTAGAGTCCCAATCTACCCAACCTCTCCTCATATGACCACCCCCTCATCCCCGGGATTAACCGAGTGAACCTTTTTTGCACTGCCTCGAGAGCAAGGATGTCTTTCCTTAAGTAAGGACACCAAAACTGTATGCAGTATTCCAGGTGCGGTCTCACCAATACCTTGTACAACTGAAGCAATACCTCCCTATTTTTATATTCTATCCCCCTAGCAATGAAAGCCAACATTCCATTTGCCTTCTTAATCACTTGCTGCACCTGCATACTAACCTTTTGAGTTTCGTGCACCAGGACCCCCAGATCCCTTTGCACTTCAGTACTCTCCAGTTTCTTGCCATTAAGATAATAAATTGCTCTAGGATTTTTCCTGCCAAAGTGCATCACCTCACACTTTCCAGTGTTGTATTCCATCTGCCAAATCTCTGCCCACTTACTTAGCCTGTCTATGTCCCCTTGCAGGTTTTTTATGTCCTCCTCACTCACTACTTTCCCTCCCATCTTTGTATCATCTGCAAATTTTGATATGTTACACTTGGTCCCTTCCTCCAAATCGTTAATATAGATTGTGAAGAGTTGGGGACCCAGCACTGACCCCTGTGGAACACCACTAGTTACTGATTGCCAGTCTGAGAATGAACCATTTATCCCAACTCTTTGCTTTCTGTTAGATAGCCAATCCTCTATCCATGCCAGAATATTACCCCCAATCCCGTGATTTTTTACCTTAAGCAATAATCTTTTGTGTGGCACCTTGTCAAATGCCTTTTGGAAGTCTAAATACACTACGCCGATCCTTCATCGTCGCTGGATCAAAATCCTGGAACTCCCTACCTAACCGCACTGTGGGCGTACCATCACCACACGGACTGCAGCAGTTCAAGAAGGCGGTTCACCACCACCTTCTCAAGGCCAACTAGGGATGGGCAATAAATGCTGGCCTTGCCAGCGACGCCCAGATCCCAGAAACGTTTAAAAAAAAAATTGCGGTGCTACGCACAACAGCACCACATGCATCAGCACATAGCACCACGGTATTACAGGCCCCCCTCCCCTGATTAAAGGGGTGGGGCCTAGCACTGCGTGCACCGGGGCTCTGCTAGACCAATGGGGAGCGGGGTGCTGGGAAAACAGCCCTCCACTCAAGAGGAGTGCCAGGCTGCCCGATCGCGGCCGGCACCCCGCATGAAGAAGCGGAAGGGGGCAGGTGCTGGCAGGTGGCCCAAACAAAATGGCTGCCCAGCACCTGCCCTTTAATTCGCGCCGCCACGGCTGCAAAAGCACCACCCTGACCCTGTCCGACGTATCGTCCAGCGGTAGGTCAGGGGGCGCGACCGAAGTTTGCAAACGGGGCGCTGCACACGCCGATAACAGCATCGCTGGAGGCGCAGCGCCACGGGGCGCTACCGGCCGCCACTGTCGCTAACCTCCCGCTGAATTTCATGGGAGGCGTTAGCGGCGCCGCGCCCAGCTGCTAGGGGCATTGCGCCCCTAGGAGGCGCTAACGGGAGGCACAAAGCAACCCAATTTTTCCCCCTTAATCTTTTATTCCATCTGAAAAATATTGTTTGGTGTTGCAAAATGCACAAATCAGGTTGAGTTAACTCATAGCCAATCAATAATTTTACCCAATAGCTTTGCAGCATCCTGATCTCATCTGGGTCAAAGCTGAACATCATGGATACAAGTAAGACCAGGCCAGCCTGTAAGGCAATATCACAGAACTTATTTGCGAGTTTTCATTGTATTTTTTTCCGTATTTTTTACACAGCATTGCATACCATCTGCTTTACGAAACATTTAACTGTGTTTTAATTGGAAGATGTTATTGCTTTTGTTTGGAATCTTCTGAGTTGTAAATGATATACTGCAATACTCATGCTGAATGTTTTAATAGCTGAATTCAGCTAAATTGCGACACAGGGATGCGAGAGGAATAATGAGCCTATTATGTTCAGCACCAAAATGTTAAATATACCATGGAAAATTGTTCACGCAAAAATTGAAATCACAAGATTTACATAAGAATTATGAAATATTTGCACTTTCAACATTCAGAAGGTAATTATTTACATGTAGCTGCACCATAACTAAAGCTTTGCCTCAATGGCAGTGCTGAAACGGCGAATGTGTATCACTAAACTTATACATATAGCTAGCACTAAAATGTTATTTCCATTTGCTTTGAATGCAGATGAGAACTAGACAGGAGCTGACAATCTGGGATAATGGCTTTTGGTTTACTAGCAGACTGAATTACCTCAAGAGGCAGGCAAGTCAGACGTGAAAATATTACCTATGTTTACCCAGAGATGAAATTTAAGACAACCTGTGGTCAGTCAAGACTAAAGTGAAAATGACATGATCAAAATCTGGACTGTCTGGAGAAACAGAAGGAAGAAATAGAGAAGACAAAGGAAAAGCAGGCAGCACATGACAAGGGGGCGCGCTGGAAATCCAGCCAAAGGTCACCCTTAGATCCTTTAGATAATCCCTTGGATTATTTATGTATTCAGATCCACAGCGGTTTCTGTTAGTTTTGGATTAAAATCCATTGTCTCATTTTCAATTTGAAGTAATCTTTTATGGAACCTGAAATCAGTTGGGCAGAAGCACAGCTGTTAGTGGGTTTGTATTTTACAAAGATTTCAAACAAAACGCACTCACTGATAACACTGGTTATGAATAATTTGTATTTAAGTGGTAATGCAATAATAATCTGATTTATCAAAATGTCTGGGTTAGGAAATGGTTGATTTGATAAGTAGCTTACATTCATTGTCATGTTAATCTAATATTGCTTGAGATTTACTCACGGCCTAGCCATGATTTTTGCTTTTAGAACTACCTTAACCCCTTTTGTTTTGCTGCACAAAATATTAAAAAGTACGGTTGGATAAGAATTAATTGGATTCCTACTCTTTAATGCTGAAAATATTAAATTAGAAGCACGTAGATGTACCAATCTACCACAAGATTATTAAAAATACATTTTTAGAAGAAAAACACAATGCTTTGACACTGCATCTTAACTCCCTAGGAAGTAGTTTCACACTAATTCCTGTTTATGGCTCATAACCATTTTGCTGACCTCCTCAAAACACATTCCCCGCATGGGCCAGTGGTAAATTGTGCATATTAAATGAGTTTCAACTTAATGTTCTATTAAAACAGTATGGTCCCAGGAGCAGTCTTTGTACTTAATA
Organism: Squalus acanthias; assembly: GCA_030390025.1. Lineage (NCBI taxonomy): Eukaryota > Metazoa > Chordata > Chondrichthyes > Squaliformes > Squalidae > Squalus > Squalus acanthias. The sequence continues at coordinate 52,447,405 of CM059427.1, forward strand.
ACATCTAATCATGCTCTCTCAGTTCAGTTTTCATTTAGCCTGCCCTGTACGGGGCAATGAATCCCTTGTAATGAAATGTCCCTTAAATTGTGAAATGACCTCAGTTCGGAACCATAAAACTGATCTAACATCACTTTAGGACCCCCCTCCAGATACAAAACCTAATAAAGTGAATGCTTAAGATGTACCGCATAACCTACTTGGGGTTTGACATTTTCCATCTAATTTGCAGAACACAGACATTTGCCAGTGGGCACTGACTGGCAATCTAATGAGGATTACAGCATTTTTCACAACAGTGCTACAAGATAACACCATCAATGTCATTTTACCATGCCAGCTCAATACACGGACATAAGTGATACAGTTTAATATGTTCATACAAACTGCCATTGTGATGTCATCTGCGAAAGCCCTCGTACATTCTACAGAACTGCATTAATGATACCGTCTTTCTGGCCCTTGTAGCTATATTTAGAAAAAATAAAATATCATTCTACTCGAGTAACTTGTGAAACTTCTGTTACAATTTTGTTATTTTTTTATGAATTATACAAAAGAAACAGGTAGGTTGGAGTGATATACAGAATTTTAGTAGCTGCCATAATAAATCACAAGAAAAAATTATGTTACACACAATGACTCACTAGTGTTTTCTATACTATGTAGAGGTAGTGCTATTTTTGTCTATATAAGACAGGCTTCCAAAAAGCAACTGGGTAAATATTTGAAAAAGAAAAATTTTAAATGGGTATGGGGAAAGGGAACGAAGTGCATCGCTCTTTCAGAGAGCTGGCACGGGCACAATGGGCTCAACAGCCTCCTTCTGTGCTGTGAAATTCTATGATTCTATGGAAGTCTAGTACAGCTGTAGAGACATCATTGCCTGCGCTTATCTTCTGCAATGGTCTATAATCACTGACAGTGTACTTACGTGACAGAATCAGGAGTACATCAGCTATACCAACAAAATCTTACGTCACGTGATGGGATGCTACAGGCTGCGGCCTCCTGCGGCCAAATTTCTTTTCCATACCCCACGCACCCACCCCACAGCCAGCTAGTGAACCTGGCCGGCTGTCAGGCGAAAGTCTGCAAAGTTTTATTCTAATGAGGTCCTGCCGTTAAGATCAGCAAGGCCTCCACATCCTGGACGTGACCGGGTGTGCCGCCTGATACTGGGGTCACATGCATCATTCATGCCCCTCTTCACGCCCCCCCGTAAAAGTTGAGGTCAATGTTTCAGGTCGATGACCTTTCATCAGAACTGGAAGATGTTAGAGATGAACAGCTTTTAAGCGAGTACAGAAAAAATCAGGTAAGGGTAAATTTATAAATCCAAAGAGAATAGTCAAGGCTGCAGAGCAGAGTAGAGATTTGGGTAAAATCAAGCAGTGTGTGTCAGGAAGGGGCAGAGAGTTTAACAAAGGCAATAGGGCATTAGTGACTAACCTAGGGTTTTAAAAGAGGTAGCTACTGAGATAGTGGATGCATTGGTTTTGATCTTCCAGATTCTAGAACGGTCCCCTTGGATTAGAAGTTAGCAAATGTAACCCCGCTATTCAAGAAAGGAGAGAGAGTGAAAAAACAGGGAACTATAGGCCAATTAGTCAAACGTCAGTAGTAGGGAAAATGCTAGAAGATATTATTAGGGATGTGATAACAGGACACTTAGAAAATCATAATGGCCCGGATATTCCGATCCCTACGGGTGGGTACGAGTTGTGTACACACCCGTAGGGACATCGGAAATGCTGGTTTCAGGCATGCACTGCGCATGCGCTGAAAACCGGCATTTCTGATCTGTCAAGAATGCTGTGGAGAAGGGCCTCTGCGGGCGGATAGTTCCACTTTCTGGAGCCCGCAGAAAATCTTTAGAATTCTTATGCCTGGTAAAAGCAGGTGTAAGGCCTGCTTTTACCAGGATAAGAGTTGAAAAAAAGTTGAAAAAAAAAATTTCAGTCATTTATCATTTAAAAATACTTTAAAAAAAGGTAAGTTTATTTTTAGCCCTGTAAAAAACTTTAATTATTTTTTTCAAAAAATTTAATTTTTGTTTCAAATATTTAATTTATTGTAATTTCAACTAAATTTAAAAATGTGACTTAAAAAAATATATATTTAATGTTTTGATGTGTTTTTGGGGTGATCTCCATTCATATATTTGACAGGTCTATCTGTCAAGTGTATGAAGGGAGATTCCCTTCTTTGATTGGCTCCCCATGGCCCACGTGATCCCAGGGACGTTTGCGAACCGCATGCGCCCCTGGGATACGTAGGCCCTGCACACTTGGAGTTCGAGAGGCCCAGCAGCGGAACTATATGCACCTCAGGAGCCCTCAGGTAAGTACGTAGATTTTTTCCAGATCGGAGGTTTCCGCACGCGGGAAGCCTCCGATTGGAAAATATGGCCCATGATGATTAGGCAGAGTCAACATGGCTTTATGAAAGGGAAATTGCATTTGATAAATCTATTAGAGTTTTTTTGAGGATGTAACTAGCAGGATAGATAAAGGGGAACAAGTGGATGTAGTATCGTTGAATTTTCAAAAGGTATTCGATAAGGTGCCACACAAGAGGCTAGTGCTCATGGGATTGGGTTAATATATTAACATGGATTGAGGATTGGTTAACGGTTAAAAAACAGAGAATAGGAATAAACGGTTCATTTTCAGGTTGGCAGGTTGTAACTAGTAGGATGCCGCAAGGATCAGTGCTTGGGCCTCAGCTATTTACAATCTATATCAATGACTTAGATGAGGGGACCGAGTGTAATATATCCAAGCTTGCTGATGATACAAAGCTAGGTGGGAAAGTAAGTTATGAGGAGGACGCAAACAGGTTGTAAAGGAATATAGACAGGTTAAGTGAGTGGGCAAGAAGGTGGCAGATGATGTATAATGTGGGGAAATGTGCAATTATCTACTGTGATAGGAAGAATATAAAAGCAGAGTATTTTTTAAAAGGTGAAAGACTAGTAAATGTTGGTATTCAGAGGGATTTGGGTGTCCTTGGACACAAATCACAGAAAGTTAACATGCAGGACAGCAAGCAATTAGGAAAGCAAATGTAATATTAGCCTTCATTGCAAGAGGTTTGGAGTATAAGAGTAAGGAAGTCTTGCTGCAATTATATAGGGCTTTGGTGAGACCACACCTAGAGTACTGTGTACAGTTTTGGTCTCCTTACATAAGGAAGGATAGACTTGCCTTAGAGGGTGTGCAACAAAGATTCACTAGATTGATTCCTGGGGTGAGAGGGTTGCCCTGTGAGGAGAGATTGAGAAGAATGGGCCTATATTCTCTGGAGATTAAAAGACTCTCATTGAAACATTTAAAATTCTTAGAGGGCTAGACTGGGTAGATGTTGAGAGGCTGTTTTCCCTGGCTGAAGAGTGTAGAAATAGGGGTCATAGACTCAGGATAAGGGGAATGAGACGTGGAGAAATTTCTTCACTCAGGGGGCTGTGATTCTTTGGAATTCTCTACCCCAGAGGGCTATGGATGCTCAGTCATTAGTATATTCAAGATGTGGAGATGCCGGCGTTGGACTGGGGTGGACAAAAATGAGAAGTCGCACAACACCAGGTTATAGTCCAACAGATTTATTTAATTTTACAAGCCCAAGGATACGTTGCAGTAAAGGATGCTCCAGAGCATGGTACATCGGCGAGACCATGCAGACACTGAGACAACGTATGAACGGACACCGCGCAACAATCGCCAGGCAAGAGGGTTGCCTCCCAGTCGGGGAACACTTCAGCAGTCAGGGGCATTCAGCCTCGGATCTGCGGGTAAGCGTTCTCCAAGGCGGCCTTCGGGATACACGACAGCGCAAAATCATAGAGCAGAAACTGATAGCCAAGTTCCGCACTCATGAGGATGGCCTCAATCGCGATATCGGGTTCATGTCACGATACAGAACGTGACTTGACATCATGGCCGGTCTTTCCAGGTGTTTTTTTTTAAAAAGACTAACACAAGAACCAACACAAATTGACAGGATATGCAGCCAGCAGGTGTTTTGACACGTTGGACCCCCTGGGACACATCTCATTGTCTTGGCTGTGCTCTTAGTGTGTCTTTGATGTAGGGAAAGATTTGAATAGATTTTTTCTGTGCTTATATTGTGAATTCTGGGAGATTCTCTCACAGCTACTCTACCTGAGGAAGGAGCGAACAGCTCCGAAAGCTTGTAAAATTAAATAAATCTGTTGGACTATAACCTGGTGTTGTGCGACTTCTCATTTTAGTATATTCAAGACTGAGATCTATAGATTTTTGGACACAAAGGGAATCAAGGGATATGGGGAGGTGGGGTAATGGAGTTCAGGTAGAAGATCATCCATGATCTTATTGAATGGCAGAGCAAGCTCAAGGGGCCGTATGGCCTACTCTTGTTGCTATTTATTATTTTCTTGTGTTCTTATGAAAGTACCAATGAAGAGCTGAAGAAGCATATTTCCATTAATCAAATCTTCTTGAACGTACACTCCTACTGAAAATAATAAATTTTATACATGAAACCTTGGAATAATACCCATCAGGACTTATTCCAAGATGAAGCCTCCCTTGTTACCCTTGTAATCAAAACTGTGCCAGACAAACTGCATCAACATTTAGTCTTAGTCCTTATTAAATAAAGCAATGGTTTTGACACAGTCGTGGAACTTTCGGTTCAATGCCTGCACTTTGCCATTGCAATAGTCTTCTGGCAATGTTACCAATTCAATCATGGAGGCCAGGTACAATGAAAAGCAGCTGGGCATTGCAAGGTAGGTAACTGAAAATTTGGTTGAATCATCTTGAACTACAGGGGAGGAAAGGTGTCATCAGTTTCACTTCTGGAAAATGAGAAGTGAGTCAAACTACTGGTGGCAGTCCCGTTAATTCTGATGTCAGAGTTGCTTCTAAGGACTTCTTACAGTAACAGAAAACCCAATATCAGTTACCATCTCAATAACAATCACAACAGAAAGTGGTGTAAAATGGTTTAAGGGGGCAAAAGTTTGGCAAAGGGTAATGCCTTTATATTGAAAATCAAACAAACTAGTATTTTTTGATCTCATTAGGTTGCACATTCTAGCAGTCAGATAACAACAACAACTTGTATTTATATAGCGCCTTTAACATAGTAAAACGTCCCAAGGCGCTTCACAGGAGCATTATAAGACAAAAAAATTAGGATGCCATTCACAAGCATCCCTTTGGAATAGATATTTCAGCACTGCATTCACCAATTCTCACCCCTTATATTCAGCCATAGCTGGAGCATGCCCAAGTTTCTCAATCGTCAACTCACGTACCTCAGCATTTTTTTGTCCACTTGACAAAGTGATTGTTCCCAGACTAAAATAATTGCATTTTAACTAACCATGAAATCCAGTTTACTGGCAGGGAGAGTAGGCTGGGGGTTGGGGAACAGACGGCAACACTGTCAGGCAAGATGAGCATATAAATCTTGTGATGTACTCAGAAAACCATTTATCATTGTTTAACAGGCAATCCAGTGAGGGTAGCTAAAATTTTCCTACAAAAAAAACCTCCTCCTGTGCTGTAATTTCTATGATTCTATAAAGGCAAGGAAATGGGTTTGGGGTAGATTGATTCAGTTGAAGAGTTAACACTGGAATAGATGTGATCAGCCGAACAGCTGCTTCCTGAGCTGCAACTTCTATGATTCTATTGCACTGCCTAATATTTTTCCAGACTAAGAAACAGTCAGCTGTTTTCCAAGGGTACCTGCCTGCCTAGTCAAATCAGTCTTTAATTTATTTTCTTCATGTTTTGGAGAAGTGAGCAAGGAAGGAATTAATTTGTGGGAATGGTTGTACTGCTAGAATGCAAATTATTCATGCTGAACCTTCAGCCATTGCCAAACTGACCATTTTGTTTGTTGATTTGATTTTTTCTTTTAAATAACGATTAAAATACAAAGTAACCATTGGAAACTGGGTAAGATTAATGGGATGCCACAACATACTGGGCTGGATTTTCAACTTGCCACCCAGCATAAAACTGGCATTGCGGATGGAAATGAAAGTCGGACGGTTTCCATAACGGGTCGCCAAACGCAATGCCAGTTTTATGCCAGTTGAAAGGGCAGCAAGTTAAAAATCTACTTCATTGTATCTGTTCAAGGTTTGACCGATGCAATCAGTCTTTTTTTCTTTTTTGTGTCTATGGAATCAAATCTATAAGAATATAAAAGGATATTGGCTAAAAGGGATTAGAGTAGGTACTGATCAAGGGTCTACTTCTGGAATGTTAACTCATCTGTCCCTCCACTGTTGCTGACTGTCCTGCTGAGTATTTCCAGCATGTTCTATTTTTTCTTTCAGGTTTCCAGCATCTGTATTTTCTTGCTTTCTGTTTGTATTGCAGTAAGTCCAGTTGAAGAGGCCAAATGACCTCCCTCTGTGCTGTAATTTCTGTGCTTCTGTGCAATTCCATGTAGTTGTGCAACCTGTGGTGTATATAATGGGTCACGTTCCACCTTCTGCTGGCTGATATGACACTGATAGTGTACATACAGCACTCTGTATGGATTGGGTTTGAATGAATATACAATTAATAAGACCTGGAAGATCAAGTAGCCATAAAATTGATGGCTTCTATGACTAACATTAGCAGAACTGAGGAACCTCCAATACTACCAGCCAGGATTTCACATATCTTAGTAATTAAATCTCTGGTGAGCCTAAGCCTCCAAATGCATTTGCCTTCAGATAAGGGATGTGTTTTATTTTAGACATGTATAGCCGTTCACAAGGAGATGACCTTCTCTGTGCTGTCCTTTTCTAGTCTTCCATTCCATTCTTCTTATATCTCTTATTCCTCCAATACCGTTATGATGGCCACTATAGTTAGTGTAAAAGATGCACAGTTTATAATAATAATTTAAATTTGTCAGTGGTGTTGAAAGCTGTCCTAACTGATTCATTGTGTTACTGTTGTGCACTTTATAAATATTACTATATGTCTGCTATATTTATAATAGTCAGATAATTCAGCTCATAATTGTCTCAATTGGTATTTTTAGTTCACTGGTGGTTTACCACTATGTTCTATTTGTATCAGAATATGCAGAATGGTGTGAATAGTGCTCAAAGTAACCTTAACTCTATACTGCAATATTTCACCTGGTGGAAATTGGGCAACAACATTACCAACAATCTTAATATTGACCTCTTAATTCTTTAAGATTCTTCATTACATATGCTTTACTGGCCTCCAAGTATGTTAAATATTCCCATCCTAATTTGTCTGGATCTCAAATTTGTTCACACTCTATTTATCAAGACTGATATGAAGAATGTCATTTTCTGATATCCCATATAATAATCCAATGCGTTTTGCTTAAAAGCTAGGGTGGGAATACTTCCAATACTTGTATTATGCTGGAAAGTCCAAAAATCTCCTGAAACAGAGCATCAAACTTTGGCTGTTCCATAATACCAGGGTTGTCCAATACATTAGCCAGTAACACATTGGTAATCCAGATGTGGCTAATTGCTTTTTGATCAGTAATAAAAAATGAGTATTTGAGAGTGTTGTTGGGCATGTGATCTCAATACTCATATTGGCATGGCAAATGCATGTGTACTTTAACCTTTCATACCTTTGTTGGTAAAATGGTAAAATGAGAAGCAGACATGCGAGAGTTTTTTTATTGCTGTGTGTGCTTTACTTCCTTGGTTACTGCTTAGTGGTGATCTTCTATAATGGTGTTTAATACAGGTGAAAATGCCAGACACAGCACCATGGAAACATTGTATGGTGGTGGGAGCTGTCATCGTGGTCAGCAGAAGAAAGCAAGCCGAACCATTAACGAGCAGCTCCAACAGGGCACGTCATGGCAAAGGGCAAGCAGCATCCAACTGTGTTCTGGATGGAGATCAGGGGCGGGCCTGGCATGTCTCATTGTGCGAGTCAGCATTCTCACCAATCACTCTGATGAAGTCAAATTACCGCTCGCAACCGCTGAACAAAAAACTTGAAGCTACACTAAGATGTCAGAATTCCAAACCTTGGTGAAAGAGAAAGGTTTAAAAGTTATACATGGGAAGCACATTTACCTGTATTGTGTGTAAGGCGTTTGCTACTAAAATTAGTGCATGTGGCTAAAATGGTGTTGCTGTAACCACATCTGTGGCTAGTCCATGATTTCTATTGGACAATACTGGATTATCCACTCAGGTAGGTAGTTGATTGTAATTCATTATCACCCATAATATTGCAAATAAGAAGAAAAGTGGTCTTAATCTAATATCTAATTTGCAGATTACTCTAAGATGAGGTAAATTAGTTGTTGTAAAATTTCTGGATGCTTTAGACTGACGCTCATAGCAATTTAAATGCACATCCCATGTGGACTCTTGTGGGAATTGCACTGTTAAGTTGCAACCTTTAGAATTAAGTATTAATAAGGTCTTTCACTGACCTACTGGATGATAAATACACTGTAGTGCTAATTGCCAATAGCCAAACCTGCACAGGCACAGTAGTTTTCTGAGCAATCAGTCAAACTAATGTATCACATGGTGCACATGTGGGGGAATGTTAGAAACCTGATACAGATTCTTAATCTCCTGACTTAATTTACCCTTAAAGAAATCAGACTTTTAAAAATTGCACATCATTACAGGTGCGGATAAAGAGATTTGGATTCTAAGGCAGAAAACTCCTGTGAACTGCCAGCAGGAACATAAAATAATTCAGAAGCTATTTGTACCCAATCTCTTACTGAGAGAGGTACTGGTGAAAAAATATGGGGGGAAAGATTGAGTCGCGCCGCAGTACTGCAGGCCTTCCTCCCCTTCTTAAATGGGAGGGGCCTAGTGCAGCACGACCCGTGGCCCAGCTGGGCCAACAGGGATCGGAGTGCCGGCAAAAGAGCCCGGCACTCAAGAGAAGTGCCGAGCTCACGGAGCGCAGCTGGCACTCCTTGGGGGGTCTGCTCAGGAGGCCAGGGACAGCAATGGGGGCAAGTGCTGGCAGGCGGCCAGCAACAAAAATGGCCGCCCGGCAGCTCGCCTTTAATTAGCGCCGCCCCAGCCACAGGTAGGCCACCCTGACCCCATCTGACATAGCGTCCGGGGGTAAGTCAGGGGGCGCTACCAAAGATTGCAGCCGGGGCGCGAGTGGGGCGCTGCACACGGCGATTACGTCATCACCAGTGGCGCAGTGCCGCGGGGCGCTAACGGTTACCGCCGCCGCTAACCTCCCGCTGAATTTCATGGGAGGCGTCGGCGGCGCCACGCCTGGGCACTAGTTGCTTTGCACCCCGTTAGCGCCCTCTTAGGTCGCTAACGGGAGGCGCAAAGCAACCGAATTTTTCCCCCATGGTTTCTTTTTGGCCGATCCGATATAAGTTCTATATCGAGACGGTTATCTGAGATCAGGTACATACCGTGCTTGCCACCACTCTCTGGTACTATGGGCTGGATTTTCCGCTCGGAGGCGGGTTGGTGTCGGATCCACTGTTTGGCGGGTTCCGGTCCTGCTGCCGGTTGCAGCAGCCCTGCAATAATGATTTTCCCCAGGTTGGCCTTATTAAGGGCGGCGTGCGCGCTACCCAGCCCAATCGGTGGATGCGGGTCGGGAGATCGCGCTTGATGACGCGCTGGGAGCCTCTATATATAAAGGGGCCATGTCCCCTTTGATTAGTACTTTCTTTTTTCTGTAGCCGAATGCTGGTTGCTGGAGGCATGACAGCGCAGCGGACCAAGGTTGCTTCCCGGTTTGATGGTGACTCCCTCCATGCTCTTGTGGAGGGAGTAAGAGGATGCAAGGAGAAACTCTTCCCTTCAGATGGAAGTAGGAATCCTCCTCAGCACACAAAGGCAGCCTGGCTGCAAATTGCTGAGGAGGTCAGTGCAAGGTCGGTCTGTACACGCACCTGGGTGCTGTGTAGAAAGAGGTTTAATGATCTGATGCGCTCAGCAAAAGTGAGTATAACATCACACTTACCTTCAATCTGCTTCCCATCTCTTCTCATCCCCATCACTCTGCATTGGCAACCTACTCCTGCACATCCCAACCCACCCCAACATCCCTTGCACCCTCACCCATTCCTCACTCTCTATGTACAGAATCACTCCACCATCCTACTATGCACCCCTCACACTCGCTCTCACTGTTATGCAATGACAACAACTAACAACGCACAGGGAGGGACTTTGGTATTGGCACCTCACTCCATCATTGTCTCCCTCTAAGCATCTATGTTATCCATTCTTTACACTGACTCCATCAATCTCTCTGAAACTACACTTGTGTCCCTCATTGCAGGACAAGAGAGCCCACAATAAGAGGGTGAGGGGGAGGGCAGGAGGAGGCCCACCATCCATGGCGCATCTAACGAATGCTGAGGAGGCAGCTCTGGAGATCGGTGGAGGTGCAAAGGAGCTGGAAATGGGGGAATGGAGAGACGGGTGCAGTAGAGCCAGCTGGTGACAGAATTGATTTCCAACCCTCTGATTTTGCATTCATGAGTGACTCAAATGGGATCTGATGTTCATAGAAATTGAGTTCTGATCATCTGCACAATGGGATGTGTCTGCAACCTACATATCACATGTCTAACTCATGCCTTTACTCCCCCACATGACCATCAAGAGCCCCCCTCCCCACTGTCTAGGAGGAAGAGCAGGAGGACTCCTCAGAGGAACCTCCAGCCTCTGAGGGAGCAGGGTCAGCAGAAATGAGCGCACCCTGCACCAGCGCAGAGACGCACACCTCGGTGGGTCATTTGCAAGATAGTGTAGTGTTGTCACCTGGTGTATCACAGCTCACAAGTGAGCAGGAGCAGAAGGTGGAGACAGGGACAGCAGAGGAGAGTCCTCGTTGGAGGCCACAGGGTGCTCCTAGCTCTGCTCAGCTGCAGGTAGACACTGTGCCTCTGGGGCCATCCAGAAAGAGAGCGGTGCTGGAGCTTCAGGAACAAGTGCAGGAGGCTCTGAGTGGGTTTGCAACCACGGTGGCTGCGAGTGTGCAGAGAATGGAGGAGTCCATGTCAAACATGAGCAATGTCGTGGTGCACGCATTGGCGAAAGTAGGTCCCGCCATGGAAAGTATTGCAACCTCCGTGGAGGACATAAATCAGCAGACACAAACCAACATGGTGACTCTTCTAGATAGATGGTCAGCTATGGAGGATAGATGGGCATCTAGCGTGGATAGAAACCAGAGGTCCATGGACGTCCCCATTATGAGGACTGTCAGTTCAACGATGGGTCCACATGGCCCCACTGATGTGCAGAAAGGTGCTCTCCAGCTACTTGCTAGCAGTGAAGTGCGGGTGACCCATGAGAGGGATGGTGGTGGTCGAGAACAAGGAACAAGGGCTCCTCTCCAAGCGTTCACACTCCCATGCCACTACCGAGCCCTCGGTCAGAGCCCCAGATGCCTCACCCAACAGAAATGGCCGTCCCTGCCCCTGCACAGCCGCAGGAGGAGCAGACTTTGGTGGAGCCCTCCAGGGCTCCCAAACCCAGATGACAACTGCCAAAGGCGTCTAAGCAGGCACAGCAGGGAAGTGAGCATGCTGCCTTTACATCTGCCTTTACACCGGGCAGCACGGTGGCATAGTGGTTAGCACTGTTGCCTCACAGCGCTAGGGACCCGGGTTCGAATCCGGCCCCGGGTGACTGTCTGTGTGGAGTTTGCACATTCTCCCCATGTCTGCGTGGGTTTCCTCCGGGTGCTCCGGTTTCCTCCCACAGTCCAAAGATGTGCGGGTTAGGTTGATTTGGCTATGATAAATTGACCCTTAGTGTTAGGGGGGATTAAATACGTGGGGTTACGGGGATAGGGTGGGATATGTGTCTGTGCAGGCTCGATGGGCCGAAATGGCCTCTATCTGCACTGTGGGGATTCTGTGATCTGCTGAAGCCACAGGGGAAGCACCACGTTTGTGATCTTTATTTCTATTGTATTAAAGCAATGCGATGTCATTGATTCAATGCGTTGCCCTATGTGTGCTCAGAATTGGAAGTGGCACAGTAAGGGGTGAGAGCGCCTTTCATCTGCAGTGATGGTGGGGAGAGTGATAGGAATGCGTAGTTCATTGTACAGATGCTGTATGGTGTGGAATGGAGGTCCTGCCAACCCACATGTGCACGTGCCAGCCACATGTCTGTGCTGCGTAAAGTTACGCAAATCTGGCATGGATTAGTCCATCACTTGCCTGACGGCCAGCAATGAGCTTGCATGCTGGTAGCACCGGAACAGCCGCTTCCGTGAGTGTTCCTCATCTGCAGCCTCATTCGGCTCTTCCTCCTCCTCTGAGGAGGCTGTGCGCTCTGCCAATTGTTCCTCGGACAGCGGTAAGCCGCGATGTTGTGCAGGACCACGATGATTCTGGAGACCCTGGCTGGTGCATACTGTAGGGCTCCACCAGACCTGTCCAGGCATCTGAAGCGCATTTTGAGCAAGCCTATGGTTTGTTCTATGATGCTTCTGGTGGAAATGTGGCTCTCATTGTAACGCTCTTCAGCTTCGTTTGATGGCCTCCTCAACGGCGTCATTAGCCATGTCTTCAGGGGATAGCCCTTGTCTCCAAGTAGCCGTCCAGAAAGTTGGGTTGGCGGATTGAAGAGCTGAGGCACAGTGGACTGCCGCAGGATGTACGAGTCATGGCAGCTGCCAGGGAACTTTGCGCACACATGGATAATGTTCTTCCTGTGGTTACACACCAGCTGCACGTTAAGGGAGTGGAAGCCCTTGCGGTTCACAAATACAGCTGGGTTGTGATGGGGTGCCCTGATGGCCACACGTGTGCAGTCAATGACGCCCTGCACCCTTGGCAAGCCTGCCATATGGACAAACCCAACCGCCCGCGTGGTAACACTTGCTTCATCTGTTGAGAAGTGGATATAATTGTGCGCCTTTGCAAAGAGGGCATCGGTGACCTGCGTGATGCAGGTGTGTGCGGCCGACTGGGAGATGCCACTGATGTCTGCAGCTGATCCCTGGAAGGACCCTGCCGCAAAGAAGTTGAGGGCGGTGGTGACTTTGACAGCCACTGGTAAGGAGTGTCCACCCGCTCCTCTGGGCTGCAGGTCTTGATCGAGCATTGTGCAGATGTCTGCGACTACCTCTCGCGAAAGTCTCAGCCTCCTTTGGCACTGCTGCTCAGTCATGGTAAGGAAGCTCATCCTCTGCCTGTAAACCCTATGTTAGGGGTATCTCCTGTGGCGTGGTGCAGCCCTGTGCTGATGGCCTCTGCCCTGTGCAGCATCAGGTGGCTGAGGAGAAGGTTGGCGCTCTTGTTGTTGTTGCTGCTGGTGTGCCTGGTTCTGCTGCTCGTCCTCCGAATCTGAGGACCAGGATGAGAGAATATAAAAGGTTCCCATTCTGCTGGTATATATGTCACTTGAGGATGAGATGTTATAAGCGCTCAGTCAATGTGGAGAGAGGTTATTCCAAGGAGGTCACAGTGCATATAGATCTCACAACACACACTTACAACCTCAATACCCCTGAAATATGCCTTCCAAATCCTGAAATCAGAAAGTTCTGCCATTTGAAATTGAACTGATGTGGCAGGTTAGCTTTTATGCTGCAGTTGCAACTGTGAATTATTCAGCTTGTTGGAACACCCGACACAATCAGCTGGCATGTTTGTCAAACGCCGTGGAACATGATGAAAATGTGGCAAAATTGAAAAACCCTGTCAAAATAGCATTTAACAGGTAGCTAACAAGCTGTTAACTACCTTAAGTGCCTCTCCCGCTGCTTGGTGTCGGGTCTGATCTGGAGTCGGAGACCCGACACTTTGGAAAGTCACGTGGAGGCTGGTTCGCGCCAGGTTCACAACCTGCCGTCAATTATTTTGGATTTAACTCCTAACCCGCCTCCAAACCCGCCCTCTGAGCGCCGGCAAAATTGCGGCCACTGCGTTAGTGCACTCATGCGCACCAGGGCCATCAGTGTGTCAGTGAATTCCATACTTTATCAGAATGATCCTTATAAGGTGACTGCAATGCAATACTTGGTGTAGAATGTTCTGCACTACAGAGTTCTAAGACATGAGTTTGCACCAATGACTCCCCCCTATCGGGGTTCTTGGTTTTGGGGTTACCCCACGTTGATCCCACATATCTCGTGGCTAGCTGAACTGCAAGATTTGGTAATTGTTTAAAAGATAGAAAAATAAATAAAAAATCATTAAAATTAATCTTTCACAAGTTTATAGGCATTATAGTACAGTTAACAACCCTGAAATTCCTGGGGTTTGCGAGAGAGTAAATGATAGTTTAGCCCAGGGGATGGGACTCAGAATTTGGGCCAGATGCTGGCTTTGCCAGGATCCTGAGACATTTCAACTTGCCCTTGAAATTCCAGTTGTGGGGGGTTGGGGAGGAATAGAAGGAGGCCATGAGCAAATCTTCCATCCCCCCACCCCACCTACCCCTCTTCCATGAGATTTTCCAACCTTCCCCAGAAAATTCCTGCCTTTACACCCTTGAAAGACCTCAGTGGAACTCATGCCAGTCCTTTTTTGTGGCCTGCTAAAGGCCCCGAATCTTCCATAAAGGAGGGTATTTATTACGTTCTCTTGTTGGAATGGCTCTAATGGTGGCTGAGGAATTCGAAAAAAAAGTTTTATATGAGGCACATTTTCCTCCAGAGGAAGGTAGCTGGGCTCACTGCTGTCATGCACTTGGAGGTCTGCCCCAGCTCTGCAGATGACACGATCGACAGGATTTGGGGCAAGGTCTCGGGCCTTGGGCGTGGGTTCCGCGTTGCTGCAATTATGCGGCGGAGCGGAGTTCCAGGAATTTCCATGCCAACATTTTCAATCTTCGGTGTTGGAAAACAAGCCTTATAGTTAATACAGTTTTGATATATCTACTCAAATTGAGATTCAGAATGTGTTGTAGCTCTGCCGAGGTAATGCAATTAATCACTGAACAGCATTTATAGTAATTGCTGAAATGACAAGTACCATAAAATACACTGGAGAGAAGGATGCACTTTCCTTGTTAGCACATAATAAATGGCCACTTACGTCACCTACTCTGGCTGCACACCTATAGTATGACCTCTGCGCTTTCCAGCTGGAGAACAAAATAAAGCTATAAAAGCAGCACTTGTCAGGGTACATTGATAAATAGATCCCCAGGAAAAATGTGTTGTCTGTCACAAGTGGGGCTGGTAAATTTTAATTAAAGGAACTACACTATAAGTATATTCATGGTTGACCTGAGAAATGATCTTTTTTTTATCTCTAGATTTTGCTTGTATCCACATGAGCAATGCTATTGACATTGTAAATTTAATAAAGGTCACCTTTATTATTATTTTGCAGACTAAGATGCCTTCGCTGTGGTTTTATTTTTGAGCTGTGCTGGTGCACTTGATCAAGCTCATTCCGTGAGTAGGGACATTCTGTTACGATTTTTTTTGCTGCAGTAGAATTGAACAGCAATCTATGCAGGAAATATATTCCTGTCACAAAAAAAATGGAAATGCACGACAGGTCTGTCAGTATTTGGAAAGAGAATAGATTGGCCAAAGCTTTGTGTGGAGACATTTTGTTGGCCCAAGTTTTTTGTATTCCTTTTCTGTGTTCAGAATCTGTGCTGTGCATTTTCAATATTTTCTGTTTTTATTTCAAATTCCCAGCACTTGAAGCCCTTGTCCAAGGGGAGGAGAGCAGTATATTTACATCTATCTATCCATCTATCTATGTATCTATCTATCTATCTATTTTTTACTCCGCTAAATGAAATTATGTAACGTTCCCATGATGATTCTGGATTTCTTCTTTACTCAGTAGTGCAGCTTCTACATCAAGCTAGAGCTGAATTTAATGACAAGATTGAGTACCTTGTCAAAACAGTCACTTGGAAGATTTCCTAAACAATTGTGTTATTTGTTCTTAAAAGGCAGAGCTCTCTGCAAAATTGATTTGTGCAAAATAATTTTTCAAAAATATCAAAACTTAAATGAAAGCCTAGTGCCTCAAATTGTCAGTTATCCATGGTATGCTGTGACTTTGTTGAAATTACCTAAACTATATTCACTACAGTACCCAGATCAAATCAAGTTTATATATCTGCGTGGATTATATTTGCTGCATGGTAAAGATTGGTTTTAAATGGAACCTTTTCCTGGGCTTCAGGCTTAGGTGTCAACCTTGGCCCAGTGGTAGCATTGCCTGAGTCATGAAGGTCATAAATTCAAGCCAATTACAGAGAATAAGCAAAAATCTAGGCTCACACTCCAGTGCAGTTCTGAGGGTGTGCTGCACCTTGTTTGGATGAGCCGTTGAACCGAGGCCCTGTCTGCCCTGTCAGGTGGACATAAAAGATTCCACGGCACATTTTGAAGAAGAACATGCGAGTCCTCCTGGTGTCCTGGCCAACAGTTAGCACTGGTGCCTCACAGCGCCAGGGACCCGGGTTCGAATCTGACCTTGGGTGACTGTCTGTGTGGAGTTTGCACATTCTCCCCGTGTCTGCGTGGGTTTCCTCCGGGTGCTCCGGTTTCCTCCCACAGTCCAAAAATGTGCAGGTTAGGTTGATTTGGCTATGATAAAAAAATTGACCCTTAGTGTTAGTGGGGGATTAAATATGTGGGGTTATGGGGATAGGATGGGATATGTTAGGGGGAATTAAATACATGGGGTTACGGGGGTAGGGTGGGATGTGTGTACTGTGGGGATTAAAGCAGGGACAGGGTACTGGATTTGGATGATCAGCCATGATCGTATTGAATGGTGGAGCAGGCTCGATGGGCCAAATGGCCTACTCCTGCTCCTAGATTCTATGTTTCTATGTAATCAACACCACCAAACACATACTGACTTACAGTAAGCCAGAGGTTTCAAAAGAACAGAGGTGTTATGCCAAGTAGTAATATTAAGGAATAACAACAGAAAATGCTGGAAAACTCAGCAGGCCAGGCAGCATCCGTGGAGAGAGAAACAGAGTTAACGTTTCAGGTCTAAGACCTTTTGTCAGAATTGGAAAAAAGCAGGAAATGAAATAGATTTTAAAGCAAGTTAGGGCTGGGAAAAGTGGGAGGGGATGAAAGAACAAAAGGGAAGGTCAGTGATAGGATAGAAAGCAGGAGAGATTAAGAGACACTGAGAGACATTAACAGATATTCAAGGCAAGAGGAGGTGGAAATGGGACAGGTTGAGGAACAAAGGATGGCTCTAAATGAAGTGTGAATTGCGCTGGCAGAATGAAAGACAGCTGCCATGTGGGAGGGAAGAAAAAAGGCACAAACAAAAGTGTGGATAAAAAAAAAATATCTATATATGGGATAGGGGCCAAGGTTATGATCTGAAATTGTTGAACTCTATGTTGAGTCCAGAGGGCTGTAGAGTGCCTAATCGAAAGATGAGGTGCTGTTCCTCGAGCTTACGCTGAGCTTCCGTGGAACAATGCAAGAGGCCGAGGACGGTGAGGTCTGAGTGGGACTGGAGCGGTGAATTAAAGTGACAGGCCACCGGGAGCTCGGGGTCCCCCTTACGGACTGAACGGAGGTGTTCCGCAAAGTGGTCACCCAATCTGCGTTTGGTCTCCCCAATGTAGAGGAGACCACATCATGAGCAGCGAATACAGTATACTAAATTGCAGGAAGTACAAGTAAATCGCTGTTTCACCTGGAAGGGGTGTTTGGGGCCCTGGACAGTGGGAAGGGGGGAGGTATAAGGGCATGTGTTGCATCTCCTGCGCTTGCACGGGAAGGTGCCGGGCGAAGGGGAAGGGGTGCTGGCGGTGGTAGAGGAGTGGACTAGGGTGTCGCGGAGGGAGCGGTCCCTGCGGAATGCTGAAAGGGGAGGTGAGGGGAAGATGCATTTGGTGGTGGGATCATGCTGGAGGTGGCAGAAATGGCGGAGGATGATCCGTTGAATGTGGAGGCTGGTGGGGTGAAAGGTGAGGACAAGGGGAACTCTATCGTGGTTCCGGGAGGGAGGGGCAGGGGTGAGGGCAGAAGTGCGGGAGATAGAACGGACACGGTCGAGGGCCATGTCAACCACAGTAGAGGGGAATCCTCGGTTGAGGAAAAAGGAAGACATGTCGAAAGCACTGGTATGGAAGGTTTCATCGTCAGAGCAGATGCGGCAGAGACGGAGAAACTGGGAGAATGGAATAGAGTCCTTACAAGAGGCGGGGTGGGAGGAAGTGTAGTCCAGGTAGCAGTGGGAGTCAGTGGGCTTGTAGTGAATGTTTGTCAATAACCTATCCCCAGAGATGGAGACGGAGAAGTCAAGGAAGGGAAGGGAAGAGTCAGAGATGGACCATGTGAAGGTGAGGGAAGGGTGGAAATTGGAAGCATAGTGAATGAAATTTTCTAGTTCAGGGCGAGAGCAGGAGACAGCACCGATACAGTCATCAATGTACCAGAAAAAGAGGTGAGGGAGGGGACCCGAGTAGGACTGGAACAAAGAGTGTTCCACATAGCTCACGAAAAGGCAGGCATAGCTAGGACCCATGCGGGTACCCATAGCAACACCTTTGATTTGGAGGAAATGAGTGGAGTCAAAGGAGAAGTTGTTCAATGTGAGGACAAGTTCGGCCAGGCGGAGGAGAGTGGTGGTGGATGGGGACTGGTTGGGCCTCTGTTCAAGGAAGAAGCGGAACGCCCTCAGGCCATCCTGGTGGGGGATGGAGGTGTAGAGGGATTGTACGTCCATAGTGAAAAGGAGGCGGTTGGGGCCGGGAAACTGGAAACCGGCGGAGGGCGTCGGAAGAGTCACGGATGTAGGTGGGAAGAGACTGGACAAGGGGAGAAAAAATAGAGTCGAGATAGGAAGAGATAAGTTCCGTGGGGCAAGAACAGGCTGAAACGATGGGTCTACCAGGGCAATCCTGTTTGTGGATCTTGGGAAGGAGGTAGAAGCGGGCTGTGCGGGGTTGGGGAACTATGAGGTTGGCAGCCGTGGGGGGAAGATCTCCAGAGGAGATGAGGTCAGTGACAGTCTTGGAAATGATGGCTTGATGTTCGGTAGTGGGGTCATGGTCCGGTGTGTCGGAGAGTTGGTGTTCAGGTTCCGCTAGTTAGAGGTCGGTTCGCCAAACAACAACAGGACCACCCTTGTCAGCAGGTTTAATGACAATGTCTGGGTTGGATCTGAGAGAATGGAGTACTGCAAGTTCAGAGGGAGGTAGGTTGGAGTGAGTGAGGGGAGCAGAGAAATGGAGACGGCCGATGTCACGGCGGCAGTTTGCAATGAAAAGATCTAGAGAGGGTAAGAGGCCAGAGGGAGGGGTCCAGGTAGAATGGGAATTCTGAAAGCAGGAGAAAGGGTCAGCCGTAGGGGGGGAAGACTCCTGGCCAAAGAAGTGGGCACGGAGGCGAAGGCGGCAGAAAAAGAGCTCAGCATCGTGCCGAGCTCGAAATTCATTGAGGTGGGGGCATAAGGGGATGAAGCTCAGGCCTTTGCTGAGGACTGATCGTTCGGGGTCAGAGAGGGGAAGGTCAGAAGGGATAGTGAAAACACGGCAGGGGGTAAGATTGGGAGAAGGGTAATTAGGGATACTATTGGGATCATGACGCACTGGGAATGGAGCCTTGAGTCTGGTAGTACTAGGAGGGGAAACTCCTGGGGTCTGAGAGCAGTAAAGGTGGGGTCCCAGGTCTAGCAGGGGTTCTGAGAACATTGGGGCAGATTCTGCCATTTGAACATATAAGGAGAGAGGCGTAGGAGCATTGTGGAGGGAATTCCCTGTGTTGGAAGGATTAGGAAGGTGATCAAGGGTGTGTATGAACATTAGGAGGTGGGGGGGGGTGGCGGGTGCGGAGTGTCAAAGTCTGTCAGTATTAGGGGGAGTGGGACCCAAGCTGCCCTTGACTCTTTTTGGACTATTGAGCACTCTGTCACCATGTGCCTGGCTGTCAGGCTCTCCTCCAGCCCATCCATAATCCTCTTCTCAGTCGTCAGACCCCTCATCACCCAATTCCTACTGTAAAGCACTGAGTGCACTATTAATGAGTTTGCTGACTTACACAGTCTTTAATAAACATCGCTTCCCATAATCAAACAAATAAATTCATAAAATGCACAAACGTTCACTGTTTACAGTTTCCAAGTTTTTTACAGAAAAATTACATTTCAGCCTCCAAAATGGTGCACTGTCTTTTGATGAATTTGGAGCCAAAAGGAAGAGAGGAGAGGCTTGCCATGAATGACATGGACAACAACCAATCTGGAGGAATCTAATAATTCAAATTTATCTTCCAGTGAGGTTTAAATCACTTGGAAAAACAAATCAAATTCCTATTCATCCTTTCCACTAAAAGAAATACATGCTTGATAACCAATTTTTGTTTTGCTTTCTAAGTGTCTATACGGAAAGTGATTGTTAATTTGTAACTAAGACAAAATGGCCATCTGTGTAAGCATAAATTATTAGCTACAGTAATGCACTGTGTATCTGGTTTATCTCACCACATTATTGTATGCTTTAAAGCATGAAATATTACGTAGCTTAAAATCACTTGTTTGCATTTTATAATGAAAGGAGCTGCATGTTATAAATAAACTCAGTAAACTTGATGTCCAGACTCTGCTTGAACACCAAGTCCCCGTTAAATGTGACTTGTGTTTTATTTACAATAGGGGCTGGATTACAGCTACAAAGAGGTAAATGCAGACATCCACTACAGTAACAGAAGAGGGGGGAGTTGCAGATAAAGGGGCAGAAAGTCCCAGTGGATTATTTTTTAAAGTTTGGTCAATGCTCTCTGGGAACCATGGGACCTCTGAAAAGAGATAGAGATGTGTTACGAGCCATAGAGGAGCCCATTACTGGGCTCTCTCTCTCCAATACGCCGATCAGGATTGCTGCCACTTTCCCAGGACCTACCACAACCCTCCTCTTAGTTGTCCCTGGTGGTGGCATGGGCAAAAGGCTGGGAAATTGAGCAGGTTGCCAGGCTTTGCCTGCACACCATCATTTATTGACCGCTCACAACCTTGATGTCCTATATAACCCTCAGCTGAGCTTCCCACCACAAATCTTCTCCATCACAAATACCACCTACCGTAACATCGTCTGCCTCGGCCCATCTGCTGCTGAGATCCACATCCATGCATTTGTCACCTCCAGACTTAACTATTCCGATGCCCTCCTGGCTGGCCTCTCATCTTCACCTACCATAAACTTTAGCTCATCCAAAACATGTGTTGCCCATTTCCTATCCTGCACCAAGTCTCGCTTACCATCACTCTTGTCCTTGCTGACCTATATTGGCTCCCCAAATTCCATCAGTTTAATATTCTCATCCATGTGTTTAAATTGCTTCATAGTCTTGCCCCACCCTATTACTGTAACCTCCTCTGGCCCTACAACCAGACAATGTTTCTGAGGTTTTTCTGACTCAGCCTTATGCATCCCCCCTTCACCCCATCATTGGTGACCGTGCTTTCAGCCACTTAGGCCCATGCTCCGGAATTCCCTCCCTAAACCCCTTCATCTCTCCACCTCCCTCTCTTTCTTTAAGACCCTGCTTAAAACTCATGGCTTTGACCAAGCTTTTGGTCAACCCTCCTAATAGCTCTTTCTTTGGCTCAGCATCTATTCTTTTGTTTGCACCTCTGTGAGATGGTTTGGGATGTTTCTCTATGTCAAAGGCACTATAAATACAAACTGTTGTTGTCTTATAGAGGAAGAAAATTCAGCCCTAGTTCTTTCTAAACATGGTTTTCATCATCCAAGTTTATAACCTTATCAGAACAGTCATTTGACTCACGATAACTAAGGGCTAAAATTATGGTAAAATTGCGCAATCTGAGCCCATGGTTTTTCATTCATTAATTTTAAAGGTTGGAAAACCACAGACTGCAATTGTGTAGTTTTGTAATATGTGCTCCCAGCAGGTACCAGGAACACAGAAGCAGAATTCTTACCGTTAAGTTATCACATCATCCATTTACTACAACACCACAGTAAAGCTTTTGAAGAAAATCAGTCCAGCTGTGGGGAAATTCAGTTTGGGGCCTAGGGGGATGAAGCTAAGGCTTTTGCTGAGGACAAGTCATTCAGGGTCAGAAAGTCAGAAGGGATGATGAAAACAACAACAACAACTTCCATTTATATAGTGCCTTTAATGTAGTAAAAAGTCCCAAGGCACTTCACAGGAGCGTTATCAAACAAAATTTGACACGAGCCACGTAAGGAGATATTAGCACAGGTGACCAAAAGCTTGGTTAAAGTGGTAGGTTTTAAGGAGCGTCTTAAAGGAGAGGGGGTAGAAATGAGGAGAGGTTTGGAGAAATAGGAAATTAAAGGGGGAGGGAGCTGGGGATGGGCTGACAGATTAGGTGACTGTTTCACTGAATATCTCTTTTCTGCCCCTAAGGGTGACCCTGACCTCTCTGTGGCATGCCACTTTAACTCCTCCTCCCTTTCCCGCTTTGACCTCTGTCTTTGTTCTTCTAGTTTTCAGGTCATTCACTCCCTCTCTGTAATTGGCATATCTGTCCGTCTCACTCTCCCTCTCCCTCTCACCACCAACCCCCTTTTCTCATTCAATTTTTTACAAACTTACTAAAAAGACTCATCCTCAAGGGTTGTCCCGATTGGCTGCTGTAATTTCGGTGGAAGATCGGCAGAAACCCCAGATATGTTGCGTAAACAGGATTTATGTTGAAGTTACGGCAGTCGATCGAGAGAACCCTCCGAGGAAATTCCCAGAATTCGTCTTTCAGTCTGAAAGGATGCAAACCCAAAACATTGGAACCTGTCTTTTCTCTTTATAGATGCAGACTGACCTGCCGTGAATTTCCAGCATTTTCCGTTTTACTAATTATGCATTAGTAGGGAGATATATTAAACCGAAATCATGACTATTAGTTCTAAAATATTCTAAAACTTGTGCAAATACTGAAACTGTTGCTAGTGCAAGTGTGGTAAAAAAAAATTCATGGTGTAACTGAATAACTCCTTTCAGCTTGTATCCTTGGTGATGGCATCAACACGGTTGTTAAAAATGTTCAAATTAACAGAGTGAATGGGAAACACGCTGCATCTATTTTTTATAAAGAGGATCCTTCTGGTGAAATGAAATTTCACAGTTTTGTTTTTTAGGAATGTTAATTAGATTTTATTAATGGAATTATGTTATAATGTGACATTTTGAAATCGATACATAAAAAAACACAGCAACAAATAAATACTCAATATCAGAGCATTGTGTTACAACAGGGTCATTAACTGTAATAAGCTGTGACAAGGAAGAATCATTTTTACAGAGACAGTGACGGAGAGATCAAAAGAAATTGCATTAACAGTGTCTTCTCTTATTAACTTTCCAGTTCGGTTTCTCAGATTGCATACAGTGCAACCTGTTGAAAATAATATTAGATCTAATTTCTGTAATCACATTCAAGTAACTTATATCTCCGGGTTCTGTGATAAATACAGCTGACCCATGTTAATTGGGACATTCTTGTGAAAACATAGCATTGCCGTTGTATGATATCCCATCCAGCAAACGTCAATATAACTGATTTAGGTATATTGAACTCTATTGGTGCCCAAGAAAAACCCTACAAAAGATTACCTTCACACTATTATAACTTTGGGAGATCATATTTAATATAGTAAAGCATGCAAAGACAATGTAACCACATAATCTACATGTTAAAAGCTGTGACAGATCATGGAGAGGTCTTTACTCAATATTTCTGGCACCTATTTTTGTTACAAAATGAAATTATTTGAAAACAATGCTTTCAGCCTTTAAATCCCTTGTTAATTTCTTCTAATAAAATATTTTATGTATAATATAGATAAACTGTACTGTTCTATTCACACAGTACTGCAGAAGATGACTGTGGCACATTTAGAGTTATTAATAATGGTTGTGTACACTTTGGGAAATATGCATTGTTTGGGGGTGGGGATAATTTGATAAGTTCTGGGATTTAGCTGGGTCAAGGGTACTACCTACATTCAGACTAGGATCATTGCCCTCTGTGGGTGCTGGGAGGGTGGTTGTTAGTTTGTGGTCACATTCTGATCTTGAGAGGTGGTTTTGGTGTGTATGATAGGAACCTGAGTCTTGTGGATTGCCAAGAAAGGATTGGTACCTCTGGTACTCATAAGTTGCAGGTAGACACCATGGTCAGGATTTTGCTCGCCTCGGCAGGTCGGGGCGGACGTTGTCGGTGGCGGATTGCGACCCCGCTGCTGGCTCCATCACGCTGCCTAAAATGAATTTATGTTGATAGAGCTTGTTAAGCCCGCCCAGCGTGTTTTCCAGTCCAATTAGAGGAAGTGGGTCTGGTGATGTCATTCATGACACGTCATCAGCCGGTTTCCTTAAAGGGAGCACGGCCACCTTACTTTTGACGTTTGTGCTGTCGGTGTTCTACAGTATTGAGGTGCTGCAAACACTGACAACCACTGCACAGAGATGCAGGGCTGCACCCAGGCTCTCCCATGACTCCCTCCATATGCTTATGGGGGGAGCCACAGCACGCATGGAGGTCCTCTTGCCTTCCCATGGGCGGAAGAGACCTCCCCAGGAGACCAACACATTGCAGAGGATGTCACAAGCAGAGATGCCATCAGGAGGACCTGGGTGCAGTGCCGCAAACATTTCAATGATCTCATTATATCATGAAACATTAGTACAAAGCCACACTCAGCTGCATCCTCCTGTGCCTCTCATCACATCCCCATAATTCTGCCTTCCCTACCCTACTCCTGCATATCCTTACTCGCACCAACTTACTTTGTACCTCCACTCATCCCTCTCTATCTACATTATCACAACCCCATCTCACTAACCACCCCTCACACTCACCCTCATCCTAGTCCAATCATACCAACTAACAACACACAAGGGTAGCCACTTGAGTGTTTAATACAATGTTCATGTAAAGTTTCTGTCAATGTGCTGCCAAACATTGAAACCTTTATTTTCAACACTTTGCGTTCTTGGACAGATCTGTGTGCACCTTTGGAAGTGGCTTAGTGAGTTGCAGTGAATGGTGAGACATAACGGTACGCCCCGCAATGGTGGTGAGTGTGAAAGGAATGGCTTGGGCATTGTAGGGATGCTTTATGGTGTTGGTGTGGGGTGTGCCAACCTGGCGCATCATGTGGCAGCCAAGGTGTACAGAGTCAAGTGAAGTTAATCTGGCCATGGTGAGGCCATCCCTGGCCTCCCGGGCAGCAATGTGCTCAGGTGCTGATGCCCTCTGTCCTGTGCAGCATCAGGTGATTGTGGAGAAGGTTGGTGTTGTTGTTGGTGCTGCTGGTTTACCTGGTGCTGCTGGTGTTGGGGCTGATCGTGGTCGGATTCTGAGGACCAAGGTGAGACAGTATAAAGGGCACCCATGTTGATGGAATAGATGGCAGGTGAAGTAGAGATGACAGAAGCATTCTGTCAATGGTGAGAGAGTTCTTCCAATCAGCTGAGAGTGGATGGAGAGTGGAAAGTGGAAAGCCTGCAGAATCTGTGCTGGAAATGGACTGAGAAACAGCTTGTGGCTGAGGAAAGTGATGATCTATCAGGTGGGAGCTTTTACTGTACATTTGATGCTGTCAAGGAATCAGCTGGAGCAATGGCCACTGCCTCAGGTTGACAGACGTGATCCCTGAACAGTGTGGTTCCCGTGGCCATGAAGTTAAAGTTAAAAAGTAAGTTAAAAATGCCTGTTAAGGGTCTGCTAAATACATTATAATTGGTTTAATTGGGTCACCTGCCGCTGCCTGTCGGGTATGCTCTGCACTGACAGACCCGACATTGGGAAAGGCACGCTGCGGCGGGTTGACAGCGGGTTCTCGACCTGCTGTCAAAAAAAACACTTTCCCACCCGACCCGCCACCAATCCCGCCCGCTGATACCCAGCCCATACATTACCAAGTTCAATTGGCATATGTCCCCCAGATCTTTAACCCGCATGTTTGCTTTTGGGAGAGTTGTGCTTCACCACAGTTGGTTCGATGGTGGGGGGGACAGCATCTCCATGCAACTAGAAATGACAGATGTGCCTGTGTGTTGCAGGAGGAACTTGTTCTCCAGTAGTAGACAGGCCCAGCAGATAATAGGCCTGGACCTGTAGAGATTGTGAGACCTATCAGGCTCTCTGTGGCTGCTTCCCAGAATGATTCAATGTGATGCCATGGCCAGAATGTGTGCAATAATGTGCCCTTCTGGTGACAGTCCCTTCAGCAGTCATCCCTAAATGAAGGATGAAATCTGTGAAGCATCTGCTAGGTGTGATATGCTCAGTATTATTGAAGTGACCCTCACAAATTCTGCTGCAGGTGATGGTTGTGAGTATCTGCTTCTATACCTCTCTCCATTTCTCATCTAGCATCCCATGTCCTGTTCCCAGGATTTCTGTGTTGTCTGTGACTGGGAGGCAAACATGGTGTAGAGCATAGAAATGTGTTTGTGGAGGTAAGTTCCAGAGTGTTTGCTCATGTTGGGGGGTTTGGAATGTGGTCTGGAGGTTTTGTGGCTGAAGAGTTTGTGTTGGATGAGATGGAATTTGTCTGCTGGTTGTTTGAAGGGCATAATCTAACCTTTATTTTGAGGAGTTGATCCAGCCTGGTGATGCCTCTCTTGTGCCAGTTTTGGAAGCCATCTGTGATGAATGCCACTAGAAGTTCCTCATTACACCATAATGAGGAAAGAGTCAATAACCCTGAGGAATTTTTAAGAAGGTGCAGGCCTTTTTCTATGCTGGCACTAATATTATTTCTCGGGATCTATTAAGGGCAAGCTGCGTTTAGATTGGCTGAAAGGCCCTCGTCATCATCTAGCCATGTGTGGTGAGGACAGGCCTTTATTCCGAGCCATGATTTCCCCAAAGTTGAGCTGACCGATAGTCATGACTCAGTTTGGGAAGGGTGACCCTTCTTTCAAGTTTAAGGAGCTAAAGGTATTTGAAAAGTCTTTACATAGAGGATGTACCTGTCAAGGTCTCGGAATTGACTTTAGTATATTAAACTGGTAGAGGAGGTGGGGAGCACGTTTATTCTAGTGATTTCCATGCCCCTAGAGTAATAGGGACAGGTTGTTTAATTTGTCTATGTCAGCCTGTATGTTCACCAAGTTAGGAAGAAGGGAGTTTATTTTGTAAAGGTCAGTAAATTTGGAGGTTACAAATTATTAGATGCCTGCCTCAATCTATGCAAAGTGGTAGGACTCAGATGTGTGTGTGTGTGGACATCCTGTGGGAGGAACATACCCTCTATTCTGGAGTAGTTAAGCTTGTATGCTGAGACTTTTCTGTACTCCTTAACCTTTTAGAAGATGTTGGAGTGTGATGTGGTGGGGTTAGTTACAAGGAAAAGGATTTTGTTTTACAATAGGATACTCACTTCCATAGGGGTGTGTCCTTATATTTAGTAGCTGTTTTTGAACGAATTGTCACATTCTACATCAAACATGATATTCGGTTGACGGGATGGGGCCAAAAACCTGTGAAAGCTGCAGCCTGGTGTATGTGATGGGATGCACTAACTGGGAACCTCTGCCACTGTCCCTGTGCACTTTCCAGGGTCAGGGGTAAGGTTCCCTCCTTTGCATGCTCATTGCAGGTGCCCCTGAATTAGGGGTGCATCTGGGGCACCCACGTACCCACTGGAGGCTACAAAATGTGGTGCTGGTTTCTAGGTCTGATGGCTACTACTAGCACTTTGGAAGGGGGCTGAAATTTTCTGGAAAAATGTGGCTCCTCTTCAGAAATCTAGGCCATGACCCAGGCCTTGACCCCACAGTGGGCCCAATTTCCACCATTCATTGGGGCGGTACACTGGGGTCTCACTAAACGTACCAGCCGTTGATGATCCGCCTGGCTACTGAGTGGCCAGGGATGCGGGGACTCCCAACGTTGGGATTCCTGTCCTCGTACCACATCCTCCTATGCTGCTGGTCTTATTTGGGGATTCCACAGGGTCTCTTACACCTCTTCCTGCCTCAAACAAGACCACAGCATAGGAGGATGTGGTACTGGGACAGGGGTCCCAACATTGGGAGTCCTCGCATCGCTGAGGTCTATTCTTCTATCACTCAGATGAATTAAACCGGCCTACAATCATGTGGATGTAAATTGCCCTACAGCACTATTTGAAGAAGAGCACGAGGGTTCTTCCAGTGTCCTGGCCAACATTTATCTCTCAACTAACACCTTCAAAACAGATTACCTCGCCAATTCTGATGGAAGGTCATCGACCTGAAACGTTAACTCTGTTTCACTCTCCACAAATGCTGCCTGACCAGCTGAGCATTTCCAGAATTTTCTGTTTTTATTACCTGGTCATTATTATTGTGGGACCTTGCTGCCACATATGCTTACATAACAACAAGTCAAAAAGTAATTAATTGGCTGTGAAGTGCTTTGGGACAACTTGAGGACATAAAGGGCACTATATAAATGTAAGCTTTCTTCTACTGATGATGGATTTGCTAAAGACTGTAAATATACCTGCTTTCCACAGACTATCTTACCATTTATTATATCTTCCTAATTAATCCTCCTTTTTCTCTTATGCATCACATTTATCCATTTACATAATGGGTAAAAAAACGACTGGTACTTGTGAATCTGTTAGGAATGCTGCTCCTATCTAATTCTGCAGCTGAACAGATCATTCTAAAGCAAACATTTATTTGGTTGACATGAAGTGTTCTTCAGAGTGCAACAACTGAAGTCAGTCACGATTCATATGGGAAAAGAATTCCATCTTATAAATAATATTTAAAAATCATGCTTAATGAAGCCTTTCAAATCAACCAAATTAATATATTTTTTAAAAGGAATGGTGCAATAAATTTAAAAGGACTACCATCAAGCTTTAATGTAAAATAATATTCACTAGTATTCTAGATCTTTGAAAACATGTTTGTTCAAGACACATTTCTCAGTAAGAATAAGCAAGTTAACAAAGACTGGTTTACTTATACCTGCTCCATTTTATCTCATGAAGATAAGGGATGATAAAGCTAAAGAATGAACACTACATCAATGCCACACCTTCATACACTGCCACAGGAAATTATTTTCCATTTAGATGCTAGGGAAGATTTACATGGATAAAAAGTCTGGAATATTTTTATTTTGTGTACATTTGACAGCATGTGGTTGTAGTGTATTCATTCAAGCACTAGAGGGGAACTAAAAGTTTTCTATTTGAACAAAGGCCGTTCAAAGCCAAACAGATATTATGGTGGCAAAGATGGTTCAGGAATATTTTTGGAAGTTTTGTGGATGATTTAGAAAGAATTAAGGATGAATTCAGGAGGTATAGATGTGATTAATTAACTCCTGTATGTTACGCAGGCTTTACTTACTGTAGACCTGTGTACGTTTGGAATGAGTCAATAACCACAGATCGATGTATCCATATACTAGCCTCCATCTCAGCAACAATTCTACTTGTAAAATGGCTATGGGATTGTCTTGTATGACTCTATTCGATTTGATACAATCAACGTTGGTCCCTTCAAGGTGAGAGAAATGGGCAAACCAGTCCAAGTGGGCCATGGCAGTTTTTGATACCACCAATAATACATGAAAGAGCTTTGTCTGTGCGTTATAAGGAAGAATGTTCATAAGAAATATTCAACGTGCTGTCTGAATCTGGAAGTGATGCAGACTAGGACGAGACTAAGAAAGCCCTAGCTGATTATTTCAGTCCCAGGTAAAGTACGGTATATGAATTAATCATATTTCAACAGCTGGGCAACACATAAATGAACAGTAGACATTTTTGCACAAACTAACGCCAACAAGCAACATGTAATTTCACTGCTGCATTTTGAAATCAAAAGTATAGGAAGGGGTGGGTGTTTGTCTGACGTGTTGTGCCGCCAAGTCTTGGAGAAAGAGCACACCTTTGGATGAGCCACAGCATTATCTCCATGACAAGACTCTCTCTGCTGGTTACATATGTAATTACCTAATATTCTAAAACACTGCAGTGGGGTCAATGGTTGAAAAGCCAGTTGTAACTCATCTATTAGATGGGCAGTAAAACTTTTAATTGCTCCTAAATGTTCACCACTTAGCAGTTTTAAGTAGTGTTGTTGACATAGGCAACAATATGTCAAAGGGAAAAATTACTTCCCATGCGATCCTTTGTGAATGCAAATTTGGCTTCCATCAATGAGACTACCATGCCTGTTAAATGAAGTGCTTTGCGCTGTAAATTCATGCTTATTTTAAATGACCATGACTGAATTTATTTTAACACTTAGCAGCTATTAAGACATTGCAAGCAGTGTTTTCTACTTGCACGTGTCACTTTGATTCTTTTATCCCTCTTATCCTGCAGTCTGGGTTTGTTTCCAGAGATTCTGTCAGAGAGTCCCTGGCATCTTTGGGGTCCCGACCCAATTTCTGCTCCCGCCCGCCGGCCCTAACATCACTCCCACTGGTTTTGGTCTGGAGACTGTGCTGCTTTATTTAAATGAGGCCCGAGAGTTAAAATGGCCCGGGCCTCACACGGAACTCTCTGTGGAGTTTGCCTCTCATCCCGCACCCTGTTCATCCCGAATATGCCTCGAGTTAAAATCGACTGACTGAGCTCAGTCCCCTGTATAGTGGAAGCACAGCACATTACTACTGTTCACAGTTTCTGTGAATATTTGGGTCTCTATCTTTTTTTTTTGGCTCTATGAAGGTTTTAATGGCACTTGTCAGGGTCACAGTTAGAGAAAATCAGCCTCTCCTTTACTCTTGACATAATCAAGTACTTGGCACTCCATCACATGTTACAGCATCTCAGCAACATATCCTCAGCGAGGTCTGGCTGCCCTTGGTTTAGTTTGCACTTACAGTATTTCACCATACACATCAACCATCGATGTTTTTCACCAACAGTCAGCACTTCTACAGCATTGTCCGTGCGTCAGCTTTTTCTAATGAAAGTTTGTATTTTTGTGGCTTTGAGTTAAGCGTCGCCCCAGAATGCCAGAAATAATTTTGTGCGCATTTGGAGTGCTCCAAGCGCTGATGGGCAGAAGTTCTGAGTTCTGTGCTGGCTCTTCAGGCAAGGTGCTAAAATTGATCAAAGTATTGGGAGCTGCTGGCAGGTACTGAGTATTAAGTTGACACTACTGTCATTTCAATAGCCAGTTTGTAAAGGAATACCATTCATATTTTCAGTATGCCCAAGTTCTCCCCTTACCTCTACCTGATATTTATTGAAATTTGTCCTCTCAGCCACTCGAGGTGAAAAGCTCAAATATTGCTGCTCTTCTCTATTCTGGGAACAGCAGCAAGTTTCCTTCCTTGACAGGTACAGACATAAACCAAATTGCACAAAAAGAAGGGTGACCTGGGAGAAATAGTATTATTGCCATAAATGGAAATATTTAAGTTCTGTGCATGCTTGTCGCCATTTCTTGCACTGTGTTCGTGTGTCAACATTTGCTGACAAAAAGCAACGTGGCCCATATTGCCAAGCCACTGCCCTGAGTTTGTCCTAAAATGTTGCAGGAATATCAACTGCGCAAGTGCAGAACCGAAGGGATGTGATAGCTTGTGTTAAACTTGTGCACGGCAAACCTAATCAGGTACCTTCCACATTGGCTTGTACTGCAAGAAATTCATCACATAACCTGTACTTGAGAGACATGGGGGAAAAATTCAGTTGGTTGCGCCTCCCGTTAGCGCCTTAAGAGGGCGCTAATGGGGCGCAAAGCATCTAGCGCCAAGGCGCGGCGAAGCTTGCGCCGCTCACGAAATTAACTAGACATTTTGCGGTGGCGCTAAACACTACCGCCACGATCTCCTGCGCCCGGCAGATCGTGACGTCAGTCGAGTGCGCAACGCCCCGGTATCGCCCCGGAGCGGATATTGAGTGGCGCCCCCTGCCTTACCGCCTGACGCTAGCAACGACAGGTTGAGGGGAGCGTACTGCAGTCATGAAGGGAAAGGGGGAGCGCTATTTAAAGGTGACCGCTTCCTGCCTTTTATTGTTGGTGCCATTTTTGAACTACGCATTCTGAGCGAGAGAGAGAGAGAATTCTGGAGAGATTCAACGTTGTGTGAAGGAATTTTGGGTACTGAGCAGCACTTTGCAGGTTCATTTTGATTTGCCATTCCTTGTATCGATTTAGAAGAGACTGTGGGGGCTGCACTCTGAGCTCTTTGCCTGGTACTCTCCATTGATCTTTCCAGCAGATTTGATGTGCAGGTCTCTCCAGGCCGAGATTCAAGGCTGCAATGAACAGGATGTGGATGGAAAGCAAGATTAACCATCCCCTTTAAGAACTGGCCCGTGTCATTGTGTGTGTGTTCCATTGTTGACTGACATTACATGAGCTTCGCCAGCGCTCTGAGGTAGCGCCTCGCTCCTCAGCCTTTGCGCCTTAAGACAGGTGTGAAGCGCCTGATTTAGCGCTCCAATCACCTCCAGGGGCGATAAAAGTCAAGTTTGCAGTCGGTGGCGATAATTAGCGCCAGGCGCTAATCTTTGCGCACAGCCGATAATTGCGCCCCAAATGGGGCGATAATGAATTTCTCCCCCTAGGTGAGGTAAAATGTACCGAGGGGAGATATTCAACATAAATTGATGTAATACGTACCGAGGGGAGATATCCAACGTAGATTGGTGTAATTCGTACTGGACCTAGTGATGTAAAATGAAACCAGCAATTTTGGACTGCTAATCTAAACGAGAGTGAGGGAGGATTGGCAATGATGGGCTCCTCCATGCCATTTTCTGACATTCAGTGTGCGGGATGTAATTTGCAAAGGATACCCATGTGAAATGGGTGCCCATCGTTGCTAAGGAATCAGCTGTGGCTGTAGCAGATTTACAGGTTTAAAAGCAGGAAAATAGAACCTGCAATATTTTGGTCAACCCTTGATCATTTTGATTTTTTTTCTGCTGGTCTTAGGTTCTCATGGATCTTTAAGCCAATTGTTTTAATTTTCTTTTTTCCCAGCACCGTTACTGACCCATTGGGGAAACCCCTTATTTGACGTGTTTGGAAGAAAAAGAAGAGGATCTACAGAGGGATGCCAGGTAGGTCAGGATGCATAAGGGATGTTCTGTGCCCACCAGTCGGTATCCTCATACCCGCATTTCTAGACAAAGTTGACTAGACCTTGCTTTTCACTCTGAAATAAAACTGGGGTGGCAGAAGTAGTAGCTTCACGAAACTAAGTGAATACCTGACTAACCGTGATGTTGGATGCTTCTGAGTAACATTGTGTAGTCCTATCAATGGCACTGCATGAAAGATGGCATGTCAGGACAATCAACAGCCAGCATACCAGGCTGCACTGACCAAGATACCACCAACCATATCTGCAGACCCTGGTATCTCAAGTTGACAATGGCCATGGGGAACTGTCGTTTCAGGGTCCACGTCAACAGAGAGCCAGATGCAAAGCTGTGCCATCTGCTGCATGAACACACACCACTATCATGCAACATAGGTGACAGCACACCCAGTGACAGTAACAGTCAGCTATGGCCTGAATCATAACTCCACCTCTTTGCAAGCATGCTTCAATATTGACCTATGTGGACGGTGTGGAGTGACTCGGAAGGCAAACCTTCTTACAGGCTTCTCACACATCATCTATCAAATGGGGTTGGATACTAGACTGCTTCATTATTTACCTACAGATGCATGCCTGCACCTTTTCTTTCTTTTTGCCAGTCATTTAGTCCTCTATCCCTTTAGCCTTGGCAAAGGCTGCCAATCGGATGAGCTTCCTTTTGAGCCCATTGCAAAGTCTTTCAGAATTTTTGTCCCCTATTTAGCAGTCCCCTTTATTTGCCTCTTTCCTTCCCACCACTAGTGCGATCCCTGCACCCATCCAAATCTGGGCCTGAAGGTAAACGTATGAGCTAAGCTCGGAGAATTGGGTACAAACAGCATACTTCCATTGCCGTCTCTTCAAAACCTACAATTCACCATTTGGGCCTAAACTGTGCCTATAGTGGAAAATCTAGGTTAAAGTGCAGAGAATGGGAGTCCCAATCCAAAAATGTATCATAATGCAGATAGAAAGCACATTGATGCATAGAATTGTGGCTTGCATGTGCATCACTGGAAATAAAGATTTTGACATTTAGCTAGAAGGTAGTTTATCTTCAGACAGTATAAAAAACAGTTTATCAGGATCCACTGCCGATGGTTTAACCTTTCTACAGACAGGGAAACAAGCCATGAGTATTTGACGTAGTTCTACATGCAGCCCTTAGCCAAGAAGAAGAATTATTCATTGTGGCGAGCGTTTTATCAATCAGTGCATCCTCAAGTAAGTAAAATGTCCACCGAGTTGGAGTTGTTTGTTGGGTGCTGTACAAAGGTGTCTTTAGAAATAATCATGTTTATTTGATTGAGCCTGTGAAGCTATGGGGCAAGGCATGTCACTGCAAACAGAAAAGCTTCAGGTAGTCGAATGTGTTCAGTTTTGTGTGCTCAAAGGAGTTCTCAAATCACAATCATATAAAAAAAATCAGAGTAAAAAAAGACTGTCGTAAGAATGAGCCTTACGCGTGGTGAACTTAAAGTAAGCTTTAATCAACTAAAAAGGTGCTACATACAAAAGAGGTCTTACTCTATGCCTCTCCAGGATCCAACTGATCAGCCCTGTATTTATCCTGGACTAATCACAGGAAGTGATGTAATAAAGTTCGAGTCACAGGAAGCTGTTTTGTGTTACCACATTCTCCCCCCCCAAAAGATTAGGAGGCCGGGATGAAGTTCGAGTCACAGGAAGCTGTATTGTGTTACCACATTCTCCCTCCATTTCGTAGCCGCTGGACGAGGGAGAGCCGCACCCGTTTGGGTTCTCGTAGCGGTAGAGGGCCCCTAGCCCGTTTACCCGCCGCGGGCCGTGGACCAGAGTCCGAGTGATCCAGCCCGCTCTGTGAGGGGTCAGGACGATCCTGACTGTGTACTGGTGCCCGAACGGGTGTCGGGCAGGGCTGTGGCAGATCCGTTTCCGAGCGTATGGTACGGGGTGGATCGTGGCTGCGCGTGCGAGCCCCGACGGGCTCATAATCAGTCTGCCCCAGGTCGGCACGCTGGAGTGAGGTACCAGCCGGCGTCAGATCCAGATCGTGATGAGAGGCACCTGGCGAGCCCAGAGATGTGCCTGGTACAATATCATCCCCTGGTGTCCCTCTATGTTTCGGCGGGCAGGGAGCCAGATCCCGCAATGACACGGTAGATTCACGACCGTCAGGATACCGAATATAGGCGTAGGTAGGGTTGACGTCAGTGAGCTCAACCTCATCTACCAGGGGGTCATTCTTAGACGCCCGAACATATCTTCGGAGTAGCACTGGTCCCGGTGCAGTCAGCCACGACGGGAGAGATATCCCATAGGATGAGCGACGCTGAAATCGGAAGAACCGTTCATGAGGCGTCGTATTTGTGGCGGTCGAAAGGAGGGACCGTGTGGAGTGTAATGCGTCTGGAAGTACTGCTTCCCATTGCTGGTTGGGTAGGCCCCGAGATCTCAAAGCCAGACGTACCGCATTCCAGATGATAGCGTTAAAACGCTCGACTTGCCCATTCCCGACCGGATGATAAGGCGTCGTTCTGCTGGCAGCAATACCCCGTTCCGAGAGATAGGCCTTGAGTTCTCCTGACATAAAAGAAGGGCCCCGATCCGAATGAACATAGGATGCCATGCCACAGAAAGCAAATACCTGCTCAAGGCAGCTGATAACCGTGGTCGTCAGCATATTGGGGCAGGGAAAGGCAAATGGAAAACGGGAATACTCATCGACCATGGTCAATAGATAAGTGTTGCGAGTTGAAGAGGGCAACGGCCCCTTAAAATCGATGCTAAGCCGTTGCATTGGCTGGGTCGCATGTATGTGTATACCACCCGAGGGGCGGAAAAACTGAGGTTTCAATTCCGCACAGACTCTGCAGTCCGAGCACATCTTCTTTACATCCCCGGTAGAGAATGGGAGATTTCGGGACCGCACGAAGTGTAGCATGCGAGTAACGCCCGGATGACACAACCCATCATGGATGTCTACGAGCGTAGAGGGTGCCATGGCGGAGCAGAATGCTCGTGTGAGGGTATCCGGAGCCACATTCTCCTTGCCAGGTCGATAGTGGATGATGTAACCAAAAGAGGCCAATTCCAGCCGCCAAAGCTGGATTTTATTATTTTTAATTTTGGTCCGTTTTCGATTATCGAGCATGAAGGCGACCGATCGCTGGTCCGTGATTAAGGTAAAGTGCTGGCGAGCTAGGAGATGAGTCCACTTCCGTACTGCCTCTATGATGGCTGTAGCTTCTTTCTCGACTGGAGGATAATGTAGCTCAGCCCCTTGAAAAGTCCTGGACAAAAATGCCACCGGACGACCTTCCTGATTCAGAGTGGCCGAGATCGCCACCTCCGAGGCATCACACTCAACAACAAAAGGAAGACTCTCATCGATGGAGTGAAGAGCCGCTTTCTCCAACTGTTTTTTCAGGAGGTTAAAGGCTGCAACAGCCGCTGTGTCTAGTGGGAATGTGCTGGCCTTCAGTAGAGGTTGGATTCGGTCCGAGAAGTTAGGAATCCACTTAGCATAGTATGCAAACAGGCCGAGGGCCCGGCGCAAGGAGGCCGGATTCTTAGGTGGCGGGAGTTCTTGGAGTGGGCGAAGCCTTTCAGGGTCAGGTTTAATGATGCCATTGCCCACACAATAGCCAAGGATGTTGATGGTTGGTTGTGACTCAATGGATTTAGCCGCATTTAATGTCAAATTACGGTGCTGGAGTGCATCCCAAAATCGTTGGAGATTGGCGTCATGTTCCCGCTGATTGCGACCTGCGACAGTAATATTGTCCAGATAAGGAAACGTATCCTTTAAGTCTTCCTGTTTGACCAGGTCATCCATTGCTCGCTGGAAGACAGCCACTCCATTAGTGACCCCAAAGGGGAGGCGACGAAATTGATACAGCCGTCCATTGGCTTCAAAGGCCGTATACTGCTTGTCTGAGACCTTCAAGGGTACCTGATGATAGGCACTTTTCAGATCATATGTTGAGAACACCGTGTACTCAGCCAGTTTATTAACCATATCATCGATGCGCGGCAATGGGTATGCGTCCAAGTCCGTATATTGATTGATGGTCTGTGAATAGTCAATGCACAGCCGTTTCTTGTGAGGTTGTAGAGGGTTCTTAACAATAACGACCTGGGCGCGCCATGGCGACGAACAAGGCTCGATGATATCCTCTGCTAAAAGCCGAGAAATCTCAGCCGCAATAAAAGACTGGTCTTCCTGACTGAAACGTCGTGACTTTGTTATAATCGGTTTGCATCGAGGAGGGATACTGGTAAACAGTGAGGGTTCATCCAGTGAAGCTGCTGACAATGCACAGAACGGTAATCGAGGTCGTATATTAGAAATAGTGAGTTCAGGTTTGGATCCGCCGAACTCGATGGTGAGCTTCTTATGCTGCTATTGAAAATCTAGCCCTAAGATAAGATCACTACATAAGTCCTTGAGCACCGAAAGCCGGGTGGAGGGATACCTGTGACCATTAAGTGTTATTTCAACCATACAAAAGCCAGAAATTCTGGTATTAAGTGATGACTGAGCCATCGCAATTGCCTGGTCCGATGGGAAAACATGTAGCTTTAACTCTGCAACAATCTGTTCCCTAATGAAACTATCAGTGCTACCTGAGTCAATTAAGGCATCTAAAGTATGTCCATTAATTGATGCTTTTGTAGCTGCATGGAATAGGTTCTGAGGACAAGCAGCTGTAATTGGTGTCGTTGCACAAAGAGTGGCTGAAACTCTAGGTGTGTTTCTTCGAGAGAAAACCCGAGAGGAAGCACGATAGATTTTAGCCGGAACATCTTGATAGGCCCTTACCGGGGCAGTTCGGTAGGACTTAGCTTGATAAGCCCTCGTAGAGGCTCTTGATAGGCAAACCTTTGCAAAATGACCCTTTTTGTTGCAATGACTGCAAAACGCATTGCGAGCAGGGCAGAATTTCCGAGGGTGAAACTCATCACCACAAAAGAAGCATTTCTTAGATTGCCAAGAGGCTGCCACAGTGGGGTCATCATCCTCTTCATCAGTGAAGTCATCAGATTGATCGTCAGGGATAAAGTCCTCCCTAATAGAGTTCACCTGTGGCCTCTTAAATTGCCTGACTGTAGTTAAGGCAGCAGACCGAGGTCTGGGCACTGTATAAAGGTCTGCATTTCTTTTTGCCAGATCTAGAGAGCAAGCCATGTCATAAGCTCTCTGAAGCTCAAGTGTCTTACTTTCCAGTAGACGCTGGCGTATAAATGGGGAGGCAAGCCCGCAGATGAAAGCATCACGGATCATTTCTTCACGGTACAGCTCAGCTGAGGCCGCCTGAAAGTTACAGTCCATACTAAGTCTGCGAAGCTCTTGGAGGAATTTATCAATGGATTCCTCCGGCCCTTGTTGGCCTGTAGCTAGTAAATGTCTGGCATAGACCTCATTCGGTGTCTTAGTATATAGTCTTTTAAGCGTCCGAATTGCCTCCTCGTAACTGCCCCATTCCTCGACATACTGAAATACATTCGGGGTGACACAGTTGATGAGTATCCGCAATTTTGAGTCATCATCAGCCTTGCAATATTCGAGAAAATTGTCAAACGTGCGATACCAGTGTTTCCACACCTTACCGGCTGCTGGTGTGTTTGGGTCCAAGTCAAGACGCGATGGTTTAAGGATGTTTTCCATGATGGGTGATTCCCTGGATCCTTAGTTCCGAGTTCGTCCAAAAAGTTTGAGTGCGAAGTTTTTCAAAGTTGATTAAATTGTCGTAAGAATGAGCCTTACGCGTGGTGAACTTAAAGTAAGCTTTAATCAACTAAAAAGGTGCTACATACAAAAGAGGTCTTACTCTATGCCTCTCCAGGATCCAACTGATCAGCCCTGTATTTATCCTGGACTAATCACAGGAAGTGATGTAATAAAGTTCGAGTCACAGGAAGCTGTATTGTGTTACCACAAAGACTATTTTTGTAGACTTGTACATGAGTGATTTAAAACTAGAAATCATGGCATTGATTTTGCCATGTGCAGCAGTGATCGGTAAGATTTAATATTAGCTGGAGAATGTTCCTGTGGTAACTATTGATAATGGAATTGCTAAAACTTTCATCTTGTCATTGTTTGTTTTCTAGTCACAATTAATGATAATAGTTAATGCCAATCCTTAAAGTGTTTACTTTCTTCCAGTCATTATTCATGGTGAAGGAGTTGGTACGAATATTAAACTGAGGAACCAATTTATATTGACATCAAGGGGGCAAGTTTAAGCCCCCCACGGCAGGTGGAGAGGTTAAATTGGCAAATTTGCGAAACCCTACCTCAACCTGCCGTGAAAGCGTCAGCTTCTGTTTTAACCGTGGCAGGTTTAGGGGCATCAGAGTAGCCTGCTCTGGAGAGGCGGGTCTGTAATTATAATATGGAAATGAGGTACGTTGCTGATTTTTTTTTGCCAGCGATTTGCACTTAACGCCTCCTGCACACGTTTCCCAGGGCTCGGGAAATCTGGCAGCTAAAGGCAGGCGGGAGCAACCGGATTCAGCAGGTAATTGCTTTTTATAGCACTGTTTGTGGGCCAGGAGGAGCAGGAATGCTTCCCCCTCTCCCCGGCCCCTCAAGCAAATCCTCTGCCACGACCGGCCGCCGCCCACAAACCCGCTATTTCTCCCAATCCCCTCTCCCTCCCGATTGCTGGGCCAATGCCCCCCCCCCCCACAACGTGATCTCTCCCTGTCCTCCCTCCCGAGTGCCAGTCCGACACCCCCCACCAACCCCGCAAACTTTACCGATTGCCAGGGACCGTCCCCAACAACCCCTGGCTGTGGCCTTTTACCACTGCCTTTCCTGCCCGGCAGCAGACCAGCCAGTCAATCTGATTGGCTGCCGAGCGGGAAATGGAGTAAAAAAATTATAATGAGGTCCTCCTGTTAAATTCGGCAGGACCTCCGCGTTCCCAGGATTTCCAGGTTCTCCCCTGCCCCCTGCAAACATGCTTCCCTGCTTCCTCCCCACCTCCCCGTGAATATCGGGGCCCAACTCTTGTTCATATTAGCAATATACACAGAAGAGTCAGTTGATCCTAGATCGTGATGAAGTGATAGGAAAATTGTCTAGTTACAATTTTGGATTCCAGAATTAAGCACTGGGAGTGCTTAAGCCAACTTCAGATAGGACTTAAATCTATAAAAATACCCATAGAAACATCCTTCCATCGAAACAGCAGGAAGCGTGATCAGAATAAGGCACTTGCATTCACAGAACTGCAAAGTTTCACTTCCTTTGCAGTAGGAGTCAGTGTTGTTAGGTTTTTTGGCATATCTTTCCAGAATAAAATACACACATCTCTATTCACTTTGATAGCTTTGCAATCTTTTAAAATTGTTTTCTCAAAAAGCCTCACTAGGCACTAATCTAACCTTCGTAAAAACATTCAAGGACCCTCAGAGTGAATGCCTTGACTTTAACTGGCAGGAAATGCCTGAGATTATTTTAAGCTTAGGAAACAACTCCTAAATGAAATATGTTCCAAAATCCTGTGTGAACACAGCCTTCCATTCCTTTCTGGGACAGTGATTCATTTTTATTGCAAAGAACAACCACATTCTCCAATCCCATCAAAAATGGGTGTCAACAAATAGTATTGCAACCTATATATATTTTGTGAAAAGCTAAAGGTAAGGTGAGTAGTTTTATATGTATTACCTTACCACAAGAACAAAGAATGAAGTGGCACTTCAGCCACTATAGATCTGAAACTGCCCCAACAATTTCTGTTTAGTCAGCCTATCAGAGGCATCAGGACCAGTCTTACTGGAAACATCCTTGAGCTGTGCAGAGGAGATTGGCTGGGGCAGATTCATAGCATCAGCACTCTTACGAGAGAAATAAACTATCCCAGTCAGCAAGGATGCAGGTTTTGCGTGGTCAGTTCCTTCATTGTCGCTCCTGGAGCTCCCTACGAAACAGCACTGTGGGAGTCCCTTCACCACACGGACTGCAGGGGTTCAAGAAGAAAGCCCACCGCCAACTTCTCAGGGCAAATAGGAATGGG
The DNA here is from genome assembly GCA_030390025.1 of Squalus acanthias. NCBI lineage: Eukaryota > Metazoa > Chordata > Chondrichthyes > Squaliformes > Squalidae > Squalus > Squalus acanthias. The sequence continues at coordinate 52,488,402 of CM059427.1, forward strand.
CAATAAATGCTGGCCTTGCCAGCGACGTCCACATCCCATGAATGAATTAAAAAATCATCCCTAATTACAAATCCTGTGTTAAGGTGTCAGAAAATTATAAATATGGCCACCACTGACTATGGTGACTGTTATGTCCTTCTTTCTCTTTCAGATGGAAAAATAAAGATCCGCTTCCAGTTTCATGGGTCCCATGTGGCAGTGAGTCCAGTCTTTACTCAGATTGTTCCCAGGATTTCCGGGTTCTCCCCTGCCCCCTGCAAACATGCTTCCCTGCTTCCTCCCCACCTCCCCGTGAATATCGGGGCCCAACTCTTGTTCATATTAGCACCTGGTGGAGAGGGTATCTTAAGCTGGCACATAAATGTTGGTTAATGGCTTTGCCAGTGTGTTTTCCTTCTCTCATCAGACACCACTATGATAGTTTTTTCTCTGGTTGTCTCCACTTGTTGGTGTGCGAGTGACAACTGATGCTCAAGAATGCATCATACTCATACACAGCAGGTGAGAGTACTTTTTTTTATTCATTCACGAGATGTGGACGTTGCCGGCAAGGCCAGGATTTATTGCCCATCTCTAATTGCCCTCGAGAAGGTGGTGATGAGCTGCCTTCTTGAATAAATGGCTTGCTAGGCCATTTCAGAGGGCAGTTAAGAGTCAACCACATTGCTGTGGGTCTGGAGTCACATATAGACCAGAGCAGGTAAGGATGGCAGATTTCCTTCCCTAAAGGACATTAGTGAACCAGATGGGTTTTTACGACAATCCAATAGTTTCATGGTCACCATTACTGATACTAGCTTTTTATTCCAGATTTATTTAATTCACTGAATTTAAATTCCCCAGCTGCCGTGGTGGGATTTGAACTTATGTCTCCGGGTCATTAGTCCAGGCCTCTGGACTACTCGTCCAGTCACATAACCACTATGCTACCACACCCCTTGCAACCTTAATAATCCCCTTACAGCTGAAAAAAATCTTGCTTTCCTACTGTGCCTGATCTTTTTGCTCTTGGCAGCATTAAGTTGCTGTTTACGGTGTTCTCCATAGTTTTAAGTCTGGGAGATTGGGTTTACATACAGTACAACCCTATGTCAGTGTTACAGCTTGCTTTTCTGAGCTAAACATAGCCAAACACTGAAAACATGTTTAACAGGAAGCTGCTCTAAAGCCTTGTTTGTATTGTTCTCCCACTTTGCCCAGCCATAACCATCAGCAAAGACTCATTAATAAAGGTCAAGTGACTCATTAATGGTTCATTACACTGTTAATCAATAAAGCATCTGACCAAATCTGGCCATATAACTATTTTAGGTAAGGTTACGAGCCTTTGACTGAATTCAAACTCCACAGTCCCCCAAATTCAAGCATTTCAAGCACAGTTTTGCTCATCTACTGGGGTGGCGGAGAGAAGTGAAATGCCATTAGAATGGCAGTGGAAATCAGTTTCTCATTAGACTCTGTGAATACCTGTGGACCTACAAAGAGAATTCAGAGTCAAATATTGAACAACATTACATTCTCACAACTGTAAGTTTATAAAATTAACACAGTTTGCCAAAAGAGGAGATTGTGCTCCAGTTATATTTCCCTTTAATCAAAAGCAGTGCACTAAACTGCATCAACAGTAATACAGGAGCGCACTCAGTTACGACGTTTATGATCTGTGCAGATCTTAAAATTATTTTCATCATCCTAAGAAAGGGCAGCGACCCTATCATCATCATAAGCCTCTCAATTCCAAGACTGTTATTGTCTCCCTCGTTCGCATTTATTTTCATTACAAAAAAGTAAATGATAAAGTTCACAAATGGGGCCATTAAACTTTAATAGGAAATCAGTTGTTTCTGGCTGTGAATATGAACCTGTATTTTACCGAAATCAGTTGTTTTCCATCCACAGCTGCAGAAGTCTGGTATTTTTTGCTGTCATATCTGGCAAAGTTTGTTTAGTGCTTATACTTCGGGGGAATTTTCCGGGGGGGTCAGCAGGTGGGATCGGTAGTGGGTCAGGTGGGAAATTTGATCTTTTTGTCAGCGGGTCGGGACTCCGATGTCAACCTGCCGCAACGTGCCTTTCCCACAGGCGAGTGTGTGATCTTCGATCCGACCCACAGAGGCGGGCGACCCAATTAAACCAATTATTGGGTTGTTGACAGACCCTTAATAATGCTTTTAACTTAACCTTTTCACTTTAACTACTCGCCCACGGGGTCCACGCTGCTCGGGGACCACGTCTGTGAACCTGAGGCGGGAGGTGAATGGCCATTTGTCCAGCTGATTACTTGACAGCTTCAAATGTACAGTAAAAGCTCCCACCTGACAGATCATCACATTCCTCAGCCACAGGCTGTTTCTCAAACCATCTCCAGCACAGATTCTGCAGGCTTTCCACTTTCCACTCTCCATCCACCCTTACCTCATTGGAAGAACTCTCTCAATCATCTGTACTTCACCTGCCATCTATTCCATCAACATGGGTGCCCTTTATACTGTCTCACCTTGGTCCTCAGAATCCGACCACGATCAGCCCCAACACCAGCAGCACCAGACACACCAGCAGCACCAACAACAACAACAACCTTCTCCGCAATCAACTGATGCTGCACAGGACACAGGGCATCAGCACCCAACCACATTGCTGCCTGGGAGGCCAGGAATGGCCTCAACATGGCCAGATTTACTTCACTTGATGCTGTACACCCTGGCTGCCACATGATGCGCCAGGTTGGCACCACCCCACACCAACACCATAAAGCATCCCTACAATGCCCAAGCCATTCCTTTCACACTCATCGCCATTGCGGGGGGTACTGTTATGTCTCACTATTCACTGCAACTCACTAAGCCATTTCCAAAGTTGCACACAAATCTGTCCAAGAACACAAAGGGCTGGATTTTATGAATGGAGACGTGTTGGAGGTGGGACTGCTGCTTGCCTGGTTTCAGTCCTGCCTCCATCAGCCTCTGGCCAACCAGCGGGATCGTCCCCTGATTGACCTTGTTAAGCCCACCCGGTGGGCTGAGCAGGCCAATTATGACGTGTCATCTGTCAAGAATTTTTGAAAGAAGAAATGTCATTGTTTGACAGCTGTGTGAAGCTGTCAAACACTGTCATTCTGTGTAGTTTGATGAGTCCTTGTGTTCAGGACTCATCAAAAACCTTTCTACTTTGTAGAAATCAGATGACTGTTGGATTGGAGGATCCAACAGCCAGTCTATGATCTCTACAATGGAGATGTCGGGGACTCCGGCTCCACAGCAGCTAAAGGCTGTAGGCAGAAACAAAGGTAAATTAACATTTTCTAACACTTTACACTCACCTCACATACTTACCACTCCATACTTGCATCCATCACTGACCTCTACATTGCACTTTCAGACCCCTCCAACCCCTGCAGACCTCCTACTCGGCTCCTACACCCTGGCGGGGTTTCCCCAGGTCGGGAAGCCCGCACTTTGGAACGAAAAATGGGGATAATCCTATTTTCTGCCTGTTAACTACTTGTTAACAGGCAGTTAATAGGCTTTAATCCCTTCCTGCCTCCAAGGAGACGGGACCCGCAGCAGGATGGCTTCCTGCCTCCTGGCAAGAGGGCACAGAGGCAGGTTGGGGGCGAGTTTGCCACCCGCCCCCAAATTCTGCAACTTTCTCGGCAGTCCCACCTCCATACCCTGCCTCCTCGGGGCTGAGAAAATCCAGCCCAAAGTGTTGAAAATAAAGGTTTCAATGTTTGACACCACATTAACAGAAACTTTACATGAACATTGCATAAAACACACAAGTACCTACCTTTGTGTGCTGTTAGTTTGTATGCTTGCACTAGGATGAGGGTGAGTGTGAGGGGTGGCTAGTGAGATGGGAATGTGATAATGTAGATAGAGAGGGTTGGATGGAGGTTCAAGATAAGTTGATGAGTAAGGATGTGCAGAAGTAGGGTAGGGAAGGCAGAGTGATGGGGAAGTGATGAGAAGCACAGGAGGATGAAGGTGAGTGTGGTTTTGTACTAATCTTTCATGATCTAATGAGATCATTGAAAGGTTTGTGCCATTGCACCCAGTTCTTCCTGATGACATCCCTGCTTGTGACCTCCTCTGCAATGTGCAACCAGGCTGTGTTGGTCCATAACCAAATGGAGGGAGTCATGGGAGAACCTCGGAGCTTTGATTTGACATTTGAAGCTGTCAACTCATCAGCTGATTCAATGGCCACTGACCTCCCACCTCAGCTTCACGGACGAGGTCTAGGCACAGCAGGAAACCGGTGGGCGACCTGTCAAAATCAAAAACTTGGAAAAAACCATTGATAAGTGGCTGTAAACAATATACTAATGAGTTTAATTGCCTCCCCCGCCGCTGCGTGTCGGGTCTGCTCAGCGCTGATAGACCCGACATTTGGTAAAGGCGCATGGCAGCGGGTTAACAGCGAGTCCCGACCCGCTGGGGAGATAAAACACTTTCCCACCCGACCCGCCACCAATTGCGCCCGCTGACCCCCTGCAAAATCCAGCCCTCAGTGTTTGCAGCACTTCAATGCTGTAGAACACTGACAGATCAAATGTCAAAACAAAGTTGGCCATGGTCCCTTTAAGGAAACCGGCTGATGACGTGTCATAGAAACATAGAAACATAGAATCTAGGAGCAGGAGTAGGCCATTCGGCCCGTCGAGCCTGCTCCACCATTCAATACGATCATGGCTGATCATCCAAATCCAGTACCCTGTCCCTGCTTTAATCCCCACAGTACACATATCCCACCCTACCCCCGTAACCCCACGTATTTAATTCCCCCTAACATATCCCATCCTATCCCCATAACCCCACATATTTAATCCCCCCCTAACACTAAGATCAATTTATCATAGCCAAATCAACCTAACCCGCACATTTTTGGACTGTGGGAGGAAACCGGAGCACCCGAGGAAACCCACGCAGACACGGGGAGAATATGCAAACTCCACACAGACAGTCACCCGAGGTCAGATTTGAACCCGGGTCCCTGGCGCTGTGAGGCACCAGTGCTAACCACTATGCCACCGTGTTGCCCTATCTGATCATGAATGATGTCACCAGACCCGCTTCCTCTAATTGGACCGGGAAACGCGCTGGGCGGGCTTAACAAGCCCCAGCAACATAAGTTCCTTTTAGGCAGCGGGATGGAGCCAGCAGCGGGGTCGCGACCTGCCAGCGACATTGCCCACCCTGGACCCGCCGAAGTAAGGAAAATCCCGGCCATAGTGTTAGTGGTAGTGCTCCATTCCGGATTAAATTCATGTAATGACATAACAAATGTAATCTTTCAGCGTGAGATATCACACATCACGTGTTAACCAACACACTTAGCACACAGCACATACAATAGTACACTTAGAATGCATATATCACACTTGTATCACACGCAAGGTACATATCAAGTGTAAGGGGTGTCATATACTGTACATTTAATATTGTACACCTTCTGTTGATATTGTTGCTGTGCCTACCTGAGATATTGGTTAAAGGAATGATGGGTGCTCCTTCACCAACACAAATATGTTGTGCTCTCAAAAATGACCTCCTTAGCTATTGTGTGTCTCTGAAATTTACCCAGAGTGTACATGTATAGAAACTGGAACTGAGACACACGAGACAGCATTTCACAGTTACAGTCGGGTAATGGTTATGGTACTAAACTAGCAACCCAGAAGTCATGAGATCAAATTCCATTGTGGTAAGTTGTGACACTGAATCAATAAATGTGGTCATTTGTGGGTGGACACCAAAAAGTAATGACCATGAAAACTGCTGGATTGTTGTAAAAGCCCAATTGGTTCACTGAAGTCCTACGTAGTTGACGCTTGATGCCCTGTGAAGTGACCTGGCAAGCCACTCAGTTGTGAAAATAATTAATACTCAAGAAGTCACACCATCACCTCAGGGAAACTAGAGATCATATAATCCTAGAATCTTACAGCACAGAAGGAGGTCATTCGATCCATCGTGCCTGTGCCGGCTCTTTGAAAGAGCTATCCAATTAGACCCATTCGCCTGCACTGTCCCCATAGCCCTGCAATTTTTTCCTTTTCAAGTATATATCCAATTTTGAAAGTTACAGTTGAATCTGCTTCCACCACCCTTTCAAGCAGTGCATTCCAGATCATAACTGCATGCTGCGTAAAAAAATGTCACCACATCTCCCCTCTGGTTCTTTTGCAATTATCTTAAATCTGTGTCCTCTGGTTACCGACCCTCCCGCCAGTTGAAGCTGTTGTGTAATAAATGGACCATGCCAGTGTCACCCACATCTCATGAACAAGTTAATTAAAAATATTCTCTTCTACTATGTGTTTCTCTTAAAAGAAGGGTAGAAAAAATTGAACAAATTTAGGTAAGACACTTAAGAAGAGTTCATTGTTTAGACCTCCAATAATGAGAAATTGGCTAAGTGACAGAAAACAGAGAGTAGTGGTGAACGGTTGTTTTTCGGACTGGAGGAAGGTACACAGTGGTGTTCCCAGGGGTCGGTTCTAGGAGCACTGCTTTTCTCGATATATATTAATGACTTGGATGTGGGTGTACAGGGCACAATTTCAAAATTTGCAGATGACACAAAACTTGGAAGTATAGTAAACAGTGAGAAGGATAGTGATAGACTTCAAGAGGACATAGACAGGCTGGTGAAATGGGCGGACACGTGGCAGTTGAAATTTAACGCAGAAAAGTACGAAGTAATACATTTTAGTAGAAAGAATGAGGAGAGGAAATATAAACTAAAGTGTACAATCCTAAAGTGGGTGCATGAACAGAGAGACCTAGGGGTATATGTGCACAAATCGTTGAAGGTGGCAGGGCAGGTAGAGAGAGCAGTTAAAAAAGCATACGGGATCCTGGGCTTCATGAATAAAGGTATAGGGCTGGATTTTCACAGGGCCGTTGAGGCAGGATTGGAGGCATGTGGGGGGTTAAAATTGGAAAAAATGGCGGGCCGGCCCGATCCCGCACTCATCCTGCCTCCGCCAAATTTTCCCAGGTGCGCATTTTCAGGTCCAGTTCCCGACCCGCCTCCAAGAGGTGGGATAGGCCCTTAAGGCCATTGACAAGCTCCTAATTGGCTCCATAATGCCATTTTCACAGGCCTTTCGGATTGTTACCGGTTTCCCACGTGATGCACGCCTCCTCTGAAACACGACGGTGAAACCTGGCGGGTACACATTTGTCTTGCTGGCTTTCAGCTGCAGCTCCACCATTAAAGAGTAGTTTGCAGCAATCATCATTTGCAGGTGGCAGAACTTAGTTGTTTCAGGTCTGGGGAAATTTTAGCAGGCCTGCTCATTGTTGTGGAAGTTTGGAGCCTGACACCCATCTCCAGTGTGAGCTCCTGGAAAACCCCTCACCCCACCCTGACTCAGCGCTTCCTCAACTGAGGCATCTACCAGAAGAATGGGAACCATTCGATTCCTTTCCCCCTGGACATCAGATGAGGACGAGGAGGAGGAGGAGGAGGAGAGAGAAAACGAACATCTGGCAGAGGCGCATCAACCAGCGGCGGCAATACGCGAGACCATTGCTGGCCGGGACGCAAGGAACGCACTCATCTTGGCCAGATTTGCCTAGCCTAGCCAAGCAACCACTTGTGCCTCGCAGCTTCTTGCCACAGCATCGTTAATGGCCAGGACCCATCGTCTTCCTAGCACTCTGACCATCATTCTGACAACTGCTACTCCTCCTAAGCCCGCAATGTGGAAGTCCCAATAGCGAGATGACACAGGCCACAACTGCAGCAGTAGCCATCAGATTTTTTATTTACAGGAAGCTACTGATGGCTTATCACAATTAAACATAACATTTCACCCAAGTGACAAACCTTGTGACTATTTGTGCAGTTTCTTTCTCTTACGCGTGCTTCTACGTGGTGGTTCCCCCTTGGCATCAGCAGATGTGGAGGCCCCTTGCTCACTCTGTTGCTGCTCCTGTCTCGACACCTTGGGCGGGCGTCCTCTGGGGTGCCGAGCCTGTGAGGGCTCGTCAACAGTCTGCTGCTCCTGCGGCTGTGCAGGGGTTGAGACGCCGATCTCAGTTGGGTGTGGACTCTGGTGGGGCTCTGACCGAGGACTTGTCAGTGGCATGGAAGTGTGAGCGCTTGGAGAGGAGCCCCCACTTCCTTGTTCTCTGCCACCATCATCTCTCTCATGGGTCAGGCCCACCTCAGCACTTTCAAGTGGCTTGAGAGCACCTTGCTGCACATCAGGGGGGCCATGGGGACCCGTATCTGCACTGGCAGTCCTACTCAGAAGGACTTCCATGAAGGTCTGGTTTCTCTGTTCAATAGATGTCCATCGCTCCTCCAGAGATGTCATTCTATTCAGAACACTCACCATGTTTTCTGCACTCTGGCGACTTATCACCTCCATGGAGGTTGCCATCCTTTCCATGGTGATGCGTTCATGCGCCAATGACTCCACAAAGGCTCTGCTCATGTTCGCAATGGACTCCTCCATTTACTCCACACTCGCAGCGACCCTGGAGACAAAACCTGCCAGAGACTCCTGCATCTGTTCCTGGAGTTCCAGCATCGCTGATCTTGTGGATGGACCCAGACTCATAGGGTCGACATGCAGCTGAGCCGAGCTGGGAGAGTCCTGCGCCCTCCATCGAGGACTCTCCACTGCTTTCCCTGTCTCCACCATCTGCTGAGGCTCACTTGTGAGCTGTGATATACCAGGTGACAGCACTACTTTATCTCGCGAGGGTCCCACCGAGGTGTGAGTCTCTGCGCTGGTGCTGGGTGTGCTGAATTGTGCTGACGCTGCACCCTCAGAGGTTTCAGCTTCCTCTGAGGAGTCTTGAGCCTCAGGCTGTTCCTCCTGGATGGTGGGGACGGGTGTTTGCAATGGTCCTGTGGGGGAGTAAAGGAAAAAGTCAGAGATGTGAGGTGGCAAGACCAAGGGCCCATCCTGTGTGTTGCAAGTTGTTTGCATAGCATGACAGTGATAGGGAGTGTGAGGGCTGCATAGTGGAATAGTTAGGTGAATGTGACCATAGAGAGAGATGGAATGGGTAAGGGTGCAGGGATGTCAGTGTCAAGTGGGATGTGGAGGAAGAGGTTGCTAAAGCTGAGTGCTGGTGAGGAGAGGCAAAGGGCATCAGATTGAGGGTGATGGGAAAGTCATACTCACTTTTCCAGTGCGCACAAGGTCATGAAATCTTTTGCGGCATTGAATTCAAGATCTGTTGATCAAGGATAGAGAAGTCACCTCCTGGGCCACCTGGAGCCACACAGCCTTTGTTTGCTGAGGAGGCTTCTTTCTCCCTGAAGAAGGGAAGAGCACCTCCTTATGATCTCTTGCTCCATCTATCAGGGCTTGCAGGGCGGCGTCCTCGAATCTTGGAGCAGACTTGGGTTTGTTGGTACACATGATGCCTCCAGGTCAATGTAGGAACAAAGGCCAGAAGGTTGGCAGTCTGCAAAGGAAGCAAGGCCTCTTGCAGACCTTAAAAGCAGCAGCAATTATGACGTCATCAGAGGCGACTTTCAGACTGGAAAAGCTAATTGGGCCAGGAGTTCCCACACACTGGAACTCAATTGCCCAATCAGGGGAAAATCACGTTTGTTACACACATCTCATGAGAATCGTGTGGATAACACGGAATTCGGATAACACGACCCCAACCCGCCCCAGTATCAAAATCCAGCCCACAGAGTACAAAAGCATGGAAATTATGATGAACCTGGATAAAACACTGGTTTGGCCTCAACTGGAGTATTGTGTCTAATTCTGGGCACTGCACTTTAGGAAGGATGTGAAGACCTTAGAGAGGGTGCAGAAAAGATTTACGAGAATGATTCCAGGAATGAGGGACTTCAGTGATGTTGATAGACTGGAGAAGCTGGGGTTGTTCTCCTTGGAGCAGAGAAGATTGAGGGGAGATTTGAGAGAGGTGTTCAAAATCATGAGGGGTCTGGACAGAGTAGATAGAGAGAAACTGTTCCCATTGGCAGAAGGGTCGAGAACCAGAGGACACAGATTTAAGGTGATTGGCAAAAGAACCAAAGGTGACGTAAGAAAAAAACTTTTTTACGCAGCGAGTGGTTAAGATCTGGAATGCACTGCCTGAAAGGGTGGTGGAGGCAGACTCAATCTTATCTTTCAAAAGGGAGTTGGATAAGTACCTGAAGGAAACAAATTTGCAGGGCTACAGGGAAAGGGCAGGGGAGCGGGACTAGCTGAAGTACTCTTGCAGAGAGTCGGCACGGACTCGACGGGCCGAATGGCCTTCTTCCGTGCTGTAACCATTTTATGATTCTATGGGGGCGATTTTGTCAATGGGGGCGCGTTGGAGGCGGGACTGCTGCTTGTCGGGTTTTAGTCCCGCCTCCATCGACTTGTGGCCAACCCACGATATTTTCCCTTGATTGACCTTGTTAAGCCTGCCCAGCGGGCTTAGCAGGCCTATTAAGGGGAAGCCAGTTACAGAGAACGTCAGCGTATGACATTCCATCTGTCAAAAAATTTTGACAGATGAATTGTCATCATTTGACAGCTCTGTGGAGTGGCTGTAATCCCCTTCCCGCCTCCAGGAGACGGGACCCGGCACGAGTCGGCTACCTGCCTCCTGGGAAGATGGCACGGAGGCGGGTTGGGGGCGGGATGGGTACCCGCCCCCAGATTCTGCCATTTTCCCAGCAGTCCCGCCTCCAAACCCGCCTCCCCAGGGTTGGCAAGATTGCGCCCTATGATTCTATGAGAAGGCTTAATAACTCATGAACCTGGAACAGAAAAATAGCCTCTACTGATCTTCAATTTAAAATATCTGTTTTCAATTATAGTATTTTTAAATATCTTAAACTAAATGACTTTTATCACTGCGTAACTCATTTTTGCAAGGAAATCTGTTTACAATTTATCAGTTAAACATGAATATTTTTATCTTACAGATAAGATAGGGTGTGTTTGAACTGTAATCTAATTCAAACTGCTTCTCCGTAGTATTTTCAGATGTAAATCAGTCAGCCCACGCCATAGCCTTGGGCAGCACATAGGATTCTAGAAATGAATAATCTAGGGTTCATAAACTTTTGCTGAAAAATGCCTTTAGCGGTCTTTACAGATATAATGCAAAATGTCACAATTTCCATTTCTCCAATCAAATATATTTTATTTAACATTGAAACACTATTTAATAGCATGGGTAGGGGAAGGTTATTTGTAACTACAGCTGAGTAAATAATACGGTTTTCTCCGTGGACAGCCTTTGAAATATGTGAAGCATCCCGAGTCCCTGAAACACAAATTGCACAAAAAAGATCAATCTTACCTTTCCCAAACAAGAAGTACTGTGAAGGTTATTGAGGAAACAGTCTTCAACACTTGGCATTAGCCCCATGTACAGACCATACTGTTACCTCAACAGATACTTTTACTATAGAACCATCATCTGGAACATTTTCTTTCATATCACAACACTCCAGAACTAAATACAACTACGTATAAATTACTATTAAACCTGCACATCATTATGTAGGACAGCCTTTCCCAAGATTACATTGTAAACCAACTAAGCTTCGCCTAACTGATAGCATTAAAAATGCGTCCATCCAGAGATTTCTGGCATTTCTGGTAGCTGCAGTATAACTAGCACTAAGGCTGCAGTTATACTGCAGCTAACAGTCTTAGATCAGTATCTGTGAAGTGTGGGGGGCGATTTTCCCAGCCCCGAGGAGGCGGGTTTGGAGGCGGGACAGTTGGCAAAATGGCAAAAACTGAGTGCGGGTTCGGAACCCGCCTCCAACCCGCCTCCGCGCAATTTTGCCGGAGGCGGTTTTGATGGGTGCGATTCGGTCCCGCCTCCAGCAGTCCAGAGAGGTAGTTAAGACCCTTAAATAGTAGTTAAGAGCCTCTATAATCCCATTTTGACAGGCCCTCATTATTTTACCACATTTTCAGCGTGTTCACGACCCTCCTAAACCACGCCAGCTAAACCTGGCGGGTTGACAAGTGGGTGGCCTCCTCACAGCTACAGCTCCACCATTAAAACAGAGCGTTCATCAGGGATCAGTTGCAGGTGGCAGAACTTTTATTCAAAAGGTCTTTCAGCACTTTTAGCAGGCCTACCGAAGTCAGAGGTGCTGCAGCTTCTATCTCTCAACTGTGGGACATTCTTGGAAGACCCTCTCCCCGCTTGGACTGAGCGCTTCCCCAACGGAGGTATCTGCCAGCAGCATGGGAACCATTTATTTCCTTTCACCATGGAGCTCAGATTCGGATGAGGAGCAGCCACGGCAGCAGCAGAACCAGGCAGCTCAGCAGCAACAACAGCAGGAGCCCCAACCTCCTGCTCACCCACCTGATGCTGCACAGGGCAGAAGGCGCCAGCGCATCGAAGCACGTCGCCGCAGGAGATACCCCCCCCTCAGGGTTTACAGACAGAGGATGAGCTACCTCAACATGAGTGAGCAGCAGTGCCAAAGGAGGCTGAGACTTTCGCGAGAGGTTGTCCGAGACATCTGCGCACTGCTGCACCAACACCTGGAGCCCAGAGGAGCGGGTGGACATCCCTTACCAGTAGCTGGCAAAGTCACCACCGCACTCAACTTTTTTGCTTCAGGGTCCTTCCAGGGCTCATCAGCAGACATCAGCGGCATCTCCCAGTCGGTCGCCCACAGTTGCATCACGCAGGTTACCGATGCCCTTTTCGCAAAGGCCCACAATTACATTCACTTCTCAAGGGATCAAGCAAGTGTAACCACACGTTCAGTTGGCTTTGCAAATATGGCAGGCTTGCCAATGGTGCAGGGTATCAGAGACTACACACATGTGGCCCTTAGGGCACCCCATCACAACCCAACTATCTTTGTCAACCGAAAGGGCTTCCACTCCCTCAATGTACAACTGGTGTGTAACCATAAGGAGGAGATTTTGCATGTTTGCGCCAGGTTCTGTGGTAGTTGCCATGACTCTTTCATCCTGCGGAATTCTAGTGTTCCTCCTTTCTTCAATCCGTCAAACCAACTTAACGGATGGCTCCTTGGTGACAAGGGCTACCCCCTGAAGAAGTGGCTAATGACGCCGATCAGGAGGCCAGCTAATGAGGCTGAAGAGTGCTACAACGTCAGCCACACTTCGACCAGGTCCATCATCGAGCAAACCATTGGCTTGTTGAAGATGCGATTCCGATGCCTTGACAGATCAGGTGGAGCCCTGTAGTATTCAGCAGCCAGGGTCTCCAGAATGGTCGTGGTCTGCTGTGAACTGCACAACATGGCACAGCATCGTGGCTTGCAGCTTCCTGATGAGCAAGTGGCTCAGTTCATAGCCTCCTCAGATGAGGATGAGAATGAGGAGGAGGAGGAGGAGGCGGAGGAGGAGGAGGAAGAGCAGGAGGATGAGCAGGAGGAGGAGGAGGAGCAGGAGGAGGACTGAGCGCCAGCCTATCGACCAGCAGCAGCGGCAGCACGTGAGCACATGGCTGCCCGTGATGCAAGGTATGCACTTATCCTGGCCAGATTTGCATAGGTTGCCCATGTTGGCACATGTCCTTGGCTCCATCTTAAGATATGATAGACAATGGACATGACTCTCTGGCCTCCTATCACTCTGGCCACCAACCTGACCATGCAAGTGTCGCGGAGCCCACAATGTGGAGCTTCCTAAGGCGAAATAACAGATGCCATCACGCCAACAATTTGCCATCAAATCATTTTTATACTTTCAAACACGGATGGCATTTCGTCAATACACATAAACATTCACCCATGTGGCTACCCCTGTGACTAATGGTGCTTTATTTTTCTCTTACGCGTGCTCCTACATGGTGCTCCCCCTGTGGCTTCAGCAGAAGTAGAGGCCCCTTGCTCACTTTGATGCTGCTCCTGCTTCGACACCTTTGGCGGGCGTCCTCTGGGTTTATGAGCCTGTGAGTGCTCACCAAATGTCTGCTCCTCCTGCGGCAGTGCAGGGGCTGAGACGCCCATCTCAGTTGGGTGCGGGCTCTGGTGGGGCTCTGACCGAGGGCTACGCAGTGGCATTGAAGTGTGAGCGCTTGGAGAGGAGCCCCCACTTCCTTGTTGTCTGCCACCAACTTCCCTCTCATGGTTCAAGTCCACCTCAGCGCTTGCAAGTGGCTTGAGAGCACCTTGCTGCACATCAGGGGGGCCATGGAGACCCGTTTCTGCACTGGCAGTCCTACTCAAAAGGACTTCCATGAAGCTATGGTTTCTCTGTTCAATAGCTGGCCATCGCTCCTCCAGAGATGTCAGTCTATTCTGAACAATCACCATGTTTTTCTCACTCCGGCGACTTATTGCCTCCATGGCTGTAGCCAGCCTTTCCACGGAGGTTGCCATCCTTTCCGTGGTGCTGCGTATATGCGCCATTGCCTCCCCAACAGCACTGCTCAGGTTAGAGTTGGACTCCTCCATCCTCTTCACACTCGCAGTGACCCTGGAGACAAGACCTGTCAGAGACTCCTGCACCTGCTCCTGGAGTTCCAGCACCGCTCTATTTCTGGATGGACCCAGAGGCACAGGGTCCACATCCAGCGGAGCAGAGCTAGGAGAGTCCTGCACCCTCCGCCGAGGACTCTCCACTGCTGTCCCTGTCTCCACCACCTGCTGATGCTCACCTGTGAGATGTGATACACACGGTGACAACACTAATCTAGGTCCCGAAGGTCCCACCGAGGTGTGCATCTCTGCGCTGGTGCTGGGTGTACTTAATTCTGCTGACGCTGCGTCCTCAGAGGTTGCAGGTTCCCCTGAGGAGTGTGGCTGCTCAGCCTCTTCCTCCTGGATAGTCGGGGGTGGTGGGGGGGGGGGGGGTGGGGGGGGGGGGGGGCTCTGTGGATGGTCCTGTGGGGGAGTAAAGGCATTGGTTAGACATTTGATGGAAGTGTGGCATGCAGATGCAATAGTGCAGATGCTCAAGTGGCATTCTAATAATGTACACCAGCAGTCATTTCAGTCACTCAAGCAGTGTAAATGAGAGAGAGGCAAAACTATTCTGTCACCAGCTTGCTCTGCCTCGCCCGTCTGTCCGTCCCCCACTTCCACCTCCACCTCTGTGCCGGCGATGTCCAGGGCCGCCTCTTCTGCCTGGGTGAGAATGGCTAGGGAAGGTGGCCCTCCTCCTATCTTCGCCCCTTCCCTTCTATTGTGGGCTCTCTTTTCCTGCAGTGAGGGAGACAAGTGGAGTTGGAGTGAGAATGATGGAGTGAGTGTAGAGAGTCCAGAGCATAGATGCTTAGAAGGAGACAAAGATGGAGTGAGGATCCATGTCCAAGGGCCCTCCCTGTGCGTTGTTAGTCGTTGTCATTGCATAACATTGAAAGGGAGTGTGAGGGCAGCATAGTCGAATAGTCAAGTGATTGGTTTCATAGAGTGAGAGGGATGGTGAAGGGTGCAAGGGTTGTAAGGGTAAAGTGGGATGTGTAGGAGGAGGTTGACAATGCAGAGTGCTGGTGATGAGAGGAGAACGGGAGCAGAAGGAGGGTCAAGCTGAAGGTATACTCACTTTGCCTGATCTTACAAGGTCATTGAACCTTTTATGGCACTGCATCCATGTTCTGCTGCACACCGATCTGGAGGTGATCTCTCTTGCCAGCTGTACCCAGACAGCCTTGGTTTCTTTGGGAGGCCTCTTCCTCCCAGATGAGGGGAAGAGCACCTCCCTGCTGGCTCTCGCCCCCTCAACCAACATTCCCAGCGCCTCATCTGAGAACCTCGGGGAGGCCCTTGGCTTGGAGTTAGCCATTGTTGAAGCTGCAAAAATGTTGGAGGTGGTGCAGCATCGACCAAAATCCAGTGGAACGAGCCAAGGCAGCAAGCAGCCCTTAAATGAAGCTGGATAAGTGACGTCATCAGAGGCGAGTTTCAGTCCCAAAACACTAATTGGCCAAGGGCAACCCCCACCTCTGAAATCAACTGGCCAATTAGGGGAAAATCGCAATTTTTTTCCCACCTCTCAGTGGAGGTGAGTTTGGAACCCACCCAAACCGAAACCCGCCTCCAACCCACCTCCATTGGGATAATCATCCCCCCTCCCCCCCCACCCCGTGATGTGCAGTCAGCAGACTGGCATTATACTGTCCGCTGTGCCTCACTGCACTAAAATGTAACCTACAAAGCGCTGCCCTTGTGCTTGGATTTATGCAGAGAGCTATGCTCCCCCAGGTGGCTAATTTTTTAATGTTAAGAAAGAGAACGTGGGAGTATCCACACTTGGCTAGCATTAAACACCTTGAAAAGTGACTTTATAGAGTGCCCAAGAAGTCCAACCCTTGGTTATTTTAAAATGCAGCTATGCACTGGACTGCAGTTATACAGCACCCAGTGTGAACTTGAAGTACTGTGAAAGGGGTTCCTGGAGGTAGCCGAGCACAGCTTGGCTTTAGTGTGCCCAGAAATCAGATTGGGACCTGTCGCCAGGGTAATACAAACACTTTTAGGTTGATGCACACCCAAAATCACTTTGTATTGGCACAAAGTGATAGTATAGCTGCATCCTAAGATATTGCGCTTGATCTTACATTATTGCCTGAACAATGTTGTACTATTTCCCAAGGGTGCAGATTATTATGTTGAATCAATGCCGTGATGCTGACCTAACATATTTTAAAAAAATTATCCCTTAATATAAAACATGTCAAAATATATAAAATTATGAGAAGTTCCTAATCATTTCTTCATTTTACATTCTGACATAAGCATTGAATAGGAAGCTGAAGTTACACATTTCACAATTGCAATTTGCTGTTAAAAACATTGTGTGAACATTATCACAGCTGTGTGGGATTTGCTTATATTTTTTCATGTGCATTAATTGTGTCTAGATTGTCACTGATGCATTTAAAAGCTGCTGAAGAGTGCATAAAAGACGACTCTAAAGCAGAAGATGTATTCTTTCCACTATTTATAGAGAAATTGCGAGCATGTTCTTGATGAATATTTAAGCTTTCACTATAGAGTGCACAGTTGAAGTCTTCCCCAAAGAAGATGAATGTCATGCTACATGCAGCTCACCCACTGTTAAGCTGAAACAAACATTTAAATGTCAGGAACATGAGCTACAAAATGACTAATGAGAAAAATAAAATTCTAAGCATTCCACTTCTCATCTCCCTTTTTTAAAATCTCATTTTCCTTTCCCTATTTGATTAAGGCTGATTTTCCTAACCAACTCCCCCCACCCCCCTCCGCCACCCCAACCACCAACACCCATTTCCCTAGGCAGAAAAGTCTGAAAAATGGGGTGGAAATCTGTTACACCAAGCCTCCACCCCCTTTACATTGCTCCAGGATTCCCAAGGCTCCCGCAAGGGCCAGAGCTGAACCTGCAACTGCAATAAACACAGGTCTATCAATTTCATGAAAAGCCCCCTCCTGCCTCAATATCTGATTTGTATGACAATGAGAAATTCCAGAAAGCTGGTGTTGGGCTTCTCCGGAGGGTCTGAGAGGGTGCAGCAGGAAGCCAAAGAGGAGCCCAAAATGTAAGTAAAAAAATTGTCTTGCTTATCAACAGATCTTCTGGCGTTAAATCCTGCTGTGGGCGGGCCTGCACTGGGAGAGCACCACGCGCCATGTTAAGGGCCCCGGATATGAAAGTCTAACAGTTCTGGGTCTGCACAGGTAAAGCTAACTTGGGCTGCACTGCTCTTGTCCAGTGCCAGGACAGAAAGGGACGGGGAAAATCGGTCCCATTATGTTTAAGGGAAAGGAAAGTGTAATGGGTTACTTGCTGCTTAAAGTACTTCCCCCTTTGCTATATTATTAAACATCACTCACATTATTTTTATTATTTTGAAGTCATTAATTAGTTGCAGACTCTCAAGTAAGGTTGGTCTCTCTCTCTCTATCTGATAGGTTACTCTTATGCATCAATTATGGTGCGCATCTCTAAGCATCCTATGGAGCAGCTCCATTGCAAACAGCAAGGACAGCTGCTTCAGACCAGCCTGGGGGCTGCAGAACCAAGCGAAATGGTTGGCATGGGTAGGGAATTGGTTAGGAGATAGGAGACAGAAATTGGGGTAATGGGTGTGCACTCCATTGGCAGGATGTGACGAGTGGGCAATGTTCCCTTTAAGTCATGCAGCCGGTGAGCCGGCTTTTAAATAGAAAAACTACGCATGTGCAGAATTTTGAATGTACTGCACAGCCCCTTAAAGGGGCCGCAGGCCCAAAAATAAATTACAGGAAACATTGCTAGTGGGGCCTCAGCTTTTCACTATATTTATCAATGATTTAGATGAAGGAATAGGGAGCCATACATCCAAGTTTGGTGATGATACTAAGTTAGGTGGCACAGCAAATAGTGTAGATGGGAGCAGAAAGTTGCAAAGGGGCATTGATAAATTAAGTGAGTGGGCAAAACTGTGGCAGATGGAGTTCAATATGGGGAAATATGAGGTCATCCACTTTGAACCGAAGAAAGATAGATCAGAGTATTTTCTAAATGGTAAGAAGCTAGAAACTGTGGAAAAGTAGAGAGATTTAAAGGTCCATAAACAGCCATCACTAAAAGCTAATGGATAGTTACAAAAATAATTTTAAAATGCTAATGCAATGTTGGCCTTTATTTCAAGAGGGATGGAATACAAAGGGGTAGAAGTTGTGCTACAATTGTATACAGCTCTAGTTAGACCCCATCTGGAGTAGAGGGTTCAGTTCTGGGCATCGCACCTCAGGAAGGATATATTAGCCTTGGAGGAGGTGCAAAACAGATTCATCAGAATGATACTGGGGGTAAAAGGGTTAAATTATGAGGATAGGTTGCATAGACTAGTCTTGTATTCCTTTGAGTATAGAAGATTAAGGGGTGATCTAATTGAGTCGTTTAAGATGATTAAAGGATTTGGTAGGGTAGATGAAGAGAAACTATTCCCATTGGTGGAGGAGTCCAGAACAATGGGGAATAACCTTAAATTTAGAGCTAGGCCGTGCAGAGGTGATGTCAGGAAGCATTTCCGGAATGCCGTACTGCTATCGTTGCCCAGGAGCCCAGACGTTTGGACATTGACATCGCTGCCCTAAGTGAGACCAGGCAGGCAGGGGAAGGCCAGCTCAAGGAGCAAGGCGGTGGCTACACCTTCTTCTGGAAAGGCAAACCTGAAGAAGAACGCCGCCTCCATGGGGTAGGCTTTGCCATAAAAAATGAACTAGTTGGGCATCTTGGAGACTCTCCTAGCGGTATAAACGAGCGCCTCATGACTCTTCGGCTCACCCTAACCCGGAACCAGTGCGCTACGGTCATCAGTGCGTACGCCCCAACACTGGAAGCCACAGACGAGACCAAAGAGGAATTCTACTCCAGCCTCGAACAATCCCTGTCCCGAGTCCCAATGGGCGACAAGCTGATCCTCCTTGGAAACTTTAACGCCAGAGTTGGAAAGGACACTGACCTCTGGGGAGGTGTGATCGGCAGAGAGGGGGTAGGGAAAGCCAACTCCAACGGTACCCTCCTCCTGTCGAAATGCTTAGAACATGGCCTTGTCATAACCAACACCTTGTTCCGTCAGAGAGACAAGCACAAGGCTTCATGGCAGCACCCTCGCTCCAAGCACTGGCACCTGCTGGACTACGTCATCGTCCGAGCAAGGGACCGCAAGGACGTCTGCACCACCCACGCCATGACAGGAGCTGACGACTGCTGGACAGACCACCGCCTAATCCACTCTGTCATCTCCATCAATGTAGCCCCAAAACAGCGGCGGCAACAGAAACAATGCCGCAGGAAAATCAACGCTGGAGCACTCAAAGACCCCGCTAAGAAAGCCCTATTCAGCCTGCGCCTCACAAACAACCTGACGATTCCCGGTGATGCAGAGACACAGAGTGTCCACAGCGCCTGGTCTGCACTCAAGGCCTCCATAATCAGCACCTGTGAAGAGATGCTCGGTCACTCGACCAGGAAACACCAAGACTGGTTCGACGAGAACGACCAGGAGATCCAGGAACTAATAAGCCGCAAGCACAAGGCATTCCTGATCTGGAAACAGCAACAGAATTCGAGAGCAAGAAAGCAGCTCTACAGACACCTGAAGGCCGAAGTCCAACAAAAAACTCGCGACCTAAAGAACAGATGGTGGGTGGAGAAAGCACAGGAGATCCAGCAGCTAGCCGACAACCACAACGTGCGTGGATTCTTTAGCGCAGTCAAGACCATCTACGGCCCAAGCACCCAAGGCCATACCCCACTGCAGGCCAAGAACGGAGAGGTACTCATCAAGGACAGAGAGGCAGTCAGTGCCCGCTGGAAGGAGCACTTCGAAGATCTCCTTAACCGCGACTCTGTCTTCGACACGAGTGTCCTCAACTCCATCCCGCAGCATGCTACCCGCCACCACCTCAGCACAACCCCAGCCCGGCATGAGGTTGAAAAGGCCATCCGACAACTGAAGAACAACAAGGCCTCAGGAGCAGATGGAATCCCCGCCAAGGCACTAAAGCATGGTGGAGAAGCACTACTGGTGCGAATTCATGAACTAATTTCTCTTATCTGGAAGGAGGAGAGCATGCCAGGGGATCTCAGAGATGCCGTAATTGTGACCATCTTCAAGAAAGGTGACAAGTCCGATTGCGGTAATTACAGAGGAGTTTCCCTGCTGTCTGCCACAGGGAAAGTCATCGCAAGAATCCTCCTCAATCGCCTTCTCCCAGTGGCCGAAGAGCTCCTCCCAGAGTTGCAATGCGGATTCCGCCCACTAAGGGGCACAATGGACATGATCTTCACCGCACGTCAATTACAAGAGAAATGCAGGGATCAGCACCAACCGCTGTACATGGCCTTCTTTGATCTCACAAAGGCCTTCGACACTCAACCGTGAGGGATTATGGAGTGTCCTCCTCAAATTCGGCTGCCCTCAAAAGTTTGTCACCATCCTCCGCCAGCTTCACGACGACATACAAGCCGTGATCTTGACCAACGGTTCCACCACAGACCCAATTCACGTACGAACCGGGGTCAAGCAAGGCTGTGTCATCGCACCAACGCTCTTCTCGATCTTCCTTGCTGCAATGCTCCATCTCACCCTCAGTAAGCTCCCCACTGGAGTGGAGCTAATTTACAGAACAAACGGGAAACTGTTCAACCTCCGTCGCCTCCAGTCCAGATCCAAGGTCGTCCCATCCTCTGTCGTCGAATTACAGTATGCAGACGACGCTTGCGTCTGCGTTCACTCGGAGGTCGAACTCCAAACCATCATCAACACCTTCACCGAAGCGTACGAGAGCATGGGCCTTACACTAAACATCCGTAAGACAAAGGTCCTCTACCAACCTGCCCCCGCCACACAGTACTGCCCCCCCGATTATCAAAATCCACGACAAGGCCTTGGACAACTTGGACCACTTTCCATACCTCGGGAGTCTACTGTTAACAAGGGCAGACGTCGACGACGAAGTCCAACACCGCCTTCAGTGTGCCAGTGCAGCCTTCGGTCGCCTGAGGAAGAGAGTGTTTGAAGACCAGGACCTCAAACCCGGCACTAAGCTCATGGTCTACAGAGCAGCAGTGATACCCGCCCTGCTGTATGCCTCAGAGACATGGACCATGTACAGCAGGCACCTCAAAGCACTGGAGAGGTACCACCAACGCTGCCTCCGCAAGATCCTGCAAATCCATTGGCAGGATAGGCGCACCAACGTCAGTGTTCTTGCTCAGGCCAACATCCCCAGCATCGAAGCTTTGACCACGCTCGATCAGCTCCGA
Source organism: Squalus acanthias (assembly GCA_030390025.1). Classification (NCBI taxonomy): domain Eukaryota; kingdom Metazoa; phylum Chordata; class Chondrichthyes; order Squaliformes; family Squalidae; genus Squalus; species Squalus acanthias. The sequence continues at coordinate 52,510,084 of CM059427.1, forward strand.
TGGACGGGTCACATTGTCCGCATGCCCGATACGAGACTCCCAAAACAAGCGCTCTACTCGGAGCTCCGGCACGGCAAGAGAGCCCCAGGTGGGCAGAGGAAACGCTTCAAGGACCCCCTCAAAGCCTCCTTGAAAAAGTGTAACATCCCCACCGACACCTGGGAATCCCTGGCCCAAGACCGCACAAAGTGGAGGAGAAGCATCCGGGAAGGCGCCGAACACCTCGAGTCTCTTCATCGGGAGCAAGCAGAAGCCAAGCGCAGGCAGCGCAAGGAGCGTACGTCAACCCAAGCACCCCACCCACCTGCCCCTTCAACCACTGTCTGCTCCACCTGTGACAGAGACTGTAGGACCCGCATTGCACTCATCAGTCACCTGTGAACTCATTTTTAATGTGGAAGCAAGTCATCCTCGGTTCCGAGGGACTGCCTAAGAAGAAGAAGAAGAAGAAGAAGAAGATGTCAGGAAGCATTTCTTCACAATAGGTAGTAGAAATCTGGAACTCTTTCCCTCAAAAAGCTATTGAGGCTAGGTCAATTGAAAAATTCAAAACTGAGATTAATAGATTTTTGTTAAGCAAGGGAGTAAAGGCAGGTAAATGGTGTTCAGCTGCAGATCAGCCATGATCTAATTGAATGACGGGGAACGGTCTCAAGGGACTGAATGGCCGACTCCTGTTCCTATGAAATCACGCTATAGGCTGGGAAATTTGTACGTCCAATGTGTTAAGATAATTTCCTGGGGTCAGGCGGCTTTGGAGTGACCCTCAGACAAGTCTAAAGTCGCACATCCCTGCTGTTTGCTATGGAGCTACTCTGAGACACTCCCTATAACTAAGTGGCCTTGCAGGAAGGGAGGCCTTGCTCTAGGGTCTCCATTTTGGAGAATAAATTTGATGGTTTAAAAAAAAATCAAAGAAACATCTGATAATGTTATTTTGTAATATAAGAAAGGAGAGTGATTTTCATAAAAGGTACCCCCCCATGCACCTCAATTTTAAATTTACTGTATTGAATCTAACCTAATCAATTATTCTAAACTTGAGGTCATCCAAAACTCTACTGCCCTTGTCCTAACTTGCACCAAGTCCCACTCACCCATCTCCCCTGTGCTCGCTGACCTACATTGGCTTCTGGTTAAGCAACGCCTCGATTTTAAAATTCTCATCCTTGTTTTCAAATCTCTCCATGGTCTCGGCCCTCCCTATCTCAGTAATCTCCTCCAGCCCTACAACCCCCTGAGATCTTTGCGCTCTGCCAATTCTGGCCTCTTGAGCATCCCCGATTTTAATCGCTCCACCATTGGCAACCATGCCTTCCGCTGCCTAGGTCCTAAGCTCTGGAATTCCCTCCCTAAACCTCTCTGCCTCCCTACCTCTCTTTCCTCCTTTAAGACGCTCCTTAAAACCTACCTCTTTGACCAAGCTTTTGGTCATCTGCCCTAATATCTCCTTTTGTGGCTTGGTGTCAAATGTTGTTTGATAACGCTGCTGTGAAGCTCCTTGGGATGTTTTACTACGTTAAAGGCGCTATATAAATGCAACTTGCAAATTTAAAAGCTTTGTTGAACTTGTTGTCTTCTTTCTTCTGGCTCTCATCTATCTTGGAGATGACAGCAGCATTTAAAACAGCTGGACTTTTAGTAGCTGGATCATATGAAAAGCTCAAAGTCTGAAGGTTGACCTGGTCACATCATATATGTGAGAAGTTCCAAAAAGTGTATAAAACATTTCAAACCAGGAAGAGCTACAGATTGACGAACGCAAGCAGATGAGTAAAACGATGATGACAGGGTAACAATTAAATATGTTAGGCTGACAGCAAGATGAGTTCAAATATTTCCTTTTAAATGTCCCTAGTATGTATTCTGTGGTTCTGTTCTTTCTGTTTATTTTCTCTATATCAGTGTCAGCCTTGGTTCAGTGGTAGCCTCTGAGTCAGGGATTTGTGGGTTCAAGTCCCACTTCAGAGACTTGAGCATTGAATGTCATGAAGTTGCAGTATTTGCACGGCAGATACGAACTAAACCCGTCGGAGATATTTACGGCTAGTAATTAGTAGTGTAAATACCCTTTTAATGACATGATCATTGTTACTTACTGCGAATCAACCTCTCTGGCACTGAAAATTAACTATTACAAGTGTGGAGTCTCATTCCTTCAGGTTTTGAATTTTTCGGAGAGATTTAAAAAATGTCAAATTTTAAATTTTTACATTTATTTCTTACTTTTTCTTTCTATTTTTTTTGCTCTCTCAATCCAATTTTTATTTCACTCTTTATTTCTCTTTCTGTACCTGATTTGACATTAATTCACTCCCTTTAAATTCACCCCCCTTCTCAGTCCTTCCTGTGTTCATTTCCCAATCCTTAAATTTCATTGGTTAAGGATTTCGCTTTCCCTGTTCACTCAGGTCCCAGATGCCCTGTTTCCCGTGCTGTGCCATTATCAGCTCGCACTTTCAGCAACATTGTGGGCAAAAATGTTTTGAGTTGAAGGGTGCTGGGGCAAGTCTAACTAATGGCAGAGACCACTAGATGCCCTGCTATAGCAAATTCTGGCCCAAACAACTCGCATTAATGTAACACCTTCAGCAAAAAAAGTCCCAAAGCGGTTCACAGAGGCATAAGGAAAAATAGATGATGTCCAACTGTGGTGTGTGCAGTAGTTGTGTGAAATGGCTGAACTGAAATTGAGAAAAAACTATTTTGTACCATTGTTTACACATTTTGGCTAATATTAGCGATCGGAAGAAAATATGGCTCCTAATGTATGCATGAAACTGGAAAACATATTGACTACTATCTGCTGGAAACTAAATCTACCGATTAATTTAGCAACCAGTTTTCACAATTTTCTCACCACAAATGCAGAGGGTTTCCTGGGAGGGATGAGGGTGTCTGGGGCAGGGGAGGCCGCAACTTTCCTTGTGGGGCACAGAGGTATGCTCCTGCTTATACTTACCTTGGAGGGCCTATTCTATCTGCAGTCTGCTTCAGCCTGGAGGGAAAGCCATGATGGATTCCCCGCTCAGGTCCCACTTAAAATGCAGTCAGGGTCCTATTGATGTAATGACCCCAATTTGTCAAAATTCATGCGACCCCCGCCTGCTTCAGGTGAGGCTTCACCTTCAGATTAAAATTGGAAATGGTGGGAAAGGCTCGGTTTCCGCTGGGTGGGTAGGGTTAAAATCGACCCAATTACTTACAAAATAAATCCCATTTCTGGTTTATAAAAGTCACAGTCACAAGCAGAGTTCAAAGGAGCTGTGTTCTGGTGTCATCTGCAGACCTGTGGGGGGTGAAGCAAAATGTTCATATGTGGTTCTCATTCCATGTATGGATTGGAGGCCCACCAAGTTAGATTAAAAAAAAGAAGCCGCATGCCTGACTAGCAGCACAGAATGTGTAAAGGTGATAATTAAGTTCAAATTGGTGCTTGCACTCACCCGTAGAACAAGGTATCACCTTTGCTCAGTTAATTAATGGCACGGTTCCTTGGGGCATTTGCATCAGCATCATCTCTGAAGTCACGAGAGGCATGTTTTATCATTCTTGAGCGAGTTTAAGCCTGTTCCTCAGGGGTTCCACTTGCTCCTCGCCATAATCAGCAGACACCCACCTCCAGGCCAGTAATCTGGATATAGCACTGTAATCTCATAAGAGTACTTTACCCTGTTTGATTCTCACTGCCTCCTGTGGTTTTCATATGCTGCAACACTGACAAAAAAAAAACCCCAAGCTCTCATGATTTATTAAGCTGGAGAGAACCTGCTGGTGGTCGAAGCAAACATATTTTTATTCGAAATTAAAGGGATAGTTTTCAGCTGACTTCTTTGAGCTACAGCTTTCACTCACTCCGAGTGCTCTAATGCCCAGCGCAGATTCATCAGAACGATACCGGGGCTGAAAGGGTTAAATTATGAGGACAGGTTGCATAAACTTGGTTTGCATTCCCTGGAGTTCAGAGGGTTGAGGGGTGATTGAATCGAGGTGTTTAAAAAGATAAAGGGATTTGATAGGGTAGATACAGAGGGGGTCATTTTAACCTAGCCCGCCCCGGGGGGAAACTTACCCGATCAGATCGGTTGCCCGTTTTACACCCTGAAGTAAAATCCGGCAGCGTGTAAAACAGGCACCAATTTGATCACCAATCTCGCCGGGCACATTAATTTAAAATTACCCCCAGTGAAACTATTTCCTCAGGTGGGAGAATCCAGAAAAAGGGGCATAATCTTAAAACTACAAGTAGGGTGATCTGATCGAGTCATAGAGTCACAGAGTTATACAGCACAGAAAGAGGCCCTTCGGACCATCGTGTCCGTGCCGACCATCAAACCCTGTCTATTCTAATCCCATTTTCCAGCACTTGGTCCGTAGCCTTGTATGCTATGGTGTTTCAAGTGCTCATCTAAATGTTTCTTGAATGTTGTGAGGGTTCCTGCCTCTACCACCCTTTCAGGCAGTGAGTTCCAGATTCCAACCACCCTCTGGGTGAAAAAGTTTTTCCTCAAATCCCCTCTAAACCTCCTGCCCCTTACCTTGAAACTATGCCCCCTGGTTATTGACCCATCTACTAAGGGGAAAAGTTCCTTTCTATCTACCCCCCTCATAATTTTGTACACCTCAATCAGGTCCCCCCTCAGCCTTCTCTGCTCTAAGGAAAACAACCCCAGCCTGTCCAGTCTCTCTTCATAGCTGAAGCGCTGCAGCCCAGGTAACATCCTGGTGAATCTCCTCTGCACCCTCTCCAATGTAATCACATCCTTCCTATAGTGTGGCGACCAGAACTGCACACAGTATTCCAGCTGTGGCCTAACTAGTGTTTTGTACAGCTCCATCATAACCTCCTTGCTCTTATATTCTATGCCTCGGCTAATGAAGGCAAGTATCCCATATGTCTTTTTAACCACCTTATCTACCTGTCCTGCTGCCTTCAGGGATCTATGTACATGCACACCAAGGTCCCTCTGATCCTCTGTCCTTCCTAGGGTCCTACCATTCATTGTGTATTCCCTTGCCTTGTTAGTCCTCCCAAAATGCATCACCTCACACTTTTCAGGGTTAAATTCCATTTGTCACTGTTCTGCCCATCTGACCAATCCGTCTATATCGTCCTGTAGCCTGAGGCTTCCCTCCTTGCTATTTACCACCCCACCAATTTTCGTGTCATCTGCGAACTTACTCATCATACCTCCTACATTCATATCTAAATCATTAATGTACACTACAAACAGCAAAGGACCCAGCACCGATCCCTGAGGTACACCACTGGACACAGGCTTCCAGTCACAAAAGCAACCTTCGACCATCACCCTCTGCCTCCTGCCACTAAGCCAATTTTGGATCCAATGTGCCAAGTTGCCCTGGATCCCATGGGCTCTTACCTTCTTGACCAGTCTCCCATGCGGGACTTTGTCAAAAGCCTTACTGAAGTCCATGTATACCACATCAACTGCACTACCCTCATCCACACACCTAGTCACCCCCTCGAAAAATTCAATCAAATTGGTCAGACATGATCTCCCCCTGACAAAGCCATACTGACTATCCTTGATTAATCCTTGCCTCTCTAAGTGGAGACTAATTCTGTCCCTCAGAATGTTTTCCAATAATTTCCCTACCACTGATGTTAGGCTCACTGGCCTGTAATTCCCTGGTTTATCCCTACTACCCTTCTTGAATAATGGTACTACGTTAGCTGTTCTCCAGTCCTCTGGCACCTCCCCTGTGGTTGCAGACCACTAAATTAAATCATCCTGACTATCTGCCGAGGTGTGATAAAGTTAATTAAGTCAGCCAGGAAGGTACCACATCAAAGACATAGCAAGATACAACTGAGACAATGAGGTGTAGTCGCAGGGGTTCTAACGTGTCAAAAGCTGCCGTCTGTATGTAAAACGAAAAGCTTTAAAATTTTTACTTTTTTACTGGGAAAATTTTTACTTTTTTACTGGGAATCACATCTGTGAACAAGCCAACGACGACTCGAGTCCGGATCACGTCATGTATCGTGACATAAACCCAAGATCCCGGGATCTTGGGTTTATGTCACGATACATGACGTGATCCGGACTCGAGTCGTCATTGGCTTGTTCACAGATGTGATTCCCAGTAAAAAAGTAAAAATTTTCCCAGTAAAAAAGTAAAAATTTTAAAGCTTTTCGTTTTACATACAGATGGCAGCTTTTGACACGTTAGAACCCCTGCGACTACACCTCATTGTCTCAGTTGTATCTTGCTATGTCTTTGATGTGGTACCTTCCTGGCTGACTTAATTAACTTTATCACACCTCGGCAGATAGTCAGGATGATTTAATTTAGTGGTCTGCAATTGTAAGGTACACATGCTTTGTTCTCTATCTATATATGCTTTGGCGATTCTGTATCTAATTTACTTCACCTGAGGAAGGAGCAATCGATAGCTCCGAAAGCTTGTGATTTCAAATAAAACTGTTGGACTATAACCTGGTGTTGTGCGACCTCTCAATTTTGTCCACCCCAGTCCAACACCGGCATCTCCGCATCATGACCTCCCCTGTGGCCAGAGAGGTTCCGAAAATTGGCGTCAGAGCTCCTGCAATCTCCTGCCTTGCCTCACACAGCAGCCTGGGATACATCTCATCTGGGCCTGGGGATTTATCCACTTTTAAGCCCACTAAAACCGCTAGTACCTCTTCCCTCTCAATACTAATTTGTTCAAGTATATCACAATCCCCCTGCCTGATTTCTATGCCTACATCGTCCTTCTCCATAGAGAACACAAATGCAAAATATTAATTTAAAACCCCACCTACATCTTCTGGCTCTACACACAGATTGCCACTTTGGTCCCTAATGGGCCCTACTCTTTCCCTGGTTATCCTCTTGCCCTTAATATACTTGTAAAACACCTTGGGATTTTCCTTTATTTTGCCCGCCAGTGTTATTTCATGCCCCCTCTTCGCTCTCCTAATTTCTTTTTTAAGTACTCCCCTGCACTTTCTATACTCCTCTCGGGCTTCCACTGTTTTTAGTCCTTTGTCTCTGCCAAAAGCCTCCCTTTTTGTCCTAATCCATTCTCGTATATCCCATGACATCCAGGGTTCCCTGGACTTGTTGGTCCCACCCTTGACCTTTAGGGGAACATGTTGCCGTTGTACTCAGCCACATTTAAATTTTAAAAGGATTCTATTTCCTCTGATGGGGGAATCAAGAACGAGAGGACATTAGCTTAAAATTAGAGCTGGGCTTTTTCACACAAAGGGTATTGGAAATCTGGAAATCTGTCCCCCAAAAGACTACGGATGCTGATATTGAAATTTTCAAGACTGGGGTTGATAGCTTTTTGTTATGTAAGGGTAAAAAATATATAGCGCCTTTCACGACCGCCGGAAGTCCCAAAGTGCTTTACAGCCAATGATGTACTTTTGAAGTGCAGTCACTGTCGTAATGTAGGAAACGTGGCAGCCAATTTGCGCACAGCAAGCTCCCACAAACAGCAATGTGATAATGATCAGATAATCTGTTTTAGTGATGTTAGTTGAGAGATAAATATTGGCCAGGACACCGGGGATAACTCCCCTGCTCTTCTTTGAAATAGTGCTATGGGACCTTTTACATCCACCTGAGAGAGCAGACGGGGCCTTGGTTTAACGTCTCATCTGAAATCTGCTTTTTCACTGGAATTGGAGATTATCAGTATCAACCAATCAGATAATTTGGAAGGTAGAACTGCAGTATGTCAGAATCAGATAGGTTGGACCTTAAAATTGGAAGCGATCAGTTGTTGTTTTTTCTCCACTGTTTGTTGCGCACAAACTTCAAGCAAAAAAGTTGAAAATGAACTGTTGGTTTTCGAGAGCCCCAGTTACAGCAGCATTTAGTTAGTGTTTGTCCCCAAATAAATTATGGCTAACAAATAAGCTGCTAAAGTGCAGTTTCTGAAAACGTTTTATTTTCTTAAAAAGGAACTGTGTGGGGAATGCCTGACTAATGTCTTATGTGAAGATGTCTGTCTTTGATACTGGTTGCAGCTGCTTTTTTGAGATAAGATGGATGTTCCCTGATATAAATATATTAACTGGATTTATTTGACAATTTCTGTCACTATGCTTGTGGAATTGCCAAGGTTTGGAAATAAAATAGGAAGTGGGATTGGAGTAGGATGTGGTTTACTTAATTAAAAAAAAAATCCGAGGTGGATTCACACTCAGAATCACAGAAGGCTCCAAAATGCCAGTAAATGTATTAAAAATGCCCCCATAGAAAATAATTCTCAGCACTCACATCCCTCTATATAAGTTCGAAATTACCACTGCTGCTAACTGTACTTTTGTGTCCTACAATATGTGTGCTGGAATGTTGGTATAAACCTGTAGCATAGGTCATGACAAGCCTATGTCCTACAGCACTCTCAGTCTAGCTCTCTGTTTTTACATGTCAGACATCTGTATTCAGAGGTACTTTTGAGCTTTTTTTGGGGGGGGTGGGTGCGGATGAGGTCAATGGGTTGTGTTGGTTGAGAGAAGCCTAGGTCACTGCATGCTCCTCTTTTTTGAATAGTGCCATGGCATCTTTAACATTCACCTGACCAGACAGACAGCACCTCCAACAATGCAGTACTTCCTCAGCATTGCGCTGAAGTGTCAGCCTGGATAGGGGCTTGATCTCGAAAGCTTCAGATTCAGAGGTGAGATTGCTACCACTAAGTCAAGGCAAATGGAATGTTGGCCTTTATTGCAAGAGGGTTGGAGTATAAAAGCAGGGAAGTCCTGCTACAACTGTACAGGGTATTGGTGAGACCACACCTTGAGTACTGCGTACAGTTTTGGTCTCCTTATTTAAGGAAGGATATACTTGCATTGGAGGCAGTTCAGAGACGATTCACATGGTTGATTCCTGAGATGAGAGGCTTGACTTATGAAGAAAAGTTGAGCAAGTTGGGCCTATACTCATTGGAATTTAGAAGAATGAGAGGTGATCTTATTGAAACATATAAGATACTGAGGGGGCTCGACAAGGTAGATGCAGAGAGGATGTTTCCCCTCGTGGGGAAATCTAGAACTCGGGGGCATAGTTTTAGAATAAAGGGTGGCCCTTTTAGAACTGAGATGAGGAGGAATTTCTTCTCTCAGAGGGTCATATATCTGTGGAATTCTCTGCCCCAGAGAGCTGTGGAGGCTGGGTCATTAAATACATTTAAGGTGGAGGTAGACAGATTTTTACAAGATAGGGGAGTGAAGGGTTATGGGGAGCAGGCAGGGAAGTGGCTTTGAGCCCAAGATCAGCCATGATCTTATTGAATGGTGGAGCAGACTCGAGGGGTCATATGGCCTATTCCTTCTCCTATTTCTTATGTTCTTATGCCTGATTACTTCAGATTCTAATTTTAAACAGTGACAATGTGCCTAACAAGAACATATTGATATTGACAGTGAGATGAACTGCACTTCCTTCACAGCCAAATAGGCTAAAACGGGCAGAGCATTAGCACTTTGTAACACATTCCTGATTAAATTTAAAGTGGCAGTGAGTAGAAAAATTGATGAGAGAAGATATTGGGAGCATTGAAGGGTGATTTTTGTGTTGCTACCGCTGCGTTTACAGCTAAAAACAGGACAATAGCGAGACTGAAATCATGTGGAAGATTGGCCCACTGACTTACCACTGGTTGTCCACCAGTCCCAGTTGAGCAGACCTTGATTTCGGCAGCCAGAGATCCTGCCAAAAACAGGAGAGGGCTCATTAAAAATGCAAATCAGGTATACCGGCATTGTTAAGACGCCAATGCCATTTTCACCTCTGCCCGCTTTACTATCGCTATTTCGTCAACCCGCTCACAAACCGTGGGTTGTACAAGTCGGGAAGCGGCCATTTGCAGTGGTATTTAAAGGGATCCTCAGCTGCAATAAGGGAAAGCTGAAGCAGGTCTGGCACTCATTTCTACTGCAGTCGCTTGTATATTTTGAGCCTTAAGGACTTCCAATATTTCATCTCTTTGCAGCTATAGGTTCTGCAAAAATGTTTCCTTTCAGTATAAAACATAGTTCCCTTTCAGTTCCCATGCTTCCACCCCTCCCCTTTAAGGATGTGCTGCAGGCCCATCAAGATTGGCCACCTTGCCGCATTTATATCTGCCTACAAGGCGATCAGTTAACGCTGGGAGCTCACCCATTCATTGTTAATGAAGCCCAACCACGAAAATTGATCGGGCCTCCCGCTGACTGCATTGGATGTGTGGAGCGAAAGCCCAGGCCACTGTCTGCCCGGTATACGCTGGAAGCACAAACCATGTCTCAAGTGGCCAAGTAGTTTTCTTATACTGCCCTGTATGACTGGCGCACAAATGAGACCTGGTCTGGACCACTTCAGTAGGGCACATTCCTACAGCACTGAATAATATTGGGCATCCAAATTCTCTAAAACCGCATATTATTACTCATACTAAACCTACAGTTACCAAGCATTAATGCCCTGCTATGAACTGCACCCACATACAAGAGAAACAATAACAGATACCAGGGAGTTAGTTCAAAGCCGTGTCCTAATCTCACAGGTTGGAGGAACATTAGAAACCAGTAAAACATTATGGGGGGAAAATTCGGTTGCTTTGCGCCTCCCGTTAGCGTCCCAAGAGGGCGCTAATGGGGCGCAAAGCAACTAGCGCCCGGGTGTGGCGATGTTTGCGCCGCTCGCAAAATTGACCAGACATTTTGCGGCGGCGCTAAACACTACCGCCACGATCTCCTCTGCCCGCAGATCATGACGTCAATCGAGTGTGCAATGCCCCGGTAGCGCCCCGGACCGGATATTGAGTGGCGCCCCCTGCCTTACCGCCTGCCGCTAGCAACGACAGGTTGAGGGGAGCGTTTTGCAGTCGGGAAGGGACTGGAGGAGTGCTATTATAAGGCGACCGCTTCCTGCCTTTTTTTGTCGGTGACATTTTTGCACCACGCATTCTGAGACAGAGAGAGAGACTTCTGGAGAGATTCAACGCTGTGGGGGTGATTTTCCCACTGGAGGCGAGATAGAGGCGGGTTTCAGTTTGGGTGGGTTTGAAACTCACCTCCACTGATAGGTTTCAAAATTTTGCGATTTTCCCATGATTGTCCACTTGATTTCAGAGGCGTGGGATGCCTTTCTCAATTAGTGTTTTGGGACTGAAACTCGCCTCTGTTGACAGCACTTTTCCAGTCTGATTTTATGGCTTCTTGTTCCCTTGGCTCACTCCACAGCATTTCTGCTTCTCCTGCACCACCTCCAACATTTTTTTGAGATACCTACGTCCAATTCCAAGGCAAGGGCCTACCCGAGGCTCTCAGATGAGGTGCTGCAAATGTTGTTTGAGGGGGTGAGAACTAGCATGGAGGCCTGCCAAAGAAACCAAGGCTGTGAGGGTACAGCTGGCAAGGGATATAACCTCCAGATCTGTGTGCAGATTGGGAGACTGTTTCTGTGTATTGATGAAATGCCATCCCTGTTGGAAAGCATTAAAATGATTTGAAGCCAAAATGTTGGCGTTATGCCATCTGTTCTGTCGCCTTAGGAAGCTCCACATTGCGGGCAACGCCACACTTGCGTTGTCTGGTTGGTGACCTGAGTGAAAGGAGGCCAGAGAGTCATGTCCATTGTCAATTAAGTCCTCGGATGGAGCCAAGGACATGTGCCAACTTGGGCAACCTATGCAAATCTGGCCATGATAAGTTCATCCCTTGCATCCCTGGCAGCCATGTGCTCGCGTGCTGCCACTGCCGCTGGTCGATACACTGGCTCTCTGACCTCCTCCTGCTCCTCCTCCTCCTGCTCCTCCTCCTCCTCCTCCAGATCCTCCTCCTCCTCCTCAGCCTCCTCCTCCTCCTCCTCCTCATCTGAGGCGGGCTGGAACTGAGCCGCTTGCTCATCAGGAAGCTGCAAGCCACGACGCTGTGCCATGTTGTGCAGTGTACAGCAGACCACGACCATTCTGGAGACCCTGTATGGTGTATACTGCAGGGCTCCACCTGATCGGTCAAGGCAATGGAAGCGCATCTTCAACAAGCCAATGGTCTGCTCTATGATGGACCTGGTCGAAGTGTGACTGGCATTGTAGCGCTCTTGAACCTCGTTAGCTGGCCTCCTGATCGGCGTCATTAGCCACTTCTTCAGGGGATAGCCTTTGTCACCAAGGAGCCATCCATTAAGTTGGTTTGGTGGATTGATAAGCGGAGGAACATTAGAGTGCCGCAGGATGAAAGAGTCATGGCAACTTCCACAGAACTTGGTGCAAACATGCAAGAACTCCTTCTTGTGGTTACACACCAGCTGTACGTTGAGGGAATGGAAGCCCTTTTGGTTGACAAAGATAGCTGGGTTGTGATGGGGTGCCCTAAGGGCCACATGTGTGCAGTCTATGACGCCCTGCACCATTGGCATGCCTGCCATATTTGCAAATCCAACCGAACGGGCGGTTATACTTGCTTGATCCCTTGTGAACTGGATGTAATTGTGGGCCTTAGCAAAAAGGGCATCGGTAACCTGGGTGATGCAACTGTGGGCGGCTGACTGGGAGATGCCGCTGATGTCTGCTGATGATCCCTGGAAGGAGCCTGAGGCAAAGAAGTTGAGTGCGGTGGTGACTTGGACAGTCATTGGTAAGGGGTGTCCACCCGTTCCTCTGGGCACCAGGTCTTGCTACAGCAGGCCGCAGATCTCTCGGACAACCTCTCGCAAAAGTCTCAACCTTTTTGGCACTGCTGCTCACTCATGTTGAGGTAGCTCATCCTTTGTCTTTAAACCCTCTGTGCGGGGTATCTCCTGCGACGAGGTGCCTCGATGCGCTGGTGCCTTCTGCTCTGTGCAGCATCAGCTGGCTGAGCAGGAGGTTGGGGCTCCTGCTGATGTTGCTGCTGAGCTGCCTGGTTCTGCTGCTGCCCTGGATGGTCCTCATCCTCATCTGAGGTCCATGGTGAAAGAAAATGAATGTTTCCCATGCTGCTTGTAGATGCCTCCTTTGGGGAAGCGCTCATTGCAAGCGGGAAGAGGGTCTTCCAAAGAGGTCCCACAGTTGATGGAGTCAAGCTGCAGCACCTCTGACTTTGGAAGGCCTTCTAAAAGTGCTCAGAGACCTTTAAAGCCAAGGTCTGGCACCTGCAAGTAATCCTTGCTGCAGTAAACGTTGTCTTGTTAGACCTGCAGCAGTGAGCAGGCCAGCCATGAGTTAACCCGCCAGGTTTACCTGGCGTGGTTCAGGAGTTGCATGGAGCACGCCGAAATGCTGGTAAATTCACAAGGGCGTCTGAAAATAGGCTTAGAGAGGCCCTTAACAAGTATTTAAGGAAGTTAATTAGCGCAATGGCCAGCTGGAGGCGGGAGCATTTCCCGACCTCCAAAACCGGCACTGGCAAAATCCCACGGAGGCGGGTTGGAAGCGGGTTCCGAACCCGACCTCTTTGAATCTAATTCTCCTACCTTTCCCGACTCCAAACCCGCCTCCTCCAACGTCAGAAAATCGCCCCCTGTGTGAAGGAGTTTTGGGTACTGAGCAGCACTTTGCAGGTTCATTTTGATTTGACCTTCCTTGCATCGATTTAGAAGAGACTGTGGGGGCTGCACTCTGAGCTCTTTCCCTGGGCCTCTCCATTGTTCTTTCCAGCAGAATTGATGTACAAGTCTCTCCAGGCCGAGATTCAAGGCTGCAATAAGCAGGGTGTGGATGGAGAGCAAGATCGACCCTCCCCTTTAAGAACTGGCCGGCGCCAGTGTGTCTGTGTTCCATTGCTGACTGACACCACATGAGCTTCGCCAGCGCTCTGAGGTAGCGCCTCGCTCCTTGGCATTAGCGCCTTAAGAGAGGTGTGAAGCGCCTGATTTAGCGCTCCAATCACCTCCAGGGGCGATAGAAGCCAAGTTTGCAGTCGGAGGCGATAATTAGCGCCAGGCGCTAAACTTTGCGCCCGGCCAATAATTGCGCCCCAAACAGGGCAATACCGAGTTTCTCCCCCTATGCCTTCTCAACCCATCAATTGGATTCTAACCTTATTTCTCACTGCATGCATTATTTTATATACAACCTTAAAGCTTAAAAATTAAATTTGAGTTTGTTTTGAGAACCCTTTGTTCTCATAAGTACTTTTGTGATCACAAAAAACAAACATACTGGCATTCTGCCGTTTGTTCATGAATCATGTTTTATCAGTGTGTCATAAAATTCAGTGGCAACAAGAAATTGCAAACTGTAACAAGTTCTTCTCGTAATAAAATATATGTTAAAAAAACATGACAAATCAATTTTAATTAAACATGTGCTGAATAATGCAGTCGGGGAAAGCACTAAATATTTGCCACAACCTCAATCATTTATATTTTTAAAGAAATCGCTCATACTATCACAGTACGTCGCCTGATTTTTTTTATAATCCCATTGGAACTGAAACCAGTCCCAAACATATTGACACACCAACCACTGCCCATACCTTCCATTTTCCCTTCTTCCCCACTTTGAGCTGAGTCCCAACTGCAACTGAGGTGGAATTCAGACTGCCCTACACCACATACTAAGTGAACAAAATTAATCCAGTAATAGTGCTGTAAATTATTATTTTTCTGATCAATATATTTTTTGATCATGAGCTATTTATATTGGAATGTGTTGACTTCCACGCGTAATTACTAAAACAGTTTTTAAATATATTTTTTTACTACCCAGGTGAAGCTTTAAAACGCAAGTACTTTAAAAAAATTACAACTAGTGCTCTACAAAGCATATCTCATTCGCAAGTTTGTGTTCCCCACCCCAGCCCCTCCCACCCCTGTGGAATAACAGCAATATATTAGCCATTTTAAAGACAAAAGTGCATTAGAATATTTAAGAGTCAAACAAGTACAGGAAGAGACTATTTGAACCACTACAAATATCAAATGGTACAATTCAAGCTCTTCTGTTGCTGATGAGCTCACTGAACTCATCATCTACCTCAAAGGGATTCTACAGCTTTTGTAACTTTAATTATCGATGGGGTTGCATCTGTTAAGTAACTTGTAAAGGGCAGTGTCCTTGACCCAGTTGTAAACCACAGGGCTGGACATAATGACCAGATTAATCCCATACTTCAGGAAGATGAAATCCGAAGTGTTATTTTTCTGTTGTTGCCAATGTGAGAGAAAGGGCAGGGATTCATAGCTTGAGGCAATATGTATGTGCAAGTCTAAATCTCTTATAATTCATAAGCAGCTGGTGAAGGCAGTCATGTACAATCAAAATCCATGTTTTCTTTGTTCAGACGGCTAAAGAGTTACAGATTTTAATCTAAGAAAACACTCAAAATAAATGTAACTCAACACGGTGCGCTGATGAAAGTTCTGTGTTTGCTGACCCTTTGAGTTACAGTTTCAGCGATGCATAACCTCGAAAATGGCTTGGAGAAGAGAATTTGTATTGACTGTAAAGATGGGACTTGCTTTGGGGCATGTTCATATTCTACAGAAATCCCTCACCATATTAATTTTGTGTTCTGAAATATTGGACATTAAAAGCTAGAGATATTGTACTTGATGCTAGAATGCCAATATATGTGACTTTTACCAAGTTCAGCTGAAGGGGCAACAGAACCAAACTTACAACTGAGGTTAAACTGAAAAGTCACCTTTGTGTTTTTGGCTGTGTCCACTCAAGTGATAGCGTAGATGTCAGAAATAGTATCCTTCCAAGTGCCTAGTGAACACAAACATTTTGAGAACTAGGCCTGTATCACTCTGCTTTTTTCTTGGTGCATCATGTAACAATAGACAGGAAATCAATGTGGGAAATATTTTCCACTTTGGGAATATCAAACTGAAAAGTGTTCATTTTCAGGACCTTTAGGAGGTTTGTTTCAAATCTTTTGTACGTGCACAATTAAAGATGAAAAATGTAAAAACAATGTTCAGAAAAAGGCATCCACCTACCACAGGAATTGCTGTTTCAAGCCATTTTGAAATATTAAGGCAACTCTGAAGCATTCAACAATCAGTACCTCAAAAAAATGAGAAATATTTCCAACCCTCTGCGTCTATTGTGCTGTATTCTGAAGGGGGGGGGGGAGATTGCTTCATGTTTATAATGAGAAAACAACAATCACAAACTTTAATTACATTAAAAAAAATTACAGCACAAAAGCCATCCTTGTTGCGGGAAGTCTAGAACAGCATATTATGTGGGAAGCAAAAAATATGTGGCTGTGCAGATGAAATATTCATCTGTTTCAGGGTCGATTACACAGCAAGTCTGTCAATAAAAGTAAAATTTCAATAGTGTACGTGATCACAAAAGTTATGCAGGATTAAAAATGACTGCAGGGTTGTTACATAGGTTTATACAGGGTTTACAACTAAAGGGTGCATAGCTGTGAAATGGAATTACAAGTTTTATTCAATGGTTATAAAGTGCATATAAGATCAAATAACATGCACTTTTAAAATCAAATAACAGTCAACCTATAACTCCTGATTACCATTGAGGTAGATTTGTGTCAAAAAGGGGAAGTGGCTGCAGGGACTGTCACTGAATACCCTGGAAGGAGAGTAAGCCTCATCGCGGACTTGCCTCTTGTTAAATCGCTCATGAGGACCCGGATTAAATGCTGGTGATGAGTAAGCCTGGTATGTGGCATTGGATTTAGTCAGCTAAAATATTAAGGTAGCATGATACAAGCTGCCATGTGTGGATCCTTCCACCACACTGAAAGCAGATACCCGTCATATAGCTAATGAAGAAACTCTTAGAATTGGTACCACTGCTACTTTGGAAGGCATTACCTGGAGACCAAAATGAGAACATGCACTCGTATATCCAAGACTTGGTGCCTATCATGGCTGGGCTGCAAAGAAGCAAGTAGCTGCTGCTGTGCCCCAACTGGTGGAAACACTGTACAGTGAGAAATGGTGTGAGTCCATGTTTGCTCAGCAGGATGGTGGAAGTGCACTCACTCAACTTATGATGGGTCATACTGCTCACCATGCTGCCTGTGAGGAGCTCCTGGTATCCGCTGTGTCCACCAAGTGAGGGCTCAAACCTGGACTTGTTACTTGTTTGATGACCAACTAATGGCTATCTTTCTTTTGGGGTAAGCAGCTCTCTTTGGGGTCAAGGTGGATCCAAGCTGACATACCTGGTGCGAGAAGTTCAGAACCAAGTCAATCCACTGTGGCCGACTGTAATGAGATCGCTGAACCAAAGAGGTCTGCAGTGCTCCTGGGCACTGTTGATCATAAATCTACCATCTTGGCTCACTAATGGAGCTTGGAATGGTAGACCATGACTCTTTCCACTCAGCCCCAGATCACACTGAAAGCCAATGACCCAAGAGGTAGAATGTTCCTAGTTGGACAAGCTGTGGGAATCAGTTCTAATAAGCTGCACAGTTTCAGCTGGTTAAACGCTAATGCTACCCATGTAGCACTTAAGGGTTGCTCAGTCTTGGCTCTGCTCAAGTACGCCATAGACGTTTGGACTTGGGTAAGTAGGATGTGTCTCTATGGGGAGAGACTGCAGTCCAGTTGAGTGTATATTTCTCAGTAACCTTATTTGGAGTCTCCTAAACGTGGTGATAGGTTTCTGCATGTTAGGTGCTTGGCTGACCAAAGATTCAAATGATATAATACTTTTGTCCTGCATGTCATTGGGTTTATTATGACCAATGCCATGGGAGGTCTGCTAATAATATAAATATTTTCATCAGATGTATATATTTCCCATTTAAAAAAAACTATTTTTAGTGCTCTTTGCAGTAGTATACACATTTTTAAGCTCATCCATCAACACCCCTCTATTTGAAGTTTTTGTTATATCTCCATTTCTATTCTTTATCTTGAGCATTATCTCCTCCTGTTTCTTTTCTCTTCAACCATTTGCTCATCATTATGCATAAAGGTATTATCCATTCACTCCCAAAAAAATTCAGTTGAACTGAATCCCAATTATTGCTTTTACGTCTTGGACCAACAGCTTAGCTTCCCGTCTGGTTGTGTGCAGAGGATTTTGACTGTTTTTTATTAAAAAGAGAGGGAAAGTAAACAGACCACACAGAGATCAGCTCAGTTTCTTTTTCATCAACTGTATGCATCGTAAGGGGTTCAGAAACATAGAAACATAGAAACATAGAATCCAGGAGCAGGAGTAGGCCATTCGGCCCGTCGAGCCTGCTCCACCATTCAATACGATCATGGCTGATCATCCAAATCCAGTACCCTGTCCCTGCTTTAATCCCCACAGTACACATATTCCACCCTACCCCCGTAACCCCACGTATTTAATTCCCCCTAACATATCCCATCCTATCCCCATATTTAATCCACCCCTAACACTAAGGGTCAATTTATCATAGCCAAATCAACCTAACCCGCACATTTTTGGACTGTGGGAAGACATCATAAACTGTAAAAGCAGAATTAAAGGTAATTTATTAGAATGCAAAATCCAGAGATGTGTTGTATCTTTGGAACGCATCCCAATCTGGACCATTCTTTATAGAAGACCAGTTGGACTTAGGAGGTTAATTTTTTTTATTTGTTCATGAGATGTGGGCATCGCTGGCAAGGCCAGCATTTATTGCCCATCCCTAATTGCCCTTGAGAAGGTGGTGGTGAGCCGCCTTTTTGAACCGCTGCCATCTGTGTGGTGAAGGTAATCCCAGCGTGCGGTTAGGGAGTGCCAGGATTTTGACCCAGCGACGATGAAGAAACAACGATATATTTCCAAGTCAGGATGGTGTGTGATTTGGAGAGGAACTTGGAGGTGGTGGTGTTCCCATGCACCTGCTGCCCTTGTCCTTCTAGGTGGTAGAGGCCGCGAGTTTGGGAGGTGCTGCCAAAGAAGCCTTGGCTAGTTGCTGCAGTGCATCTTGTATTCTAATTTTGGCAAGTTTTTGTTTTGCCAATGGGAGATATCATGCCAGATAGGACAAATGGTTGACTCCTGCTATCAAACATAATGGCCCAGAAATTCGGGTCCCCACGGGTGAGTACGCGCTGTGTACTCACCCGTAGGGCCACCGGAAGTGCCGGTTTCGCGCATGCACTGCGTATGCACGGGAAACCGGAACTTCCGGTCTCTTGAAGGAAGGGGTTCGCGGGTCAACCGCATGCGCGGGAGAGGCAGCGCGTACGCATCGAACTTCCGCTTTTTTTACAGGTTTCTCCGTGCGGGTAAGTCCCTAGCAGCTGCGCGTGGAAAAAGCAGGCGCAAGGCCTGCTTTTAACAAGGTAAGAGGTGAATTAAGTAAAATTGAAACATTTTTTCCACAGGTTTATCATTTTTAAATACTTTAAAGAAAGGTAAGTTTATTTTTAGCTCTGTTAAAAACTTCAATCAATTTTTTCAAAAATTTAAATTTTTGTTTAAAATAGTTAATTTATGTAATTTATAGTTATTTTAAAAATGTGATTTAAAAAAAAATGTATTTGAAGTTTTACTTAGGTTTTGGGGCCGATCTCTATTCATAGATTTGACAGGTCTTCCTGTCAAATCTATGAATGGAGATTCCCTGCTCCGATTGGCTCCCCATGGCCCACATGATCCCAGGGGACACTGCGAACTAGCTTCGCCGCTGGGATACGCGAGCACTGCACACCGGCAGCTGGAGGAGGCCCAGGATCGGAATCCCACGCGGGCCCACAGCACAACGGCAGGTGTGCTATGTAAGTCCACCCGCTATGCTTGCACCCGCGGGAAGCCTCTGACCCGAATTTCTGGGCCAATGATTAAACTGCAATACCACAGTACTGTATTATGTTTTAATTCACAGCATGTTACAGGTTATAGCAAACCCTGTGTATATTATAACTGTGTAATGGTTTGAAATGTAGAGAAATATTTAGGCATTACCTTTCTTTTTTCTAAGCACAGGGACATGACACCAGACAAATATTTTCATTCAGTAGACAATAAATAGTGATATGGCACTTGAATGAAAACAATCCCAAACCACTGGGTAACTTCATTACCGTGTCATAGCAACTGTGGAGGCAATGGAAAACATTTTAACAGTGTCCAGCCAAACACAAGTAGGATCACATTAATTAACCCTTAGGAAGAAAAAACAGAGATACAATCAGTTTTGTTTTTGTGTAAGAAGTCTCTGCCACATGTTTCCCCAACATTGTATACTCTCTGTGCAGGCTTGTTTGATTAACATAAGACCAAAAAGAAAGAATTAAGGTGGAGCCTTTAAGTCATACAATACCTAAGCAGTTGAGTTTCTAATATTCTGCCAGAATAAAGCAAAGTGTGTCAATAAATTATCAAAATTCCATATTTTAGAGATTTGCATATCAAATGAATTTTAATCAGATGTAACATTTATTTTAAATATGTATAACGACAAACTGTCAAAATAGATGCCTTGAATTTAGGCTCTGTGAACATTATACTATTTTAATGGCAATGCTAAACTCCTCCGTTAAAAATCTGGACAAAGGAATTTCAACTGAAATCACTAAGAATTCATATACTAAAGAGCTTAATTCCAAGATAAAAGTCTGATATGGTTCTTAAACTATCAGAATAGTAGCAAAAAATACAGGAGTACACATTTGTGTTAGTGATACTTGATACACAGTTAAAGAGGGTATCTCCCCACTTCTCAAAATCAGTTACAAATAATTAACATTAATGTTGACACCTTTTTGTTCTGTTTTGACAATTTTGGAAACTCTCTGGAGTCAGACCTAGCACAAAGGAAGATGGTTGTGGTTGTTGGGGGTTAATCATCTCAGCCCCAGGACATCGCTGCAGAGTTCCGCAGGGCAGTGTCCTAGGCCCAACCATCTTCAGCTGTTTCATCAATGACCTTCCCTTCATCATAAGGTCAGAAGTGGGGATGTTCGCTGATGATTGCACAGTAGTTAGTTCCTTTCACAATTCCTCAGATAATGAAGCAGTCCATGCTCGCATGCAGCAAGACCCAGACAACATCCAGGCTTGGGTTGATAAGTAGCAAGTAACATTCGCACCACACAAGTGCCAGGCAATGACCATCTCCAACAAGAGAGAGTCTAACTACCTCCCCTTGACATTCAATGGCATTACCAGCATTGAATCCTCTACCATCAACATCCTGGAGGTCACCATTGACCAGAAACTTAACTGGACCAGCCACATAAATACTGTGGCTACAAGAGCAGGTCAGAGGCTGGGTATTCTGTGGTGAGTGACTCACCTCATGACTCCCCAAAGCCTTTCCACCATCTACAAGGCACATGTCAGGAGTGTGAGGGAATGCTTTCCACTTGCCTGGATGAGTGCAACTCCAACAACACTCAAGAAGCTCGACACCATCCAGGACAAAGCAGCCCGCTTGATTGGCACCCCATCGACCACCTTAAACATTCACTCCCTCCACCACCTGGGCACCGTGGCTGCAGTGTGTACCATCTACAAGATGCACTGTAGCAACTCACTAAGTCTTCTTCGACAGCACCTCCCAAACCTGCGACCTCTACCACCTAGAAGGACAAGGGCAGCAGTCGTAGCAGAGAACACCACCACCTCGTAGTTCCCCTCAAGTCACACAGCACCCTAACTTGGAAATATATCGCCGATCCTTCATTGTCGCTGGGTCAAAATCCTGGAACTTCCAACATAACAGCACTGTGGAAGTACCTTCGCAACACGGACTGCAGCGGATCAAGAAGACGGCTCACCACCACCTTCTCAAGGGCAATTAGGGATGGGCAATAAATGCTGGGCTTGTCAGTCATGCCTACATCCCGTAAATGATTAAAAAAACTTTAAAAAACTGCAAGTTATATAATCTGGATCTAGAGGGTTATTGAGCCAGAGGGTGTGAGTGAGCTGAATTAATAGGTTTGATGCTGAAGCACGCTTGGGTTAATGATTATATACCTCCAGCAGTGTTAATTCAGCTGTCACATTGTTGGGATCAGTAACTCCTTCAAGTCAATACTCCAATGACATTATCAGGAATTCACCTCAGAACAAAGATAAAGGATAGTCCCAGCACTCCCAATTGCTCAATGAATAAAATGCATCATGTGCCATGTGTTGAGGCACTGAGCTAAGCCTAGCAGGAAGGTAGCATGTTCAATCTTTAGTCATATCAAGATACCAATCCCAGCTGGGCATAGCACTGGGAGCAATAAGTGTTTCCATGCTACAAAGGGGAAAAATTGTTCCTGTTTAGGATGACAATCCAACGACGCATGTCAAGATGACGATAACGAGAGAGTTGTGATGATCCCTGCGGTAGACTAGCCTGCTGACTCATCATTCAAACGCATGCCAAACCCAGGGAACCATTCTCTGCATGTTTTCAGCTTCAAGAGAGAAGGAATTTGAGAAACAAATGAAGGTTGCATCTATTTGCAGCACCAGATTTCTGATTGGTCCCCTTGGAGGACACAACATGCCCAACAGTTTGTCTGGAATGTGTAATTTGATTCTGCCTGCTGGAGAGTAATCAAGATCTCTGCAATGTGTAATTTGAACCAGTAATTGTCAGGCAGGCTACTGTGTTCATAGTGCTAACATTACTGCTTTCAGAGAACATCCAGGGCTTACCCTCCCAGGTTAGAAACACTCACAGCGCTCAAACTGCCGAGTTCAGATAGGTGAGGCCATGGAGCGATTTTAACATGAGGATGAGAATTTTAAAATCATGGTGTTGGTGGACAAGGTTCCCCCTAATTTTTTGGGGGTACGTGGTTCCTTTAATGGGCTGCGCAAGCCATTCAAAGTTTCATGAATGCGCAAAATCTCCCATTCAAAAGCCGGTAAGCGGCCTGTGCAGGACCTCCAGACAATTGCGCAGCTACTCGGCTTAGCGGGAACGTTGTTGATGGACCAAGAACCAATGTAGGTCAACGGGTGAATGAGATTTGCTGTGTGTCTGGACACGGGCAGCAGAGTTTTGGAGGAGCTCAAGTTCATTGAGGGTGGAAGATGGGAGGTTGGCCAGGAGAACATTGGAATAGTCGAGTCCGGCAAATAACACACAAATGTAATGTTATGCATGTTGTAGGACCAACACAGAATAAGCCCTCATTTTTAAAAATTCATTTATTTATTGCCCATCCCTACTTGCCCTTGCGAGGGTGGTCATGAGCTGCCTTCTTGAACCCCTGTGGTTTATGGGGGGAGGAGAGGGATAATGTGGTGCAGGTGTAAAGGGGTGGAGGGGGGGGGTGGGGGGGGAGATCGTGATCCAGTCCTAACAGAGGGTGGGAGAACGTGATCTATCTTCCCATCCAATGTTCCCCGTAAATTTTTTTAGGTGCACAGCCCCTTTAAGGTGCTGCAGGCCCATTCACAGTTTTCTTTAACATTGCAAAAGCCAGTCCCGGGCTGCGCAGGACTGGCAGAGGGAAGGCTGTTCTCATCTGGATCACATTCTTGCTCTCATCTACCCCCCTCCACCTCCTTTAGAGCTGGATCACATTCTTCCCCCTTCCCCACTGTTCTCACCGTGCTCCCCCACCAACAAGTTCCTGACTTTCTCCCTCCAAGTTCCTGATCTTCTTCCCCATCTCCAAACTCCTCTCTCCCCTCTCCGAGCTACTGTCTCCCCTGCGAGCTCCTCTCTCCTCCTGCAATCTCCTTTCTCCCCCTGCGAGCTCCTCTCTCCACTTTCGAGCTCCTCTCTCCCCCTCTGTGAGCAACTCTCTCCCCCGCGAGCTCCTCTTTCCCCCTGCGAGCGCTCTCTCCCCATGCAAGCTCATCTCCTCCAATCTCCGAGCTCCCTCCGAGCTTCTCTCCCCCCCTTCGATCCCCTCTCCTCTCTTCCCCCCTCGATCCTTCTCCTTTCTCCCCCCCTTTGATCCCCTCTCCTCTCTCCCCCCTCGATCCCTTCTCCTTTCTCTCCCCTTTGATCCCCTCTCCCCCCTTCGATCCCCTCTCCTCTCTTCCCCCCTCGATCCCTCTCCTTTCTCCCCCCTTTGATCCCCTCTCCTCTCTCCCCCCTCGATCCCTTCTCCTTTCTCTCCCCTTTGATCCCCTCTCCCCCCTTCGATCCCCTCTCCTCTCTCCCCCCTTCGATCCCCTCTCCTCTCTTCCCCCTCGATCCCCTCTCCTTTCTCCCCCCTTCGATCCCCTCTCCTTTCTCCCCCCTTCGATCCCCTCTCCTCTCTCCCCCTCCCCTCGATCCCCTCTCCTTTCTCCCCCCTTCGATCCCCTCTCCTCTCTCCCCCCCCTCGATCCCCTCTCCTTTCTCCCCCCTTCGATCCCCTCTCCTCTCTCCCCCTCCCCTCGATCCCCTCTCCTTTCTCCCCCCTTCGATCCCCTCTCTCTCTCCCCCTCCCCTCGATCCCCTCTCCTTTCTCCCCCCTTCGATCCCCTTTCTTTTCTCCCCCCTTCGATCCCCTCTCCTTTCTCGCCCCTTTGGTCCCCTCTCCTTTCTCCCCCCTTTGATCCCCTCCTCTCTCCCCCCCTCGATCCCCTCTCCTTTCTCCCCCCTTTGATCCCCTCTCCTCTCTTCCCCTCGATCCCCTCTCCTCTTTCCCCCCCTTTGATCCCCTCACCTCCCCCCTTCGATCCCCTCTCTTCTCTCCCCCCTTCGATCCCCTTTCCTCTCCCCCTTCGATCTCTCCTCTCCCCCACCTTCGATCCCCCTCCTCTCTCAGCCCCCTTTGATCCCCTCTCCTCCCCCCCACTTTTATCCCCTCCTCCCCCCCTTCGACCGCCTCTCTTCCCCCCCTTTAATCCCTTCTCCTCTCTTCCCCCTTCAATCCCATCTCCTCTCCGCCCCCCCACCCCACATCCGATCCCCTGACCTTTTTCGCACGGAGCCGAGGAAAGCGTGCCGGTGCAGGCCGCAGTCGCCGTACCGTTGGGTACTGCGCATGCGGGACCGGATTGAGTGCGCATGCGCAGTACAAAACGGGGTCGTGTGCGCAGAGGGACCAGAACACCGTGGATATAATCACAGTGACAAATCAAGCAGATTTGGGCAGAACAAAACAAAAGAACTTGCATTTTGTACAGAGCCTTTCAAGATCTCAGGACATCCCAAAATACTTCATAGCCAATTAAGTACTTCTGAAGTTCAGTCACTGTCATAATGTGCGGGTTAGGTTGATTTGGCTATGATAAATTGACCCTTAGTGTTAGGGGGATTAAATACGTGGGGTTACGGGGATAGGGTGGGATATGTGTCGGTGCAGGCTCGATGGGCCGAAATGGCCTCTATCTGCACTGTGGGGATTCTGTGATAATGTAGGAAAACATGGCAGCTATATTGCGCACAGCTAAGTCCCACAAACAGCAATGAGAGAAATGCCTAGATAATCTGTTTTAATGATGATGGTTGACAGATAAATGTTAATCAGGATACCAGGGGAACTCCCCTGCTCTTCTTTGAATAGTGCATAAGTTCTTTTATGTTCATCTAAAAGAGAAGATGGGACCTTGGTTTAACATCTGAAGGACAGTACCTCCTACAGTGCAGCACTCCCTCAGTGTTGTACTAAAGTGTCAACCTAGATTATGTACTCAAATATCTGGACTTAAACCCATGACCTTCTGACTTAAAAAAAAGAGTACTATCTCTGAACCAAGGCTGATACCATCAGTCATAACCATTGGTAATTGATATTATGAAGTCCCAGCCTGTGCCCTATGGCCTCCTGTGCAGCCCTCCCCCCTTCAGTGCTCCTCATTTGGCAGTAGGGTTGCCAACTCTGGTTGTATGTATTTTTGGAGGTTTCATCACATGACGTTCACATTTGCCCACACTTTACCTTATAAAAGTTGTATTCCCTGTAATTGAGTGTCTTTGCTTGTGTTGAACAGTATTTTTAGGAAAAGATACAAGAATAGTTAAGGGATACCCATATTTTGTAAAAGTAGACTGTGAACCCTGTCATGTTTTTTTTGCAATCATTTTATCTATTGCAAAGGCAAGATTCATAAGGCAACTACATTTTTAAACTTGTTGCATCAGTCCAAGTAATTTTCCTAAATTTAGAAGATATGAGTTATGTACTAGATTTTCTAGCAGATTATTTAACAAAAAAATCATAATTTGTTCAGTATTATCTCATTTGCACTTTGATTCAGTTTTGTATGTGTTGATATTTGTATGCTTTTTGAAATAGAAAGGTGTTATGTCAACTGAATTTTATTTCAAATGAAGCTTGTTCAAGCTCAATAAATGCCTATTGAAATATCGTAGTTTTATCAAGTGCTTTAATGGAAAACAAAATATACTAACGCAGACCAGTGGTTATGCATGTGTTTTTGTATTCTATTTGTACAACACATCTTTGTTAAGAAATATAGTTTGAAGTTAAATCTGTTTTTATATTGTTTTTAAATCAGTCCTTTATTTGTGCCTTAATGTATTTTGTGAATCCATCTCACTTCTTGTCTGGGTTTGGACAACTTGGCAAGTCCAAACTTGGCAACTCCATTCATGCCAACCATGCCGTTTCCCCTGGGTTGACTGCTCCCCACCGCTGATTGCAACCTTTCGTGAGTTCTTCTTTATGAGACTGGTAGCATGAGGGGTTTGGTGCCAGAGCTTGAAGCTGTTGCATGAGAAGTTCTGCACACACAAACCACAGGTACAATGCATGATGGTGCGAACTGCAAACTCTACTGCATTTTCCCACCCCGGGTTGCTTGAAGCAGTGCCTGGATGATTAGCTTTCCATTCCTGGAGATTCCAGGACAATTCGGGAGAGTTGGCAACCCTAGTTGGCAAAGGTTTCAGCCATCTAGGTTCTCCCCTCTGGAATTCCTTCCCTAAGCCTCCTGGTCCTGCTACCTTTAAAAGCCACCTCAAAACCTCTTGTTAACCTTGCATTTGAAAATTTGTTTTAATTGTTGTGCTCTCTGTGAAGCACCTTGGAATGTTTTGTTATGTTGAAGGCGCAAGGTGTTGTTCTAACTATTTGAATTTTAAAATGGGACGCGTAGTGAAACTTCTATTTGAGTCGGCTGCATTCTTAAATCTAATAGAACATAAAAACATATTCAAAAGATCCTTTGTCTCAGTATGGGGAAGTATCATTATTCAGAAATCAATATATCAGCCTACTGTACCTCTCTAAAACAGCTAAACTGCTGAGAATGCTCCCCCTTCACCGTGAGCATCATTTTCCCACAGTGACAGGGCTTCAGACCAGTTTCTGTCTGATCAGCAGACAGCAGCCAGTGATATGCTATACACCAAGTAGCATAATTGCGTTGCCTATAATGTCTTATTCAGAACGTTCACAACAAAAAGTAAGGTTGCTCTCTTTGTTTCTTTTAGTTGGTGACAGTACATCAAGTATTGCACCTAAGGTTAATTAGAAAAATTATCTCATCACTTCAAAACAAAAAAAAGGGTCTACAGACTTTTCTGCATTCCGATACACTAATCTACACCAGTCCTATTTCAGGTACACCTGTGATCCATCAAAGTCATTTCCCTGACAGTCCCCATGGGCGCTCAGTGGCTCAGCCAAGCATGGCGGCTCTGATGGCGTGCCGGCTGTACAAATGAAAGTGGATGATTTAAACGGCTCGTGTAGTTTTAACCTCGAGTACATTTTGTGGAGAATTTTTTATTTTTTTTATTTCTTGCCTGGGGTGTGTGAATGAGTAGAAACCTTTGGATTAACAGCTGGCAAACCTGCTAGCAATGTGACAAACCATGGACTAAATGTAGCCAATATCTTTCAGGAAAAGAACTCCCTTTCCTGCCTCTCAATGGCAAGAACTAATGTCATCCAAGGTACAGGCACATGTTCCAATAATAAACGTTTCTTCCTTAGCATAAATATTAATGATGCTGTCACAAAACCAGTTATGTGGGTGCAGAACAAAGACATTAAAAAAAAATCTTCAACATAAACAGCTATTAACAGCCACAATTGCATTTTAAAATGAAAGCCAAACATATAGAATGTACAAAAATCTTAATCTTGTTCATATTTTTTAGTGAAACATCAAAATGATTTGGTGTATATAAAATCTATTTTATTTCTACGGTTGTTACAATAACACTTCAAACTACAGACTGAATTTTTGTCTCCCCCCAAAATAGTGAAGACAATTTTTTGCTGCACGTTCAACTGAGACAAAGGGCTTGATTTTACCAGCCCTGAGGAGACGGGTTTAGAGGCGGGACTGCCGGGAAAATGGCAGAAACTGGGAGCGGGTACCAACCCTGCTCCCAACCCGTCTCCAAGCCATCTTCCCGGGAGGCGTGTCCCCGAGTCGCGCAGGGACCCGTCTCCTCAAGGCGGGAAGAGGATTAGAGCCAATTAACTGCCTGTTAACAGGTAGTTAACAAGCAGTTTTGAGGCTTTTCCCCATTTTACGCCTGCAATTGCGAGCTTCCCGACGGCTGCAAACCTCGCCAGGGTCAACGAGGCGAGCAGTGGGTCTGTGGGGGTGAGAGGGGTCGAAATGTCAGCTGTAGAGGTGAGTGATGGGTGCAAGTGTGGACAGGTAAGTATGAGAGGTGAGTGTAAAGTTTTGGAAAAAGTTTCCTTACCTTTGCTTCTTTCTGCAAGCTTCAACCGTTGAGGATCCGGAGGTGCCTCATCTCAACGGCAGAGATGACAGAATGGCTGCTGCATTCTCAGATGCAGCAGCCATCTGCTTTCTGCTGAGGAGAGAGGTCTTGGTGAGCCTTTGTGCCAGGGCTCACCTTAGAACAGAGATTGTCAGTGTTTGACAGCTTCTCAAATAATTTCGACAGATGAAGCGTCATACGCTTACATCATCTGTCACCGGCTTTCCCTTAATTGGCCGGTAAGGCTAATCAAGGGAAAATAGCATGGGTTCGTCAGACGTCGCTGGGGGCGGGACTAGAACCCGGAAGGCAGCAGTCCCGCCCCAACTCGTCTCGGCAGGCAAAATCCAGCCCAAAGCTTTAGTTGTTCTCTTAATATATATATTGATAAATTGTTTATCATTGCAAAATGTACTTTATTCTTCCAAATTACATTGTGGATAAGTCTCTCTCTTTCTCTCTCTCTGTCTGTCTGTCTCTCACTCACTCACTCTCTGTCTGTCTCTCTTTCTCAGAACTGCAGACCAAGTCCTCTGTCACAAAATGAAATAGGGCTGAATCACCAATGAACATAGGTTGAAATGGAGAAATGATGCACTTAACTGAATCAGTAAACAGCGTAATTCACCCTCATATTGAACAGGTGTAGCAGTGATATTTATTCTATACACAATGTAGCAGGGATACAACAGCTCCAAATTTCAGTTTTAAATTATTTTAATCTTATTGGGCAATCTGTTAAAATTATTAATTGCACCCATTCTTTCCCCAAGTCCTTCCAATCTAATGCAACATATAAATAACTTGCTACCACAGATAATAATGTGCTAGATTTTCCTCTGTTCCAAAAACAATGAGGGTAATGCTAATTCTTTTGTCATTGCAACCTGCAAACAAAATTAGAGAACACTGATGTTTTGAAACACGATTCCTAAGTATGTGATATCAGTCCTGGCAATCAAAACTAGCAGCCAATCACCATTCATTTTTAACATGGCCCAAGCAGCTTATGAACCAATTAAGCAGAATAAATGTCCCAAAGTTACTTAATCCAGCTGTGAATTCTGCCATTTTCCTAGTGAATGGCTCAACGAAAATTAAGGAAAATTACAATTTACCGACAAGGCATGGCATTTCCAGGTCACATGTCATGTCTTGTGAAACAGATCAGACGCACGTGTTCACAGCTCCAAATTTACCAATGCATTTCTCCTAATCCCCACAAACAAACTACACAATATATTTCTGATATATAACCGTTCTGATGAAAGGTCATCGACCTGAAACGTTAACTCTCTTTCTCTCTCCACGGATGCTGCCTGGCCTGCTGAGTTTTTCCAGCGTTTTCTGTTGTTATTACACAATATATTTGTTGGTTTTCATAGTGGGTTCACAACATTGGGCTGGACTTTGCCAATGGGGAGCTTTTGGAGGCGGGACTCCCAATTGTCGGGTTTCAGTCCCGCCTCCATCAACTTCTGGCCAACCCACGCTATTTTCCCTTGATTGACCTTGTTAAGCTCGCCCAGCGGGCTTAGCAGGCCAATTAAGGGAAAGCCGGTTACAGAGAACGTCAGCGTATGATGTTTAATCTGTCAAAGGTTTTTGACAGATGAATTGTCATCGTTTGACAGCTCTGTGAAGCTGTCAAACACTGACATTCTCTGTAGTTTGACGAGTTCTTGAATTCAAGACCTCATCAAACATCTTTCTTTTGCAGAAATTAGATGGTTGTTGCATTGGAGAATGCAACGGCCATCTGTCATCTCTACCGCGGAGGTGCGAGACTCTCCGCATACCCACCGACTGAAGCCTGCAGGAAGAAACAAAGGTAAGTACACTTTTTCTAGCTCTTTGCACTTACCTCAGATACTCACCTCTCCACTCTTGCACCCATCACTTACCTTCACAGCGCACTTTTGCACCCCTCCGACCCCCTCCGATCCACTACTCGCCTCGGTGACCCTGGCGGGTTTCGGAGCCTTCGGGAAGCCCACACTTGTGTGGGCAAAATGGGGATAATCCTCTTATCTACCTGTTAACTACCTGTTAACAGGCAGCTAAGTGGCTGTAATCCCCTTCCCGCCTCCAAGGAGACGGGACCCGGCGAGGGACGGCTACCCGCCTCCCAGGAAGATGGCACGGAGGCGGGTTGGGGGCGGGTTGGGCACCCGCCCCCAAATTCTGCCACTTTCCCGGCAGTCCCGCCTCCAAACCCACCTCCCCAGGGCTGGCAAGATCCAGCCCACTATTTTGAATGTGGAAGTTGATCTTCATAGCAAAGCTAAATAGAACCCTGTTGTCATTTCAAGGATACTTTTTTTTGCTTGGTGAAATCAAAATAACACCAAAAAGGGATCAAAATAGATTAGTTGCTTGAACAAGAGGAATATTAAAGGGTAAATGGGATCATGGAGAAAAGTGGGAATAGACGAGGTGGTTTGTGCAGCGAAAACACGAGTGGATTTAATGGCCTATTTTTATGCTGTAACATTCTGTGGAAATTCAGTCACTGAAGCTGCTTGTGACCAAAGCAAAGCTTTTTGATTAATGTTAGATTTCTTTCTGGAGTTTCTTGTTGCTGGTTACAGGGTTAAGATCAGTTACTGCTAGCTATTTCTGTAAATTGCATAGAACATACATTAGAATCTGGCTAATTTTCATAGCGTAGGACAAGCAGAGGCACACATCATTCAGAAAGGTTTACACTGCAAGGTTTTGCTACTGCCATTGTATTGATGGGGACCTGTCTAATCGGTCACTCAAAGTATTTGATGCAGATCAAGCCTTTCCATTCAAGTCAAACATCCAAGGGAGTTTACAACCTGTCTGTCCAATGTAGCTCTGAGAAATATAATTGTTAATGTTCTTTGTTCCAATAGATTTTCAAAGAATTTTGAATTACAGATCAGCAACTAACTTTCTCCGTTGGCAGTCAATCTGAGGTCTTCAGGGTATGCAGCTATTCAGAGGCTTCATGGTAGCATTTAACTGAAGCAATCATGTGTCAAGGATCAATTTTAGATTAAGGTTTAGCACAGGATAAGCGTGTTTGTTGCTTTGACATTTCAAGGAGAATAGTAAAGGTTATAATTACTTTAAATATACTGTTTGTATTCAATACTCTTGACTTACCTGCTTAAGGTTAAATAAATTTGTCTGTTGGTTTATAGACCGAGGCTTGGTCTGAAAGAACATATATCCCTCCAGCTTCTGAAGTTGAGGCGATCTTGTGATATATTCTAGTAAGCTGAAATACAGTGGCGAGGGTTCTTTGTTTGACTCTTGGTTCCTGCTATATTTTACCTAGTTAGTGGCCAGTTAAAGATGAACTCTGGGTCATAGGGGACACAAAGGCTGCTTAAGGGAGTGGTCAGTATTGCTGAAAACTGGGAAATATCTAGCATAAAAATCCAAAAATGTAATTCTACTCTAGTTTGCAATGTGAACTGACAAGTAATATATTAAGCATTAAAGCAGAGAGTAATGGTGTCACAATGTTTACTTCAGTATTACTGTCCAATGCTGGTTTTTTTGGTTTCAAATTATTATAAATCTAGGGGCCTGTTCAAACTCTGTGGGGGGAATTTTTCAGGGGCTCAGCGAGCGCGTTCGGTGGCGGGTCAGGTGGGGAAAAACATTTTTTGATAGCGGGTCGGGACCCCGCTGACAATCGCCGCCACGCGACTTTCCAAGATGTTGCGCCTCTCAGGGCTGAACAGACCCGACACGCAGCAGTGGGGGAGGCAATTCAAGTCATTATGACCTTGTTAACAGCCCATTAAAATGTATTTTGAGCTCATCTTACCATTTTACGTCCACGGGGTCCACGCTGCTCGGAATTCACGTCAGGCAAGGAGATCGGGAGTTGTATGACCGTGGAATCATCACTTTACTTGACAGCTGCAAATTTGCTATAAAAGCTCCCATCTCACGGCTGTTCACTTTCCAAGCTCAGAAGCTGTTGCTTACTGCATTTGGAAGACAGATTGAGCTTTATGCAGGTTGCAAAGTCTCTATCCAGTTTCACCTCATTGGAACAACCTCTCTCACCATTGACAGATCGCTTCTGTCATCTCAAGTTCACCTGCCATCTATTCCATCAGCATCGGTGCCCTTAAAACTATCTCACCGTGGTCCTCAGAATCCCACCACAATCAACCCCAATGCCAGCAGCACCAGGCACACCAGCAGCACCAACAACAACACCAACCTTCTCCGCAATCAACTGATGCTGCACAAGACACAGGGCATCAGCACCCGACCACATCGCTGCCCGGGACGCCAGGGATGGCCGCACTATAGCCAGATTTACTTCACTTGACGCTGTATACTTGGCTGCCACATGATGCGCCAGGTTGACACCACCCCACACCAACACCATAAAGCATCCCTACAATTCCCAAGCCATTCCTTTCACACTCATCAGCATTGCAGGGGGTACTGTTATATCTCAGCATTCACTGCAACTCACTAAGCCACTTCCAAAGGTGCACACAAATCTGTCCAAGAACGCAAAGTGCTGAAAATAAAGGTTTCAATGTTTGACACCACATTAACAGAAACTTCACATGAACATTGGCTAAAACACACAAGTACCTATCCTTGTGTGTTGTTAGTTGGTATGATTGCACTAGGATGAGGGTGAGTGTGAGGGGTGGCTAGTGAGATGGGGAAGTGATAATGTAGATAGAGAGGGATGGGTGGTGGTGCAAGGTAAGTTGGTGTGAGTAAGGATGTGCAGGAGTAGGGTAGGGAAGGCAGAGTGATGGGGATGTGATGAGTGGCATAGCAGGATGAGGTTGAGTGTGGCTTTGCAGTAACGTTTCATGATCTACTGAGATCATTGATAGTTTTGCGCCACTGCAGCCTTGTCCTCCTGACAATATCCCTGCTTGTATCCTCCTGTGCAGTGTGCAACCAGGCTGCGTTGATCTCCTGGGGAGGTCTCTTCCGCCCATTGGAAGAGAAGAGAACCTCCCTGCATGCTGTGACTCCCTCCATAAGCATATGGAGGAAGTCATGTGAGAGCCTGGGTGCAGCCGTGCACCTCTGTGCAGTGCTTGTCAGTGTTTGCAGCACCTCAATGCTGTAGAACACTGACAGCACAACTGTCAAAATAAATGTGCGCATGGTCCCTTTAAGGAAATCGGATAATGACGCGTCATCAAATGACGTCATCAGACCCGCTTCCTTCAATTGGTCGGCAAACGCGCTGGGCGGGCTTAACAAGCCCAATCAATGCAAAATCATTCTACAGGGCGGGCTGGAGCCAGCAGCGGGGTCGGGACCCTGCCAACGATGTCGCCCGCCACAGACCCGCCGAGGTAGGGGAAATTGCAGCCAATGTGACCCCTCCACACCCCAAATCTCTCCCCATCGCATGAACTTATAATATTCACTTCAGTCACTGCTTGGTGATGCTTTAAAATTTTCTTATTCGTCCCGATCTGACCAGGAGTATTCCATTTGACTGTGTAGCAACAGAATGTTGCACTGGAGGTAAAAGGACATGGGAACTGGTTGGGTAAATGTGATTAGGACAATTTGCTCACATGGTGGGTAAACTCCGACAAGGACTGATTGGGTCGAATGGCCTGCTTCCAGATTGTAACTTTGATGTATTTCTGTGCAGTTATTGTTAATTACTTTAACAAAACCTGAACAGGCAAAAAAAAAAACAGACTTTTTACTCACTTTCTACAAAAGGTCATTTTTACTAAAGGTCATTTTTAAAGAGATAGAAATCCTCAGATCATCACTAAGCATAGATGAATAGTCCATTAGCACACTTCTACCAATCTTTTTACTTGTTTTAAGTTTGAGATGAGAGAGTGGTGCAGTCTATTTAGTTATAAATTCACCTGCTATTAATAATCTATGGTTCAGTGCCTCTTTTTGTCTGGAACCCACACAGGCCGGAATTTTCCGGGGTGTCAGCGAGCGGGATCGGTGGCGGGTCAGGTGGGAAAGTGGTTTTATTTTGACAGCAGGCTGAGAACCCACTGTCAACCCGCTGCAATGCGCCTTTCCCAATGTCGGGTCTGTCAGCGCAGAGCAGACCCGACAAGCAGCGGCGGGCAACCCGATTAAACTAATTATAATGTACTTACCAGACCCTTAACAGTTTTTTTTACCTTGCTTTTTAACTTTAACTTCATGGCCATGGGAACCACGCTGTTCGGTGACCACGGCTGTCAACCTGAGGCGGGAGTTCAGTGGCCATTGCTCCAGCTGATTCCTTGACAGCTTCAAATCTACAGTAAAAGCTCCCTCCTGACAAAGATCACTTTCCTCAGCCACAAGCTGTTCATCACTGCATTTCCACAGCAGATTCAGCATGCTGCAAGTCTTTCCACAAGTCTCCATCCAGTCTCACCTCATTACCTCTTTCACCATTGACAGAACACTTCTGTCATCTGTACTTCACCTACCATCTATTCCATCAGCATGAGTGCCGTTTATACTGTCTCACCTTGGTCCTCAGAATCGGACCACAATGAGCCCCAACACCAACAGCACCAGGCATACCAGCAGCACCGACAGCAACACCAACCTTCTCCACAATCACCTGGTGCTGCACAGGACAGAGGGCATCAGCACCTGAGCACATTGCTGCCCAGGAGGCCAGGGATGGCTTCATCATGGCCAGATTTACTTAGCTTTACACTGTACACCCTGGCTGCCACATGATGTGCCAAGTTGGCACCACCCCACACCAATACCATAAAGCATCCCTACAATGACCAAGCCATTCCTTTAGCACCCATCACCATTGCGGGGGGTGGGGTGGAGTACCATTATGTCTCACCATTCACTGCAACTCACTAAGGCACTTCCAAATGTGTACACAAATCTGTCCAAGACCGGAAAGTATTGAAAATAAAGATTTCAATGTTTGACAGCACATGAACAGAAACTTTACATAAACATTGGATAAAACACCCAAGTGGCTACCCCTGTGTGTTGTTAGTTGGCATGATTGCACTGGGATGAGGGTGAGTGTGAGGGGTGGCTAGTGAGATAGGGATGTGATAATATAGATAGAGAGGGATGGGTGGAGGTGCAAGGTAAGTTGGTGTGAGTAAAAGATGTGCAGGTGTAGGGTAGGGAAGGCAGAGTGATGGGGATGTGATGAGAGGCACAGCAGGATGAAGTTGAGTGTGGATTTGAAATGTTTGCACTACTGCACCCAGGTCCTCCTGACCACATCCCTGCTTGTGCCCTCCTGTGTAATCTGCAACCAGGCTAGGGAGGTGTCTTCCGCCCATCGGAAGGGAAGAGGACCTCCCTGCATGCTCTGACTCCCTCCATAAGCATATGGAAGGAGTCATGGGAGAACCTGAGTGCAGCCCTTTGCCTCTGTGCAGTGATTGTCAGTGTTTGCAGCACTTCAATGCTGTAGAACAGTGACAGCACAAATGTCAAAAGAAAGTTGGCCATGGCCCCTTTAAGAAAACCGGCTGATGACGCATCATGAATGACATCACCAGTCCTGCTTCCTCTAAATGGACTGGGAAATGCGCTGGGTGGGCTAAACAAACCCTATCAATGTAAATTCATTTTGTACAGTGGGATGGAGCCCGCAGCAGGGCCGCGACCCTCCACCAACATCGCCCGCCCCAGACCCGCCGAGGTGAGCAAAATCCCGGGGGGGATTTTAACCTGGAGCAGCATGTGGGTTTAGGTGTTGGTGGTAGGGTGCCCAAAAATGTGTTTGCGTCCAGAAGCCGGCTCCAACGCGTCGCTTTCCGGGTTTAATTCGGGTGTGTTCGGCTGGTTGTGCGTAGCCCACTCCAGAGGGGCGGGTTAACAATTTAAATATGTTAATCACTCCATTCTGGCGATATTTCAACTTACATTCGAATTTAACGGTGCATCCATTGGTTTCCTGAGCTTCCTGAAACTCACCATTGATACCAAGGCAATTCATGGGGTTCAATAAAAATCAGGCAAATACTCCAAAAAATACTCAGTGCTCACAGTTGGTTTATTACTAATCACTGGGACAGGGTTTGTTCACAGTACTTGTGGTGAGAGCTTCGTTACTACAATTGGTAGGTCTTCAGACTCCGATCAGGATGGGTGACGCCTTGGCTGCCTTAGATTGGACCTCGGATGAGGAGCAAGGTGACCATCAGCAGCAACAACAGCCGACTATGCAGAGACCTGCAGGTGGTGAGCAGCAGAGAGGAGCAGCAGAGAGGAGCAGCAGAGAGGAGCAGCAGAGAGGGGAGCAGAGAGGGGAGCAGAGAGGAGCAGCAGAGAGGAGCAGCAGAGAGGAGCAGCAAAGGGTTCGTGCTCGCAGGAGGCACTATCCAGGTAACAGGGTGTACAGGCAGAGGCTCAGCTTCCTAGACCTCTCGGAAGAGCAGTGCTTCTGGAGGTTGAAGTTGTCACGCCAGGTGATGACAGACATCTGCAGCCTCCTAGAAGAAGGCCTGCTCCCTGCTGGACCTGGTGGCCACGCATTACCAGTGACTGTGAAAGTGACCACTGTCCTCAACATTTTTGCCTCTGGATTTTTCCAGAGCAGTGCCGGAGACTCCCGGTCAGCTGCACACAAATGCATAAGGCAGATCACTGATGGAATGTTTGTCAGGGCCGGCAATTATGTCAACTTTGCCTGTGATGACGTTGGTCAGAATGAGCAGCCGCTCAGGTTTGCGTCTCTGGCTGGCTTCCCACAGGTGCAGGGCATCATTGACTGCACACACATGGCAATCCGCGCAGGCCCAGATCAACCAGGAGTATTCGTAAACCACAAAAGGTTCTACTCCATCAATGTGCCGCTGGTGTGCAACCACAAGGAAAGGTTTATGCAGGTGTGCGCCAGATTCCCAGGGAGCTGCCATGATGCTTTTATCCTGTGGCAGTCCAAGCTCCCTGACCTCTTTGTACCTGCAAGCAGACTTAAGGGATGGCTGCTAGGAGACAAACAATACCACCTTCAAACTTGGCTGTTGACACCCGTGAGAAACCCAACTACTGAAGCCCAAACGCAGTGCATTTGGTGAGGATGAGGCATCAATTTGCATAAGGATCAGGGTGAGTGGATGGATAGATGGGGATGTGAGGATGTGCATATAAAGAGGATTGGTGCGCTTGCAATGTAAGTGGGTGTGAGGAGTGATGTGATGGAGTAGGCTTGACAAGGCAGAGTGAGGGGGTGATGCACAAAGCAGGATGTAGGTGAATGTGCAACTGTACTCAACTTTTCCTGACCTGGTTACATCTTTAAAGCGCTTCCTGCACTGAAGCCAGGACCATGAAAAATGCTCCTGCTGCTGACCTCCTCGACCAGCTCCAGCCAAGCTTTCTTTGTAGCAGCAGTAGGTTTCTTCCTCCCATTGCTGGGAAAGAGTATCTCTCTTTGACTCCTCACCACCCTCAGCAGTACATCAAGGGAAGCGTTATTAAAGCAGGGTACAGCCTTTGTGTGTCCTGAATCCCTATTCTGTAATTCCTGTCTCTGTGCCAAACCTCCCAACGCCTCCAAATTCCATCTTTGGATTGGTCCTTTAAATACTCCAGTTGAGATTGCGCCATGTGGGTCCTCATCATGCCCGCTGCCACACATTCGACCAAACCCGGTAGTAGAATTATAATGAGGTATCTTCGTTAAAACGCCAAAGACAGATGCACTGAAATCATTTCCGGGCTTCCCACATGATATCGGACCCCCACCCTCATCCCTGCTGCCAACATGCCTTGAAGTTAATATCGGGGCCATTGTTTCAATTTCCAAATAGCTGCTATACTCCCACTGCTTCAGAAGGTACATTATTTCCAACTGAATTAAGTGTTTGCTAAGAGCTTGAAAGCTGAATCAATCTATAAAAGCAGAAGTGCGCAATAGACAACAAAAGCAATATATTTCTGTCAAGGATTAAAAATGAAGTCCCAAAGTATGTAAGTATCAGAGTTTTCAATCACAGAGTATCCTTGAATCTCATAGCGTGTAAAATAAATATCACGTAAAAGGAACAGGACAAACAAAGCTATGATCACAAGACCAACTTATTAATCGTATTGTCTCAACATAAGGACAAATTTTAACCTTGTATTAGATTGATTTACATAGCCTGAAAGCTGGTTCATTATGCCTGTGATGCACCCAATAAATATATACTGGTTGCCTGAGGCAAATAAACATCAGTTATAGGCAACTGAACTTTTTTCAGTGTTGGCTTGCTTAGGAAAAGTAACCCCAATGACTGAGCACAAGTCAAAATTGGCAATGGTGTTAGCAGCTAAAAACAGTTCATAGAATTGTAGAAATTACAGCACAGAAGAACGTTGGACATATGCCATGGTATTTCTTCAACTGCAGATATCAGTGGAAACCATGTATACACCCATGCACGAGGTTTCCACCGAAATTACGGCGGCTGATCGGCTGAGGAAATTCCCAGAGATAGAATTTTACAGCACAGAAGAGGTCATTCAGTCCATTGCACCTGTGCAGGCTCTCTGAAACAGCTATCCCATTAGGCCCACTCGCCTGCCCCTTCCCATACACTTTTATTTTTTTATTTTTCAGGTATTTATTTACTTCCTTTTTAAAAGTTATTATGCATTCTGTTTCCATCACTGTTCGTGGTAGAGCATTTCATGACCTGACAATCCTCTCCATAATATATATAAAAAATTCTCCTGACCTCTTCCTTCATTCTTTTGGTGATGATCTTCAACTTATACCTTCTGGTTACCATCATGTCGACCAGTGGAAATAGTTCTTCCCAATTTACCATATCAAAACACCTCATAATTTTGAACACCTTTATCAGATTTCTTTTTTAACCTTCTAATGAAAAGAGCCCTAATCGCTCCTCATAACTGAAGCATTTCAGTTCCTGTTGCTATCTTAGTGAATCGTTTCTACGTCATCTCCATGACCTTGGCATCCTTCCTGAAGTAAAATGCCTGAAACTGGACAAAATGGGGCCAAAAATCCTCAGCCTTGCTCAGCTGGTGGAAGTTTGGTGGAGCAGGCCTCTGACCCCACTGGAGTATCTGGTGTCAGGTGAGGTCACCTAATTTGCACTGAAGCAGCAGGCACCCGCATCACTATGGGTTCATCTTGGGTACTTGACAGAAGGGTTAGGGTGGTGGGGTGGTGGGGGGGGAGAAAGGTGGGGGAAGATAAAATACTGCACCAGCTACTCTTTGGCTCACCCATGCTGTGCCTGTATAATAGAGCTGAGAGTACTCATGCTGCCGACAGTCTCTTGGGTGACAGGATGGGTCTAGGGTAGGACCCAGGCCTAGACCCACAGGTGGACCCCACTTCTACCGCTGAGTGGACATGTATATCGGGTTCATCCCAGCATTCAGGTCACTGGACGGTAGAGAGGCCGACTTGAAGGAAGTTCGAAGCCCGGCATTTCCTTCTCTTGGCCCCACCCTTCCGAGGTCATAAGCCATGTTTGGGGAAGATGGTGGTTCCACCTCAATCAAGCCCCTTAACAAATTAGCAGCCTGGGCAGGGACCCGGCGAATCTGGGTTATTCCCAATTTCCTTGGGGCTATACTACACTCTCAGATGATTTTGTGTTGGAATTGTACCTCTGGTCCTGCAGAATTTTGAGCCAGCCATTCTAACTGCAACCTAACCAATGATTTGTACAGGTTTCATATTACCTCTTTGCTTTTGTGTTCTATGCTCCTATTTTATAAAATCTGGAACCCTATGTGCTCTTTTTTATAACTTTATCAACTTGTCCTTCCATTCTCCTAAATCTCAAATCCTTTTAAAGTTTTGCCATTTAGTGTATATGCCTCTCCTTATCCATCCTCTCAAAGTGTATTACTTCATATTTCAATACATTAAATTACATCTGTCATTTATCTGCCTAATCAACTAACATGTTTATAGTTTCCTTAATTCTTTGAAATCAATTTATATTATGTTTTATATTTTCTCTGTATCCTTTCATATCACTTATCAAATACTTATCTAAATCCTTTTTATATAATGTTGTAGCCTCCTAAAATATGAAATTCTTAAAATTGTACTTCACATCAAACTGTTTTACAACTCCAAAAACAAACTTTGCTGTCTTGTGATTTTGATTACATAGGCTATATGGCAAAGAAACAGGCCATTTGGCCCAACCAATCCATGCCGGCGTTTATGCTCCACTCGAGCCTCCTCCCATCCTTCCTCATCTAACTCAATCAGCATAACCCTCTATTCCCTTCTCTCTCATATGCTAATCTAACTTTCCCTTAAATGCCTCTATACTATTCAGTAATATTTTATTATTGCTTTTCAGCAGCAGTGGAGCCTGCTTTTCCAAAAAAAAATGTTTGACACAGATTACATTTATGTAAGAAATAGTATAGGTATCTCAAAGTGTGTCTATTTTCTTTTAACACCCAGTCATATTTTCTGATAATGGAAACTCAACATTCAATGGTTTCTGCTAGTGTCTTAAAAATACCAATGAGTCAATTATTGGCGGGGGCGGGGGGGGAGAGAGACTCCTACAAGCCAAAGTAACAAAATGTCCAGTATGTTCACGTTATAAAAGGTTGACAGTGCCTGCGGAACAGGTTACATTTAGACTAGGGTCTATTATCAACGCTGAAGTAAACTGTCCCTTGTCATATGGACAGAAATCAATGGCATAGCATTGTGTAGGAGGAAGTAAAGGGTAATGTGCAGATATAGAACAAGGAGAGATAGGACCCAGCATTACTCTTAAGAAAGGGTTTACAGACCCAGCATAAATTACCTAGATCTGTTGAAGAAGCAATGCCCAAGGCAATTCAGCAGGGAGACAATCACTGAGCTGTTCCAATTAGTATCTGATTTGGAAGAGTTCTCAGCGACAGTGGCTGCTTTGCTTGCGGCTGTTAAATTGACAACAAGCATATATTTCTTTGCTACTGGTGATGATTCTCGAATCCTTTTAAAGTTTTTTTTTGAAAAACAGGCTCCACTGCTGCTGAAGAGCAATAATAAAATATTACTGAATAGTATAGATGCATTTAAGGGAAAGCTAGATAAGCATATGAGAGAGAAGGGAATAGAGGGTTATGCTGACTGAGTTAGATGAGGAAGGAATAGAGGAGGCTTGAGTACAGCATAAACACCAGCATGGACTGGTTGGGTCGAATGGCCTGTTTCTGTGCTGTATATCCGATGTAATTCTATGTAATCAGGATCACAAGTAGCATGGGTGATTTTGCCGGCATTAGTCAGAATATCTTGTTCACCTGCGTTCAGCACTGATGATGCACTGTTCTGGGTAGGGTCATCAATCTTTCCAAGAATTCTTAGAGAAAATAATTAAATAGTAGAAGTGTTAGGCTGTTACTGGTTTTCTCAGAAACTCAGGTATAGTAGACTGTATCTTTGTGGAAAAAACAGGCCCGATCAGTTAATCTGATGACGTGCTAGAGCCATAGGAGCTTCTAATGCCTCACTGTACCGGTAATCTGCGATGACAAGCATATTAATCCCTTGGTGAATAGTAAATTTCTGGGAGTTAATGGGGCGAAATTGAGTGCCTTTGGGCCTCCCGGGGGGCACTAATGGGGCGCAAATGGCTTTGCGACCGGGCGTGGCGCTGACATCGACTCCCACCATATACAGCGGGAGTTTTGTGGCGGCGCTACGGCATTGTGCTCCGATCTCCTTCGCCCAGAGATAGTGATGTCATTGCCATGCACATCACCCCAGTAGCGCCCCAGACCCGAAATTGACTTCTGCCCCCTGCAGCAGCGCTGGTCGAAAACACCAACAGCTGCAGGAGGCGTGCATCGGGCGGCCGCTTCAGGGGCGATGATTAAAGGTGAGGTGGTCGAGATAAGTAAAAAAAACCTTACCTTTCTTGTTCCAGTTTTTTTTGCGAGTTCCTGCCCACGATCGATCAGCCCTGCACCTTGCTTGAGTGTCGGGCTAATCGCGCGGGATCGCGGCTGCCTTGCAGGTCCAGGTAAGTACTTTTTATATTGCAGAGCCTGCAGCGATGGCCCTTCCCTTTAAGGGTGGGAAGGAGCCTTTGAACACGACAGCGCTGCACGGCCCAGTGTGCAGCGCTGCTGAAGTCTCCGCCCCGCCTGCTGCCGATTGCCCTCCAAGAAGGAAGTAGAGTGCTTGATTTAGAGCTCCACTTCCTTCCTGGAGCGCAAAACCGAATTTTTTAAAAGTTTCGAAACATTAGCGCCTGGCGCTAACTTTCTCAACTTTTAAAATTTAGCGTCCCAAACGGGGCTATAATGAATTTCTCCCCCAATATGTCAGCTCTTTGTTCCCTAGTTACGGTGGACTTGAACTTGGCTTTTGGGGGAACCATAAATTATCATAAAACCACATCATTAGGCAACCTCCAACACCAGCTGACCTATTGGTATGGCCATGCAGAGCACTGGACACAATCCAGTCCTGGAAGGGAGAGTGAAGGAAGAGACAGCAACACGAGCTAGAAAAAATGGGTAAATGACTTGCAGTGCGTGGATGCTGTACAACATAGTCATCATGGCTTGTGTTTTGTGTCCACTAGGACGTTGCAGATGAATGCTTCTGTACCATATAATGGATGTTGAGGATACTCAACAGTCTGTTCCAAGGAGAATGGGGATGAGAGGCAGGAATGTGCTTTTGTTGGCAAGATAAACTGGTGCAATTGTGTTATGCAGCACTTTAGGTGATGGAATACCTGCTGTTCATGCAACCTCCATGCCTCACACTGTCATTTATCACTTTCACCATCAGATGACTTGAAGCTTCATTCAACCCTTTACCATATAATGTGTCTACATTTATTTCTTAAGAGATTATAGGTAAACCAATACAGCCAATACACAAGATTAAATTGCAAATGATTTTGTTTTCAAAGCAATTTCATGTCTAGATTTTATACTGTATCGCTGCTAACTTGCATGAGGAAATGCAAGACTGGAGGAGGTATGTAATTGAGCTTGCTGAAGCTATGTAGCAGAGGCTCCTACCTCCTGAATCTTTTGCTTTATGTAAAAGCCAGTCCAAATTTACCTGGAGCACTGGCTCCAGATTATTTTTTTATTTGTTCTCAGGATGTGGCTTTCATTGCCCATGCTTAGTTGTTGTGAGAAGGTGATGGGGAGTCAGCGCCATGAATCACTGCTAGATCTAGAGGTTTCTACTTGAACGGAATTAACACTTCTGCACCACACTCGTGCTCAGTAGCAGAAAGTCCTTATGATAAACTACAATAGAAATAAAGAAGCATCTTGGAAAAATAAGAAAGAAGTTATTTCTGAATAGGGTTGAGTGCAGTGAATTTATGCTCCAACTGAATTGTGTTTAGAGCATACACTCGTGTGGAATATTGGGCTCTATTTTTATGAGGTGATGCACTTGAGTAGGAAAAATAGTAACATCACCTACACCTTAGAAAATAAGAAACTGCATGGGGTAGAAGAGCAAAGGGATCTAGGGATACAGGTGAACAAACCATTAAAAGCAGCATCTCAGGTCAGCAAAGCAATTAAAAATGCTAACAAAGCACTGCGATTTATTTCTAGGGGTATAGAATTCAAAAGTAGTGAAATTATGTTAAACTTGTTTAGGACCCTGGTCAGGCCCCTACTTAGAGCACTGTGCACAGTTCTGGTCTCCATACTATAAAAAGGACATAGAAGCACTGGAGAAAGTGCAAAAAAGATTTGCAAGGATGGTACCAGAACTGAGAGATTACAGCTATCAGGAAAGATTGAACAGGTTGGGGCTTTTTCTTTAGAATAGAGAAGACTTAAAGGTGACCTGATAGAGGTCTTTAAAATCATGAATGGGTTGGACAGGGTAGATGTGGAGAGAATGGGCTGGATTTTCTCA
The DNA here is from genome assembly GCA_030390025.1 of Squalus acanthias. Lineage (NCBI taxonomy): Eukaryota > Metazoa > Chordata > Chondrichthyes > Squaliformes > Squalidae > Squalus > Squalus acanthias. The sequence goes on from CM059427.1 coordinate 52,554,361, forward strand.
GCCCCGAGGAGGCGGGTATGGAGGCGGGACTGCCGGGAAAGTTGCAGAATTTGGGGGCGGGTGGCAAACCCGCCTCCAACCCACCTCTGTGCCCTCTTGCCAGGAGGCGGGAAGCCGTCCTGCCCTGGGTCCCGTCTCCTTGGAGGCGGGAAGGGATTAAAGCCTATTAACTGCCTGTTAACAAGTAGTTAACAGGCAGAAAATAGGATTATTCTCATTTTTCGTGCTGAAGTGCGGGCTTCCCGATGTGGGGAAACCCTGCCGGGGTGTAGGAGGTGAGTAGGAGGTCTGCGGGGGTCGGAGGAGTCTGAAAATGCAATGTAGAGGTGAGTGATGGGTGCAAGTGTGTAGTGGTAAGTATGTGAGGTGAGTGTAAAGTGTTAGAAAATGTTAACTTACCTTTGTTTCTCCCTACAGCCTTCAGCCACTGTGGAGCCGTAGTCCCCGACATCTCCATTATAGAGATCACAGACTGGCTGTTGCATCCTCCGATCCAACAGCCAGCTGATTTCTGCAAAGTAGAAAGGTTTGATGAGTCCTGAACGCAAGGATTACAAAGAATGTCAGTGTTTGACAGCTTCACAGAGCTGTCAAACGATTACATTTCTTCTTTCAAAAATTCTTGACAGATGACACATCATATGTTGACTTGCTCTGTCACTGACTTCCCCCTAATTGGCCTGCTGAGCCCGCTGGGTGGGCTTAACAAGGTCAATCAGGGGAAAATCCCACTGGTTGGCCAGAAGCTGATGGAGGCGGGACTGAAACAGGGCAAGCAGCAGTCCTGCCTCCAACACGTCGCCATTCAGAAAATCCAGCCCAATGTTTCCACTTGTGGGAGAATCCAAAACTAGGGGCCATAAATGCAAGATAGTTACCAATAAATCCAATGAGGAGAAATTTCTTTACTCAGAGAGTTGTTAGAATGTGGAACTCGCTACCAAAGGAAGTGGTTGAGGCAAATAGCTTAGATGCTTTCAAAAGGAAACTAGATGAGTACATCAGAGAAAAGGGAATAGAAAGATATGCTGAAAGTCTGATATGAGGTAGATGGAATGGGAGGAGACTCGTGTGGAGTATGAAAACCAGCACAGACTAGTTGGGCCGAATGGCCTGTTTCTGTGCTGTTTATTCTATGTAATTCTATGTAATCAGAACAGTAGAGAAAACAAGGTCACTAATAAGTCTATCAAAATATATCAACGGTATTGGAAAAGAGCTACCAAATTCTGTACCAAAGACATGTCCTATTTGGTTATATGCATTCACTCTAACCTTTACACTGCTCCATGTTTGCTAACTGTGCAGTGGCACTATTGACTGCTGTTCCTCCTATTGCTATTGGCCCAGATATTCCGATCCCTACGGGTGTGTACGCACTGTGTACCCACCCGTAGGGACATCGGAAATGCCGGTTTCAGGCATGCACAGCGCATGCGCTGAAAACCGGCATTTCTGATCTGTCAAGAATGCTCTTGACAGATCCTCCGGCTGCCCTGGAGAAGGGCCTCTGCGGGCGGATAGTTCCACTTTTTGGAGACCCTCCGCCCGCAGAAAACCCTTACAATTCTTATGCCTGGTAAAAGCAGGCATAAGGCCTTCTTTTACCAGGATAAGAGTTCAAAAAAGTTTTAAAAAAACAATTTCACTGATTTATCATTTTAAAATACTTTAAAAAAGTTAAATTAATTTTTAGCCCTGTAAAAAACTTTAATTATTATTTTCAAAAAATTAAATTTTTGTTTAAAATACTTAATTTATTGTAATTTCAAGTCATTTTTAAAATGTGATTTTTTTTTAAATTTATTTAAAGTTTTACTATGTTTTTGGGGTGATCTCCATTCATATATTTGACAGATCTTCCTGTCAAGTGTATGAAGGGAGACTCCCTTCTGTGATTGGCTCCCCATGGCCCACGTGATCCCAGGGACGCTGCAAACTACATGTGCCTCTGGGATACGTGGGCCCTGCGCACTTGGAGTTTGGTGAGGCCCAGGAGCAGAAGTGTGTGCGTCCCGGGAGCCCTCAGGTAAGGGCATAGATTTTTCCAGATCGCAGGCCTGCGTACGGAAAATACGGGCCAATATATATATAAATGTTGCATCGAGAGTGTGTTTTGTCCATCACTCACGAGACATCATATTAGTTACAGATGCAAAACAATCTTAAAAATGAGAAAGAAAGTGAGGAACTTAATGCTGGAGCCTGAAATCTGTAAAGTTCCTCATCAGACAACAATTAGGCTGCATTTACAGTACCAGTGCAGTGTCACTACAATGCACTTTTGCTTCACAGGGATGCTAAAATACGAGTGTAAATCTGCAGGAGGAAGTCTCATTCCACTTTGCTCCAGTCAGGTCAGGCTCTGACTCCAGATTTACACTAAAATTTCTTAGCATTGTGTGCAACAAAAGTGCATTACACTGATGCTACAGCTGCAGTGTGAATGTAACTTTAACTCTAACTGACCTGAGGCTTAGTTTACTTAAGAAAAATTATGCTTTGTATCTATGAAGGGGCATAGCTGCACTGTAGGGCCAGAATTTTGCCGGTGCTCAGAGGGCGGGTTCGGAGGCGGGTCCGCTGTCAAAATCAAAAAGATTGACAGCGGGTCGGGATCCCGCTCTGAACCCGGTTCTGTGTCAGTTTCCCAGGTGTCGGGTTTGTCATTTCTGAACAGACCTGACACCAAGCGGCGGGTCAGCCAATTTAGATAGTTAAAAGCTTGTTAAAAGGTAGTTAAGCAGGATTTTACCATGTACTTACCATTTTACCAGCTTTTCCACGATATGGAGGGAGTCATGCGAGAGTCTGGGTGCAGCCATGCACCTTTGTGCAGTGTTTGTCAGTGTTTGTAGCACCTCAATGCAGCAGAATACTGACAGCGCAACTGTCAAAATGAATGTGGACATGGCCCCTTTAAGGAAACCGGCTGATGACGCGTCATCAAATGATGTCATCAGACACGCTTCCTTTTAATTGGCTGGGAACCTCGCATGGCGGGCTTAACAAGCCCCATCAATGGAAAATTCTTCTCACAGAGCGGGATGGAACCGGGAGCGGGGTCGCCGTCCGACACCTACCTCGGCCGCACTTAGCCCGCCTCAGTAGGCGAAATCGCGGCCTAGATGGGGAATAATCCATTATGCATTACATGGCATAGTACTCCTATCATAAATAAAGTTTATCTTACTTACCCCATAGCATTGTTACAGAAGATCTATTAATATATATAAAATTGTTGCATCTAGCAAATGTCTATCCCACTCCAAATGCCTTTACAGATGTCACACTTTGTTACAATAATCTTTAAAAATAGAGAAAAAACAATCATTGACCTGAAGCCTGAAACTTACAAGCATTTCCAATGTGCAAAGTTCCCTAACTAAATAAGAATTAAACTGATTGACCTTAGCCTATGTTTACTTAGCAGACCATCTTGGAAAAGATTTCTTTAAGACACAAATATGTAGTCTGCATGGTGCATTTTTCTTGCACTGGACTTTGTAATGAATCAGAAATTCAGACAACAATCTTTCTCACCTGTGAAACAAACCTTGACAATCTGCAAAACAGTAAGCACTAACCATAAACCTCAAGAGGATTATTATTTCAGTAGCGGACATCTGTCAAATGAGATCTCTGCTCTTGAACGTCCCTCTTAGGGATGACTGAGAAAGAAAGAGGGAGTCCTCACAGAACGAGGTAATTGGTATACATGTTAATTATAATATCTTAGGACATTGCTTTCTATCATGACGTTCATGGAGCAAACCGTTTCCCTATTTCTAAAAAAAATTAATTAGCCAAAAGATGTTCAAGGGATACTTTAGTACAGTTGATGGCTGCCAGGATATTAGAAACCCTTGCAGTGGCAAAGAACTCCTGTTTTGGTCTCAATGCTGTTGTTACATCGAAAGAAGGAAAATGTGAGGTTGTTTCTCTCAAGGCAACAGTGGCATGAAGCATACACTTTGGGCTGGATTTTGATACTGGGGCGGGTTGGGGTCGTGTTATCCACTTTTCGTGTTATCCACCCGACTGCAATTGGATGTGGGAGATTGATGCAATTTTCACCTAATTGGGCAATTGAGTTCCAGCATGTGGGAACCCATGACCCAATTAGTGTTTTGAGTCTGAAAGTCGCCTCTGATGATGTCATCATTGCTGCTGCATTGAAGGTCTTCAGAGACTGGCTGGCCTTTGCTGTGAGAGGACCTGGATGGAAGTCTGAGAGCGAGAGAGAGAGAAAGAGAGAGAGAGAGAGACACTGAGACTGAAGGCAAAATGAGCAGCAGCAGCCCTACGTCTGCTCCCAGATACTTCTCAATTGTAATAGTGGACCTGCAGCTGATAGTCAGCTTTCGAAATGTGCTCCCGCCAGGTTTCACAATCGTGTTTCAGAACAGGCATGCTTCACGTACAACAAGGGTTAAAATCACAAAGGCCTTTCAAAATGGCATTATAGAGCCAATTTAGTGCTTGTTAAGGGCCTTAACAGCCTATCCCGCCTCTTAAAGGCGGCACGGAGTCGGGACCAGCAGACACGATTTAATGAAAATTGCGTGGAGGCGGGATGGAGGCGGACTTGTGCCCGCCCGCTAGTTTTTGCAATTTTAACTCCCCACATACCTCCAAACCCGCCTCCACGGGTCAATGAAAATCCAGCCCTTTAACATTATTGGTGTTTGAAACATAGGGGGCGATTTTGCCAGCCCTGGGGGGGGGGGGGGGGGGGGCGGGTATGAAGGCAGGACTGCCGGGAAAATGGCAGAATTTGGGGGCGGGTGCCCAACCCGCCCCCAACCCGCCTCCATACCATCTTGCCAGGAGGCAGGTAGCCATCCCGCGCCAGGTCCCGTCTCCTTGGAGGCGGGAAGGGATTAAAGCCACTTAACTGCCTGTTAACAGGTAGTTAACAGGAAGAAAATAGGATTATCCCCTTTTTGCCCTCACAAGTGCGGGCTTCCCGAAGGCTCCGAAACCCGCCAGGTCAGCGAGGCGAGTAGTGGGTCTGCGGGGGTCGGGGGGGAGGTCCAAAAGTGCGCTGTGGAGGTGAGTGATGGGTGCAAGTGTGGAGAGGTGAGTATCTGAGGTAAGTGCAAAGTGTTAGAAAAAGTGTACTTACCTTTGTTTCTTCCTGCAGGCTTAATCGGTGGGTATGCGGAGAGTCTCGCACCTCCGCGGTAGAGATGACAGATGGCCGTTGCATTCTCCAATGCAACAACCATCTCATTTCTGCAAAAGAAAGATGTTTGATGAGGTCTTGAATTCAAAACCTCATCAAACTGCAGAGAATGTCACTGTTTGACAGCTTCACAGAGCTATCAAACGATGACAATTCATTTGACAGATGAAACGTCATACGTTGACGTTCTCTGCAACCGGCTTTCCCTTAATTGGCCTGCTAAGCCCGCTGGGCGGGCTTAACAAGGTCAATCAAGGGAAAATAGCGTGGATTGGCCAGAAGTTGATGGAGGCGGGACTGAAACCCGACAAGTGGGAGTCCCGCCTCCAAAAACTTCCCATTGGCAACATCATCCCCTAAATGGTAGAATGGAAGGTGGCGGCTGGAGTCATTTTCACGAGCATCAGAAAGTATCTTTTATTATTGTATGACCTTCCAAATCTACTGTTAACTCCTCACGCAGAACCTATATAGCTACAGTACTTGTTTAAATCCAAGTCAAATATAACAATGAGTGTTAAATCAATTTGTGAAATTAATTTTCTATTTTCATAACTGTACTTTTCTCTGCCTTTTAGTATAGAAGGATATTTATTCTGCACTCACAGTATAAACTTGTGTCCTACAGCTCATTGGTAGAGTAATGTGCTGTGCTACCTTGCTGTCTGTGTACTTAGTGTGTTTTATGATGCCAGCCTTTCCACATACTCCGATGAGCATTTCACCTGATGACATTTTGAGCATTGGTTCCGAGAATCTTTCAAGCTTAAACCTTTTTTTCCATACCTGCCGTATGTCTGAAGATTAGATCCAGAATAGCCTCAGACGTCATTGGCTACTCAGCAAACCATGTAAGGGAGCAGTGCTGTACTTTGTACTTGATTGTACCCCTCCATAATCCCCTGCGGACAACAGTCTGGCTTTTTTTTTTAGGTTTCCCTTGTGTACAAACATATTTCCTGATCTACATTCTTCTCCTGTCTAGGAATTATATAGCAACACTCACAAATTACCATCTTCCTTTAGTCATCGTTAATGTCTCTAAACTGTCTCTGTCCTGACAGCCAAAGCACATATCATTTATAAATGGGTGCTTTCTTTTTTTTTTGCCATTACACAATACGAATTTAATCACAAGACACAATATAATCTATCCAGGTCACAATGCATTATCCATTGTCAGTACATGATAGACAGTTTTATATCAATGCTTGTCTTTACCCAAGATTATTAACAGCTGACTGCTTCGTGCCACTTTGCTAGCTTCCGAGCACTAGCATAGGTCAGAGAGCAAAAATGTCACTGATGCTGAGCTGCAAGTGTAAATCAACCATTAGTGTTGGTGAAAGAGATGAAAATGACTTTGTGCGGACTCAAATTATATATGCCAAGCACTATAATGTATTTTTTCTTACTATTATTATGCATATTATTTGATGAATAATATACGAATTAGGTTTATCCTGTGATATGAAAGTTCTGTGAGATTGTTTAGCCTTCTGTGTACCGAGCAGAAAGCTAATGATGTGTTGTAATGTGTTCGGAGTTTTGTTGACTGCGCAGCAGTGCTTTGATGAATAGGAGCATTGTAATCTGTGTGTTTGAAATGAAAACTTAAAAGACAAAGTACTTATCAGAACAGTTCCTAATGCTAAAAGAAATCTCAGGAAGGTGAACTTTCTAGAGCTTATGAGGTTATCTAATGCACCAGGTATTCTCAGCAGATATGTGTTGTTTTATGGTAAAATAGCAAATAGCAGTGAGCCATGCTAAAGGTTGGAAAGCATTGCATTTCTAACCAGTGAGCCATATAACTTGGCTTAGCTTTGTATTTACATGGATGAGTGAACCATTTTTGGTTCAATAGAATGGAAATTATTAGATCATCTAATTTAAGGGCATGCCTCCAAAGGCAAAATAAATTCTAATAAACTTGTGCAGGCCCACATTTGGTGATTTTTGAATTTGTGACAATGGATTAGGGGCTTAACAACTGACCTTTCTGTGTTTTGTTTTTGATCCATACATTTAAAGTGAAACACATCTTTAACCCCAGTAAGGGAACTGAAAGATCCACTATTTCGGATTTGGCTGCTTAGGTCCAGTTGCACAATGCTACTGTGACAGAAAATGCAGTCTGAAGCATTCTTTTGAAAATGTATCTAGATTTTGTTGTAACCAGCTAGTTTTACAAATTTTATCCAGGTGATATGAGAAAACGTGTGAAAGCAAGGGTTCTCTTCCTTATCTGTTCTTAAAACACATCATTAGCTTTCTGCTCGGTACACAGAAGGCTAAACAATCTCAAAGAACCTTATGATGCATTGACAGAGGCGTACGACTGATGCTCTACGTGGAGATTCCATAGCAAAGGCTTTGGGCCCCGACAACATCCCGGCTATCGTACTGAAGACTTGTGCTCCAGAACTAGCCGCACCTCTAGCCAAGCTGTTCCAGTACAGCTACAACACTGGCATCTACCCGACAATGTGGAAAACTGCCCAGGTATGTCCTGTCCACAAAAAGCAGGACAAATCCAATCCAGCAAATTACTGCCCCATCAGTCTATTCTCAATCATCAGCAGAGTGATGGAAGGTGTCATCGACAGTGCTATCAAGTGGTACTTACTCACCAATAATCTGCTCACCATGCTCAGTTTGGGTTCCGTCAAGACCACTCGGCTCCCGACCTCATTACAGCCTTGATCCAAACATGGACAAAGGAGCTGAATTCCAGAGATAAGGTGAGAGTGACTGCCCTTGACATCAAGGCAGCATTTGACCGAGTGTGGCACCAAGGAGCCCTAGTAAAACTGAAGTCAATGGGAATCAGGGGGAAAACTCTCCACTGGCTGGAGTCATACCTAGCACAAAGGAAGATGGTTGTGGTTTTTGGAGGCCAATCATCTCAGCCCCAGGATATTGCTGCAGGAGTTCCTCAAGGCAGTGTCCTAGGCCCAACCATCTTCAGCTGTTTCATCAATGACCTTCCCTTCATCAAAAGGTCAGAAGTGGGGATGTTTGCTGAAGATTGCACAGTATTCAGTTCCATTTGCAATTCCTCAGGTAACGAAGCAGACCGTGCTCGCATGCAGCAAGACCTGGATAACATCCAGGCTTGGGCTGATAAGTGGCATTTGCGCCACACAAGTGCCAGGCAATGACCATCTCCAACAAGGGAGAGTCTAACCACTTCCCCTTGACATTCAACGGCATTACCATTATCAGATCCCCCACCATCAACATCCTGGGGGTCACCAATGACCAGAAACTTAACTGGACCAGCCACATAAATACTGTGGCTACAAGAGCAGGTCAGAGGCTGGGTATTCTGCGGCGAGTGACTCACCTCCTGACTCCAGGAGTACCTTCACCACACGGACTGCAGTGGTTCAAGAAGGCGGCGCCCACATCCTGTGAATGAATAAATAAATTAAAAACTCACTTACGAAGCATAATAAAATCAAAGCAAAATTCCTGCTACAGATATTCGAGGAGATGCAAAACTGGAGGTGATGTACTGTAACAGCATTAATTAGTTGTGTTTTGTAGTAGGACATGGGTTCACACTTGTGGGGCATTATTTTGGTCTCGGTAATGCCCCGGTTTTGAGTGTGAACTAGGAGACAGCGAGACCAGAATCATAGTGCGGCACTTACCGCTGCGATCTCCAAGTCAGCCAGGAAATAGGCGTTCATCGCTCCCACCTGAAATAGGTGGGCGGCTCCTTAATTTATGCAAATCGGGGTCCGATGACGTAGATAGGACCCCGATTCATTTTAATGCTGTAACATGTAGTACAGGTGCTGCACAAGCTCAACCCATGAATCTCAATGTAAAGCAACCAAACCATCAGCCCTTAAAGGGGACGCTGGAGGCTGCTCAGAAAATGCTTCAGGTAAGTTTTTTATTAGCGGTCTGGAGGAGCATCAAGGAAATCGATTGGCCTTCCCCTTTATGGAAAAACTGCTGCTCCGTCCTTCCGAGGATGGAGTTACGCGAAAAGCCCCATTGTTTCCCCAAATGAGGAGATTCCAATCGCAGCTGTCCTGTCAGTGCAATGTGTTTAGCATTCGTAGAGGAAGAGGGACTTGGACAAGTCACCCTAGGTTGCTCTTAAGCACCTCCTAGCGATTGTTTAAAGAAAATTGTAGGATAAGTTACACCAGGCTGGATGTCCACCTGTAATTCTTAAGCAAATTTAATGCAAACTTTTATTGGACTCTCCCTTGAATTGGACATATCCACATTACTATGTTAACTTCTGACCTATAGAACCATAGAAGATTACAGTACAAAAGATGGCCATTTGGCCGATTGTTTCTATGCTAGCTCCTTTCTAAAGCAATTCAAGACTAATCCCACTGCTCTGCTCTCTCCCCTTGTTTCTTCCCCTGCTTGAATATTTATCCAATTTTTCATTAAACGATGCAATGATCTCTGCCTCAACCATTCCCTGTGGCAAAACATTCCATGTTCCAACAACCAATTTCTCCTAAACTCGCACCTCATTCTCCTAGTGACAAATTTAAATTAACAGCCCCTTGTCATTGGCTCCCCAACCAAGGGATATAATATTTCCCTATTCACAATTTCAAAGCCCTTCATAATTTTAAAAGCCTCTGTTAAATCTGCTGTTAGCTTTCTCTGCTCCAGTGAAATTTTTCCTCATAACAATAGTTTTCCATTTATGGCATATCCTGGTGAATTAAAAATTCACCTTACCAGTTTCATAAGTTTATTCTTTTTAATGATGTCTAATGCAGCACTGGTGTCAACGGTTACAGTCTGAACAGTGGTGTACATTTTGAGGTCAAATTGGAAGATTAAAACCGTTTAGCTAGCAAAATGTAATCTGTTGCTGTTATTGATTATATAGACATCTAAAACCTGATCAAGAGCTCCACAGGACTAGATGATAATTTTGATACCAATTTCCATTTGTATGAGAGGGCAGTAGGAGGTAGCAGTGTTCTTACAAATGAAAGTGGTGGTGCACAGATAAGATTGATTTTAATGTATTAGTAAAAGCAATTTGTGCTGTAATACTGTCTTGTTTCTTGGATTTTTTAGCATACACTTTGTTGGCAAATGGATGCTGTCACGACCACTGTCAAAAATCAAATAGCTTTGATGCGCAACCATAAAGCATCAAGGGAGAGTTAAGATGTCAGTTTAATTCACTCTGAATTCACTTTTAATCTGGATTAAAGTTTGTATCAGACTGTGTGATGAGAGATTAGAATCAGATGTTAACCCGTTGCGCAATATGTTCGACGGGAGGGAGCAAGTGCAATGCCTACAGCACCTGCCATTAACAAATTACTTAGAAGTGATGGAAGCTTGTGGTTTTCTTTGTGGTAAAGAGCACTGTTACAGTCTTTAAACAGGCTGCTTACTTCACTTTGTTGTGTAAATCCTCATTTTGTCAGCACAGCAATCTGACTGAAACTAAGATTTACACCAAAAACTAAAATATATTCTGTTGAATCAACTTAGATAGTCTTCTGAGAGTCAAATTCTGCTAAATATAGGTTAGGTTTTTCAGAAGTGACTATCAGACTCATGATACATTCCACTCTGTTATGGTTGCCCAAATAAACAGCATTGTATTAAGTGTTTTGAGATGTTTCATCATAAGGCACTATATAAATGAAAGTTATTAAAATGGCGATGAGCACTTTCATGTTGAATGGTGACACATTGACTAAAGTAATAGTAGAGAAAGAAGTTAAACGTGGAAAAACATTTCTTATCGGTTTTCGATTTAAAATATATTGTACGAGTTGTGCAGAGACTTAGTTAAACTATCCCTTTTTTAATTCAAATTCTTAAAGTTAAACCTACCACTTTATTTTTATTGAGTTAAAAAGTTATTTACCCTTTTTTAAGAAAATGAATTTGGAAAAATAACAGCCTACACCAGAAGTGGAAAGCATTCGTATTGTAGCAGTAAGGGTTTAAATACATCAATACCAGCTGTTTAAGACCCTAAAATCCTGGCTGTTTCAGTGCATTTGAATATACATCACAAGTGCACAGTATTTAATTTGACAATTAATAATGTGAGATTTCCAGAACTATGTACGTTTGCATTTACTTAGTTTTGGATTTTCTTCTCCCCATTTTTCATTGCTGTCTACCTACAGTCCACTTAGCCGAACATATCCTCTTGCAAACATGGCAGAATGATCTCAGCTCTGGGCTTCTACAACACCAGTCATAGTTCAAGTCGGAGCCTGTAAAGAGCAATAGTCTTCCTCTTTCTAAGATAAAATGACTTCACTTCACTGTGTATTCCATTCTGCAGCCTGAGTGAGAACAGAAAAAAATTGCCCAACACGGGCAAGTGACTTCCAGCAGTGGGCAGCCTACAGCTTAGTTCACAACCTTCTGGGTAACAATAAAACACTCAACTATTTGAGCTAATGGAACCATTCCAGACTTCGAATATCAATGGTGGTGGTATGATGGCAACAACATTCCATATTTATAGTTGCAAATTAATTGCTATTTGATGTTTGTGTAGGTGCCCTTACTATGAAACATCACCACATCTACATATTCTGTACAACTCTGCAAAATAGGTTTACAAGTGACCCAATAAAAGATTCTAAATGTGCTGTCATTTTTTTAAACAGCATTTCATATTTGTCCTGTTTGATCAGTTCAAATATAAGTGTGAATTATAAACAATGATTTGACTATTTTATACTGAATTTGCCCTGTAGAATTGTAAACAGGTACTTGACTGCTAGTGAAACAGATAGCCACAAAGAAAATCAATTCTAACATTTTCTTTCTAATACACACTGTCAAGGAAAGTCACTCTTATTGACTCTGACATGTACTGGAATTGTCTTCAATCAGATATCTACAAATATTGTCAATCTAAAAGTATATTGTGTGGCAGCACTTTAGAAGCTGCACACAAGGCACTATTTCTGCTTAGTGGCATTTGTTTCTGAGTTTTGTTAACATTTGAAGTTTAGTGCAAGTGTACACTTAATTCAAAAGTAAGTTTCATAACGAGTGTTGTATGTTTCTTGACCAGTGAGGGATGGCAATGCCCTATGGCTTAGAAGTCAGAGTATCTCAAAATGCTTTAGTAAAAAGATAATGCACCTTTACACAGACATAAAAATAAAATATGCTTCATTGCAAATCATTACAACAACTTGCATTTATATAATGCCTTTAATTGAGAAAAATGCCCAAAGGCACTTCACAGAAGCGTAATCAGACAAAAATGGACTTCATACGAAAGGAGATATAAGAAAGGGGGAAACTAAAAGCTTGGTCAAAAAGATGAGTTTTAGGAAAGGTCTTAAAGGAAGAGGGAGAGAGGCAGTGCTTTGGTTAGGGAGTGAATTCCAGAGCAAAGAGCCTAGATATCTGAAGGCAGGATGGCCAGTGGTGGGGTGAAGGGAGCATGTACCTGAGGCCAGAGTTGGAGGAATGCAGGTTTGGAGATTCCACTCGATGATGCCTTTTTTTTCGGTGTAATTCGCCCAAAATTGGCGTAACCACCGCAAAAGATTGCGTAACTTTAAGCGCAAATTGCATTCAGCGCAAATCGATTTTCTGCGATCTTTTGCGCTAGTTTTAAAAACATCGTGCTAGAAGCAGGCCCCACCCACAAAACTGGCCATGTCCCCGGGGTGTTTCCGCTAATTGTGCTTGTTTGCAGGCCTTTGAGGAGGCTCCAAAAATTAAGCTGGTCTTTTGGGCACAAGGACACGAACAGATAAGTTTTGAAAGGTTTTGAATGTAATTATATTTTTAATTTACTAAGAAACTGACGACTGTGCCCCAATATAACTAGAAAATAGTTTTGTATATCTTTAAAAGTCTTTTTCAGTAATTTAAAGTCGGGTTACTCACAGGTGGTAGATTGACACTGTGATTATAAATGCTTATTTTTTTGTGATAAACCCAGAGTTCTTGGAGAGTTGTAGGGCTGGAGAGGTTACAGAGATAGCAGTGTTTATTTACAACACCAGTGGGTTGGACCAGATTTCTGATTGGTCCCCTTAGAGGACAAGACACACCCAACAATTTGCCTGGAATGTGTAATTTGATCCTGCCTGATGTGGACAACCCTGCAATGTGTAATTTGATCCAGCAGCCTACAGAAAGGGGAAGTGTAGTTCGCTTTGTGAAGACCATCTGTTATCTAGTCTCCTGAAATTATAATTATAGTTGTCCTTGGCTGGCAAAATAAAAGACTTTGGGCTAGAAATTCAGTATCGCTCCGTTTGGGGCGCTAACTTTTAAAAAGTAGAAAAAGTAGTACCAGGCGCTAATGATTCTCACCTGCCCGGAAATTCAGCTTTAGCACTCCAAGAGGGAAGTGGAGCACTAAATCAAGTGCTAACCACTTTTCTTAGGGCGCTAAAGTCTGAGAGCGAGCTGGGAGCAGCAGAGCGCTGAACAATTTGGAGCGCATTGCTAATGGCATCAGAGGCTGCTTCCCTCACTTAAAGGGAAGGGCCAATGATGGTGCACAATCTACTTGTTGGCAGTTCTGCGTTGCAAGGTGACCTGCGCGACTGCCATTACAGCCCCAAACACTCTCACAAAGTGGAAGGCTTGGACATCTTGCAGCAATGAAACATCAAAAACTTTGAGCAGGCACCAGACTGGTGCAAATAATAAACGTTGGTCTACCTGAAAACCATTCCCTTTAATTAGCACTCCCCAAGCGTCCAGGTGAGTTGACAACACCTCCTCTTTCTGCCGTTGTTCAGCAGGTGAATATTTAGGGAACAGTGATCATAGTATCATAAGGTTTAGATTAGCTATGGAAAAGGACAGGGAGCAATCTAGAGTAAAAATGTTTAACTGGGGGAAAGCCAATTTCAGTGGGATGAGAACGGATCTGGCCCGGGTAAACTGGAATCAAAGATTGGCAGGCAAAACTGTAATGTAACAATAGGCTGCCTTTAAAGAGGAAATAGTTCAGGTACAGTTGAGGTACATTCCCACTAGGGGGAAAGGCAGGGCAACTAAAGTCAGGGCTCCCTGGATGATGAAAGAGATAGGGAATATGATGAAGCAGAAAAAGAACACGTATGACAGATGCCAGGTTGCAAATACATCTGAGAATCAGGTTATATATAGAAAGGTCAGAGGAGAAGTGAAAAAGAAAATAAGATGGGCAAAGAGAGGGTATGAGAATGGAATGGCAGCCAACATAAAAGGTAATCCTAAAGTCTTCTATAGGCATATAAATAGTAAAAGGGTAGTAAGAGGAGGGGTGGGGCTAATTAGGGACCAAAAAAGAAACCTATGCATGGAGGCAGAGGGTATGGCTGAGGTACTAAACGAGTACTTTGCTTCTGTCTTCACCAAGGAAGAGAATGCTGCCATAGACATAGTGAAGGAGGAGGTAGTGGAGACACTTGATAGGATGAAAATTGATAAAGAAAAGATATTAGAAAGGCTGGCTATAGTTAAAGTAGATAAATCACCAGGAGCGGATGGGATGCATCCTAGGATGCTGAGGGAATTGAGGGCGGAAATCGCGGAGGTACTGGCCATAATATTCCAATCCTCCTCAGATACGAGGGTGGTGCCAGAGTACTGGAGAATTACAAATGTTACACCCTTGTTCAAGTGGGGAAGCTTTTAGAAACAGTAATCAGGGACAAAATTAACAGTCACTTGGACAAGTGTAGATTAATTAAGGAAAGCCAGCACGGATTTGTTAAAGGCAAAGACACAGAGGAATTCATCAGGAGAATGAGGCTCCGGGAATTCTTCCACAAATCCCAAGATGTCAGCAGCGAACCCAATGAGACAATCAATGATCCGGAACAGCAGACAGAGGGACCCGCAGTGCAGCAACCGAAGAAGAAAGAGTCAAATTGGACCCCTCCGGAGGGTCGCTGCCCTAAGCTTGACATGTATGCTCAAGCTGTCAGGAGATGCATCAACGCCAGATTCATCAGCCGCACTCACAAGACAGTCCAGAATGTCACCCGAGCACAACGCAACGCCATCCACGCTCTCAAAACCAACCGCAACATCGTCATCAAACCAGCGGACAAAGGAGGAGCCATCGTCATACAGAACAGAATGGACTATTGCAAAGAAGCATACCGACAACTGGACAACCAGGAACACTACAGACAGTTACCCGCAGATCTGACCAAAGAACACACCCGCCAACTCAATAGACTGATCAAGACCTTCGATCCAGACCTTCATAGCATCCTACGTGCTCTCATCCCACGTACTCCCCACGTGGGAGACTTCTACTACCTCCCAAAGGTACACAAAGCCAACACACCCGGACGTCCTATCATATCAGGCAATGGAACCCTGTGTGAGAACCTCTCTGGATACGTCGAGGGCATCCTGAAACCCATCGTACAGGGAACCCCCAGCTTCTGTCGCGACACTACAGACTTCTTACAGAAACTCAGCACCCACGGACCAGTTGAACCAGGAACACTCCTCACCACGATGGACGTCTCGGCACTCTACACCAGTATCCCCCACGATGACGGCATCGCTGCGACAGCCTCAGTACTCAACACCAACAACAGCCAATCTCCAGACGCCATCCTACAACTCATCCGCTTCATCCTTGACCACAATGTCTTCACCTTCGACAACCAGTTTTTTACCCAAACACACGGAACAGCCATGGGGACCAAATTCGCACCCCAATACGCCAACATCTTCATGCACAAGTTCGAGCAAGACTTCTTCGCTGCACAGGACCTCCAACCAACGCTATACACCAGATACATCGACGACATTTTCTTCCTATGGACCCACGGCGAAGAATCACTGAAAAGACTACACGATAACATCAACAAGTTCCATCCCACCATCAAACTCACCATGGACTACTCCTCAGAATCGGTTTCATTCTTGGACACACGAATCTCCATCAAAGACGGACACCGCAGCACTTCACTCTACCGCAAGCCCACGGACAACCTCACGATGCTCCACTTCTCCAGCTTCCACCCTAACCACGTTAAAGAAGCCATCCCCTATGGACAAGCCCTGCGAATACACAGGATCTGCTAAGACGAGGAGGAACGCAATAGACACCTACAGACGCTGAAAGATGCCCTCATAATAACGGGATATGATGCTCGACTTGTCGATCGACAGTTCTGATGGGCCACAGTGAAAAATCGCATAGACCTCCTCAGAAGACGAACACGGGACACAACCAACAGGGTACCCTACATCGTCCAGTACTTCCCCGGAGCGGAGAAACTACACCATGTTCTTCGCAGCCTTCAACATATCATCGATGACGACGAACACCTCGCTAAGGCCATCCCCACACCTCCACTACTCGCCTTCAAACAGCCACCTAACCTCAAACAGACCATTGTTCACAGCAAATTACCCAGCTTTCAGGAGAACAGCGACCACGACACCACACAACCCTGCCATGGCAACCTCTGCAAGACATGCCAGATCATCAACACGGACACCACCATCACACGTGAGGACACCACCCACCAGGTACATGGTACATACTCATGTGACTCGGCCAATGTTGTCTACCTCATACGTTGCAGGAAAGGATGCCCCGGAGCATGGTACATCGGCGAGACCATGCAGACACTGCGACAATGTATGAACGGACACCGCGCAACAATCGCCAGGCAGGAGTGTTCCCTCCCAGTCGGGGAACACTTCAGCAGTCAAGGACATTCAGCCTCTGATCTTCGGTTAAGCGTTCTCCAAGGCGGCCTTCGAGACACACGACAACGCAAAATCGTCGAGCAGAAACTGATAGCCAAGTTCCGCACCCATGATGACGGCCTCAACCGGGATCTTGGGTTCATGTAACGCTACATGTAACCCCACCTGACGTAGAGTCATCCAGACTCGAGTCGTCATTGGCTTGTTCTCTCTACACAGATGCGGCCGGACCTGCTGTGATTTCCAGCAAAAAAAGTTTTTTGTTTTCCATACAGACCCCAGCATCTGCCACATTTGACCCCTTGTGACCCCACCTCATTGTCTTTGATGTAATGTTTTCCTGACTGACCTGTTTGGACACCATCCACACCTTTGATTGCTGTGATTATCTCTCTGCCGAGGTGTGATAAAGGGCAGTTGGAAAGATTAACTGTAATCATCTGGCTGTGTTCTCTGACTATATATGCTGTGCCTATATGCATCTCTTCACTTCACCTGACGAAGGAGCAGCGCTCCGAAAGCTTGTGATTTCAAATAAAACTGTTGGACTATAACCTGGTGTTGTGCGACTTCTCACATTTGTCCACCCCAGTCCAACACCGGCATCTCCACATCATCCATATCAAGCATATTAAGAAATTATATCCAGGATTGTTATGAATTAGGGTCTGCCATACACACCTCAGATTCAGTGAGGCTAGTTGCTCCCATAAGCAGCCTGAGCATCTCAGTTTTTTGACTCACACTATCCTATATCTATATATACAATAGCTGACCTGGGGGTGTAACAATGGTTGCCCTCTGTGACGCAAACTAGATATCGGAAGGTTAACTTATGGGGGTGTGGGGTATCTCTTTTGTCCCTACACACTATCTGTTTTGCAGCGTACCATGTTGGGGGTTCATGCAGCACTGGACCATCGAGGCATGAGGACCTTTCATTGAAGTATGGTGGGCGAGAATTGGGAGTGGACCGCAGCGCGGAAAGGACGCTGACCAGTGTCATAGTGGCCTCATTCCCGGCTCCAGGATTTAATTTTCTTCTTAGTTGGCCTTCCTGTTCCTATCTACACAGCCCCCTTAGCTGCTGGAGGGAAGGAGGTTGGCAGGTGATAGAAAATGTGATGAGGAGGCCTAAAAGGGGAAAAAAGTATAGCAAATATTTTAAAATAAGTTACTAAGAAATTAAAATAAACTTTTCTTTTTAACCATGTACTCACACTTCTACATAGCACTTACTACGTGTGACAGCAGGCTGGATGAATCTGTGACAGGCTGGATATGATACCCTTGACATTGAGAATTCCTATCATAGTGCAACCTACAGGCACAACTGATACTACAGACAGTGTAATGAGTTTGGCCATAGGGACAAGGGTATCTCGGAAGTTTTCAATTAAATGAGCCCTGCCCTGCCCCACATCCCAAATTATATGTTACCAGTCAAACTCCTGTGGCATCGCACATGGAAATCAGAAAATAGGTAAATCGTGCTTGACTAATCTACTGGAATTTTTTGAGGATGTAACTGGTAAAATAGATAAGGGAGAACCAGTGGATGTGGTGCATTTGGACTTTCAGAAGGCTTTCGATAAGGTCCCGCATAAGAGATTAGCGTGTTAAGTTAAGGCACATGGGATTGGGGGCAAGGTATTGACTTGGATAGAGAACTGGTTGGCAGACAGAAAGCAAAGAGTTGGAATAAATGGGTCTTTTTCCGAGTGGCAGGCAGTGACTAGTGGGGTACCGCAGGGATTGGTCCTAGGACCCCAGCTATTCACAATATATATTAATGATCTAGATGAGGGAATTGGATATAATATCTCCAAGTTTGCAGATGACACAAAGCTGGGTGGGAGTGTGTGCCGTGAGGAGGATGCCGAGAAACTCCAGTATGATTTGGACAGGTTGGGTGATTGGGCAGAAGCATGGCAGATGCAATATAATGTGGATAAATGCGAGGTTATCCACTTTGGTGTCAAAAACAGCAAGGCAGATTATTATCTGAATGGCAATAGATTGGGAGAAGGGGAAGTGCAACGAGACCTGGGTGTCCTTGTGCACCAGTCGCTGAAGGTAAGCATGCAGGTGCAGCAGGCGGTTAAGAAGGCAAATGGTATGTTGGCCTTCGTAGCGAAAGGGTTCGAGTACAGGAACAAGGATGTCTTGCTGCAGTTGTACAGGGCCTTGGTGAGATCACATCTTGAGTATTGTGTGCAGTTTTGGTCGCCTTATCTGCGGAAGGATGTTCTTGCCATGGAGGGAGTGCAGCGAAGATTCACCAGGCTGATACCTGGGATGGCAGGAATGACGTATGAGGAGAGATTGGGTCGATTGGGCTTATACTCGCTGGAGTTTAGAAGAATGAGAGGGGATCTCATTGAAACTCATAAAATTCTAACAGGACTAGACAGACTAGATGCAGGAAGGATGTTTCCGATGGCCGGGAGTCCAGAACCAGGGGTCACAGTCTAAGGATAAGGGGTAAGCCATTTAGGACTGAGATGAGGAGGAATTTCTTCACCCAGAGAGTGGTGAACCTGTGGAATTCTCTACCACAGAAGGCATTAGAGGCCAATTCATTAAATATATTCAAGAAGGAGTTAGATATATTTCTTAAAGCTAAAGGGATCAAGGGATATGGGGAGAAGGCAGGGACAGGGTACTGAATTTGGATGATCAGCCATGATCTCATTGAATGGCGGAGCTGGCTCGAGGGGCTGAATGGCCTACTCCTGCTCCTATCTTCTATGTTTCTATGGTCACTCTGCACCTCATGTCTTTGTGTTATGGTTTCTCTATTTACCTCCTCTTCCACTTCTGTCTCTCTCATTTGCTGCTCCTTCACTTCCCTTAACTCTTTTTCGCTTCTCTGTCCTTTTCTGCTTTTCTTAGTTTTTTCTTTCTCTTTGAGTGAGAAGTGGTGGGTGGCATGGAGGGGGAAAGAGCTAACAACAACTGCAGACTGCATTTAAAGTGGCATTTGCAAGGAAAATATGAGCTTCAGCAGCTCCTATCCCCTCCCCAATCACTCATGCATCCCCTTCCCATTTCCTTACTCCCAATGTGTTCCTTACACCTTCACCTTCCCACTGTCCATTTCCCTTCCTACTATTCCCTCAATCCCATCACGACTCCTACCTCTCCCTTTTGGACTATCCACTCAATCCCTGTATTTTCCCCTCTCCCTTTCTCCTCTGTCACTCACCTTACTCTGAACCCACCATCCAATGACCCCCCATTTCCACATTCCCACAAAGAGTGGGTGCCCAGACGCTAGAGGCCCTTATTCTTAACCAGTTTTCCCCCTCCCCTTCCTCCAGATAATACAATCTCAGGGCAATATACTCTCATTCTAAAATAGCTGTTGTGTGTGACAAAATGTAACAGACTTTAGAAAGGACTCCTACAGAATATTTGCATAATAAGTAGAACTCTGGTCCATCACCAGAGTACTCCACAACAAATGCTGACAATGTGGCTCTGGTATCTATTTCGCAGATCTGCTGTGGTTGTGAAAAGTTTATGTTGCAGCCGATTGCTCACGGTCTAATCTGAGGTATAAAATGTTAGTTAAACACTGGAAATATGCAGCATTTATACCCTTTGAAATGTAGTAGCCTGAATGATGTTGTGATAGCCTTGGGCTACTGATAACTTCAATTCTGCTGGACATCAGTGTTGAGTGAACATCTTAAAAAGTGTGTTGGAACAACACTGGAAGAAATATTGAAATAAAGACTTCCAAATTATCTTCAGAATTGCTAAGGCACACAAATAAAATCTAGTACTGTTCTTCATTTTCCATAGGTAGATGTAAGCTCATTTCTTCATACATATGCTGTTAGCCCTCATGCTCTCAGTGCTCAGCGCAACAGAGTCAAGAGACAAATAGCAGCAAAGGCTTACTGGTGGAAATCCTAACGAAAAAGTCGAGTGCTAGGGTACCATAAATTTTGCATTCCATTGTTCATGTTCAATTTAATGGCCATAGTTGAACTATCCGACCACCCTCACAATATGTTTTTGGTATGAATGTGTAACATTTTGAAATGCCATTGCAGCTTGCATTGGAGAAGGAATGTCCTTATTTGTAAAGGGATCTAGAGGGAATCTGGGCAGCCACAGACCAGTTAATCTCATGTCAGTACATAGGGAAAATTTTAGAATTAATTCTCAAAGACAATCTGGTTTCAATGTTTAGGGAGCTATAAACTACTAGAAAAGAGTCAGCATGGATTTACAAAAAAGAAATCATGCCAGACCAATTTAATAGAATTCTTTGATTAAGTAATGATGTGGAGATGCCGGCGTTGGACTGGGGTGGACAAAAATGAGAAGTCGCACAACACCAGGTTATAGTCCAACAGATTTATTTAATTTTACAAGCTTTCGAAGCAGTTCGCTCCTTCGTCAGGTAAGTTAGCAATGAGAGAATCTCCCAGAATTCACAATTTAAACCCAGACAAAATCTATTCACATTATTCCCTACAACAAAGATCACAGCCAAGACAATGAGATGTGTCCCAGGGGGTCCAACGTGTCAAACCACCTGCTGGCTGCATATCCTGTCAATTTGTGTTCTTGTGTTAGTCTTTTTAAAAAAAAAAACACCTGGGAAGACCGGCCATGATGTCAAGTCACGTTCTGTATCGTGACATGAACCCGATATCGCGATTGAGGCCATCCTCATGAGTGCGGAACTTGGCTATCAGTTTCTGCTCTATGATTTTGCGCTGTCATGTATCTCGAAGGCCGCCTTGGAGAACGCTTACCCGCAGATCCGAGGCTGAATGCCCCTGGCTGCTGAAGTGTTCCCCGACTGGGAGGCAACCCTCCTGCCTGGCGATTGTTGCGCGGTGTCCGTTCATACGTTGTCTCAGTGTCTGCATGGTCTCGCCGATGTACCATGCTCTGGAGCATCCTTTACTGCAACGTATCAGGTAGACAACGTTGGCCGAGTCACATGAGTATGTACCGTGTACCTGGTGGGTAGTGTCCTCACGTGTAATGATGGTATCTGTGTCCATGATTTGGCATGTCTTGCAGAGGTTGCCGTGGCAGGGTTGTGTGGTGTCTTGGTTGCTGTTCTCCTGAAAGATGGATAATCTGCTGCGAACGATGGTACTTTTGAGGTTAGGTGGCTGCTTGAAGGCGAGTAGTGGAGGCGTGGGGATGTCCTTAGCAAGGTGTTCGTCGTCATCGATGACATGTTGAAGGCTGCGAAGAACATGGCGTAGTTTTTCCGCTCCGGGGAAGTACTGGACGACGTAGGGTACTCTGTTGGTTGTGTCCCGTGTTCGTCTTCTGAGGAGGTCTATGCGGTTTTTCGCTGTGGCCCGTCGGAACTGTCGATCGACGACCTGTTAACAAGCAGTTAAGTGCCTATAATCTTCTTCCCGCCGCTAGGTGTCGGGTCCCTGCGCAAATCGGGGACCTGACACCTGGGAAGATTGATTGGAGGTGGGTTGACAGTGGGTTTCTGACCCGCTGTCAATCTTTGTAATTTTGCCGGATGTCCCGCCTCCAAACCCGCCACCTGAGCACTGGCAAAATTCCCCCCAGAGTTTGTGTAATTGGTAAATATTCTGGATGGAGGGGTGTGATATGTGGTCTCACAGAGATCTGTTTTGGAGACAGTGATATTCAATATTTTCATAAATGATTTGGAAGAGGCTGTCGGTAGCTTCATCTCAAAGTTTTCAGCTGACACTAAAATAACAAGGGTGGTTAACACAGTGGTAGATGGGGATGAGCAACAGGTGCCCATAAGCTGTTTAGAAAGCTGGGTGGTTAATTGGCAGGTGCAGTTTAATGTAGTTAAGTGTAAAGTCATGCACTTACGGATATGAAATGAGCAGAAGGATTATAGGATTAATGGGAAAATACTGACAAAAATAAATCACAAAAAGAATCTTGGAGTCATGGTCGATAAATCCCTCAAATCATGATGTCAGTGGCTGTTGTCAAGAAGGCAAATGGGATGTTAAGTTGTATAACAAAAGTGTAGATTGAAGAAGATTACCTGCCATTGTATAGAGCATTGGTCAGACCACAGCTGGAATATCATGTTCAGTATAAGAGCCCTCACTACAAGGAGGTTGCAGCTCAGTTGGGAAAGGTTCAGAGAAGAGCTATTAGAATGATTAGGGGACTGGAGAATAAAAAAATAAAGATAATCTCATCGAACTGGATATACTTTTTACCAGTTGGAAGTAGTGTAGCCCAGGAATCAGTACTGGGTTGATTCTCTTGGCATATTTAAATGACTTGGACTTGGATGTAAGGAATACAATCACGAAATTTGCTGACAACACAAAAGTAGAGATTTGGCAAACAGTGACGAGTGCCACTTTTCATTCCCTTAAAGATATGCCAAAGTGCTTCACAGCCAATGAAGTATTTTTGAACTGTAATTATTGTAATGGAGGTAAGCATGGCAATATTCACACTACAAATTCCCACAAACAATTTGCTAAATGACTGGATAACTTGTTTCTCAGTGGTGTTGGTTGAGGGATAAATATTGATCAGTACAGGAGACCTCCGCTGCTTTTCCTCAGATAGTGTTATGGGATTTTTATGTCCACAAGAGAAAGCATATTGGGCCTCAATTTATCATCTTAGTCAAGAGACGGCACTTCTGACAATTCAGTACTGCACTGAAGTGTCAATTTAGCTTATGTGCTCAACAACAACAACTTGCATTTATATAGCACTTTTAACATAGTAAAACGTCCCAAGGCGCTTCACAGGAGCGTTATCAAACAAAATCTGACACCAAGCCACATAGGGAGATATTAGGACAGATGGAGGTTGGTTTTAAGGAGCATCTTAAAGGAGGAGAGAGAGATAGAGAGGTTTAGGGAGGGAATTTCAGAGTAAGACTTGAACCCATGACCTTCTAACTCACAGAGATAAATGCTACCATTGAACCAATGCTGACATGTATAGTTATGAGGAGAGACTTGAGATACCGGGACCATTCCCACTAGAGCCAAGAAGGCAAATAGATTTAATTGAAGTTTTTAACATTAAGAAGAGTTTGATAGAGTAAATAGAGAAACCCTATTTCCACTCGGTGCTGGGGTGCGACCCCGCTGCTGGCTCCAGCCCGCTTTGTGAAATGATTTTACGCTGATTGGGCTTGTTAAGCCCGCCCTGCGCGTTTCCCGGCCAATTAAAGGATACGGGTCTGATGACATCACTTGATGACGCGTCATCAGCTGGTTTCCTTAAAGGGACCATGCGCAAATTGATTTTGACAGTTGTGCTGTCTGTGTTCTACAGCATTGAGGTGCTGCAAACACTGACAAGCACTGTACAGAGGTGCACAGCTGCACCCAGGCTCTCCCATGACTCCTCCATATGCTCCATGGGTGGAAGAGACTTCCCCAGGAGACCAACGCAGCCTGGTTGCACATTGCACAGGAGGACACAAGCAGGGATGTCGTTAGGAGGACCAGGCTGCAGTGGTGCAAATCTTTCAATGATCTCAGTAGATCACGAAACGTTACTGCAAAGCAACACTCACCCTCATCCTACTGCAAGCATACCAACTAACAACACACAAAGGTAGGCACTTGTGTGTTTTAGCCAATGTTCATGTGAAGTTTCTGTTAATGTGTTGTCAAACATTGAAATCTTTATTTTCAACACTTTGCATTCTTGGACAGACTTGTGTGCACCATTGGAAGTGGCTTAGTGAGTTGCAGTGAATGCTGAGACATAATGGTACCCCCCGCAATGGCAATGAGTGTGAAAGGAATGGCTTGGGCATTGTAGGGATGCTTTATGGTGTTGGTGTGGGATGTTGCCAACCTGGCGCATTATGTGACAGCCAGTGTGTACAGCATCAAGTGAAGTAAATCTGGCCAAGGTGAGGCCATCCCTGGTGTCCCGGGCAGCAATGTGGTCGGGTGCTGATGCCCTGCCTCCTGTGCAGCATCAGTTGATTGCGGAGAAAGTTGGTGTTGTTGTTGGTGCTGCTGGTGTGCCTGGTGCTGCTGGTGTTGGGGCTGATCGTGGTAGGATTCTGAGGACCAAGGTGAGATGGTTTCAAGGGCACCGCTGCTGATGGAATAGATGGCAGCTGAGGTTGAGATGACAGAAGCGATCTGTCAATGGTGAGAGAGGTTGTTCCAATGAGGTGACACTGGATAGAGAGTTTGCTCCAAACACTTGCAAGGTGCATAAAGCTCAATCTGTTTTCCAAATGCAGTAAGCAACAGCTTCTAAACTTGGAAAGTGAACAGCTATGAAATGGGAGCTTTTATAGAACATTTGCAGCTGTCAAGTTAAGGCATCATCCCATGCTGACACAACACCCAACCTCCTTACCTGACGTGATCCCCGAGCAGTGGGGAAGCCGTGGGAGAACTCTTAAAATCTAAAGGTGAGCTTCAAATATTGTTTAAGTGCCTGTTAACAAGCTCTTAATAATCTAAATTGCCTTCCCCGCTGCTTGGTGTCAGGTCTGTTCAGCGATGAGAGACCCAACATCTGGGAGACTCGCATGGAGGCGGGTTGACAGTGGGTTCCCTACCCGCTGTCAGAAAAAAACAATTCCCAGCCAACCCGCCAACAAACACGCCCGCTGAGCCCCTGAAAGGTTCCCCCCTTTGTGACAGGGAGTGTTTGGGGCAGAGATCTTAGCATCTTTTGAGGGAAATTTGGATAAATATTTGAAGCAGAGGAAGTGAGGAGAGAGCAGGGCAATTTGGATTGCTCGAGCAAAGACCCAGCTCCGCTCTGATGGCAAAATGGCCTCCTTCTGTGCTATAAACATCTATAGTTCTAAGCTAGCCTCAATATTTATCTAAAGCTGAGCAATTGCTGAGCTCTCCAAACTGTTTCAATTGCTGCAGCCTGGCAACAATAGGAGCAAGAATTGGTGTTGGATCTCAACAGCTACCCTTGGAACAGCTTTGGATAGATTTAGCTTTTCATTGCATGTGGGAAATTGGCATGGTTCAGGCACATTGAAGAGGAAATTGGCAGAGACCCATTGAGATCTCTGCTCCCTCCTCCCCCCGCTGACGTCAATGGGCCTATACCTGGAATAGGTGCAGTTCCATGCTTCCCATTTTAATGAGGCAGGTGGGGCCTTCTCAGCTTCCTGTTATAGTTTTCTCAGCATCCATCAATTTCATGCCCCAGCATAGGGGTACCTGAATAAACCTGGTGCAGGTGCTTGCCCCAGTATCCCAGCAGATTGGAAGGTCTGCTAGGAGCAGGCCGAAAATTTAATAGGCAAGTACCAAAGGCTTTTAAAGCCTCCTCTCCCAGGATGATCCAAAGGCCTCAAGACCTTCTGGCTGCTGATCTCTGCAGCCTGCAATGGTGCTCCTCTTTCCCGCCTGATTTTTCGGGGTGCCAGTCTCTTCGAGGACTGTACCTGCAATGCCCCTAGGCCATGCAATTGCCTTTGTAGGGAATTTTCATGATCCTCTTTGGTTACAGGTGCAGTGTTCTGCACCCATTGGGTGCACAAAGAGGAAAACCCACCCTGTTTTGTTTTAACACATAACTGGCATCTTGGGGTGCCTCAGTGAACCAGAATCTGTTGAAAATTCTGTATTTTGAATATCTGTTTCCATGCAGACTTTTCAGGAAGGTCATTGATGAAGCAACTGAAGACAACTGACTGAATTAATTCTGCTGTCTTTGGCACCATTATTTTAAATTCAAATTACTGTTCCCTCCTTAGCCTGCTACCAGTGAGAATGCTTCTCAGTAATGCATACATAGTAATGCTAAGCTCAACTTGCAGCCCCAATTAAATGCAAGCCAGCATGTCGTTCAGAAGCTTAACATATGGCGCCTTTCAGTGTTTGGTCAGATTTGATACAATGCTTTTCATTCTTTTTGAGTTTACAGCCCTAAAGTGGTCCCTCATTTAAAGCAAGTTTCATCAACATGAATATTATATTGACGCTTCATCCTACCATTGAGTGCATTCACAGGCTATACCAAGTGCTCCAATTGTCATATTGACCTAATTTCTCTGCATAATAAATGATTATTGCATCCCATTGAATTGGGCCATATGCCTGCTAGCTAGTTGAAATGACCCAAGTTCAAAAGAATGCGCCTCAAACATCATAATCAACCATGTTTCAGCCTCAAGTGTACTGGTGCCCAACGGAGATCACTGAGCTTATTGTGAGCCAAAGCATCTTGCCTTTGACAGGACGTCAAGGTCAGTTAACCAGGCTGTGAAATAACCTTAGCCAGCTTTGAAGTGATTAATCCAATTTTCTGGTGATAGTTTTAAGATGTACAGCAACGCTGAGAGAGCTATCTAACAACAACTTGCATTTACATAGCACGTTTAACTTAGCAAAATGCTCCAAAGTGCTTCACGGAGGAAAAACATGATGACTAACAATGGTAACCCTGACAGTTTATCCATATTGTTAAAGCATGAAAAAAAATTAACCCTTTAAGGTGTCAAAAAATTAAACTCTCTTCAGCTCAATTAAGTTCCTTATAAACAATTTCAAACCACTTGATAGCTTCCCTTAATGTCTGTTGATGTAGTCAGTAACTATAGCAATCTATGGACAATGGCTGAACTGACCCCAGAAACTAAGGATAATAACATCGTCATCAACTATCACAATGCCTATCTGATGCAGCAGCACAATCCTGCCAAATCATTGCGATCATTTGTCATTATATAGGTGACCGATGAACTGCTGCTATTGTGGTAAATTATAGTAAGCGAGCCGGTATGAATTTCTTCATGCTTTACCTCCTGCTCGTAATTGTAGTGTGTATGACTCAATTTATTTTGTTTGGTTGCACTGCACTTGCTGCATCAACTGCTCCACAGCAACAATGCCTGCCCTGCTTGCTTTATTTCTCATTTCATTTTTTTCTTAGTGTTGCTTCTGTTACATTTGCTCTATTCAAATGATTAAATAGTTACTGCTCCTGGGTATCGGTTTTAATCAAGTGAGAACCAAGCCGAACCTGAAGCCAACTTGAATTGGAAAGCAGAAAATGCTAGAAATATGCAGGCCTGCCAGAATATGAAAAGAAAAAAATGAAGGGTCTCCACCCTAATTGTGGCCTTACATTCTAGAACTCTCTCCCTGAACTACTCTGCCTTTCTGTTTCTCCCCTCACCTTCTCTCACTCCTCGGCGGCAGTGAGTAAAGCAAGTCAGATGTGGGGATGTATTAAAAGATCAATATTAAGCCGAAATTGTGAGGTAACACTGCCACTTTATAAATCATTGGTGCGACTGCACTTAGAATACTGTGTCCAGTTATGGTTGCCACATTACAAAAAGGATATTGTAACTATTAAAAAGATGCAGAAGAGATCAATCAGAATGATTAAAGAGATGGAGGAATTGGATGTAAGAAGCGATTATGTAAATTGGGCATGTTCTCACTGGAAAAGAGATGGTTGAGAGGTGATATGATTGCTCTTTTTAGGATTCTAAAGGGACTAGGTAATGTAGACCATGACAAGCTGTTTCACCTTGTTCAGAACAGTAGAACCAGAGGACACAGCCTGCGCCTGAACAGGAGTAAATTCAAAACCAATCTGCGGAAATAATATTTCAGTGAGCGAGTGGTCAATCTATGGAACAAACTCCCTCGGGAGATGGTGGAAGCTGTTAGTACTGATGTATTCAAATGCAAATTTAATAGATTTCTTTCAGAAAATAACATTTTAAGATACAGTATAGGAGTAATTTGGGACATGACACGTGGTAGGTGTATGTTTGGGAGGAAAAAGGTGAATTTTTAACTAGTTCCTAAAAGCTTTCCACCACTGGGATTTTACATAGGATTACATAGAATATACGGCACAGAAACAGGCCATTCGGCCCAGTCCATGCTGGCGTTTATGCTCCACTCGAGCCTCCTCCCATCCTTCCTCATCTAACTCTATCAGCGTAACCCTCTATTCCCTTCACCCTCATATGCTTATGTAGCCTCCCCTTAAATGCACCTATACTTTTCGCTTCAACCACTCCCTGTGGTAGCGAGTTCCACATTCTCACCACTCTCTGGGTAAAGAAGTTTCTTCTGAATTCCCTATTTGAATTCTTGGTGACTATCTTATATTGATAGCCTCTAGTTTTGCTCTTCCCCACAAGTGGAAACACTCTGTATCCACTCTATCAAAACCTCTCATAATTTTAAAGACCTCTATTAGGTCACCCCTCAGCCTTCTATTTTTTGGATGATCAGCCATGATCTCATTAAATGGCGGAACAGGCTCGAGGATCCGAATGGCCTACTCCTGCTCCTATCTTCTATGTTTCTATGTTTGTATTTTCAAGAGAAAAAAGACCCAGCCTGTTCCTCCTTACCTGATAGATATACCCTCGCATTTCTGGTATCATCCTTGTAAATCTTTTTTGCACCCTCTCCAGTGCCTCTATATCCTTTTTATAATATGGTGACCAGAACTGTACACAGTACTCCAAGTGTGGTCTAACCAAGGTTGGATACAAGTTTAGCATAACCTCTTTACTTTTCAATTCTATCCCTCGAGAAATAAACCCTAGTGCTTGGTTTGCTTTTTTTATGGCCTTTATGTAACCTGCATCGCTACTTTTAGTGATTTGTGTATTTGTACTCCCAGATCCCTTTACTCTTCTACCCCACTTAGATTCTTATTTTCCAAGTAATATGTGACCTCCTTATGTTTCTTACCAAAAATGTAATACCTCATACTTATCTGTGTTGAAATTCATTTTCCTCGTGTCATTTCTGAGTCTGCTATAGACCTATTGATAGAGATTGCTTGCTATGATGAGTCAACAACTCCATTATCATTGTATCATCTGACTACCAAGAAGGTAGAAGGCAAAACTAGATGGACCTCGGCCTTTTCTCGTCTAGCAATTCCTATGTGATGTAGGGTTTTTAAATCTCTCGGGTACGAAAGGTAAGAATCAATCAAGACTGAAACACTTCCTAAATAGTTTTATTGATATTAAGACACAACATTTTTCCAGATAAAGATTGCATACAATCTTGAAGGCCTATGCTGTTATCACTTTTTTTCCCCCAGGTTTGATGCTGGGCAGAAAAGGCTGGTGTTTTTTCTTGGTTCCCAAGGTCCAGCAAACAGCTGTCTTATTTTTAACCTTGTTATTCGCTAGCTTATCTGTCCTTTCTCCTTGCCTATAGACAAAACAGACAGTCTTTCCTCAGGCATCCTGGACAGTAAGCAAAGACCATCATGCACCCTGATTTTGGCCAAGCTGACAGTTCTGTGATCTTTCCTTGCGTTTAACCAAATTCTGCTCTTTTACCAAGTCCACCCTGCTAATCCAGGGTTTCAAGTCCAGCTCTTTTACCATCTCACAGTTCCCGGTCAAACGTCACCCTACAGTTCCCGCTCCATAGGCCTTACTTCGTCTTCCTTAAAAGAGCAGGCACCAAAAAGTCAAACCCCTTCAATTCCTATGTTCAAAAACTTCCTCTCTTTTCAACCGTGTCTTCCCATATTCTCCCTTACTATTTCTCAGTGCCAGTTTCTCCTCTGAGAAGTCCTTTGAGATATTGACTGCATTAAAGGTGCTTTGTCCTGGCAGTTTCTTTCTCATGTTGTAATAGATGCTGAATGAATCAGTGCTCGAGCTACAGCAACAAAGATAGGTGTATTTTTTTTTATTTTTAAAATTCTTACATTTTGGATTAGTGGGGGGAAAGTGTTCTTGTTCCTGATGGTCTAGTGGGTGGGAAGGGGTTCAGATTCTGAGGAGTGTATTATGCATCTATTTTACCTGACCTTTTTGTTGGGGGCAGGGGAATTTAGTTCTGGGTGGTCTATTGCAGAGTATCGTTATCTCTAACCATGTCAGCAGGGTGATTGATCTGGAAGGGTTTACAATCTGATTCTCAGTGATGTAAATGAGAATATATGTCAATTTTTCCTAAATGTCCAATGCAGCAATGCATCTGTATACGTTAGTGATCTATGTTGGAGATTCATTTCGTAACTATTTCAAACAGGATTGCACTTTCATTTTCAATTGCTTTGCTGTATGCCCTCTTATCCTCCACTCTCTGTGAACTTCAGCTCATTCACAACTCTGCTGCAATGATCCTATCCTGCACCAAGCTCCGCTCTCCCATCACTTGCTGACCTACATTGGCTGCCGGTCCTCCAATGACTCAGATTTTAAATTCTCATCTTCATGTTTAAAATCCCTTTAGAGCCTTGCCCTTCTTTATCTCTGTCACCTCCTCCAGCCCTACAACACCACCCCACTCCCCCACCCCCGTCCTGGCCCAACTCTCTCTTCCTCTGACTCTGGCCTTGTTTGCACCTTCTTTCCCTTCATCCCACCTTTAGTTGCCCAGGGCCCACGCTCTGGATTTCTCTCCCTAAACCGTTCAGCCTCACCACCTCCCTCTCCTCTCTTAAGATCATTCTTAAAACCCACCTCGCTGGCCAAGCTTTTGGTTGTCCCTCCTAATATGTCCTTCTTTGGCTCAGCATCCATTTTATTTTAATAATGCCTCTGTGTAGCAGCTTGGAATACTGTTCTATGTTAGAGGTGCTATATATAATTGCACGTTGTTGTGGTATTTCCAGCAGCTCAGGAACATTTGTTGCAATACCAGCAATAACCACCAGATGACAATACTACTCTCTTAGACGTTTATTTTGTTTTCTGCACTTTAATGTAGTCATTTAACTTGGACGTAACATTTAATAAAATAACAGTGCCAACGACTAATGTGATACTGAACTGAACAGTCCAGGGGGATTTCACCTTTAATCTTACCTCTGCTGAGATACCTGAGATTCCACGGTAGCACTGAGGGTAATTTCAGACAAGGCTCTTACTCCCGATCATTTAGTAGTGGCTGCGGCTGGAAGTGCTAATGGGTGGAAGTTGGTTGAGAATGGGATTGGGCTCAGTTGTGATGATCCCCTACCCCACTCACAATGTCAAATGGCCTGTTGTTAGGGGTGGATTAATGCTCGGGCCTTCAGGCAAAACACACCATAATACAGAAAAACTGCATACAACCTCTGGATTAGTTTCATTATAGCATTGTATATTAGGATATGATTTGCTTTATTATTAATGCAGTGTGTAAACCTACTAAGAGCCTATTTCTTCATGCATTTTGCTACTCATCTATATTTTATTGGATCGGTGGGGGGGGCGGTGGTGGGGTTGTGTGTGGGGGGGTTGCGAAGGGGCCTCGAATGTTTTTGTTGCCCAGACCCCCAAGAACTTCTTAATCTGACACAGCCTGTTGCTACTCTCTGTTGAGGCCAAGAACAAAGAATGGCCCTTGGGCAAAGTTTTGGATGGTTGCTTCTATTCCAGTGAAAAGAATTTCAGTTTTAGAAATTGTTTTTTTCAATTTAGAGAAATATAATAGCAGGAATCAACCTCGTCAATCTTCTGTGGACCCTTTCCACTCAATGTCCTTTTGAAGATAGAATGGTAAAAACTGCAGTCGTTATTCCGAATGTGGCCTCACCCATTGTTCAAGCAAGGTTTAAATAACACGATTTACCTTATTGTAAAGTGGCCTTGACAAGTATCCCATAACACAATTAGCCTTGTTGATATTAGATTGACTGGATACTTTCAGTGACTAAACTCTTTGTGGTTTTAGATAAGGAGGAAACAAATTAATTGCAATAAACTCAACTGTCTATTCAGAATTTTGAACTCGATGAACCCATAACTTTTGAGAATTTAAGAAAACATGCTATTAGTCATCTAAAATAATCAGTTACTTTTAAAAATTATATTCCAAAAATAGTATTGCTGGTTCAATCCCAAATTCATATATTTTTAAGCGAGTAGCCATGTTAGGGGAAAAAACTTCCAACAGAATAGCGCTCATACCAGAGCTGCCATTTTCAAAATGGGGATAGTGAGCAGATTGTAGTCGCAACCATTCCTGTCCACCTGCGAGTTGACCCAGTTTCACCAGCTGCCCACGTTACACAGACAGACATAATAGGCTCACTACCACATCTGTCACTCCAGCTGATCTGGAGAGAGGTAGGATCAACTGGGTTAGATGTTTGCTTTAATAACTTCAACAAAAATAAATAGATTGGGTTTCTTTTTAAAAGCACTTTCCAGATGGTTGAATGTACAAAAGACCTTTATATTAAAACAGATAAATAAAAAATAGAGCGTACCGTTCCTTTCCATGGGGCTAGGAGGAGAAGTTCAGACGTATCCAAAAGTTGTGAATTAAGGTCGTTCACCCCATGTTGTGCAGATGTTGCAATTGATTCCTAAATGTTTTCTTGCCATTTTGGAAATGTAGGTCTTGGAAACATCACCACAAAGCTGAAAGTAAAAAAATGCGATCCATAAACCTGACATACTGCATACCTCAGAAGTTGTTTCCAATTATTGAACAGCAACAGTTGATAATTCAATACCGACAATGATCTTTTGATGTGTTGGTTCAGAAATATTAACTGATCAAATAATTATCAGATTAATCAAGTGTACAATTGGTGGGATCACAGGTCTCTAGTTTAATTGCATAGTCTGTTATAGTTGACTATACAGAGTTGTATTCATGGCCTCCATTACCCTTTCGGAAAATGTATTTTTTATGCTATACCCATTTCTACTTTATTTCAAAATTTGCAATTTTTAACAAAGTGCATGAAAGGTCACCTCAGTCTTGCTTTAATAAATTTTAACAAAACTTCAGGGAACGCGTCAAGTTTGCAGGTGACACAGTTTATGGAGCATTGAATTAAAAATTATCCTAGAAGTATTTTGAAGATATTTTAATTTATTTTTGACACTAAGCCTTTCTTGCTTTTGGGCATTTGATCGGCAAGTAAATAGGAAAGCATTGTGTTCACTTGTTGCCTTCTAAATGCCCTTCATGTTCCACTTAAATAATCCAATCAAAAACAAAGATCAAGACTATTGTAAACCACATCAAGCATACAACCTGTGTCTAAGTGTCCTCCTTAAATTCCAACCCATTTACTTGAGGTATATACATCTGATAAATGCACAGCTCACACTCTGTACGATGGCGTAACACAGTAAATTGACTGTACTAAATGTCACCATTTTTTAGCAATGTGACTACAAAATAAATCAAGCTAACGGTAAAAAAAAAGCTGCTCGTTGAATCATTTTAGGACCTGAAGATCATTCTACTTGAATTTGTGCTGAGCAGAATGTTACTTGCCCAATATAATGATGGATCAAGATCACTTGTTCACTGTATTTATATAAGTGTGAGCACACAAACTATAAGATTATTTTTATTTTATTCAATAGTCTCTAATTTACATAATTTATTCATCCAAAGTTACTTTTATCACAGCTCCTAAAACATTACATTTTAATAAATTCCCACAGATTATGTATAAATTTCCAGCTTTGTGATTTATTGAGGCTAGAAGTATCCATAATTAAGTGTTAACTCTGAGGCCTTACTGGTGGGTGGTAGTAATAGGGAGCTGCTCTCCACTAGTTTCCCATTTGGCAAGTTAAAGTGGAAGTCCAGATGAACTAGAACTAAAGCAGGAAGTGAGGCAAGGGTTCCTGTTAGCTGTTTTTACGGATAAAGCTGCAAAGATATAATTTATTTGTATAGTTTTTTATTTAAATGTTTGCAGTCCCCAAACAAAATCACAGGGCTAGAAAGCCTGAGGAAGGAAAGGAAGGAAGAACTTGTCTTTGTATTGTGCCTTATCACATCCTCAGAATGCCCTAAAGTGCTTCACAATCAATGAATTAATTTTGAAGTTGTTCTGTAGGCAAATGGAGCAGCCAATTTACACACAGCCAGGTTCCACAAACAGAGAATGAATGAATCAAATATCTTCATGGCCAATGATTCAAACCCAGTGCTTGATTTTTTTTGCCTGTGATTTCCCACACAGTAAGTTTCAAATGTCAGCTGGGGAAGTGGCGAGCACAAGCAAGCAACATCCCCAGAGAGGAAGGGGAAATCACA
Source organism: Squalus acanthias (assembly GCA_030390025.1). Classification (NCBI taxonomy): domain Eukaryota; kingdom Metazoa; phylum Chordata; class Chondrichthyes; order Squaliformes; family Squalidae; genus Squalus; species Squalus acanthias. The sequence goes on from CM059427.1 coordinate 52,589,182, forward strand.
GACTCAGTCAACCCAAGCTAATCTGATTCACCTTGGAATAATTGGTAACAATGAAAATTGGAGTTTAGTCAAACATTATGTTAGATTTGGATATGGAAAGTCTGAAATTCATGTATTTATGAAGTCAAATCTAAACTATCTATGGGCTTCACCCCCTAACAGACAACTCAAAATGGTTGCAGTTCTTCTGCGTCCTCTTCAGTATAGGTCATGATGTGGAGATGCCGGTGTTGGACTGGGGTGGACAAATGTGAGAAGTCGCACAACACCAGGTTATAGTCCAACAGCTTTATTTGAAATCACAAGCTTTCGGAGCGCTGCTCCTTCATCAGGTGAAGTGAAGAGATGCATATAGTCACAGCATATATAGTCAGAGAACACTGCCAGCTTGTGATTTCAAATAAAGCTGTTGGACTATAACCTGGTGTTGTGTGACTTCTCACATTCAGTATAGGTGGAGCAGCTCTATAGAACTAAAACACAATTTCACCTGTGCTAAACAGCATGGATTAAAACTGGTGCTGCTTTGGGTTGATTACCATTATTATGAGTTTGTCCACAACCCGACGAGATAACCGTAATAAATTTAAAATGCATATTGGGTCACTTTAGAATTGGAATTCATTTCCGATCTCACCTAGGGGTCATATGAGGAAGCTTACCTTCAAAGAATGTTATGTGGTGTGGTTTAGTTCTAAAATGAGAGAAACATGATTTGAAATTTGAAAAGCAGGGCTCTGGGTATCACAGTGAGTTAACACCTTTATGAGTCAGTCTGATAATTAGTGCCAAACTCCATTTGATGCTGCTGGCAGTTTCACTCATAAGTGGTAACAAGATGGCCGGTGTGGGAAATAGAAGAGGCTACCCTGTGCAGCAGGATCCACTCTTCTGAGGTTAGGACTGTGGCATGTTACTGGGACAGAACAGAGGGAAGTTCACTCTGCAACTAACTGTACATTGTCTGATCTGGGAGGACTGAATGCATGAACTGGTAAAATATTCCATTTCTTAATGCTAACATTCCTCTCCTTAATGAGCACAAAACCACTCTATGGCCAAATCATGCAACAGCTGTTGCCTCTATAATCACTTGCTTGAGTACATCCATTGCCCAGTATCTAACTCTGGCTCCACAATCACCATTCCTGCAGAAATCCATCCTGCATTAAGCCTATTCCCGCTGTGCTTGCTCTCTCTCAGATGTCCCTTTTCTTTATTTCTCCATTCTTCCCATTCCAATCTGTTGACTTGTGGGAAAACAATATTGGCAAGCAAGTAATGGATGAAACAGAGACAGAGATTGAACAAAGAACAAAAGGAAAAGATACCAGATCAGCTAGAAAACAAAAGAACAGAACAAGGAATCAAAAACAGAGACATATATAGGTTAGAAACTTACATTTATTTTATATAGTTATTGCAACAATTCTGCTAATTCTCCTTATGCTACTGCCTTATTTATTAAAGGTCTGTAATATTTTAAAACCCTAAAATTGCTTAAAATGGGTGCTTTTCTCACTGTCTTTTTCCTTTTTAATATTTTGCATCAATGAAATGGAACAAAAATAGAAACCAGGTGAAGAAATTGCAAACCACTCATTACCTTTGATTATGGTAACATGATTTAACATTTATTATACTAACAAACTTTCCATTATGCCTTGTTTCCTCAGATTAAGAATGGTTGACCAAATAATTTTCAATCCCAGTCTGGCTCAAAATAATTCTATTATCCCATAAAAACAAAATGTAATAAGTGCAAAAACCTTATGGGTATACAGACAAATCAAAACATCATTTTAGACAAACCAGACATCACTTGATCCCTGGACAAAGAGCTGAAAGCCAGAAGAGAGGTGACATCAAGGCAGCATTCGACTAAGCATGGCACAAGGAGCCCCAACTGAACTGAAGTCAATGGGGAAACCCTTCAATGGCTGGAATCATACCTGACACACAGGAAGATGATTGTGGTTGTTGGCAGGGAAATTATCGCAGCTCTAGGCCTTTGCTGCTGGAGTTCCTCAGTGAAGCGACCTCATCCGCACCAGCAGAAGTTTCTCCATCAATGACCTTCCCTCTGATGCAAAATCAGGAATGGGGCTGTTCACTGATGATTACACAGTGTTCAACTCCATGCACAACTCCTCTGATATTGACAGTCCATGCCAGCCTACAGTAGGACCTGGACAACATCTAGGCTTAGGCTGACAACTAGGTGGGAACATTTGCATCATATAAATGCCAGACAACAGCCAAGTCCAATGAGAAATGGCTCAAGCACCTCCCCCTGATCTTCAATAGCACCACCATTGCCAAGTCCTCATTATCAGCATCCTGGTAGGGTGGGTGGGTGGAGTACCAGAACCTTAGCTGGACCAGCTATATCAACACAGTGGCTATAAGACATGGGTAGAGACAGGATATTCTGCAATGAGTGGCTCACCTGCAGCCCCTTCAACCCTCTCCACCATCTACAAGGCTCAAGTCAGGAGCATTATATATGGCTAAACTATCCTTATGCGCTCCCGCTCCTCCTGGCCCAACAAAGGAAAGTTTAACAAAAACTTACCTTAAGGGTCTCTTCATGTACCAATCCTTTTCTGATCTGCTTTAGCTGGTTGGGAAATCTGCAATGGCTTCCCCACTCAGGCCTGAGTTAAAATCAGGATTGATGACTGTATTGGTGCCGTTTCCTGCTCTCGTCCTGAACTAGAAAATTTCATTCACTTTGCTTCCAATTTCCACCCTTCCCTCACCTTCACATGGTCCATCTCCGACTCTTCCTTTCCCTTCCTCGACTTCTCTGTCTCCATTTCTGGGGATAGGCTATCGACAAACATCCACTATAAGCCCACTGACTCCCACAGCTACCTGGACTACACTTCCTCCCACCCCGCTTCCTGTAAGGACTCTATTCCATTCTCCCAATTTCTCCTTCTCCGCCGCATCTGTTCTGACGATGCCACCTTCCATACTAGTGCTATAAGTTGTCCTTTTTCCTCAACCGAGGATTCCCCTCTACCATGGTTGACATGCCCCTCGACCGTGTCTGTTCCATTTCCCACACTTCTGCTCTCACCCCTTCCCCTCCCTCCCAGAACCACGATAGAGTTCCCCTTGTCCTCACCTTTCACCCCACCAGCCTCTAAATTCAACGGATCAACCTCCGCCATTTCTGCTACCGTCCAGTGTGATCCCACCACCAAACACATCTTCCCCTCCCCTCCCCTTTCAGCATTCCGAAGGGATCGCTCCCTCCGCAACACACTGGTCCACTCCTCAATCACCCCCAACAGCCCCTCCCCTCCCCACTGCACCTTCCCGTGCAAGCGCAGGAGATGCAACACCTACCCTTTTACCTCCTCTCTTCCCACTGTCCAGAGCCCCAAACACTCCTTCCAGGTGAAAACAGCAATTTACTTGTACTTCTTGCAATTTAATATACTGTATTCGCTGCTCACGATGCGGTCTCCTCTACATTGGGGACACCAAACGCAGATTGGGTGACCGTATTGCGGAACACCTCCGTTCACTCCATAAGGGTGACCCCGAGCTTCCGGTCGCTTGTCACTTTAATTCTCTGCTCCACTCCCACACTGACCTCTCTGTCCTCGGCCTCTTACACTGTTCCAATGAAGCTCAACGTAAGCTCGAGGAACAGCACCTCATCTTTCGATTAGGCACTTCACAGCCTTCTGGACTCAACATTGAGTTCAACAATTTCAGACCATAACCTCTGCCCTGATTTTTTCAGATGATTATTGTTGATGATTCCGCCATCCCCATTTGCAACTTTTAATCTCTCCTGCCTTCCACCCTTCACAGACCGTCTCTTTTGTTCTTTCCTCCCCTCCCCCCTTTCCCTGCCTCTGCATCTGCTTAAAATCTGTTACATCTCTAACTTTTTCCAGTTCTGATGAAGGGTCGTCGACCTGAAACGTTAACTCCGTTTCTCTCTCCACAGATTCTGCCTGACCTGCTGAGTGTTTCCAGCATTTTCTGTTGTTATTTCAGATTTCTAGCATCTGCAGTATTTTGCTATTTTATTAAAATCAGGATCATCGGGCTCCAGGCAGGAAATCGGCAGATAAAGTCGTCCAGGGCATTTTACCAGCTTCCCCCCCGCCCCCCCCCCCCCACCCCCCCGACCCAGTTTCCGCTGGGCCAAGAAGGTTAAAATCCCCCCATTAAATTACATTCACTACAAGATTAGCTCCCTCTGCTGGATACATATGCAATTACATACTATAAACATGGCTGACTTCAAACTGGTTTACGACTACAACTACAACTTGCATTTCAGATAGTTGCTACAGAACGGGATGGAGTCGGTGGCTAGGGAGCAGAGTTTGTGGCAGGATCAAAGACATTGGCCCGAATTTTGTGGCGGTAATGACGGTGAAACTATCAGCGTTCACCATCATTACTCCTTTGAAAGTGACAGCAACTTCTGGAGTCAGTGCATGAGCAAATAAACATGGAAATCCAGAAGTTGCTGACAGTGACTCTACGCTTCTCCACAGGCTGTGCTGTGGAACTCCCCGGAGACCACAATCAATTCAAATCACACTGAAATGTAGTTCCTGACAAAAACTTCCCCTATTATGCTGGAATATCGCTGTTAAAAACCCCCGAAAAAGTTAAGCCTCATTGAAAGAGGTGTAACTGGGTCTTTAACAGCGTATTGACTGCTGAACAACCGTTCTGGCCCTGAAAAACAAATTTTATATTTGTGGAATGTCAATTTTTTCTATTAATATGACAAGAATTACATGGTTTTTAGTACAATTATTTTTTTTAATGTTTGTTTATGATATTTCAGCTTCTACCTTAATCCTATGTGTATGTCCCAATCTTTATTTCTTTCTCTGTAAAATTTATAAAAAGTAAATTATAATCTGTGCATTTTACTTCCTGGTTTGCTGTCTGTTAGAATTCTTCAATGTGATTGGCTGCTTAGCCTGCTTGATGACATCACTGTTGCTGGACACTGGAGATTCACTTGATTTGGCACCAGATTCAAACTAACGTTGGGAGAGGTGAAATCACGCCACAGAGATCGCTAGATCTTTGTAGGCAGCTTTCTTCAAGGTCAGCGGTGAGCACCAGTCGTTTCGCCACTGACTGCAAATTCCAGGCCAATGGCTTTGGTCTTCCCAATATTTAGTTGGAGGAAATTTCTGCTCATCCACGACTGGATGTCGGACAAGCAGTGTGATAAATCAGAGACAGTGGAGAGATCGAGAGAGGTGGTGCTGAGGTAGAGCTGGGTGTCGTCTGCATACAAATGGAACCTTACATTGGCCCAGAAATTGATCTCGCTCTGTTCCCGCGGGGGTAAGCCTTCCCCGCGATGTCTCACCTCGCTTATGCTTTTTCTGATCCAGCTCGCACGAACTTGATGTTCCAGACATCAGCTGTGCTGGGCTTGCGTATCCCAGCGGCGTAGTGAATTCGTGCGCGCTGTGGGATCACGTGACTCAGTTAGAGCCAATGGCAGCACACCATCTTCCATTCATAAGTCTCACAGCATGGCTGTGAGACTTATGAATCTTACACCCCCCCAAAATAACAGCTAAACCTCAATTAAATTTTTTTTAAAAACCATCACATTAATAAAATAAGTATAGTTAATTAAATTAACCATTTTAAATAAAAAATTAAATTTTTGAAAAAATTTAAAATCTTTTAAAAAGTTATAAAAATAAACTTACCTGTCTTTAAAGTCTCTAAAAAAGATATACCTGTAAAAAAAAATTCAAAAAAATACTTAATTCACTACTTACCTTCTTAAAAGCGGGTCTTACTCCTCCTTTTTACATTTCCAAAATCTTCCCTACTTACCTGCGCGTCCAAAGCATGAAGTGCACAGCGTGCGCGCAGCCTGTAGCGCGCACGCGATGCACCCAGGCCCCGCCCCCTTTTCGGAAGAGCAATTGCCGGTTTTCAGTGCATGCGCAGGGCATGCAGAAAACCGGCAATTGGAGTGGGAATACGCGAGAGTATGCAGTGCGTACTCTCGCGTCCCGGGATCAATTTTCGGCCCATTGTGTTTTTCGATGATGTTGCCGAGGGGCATCATGTAGATTAGAAATAGGAGGGGTCCAAGGATAGATCCTTGGGGGACTTTCTGAGGTAATGGTGCGGGAAGTGAAGCCATTGCAGGAGATTCTCTGGCTACAACTGGATAGATAAGAATGGAACCAGGCGAAGGCAGTCCCATCCAGCTGGACGATGGAGGAGAGGCATTGGAGGAAGATAGTGTGGTCAACTGTGTCAAAGGCTGTAGACAGGTCAAGAAGGATGGGGACGGGTAGATTACCTCTGTCACAGTCATATAGGATGTCATTTGTGACTTTGATAAGGACCGTTTCAGTACTGTGGCAGTGGTGAAAACCTGATTGGCGGGACTCAAACATGGAATTGTGGGAAAGATGAGCATGGATTTGGGAGGTGAAAACACATTCAAAGACTTTGGAGAGGAAAGGGAGGTTGAAGATGGGGTGGTAGTTTGCAAGGACAGAGGGAGGGGTCAAATGTGGATTTTTTGAGGATAGGGGTGATGATGGCAGATTTGAAGGGGAGGGGGATAGTAACTGAGGAGAGGTTACCATTAATAGTAGCAGCTAACATGGGGGCCAGGAAGGGAAGTTGGGTAGTCAGCAGTTTGGTGGGAATAAGCTCAAGAGAGCAGGAGGTGGATCTCATGGACAAGAGGAGCTCGGAGAGGGAATGATGGGAGATAGGAGAGAAACTAGAGAAAGATGCGAGTTCCAGGGCTAGGGCGGGAGGGAACCTTAGGGGAGGTTTGGCCTGGTGAGCTAGGGGAAGGGAGGCAAGTGGCAGAGGCAGCTGAATGGATGGTCTCAATCTTTGTGACAAAGAAGTCCATGAGCTCCTCGCACTTGTTGTTGGATGTGAGGGTGGAGGGAGGGGAGAGGTGTGTAAGAAGACGATTTGTAGTGGAGAACAGAACTCACAACTAGCTTTGTAGACTAGTTCAAAGTGCTAGCCATACACATATTTCAGTTACTATAAACATCTGACGGTTCAAATATTAAAAATATCTAAACTCTCGTCTCATTGCTTTGCACACACTGATTGATATAACAATCAAAGCTAAAAAATATAACAATTTGCCCTTAGTATACTCAAAGCTACATCAGTAAGCCAATTCCTCTCAAATACAACTCCTGTACAAATGGTCCCCATGTTCTTATGCCTTCTCTACTAATCAAGGCAACAAACAGAACATCTGTAAGTACAAGGGGGCATTAAAAAAATTGTAGCTGATGTTTTTTAGCTTTCTAATGTAAGATTACTCACTGCTGAGGTGTGGAATGTGATATTTATCCAACACGTGACAGAAACCAACACAGTTCATCTGTCGGCCAAAATCAAAATGACCCCCCTTGTATGGTATGGACCACTGACTGGGATTAGGTGGTGCAATGAGTCAGCATGATAGGTCATTTCACAAGTCCTCATTGACAGACTTTTAAAATGACTTGTAGTATCCTTTCACCACTGAGATCTGGGTTTAAATTCAGCCCACATCAGGTGAAAGCTTTCTCTCTCCATTGGCTATACAGGTCCTATATGAAATGTCTTTGGGTAGCTTGTGGGTGCAAACCAAAGCACAAACTGGCTCTAATTTAGCCACAGGGAATGGAAATGTCTCCCTGCTGTAGGAGGGAGTGTTCTTTTGAGGCTCATTGTTGGGGCAGAGTGGAGTGAACCAGGCACTGTAATGTTCTGTGCTATTACTCTCTTGGAGCTGCTGCATGCTGATGCTGATACTGGATGCCTAAAATGAAAGTGTTCCGTTTCCCAGCACTAACACCCTTTGCCTCAATAAGCACAGAAACAAAGTGATGGGGGAAGGGGCCATTTTTATGATTCAGTAATCTTTTCACATAATTTAGTCATGTATGGACTAGATCATTTATTTCCAGAACTGCTTGAGTTAATGTCCTGAGAATAGTCAGGGATATTCTCCGGGGACTGCTAAATTCTCTCCTCCATTTCAGCCAAGCAGAAAATTGGATTTCATGTAGAAATCTGGGTTTTGGCTGATTATTTGCCAGTCCAACTTTTCCACTCTGTCTTCCAACAGTGTTGAGCACCAATATTTTCTACCTGCTACACAGAGAATTGCTTCAGTATTTCAAATATTCAGGAATTTAGACTTCAGACTCTGAGGATTTAAATCCAAATGTTAAATACAAGCGCCATTACACCAGTGAGGATGCAGCTTTCCCTATACTGTCAGGGGTCCGGATAGAAATTAACACTGGACTAACAATATATACTACAGTGTATACGTCAACACTTGAATCAGTAAGGATCAGATATCCTGACACTTTCAAATACCCTGATTTTCTGATTAATGCTTTTGTGTAAGATCAGTGTAATACAGAACCATCTCTTTATAGTACACTAGTATATAAAGGTGCTACAGAACACAATGGGCTGGATTTTGAATGACCCATGGAGTCGAGTTTGGAGGCATGTGGGGGGTTAAATTTGTGGGGTCGGGGGTCCCGACCCCATCCCGACTCCATCCCGCCTCCACGCAATTTTGACAAAATCAGTCGCGGGGTTCCCGACTCCGTCCCACCTCCAAGAGGTGGGAGAGGCCATTAAAGCCCTTAATTGGCTCTGTAATGCCATTTTGAAACGTTTTAGCTAGTTTAACCCTTTTCTGATGTGAAGTACGCCTGATGTGAAACACTCCAGTGAAACCTGGCGGGAGCACAAGTGGATAGCTGACTATCAGCTGCAGGTGCACTATTACAACAGAGATGTGATGAAGGTAGTAGTAGTATAAGGTGAGAGTCGCCTCTGATGCTGCTGCATTGAATGTCTTCAGAGACTGCATGGACTTTGCTGTGAGAGGACTTGCATGCAAAAAATTCTCTCTCTCTCTCTGTCTCTCTCTCTCCTTTCACATTTTGCATCCAAGTCCACTCACATCAAAAGCCAGGCAGGTCCTCTCTCACTAACAGCCACACAGTCTCTGAGACCAGGCAGTCAGCAATGATGACATCATCAGAGGCGACTTTCAGACTGAAACCACCAATTAGTTCATGGGTTCCCACATGCTGGAACTCAATTGCCCAATTAGGTGAAAATTGCATCATTCATCCACATTAATCTGGAGTCGGGGGGAACACGAAATGCGGATGACACGACCCCAACCCAACCCCAAGACAAAATCCAGCCCAATGAGTCTTCTTCTTAGGCAGTCCCTCGGAACCGAGGATGACTTGCTTCCACATTAAAAATGAGTTCTCAGGTGACTGATGAGTCCAATGCGGGACCTACAGTCTCTGTCACAGGTGGGGCAGACGGCGGTTGAGGGGGCGGGTGGGTGGGGTGCTTGGGTTGACCTGAGTAGCACATGAGTAGCACATTTCTTGGGGACATGAAGTATCCAAATTTATAGTGAAGTTAATTGGGTCAATGTTCACGTGGCCCTGTTGATTGGACAGACAGATCGCGGAGCCAGCCACCAGCCATTTGATGAGCTTCGTCGGAGACCCAAACTAATTTCACAGTCGGGGCCTCAGTAAAATATTCTTGGCGAGTTGGCCGCATGTTTGGAGGTAGCTTGCCGATCGGGGGGAAGGAAATCTGGCAGCTCAATCCCTGGGTCCAACGATCTCTTCCAACCCAAGCACATGAGCTGCTGTATTTTTGGCCCTTCAGTGGGCAGCCACTGCATCGGTAAAGCTCTCAGCACTGTCTCTCACACGGGCATTCTTTCAGTTGTTCTGACAACGAGTGACAATTGCTACCGCTGGTAGAAAATGAAACACAGCAGGACTTACCTGAAGTATGTTTCTCAAATACTGTTTTATCTTTCTGTTTAATTCTTATTATGGTTTTGTGAATGGAATGAATTATTTAGGCAGCTTAAGGCATGATGTTCCTTAATATTCTGCTTGAAGTGGAGTTCATGTATCAAAAGATTGAGTTTAGGTAATGATTTAATAAATGCTGGATTCTCCGTTTCATCTTTTATCTTCCATGTTGCTTGTTTTTGTGTTTTGGAAAAATCCTTGCTTTGTTGGTGCTTACATTTGATTTATGTTTTCAAATGAAAAATATGTAAATGTTTGTTATGTAAAAATTGCATAAATTAGTTGTTTCATTTTCCTGAGTCCCTAACGTGATAACTTGGCCTGTTAAGAAGCAAAAATGAAAATCTATTATTTAAAAAAAACTGGAACTGTGAAACAAACAGAAAATGCAAATGCTCAGCAGGTATGTTAGCATTTGTAAAGAGAAAAGACAAGTTTTGCATTTGATATGATCGGGGTAATTGAAACCCCTCCCCATGATAGGCGGGAGAGGGTGGGAGGGGGGGGATAAATCTGAACAAATGTGAAACCCGACTCCAACCCGTCACAAACGTGCCTACTTCTGGTTTAACCATGGCAGGTTTGGGGTCGGCCGAGTAACCTGCTCTGGAGAGGTGGGTCAATCTATAATATTTAAATGAGGGCTCAGTGCCTCAGATTTTGGGAGCTGTTTGAATTTAATGTCTGTGGGCCGGGTTTCCCAGGGCTCGGGAAACCCGGCAGCTGAAGGGAGGCGAGAGCTGCCAGATCCAGCAGGTGAGTCCTTTTCCAGCTATTAAGTAGTGTCAGATTAATCCTTTGGATATCACCGATCCCAGTAACTCAATTTGCTGTGCATGACTCAGCAGTCCAAAAGATAAAAATAAAAACAGAAAATGCTGGAAATATTCAGCAGGTCAGGCAGCATCTGTAGAGAGAGAAACAGAGTTAACGTTTCAGGTCGATGACCCTTCGTCAGAACTGGAAAAAGTTGGAGAAGTAAAAGGCTTTTAAGCAAGTGTAGGGGTAGGGAGAGGGGGGAGGAGAGGAAAGAACAAAAGGGAAGGTCTGTGATAGGGGAAGGCAGTTCTGACGAAGGGTCATCAACCTGAAACGCTAACTCTGTTTCTCTCTCTACAGGTGCTGCCTGACCTGCTGAGTATTTACAGCATGTTCTGTTTTTATTTCAGATTTCCAGCATCCGCAGTATTTTGCTTTAGTATTAGTCCAAAAGATAACATGGACTATCAATGATTAGATGAATTCCTGTTCTCTTCCCCCTGTTTGCTTCTGATTCCAGGTAGGCTGGCAGGCATCAAGTGCATATACAACTAACCTAACAAGGTTTCCAGATGGATTCCCCCATCAATCCACCAAACCCAATTAATAAATCACCAGGAATCAGAGAGCACCCCATTAGACCATCATAGATTTCCATTTAACTTTATTTGAAGGTTTAGGTGCCTAAACTAATAAAAGGGGTATTGGGAAGATTCAGGAAAGGGTAAATTCAAAAGCAGTAAGAGAAATGTCAAGGCTGTCGAGCAGAGTAGTGATCTGGGTAAAGATAAGCAGAGAGGATCAGGAAGGGACAGAGAAATTAATAAAGGTAATAGGGCACTAGTGACTAAAGTGACATCAGGGAAAAATAGAAAAAGGTTAAAGCTAAAGGTACTATATCTGAATGCATGAAGCATTCGCAACAAAATAGATGAATTAATAGCACAGATAGAAATAAATGGGTTTGATTTAATAGCCATTACAGAGACGTAGTTGCAGAGTGACCAAGGTTGGGAACTAAATGTTCCAGGATATTTAACTTTTAGAAGAGACAGGCAGAAAGGAAAAGGAGCCTGGCTGCAAATTGCTGAGGAGGTGAGCGCCAGATCTTTGTGTGGTCGCACCTGGGTTCAGTGCAGGAAAAGGTTCAATGATGATTTTTGCTTAAGTGGGCTGATTAAGCCCGTTGTGCGCACTACCCGCCCCAGCTATTCACAATATATATCAATGATTTGGATGAGGGAACCAAATGTAATATTTCCAAGTTTGCTGACGACACAAAACTAGGTGGGATTGCGAGTTGTGAGGAGGATGCAAAGAGGCTTCAAGGCGATTTAGACAAGTTGAGTGAGTGGGCAAATACATGGCAGATGCAATATAACATGGATAAATGTGAAGTTATCCACTTTGGTAGGAAAAACAGAAAGGCAGAGTATTATTTAAATGGTGATAGATTGGGAAATGTTGATGTACAAAGGGACCTGGGTATCCTTGTACACCAGTCACTGAAAGCAAACATGCAGGTGCAGCAGGCAGTTAGGAAGGCAAATGGTATGTTGGCCTTCATTGCAAGAGGATTTGAGTACAGGAGCAAGGATATCTTACTACAGTTATACAGGGCCTTGGTGAGACCACACCTGGAGTACTGTGTGCAGTTTTGGTCTCCTTACCTAAGAAAGGATATACTTGCCATAGAGGGAGTGCAGCGAAGGTTCACCAGACTGATTTCTAGGATGGCAGGACTGTCGTATGAGGAGAGATTGGGTCGACTAGGCCTGTATTCACCAGAGTTTAGAAGAATGAGAGGGGATCTCATTGAAACGTATAAAATTCTGACAGGCTAGACAGACTGGATGCAGGGAGGATGTTTCCCCTGGCTGGGGGCTCTAGAACGAGGGGTCACAGTCTCAGGATACGGGGTAGGAAATTTTGGACTGAGATGAGGAGAAATTTCTTCACTCAGAGGGTGGTGAACCTGTGGTATTCTCTACCACAGAAGGCTGTGGAGGCCAAGTCATGGATTTGGGTACCCCTGCGGCGAGGTGCAACCCTGCGCTGACACCCTCTGTCCTGTGCAGCATCAGGTGGGTGAGCAGCTGGTTGGCGCTCCTGTTGTTGCTGCTGCTGTTGTGCCTCATTCTGCTGCTGCCACGGCTGCTCTTCCTCCGATTCTGAGGACCAGGATGAGAGGGTATAAATGGTTCCCATTCTGCTGGTATATATGTCAGTTGAGGAATAGATGATATAAGCGCTCAGGCAATGTGGGGAGAGGGTTTTCCATGGAGGTCACAGTGCAAATGGATCTCAGCTTAACCACTTACAAGCTCAATAGACCTGTAAAAAGTGTTCCAACAGCTCAAAAAACAAAGTTCTGTCATCTGAAAATCAGCCATGTTACAGGTCCGCTTTTATGTTGCAGGTGCAGCTGTCAAGAATTCACGTAGTTGCTGAACCTGGCACAATCAGCTGGCATGTCTTGCGAACACGCTGAAAATATCCTAAAATGGGAAGAGCCTGCTAAAATCGGATTATGTAGGCAGTTAACAAGCTGTTAACTGCCTTAAGTGCCTCTCCCGCCACTTGGTGGCGGGTTTGAGCGGGACTCCCAGACCTGACACTTGGCAAAGTTGCGTGGAGGCCGGGTGACGGCAGGTTCGGAACCCGCCGTCAATCAAAACGAATTTAACCTCTGACCCACCTCCAAACCCGCCCTCTGAGCGCTGGCAAAATCGCGGCCTAAGGATCTTGGCTCGGAAAAACGAAATGCAGAATAAGTTTGGGTGGAACTAAGAAACAACAAGGGGCAGAAAACACTCATGGGAATGGTTTATAGGCCCCCTAATAGTAGTTGTAGTGTCGGGCAGAGTATAAATCAGGAAATTAGAGATGCAGGCAACAGGGGTAATATAGTAAGCAGGGGGACTTTAACTTTCATATAGACTGGGCAAACCAAATTTGCACTAGCCACCACTCACACTCACCCTCATCCTACTGCAAGCATACCAACTAACAACACACAAGGGTAGGCACTTGAGTGGTTTAGCCAATGTTCATGTGAAGTTTCTGTTAATGTTGTTGTCAAACATTGAAATCTATATTTTCAAGACTTCACCTTATTAGACAGATCTATGCACACCTTCAGAGGTGTCTTAGTGAGTTCTAGTGAATGTTGAGACATAACTCCCCCCCTCCCCCCCACTTGTGATGAGTGTGAAAGGAATGGCTTGGACATTATAGGGATGCTTTATGGTGCTGGTGTGGGGTGGAGTTAACCTGGTGCATCATGTGGCAGCCAGGGTGTACAGCGTCAAGTGAAGTATATCAGGCCATCATGATGCCATCGCTGGCCTTCCGGGCAGCAATGTTGTCAGGTGCTGATGCCTTGTGTCCTGTGCAGCATCAAGTGATGGCGGAGAAGGTTGGTGTTGTTCTTGGTGATGTTGTTGGTGATGTTGGTGTGCCTGGTGATGTTGGTGTTGGGGCTGATCGTGGAAGGATTCAGAGGACCAAGGTCTGATTTTTCCAAGGGCACCGATGTTGCTGGAATAGATGGCAGCTGCAGGTGATCTGTCAATGGTGAGAGAGGTTGTTCCAATGAGATGCCACTGGATATAGAGTTGGCTCTAAACACTTGCGAGCTAAAGAAATCTCTATATGTCTTACAAATGCAGTAACCAACAGTTTTTGAGCTCTGAAACTGAACAGACATGGTATCCTTTATACCACTTCTGCAGCTGTCAGGTTATCAGATAAATCAAAGCAGATTCAACTCACGCCAGGGTGAGCTGGCGTGTTCCCCGAGCAGCGGGTAACCCATGGGGGAGCACGTAAAATTGCAAGGTAGGCTCAAAATAGCATTAAATTGGCTGTTAACAAGCCATTTAATGATCTAAACTGTCTCCCCACCGCTTGGTGTCGGGTCAGTTCTGCACAGACAGACCCGACACCTGGGAGACTCGCGCCAAGATGGGTTGACTAAGGGTTTCATACCCGCTGTCAATTTTGCAATTTTGACAGCGGACCCGCCTCCAAACCCGCACTCTGAGCACCGTCAAAATTCAGCCCTATGTGTCGGTCTTCACGGAAGAAGACGCAAAAAAACATTCTGGAAATAGTGGAGAACCAAGGGTCTAGTGAGAATGAGAACTGAAAGAAATTAGTATTAGTAAAAAAAATAGTACTGGAGAAATTAATGGGACTGAAAATCAATAAATCCCCATGGACCTGATGGCCTACATCCTAGGGTTTTAAAAGAAGTGGCTATAGAGATAGTGGTTGCATTGATTGTCATCTTCCAAAATTCCATAGATTCTGGAATGGTTCCCGCGGATTGGAAGGTAGAAAATGTAACCCCACTATTTAAGAAAGGAGGGAGAGAGAAAACGGGGAACTGTAGACCAACCTTGACACGGTTGACCACTCCATCCTTATCCAACACCTCTCCATCGTCATCCAGCTGGGTGGGACTGCACTTCCCGCTCCCGCATTGTTACCTCTGGTGTCCCCCAAGGATCTATCCTTGGCCCCCTCCTATTTCTCATCTACATGTTGCCCCTTGGCAACATCATCCAAAAACACAGTGTCAGTTTCCACATGTACACTGATAACACCCAACTCTACCTCACCAACACTTCTCTCGACCCCTCCACGGTATCTAAATTATCAGACTGCTTGTCCGACATACAGTTCTGAATGAGCAAAAATTTTCTCCAATTAAATATTGGGAAAACTGAAGCCATTGTTTTCGGTCCCCGCCACAAACTCCATTCCCTAGCCACTGACTCCATCCCTCTCCCTAACATCTGTCTGAGGCTGAACAACACTGTTCGCAACCTTGGTGTCATATTTGACCCTGAAATTAGCTTCCGACCACATATCCGCAGCATAACAAAGACCACCTACTTCCACCTCCGTAACATCGCCCATCTCCGCCCTTGCCTCAGCTCATCCACTGCTGAAACCCTCATCCATGCCTTTGTTACCTCTAGGCTTGACTATTCCAATGCACTCCTGGCTGGCCTCCCACATTCTAGCCTACGTAAACTTGAGGTCATCCAAAACTTGGCTGCCCGTGTCCTAACTCGCACCAAGTCCTGTTCGCCCATCACCCCTGTGCTCACTGACCTACATTGGCTCCCAGTTAAGCCACACCTCGATTTCAAAATTCTCATCCTTCTTTTCAAATCCCTCCATGGCGTCTCCCCTTCCTATCTCTGTAATCTCCTTCAACTCCACAACCCCCCGAGATATCTGCACTCTCTAATTCTGTCCTCTTGAGCATCCCTGATTATAATCGCTCAACCATTGGTGGCCGTGCCTTCTGTTGCCTAGGCCCTAAGCTCTGGAATTCCCTGCCTAAACCTCTCCGCCTCGCTGCCTCTCCTTCCTCCTTTAAGACGCTCCTTAAAACCTACCTCTTTGACCTGCCCTAATTTATCATTATGTGGATCGGTGTCAAATTTGTTGTCTTAAAATACTCCTGTGCAGCACCTTGGGACGTTTTACTACGTTAAAGGTGCTATATAAATACAAGTTGTTATTGTTGTTGTTGTTAGCCTGACATCAGTTGTAGGGAAAATACTAGTATCTATTATTAAGGACATGGTAACAGGGCACTTAGAAAGTAATAATAGGATTGGGCAGAGTCAACACGGATTTCTGAAAGGGAAATTGTGTTTAACAACTCTGTTAGAGTTTTTTGAGATTGTAACTAACAGGATAGATAAGGGGGAACCAGTGGATGTAGTGTGTTTGGATTTTCAGAAGGCATTTGAAAAGGTGCCACACAAGAGGTTATTAAACAAAATTAGGGCTCATGGAATTGGAGGTAATATACTAGCATGGATTGAGGATTAACGGACAGAAAACAGAGAGTAGGAATAAACGGGACATTTTCAGGTTAGCAGGCTGTAACTAGTGGGGTACTACAAGGATCTGTGCTTGGGCCTCAGCTATTTACAATCTATATCAATGATTTGGATGAGGGGACCAAATGTAATATATCCAAGTTTGCTGATGATACAAAGCTAGGTGGAAATGTAAGTTGTGAGGAGGATGCAAAGAGGCTGCAAGGGGCTATAGACAGGTTAAGCGAGTGGGCAAGAACATGGCAAATGGAATATATTGTGGAGAAATGTGAAGTTATCCACTTTGGTAGGAAAAATAGAAAAGCAGAGTATTTTTTAAACGGTGAGAGATTGGGAAATGTTGGTGCTCAGATGGACCTGGATGTCCTTGTACACAAATCGCTGAAAGTTAATATGCAGGTACAGCAAGCAATTAGGAAAGCAAATGGTATGTTGGCCTTTATTACAAAAGGATTTGAGTATAAGAGTAAAGACATCTTACTGAAAGAAAGAAAGACTTGCCTTTCACAACCACTGAACATCTCAAAGCGCTTTACAGCCAATGAAGTACTTTTGAAGTGTAGTCACTGTTGTAATGTGGGATTATACTGCAATTATATAGGGCCTTGGTGAGACCACACCTGGAGTATTGTGTACAGTTTTGGTCTCCTTACCTAAGGAAGGATATACTTACCGTAGAGGGAGTGCAACGAAGGTTCGCCAGACTGATTCCTGGGATGGGGAAATTGTCCTATGAGGAGAGATTGAGTAGACTGGGCCTGTATTCTCCAGAGTTTAGAAGAATGAGAGGTGATCTCATTGAAACATACAAAATTCTTACAGGGCTTGACAAGGTAGATGCAGGGAGAATGTTTCCCCTGGCTGGTGAGTCTAGAACCAGGGGTCACAGTCTCAGAATAAGGGGTCGGCCATTTAGGACTGAGATGAAGAGAAATTTCTTCACTCAGAGGGTGGTGAATCTTTGGAATTCTCTACCCCAAGTGCTGTGGATGCTCAGTCGTTGAGTATATTCAAGACAGAGATGGATAGATTTTTGAATTTTAAGGGAATCAAGGGATATGGGGATAGTGCAGGGAAGTGGAGTTGAGGTAGAAGGTCAGCCATGATCTTATTGAATGGCAGAGCAGGCTCGAAGGGCCGAATGGCCTACTCCTGCTCCTAGTTCTTATGTAACCCATCATTAGACCACATGGACATTCAAAATGGACATTGAAGGGAAATTGTATTGGGAAATTGGACAAGGTATTAAGTTAAATATTTTTGCATGAATTCTAGGGCCTTAACAAGACTGTGGCAAAAATGCTATCTTTGGCAGAAGCCATTCGGTAAAAAACATGCCTAGGGCCTGCTTGCTGAACTTTCCAATTCCTCTTGTTATATAGGGAACACCACATAAGGTATGCACTGATTTCCTTGGAATGTTTATATGCCTATGTTAGAAGTATTAGAAATAAAGTGCAGGAATTACAGGCAGATGTTTCCAAAGAGAATCTGGCTGTAATTGTTATCTCTGCAACTTGGTTGGATAACAGTGATGGATGGGAAGCTCAGGTGAAAGGTTACGCAGGATTCCGTAAATGTAGGCAAATTTTTGTTCGAATCATTAAAGCTGCTTTATTCCACAGTAAGGCAAATGTCTGTGCAATAGTGATAACCAGATTCACTTAGTTCAGCCGATATCATGGGCTGAAATTGAGCAAGATAGCAATAGAGAGTGATGTAACATTTAGGTAGTATGGCCACCACCGCTTCACCACCTCGACTGGGATATCCCTCCCCATATCTGACATTGGCTGCTCCTTCCCTGTCCACCATATGGAAGTAGTAGTGGCGGGTATCAGGGCTCGGCTCCCTGGTGCACTTTCCTCCTGTCTGCCCCACTTATCACCGATTCCTGGGACCACCAATGCGTAAGGTGGCAGCAGGTCACTCCAGTAGAGCCCTTGTAGCAGCTTCCTCTCCCTTCTATTTGGGCCTGGCACTTGGCTGCATTAGGCCTCGTTCTTGGCCAAGGCCTTCTGTAGAATCCTTGATAGCTCCTTCAAGGTCAGCCTCTTCTGATGATGCAGTGGTGTCCCTACTGCAGAACTAACAGGATTCTGCTCGTCGCACTGGTGGGCAAAATATCACCAGGAGCCTGCTGTTCATTACAAATGACCCCCAACACAGGGAAATGGTTCTGGGCTGGGGAAAGTTTGAAGGGGTGGGTGCATGTCTCACCCTGCCGGAACTCCATACTGAAGAGGAGAATCCCAGCCAATTTGTCTTCACGTAATGATATAAAAGTAATGAAGACACAGTGCAATCTCACTTTGAAGGATCATCTTACTTAACTGAAACAATATAAAATAAACCCTCTGCATTCTTTCCTACAGTTTGGGGCAGAACCTCCTCTCTGCGCCCTTCTTCTGCCTAAACTACCTGTTTCCAAAGGCCTGACTGCCATTTTAGATGTATAAGATTTCTGCTTTATTCCTCGCTGTTAACATGTGAGTGCAAGATCAAAACTCTCCCAATACAAGCTATTGAATTTAGCAGATTAACCACCTTTTTTTTGACTTTGGATTCACAACCCAGCTGACCAAGTCTGTTCTTGGTGTCATATTTGATCATGAATTGAGCTTCCTACCTCATATCCGTTCTATCACTAAGACTGCCCATTTCCACCTTCGTAATATCGCCCGTCTCCGCCCTTACCTCAGTTTATCTGCTGCTGAAACCCTCATCCATGCCTTTATCACCTCAAGACTTGACTATTCCAATGCACTTCTGGCCAACCTCTCTAGTTCTGCACTTCATAAACTTGAGGTCATCCAAAACTCTGCCGCCCGTGTGCTAACTCGTACCAAGTCCTGCTCATCCATCTCCCTTGTGCTTGCTGAGCTACATTGGCTCCCAGTTAAGCAATGCCTCGATTTTAAAATTCTCATCCATGTTTTCAAATCCCTCCATAGCCTCGCCCCTCCTTATCTCTGTAATCTCCTACAGCCCTATAATCCCCTAGACCTCTGCGCTCCGTCTATTCTGGCCTTTTGAACAGCCCCCATTTTAAATGCTCCACCATTGGCGGTCGTGCCTTCAGCTGCCTGGGTCCTAAGCTCTGGAATTCCCTCCCTAAATCTCTCCGCCTCTCCACTTCCCTTTCCTCCTTTAAGATGCTCCTTAAAGCCTACCTCTTCGACCAAGCTTTTGGTCACCTGCCCTAACATCTCCTTATATGGCACAGTGTCAAATTTTGATTGTGTTTTTTGATAACGCTCCTGTGAAGCGTCTTGGGACGTTTTATTATGTTAAAGGCGCTATATGTTGTTGTAACACAGGAAATGGCACTGTCCACGCGCATGGGTTAATTTTGACTCTTGGATTGCGACCGGTGAAGCGCACTATCAGCCGCCCGTTTCAGCTGCGAAGAGGATACTGTGATTTGAAATTCGCAGGTGAGTTGCAGGCACCAAACAGGGGTCCTGATGCAGCTCGCCGTTCTTTGGCCTGGCAGTCGGCTGGGACACCAATGGGCAGAGGCCCACACGTAGGTGCTTGGAAGGCGGGGGAGAGGGAGACACGATGCCGAGGTTGGACCAGCAGCAGCCCCTGGTACTTTTGTGGAGCCAGTAGGAGCACACCACAAAAAAATATTTTTTCTGACTGTTTCCTGTTCGGCACACCAGTACACATGGGCGGAACGTTCGCGTCGCAAACTCTGCCCATGTGTCCGTTAAAATTGCAGTTGGGGTCCCAACTATGTCAGTAGGGCCCCGACTTGCGTGGGACAAGGCCTACTGCTTGTTTCAGGCAGACACATTGGCCGGCCAGCGATAGGCCTCTGTGAACATTACAGCGGGCGAATGGTGAAGTTAACACGGCGGTAAGGCTACTGACTCCATTCTTAGGTTCCAAGTGAAAATCGGCCCCACAGTGTTCTCCTGCACCTATTAACTAGCATTATATTGCTTTAAAGGGCAGAAGTCAAAGCAAACCAAGCGACTTGTTTCTTAGAGTCCTGTCTCAGTGAATGACTGCTGTTGTCGGCTCTGCCTTTCATTGTCTTGACAACTTTTAGTCTTGGCTACTGAGTAGGTTTAAAGATGTGAGGTTAAACTCTGTGAACAAGCGTATTTTAGAGTGGAACACTTTATCTTTCCCTTAGTGGAACTGCAGTTGTAGTGAAGATACTATTAATGTGGTACTGAGGGTGATGTTTAAGCAACTGGGGGTGGGGAAATGACATTATATGCGCCTCTATTATAAACCAGCAGCACAACTACTGTGGATGTGGTGCATTAACATTACACCACCATTCACTGTGCAAAATTCAAAACCAGTTAACGTACCCCAGTGGGACAGAGTTCCATGTGGCCCACCATAGATTTTGTAGCAGTTGCTTTTTCTGTTTTGTTCCACAACTAGGGAGGCCCGTTAAATTTCCTGCGCCATATTAGATAATTTCTTGCCTGCTGCTCTATCGTAATTTCCACAGGAAATATGTGGAAATAAGGTAATGAATAGTAATTCAGCCACGCCAGCCTGTGCTGCAGGCCACATTTAGCCTTCACAGCACTCCAAATCGTGACTGGTATTAGCATTCGGGTTGATGTGAGCAGCACAATAAAGCCTTACCTGCTATTTCTGTCACTTGTACTTCGCCACACGTTTGAGCTCATTGATTTGATTGAAAGTGGCAAATCAGGCAGAGCCGTAGCTTGCCACTGGAAAAGGAAACATGCTCAGAATGAGGAATCAGCAACAGGAAAGAAATTAATCTGAAGCAATAAAATTTTGTTAACAGATAATGACATGTTTAAAATTAACTTATGCTCAACCTATTTATTACTGCCTTGTGAATATATTTCCAGACGCCAAAAAAAGCCTTAGCTAAAATTAGTGTGTGCCAGAGCCAGACCCTGAAATGCGGTGTAAGACTTGTAGCAAAGATACATTTTATGCTTGTTCAACCAGATATGCTAGCTTTTAGCAGCAATCATGGAATGAAACAGAACACACTTAATAGTTCTGCTTGTCTATAAGTTGCATCCTGAATGTATATCAGATCATCAGTTGATAACTATTGGTTTATTGCCAGTGGTCAGATCCACATATGTGTATTTAGAATTATTTTGCTGAAGTGTAACTTATTGGCCTGGATTGTTTTGATGATGATAGAGTTTAGGTTAATTTTCCCCCAGTCGGATTTTTTTTTGGCAGGCAGGAGTTAAATCTATAGTAAGATGTATAATCCAAGAATGCTAAAAGCATTGAAATAAGATGCGGGAACTGGAGGCTCTTGTGGGAGTAAGGGATGACAATATAGTAGGGATATCAGAAACACAGCTAAAGCCAGAGGAGGAAATTAATTTAAGATTCAGGGGCATAGAGTGTTCAGAAAAGACAGGGTGAACAGAAGGGAGGTGGTGCTGCCATCTATGTCAGACATACTTGGGAGGTAAAAGAAGTTAATCCTAGGTAAGATAATAGTTCAATATCTCAAATGTGAAAAAATCCAGGCTAACATTAGGGTTGTGCACTTGACCATTAGGTCAACATAAGAAGGAGATCAATTTGCTCTATGAAGATATAGGAAGGGTATGCGAGAGCAGCAACATTATTTTAATGGGAGCCTTCAATCAACATAATATAAATTAGGGAAAAGAAAGCAGTTGATAGTCACAGTTGGTAAATGCTTCATGATCCAATGTGTCAAAGAAGCTACAAGAGGCAATGTTCAATTTAATCTGGTATTTGTTAATGACCCATAAAATGTACACAAAATGGAAGTCCCTGGGGGACAGTGACCACAGAATGATCAAGTTTAACATTACAGGAACTCCCCCATCAGGGGAAATAGGGGGGCTAAATTGGGCAGTGTACCGCCCGTTTTTTAGGCGCTACGTGGGAACATAAGGATAGAAAATGTGGTCCGAGGTAATGGGAAGTGCGCAGGACGCCATCTTGGTAAAGGGGTTAGTGCCAATGTTCCCGCTAAGCTGCGCAGCCGTGCAGTCAGCTGCAAGGTCCCACGCAGGCCGCTTACCGGCTTTCACATTGTAGATACCGCACATGCACAAAACTTTGACCGGGCCGAGCAGTGGGGGAGGCAGGCCGCGCAGGAGGCAGCACAGCTTGCGGGGGAAGTTGGTTAGCACACGCATCTAATAACCGATGGCAGTGTTTAGAGCAGCGAGATGATGACGCAAATCGGTGTGCAATGCTGATTTGACGCCAGTGCTGCCATTTTTGAACTCCACACTCCAGCCAACACCCTGTCTTAACCTTGCACAGCTGAACACAACGTTAAACAGAATGAAGGATCCCCCCACCAGCACTAGTTAAAGGGATCATGAACTAGTTACAGGTTGTGGTAACACTTTTCAGCTTCCTGTATGACATCACTTCCTGTAATCAGTCCAGGATAAATACTGGACTGATCAGTTAGCTCTGGAAGAGGCATAGGGTAAGACCTCTTTTGTATGCAGCACCGTTTTAAGTTGATTAAAGCTTACATTAAGTTTACCACGCGTAAGGCTCATTCTTACGACAATTTAATCAACTTTTGAAAAACTTCGCACTCAAACTTTTTGGACGAACTCGGAGCTAAGGATCCAGGGAATCACCCATCATGGAAAACATCCTTAAACCATCGCGTCTTGACTTGGACCCAAACACCCCAGCAGCCGGTAAGGTGTGGAAACACTGGTATCGCACGTTTGAGAATTTTCTTGAGTATTGCAAAGCGGATGATAACTCAAAGTTGCGGATACTCATCAACTGTGTCACCCCGAATGTATTTCAGTATGTGGAAGACTGGGACAGTTATGAGGAGGCAATTCAGACGCTTAAGAGACTATATACTAAGACACCGAATGAGGTCTATGCTAGACATCTACTAGCTACAGCCCAACAAGGGCCGGAGGAATCCATTGATAAATTCCTCCAAGAGCTTCGCAGACTTAGTATGGACTGTAACTTTCGGGCAGCCTCAGCTGAGCTATACCGCGAAGAAATGATCCGTGATGCGTTCATCTGCGGGCTTGCCTCCCCATTTATACGCCAGCGTCTACTGGAAAGTAAGACACTTGAGCTGCAGAGAGCTTATGACCTGGCTTGCTCTCTAGATCTAGCAAAACGAAATGCAGACCTTTTTACAGTGCCCAGACCTCGGTCTGCTGCCTTAACTACAGTCAGGCAATTTAAGAGGCCACAGGTGAACTCTATTAGGGAGGACTTTATCCCTGACGATCGATCTGATGACTTCACCGATGAAGAGGATGATGACCCCACTGTGGCAGCCTCTTGGCAATCTAAGAAATGCTTTTTTTGTGGGGATGAGTTTCACCCTCGGAGATTCTGCCCTGCTCGCAATGCGTTTTGCAGTCATTGCAACAAAAAGGGTCATTTTGTAAAGGTTTGCCTATCAAGAGCCTCTACGAGGGCTTATCAAGCTAAGTCCTACCGAACTGCCCCAGTAAGGGCCTATCAGGATGTTCCAACTAAAAACTATCGTGCTTCCTCTCGGGTTTTTTCTCGAAGAAACACACCTAGAATTTCAGCCACTCTTTGTGCAACGACACCAATTACAGCTGCTTGTCCTCAGAATCTATTCCATGCAGCTACAAAAGCATCAATTAAGGGACATACTTTAGATGCCTTAATTGACTCAGGTAGCACTGATAGTTTCATTAGGGAACAGACTGTTGCACAGTTAAAGCTACATGTTTTTCCATCGGACCAGGCAGTTGCGATGGCTCAGTCATCACTTAATACCAGAATTTCTGGCTTCTGTGTAGTTGAAATAATGCTTCAAGGTCACAGGTATCCCTCCACCCGGCTTTCGGTGCTCAAGGACTTATGTAGTGATCTTATCTTAGGGCTGGATTTTCAAAAGCAGCATAAGAAGCTTACCATTGAGTTCGGCGGATCCAAACCTGAACTCACTATTTCTAATATACGACCTCGATTACCGTTCTGTGCCTTGTCAGCAGCTTCACTGGATGAACCCTCACTGTTTGCCAGTATCCCTCCTCGATGCAAACCGATTATAACAAAGTCACGCCGTTTCAGTCAGGAAGACCAGTCTTTTATTGCGGCTGAGATTTCTCGGCTTTTAGCAGAGGATATCATCGAGCCTTGTTCGTCGCCATGGCGCGCCCAGGTCGTTATTGTTAAGAACCCTCTACAACCTCACAAGAAACGGCTGTGCATTGACTATTCACAGACCATCAATCAGTATACGGACTTGGACGCATACCCATTGCCGCGCATCGATGATATGGTTAATAAATTGGCTGAGTACACGGTGTTCTCGACTTATGATCTGAAAAGCGCCTATCATCAGGTACCCTTGAAGGTCTCAGACAAGCAGTATACAGCCTTTGAAGCCAATGGGCGGCTGTATCAATTTCGTCGCCTCCCCTTTGGGGTCACTAATGGAGTGGCTGTCTTCCAGCGAGCAATGGATGACCTGGTCAAACAGGAAGACTTGAAGGATACGTTTCCTTATCTGGACAATATTACTGTCGCAGGTCGCAATCAGCAGGAACATGACGCCAATCTCCAACGATTTTGGGATGCACTCCAGCACCGTAATTTGACATTGAATGCGGCTAAATCCATTGAGTCACAACCAACTATCAACATCCTTGGCTATTGTGTGGGCAATGGCATCATTAAACCTGACCCTGAAAGGCTTCGCCCACTCCAAGAACTCCCGCCACCTAAGAATCCGGCCTCCTTGCGCCGGGCCCTCGGCCTGTTTGCATACTATGCGAAATGGATTCCTAACTTCTCGGACCGAATCCAACCTCTACTGAAGGCCAGCACATTCCCACTAGACACAACGGCTGTTGCAGCCTTTAACCTCCTGAAAAAGCAGTTGGAGAAAGCGGCTCTTCACTCCATTGATGAGAGTCTTCCTTTCGTGGTTGAGTGTGATGCCTCGGAGGTGGCAATCTCAGCCACTCTGAATCAGGAAGGTCGTCCGGTGGCATTTTTGTCCAGGACTTTTCAAGGGGCTGAGCTACATTATCCTCCAGTCGAGAAAGAAGCTACAGCCATCATAGAGGCAGTACGGAAGTGGAGTCATCTCCTGGCTCGCCAGCACTTTACCTTAATCACGGACCAGCGATCGGTCGCCTTCATGCTCGATAATCGCAAACGGACCAAAATTAAAAATAATAAAATCCAGCTTTGGCGGCTGGAATTGGCCTCTTTTGGTTACACCATCCACTATCGACCTGGCAAGGAGAATGTGGCTCCGGATACCCTCACACGAGCATTCTGCTCCGCCATGGCACCCTCTACGCTCGTAGACATCCATGATGGGTTGTGTCATCCAGGCGTTACTCGCATGCTGCACTTCGTGCGGTCCCGAAATCTCCCATTCTCTACCGGGGATGTAAAGAAGATGTGCTCGGACTGCAGAGTCTGTGCGGAATTGAAACCTCGGTTTTTCCGCCCCTCGGGTGGTATACTCATACATGCGACCCAGCCAATGCAAAGGCTTAGCATCGATTTTAAGGGGCCGTTGCCCTCTTCGACTCGCAACACTTATCTATTAACAATGGTTGATGAGTATTCTCGTTTTCCGTTTGCCTTTCCCTGCCCCAATATGCTGACAACCACGGTTATCAGCTGCCTTGAACAGGTATTTGCTTTCTGTGGCATGGCATCCTATGTTCATTCAGATCGGGGCCCTTCTTTTATGTCGGGAGAACTCAAGGCCTATCTCTCGGAACGGGGTATTGCTGCCAGCAAAACGACGCCTTATCATCCGGTTGGGAATGGGCAAGTCGAGCGTTTTAACGCTATCATCTGGAATGCGGTACGTCTGGCTTTGAGATCTCGGGGCCTACCCAACCAGCATTGGGAAGCAGTACTTCCAGACGCATTACACTCCACACGGTCCCTCCTTTCGACTGCCACAAATACGACGCCTCATGAACGGTTCTTCCGATTTCAGCGTCGCTCATCCTATGGGACATCTCTCCCGTCGTGGCTGACTGCACCGGGACCAGTGCTACTCCGAAGATATGTCCGGGCGTCTAAGAATGACCCCCTGGTAGATGAGGTGGAGCTCACTGACGTCAACCCTACCTACGCCTATATTCGGTATCCTGACGGTCGGGAATCTACCGTGTCATTGCGGGATCTGGCTCCCTGCCCGCCGAAACATAGAGGGACACCAGGGGATGATATTGTACCAGGCACATCTCTGGGCTTGCCAGGTGCCTCTCATCATGATCGGGATCTGACGCCGGCTGGTACCTCACTCCAGCGTGCCGACCTGGGGCAGACTGACTATGAGCCCGTCGGGGCTCGCACGCGCAGCCACGATCAACCCTGTACCGTACGCTCAGAAACGGATCTGCCACAGCCCTGCCCGACACCCATTCGGGTACCAGTACACAGTCAGGATCGTTCTGACCCCTCACAGAGCGGGCTGGAGCACTCGGACTCTGGTCCATGGCCCGCAGCGGGTAAACGGGCTAGGGGCCCTCTACCGCTACGAGAACCCAAACGGGTGCGGCTCTCCCTCATCCAACGGCTACGAAATGGAGGGAGCATTCCGGCCTCCTAATCTTTTGGGGGGGGAGAATGTGGTAACACTTTTCAGCTTCCTGTATGACATCACTTCCTGTAATCAGTCCAGGATAAATACTGGACTGATCAGTTAGCTCTGGAAGAGGCATAGGGTAAGACCTCTTTTGTATGCAGCACCGTTTTAAGTTGATTAAAGCTTACATTAAGTTTACCACGCGTAAGGCTCATTCTTACGACACAGGTTATATCTTCAGGCTTCTGGTGCAATTGTACATGTATCTGGAGCTTTCCTATACTTGGCTAAAGTTTGAATACTCTACAAAGTGTGGTCTGGCTGGTCTTGAAGTAAATTTTTGGTCATTTAAAATCTTGTGCTGAAACAAGTCTGGTAGAGCTGCCTCTGGAAATTGAACATGACTGGGAGAATGAAGAGAGGCCACACAGAGAAGTCAAGCTGCTAGAGGAGGGAGAAGGAGCAGGGTGAAAAGGGTTCTCAGCAGGAGGCCATATCCACCGAGGGCTTTCAGGGAGCAATTTTCTTGCCTTAACTTCAGCGAGGAACAGTGCATGAGACATCTTTGCTTCACAACAGAGGTCATGACTGAAATCTGCCAACTGCTGCCACCACAACTGCAACCACAAAACAGGGCAAGGACAGCATTGCCTGTGGCTGTCAAGGTTGAATAGCTGCCAGTATGTGCAAGCTGTGAGTTGTGGGTGCGATGCTTGCAACAGTGCTAAGTGTGTGAGGGTGAGGTAAAGCATATGAATTGAAAGGTTGAATTCTGATTGATAGAGATTGTTGGCAGGTGGGTCATGCGAGTGTAGTGAATTGAGCAGTGGAGGAGGCTAGTGGTGCAGTTGGTAAGATATGCAATTTGAAGATTGAACTCATTCACCTTGACAACTCATGTCAAATCATTAAACTTCTTCCTGCACAGGCATCCATGTTCTTGGAGCTACACACCTGGCATTGACCTCTGCCCCTACTTCTTCCCATTGCCTCCTGAGCATATGTCTGGAGGGCCTCCTGCCCCCTTGTGCATACAGGAGGTCTGTCCTTTGCTCCATGTCTTGCACCAAGATCTCCAGTGCATTGGTGCACACTCTCTCGCATGTTCAGCCATTCCTTCAAGTATCACAGCACAGATTCACTTTTCAAAGGACTCCCACAGCCAAACTGCACCTCCCTTTTAAAAGGTGCAGGCTGCCATTAAGTAGCGCTAGCCACTCATGATATCGGGGCCCCTGCTGATGTTTGCAGCCAATGAACAGCGCGGGTGGCCCTGATTGCACGCAGCAATCATTTAAAACAGCAGGCAGCACAAATTTAACATTCTGCCTGTATTGCAATGAACAGGAACAGGTCAATCATGTGCCATTTTCAGGGGTTATGCAATTTACATTCCAGTTTCTATCTATCCTATCAACTCCTTTAATCATCTTAAATACTTCAATTAGATTACCCGTTAGTCAAAAGAAAGAAAAACTTGCATTTATATAGCATCTTTCATGACCTCAGGATGTCCCACAGTGCTTTACAGCCAATGAAGTACTTTTGAAGTGTAGTCACTGTTGTAATGTTGGGAACGCAACAGCCAATTTGTACACAGCAAGCTCCCTCAAACAGCAATGTGATAACGACCAGATAATGTTTTTTAGGTGATGTTGATTGAGGGATAAATATTGGCCAGGACATTGGGGATGGGATCTTTTACATCCACCCAAGAGAGCAGACGAGGCCTCGGTTTAATGTCTCATCTGAAAGATGGCACCTCTGACTGTGCAGCACTCCCTTAGTACTGCACTGGAGTGTCAGCCTAGATTTTTGTGCTCAAGTTTCTGGAGTGGGTCCTTCTGACTCAGAGGCATGAGTGCTACCAACTGAGCCACGGCTGACACAGTCTTCTATACTCACGGGAATACAAGCCTAGTCTATGTAACCTGTCCTCATAATTTAACCCTTTTAGCCCCAATATCATTCTGGTGAATCTGTGCTGCACTCCCTCGAAGGCCAATATATCCTTCCTGAGGTGCGGTGCCCAGAACTGAATTCAGTTCTCTAAATGTGGTCTAACCAGAGCTTTATCTAACCATAACAAAACTTTGTATTAAATTTATTAATTTAATTTCGAATGGTGGCCGTAACAGGAAGAAAAGTTTAATACATAACATTACCCATTGAAGATTCATAAAGGTTTATATTAACAACATTGAATGAAAATTCTTTATAGTAACAGTGTTGCTGACATCAGAGGTTGGGTACAGATTGTGCAGAATCAGTGACTATATATTTAAAAGCACTTCAAAAATATTACCACAGTGAATCCTGGCCAATAACCCAAATGTTTCATTTTGTGAGTGATTTAAATTTAATTATAACTGTAGTCTGCACTTATAGCCGAGGGGCTATTATGTCCAGCTACTTACTATTTAGTTCCAAACCTTTACTTATTTCTGAAATTGATCTTATAAATGTTTAATTAAGTAGCCTATTTATGACACATTATATTGGACAGTTCTGCATTGGTCTATATAATAGATTGCTGGATGACAAAATATTATAATTTAATCAATAGGATTTATTGGATTTGGTAATGATCTCATTTTTTAATTTTGCTCAATAGATGGACCTAAAATAGTCCTCAAAAACAGCATATATGGTATAAATCTAACGTGTAAGGGACTGAAACCAGTATTATTTATTTAATATGTAACTGTTCAATAAATGAGGATGGCAAAAAGAAAGATTAATAGATGCTTTTTATGTCAACAGTTTATATTGTTGTGGTCAATTTAGCAATATAATCTGGTGTGAGGTACAGTATAACCTGATTGAAAATACTAATAATTTCTTCCAAAAGTAGTAATTCTGTGTTTTTTTTAAAACGTGCAGGCTGTTATTAACTGTAATGAATATTGCTTGGTGGACTGGATCAACAACTTTCTCAATTTTCTTAAAATGTAAGTAATTAAGAGATAAAAGACTCTCTCATCCATCACAGTGCATTATGTCTCTCCCTGTGACAATGAATGAATAGTCATGCTTTTATTGTTCTAAACCTATATTGGTTCGGATAACAGATCAGATTTTTAGTTAAAGTACTAGAGAGTGTGAAGTCACGGTTATTTGTAAGACACACTTCACATCACAAAGCAATTTTCCGGTAGTAATGTTATGTCAATATTCCTCGACAGAAGACAAATGCAGTTATTATTTTGCAATTGTGTGTTTGGTCAAGTTTGGGATTCACAAGAAGAGGCAATTTCACATATTAACTCCATTGAACTAAGAAAAATTTTTTTTATTTTAAACAGATCATCTTTGCTCTCTGTGACTTAACTGAACGTGATGTGAGCTAAGAAATAATTCCTTGGGGAAAGCAAAATCCTATCGGATAATGTGTACACTTAAGTGAGAACAGTAATCAGCCGCCATTTTTATACATCCGTCAAGAGTAAATACATACAGGTACATAATAAAACGAAGCATAGCAGAGAAACAATTTTATTTGGAAATTTTCTGGATGGTAATGTCACACAAATAATGTCCGTCTAGATGTGGAAGTGTGTTGATTGTTAGTAACGCCAGTTTGCATTTTATGGCATAGATTTAACAGGGCAGTAAACTTTTGGCAGCAGTGATTCACAACTGCAGTGAAGCCAACTATTAGAGGACAAATCCAATTAACTTGTCAGGCAGCAATTCCTAAAGTGTTCCATTGTGGACTTACCTGAATCTTTAGTCACACTCAAACCAGGCCTCAATTTAATGCCAAGTTTGGAAGTCAGTGTAATGAAAGTCAATTTTTATTTACCATAAAGGACAAATGATCCTCACTCTGATGCTGGGGCCAAACACTGACTTCTCCCCTTCTATTTTTTGTTTGCTTTTCATCTTGGGCTTTGAGTTCCATCCGTATCCAATAGTTTGCTCATTTTTGACTCAATTTTCCATTGGTGTCAAGTTCTGCTAGTGCACCATGTTCTGACTGTCTGCTGGATAGTGTTACCTGCTTTGCTGTGCTCACTGCTGGGCTCTGTGCTATTCTGAAACTGTCTTTGTAATGTTGCTTGCAGACTTGGTTCCATATATTACAAGCATGATATGTTCAGCTTTCAATAAATTATACAATTATAAACTAAAAGCAGTGTTTAACTTATAATTTTTTTGCTAGTAGAGATGTTACATTTTACCACTGTCCAACGGTTTCCAGTGGTCATCAAAAATGTTTAAGTAGCAAATCCATTAAATCATTTTTGGTTGAAATTGATTTCCTCCAGTTGCCAGTCATGTGGGTTAGCCTTATAGTCAATTAACATTGCCACTTCCAATCACCAGTGGTATGTAGGCAATGGTCAGTTTCCATTAGAATCAAATTAAAAGAAAGATTAACAACAGCTCCTAGTCACAGAGGCAATTCTAATGCATAATACGTGGGTATAAGTCATTCAAGATTTGTCATTTATTGAAAGATGCCAAACTCTGTTAGTCACAAGACACAGTTCATTCTGCAAACTAATCAGTACCGTAGCATTTTTAATTTTGTGTTGTGTTTAGATGGCGTAACAACAGGATGGATCCACAGGCAATTGTAATGAAGACTGATGCCTCACTGATTTAACCATGTGTCTGACATCGATCCCTTCTACGGACAGACATGAAGTTTCCTGCTTTCCACTCAGGTGGGACCACAGTTGACAAGAATAATCTAAATAGATGATCCAATGGAGCAGCCAGTTTCTCAGATAGTGCTTTGAAAACTCAGATTTCTGTCCCATCAGAAAACTTCAAGCATAATTAATTGTCTGTCAGTTTTATTTGTTCTAATAAAAAATGTTTCTTTGATAAAGTATTCATAAGAGTGCATATGGCAAGAAGACCAAGTTATGGAATGTGTACAGTGCTGTAAACAACATGCAAAGTTACCTTACTGCCTAGACTGCAATCTTTCATCTGCCATTTGGCAGTAAAATTTATCAATGATCCAAATATCTAACCCAACAGAGGTGAATTTCTGGCTGTCGGGAACACTGACAGTCCTAACACCTGGAAATAAAAGTGCTACACATTTCAACACAGCAAAGAGGCCTGTGGACTTTTTAACCTGTAACTGCAACTCAGAGCTGGCACTAACAGGACAAAGTTGTTGCCAAACAAAGCAAGAGTACAGCAATCATAGATTTTGCTCTGATAGTGATTGGAATCATGCTTTCAGATAATGTGCCGGGCAGAGAACGGGCGGGAGCACAAAGACCGATATGCTGCTGCAGGATTTAAATGGTTGCAGCAGCCTAAAGGGCCAGGCTTCATTTACAGCACTTTACAGCCCCCTCCCCAGCCACAAAACCCTTGCAACGGCCCTGCCATCCTGGACTTACCTTGCTGCTGCCAGCCTTCTCAGTGCTGGCGGGCACCCTCCAGGCCCCAGAGCAATCAAGGCACCTAAATCCTTGCTTCAATACGCCAATGGGAGGCTCTATGATGTTTGTGGGGGCTCCATGGCTCTGATTGTACCTGAGCTGTCCGGGCGTGATGTAGTTGCGGAGGGTTGTCATCAGCCATGTCTTTAGAAGGTATCCTTGATCACCTAGCAGCCATCCTCTGACATTCCTGGATGGGTGGAAAAGTAGGGGATAGATGAGTGTTACAAGATGAAGGCATCGTGGCAGCTGCCACATGGCATGCATTATCCTTCTGCGGCGATCACACACCAGTTGTATATTGATGGAGTGGAAGCTTTTCCTGTTCACAAAAGCTCCTGGCTTGTCTTCTGGTGCCCTGAATACTTCCTCACTTAACAGGCAAAAACTAAAAGTTACTATTACTACAACATAAACAAAAAAAACAGCAGTACACCATTAGCAGACTTCAGGACAGTCTGATTAATCCTTTCCTTACAGTATGAAGCAGGGAGTAAGCCTTTGGCGCAGTGGTAGCATTCCCGCCTCTGGGCCAGAAGGTGCAGGGTTTGAACCCCACACCAGACAGTCCTGGCGAGTGGACTCGGAGCTCCAGCTTTGAATTCTGGGTTGACATCCAGCGGGATGCTCGTGTCTGGTGGGTGTGGGTGGCTCCCCCTCATCGTATGGGTTGTGGGAGCCTACAAAACCCTGCTGCCGTATAGGACTAAACACCTTATCAGCTGGTATAAAGATGGTTATGGCCATGGAAGGTGCGTTAATGCGGCCAGTCAGACTGTTAATCAGTCTGTGAATCCTGCCACTAAAAAGAATATGAGAGAAAAAAGAATATGAGAGTAAATTAGCGAGAGACATAAAAACAGATTGTAAATGTTTCTATAGGTATGTAAATAGGAAGAGATTAGTGAAAGTAAACATGGGCCCATTAGAGGCAGAGACAGGAGAAATTATAATGGACAATAAGGAAATGGCAGAAACATTAAACAAATACCTTTCAGTGCGAGTTAGGAGCGGGTCACCTGCCTTCCGGGTTCCGATCCGACGCACAGACGTAATTTTACGTCAATTGGCCTTGTTAAACCCACCCTGCAGGCTTGCCGGCCAATTAAGAGAAAGCCTGGTGTCAGATGATGTGTCATCTGCCGGTTTTCTTAAAGGGGACACGCACATTTTTTTTAATATTGATTTTTCATTGTTTGACAGCATTAAGGTGCTACAAACACTGCTAATCACTGTACAAAGGTGAGCCCTTGTACCCAGACTCTCCAGTGACTCTCTCCTTAGGATAAAACAGATGGCAGCTGCAGGTGAGGTTACAGAAGCGATCTGTCACTGATGAGAGAGGTTCTCCCAATGAGGTGGGACTACACACACAATCCAAACCTTGTTACCTACAGAAAAGTCTAAATACATTAAAAATGATTTTCCCAACATTTTCTTACCTCTGAAACTCACCAGTGTACCATTGGATCCTTCACACCACTTCTGCAGCTGTCATCAATGCACAAACCTTACAGTAGACCCACAGCATGCCACACTTACCCTGGCATGGTGTCTGGACATCAGGAAGCCCGCAGTCGACCTGGCAAAATTGAAAAAAGCCTCTTAACTGCCGGTTAACTGCCTGTTAACAAGCAGTTAAGTGCCTATAATTCTCTTCCCGCCGTTAGGTGTCGGGTCCCTGCGCAAATCGGGGACCCGACACTTGGGAAGATTGTATGGAGGCGGGTTGACAGCGGTTCGGGACCCGCTGTCAATCTTTGCAATTTTGCCAGCAGTCCCGCTTCCAAACCCGCCCCCTGAGTGCCTGGCAAAATTTCCCCCCATGAGTCCTAATTTTGTATAATAACCTCTTGTGTGGCACCTTAGCGAATGCTTTTTGAAAATCCAAATACACTACATTCACTGGTTCCACCTTATCCATCCTATTAGTTACATCTTCGAAAAACTCTAACAGATTTGTCAAACTTGATTTCCCTTTCATAAAACCATGTTGCCTCTGCCTAATCAAATTATGATTTTCTAAGTGCCCTGTTACCACGTCTCTAATAATAGATTCCAGCATTTTGCCTATTACTGATGTCAGGCTAACTGGCTTATAGTTCCCCGTTTTTTTCTCTTCCTCCTTTCTTAAATAGCGGGGTTATGTTTGCTACCTTCCAATCCTTGGGGATTGTTCTAGAATCTAGGGAATTCTGGAAGATTAATACCATGGTATTGGGGGTAATATATTAACATGGATTGAAGATTGGTTAATGGACAGAAAACAGAGAGTAGGAATAAATGGGACTTTTTCAGGTTGGCAGGCTGTAACTAGTGGGGTACCACAAGGATCAGTGCTTGGGCCTCAGCTATTTACAATTTATATTAACGACTTAGATGAAGGGACTGACTGTAATGTATCCAAATTTGCTGAGGATACAAAGTTAGGTGGGAAAGTAAGCTGTGAGGAGGACGCAAAGAGGCTGCAGAGAGATATAGACAGGTTGACTGAGTTTGCAAGAACATGGTAATTGGAATACGATGTGGGGAAGTGTGAAGTTATCCACTTTGGTAGGAAAAACAAAAAAGCAGAATATTTTTTGAATGGTGAGAGACTGGGAAATGTTTGCACTCAGAGGGACCTGGGTGTTCTTGTACATGAATCACAGAAAGTTAACATGCAAGTACAGCAAGCAATTAGGCAAGCAAATGGTATGTTAGCTTTTGTTACAAAAGGGATTAGAGTATAAGAGTAAAGAAGTCTTACTACAATTATACAGGGAATTGGTGAGGCCACACCTGGAGTATAGTGTACAGTGTTGGTCTCCTCACCTAAGGAATGACATACTTGCCTTAGAAGAGTGCAGCGAAGGTTCATTAGACTGGTTCCTTGGATGAGGGGATTGCCCTATGAGGAGAGATTGAGTAGACTAGGCCTATATTCCTTAGAGTTTAGAAGAATGAGAGGTGATCTAATTGAAACATATAGGGGGCAAAATTCCCTTTGTTTGCGCCTCCGAAGGGCTTTGCGACCCCCTGAGGCGATAACCACGCCTCCCGCGAAATTCGGCGGGAGGTGAATGGCGGCGCTACCGGTTTTCGCCCTGATCTTCTGCGCCCGAAGATCATGCCGTCATCTCTGGGTGCATCACCCTGTTAGCGCTTCCGATGCAAAATTCTCGTTTTTCACCTGTCTGTGTGCCTCTGTTTTTTAGCGACAGGTTCGGCAGGCGTTTTCCAGTTGGGAGGCCTGTGGAGGAGCGCTATTTAAAGGCGTCCGCTTCCGGCTGTTGTTTGTATCAGCCAGGACACCAAACTTTTTGCTGCTCAGAAGCAAAGAGCCCTTTAGATTATTGGAAGCGTTTTTGAGATTTCAGAGTTTGCTGCTGAATAAGGAATCTTCATTTGCATGAGGGTGTGATTTGTTGGTTATTAGGCAGTTCTTCTCAGAGCAATGAAAAGGGTCTGCAGTGTGGGTCTGTTCCCTCGGAGCAAGCAAAGCTGCAAATGAGCATCTGGTGAATGATCGGACCTTCCCTTTAAGAGCTGGAAAGAAGCAGCGCAAGTGATCAAATCTGTTTGGAACTCACCTGAAATTCAGCAGCTCTCTGGTGTTAGCGCCCCTGTAGCGCCCCACTGAGGACATTAACGCTTGATTTAGTGCCCCTCTCCCTTCCTGGGGTGATGTCAGGGAATTCAGGTGAGGCTCAGAATCATTAGCACCGGGCGCTAACCTTTCAAACTTTTTGCAGGTAGCACCCCAAATGGCCCTCTAGGGGAATTTCGCCCCCATAAAATTCTGAAGGGGGTTGACAGGGTTAATGCTGGGAAAATGTTTCCCCTGGCTGGGAACCTAGAACACGAGGTCACAGTCACAGAATAAGGGGTAGGCCATTTTGGACAGAGATGAGGAGAAATGACTTCACTCAAAGGGTTGTGAATCTTCGGATTTCTATACCCCAGGGAGCTGTGGATGCTCAGTCATTTAGTATATTCAAGACAGAGGTCAATAAATTTTTGGGAACGAAGGGAATTAAGGGATATGGGGATGGTGCGGGAAGGTGAGTTGAGGTAGAAGATCAGCCATGATCTTGATGAATGGCGGAGCAGGCTCGAAGGGCCAAATGGCCTGCTCCAGCTCTTATTTCATATGTTCTACTTCACACTGTTCCCCAAAGGGAGCAGCAAGAAGACACAAAAAAAAGAAGTATGAAGCAAAAATAGCACCTATGATAAACAGTGAGGTAAATTTGATAAGCAGGGTAGGTAAGGGGGCAAAAAGGAGCAATCTCCAAGCTCAGAGTCACCTTGGAAGTCCACTAATCACAATAGCATAAAGATCCTACTGATCTGAGTGCCTACAGGTGAGTGACCCTTTAAATACTGCTTCCAGTCATGTCAGTTTCTGAGACCAATCCTGTGAGGTTTTACTCAGCGGATTGGCTGCACCTATTTACTTGTGAGGCACGCCCCTGTTTCCAGTGTGTGCCTTTCACACACTTCGCAGTTGACCACTTAAAACAGCAGCTTCCCGGCGGATATTTTAATCAATCGCCCACCCTGTTCCCGCCAGGCGGGTTGGGTTAAAATCGGCCCTGTAAGTTTCAAGTTCTGGAATGCTGTCTGCGAGTAATTGACGAGGCAAAGTGAGTAGCAAATTACACATTTTAAAACTGAACAATTTCAAACTGGAAGCCGTCTATTACAATCAATCATGTAAGAATCATTCTTGATGCTTCTCTTTAGCACTCCACATGGCTAATTTACTCAATTATAATATGACTTACAATCAGTTTCATTCTCACATGCAATTGGTTAAATCAAGGCAAAGCACATAAAGATTAGGGACAGAATGTGAATGATGTCTCCAGGCATATGAATAATGCTTCAAGGCAGCATGTTATTATGCCTCACATACCTTAAGGCAATGAAATGTCATAGATTTTAGACTGTTACTCCTACTGACCTTTTTTTTTCAGATTTTAGACTAGCTTAAGCACTTAATTATTGTTCTAGTTAGCTTCAAGGATTTGGGCATAAATTTGCAGGAAGTGGATATCACTCCAACCATTCATTCTTCCCTTCCATCTTTGTCAGCATCTACTTATGCAACTGAGCCTTGTGGACTGCTGTAGCTATAGTAATTGTTCAACCCCGTTCCCTCTGCCCTTGCTGTTAGCATGTGACTGCAAACGGTCTATATGTCCATCACCAGCTCATCCTTGAAGCAATCCCATACATCAACTGCAACAAAAGGGCCCTTGTGTAGAAGGTCAAACACTGTTTCTAAGACGTCATTCTTGTCTTTGAAGATGGATTCAAAACAGATGCAGAGTTGGTCTGCCAAGAACCCTTGCAACAGCTGCAACATCCTTTGGGAGACAAGCTTGCCCAGTGCCCTGCTCTCTGTACATTTTCGTTACTGACTGCCGTGTTAATGCTGTAGGGATGACTTGGTTGATGGAGGCAAAGTTGACACTCATTTGACATATGACTTCCTCAAACTGCTTCACCAGCTTTTGCCATACATCCAGTCTGTCTATGCTGCAGTCTTATATTATCATCAGTGTCATGATTCATTGCCATTGCATGCATTACCTGTTTCTTTCCCACCAGGTGCTCAGTCATAAAATGTGTACAGCTCCATCTTGTTTGAACAATCTTTTATCATCATGTGCTGAGGACCCTTCTGTTGAACGCGATGCTGCCTCAACATGCTCTATACGCTTCACTGTTCTGCGAAAATTATTACAAAATGCTACGTGTTTGGCAAGGGAGTTTTACAAAGGTCAGTGTGTATCAAGTGCAAAACTGACGGTAAGACTTACTGGGCTAGAAATGATATGGCAACGCGCTTGTTTTTCAGGTGTAAAACAGGCACCTAAGCACCGGATGGGGTGCGCGTGCACATTATGCACCGGAAGTGTGCCACCCACCATATTGGGAAAGGCAGAAAAAGAGGCATCCAGGGTCCACGCCTGAAACAGGCATTAGGTCCCTTATTTGCCTATGCAAAGGATAGAATTTGGCGATAGTAGGAATCGGTGGAGAGGAGGAAGGCAGTTTCTCACGTCCAACTTTGTGTTTAGTATCTCTGTGGTTTTTGTTAAACTTGAGTAAATTTTTCTCTTGTTTCTCTCTAAGTTAGGTCAGTGGGTTAAACTAAAGTTTAGTTAGTAGTCTATTAAATAGAGGCATGACAGGGCACCTCAGTCCCGTCCAATGCACATCCTGTGTCATGTGGGAAGTCCAGGATACGTCTTGTGTCCTGGACAACCACATGTGCAGGAAGTGTCATCAGCTGTAGGAGCTCGAGCTCCGGGGTTTGGAGCTTAAGCAGCGGCTGGCGTGACGTCACTGCAGTGCATTCACGAGGCTGAGAGCTTCATGGATAGTATGTTTCAGGAGGTGGTCACCTCACAGCTTAAGAGTTTGCAGGCAGAGAGGGAATGGGTGACTGACAGACAGAAGAGGAGGACCAGACAGGTAGTGCAGGAGTCCTCTGAGTGCATCTTGCTCTCCAACTGGTATTCTGTTCTGAATACTGGTGAGGGCAATGGTTCCTCTGGGGAGAACAGCCAGAGCCAAGTCCATGGGACCATGGGTGGCTCAGCTGTACAGGGAGGGAGGAGGAAGATCAGAAAAGCAATAGTGATGGGGGATTAAATAGTTAGGGGAACAGACAGGTGTTACTGCGGCCGCAGACGTGACTCCAGGATGGTATGTTGCCTCCCTGGTGCCAAGATCAAGGATGTCACTGAGCGGCTGCAGGACATTCTGAGGGGGCAGGGTGAACAGCCAGAGGTCGTGGTCCATATCGGTACCAATGACATAGGTAGAAAGAGGGATGAGGTCCTGCAGGCAGATTTTAGGGAGCTAGGAAAGAGATTAATAAGCAGGAACTCAAAGGTAGTAATCTCTGGTTTACTCCCAGTGCCACGCGCTAGTGAGTACAGAAATAGGAGGACAGAGCAGATGAATGCATGGTTGGAGAGATGGTGCAGGAGGGAGAGCTTTAGATTCCTGAGGCATTGGGACTGTTTCTGGAAGAGGTGGGACCTGTACAAGCCGGATATGTTGCACCTCAACAGGGCCGGGACCAATATCCTCGCAGGGAGATTTGCTAGTGCTGTTGGGGAGGGTTTAAACTAGCTTGGCAGGGGGATGGGAACCCGAGCATAGATTCAGAAGGGAGAGAAGCAAAGCTGGAAATGGAAGGCAGTAAATTAGTAAGTGAGTTTGGAAGGCAGAGGAAGCAAAGGCTAGAAAATAGACAACAAAGGGCTTTAGTAGTGCTTAATGGTACAGGAAACTCTTTATTAACCGGCACCCAAATATCCGGAAATCTCTCTTAACCGGCAAAATTCTTGAGTAGGTAACCGGGTTTTCCTTCATCTCTCGTTTAAAATTAACTTAAAAAAAAACCCCGAGGCGTTTGCCTTGTATCGGAGCGTGTAGATTGGGAGGGGAATGTGCAGCCCGGGTAGGCAGCGGACACGACAGATGGTCAGCTGGCGGTTCCCGGGGAGACGGAGCTCCGAATGCAGGCGCATGTCAATGTGTACGGGGCTCTCGTACGTTGGGAGATATAACTCTCCATTATCCGGACTTTTTGATTAACCGGCACCACGCCGGTCCCGTCGGTGCCGGTTAATAAAGAGTTTCCTGTATATACTTCAATGTAAGGAGTCTAATGAATAAAGCAGGTGAGCTGAGGGCACAGATAGACATGTGGAAGTATGATATCATAGCAATTACTGAAACATGGCTGAAAGAAGGGCAGGAATGGCAACTCAACATTCCTGGTTACAGGTTTTCAGACGAGATAGAGAGGGGGATAAAAAAGGAGGAGGGTCTCAAAATTGTTTAAAGAAACAGTTACAGCTGTGAGGAGGGATGATATGCTAGAAGGATCATCAAATGCGGCCATATGGGTTGAACTGAAGAACAAAAAAGGGGCAATTACACTGCTGGGAGTGTACTATAGACCCCCAAATAGTCAGAGGGAGATAGAAGAGCAAATATATTGGCAAATTTCTGTGCAGTGCAAAAACAATAGGGCAGTAATAGTAGGGGATTTCAACTACCCTAACATTAACTGGGATAGAATTAGTGTAAAAGGTATAGAGGGCACAGAATTTTAAAATGCATTCAGGAGAACTTTTTAAATCCGTACATAGCAAGCCCAACAAGAGAGGGGGTGGTTCTGGACTTAGTTTTAGGGAATGAAGCTGGACAGGTGGAAGGGGTGTCAGCATTTTGGTGGTAGTGATCATAATTGAGTTAGATTTAGCATAGTTATGGAAAAGGACAAAGATAGATCAGGAGTAAAAGTTTTCGACTGGGGAAAGGCCAAGTTTATTAAGCTGAGATGTGATTTAGCAAAAGTGGACTGGAAACAGCTACTTGAAGGTAAATCAGTGTCAGAGCAGTGGGAGGCATTCAAGGAGGAGATAGTGAGGGTGAAGAGCTTATATGTTCCCACAAAGGAAAAGGGTGGGGCTCCCAAATCTAGAGTCCCCTGGATGTCATGGGGCATACAGGGTAGGAAGAGACAACAAAGGGAAGCTTATGTCAGATACCGAGAGCTAAATACTGCAGAAAGCCTAGAGGAGTATAAAAAGTGCAGGGGTGAAATTAAAAAGGAAATTAGAAAAGCAGAGAGAGGTCATGAAAAAATATTGGCAAATAAAATCAAGGAAAACCCAAATATATTTTATAAATATATAAAGAGCAAGAGGATAACTAAAGAAAGAGTAGGGCCTATTATCGACCAAAAAGGAAGCTTGTGTGTGGAGGTGGAAGACATGGGTAAGGTTCTTAATGAATACTTTGCGTCTGTCTTCACAAAAGAGAGGGATGATGCAGACATTGTAGTTAAGGAGGAGAAGTGTGAAATATTAGATGAGATAAACATAGTGAGAGAGGAAGTATTAAGGGGTTTAACACCTTTGAAAGTAGATAAATTGCCAGGCCCGGATGAAACGTATCCCAGTTTGTTAAGAGAAGCAAGGGAGGAAATAGCGGAGGCTCTGACCATCATTTTTCAATCCTCTCTGGCTACAGGTGTGGTCATGATGCGGAGATACAGGTGTGGTGCCAGAGGACTGGAGGACTGCTAACGTTGTATCGTTGTTTAAAAAGGGAGAAATGGATAGACTGAGTAATTACAGGCCAGTCAGCCTAACCTCGGTGGTGGGCAAATTGTTGGAAAAAATTCTGAGGGACAGTATTAATTCTCATTTAGAAAAGCACGGATTAATCAAGGACAGTCAGCATGGATTTGTTAAGGGAAGGTCGTGTCTGACTAACTTGATTGAATTTTTTGAGGAGGTAACAAGGAGGGTTGATGAGGGTAGTGCATTTGATGTAGTCTACATGGATTTTAGCAAGGCTTTTGAGAAGGTCCCACATGGCAGACTGGTCAGAAATGTAAAAGCCCACGGGATCCAACGGTAAGTGGCAAGTTGGATCCAAAATTGACTCCGTGGCAGGAAGCAAAGGGTAATAGTCGACGGATGTTTTTGTGACTGGAAGGCTGTTTCCAGTGGGGTTCCACACAGCTCAGTATTAGGTTCCTTGCTTTTTGTGGTATACATCAATGATTTAGACTTCAATGTAGGGGGCATGATTAAGAAGTTTGCAGACGATACAAAAACTGGCCGTGTGGTTGATAGTGAGGAAGAAAGCTGTGGACTGCAGGAAGGTATCAATGGACTGGTCAGGTGGGCAGAAAAGTGGCAAATGGAATTCAATCTGGAGAAGTGTGAGGTAATGCATTTGGGGAGGGCTAACAAGGCAAGGGAATACACAATAAATGGTAGGATACTGAGCAGTGTAAAGGAACAGAGGGACCTGGAGTGTATGTCCACAAATCCCTGAAGGTAGCAGGACAGGTAGATAAGGTGGTTAAGAAGGCATACGGGATACTTTGCTTTATTAGCCGAGGCATAGAATATAAGAGCAGGGAGGTTATGCTTGAACTGTATAAAGCATTAGTTAGGCCACAGCTAGAGTACTGTGTACAGTTCTGGTCACCACATTACAGGAAAGATGTGATTGCACTAGAGAGGGTACAGAGGAGATTTATGAGGATGTTGCCAGGACTGGAGAATTTTAGCTTTGAGGAAAGATTAGATAGGCTGGGGTTGTTTTCTTTGGAACAGAGGAGGCTGAGGGGAGACTTGATTAAAGGTGTATAAAATTATGAGAGGCCTAGATAGAGTGGATAGGAAGGACCTATTTCCCCTAGCAGAGAGATCAATAACCAGGGGGCAGAGATTTAAAGTAATTGGCAAAAGGATTAGAGGGGAGTTGAGGACAGCTTTTTTTCACCCAGAGGGTGGTGGGGGTCTGGAACTCACTGCCTGAAAGGGTGGTAGAGGCAGAAACCCTCATCACATTTAAAAAGTACTTGAATATGCACTTGAAGTGCCGTAACCTACAAGGCTACAGACCAAGAGCTGGAAAGTGGGATTAGGCTGAATAGCTCTTTTTCGGCCGGCACAGACACGATGGGTCGAATGGCCTCCTTCTGTGCCGTAAATTTCTATGATTCAATGATTCAACTTACAGGGCAAAAACTGTTTGAGCTGAAGGGTGCAGGACAAAATCTAACTAATGGCACATGCCATGAGATGCCCCACTCCAGCAAGATTTGGGCCAATATATATGCATTTCCCTTTTTGTACAATTAATTATTTAGATAGCATAAACTAGTTCACTTTGTGATACATATGCCTCTAATTTGCTGAATTATTAGCCTATGTACCAACTTGTGATTGTTAAAAATGTAAAGAAACAATCTTGAGGA
Organism: Squalus acanthias; assembly: GCA_030390025.1. NCBI lineage: Eukaryota > Metazoa > Chordata > Chondrichthyes > Squaliformes > Squalidae > Squalus > Squalus acanthias. Next base: position 52,632,432 of record CM059427.1, read on the forward strand.
CTATGAGCTTTGACCAAAATTGTCTGAAAATAGCACATTGGGAAGTGTGAGGAATTACGATAGAATGTCCAAGGAGACACCAGCTGACAATCAACACTTGTTTTGTTAAACAGATTCAAGACTGAAAACATCATGGCCACAAATGCATTAATGAATGAATTAAATTTCATTAAGTTAAGTTTTGTTGTACTAAAACAGAAAGGAGCATCTAGGAAGAATGCTTTTTCTTCAAAGGACTTGTCCAGTATCTCTGGAAAAAATGTATGCAGCAATATATTTGTTGCCTTTTTTTTTTAAAGTCGAACTTGATGCCTTAATATCGAGCCACCATTTTAGGTCTCCTTCTCCTGTATAACTGCTCCAGTGATGCCACAGATGGCCTACACCCAGAATGGTTCCATTCATTTTTAACACAGCAAATGTAGCATTTGATGTTAAATAAACTATTGATTTGCAAACCTGCATGTCATAAGAATTGGTGATTGGTGATTCCATTACACGGGACACAGAAGCCTACCTAGACTGGGTGTTCAGTTTTAATTTGTAATCAGAACATGTTTATATTTACACTGCTGCATCCTGTCACGCTGCAGTTGCACAGTTGCATGCCTGGAATATGGTAACACAAGGAGCAAAGTGACTAGTAAAAATGCCTTGCTGGTCAATAGACTAAAAGATGAACTAATGTATGGTTGAAGTGAATAGTATAGACGCATTTAAGGGGAGGCTAGACAAGCATATGAGGGAGAAGGGAATAGAGGATTATGCTGATAGATTTAGATGAGGAAAGACGGGAGGAGGCTCAAGTGGAGCGTAAACGCCGGCATGGACTGGTTGGACCAAATGGCCTGTTTCTGTGCCATATATCCTATGTAATCCTATGTAATCTCACAGAGATGGGCTTCTAATTGAGATATGACTCTTATAAAAATGTGTTGAAGAATCTGAGATGTGATAGATTACTGAAACTGAATTAAAAACCCAGAGTTGTCATCAGTGATTCGTGTCCTTCGCATTTTAATTTAGACAGAATTTCTTTAACCAAAATATGCCTCGTTTACTGCTTCTTGTTTCAATCTTTCATGGGCCAATCATTTGTCACATTATGAATTAGCATTTGTAAAAAATACATTTTGATTGACCGTTACCACAAGATGGCACTCAACAAGAACATAACTCACAAAGGACCAATTTCCATTTTATGTTAATCTGTCTTCATTTGAATTTTTATAAAATATGCATTAAGAGATTGAGATATTATCATACATTTAGAAAACTTTCAAAATGAATACCGAAATGATGACAAAATGACATACTGATGGTCTTCAATTTTATTTCCCGACACTGCTTTCATAGTAAATCCAAATTTCAAGACTGTTTGAAAGAACAACATGTGTATTATTCATTATCAAATTATTACAATTCAAATAGATGACAGCAATATTAATCATTAAATTGCAGTACTCCTTGGTTGGCTGTGCAGAAATGATTCTTTTCAATTTTTGCAGCAGTTCTTCATGTTAAAAGTTTCTGATCTCACTTGGACAGTTGATGAAAATACCGAGCTAAAGCAAAATGTAAGGGGGTGGCGGCGGGGGCGGGGGGGCTGCGAAATGGAAAATCAGGGAACAAATTAAGACAGGACAGTGTGATAGATCCCCTTGTGACTAGTCAATCAGTGACCTTGGAAAAGATCGGAGAGCGGATTGAAAGCCTGTACTGGATTAGTGGATAATTCAACCATTTTAATTTCACAGTGCCTGATAAGTTTACAAATGGACACATTGATACAGCAGGGCTAAATTCATCGGCCCGGATTATGTGGGGCCGATGACGGCGTACGCTGTCGTAAGCCCTCAGAAAGGCCCCGCAAGTTCCGGAGGTTTCCGCATGCGCTGCGCCTGCGTGAAAACCCGCAACTTGTGAGCTGTCAAGGTTCACCTTAGCAGATCGTCCGTGTGCGCACCAAAAACACTTCCACTGGCGCAGAGTTGGGCTATTTGCCCAACTGCTACTCAGCGAATGCCAACAAAACCCTTACACCTGGTAAAAGCAGGCATAGGGCCTACTTTTACCAGCGTAAGGGTTAAAATAAATGTTAAATTAAAAAAATTTAATGATTAAAACATACAAAAACATTTAAAATTAGTTTATGTAAATTTTGGGCAGGATTAAAATGTTTAGCACTATTTTTCAAAAAATTTAATTTTTATTTTAAATGCTTAATTAAAGGGGCTTTTAATTAATTTTGAACATGGGAATATTTATTTTTATTAGAGTGGTGTTAATTATTTATTTATTTGGGGATTTCTCATAAGCTTATGGGGATTCCGTTCGTAAATGGAATCCCCATAAGCTTATGAGGAATCTCCCTTTCTAATTGGTTGACCCACGTGATCCCAAGGATGCTTCCGAACCGCCTGCGTCCCTGGGATCCGTGAGCCTTTATGTAGGCATATGCCTGCAGGCCCAGGACCCGAAGAACCAACAGGTAGGTTTGTAAGTTTTTGGGGGTCGGAGGCATTCTCCAGAGGTACGCCTCCGGCTGCAAATTTCAGGCCATTATCGCCCCAAAACAGGCACGAATCTCAGTGCGCTGGAAGAGAGAGGCCTGATAACTGTCCAAAATTTGTCCTCAAGCCTCATCATAGTAATACAGACAAGCCACAATCTGGCGTCCCAATGTAGCTCGTTTGTCGGAGTATAACTAATATTGGCCAGCACCAAGGCACACAGGTAAGTCCAGCGGGAGAGGCGATTGGGATTAGAGGCGAGGGCAGGCTGGCAGCGGCCCACAGTTGTTTGGTGGAGCCAGGAAGAGCACTCCCAGTCCTTCTAACTCCACAAATACCACGTTCTTGTAAATTTTGAGGCCTTTTTCCAAGCGGCCTCCAGTGGTCCCTTTAAGGACCGCTGGTTAGGTTGTTCAAGACCTAGAAATATCAGTAGGAGCTTATGCATTGCAAGCTCCAAGTAGTCCAGATGAATTTATCAATTCGGGTCTGAAATGGGCATTGGAGCCTCATTTGAAAAAAAGACCCTGACCAATTTAGCAGAGGCCCAAACATAAGTGCAGATCGGGCACAAGCCTCTATCCTGCTCTCACTGTGCCCAATGTCATGGAGGCAAGAATGTTAAATTTCAAACCTAGTGGCAGAGCTTGCTGGTACTCCAAATAGGGTTCCCAACCCTCCCGTTTTGGGCGGGAATCTACCCGAATGGGTGATTGGTATCCCGAGTGCTGCTGCTGGTGAGTCGGGAGGAACAGTTCTTGTAAGAGCAGTTCGTGTATGCACCGTATCCTGGCTGTTGTGGCTTGCAAACAAACCACGTTGTCTGAGCCCTGCTGGTTCCCCCGCTATTCGGAACGCACTGCTTCATTGCCGGTTGTGATGATGACAGCATCCGGGTCAATGTAAATTGCCTGGATACTGCGTGAGTCCTGAGAGAGCAATTGGGAGAGGGAGCAAGAGAGAAACAAACTGGGGAGGAAGAGAGAACAACACAAACTGGGGAGGGAGAGAGAGAACAACACAAACTGGGGAGGGAGAGAGAGAACAACACAAACTGGGGAGGGAGAGAGAGACCAACACAAACTGGGGAGGGAGAGAGAGAACACCATAAACTGGGGAGGGAGAGAGGGAACAACACAAACTGGGGAGGGAGAGAGAGAACAACACAAACTGGGGGGGGGGGAGAGAGGGAACACCATAAACTGGGGAGGGAGAGAGAGAACAACACAAACTGGGGGGGGGGGAGAGAGGGAACAACACAAACTGGGGAGGGAGAGAGAGAACAACACAAACTGGGGAGGGAGAGAGAGACCAACACAAACTGGGGAGGGAGAGAGAGACCAACACAAACTGGGGAGGGAGAGAGAGAACAACACAAACTGGGGAGGGAGGGAGAGAAACACAAACTGGGGAGGGAGAGAGAGAACAACACAAACTGGGGAGGGAGAGAGAGAACAACACAAACTGGGGAGGGAGAGAGAGAACAACACAAACTGGGGAGGGAACAACACAAACTGGGGAGAGAACAACACAAACTGGGGAGGGAGAGAGAGAACAACACAAACTGGGGAGGGAGAGAGAGAACAACACAAACTGGGGAGGGAGAGAGAGAACAACACAAACTGGGGAGGGAGAGAGAACAACACAAACTGGGGAGAGAACAACACAAACTGGGGAGAGAACAACACAAACTGGGGAGGGAGAGAGAACAACACAAACTGGGGAGGGAGGGAGAGACCAACACAAACTGGGGAGGGAGAGAGAACAACACAAACTGGGGAGGGAGAGAGAACAACACAAACTGGGGAGGGAGGGAGAGAAACACAAACTGGGGAGGGAGAGAGAGAACAACACAAACTGAGGAGGGAGAGAGAGAACAACACAAACTGAGGGAGGAGAGAGGGAACAACACAAACTGGGGAGGGAGAGAGAGAACAACACAAACTGGGGGAAGGAGGGAGACAGAAACAAACTGGGTGATGGAGAGAGCAACACAAACTGCAGGGAGGGTGAGTTCATGTCAGCTTGTGATGTGCGCTGTTGTATAATGTGTTTTGTTCCGGGAGTCAGGCTGCTTTGCTGAGGACTGAGCCTCACCTCCTCCCTGAGGATGGGCTTCAGTGGTGGGGTATGGGAATCAGTGAATTGAATTAGGTTTGATTTTGGTTTTATTTATTATTTTTATAACTTGCTGTGCATTGTAAAAAGTCATAAAATTGTATGAAACTTTAATAGAAGTTACTTGTATCGATGGTGTTTTTGTTGAATCAGTGGTTTGGATTTTCATGGTGTTTCTCATTACAGCTGATACTGTAGAAACATCACAGAAGTAGTTTAATTTAAACATTACTTATCCTTAAATCTTTCTATTCTTTTGTGTTCTTTCTTTGATTTATAAATTACGTTATTTACTTCACTTTAAAACAAAAGGTCAAATATTTTATGGGGCTTGGTGATATTGAGATACTCAACTAAGATAAATGCAATAACATTTGCAAACAATGGGCAAAAGTCATGTGATCAAATGTCATATGATCAAATCTCCAGGGATACTCAATCCAGAGTTGGGAACCCTAATTCCAAAGCACTGGAGCATGCAGCAAAAACAGGGCCTTGATTTCACTTGTGCTGTGTAAGGGTGGTCAAAAAACAGAGTAAAGGATCTTCTGTGAACAGCTCTTACTCATCTAATTTCAGCTAACAGTCACTGTCCAGATTCACAGATAAATAATGATCACTTGGGCAAGCTGCTGGAGAGCACCAGTGCCAGTGGAACTGTACTCCAGTAAAGAGCCAATGGGCTAAATTTTTACCTTCACCAGTGCTGGTTGGTCTTGTGGTAGAGGGAATCACCTGGCTGTTGTGGAACCTGTCTGATTTACATTCAATGAAATGAAAATCAGGTGGGTTCTACGATGAGCAGGTGATTCATTCTGCCTGGTTACTGCCCAGGTGGTGAATGGGAATACTGGGAGAAAAATTCATCCTTTAGCATCACCCGTTATCGCCAGTAGATGGTGCGAATGGGACACTAGACCAGTATCGCCCGGCCAAGGCGAATCCAGCACCGCACGTCAAACCCAGCCCTCCCCCCCCGTAACGCCGCCTGTAAAAGGGATCGCCGGGAACATCAACGCCAGGGAGATCATGACGTCAGTGAGCGTGCAATGCTCATTGACTGCCCGATTTGCAAAATTGATTCTCGCCACCTATCCCACCACCTGGAGTAAACACCGACAGGGAGAGCTGGCATGCAGCACCAGAAAGCCGGCTCCAAGGACGTTATTTAAAGGGATCATCAGTAATCACCCGCAACTGTCAGGTTAGTGCAGTTTCAGTGTTTTTTTTTGTTAGTTTCACCCACTGCAACAGTTTCATTCAGTTATTTCAAGGTTCTTTTGTATCAGGAGTTTCTGGCAACTAAAAAGTAACTACATTTATTCTTCAAAGATTCAAAATGCTACACTTGGTAACATTAATGGGGGCTGTACTGGCAGTCGATCTCGCCCTCCAGGATCTACAGTGGAGGGAGCAGAGGCAGCGAGAAAGACTGGAATATGTGCCCAGAGGGAGGAGGAGGGCCATCAGGCCTCTCAACAGGAGGCCTTACCCTCCGAGGGTATTCCAAAAGCACTTCTCCTACCTCCAATTAAGTGAGGAGCAGTGTATTAGAAGGAAGTGGTCACAGAACTCTGCCACCTCCTGCAACCAGACTTCCAGCCTCAGACCAGGGTGACCACGGCTCTCTCAGTGGCAGTCAAGATCACCGTCACCCTCAATTTCTTCACCAGCGAATCCTTCCAGTCTGCAACAGGAGACATAGCTAACATCTCGCAGTTCGCCGTCCATTGCTGCATCCAGGAGGTCACAGAGGCTCTCTACAGTAGGAGAAGGGAATAAATTTCCTTCCCCATCACCAGTGAGAAGCAGGATGAGTGGCATGTGGCTTTGCCAGGATAGCGGGATTCCCCATGGTGCAGGGTGCCATTGACTGCACCCATGTGGCTTTGCGGGCACCGCAAAACAATCCTGAGATCTTCCATAACCACAAAGGCTTCCACTCACTTAATGTGCAGTTGGTGTGTGACCACACACAGCGAGTCCTCAATGCGCATGCCCTGCTATTCTGACAGCAGCCACGATGCCTTCATCCTGTGCCAGACCGGTGTGCCAGCACTCTTCCAGTGACCACGTCAAGCTCGCGGCTGGCTGGTCAGAGACAAGGGCTACCCGCTCTCCACCTGGCTCATGACTCCACTCCGCAACCCCAACACTCCTGCCCAGCACTCATATACTGAGAGCCATGCTGCCACCAGGAACATCATTGAGCAGACCATCGGGGTGCTCAACCAATGGTTCCGCTGCCTTTACCGCTTGGGAGGAGCCCTCCAGTACTCAGCTGAGCGGGTGTCCCATTGCATGGTAGTCTGCTGCATGCTCCACAACTTGGCCATCATGAGGGCCCAGCCCTTGCCACCAGGGATTGCAGGACCACCTCAGGAGGAGGAAGAGGGAGAGGAGGAGGATGAGGAGAAAGAGAAAGATGAGGGGGACGATGAGGAGGAACAGGAGCGAGGGAGCAGGCAGCCACTCAATCGACCTTCTGGAAGGGTGGTCCGTGACCGCGTCATCAGACTGCGGTTCAAATGAATTAAACCCCAGATCCCCGTTGCTCACCACATTCCTCTCATTCTATCCCTGTCGCAGGCCATATCACAGCGCAAAGCTGAAATGAGACACACCACAAAAGAATCCAAACTGAATGACTACATTTATCGAACATCAGTGAACACATATTTACACCAAATATATTTACAATTCACCCTTGTGCAATCTCTTAGTGCCTGTCGTTACTGTGCCTTTGCCTACTCTAGTGCTCCTATGAAGTGTTGGCCCAGCGGCTGCAGCACGGCTGGTGGAAGGCTGCTGAGTGTCCATGCGGGAGACTTCAGACGGCCTTGCAGGACGCCCTCGACCAGCTCTGGGCCTGGAAGGCCTGGTTGTAGACTGCACCACCTCGGCATAGGCGGCAGCAGTCTGGGCTGGCTGGATGACAGGCAGTGACAAGGGCAATGGCGGAGTGGCAGTGATGGGAGCAGGAATGCTGTCATCCTGAGAGAGGACAGCAGGTTCCTGCTCCACTGACCCACTGCCACTCCCCCGGGGCAGCACCTCAGCATCCCTACCAATCTGTTGGAGCACAGATTGCTGGCCTACTGCGACACTGTGAAAGCCCTGGTCGACGGTGGTAGACCCAGCCACGATGGCAGCAGTCAGAGCTTGCGTGACATCAAGCTGAGACTGCATGAGAGCAGTCTGAGATGGGATGCCACCAAGCATAGACTGCATTACAGCACTAAGATGTTGCATCGCTTCTGCCTGTGCTGCAATGGAAGCTGCCAGATTGCCCATCACACGCGGCATCAGGTCTGGGTCGCCACGGTCTGGGAGTCTACCATCCTTTGCAGACTGGAACTGATGGACTCCATGGTGTACGCAGAGCCTTGTGCAATGTTGAAGGCGAACTCCTCCACGCTCCTTATCATTGCCGAGAGGCTCTCGGGCACCCTTGCCATTGCACCTAGCATCTCCATGTGTATGCCCATCACCCTTCTTCTGAAGGCCTCTCCATCGAGGTCGTCATCTGAGTCCTGTGCAGCAGAACTTGAGCGCGAACTTGGCCTCTGGGGAGCTGGCCCCCAAGGTACCCTTTCCCCCTGGCCTTGCAGCAGCCCACTCGTCCCCACTGCCTCACCCTGTGAAGGTCCCGCTCCTACTCTGGCCACTAAAGAACAGGCAGTGCCAGTTTCTGAGCTGGTGTCTGCGGGTGAGGATGCAGTAACGCGGTGTGTTCTTCCTCTCCTCTTCTCCCGCCTCACGCTCTACAGTGCCCTCAGGGACAGGCTGCTCAGGTGCTTGCTGATTATCACAAGAGTCGGGTTAAGGTGAGAGGAGGGGGGCAGTAAGGAGAACTGCATGCATACAGCATGATAAGCTGGAAAGTGCGAAACGCTTGTAGGGTGAGGGGGAAGTGGGATGTGAGAAGAAGGAGTAGGGATGACCATATCGTTGTTGTCCCCAATGGGGTCAACATCACTGGTGGCCACGGCGCCCACCACCTGACGCCCAATGATTTCCAGCACTCAATTTTCCAGCGCATACGGTGGTTGGGTGTCGGCTTGTTCCCTGCCTGTGCGCTCCTGCTCCCTCCTGTTGTGAGCCACCTTGGCCTGCAAGAGAAAGTAAAGTGTGTGATTGAGTTTGAAGCAATGTGTTTGGGTGATGTGCCTGCCATAGTTGAATAGCTGTCATTGTGTGCAAGGTGTGAGATGTGGTTGTGAGTGTTGGTAGGTAGAGATTGTTGGTGGGTGAGTGCTGGGTGTGTGGTACTTTGGGCAGTGTGTGAAGATTGTGGTACAGATAGTGGTATGTAGCATTAGTTGAAGCATTCACTCACTCTGACCCTAAGTGAAGTTGTTAAATTTCTTCCTGCACTGTGTGTGGGTCCTGGGGACCACAGTGCTGCCCAAGACGTGCTCCGCTACCTGCCTCCACATGGTGCAGAAGGCTTGTGGCGAGGGCCGCCTGCCATTTGCCAGGTAGAACACCGCCCTCCGTCTCTCCAAAGTGAAACCCAATGCCTCCAATGCTTCATCGGAGAATCTGTGGGCTCTCTCCCTGGGGCATGGATCTGCCATGAGCACACCTGGTTCAATCCTTCGGCTCCTTCTACTTGTCCTGCTTCTGCTTGCTGAGGCAGCTGTACAGCCAGCAAAGCTGAGAATGAGGTGTTGCTGCATCAATGAACCTCCCCTTTAAGAAGTGAAAAAAGCCTGTGGCAGTGATGAGTTGCGATTAGACTGCACCCGATATTGGTCCACCCTTTGAGTGTAACACCTTTGAGCTTGGGTTTTAAGACTTGATTTAGGACTCCAATCATTTTATTGAGCAGTGAGCATAAATTTTGCGTGTAGTCTAAAGCATTTGCGCCTGGTGCTAATTCTCAAACTTTTCTACTGACACTGCCCATTCCTTGGCTATAATGAATTTCTAGCCCATTATTCCTCACGTTTTTAGGAAACGATGGAAGGGGTAAAAATTGGAAAAATTAGTAGTTTGTATTTATGTTATGCCACATTGGTTCCACATGAGTCAGAGTTAGCTACTTTTAAAAGTCTGTCTCAGAAGGATTCACTCTTTTACAATGATAGAACTAGCAAAAGACTTTCATAATGTGTGCATCTTAAGACCAGAGATTTCTGATTAAATGATTGTGATGACAAGTGTAACATATGGTTATTTGGATGCACACATTATAATCCATTTGAGTCTCTGATCATTTCTTTCAACTTCTTATCTGGAATCACGCTATGAATTTTAGCTATTTTAATTAGCAAAAGAAGCAGAGGGCGATCAGGAGATTTTTTTGTGCAGCGAGTTGTTATGATCTGAAAGGGTGGTGGAAGCAGATTCAATATTAACTTTCAAAATTGAATTGGATAAACACTTGAAAAGGAAAAGTTTGCAGTGCTATGGAGATAGAGCGGTGGCGTGGAACTAATTGCACAGCTCGTTCAAAGAGCCGGCAACAGCACGATGGGCCGAATGGCCTCCTTCTGTGCTGTAAGATTCTACGCTCAGAATAAACATAGTTTGCAATTTAGGCATAATTTGTTTTGATACCTAAATATATTTGCATTGGAGAATTCTTATCTACTTTTTCCACAAATAAATCCCTATTGTGCCTCCAATTTTCCATACGGTGCAGTGAATCCAAAAAGATACGAATCAAAGTAATATAGGACTGGAAAATGCAAATATTCAATAGCAATTGAAATATAGAAATATCAGGCACTCTGACACTACTAACTGATTTGCATAATGGTTACAGACAGGAATGGTTAATTTGGGCTTGGTCTTGTGCACCTGAGAAATTATTCTGCCTTCTCCTCAGTGCCCTTGTCCAAGGAAGCTGCTGTTGTGGAACAAAACAAGAGAACAAATTGGACAAATTTCAAGTAGCCCTGAACTGCTGGCGCTCAAGCATACAATTTTCCCTTCAGATTTGTAGCCAAATGAAACTGGTCATGCCACTGTACAGATAAGCCTTCATGAAGCTAATCTTAACAGCATGCAAGCATGATGAATTTCGTAACAGCAACATTTATTCAAAGTCAGAGCACAGCACCTAACAGAACCACACAGCCATCTAAAACCTATTGTAACATTAATAATGATTTCACAAAAAGAGAAACACTGAACTGAGAAGAAAGTGACAAACCTAAACATGGATAGTTCCTGCATTAGCCCACTCCCTAGGGCTCACAGTCGTCCTGTATTACTTTGATGAGTAATTTTTTTGGAATCACTGCCCTGTATGGAAAATTGGAGGCACAATAGGGATTTATTTGTGGAAAAAGTAGATAAGAACTCTCCATATTGATGGAAAAACTGACAATAGATATTTTCCTTTCTTCCATAGCTTTAGCTTTAGCATGCTTCACCTGATGAAAGAGCAGCGCTCCGAAAGCTTGTGATTTCAAATAAAGCTGTTGGACTATAACCTGGTGTTGTGCGACTTCTCACATTTAGCATGATAAACACACATCAGAGAAGCATCATTACGTATTTGATTCAAGTTGATCAAGCCTAAGGGGCTCATGGGAACATTATTATTGTCTTGGGTTTATAATTGTTCACAGATGTGAATTGTGCAAATTAGTTTTGTCTTGCAGTTCAGCATTAATCCATTAGACGTCTCAGTGCTCTATATATAATGGCAGAATGATAACTGAGATTTGTCAGCACTCAAACGAGTCTGCAGAGCAGGAAACGCGCAGTCTGTTCCCATTAAGGGTGCAGTTGATTTTTTATATGTTTTATAGATTTACAGAGCAATATGCCAACTTTCATAACTTGGTTTCCTAGTAAAACAAGTGGTCATTCTAGTTATTCTAATTCGCTTGTCAAAATTTTACTTGACTTCTAATTGTGGTTCAAATTCAGTAAAGTAACAATGCAATGTCCCTGATTTTTTTTAATTCCTAGCACAGTAAGCACTAGTAAAAAGAAAAAAGACTTCAATTTCTGGAAATACAAAATAAAAATAGAAATAGCAGGAAATACACAGCAGGTCTGTCAGCAGCTGTAACGAGAAAAGACAAATTAACATGTGATCTATACAAAGGATCTATACTCAGAGCATTTACCTATTTTTAATCTTTACAGATCCTGATGGATCTGTTGTGTTTCTGTTCTTATTACAGTAAGTGCTAATGTTAGTTGCTTTGATGCTAATTGGGTTTGCTGGTTGTTTAGGGTACTCCGTAATATAAACTTGGCATGCCTCCATGGGAGAATTCAAGACTGGCCTTATGCTTCCCAAGCCTCCTTTTGAACATTGAAGGAAATCCATTCAACTGTGACATACCTTGTACTTTCAAACATACATTTAAAAAAAAAATCTTTCATCCAATGTCTGATGAAGGGCAAGGATAGATTTGGATCACTTGGAGATTGAGAATCAGAATTGTTTACTGTGCATCTGATGCTGGATTCAACCAGAATTATAAATGGAACCCATATTCTTTTATTTTATAGAATAAACTCTTTTCACACAGACAGGTAGGTACTTACTGTGGGTCTGAGGAGTTAGGGTCTCTTCCTTCTACTGAGCCCATCTATCTTTCAACAGTGAGGCGACCACCTGCCTCAGCAGCTGCCTCTGAATGACTACGTGTGTGTCTCACTTTGACCTTTTCAGAAAACTCCTGAGTGATTAATACCAGCTCTAGGTAAGCATGACTGGAATAGGAAAATTGCATCTGTGGCATTGTTATGGTATTTACCTTTTCTTGTGTAAGTTAGAATTTTACTGCTTAGTAGGCTTTATCAGTGATATTTTGGAGGCAATACTGGCAGTAGTGGTGTTACTGTGACAGGTTACTGTAATACCACAGCTTGCTGAAATAAGTGCACTATGTTCCTCGAATCATTCCAATTGCAGTTTACAATTTAGACCAAACTTTGCTTCATCTTCTGTTAACTAGGTTTGTCTTTAAAAGAAATACATGTGCAAAAGGCACGCATATCTAGTACAAGTATTTAGGGGATTCTATGGTTACTCCACCCCCCTCCCCCATTACACTACCATACAAGTAGATAATGGGCAATTTGAGTCAACTGCTATAAAGGTAAGTGACACAGACAGCTAATGGGAGTGACTGAGACCACTGAATTGGAAAGAGTATCTATGGCAGACCTGAATTTGTAACACTGAATCATTTGCTGTTTATTCATGTATGTTCATGTTAATCCAAAATAAAAAGTTTGCAAAAATAAAAATGGAAAAGAATGATCAAATTTGACCTCCTTGATTTTCCTCCCTAAAATTTCTGTTGCTTACTTTTTTGACTCTTGTTCAAAGACAGTGTTGATAACCTCTGGGTGGGGAGAGGTGTTTGGAGAAGTTACTAATTCTACCATTGCACTAGTTGGCCTGGTGCAATTCTGGCACAATCTGCAGCAATGTGAGTAAGGAATGTGTACTTTTACCGCTTACACCACAATAAAAGACGGGTATAGAGCTCAATTTGCTCAAATATATAAAATGCAATCTATCGGCTCCCTGGTGTCCGCCTGTTTTCTAATGACTAAAAGGTGCTGACAGAACAATCAGCTATTTTAAAAAAAATGAAAAGGCTAAAAGGTATACTTTATGCCAGCTTATTATTCTGTGGTTAGTACTAAGATGTGAGACCTCTTAGAGGAAAACTCATTTACATGGATAAAAGCTAGGCTTCACATGAGCCACCATCATTTATATCAATACTGTTGAGATTGGGCAGGCACTGGTAGTGTTGTACTGCATTTTTGTTCCCAGCAGAATAGAAAAGTTCAGTGAGCACCAGCACCAGAGGTATAGTATAACACTCTCATTCGATCAACATCATGAGGGAACTGAATTAATATATACAGAGCCGAAGCCTAAACATCCTGAGCTCATGATGGTATCAGTTGATGTTAATCCTGTGCCTTACACCATTGGAATCAATAACTCCTCCAAGCCAGTAACCTCAATGATCACTCATCAGGACACAACTCTAAAAAGTAATAGGAATAACAAAAGTACATTTATTAAAAACTGGCTTTGAAGGTAATTATATTGCTTTGTAATGGTTTGATTTTTAAAAGGATCCTGATGGCAAGACTTGGTCCTGAAATCGCAAAGATTTGGTCGGTTGTGTACTCATAGGATTACATAGGATATACGGCACAGAAAGATGCCATTCGGCCCAACCAGTCCATGCTGGCGTTTATGCTCCACTCGAGCCTCCTCCCATCTTTCCTAACCTAAATCTATCAGCATAACACTCTATTTTCTTCTCCCTCATATGCTTATCTAGCCTTCCCTTAAATGCATCAACCACTTTTCGCTTCAACCACTCCCTGTGGTAGTGAGTTCCACATTCTCACCACTCTTTGGGTAAAGAAGTTTCTTCTGAATTTTCTATGATTTCTTGGTAACTATCTTATATCTTATATTGATGGCCTTTAGTTATGCTCTTCCCCACAAGTGGAAACACTCTCTCTGTATCCACTCTATCAAAACCTTTCATAATTTTAAAGACCTCTATTAGGTCACCCCTCAGCCTTCTTTTTTCAAGAGAAAAGAAACCCAGCCTGTTCATCCTTTGCTGGAAGGATGTATACCCTCGCATTTCTGGTATCATCCTTGTAAATCTTCTCTGCACCCTCTCCAATGCCTCTATATCCAGAACTGTACGCAGTACTCTAAGTGTGGTCTAACCGAGATTCAATACAGGCTTAGCATAACTTCCCTCTAGAAATAAACCCTAGTGTTTGGTTTGCTTTTTTTATGGCCTTGCTAACCTGTGTCACAACTTTTAGTGATTTGTGTATTTTTACTCCGAGATCCCTTTTTTTCCTCTACCCCACCTAGACTCGCACTCTTCAAGTAATAAGTGACCTCCCAATTCTTCCTACCAAAATGTAATACCTCACATTTATCTGTGTTGAACTTCATACTCGGTTGATCTATGTCAGTGGGGGTGGGGGGGGGGGGGGGGGGTGGCGGTGGTGCGCGGAAGGAGGTCTGAACTTGGAAAGAAGAGAAGATCTGCAAATTTTATGCCCAATTTAAAATTATGCCCTAATTTCTGCTGGAACTGTGGTAGGGTGTAAGATGTGCTTGCCGTGTCTAGGATTTTCAAGACATACTTGTAAAGAGAGGACTTTAAGATCTGTGGCATGCAAAGAAACAAACATGCAGCACAAAAAATATATAAAAAGAGCACTCATCCTGATATTTACAGAGTGCTAAGTTATGTAAAGCAGCTTTTGGAGATTCTTCATCTGTAACAGTGGAAACATCAGGTTCAAACTCCTCAGGGAAAATATCCTTTAATTTTCCCATTGAATGGTACTCCTACCCTCAACAGCACAGACATAAATTTGCACTCTCAACAATAGTGATTTTTCACCAGGCACCAATGTCCTCTAATATATTGCAACCTAAAACAAAAATAAAGGCACTTTAATGCCTTTTATTACTTCAAAAACTAACTCCAGGTCAGCACAAAATGTTTCTTGTGCTTCAAACATGAAAAGTAGCACAAATCTATCAGCATAATTAGGTTATGCCCTTGG
Organism: Squalus acanthias; assembly: GCA_030390025.1. Taxonomy (NCBI): domain Eukaryota; kingdom Metazoa; phylum Chordata; class Chondrichthyes; order Squaliformes; family Squalidae; genus Squalus; species Squalus acanthias. The sequence continues at coordinate 52,647,614 of CM059427.1, forward strand.
CCGCACCAACAGGGAACCAATCAGTTGCACCTTTACTCGGCAGCAAGCCCACTGCTAAGTCTCTCTGTCTCACTGTGACAGCTTTCAGCTGATAGAAATCTCCAGTCTTGAGCCCTTAGAGTTTTTCAGACAAGCATGAAGCAATTTTTAATAACCCTACTGCAACTCCAGTATTGTTAAAAACATCCTTCTTTGGGCACGACGCTCAATAGTTTCTCTCAAATTACTAAAGCTGGATATTCAAAATATTTTACCCTGTTCATCACCTGGGGGGAATGGCCTCTCTTTTCTCCCTGCTCTTGCATCTGAGAAATCTATTGATTCATTTCACAATTTAGGTTGGGAGGCTTTACCCTCCTTTCTCCTTCATCCTGACCAGAATACTCCTCCAGTCATTGCTAGCTACCAAGCATCCCATCCAACTAATATAAGTACAATTACTTTTGATGTCTGCCTCCCACAACATCACAGAACCTTGTCAGTGTTGCCTCTTTCTGGATGACAAATCTCTACATACGAAAATTGAAGCCTTAGGCACAGCCATCAATGCTTTTGTTTCATCCATCCAGCAAATCTTTATTCCTTCAACTAATATTCCAATACCTTCTCTAGAATATCCTACCAAGTTATCAAACCTAGTAAACCAGAAGTGGCTGGCCAACAACATCAAAAAAAGCCCTGTTTATAAGCAACAACATGGAAAAACAAGCGGAGAGGGACACAGGGTTGTCATAATTTAAGCATCCTTCAGTCATGTTGGTGGGGGGGGACCATTAATATGCAAAAGCCTGAAGTGGACACAAATGTTGAAAGCATAAAATTTATTTTCTTAGGAGGTGTGAAAACATATGTCTCCCTCTTCTCACCCCACTTGAAAATTTTGAGTTAACACTTTATCTGATGGATTTTCTAGCATTTTGCTGTCTACAATGGATCAGCCAATCCATTAGTCCTTCTCTCTTGGTACCTTCTCCCCAATTTTCCTGGGTATTTTGAATAAATAATTCTTAAGAATTAAATAACATTTCAGCCAAAACACACATTTTGGCCTGGATATTCTAAGCTCACCACTGAGGGAGAAGCCAGAAGCATTTAAAGCACTGCAGCAGCTTAAGAAGTGGAGCAGAAATTTTTTGGAAGTTAAGTCCTGCCTGAAACTTTTGTGACAAGAAGTATGCAAGTAGAGCGTCAATGCCCTGAGCTCCAAAGTTCAAACTTCTTTGTGGATGAAGTACTGAGACAAATAAGACAGAGGTCAGAGAAATTACATGGGATCAAGGGCAGGTACCCATCCAAAGGGAATGTCCAGACCACAGCAGTGGAAGGAGATGGCCATGGCAACTAGTGCTGCACCCACCACAGTACATTCCCAGCAGTCAGGACAAATTACAAGCACTAGGATCCTGGAGCTAGTCTCACCATCTAGCAAAAATTACAAATGATATACATATGCTATTTTATAGAATTTGTAACTTTCTTTTTGATGCCAAATGTTTGAATGATGTGAATTTACAAACAACAATTTAGCTTCTAAGCTGTGGCTCCCGCCTTATTTTCAACCATAATGCAGAGGAAACCAAATTCCGATCCTCACTTCAATGTGTCCCACTGGGTGCAGGGGTTCTAGGAAGTGGCAACCAATGTACATTGCAGGTGAACCATAGTGTGTCATGAGGTGACTTCTAGAAAAGATGGATGTTTGAATTCCTGCTGACATGAATCTACGAATGTGAACAAGCAGACTCTAGGTCTGAAATAGCCAGTCTGTGCAAAATGCAGACAGTTGACATGTGTCACAGACAAGCAATTATTGCGGGTCTTCCACCCTGTATATACAGGTTTGTCCGTAGACAGACTCAGACAGAAACCCTTAATTCACCAAAGCTTTCAATTCAAGTGTTGCCCAAATACTTGATAGCATATCATCAGAGGTAACAGTTATTAAGATGGCACCCTTTCTGCAGATTTTACACAAACCTCCAAACGTTCCAGCTTTGCGATCCCAGTCTCTCTGTGGGATAATATCAACACTATCTGGAGGAGGAGTCATAAGGAAACTATCAAATCTGTGCCTCAAGTTCATAAAATTGTAGAAGAATCTGTCTGAATCTTTATACTTTGTGCCTGTAGTGGATTGCACTGTTTGGTTCTGAAAGTCCTATTCCACTTCAGGAGATCTGTTCACAATGCCAACCCAGAACCCCGAACAAGAATCAGACACTATTGGTAAGTGATTGTATGCTCAAGGCTCCAATCAAGATTGGTATAGTCTGCATTTAAATCCACTGTGCAAGTTTTGTGCATCAAAGGGCACTTATGTCTTCGCCCAACTCTATTTGCTAAGACTCACTCTTCCTGAATGTTGCTCTTTTGGTATGCTTCTGTCGTGTGAGAACCAGAATGAAGGAAGAGGGTTTATCAACCTTGGTGTTCATTCTTCCAGGGAAGCATCCTCCATACACCGCACTCCCTTTTATCTATTCCCAAAAGACTTGGAAATGCTTTTATATATTTAAAAAATTATGTTATGGACCTACATACTCTAGCTTAAGTGAAAATGAATATATGATCTGGTATACTAACTGCCTTATTAGAGTGAAGGAATAACCAATCACATGTTGACAACACCACAACAACAACAACAATTTGTATTTATATAGCGCTTTTAATGTAGTAAAACGTCCCAAGATCCCAGGAGCATTATAAAACAAAATTTTTCACTGAATCACATAAGGAGATATTAAGCAGATGGAAGTAGACTTTAAGGAGTGTCTTAAAGGAAGAAAGAGAGGTGGAGAGGTTTAGAGAGGGAATTCCAGAGCTTAGGGCCTTGGCAGCTGAAGGCACGGCCACCAATAGTTGAGCGATTAAAATCCGGGATGCTCAAGAGGCCAGAATTAGAGGAGCGCAGATATCTCGGGGGGTTGTGGGGCTGGAGGAGATTACAGAGTTTGGGAGGGGCGAGGCCATGGAGGGATTTGAAAACAAGGATTAGAATTTTAAAATCCAGGCGTTGCTTTACAGTCATGTTGGTGGGGGGGACCATTAATATGCAAAAGCCTGAAGTGGACACAAATGTTGAAAGCATAAAATTTATTTTCTAAGGAGGTGTGAAAACATATGTCTCCCTCTTCTCACCCCACTTGAAAATTTTGAGTTAACACTTTATCTGATGGATTTTCTAGCATTTTGCTGTCTACAATGGATCAGCCAATCCATTAGTCCTTCTCTCTTGGTACCTTCTCCCCAATTTTCCTGGGTATTTTGAATAAATAATTCTTAAGAATTAAATAACATTTCAGCCAAAACACACATTTTGGCCTGGATATTCTAAGCTCACCACTGAGGGAGAAGCCAGAAGCATTTAAAGCACTGCAGCAGCTTAAGAAGTGGAGCAGAAATTTTTTGGAAGTTAAGTCCTGCCTGAAACTTTTGTGACAAGAAGTATGCAAGTAGAGCGTCAATGCCCTGAGCTCCAAAGTTCAAACTTCTTTGTGGATGAAGTACTGAGACAAATAAGACAGAGGTCAGAGAAATTACATGGGATCAAGGGCAGGTACCCATCCAAAGGGGATGTCCAGACCACAGCAGTGGAAGGAGATGGCCATGGCAACTAGTGCTGCACCCACCACAGTACATTCCCAGCAGTCAGGACAAATTACAAGTACTAGGATCCTAGAGCTAGTCTCACCATCTAGCAAAAATTACAAATTATATACATATGCTATTTTATAGAATTTGTAACTTTCTTTTTGATGCCAAATGTTTGAATGATGTGAATTTACAAACAACAATTTAGCTTCTAAGCTGTGGCTCCCGCCTTATTTTCAACCATAATGCAGAGGAAACCAAATTCCGATCCTCACTTCAATGTGTCCCACTGGGTGCAGGGGTCCTAGGAAGTGGCAACCAATGTACATTGCAGGTGAACATAGTGTGTCATGAGGTGACTTCTAGAAAAGATGGATGTTTGAATTCCTGCTGACATGAATCTACGAATGTGAACAAGCAGACTCTAGGTCTGAAATAGCCAGTCTGTGCAAAATGCAGACAGTTGACATGTGTCACAGACAAGCAATTATTGTGGGTCTTCCACCCTGTATATACAGGTTTGTCCGTAGACAGACTCAGACAGAAACCCTTAATTCACCAAAGCTTTCAATTCAAGTGTTGCCCAAATACTTGATAGCATATCATCAGAGGTAACAGTTATTAAGATGGCACCCTTTCTGCAGATTTTACACAAACCTCCAAACGTTCCAGCTTTGCGATCCCAGTCTCTCTGTGGGATAATATCAACACTATCTGGAGGAGGAGTCATAAGGAAACTATCAAATCTGTGCCTCAAGTTCATAAAATTGTAGAAGAATCTGTCTGAATCTTTATACTTTGTGCCTGTAGTGGATTGCACTGTTTGGTTCTGAAAGTCCTATTCCACTTCAGGAGATCTGTTCACAATGCCAACCCAGAACCCCGAACAAGAATCAGACACTATTGGTAAGTGATTGTATGCTCAAGGCTCCAATCAAGATTGGTATAGTCTGCATTTAAATCCACTGTGCAAGTTTTGTGCATCAAAGGGCACTTATGTCTTCGCCCAACTCTATTTGCTAAGACTCACTCTTCCTGAATGTTGCTCTTTTGGTATGCTTCTGTCGTGTGAGAACCAGAATGAAGGAAGAGGGTTTATCAACCTTGGTGTTCATTCTTCCAGGGAAGCATCCTCCATACACCGCACTCCCTTTTATCTATTCCCAAAAGACTTGGAAATGCTTTTATATATTTAAAAAATTATGTTATGGACCTACATACTCTAGCTTAAGTGAAAATGAATATATGATCTGGTATACTAACTGCCTTATTAGAGTGAAGGAATAACCAATCACATGTTGACAACACCACAACAACAACAACAATTTGTATTTATATAGCGCTTTTAATGTAGTAAAACGTCCCAAGATCCCAGGAGCATTATAAAACAAAATTTTTCACTGAATCACATAAGGAGATATTAAGCAGATGGAAGTAGACTTTAAGGAGTGTCTTAAAGGAAGAAAGAGAGGTGGAGAGGTTTAGAGAGGGAATTCCAGAGCTTAGGGCCTTGGCAGCTGAAGGCACGGCCACCAATAGTTGAGCGATTAAAATCCGGGATGCTCAAGAGGCCAGAATTAGAGGAGCGCAGATATCTCGGGGGGTTGTGGGGCTGGAGGAGATTACAGAGTTTGGGAGGGGCGAGGCCATGGAGGGATTTGAAAACAAGGATTAGAATTTTAAAATCCAGGCGTTGCTTTACTGGGAGCCAATGTAGGTCAGTGAGCACAGGGGTGGTGAGTGAACGGGACTTGGTGCGAGTTAGGACACGGGCAGCCTTGTTTTGGATGACCTTAGGTTTACAGAGGGTAGAACGTGGGAGGCTGGCCAGGAGTGCATTGGAATAGTCAAGTCTATAGGTAACAAAGGCATGGGTGAGGGTTTCAGCAGCAGGTGAGCTGAGGCAGAGGTGGAGTCAGGCAATGTTCCAGAGATGGAAATATGCGGTCTTAGTGATGCGGATATGTGGTCGGAAGCTCATCTCGGGGTCAAATATGACACCAAGGTTGCGAACCTTTATGATCACTGATTTTCAACCCACCCATGTGTTTTCCATGGGCCAATAGGACAAGGGACAGCTTCTTGTGCTGTGTGGGGAATGATTCACTGAAGATTAAAAAAACAAGGTAGGTAATGCATCTTTTTCTTTCAATGCTTTTAGATTGTTAGCCAATTGTATCTTTTAATTTCCCAGCATGTAAGACAATGCCCAATTTGCTGCAAAAATAATGGCGAGTTCACAGCATGATTAAGGAGTAAAAAAAACAACAATTTGCGGTGAAGAAGAAATAAGTCGTGAGTTGCGAATTGCCACAAATTTGTGCCACTCCACCATTAGCCTCGTGAAACCGGGAGCTCACCGTCAACCTCCCATGAGTTTCAAGAAATTTCTGCATTTGTGAAGTTAAAACGAATAAAACTTGCTGCAGAAAGTCAGCGCTGCTATTTTATGCTGCAAGGACCCTGTTAATGGGATAATTTATGTTTTCAATGACTTTCCACTTTGAAACCAGTTAGCAATTATTCACAAATGTTCTGCACATGCCACATAAAGCACGCAACCAGGATGCAAGTTAAACGGGGGAAATTATAAAAGGAAGTAAACCCCTCACAGAGAAACATAAATGCATTTGGAAATACAACTAAATGATAAAACTGAAAGCAAACAAAGAGAGCACAGGTTTTACTGGCCGCAAATGTCTCTGATTGAGAATATGCAGGCTAGTAACTGTCTGACATAGCAAGAAATGTTCTGACCAGCAGAGAGGAAGATCATCAAATTTGATTTGTTGTGAATTGCTATAAAATATATAGCTTTCGTGTGTCGGCAGCGGCTGCCTTCTGTTCCTGAATTTAATGAATTAAAAAACAATCTGAACCCTGGGCAGGAGGCTGTCTTATTTATATGTTTACATGTCATGTTCCATAGGCAAAAAAAAAGTTAGAATGACACATTTTCCTGCATGTCATTAGGTGATATTTTAATAAACTTTGTTTAAATAATCAAATGTCAAAGCTGCCACTTCGAAGCTTTGCTAAGCATTCAAATCCTTACATTTTGTTGCTAAAGGTGTTAGACTATTGGTCCCATTGTTCACCAAGGTCCCAGATGCCCTGCTGACCTCGCCATGCCGTGATCAGCTCGCACTTCCAGCAATTTGCGACGCCAAATTAATTGGAGCTGAAGGCTGAGGAAAGAAATTCAAATCATGGCGATCACCGTGAGATGTCCCACTGCAACAAATTGTGGGTCAATAGCTCAATGGTAAATTAAAAATACAAATTGTAACATATAAAATCAATATGCTGCCCTTCAATATATGTGCATAGTCATTTTAAGAATGTTTTCAATTTTCAAACAGGGAATCAGTGCTGTGTGTAACTGTACATTGTTTGTTGCAAGTGTAGTTGAGGGGAAAGTATTAATTTGTTTGTTTTCACTGTTGTTGCTTCTAATTTATTTTCGTCCACACCCATAATTTTTCTCATGTAAAATTTAATTTGAGATGAGAATACCAAATACAACCTTATTTAGTATTGGACCTGACAATCTTGTATTGTCCCTGAGTGTCTAGTAACCTATGCCACTTAGAAAGTTATTTTTTGTTCCATTTTTCACCCTCCAATCCTGAAATTGGTAACTCCCAATGTAGTACAGATCCATAGCCATTGGCAGCCTTCCATCTCAGTGGCCATTCTTAAATGTTAGCCTGGACAACATACATTTCCTTTGGATGTTAGAGCTGGTACACATGCTATGTGTGCATTAATGTGTGGTAATCTGTCATTAGCATTAATGGAGTATTAATTTTTTTTGATCTTAACATTCTTCAGCAAAGTAATCCAGTTTAACGCACATTAATGCACAGACTTGGCATGAACAGTTTTTACCTTGTTAAAAATCAATTAAAGGTGAGCATGCAAATTTGCTTCTGTGTGACTTTCAATCTACATCATATTAATGACCTGTAAAGATAGTGGGAGCGAAATTGGGTGCCCTTGTGCCTCCCGTTAGCACCTCCCGGTGGGCGCTAATGGGGCGCAAATGGCTTTGAGATCAGGTGCGATGCTGACATCGATTCCCGCCATATTTGGCGGGAGTTTTGCGATGGCATTACGGTGTTGCGCCCTGACCTCCTTCGCCCGGTGATCGTGACGTCATCGCCGTGAGCCCCGGTAGCGCCCCGGACCCGTAATTGACTTCCGCCCCCTGCAGCAGCGCTGGTCGAAAACACCGACAGCTGCAGGAGGCGTGCATCTGGGCGGCCGGCCGCTTCGGGGGCGATGATGAAAGGCGAGGTGGTCGAGGTAAGTAATAAAAAACGTACCTTTCTTCCAGTTTTTTTCGTGGGTTCCTGCCCGAGGGAGTGCTGCATTGTCAGAGGGATGGGGGGCTCAATTGGGCTTTGTAGCGTCCATGTTTTAGGTGCTACGTGGCCACCTAATGCTCAAAAATGGGGTCTGAGATGCGCGCACACACTTCGGACAGGAAGTGCAAAGGACGCCATGTTTATAAGGAAGTTTGTGCACGCATCTAACGACCGCTAGCAGCATGCAGAGCAGGCACATTATAGCATCAATCAGTGTGCAACACTGATTTGACACCAGCACTGCCATTTTCGAACTCCACACTCCAGCCAAGAGGTCTTAACCTCGCACAGCTGAGCACAACATTAAACAAAATGAAAGACCCGCCACCAGCGCTATTTAAAGGGATCATAAACTACTTACAGGTTAGTTGCTGAATGATTTCTTCTGGCTGCTTGTGCAATTGTACATGTTTTTGGAGCTCTCCTATTCTTGGCTAAAGTTTGTATAGTCTACAGGGAGTGGTCTGGCTGGTGCTGAAGTATTTGCTGTTCATTTAAAAGCTTGTGCTGAAACAAGTTGCTTCCAGACATGGGTGGCCTGGTAGGGCTTGCTCTTAGAATTGAGCATGACTGGGAGAATGAAGAGAGGCCATGCAGAGCAGAACAAGCTGCTAGAAGAGGGAGGAAGAGGAAGAGGAGGAGGAGAAAGGCTCTCAGCAGGCAGCCATATCTGAAGGGATAATTACTTTAGGGCTACCCCGGATCAGACATATTCCCCAGACGTTCACTTTCAACTAAAGTTTGAGGTAGCCAAATCCTAAAGATGCTTAATTGGGTCTAAAGGTCCAGACTATCTCTCCCTAAAGGAAAGGAACAACCTGAAGATGTTACCGTCCTCCAGATAGCACTTTTAATAAGTTTAGCTAGACTGTAACGTTCCGGATATTATGAGGGTCCGGAAAACTCCCTCAGAATTCTGCAACTCCTCACCAAAGAGCGTACAGAGATTGAGTTCGCCAGTTTGATACAGAAGTATTATGTGAGACAATTCTAAAAATATATAGATTTATTAAAGAACCGACATGTAATTTACAGTTGGTGATTCAATCGCAACATTAACAATTCCAAAAACACAACTCTTACAATTCTATTATCAGAGATCCTTATTCTCAAATCTTAACTTCGTTACATTTTTACATTTCTTAGTCTTATTCCAGGATATCCACCAAAATCAAATACCTTTGATACCTTTGATCCCCGAGGTACAAAAGTTGTAGACTTACAGAGCTTGCCTCTGAAGCCGAGAATCGCTTTGCCCCTTTACAGTGAGACTCTCATCCCATTTGAAAGTTCAATATTTATATCCTTTCTCCGTGGTATTTCCTTTGAAGTTTTCTGCTGATGTAAGCTAATTATCTCTAGTTATTTTTCTGCTGACCCCTGCTATTCTTACAGTCAGTTCAGCTGGTAGCATTAAGAATCGTGTCTCTACCTTTAGGTGTTCGAAGCTTATCATAAAAACGGTGTGACAGCAGTGCATCTATTTGATGTCATTCTTACCAAGGTCTTCTGTTTGTGTCTTTTTACGACGTGTAAATTAAAAACACCTCAACCAGGTGCACCATTGTCTTCTTAGTTACCTCAGCTGGTTGCAACACAGAATCATGTCTCCTGTGTTTCATTTGATGTTATTTTTACGAAGGCATATGTTTCTTAATTTTCTGTGTTTCTTTCCAAAGTGTAATTTAGGAAACCTTAACAGGGTGTACCATTGTGTTCTTTCCAAAGCTTGAGACTATCAGGAACCTCCAACCCCCTGTTTCAATAAGGTTATTGATTCAGTGTAAACAACTTATCTTATCTCAATAGCCTGAATGCTGTTTACAGCTTCTCCATTGTTAGGTTTTTAGATTTTCAAGCCCAGTTTGTCATGTTACAAAGGCCAGAATTCTTTCATAGAATGGTGTATTTTTCTGAATATGGCTCATTCCTTCACATATCTACCGAGGGACATTAGGCTGCAATTCGCTTACTTCAACTTCAGCGAGGACCAATGCATAAGATGTCTTTACTTCACAAAAGAGGTTGTGACTGAAATCTGTCAACTGCTGCAGCCATAACTACAACCTCAAAGCAGGGCAAGGACAGCTTTGCCTGAGGCGCTTAACTTTTATGTATCTGGCTCTTTCCAGGATGCTGCTGGAGATCAGCAACATCTCGCAGTTTGCAGTGCACTGCTGCATAAGGGACATTACTGAGGCTTTCTATACAAAGAGAGACAGTTTAATCTCATTCCCTCTGGCCAGAGACAAGCAGGCGGAGCAAGCACGAGGGTTTTCACGGGGTGCAGGCTTCCCCATGGTGCAGGGTGCCATTGACTGCACACACATTGCCTTGCATGCACCTCATGAACTCTGCCACTTTCATGAACCGAAAGGGATTACATTCCCTCAATGTGCAGCTGATGTGCGACTACAGGCAGTGAATAATGTAGGTGAATGCCCATTATCCTGGCAGTAGTCATGATTCCTTCATTCTGCGGAAGTCTTCTGTGCAACCTGTACTTGACCCATCACGGCAAGTCAAAGGCTGGCTAATGGGCGACAAGCGTTATCCACTCGTGACGTGGCTCATGCCACCAGTCCAGAAGCCATGTACACATGCACAGCAGGCCTACAGTGCAAGCCATGCTGCCACAAGGAACATTATAGAGCACACCATGGCTGTCCTCAAGCAACACTTCCGCTGCGTGGACCGCTCTGGAGGAGCCCTGCAGTACTCAGCTGAGCGGGTATCAAAATTTGTGGCAGTATGCTGCATGCTGTACAACCTCGCCATTATTAGGGAACAGCCCTTGCCACCAACTATCAGGCGAGAAGCTGAGGAGTAGGAACACAAGGAAGAGGAGGAGGAGGAGGAGGAATTGAAGGAAATGGAGGAGGAGTAAGTGCAATAGGAAGTGGACAAAGATGAAGAGGAAGGGAGGATACAATGTATACAACCCCTTGCTGCCCAGGCTCTACATGATCAATTAATTCATCAGAAATACCTATAACCTCAACCATACCTCCCCATTCACCAACAGTCCCACACTGTTTACCTTTCCTCTATCACTGACCATCACATCGTCCGCTGTCCCACAACACAAAAATAAAAACCAGCAGAAAATGCACATTCAAATCCAATTTTATAAATTCAATCATTACATAATGCATACAAAAATAAGCAAATCACCCTTGTGCATTCCTTTAGTGCCTGTCTTCCGTCTGCCATTGCCTCTCCTAGTGTTCCTACGACATGCTTCCCCAGTGGCTGCAGCATGGGTGGCTGTAGGCTGCTGACCTTCAATTGAGGAGGCTGTAGTTGGCCTTGGAGGGCGGCCTTGAGCAGCTCTGGGCGTAGAAGGCCCGGTTGCAGACTGTACCATCTCAGCCTGGGCCGCAGCAGTATGGGCTGGCTGGCTGACAGGCAACGGCAAGGGCACGGGTGGAGTGGCAGGGGTGAGAACAGGAATGCTGTCCTCCTGAGAGAGGACAGCAGGTTCGTGCTCCATGGAGCCACTGCCACTCTCTCAGGGCGGTGCCTCAGGAGAACAGTTTGATGGACTGCTGTGATGCCCTGGAAACCCCTTTGAACAGTGGTATCCAGAGCTATGATGGCAGCACTCTGAACTTGCAGGCAGCAGTCTGAGCTTCCACGACACCATTCAGACCTATGATGGAAGCTGTTTGTGCTGCAGTGGAAGCTGTAATATCGGCCATCGGACGCTGCATCATGGTGGGTTCCACAGGTGTGCTGAAGGAGGTGACCACCCGTTCCATGTTGGAAAGGATGGGCTCCAAGCTCTCTGCAAAGCCCTGTACTAAGTTGGTGCTGGACTCCTCCATGCACCTTGACATTGCACGCAGGCTTTCTGGCAGGCTTTCCAATGCACCAAGCATTTGGCTATGTACACCCATAGCCTTCTAATACAGCCTGGCCCATCAAAGTTCTCATCTGACTCCTCTGCAGCAGAACTAGTGCGCAACCTCAGTTTTCGGGGAGCTGGCACCTGTGCTATCCTTTCCCCCCGCCCTGGCTCCTGCTCACTTGTGCACATTGTCGATTGAGTGATGGTGTCTCTTCATCTTCACTGTATTCTTCTTCTTCCTCCTCTGACTGGGAAGGTTCCTAGTTCTTGGGAGACATAGTATGAGAGAAGGAGGAGTAGGTATGCAGATACCCTCATCATCGATCCCTCCAGCCTCGCCAGTGACCACGGCATTAGCAATGCCCCTTCCCATGATTTGATACCCGCTCAGCTGAGAACCGTCTCCTCCATGGAGGTTAAAACGTGCAGGCGCTTGCTCTCCTCCAGTTCTTTCCGGCTGCCTCCTGTTATGCACCACCTTTGCCTCCAAGAAGGAGGGAAGTGTGTCAGTGAGTTTCCTGCAATACGTTTGGGTGATGTGGCTGTCCTGGTTGAACAACTGCCAGTGTGTATGAGCTGTGAGTTGTGGGTGCGAGGCTCACAGCAGTGTTAAGAGTGTGAGGGTGAGGTAAAGCATATGAATTTTAGGGTTAAGTACTGATTGATAGAGATTGTTAGTAGATGGGTGATGGGGTGTAGTGAATTGAGCAGTGGAGTGGTGCAGTTGGTAGGATATGCCATTTAAAGATGAACTCACTTACCTTGACAACTCATGTCAGATTGTTAAACTTCTTCCTGCACAACATCCATGTTCGACGAGCAACACTCCAGGCGTTGAACTCCGCCACTACTTCTTCCCACTGCCTCCTCAGCATATGTCTGAATGGCCTCCTGCCCCCACTGTGGACATAAGGGGGAAAAATGTGGTTGGTTAGTGCCTCCCATTAGTGCCTCCAGGGAGCGCTAACGGGGCGCTAGGATCTTAGCGCCTGAGCGCAGCAATTTTAGCGCCACTCGCGAAATTGACCAGTCATTTTGCGGCACCGCTAAACACTACCGCCACTATCTCCTGCGCCCGCAGATCGTGACATCAGTCGAGTGTGCAACGCCCTGGTAGCGCCTGCATTGGAGGTCTTGGTGCAAGACATTGCAGGTCTTGGTGCAAGAGGTGGAAAGAAGGAGAGATTCTCTTTTGAAAAAAAAACCACCACTACTTGCAGCCACAATGTACCTCTAGTTTAAGAAATGCAGGCTGCCTTTAAGTAGCGCTAGCCACTCGCGATATCTGTGATGTGTGATAAAAAGACGGGAGTGTGTCAGTGAGTGTCCTGCAATATGTTTGAGTGATGTGGCTGTCATGGTTGAATAGCTGCCAGTGTGTACAAGCTGTGAGTTGTGGGTGTGAGATGTGCAAAGCTGACAGGTTGCGCTAGCTTCATGCAGCAATCATTTAAAATAGCAGGCAGCACCAATTGAACATACTGCCTGCAGCGCAATGAACGGGCGCGAGTTATCACGTACCGCGATCCCCACACCTGTTTTCGGGGGTTAGCCAATTTAACCCCTATGGTCTTTTGGATGGGATGTTAAACTGAGGCCTGTCCTGTTTCTGTACATTCTGGTGTACATAAAATATACCGCGGCACTATTCAGATATAAAATATACCGTGGCACTATTCAGATATAAAATATACCGTGGCACTGTTCAGATATAAAATATACCGTGGCACTGTTCAGATATAAAATATACCGCGGCACTGTTCAGATATAAAATATACCGCGGCACTGTTCAGATATAAAATATACCGCGGCACTGTTCAGATATAAAATATACCGCGGCACTGTTCAGATATAAAATATACCGCGGCACTGTTCAGATATAAAATATACCGCGGCACTGTTCAGATATAAAATATACCGCGGCACTATTCAGATATAAAATATACCGCGGCACTGTTCAGATATAAAATATACCGCGGCACTGTTCAGATATAAAATATACCGCGGCACTGTTCAGATATAAAATATACCGCGGCACTGTTCAGATATAAAATATACCGCGGCACTGTTCAGATATAAAATATACCGCGGCACTGTTCAGATATAAAATATACCGCGGCACTGTTCAGATATAAAATATACCGCGGCACTGTTCAGATATAAAATATACCGCGGCACTGTTCAGATATAAAATATACCGCGGCACTGTTCAGATATAAAATATACCGCGGCACTATTCAGATATAAAATATACCGCGGCACTGTTCAGATATAAAATATACCGCGGCACTATTCAGATATAAAATATACCGCGGCACTGTTCAGATATAAAATATACCGCGGCACAATTCAGATATAAAATATACCGCGGCACTGTTCAGATATAAAATATACCGCGGCACTGTTCAGATATAAAATATACCGCGGCACTATTCAGATATAAAATATACCGCGGCACTATTCAGATATAAAATATATTGCGGCACTATTCAGATAAGCTAAGGAGTTGTCCAAGCCAACGTTTCTCATTCAAGCAAAATCAAATTAATTGATCATTTGCTGTTTGTGGAATCTTGAGACGCTGAATACTACACTTAAATAATTCATATGATGTAAAGCACTTTGGGATAACCTAAGGACGGGATAAGATACAATAAAATAGAAGGGCACAAAACGAGCGGTATCGGATCGGCCGCCCGTTATACACAGTGCCTCATATTATCCTGATCCGATTCCGTCCATTTTGCGTCACCCCCCAAGACAAATTTCTAGCCCAAGATCTTTCTTTAATAGAGTATAGCCAAGGTAGGCTATTTAACCACAGGGCTCCTAATTCTCTCCTTATCCAATGCCCATCTAATATTCATACACACACAATTTCCAGTAGAGGTCACCAGGTAATAATGAGGAGCAGCTGTTTTTCTGCTCCCTGTCCAAAGGACAATTTTTTGGTGCTCTGATGACTGCCCTAGTTGATGTCAACTAAATAGAGATTGTTAGTAGATGGGTGATGGGGTGTAGTGAATTGAGCAGTGGAGTGGTGCAGTTTTAGTAGTATTGTGCTGTACATAAAATCAAACATCATGTTCTTACAAAGCTTGCATTAAATAAACAGCATATTAGCATGATGGTGGTAAATAGATCGGACTAGAAATTCATTATAGCCCAGGAATGGGCGGTATCATAAGAAAAGTTGGAGAATTAGTGCCAGGCGCTAATGCTTTGACTACACACAAAATTCTTTCTCACTGCTCAAAGAAATGATTGGAGCGTGAATTCAAGCCTTAAAGCCCAAGCTAATTGGCGTTACACCCAAAAGGTGGACCAATATTGCGTGCAGTCTAATCGCAAGTCATCATTGCCACAGGCTATTTCCAGTTCTTAAAAGGGAGGTTCATTGATGCTGCAGAACCTCATTCTCAGCATTGCTGGCTGTGTAGCAGTCTCAGCAAGCAGCAGCAGGTCAAGGAGGAGTCAGATGACTGAAGCAGCTGTACTCATGGCAGATACATGCTGCAGGGAGAGAGCCTGCAGATTCTGCAATCAAGCATTGGAGGCATTGGTGTTCACTGTGGAGAGACGGAGGGCGATGCTCTACCCGGCAAGTGGCAGGAGGCCCTCGCTGCATGTCTTCCACACCATGTGGAGGGAGGTAGCACAGCATGTCTCGGGCAGCACTGTGGTCCCCAGGACCCACACACAGTGCAGGAAAAATTTAACAACCTCACTCGAGTCAATGCTTCAACAAATGCTACAAACCACCATCTGAACCATTGTCTTCACACACTACCCAAAGCACCACACCCCCAGTACTCACCCACCAACAATCTCTACCTAGCACCACTCACACTTACATCTCACACCTTGCACACAATGACAGCAATTCAACTATGGCAGGCACATCACCCAAGCACATTGCTCCATACTCAGCCATACACTTTCCTTTCTCTTGCAGGCCAAGGTGGCTCACAACAGGAGGGAGCAGGAACGCACAGGCAGGGGACAAGCTGACACCCAACCACTGTCTGAGCTGGAGAATAGAGTGCTGCAGATTATTGGGTGCCAGGTGGTGGGCGCCATGGCCACCGGCGATGTTGACCCCCTTGGGGACAAGAACGGTATGTTCATCCCTACTCATTCTTCTCACATCCCACTTTCCCCTCACCCCACAACTTTTCGCACTTTCCAGCTAGTCATGCTGTATGTATGCATTTCTCCCTTCCTGCCCCACCTCCCTCATCTTAACACGACTCTTGTGCCTTTATGCTTTCAGATAATGAGCAAGCACCTGAGCAGCCTGTCCCTGAGGGCGACGTTGAGAGCGAGGCCGGAGAAGAGGACGAAGAACACACCGCGTCACTGCATGTCTCAGCTGTAGGCACCAGCTCAGATACTGGCACTACCCATTCTTTAGAGGCTAGTATAGTAGTGGGATCTACACAGGATGAGGCACCAGGGATGAGGGGGCAGCAGCAAGACCAGGGGAGGGGTGGCTCAGGTGCCAGCTCCCCGGATGGCGAGTTCACGTGCGCATTCTGCTGCACAGGACTCAGATGAGGACCTCGATGGAGAGGCTTTTGAAGAAGGGTGATGGGCATGCACACGGAGATGATAGGTGCAATGGCAAGGGTGCCCGAGAGGCTCTCGGCAATGGTAAGGAGTGTGAAGGAGTCCGCATCCAACATTGCACAAGGCTCTGTGCCCATCATTTCCAGTCTGCAAAGGATGGTAGACTCCCAGAGAGACCGTGGCGACCCAGACCTGATGCCACGTGTGATGGGCGATCTGGCAGCTTCCATTGCAGCACAGGCAGAAGCGATGCAACATCTTAGTGCTGTAATGCAGTCTATGCTTGGTGGCATCCAATCTCAGATTGCTCTCATGTAGTCTCAGCTTGATACCACACAAGGCCCGACTGCTGCCATCATGGCTGGGTCTCCCACCGTCGACCGGGGCTTTCACAGTGTCGCAGTAGGCCAGCAATCTGTGCTCCAACAGATTGCTAAGGATGCTGAGGTGCTGCCCCGGGGGAGTGGCAGTGGGTCAGTGGAGCAGGAACCTGCTGTTCTCTCTCAGGAGGACAGCATTCCTGCTCCCACCACTGCCACTCCGCCATTGCCCTTCTCACTGCCTGTCATCCAGCCAGCCCAGACTGCTGCCGCCCATGCTGAGGTGGTGCAGTCTACAGCCAGGCCTTCCAGGACCAGAGCTGGTCGAGGGCGTCCTGCAAGGCCGTCTGAAGTCTCCCGCATGGACACTCAGCAGCCTTCCACCAGCCCTGCTGGAGCCACTGGGCCAACACTTCATAGGAGCACTAGAGTAGGCAAAAGCACAGTAACGAGAGGCACTGAGGGATTACACAAGGGTGAATATTTAATATTTTTGGTGTAAATATGTGTTCACTGACTTTTGATAAATTTATTCATTCAGTTTGGATTATTTTGTGGTGTGTCTCATTTCAGCTTTGCGCTGTGATATAGCCTGCGTCAGGGATGGCATGATGGGGATGTGGTGACCAATGGGGATCTGGGGTTTAATTCATTCATTCGAACCGCAGTCTAATGACGCGGTCACGGACCATCCTTCCAGAAGGCCGATTGAGTGGCTTCCTCCTCCTCCTCCTCATTTTTCTTTTTCTCCTCATCCTCCTCCTACTCCTCCTCTTCCTCTTCCTCCTCCTGAGGTGGTCCTGCAATCCCTGGTGGCAAGGGCTGGGCCGTCATGATGGCCAAGTTGTGGAGCATGCAGCAGACCACCATGCAATGGGACACCCGCTCCGCCGAGTACTGGAGGGCTCCTCCTGAGCGGTCAAGGCAGTGGAACCGTTGCTTGAGCACCCCGATGGTCTGCTCAATGATGTTCCTGGTCGCAGCATGGCTGTCATTATATGAGTGCTGGGCGCAGGAGTGTTGGGGTTGCAGAGCGGAGTCATGAGCCAGGTGGAGAGCGGATAGCCCTTGTCTCCGAGCAGCCGCCCTTGTCTCCGAGCAGCCACCCGTGAGCTTGACATGTTGGCTGGAAGATTGCTGGCACACCGGTCTGGCGCAAGATGAAGGCATCGTGGCTGCTGCCAGGATAGCAGGCATTCACATTGAGGTCTCGCTGTGTGTTGTCGCACATTAAGTGAGTGGTAGCCTTTGTGGTTACGGAAGATGTCAGGATTGTTATGCGGTGCCCGCAAAGCCACGTGGGTGCAGTCAATGGCGCCCTGCACCATGGGGAATCCCACTATCCTGGCAAAGCCATATGCACGCTCGTCCTGCTTCTTTCTGGTGATGGGGAAGGAAATATAATCCCTTCTCCTACTGTAGAGAGCCTCTGTGACCTCCCGGATGCAGCGATGGATGGCGAACTGTGAAATGTTCGCTATGTCTCCTGTTGCAGACTGGAAGGATCCACTGGCGAAGTAATTGAGGGCGACGGTGACCTTGACTGCCACTGAGAGAGCCGTGGTCACCCTGATCTGAGGCTGGAGGTCTGGTTGCAGGAGGTGGCAGAGTTCTGTGACGACCTCCTTGGTGAAGTGGAGCCTTCTAATACATTGCTCCTTGCCTAATTGGAGGTAGGAGAAGTGCTTTTGGAATACCCTCGAAGGGAAAGTCCTCCTGTTGAGAACCCTGATGGCCCTCCTCCTCCCTCTGGCCACATGTTCCAATCTTTCTCGCTGCCTCCGCTCCCTCCACCGTAGATCCTGGAGGACCAGGTCGACTGCCAGTACAGCCCTCATTAATGTAAGCCAAGTGTAGCGGTTTGATTTTTTTAAGAATAAATGTAGCTACATTTTAGTTACCACAACACTCCTGATACAAAATAACCTTTAAATTACTAAATTAAACGGTTGCACAATGTTAAACTGACAAGAAAGCACTGAAACTCCACTAACCTGACAGCTACGACTTATTACTCAGGATCCCTTTAACTAAAATCCCTGGAGCCGGCTTCCGGCTGCTTCATGCCAGCTCTCCCTGTCGCTGTTTGGTCGAGGCGCTAAGGTAGGAGGTGACAATCAATTTCACAGATTGGGCGGCCACGTCACGATCTGCCTGACATTGAAGTCCCTGGTGGTACCTCGTGCTGGCAGCGCAACGGTGGGTGAGGGCGTATTTGCCGTGCGTCGCTGGATTCACCTCGCCCCGGCATTACTGCATCAGCGCCCCATTAGCGTCAGCTACGGGAGGCTCTAAGAAACTGAATTTTTCCCCCATTAACTTTAGATCACAATTTCTCCCTATTACATCGATGTCTTAAACAGGGCTTAGTTGGTACATTAACTAATATTATGATTGTAACAGTAATAATGTTACAAATGAACTCCCGACTATTTAAAAATGAATAAGAATTGCATGCAGACAACTGTCCTTTCAACAGTGGTGAGCTAACAGAATCTACAGCTGTATGCTGAAGGCCAACTGCACTTTGACCCCATTACAGGAGAAGACTTCCTCTCTGTATTAGGTTTAGCAAAATCATAACTCATTAATAAAAAACGTGTTTCATTACACTTAGCTGGATTGAGTGCACTATCCTGAAAACAATTTATATTGCACCGTTGCAGAGAGACAGCAAGTTCTAATTATTTATTGCTAATTTAAAATTTAAAATATATTGCTACTTCATGAGCTTTTGGTTGTACAGCACATTTAATTTAAAGTGCCATCACTTGTTTTAATACGCTTCCGACGATAATATGCTATTGTGTCGCACCAACAGACAGTATTACAGATCTTTTACTGTAATAAAATTCTCAGCAGCAGACTTCTCAACCTATGAACCAGCCAATTCGGGTTTGTTTTATTTTAGGATTCATTTGGAGCAAGGTTTTTTTTTTACAAAAACTTAAATAAAAGGATTTTAATATTACTTTTATCAGTTTAGGGTGAAATGGAGTGCATTACTCACACTGGTTTCATCAGAATAATCACAAATACACAAAACCTACACACACACAAAACAAGAACATAACTCGGATCACATCCAACTTCCACAGTAAAGCAACTAAAATGATCCTTCAGGAGAGAATGACTGCAGTACATTCGGAAAGTGCTAGACACGATGGGGGGATAATTCGTTCGCGACCATTAGCTGAAAAATAGCGCCGGCGATCGCTAACTTCAGTTTTAGCGCCCCAAGAGGGAGGTTGAGCACTAATTCAAGCACTCCACTTCCTTATTAGAGTGCTAACCCCAAATATCAAGGCGGTGCGTTCTGCAGCGCTATGCACTGGGCCACGTAGCGCTGCCGCATGGAATGGCGCCTCCCCTCATTAAATGGGAGGGTCCAAGCCCTCAACTCTGCGGGGCCCTACCTGGACCACTGGGGAGTGGGGGGCCGTGCCAGCAGCCTGGCACTCAGGAGTGTCGGGCTGCCAGATCATGGCACGGACACCGCGTTCAAAGACGCAACGGGCCGTGACAAGTAAATTGGCTGATTTTTCTTTTCCCCGCCCGCCACCTCCCCTTTTGTTAGCGCCCCACGAGCCTCCTGCCGCTCCGTTCCTGCCGCTCCGTTCCCACCCCCTGAATCGGTCGCTGTCATCGTCCGGCGCAGATTCAGGAGGCGCGGGCCAATTTTGCAGGTGGGGCAAAAACGGGGTGCTGCGCACGGTGATGACATCCTGCGCAGCGGAGCAGGGCGCTACCGGTTACCGCTGCCGCTAAACTCCTGCTGAATTTAGCGGGAGTCGTTAGCGGCGTCGTGCCCAGGCGAAAAGTTATTTACGCCCCAACGAGAGGCGCATACGCACCGAATTTCGAGCCCCAAGCTCTTAATGTGAACTACAAGAAGAAAAATGCAGCAGATTCTGTAGCAATGCTCATTGATTCTTTACTGTGTATTTTAATACCGTGTTGTACTGAATATTTTGGAAGTCAGCAGAAAACTAGTAAATGCAAATATTAGAAAAAAATCAAATGCAATATTTTAAGATTACCCAGACTTGCTGACAACAGTCTAAGATATACACACTTTTGCCATGGGACCAGTTTAATACATCCCTGCTGCCTGCCTTTGCTGGAAAACAATCTCCATTTTAATTTTTTAAAATTTATCCCAGTCGCCTCTTGCTTTTTCTTAATTCTAGTAATTTAATGTTCTCACTACAGGGAACGGACTTTTTTGGGAATCGGATCTTGTGCCTGTCTTGTCAAAATCAGCTCTTGATGTTCCTAACCTTTTTGTTTCATGTTCATCGCAGTTTTTTAAAATCAATTTGTAAGAATTCATACGCAGTTATTATGGAGGAAGGTTTCCTTTAACCGCTTAGTTGTAGCAAAATTATGTGCATAAAATAATGTTTGCAATTTTGCTACAGCAGCAAATAGAAGAAATCTTCCACTCTTTGGTTATATGCATTATCTCATGCCTGTTTGGATTTTATTTAAGGAGGCACAGACTTCCTTAAAAATTGGTGGATTTTGTTTTGTGTGAGTCATTTTCATCATGAAAACCTCTTGCAGAAATACAACTGATATCATTCCATTATCTATTTCTAAGTAAACAAGAAAGGCTTTTTCATGAAGATATGTTAAAAAGCATTCAAAAAGACCACTTCCTGCTGCTCTGGATCACACCCACTTTCTCTCAGTCTCAGCACCACAGCTGCCAAGCTGCCAGTCAATGGCAGTATCACTCTGGAAATTGTCTGCTCTCCATCTTGTGACAGTCCTTTGCGAAGGATCCCTAGCCTGAGGAGTGCTACCAGTGGTGACCTATCCACCTGCTCCTCAGCAGGCACACATGGCTTATTAATCAAACAAATGACACAAGTCTCTTTGATGTCAGGAGGATTCTTTTATTTCTATACGTACTTTCAATAAAATTAAAGTTGATCATGACAGCAGAAATTAAGGAAGTGTGGCAACAGAATCTTAGTGAGGTTAGGCTGGAAAAGTGTACAATTGTATTTTATAATTTGTCCCACGCAATCCAGAACTCTTGATAGATCTAATGTTTAGAAAAGGGAAGTGAAATATAATTTTGTTTTGATTACTTGGTTAGTTTATGAGTACTAAAGGTATGATGAAGAGTTATAAATTATAGCTGGAATTCATTTCTTGAGATTTGAGGAGGAGAGGTTGAAAGAAAGACTTGCATTTATATAGCGCCTTTCACAACCACCGGACGTCCCAAAGTGCTTTACAGCCAATGAAGTAATTTTTGAAGTGAAGTTGCTGTTGCAATGTAGGAAACGTGGCAGCTAATTTGTGCACAGCAAGCTCCCACAAACAGCAATGTGATAATGACCAGATTATCTGGGGTTTTTTAAGTGATGTTGAATGAAGGATAAATATTGGCTAGGACACCGGAGATAACTCCCCTGCTCTTCTTTGAAATAGTGCCATAGCATCTTTTACGTCCACCTGAGAGGGCAGATGTGGCCTTGGTTTAACAACTCATCCAAAAGACGGCACCTCCGACAGTGCAGCACTCCCAGTACTGCACTGGAGTGTCAGCCTAGATTTTTGCGCTCAAGTCTCTGGAGTGGGACTTGAACCCACAACCTTCTAAATCAAAGGTGAGGGTGCTACCAACTGAGCCACAGCTGACACAGGTCAGATGTCAAAGGTCGGAACATGTGCACCACAGGAAGGGTTAAAGCCTTTGTTAAAATATTGGACAGCGGAATGTTATCCAAATGAAGTAATGCGCCATTGTTGCAGAGCACAATTTCACTTCACTGATTTTTTTTCCCCCTGAAATGTCATACTGTAGTGGCCAGAAACTGATGAGTAATTGCAAACAGACTAATACAAAAAGAGTAGTTTACGTCGAATTAAAAGTTCATTTTGAATGGATTTCCTTTCCCAGATAGCACAACAATAATGTAAAGGCTAGACAGAAATTCAAGTTGAACTTGGCCTAATGAAAAATATAATTCTATTTCAAAGTTAAGGATTAGGATTAAGAATTATTTCCTTGCAATTTATTTTCATCCACACTGGTCAGCTACAGTCCAGAGCAATATAGATACTGTGATTAGAATGAGAAGCTTGGAACTGTGGATGAGCAGAGAGATTTAGGGGTCTAAGTACAGAAATCACTAAAAGCTAGTGGACAGGTACAAAAACTAATTAAAAAGGCTAATGGATCTTTATGTCAATAGGGCTGGAATACAAAGGGTGGAAGTTATGTTACAGCTGTACAGAGCTCTGGTTAGACCCCACCTTGAGTACTGTGTTCAGTTCTGGGCACCGCACCTCAGGAAGGATATATTGGCCTTGGATGGGATGCAGTGCAGATTCACCAGAATGATACCGGGGTTAAATTGTGAGGACAGGTTCCATAGACTTGGCTTGTATTCCCTTAAATATAGAAGACTAAGGGGTGATCTAATTGAGGTGTTTAAGATGATGAAAGGATTTGATAGGGTAGATAGAGAGAAACTATTCCTTCTGGTGGGAGAGTGCAGAACAAGGGGGCATAACCTTAAAATTAGAGCTAGGCCATTCAGGGGTGATGTCAGAAAGCACTTCTTCACACAAAGTAAAGTGGAAATCTGGAACTCTCTCCCCAAAAAGCTGTTGAGGCTGGGGGTCAATTGAAAATTTCAAAACTGAGGTGATAGATTATGTTAGGCAAGGGTATTAAGGGTTACGGAACCAAGGCAGGTAGATTGTTAAGATGCAGATCAGCCATGACCCAATTGAATGGTCGAACAGGCCCGAGGGGCTGAATAGCCTACTCCTGTTCCTATGTTCCTACGGTAATTTATATGATAGTTGAAGGTCAGCAACAGTCTCTGACTATGAAATTAAACAGATGATGGTGCGTACCTGTCGTTGTTAGAAATGTTAGAAATGGGTACAAAGCAGAGGAAAATCAGTCCCCAAGGGGGGAATTGTAACCCCAAAAAACGTGTGGGTCGGAGTCGGGTGGGAGTTTAAAGTGTTAAAAAAGTGAATCCCGACCCCAACCCGCCTCCAAGCCACCCACTTCCGGTTTGAACGGAGGTTGGATGGGGGCAGGCAGCCAACAGGAGGTGGGTTGGCACTTTAGATATTATAATGAGGCTGGAAGCCTTGGATTTAACCTGCTGTGCAGATTTAACTGTGGCCGGCCAGGGATCCCGGGCCTCGGAATCAATCAGGTTGGCTTCCGAGTGGGGAACCTGCCCGTGACGTCACAAACACGCTGTGGAGTTAAACTCCACAGGGTGTGGGGAAATGTGAACTTTCGGGTTTCCCGCGCTCTACCAGGGCCCCCCAGCTCCCGGCGAGTCTAAACGTCAAAATTCCGGCCCAAGTATTTCCATGAACCACTTCCTTTGTGGACACTGTTCCACATGTTAACCACCCTTATCATAAAGTAGTTGGGCCAGAATTTGCGGTGGGTATGACCGTGTACTCTCAGAGTACGCCGTTAACTGCCTTTGAAATGGACTGCAAGTTTGGGATTTCCGCATGCGCTTTCATCGACCTGAAACCTTAACTCTGTTTCTCTCTCCATAAATGCTGCCTGCTCTGCTGAGTATTTCCAGCATTTTCTGTTTTTATATCAGTTCGGGTGCCATTTTCTGCACTGCTTCCAATGACTGAATATCCGTATTGTAGCATAGTGACCAGAATTGTGCACGGTACTCCAGGTGTGGCCATACCAGTGCCTTGTACAGACTTAATATCGCCTTCTGGGATTTGTACTCTGTCACTCTGGTTATACATCCCAAGTTCCTGTTAGCGTTCCTTACTGCTGCCGCACACTGCATTGTTGGTTTCAGTCCACCACTACAACCCTGATCCCTCTCCTGTGGGTGTCCTGTAGCCAGAGCCATTTAACAAAAGTAAAAAACATTTGCAATTTATATACCCATTGTTTATCTCCCTTCCTTAGTCTCATTACCTTATAATTGTACACATTAAGTTACATTTCACACTCATCTGCCCAGTTTCCTTTCTATTTGTTTTACCTCTTTCTTACCGTTTGATTCACCATCTCCCTCAGTTTGGTATCATCTGCAAATTTAGCTTTGTGTTTGTCCCACGTTCCTAATCATTTATTTACATTGTAAAGGGC
The DNA here is from genome assembly GCA_030390025.1 of Squalus acanthias. Lineage (NCBI taxonomy): Eukaryota > Metazoa > Chordata > Chondrichthyes > Squaliformes > Squalidae > Squalus > Squalus acanthias. The sequence continues at coordinate 52,672,433 of CM059427.1, forward strand.
AATGATCCTAGCATCGCTTCCTCTGTTATTGTCACTCTGTTAGTGACTCCTTGCTGTATTGATGTTGCTCCATTTACAACCACTCTTTATTTTCTTTGATGGAACCAATTTTCAATCCACCTTAGAAACTTATCCCCTATTCCATGTCTTCCGACTTTGTCGACTAAGCTTTTGTGTGGCACGGTATAAAAAGCCTTGCTGAAATATGTAACATCCACAGAATTTACATTGTCAACAAGTTCCGCCATTTCCTCAAAGGAGTCCAGCAAATTTGTTAAGCAAGACCTCCTCCAGGAGACAGGGATGTGAATCGATACGTTGATAATAAATCCATGCTGATTCCCTCTTACCATGCCATACCAATCTAGGTGTTTCTTTGTTCCCTCTTTCAGGATGCCTTCTAATGCTTTACTCACAACAGAACAGGAGATGTTCGATTCACTGGGCAGTAATTCCCTGGCAGTATTCCCCTTTTTAAAGATTGGTGTTCGATTAGCCTTTCCAATCTTTGAGCACTACTTCTGTTTCTAATGATTAGCTAAAGATAGTAATGGCAAGGATATGACTAATTTCACTAGCCACCACTCATCTCCTGATTGTAACTTAATATTGGGCCTAATGATGTCTCTGCTCACGTGAGTTCCTTAACATGTAACATTCCCATATTTTGTCCAGGATCTTTTTTTTTCATGCCAACAGCCCACAGTTCCTGTCATAAATGTAGTTGCTACATCTGGCTGCAGGAGTCTGTACAGTTCTTTCATGGCCACCTCAGCCAAGTATAGTCTCCGCATACAGATTTCTTTGGGCGTATCCATTGCCTTGGCCTGTATATATGGATAGGGAGTCAGGGTGGCTCCTTGAATGCCTACGGTGCAACCTGTCTTCCATGCTTCCTCTGATCTTCTCTTCCTCTGTCAGAACCTGCAGATAGAGAAGGGCGCCCCGTAGAATACCAGTGCATCCTATTTAGGCTGCACACAATTATAGTTCCATTGGCAAACATCCCAAGGTGGGAAATGGGGTGCAGCTTTAAGAAACTCTGAATAGCTAAAATACTGAACCAAACAAAATCAGCAAATAAACAGTGAAATCACTGCATCAACATACAGCCACTAACCACAACAACCAAACAGGCTTCCCTTTAAGAAAAAGACCCAACTTGGTTAAAAAGGAATACCATTGAGTACCTATTGTAAATGGTTGCTGAGCGCCTGTAGCCTTGTTCAGGCACTGTAAACGTATAATAGGGTCATCGGGTCATTTTCATTATTCTTGGGCTTTAATGAGCTAGTACAGGCTTGGTGCACAGACCCTTCATGTCCCAGATGCTTCTCTAACAGATTATGGCATGCCACACTCAACAGGCACAGGAGACGTCAGGCCATGGTGCCCAATAATATGAATTACCTGAACATTTGAACATAAGAAATAGGAGCAGGAATAGGCCACTTGGCCCTTCGAGCCTGCTCCACCATTCAATAAGATCATGGCTGATCTTGGGCTCAAAGCCACTTCCGTGCCCGCTCCCCATAACCCTTCACTCCCTTATCTTGCAAAAATCTGTCTATCTCCACCTTAAATGTATTTAATGACCCAGCCTCCATGGCTTTACGACCCTCTGAGAGAAGAAATTCCTCCTCATCTCAGTTCTAACAGGGCGACCCTTTATTCTGAAACTGTGCCCCCAAGTTCTAGATTTCCCCACGAGGGGAAACATCCTCTCTGCATCTACCTTGTTGAGCCCCCTCAGTATCTTATATGTTTCATTAAGATCACCTCTCATTCTTCTAAATTCCAATGAGTATAGGCCCAACCTGCTCAACCTTTCTTCATAAGTCAACCCCCTCATCTCTGGAATTAACCTAGTGAATCGTCTCTGAACTGCCTCCAATGCAAGTATATCCTTCCTTAAATAAGGAGACCAAAACTGTATGCAGTACTCAAGGTGTGGTCTCACCAATACCCTGTACAGTTGTAGCAAGACTTCCCTGTTTTTATACTCCAACCCCCTTGCAATAAAGGCCAACATTCCATTTGCCTTTTTGATTACTTGCTGTACCTGCATGCTAACTTTTTGTGTTTCATGCACAAGGACCCCCAGGTCCCTCGGAACTGTAGCATTTTGTAATCTCTCTCCATTTAAATAATAATTTGCTTTTTTATTTTTCCTGCCAAAGTGGATAACCTCGCACTTTCCCACATTATACTCCATCTGCCAAATGTTTGCCCACTCACTTAGTCTGTCTATATCCCTTTGCAGATTCATTGTGTCCTCTTCATAACTTGCTTTCCCACTGTAAAGTTTCGCAATTATCGCGATTCGAAATAACAAGATAGAAGCAGATTCGTTTGATCAGTTTATTTAAACGAAATGCTGTCATGATATAAAGGACACAGAAGCCTGTAAAATGGCTGCCGCGCATCGTGGCAGAAGCTTCCAGAATTACAGTGGGCAGACAAGATGGCGTTCGAATAAACATTTCAATATAAGACGGGATCATACTCGATAAACACTGATAAAGACAGGATGCAACCTGTTTGCATTTGTGACAATAGCAAAAGATATAAGTGCTGGAATCATTTTCCATGCACAAGTAAGGACCATTGTACTGGGCAATCGAAGGCCCATCCAGACACATCAATACACAAATACCCCCACAGCTCTACAATGAGAGAGACATTCTCGGGTGATTAAACAAGTATTCGGGGGCCCCCAAAACCAGTCAGGGAGACGATTCATACGATCCTGGCTGGGCCAACAATGGGGAAAACATTAACGGGTAGTTGGCCAGTCTCAGGTGCTACCAAAACCCGTTAAAGACAAGAATCACCCCATGCTGGGAGTTTTGAGCGCCAATATTTCACAAAGGACAAACATTAAGATTTGGGCGGGAGATAAGGGAACACAGCACTATAACTATAGACAACAAATGTCCATCGCTCTCTTATTCGCTTGATTCGTGCTCTTATCTCTGCGGACTCTTGACTCGGGCTGAACTCTGCTGGACGAGCAGCCTTCTGTGTTTTCTCTGGACTCTGTTGACTCTGGACTTTTAGCCGCACTGGACGGTTATTCGAATGTTGGGTGGAGCTCAATTGGAACGAGTCGCCCCGACGAAGGCCAGTGACCGGGTGCACCATCCCGAGAGTCGGTAAACGGTGTTTGGACCCGAAGGCCCAACAAGACGAGACGAAATGACAAGAGAAGAAGAAGAATCCACGTGCCACCGCGGTCAGTAAACCCCGACCGCGCCCGAAAATATACGACCCATTTCTTGAACTCTACAGGTTACTGCACGAACCGGTCAAAGACTCTTCTTTGAATTCTACCGGCAACTGGTGTCGGTACAGGAAGACTTTTCTTTGAGTTCTACAGCCGGGCCCGAGTGCTGTCGAGTTCTTCATGACAACGGGGAGCCCAGCCTGCTTGGCGCAGCAGCGAAGATAAACAAGTGGGGTACAGAGACCCCTCCAAACACGTGACAGTCAGGCGCTGCAGCGAAACGAGCCGAGTGCCTCACTTTAAAATTCTCCGAAGTATCACGAGTGGTGAGCATGTTTCCCGATCCTACAAATCTAGATGTAGTGTAGGTATTGATAGGGGAGGGTGGCTTTATTAAGGATAAAGTATAATGTGTTCCCCTTTTTACGATGTGCCATGCGTTCTTCATTACCATAGACCAAGCTTTATGAATGTATGTATACTTGTACTCTCGTTAATTTGCGCCTATGACATGTACTTCATGATTTTGGATGCTATGCAATAAAGATTTCCGTTTCGTACTATTCAACCGGGTCTATTTGAGTTTTTCTCTGCATTACTGCTCTCGCACCTAAGTCCAGTGTTAGAACTGTAAGGGCGAGTGGGTCGAACCACTCACAGGTGCTTATTGCAACAAGGCTGGCCAGAGACCAGAGCAAGCAATAGTATTAGGCAACGAAGGCCTAACCCCGCACCAGCACCGTCTGCGATACAAGCACGCCGAAACCCCTTACACCACCTATCTTTGTATAATCAGCAAATTTGGCTACATTACACTCAGTCCCTTCATCTAAGCCATTAATGTAGATTGTAAATAGTTGAGGCCCCCTGCTCGTTACATCATGATGCGCATCAATGCACTGTGTGAAATGTATCAGCCCTGTATGTTCTCTATTTATCTACTGTAACAGAATAAGAGAGGGACAATATGTGAGCCATACGCTTTTGAGAGCTCTGAATTCGCGATAGGAGTACAACTTTAAGAAATTATATAAAATGTGTCAGACTGACCAAGGCAAGGCGGTTTAGCTTTAACAAATCATTTATCTTAATGGCCTTTAATCAGGAACCACGCTCAGCCTGTAAGGATAAAAGGCAGGGAAATAGTTCAGTTGGAGAAAGGAGTTTGGAGAGGAAGGAACTGAGATGCAAAGGTATAGGCTGGAAAGTAATCCTTGTTACTGTCTTGTTCATCGCTGCACTTAAAGACCCAACTGCTGTGGGTGAATAAACCTCACTTGTTTTAATCTCTAATCTGTGTGTCTAATTGATCATTGGGTCCTGAGCCTGCTTCGGCTTGTTACACTATATCGATATCGTTTTCGTCACATTGTGCATTTTTATGTAAAAAGGGTCATTCAAAATGGTATACCGTGGGGCTGATTGTGCAGATTTTTTGTTGCCTTTTATCAGCACTTCCTACTCCAGATAAAAAGTGAAATAAAGCATTAGTAACGAGAGGTTCAGTCTGGCACCTGGAAGTATTCCATTGTTTTGTGACAGGTACCAGTTATCAATACTTGGAAAAGGCCAATGCACTTAGTCAGTCACACTGACAACAGATGAATCACCTTCAGTCCAATGTAATGAAAGAAACTGGCAAGTCTTATTTGTTTCTTTTGCAGTATTTGTAATTTGAGTCAGTAGTAGCCAGCTTTTTTGTACATAATTTTTTTTAACTATCCTTTGTGTATATTTACACTTATACTTTTTGTTTGATATTTTATTTACAGTAATATATCCTTGCTATGTTTTGACATGGAGAAACATGTTAGAAAATTCATGGAGCAAAATATTGGTTGAGCAAACGTGCATGTGATCCAGTTTTAGTTCTCCTAAAGACAAACAATTACTCGGCTAAATTAATATTCATAAAGTGACCATTTTAAATATTTGTATTTCCTGCATCTTAGTCATATCTTACATTGCAATACCACAAAACTATTCTTTCCCATAGTATTTTCTCTTTTAACTTTTTTTGTTACTTTTTTTTCTGCTTTTTTCCCCCCCATCCTGATGTTAGTGATTAATGCTGGCTACAGTTTCCGGTGTGTTGGAAGCTATGCCCAAGTGGTCATCCTCCTGTGTGAACCGACACAGTGGTCTCAAAATTTATTTTTGGGTGCAGGGAACAATCCTCTGCCTGAATGGTGAGACTCGAGGGTACCCGATAATGGGCCTCGGGCCTCATTACCATCGGGCCGGCGAGCTTCAGAAAGCAGCAGGCAGCTCGCCAGCAAAGCGGGGTTGACAATCTGTCCACTGCGATGCCAGCATTAGCCCTCTGGTAATTGAGGAACGTGGGCGACCAGAAGGGTGGCGACGGCGTAGGGAGGCAACCGGGAAGTGGGGGTGGAAGAGGTCAAATCAGTTAATTCCTTGCTACTATATTTAGGGATTCATTAAAAACAGGGGTTGTGCCCAAGGATTCTAAGCCACCAGTCTTTTTTTTTTAAAAAGGGCGAAGGGATGATATAGGAAAATACAGGCCAGAGAGCCTAATATCAGTTGTGAATAACATAATTCAGGTCATCCTAAAAGACGAAATAACAAAATACTTGGAGATATATATGGCATGGTAAGAGGGAGTCTGTATGGATTTAGGGGAGCGAGGTCGTGCCTGACAACTTGTATTTACATAGCACCTTTCATAGAATCATAAAATGGTAACCGTACGGAAGAAGGCCATTCGGCCCGTCGAGCCCGTGCCAGCTCTCTGCAAGAGCACTTCAGCTAGTCCCACTCCCACGCCCTTCCCCGTAGCCCTGCAAAATTCTTTCCTTCAGATAATTATCCAACTCCCTTTTGAAAGCAGTGATTGAGTCGTTTCAAGGCAGTGCATTCCAGATCCTAACCACTCGCTGTGTAAAAAAGATTTTTCTTATGTCGCCTTTGGTTCTTTTACCAATCACCTTAAATCTGTGTCCTCTGGTTCTCGACCCTTCTGCCAATGGGAACAGTTTCTCTCTATCTACTCTGTCTAAACGCCTCATGATTTTGAACACCTCTATCAAATCTCCTCTCAATCTTCTTTGCTCCAAGGAGAACAATTCCAGTCTATCAACATAATTGAAGTTCCTCATACCTGGAACCATTCTCGTAAATCTTTTCTGCACCTTCTCTAAGGCCTTCACATCCTTCCTAAAATGTAGTTCCCAGAATTGGATACAATACTCCAGTTGGGGCCGAACGAGTGTTTTATACAGGTTCATACTTTCCACACTTTTGTACTCTATACCTCTATTTATGAAGCCCAGGATCCCGTAAGCACTTTTAACTGCTTTCTCAACTTGCCCTGCCACTTTCAACGATTTGTGCACACATACCCCCAGGTCTCTCTGTTCATGCACCCCCTTCAGCATTGAACCATTTAGTTTGTATGTCCTCTCCTCATTCTTTCTACCAAAACAGCACAAATAGATGTAAACAAATACGATATAATTGCGATTACGGAGACATGGCTGCAGGGTGACCAAGTCTGGGAGCTGAATATCCAAGGATATTCAATATTTAGGAAGGATAGGCAAAAAGGAAAAGGAGGTGGGGTGGCCTTGTTAGTAAAGGATGAAATCAGAGCAATAGTGAGAGAGGATATTGGCTCAGAAAATCAAGATGTAGAATCAGTCTGGGTGGAGCTAAGAAGTACCAAGGGGCAGAAAACATTGGTGGGAGTTGTCTATAGGCCTCCAAACAGTAGTGGTAATGTAGGGGATGGCATCAAACAGGAAATTAGAGATGCATGTAATAAGTGTACTGCAGTAATCATGGGTGACTTTAATCTAAAGATAGACTGGCCAAACCAAATTAGCAATAATACTGTGGAGGATGAATTCCTGGAGTGTGTAGGAGATGGTTTTTTAGACCAGTACGTTGAGGAGCCAACTAGGGAACAGGCTATCCTAGATTGGGTATTGTGCAATGAGAAGGGGTTAATTAATAACCTTGTTCTGCGGGGTCCCTTAGGGACGAGTGACCATAACATGATAGAATTCTTCATCAAAATGGAAAGTGAAGAAGTCTAATCTGAAATTAGGGTCCTAAATCTAAACAAATGAAACTACGATGGTATGAGAAGTGAGTTGGCTATGATAGATTGGGGAGCTTCATTAAAAGGCATGATGGTGGATAGGCAATGGCTAACATTTATGAACGAATGCATGAATTGCAAAAGTTATACATTCCTTTCTGACGCAAAAACACAAAAGGAAAAGCGGCCCAACCATGGCTAACAAAAGAAATTAAGCATAGTATTAGATCCAAAGAGGAGTCATATAAAGTTGCCAGAAAAAGTAACAAGCCTGAGGATTGGGAGCAGTTTAGAGTTCAGCAAAAAAGGACCAAGAGATTGATTAAGAGGGGAAAAATAGAGTATGAGAGTAAACTTGCAAGGAACATAAAAGCGGATTGTAAAAGCTTCTACAAGTATGTAAAAAGAAAAAGATTAAACAAGACAAATGTAGGTCCCTTACAGTCAGAAACGGGAGAATTTATAATGGGGAACAAGGAAATGGCTGAGCAATTAAATAAATACTTTGGTTCTGTCTTCACGGAAGAGGACACAAATAACTTCCCAGAAATGCTAGGGAACCAAGGGTCTAGTGAGAAGGAGGAATTGAAGGAAATTAGTATTAGTAAAAAAATAGTGCTGGAAAAATTAATGGGACTGAAAGCTGATAAATCCCCAGGGTCTGATAATCTGCATCCCAGAGTACTAAAAGAAGTAGCCATGGAAATATTGGATGCATTGGTTGTCATCTTCCAAAATTCTATAGATTATGGAACAGTTCCTGCAGATTGGAGGGTGACAAATGTAACTCCACTATTTAAAAAAGATGGGAGAGAGAAAACAGGGAACTACAGACTGGTTAGCCTAACATCAGTAGTAAGGAAAATGCTAGAGTCTATCATAAAGGATGTGATAACTGGACACTTGGAAAATATCAATGGGAGTAGACAAAGTCAACATGGATTTATGGAAGGGAAATCGTGTTTGACAAACCTAATGGAGTTTTTTGAGGATGTAACTGGTAGAATAGATAAGGGAGAACCAGTGGATGTGGTGTATTTGAATTTTCAGAAGGCCTTTGATAAAGTCCCACATAAGAGGTTACTGTGCAAAATTAAAGCACATGGGATTGGGGGTAATATACTGGCATGGATTGAAAATTGTTAACAGGTAACAGAGAGTAGGAATAAATGGGTCTTTTTCGGGGTGGCAGGTGGTGACTGGTGGGGTACCGCAGGGATCAGTGTTTGGGCCCCAGCTATTCACAATATATATCAATGATTTGGATGAGGGAACCAAATGTAATATTTCCAAGTTTGTTGATGACACAAAACTAGGTGGGATTGTGAGTTGTGAGGAGGATGCAAAGAGGCTTCAAGGCGATTTAGACAAGTTGAGTGAGTGGGCAAATACATGGCAGATGCAATATAACATGGATAAATGTGAAGTTATCCACTTCGATAGGAAAAATAGAAAGGTAGAGTATTATTTAAATAGTGCTAGATTGGGAAATGCTGATGTACAAAGGGACCTGGGTGTCCTTGTACACCAGTCATGGAAAGCAAACATGCAGGTGCAGCAAGCAGTTAGGAAGGCAAATGGTATGTTGGCCTTCATTGCAAGAGGATTTGAGTACAGGAGCAAAGATGTCTTACTACATTTGTGCAGGGCCTTGGTGAGACCACACCTGGAGTACTGTGTGCAGTTTTGGTCTCCTTACCTAAGAAAGGATATACTTGCCATAGAGGGAGTGCAGTGAAGGTTCACCAGACTAATTCCTGGGATGGCAGGACTGTCGTATGAGGAGAGATTAGGTCGACTAGGCCTGTATTCACTAGAGTTTAGAAGAATGAGAGGGGATCTCATTGAAATGTATAAAATTCTGACAGGGCTAGACAGACTGGATGCAGGGAGGATGTTTCCCCTGGCTGGGGGGTCGTCTAGAACAAGGGGTCACAGTCTCAGGATACGGGGTAGGACATTTAGGATTGAGATGAGGAGAAATTTCTTCACTCAGAGGGTGGTGAACCTGTGGAATTCTCTACCACAGAAGGCTGTGGAGGCCAAGTCACTGACTATATTTAAGAACGAGGTAGATAGATTTCTAGACACAAAAGCCATCAAGGGGTATGGGGAGAGAGCAGGAATATGGTATTGAGATAGAGGATCAGCCATGATCATATTGAATGGTGGAGCAGGTTCGAAGGGCCGAATGGCCTACTCCTGCTCCTATTTTTCTATGTTTCTAAAATGTATCACTTCACACTTTTCTGCATTAATTTCATCTGCCACGTGTCCGCCCATTTCACCAGCCTGTCTATGTCTTCCTGAAGTCTATCATCTCCTCCTCACTGTTCACTATCATCTGCAAATTTTGAAATTGTGTCCTGTACACCCACGTCCAAGTCATTAATATATATCAAGAAAAGCAGTGGTTCTGGAACCGACCCCTGGGGAACACCACTGTATACCTTCCTCCAGTCCGAAAAACAACCGCTCACCACTACTCTGTTTCCTGTCACTCAGCCAATTCCGTATCCATGCTGCCAGTGTCCCTTTTATTCCATGGGCTTTAACTTTGCTGGGAATCCTATTATGTGGCACTTTGTTGAATGCCTTTTGGAAGTCGATGTACACTACGTCAACCGTATTACCCTCATCAACCCTCTCTGTTACCTCATCAAAAAACTCAATCAAGTTAATTAAACACAATTTGCCTTTTACAAATCCGTGCTGGCTTTTCTTAATTAATCCACATCTATCCAAGTAACTCTTAATTTTGTCCCTGATTACTGTTTCTAAAAGCTTCCCCACTGCCGAGGTCAAACTGACTGGCCTGTAGTTGCTGGGTTTATCTTTACACCCTTTATTGAACAATGGTGTAACATTTGAAATTCTCCAGTCCTCTGGCACCTCCCCCGTATCTATGGAGGATTGGAATATTATGGCCAGTACCTCTGCGATTTCCTCCCTTAATTCCCTCAGCATCCTAGGATGCATTCCATCCGCTCCTGGTGATTTATCTACTTTAAATACAGCCTGCCTTTCTAATACATTTTCTTTATCAATTTTCATCCTATCAAGTGTCTCCACTACCTCCTCCTTCACTATGTCTATGGCAGCATTCTCTTCCTTGGTGAAGACAGATGCAAAGTACTCATTTAGTACTTCAGCCATATCCTTTGCCTCCATGTGTAGGTCTCCTTTTTGGTCCCTAATCAGCCCCAGCCCTCCTCTTACTACCCTTTTACTATTTATATGCCTATAAAAGACTTTAGGATTACCTTTTATGTTGGCTACCATTCTATTCTCATACCCTCTCTTTGCCCCTCTTATTTTCTTTTTCACTTCTCCTCTGACCTTTCTATATATAGCCTGATTCTCAGATGTATTTGCAACCTAACATCTGTCGTACGTGTTCTTTTTCTGCTTCATCATATTCCCTATCTCTTTCGTCATCCAGGGAGCCCTGACACTAGTTGCCCTGCCTTTCCTCCTACTGGGAATGTACCTCAACTGTACCTGAACTATTTCCTCTTTAAAGGCAGCCCATTGTCCCAGTACAGTTTTGCCTGTCAATCTTTGATTCCAGTTTACCCGGGCCAGATCCGTTCTCATCCCACTGAAATTGGCCTTCCCCCCCAGTTAAACATTTTTACTCTAGATTGCTCCCTGTCCTTTTCCATAGCTAATCTAAACCTTATGATACTATGATCACTGTTCCCTAAATGTTCACCTACTGACCCTTTCTCCACTTGACCTACCTCATTCCCCAGAACCAGATCCAGCAATGCTTTCTCCCTCGTCGAGCTGGAAACATACTGATCAAGAAAATACTCTTGAACACACTTCAGAAATTCTTCCCCCTCTCTGCCCTTTACACTATTACGATCCCAGTCTATATTAGGATAGTTGAAGGCCCCCATTATTACTACTCTATAGTTCTTGCACCTCTCTGTAATTTCTCTGCTAATTTGCTCCTCCATATCTTTCCCACTATTTGGTGGTCTATAGAATACACCTAGTAGTATAATGGCACCTCTATTATTTCTTAACTCTAGCCATATAGATTCTGTCCTTGACCCCTCCAGGACATCCTTCCTCTCCAGCACTGTAACATTCTCCTTAACCAATACTGCCACACCACCTCCTATCTTTCCTGAACACTTTATAACCAGGAATATTTAGTATCCAATCCTGCCCTTTTTTAAGCCAGATCTCATTTATTGCCACAACATCATATTCCCATGTGGCTATTTATACCTGCAGCTCACTTACCTTGTTTACTACGTTTCATACGTTCACATACATACACTGTAAACCCATCTTAGACCATCCTGTATTCTCTCTTAGTTTGACCCCACCTAATACCTTGCTATTTCTTACTTTCGTGCTCTCTGCCTCTCCCAATCCTTTGAGCACTTTGTTTCCCCTTTCTAATGTTACATCCTGGTGCCCGTCCCCCCTGCCAAATTAGTTTAAACCCTCCCCAACAGCATAGTAAACCTCCCTGCGAGGATATTGGTTCCGGCCCTGTTGAGGTGCAACCCGTCCGGCCTGTACAGGTCCCACCTCCCCCAGAACCTGCCCCAATGCCCGAGGAATCTGAAGCCCTCCCTCCTGCACCATCTCTCCAGCCACGCATTTATCTGCTCTATCCTCCTATTTCTGTGCTCACTAGCGTGTGGCACCGGGAGTAATCCGGAGATTACTACCTTTGAGGTCCTGCTTTATAATCTCTTTCCTAGCTCCCTGAAATCTTCCTGCAGGACCTCATCCCTCTTTCTACCTATGTCGTTGGTACTGATATTGTCCACGACCTCTGGCTGTTCATCCTCCCACCTCAGAATGTTCTGCAGCTGCTCGGTGACATCCTTGACCCTGGCATCAGGGAGGCAACATACCATCCTGGAGTCACGTCTGCGGCTGCAGAAACGCCTGTCTGCTCCCTTAACTATCAAATCCCCTATCACTATTGCTCTCCCACTCTTCTTCCTTTCCCCCCCTGTGCAGCTGAGCCACCCGTGGCGCCGCGGACTTGGCTCTGGCTGTACTACCCAGAGGAACCATCGCCCTTACCAGTACTCAGAACAGAATACTGGTTGGAGAGCGAGATGCACTCGGGGCTCCTGCACTACCTGTCTGATCCTCCTTGTCTGTCTGGCAGTCACCCATTCCCTTTCGACCTGCAAACTTTTAAGCTGCGGGGTGACTACCTCCTGAAACGTGCTATCCACGAAGATCTCAGCCTCGCGGATGCACCGCAGTGACGCCAGCTGCTGCTCAAACTCTGAAACCCGGCACTCGAGCTCCTCCAGCTGACGACACTTCCTGCACACGTGGTTGTCCAGGACACGGGAAGGAATGAGCTGTCCTGCTATGCCTCAATTTAACAGACTGTTAACTAACTTAGCAGGAATAAACTTAAAACTTTAAAAAAAAACAACTAGAAGCACTTACCAGCTACTCACCAATCAGGTCCTTCCCTGGTTGTGACGTCACTTTAGCTGTTTTGTAGTTGTTGCTTTCGCGGGAGGTTCTCCAACTCCTCGCTGCCACCGCTACTCCGGTCTGCGCTCTCTCAGGTCCTCCCGCTCAATTTATCCTCCGCCTCCTCGCTGCCGCCGCTGCATATTAAAACGTCCCAAGGTGCTTCACAGGAGCGTTATCAAACAAAATATGACCCGGAGCCACAGAAGGAGATGTTAGCGCAGATGCTTGGTCAAAGAGGTTGGTACTAAGGAGATTGTTAAAGGAGGAAAGAAAGGTGGAGGGAATTCCAGAGCTTAGAGCCTTGGCAGCTGAAGGCACGACCACCAATGGGGAAGCGATTAAAATTGGGGAAGCTCTAGCAAATTTATTGGAATTCTTTGAAGAAATTATGGATCTTTGTTGACAATAGAAGTTTTGTGGATGTGCTATTTTAAGGTTTCAAGACATTTGGGAGAGAAATTCGGTGGGTTAGTGCCCGCAGGGCTAACGACTTACTGCCCGGGCATGGCGAGATGAACGACTCCCGCTAACTTGGCCGGGAGGTTTGCGGCGGCGGTAACACTTTGCGCCACGATCTCCAGCGCCCGGAGATCGTGGCATCATTGCGGTGCGCATCGCCCCAGTAGTGCCCCGGACCTGAACTTCAGATTCGCCCCCTGCAGCATCGCTGGGCAAAAACATCGACAGCTGCAGGTGGCGTTGTTCGGGAAGCCGGGCGCTTTGGGGGCGGAAGTTGAAGGGGAGGTTGCCGAGGTAAATAGGAACATTTCTAAAATACTTTTTTGCAATTCTCCTGGGCCGCGATCGATCAGCCCGGCACTCTGCTGGCGTGCATAGGGCTGATCAGGCCAGATCGCGGCTGCCATCAGGGACCAGTGAACTGGTCCCAATGCAGAGCCTGCAGCGATGGCCCTTCCCTGCCTGCACTGTTCCTGGACACCACAGATCCCCTGTAGAAAGTGCCAAATTCAAACTGACGTCGGAATAGAGGAAATCTACTCGCTAAAACTTTGCGGCAGCTTTTCTCAAGGTCAGCGGTGAGCGCCGTTCCTTCGCCACTGACTGCAAAATCCAGGCCATTAAAATTAGGCCCAATTATGTAATTTCGATGTCTGTGCAATTTCCTGGCATTTACAGCAGTTTAGCTCCATTTAAAATGAGCACCCAGGGCTATTGGGATGTGCTATTTACAGAAGTCCATTTGGAGATCCCTATAGTAAGATTTATAGCAGCATTTTAAGGCTCCTTCAGAACATTTTTGTTCTTTTCTTTTGAATTTTTACTGTTTCCACTTAGTTGGTCAATGGGCTTTGTGCCAAGTATTTTGGCACTACCTTTTATTTTGATGTGGGAATTTCCCCATATGAATTTTTTGAAGAACAAGAGGAGAAGCAATGGACGGATGCCAGGCAGGTCAGACTGCACCAGAGGCAGACTGCAGCCTACCTGCTGGTATCCTTCCACCCACATTTACAGATGGAGGTGTACCTACCTAGCAATGACCAGGCTGAACTGATGACACAGGCTCCGGGACAGCAGACAGCACAGCACAGAGCTGTGCCATCTGCTGCAAAGACACCTGCAGGTAACAATCACCATAGCGCTGGCACTGCCAATAGCCTTAATGGTCAGCTGCTCTTCCAAGTCCCCTTCCTCCTCTTCCTTTCAAGCATGCTGCAATGCTGTTGTATGGAAAGAGTGCCCAGGAATGATTAGCAGGACCACACACCTCGCAAGCCCTTCTTTCTGCTCCACTTCCACTTTGTAACCATCAAACATCACTTGACCACAAATTCTGTTTCCTAACTCCACGATTGTTGTGCTAACCATAGGGCTAGAAATTCATTATAGCCCAGGAATGGGCAGTATCTTTAGAAAAGTTTGAGAATTAGCGCCAGGCGTTAATGCTTTAGACTGCACGCAAAATTCATTCTCACTGCTCAAAGAAATGATTGGGGTGCTAAATCAAGTCTTAAAGGCCTCGTTCAGTGGCATTACACTGAAAGGATGGACCAATATCGGGTGCAGTCTAATCGCAACTCATCATTGCCACAGGCTTTTCCCAGTACTTAAAGGGGAGGTTCATTGATACTGCAGCACCTCATTCTCAGCATTGCTGGCTGTGCAGCTGCCTCAGCAAGGAGAAGCACAACAAGGAGAAGGAGCCGGAGGACTGAAGCAGGTGTGCTCATGGCAGATCCACCTCAGTCGGCTGGTCAGGGTGATTGAATGCTTCAACAAATGCTACGTACCACCATCTGTATCACAAGCTTCACACACTGCCCAAAGCACCACACCCCCTGCGCACACCCACCAACAATCTCTACCTACCAACACTCACACCCACATCTCACGCACAATGACAGCTATTCAACTAGGGCAGGCACAAGGTCATTAGTTATTAAAATTCATGTGATATGTTTATGCATAAATTTATTAACAGAGTTTGCAATATTTTGTGGTCTCTCGTTTCACCTTTGCGCCCAGGAGAACGTGGTGATGACATGACTCAGGGATGGTATGATGGGCATGTGGTGAGTAAAAGGGATCTGGGGTTTAAGTCAACCTGCTGTGAGACTGGAGTTCTGTTTGGAGGAGGTGGCAGAGTTCTGTGACCACCACCTTGGTGATGCGGAGCCGTCTAATACACTGCTCCTCGCTTAATTGAAGGTAGGAGAAGTGCTCTCGGAATACTCTGAGGGTAAGGCCTCCTGGTGAGAGCCCTGATGTTCCTCCTCATCCCTCTGTGTACATGTTCCCATATTTCTCATTGCCTACGCTCCCTCCACCGTAGATCCTGGAGGGCGAGGTGGCATGCCAGTACAACCCCCATTAATGTTGCCAAGTGTAGCAGTTTGAATCTTTGAACAATAAATGTAGCTACTTTGCACTTGCCAGAAGATTGCTGATACAAAATAATCTTGAAATTACTCATACAAACTATTCCACTGGGTGAAACTGACAAGAAACCACTGAAAATAACTTGCCCTGACAGCTGCAAGTGATTAATGCTGATGCCTTTAAATAACGTCGCTGGAGCCAGCTTCCTGCAGCTGCACGCCAGCTCTCCCTGTAGCTATCTGGTTGAGGTGCTAAGGTAAGTGGCGACAATTAATTTTCCAGATTGGGCACCCAGTGAGTGTTGCACGCTCACTGACATCACGATCTGCCTGGCGTTGAAGTCCCTGGCAGTACCTTGTACCGGCAGCGCAACAGGGGGGTGGGGGGGGGCCATATTTGCCATGCAGCGCTGGATTCGCCTCACCCCGGTGCTACTGCATCAGTGCCCCATCACCGCCATCTTCAGGCGCTAACGGGAGGTGCTAAGCTACCGAATTTTTCTCCCATAGTGTTTTGCCAGGCATTCTTGTTCTCCAAACTTTGCAAAGTCTAAAATAGGCATTAAAAATATTAGCATCTTTTGTAAAGGCTACCCCATATATAACCTCCTACCTTTAAGTTGCCACATCCTTTAAATTTACTTATCACCCTTGTGAGCAGACCATGAGGGGAAACTTATGCACAATTTCCTGTCTCCCCTCCCTTACCCAGAGAGCTCTCAGTGTCAGGCCCAATCTTAGCTGGGATCTTGACCACATTATGTAAATGAAGCTGACCCCACAAAATTAAACACTAAAGATAGGGTAGGTGATAATAACACACTGCCTAATTAAACCTGATGGGAGGCCTGTCAGAAAATCTACCCCAGTATATTACGAAGATCATAATTGATCTTGTTCAAATTAAGAATAGGCTCTTGTCCAACAATAAGCTCCATCTGAATTAGCTTTAGAGCAATAAATCAATTTGCTTCAAAACTAAATCTGATAATGGAGTCACCACTGGTAACAAAATAACACAAACTTAATCAGTGAAGGGAACATATCAACATTCCTATCAGAAGCAATCAATTTAAAACACATGAATGCCAGTCCTCAAAACAGTCTAATAGAGTGGCACCTTTTTAGCCACTAACCACAATTGAACCATTTAAAATAATGAATAATATATGACCAATTTTATATTTAATGGGCCCATTTTTTCAGACACCACATGCAACCTATCTCAGGGTACTTTGATTAACATTTTCTATTTCTACAAAGCTTGTGATGTCTATATCTTCAGAAAGCTTGAATGCATCTTTTTTTAAGTGGAATAATTATGAGTCTTTTGACTCATCTGTTGTCCAGGCAACATTATGTATTCAGTGAACAGTCACTGGATCTATTGCTTTGATGTAAAACCACATTTATTTGTTTAAATAAGGAACACTGATGCTTTTGTACTGCTTTACATCAAAAGCTGTGATGTTATCTTTTTTCCAGTAATCGGTTATCCATGAGTCATTCAATACTTAAAACTTAGAAAACTGGTTCTATTGTACCTTCTGAAATTAAGCAATTATTTTTTTAAATTCACCCCAGACTTGTGTTCAATTTAGTATATTCTAAATATGAGTAATGACTCTGCACTAGAAGTTCAACACAAAACTGAACAATAGTGTACCTCCCTCAATAAAGCACTGTTTGAAATGTAATGGCCCGAATTTTGCGGTAAAAGTAACAGTGAGGCTATCAGCGCTCGCCATTATTCAAATGTAAGTTGGACAGCAACTTCCGGCGACCGTTAAACACGAAAATCAGGAAGTTGCTGTCCAAGTTTCCCTGCTCCTTCAGAAACTGCGAGCTGAGAGACTCTGCATTGAAACACATGGAACGGTGTGAAGTTGCTGTACCTATGTGATATATGAACACTAAACTCACCAGAAAAAGTTAGGACTTGTCCATTCCAGTGTAAGTAAATTTTTAACGGCGTGATAAGTCATAATTACTGCCAAACAACTTTTCTGCCAATGTGGACTCTCATTTCTTCAGATTTTAATCATTGTTGGAGATTTTAAAAATTTAAATAAATTTAATGTTTTCTTTCTGTTTCTTTTATCTCTTTCTCTTAATCCCATCTCTCTTTCCCTCTCTTTATTTTGCTTTCCGTACATGACTTGACATTAAATTAAATATTCCAACTGACACTTCCAGGTTCAGAATCTGCGTGCCTTATTAATATTTCTTCAATCTGATTGGTTAGGGAGACACCAGTTGCTTGCCCTGTTCACACAGGTCCCAGATCGCCCTGTAGAGGGCGCTGCACCGAAATGGCTTTCGAATCACCGCAAGTTCCAGTGCCAAAACCCATAGAAAGTCTGTGGGCAAGTGTAATGAACGGCTGGTGCTGTTCGTTCGATGCTGACCTCAAAATCCAGGGCATTATGAAATTCCTTTGTTTGCTATCTTGACAGGAATGTTACCATGTTTATTTTACGTTCACTGTACTGTTTCCTATATACCTCTATAAGGTCTTCTCTGAATTGTCTTTTCTAATGCTAAAGAAGACTAAGTTACTCTCGTCTCAGCCTCATGACTTAGTTGATGCTAAGGTTGTGCTGACAATCAGCTTTTGCGCAGCATTTGATGGCAGATGAGTGAAAACTGATCGATTTATTTCTTTAATCTGATTCTTTAATTTGCAAATGTGCATTAAATTGAGAACACAGTTATCCGCACCGGCTAATAGTGATAGTTTTTTTCTCTCTCAGTCTCTGTGAACTGAAGAAAAAATGCAATGACACCAAACTTAGGTTCAATCTCATTAACAAATAACTTCACCTATTAGAATCTACAGTGCTTTCTGTTCTCTGGTACACTGCCAAAAGATTGCAGTAAAGGCCATTGTTTTGGGATGGACAGGCTAACAAAACTCAATTGTTTATTCCAGATCTCTGATATTTACGCCAGTGAAAGAAATGAATATATATTCTTGCAGAGGTGAGTTATTTTAGTTTCTCTGAGGTGATGAAACAATTTATGGTGCTGCAGAGTGATAGGGATATAAGGTCATATCCACAATTCTGATAACTGGCAGGTTACAGGTTGTTGGAGAAAGTAGATGATATTCAGTAGGGAAAAAAATAAATCAGCAGGGGCATTCCTTTCCCCTCTTCTCTCCCCAGTTGGCTTTTTTGCCATCAGTCTCAGTGTTGGCACAGGTCTAGGAATAGGATGTCTAACGTGACATCTCGTGCAAGAAGATTGACTTTAAATCCCTCGTCCATTGGCTGTTTTTTAGACACTGTGTGGCCGACTAAGGCCCCAAAATGGCGAGCTGGAAGTGCGCTGACCGCCATGTAGGGTAAGGACAAACAAGAGGCGTCCTTTGCTCATGCTTGCTCACCAAAATCCACCTTTTTACTTCTTGAGGCTAAGAGTTGTCCCAGAATTCCAGCAAGTGTTTACATACATGCCTGGGTTTCAACTCATTTGTGAACGAAAATTATGGGTCCCACATTGGCTTGCTCTGCATTTGGTGGGACGTGAATGAAAGATGATACATTTCTTTCTTTCTCTTCTTTTAATCTCATTTATAATTTGTAAATGAGGGAAGAGAGTCCAGGAAGACTTTTTAATCTCACCTTGAGAGAATGTTCTTCTCCAATTCAAATGGTTGTTCTCTCAAGATAGTCAGCGAGTACACTTAACACGGAAATGCTGACTTTTGAAATGACCTTTTTGTTGCATGAACAAGACATAAAGGTGGAATTGTGACTCCTGGGTGGAAAGCCAGCGGGATGCACAGGAGGCCCACTCGGGAGCTGCAGTGGGAGGTCGGGTCCATTTTAATGGCTGGGCATTATTAACATTCCGTTGGCCAGATGCCTGCTCGAAATGGGCATTCAGCGGCACATTGCCAGCTTGTGGCCTGCAAAGATCGTGAGGCCTGTAGGCCACCAGGCCAGCAGCCAGATAAGTGCCACAATGGTTTCATGGAGCAGAAGGCCGGGGAGCCAAGGGCATCAGCGGCCCAGACTTTCTTTGTGAAGCCTGAAGGAGCACTCCTGCTCCTTCTGGACCCACAAAGATAAGTTTTAAACTTACCTAACATGGCCTCCACTGCATATCCACCAGGTTTTACGAAGCAAAGTATCCGCAGCAGACACATCACTCGGTAGGCAGTTAAAATGACATCATAGGACCCCGACTTACATTCATTCATGAGGCTCCTGTCTGGATCAGGTGATTGCCTCAACCGCCTACAAAAACGTCAGCGTTAAAATGGCACGTGTTGGAAACAAGCAGTAAGTTTGATTTTAATACCCGTTGCGCCCAGTTTCTGCCGAGCGGAGAAGTTAAAAGTTCCCATCAGTAATTAAAGTGAAATTTTTGGCCGCAATTGGCGATCTGGGTGTAAATTGCGCCCAAAATTGTGCCAGTTTTGTGAAGGTTTTTTTTCCTCGGAGTGATTATTGCAGCACATTTTTCTGCTTATGCGTGCCAGTTTGGTACCGTGCATGTGCACTCAATGTGGTCGCACATGCAAAGTACCAAATGGCGCGGCAGCTGCAGTCTGCACTGCCACACTTTCCTTGGCTCCATGTGGAGAAGGCCAGGGGAACGGATGGGGCGGGGGAAGAGGGGATCAAAAAGTGGGGAGAGGAGAGGGGAGATCAAAAGGGGGGGAGAGAGGAGAGGAGATCGAAGGGGGGAGAGAGGAGAGGGGATCGAAGTGAGGAGAGGGGATCGGAGGGGGGAAAGAGGAGAGGGGATCGGAGGGGGGAGAGGAGAGGGGATCGAAGGGGGGAGAGAGGAGAGGGGATCGAAGGGGGGAGAGAGGAGAGGGGATCGAAGGGGGGGAGGAGAGGAGATCAAAGTGGGAGAGAGGAGAGGGGATCGAAGGCGGGAGAGAGGAGAGGGGATCGAAGGGGGGAGAGAGGAGAGGGGATCGGAGGGGGGGAGAGAGGAGAGGGGATCGAAGGGGGGAGAGAGGAGAGGGGATCGAAGGGGGGAGAGAGGAGAGGGGATCGAAGGGGGGGAGAGAGGAGAGGGGATCGAAGGGGGGAGAGAGGAGAGGGGATCGAAGGGGGGAGAGAGGAGAGGGGATCGAAGGGGGGAGAGAGGAGAGAGGAGAGGGGATCGAAGGGGGGAGAGAGGAGAGGGGATCGAAGGGGGGAGAGAGGAGAGGGGATCGAAGGGGGGGAGAGAGGAGAGGGGATCGAAGGGGGGGAGGAGAGGAGATCAAAGTGGGAGAGAGGAGAGGGGATCGAAGGGGGGAGAGATGAGAGGAGATCGAAGGGGGGAGAGATGAGAGGGGATCAAAGTGGGAGAGAGGAGAGGGGATCGAAGGGGGAGAGAGGAGAGGGGCTCGGAGGGGGGAGAAGGTCATAAACTCGGGGTGGGAGTGGGGGAGAGGCTGCGACTGCGGCCTGCACCACCACGCTTTCATCTGCTCCGTGCAGAGAAGAGCAGGGGGAGAGGAGAGGGGCTCCAAGAGGGGAGGAGGAGGAGAGAGAATTGAAGGGGGAGAGGAGAGGAGAGAGGATTGATGGGAGGAGAGGAGAGGGGATTGATGGGGGAAAGGAGAGGAGAGGGGATTGACGGGAGAGAGGAGAGGGGATTGACGGGGGAGAGGAGAGGAGATTGACGGGGGTGAGGAGAGGAGAGGAGATTGATGGGGGAGAGGAGAGGGGATTGACGGAGAGGAGAGGGGATTGACGGGGAAAGGAGAGGGGATTGATGGGGGAGAGGAAAGGAGAGGGGATTGACAGGGGAGAGGGGATTGATGGGGGAGAGGAGAGGAGTGGGATTGATGGGAGGAGAGGGGATTGATGGGGGAGAGGAGAGGAGGGGGATTGATGGGAGGAGAGGGGATTGATGGGGGCAGAGGAGAGGAGAGGGGATTGACGAGGAGAGGAGAGGGGATTGACGGGCAGAGGAGAGGGGATTGACGGGGGAGAGGAGAGGAGATTGACGGGGGAGAGGAGAGGGGATTGACGGGGGAGAGGAGAGGAGAGGGGATTGACAGGGGCAGAGGAGAGGGGATTGACGGGGGAGAGGAGAGGAGATTGACGGGGGAGAGGAGAGGGGATTGATGGGGGAGAGGAGAGGAGAGGGGATTGACGGGGGAGAGGAGAGGAGAGGGGATTGACGGGGGAGAGGAGAGGGGATTGACGGGGGAGAGGAGAGGGGATTGACGGGGGGAGAGGAGAGGGGATTGACGGGGGAGAGGAGAGGGGATTGACGGGGGAGAGGAGGGGAGAGGGGATTGACAGGGGCAGAGGAGAGGGGATTGACGGGGGAGAGGAGAGGGGATTGACGGGGGGAGAGGAGAGGGGATTGACGGGGGGAGAGGAGAGGGGATTGACTGGGGAGAGGAGAGGGATTGACGGGGAGAGGAGAGGAGAGGGAATTGACGGGGGAGAGGAGAGGAGAGGGGATTGACGGGGGAGAGGAGAGGAGAGGGGATTGACGGGGAGAGGAGAGGAGAGGGAATTGACGGGGGAGAGGAGAGGAGAGGGGATTGACGGGGAGAGGAGAGGAGAGGGGATTGACGGGGGAGAGGAGAGGAGAGGGGATTGACGGGGGAGAGGAGAGGAGAGGGGATTGACGGGGGAGAGGAGAGGAGAGGGGATTGACGGGGGAGAGGAGAGGAGAGGGGATTGACGGGGGAGAGGAGAGGAGAGGGGATTGACGGGGGAGAGGAGAGGAGAGGGGATTGACGGGGGAGAGGAGAGGAGAGGGGATTGACGGGGGAGAGGAGAGGGGATTGACGGGGGAGAGCAGAGGAGAGGGGATTGACGGGGGAGAGCAGAGGAGAGGGGATTGACGGGGGAGTAGAGAGGGGTTTAACGGGGGAGAGGAAAGGAGAGAGGATCCAAGTAGGAGCGGGGAGAAGGTCAGGAACGTGGGGCGGGGGTGGGGGAAGAAGGTCAGGAGCTCTGGGGGAAGGTCATGAACTCGGAGAGATAACATCAGGAACTTGTTGTGGGGGAGCACGGTGAGAACAGTGGGGAGGCAGGGGGAAAGAACATGATTCAAGACTAAAGCTGGTGGGGGTGGGGGGGAGGATGAGAGCAAGAACGTGATCCAGATGGGGAGATAGATCACGTTCTCCTGCCCTCTGTTAGACTTGGATCACGGTTTTCCACCCCCACCCACTTTACTCCTGCACCACGTTCTCTCTCTCCTTCCCCCCCCCAGACCACAGTGGTTCAAGAAGGCAGCTCATGACCACCCTCTCAAGGGCAACCAGAGATAGGCAATAAATAAATGTATTTTAAAAAATGAGAGCGTATTCTGTCAATGTTCCCTGTAAGCGGCCGCGCAGCACTCCAGGGAATCCGCGCAGCTGGCTTGTCGGCTTTTCAATAATAAACCGGAGTAATTATTTGCAAGTTTGAGTCATTCTGCGCATGCGTACCGTATGGGGGAACGGAGCCTAAAGACTATCGTGCCCTCCGCTGGAGCCACGCATGCATCCGTCGTTCCAACCGAGCATGCGCCTACATTTCCTGTAAGCCCAGCACAAATACCCGGAGTCCATTCACAGGCTGTAGGCCGAACTCATGGGGGAAGAACGTCAGGAACTCGGGGTGGGGGAGCAGAAGGCCAGGAACCCGGGGAGTGGGAAGAAGGTCAGGAACTTGTTGGGGGTAGAAGGTCAGGAACTTGTTGAGGGTAGAAGGTCAGGAACTTGTTGGAGTGGGGAGAGAAGGTCAGAAAATTGGGGGGTGCTGGGAGAGGATCAGGAATTTGTTAGGGGGGAGAATGTCAGGAACTTGTTTGGGGGTGGGGGTGGGCGTGGAGAAGGTCCTAAGCCAGGAGGGTGAGCCCTGTCTGTTTTCTGAAAGCAATAGTGTTAGCGCTGTGAGACTGGCTGTCACAATGAATGGATCAAATTACACATTGCAAAGATCTTGATTACTCAGGCAGGCAGGATCAAATTATACATTCCAGACAAACTGCTGGGTGTGTCTTGTCCTCAAAGGGGACCAATCAGAAATCTGGTTTTGTCATCCAAGGGGACTAATCAGAACTTTGGGGGGAAAAATTCTGTTGCTTTGCGCCTCCCGTTAGCGCCCTAAGAGGGCGTGACATGCCGCAATATTCCCTCGCAGCGCCCCAAGAGGGAGGCGGGGAGCTTCCAGTAGCGCCCCAATTCCCTCTTGGGGCACTACCACTCAATTTCAGGCTGTGGGGGCACTCATTTTTCCGGGGCGTGAAAAGTAGCGCCCGGCAAAGTTAGCGCCCCAAACGCGACTCAATTTTTCCCCCTTGGTGTTGTAAATACACGCTGCCTTTTTTCCTCGAGTTTCCGCTCAAACTCAATTACATATCACCAAATGTCAAATCTGCCATGAACCAGCGGAATCGGGCAGCGTTTTAAAACGTAATTTTTTAAATTTAATTTGCTTTAAAAATATTCCTTGAAATATTTAAGAGTGATAACTTAGTGCCGTTTGGTTAATACATCTGAAAATGGGTTTATCACAAAAAATAAGCATTTTTAATCGCAATGTCAATCTACGACCTGAGAGTAACTTGATTTGAAATTACTGAAAATAACTTTAAAAAAAATATACAGAACCATTTGTTAGTCATATGGGGGTACAGTAGTCAGTATCTTAGTAAAAAATGTAATTCAAAATCTTTTAAAATGTGCCGAATAGTGTCCTTGGGCCTAGAAGAAGCAGATAATTTTTCAAGCCTCCTCGAAGGCCTGGAACGAGCACAGTTAACGGGAACTCACCATGGTGACCAATTCAATGTGGATGCGTGGGCGGGGCCGGCTTCTAGCACAATCTTTTTTAAACTAATGCAAAAGATCGCAGGAGCTAGACTTGCACTGAACTTAATTTAAGATTAAAATTCTGCGATCTTTTGCACAGGTTACGCCGATTTCGGGTGAATTGCACCGAAAAAACCAGTGCAACCGAGCAGAAATTTTACTCCAATGTACTGATGTGTGGTTGGGAAGGCTGTTTTGAGAGGTGGATCTAAAAATAGCATGGTGAAGCACAGTTATTTTGTTGAGGAAAGACCAAGTCCACTGACTACAGCAAAACCATTTATTAAATGCAGTAAAGTATTCCCAAATAGCATCAGAGCACCAGGAGTTGACTGGCATCTGAGCTTTAAACAATAATCAAGGAAAAAATTAACGGGCACTTGGAGAGGTTTAAGCTAATTGAGGAGAGCCAACAGGGATTTCTAAAAGGCAGATCGTGTTTGACTAATCTAACTGAATTTTTTGATGAAGTAACGGAGGATCGATGAAGGGAATGCAATGGATGTTGTCTACATGGATTTTCGGAAGGCGTTTGACAAAGTACCACATAGAAGGCTGGTCAACAAAATTGAGGCTCATGGAATAGGTGGGTCAGTGGCAGCTTGGATAAGGAATTGGCTTAAGGACAGAAAACAGCGAGTTGTGGTAAATGGCTGTTTTTCAGACTGGAGGATGGTAGACAGTGGTGTCCCCCAAGGGTTAGTGCTGGGGCCACTTTTTTTTTTATATATATAAATGACCTGGATATTGGAATACAGAGTAGAATTTCTAAATTTGCCAATGACACCAAACTTGGGGGTATGGCAAACAGTGATGATGATACCAATCGACTGCAACAGGACATAGAAAGGCTAGCAGAATGGGCAGACAAGTGGCAGATGGAATTTAATACAGAGAAGTGTGAGGTGATGCATTTTGGCAGAAGGAACAGGGAGAGGCACTATACACTTAATGGCACAGTTTTAAAGAGTGTGCAGGGACAGAGGGATCTGGGAGTTAATGTGCATAGGTCCCTGAAGGTGGCGGGACATATTGAGAGAGTGATTAACAAAACTTATGGGATCTTGGGTTTCATAAATAGAGGTATTGAGTACAAAAGTAGTGAAGTTATGCTGAACCTTTATAAAGTGCTGGTTAGGCCACAACTGGAGTATTGTGTCCAGTTCTGTACACCACACTTTAGGAAGGATGTGAAGGCCCTTGAGAGGGTGCAGAGGAGATTTACCAGAATGGTTCCGGGGATGGGGGATCTTAGCTACAAGGACAGGTTGGAGAAGCTGGATTTGTTTTCATTAGAGCAAAGGAGGTTGCAGGGTGATTTGATAGAGGTGTACAAGATTATGACGGGTTTGGATAGGCTAGACGGGGAAAGGCTGTTCCCACTAGTTGATGGTACAAGGACTAGGGGACACAGATTTAAGGTTTTGGGCAAGAGATACAGGGGGGATGTGAGGAAAAACTTTTTTACGTAGCGAGTGGTGAGGACCTGGAACTCGCTGCCGACAGAAGTGGTGGAAGCGGAGACACTCAATGTTTTCAAGGGGAGACTGGATAGGCACTTGAGGGAAATAAACTTGCAGGGCTACGGGGATAGAACGGGGGAATGGGATTGACTGGATTGCTTTACAGAGAGCCAGCACGGACTTGATGGGCTGAATGGCCTCCTTCTGTGCCGTTATGACTCTATGATGTTGTGCTTGTTCACATTTAGCTATATACAGTTATCAATGTCCATATGTAATAAATTATTGTTATGAGTGTGCGGATGTTCATCTTTGATGCTAAAAATGTGTTTTTTGTTTTTTTTTATTCGTTTTTGGGATGTGGGCGTCGCTGGCAAGGCCAGCATTTATTGCCCATAATGTGCCCAGTGTGTGTATGAGTTTGTGTGGGTGAATACGATACCTTTATCTGTTATGGAATTAATGCATTTCTGATACAAATCTGCATTCTGTTACCATGAGGAATTTGTTTTGTGTTGCATGCCTGTAGCATATTGCAGGCAAATTGGGACTGACTGCTGCTCTGGGTGAGGGGGAAAGAGCAATGGTCTTGGAGATCAGATCAAATTTCATATTTTATCTGGAATTACATAGAAGTTACAGCTCAGAAACAGGTCACTTGGCCCAACTGGTCTATGCCGGTGTTTATGCTCTACACGAGCCTCCTCCCACCCTATCTCATCTAACCCTATCAGCATATCCTTCTATTCCATTCTCCCTCATGTACTTAAGTGTACTTAAACTCCCTGCCCTGTTAAGAGTTGATCGCAGACTCACAGAACCCGTGTATGTCAAGAGGCAAGATTGTCCACCCATCTTATTTGAAGTCTCCGTCAATGGCATGTTGAGTGACATCATAAAGGACAGACTCAGAGGCCGCGATTTTGCCGGCGCTTGGAGGGCAGGTTCGGAGGCGGGTCAGGTGTTAAATTCAAAAACCCGCCTCAATGCCAGTTTCCAAAGTGCCGGGTCTGCAACTTCAGAACAGACCCAACACCAAGCGCCGGGAGAGGCACTTAAGGAGTTAACTTAACTGCTATTTTTCCAGGCTTTTTCTATTTTCACACATTTTCAACATGTTTCACGTATTTCGGCAAACACGCCAGTTGAGTGTGTCGGGTCTTCCAACGAGTTGAATAGTTCACAGCTGCAACTGCAGCATAAAACTTAACCTCTCACATCAGTTCACTTTCAAATGCCAGAAGTTGCTGATTTCAGGATTTGGAAGACCCATTTGATCTGTCTGGAGGCTGTAAGTGTGTGTTGTGAACTCTATATGCGCTGTCACCCCCTTGGAGCAAGCTCTCTCACCATTGACAGATCGCTTCTGCCATCTCAACTTCTGCTGCCATCTATTCCAGCAACATCGGTGCTCTTGAAAAAATCTCATCTTGGTCCTCAGAATCCCTCCACGATCAGCCCCAACACCAACATCACCAGGCACACCAACATCACCAACAACATTACCAACCTTCTGCGCAATCAACTGATGCTGCACAGGACAGAGGGCATCATCACCCGACCACATTGTTGCCCGGGAGGCCAGCGATGGCATCACCATGGCCAGATTTATTTCACTTGACGCTGTACACCCTGGCTGACACATGATGCGCCAGGTGAACACCACCTCACACCAGTATCATAACGCATTCCTACAATGACCAAGCCGTTCCTTTCACACTCATCACCATTGCGGGGGATACCATTATGTCTAACCATTAACTGCAATTCACAAAGACACTTCCAAAGGAGCACACAGATCTGTACAATAAGGCAAAGTGTTGAAAATAAAGATTTCAATGTTTGACAACACATTAACAGAAAATTTACATGAATATTGCATAACACATCCATAATACCCTTGTGTGTTGTTAGTTGGTATGATTGGACTAGGATGAGGGTGAGTTTGAGGGGTAGCTAGTGAGATGGGGAAGTGATAATGTAGATATAGAAGGATGGGTGGAGGTGCAAGGTAAATTGGTGTGAGTAAGGATGTGCAGGAGTAGGGTATGGAAGGCAGAGTGATGGGTATGTGATGAGTGGCACAGCAGGATGAGGTTGAGTGTCGCTTTGCAGTAACGTTTCGTGATCCACTGAGATTATTGAAAGGTTGGCGCCACTGCAGCCAGGGACTCCTGACGACATCCCTGCTTGTGCCCTCCTGTGCAATGTGCGACCAGGCTGCGTTGATCTCATGGGGAGGTCTCTTCCGCCCATGGGAAAGGAAGAGAACCTCCCTGCGTGCTGTGACTCCCTCCATAAACATATGGAGGGAGTCATGCATGAGCCTGGGTGCAGCCGTGTACCATTGTGCAGTCATTGTCAGCATTTGCAGCACCTCAATGCTGCAGAACACTGACAGCACAACTGTCAAAATCAATGTGGCAGTGGTCCCTTTAAGGAAAACCGGCTGATGATGCGTCATCAAATGATGTCATCAGACCCGCTTCCTGTTAATTGGCCGGGAACCCCGCAGGGTGGGCTTAACAAGCCCAATCAAGGGAAAATCATTTTCAGAGAGTGGCTGCAGACGGGAGCGGGACCGGAACCTGCCAAACAGCTCTCCCACTGCCATCCCGCCTCCGCAGAGAAAATCCTGCCCAGGGTGTCTGTTCTTTCAGAGGTTATACTGTGTTGTTGCTGAACTTAACTGGCGTCTAATGTGCTTTACATAAGATAACATAAGAAATAGGACCAGGAGTAGGCCATACGACCCTTCGGGCCTGCTCCGCCATTCAATAGGATCATGGCTGATCCGAACCTAGACTCACGTCCACTTCCCTGCCCGCTCCCCATAACCCTTAATTCTCTTATCAGCTAGGAAACTGTCTATCTCCGTTTTAAATTTATTTAATGTCGCAGCTTCCACAGCTCTCTGAGGTAGCAAATTCCATAGATTTACTACCCTCTGAGTGAAGAAGTTTCTCCTCATCTCAGTTTTGAAACGGCAGCCCCTTATTCTAAGATTATGCTCCCTAGTTCTCGTCTCACCCATCAGTGGAAACATCCTCCCCGCATCCACCCGATCAAGCCCTCTCTCAATCTTATATGTTTCGATAAGATCACCTCTCATTCTTCTGTATTCCAATGAGTAGAGGCCCAACCTACTCAACCTTTCCTCATAAGTCAACCCCCTTATCTCCGGAATCAACCGAGTGAACCTTCTCTGAACTGCCTCTAGAGCAAGTATATCTTTTCTTAAATATGGAAACCAAAACTGTACGCAGTATTCCAGGTGTGGCCTCACCAGTACCCTGTATAGCTGAAGCAAGACTTCCCTGCTTTTATACTCCATCCCCCTTGCAATAAAAGCCAAGATTCCATTGGCCTTCCTGATCACCTGCTGTACCTGCATACTAACCTTCTGTGTTTCATGCAACAGGACCCCCAGATCCCTTTGTACTGTAGCACTTTGCAGTTTCTTTCCATTTAGATAATAACTTGCTCTTTGATTTTTTCTGCCAAAGTGCATAACCTCACACTTTCCAACATTATATTCCATCTGCCAAATTTCTGCCCACTCACTTAGCCTGTCTATGTCCTTTTGCAGGTTCTTTATGTCCTCCTCACTTACTGCTTTCCCTCCCATCTTTGTATCACCTGCAAACTTGGATACGTTGCACTTGGTCCCCTCCTCCAAATCGTTAATATAGATTGTAAAGAGTTGGGGTCCCAGCACTGACCCCTGCAGAACACCACTAGTTACTGATTGCCAACCCAAGAATGAACCATTTATCCCAACTCTCTGTTTTCTGTTAGATAGCCAATCTTCCACCCATGCCAGTATATTACCCCCAATCCCGTGATTTTTTATCTTGTGCAGTAATCTTTTGTGTGGTACCTTGTCAAATGCCTTTTGGAAGTCCAAATACACCACATCCACTGATTCCCCTTTATCCACCTTGTTTGTTACGTCCTCAAAGAATTCGAGCAAATTTGTCAAGCATGATTTCCCCTTCATAAAACCATGCTGACTCTGTCCGATTAAGTTATGCTTATCCAAATGTCCTGTTACTGCTTCCTTAATAATGGACTCCAACATTTTACCAACCACAGATGTTAGGCTAACTGGTCTATAGTTTCCAGCCTTTTGTCTACCTCCCTTTTTAAATAAGGGTGTTACATTAGCAGTTTTCCAATCTGCTGGGACCTTTCCTGAATCCAGGGAGTTTTGGAAAATTACCACCAATGCATCCGCAATCCCTACCGTAACTTCTCTCAAGACCCTAGGATGTAAGCCATCAGGTCCAGGGGATTTATCCGCCTTAAGTCCCATTATCTTACCGAGTATCATCTCCTTAGTGATTTTAATCGTGTTTAGCTCCTCCCCCCCCCCATAGCCCCTTGTTTGTCCAGTGTTGGGATATTTTTAGTGTCCTCTACTGTAAAGACTGATACAAAATATTTGTTCAGCGTATTTGCCATCTCCATGTTCCCCACTACTAATTTCCCGGTCTCGTCCTCTAAGGGACCAACATTCACTTTAGCCACCCTTTTTCTTTTTATATAACTGTAGAAACTCTTGCTATCTGTTTTTATATTTTTTGCTAGTTTACTTTCATAATCTATCTTCCCTTTCTTAATTAATCTTTTAGGCATTCTTTGCTGGTTTTTAAATGCTTCCCAATCTTCTATCCTCCCACTAGATTTGGCTACTTTATAACCCCTTGTTTTTAGTCGGATACTATCCTTTATTACTTTACTTAGCCACGGATGGCTGTCTTTTCTTTTACGCCCCTTTTTCCTCAGTGGAATATATTTTTCTTGAAAGTTGTGAAATACCTCCTTGAATGTACACCACTGCTCCTGTACCGTCTTACACCTTAATTTATTTTCCCAGTCCACTTTAGTCAACTCTGCTCTCATACCTTCATAGTCTCCTTTATTTAGGCTTAGTACGCTGGTTTGAGATCCAACTCTCTCACCCGCCAACTGAATTTGGAATTCAACCATGTTATGGTCACTCATTCCAAGGGGATCCTTTACTAGGACATTTTTTATTAATCCTGTCTCATTACACAGGACCAGATCTAAGATTGCCTGCCCCCTGGTTGGTTCAGTAACATACTGCTCAAGGAACCCGTCCCTAATGCACTCTATGAACTCTTCCTCAAGGCTGCCCTGCCCAATTTGATTTGTCCAGTCAATATGAAAGTTAAAATCTCCCATGAATATAGCTGTTCCCTTATTACAAGCCCCAACTATTTCCTGATTAATACTCCGACCAATTGAGTTGCAACTGTTAGGAGGCCTATAGACTACGCCCACTAGTGACTTTTTCCCCTTATTATTCCTTATCTCCACCCAAACTGTTTCACTATCCTGGTCCTTTTACCCAATATCATTTCTCACTATTGCAGTAATTCCATCCTTTATTAACAAAGCCACCCCACCTCCCTTTCCTTCCTGTCTGTCCTTCCTAATAGTCAAATACCCCTGGATGTTTAGTTCCCAGTCATGGTCACCTTGTAGCCATGTTTCTGTAATGGCCACCAGATCATTCAGATAAAGAACTTTTAAATATGTTTTGTGACAATTTATTCCTGCTTTTACCCCATTTACTACTTTACCTTTATCTTTATATATTCTGTCCCTTCCTGACACGCTCTGGTTTTTAATTACCCCACTGCTACTTTGCTCTATTGCCTTCTCCGCTGATATTTTTATTTTTTGCTCTCTTGAAACCTCCCCCCCACTAATTTGTTTAAAGCCCATTGTTTTTGGCTTCAGAAAATCAGAGTAGACTCCAAAATGCTGGAAAATGCACCAAAAAAGTGTCAACAATCAAATTGTCTGGTGGGGGAGTTTGTACCGCCACTAATCTTTTCCCCTTTAAAAATATCCTAAATCCACCACTGAAAATAATGTCACTTTTATGTACTTTTCCATTTTCACAGAAAAACATACCGATTTGCAGAATGATACTGAAACTCATAAAAATTCTGAAATTTAATATTATAAAAAGGAATTTAACTTGTCCAGTTGCCTTGAAACAATTACCTTGGCCACAGCTTTTATTCAGGTCTGTTTTTAGTTGTACAGTACGTTGTATTTTGAATTGTAAGCTTTTTGGGAGCTGGGTGTCCTTGTACATGAGTCACTGAAAGTGAATGTGCAGGTGCAGCAAGCCATTAGGAAGACAAATGGTATGCTGGCCTTCATTACAAGAGGATTTGAGTACAGGAGTAAAGAAGTCTTACTCCAATTATATAGGGCCTTGGTGAGACCACACCTGGAGTACTGTGTACAATTTTGGTCTCCTTACCTAAGGAAGGATATACTTGTCATTAGAGGGAGTGCAACGAAGGTTCACGAGATTGATTCCTGAGATGGCGGGACTGTCGTATGAGAAGAGATTGTGTAAACTAGACCTGTATTCTCTTGAATTCAGAAGAATGAGAGAGGATCTCATTGAAGCATGCAAAATTATTACAGGGCTTGATAGGATGGATGCTGGGAGAATGTTTCCCTTGACTGGGGAGTCTAGAACCAGGGGCCACAGCCTCAAGATAAAGGGTAGGCCATTCAGGACTGAGATGAGAAGAAATTTCTTCACACAGAGGGTGGTGAATCTTTAGAATTCTCTACCCCAGAGGGCTGTGGAGGCTCAGTCATTGGGTATATTCAAAACAGAAGATTTCTGACTAGTAAGGGCATCAAGGGATATGGCGATGGGGCCGGTGAATGGAGTTGAGGCAGAGGATCAGCCATGATCTCATTGAATGGCGGAGCAGGCTCGAAGGGCCGAATGGCCTACTCCTGCTCCTATTTCTTATGTTCTTATGTGTCAACTTTTTTCAAGCTGTTCATCAGATTTTCAGTGTTGTGTAGTTTGTCATGTATTTGACTCTTGTTTACACCACTTCCAGGGCTTAAATGTCACTTTTATGTCTCGCTGAAAACTAGACACAATACGCAAGGTGCAATCTGGCCAGAGCACTGTTTTACACAACGTCCTCCAACTTGAACTGTACTGTTTTGGTTTGGTTATATAGTTCAGCGCTCTTTTGTTTTGAGCTCTTTCTGCTCAGAAAGCAGGAAACTATAGGTTAGTTAGCCTAACATCTGTCATTGGGAAAATGCTGGAATCCATTATTAAGGAAGTAATAGCAGGACATTTAGAAAATCATAATACAATCAAGCAGAGTCAACATGGTTTTATGAATGGGAAATCGTGTTTGACAAATTTACTAGAGTTCTTTGAGGATGTAACAAGCAGGGTGGATAAAGGGGAACCAGTGTATTTGGATTTCCGGAAGGCATACGATAAGGTGCCGCATAAAAGGTTACTGCACAAGATAAGAGCTTGTGAAGGAATAAGCCATATTCAGAAAAATACACCATTCTATGAAAGAATTCTAGCCTTATTAAAACATGATATACTGGGTTTGGAAATCTAAAAACCTAACAATGGAGAAGCTGTAAACAGCATACAGGCTATTGAGATAAGATAAGTTGTTGACACTGAATCAATAACCTTATTGAAACAGGAGGTTGGAGGTTCCTGATAGTCTGAAGCCTTGGAAAGAACACAATGGTACACACTGTTAAGGTATCTTAAAATACACTTTGGAAAGAAACACAGAAAATTAAGAAACATATGCCTTCGTAAAAATGACATCAAATGAAACACAGCAGACACGATTCTGTGTTGCAACCAGCTGAGGTAACTAAGAAGACAATGGTGCACCCGGTTGAGGTGTTTTTAATTTACACGTCGTAAAAAGACACAAACAGAAGACCTTGGTAAGAATGACATCAAATAGATGCATCTGCTGTCACACCGTTTTTGATAAGCTTCGAACACCTAGGGTAGAGACACGAGTCTGCATTGCTACCAGCTGAACTGACTGTAAGAATAGCAGGGGTCAGCAGAAAAATGACTAGAGATAATTAACTTACATCAGCAGAAAACTTCAAAGCACATACCACTGAAAAAGGATATAAATATTGAACTTTCAAATGGGATGATAGTCTCGCTGTAAAGGGGCAAAGCGATTCTCAGCTTCAGAGGCAAGCTCCAAGTCTACAACTTTTTGTACCTCGGGGATCAAAGGTATCAAAAGTATTTGATTTTGGTGGATATCCTGGAATAAAGACTAAGAACTGTAAAAATGTAACGAAGTTAAGATTTGAGAATAAGGATCTCTGATAATAGAATTGTAAGATTTCTGTTTTTGGAACTGTTAATGTTGCGATTGACTCACCAATTGTAAATTACATGTCGGTTCTTTAATAAATCTATATATTTTTAGAATTGTCTCACATAATACTTCTGTATCAAACTCGTGAACTCAATCTCTGTACGTTCTTTGGTGAGGAGTTGCAGAATTCTGGAGGAGTTTTCCGGACCCTCATAATATCCAGAATGTTACAGTCTAGCTAAACTTATCAAAAGTGCTATCTGGAGGATGGTGACATCTTCAGGTTGTTCCTTTCCTTTAGGGAGAGATAGTCTGGACCTTTAGACCCAATTAAGCGTCTTTAGGATTCAGCTACCTCAAACTTTAGTTGAAAGTGAACGTCTGGGGAATACACCTGATCTGGGGTAGCCCTAAAGGGGCTAGGACTAGTAATTATCCCTTCAAGCTCACGGTGTTGGGGGTAATATATTAGAATGGATAGAGGATTGGCTAACTAACAGAAAACAGAGAGTCGGAATAAATGGGTCATCTTCAGGTTGGCAAACGGTAACTAGTGGGGTGCCACAGGGATCAGTGCTGTGGCCTCAACTATTTACAATCTGTATTAATGACTTGGATGAAGGGACCGAGTGTACTGTTGCCAAATTTGCTGACGATACAAAGATAGGTGGGAAAGCAAGTTGTGAGGAGTGCACAAAGAGTCTGCAAAGGGATATAGATAGGTTAAGTGAGTGGGCAAAAATTTGGCAGACGGAGTATAATGTGGGAAAATGTGAGGCTATCCACTTTGGTAGGAAAAATAAAAAAGCAAAATATTATTTAAATGGAGAGAGTCAACAGAATGCTGCGGTACAGAGGGATCTGGGTGTTCTCGTACATGAAACACAAAAAGTTAGAATGCAGGTACAGCAAGTAATTAGGAAGGCAAATGGAATATTGGCCTTTATTGCAAGGGGGATGGAGTATAAAAGTAGGGAAGTCTTGCTACAACTGTACAGGGCATTGGTGAGACCACACCTGGAGTACTGCGAACAGTTTTGGTCTCCTTATTTAAGGAAGGATATACTTGCATTGGAGGCAGTTCAGAGAAGGTTCACTAGGTTGATTCCTGAGTTGAAGGAGTTATCTTATGAGGAAAGTTTGAGCAGGTTGGGCCTATATTCATTGGAGTTTAGAAGAATGAGAGGTGATCTTATTGAAACATATAAGATTCTGAGGGGGCTTGACAGGTTGGATGCAGGGAGGATGTTTCCCCTCGTGGGGGAATCTAGAACTAGGGGGCATTATTTCAGAATAAGGGGGCACCCTTTTAAAACAGAGATGAGGAGAAATTTCTTCTCTCAGAGGGTTGTGAATCTTTGGAATTCTCTACCCCAGAGAGCTGTGGAGGCTGAGTCATTGAATATATTCAAGGTGGAGATAGACAGATTTTTGAAAAACAGGGGAATCAAGGGTTATGGGGAGCAGACAGGAAAGTGGAGTTGAGGTGAAGATCAGATCAGCCATAATCTTATTGAATGGCGGAGCAGGCTCGAGGGGCCGAATGGCCTACTCCTGCTCTTATTTCTTATGTTCTTATGTTTACTTGCTGCTTTGCAATAACTATCCATATTTGTGTCAGGCTCACTAATGCCCCGAGATCATTTTCAACTTCACACTCAACTATCCCAGCAGCATTCACACAGTACATATGTCACCTATTTTTCTTCCACATGCATATTTCAAATCAATCTGCATTAAGTTTCATCTGCTTTTGGTATGCCTACTTACATATTTTACCTAACTCATTGTGAAAGTCCTTGGCTACTCTTCAGAATTGATGCCCTTTAGTTTGTTATTTTCTGCAAATTTGACCAGTTCAGATTGAACTTCTGAAACCAAGTCGTTAATATAAATTAGAAGAGTTGAGGCTCCGATATTTACAGGGCCGTGCGTTTGGAGTGGGGGTTCTGGACAGGAAATCTGGAAGTATGGGTTTCCTGGAGATCCTGTAGATATTTACCACAGGACGTCTTTTAAATTTTTTCTGCAGCTTTCCGCCCCGACAGCCAACCTGAT
Organism: Squalus acanthias; assembly: GCA_030390025.1. NCBI lineage: Eukaryota > Metazoa > Chordata > Chondrichthyes > Squaliformes > Squalidae > Squalus > Squalus acanthias. Next base: position 52,708,517 of record CM059427.1, read on the forward strand.
TGAAAGGCTGCCTACCTTTCGGGCTGGAAAGCCTGCGGCACAAGGATGCAGCCAAGGAGCAGAGAGTAGGTAAGGAGGCAGCAAGAGATCACGGTTGTGGGATCTCGTGGTCGGGGGGAGAGATCATGGGGAGGGGGGGAGAGCTTGGGGGTGGGGGGAGAATAGTGGAGCTGGAAGCAGGTGAGCTTGTTGGGCCTGGAGGAAACGCTCCTGCTGCTCCTGGCCCACAAGCAATGCTGAAAAGGCACTTACCGTATGGATCCGGCCCTTCCTGCCTCCTTTTACCTGCTGGGCTTCCCGAGGTCTGGGAAACCTGGCCGAAATGGGTTCAAAATAAAAAACCTGTTAAAATGGAGGCACGCAGCCTCCTTAAGAGCCTTGACTGACCGACCCACCTCCTGAGAGCGGATTGGTTGCCCAGCCCCCCACCCCTCGTTTCACTTCTGTTCAAACCTGAAGTGGGCGGGTTGGGGTCAGGTTTGAAATGTTTTAATTTTAACTTCTCACCCGACCCAAACCCACCCATCCTTTGCAGTTAAAATTCCCCCCTGAGAGTTTCACTCAGCACTCCCCACACCACCACCACCATGATATAATTCCCCTAACAAGTAGCCACTATTTCCTACCACGAGACATTTTTTTTAATACATTCCTAGGTTTTACCTTGAATCCCCACATTGTAAGCTACAGTAACAGTCTTTCATGTTTGTCAAAGGCTTCTTGGAAATCTAAGTACAGCATGCTTATACGGCTTGTCATAGTTCATTTCCTCAAAATGCTCAAAGAACAATCAAAGCAATGTGGTTGGTTGCACATTACTGAGGCCCGCCACACTCAGGACTCTAGTAATATCACCTGGCAACCAATGCTAGTGTTCCTTGGCTGTTGTCCACAGTACCATGTCTAGCCCTATAACATAGAGATCAAATAGGTGGCTAATTGGAAGCTCCCAGGAAAGGCAGAAGCAACTGCTTTAGGAAAATATTTTTCTTTTTCCCACTGACTCTGGAGCAGTGAAAGAAGTTGCATTTCAGACATTAAAGTAATTTAATCAATTCCCAACAATTGTCATAAGTATAAATTTCACCAAATGATTTAAATTTTTAACATCTAACTGGTTAGTTTGAGGGTTTTTTTAAGTTAAACATATTTTGGTAGTGGTAGGGATATGGTAGCAGATTAAAATTAGAATTAAATACAAAGTAATTTAAATTAGTATTTACGGTTAATATAACTGATCAAAATGAGGAAGTAAAGATGTGAGGCTTATGCTTTGCCTTGTTTTGATACAAGAAAAAAGTTTGCTCTTGTATTCATAGTTCTAATAATTTCTTTCAAATGGTTAGTGCTGCCAATCCTCATGCCTTTTCCATTGCCACACTGGGAAGGGAGGGGGAGTAGGAAAAAGCAGGATTTAGGAACAGCAAGTCCTAGCACACCATGTACAGACAATTTTGTGTTCAACCATGTAAAAAAATATTTTGTGTTAACAAAGCCCAAAAATTATACTCATTACACTCACAGATGCCATCATAAACTATTTCTGAGATTTGTAATAAGAGTGGCACACAATTCAACTCTGATACATTCTTAGAATTGTCGTCCATTAGTGTGATGTGTTCAAAGTAGCATTGCTGCATTCAGGTCTTGGTTCAGCCTGAACAGTCAGTTCTAGGGAATTCAGAAAAACTTAAAACCCAGGCTTTGAACACAGGGACAGTCCTTGGAACAAAAGCATTCGGGTAAATTTCAAGCACACGTTAAATTTTTAGATTTTTTTCTGGTGGAAACCTTATTTTTATGACTCATGACAGTCTGTACCTGTTAAGAACATAAGAAATAGGAGCAGGAGTAGGCCATTCAGCCCTTCGATCCTGCTCCGCCATTCAATGAGATCATGGCTGATCTTCTGCCTCAACTCTATTCACCGGCCCTATCGCCATATCCCTTGATGCCCTTACTAGTCAGAAATTTATCGACTTCTGTTTTGAATATACCCAATGACTGAGCCTCCACAGCCCTCTGTTGTGATTTGTTGGTGTTTTATGGAAATTACATTTTAGCACTCAGGAGCAAATGTGAAGTATACTTTCAGGTGTTACATTTTGAAATGTGATGGGTGCATGCTGGATGCAAGACATTACATGTATCCATCTATGTGGATATATGGATCTACAGAGATTATTAAATGTTATGTTGAATCTGTATTAAAAAGCCAATGATCAAATATATGAAAATAACTCTCTAGTGGGACGAAATTCGGTTGGTTAGCGCCTCCGGGGGGCGCTAATAGGGCACTAACCACTTACCACCCCAGTGCGGCGATTGTAGCGCCACTCGTGATATTCGGTTGCCAGTTAGTGGCGGCGCTAAACAGTAGTGCCACGATCTCCTGCGCCTGGAGATTGTGACGTCATCCATGCGCGTAGCGCCCCGGTAGCGTTTGGAGGAACTTCACGCTTCCACACTTGAGGGACTGTTGGTCGGCAGAGAAACTTATCAGCTTCCCATTTCTGTTACCTTTGCTGCAGCAACACTTTGAAGAGTTAATGGGGGCTGTAATGGCATGGGGCCTCACCCTCCAGCTTCATCATCGGAGGCAGTGGAGGCGAAGAGAAGGAGTGCAAAACATGGACAAAGGGAGGAGGGCCAACAGGCCTCTCCACACAAGACCTTACCCTCCCAGGATATTCAGAGAACAATTCTCGTATATCCATCTCTCGGCGGAGCAGTGTATCAGGAGGCTGCGATTCAGCAAGGAGGTGGTCACTGAGCTCTGCCACCTCTTGCAGCCAGAGCTCGAGCCTCGGCTCAGGACCAGGACGTTTCTGTCGGTGGCAGTGAAAGTGACAGTGGCCCTCAATTTCTATGCCCGCGGCTCCTTCCAGGCGTCAACAGGGAATATTGCGAACATCTCCCAGTTCGCAGTCCATTGCTACATCCGGGAGGTCACTGATGCTCTGTACAGATGGAGAAGGGAGTATATCGCATCCCCCATGAGCTGAGAGAAGTACGAACGTGCATGTGGCTTCACAAGGATAGCGGGCTTCCCCATGGTTCAGGGCGCCATTGACTGCACCCATGTGGCACTGCGGGCACCTCATGAACATGCAGAGGTGTTCCATAACTGGAAGGACTACCACTCCGTGAATGTGCAGTTGGTGTGCGACCACCGACAGCGCTTTCTCATCGTGAATGCCCGCTATGCTGGCAGCAGCCATGATGCCTTCATCCTGCGCCAGACTGGTGTCCCAGCACTGTTTGAACCCCCACATCAAGCTCACAGCTGGCTCCTCGGGAACAAGGGATATCCACTCTCCACCTGGCTGATGACACCGCTCCGTAACCCCAACACTCCTGGTGAGCTCGCCTACAATGAAAGCCATAGCGCCACCAGGAACCTCATCGAGCAGGCCATCGGCATGCTGAAGCAACGGTTCCGGTGTCTTGACCACTCTGGAGGAGCCCTGCAGTGCTCCACTGATCGAGTGTCGCTGTTCATAGTTGTCTGCGGCATGCTGCACAACCTTGCCATTCTCCGGACTCAGCAATTGCCACCAGGGATAGCTGGACCTCCTCAGGGAGAGGAGGAGGACTAGGAGGCGGAGGAGGAAGAGGAGGGGGAGACGCAACAATGTGGGAGGGGGCTGCGTAACGTTGCCTCTGCAAGGGCCATCCGTGAACGCCTGATCAGACAGCGCTTCTCATGAGTGAGGCAGCACATGGCACTGGGGTTCCACAGCCACATCATTGCAGCCACGCCTGAGCCCCAATGAGCAGCCAAGGTTGCAATGACAAAGATGATCAGATTTGTAACATGGAGACAAACACTTTTATTAAGGTGAACAACTGTATCTTATTAACCACAACTAGTAACAGACAAACAATACAATTTATTAACAAACAGAACTGGTGCTAAGCGCACGCGAGAACTTCATAACAGATTGAACAACATATTTACAAACACAATCAAAAATGTCTGAGAAACACTCCCCCCATTTAGTGCAAACATTTCAGTTATTGGGCCTTCCTCGGTGATCTCCATCCCCTCTGCATTTCACCCCTACCAACCCTACTGCTCCTCCGTAATGTGGTCCCAGTGGCTGCAGCAAGGCTGGTGGAAGGCTGCTGAATCTGCGAGACTGTGGATGGCCTTGCAGGACGCCCTCGACCAGCTCTGGGCCTGGAGGGCCCGGCTGCAGACTGCACCAACTCTGCATGGGCGGCAGCAGTCTGGGATGGCTGGGTTACAGGCTGTGGCAAGTGCAATGGCGGAGTGGCAGTGGAGGGAGCAGGAATGCTGTCAACCTGAGAGAGGACAGCACCTTCCTGCTCGACCAACACACTGCCACTCCCCCAGGGCAGAACCACAGCATCCGGAGCAATCTCCTGGAGCACAGATTGCTGGCCTGCTGCGGCACTGTCAGATCCCCGGTGGACAGTGGTTGCCCCAGCTACGATGGCAGCAGTCAGCGCTTGTGTGACATCAATCTGAGACTGCATCAGAGCAGTCTGAAATTGGATGGCACCAACCAAGGTCTCTATTCCAGCACTAAGCCGTTGCGTTGCCTCGGCCTGTGCTGCAATAGATGTTGCCACCTCACCCATTGCACGTGGCATGGTGTTGGGTCCCCACGGTCTCTCTGCAATTCGACCATCCTCTGCAGAGTTGCAAGGACGGGTTCGAGGGTTTGCACACAGATGACAGCTGTGCTGGCGGTGGACTCCTTCCCGCTTCGAGCCAGTGCATCCATACTCTCGGGCACCCATGTGATTGCACCCATGAGCTCAGTGTGCATGCTCATCCCCTGCGTATTCATGGCCGCGATGTCGGGGTCCTCATCCGAGTCCTGTGCAGCAGAACTCGTGCGCGCACTCACCCTCCGGGAAGATGGCCCCCGAGCTTCCCTTGGGTAGCGCTCTGCGGTAGCGCCCCGCTCCCCGACGTTAGCGCCCTAAGAGGGGTGTGTGGCACTTGATTTAGCGCTCAAATCACCTCCAGGGGCATTGGAGGTGAATATTGTGGGGTCCGGCGATAATTCTCGCCGGGCGCTAAAGGTTGCGCCCGGCCAATGTTAGCGCCCCAAAATGGGCGATAGCGAATTTCTCCCCCGAGGTGCTTTCATATTTTCCACTTTTTTAATGTTAGCTACTGTGTTTCTGGACTGAAGTGATATTTAAGTTCTTTCATATTTTGGCAATAACATTTATCTGCGATTGAGTTACAATTAAAACTGGAAATCTGGACACCCCCGAGTTACCCACAATTGTGCTTGTTTCAACTTTCTCAAAGCTGCAGAAGTAAGCAGCACTGTTAATGGCACAATTCCACATCAATATAGCACAACAGTACTGAAGAAAAGTCACTTTTAACATGGTTCTCGAAAAGTAGTCTGATCTTTTGTATCTACGGGGAGAGGGGTAAGGTGGTTTATGGGGATGTTCCCACACTGAAGACCAGGCAATGTATTTGGAAAAATGTTGTTTCCCCTCTTCCCTGGGACTGAGTATGAGGTGCATAAGAAATGCAATGACTTTTGGGAAACCAACAACAACAACAAAAACTTGTACGGTTGCAAGGTCCTCATAATGTAAGCATCCTGCTCCCATCACAAGAGGAGCCAAATATGGTGCAACCATTTAAATTAATGTGTAAATTATACTGTCCCATACACATGGGGCAAATCAGCCATTGTAAAGGTATATTTGTAACAAAAGCACAGTCTTGTAAAAGCTAAGGGGTAGAATTTTTGCAGGGTTCTCAAAGTTATGGAGGGAGATCGGGAGAATCTAGGTGAATGTCTCCCAGAAAATGGAAAGAAAGGGTCTATATGGGTTAGATGTCATTTTTCCAAAAATGTAAGAAAAATTGCAGTAACTTTAGACACCGCTGATTCTTTCAGTTACAGGCACCCATTGACTTTTCTCCCTTTTTTAGGGGTAATTTTTTATGCCATAAACCTGTTGAAATTACAACAATAAAAAGGTTTGCATCAGCTTTCATTTAACCAATCTTGTGCACTTACACTTTCACCAGATAAAAATTCTAAACAAGTGCCATAGTTAGCAGCAAAAACAGCAGTAGTTGGTGCAGAATGGATATTTTCATTGCCACTAATAAAATAGAGCGCTATGGTTTTCGCTTCATTTGTGGAGATTTTCCAGATAGTCCCTGACCCTTTGAACCACACAGTGGGTCTACTGACAAACTGTCAGTCCAGCTGACTGATGTGACACTTTGGCTGATGTTTGGTTTTGATTACCATTGTCCGTTGAAGTCTCTTGATTCCATGTGTTCCTTACCACAGAGACATGAGGTTTGATCTATTTCATACATTTCAGCTGATGCTGTCATGGAGACATTTTTTTCCCCAAGCCATATCTAGCTTGTATCTCATAACGAGGTTACTATGCTGGAAAAGTTGGGCCTTTATTGCAGGGATAGACAAAGGGGTAAAAATTCAGTTGGTTGCGCCTCCCGTTAGCGCCTTAAATGGGCGCTAATGGGGCGTTAAGGCGCTAACGCCTGGGCGCAGCGCTGTTTGCGCCGCTCGAGAACTTAACTTGAGATTGTGCGGCGGCGCTAAAACTTACCGCTGCGACCACCTGCGCGCGCAGATTGTGACGTCATTCTGTGGTGCAACGCCCTTGGGGCGCCCCGGAGCGGAAATTGAGTGGCGCCCCCTGCCTTACCGCCTGGCGCTTCCAACGACCGGAAGACTGGAACGTTATCAATCGGTCTGGGGCTGGGGGGGGCGCTATTTAAAGGGGGCCTCTTCCTGTCTTTTTCTGTGGTCGACATTTATGCACCACTCGTTCTGAGAGAGAGAGAGAGATTCGGAGAGAGAGAGAGAGAGACTTCTACATTGACTCAACGCTTTGTGAGGTAGTTTTGCCTAGTTCATCCTAACTTTGCTGCTACTTTCGTTGCTGTACCTCATTACTTTTCTGGCAAAGAGAAGATGGGGGCTGCAATGATTGGGGGCGTCGTCCTGCTCCAGCTCAATCGGAGCAGAGTGAGACGCAGACAGAGAGTGGCAATGATGGCCAGACGGAGGAGGCCCATCAGGCGCATGTACAGGAGAGCTTACCCTCCCAGGGTATATCGTGAACAGCTCTCCTACATCCACATGTCCGAGGAGCTGTGTTTGCGAAGGCTGCGATTCAGCAAGGAGGTGGTCACTGAGCTCTGCCACCTGCTGCAGCCAGATCTGCAGCCTCAGCTGAGGTCCAGGACGTCTCTGTCGGTGGCAGTGAAGGTCACAGTGGCCTTGAACTTCTACGCCACTGGCTCATTCCAAGCTGCTGTTGGGGACCTCGCCAATATCTCCCAGTTTGCGGTGCATCGCTGCATTCGGCAGGTCACCAATGCCCTCTTCACAAGGAGACGAGACTTCATCTCCTTCCCTATGACCCCAGACAAGCAGCATGACCGTGCTATGGGCTTTGCGAGGGTAGCGGGCTTCCCCATGGTGCAGGGCGCCATTGACTGCACGCATGTGGCTTTGCGTGCTCCGCGAGAGAATGCAGAGGAGTTCCGGAACAGAAAGGGGTTCCATTCCTTGAATGTGCAGTTGGTCTGTGACCACAGACAGGTGATTCTCGCTGTCAATGCCCACTATCCGGGCAGCTGCCACGATGCTTTCATCCTGCGCCAGAGTACTGTGGCAGAAATTTTCGAGGCACCGCATCAGCCAGTTGGTTGGCTTCTGGGGGACAAGGGGTACGCATTGAGCACCTGGCTGATGACACCGCTCCGTGCGCCAAACACCCCTGCTGAGCTGCGGTACCAGGAAAGCCAACAAGCAACGAGGAACATTATTGAGCGCACAATCGGCGTGCTCAAACAACGATTCCGCTGTCTGGACCATTCCGGAGGAGCCCTGCAGTACTCGCCTGAGCAAGTTTCCAAATTCGTAGTGGTGTGCTGCATGTTGCACAACATGGCAATCCTCAGGACGCAGCCAATGCCACCAGGCCTTGCAGCACCACAAGAGGAGGAGGAGGAAGAGGAGGAACAGGCCGAGGACGATGATCAGCAGCAGCACCAAGGCAGGAGGGCGGCCCACAATGGTCAAACTGCAAGGGCCGTCCGTCAACGACTAATAGCAAGCCGCTTCTAGGACCCCTGCCAGTGCTACAAACACGAATCAACCCAGCACGCAACCCCTAAGCCGGCCAAGGCACCAATAATTCCAACCACCAGCCATGTATATTTTGAATACAGAAACTTATTTATTGTACAAACTCTGTGTGTGTCAATTCCTCATGACAAACTCATAGAAATAAACACCAAAAAACAGTCAATAACATAACTGGTTCTCACAACCTGGAGATAATGTCCAAAACACTAAACAAAAGTTGGGCCATGAACCTCGGCCTTTAATAAAAAAATGACCAGCATTTTGGCACACATCCTACTTTTTGCCCTTCGAGGGTGATCTCCTTCCCTTGCGCACTTCCCCCCTTCTAACCCTACTGCTCCTCCGTAATGGGACCTCAGTGGCTGCAGCAAGGCTGGTGGAAGGCTGCTGCTTGTCAGACCCTGACACTGCAGATGCCCCTGAAGGCCGGCCTCGACCACTTCTGGGCCTGGAGGGCCCGGCTGCAGACTGCACCAACTCTGCATGGGCGGCAGCAGTCTGTCCTACAGGCGGTGGCAAGTGCAGTGGAGAAGTGACAGTGTTGGCAGCAGGAATGCTGTCATCGTGAGAGAGGACAGCAACTCCCTGCTCGCCCGACACACTGGCACTCCCACGGGGCAGCACTTCAGCATCCGGAGCAATTTGCCTGAGAACAGATTGCTGGCCTGCTGCGGCGCGGTGACAGCCCCGGGGACATGTGCACGAACCATCGAGGATGGCAGCAGTCAGTGCTCGCGTGGCCTCAATCTGAGTCTGCATGAGAGCAGGCTCAGATGGGTTCCTGGCAGCCAGTGACTGAATTGCAGCAGTAAGCTTTAGTGTGGCATCCGCCTGTGCTACAGCGAAGTGCTCCACACTCCTTGCCAGTGCCTCAATGCATTCGGGCACCCTTCCCACTGCACCCATGAGCTCAGTGTGCATGACCACCGCCTGGCTGTTCATTTCTGCAATCATCCGCTCCTCCTCTGCGTCCATTGCATTAGGAGTGTCTGGCATACTCTCCCTCTGGGGAGAAGGCTCCCGTTCTTCCCTCCCCCCCCCATGGCGTTGCTGCAGCCCGCTGGGTCCTGGAACTTCACCATCATCAGCCCCTTCCCCCCTGCTCCCCCGTTCTTCCCTCCCCCCCCCATGGCGTTGCTGCAGCCCGCTGGGTCCTGGAACTTCACCATCATCAGCCCCTTCCCCCCTGCTCCCCTCCGGGGAAGGCGTGTTCCCAGTGTGGCCATGGGCTTCCTCGGGAGAGGGTGGCACTGATGCTCCGGCTTCCTCCTCAGCTGCAGCATCACTCCCAGTGGCAGCTTCAGGGACCATCTCCTCAGCTGGTGAATCACCATCTGAAAGCAGGGAGGTACAAGAGTGGCTTTAGCGTGAGGACAGGGTGGCAGTAAGGGAGGAATAAGTGCAGCGAGTTAGCAAGTTGGATTGAAAGTGTCAAAGGCTGGTATTGTGAGGGACAAGTGGAAGGACAGAGGACAAAAAGGTGATGACCTTACCATTGCTGTCCACAACGGGGTCGGCGTCTCCAGTGGCGACGGGACCGATCACCCGGCTTGCCACAATCCTGTGGACGCGCTCCTCCAGATCGCTGAGGGGTTGCAGCTGAAGCCGCCCTCCACCCGTCCGTTGCTGCTGTCTCCGATTATGAGCCAGCTTAGCCTGCAAGAAAAAGGACAGCATCTGAGTCAATATACAGCCATGGTCTTGCCTGATGTGCCTCCCATAGGTGAATAGCCCTTACAATATGCAGCCATGGTCTTGCCTGATGTGCCTCCCATAGGTGAATAGCCCTTACAATATGCAGCCATGGTCTTGCCTGATGTGCCTCCCATAGGTGAATAGCCCTTACTGTATGCAAAGTGTGGAATGTGTGTGTGTGTTTGATGAAAGGGCCATAGGTGTTGGATGAGTGTTGTGCATTGGGGTTTTAAGACCCTCTGGCCATAGAGTGAGGTTGAGATGGAGGGATGGAGAGGTATTGAGAAAAAGCCACTCACCCTGACGACCCGAGTGAGGTCGTTGAACTTCTTGCGGCACTGGACATGGGTCCTGGGCACCATGCTCCTGGAGGAGACGCTCTGAGCCACCTCCCTCCACACTCTTCTGAACTCGCGTGGCAAAGGCCTCCTGCCACTCTCTGGGAACAGCATGCATCGTCTGCGCTCCACTGCGTCAACCAGAGCATCCAAGGCCCGCTCGGTGAAGCGATGAGCGCGTTCTCTCACCCTCTCCATTCTTGGCAGCAAAATGGATTACAGGTCTCTCCAGGCTGAGATTCAAGGCTGCAATGAGCAGGGTGTGGCTGGGGAGCAAGTGGCCCCCCCCGCTTTAAGAAGTGTCCGGCGTCAGTGTGTCTGTGTTCCCGCGCTAACTGGCAGCAGCTGCGCTGCGCTCGTGCGCTGAGTTAGCGCCTCACTCCTAGGCCTTTGCGCCTTAAGAGAGGTGTGCAGCGCCTAATTTAGCGCTCCACTCACCTCCCGGGGCGGTAAAAGTGAAGTTTCCTGTCAGTGCCGATAATTAGCGCCAGGCGCTAATATTTGCGCGCGGACGATATTTGCGCCCCAAATGGGGCGCGACCTAATTTCTACCCCAAAATCTCTAATTTTCTGAATATTGACTATCTTTTTCGGTTTTCAAAACAGAAGTTTTTTCCATTACTAGTAGCTCTCCTGTGGTGTTGTTCGCAACATGGCTGTGGATGTGCTGTTTTTATAATAGATATTATCAGCAGAATGAGAAAGGGAAAGTGTTACAGTAAGTAGGGGTGGCACTTACAGGAAGTGTGCACGATGCACATGACTTGTAATATGTTACAACCTAACTGGAAAATGCACCAGCAACAACTTTCTGTAACCAGTATGCACAAAATGACTACAGATGTGAAGTACGTAGAATATGCTGCGCATCTTGTATTGGCCTGTGGATATGCAGAAACTTATTTGACAGCTAAGGAGAACACTAATATTCCCATTGAAAATGAAGGACTGCCTACTATATATATAGATATGGAGAGACCAACAAACTGTGCCATTGAATCTCTGAATGTGGGTTTGTGCCAATTTCCCCAACATGTTGCTTTCGTGATCTTCATAGCACCACAATGGAGAAGCACTGAGGAAGACCAGATTCTTCTCTAAACGGAGCGAGAGTTGTCTCTTGACCTGTTTTACACCTCCTCTTGGTCAATTCAGCGTGGCATGCGGACAGATGGTAATGGGGGAATAGCAGACCAAGAAAGGGGATAAATAACCGAAGAAAGAAGTCAGCAAAACAGAATAGTTCCCACTACAATTAATTTTAAAGCATTGTGCTGAAGCAGATGGAGTTGTTCCATATCATCAGACTTTCAACTGCTTGGAGGGGCAGGGCTCCAATCATGTGTTCAAACAGCTTTTGCAGTAGGCAGGGAACAAAGAAACTTCTCTTGCTGCAATCTGGCCACCACTTAGCTGCTTGACTGGATTTCCTACTTGCTCCGTACTGACTGAGTTTCTGGCTAAAGGCTGTCAGAATGCCTATGATTTAATTATCCTAATGTACCAAGTTACCACCAATAGTGAAGAATATCCTTTACAGCAACTGAATGGATTTACCTCTGGCAAGGTTATCAGAGGGAAATCCAGGTTCATATGAGTGTCAAAATGTTTATGATTCCACGTTGCCGTGAAAGAGCTTTGCAATTCTAGCAGATGAGACTCCCTACAGACAGTAAAACCTCAAACTTACCCCCAATGTAAAAAGAAGTGTCAATAAGTGTGACTGAACAATAAAAGTGCCCTTAATCATCTTTGGTTTGATAAAGATTCACTGGAAAGAGGTAGGACTTTAGAAAATAATTTCCTAGCCGTGAAGTGTCAGTAAAAGAGACAGCCATAAGTTAATTATTTTATCATAACGACTGATTGGGCCAGAAATTCGGGTCGGAGGCTTCCCGCAGGTGCAAGCATAGTGAGTGCACTTGCATAGCGCGCCTGCCGTTGTGCTCTGGGCCCGCGTGGAATTCCGATCCTGGGCCTCCTCCAGCTGCCGGCGGGCAGTGCTTGCGTATCCCGGGGCGCAGTTAGTTCGAAGCATCCCCTGGGATCACGTGGGCCATGGGGAGCCAATCGGAGCAGGGAAACTCCATTCATAGATTTGACAGGAAGACCTGTCAAATCTATGAATAAAGATCGGCCCCAAAACCTAACTAAAACTTCAAATAAATTTTTTTTAAAAATCACATTTTTAAAATAACTATAAATTACATAAAATAACTATTTTAAACAATAATTAAAATTTTTGAAAAAATTAATTACAGTTTTTAACAGGGCTAAAAATAAACTTACCTTTCTTTAAAGTATTTAAAAATAATAAACCTGTGGAAAAAATGTTTTAATTTTACTTAATTCACCACTTACCTTGTTAAAAGCAGGCCTTGCGCCTGCTTTTTCCCCGTGCCGCTGCCAGGGACTGACCCTCACGGAGAAACCTGAAAAAAAAGCGGAAGTTCGCTGTGTGCGCGCTGCCTCTCCCGCGCACGTGGTTGACCCTCGAACCCCTTCCTTCACGAGACCGGAAGTTCCAGTTTCCCATGCATGCGCAGTGCATGCGCGAAACCGGCACTTCCGGTGGCCCTACGGGTTAGTACACAGCGATTACTCACCCGTGGGGACCCGAATTTCTGCCCCAATATTTTTAAGCTGGTAAAATATGTTTGCTGAATCATTTTGTTTTCTTTGTAATGCTCCCAACAAAATATATCAAAATATTAATCGCCTGAAAGTGAAGGGGATATGAATAACTATAATCATTTCAAAATTAATGTAAGAGGATGCTACAGCAAAGTGCTTCACAAATAGGGTTATTTAAGATTTAAGAGAGATTTACCATATTTGTCTCATGTTTGTCAGCCTCTTCTGCTTAAGGCAACCTTATTTGTGGATTGTATTTGCATTATATTAAAGCCTCGGAAAGAAGTAATTGATTGTATGCCAATGAGCATAACATCTTGTATGCTATATATGATAGCCCTTGATAAATAGATAGAAATAAATGTACAAAAAGGAAGTTAAACATATTTACTGACATATTTTATGAAGCACTGAGGCTTTTGAGACTTATGAGTGAACCTATTCTTGAGATAATGAAGCAGTTAAATAAATCTGTTGGACTATAACCTGGTGTTGTGCGACTTCTCATTTTTGAGATAATGAAGCAGTTGTCTGCTTTCACACCTGAGGAGAACTCTGGGGTCAATGTGTCAAAATGGGCTTTTCTAGTGAGACCAAAACAAACTGATGTTGTCATGGGGACAGCAAGCATGTCATGGAGCCAACAAATCTATATAGACATCACCATATTCAAGCCTCTCCCCAAGTATGCAAGACAAGCTACCTGGTTATGGCTTTCTCTTTGCTGGGACCTTCACATGCACCTGCATTTGTCATTCCTCCTGCTCGTCGTCAGGCAGCAGTGATGAGACAAGTGTAAATGATGTTCTGCACTTGTTGCAATGCTTACTTTAATCTGCTGGTATGGTAAAAACCTGCGCTGACTGACATTTTGCATTGGTCATTCATCCCTTGGGTCACCATCTGGCTGGATTACTCGATGCTCTCCTGACTGGCTCTCCATTCTCCACCCTCCATAAACATCAGCTCATCCAAAATTCTGCTGCCCATGTCCCACCCTTAATGCCCATCACCCCTGTCCTCTCTGACCTACATTGGCTCTCACTACCCCAACACCTCAAATGTTAAATTCTCATCCTTACCTAAAAATCCTTCCATCATGGCCTCATCCCTCCTTATCACTGTAACTCCTCCAGCCCTACACTCCAGCCCTACACCCCACCACACCTCCCCCCCCCCCACCCCCACCCCACTCAGCTGTCAATTCCTCTGACTCTGGGCTCTTGTGCATCCTTGCCTGCCTTTGCCCCACCACTGCTGGCCATGTTTTCCATCCTCCAGACTCCATGCCCTGGACTCCCCTCCCTTCCTCTCCTCCAGCTTAAAGCCTACCTCTTTGGCCAAGATTTTGGTCACACTTTCTAATCTTTTCTCCTTAGGCTCGGTGCTCATTTTTCCTTACACCACTGCAAAGTACTTCAGGTTTTATTCTATATTAAAAGTGCTATATCAATGCAAGATTTTTTTAACCAATGCCTTATATATTAGAATGTGTAGATAGGTGTTAACACCACTCAATGGCAGTGCACATCACTACTGTTTTGTATATACCACAAGGTTCATCTACCCACCAATGGAGACATCCCATGCGATAGTTGTTATTCCATGCACTGCTGCATTAAAAAGTAACTGACGACCTCTGTTGCCTTTGCCCAACGTATATTTCAGCATAGATCAGTAGCAGAGCTAACAACAGTTTTACCAGATTTCTTGCTTTCCCAAAGTATAGGGCATTGCGGTTTGCATATGCCCATTTATGGGCCTATTAACTTGCCTGTGGCATGAAACTTTGCATGATGCTTACCAGAAAATAGTGCACATTTCCCAATGCTTGTTGTGTATACACATGCAGTGCCCAATGTGCAATGGTCCTGCTGTCACTGCGTTGGGACTGTATTATTGACCCTATTCTTTCAAAGTAATCTTGATGTATGCTCTCTTATAGCAATACAACAATGTTATGGATCAGCCAGAGGTGTTTAATGAAGATGTCATTGTATTTCCAAAATAATTTAATGCCAATATTTTATTAATATTGTAATGTTATATTGATAATCCTGAAGTTTAGAGAGATAATTTTAGGGGTCAGGGAGAAGTTTCTCAGATCTGTTTTTGGAAATTAGATTGCCTATACGTAACAGTCATTGCAGTTCTAAAAGTAATTCATTGTCTAAGTGCTTTGAAAACTTTCAACAACAACAATGGAGATTTCTGGGAGGCTTGTAGGGCTGGAGGAGGTTACAGATATAGGGCCAAAGCCATGAAAGGATGGAAGGTATTATATATCAATGCACATATTGTTTCTATGAAGAAAATCCTCAGTGATTCAATAAATTCGGGAGAGTCCACGATAATTTGGAGTGTACATCATCTGTTGGAAAGAATAGACTCAACAAGGCTCCACATGTTCTTATGTTTTTTAACTTTTTATTTAATATATATAGAGCAATATTCAAATATCTAATTCCTAGCGCAAATTAATATAATTCTTTTTTTTATTTGTTTTTATGGGATGTGGGCATCGCTGGCAAGGCCAGCATTTATTGCCCACTCCATCTATATCGCAAAAACAAGTTTCAAAGTGGAAAACTATCCATGTCCTGAGAACAGCCATTGATTGCTGCTGAGAGATTGTTAGCAGCCTTTCACCAGCCGATTATGATATCCCTCTGCTTGAACCTGCAGTGTTCAATTCAGTCCTTTGAATTCAAATGCGTTATGAGCGGGATGTGGACCAGCGGGCGAAGGCTTCCTGCTGTTGCTGGCAGACGGCGAATTAATTCACCTGAAATTACGAGTCTAAGATCCTCCGTTTGAAATTAATTCTATAGTAAAAATAATTGCCTTTTGAATTGCACTAATTAAAAAACTTACTTATAATGACATTTATAATTTCTCTATTTTAACAAGCAGTAGCAAGCAGCAGAGCATTGTTATCTAGGATGAAAGACTGCTAACAATTTCTTTGAGCATATTTAGCACTTTGTCAGCTGTGGCTCAGTGGAAGCACTCTCCCCTCTGAGTCAGAAGGTCGTGCTTCAAGCCCGACTCCAAAGACTTGAGCACATAATCTAGGCTGACACTTCAGGGTGTGCTGCATTGTTGGAGGTGCCATTTTTCAGATGAGACATTAAATTGAGGCCCCTTCTGCTCTCCGAGTTGGGCGTAAAAAATCCCATGGTACTATTTGAAGAACGATAAACACAACTATAAACGTGGAAATCTTTTCAGGGCTATGCAGCAGCATCCCCTGGCCGCATACACAGTGGAATTTTTGTTTCACCATGCCTATTGTATGCTCAGTTTATATCCTGTATAAAGGCATGTGCCTCATTATATTTCCTTTCTGCTGCAATTCATAAGATAATTGTGGATAAGGAAGGCCATTTGATCCATTTATCCAGTGAAATCCTAATTTTCCATCCTTGTTACATCCAATTGTTTCGTAAATGATTCCAGCATCTTCGCCTCCACTACTCTATCTGGAAGTTTATTCCACATGTTGATCACTTTTTGTGTGAAGAACAATTTCCTGAATTCAGTCCTAAAGTTGGCTTTTATTAGTTTGAACCCATGTTCTCTGTTCTACTCCTGTAGTTCAATTTAAACTAGGTTAACTTTTTCTATACCCTTAACAATATTTTATACCTCTAAGATCACCTCTCGGATACCTCCTTTTGAAGCAGAAAAGCCCAAGTTTCTCCAGTCATTCTCATAACTCAGGATCTTGACATTAGGGATCAACCTTTCGGCTCTTGTGTGCACTGCCTCCAGTACTTGAATATCTCTCTTGTATCTTACGACCAGAAATGGACGCAAAATTCAAAGTACAGTCTGATCAGAGCAATCTACAGTTTTATTATTGCATCCTCTGACTAATATGCTACTGTTTTGGCTATGTAGTTCAACGTCCTATTAACTTTGTTGATTGGTGCTCTGCATTGCTTAGACATGATGTGGAGATGCCGGTGTTGGACTGGGGTGGACAAAAGTGAGAAGTCGCACAACACCAGGTTATAGTCCAACAACTTTATTTGAAATCACAAGCTTTCGGAGCGCTGCTCCTTCGTCAGGTGAAAATATACCTTCACCTGACGAAGGAACAGCGCTCCGAAAGCTTGTGATTTCAAATAAAGCTGTTGGACTATAACCTGGTGTTGTGCGACTTCTCACTTTTGCTTAGACATGGTTAGTGTTGACTCTACTAAGACTCCTAGGTCTCTTTCAGTTTGATCCTTAACTATTTCAACACCATTCACGGACTATGTGTATCACCTATTTTTCCTTCCTATGTGTAGTACTTTATGCTTGTCTGCATTAAATTTCATCTACCATTGTTCTACCCACTCCTATAGCTTGTCCAACTCATTCTGTAATTTCTGAATTGCCTTTTCCAATTCCACTTCCACTCCCACTTTCGTATTATCTGCACATTTGACAACTATGCATTGAGTTTCTGGAAAAAGGTCATTTGTGTAAATTTGAAATGGTAGTGGTCCCACCACCAATTCCTGAGACATCCCACTCAGTGCTCCCTTCCTCCAACTCTGACATAACTCCTCCAATGAGTACTCATTGTTTGCTACCTTCAGACAGTTTCTTATACATCTGCAGGGTTTAAACTGAATCCCTACAGCTTTGTGCTAAATTAATAATCTTTCATGCAAAGTCAAGGTATACCACATCATAGAGCTTAGCTAGTCTACTTGGGTAGTTACTTCCTCAAAGGATTCTTGGATTCCATATTGGTGTCATCAGCGACGGCTCAAGAGAACATTCTTAATCGCCCGAGATCTATCCATCTAGGAAGGAATGGACTTGAAATAATAATGGAATTGTAGATTAGTGTAAAATAAATGCATCTTGGCAGTTTCCAGGGTAACTGGCATCTACTTGCATGGTGTAGTTCTGATGGTGCATGTTGATGGAATGGAATCCATTCCCATTCATAATTGCCATTGCATTGGTGCAATCCGTCAATATGACCACATGGGTTCCGTTAATGAGACTCCTTCCACTTTTGGGAAGTGACAATTTACCTTGTAATTTCTTAGTTTCCCTAAAAATTTGTATAGTAAAAGTTCCTTTTTTTCATGTGTTCCAGTTCAGTTGAAATCTTGGAAATGCTTCTATTGCAGTCGGCTTTTTAGTGAATTAACAGATATAATTAAGCCAGTTTAGATTCCACATAAACAATATTCACAACTGTTAAAAAAAACTTCATTTTTTTCATAAAAATGCCAACAAAAATTAATAACAGAAGCCAGTGCTAAAATAATACTGTAAAACTGAAAAGCAAGCAAATGCTAAAAAGCTTCAGATCTTTTAAGATCTCTATCATTCATAGAGTTTCCCTCTGGCCCAATCCAGATGGACAAAAGAGAATGCTTTGTCCTATCTTGTCCTAAGCAAACAGAAAATTGAAGTAGACTTCATTTCAATGCATTATAATATTTATAATATTTTGATAAGACTACTTTTGGCAGGTCTGAAAGGATTGTTGGATAATTGCACTCGGCACAGATCTGAGCTAGATTTTCTGTTCCCACAGTGTCTGTTCAGCTCATGCACCACCGATTTAGTGACCAGAAAATATACCTTGGTACATCTGACTGGGGAATGTTGAAAACTGACAATGAGTGAATAATATTCAAAAAACGTTTCATTTCTCAATACTGACATCTCTTGTTGTAGCCCACACAAACAAAATTCATCAAAACATTTTTTTATAAAGGGCAAAAAAGGTATTTGACTGAAATCTGTATTATAATTAGCCGTTCACTTTCCAAAATGCTTTTAATCATCTATATTCACTATCTTGCATTTGCATGCACCTCCTGTGTCAAATTTCTATGTCCACATTTACTACTACAACAGCAACAACTTGTATTTATATAGCACCTTTAACGTAAAATGTTCCAAGGCGCTTCACAGGTGTATTATAAGACAAAGGACTGGATTTTGTGAATGGAAATGTACTGGAGGCGGGACTGCTACTTGTCGGGTCTCAGTCCCGCCTCCATCATGTTCTGGCCAACCAGAGGGATTTTCCCCTGATTGACCTTGTTAAGCCCGCCCTGCGGGCTCAGCAGGTCAATTAGGCGAAGTCACTGATAGAGCACGTTGTCTGACGTGCCATCTGTCAAGACTTCTTGAAAGAAGAAATGTCAGCGTTTGACAGCTCTGTGAAGCTGTCAAACACTGACATTCTGTGTAGTTTGATGAGTCCTTGTGTTCAGGACTCATCAAACCTTTCAACATTGTAGAAAGCAAATGACTGTTGGTTCAGAGGATCCAACAGCCAGTCTGTGAAATCTATAACAAAAGTGTCGGGACACCGGAACCACCGCGGCTAAAGGCTGTCGGCAGAAACAAAGGTAAGTGAACATTTTCTAATACTTAACACTCACCTCATATACTTACCACTCCACACTTGCACCCATCACTCACCTCTACATCTCACTTTCAGGCCCCTCCGACCCCCACAGACCTCCTACTCGACTTCTCCAACCCGACGGGGTTCTCCGAGGTCGGGAAGCCTTCTCCTGAAAAGGTAAAATGGGATTAATCCTTTTTTCTGCCAGTTACCTACCTGTTAACAGGCAGTTAAAAGGATTTAATCCCTTTCCCGCCTCGAGGAGATGGGACCCAAAGCAGGACATCTCCCTACCTCCTGGCAAAAGGGCACGGAGGCGGGATGGGGGTGGGTTTGCCATCCGCCCCCACTTTCTGCAACTTTACCGGCAGTCCCGCCTCCATACCCGCCTCCTCGGGACTGACAAAATCCAGCCCAAAGAAGAGCCACATAAGGAGAAATTAGGGCAGATGACCAAAAGCTTGGTCAAAGAGGTAGGTTTTAAGGAGCGTCTTAAAGGAGGAAAGAGAGGTAGGGAGGCAGAGAGGTTTAGGGGGGCAATTCCAGAGCTTAAGGCCTAGGCAACAGAAGGCATGGCCGCCAATGGTTGAGCGATTATAATCATGGATGCTCAAGAGGGTAGAATTAGCGGAGCGCAGATATCTCGGTTGGGGGGGTTGCGGTTTGTGGGGCTGGAGGAGATTACAGAGATAGGGAGGGGCGAGGCCACAGAGGGATTTGAAAACAAGGATGAGAATTTTGAAATCGAGGCGTTGCTTAACTGGGAGCCAATGTAGGTCAGCAAGCACAGAGGTGATGGACGAATGGGACTTGGTGCGAGTTAGGACACGGGCAGCCAAGATTTGAATGACCTCAAGTTTACATAGGGTAGAATGTGGGAGGCCAGCCAGGAGTGTGTTGGAATAGTCAAGTCTAGAGGTAACAAAGGCATGGATGAGGGTTTCAGTAGTGGATGAGCTGAGGCAAGGGCAGAGACAGGCGATGCTACGGAGGTGGAAATAGGCGGCCTTAGTTATGCTGCGGATATGTGGTCAGAAGCTCATTTCAGGTTCAAATATGACACCAAGGTTGCAAACAGTGTGGTTCAGTCTCAGACAGATGTAAGGAAGAGGGATGGAGTCGGTGGCTAGCGAATGGAGTTGGTGGCGGGGACCGAAAACAATGGCTTTGCCCTTTCCAATATTTAATTGGAGAAAATTTCTGCCCATCCAGAACTGGATGGTGGACAAGCAGTCTGACAATTTGGAAACTGTAGAGGGGTCGAGAGAAGTGGTGGTGAGGTAGAGCTGGGTGTCATCAGCGTGCATGTGGAAACTGACGCTGTGTTTTCGGATGATGTCGCCAAGAGGCAGCATATAGATGAGAAATAGGAGGGGGCCAAGGATAGATCCTTGGGGGACACCAGAGCAAACGATACGGAAGTGGGAAGAGAAGTCATTGCAGGTAATTCTCTGGCTATGATTCGGTAGATAAGAATGGATCCAGGCGAGTGCAGTCCCACCCAGCTGGACGACAGTGGAGAGGCGTTGGAGGAGGATGGAGTGGTCAACCGTGTCAAAGGCTGCAGACAAGTCAAGAAGTATGAGGAGGGATAGTGGCCCTAGGAATAGTAGATGCATTGCTGGTCATCTTCCAAAATTCTATAGACTCTGGAACAGTTCCCATGGATTGGAGGGTAGCTAATGTAACCCCACTATTTAAAAAAGGTGGGAGAGAGAAAACGGGGAATTATAAGCCTGACATCGGTAGTGGGGAAAATGCTAGAGTCCATTATAAAAGATGTAATAGCAGAGCACTTGGAAAACAGTGACCGGATTGGACAAAGTCAACATGGATTTACAAAAGGTAAATCATGCTTGACTAATCTACTGGAATTTTTTGAGGATGTAACTGGTAGAATAGATAAGGGAGAACCAGTGGATGTGGTGTATTTGGACTTTCAGAAGGCTTTCGATAAGGTCCCGCATAAGAGATTGGTGTGCAAACTTAAAGCACATGGAATTGGGGTAAGGTACTGACTTGGATAGAGAACTGGTTGGCAGACAGGAAGCAAAGAGTTGGAATAAACGGGTCTTTTTCCGAGTGGCAGGCAGTGACTAGTGGGGTACCGCAGGGATCGGTGCTAGGACCCCAGTTATTCACAATATATATAAATGATCTAGACGAGGGAACTAGATGTAATATCTCCAAGTTTGCAGACGACACAAAGTTGGGTGGGCGTGTGTGTTGTGAGGAGGATGCAGAGAAACTCCAGTATGATTTGGACAAGTTGGGTGATTGGGCAGATGCATGGCAGATGCAGTATAATGTGGATAAATGCGAGGTTATCCACTTTGGTGGCAAAAACAGGAAGGCAGATTATTATCTGAACGGCAATAGATTGGGAAAAGGGGAAGTGCAACGAGACCTGGGAGTCCTTGTGCACCAGTTGTTGAAGGTAAGCATGCAGGTGCAGCAGGCGGTTAAGAAGGCAAATGGTATGTTGGCCTTCATAGCGAGAGGATTCGAGTACAGGAGCAAGGATGTCTTGCTGCAGTTGTACAGGGCCTTGGTGAGACCACACCTTGAGTATTGTGTGCAGTTTTGGTCGCCTTATCTGAGGAAGGATGTTCTTGCCATGGAGGGAGTGCAGCGAAGATTCACCAGACTGATAACTGGGATGGCAGGAATGACGTATGAAGAGAGATTGGGACGATTGGGCTAGAGTTTAGAAGAATGAGAGGGGATCTCATTGAAACTTATAAAATTCTAACAGGACTAGACAGACTAGATGCAGGAAGGATGTTCCCGATGGCGGGGGAGTCCAGAACCAGGGGTCACAGTCTAAGGATAAGGGGTAAGCCATTTAGGACTGAGATGAGGAGGAATTTCTTCACCCAGAGAGTGGTGAACCTGTGGAATCTCTACCACAGAAGGCAGTTGAGGCCAATTCATTAAATATATTCAAGAAGGAGTTAGATATATTTCTTAAGGCTAAAGGGATCAAGGGATATGGGGAGAAAGCAGGGACAGGGTACTGAATTTGGATGATCAGCCATGATCTCATTAAATGGCGGAGCAGGCTCGAGGGGCCGAATGGCCTACTCCTGCTCCTATCTTCTATGTTTCTATGTTTCTAAGTTTGTCACAGTCACAAAGGATGTCATTTGTGACTTTGATGAGAGCCGTTTTGGTACTGTGGCAGGGGCGGAAACCTGATTGGAGGGATTCAAACATGGAGTTGTGGTAAAGATGAGTACGGATTTGGGAGGCGACAACATGTTCAAGGACTTTGGAGAGGAAAGGGAGGTTGGAGATGGGGTGGTAGTTTGCAAGGATGGAGGGTCAAGGGTTGGATTTTTGAGGAGAGGGGCGATAACAGTAGATTTGAGGGAGAGGGGTACAGTACCTGAGGAGAGAGAACCGTTAACAATGTCAGCTAACATGGGAATCAGATAAGGAAGTGAGAATAGGGTCGAGAGAGCAGGAAGTGCGTCTCATGGTCAAGGTAAGTGTGGAGAGATCATGAGGGGAGGTCGGAGAGAAACTGAAGAAAGATGCAAGTTCAGGGCTAGGGCAGGGGGGAACCTTAGAGGAAGTTTGACCCTATGGGCTAAGGGAAGGAAGGGAAGTGGCAGAAGCAGCTGAATGGATGGTCTCAATCTTAGAAACAAAGAATTCCATGAGCTCCTCACACTTGTTGTCAGAGGTGAGGGTGGAGGAGACAGGGGAGAGGGGTTTAAGAAGACAGTTAGCAGTAGAGAATAGAAACCGGGGTTTATCCTTGCATTCCAGAATGATTCTGGAATAGTGAGCAATTTTGGCAGATGAGAGCGGGACCCGATAATGCTTTATGTGGTCCAGCCAGATCTGGCGGTGAATGGCTAAACCAATTGTCCGCCTAATCCGTTCAAGTCTGCGTCCCTTCGACTTAAGGGAGCGAAGGTGAGGGCCATACCAGGAGGAACAGCCAGGGTGAGAGAGAGTAATTGTTTTAATAGGGACTAGGGCATCAAAGGTGGTGGTGAGGGTATGGTTGAGCAGATCAGTAGCTGCAGAAATGTCATGGTGAATGGAGGGCCAAAGGCTGGACAGTTGGGATTTCCTAAGTGCATTTATAATAGAAACTGCCTATGTAAACTTGTCACACTGCAATTACGTCCTTCTGACGGTAGTGGTACTGAGTGACCATCCCCTTGCTATAGATTTCATTTGAGGCAACAATCTTGCAAGCGCACAGTCGAAGTGGCCTCAAATTATTCCATTCATGTCACACTGCAGATGGGTGTCAGCTTGAACAGTCAGAAGGTCAGTAGATGTGCAAAATCTTATCCATTACCTACAACAGCAAAGCTGTTGCATTTGAATGTCAGCCATGTTTCAGGGGCGCTTTTAAAGCACTTCACCAATGCATACAAATCATGTCCTCCAGCAACTCGTCTCCTTGAACTTGGTCTGTTTCTGACAAGTCGGGAAACAGGAGCCAGAAGCATGAAAACGGGAAACCACTATGAAAATAGATTAGCAAGGCAGTTGCCTTAATTACCTGTCCCACCGGTTCCAGATGGGTCAGTTTGGGAGCGGCTTAACAGACACTCACGTAAATCGGGTGGGGGCAGGATGGAGGCGGGTTGGGTGTCTGAAGCCAATTTTTCCGATTTTCGCAACAGACCTGCCTCCTCAGGGCAATTAAAATCGAGCCCGATAAGACAGATGAGGGCCAAGTCTGCAATAGTAAACCTGGAGATTTCAGTCTTCCTCATATTGACTGAGGGCTGCTTGCATGGGAGCAGTAATTTATTGAAATTGTGAGGAACTCATTTCTAAAACTACATTAAGGTACGCACAAGGGGTAATGCAATATTGGATTTAGTTCTAACGAATGAGGAAGGAACAATCAGCAATGTAGAAGTATGGGAACAATTGGGATCTAATGACCATAATATTCTGACATTTAGGATAGACATGAGAGTAGAAAGCAAACCAATTAAAAGGCTAAATTTTAAACAAGCTGGTTTTAAGTATGAGAGAATGCATGGGACTAGTAAAATGGGAAGAGATTATAGAAGGAAAAAACGTGGACCGAAAGTGGAATTGTTTCAAAGGGATAGTTTTTAAGATGCAAAATTAATTTATCCCTGAAATAAATCAGGAACAGAATAAAAGAATAAGACTAGTTTGGCTTAATAATAAAATTGTGAAAGGCATTAGGGACAATCAGAAAGCATACACAAAAATGTAACGTTCACGAATGGAATAGGATAGGGAGATCTATGAAGTAAGGCTAAGGAATGTCAGGAGACCGATAAGGGCTGCAAAGAGGGATCATAAGCTAAACATAGATGGAAACATGGGGGGAATTTTAACCCCAAAGGACGGGTGGATTGGGGGCACGTGGGAAGGTAAAATTATTTAAAATATCAAACCTGACTCCAAACCCCCCACTTCCAGTTTTAACAGAGTCGCTGGTCGGGGGGCCGGTGACAAATCCGCTCTCAGGAGGCAGGTCGGTCACTGAAATCTTTTAAGGAGGCTGACTCATTATTTTTAACTGGAGTCCTGGCAAGTAAGAGGAGGCAAGAATGGCCGGATCCATGAGGTAAGTGCCTTTATTGTACTGCTTGTGGGCCAGGAGGAGCAGGAGTGTTTCCCGCAGGTCCAACAAGCTGACCTGCCCACGATCGGACCCCGCAATGTCCAATTCACCTCCATCCCTTGCGATGTCCGATTCATCCCCCCAGTCATGTCCAATATGCCCCCCCACCCCCGCGATGTCCGACCCCCACCCCCGCGATGTCCGACCCCCACCCTCGCGATGTCCGACCCCCACCCCCGCGATGTCCGACCCCCACCCCCGCGATGTCCGACCCCCACCCCCGCGATGTCCGGCTTGGCATCCGCTCCCTGACTTCTTTCCCGCACAACGGGCAGCCAGCCTGTCAATCAAGCTGACTGTCAGGCTGGAAACCTTCTGAAAAAATCTAAAAGATGTTGTGCAGTTAATTTCTGCAGGATGTCTGGGAAACCCATACTTCCGAGTTTCCCATCTGAATATCCTTTCCCACAAGGTTATAAAAAAAGAAAGTCTTGCATTTATGTAGCGCCTTTCACGACCACCAGATGTTCCAAAGTGAAGTACAGCCAATGAAGTACTTTTTGAAATGTAGTCACTGTTGTAATGTAGGAAACACGGCAGCTAATTTGTGTACAGCAAGCTCTCACAAACAGCAATGTTATAGTGACCAGATAATTTGTTTTAGTGATGTTGATTGAGGGATAAATATTGGCCAGGACACCACGGATAACTCCCCAGCTCTTCTTTGAAATAGTGCCTTGAAATCTTTTACGTGCACCTGAGAGAGCAGACAGTTTAACGGATGACAGAAGCAATCTGTCAATGGTGAGAGAGGTCTTCCAATGAGGTGACACTGGATGGGGACTTTGCTGGAAAGATTGCAGCTGACAGAATCTGTGCTGGGAATGCAGTGAGAAACGGCTTCTGCTGAGGAAAGTGATCATCTGTCAGGTGGGAGCTTTTATAATACATATCATGCTGTCAACTAATCAGCTGAAGCGATGGCCACTGAACTCCTGCCTCAGGTTGACAGACGTGGTTCCCGAGCAGCGTGTTTCCCGTGACCATCCAGGTAAATTTAAAAGGTAAAGTTAAAACCACTCTTAAGGGTCTGACAACTAGCTACTAATAATTTAAATTGGGTCGCCCGCCTCTGCCGGTCGGGTCGGGTCCGCGCTGACAGACGTGACTGGGGGAAAGGCGCGTGGGAGCAGGATGACAGCGGGTTCACGACCCACTCCCAAAAATAACAACTTTCCCACCCAACCCGCCTCCGATCACGCCCGCTTCCACCCCGGAAAATTCCGACCAATGTGTCCAAATTTTCAGACGATATCAAATTGAGAGCAATGGCAAATGATGGATATCAATACATACAAATTCAAAATGATCTTGACAAGCTCCATCAGTGGGTGGAGAAATTATAAATTCAATTTTATACAGGGAAATGTAAGGTTATGAGATTTGGCAGAGAGAAGTTTGATGTGGATTACATGCTATATGGGAATGTACTTGAGGTGTTGGAGCAGGAGACAATTCTTGGGGTTTTAGTGGAGAGATCATTAAAACCATCAACACATAGTTCTCAGGCTGTCATTAAACAGAATGTCAGAATGTGTAGCAAGGGGTATAACAAATAAATCCAGAAAGGTCATTTTAAAACTGCATTTAGCCCTGGTGATACCTGGAGTGATGCATGCAGTTTTCATCTCCCTATTTCAAAAAAGAATATTTGGTTATGGGAGAGTACAAAGTAGAGTTAAACTGTTGATCCCTGTACTCTAGAGAATAATGTATGAGGAAAGATTGACTACCCTGGGTCTTTTCTCTGAAAAAGACTGAGAGGGGATTTGATATAAGGGTTTAAAATTATGAAAGGTTTGGACAATTTGGATCTAAGTAGCATTTCTGTCATGTGCAGAATTTATGCAAAAGGGTGATATTTACAAATAAAGGACAACAAAAGAAAATAGGATAGCAAAATACTGCGGATGCTGGAAATCCAAAATAACAACAGAAAACGCTGGAAAAACTCAGCAGACCAGGCAGCATCCGTGGAGAGAGAAACAGAGTTAACGTTTCAGGTCGAAGACCTTTCGTCTGATGAAAGGTCTTCGACCTTAAACATTAACTCTGTTTCTCTCTCCACGGATGCTGCCTGGCCTGCTGAGTTTTTCCAGCGTTTTCTGTTGTTATTATAAAGAAAATAGGAAATGCAGGAGGAACATTTTTACTAAAAGGGTGGTAAGTGTATGGAACAGATAGGTGATGAAATAAGAAACCTTAGTGGGTTTCAAGAAGGAACCAGACAGAGTCTTGTCAACAAATGGGATTCAGGGTTATTCGAACTGCACCAGTGGAATACTATAGATAGGTGGGATAGATGGACTAAAGGTCTTGTCCTGTCTGAAACTGTTGCTATGTCACTAAGAATTGAATATTAACGATGAAATCAAACGTGTTTCGATTTACTTTTCCCAGATGAAGAAATAGTCCAGGAAAGATTCACTAAAATTTAATTTTTGAGCTCAAACCCGTTAACTGAGAGCTCCTCATGAAAAAAATTAAGACTTACCTCCTTTTGTATTTTTCTTGCATTAATGACAATCCTGGATCAGTATGATCATTACAGTCTTTCCCATGTTCACTTTCCAAGTACTGCAGCGCTCAAAAAATTGTTTAGGATGGAATGGGATCTGTAGGCACTGTACTCCCCGACTTCAAACCGGAGCTGAATTGTGAATTAAAATGAATTCCTATTTTTACAGTATCACTGATCACTTAGTGGCCAATCCAGTTACACTTAAGCATAAGATAAGTTTAATAAAGAATTTTCAATTACGGAGGATAGGTTTGCAAATATAATTTTGTAAGCCCTCCCTAGATTATTCCATGAATTCCCTTCCTATTGCATTACATATATTAAAGATTGTAATTATTTGCAGATGATTTAAATCTTAGTAACAGTGGCAGCCTTAGTAATAATGTTTCCCCAGTGGTCAGGCCTAAATCTGGAAATAATGGCAAACCAGAACTGCAGAATGGAACTGTAATATTGTAATAATATAATCTATATTTTTAAGATGCTATAATTAAAGGATTATATGTACTTCTTGGATAATATGGCTTACTTGTGTACAGAAATTTGTGTTGGATAGTATGTGACGTCTGAAGCATACTGAATAGGAACTATGCATGTAGATAAATGTTTTCTAATATTATAGATAGATATGGATAGTCTAGATACATAGTTAGTTAAACTTTCCCACTTGCAAGCAATCAGATTTACATTTGTCTGTAGCAAATAGCAATTAAAGACTTCACGAGATCTGGAAAAGTTAAGCACAAGGTACTTAAAATCTAGAGCATTTGTCTCTATATATTACAGTACTGGATAATTTAGCGTAGTGTATTTGTTTTTCTGTTACTCTAATGAATGGTAGTTAAAAGTGACTTTTTTGCAAAATGGTTTAAAGATTTTTGAAAATGCAGTTAGTGTATATTAGTTATAGAAATATCATGAATGATATCATATAAAATGCAGTTTGAAAAGGCTTTCTGCAGAAAATGATACACCAACCATGTAAACCAAAATTCTTTAGTGGAATTCAGGCTAACTACTATCAACACTGACATCAGTACTGAACTATGGGCCAAGCTAGTTTGGTGAACAGGGAAACAGGACATGAATTGGCTTGAATTGGCTCGTTGGACAATGGTAGCTAAGCTGTGCACATTCAATCTGGCCTTACTGGAGAGAAGTATAAAAAAGTAGACATATAAATAGAAAAATATTTGTTGCAGAAACTGATTCCTCTCCATTTTAAATTGGAAACCCATTAGAGATATAAATCCTACAAGATAATTGTATGAATCTAGTTATGACACAATCTCTGTAAATAATATGGAATATAAAAAGCTAATGAATATTGTAGTTAAATGCATTATATTTAGACATGTAGTAATGATGGATCTATTAACAAGGCACACAATGTGAAAATTTGAGAGAATATAATATCTATAATATGACAATGTGATTAAATTGTACATTTCTGTACTATTATATGCATTTCTCCTTTTAAGCAACTCTATATATAGCCCAGAATTGTTCATATTGCTTCCTTAATGATATGTGAAATGAGCTATGAAGTATGGTAGAAAATGCCAGTGGGCAATCAAACATGGTAGCATCTGCTTCAAAATTTTCTACTGTATAATCACAGATCTCGTAAAATCATTACCAGAACAAACAATAGCATTATTCTTTAGAATGCATCTGCTTACATACAAATACTCGAGACTGGAGCAGTTAAAAAAAAAATCTAGGACAAGCTAGTTAGAGTTTTGATTTAATTTCTTTGTTATTCTCAATTATAGATTTAACAATTGCAGAAAAGCTTTAGACATATTCAAATTACTATCATTTGAAATGTTGCTAAGCTTTAAAAATAATAGGGGAAGATTTCCTCACAACATTTTAGAGATTGTAAACATTAGTGAGAAGATTTCCTCCAATATATTAGAGATTGTATACTGGGATTTCTTTTGATTTAATATTTATATAAATTGTTTGGACACAAAGTGGAATGATATTGAGTTTGTTGATATCAAATTAGGGGATATGGCAAACTGTGTGGAAGGCTACAGGACATAGACAGGTTAATGGAGTGGGCAGATAGGAGGCAGGTACAATTCAATGTTGAGACATGTAAGGTAGTACAGTTTGGAAAACAGACTACCCTGAACTGTAAGAGTGGAACATTGATCTTTGAAGGTGGAAGTGAAGGCAAATGGGATTCTGGGATTGTGCATTGAACAGAAAAGCCAGGATTTGATGTTGAATTTGTACAAGATATTGGTTAGCTTATGGGTGAACTATTACATGAAATTCTGGCACCCCAATATAGGAAGGATATTATAGCCATGGAAAAGGTGCATTGAAGGTTGACTAGAATAACATGAGGAATGAGAGGATTATAGTTATGAAGGAAGACTTGAAAAATTATGGCTTTTTTCACTAGAATAGAAAAGGTGATGGTGGGATCTAATAGCGGTTTCCTAAATTATGAAAGGTTTTGAGAGGGTAAACAGTGAAAGATTGCTTTTACTCGTTGGTAAATTAGTAAAAAAAAAGGGCCTAAACTCAAGGATTGTCATTAGAGGAACAGAGGGAGAAGTTGAAAAACATTTGCCACACAGGGGACATGGAATACCTTACCACAAGTGTCTATTGAGGCAGCACTATATCATCATTTGAAAGGGAAATGGATAAGTATTGAAAAGGAGCTATCAATGGCACATGTATGACGTGCTGAATGGCATCTTTCTGTGCTGTAATTTCTATGATTCTATAACTGAATTACTGAGAGATTGTTGCCAAGTCATTTCATGCTTTGTTACTTTATTTTTCTCCACAGCATCATCAGTTTCAACATAATCACCACCACTTAAAAAGTAAGGTTAAAATGGTAGCTGCAGTATGTTCAAGCAATGCATCTTTAATGAAGTTCTCATAAGAGTTATAACTAAACAGAGAGTGTTTGAAGTATATTCTTCCTTTAGCTGGAGTATAATTGTCAAACTTTAATGTATGCCTTCTGCAGCTTAAGGGCCAATGTGTATTTATGTGCTGTTCCAGAAAAACATTACAAATGGTGAACATCTGCCAGGCCACGGCTTAGTGAGCAAAGGCAATTAAAATCATCCACTGTCCTCATTTTCAGGAACATGACAGACAAGGCCCTAAAACTCTGTTCCTGATCCAACATTAGCTAATAGGCTAATCAGAGCAGAACATTCTCTCTGATAGTTCAATGGCATAACATTTTGCAAAGAAAAGCTACAATTTGCAAAAAAAAGGATAAGTTTTCTACCAATGAAACAATTTATGTAATGCTGTGTATTTTAAAGCTTTTTGTGTTTCACATCATTGTTAAATGTAACGTATTTGAGCATCAGTGCATTTTTGTGCATTGATCCATTTTATGTCTATTTAAATTGAGCATTCCTAATTCCTTAGTACCCTCTGCAGTGGAGTCATTGATGAGGTAGAATATAAATAGCCGCCTTTTGAAAATGTATGCAAGCATGCTGGAATTTGGAAGAGAGAAATATCCCTCAATTTACAAATATTGTATTATTTTTATTAATAACCAATTATATTTGAGAAAGAGACATTCCTCAGAATTTTTTGACCTTACATTAGTTTAATTGATTAGTCAAACACCCACTATTTTTGAGTGTTTAGGTTCAATAAGTCAATACGGTAATGAGTTAAAAGAACATTTGGAATTTCAGGTTGACACCAACTATGCCCTGGTGGTGCGAGTGAATCACTACATTTACTTTCTATACGATCAGTTGCTTTCAGATTTCAGTTAGGTAACTGTGAGCAATTCTGAAGTCAGTGAGACTTGAAGTTTTACTTGGGGTAACTCCATGCTAAATTGGTTTCCCAACATTTCCACATAAACAACAGGCAACTAAAAAAGCATTTTTTGGCCCCATTAATGACTTGGGATTCATCAACTGTACCCATTCACATAATTGTCATGATTATGCATGCGTTGATTAACCAAAAAAGGCTTTCATTCTATGATCATGGATTTGTGTGCCATTTTATCCTTTGTGGTGGTTATTTTCACATCTTCACACTCTTTACTTGGAGAATTGTGTGAAGTAGTGGAAGGATTCGCAGACTAATTAATAGTTTGAGAGGTCACAAAGTGAACACTCCTTCTATGGCTATAACCATCTTTATAGCAACCGATAGGGTGGCTAGTCCTAAATGGCGGGAGAGATATATGGGCTCCCACAACCCATTCTATGAGGAGGTGGGCTACCCACACACAGTAGACACGGGTATCCTGCTGGATGTCAACCCAGAATGGAGAGTTCTGGTCCCCACTCGCCAGGACTGTCTGGAGTGAGGTTGGAGCCGTGCACCTTCTGGCTCAGAGGCAACACTGATATTTTCTGTTTCTAGCACTACTCCATGTAGATCTGAATATATTATAACATAATTTGCAATACTTTCAAATGTCAAAAACATCTGTGTAAAAATACCTGAACACCAATTGTACCAAATTGGGAAACAAAATACTAAAAATGCATCACAAATAGATTGACACATGGTCCACTGCACGGATATACTCATTGAACTGTATTTTTTTTTAAATTACATTATATAGGGTGTATAAGAGTATGAATGTAAACATATGTATATCGTTGATATGCATGAGTATGATTGGTGGAGGAAAGCTTTCTGATAGCTAAGTAGGTAAGTGTCCTTTCCAGTGTTGCAGTGAACCATACAGACCAAGAAAGCCCCAGAATCAATTCCTATTTCATGCTGTGTCAGCTCATCACAGCTGGGGCAGCACTTGAAGTACTAAAATTAACTTTAGCATTCTCTGGTAAGGAGGAAAAATTCAGCCAGATTTTGTTATATATTCCCATTAGTTTAGGCATGGATATGGTGGAATGTGTATCTGAGCGAGGCCACTTCATTGAGGGAGGAAACAGTTGCCATCTCTGAACCAACTTTCAGTCAGACCCAGGAGGTCAATCCAGGGTGACGTCGTGAAGGGAGAAAGTGAACATTTTGCAAGAGGAGATGGGTAGCTGGAAACTTTCTGCAAGATCAAAGGGAATGTGGGAGGATTTACTGAGGGGATTGCAGGGGTGTGTGGGTGAAGAGAGAGAGATATGAAGAAGGTTGGAGAAGTTAAATTCCGAGGAGCGCAAAAGAAGTGGTAGGCTCTGGGAGGGGGGAAAGGCAGCGTGAATTCGCAGAGAAACAACTTATTCCATATGAATATTCAATAGTTACATTATTCAGGAGGAAAGAGTCTGGAAAGTGCCACGTACAGTGTACGGCTGCCCCTGCAGGTCTTCATTGCCCAGGTGGCACACCTCAGTCACAACCTCCCTGGTGACCCTTGAACTCCTCATGCACTGCCTCTCTCCTGATAGCCCAGGCCCGGAAAATGAGTTGCACCCCTCACAGGCACATCTCACCTCCAGGACACTGTGCTTGTACCAAGCGTGACCCAGAGAGCAAAATCGCTCCCAGGAGTAAAATATTCACTTACTGATTTGTCTGTGTAGTTGCAGAATGTTGCAGGATTTCACAATTTAACAGACTTACCAAGGCCCTAACAAGCTTATTAGCACTTACTACCTGCATTACACCACGTTTATTGACATCTATGTTTTTGATAAAATTAGCAATTCGAGGAAAATATAGCCCGATAGCTTAAAAAGCAATCATGAGACACATAATAGAGCCTGACATTGCTTTCCAGGTTACTTCCACCTAAGTGAGTTAAGTGAGAACTAAGGACAGCTGCCTGCTGATGTCACACTGTTGAGACTATTCCCTGATGGGGTGTTACAGTACTAGCTGGTGCTGTTTCTTGGTTCAGATGCTAGAAAGTGAATGCAGATAATGCAGTTTGCTGCCAGAAATGCTAAAATATTTAGACTGTGGTTTCAAGAGTTTCTCATACTGCTGTTCAGTGCCATATAACCTTAGAGCTATGTTCCTGTGCAGCTTCCCTAAACTATCATTAGAAACTGCACATTCTCAAATCTGAATTCAGCATTTAACAGTAAAAGCAAATAACCAGCCTCCAAGTAATAAGGCCTACAATCAGGCATTTATAGAAGATGTTTCTGAGAGATATGATAAAGCACTATATAAATCAAGTTCTTTCATTCTAACTGTGCCCATACTATCTTGTTTGCTACATTCTGCTTTTTTGCCTCCTGTTTCTTTGTTTTCTCTCTATTAAGTTAGCTGTCTTATTTAGGCTATCTAAGAATTATTTCACATTAAATGTGGTACCTGAGGTTCATTTTGATCATGGAGGGGGTAGAATGGGAGGAAAGTGGGAGAGAAAAAGAAATAAACACATGGGCCCATTGTCATTGTGGAGGATGGAGGAGGAGGAAAAAGCAATTGACAGGAGGAAAGTGCAATGTAGAAAAGTCCAAAATAATGGGAGGTAACAGCAAAACATTGGGTGGAGGGCAGGGAAGGAACATTTTTTAAAAAATACAGGGTGAAAAATCTGTATTGAATTAGACACGGGGAGAAAAAAGGAGATAATTTCTGATCCAGAGCTAACTTTCATATTTTAATTGTGTGTTTTTGTGAAATTGATTCTCAAATCTGATTGGTGAATGCTGACTGGATCATAGATAATGGGATAGAATTTCCGCTTTGGGCGCAATCGGTGATCTGGGCGCAAATTGCACCCAAAATGGCGCTAGTTTACTGAATTGAATTTTTTGCTCATATTTTGTTCAAACTCACTTGCATATTGCTGAACTTACAATCTGACATGAACCAGAGCAATCGGGCAGCATTTTAGAACGTCATTTTTTTTTCTTGTATTTTCTTACATCTGGGCCCCTCAAAGGCCCACAATTAGCAGAAACTCGCCATGGTGATTAATTCGAAATCGGGGCATGGCCAGTTTTGTGGGCGGGGCCGACTTCCAGCGCGATGTTTTTTAAACCAGTGCAAAAGATCGCGGAAACTCGATTTGTGCTGGATGTGATTTGCGCTTGAAATTCCTCGATCTTTTGCGCTGTTTGGGCTGATTTGGAGCAAATTGCGCTGAAAAAACCAACGGAAACTCTACCCCAGTATTTTCACATGGTTAGCGTAGGCCATTCGAAAAGCCAAGGAATTTACAGTGAGAACATTTTTTTATTTGTAACTTGTCCAATGGGTGCAGGGGGAAATGATGACACTTAGTTCCCGAGCCTAGAAATTGGATTGCGCCTGAATTCGGGCATGATCTGGCACCAGCACCTAAAGTGGCCGGCAACAGGAGAAATTGGTGGTAAATCCAGAGGCGGGGAGGTAATCAGGAGGAAGGCAAGCGCGGGCCGATAGAGGCCCACCATTTTTATATAGAGCCAAGAGGAGCAGGCATGTTCCTCCTGGCTCCACAATCAGGTAAGTATAGCAATTTTTGCTTACCTTTTTTGTGGCAGCCTCCAGCAGTCTCTTTAAGGACCATTGGTTTGACTGTTCTGCACACAATGAAAACTGACTGAAGCCTGCTTCGCTCAGTCACGACCCAATATGGTATAGGGACCTTAAACAAACATTCGACCCAGATTTGCATAGGTGATGGACCTAACGACTACAAGGCATTCTAACTAATATGGCGTGTGGCGTACTACCAGTAAAGACTGAGTACATGCCTTCAGCGCCTGATTTTCGCACGAGCAACGTCTGTACCTCAATCGAATTTCTAGGCAAAGAAATTCAACACACGACTCTCTGTTTTGCACCTAAAACAAAGACAGCCAGCAGTTGAAAATCAGGGGAATGGGGGAGAACCTTGGCTCTCACTTTGATGCTCAAGGCTCGCCTGATGCAAGATTCAGGCAGGCCTGTAAATGGGCAAGCAGCCCAGACGCCTGAAACGGACAGCAGGCTGCTTAAATATGCAAATTGAGTGCTATGCCGGTTGTAGGACCCTGATTGCAAAGTTCAGCTACAAATGTGAGGAGTTTGTGCAGTAAAGCAAATGTCCTGAAAAGTGGGATGCTTGCCCACCCTCTATGCAAGGAAATAAAGGGTTTTCAGAGAGGGGAAGGTTAAATAAAGTGAGCTGTCAAAAGTATTGATGTAATTAATTTCTAGCGGTTCTTATCTTGAATGCTTTTAACTTCTGAGGAAGCTCCTGGCTGAATTGCTTTGGCTTAACAAGAAGAGAGTTCTCTAAGCAGCAAAAAGATAGAAATAGATTTCTTCACTTGCTGCTGTGTAACTGCATGCATTAACAATCTCTCTGGCTTATAGTCATACTATGATAATAAGTGTTCATAAAGCACACAGAGTCCTTTAGTATAGGGGGGATGTTCAGTTCCCTGCATGCCAAAGTAAAGGATTTTCTGTAACTTCAGACAGGGAGTTCTTCTGTTACAATTAAGCTGGGGAGTTCTCCCTTAAGATCTCTTTGATGTCAGCACCTCTCATTTTTTAGTCTGAATATGATATTACCCAGAAGCACATTGTGGGTAGTTTCACACAGTTGAACTGGTGAAATATCAGATTTATTAATTCATTATCTTCAAGTATTGAAACTTGAGCTCCAAGAAGAGAAGAAAAGGAGTATCTCTAAAGTCCTTAAAACCAGGGCCCTTCGATTCTGTGACACCTGATGACCAGTTTCTAGAGCAAGAGATTGTAGATTCTGCAGCAAGTCTGTCCAGGTTGGGGTGGGGTGGGGGGGCGGGGAGGCAAATGGTGGGACATCACAATAAATATTTTAAAATCTCACCCTCAATGTCATTATTTTTAGAAGCAGGCATTTTGTTAATAAAGTTGGGTATGTTAAATTGTCTGAAAGCAGCTTACTCTGCTCAGCTTCTAAGAGGTGGATTTTAACTCCCGGGCAGGAAGCCAGGTCCTACTAAGGAGAGTTTTTGATTTATCTTATAGAAAGTCTCCTCTTCTTCTTGCTACTTTTTAATGAGTGGGTTGCCTGTGGTGGACAGCCCGCTCAGTCGGCTGTTAAAATGCTATCGGGGGCCTAATGACATCATAGGACCCCAATTGGCATGTATCAGTGAGGCTCCAAACTGAGTCAGGCAGGCGGCAGGCCAGCACAAACCAATCTTCCAAGCACAGTGAGTTGTTGACGCCTCATTGGTCTCCCATTTGATTGCCTCCTTGCCTGTTGAATGCTCTGTTTTGTTTTAGGCTGCCCTTCCAAAGTGAAGTAAGACTATCTATGTCTTACTCCATTCATCAGTCCTTGAATTTGCACATTCCCAGCTGGGTTGACACATTAAGCATTATTTATAGTTTACTGGCGAGAGGGAGGATTAACAGCTCATCCATCAGCACTATTGCAAGTTTTTCTGATTGGCTATTCAATTGTGCAATCGTTGTATTGCCAGCTCCAAGAATGCACAGGGCATGTTCCTGAAAGAGTACGAAAAAGGGGGTGGGGAAATAATTCTCATTTTATTTACAATCAGTGTGCTAGGAGTTCATAGAATGTTTTCAGGATAGTTTCTTAGAACAGCACGTTCTGGAGCCAACCAGAGAGCAGGTTATACTAGACCTGTTATTGTGCAACGAGATAGGATTAATTAATGACCTCATAGTGAAGGCGCCCCTAGGTAGCAGCGATCATAATATGATTGAATTTTACATTCAGTTTGAGGGAGAGAGGAGTGGGTCCAAGACTAGCATTTTAAACTTAAATAAGGGCAATTATGAGGGCATGAAAGCAGAGCTAGCTAAAGTGAACTGGCAAATTAGATTAAGGGATAGGTCAATAGAGTTGCAGTGGCAGACATTTAAGGGGATATTTCAAAATACACAAATATATACATTCCAACGAGAAAGAAAAATTCCAAGGGGCGGACCCACCATCCGTGGTTAACTAAAAAAGTTAAAGATAGTATTAAACTTAAAGAAAACACATATAATTGCGCAAAGATGGGTGGCAAGTCAGAAGATTGGACAGTATATAAAAAACAGCAAAGAATGACTAAAAGATTAATAAGAAGAGAAAAATTAGA
The DNA here is from genome assembly GCA_030390025.1 of Squalus acanthias. Lineage (NCBI taxonomy): Eukaryota > Metazoa > Chordata > Chondrichthyes > Squaliformes > Squalidae > Squalus > Squalus acanthias. The sequence goes on from CM059427.1 coordinate 52,745,816, forward strand.
GTACGAGAGAAAGCTGGCTAGAAATATAAAAACATAGTAAGAGTTTCTATAGATATTTAAAAAAGAAAAGATTTAACAAAGTGAGCGTTGGTCCTATAGAAAGTGAGTCTGGGGAATTAATAATGGAAAATAAGGAGATGGCAGTTGAATTGAACAGGTATTTTGCATTAGTCTTCACTATAGAGGATACAAGTAACATCCCAGAAATAGCTGTAAATTAGGAAATGGAAGGGAGGGAGGAACGTAAGAAAATTACAATCATCAGGAAAGTGGTACTGAGCAAATTGTTGGAGCTGCGGGCTGACAAGTCCCCGGGTCCTGATGGACTTCATCCTAGGGTCTTAAAAGAAGTGGCTAGTGAGATAGTTGATGCGTTGGTTTTAATTTTCCAAAATTCCCTAGATTCGAGGAAGGTTCCATTAGATTGGAAAATAGCGAATGTAACTCCTTTATTCAAAAAGGGAGGGGGACAGAAAGCAAGAAACTACAGGCCAGTTAGCTTAACATCTGTCATAGGGAAGATGTTAGAAGCTATTATTAAAGACATTATAGCAGGGCACTTAGAAAATTTCAAGGTAATCAGACAGAGTCAACATGGTTTTGTGAAAGGGAAATTAAGTTTAACCAATTTATTGGAGTTCTTTGAGGAAGTAACATGTGCTGTGGATGAAGTTGAACCAGTGGATGTACTGTACTTAGATTTCCAGAAGGCATTTGATAAGGTGCCACATCAAAGGTTATTGCGGAAAATAAAAGCTCATGGCTTCATAGCGAGAGGATTCGAGTACAGGAGCAAGGATGTCTTGCTGCAGTTGTACAGGGCCTTGGTGAGACCACACCTTGAGTATTGTGTGCAGTTTTGGTCGCCTTATCTGAGGAAGGATGTTCTTGCCATGGAGGGAGTGCAGCGAAGATTCACCAGACTGATACCTGGGATGGCAGGAATGACGTATGAAGAGAGATTGGGACGATTGGGCTTGTATTCGCTAGAGTTTAGAAGAATGAGAGGGGATCTCATTGAAACTTATAAAATTCTAACAGGACTAGACAGACTAGATGCAGGAAGGATGTTCCCGATGGCGGGGGAGTCCAGAACCAGGGGTCACAGTCTAAGGATAAGGGGTAAGCCATTTAGGACTGAGATGAGGAGGAATTTCTTCACCCAGAGAGTGGTGAACCTGTGGAATTCTCTACCACAGAAGGCAGTTGAGGCCAATTCATTAAATATATTCAAGAAGGAGTTGGATATATTTCTTAAGGCTAAAGGGATCAAGGGATATGAGGAGAAAGCAGGGACAGGGTACTGAATTTGGATGATCAGCCATGATTTCATTAAATGGCGGAGCAGGCTCGAGGGGCCGAATGGCCTACTCCTGCTCCTATCTTCTATGTTTCTATGTTTCTTTGTAGTGGGTAACATATTGGCATGGATAGAAGATTGGCTAGCTAACAGGAAACAGAGAGTAGGCATAAATGGGTCATTTTCTGATTGGCAAGATGTAACGAGTGGTGTGCCACAGGGATCAGTGCTGGGGCCTCAACTTTTTACAATTTATATAAAAGGGACCGAAGGTATGGTTGCTAAATTTGCTGATGACACAAAGATAGGTAGGAAAGTAAATTGTGAAGAGAACATAAGGAGGCTACAAAGGGATATAGATAGATTAGGTGAGTGGGCAAAGATCTGGCAAATGGAGTATTATGTGGGAAAATGTGAAGTTGTCCATTTTGGCAGGAAGAATAAAAAAGAAGCATATTATCTAAATGGTGAGAGATTGCAGAGCTCTGAGATGCAGAGGGATCTGGGTGTCCTGGTGCATGAATCGCAAAAGGTTAGTATGCAGGTATAGAATCATAGAAGATAGGAGCAGGAGTAGGCCATTCGGCCCCTCTAGCCTGCTCCGCCATTCAATGCGATCATGGCTGATCATCCAAATTCAGTACCCTGTCCCTGCTTTCTCCCCATATCCCTTGATCCCTTTAGCCTTAAGAAATATATCCAACTCCTTCTTGAATATATTTAATGAATTGGCCTCTACTGCCTTCTGTGGCAGAGAATTCCACAGGTTCACCACTCTCTGGGTGAAGAAATTCCTCCTCATTTCTGTCCTAAATGGCTTACCCCTTATCCTTAGACTGTGACCCCTGGTTCTGGACTCCCCGACCATCGGGAACATCCTTCCTGCATCTAGTTTGTCCTGTCCTGTCAGAATTTTATAAGTTTCAATGAGATCCCCTCTCATTCTTCTAAACTCCAGCGAGTATAAGCCCAATCGACCCAATCTCTCTTCATACGTCATTCCTGCCATCCCAGGTATCAGCCTTGTGAATCTTCGCTGAACTCCTTCCATGGCAAGAACATCCTTCCTCAGATAAGGCGACCAAAATTGCACACAGTACTCAAGGTGTGGTCTCACCAAGGCCCTGTACAACTGCAGCAAGACATCCTTGTTCCTGTACTCAAACCCTCTCGCTATGAAGGCCAACATACCATTTGCCTTCTTAACCGCCTGCTGCACCTGCATGCTTACCTTCAGCGACTGGTGCACAAGGACACCCAGGTCTCGTTGCACTTCCCCTTTTCCCAATCTATTGCCGTTCAGATAATAATCTGCCTTTCTGTTTTTGACACCAAAGTGGATAACCTCGCATTTATCCATGTTATATTGCATCTGCCACGCTTCTGCCCACTTACCCAACCTGTCCAAATCATCCTGGAGTTTCTCGGCATCCTCCTCGCAGCACACACGCCCACCCAGTTTTGTGTCGTCTGCAAACTTGGAGATATTACATCTAGTTCCCTTGTGTAGATCATTAATATATATTGTGAATAGCTGGGGTCCAAGGACCGATCCCTGTGGTACCCCACTAGTCACTGCCTGCCACTCGGAAAAAGACCCGTTTATTGCAACTCTTTGCTTTCTGTCCGCCAACCAGTTCTCTATCCAAGTCAATACCTTGCCCCCAATCCCATGTGCCTTAACTTTACACGCTAATCTCTTATGCGGGACCTTATCAAAAGCCTTTTGGAAGTCCAAATACACCACATCCACTGGTTCTCCCTTATCTATTTTACCAGTTACATCCTCAAAAAATTCCAGTAGATTAGTCAAGCATGATTTACCTTTTGTAAATCCATGTTGACTTTGTCCGATCCTGTCACTGTTTTTCAAGTGCTCAGCTATTACATCTTTTATAATGGACTCTAGCATTTTCCCCACTACCGATGTTAGGCTTACCGGTCTGTAATTCCCCGTTTTCTCTCTACCACCCTTTTTGAATAGTGGGGTAACATTAGCTACCCTCCAATCCATGGGTACTGTTCGAGATTCCATCGAATGTTGGAAGATGATCAGCAATGTATCTACTATTTCTAGGGCCACTTCCTTAAGTACCCTAGGATGTAGATTATCAGGCCCTGGGGATTTATCGGCCTTCAATCCCTTCAATTTACCTAACACCATTTCCCTACAAATACTGATTTCTTTCAGTTCCTCCCTTTCATCAGACCCTATGTTCCCCAACATCTCTGGGAGGTTATTTGTGTCCTCCTATGTGAAGACAGAACCAAAATATGTATTTAATTGGTCTGACATTTCTTTGTTCCCCATTATAAGTTCCCCTGATTCTGACTGCAAGGGACCTATGCTTGATTTCACTAATCTTTTTCTCTTCACATATCTATAAAAGCTTTTACAGTCAGTTTTTATGTTCCCTGAAAGCTTACTCTCTTATATGTTTCAATCAAGTCACCTCTTACTCTTCTAAACTCTAACGGATACAAGCCTAGCCTGTGTACAGCAGGTAATTAGGAAAGCTAATAGAATGTTATCGTTTATTGCGAGGGGAATTGAATACAAAAGTAGGGAGGTTATGCTTCAGTTATACAGGGCATTGGTGAGACCACATCTGGAATACTGTGTACAGTATTGGTCTCCTTATTTAAGGAAGGATGTAAATGCGTTGGAAGCATTTCAGAGAAGGTTTACTAGACTAATACCTGGAATGGGCGGGTTGTCTTTTGAGGAAAGGTTGGACAGGCTAGGCTTGTATCCGTTAGAGTTTAGAAGAGTAAGAGGTGACTTGAGTGAAACATATAAGATCCTGAGGGGTCTTCACAGGGTGGATGTGGAGAGGATGTTTCCTCTTGTGGGAGAATCTAGAACTAGAGGTCACTGTTTAAAAATAAGGGGTCACCCATTTAAGAAAGAGATGAGGAGAAATGTTTTCTCACAAGGGTTGTGAGTCTTTGGAACTCTCTTCCTCAGAGGGCGGTGGAAGCAGAGTCTTTGAATATTTTTAAGGCAGAGGTCGATAGATTCTTGATAAGCAAAGGGGTGAAAGGTTATCGGGGGTAGGCGGGAATGTGGTGTAATTAGATCAGCCATGATCTTATTGAATGGCGGAGCAGGCTCGAGGGGTCGAGTGTCCTATTCCTGCTCCTAATTCGTAAGATCGTATGTAAATTAAACCCCACAGTGGCTGTGTGCTGGGCTGTTTGTTGTCTGTTCCGATTTTGAACTCAGGTGGTAAGAAGTTTTTAAATAAATTACACATTAGACAGTGTATTAGTTGGGTTGTGAAATAACAATTACATGAATGAATCTCTCCTAATAGCTCAGGGATAAATATACTGCCAGGTGTGATGCTGAAAGCTGCAGACCAAGATGGTTTCAGGTTAAATCCATAGTCTGAGCTGAATTAACTGACCTCAATATGTAGGGGCACTACAAATGACGTCAATACCTTTTGGGCTAAACAAAATCAGTCGCTCACCCTTCCTAGCAAGCATGCATGTGTGACGTTCTCCATGATTGAGACCCAATTTCTAGGTTTATGCATGAAGAACAGTCACTTGGGTGAGGGACCCAAGGGCTATCAGGGTCCAAGGAATTACATCAGAGCTTGAATCGTAAGGGAAGAGAAAAATATAGTAGGAACAAATAACTGGTTAAGTCAGCCACAATGACGTTGCTCCATAAGTCATATGATTCAATGAAACTTATGAGGAAAGGTTGGACAGGCTAGGCTTGTATCCGTTAGAGTTTAGAAGAGTAAGAGGTGACTTGATTGAAACATATAAGATCCTGAGGGGTCTTCACAGGGTGGATGTGGAGAGGATGTTTCCTCTTGCAGCTTGTTGTTTCAAAGCCTTCAGTTTCATGCTCAAGAAACTGAGTAATTCTCTTGAAGTTCAATAAAAAGCCAAAGCAGTAGACCTTGAAATATGCTGAGCATTCAACAGGATCTGGCATTTTGGTCTTATTGCAAAGCTGGTTTCCTTTTATATATCTGTTACAAATAAGGTTGACAAGCTACAGGCGCAAGTTGTCACATGGGGTTATGATATAGTGGCTATAACGGATACCTGGATTAAACATGGGCAGCAATGGTAACTAAAGATTTCTGGCTACAATGTATTCAGGAAGGATAGGGAAGGGTAAAAGACAGGGTGGGTGGGGGTGGCAGTGTTGATCAAGGATAATACTACAGTTCTACAGAGGGATGATATACTAGAGGGTTCAAAGACTGAATCTATTTGGTTAGAGTTAAGGAAGAGAAAAGGAGCTGTTACATTTCTGAGTGTTTCCTATAGACCCCCAAATAGTGAGAAGGAGCTAGAGGAGCAAATCGGTAGGCAAATTTCAGAGAAATGTAAAAATAGCAGTAATAGTAGGGGACTTCAATTACCCTAATATAGACTGGGGGGGGGCGGGGAATAGAGTAAAGGGCAAGAAGGGTGAAGAATTCCTAAAATGTGTACAGGAGAACATTCTTAATCAGTATGTTTCTAGCCCAATGAGAAATGAAGCAGTGCTGGATTTAGCTCTGTGGAATGAAGTAGGGCAAGTGGAGTGTGTTTCAATGGGAGAACATCTGGGTAATAGTGATCATATTAAATTTGGTTTAAAGTAGTTATGGAAAGCGACAAAGAAAAATAAAAAGTGGAAATACCCAACTGGAAGAGAGACAATTTCAGTGATTTGAGAAGGGATCGAGCACAGATGGACTGGAAACAAAAATTGGCCAGGAAAACAGTGATCCAGCGACGATGAAGGATCGGCGGTATACTTCTAAGTCAGGATGGTGTGTGACTTGGAGGGGAACTTGGAGGTGGTGGTGTTCCCATGCACCTGCTGCCCTTGTCCTTCTAGGTGGAAGAGGTCACAGGTTTGGGAGGTGCTGCCGAAGAAGCCTTGGCGAGTTGCTGCAGTGCATCTTGTGGATGGTACACACTGTAGCTATAGTACGCTGGTGGTGGAGGGAGTGAATGTTTAAGGTGGTGGATGGGGTGCCAATCAAATGGGCTGCTTTGTCCTGGATGGTGTTGAGCTTCTTGAGTGTTGTTGCAGCTGCACTCATCCAGGCAAGTGGAGAGTATTCCATCACACTCCTTACTTGTGCCTTGTAGATGGTGGAAAGGCTTTGGGGAGTCAGGAGGTGAGACACTCGCCGCAGAATACCTAGCATCTGACCTTCTCTTGTTGCCACAGTATTTATGTGGCTGGTCCAGTTAAGTTTCTGGTCAATGGTGATCCCCAGGATGTTGATGGTGGGGGATTCGGCAATTGTAATGCCGTTGAATGTCAAGGGGAGGTGTTTAGACTCTCGTTTGTTGGAGATAGTCATTGCCTGGCACTTCTGTGACGCGAATGTTACCTGCCACTTATCAGCCAAGCCTGAACATCGTCCAGGTCTTGTTGCATGCGGACATGGACTGCTTCATTATCTGAGGAGTTGTGAATGGCGCTGAACACTGTGCAGTCATCAGCGAACATCCCCATTTCTGACCTTATGTTGGACGGAAGGTCATTGATGAAGCAGCTGAAGATGGTTGGGCCTAGGACACCACCCTGAGGAACTCCTGCAGCGATGTCCTGGGGCTGTGATGATTGACCTTCAATCCCCACAACCATCTTCCTTTAGAAACATAGAAACATAGAAACTAGGAGCAGGAGTAGGCCATTCGGCCCGTCGAGCCTGCTCCACCATTCAATACGATCATGGCTGATCATCCAAATCCAGTACCCTGTCCCTGCTTTCCCACACAGAATCCCCATCGAGCCTGCACCGACACATATCCCACCCTATCCCCGTAACCCCACGTATTTAATTCCCCCTAACATATCCCATCCTATCCCCGTAACCCCACATATTTAATCCCCCCCTAACACTAAGGGTCAATTTATCATAGCCAAATCAACCTAACCCGCACATTTTTGGACTGTGGGAGGAAACCGGAGCACCCGGAGGAAACCCACGCAGACACGGGGAGAATGTGCAAACTCCACACAGACAGTCACCCGAGGTCAGATTCGAACCCGGGTCCACTGGCGCTGTGAGGCACCAGTGCTAACCACTATGCCACCGTGCCGCCCACTTTGTGCTAGGTATGACTCCAGCCAGTGGAGAGTTTTCCCCCCGATTCCCATTGACTTCAATTTTACTAGGGCTCCTTCATTCCACACTCGGTTAAATGCAGCCTTGATGTCAAGGGCTGTCACTCTCACCTCACCTCTGGAATTCAGCTCCTTCATCCATGTTTGGACCAAGGCTGTAATGAGGTCGGGAGCCTAGTGGTCTTGGTTGAACCCAAACTGGGCATCAGTGAGCAGGTTATTGGTGAGTAAGTGCCGCTTGATAGCACTGTCGATGACATCTTCCATCACTTTGCTGATGATTGAGAGTATACTGGTGGGGTGGTAATTGGCCGGGTTGGATTTGTCCTGCTTTTTGTGGACAGGATATACCTGGGCAGTTTTCTACATTGTCGGATAGATGCCAGTGTTGTAGCTGTACTGGAACAGCTTGGCTAGAGGCACGGCTAGTTCTGGAGCACAAGTCTTCAGCACGATAGCCGGGATGTTGTCGGGGCCCATAGGCTTTGCTGTATCCAGTGCGCTCAGCCGTATCTTGATATCACGTGGAGTGAATCGAATTGGCTGAAGACTGGCTTCTGTGATGGTGGGGACCTCAGGAGTAGGCAGATATGGATCATCCACTCGGCACTTCTGGCTGAAGCTGGTTGCAAACGCTTCAGCCTTGTCTTTTGCACTCACGTGCTGGGCTCTATCCATATGGATGCTATTTTGGTCTTGCTGATATCTACGTCCCTTTTTTCTACTGCCATTATGTTATCCCTAATAAGTACAGCTACCCCACCTCCACTTTATCCCTCTCTCTCTTTTCTAAATATGTTATTCCCTGCAATGTTTAATTCCCAGTTCTGATTTTTCTGTAGCCATGTCTCAGTAATCCCTACTATGTCTAGTTGAAGAGTTGACACCCCCACAGGCACAATGGCTTGAATTCTGTGTTGTAAATCAGATATTCAAATTAACACAAATTATCATTCCTCTGATAGTGCTGATGGATCCTAAGGAAGAGATGAAAAGAAAACTCACAAAAATATTGAATTACAATGTTATGGTGGCACTGTGAAGAGATCATTTTATAGAGCTGCCTCTGATGCCACCAGAGGCCATACACAAGGAAAAGTGATTGATAGAAATTCTTCAAAACATGGTTTTAATATTCCTTTAACAAACCTAATTAGTTTTCACTGATGAATTTCCGGGATTACAGCATTTAATAATTAAGGGCAGCTGTTTGACTGAAAGGGTTGACCCGCTCTCTGTTCAATTACAACTTACTGCTGTTACTCGAAATAAACTGTGGGCTGCTATATACCTAAGCTAGCTTCTTAATGGTCTCATCTTAATGTTCTAGAATCCTTATGGATGAAAAATATTTAATATTAAGTATTTCTCAATTATTAAACGTAGCTATTTTTCATGGTTAGGCGCTATATCTATTGTTTCTATTAATTGCACAAGCAACTTGAAAAGAAATACGTTATTTAAAATAAAGGACTGTTCGTGTGATTTGGTAATGTCATGGGTGACAAGGGTGGTCATTATTTAATTTTATTTTCTTCGAGAGAAATGGCACTGCAATCTTACTTTTGGGTTTCTTATTGCAGGTTGTGCAAATCTCTATAGTTCAGACATCTGTTAATTATTTATGACAATGAATTAAAAAATAAGGAGCAGTTAAGAGTATATTTTAGCTTGTGAGTTATGAATGTTGGAAAGCTTGAACTAGCAAGCTGCTGAAATTTAAAAAAAGGATTTGCTCCACTGGGAAAGCTGGTAAAAGTGAAAGCCTTGTTTAAACTTTACCTTAAATTATCTACTAATAGTAAAGGGATGCATTAGTGCCACTCTGAAAGGTGGTAGAATATCTTCATCTTCTGAATGTGCTGGGTGATGCAATCAGCCGTTAAAGAAAGACTTGCATTTATATAGTGCCTTTCATGACTTCAGGATGTCCTAAAGTGATTTACACAGAATGAAATGCTTTTTTGAAGTGTATTCACTGTTGTACTGTAGGAAACACAGCAGCCAATTTGCACACATCAAGGTCCCACAAACAGCAATGTGATAATGACTAGAAAATCTGTTTTTAAGTGCTGGTTGAGGGATATTGGCCAGGACACCAGGAAGAACTCCCTTGCTCTTCTTTGAAATAGTGCCATGGGATCTTTTACATCCACCTGAGATGGCATCTCCAACAATGCAGCAGTCCCTCAGTAATTCACTGGTGTGTCAGCCTAGTTCCCTATTGCCAATTCACTGAATTTAGAACCCATGTTCTAATCTTCAGTCCTTCCATGGCCTCACCTCATCCTAACTCTGCAAACACCTTTAGCCTTATATCCCCTCCATTAACCTTTTGTCCTTCAACTCTAGCCTTCTGTGCATCCCACACTCCAACCCTGTGTCACTATTGGTGCAGAACATTCATCCTCCCTGAAACATTCTCTCGAACTCTCTCCCTAAACCTCGCCAGCTATTTTCTCCTCTGTCCACTTTCCCAAAGGCCTTTGATAAATGAACGTAATAATAACTGGCTAAAGCAAGGAAGTAGAAGAAAGAGAAAGAAAGACTTGCATTTATATAGCGCCTTTCACGACCACCGGATGTCCCAAAGCGCATTACAGCCAATGAAGTACATAAAGGGAACTAGATTAAAATGGAGAAAGTGTTGCTGAGCGGGGTGCTTAAGCATTCATGGTGGGATCCTTCTAGTTCCTGATATACATAAATGATGAAATCAGTCTTAATGTAAAGTACTTATATTGGTAGATGACACTAAGCTAAGGGGTCTGTGGACTCTGAGAAGGCAGCCAAGATCTTCTTTGTTTTTGTATTCAATACCCCTATTTACAAAGCCAAGTATCCGATACGCTTTCTTAACTGCCTTATCAACTTGTGAATATGTACCCCAGGTCCCTCTGCTCTTGCACCCCCCTCAAAATAGTCCCATTTAGATTATACTGTCTCTCTGTGTTGTTTCTCCCAAAGTGCATCACTTCACACTTAACCGCATTAAATTGCATCTCCATTTATCTGCCCATTTCAGCAATCTATCTATGCCCTCCTGAAGTCTGATACTATCCTGCTTACTATTTACTATGTTGCCAAGTTTTGTATCATCAGCAAACTTTGAAACTGTACTTTCCATGCCCAAGTCTAGATCATTTATATATAACAAGAAAAGCAATGGTCCTGATACCAACCCTTTGGCAGACCCCACTGCATACTTCTCTCCAGTCAGAAAATTATCTATTCAACACTACTCCCTGCCTCCTATCCTTTTCGACATTTACATAGCCAAGTTACCACCATTTCTTTAATACCATGTGCTTCTATTTTCTAAATAAGTCTGTTATGTGGTACTTTATCAAGTGCCTTTTGAAAGTCCATATATACATCTTCTACTACACTACCTTCATCAACCCTCTCTGTTACTTCATCAAAGAACTCAGTCAGGTTAGTCAGACATGATTTGCCTTTAACAAATCCATGCTAGCTGTCCCTTACTAACTTATGCTTCTCCAAGTGAGAATTAATTTTGTTCTTGACAATGATCTCTAGTAGTTTTCCCACCACTGACATTAGACTGATTGGACTGTAGTTACCAAGTTTAGCCCTCTCCCCTTTTTTGAACATGGGTGTAACATTTGCAGTCCTCCAGTACTCTGTCACCACTCCCATATCCAAGGGGGATTGAAAGATTGTGGTCAGAGCTTCTGCTATCTCCACCCTAGCTTCCCTCAGCAACCTAGGATGCATCCCATCTGGACCAGGTGACTTGTTAATTTTGAGTGAAGACAACCTAATTAGCACCTCCTTTCTTTCTCTATTTTTATCCTATCAAATATCTCTACTCCCCCTCCTCCACTGCAACATTAACTTCATCCTCTTCTTTTGTGAAGACAGATGTAAAGTACGCATTCAATACCTCAGTCGTGTCCTCTGCCTCCACAAGAAACTTTCCTATTTTGTCCCTAATTGGCCCCACCATTCCTTTAACTATCCTTTTACTTTTATATGTTTATAAAAGATTTTTGGGTTCCCTTTTATGTTACCTGCTAATCTTTTCTCATATTCTCTTTGCCCTTCTTATATTCTTCTTCAATTTCCCCCTGCACTCTCTGTATTATGCCTGGTTTTCGATTGCATTCTGTACCTGGCATTTGTCATAAACCTTTTTCTGTTTTATTTTAACCTCTTATTAACTTTGTCATCCAGGGAGCTTTAGCTTTGGAAGCCCCATCTTTCCTCCTCATGGGAATATGCTTGGTTTGTACCTGAAGTATCTCCGCCTTGAAGGCCGGCCATTGCTCATTTAATGGGCCAGAAATTCGGCTCTCCGGCTTCCCGCGGGTGCAAGAATAGTGCGCGTACTTACATACCGCGCCTGCCGTTGTGCTTCGGGCCCGCGTGGAATTCGGCTCCTGGGCCTCCTGCAGCTGCCGGCACACAGTGCTTGCGTATTCCAGGGGCGCAGTTAGTTTGAAGCGTCCCCTGGGATCACGTGGGCCATGGAGAGCCAATCGGAGCAGGGAATCTTCATTCATAGATTTTGACAGGAAGACCTGTCAAATCTATGAATAGAGATCGGCCCCAAAACCTCACTAAAACTTCAAATAAATTTTTAAAAAATCACATTTTTGAAATAACTATAAATTACATAAATTAACTACTTTAAACAAAAATTTTAATTTTTGAAAAAATTAATTACACTTTTTAACGGTGCTAAAAATAAACTTACCTTTCTTTAAAGTATGTAAAAAAGATAAACCTGTTGAAAAAATGTTTAAATTGTACTTAATTCACCACTTACCTTGTTAAAAGCAGGCCTTGTGCCTCCTTTTTCCCCGTGCAGCTTCTCCGTACTTACCCTCACGGAGAAACCTGAAAAAAAAACAAAGTTCGCTGTGTGCGCGCTGCCTCTCCGGCGCACGCGTTCGACCTCTGAACCCCTTCCTTCAGGGGAACGGAAGTTCTGGTTTCCAGCGCATGCGCAGTGCATGCGCGAAACCGGCACTTTCGTTGGGTCTACGGGTGAGTACCCAGTGCGTACTCACCCGTGGAGACCCGAATTTCTGGCCCACTATCCTGGAACTCCCTACCTAACAGCACTGTGGGAGTACCTTCACCACATGGACTGCAGCGGTTCAAGAAGGTGGCTCACCACCACCTTCTCAAGGGCAACTAGGGATGGGCAATAAATGCTGGCCTTCCCAGCGACGCCCAGATCCCATAAGCAAATTTTAAAAAAAGATAAAAGAGAATAAGCATAGGCATAGTCTACAGACCACCTAATAGTGGAAGGGAGGTGGAGGAAGAAATATACAGACAAATTAGAGAAATTAGTAAAAAAAAACATAGAAAGTAATCATGGGGATTTCACCTACCCTGATATTAATTGGACAGAAGAGGTAGGTAAAGGGGAGAAGGGAATGGAGTTCCTACAATGTCTACAGGACTCCTTTCTAACCCAATATGTAAAAAGCCCAACAAGGGAGGATTCAATATTGGATCTAGTTATGGGGAATGAACCAGAGCAGATAAGAGAAGTAAAAGTAGGGGAACATCTAGGCAATAGTGACCATAATATAATACACTTTAAGATGATAATTGAGAAGGACACAAGTATGACGAAAACCAGGTTAATAGATTGGAGAAAAGCTGATTTTGAGGGGCTGAGAATAGAGCTTGGGAAACAAAAATGGGCAACAATATTGGCAAACAACGATGTAGAACGACAATGGGAAACATTTAAAATGGTGTTCAACAGAGTGCAGGAAAAATATATTCTGCTAAAAGGAAAGAACAAACTAAACACTAATGAGACTCCATGGATGAATAAAGACATAAGGGAACAATTGAGGGTAAGGAAAGAGGCATACATGAAGTACATAGACAGCAGAGGAGTGCATGATAAGAGACAATATGAAGGGATTAAGAGAGAAGTCAAAAAAACAATTAGGAAGGCAAAGAGGAACTATGAAATTAAATTATCAAGGAACATAAAACAAAATAGTAAAATATTTTACAGACACACCAATAAAAAAAGGAAGGTTGAGATGGGAATAGGGCCATTAAGAGATCGATAGGACAATACTACAGGTAATGATAGGGAAATAGCAGAAATATTAAATATTTTGCTTTGGTATTTACCAGGGAGATAGAACAGGTGGACATGACATTGGATGATGAGATGAGTAATGAGATAAGTGCATTTAAAATGAAAAAAGAGGATATATTAAACTAATCAAACTCAAAGAGGATAAAACCCCTGGTCCGGATAGATTTCATCCACGCATTTTAAAAAATCTAGGGAAGAAATAGCAGAGGCATTACTACACATATTTAATAATTCATTAGAAAAAGGTGTAGTGCCAGAGGACTGACGATAGATAACGTAATACCGATATTTAAGAAGGGAGATAGAACATGTCCGGGGAATTATAGACCAGTCAGCTTAACATTGGTGATAGGAAAAATAATGGAATCCCTACTAAAGGAGAAAATAGAAGAATATCTAGAAATGAAAAGTATAATAATGAATAGTTAGCATGGATTTCAAAAGGGAAAATCATACTTGACCAAACTTATTGAATTTTTTGAAGGGGTACCAGAGAGAGTAGACAATGGTAATGCAGTAGATGTAATTTATCTAAATTTTCAGAAGGCCTTCGATAAGGTACCCCCAGTAGACTAATGAATAAGGTCAGAGAATGCGGAGTCAGAGGACAAGTAGCAGAATGGATTGCTAGCTGGCTTCAGGACAGAAAGCAAAGAGTGGGAGTAAATGGTAGCTATTCGTAGTGGCAGAAAGTGGGTAGTGGTGTTCCACAAGGATCAGTGCTCGGACCACTACTGTTCACAATTTACATTAACGATTTACACTTTGGATTCAAAAACACAATTTCTAAATTTGTGGATGATACCAAATTGAGGGGGATAGTCGATACTGAGGAGGACTGCAATAAATTACAGGAGGACGATAGCAAAATACTGCGGATGCTGGAAATCCGAAATAACAACAGAAAACGCTGGAAAAACTCAGCAGGCCAGGCAGCATCCGTGGAGAGAGAAACAGAGTTAACGTTTCAGGTCGAAGACCTTTCGTCAGAACTGGAAAAAAGCAGGAAATGAAATAGATTTTAAAGCAAGTTTAGGGCTGGGAAAAGGGGGAGGGGATGAAAGAACAAAAGCGAAGGTCAGTGGTAGGATAGAAAGCAGGAGAGATTAAGAGACATTGAGAGACATTAAGAGATATTCAAGGCAAGAGGAGGTGGAAATGGGACAGGTTGAGGAACAAAGGATGGCTCAGATGAAGTGTGAATTGCGCTGGCAGAATGAAGGACAGCTGCCATGTGGGATGGAAGAAAAAAGGGGCCAAACAAAAGTGTGGATAAAAATATATATATATATAAAAAATCAGGGCCGGGGTTATGATCTGAAATTGTTGAACTCTATGTTGAGTCCAGAGGGCTGTAGAGTGCCTAATCAAAAGATGAGGTGCTGTTCCTCGAGCTTACGCTGAGCTTCCGTGGAACAATGCAAGAGGCCGAGGACGGTGAGATCAGAGTGGGAATGGAGCGGTGAATTAAAGTGACAGGCCACCAGGAGCTCGGGGTCCCCCTTACGGACTGAACGGAGGTGTTCCGCACAGCGGTCACCCAATCTGCGTTTGGTCTCCCCAATGAGGACATTAATAAAGTTGCAGAATGGGCAAATAATTGGCAAATGAAGACCAACACAGATAAATGTGAGGTATTACATTTTGGTAGGAAGAATAGGGCGGTCACTTCACACTTGGAGGGTGCGAGTCTAAGTGGGGTAGAGGAACAAAGGGATCTCGGAGTACAAATACACAAATCACTAAAAGTTGCACCACAGGTTAGCAAGGCCATAAAAAAGCAAACCAAGCACTAGGGTTTATTTCTAGAAGGATAGAATTGAAAAGTAGGGAAGTTATGCTAAACCTGTATCCAACCTTGGTTAGAGCACACTTAGAGTACTGCGTGCAGTTCTGGTCGCCATATTATAAAAAGGATATAGAGGCACTGGAGAGGGTGCAGAGAAGATTTACAAGGATGATACCAGAAATGTGAGGGTACATATATCAGGAAAGGATGAACAGGCTGGGTCTCTTTTCTCTTGAAAAAAGAAGGCTGAGGGGTGATCTAATAGAGGTCTTTAAAATTATGAAGGTTTTGATAGAGTGGATACAGAGAATGTTTCCACTTGTGGGGAAGAGCAAAACTAGAGGCCATCAATATAAGATCGTCACCAAGAAATCCAATAGGGAATTCAGAAGAAACTTCTTTACCCAAAGAGTGGTGAGAATGTGGAACTCGCTACCTCAGGGAGTGGTTGAAGCAAATAGTATAGATGCATTTAAGGGGAGGCTGGACAAGCATGTGATGGAGAAGGGAATAGAGGGTTATGCTGATAGAGTTAGATGAGGAAAGACGGGTGGAGGCTCGAGTGAGGCATAAACGTCGGCATGGACTGGTTGTGCCGAATGGCCTGTTTCTGTGCCATATATCCTATGTAATCAATTGGAGCTGTCTACTCTAATCCCATTTCCCATTCTATCATTTTTTTTAATTCTTCCTTTTAAAATACTTAGCAAATTCTTTTTTAAATGATATCTCTGCCTCAATGGTCACTTGTGGTAAAGCATTCCATGTTCTAATAACCTTCTGCATGGAAAAAAAAATCTTCAAATAATAATCCTATACCTTTGTGAAACACCAAGGGTGTGAAATTCGGTTACGCCCCGTTTGGGAGCAGTAACCGAGTTAAGGCCAGATATTTAGCGCCCGGCTCGGAAGTATCGCCCCGGCCGCTAAATACGGCTTACTGCCCAGCACAGGAAGTGGCGCGCAATCTTGGCCGCTCCACTTCCTGGAGGGGCAGTCACCGAGGCAATATCGGGGCGCGATCGGCAGCTCTCGGCTTTGCGGAACGTCGCCGCATTTCAACGCCCCTCCCCTTCAGTTAAAGGGGACGAGCGCTGCACACTCTGCAGGGCCTCCAATGGCCCCAACTAGGCCTCCAGGGCGGCATGGTGCCATGGCCGCAGCGCCGGGCTGCGCAACGGCAGCCAGGACCACGCCACGGCACACTACGGAGGGCCGACCTGGAGGTGGGCCAAAAAAAAGAAAATGTCGGTGCGGGTCGCGGCCACATCTCCCCTTTAACTACCGCCCCGTGAGTGGAGGTCGGCCCGGCTCGCGACCCGCGAGACTGGTACTGACACCGTCCGCGGCAGCTTCAAGGGGCGCAGCCAAATTTCTGCCACGGGGCACAAAGAGGCCGCAGCGGGCCGCTAAGGGATTGCAACACACGGCAATGATGTTATCGCCGGCAGCGCCGCGGTCTGGGGCGCTACCGGCAGGGGCATGGCGCTATCGGGTAGCACCTCAGGAACACCCCACCGAATTTCTGAGGTGCTTTTTTCACCACCCCGCTGGGCGATATGCCCTTTGCGCCCCGTTACCGCCCCCCGGAGCTATATAAATGCAAATGATTGTTGTTGTTGTCACATTAATCATCGTTGCCTAACCTCCCTTGTTACCAATTGTCCAATCATTGGAAACAACATTTCACTGTTTACCTTTCATAATTCTTGAAAATCTAAATTAGATCCTCTCTAACCTTTTCTGTTCCGGTGAAAAAGACCAAATTTTTCAATTTTTCAAATCTTTTTTCATAATCATACCTCTCATTCATGGTATAATTCTAATAAATCTATGCTATAGCCTTTTCATGGCTCTGTTATCCTTACTATGATGGGGTGCCCAGAACTGCATGCAACTGTGGCCTAACTAGTACCTTGCATAAATTCAACATCATTTTTGGTCACGTTGGGGACGCAGGGTACGTTCCCTGTGCCTGAATGGGGAGGTCTGAGGTGCCCTCGATAGTGGGCTCGGTCCGCATTTCAATGGGGCCGGCGTGGCGTGAACAGCCGGCTGGCGAAGAGCAAACCAAGATTCAGCCGCACTGGTGACGCAGCGGCCCTCAGGTAAGTCAGGGCCAGGGTTTGGGAGATAAAAGGCCGTGGGAGGAGGATAGGAGGCCAGGGAGGGGGATTGGAGGCCAGATCAGGGGGTCAGGGGGGAGCGGCGACGAGCAGCGGGGTGTGGGAGGGGAACGGTGTCGATTGGTGGGGACCGATGGTCCAGGTTCTTTAAATATGGGGTTGGGAGGAGCACGCCAGCATTCAGGGAAGTAAATTTCAAAAACTTTATTTTTGCTAGCAGGTGCTCCCAAGTTCTGGTTTTACTGACTGTGGCCGGCAATCCAATCTTGCAGTGAGGGCCTCAAACAAGCAGTAGGCCCCTTATATGCATATGCAAAGGGCCGAACGCCTGTTTCAGTCATCAGTTCTAGATGCCTAATATGGCGGTTGGCGCACCTCTGACCAAAAATGCGCGCGTGCTTCCTGCCCGCCATATTGGGGGCTTAGTAGGGCAGTTAATGCTTGTTAAACAGTCGCTGAACGGCTGAATTTATAGGCCAAGGTGTCTAATATTTAAAAAGAGTGATAAAAGTTACAAACGATCATCATTTAAATATCTAATGAAAACTGAAAAAGTATTCAAATCTCTATTTGCTTACTGAATTTTGAGACAGTCCCATTTTGTATTCTTTACTGACAATGTATCAAACCTTTCACACAGATTTTATTTTTCAGCAGTAAATTCGTCATGAAGTATCTTGCAATTTAAAACTGAATTTCGCATTCCGGTAGTATTTTTTTGCTGTGAAAAGTTAATACATGTAAAACCTGTTTTCACTTTGTGTTATTATGAAAACCTTACGCATTGTTCTGCAAGGTTGATTTATTGTGTTGGTGACTTGTATAAGAGGTTTGCATAACTGGTTTGAAAGGCCCAGAGGTATTTGGGAGTGTGTTTATTTTCCTAGAATGTCTTATTGAAGTATGTTTGCAAACTCCTTCTTTAACTAACAGTGTATTCAAGAATAACGTGACAAGATAAAACTAAAAATGTCATGTTCTTTTGCTAATATTAAAGTCAACATTCGATCTAGCTTGTTCAGTTGTGATCACTCAGATCTCGACATTGAGGCATTGGGTTGATCCAGCTGGCCATTTCACACTTGCTGTTGAATTTCTTGTATTCTGGCTTCTCAGTCCAGTGTTTTAATGTTGTGTTTACTGCAGGCAGTCGGGAATGTCTCACACAGATTGGTATACATGTGTGACATTTCCAATCCGCCTACACTTACTTTACAGCATTATTGCTGGCAGAAGCTCTGACTTTGGTGGCAATGCTTTAAAGTAAATGAGATGACACCATTACCTTTGGAAGCAAAGCGGCCTACATGTTATTTGAAGAGGCGGCTTTCCCCAGTGACTTGAGGCAGCAGCGCTGTAAATGCTGCCTCCAGAGGTGCTGGACTCCATTTATTCTGGCAGCAGGCGGAAGAGGTCACCCATGTGGTTTTACCATCACCTGCCTACACGGACCTTTCCCAGCCGTCAACGAAGTCTGGGACGGCCAGAAATGAAAACTGTGAATCGGAATTCTCAAACAACGATGCATGTGCAAGCTTGTGCCTACGCAATTGTTTGTGAAATCTCTCTGCAATATAAATGGGATGAATTCCACACCACTGGAAGCCAAGGCTATTAACAAACTGCTTTTAGTTGAAGCTTTTATTTCAATATTATCTTAAATTCTTCGGTAGATTATGTGGTCACACCATCTGTCATCAGTGAGAATTTCCTAAAGCAGGTAAGTAGTGCCAATGGGGGTAACTCTTTTGAGCCAAGAGTTTACATTCTGCAGCTCGATTCATGGCAGTTACAGTAGTCAGTCACTATAACACAGATATACCATGCCGCTGATGCAAAACAAATTGCTTATTAATGGCTCATTAATTGAGAAACTACACAAACAGCCTCTGTGCCTTTTGCTTGAAATTTACTTTGTGCACATGTACTAAAGATTAGACCTGAGCTGAATTCCAAAAGCTAAGTGGAGCTATTTTTCTTACTAATTCACAGAGTGCCAATTTGGATCCTTTCAAGTTTTTGTTGGCTTGCCCTGTTAAAGAACAGAAACACAAAATGTTCCACTTTATCAGGCCTTTTTGTCTGTAAAAGATAAAATCCATTATTTTCAGATTTCCAGCATTTGTGTTATTTCATTTTGTCTCTGTTGTTTCTGTGATGACATTCTAGAATGGCCAATTTTCAGTGGACTGGCAGAGGCCACACTGTCAGCTGTCACAGCTGTTAACATCAGGGATGTGTTAGAAGAAGGGGGGATAGTGGAAGAGGTTGGTTAGCTCGATGCTACTGACAAAAGTGCCTTTGCCTCATTTGTGGCTCAACTTGGGAACTGGTTTTGAAGCGCTTACTTTGCTATTACAGTACTATCTTGGTAAGTTATTGAACAAACTTAAAGCTGGTTCCTGGGTCACAATCAGGAACATGATGACCTGGGGTGAGGCAGAAGAGAGGGATGTTATAGGCTCTTGGCTAGAAGTGGCAGAAGACTGCAAGAAGTAGAAAGGGAGGAAGGACATGGTTGTAAGAGACAGGAAGGCAGGAGCAGTGGTAACAGATAGTGGGGAGCATCTTTAGGAAAAGCGTGGGCACACATGGTGGATGGAGGTGAAGGAGAATGAAGATAATCATTTATTGATTCCCTTCCCAGAACTTTAGAAAAGGGGAAGCCTTTATTATCTAAAGCACATATGGCTCTTACATTATAATTACTAGCTTGTTGCTGGAGAAACTCTTTAGGTAATCCTTCCTTCACAGTGCAAAAGCTGATTTTCCAGCTGTGACTAGGATCAGTCTTTAAGTTGTTGAAGCAGAGTGCAAGTAAAATCGCAGAAAGTGCTTATACAGCTTGAAGCTCTTTCTCCATCATGGGCAGGAAAGTGGCTTTTGTACTGTGAGACCAGGAGGAAAGGGTCATGGCAGTTGAGGTGGAAGCTGTTCTTCTATATTTCTGACTTGTACACGTTGTTTTGTGATTGGATGAAATGTGAATGGACATTTTGTTTGGCATCTGTTCGTCCTGCACCATGGAATGCATTGCCTTTTTCTAGTGACACCACTTTGCAAGGAGGTGAAGGAACAGAATTACTGTTGCCCTATCCCAAATTGGGGGGGGGTGGGGGGGCAAGATCATTAATATATTCAGGACGGGCAGCCCATGTCTGTAAGGATACATCAGAGGCACGTGTCCCATTTTACTAGTCCTGCAGCCTTTCCAAGGGCCACAATGGAATTCGGCTGACAAGAGTTCTTGTACGGGTAACAACAACAACAACTTGTATTTATGTAGCGCCTTTAACTTAGTAAAATGTCCCAAGGTGCTTCACAGGAGTATTATAAAACAAAAGATTTGACACCGAGCCACATAAGGAGAAATTAGGGCAGATGGCCAAAAGCTTGGTCAAAGAGGTAGGTTTTAAGGAGCGTCTTAAAGGAGGAAAGAGGGGGAGAGTCGGAGAGGTTTAGGGAGGGAATTCCAGAGCTTAGGGCCTAGGCAACAGAAGGCACGGCCACCAATAGTTGAGCGATTATAATCTGAGATGCTCAAGAGCGCAGATAACTCGGGGTGTGGGGGGGGGGCAGTTGTGGGGCTGGAGGAGATTACAGAGATAGGGAGGGGTGAGGCCATGGAGGGATTTGAAAACAAGGATGAGAATTTTGAAATTGAGGCGTTGCTTAACCGGGAGCCAATGTAGGTCAGTGAACACACGGGTGATGGGTGATGGCTAGGCAGGTAAAATCCACTGGGTGACTTACCCGCTGATAAACCACCATTTCTGATTTTTGCCGGGCCCTAACTGCAACTTTAACTTCAGCCTGAACAGGGAAGCCGCTGCAGCATTCCCGCCAGGTGAAGGCCTGTCAGAAGAGGATCGGATGTTGGAGAGGCCATTCAAGGGAAGTTTTTTAGTTTCCTTTGTGAGGCTAGGAGGACCAAAACTGTTCCTCCGGGCCCTACAAGGAAAATTTAGGCTAATCCTACCTCGGACTTCCACCCTTTCCCTGCCACAAAACACCCTGGAGCCCCCATCCCCACACTTACCTGAGTGATGGCAGATTGCCACGGGCCACTTGATTTTCCACAGGTTGGAAGACACTTCCCGCCCGTACCGGGAAGCCAACTAGCACCATGTTAATGAGGTCCGGCGGTTAAAATCGTAATAATGCCATGGGCGGGCAGTTTCCCGCTGAGTTAAAATCCACCCAGAGTATTTAATTGCCTGGAATTTGATGTCAACGGCGAAGCGACGGCAATTGCCACTGACCTCAAAAAAAGCTGCCCACAAACATCTCACAATCTCTGTGGTGAAAACTTAAGCATTCTTGATGTTAAATTGATTGTATCACTATCAAAGGGGGATCCCAAGCGTAGCGCAGCAGTGATGTCATCAAGCTGTCTAAGCAGCCAATCACATTGAAGAATTCTCATAGATAGCAAACCAGGAAATAAAAAGCACTGATTATCAATTCACTTTAAAAAAATTTTTTACAGAGAGCGAAATAAAGATTGGGACATACACATGGGGTTAAGGTAGAAGCTGAAATATCATAAGCAAACTTAAAAAAAACAGATTTTTCATTATTTTAAAAATCTAGTAATTTTCTATCATAATGGAAAAATTTGACATACAACAAATATAAAATTTGTTTTCCAGGGCCAGAACATTTGTTCAGCAGTCAATATGCCGTTTAAACCCCAGTTACATCTATTCCAACCAGGCTTAACTTTTAATGGGGTGTTTAACAGCGATATTACAGCAGAAAAGCTTAAGTTTTCATCAGTTCAGCTGTGGGAGTAGCTTCAGCACACGGACTGCAGCGGTTCAAGAAGGTGACTCACCGCCACCTTCTCAAGGGCAATTAGGGACGGGCAATAAATGCTGGCCTTGCCAGCAACACCCACATCCCATAAACGAATAATTAAAAAAACAGATTTCACTGATTGCCGGCTACGGGGAGTTCCACAGCGCAGCCTGTGGCGGAGCAGGGGATGACTGCTCATACGTTAAATCCTGAACTTACGGTCAGTTTTGGAGGGATAATGACGGCAAACGCTGACAGTTCACTGCTAAAACAAATAAAAGTTGCTTTTAACTACACTCGGCTGACTTGTAATCACCTAAAATATTGTTAGCATATTTCCCGTGAAAGCGTTGGGAACCCGCTCCAAGGGCCGATTTAAATGAAACTAAATTAATTCAAATATGTTTTGAAGGCTTAATGGGGCTTTTTCCTGCAAGTTGAAAAATCTTCTGCCCCATCACCCACGCCTGTGAGAGACATCAGAAAATCAGCCCTTTCATTTCTTAAAAGCGAAATAAATTAAAATGGTCGCTTTGATCTCATCTGGACTTATCTGTTGTTATGCCTTGAAAAGAAATAGTTGCACGGTGGCTTGCTTATCAAAACCACATCAGACTCATGCACATTAACATGGTAATGAAGTACTTAAACATGCAGAATTTTTTCCACAGCGCAATGCTTAGATTAAATATTTCCAGCATTTAACCTCATAAAATAAAGCTACCTTACCAATGAATTATTTGAAATATAGAGGGGAATTTTAATCCCCAAAAATGGGTGGGTTGGGTGGGTTGTAAAATGTTTTAAATCTCAAACCCAAACCCAACCCGCCTTGAACCCGCCCACTTCTGGCTCTAATAGAGGTGGGACGGGGGGCGGGCAGCCAGCCCGCTCCCAGGAGGCAGGTTGGTCATTTAAATATTTTAATGAAGCTGCGTGCTTCAGATTTTATCTCCATTTTAAATAGAATGCTGGCCAGCCGGGTTTCCCGGGCCTCGGGAAACCCGGCAGTCAAAGGGAGGCGAGGACTGCTGCATGGAAGATATAAGTGCCTTTCCAGATTGCTTGTGGGCCAGGAGAAGCAGGAGTGCTTCCACCCAGCCTTCCAAGCTAACCTGCCTCCCTCCCCGCGATCGGACCCTCCCTCCCCCGCAATCTCTAAACCAGCAGCCTGAACTTATCTGCTCCTGGGCTGCGGCCTCCGCTGCAGCGTTCCCCACCCGAGAGGGAGCCAAGCCTATCAATCAGACTGGCTTCCGGGCGGGGATCTTGTTATAAAAAATCACACACACTGTGGAGTCAACAGCATTCTCCCCCCCAACCGCACCCCCCCCCCTTAGAAATTCCGCCCCAGTAAATATCGGGGCCATAGTTTCACTCATTCACAAAGGATGGGAGGGGTAATTCCAAATTTCCCAGCGGAGAGCACACTTGCAGGAAGCTATTCTTGGAATGCCACAATTTCCTGAGATGAACCTCCTGAAAGCAGGGAGTGACAGAGTGAGGAATTGCCCCTGAGAGGCAACACAGGCCAACATCCACCCACAGTTTCATTTTGGTTCCACATTCAGGTAAGTACTTTTTTTTTGCTTACATTTTGGTGGCAGCCACCAGCAGTCCCTTTAAGGAGCGTTCATTTGGCTGCTTTATGCCCATGAAAACTAACCGCAGAATCCACTGCGCATGCTATGGTCAGTCGCAATAGAATATGGGAAAGGGGCCTGAAACAGGCATTAAGCCCCAGATTTGCATAGGAAATGGACATAACGCTGCTTTCAGGAATGCGCCCTGGATGACGATGGGGCGCCCTAACCAATTTGGCATGCTGCCCTCTAGTATACTGCCTTCCATATTGGACCCTTTTGCGCCCGTTTTTTGCCCACACTGCAAGAGATCTATCTTGTGCACATTACAAAGTATTACTTACCATATTACAGGCATATATTCTCAGTACTGTGCCTGATGGTCGTATGGTCATCCGCAGGGACTTGTCCTGGGCTTCTCTACCTCCTGTTACTATTGTATTCAGCTCACAGTTTAAATTAATATGAAAAGTGAAACACCTCACAGTTTATGACTTTTTATAGTCTGTCTCCCAGCTGGGTTTGCATGAGGTGGTGTTCAGTTCTTCTATAGGCCAAAATTTGATTTCTCGTAGCATTGCTGCTAATTAGCAACACACAAAGAACTGTAGTTTAATCCCTCCGTTAGCAGCACAGCGGGATTTCCACATCATGCTGTGATGGAGAGGGCAGTGCAGACAGCTGTCCTTTACTATGATGCAGAAATGTTCTGCAAGTGTTATTTGAACCTCAAGGTGGGATTTTCTAAGTAATTATTTGTGCTTGGAAATTTTGTCCATCACATTCTGGTAATTGGAAATGACTAAACTACATCAGATGCATTCTCTTCAGTGGCACAGAGACCTGGCATTGAATATGCCCAGCAGCACAGAGCGATGGGAGCATTAGTCTAGGTGTGCGATGACATGCTTCAGAGCTTCTCGCCTCCCCAAACCTGGGAAATGCTGCTATAACAACCGCTTTCATCACGAGAACCACTGTATGTAAGAATTTTTTTCTCTAAATCTAAAAATAAGCGCAATTTTTTTTCACGGATGTGTTTTTTCTTGTCTCCTTTCTTCTCTCTTCATCTGAACATGCTAACTTATAGGCACCATCGGCCCTTCTATGCTTCACTCAAGTAGCCAATGAATGACAAAAGGGTATCCTTGTAGGTTACGGCACTTCAAGTGCACATCCAAGTACTTTTTATTTCAGATTTCCAGCATCTGCAGTATTTTCTTTTTGTAATGACAAAAGGATGTTCTATAGCAGAAGGACATCATAGAATCATAGAAATTTACAGCACAGAAGAAGGCCATTCGGCCCATCTTGTCTGTGCCGGCCAACAAAGAGCTATCCAGCCTAATCCCACTTTCCAGCACTTGGTCCGTATCCTTGTAGGTTACGGCACTTCAAGTGCATATCCAAGTACTTTTTAAATTGGCATAGACATTAGGATACAACATCAGGCCCAAGCTGTGTCCTCTTCTTGCCCAGCATTTACATAGCCACTTTCCAACAGGGTCACTTTAATATTGATCAGAAGCAGAAACCCTGGCTGATTTTTTTTCCTCTTCTCTAACCAAGGGTGCTGAGGCCAATTGTAGTGTTGATTGAAAGTTGTTAATCAAACTCTACCAAGAGAGCTCCTCCAAAGAATTAGTCCCTATGTTAATTCTCGAGAGCCCATGACTACAATAATGGCCCAGAAATTGATCTCGCTCTGTTCCCGCGGGGGTAAGGCTTCCCCGCGATCTCTCACCTCGCTTGTGCTTTTTCAGATCCAGCTCGCACAAACTTGATGTTCTAGAGATCAGCTGGGCAGTGCTTGCGTATCCCAGCGGCGTAGTGAATTCGTGCGAGCTGTGGGATCACGTGACTCAGTTAGAGCCAATGGCAGCACACCATCTTCCATTCATAAGTTTCACAGCACGGCTGTGAAATCTATGAATCTTACACCCCCCCAAAATAACAGCTAAACCTCAATTAAATTTTTAAAAAAAACCATCACATTAATAAAATAAGTATAGTTAATTAAATTAACCATTTTAAATAAAAAATTAAATTTTTGAAAAAATTTAAAATCTTTTAAAAAGTTATAAAAATAAACTTACCTGTCTTTAAAGTCTCTAAAAAAGATATACCTGTAAAAAAAAATTCAAAAAAATACTTAATTCACTACTTACCTTCTTAAAAGTGGGTCTTACTCCTCCTTTTTACATTTCCAAAATCTTCCGTACTTACCTGCGCGTCCAAAGCATGAAGTGCACAGCGTGCGCGCAGCCTGTAGCGCGCACGCGATGCACCGAGGACCCGCCCCCTTTTCAGAAGAGCAATTGCCGGTTTTCAGCGCATGCGCAGGGCATGCAGAAAACCGGCAATTGGAGTGGGAATACGCGAGAGTACGCAGTGCGTACTCTCGCGTCCCGGGATCAATTTTCGGCCCAATGACAGGGAGCAGCAACAAGAGATTTGACAGCTTCTCAAGTATGTTGGTGACTAGAATAATAGAATTCTATTTGTCCTCTAATCATTCGTTCCCCAACTGTTAGCAGTAAAGCTTCTTTAGCTTGTAGGGTGTCAACCCTGACTTAGTGGGAGCATCCCCACCTCTGTATCAGAAGGTTGTTGGTTCAAGCTCCACTCCAGAGCAAATAATTTGTGCCAGCACTTCAGCACAATACTCAAACCCGGCACTAAGCTCAGGTCTACAGAGCAGCCGTGATACCCGCCCTCCTGTATGCCTCAGAGACATGGACCATGTACAGCAGGCACCTCAAAGCACTGGAGAGGTACCACCAATGCCACCTCCGCAAGATCCTGCAAATCCATTGGCAGGATAGGCGCAACAACGTCAGTGTTCTTGCTCAGGCCAACATCCCCAGCATCGAAGCTTTGACCACGCTCGATTAGCTCCGATGGACGGGTCACATTGTCCGCATACCCGATACGAGACTCCCAAAACAAGCGCTCTACTCGGAGCTCCGGCACGGCAAGGGAGCCCCAGGTGGGCAGAGGAAACGCTTCAAGGACACCCTCAAAGCCTCCTTGAAAAAGTGTAACATCCCCACCGACACCTGGAAATCCCTGGCCCAAGACCGCACAAAGTGGAGGAGAAGCATCCGGGAAGGCGCCGAACACCTCGAGTCTCTTCGCCGGGAGCAAGCGGAAGCCAAGCGCAAGCAGCGGAAGGAGCGCACGTCAACCCAAGCACCCCACCCACCTGCTCCTTCAACCACCGTCTGCCCCACCTGTGACAGAGACTGTAGGTCCCGCATTGGACTCAGCAGTCACCTGAGAACTCATTTTTAATGTGGAAGCAAGTCATCCTCGGTTCCGAGGGACTGCCTAAGAAGAAGAAGCAGCAATACTGAGGGAGTGCTTTATGGTTGGAGTTGTTGTGTTTTGGATGAGACATTAAACTGAGGCCCTGTCTACCTGCTCAGTTGGATGTAAACTTCAAAGAAGAGCATGGTTTGTTCTCCCGGTGTCCTGGTCAACATTTATCCTTCAACCAACACCAGTAAAAACAGTAATACAAAAGCAAAATATTGCGGATGCTGGAAATCTGAAATTAAAACAGAAAATGCTGGAAATACTCAGCAGCTCAGGCAACATCTGTGGAGAGAGAAACAGAGTTAACGTTTCAGGTTGATGACCTTTCGTCAGAACTGGAAAAAGTTCTGACGAAGTGTTTGTGTTCATTTCTATAAAAATGAGAAGTCGCACAACACCAGGTTATAGTCCAACAGATTTATTTAAAATTACAAGCTTTCGGAGCTGTCGCCCCTTCCTCAGGTAGAGTAGCTGTGAGAGAATCTCCCAGAATTCACAATATAAACACAGAAAAAATGTATTCAAATCTTTCCCTACATCAAAGACACACTAAGAGCACAGCCAAGACAATGAGATGTGTCCCAGGGGGTCCAACGTGTCAAAACACCTGCTGGCTGCATATCCTCTGCAGTTGACTTTGGTTCTTGTGTTAGTTTTTTTTTTAAAAAGCTGGAAAGACCGGCCATGATGTCAAGTCACGTTCTGTATCGTGACATGAACCCGATATCGCGATTGAGGCCATCCTCATGAGTGCGGAACTTGGCTATCAGTTTCTGCTCTATGATTTTGCGCTGTCATGTATCTCGAAGGCCGCCTTGGAGAACGCTTACCCGCAGATCCGAGGCTGAATGCCCCTGACTGCTGAAGTGTTCCCCGACTGGGAGGCAACCCTCCTGCCTGGCGATTGTTGTTCATACGTTGTCTCAGTGTCTGCATGGTCTCGCCGATGTACCATGCTCTGGGGCATCCTTTACTGCAACGTCACGATACAGAACATGACTTGACATCATGGCCGGTCTTTCCAGCTTTTTTTTTTAAAAAAAACTAACACAAGAACCAAACTCAACTGCAGAGGAGATGCAGCCAGCAGGTGTTTTGACACGTTGGACCCCCTGGGACACATCTCATTGTCTTGGCTGTGCTCTTAGTGTGTCTTTGATGTAGGGAAAGATTTGAATACATTTTTTCTGTGTTTATATTGTGAATTCTGGGAGATTCTCTCACAGCTACTCTACCTGAGGAAGGGGCGACAGCTCCGAAAGCTCGTAATTTTAAATAAATCTGTTGGACTATAACCTGGTGTTGTGCGACTTCTCATTTTTGTCCACCCCAGTCCAACGCCGGCATCTCCACATCATGACCTTCATTTCTATAAACAGAGAAAATGATTATCAAACTAAAATAAAACTGCCTCTGAGCTAACTTCCTCATCCATTGAAACCTACTGCAAAACAAAGAAAGGAGCACCAGTGAATAACTCATGCAAAATAGTCTTTAGCCAGATGTCCAAAACAATTTGATAAGCAAGCCACCTGGCAAAAAATGTTGAAAATAAATGTATCTGGAATCAAGTCTTCATTAATGGCATCAACCATTCAAACCAGATGTTAATGGGACTTGTAATGGAATTAAATTTGAGCACATTCACATGGTAAAGTATAAATCAGTGAGCAATGCAGTCTTTTGTTCATGTTTCACACCACTAGTTTTTTGATTACGTTAGAAGTGAAAAGCACTGTAATGGTGAGTGAATATAATGTAATAGTCATCAGCAGTCATTGTAAAAAAATGTAAACTGTTCAGATAATTTCTAGCTAACTAGATACATTACATTAGTTGAGGTGAGCTTCAGACCATATGGTGGCTAAATTGGACCATTTAGCACCTGTTTTTTAGGTGCTACGTAGGCAAATAAGACTCGAAAATGGGGTTTAAGATGCATGCGCACACTTCTAATGGTAAGTGAGCAGGAGTGCGAGCACCTAACGACCACCAGCAGCATGCAGAGCAGCGAGATGATGATGCAAGTGAGTGCGAAACACTGACTTGAAACCACTGCTGTCATTTTTCAGCTCCCCACTCCAGCCAACGCTCTGTGTTAACCTCGCACAGCTGTACACAACATTAAACAAAATGAAGGACCCTCCACCAGTGCTATTTAAAGGGATCATTAATTACTTACAGGTTAGTTGCTAGATTATTTCTTCTGGCTGCTGGTGCAACTGTACATGTCTTTAGAGGTTTTCTATACTTGGCTAAAATTTGATTTCTCTACAGAGGGTCTGGCTGGTCTTGCAGTGCTTTTTTTGTCATATAAAAATATTGTGCAGAGAGAAGTTGCTTCCAGACATCAGTGGGCTGATAGGGCGTCCTCTGGTACAACAGTGACTACAATTCAAAAGTACCTCATTGGTTGTAAAGCGCTTTGGGATGTCCTGAGGTCATGAAAGACGCTATATAAATGTGAATCTTTCTTTTCTTTCTCTCTTGCTAGAGACAAGCAGGAGGAGCGAGCATGAGGTTTTTCACAGATTGCAGGGTTCCCCATGGTGCAGGGTGCCATTGATTGCGCATGCATTGCCTCTCATGCACCACATCTGAACTCAGCCATTTTCATCAACCGAAAGGGATTCCACTCCCTCAATGTGCAGCTGGTGTGTGACCACAGGCAGCGCATTATGCAGGTGAATACCCATTATCCTGGCAGCAGTCACGATTCTTCATTCTGCAGCAGTCCTCTGTTCCACCTGTATTTGAACCACTCCGGCCTTATATGCACCTCCCTTTCCTTTCACCTACCACTGTTGACTGTGCTTTCATCCACCTAGGCCCCAGGCTCTGAAATTCCCTCCAGAAACTACACTGCCTTCCCACCTCCCTGTGCTCCTTTAAGACTCTGCTTAAAACCCACCTCTTTGACCAAGTCTTTGGTCACCTTTCTAAATGTCTCCTTTTGGCTCAGTGTCCAGTATTTCCCCCTTATATCTCTGTGAAGTGCCTTGGGACATTTTTCTATTTTAAAGGCAAGCTGTTGTTATTGCTACAGTAGACTGCTTATTACCAATTAAAAAGTAAATCGACAGAAACATCCTAATGGTAAAAGTTTGGATTTTCCTTGTTTTCTCTGCCTGTTTTCAGGGTGGCCGGAAGAAGAACATTAACAGGGAGACACAGTGTTGAAATCCCTGTCCATAAAAACCCCCTGCTAAAACTTTTCTCTTCAAGGCCTGCAGGAGGTTAAAGGGGTAAATCAATTTTCCTGGCCAAAGGGAGACAACAAGGCTCAGAAGCTTCACTGTCATGTTTTTCAGCAGTGCTGAAAGTGGCAGGGTGTCTCGGTTTTCAGAAGGGCCTGTGGATATTTTGGTGGAAAAAGCTAATATTTAATTTTTTGGGGCTGCAGAGTGCTCCTAGGATGTCCTTTGTAGTTTTGGAATCTGAAGGGAGATGAATAGTTTTGTTGGCGATTGTGCAGTTGGTGTTCCTTATGGTGTGGATGGCACATATTTGCAGGGACTACGAGAGATGGCTGGCAGGACTGTTAAAGCAGGAGATGGGGTGGGGGGTGTGGGGTGCAGGGAAAGCCACATCAACTGAAGAGTTCATTAATTAGGTCTTTCTGGATGGCTCTGAGGGCTAGCGGCTGCTGGACCCCCGCAGCCTCCTCAACATCTTCCATGTCATGGGTGCCTTTCCTTTCATATGGTTCATGTGTATTCTTATGAGGCATGCATCAAATCATGATAATGTGTGACAATCTGGCTGTGCTATATTGGAGGATACCCCAGACCTATCACGGCATAAGAATCGTCGTTTCAAGATTCCAGTGGTCGGCTTGATGATGGCTCTCAGAGAAGCATGGTGTCTTCGATGGCTCTCAGTCCAGCAGCCCCCAAAGGCAATCAGGCAAGCTCCAGGAGACCATGGGATCTCATGAGTCTGCCTATTTCCACCTACCCCACAATCTTCCTTCTATAATTTGAAATGCCCTCTTCTCTCATAACTTGTCGAGATCCCTTTTGAAGGACCGCAGAGAATCCATACTCACCACACATTTTGTTAATCTATTTCAGAGGGTGATGAATCTTTTTGAAAAAATACTTCTTAGAATTTAACTTAATTCTTTAATTACATATTTTATAGTCATATATCCTAGTTGTCGCATCTCTATTCATCTTAAATAACTTATCCAACTGAACAGATTCTACTCGCCATCATTTTATAAATCTCAGCCATGTGTCCTCTAACCCTATGTTTTTTAATGAAAATAACCCCAACTCCTGGAGCCTATCTTGTTAGCTATGAAAACCTAAAGTCTGATCCTATTGTTTCTAGATATCCATGAGGGAAGTTACACAAACAAGGCATCAGCCACTTGCTTGATATTTGTATGGACTGCAAATTGTCTCATATTACGGATGTTCCCTTTGGCAACCTAAAAGGAATCAGAGCACCTTCAAGGCAAGTTAGTGAGTCCCGTGTCTGTTGACAGAAGAACCGTTTCCCCTGCCTCAGGCAACATGCTTGTACTGGTGGTTGGCTGCAGGTCATACTCTGTCAGATGACACAGCTCCGTTATTACCTTCCTGGAGAGGCGTAGTCTACTCATGTATTACTTTTGTTGTCCTGTACACTAGGTTGGGAGGATCGGGCAAGTTCAAGAAGTCCACCTCCATGTCTTAGCTCTCCAACAGTATCCCTGTTTCCTTCTTCCTTTTCCTCCTTCTTCTGTTCCACCAAGAAGGCCAAATAGAGTAGGATTCCCAGAGGGATGGTCACAATGGAAAGGGTAGTTCATTTGTAACAATGGACTCCCAAACAGCACTGATGCAAACTCCATCAAAAAGATGCATAGAATAATCACAAAAACATTGTCTGGCTATCAAATTCCTGAGCCCTTTTAAACCTAAGTTCAAAAACAATGTCATATTCACATGTGATTTAAGGGCAGAATTATGCAATGGTGCAATGGGTGTGTAAAAATTATGCAAATTGGCATGCAACAGCCTCATTAACACATATTTATGAAGCTCCACCTGCTTCAGAGGGGAGCTTTTATCACCCACCCAAAAGGTCACCAGAAACTCTGACAAGTTCAGAAAATCAGGCATGAATGATATCCGCTAAATATTACAATCCATTACATCACCACTGCACTGAAAGCTAGGCATAATGGACACTAAGATCAGTTCCACTATCAGCCCCACTAGCATTAATTTACAGAAACCCCTTAGTCCTCCAACATTTTCCTGGCAAGTTTTTTTGGGAAAAATTCAGTTGCTTTGCGCCTCCCGTTAATGAGGCGCAAAGCAACTAGCGCCCGGACGCGGCGATGTTTGCGCCGCTAGCGAAATTGACCAGACATTTTGCGGCAGCGCTAAACACTACCGCCACGATCTCCTGCGCCCGCAGATCGTGACGACAGTCGAGCGTGCAACGCCTCGGTAGCACCCCGGACCGGATTTTGAGTGGCGCCCCCTGCCTTACCGCCTGCCGCTAGCAATGACAGGTTGAGGGGAGCGTTTTGCAGTCGGGAAGGGACTGGGGGAGCGCTATTTAAAGGCGACTGCTTCCTGCCTTTTTTTGTCGGCGACAGTTTTGCACCATGCATTCTGAGAGAGAGAGAGAGAGAGAGAGAGACTTCTGGAGAGATTCAACGCTGTGTGAAGGAGTTTTGAGTACTGAGCAGCACTTTGCATGTTCATTTTGATTTGACCTTCCTTGCATTGATTAAGAAGAGATTATGGGGGCTGCACTCTGAGCTCTTTCCCTGGGCCTCTCCATTGTTCTTTCCAGCAGATTTGATGTACAGGTCTCTTTAGGCCGAGAGTCAAGGCTGCAATGAGCAGGGTGTGGATGGAGAGCAAGATCAACTTTCCCCTTTAAGAACTGGCCGGCGCCAGTGTGTCTGTGTTCCATTGCTGACTGACATCACATGAGCTTCGCCAGCGCTCTGCGGTAGCGCCTCGCTCATCGGCGTTAGCGCCTTAAGAGAGGTGTGTAGCGCCTGATTTAGCGCCCCAATCACCTCCAGGGGCAATAGAAGCCAAGTTTGCAGTCGGAGGCGATAATAAGCACCAAGCGCTAAACTTTGCGCCTGGCCGATAATTGCGCCCCAAACGGGGCGATACCGAATTTCTCCCCCTTATGTTTTAAGGGGATGTAGGGCTTTAGTCACCTTGTCCTTCTTTCTTGTATTATATAAAGCTATTATTTCTTGTATGATTTTGATGTTACTCTTATTCACTTAAAAGTCTGAAACCCCCTTGAAAGCTTGGTGGATAAGTACACTCGTGCAGGGACCCGTCTCCTCGAGGCGGGAAGGGGATTGCAGCCACTTAACTGCCTGTTAACTCATCTTCTCTTCCCCTTTCAGCATTCCGAAGGGACCGCTCCCTCCGCAACACCCTGGTCCACTCCTCTATCACCCCCAACACCCCTTCCCCGCCGCCCAGCACCATCACGTGCAAGCGCAGGAGATGCAACACCTGCTCCTCTCCCTTCCCACTGTCCAGGGCCCCAAACACTCCTTCCAGGTGAAACAGCGGTTTACTGGTACTTCTTGCAATTTAGTATACTGTATTCGTTGCTCACGATGCGGTCTCCTCTACATTGGGGAGACCAAACACAGATTGGGTGACCGCTTTGCGGAACACCTCTGTTCAGTCCGTAAGGGTGACCCCGAGCTCCCGGTCGCCTGTCACTTTAATTCACCGCTTCACTCCCAATCTGTCCTCTCCGTCCTCGGCCTCTTGCACTGTTCCAATGAAGCTCAACGTAAGCTCAAGGAACAGCACCTCATCTTTCGATTAGGCACTTTACAGCCGTCTGGACTCAACATTGAGTTCAACAATTTCAGACCATATCCTCTGCCCTTATTTTTTCAGATGGCAGCTGTTGATGATTCTGCCATTCCCATTTACACCCCATCTAGACTCATCTTTTGTTTCTTAACTTGTCACATTACCATCTCCTTTTGCCTTGCACCATCATCCCTTTTGTCTTTTAATCTCTCCTGCCTTCCATCCTATCACAGACCTTCCCTTTTGTTCTTTCCTCCCCTCCCCCCTTTCCCTGCCCCTGCACTTGCTTAAAAATTTGTTACATCTCTAACTTTTTCCAGTTCTGACGAAAGGTCATCGACCTGAAACGTTAACTCTGTTTCTCTCTCCACAGATGCTGCCTGACCTGCTGAGTGTTTCCAGCATTTTCTGTTTTTATTTCAGATTTCCAGCATCCGCTGTATTTTGCTTTTCTATTTTATTTCTGTATATCTGAGAGAGAACAAACAAGAACAGAAAAAGGATTAACTTAAAGAAGAAAAGTCCTGGAAGGACTGTATTGTTTGAGTAAAATGGGCAGGTTTGAATTATGTATAAGCAGCAGACCTTTGATTAACAATAAATATTATTGTAGAGATATTTAGTGAACAAGGAAGGATGCAAGTTAGGTTAATATTTACTTAGGTTTTGGGTGTTTAATTCGTACAATAAAAGCCTATTGTCTAGCCTGATGGAACAGTCTGTTTATTCAATAATTATAGGTAAGAGATGATTATACTTCTCTCTCTGAAAAGTATTCGAAATTTGTTTTAATTTTGTCAGAACTTTGTATTTTGTACCTCTCACCATGCAGGATTCATGGAAGAAATTCTAATGCAGATTATTTAACATCTATGCCTTTTGATTTACTGAGAAAAGTTGTATTTTCTCACAGTCTGTTTATTCAACAACAATAATGTAGCTGGCTCAACAAAATCACTTTGGTGATGAATAAAAGATGTTTAGCCTTACTCGGCTGGCTCCTTTGCCTTTGTGAGATCGAAAGAAAGCACGAAAGAGAGAGACTGTAGCGAGAAGTTAACAAATGTGGAAACATAATGCAGAGTTCCCATAAAGAACTGACCAGATCTGTAATGGAAAATCAAAATGCCCAATTCCCTCCCATTGCAGGTAGGCCATTAATTTTGGACTGGTTGTGCAAACAACTGGTATTCATTTGTACATGAATTAGTACCTTCAAGATAGGAATGAAAAGGGGAAAGAATTGACCAAAAAAAAGGAAAGTGAAGCAGATAGAACCAATTGAACGTTCCAGGGCTCATCCCAAAGACATGAATCCAATGAAATTTTTAATTTACACATGCATATTAAAAATGCACCATCCACAGGATAGTAGGGTGCGGTATGTTAGTGGACTAGTAATCCAGAGGCCTGGACTAATAATCCAGAGTAATTGAGTTCAAATCCCGCCATGGCAATTTGAGAATTTGAATTCAGTTTAAAAAATCTGGAAATGGTATCAGCAAAAGTGACCATGAAGAAGATGGATTGTTGTAAAAACCCAACTGGCTTGCTAATGTCCTTTAGGGAAGGAAACCTGCCGTCATTAGCCTGCCTGGGTATAGGTCGCTCCAGTCCCACACCAACGTGGTTGATTCTTAACTGCCTTTCGAAGTGGCCTATCAAGCCATTCACTTCTCTGAGTCAGAGAATGGGTTCAAGCCCAGTTCCAGAGACTTGAGCACATAATCTAGGCTGGCAGTTCTGTGCAGTACTGAGAAAGTGCTGCATTGTTGGAGGTGCCGTCTTTCGGATGAGACGTTAAACCGAGGCCCCGTCTGCTCTCTCAGGTGGACGTAAAAGATCTCATGGCACTATTTCGAAGAAGAGCAGGGGAGTTATCCCCGGTGTCCTGGCCAATATTTATCCCTCAATCAACATCACTAAAAACAGATTATCTGGTCATTATCACATTGCTGTTTGTGGGAGCTTGCTGTGCGCAAATTGGCTGCCCTGTTTCCCACATTACAACAGTGACTACACTCCAAAAAAGTACTTCATTGGCTGTAAAGCGCTTTGAGATGTCCGGTGGTCGTGAAAGGCGCTATATAAATGCAAGTCTTTCTTTCTTTAAAGGATCCCATGGCACTATTCAAAGAAGAGCAGGAGAGTTATCCTGGTATCCTGGCCAAGATTTGTCCCTCAACCAACACCTAAAACAGATGACCTGGTCATTAGCACATTGCTGTTTGTGGGAGCTTGCTGTGCAAACTATATCAGTGCGCAGGCAGCCACAGGAGGAGGGCGCGATTCATCCATGTGCTGTCCTCACTTGAAGAGCAGGTGATGGGCATCGTGGGCAGGGGGTGCATCAGGAGCATGGTATCTGGCGAGGCTGGAGGATAAGTCCCGCAGAGTTTTAAACTAACTTTCCCTCCTTTTGTTCTCACTTAAGTTTCATCCATACAAACGATGCATGCCAAATTGCTGCTGCTTTCAGAAGCCAACCACCTGTCTCTGCTTACCCATTCCACTAAATGATAACCCTCATCATGTTTTTCCAATTCTGCGCCAGAAGCTCTATTCAGTCATCAGGAAGAAGATGAAGAGGGCTGTGATTCGACCAAACACTTGCAGACACCAGCTCAGAGACTGACACGATGCGTATTTCAGAGGGTAGGCTAGAGGGGTCTGCACGTGGAGATGTACCCAGCAAAAGTGTGAAGAAGCAAGGGCAGGGAGGATACGATAGCCCAGGAAGCAGCTCGGCAGAGGGAGAGCCCGCGTCCTAGCCTTGCTGCAAAGGGAACAGATGAAGACATTGAGGGCCCACCATGGATAAGATGTATGGCACTGTGGGAGTACCTTCACCACACGGACTGCAGCAGTTCAAGAAGGTGGCTCACCACCACCTTCTCGAGGGCAATTAGGGATGGGCAATAAATGCTAGTCTTGCCAGTGACGCCCACATCCCATAAAACGAATAATTATTTTTTTAAAATCCACAGGGAACTTCAAAGTGCACGTGGCTGACTGCCAGCAAGCTAGCACACAATGTTAGAGAGCATAGATGAGTCCAGCTCCAACTTATGTGTTGCCTTCGCACACAGCATCTCGACCATGCAGTCAAACATGGAGAAATTGGTCAGCTCTGTGAGCAATGCAGAGGGCCGCACAGTCATGGAGTCTCTGGTGACAGTTCTGACAGCTTTGATTTAAGGTCAGACTGCTGCCATCTTGGCTCTGGGGTCCAGCATCTCCCCTGGCTTATAAAGCTTGAGGGCTTAGAGAGCCGACACCTGCGTTCTGTTCTCATGCCAAGCGAAAGTGGCATTGGCTTCATGGGAGGGGCAGCTGCTGTCTACACTCGGGATGACAGCAAGCCTACTCCCCCGCCAGCTTCTCAATACGTACCGTGGTTGGTGCCAGATATACAGCTGGGCCAGACTGCCCTGGCCGAAGCTGAGTCCCAGCAGTCTACAGCTGCGTTGTCAATGGCTAGAGCTCCTCGAGGTGCCCATCACGGTCACCTGAAGTGCCCTCAGTGAAAGTTCAACAGCCTTCCACCGCCCAAGCTGTGACACTAGAATAGGTAAAAGAGCACACAAGACAGGCACTGGGGCTTTGCACTGGGTGATTTGTAGAAATGTAGCAGTTATGTAACCATTTGTGAAATCAAGAATGGAATCTGTTGGAAGTAACCATGGCTAACAAGAGAAGTTAAAGATAGTATTAGATCAAAAAAAAGAGGCTTATAATGCTGCCAAAAAGAGTAGTAAGCCTGAGGTATGGGAGGATTTTAGAACTCAGCAAAAGAGGACCAAGAAATTGATGAAGAAAGGGAAAATAGAATATGAGAGTAAACTAGCAAAAGACATAAAAACAGACTGTAAAAGTTTCTATAGGTATGTAAAATGGAAAAGATTAGCGAAAGTAAATGTGGGTCCCTTACCGGCTGATACAGGAGAAATTATAATGGGGAATAAGGAAATGGCAGAGAAAATAAACAAATACCTTGTGTCTGTCTTCACGGAAGAAGACGTAAAAAACTTTGCGGAAATAGTGGACAACCAAGGGTCTAGTGAGAATGAGGAACTGAAAGATATTAGTATTAGTAAAAAAGTAGTACTGGAGAAATTAATGGTACTGAAAGCTAATAAATCCCCTGAACCTGATGACCTACATCTTAGGGTTTTGAAAGAGTTGGCTTTAGAGATAGTAGATGCATTGGTTGTCATTTTCCAAAATTCCATAGATTCTAGAACGGTTCCTGCGGATTGGAAGGTAGCAAATGTAACCCCACTATTTACGAAAGGAGGGAGAGAGAAAATGGGAACTACAGACCAGTTAGCCTAACATCAGTAGTCAAGAAAATGCTAGAATCTATTATTAAGGACGTGGTAACAGGGCACTTGGAAAATAATAATAGGATTGGGCAGAGTCAATACGGATTTATGAAAGGGAAATCGTGTTTGACAAATCTGTTAGAGTTTTTTGAGGTAACTAGCAGAATAGATAAGGGGGAACCAGTGGATGTGGTGTATTTGGATTTTCAGAAGGCATTCGATAAGGTGCCACACAAGAGGTTATTAAATAAAATTGGGGTCCATGGGATTGGGGGTAATATACTAGCATGGATTGAGGATTGGTTGATGGATAGAACACAGAGAGTAGGAATAAATGGGTCATTTTCGGTTTGGCAGGCTGTAACTAGTGGGGTACCGCAAGGATCAGTGCTTGGGCCTCAGCTATTCACAATCTACATCAATGATTTGGATGAGGGGACCAAACATAATATATCCAAGTTTGCTGATGATACAAAGCTGGGTGGGAATGTAAGTTGTGAGGAGGATGCAAGGAGGCTTCAAAGAGATATAGACAGGCTAAGTGAATGGGCAAGAACATGGCAAATGGAATATAATGTGGAGAAATGTGAAGTTATCCACTTTGGTCGGAAAAACAGAAAAACAGAGTATTTTTTAAATGGTGAGAGATTAGGAAATGTTGGTGTTCAGAGGGACCTGGGTGTCCTTGTACACGAATCACTGAAAGTTAACATGCAGGTACAGCAAGCAATTAGGAAAGCAAATGGTATGTTGGCCTTTATTACAAGAGGATTTGAGTATAAGAGTAAAGACATCTTACTGCAATTATATAGGGCCCTGGTGAGACCACACCTGGAGTATTGTGCACAGTTTTGGTCTCCTTACCTAAGGAAGGATATACTTGCCATAGAGGGAGTGCAATGAAGGTTCACCAGACTGGTTCCTGGGATGGGGGGAATTGTCCTATGAGACAGATTGAGTAGACTAGGCCTATATTCTCTAGAGTTTAGAAGAATGAGAGCTGATCGCATTGAAACATACACAATTCTTACAGGGTTTGACAGGGTAGATGCAGGAAGGATGTTTCCCCTGGCTGGGGAGTCTAGAACCAGGGGTCACAGTCTCAGAATAAAGGGTCAGCCATTTAGGACTGAGATGAGGGTGGTGAATCTTTGGAATTGTTGGAGTATATTCAAGACAGAGATTGATAGATTTTTGAATATTAAGGGAATCAAGGAATATGGGGATAGTTCAGGAAAGTGGAGATGAGGTAGAAGATCAGCCATGATCTTATTAAATGGCGGAGCAGGTTCGAAGGACCGAATGACCTACTCCTGCTCCTATTTCTTATGTTCTTATAAATATGTTTTCTTTTGGTACAGCTGTTGGTCTTCATAACATTAGGAACACCCATGAAGTTGTACTGTTTGAGGGCATTGGTGAGTGGCAAGATTGGGACAAAAAGAAGGATGGAGTGTTGGTGCTCTGGGCAGGGGAGGGATTGTTCAGGAGAATCTTGCCTCAATAATGTGCTGCCTTGCAGCTCTGGCAGCTTGCTGTACTGCTACCCTGGGCTCTTCTTCTGCATCGTCCAGCTCCTCATTCCCTTCTTCATCTTGCTGCTTCACTTCTTCCTCCTGAGGCAGCTCCAAGGTAACTTCCCTTTGAATGGCAAAATTGTGGAGCATGTAGCAAATGATTTAAGTGTCAGCTGTAGCTCAGTGGGTAGCACTCTCACCTCTGAGTCAGAAAGTTGTGGGCTCAAGTCCCACTCCAGAAACTTGAGCACAAAAATCTAGGCTGACACTCTAGTGCAGTGCTGAGGGAGTGCTGCACTGTCGGAGGTGCCGTCTTTCAGATGAGACATTAAACCAGGCCCCATTTGTTCTCTCAGGTGGACGTAAAAGATCCCATGGCACTATTTTGAAGAAGAGCAGGGGAGTTATCCCTGGTGTCCTGGCCAATACTCAACCAACATCACTAAAACAAATTATCTGGTCATTATCACATTACTGTTTGTGGGAGCTTGCTGTGCGCAAATTGGCTGCCACATTTCGTGCATTGAAGTGACTACACTTCAAAAGTACTTCATTGGTTGTAAAGCGCTTTGGGATGTCCGGTGGTTGTGAAAGGCGCTATATAACCTTCTTTCTTTAACAAATCTTGAGACTCAACAACAACAACACCAACTTTAATTTATATAGCGCCTTTAACATAGCAAAAACGTCCCAAGCTTCACAGGAGTATTATAAGACAAAAAATTTGACACTGAGCCACATAAGGAGAAATTAGGGCAGGTGACCAAATGCTTGGTGAAAGAGGTAGGTTTTAAGGAGCGACTTAAAGGAGGAAAGAGAGGCGGAGAGGTTTAGGCAGGGGATTCCAGAGCTTAGGGCCTGGGCAACAGAAGGCACGGCCATCAATGGTTGAGCGATTATAATCAGGGATGCTCAAGAGGGCAGAATTAGAGGAGCGCAGATATCTCAGGGGGTTGTGGGGCTGAAGGAGATTACAGAGTTTGGGAGGGGTGAGGCCATGGAGGGATTTGAAAACAAGGATGAGAATTTTGAAATCGAGGCGCTGCTTAACCGGGAGCCAATGCAGGTCAGCGAGCACA
Source organism: Squalus acanthias (assembly GCA_030390025.1). Taxonomy (NCBI): domain Eukaryota; kingdom Metazoa; phylum Chordata; class Chondrichthyes; order Squaliformes; family Squalidae; genus Squalus; species Squalus acanthias. The sequence goes on from CM059427.1 coordinate 52,786,656, forward strand.
AGGCTGATGGGTGAACGGGACTTGGTGCGAGTTAGGACACGGGCAGCCGAGTTTTGGATGACCTCAAGTTTACGTAGGGTAGAATGTGGGAGGCAAGCCAGGAGTGCATTGGAATAGTCAGGTCTAGAGGTAACAAAGGCATGGATGAGGGTTTCAGCAGCAGATCAGCTGAGGCAAGGGCAGAGACGGGCAATGTTACAGAGGTGGAAATAGGCGGTCTTAGTTATGCTGCGGATATGTGATCGGAAGCCCATTTCAGGGTCAAATATGACACCAAGGTTGCGAACAGTGTGGTTCAGCCTCAGACAGATGTTAGGGAGAGGGATGGAGTCAGTGGCTAGGGAATGGAGTTTGTGGCAGGGACCGAAAACAATGGCTTCAGTCTTCCCAATATTTAATTGGAGAAAATTTCTGCTCATCCAGAACTGTATGTCGGACAAGCATTCAGACAATTTAGAGACCGCGGAGGGGTCGAGAGAAGTGGTGGTGAGGTAGAGCTGAGTGTTATCAGCGTACATGTGGAAACTGACGCTGTGTTTTCGGATGATGTCGCCAAGGGGAAGCATGTAGATGAGAAATAGGAGTGGGCCAAGGATAGATCCTTGGGGGACTCCAGAGGTAACGATGCGGGAGCAGGAAGAGAAGCCATTACAGGTGATTCTCTGGCTATGATTAGATAGATAAGAATGGAACCAGGCGAGTGCAGTCCCACCCAGCTGGACGACAGTGGAGAGGCGCTGGAGAAGGATGGAGTGGTCAACCTGTGTCAAACGCTGCAGAAAAGTCAAGAAGAACGAGGAGGGATAGTTTACTTTTGTCACAGTCACAAAGGATGTCATTTGTGACTTTGATGAGAGCCGTTTCGGTACTGTGGCAAGGGCGGAAACCTGATTGGAGGGATTCAAACATGGAATTGCAGGAAAGATGGGCACGGATTTGGGAGGCGACAACACGTTCAAGGACTTTAGAGACTCGTTCTGGGCTGTACTGAAGAATCCCTCCTGAGCTGTCCAGACAGCAGAACTGTTGGTCCCGATATTGACAGGGGCGTGTTTGGTGAGCGGGGGGGCGGAGTTTCAGTCTGGAAACCTGGAAGTCTGGGTTTCCGGACCGAAACTGTGGAGTTTTAACTCCACAGCATGTGTATATTTTTACAGCAGGATCCCGCCCGGAAGCCACCCTGAATGACAAGCTTAGCTTCCAGTCGGGCGGGGAGCACTCCAGAGCAGGCTGCTGCCCCAGTTAAGGAGCCTGCAGCTGCTAGCGGGAGCGTGGGGTGGGTCAGATCCCCCACCCCGGGAGGACTGATTTTAGACCTGGTTGGGTGGGGTGGGGGGGGGAAGTCCGATCCACTACCCCAGGGAGCGTGCGCTCCCCATTCGGTGGGTCTTTGTATGGAGGGGTGGGGTCTGATGGGGATGGTCCGATCCAAGGGAAAAAAAGTAAGCTCGGGCGGCCGGGGGAAGCACTCCTGCTCCTCTGGCCCAAAAGCAGTGCTGTAAAGGCACTGAACCTTCTCCTGAAGCTGCCCTCGCCACCCTTCAGCTGCCAGCAGGCCACAGTTAAACATGTAAAATAGGTTATAACTGAGGCTGTCAGCCTCATTAAAATATTTAAATGGCCAACCCGCCTCCTGGGAGCAGGTTTCTGCCCGTCCCTTGTCCCTTGTCCCGCCTCCGTTAAACCTGGAAGTAGGCGGGTTGGGGTCGGGTGTGAGATTTTCTAAATTTTAACCTCTCACCCGTCCCCAAACCACACTTTTTGGGGGTTAAAATTTACCCCATTGTCTGCTCAATCAGGACCCTTGTTGCTGCATGGCTCTCATTATCTCGGCGTTCTGCGTCTGTGCCCGTGCTCCTGATGTCAGAAGTATGAGCCAATTGGTGAGAGGATAGCCCTTGTCCTCCAGCAGCCAGCTGCCACCTGTGTGGAACAGAAGGGGTATTGAGGACTGGCACAGTATGAAAATATCACGGCTACTGCCAGGAAACCGGGCACAGACCTATATGAGTCACTGCCTGTGGCCACGAACAAGTTGAACATTGAGCAAATGGAAACCCCTCCTGTTGAGAAGCAGAGCTGGTTCCTGATGGGGAGCAGACAGGGCTACATGCATTTAGTCTATGATGTCCTGCACCTATGGACATCCAGCAATGCAGGGAAATTCCGATGCTCTTTCTTGCTGCTTGTCCACCTCCATGGGGAAGGTAATGAACTGTTGACGTCTCGCAAACAGTGCATCAGTGACCTGCCAGATCGCTGTGTGCACAGCAAACTGACTGGTGTTGCTGATGTCGCCAGAAGCAGTTTGGAAGGAGCCAGTAACCACAATGTGATCTAACATGCCATAAAATCTCCGAACTTGACTGCCTTTTGTGTTTAGAGGTCATTCAAGAGTACAGCTACTTCTTGTTACAAATTCCACAAGCAATTGAGCATCATAGGGGCCAATTTTATCTCCATGAACGTAACGTCTTCAAAATGGAGTCGGTACCGACTCAATAATGCCGAAGCTCTGGCCCCCACTATTTTCACAGGGGCCTACAGCTGGGCGGCCAAAGCACCCAACTGTTTCCTGTGGTAGGCCCTTTTTACTATGCAAACTGGGGTCCTATGATCTGCATAGGACCCTGATTGCCGTTTTAAAACAGCACTGGTCAGAGCATGCGCCATGCATTCTCCGACCATTTGCACTGCCGATACAATCGAAGAGGCCCCAGAAAGGCAGGTTTTAAATTATTTTTTGTGGGACCAGGAGGAGCAGAAGTGGGCCGTTGCCATCCTGGGCTCCAAGCTGCATCAGGATGCCCGTTTGAAACAGGCAACTTGTCAATTCTATTTAAATGAGGCCCAGGCCTCAAAATAGCTCCGGTCTCTTCATTGACACAGTGAGTGGCCAGCCAGCACTCTCCGCCAGTCATCTGCCCAAAAGTTACATTTTTTTAATTCATTTTTGGTATATGGGTGTCAATAGCAAGGTGATATAAGTCTAAATCAGGATGGTGTGAGACTTGGAGTTGAACTTCGAGGTGGTGATGTTCCCATGCGCCTGCTGTCCTTGACCTCCTGGGTAATCGATATAGCAGGTTTGGGAGGTGCTGTCGAAGAAGCCTTGGCGATTTGCTGCAGTGCATCCTGTAGATGGTACACACTGCAGCCACGGTACGCCGGTGGTGGAGGGAGTGGATGTTTAAGGTGGTGGATGGGCTGCTGATCAAGCGGGCTGCTTTGTCCTGGATGGTGTCGAAATCCTTGCGTGTTGTTGCAGCTGCACCTATCCATGCAAATGGAGAATATTCGATCACACTCCTGAATTGTGCCGCATTAAATGCCCCATTGTGTGTAAGAGCTCATCATGATCCATTGCGAGTTCCTGGATGAAAGAATGCTAAAGAATGGAAGTTAATTTCAAAAAGTTGACGAATATTATATCCGCATCAGTGTTCCGAACTTACCTTTCATGGGCACACGCACACAGATGTCTGATGCATCAGTCGGCAATAAACTCAAAATTAGTGATCCTCGATCCTGTTGACAAGCTACTTTTCATGTTGTCATATGGATGGTGCACCATCTGTGATAACTGACACTCACAGAATTTGAATATAGCACTAACGATGCCTCTTTTGTCTTCCATGCATTGGAATTAGGCTGCAGATAATTGCTCAGCTTTGAAGAAGCATACAAACACACACTACTGAGCTATATCAGAGATATCATTAGATTCATCAGCTGCCATGATGTAGATATTTACTCTTTTTTTAGCTGCAATAGCAGCTGGTCATAAACATCTGCAGACTAGATAAAAGTCGATAAAATTCCAGTCACAGATTACAGTGGGATCTGCTGAATTCAAGGAATTCAGCAGATCCCACTGCTTATCTTTTCTATAAACAAAAGATCATCAAAAACATTTCTTTACATTTTCAGTAGTGCTGAGATTCTTCATGATTTCCACCAGGCTCCTGCGGTTAGTCCAATGGGAGACTGGCGGAATCTTACCCCAAATGGCAGGCACCAGAGTTTCCTGCTATATGGGGCAGGTGGGTATTGGAGATACGTTTATCATGGTGCTTGCTAATTAGGTGGCCTCTAATTGATTCCACAAACTCTGGCAAGGTCAGTGCTGGAGCGCACCATCAGACGCAATCCCAGCAGTAATGCTAGGATCGCATCCCAAGGAATTTTGGCTCCAGTTTGCGGAAGGTTACTGATACTTCAGTAAGCCTCTGGAAATCCCATCTCAGTTTGGGTGCGTGTCTTCACTCCACCATAATCCTGACAATCACCAGGGCAGCTGCAGACCGCATCACTATTTTATCGTCGTTGGGTCAAAATCTGGAACTGGGAGTAACAGCACTGTGGGAACACCTTCACCACACGGACTGCAGCGGTTCAAGAAGAAGGTCCACTACCACCTTCTCGAGAGCAACTAGCAATGTGCAATAAATGCCAACCTTGCTAGCGACCGCCACATCCAAAGAATGAATGATTTAAATCAACCACAATCTGGGCATCCAGATTTAAGAACTTTTATTAGGAGCCAATCAACCCCCCTGCAGGTATCCCCATAACGTAGGAAGATGCCAAGGATCATGGATTTGCCATTCGAGATGGTCACAGTCATTGGAGCTCCAGGCTGCATTGACAGCAATTGTGCATGTGTGGGCAGGCTATTAACACTCCCCAAAGAGAGACTGTGCACAGCTTCCATTCCTTTCTTCAACGGTGAAATCCAAAAGGGGACTTAGGGATGATCTGGAATCTCAGCTGTCTCAGGGACCTTTTTCTCAATCCTTCTAACAGCTTCTATAAGCTTGGGGGCCTAACGTTTCTCTGCAAGTGACAAGTTTTGAGATTATTTGACTATTTCTCCATAGAAAGGATTTTGGGGAAAAAAGCATTACTTTTAATTTTGGATTTGAAAAAGCATAGTGGGGGGTAATTTTGACTTTTTGCGACAGTGTAAAACGGGTGATAGCAAATCGGCAGCCTCCCGATTTTTATTTCCATTGAAGTCAAATGTGTTGACGATGCAATTAGAGTTGAGTGCAGTGTTGAGTGACTTCATGCTCTTGTGGCATTACTTTAGAATGCCAACCCGCTTGTGTTTGACTGTCACCCCCCCCCCCCCCCCCCACCCCCCCCACATCATCAACATGCAGAACTACTAACTGCCACACACATATTCATCCATTATAGATCTGGCCACACACAGTGCACCAATGAGGCACTTGAGTCACTAGCTCAGGCAGCAGCCACGTGATGTCTTGGGTGAAATAGCTCAGCACAAAAACTGGTTGAAGCTAGGTAAGAGGCTTCCATTGAAAGTAAGTGAATACTAGCTGCATGGGAAGTAAGGTACTCTCTCTGGTAGACTATTATAGTACTTACTCATACAAAAGAGCATTGAATTTGACCAAATTTGACTTCCTTTTAGAACATTAAATGACCCAGTTCCTGTGAACTTCAAGTTGCCTGAATCCTGCAAACCAATAAATAATATAACATCTGTTGCCTCCCTTGGACTGTTCATATCTCCAAACAGCAGTTATTTTCCTCTGACTTATTTTGCTTCATGTCCAGGGAACAATTGAAGGAAACTGAATTTTCTTTACCCTTTTTTTGTGAATGAGCTCATTAACACGAGGAAATTTAGGATGGAGAATTAGAGTGTTTCCATTCCTGTCATGCAGTGTCAGCCCCAGGCACGCCCAGCTCAGGTAGAGCATGATGAGATGTAGAATAAGGCTCCCTCTGCTCTGCCCCAACAACGTGCCTCAGCTCCTAATCTCAAACGAACACTTCTCATCCCCCCACCCCAGCCATCCTGTGGTCTCTGAGTGAAAAATGCCAATTTAGGGGCTGTGGGCCATGCCTGTTAAGACCAGATTTGAAACTGCCCAAACTTATTTAACGTAGAAGTTTTGTAGGCAGTGGATGGAAGAGGTTTTCATCCCATCGGCCTGGGCTGGATTTAATCCCAAATCCCAGAATTGGAAGAGGGTTATCCAATCTACTGCATTGTCCATCTGCCAAAGAAACAAATGTTTGAAATCAAAAATTTTAAAAGAATGTAAATATTCAGTGCACACGCATGAGCAAAAACACTTTTTCTTCCAGTTGACCATCTGGGTGTAAAATTGGCCTAGCAGACCGCCCACCTGTTACAAAAACCGTCCCGTTTTCATGGAAGTTAACATCGGGTGGTTTCTATAATGAGAAGCTGACCTGCAACACAGGTTTTACGCCCAGGCAGCAAGTTGAAAATCAATCCCCAATCCCTCTGCATCAGCAAGGGAAGTTAGTGGGGGGAAAAAAAACCTTTGCACTGTACTGTGAAATAACCAGAGGTGGACGGGGTTGGGAAATTGGGTGTGTCGATGATACCCACGTTTCTATGTACCTGCTGTAAATGAACAGTTTTTAGAGGTGGCGGGTACAAGGGCATGGTCTTCGAAACTGAATTTAGTACCGAAATATGTAGGAAAACCTCAAGATAGTCAGCCTTAGATTTCTAAAGGCAGATAAAAAGGGTGGAATGAAAAACTTCTTACATGTGTACAATAAAGTTAAGGTAATCCTAAAAGCAATATGATTTTGCAAACAAATGGTAAAAAAATAGCAGTAATTGTACACAGAGAGGCTGACCGGAATTTTCTGTACCTGGGCGGGTCGGGTGCGGGCGGTCGGTGTGTCGGGTCACTACCCCGTTCTTGATTCCATCCCACTGCAGAAATCGACTTTGCGCTAATGGGGCCTATTACCCGGCCCTATTAAATGGTGCAGGTCTGATGACATCATCGACATGTTTTCAGCCAGGATATTTAAAGGAGCCATGGCCACATTGCATTTGAGGTTCATTTAGGAGTGTGCAGTCACTGCACTGGGGGGTTTGATTGCTCCAAACACTTGGAGACATGACTGCACAGAGACAGAGGGCTGCACCCAGGTTCTCCGATGACTCCCTCCATATGCTTATGGAGGGAGTCAGAGCACGCAGGGAGGTCCTCTTCCCTTCGAATGGGTGGAAGAGACCTCCCCAGGAGACCAAAAGAGCCTGGCTCCAAATTGCAGAGAAGGTGAACAGCAGGGATGTGGTCAGGAGGACCTGGGTGCTGTGTCAGAAACGTTTCAATTATCTCATTAGATCAGGAAAGGTGAGTACAAAGCCACACTCAACTTCATCCTGCTGTGCCTCTCATCACATCCCCAGCACTCTGCCTTCCCTACCCTGCTGCTGCACATCCTTATTCACACCAACTTACCTTGCACGTCCTCCCATCCCGCTTTCTATCTACATTATCACATCCCCATCTGACTAGCCACCCCTCACACTCACCCTCATGCAATCATACCAACTAACAACACACAAGGAGCCCACTCAGCATTGCCACCCCAATTCATCATAGTCTCCCTCTAAAGATGTAACCCATCCATTTGTTACACTCATTCCATCACTCTCACTCAACCTTCTCTTTCCCTCCTTGCAGGAAAAGACAGCCCACAATAAGAGGGAGAGGGAGAGAACTGGAGGTGGGCCTTCATCATTTGCCACACTCACAACAGCAAAGGAGGCTGCATTAGAAGTATTGGGAGTGGCTGAGCAGCTGGAGGTGGGAGACAGAGAGAGGGGGACATCTCAGCAACCTAGTGACAGAATTACATATCACACAGCTACATGGCATATATCAGTCACTCATATGGGGACTGATGTCAGCAGCCACTGAATGGTCATCATATGCATAATGGTATCTGTACCCATTCTTGATATGACATATCTAAGTCATCTCTTTACTCTCCCACAGGTCCATCAAGAGTGCACCCCCCCCACCACTGTCCAGGAGGAAGAGGAAGACAACTCCTCAGAGGAGCCTCCAACCTCTGAGGGCGCACCGTCACCAGACATAAGCACACCCAGAACCAGCGCAGAGACACACACCTCGGTGGGTCCCACGCGAGATAGAGTAGTGTTGTCACCTGGTCTGTCAGAAGTCCCAAGTGAGCAAGAGGAGATGGTGGAGACAGGGACAGCAGTGGATACTCTTCGCCGGAGGGCGCAGGACGCTCCCAGCTCTGCGCAGCTGCATGCAGATGCTGAGCCTCGGGGGCCATCCAGAAAGAGGGCGATCCTGGAGGTGCAGGAAGAAGTGCAGGGGACTCTGACAGGTTTTGCGACCACGATGTCTGGAAATGTTCAGAGAATGGAAGAGTCCATCTCCAACATGAGCACCACCATGTCACAGGCGATGGCGACTGTAGGCTCTTCCACGGATAGGATGGTCACCTGCATGGAGCAGCTAATGCGCCACTCACAGGAGCACATGGTCTCTATGGAGAATAGATGTCTAGGAGGGATGTCAGCATAGACGTTGGTCCTCATGGCCCCGCTGCTGTGCAGCAGGTGCTCTCCAGCTCCTTGCTAGCAGGGAAGTGCGGGTGGCCCGTGAGAGGGATGATGGTGAGAGTGAACGTGGATGCGTGGACACCTCTCGAAGCGCTTACACTTCTCCCCCGTTGCCACCCCCTCATGTCAGAGCCCCAGATACCTCCTCGGACAGCGATGGCCGCGTCTGCCCCTGCAAAGTCGCAGGAGGAGCAGACTTTGGCAGGGCCATCACAGGCTCAAAAACCCAGAGGACATCCGCCAAGAATGTCTAAGCAGTCGCAGCAGGGAAGTGAGCAGGCTGCCTCTACCTCTGCTGAAGCCACAGGGGTAGCACCTTATAGAAGCACACATAAGAGAAAGATGACACACAAGTAGATTTACAAGGGTAGTCACTTGGGTGTTTTGTTCAATGTTAATGTCAAGTTTCTGTTAATGTGATGTCAACCATAAAAATCTTTAGTTTCACCACTTTCCGGTCTTGGACAAATTTGTATGCACCTTTGGAAGTGGTTAGTGAGTTGCAGTGAATGGTGAGACATAACGGCACCTCCAGCAATGGTGGTCAGTGTGAAAGGAATGGCTTGGTCATTGTAGGGATCTTTTATGGTGTTGCTGTGGGGTGGTGCCAAATTGGCGCAGCATGTGGCAGCTATATGGGTGTACTGCATAAAGTTAAGTAAATCTGGCCATGATGAGGCCACCCCTGGCCTCCCGGGCAGCAATGTGCTCGGGTGCTGGTGGGATCTGGGCCGCAGATTCCTCCAGCTTCTGCTCCTCCTTGTCTTCCAGCTGATGCTCCTCCTCCTCCTCTGAAGAGGCTGTGCACTCAGTGCCTTGCTGCTCATGCAGCGCTAATCCTCACTGCTGCGCTGTGTTGTGCAGGGCGCAGCAGTCCACGATGATTCTGGAGACTGTGGCTGGTGTGTACTGAAAGGCTCCTCCAGATCTGTCCAGGCATCTGAAGTGTATTTTGAGCATGCCTATTGTCTGCTCTATGACACATCTGGTGGAAATGTGGCTTTCATTATATCCCTCCTGGGCCTCAGTACTTGGCCTCCTCAAGGGTGTCATGAACTACTTCTTCACTGGATAGCCCTTGTCTCGAAGCAGCCAGACGTAAAGTCTGTTTGGAGGAGCGAAGAGCTGAGGGAGGCTGGACTGGTGAAGGACGAAAGAGTCAAGGCAGCTGCCAGGGAATCTGGCGCACACATGCATGATGATCTTCCTATGGTTGCAGAGGGAGTGGAAGCCCTTGCGGTTGACAAAGACTTCTGGGTGATGATGGGGTGCCCTGATGGCCACATGTGTGCAGTCGATGACGCCCTGCACCCGTGGGAAGCCAGCCAGAGTGGCGAAGCCGAGCGCCCGCTCAGTAACACTGGCTTCATCAGTGGCAAAGTTGATATAATTGGCTGACTTGTCAAAGAGGACATCGGTGACCTGTGTGATGCATCAGTGGGCGGCTGACTGCAAGATGTCGCAAATGTCTGCTGCAGATCCCTGGAAGGAGCCTGAGGCGAAGAAGTTGAGGGTGGTGGTGACATTGACAGCCACTGGTAAAGCATGTCCATCCGCTCCTCTGGGCTGCAGGTCCTGCTCCAGCAAGCTGCGAATGTCTGCAGCGACTTGGCGCGATAGCCTGAGCCTCCTTTGGCACTGCTGCTCAGTCATGTTGAGGAAGCTCATCCTCTGCCTGTATACCCTGTGTTGGGGGTACCACCTCCGGTGCGCTGCAGCCCTGTGCTTATACCATCTGTCCTGTGCAGCATCAGGTGGTTGAGGAGAAGGTTTCTTTAGATTTGAGGTTAGGATCAGATCAGCCATGATCTTATTGAATGGCGGAGCCGGCTCGAGGGGCCGATTGGCCTACTCCTGCTCCTATTTCTTATGTTCTTATGTTCTAAGGTTGGAGGTGCTGTTGTTGGTGCTGCTGGTGTGCCTGGTGCTGCTGGAGTTGAGGCTCATCATGGTCCAATTCTGAGGACCAAGGGGAGACAGTATAAACGGCAACCATGCTGATGGAATAGATGGCAGGTCAAGTAGAGATGACAGAAGCAATCTGTCAATAGTCTGATAGGTTGTACCAATGAGGTGAGACTGGATGGCGACTTTGCTGCAAACACTTGCAGCCTGTAGAAAGCTAAATCTGTGCTGGGAATGCAGTCAGCAACAGCTTCTGCCTGAGGAAAGTGATCAGCTGTCAGGTGGAAGCATTTATAGTACATTTCATGCTGTCAACTAATCAGCTGGAACAATGGCCACTCAACTCCCGCCTCAGTCTGACAGATATGGTTCCCAAGCTGCGTGAATCCCGTGGTAAGCCAGGGAAATTTGAAAGGTAGGCTAAAAAAAGACGCTTAAGGGTCTGACAACAAAGTGATAATGATTTGAATTAGGCCGCCTGCCTCTGCCGTTCAGGTCGCTGCCACACCGGCAAACGCACCCAAGGGAAAAGCGCGTGGGGGCAGGATGATGGCGGGTTCCCGACCCGCTCCAACTTATTTCAAATTTCCCACCTGACCCGCCTCCGATCGTGCCCGCACGGACCCCAGAAAATTCCGGCAGCAATGTCTGTCTCAGTAAAATGTTGATCCTGGTTATGGCTGTGGATCCTTACTGCCTGAAACACTTCCAAAGATGCTAACACATAATGACGACTATACTTTCTGTTTTGCTGATCTCTCAATTGTTGCCCACAGTAAAGGATTAATGATGGAAAGGTTCAGTAACTCTCGGTAGTTTTGGATAGATTGACAGAACAGAATTTTTTTCTCTCCTGCAATTCGTAGTGCCCTCGAGCCAATGGCTTTTCTCACAAGGAGATATAAGCTGCTTGATGCCTTTAGTTCATAAGCCTGGACATCAAACCGTTTTTTGATATACAATTCTGTGTATAATACTTTAAAGATACACATTAATACATAAAAGCTGCATTTTTAGCACATGAAATATTTCAGTCACAAATTATGTGGCATGTATATTACCCCATGTTCTACAGATTGTGTAATTTATTCAGCTGCGGGGACAATGGTGATTTGTCTACTGCTCTCAGTTTCTGCAGCTAGCTACCATGCTCATAGCTCCAAAAGATTATTTTTGATCCATTTTCATGGAACAAGTTAAAATTGGTAGCTCAGAGACTCATTTTGGTTATCTACGTGGCACCACCAGACAATGATGTGTCCAGAATTTGACATATTTGTCAAAGTGCCCATGAGGTATGTCATTCCAATTGGTGAATATTAAAAAATTGTGCAGTGATGAGACAGACAATGCACTAATTTCTAAAGTACTCTATTAATAGTTTGATAAACACATTGACATGAGAGAAATTTTTATTGTTTTCATAAGATCCCAGTGTTCGTTTTTTTTTACCATTCTCAGGATGTGGGCATTGCTGGCAAGGCTGGCATTTATTGCCCATCGAAAGTTGTCCTGAGAAGATGGTGGTGGGTCACCATCTTGAACCGCTGTAGTCATTTGTAGCTGTTTGATACAACTGAGTGGCTTGCTAGGCCACTTCAGTGGGCAGTTAAGAGTTAACCACATTGGTGTGGGACTGGACATACAGATCAGACCAGGTAAGGACAGCATCATTCCTTCCCTAAACAACATTAGTGAACCAGTTTGGTTTTTATGACAATCTGATAGCTTCATCATACCAACATTTTTATTTCCAGATTTTTTTTAACTGAATTCAAATTTGAACTCACAGTCTCTGAATTACTAGTCCAGTTACATAACCACTACTCTACTGTACCGTCTGCTTTCCTGTATTCTACAAATGTCAGCAGACTGTTTGAACAGCAGAGCAACCATTTATATTTCTCAATTTATTCGCCTTTGCTCTCCTCTCCTGAAGGCACAGACTTATGCTGGGGCCCAGGTCCACAGACACTGACTGCTCTCTGGGACCTCTCCCAAATCGATGTTTTTCATCCACAATGAACTCAGCATGAAGCCCGGGCCATGTTAACTCATTTAAATATTGCAGGACTTAAGTCAGGGCCAGTGAGTGGGAAATCGTGTCCGTAGTCTTAGGTCGCCGGGGGCCCAAGGGAATGGTCGTCAGCATAAATTTAGCGCTGTGCAAGGGCTTTGGCAGCCGATGCCAGCGCGCAGAGGGAGAGGCAAGGCCAGGGTTGGGCCTCTAATATTGAAAACAAGCACAGCTCTGTACCTGCTGCTATTCACACTGCTTCAGATATCTTCCTGCTGTTACTGTACAGAGGTCAGACACCATGCCATTCCCATTGTACAGCCAAATTGCAAGAGTTATGAACCAAACTTCTATATTGGGGGAGGGAATCCAAACACATTCCAGTATCCCCTTTTCTGGGTGTGCTGGATGTGGAGTGGGGATTAAAGGTTTGTACTGAAATATTTAAGAAGAGAAACACAGAGGAGACAAGTACCATATTTAGAATAGAAAAGAACACATTCTTCTGTTGGAATTTCTGCACTGGATACAGCAAAGGCTATGGGCCCTGACAACATCCCGGCTATTGTGCTGAAGACTTGTGCTCCAGAACTAGCCACGCCTCTAGCCAAGCTGTTCCAGTACAGCTACAACACTGGCATCTATCCGACAATGTGGAAAACTGCCCAGGTATGTCCTGTCCACAAAAAGCCGGACAAAGCCAACCCGGCCAATTACCGCCCCATCAGTCTACTCTCAATCATCAGAAAGTGATGGAAGGTGTCATCGACAGTGCTATCAAGCGGCACTTACTCACCAATAACCTGCTCACTGATGCCCAGTTTGGGTTCCGCTAAGACCACTCGGCTCCCAACCTCATTACAGCCTTGGTCCAAACATGGACAAAGGAGCTGAATTCCAGAGGTGAGGTGAGAGTGACTGCACTTGACATCAAGGCTGCATTTGACCACGTGTGGCATGAAGGAGCCCGAGTAAAATTGAAGTCAATGGGAATTGGGGGGAAAACTCTCCACTGGCTGGAGTCATACCTAGCACAAAGGAAGATGGTTGTGGTGATTGGAGGTCAATCATCACAGCCCCAGGACATCGCTGCAGGAGTTCCTCAGGGCAGTGTCCTAGGCCCAACCATCTTCAGCTGCTTCATCAATGACCTTCCCTCCAACATAAGGTCAGAAATGGGGATGTTCGCTGATGACTGCACAGTGTTCAGTTCCATTCACAACTCCTCAGATAATGAAGCAGTCCATGCCCACATGCAACAAGACCTGGACGACATTCAGGCTTGGGCTGATAAGTGACAGGTAACATTCACACCACAGAAGTGCTAGGCAATGACTATCTCTAACAAGCGAGAGTCTAACCACTGCCCCTTGACATTCAACGGCATTACCATCACCAAATCCCCCACCATCAACATCCTGGGGGTCACCATTGACCAGAAACTTAACTGGACCAGCCACATAAATACTGTGCCAACAAGAGCGGGTCAGAGGCTAGGTATTCTGCGGTGAGTGTCTCACCTCCTGACTCCCCAAAGCCAGATTTGACTACAGGAGCAAGGATGTCTTACTACAGTTATACAGGGCCTTGGTGAGACCACACCTGGAGTACTGTGTGCAGTTTTGGTCTCCTTACCTAAGAAAGGATATACTTGCCATAGAGGAGTGCAGTGAAGGTTCACCAGACTGATTCCTGGGATGGCAGGACTGTCGTATGAGGAGAGATTGGGTCGACTAGGCCTGTATTCACGAGAGTTTAGAAGAATGAGAAGGGATCTCATTGTAACGTAGAAAATTCTGACAGGGCTAGACAGGCTGGATGCAGGGAGAATGTTTCCCCTGGCTGGGGCCTCTAGAACGAGGGATCACAGTCTCAAGATATGGGGTAGGATATTTAGGACTGAGATGAGGAGAAATTTCTTCACTCAGAGGGTGGTGAACCTGTGGAATTCTCTACCACAGAAGGCTGTGGAGGCCAAGTAACTGAATATATTTAAGAAGGAGATGGATAGATTTCTAGACGCAAAAGGCGTCAAGGGGTATGGGGAGACAACGGGAATATGGTATTGAGATAGAGGATCAGCCATGATCATGTTGAATGGTGGAGCAGGCTCGAAGGGCCGAATGGTCTACTCCTGCTCCTATTTTCCTATGTTTCTACCATCTACAAGGCACAAATAAGGAGTGTGATGGAATACTCTCCACTTGCCTGGATGAGTGCAGCTCCAACAACACTCAAGAAGCTCAACACCATCCAGGACAAAGCAGCCCGCTTGATTGTCACCCCATCTACCACCTTAAACATTCACTCCCTCCACCACTGGCGTACTGTGGCGGTAGTGTGTACAATCTACAAGATGCACTGTAGCAACTCGCCAAGGCTTCTTCGGAAGTACCTCCCAAACCCGCGACCTCTTCCACCTAGAAGGACAAGGGCAGCAGGCGCATGGGAACACCACCACCTCCAAGTTCCCCTCCAAGTCACGCACCATCCTGACTTAGAAGTATATCGCTGATCCTTCATCGTTGTTGGGTCAAAATGCTGGAACTCCCTACCTAACAGCACTCTGGGAATACCTTCACCACACGGACTGCAGCAGTTCAAGAAGGCGGCTCACCACCACCTTCTCAAGAGCAATTAGGGATGGGCAATAAATGCTGGCCTTGGCAGTGACGCCCACATTCCATAAACAACGTTAAAAAAATTAAACCCCCACAGAAGTGCCTACAATAAGATTTAAAAGGGCTAAAAGAATTATTGAGCTGCAATCAAACTTGGCGTTCTGCAGCAATCTGGCAATTTGGCTTCACAGCCGGTCTATCCTACCTGCTGACCTCTGTGGATTACCAACAGGAAGTTATTTGGAGCTGAGTGAGTGGCAGGGTGTACAGATCTGTGTTTGTTTTCAATACCAGAGGCATGATGAAACAATTTTGAATTTTTGCATCAAAATTAATTGTGCTTACTTGAACTAAGCAAATATGTGCAATGTTGAGCTTAGTGGGAAATGGAAGAGGCCAACTTTGAGAATTCCATAGAATATACAGCACAGAAACAGGCCATTCGGCCCAACCAGTCCATGCTGCTGTTTATGCTCCACTCGAGCCTCAAGAAACAACAAAAAGTGTGAGGGACAGACACATCCTCTTACAGCCTTTTACAGCTCAGCCTTGTCAACATTAGGGAACTATTAGAAGTAAGACTTATGATAAGCAAGTGATACATATCATTTAAACACATGCAGCTGTGTTTATTTTTAAGAGTGGCATTCATAAAACCAGGTTACATTTTAAATCAGCACACGATTGTTACTCCTAATGAGAGATATTTTGCAGATGTAACAGTACGACTGTATCCTTTTATTTCCTTTTTAAATATTACATGAACTTTCTTCCAGTAATCTCCTTCCTAGTAATTCTGAAATGAGCTTCAGTAATATTTTTCTTTCTGTCAAGGCTGACTGTTCCATTTGCAAATTTAATGGTCATCATTGTAAAGTTTGGCACATTTCTGAATAAAGCAGGATGCTATGACATAATCAGTAATGTGATATTCTTATCATGTTGCCAATCACATCTGGTACAATAAATGTTTTAAAAATATAAGAGTAATAGCTCTTCTTTGGGATATTTTAGGTACACTAATTTCTTTGATCAGTCTTGAATAGCCTGTTTTGAAAATTCATTTGAATGTCTGCTTTCTTTATTGCCAGGTAAAGTTTGCACTGTGGCAGATTTGGTGCAGTGTGATCCTCAATTATTCATTTGTTTTTACTTTAAAAGTCTGCCATGGTAGACACGATACAGGATCAAACTGCCACAGGACGGAGAGTGAGGAGACTCAGAACAAACTGCCACAGGACGGAGAGTGAGGAGACTCAGAACAAACTGCCACAGGACGGAGAGTGAGGAGACTCAGAACAAACTGCCACAGGACGGAGAGTGAGGAGACTCAGAACAAACTGCCACAGGACGGAGAGTGAGGAGACTCAGAACAAACTGCCACAGGACGGAGAGTGAGGAGACTCAGAACAAACTGCCACAGGACGGAGTGAGGAGACTCAGATCAAACTGTCAGGACGGAGTGAGGAGACTCAGATCAAACTGCCACAGGACGGAGAGTGAAGAGACTCAGATCAAACTGTCACAGAAGTGTATTGTTTTAATTTAAATTAATTAAAGGGTAAATAATAATAAATTTAATTAATTACATAGAATGGGAGAGCAGGTGATGTGTTAACTGCTGCAATATGTGGGAGCTGGAGGACACCATTGATGTTCACGGTGATCACATTTGCAGTAAGTGTTGGCTGCTCGAGGAACTCCGGCTCCGTGTTGATGAGCTGGAGTCCGAGCTTCAAACACTGCGACACATCAGGGAGGGGGAGAGTTACCTGGACTCTGTGTTCCAGGAGGTAGTCACACCAATTAGATTAACTAATTCAGATGTAGCCCATGATCAGGGACAGGAGGGTGTGACTACGAGTGAGGCAGGTACGGGGATCCAGGAGGTAGTGTTGGAGGAGCCGCAGCCCTTGCTCTTGTCCAACAGGTTCGAGGCTCTTACTCCCTGTGAGGACGGGAGCAGGGACTGCAGGGAGGATGAGCAACCTGGCCACAGCACTGTGGTACGGGGAGCCATTCAAGTAGGGGGAGTAAAAAGAAATGTTGTAGTGGTAGGGGATAGTATCATTAAGGGGATAGATAGGGTTCTTTGCAGCCGAGAGCGAGAGTCCCGAAGGCTATGTTGCCTGCCCGGTGCCAGGGTTAAGGACATCTCCTCTGGGCTGGAGAGAAACTTGGAGTGGGAGGGGGAAGATCCAGTTGTCGTGGTCCATGTTGGTACCAATGACATAGATAGGACAAGGAATGAGGTTCTGCTGAGGGAGTATGAGCAGCTAGGGGCCAAATTAAAAAACAGAACCTCTAGGGTAGTAATCTTTGGATTACTACCTGAGCCACGAGCAAATTTGGCTAGGGTAAATAAAATCAGATGGTTAAATGCGTGGCTCAAAGACTGGTGTGGGAGAAATGGGTTTTGCTACCTGGGATACTGGCACCAGTACTGGGACAGGAGAGAGCTGTTCCGTTGGGACGGACTTCACTTGGCCAGTGCTGGGACTAGAGTCCTGGCGAATCGAATAACTAGGGCTGTAGAGAGGGCTTTAAACTAATTAGTTGGGGGGAGGTTTCAAGAGAGCAAAAAATAAAAATGTCAGCGGAGAAGGCAATAGAGCAAAGTAGCAGTGGGGTAATTAAAAACCAGAGCGTGTCAGGAAGGGACAGAATATATAAAGATAAAGGTAAAGTAGTAAAGGGGGTAAAAGCAGGAATAAATTGTCACAAAACATATTTAAAAGTTCTTTATCTGAATGCACGCAGCATTCGTAACAAAATAGACGAATTGACGGTACAAATAACTACGTATGGGTATGATCTTGTGGCCATTACAGAAACATGGCTGCAGGGTGACAACGACTGGGAATTAAATATGCCAGGGTATTTAACAATCAGGAAGGACAGACAGGAAGGAAGAGGAGGTGGGGTAGCTATGTTAATAAAGGAAGGAATCATTGTATTACAGAGAAATGATATTGGGTCAAAGGATCAGGATAATGAAACAGTTTGGGTGGAGATAAGGAATAATAAAGGGAAAAAAACACTAGTGGGAGTAGTATATAGGCCTCCTAATAGTTGCAACTCTGCTGGAAGAAGTATTAATCAGGAAATAGTTGGGGCATGTAATAAGGGAACAGCTATAATTATGGGGGGATTTTAACTATCATATTAACTGGACAAATCAAATTGGGCAGGGCAGCCTTGAGGAAGAGTTTATTGAGTGTATTAGGGATGGATTTCTTGAGCAGTATGTAACTGATCCTACAAGGGGGCAAGCAACCTTGGACCTGGTCCTGTGTAATGAGTCAGGATTAATTAATAATGTCCTAGTTAAGGATCCCCTTGGAATGAGTGACCATAACATGGTTGAATTCCATATCCAATTAGAGGGTGAGAAGGTTGGTTCTCAGACAAGCGTACTGAGCTTGAATAAAGGAGACTATGATGGTATGAGAGCGGAATTGATTAAAGTGGACTGGGAAAATAGATTAAAGGGTAAGACGGTACATGAGCAGTGGTGTTCATTTAAGGAGTTATTTTACAACTTTCAAAAAATATATATTCCACTGAGGAAAAAAGGGTGTAAAAGAAATGACAGCCATCCGTGGCTAAGTAAAGAAATTAAGGATAGTATCCAACTAAAAACAAGGACATATAAGGTAGCCAAACTTAGTGGGAGGATAGAAGATTGGGAAGTCTTCAAAAGACAGCAAAAAGTAACTAAAGGATTGATTAAGAAAGGGAAGATAGATTATGAAAATAAATTAGCAAAAAATATAAAAACAGATAGCAAGAGTTTCTATAGTTATATAAAAAGAAAAAGGGTGGCTAAGGCAAACATAGGTCCCTTAGAGGATGAGACCGGGAAATTAATGGTGGGAAACATGGAGATGGCAAAAATGCTGAACAAATATTTTGTTTCAGTCTTTACGGTAGAGGACACTAAGAATATCCCAACACTGGACAAACAGGGGGCTCTAGTGGGGGAGGAGCTAAATACGATTAAAATCACTAAGGAATTGGTACTCAGTAAAATAATGGGACTCAAGGCGGATAAATCCCCTGGACCTGATGGCTTACATCCTAGGGTCTTGAGGGAAGTGGCAATAGGGATTGTGGATGCTTTGGTAATAATTTTCCAAAATTCCCTGGAATCAGCAAAGGTCCCGGCAGATTGGAAAACTGCTAATGTAACACCCTTATTTAAAAAGGGTAGTAGGCAGAAAGCTGGAAATTATAGACCAGTTAGTCTAACATCTGTGGTGGGTAAAATTTTGGAGTCTATTATTAAGGAGACAGTAACGGAACATTTAGATAAACATAATTTGATAGGACAAAGTCAGCATGGCTTTATGAAGGGGAAATCATGTCTGACAAATTTGCTTGAGTTCTTTGAGGACATAACGTACAGGGTGGATAAAGGGGAACCAATGGACGTAGTGTATTTAGACTTCCAGAAGGCATTCGACAAGGTGCCACATAAAAGATTATTGCTCAAGATAAAAAATCACTGGATTGGGGGGAATATTCTGGCATGGGTGGAGGATTGGTTATCTAACAGGAAGCAGAGAGTTGGGATAAATGGTTCATTCTCGGACTGGCAACCAGTAGCCAGTGGTGTTCCGCAGGGGTCGGTGCTGGGTCCCCAACTCTTTACAATCTATATTAACGATTTGGAGGAGGGGACCGAGTGTAACATATCAAAGTTTGCAGATGATACAAAGATGGGAGGGAAAGTAGAAAGTGAGGAGGACATAAAAAACCTACAAGGGGATATAGACAAGCTGGGTGAGTGGGCAGAGATTTGGCAGATGCAATACAATATTGGAAAATGTGAGGTTATGCACTTTGGCAGGAAAAATCAGAGAGCAAGTTATTATCTTAATGGCGAGAAACTGGAAAGTACTGCAGTACAAAGGGATCTGGGGGTCCTAGTGCAAGAAAATCAAAAAGTTAGTATGCAGGTGCAGCAGGTGATCAAGAAGGCCAACGGAATGTTGCCTTTTATTGCTAGGGGGATAGATTATAAAAACAGGGAGGTATTGCTGCAGTTATATAAGGTATTGGTGAGACCGCATCTGGAATACTGCATACAGTTTTGGTGTCCATACTTAAGAAAAGACATACTTGCTCTCGAGGCAGTACAAAGAAGGTTCACTCGGTTAATCCCCGGGATGAGGGGGTGGACATACGAGGAGAGGTTGAGTAGATTGGGACTCTACTCATTGGAGTTCAGAAGAATGAGAGGCGATCTTATTGAAACATATAAGATTGTGAAGGGGCTTGATCGGGTGGATGCGGTAAGGATGTTCCCAAGGATGGGTGAAACTAGAACTAGGGGGCATAATCTTAGAATAAGGGGCTGCTCTTTCAAAACTGAGATGAGGAGAAACTTCTTCACTCAGAGGGTAGTAGGTCTGTGGAATTTGCTGCCCCAGGAAGCTGTGGAAGCTACATCATTAAATAAATTTAAAACAGAAATAGACGGTTTCCTAGAAGTAAAGGGAATTAGGGGTTACGGGGAGCGGGCAGGAAATTGGACATGAGGCTGAGTTCGGATCGGTCGAGGCCCTGTGGGTGGCGTAGCGGGCCCAGGGGCTGAGTGGCCGGGTCCTGCTCCTACTTCTTGTGTTCTTTAGATTTGAGGTGAGGATCAGATCAGCCATGATCTTATTGAATGGCGGAGCAGGCTCGAAGGGCCGATTGGCCTACTCCTGCTCCTATTTCTTATGTTCTTATGATACCTGTTTACAAACCTGGTATGGAGTCTTGTAGAATACTTTGCAAGATAAAAATATCCCACTAATAAAAGGCAAAGATCTGCATTGCAACTTTAAGTCAGTGAATAGGAGTAACATAAATGTATTGCTTTTTATAACTGTGACAGAAAATGATGATCACAATTTTTTAAACCAATTTTCATCTCTCTCCTCCTCTCCTGAAGGCAGTGATTCTTGCTGGGGTATGCTTCCACAATTGCCAGCAGCCCTCCAGTATCTCACCCAAGTGGCTATGCACGTTCAACATGTGTAAGCTTCGACACTGATGGAAGTTGTCACAACCGAGCCTGATCCTCTTCTTACCAGACGTTTATACATGTGCACTTTCCCAGCAGGAGTTGTTGGATAACATCAGAAATGGCAGCCCTGGTGATTGCTTTCACTTCCCTAACCCAGAGGTGCTGAGGTCAACTGCGGTGCCCATAAATGCTGCCCTGGTTGAGATCAGCTAACTCATCACAGACTGGGAATCAAAACTGGAACCTTCTGGTCTGTATGGCTTAGTGCTGTACTGGGCAGTGGCTTTACCCATAAATTCATGGAGACTGAGTTATAATTTATAAGTAGTATTATAGAAACATTATTGTGGACATCAGCTGTGAGATGTTGTCTTGGCAATCAGTTTTCATCTGCCTTATTTTACTTATTTTTATCTCTACAAATCTATTTTAGTGCCATTTCTATTAGCACCATTATTAAATTATTAGAATATTAGAACATAAGAACATAAGAAATAGGAGCAGGAGTAGGCCATTCGGCCCTTCTACCTCAACTCCACCTTCCCACACTATCCCCATATCCCTTGGTTCCCTTAGTATCCAAGTATCTATCGATCACAGCCTTGAATATACTTAATGACTGAGCATCCACAGCCCTCTGGGGTAGAGGATTCCAAAGATTCACATCCCTTTGAATGAAGAAATTTCTCCTCATCGCAGTCCTAAATGGCCGACCCCTTATTCTGAGACTGTGACCCCTTGTTCTAGACTCCCCAGCCAGGGCTAACATCCTCCCAGCATCTACCCTATCAAGCCACTTAAGAATTTTATACGTTTCAATGAGATCACCTCTCATTCTTCTAAATTCTAGGGAATATAGGCCTAGTCGCCAGAATCTCTCCTCATAGGACTGAAGGGATAATTACTAGTCCTAGTCCTTTTTGGGCTACCCCAGATCAGGCGTATTCCCCAGACGTTCACCTTCAACTAAAGTTAGAGATAGCCGAATCCTAGAGACGCTTAATTGGCTCTAAAGGTCCAGACTATCTCTCCCTAAAGGAAAGAAATGACTTGAAGATGTTACCGTCCTCCAGATAGCACTGTTAATAAGTTTAACGAGACTGAAACCTTCCGGATATTATGAGGGTCCGGAAACCCCCCCCCCCAGAATTCTGCAACTCCTCACAAAAGAGTGTACAGAAATTGAGTTCACGAGTTTGATACAGAAATACTCTGTGAGACAATTCTAAAAATATATAGATTTATTAAAGAACCGACATGCAGCTAACAGTTGGTGATTCAATCGCAACTTTAACAGTTCAAAATACAAATAGCTTACATTTCTTATCCGAGATCCTTATTCTCAAATCTTAACTTCATTACATTTCCACACTTCTACTTATTCTTAATCCAGAATATCCACCAAAATCAAATCAAAGTACCTTTTGATCCCCGAGACTCAAAGAGTTAAAAACTTACAGAGCCTGCCTCTGAAGTTGAGAATCGCTTGCCCCTTCCAGCGACTTCTGACTTCCTATCTGAAAGTTCCATATTTTATACTCTTTTTCAGTGGTATATTCTTTGAAGTTTTCTGCTGATGTAAGCTAATTATCTCCAGTCATATTTTCTGTTGACTTCTTTCTAATCTTACTGTCAGTTCAGCTGTTAACTTGCAACCTTCTGTCTCTACCTTTAGGTGTTCAAATCTTATCATAAAAAACAATTTGACAGTAGTTTTTTATTTGATGCCATTCTTACGAAGGTCTTCCATTCAATTCTCAAACCACCCCAGCTGCTCGCAAGCCAGACTTTGCGTCTCCCAACTGCTCCAAGTTCAATACAAAAACCATGTGATTACTTGGTGCATCTATTGATGTAATATTTACAAAGTCTTCTGTTTGTACCTTTTACAATATGTAAATCAAAAACACTTCAACCGACGACTTGATTGTTTCCCCAGCCATCTCAATTGGTTGTATTACAGACTTATGTTTCCTGGCTTTCATTTGATGTTACTTTTCCAAAGACACATGGTTTTTTAATGTTCTGTGTTCCTGTTCGAAGTGTTAGTTTTTAACACTTTAAACTGGGTATAGCTATTGTGTTGGTTCCAAACTGCAGACTTCTTGGAACCTCCTCTTTGCTTCTTCAATAGGGCCATTGTCTCAGTATTTACAACCAATTCCCATTTCAAAAGCTTGTATGGTGTTTATAGCTTTGTGACTCATCTTATCTCAGAAGCCTGTATTTACAGCTTTGTGTCGTTGAGGCTTTTAGATCTTTAAACCCAGTTTGTCATATTTTAATAAAGTCAGAATTCTGTTCATAGGATGGTGTATTTTTCTGAATAGGTATGGCTCATTCCTTGACAGGACAATCCCCCCGTCCCAGGAATCAGTCTAGTGGACCTTTGTTGCACTTCCTCTAAGGCAAGTATATCCTTCCTTAGGTAAGGAGACCCAAAACTGTACAAATATTCCAGGTGTGGTCTCAGCAAGACTTCTTTACTCTTATACTCCAATCCTTTTGTAATAAAGGCCAACATACATAGATACATACATAGATACATAGAAGATAGGAACAGGAGTAGGCCATCCAGCCCTTCGAGCCTGCTCCGCCATTTAATGAGATCATGGCTGATCCTCCAATTCAGTATCCCGTCCCCGCCTTCTCTCCGTAACCCTTAACCCCTTTTGCCTGTAGAAATATATCTAATTCCCTCTTAAATATATTTAATGAGCTGGCGTACACTGCCCTCTGTGGCAATGAGTTCCACAGGTTCACCACCCTCTGAGTGAAGAAATTCCCCCTCATTTCTGTCCTAAATGGTTTAGCCCTTATCCTTAAATTATGTCCTCTAGTTCTGTTCTCACCCGCCAAGGGAAACATTCCTTCTGCATCTAGTCTGTCTAGACCTGTCAGAATTTTATACACTTCTATGAGGTCCCCTCTCAATCTTCTAAACTCCAGTGTGTACATCCCTAAACTACATAGTCTCTCCTCATAGGTCAATCCCGCCATTCCTGGTATCAGCCTGGTGAATCGCCGCTGCACCCCCTCCATGGCAAGAACATCTTTCCTCAGATGAGGCAACCAAAACTGTACACAGTACTCGAGGTGTGGTCTCACCAGTGCCCTGTACAGCTGCAGCAAGGTATCCCTGTTCCTGTATTCCAACCCTTTTGCTATGAAGGCCAGCATACCGTTTGCCTTCTTGACCGCCTGATGCACCTGCATGCTCGCCTTCAGTGACTGGTGTACAAGAACACCCAGGTCTCTCTGTACTTCCCCCTCTCCCAATTTATTGCCATTTAAATAATAATTTGCCCTCCCGTTCCTGCACCCAAGGTGGATAACTTCGCACTTGTCCACATTATAGTGCATCTGCCATTTATCCGCCCAATCACCCAGTCTGTCCAAATCGCTCTGGAGCTTCCTGGTCTCCTCCTCTGAGCCCACCCCCCCTCCTAGTTTAGTGTCGTCTGCAAATTTGGAAATGCTGCATCCGACTCCCTGATCCAGGTCATTAATGTAAATTGTGAACAGCTGGGGACCCAGGACAGATCCCTGTGGTACCCCACTTGTTACTGCCTGCCATTCAGAAAATGAGCCGTTTATTCCAACTCTCTGTTTTCTATCTGACAGCCAGTTCTCTATCCACGTCAATACTTTCCCCTTTATCCCATGAGCTTCAATTTTCCATGCTAATCTTTTATGTGGGACCTTATCGAAGGCCTTTTGGAAGTCCAGGTACACCACATCTACTGGCTCTCCCCCATCTATTTTACCAGTTACTCCCTCAAAAAATTCCATTTGCTTTCCTAATTGCTTGCTGTACCTGCATGTTAACTTTCAGTGATTTGTGTACAAGGACACCCAGGTCCCTCTGAATACATACATTTCCCGCTCTCTCACCATTTAAACAATATTCTGCTTTTCTATTTTTCTACCAAAGTGGATAACTTCACATTTCTCCACATTTTATTTCATCTGCCATATTCTTGCCTACTCACTTAACCTGTCTATATCCCTTTGCAGCCTCTTTGCATCCTCCTCCCAACTTACATTCCCACCTAACTTTGTATTGTCAGCAAATTTGGATACATTACACTCGGTCCCTAAGTCATTGGTATAGATTGTAAATAGCTGAGGCCCAAGCACTGATCCTTGCAGTGCCCCACTAGTTATAGCCTGCCAACCTGAAAATGACCCGTTTATTCCTACTCTCTGTTTTCTGTCTGTTAACCAATCCTCAATCCATGCTAATATATTAACCCCAATCCCATGAGCCCTAATTGTATGTACTAACCCCTTGTAAGGCACCTTATCAAATGCGTTTTGAAAATCCAAATACACTACATCCACTGGTTCCCCCTTATCTACCCTGCCAGTTACACCCTCAAAAAACTCTTAGATTTGTCAAACACGATTTCCCTTTCACAAATACGTGTTGACTCTGCCCAGTCATATTATGATTTTCTAAGTGCCCTGTTACCACGTCCCTAATAATAGATTCTAGTATTTTCACTACTACTGATATCAGGCTAACTGTTCTATAGTTCCCTGTTTTCTCTCTCCCTCCTGTCTTGAATAGTGGGGTTATATTTCCTATCTTCTAATTCACGGGGACCGTTCTAGAATCTAGGGAATTCTGGAAGATCAAAACCAATACATCCACTATCTCTGTAGCCACCTCTTTTAAAACCCTAGGATGTAGGCCAACAGGTCCAGGGGATTTGTCAGCTTTTAGTCCCATTAATTTCTCCAGTACTATTTCTTTACTAATACTAAATTCTTTAAGTTCCTCATTCTCACTAGACCCTTGGTTCCCCACTATTTCCGGAATGTTTTTATGTCTTCTTCCGTGCAGACAGAGACAGATACAAAGTATTTGTTTAATATCCCTGTCATTTCCTTATTCCCCATTCCCACGTTTACTTTCACTAATTGCTTCCTTTTTACATACCTATAGAAGCTTTTACAATCTGTTTTTATGTCTCTTGCTAGTTTACTCTCATAGTCTATTTTCTCTTTCTTTATCAATTTCTTGGAAATCCTTTGCTGAATTCTAAAATCCTTCCAATCATTAGGCATTACTACTCTTTTTGGCAACATTATAAGTCTCTTCTTTTAATCTAATACTATCTTTAACTTCTCTTGGTAGCCACGGTTGAATCAATTTTCCCATGTTTTTTTTTATTCCTTAAGGGAATCTATATTAGTTGTGAATAATGAATAGTTTCTTTAAATGTTTGTCATTGCTTATGTACCATCATATCTTTCCCAATCCAACTTAGGCCACGTGCCCCTCATACCTATGTAGTTTGCTTTGTTCAGATTTAGGACCCTAGTTTCGGGCTTAACTAAATCACTCTCAAACTCAATATAAAATTCTATCATATTATAATCACTCTTTAAAAAAGCAGTTAATAAAGCATATGGGATCCTGGGCTTTATAAACAGAGGCATCAAGTATAAAAGCCAGGAAATTATGCTAAACCTATATAAAACACTAGTTCGGCCCCAGCTGGAGTATTGTGTCCAATTCTGGGCACCACATTTTAGGAAGGACGTAAAGGCTTTGGAAAGGGTACAGAAGAGATTTACTAGAATGGTTCCAGGGATGAGGGATTACAGTTACATGGATAGACTTGAGAAGGTGGGTGGTTCTCCTTGGAGCGGGGAAGATTAAGAGGAGATTTGATAGAGGTGCTCAAAATCATGAAGGATTTAGACAGAGTAAATAAAGTGACACTGTTTCCAATGGCTGAAGGTCAATAATAAGAGGGCACGGATTTAAGGTGATTGG
Source organism: Squalus acanthias (assembly GCA_030390025.1). NCBI lineage: Eukaryota > Metazoa > Chordata > Chondrichthyes > Squaliformes > Squalidae > Squalus > Squalus acanthias. Next base: position 52,813,410 of record CM059427.1, read on the forward strand.
CAAAAGAACAAGAGGCGACATGAGGAAAAACTATTTTAGCCTTCAAAAAGGAATTGGATAAATACTTGAAGGAGAACAATTTGCAAGGATATGGGGAAAGAATGGGGGAGTGGGACTAACTGGATTGTTCTACGAAAGAGCCGGCACAGACTTGATGGGCTGAATTGCCTCCTTCTGTGCTGTACTATTCTATGATTCTATGATATGATTCTTCCGCAGAGGCTCCTTTACATCAAGGTTATTAAGTAATCCTGCCTCATTGCACAATACTAGATCTAAAATAGCCTGTTCCCTAGTTGGTTCTTCGACATACTGATCTAGAAAACTATTTTGAGTGCATTCCATGAACTCGTCCTCCACACTATTACTGCAAATTTGGTTTGCCCAGTCTATATGTAGATTAAAGTCCCCCATGATTACTGTATTACCTGTGTTACATGCACCTCTAATTTCCTGATTTATACTTAGAGTGTAAAATTCAGTAGCTATAAACAATGGTAGAAAGGAGTTATCGCTTTAACAAAAATCTAATCTCGGGATGTAAGGAGGATAATCATTCCTGAAAAGCAAAGTTGCAGTGCCAAACAGATGAAAATATTCTCCAATAGGAATGCTACAAGCATTTACTGGGGAGAGGAGTTAAGTCTAGTCTTGGTTTCCCCATTGGCATATTCTGTTCTTGATTTTTTTTCAAATATTTTTAGATGGGAGAAGTAATTAGTAAAATTACAATTATAATTCAAACGGATTTCTTCTAAGAAATTATCCACTATATCCTATCTTGAAGGCATTGATTCCTTGCTGGGACAGTTCCACTACTATCAACTTCCCATTACTAAGTAACTATTCTTCATCTGTGTTTCAGTAAAATTCAACAGAACATTGGGAAGGGGTTTCTTCACAGATGAGCTCAACCCTGTCCACATTTGATGTCAAGATGTGCACTTCCAGCAAGGGGCAATGGATGGTTATCAACAGCTGATTTATCCTATATAATAAAAAAGCTTCTTTTTTTTCTGGCCAATTTTCCCCCCTCCTGAAGGAGTTGAATCCTGATTGTGCTGCAGTTCCACAGGTCCAGTCATCCTCTGATACCTTGTTTAAGTGGTCATTCTTCACTTGTTAACCTTGACAGTGACTAGTGCCAGGCTATTCCATCATGGGAATATCACCACCAAGCCTGCCCCTATGCTCACCCAAAGTCCATGCACATGCACTTCCAGCAGCAATCACTGGATAGTGAGCAGGAATGAAAGCCTTGCCTTATCTGGTATAGACTCTGTCTAGTCCAGGGGCCCTAAAGTCAATTATAGCACCCCTATGTAAGATCTCATTAACTCACCAAAGACCAGGGTTCAAACCTGTAACCTTCCTGGTCTGTATTGCTCAGCTGATTGCTGAATAAACTCTCTGAACCATCTGGGAAGCAATCATGAATTTGGAATCTGTCTTACCTTTTCTGAGCATAAATCTCAAATGTCAACAACAACAACTTGTATTTATATAGCACCTTTAATGTAATAAAACGTCCCAAGGTGCTTCACAAGAGTGTTATAAGACAAAACAAATTTGACCCCGACAAATGTTCTTTACTTTGGAATTCTTTCTGAAACTCTTATTTGCTACATTTTCAATAATTGGTATTTATTTTAATTATAAAAGGGAAGTTTGTTTTAAAAACATGTGAACAGGATGTAATTGGAAGACAAAAAAAAACAATAATGCATCCATGCTGGTGCAACACTATGACAAATCACACTAAGACCGTTTTGCGGAACACCTCCGTTCTGTCCATAAGCGTGACCCCGAGCTTCCAGTTGCCTGTCACTTTAATTCTCCGCTCCACTCCTACTCTGACCTCTCTGTCCTCTGCCTCGTACACTGTTCCAATGAAGCTCAATGTAAGCTTGAGGAACAGCACCTCATCTTTCAATTAGGCACTTTACAGCCTTCTGGACTCAACATCGAGTTGAAAAATTTCAGACCATAACCTCTGCCCCTACTTTTTCACATGGCAGCTGTTGATGATTCTGTCATTCCCATTTACACCTCTTCTAGACTCAGCTTTTGTTTCTTTACTTGTCCCATTACCATCTCCTTTTGCTTCATACCTCTTGTCATTTAATCACTCCTGCCTTCCACCCTATCACAGATCTTCCCTTTTGTTCTCTCCACCTCCTCCCACCTCTTTCCCTGTCTCTGTACTTGCTTAAAATCTGTTACATCTCTAACTTTTTCCAGTTCTGACAAAAGGTCATCGACCTTAACTCTGTTTTTCTCTCTCTCTCCACAGATGCTGCCTGACCTGCTGAGTATTTCCAGCATTCTCTGTTTTTATTTGACACTAATGTACTTCCTGCAATGTCTGAATGTACTTCCAGGGATGGCCCGGGCCGTTTGATTGACAGCTGGTTCCGACGAGCGGCGGGGCCCGGAGTTGCCGGAAATTGCCGAGAGGTGACGAAGGGAGCCGAGCCGAGCGGCGGCCGATCGCCGCAAACAGTTGAAAGGCTGAACTTGTGCGGCGGCCGCGGACGTTATTACCGGGGAGTCACTCGGTGCCTGTGTGGCTGCGGCCCCGCGGGGGTGGTGGGGAGGGGGGGAAAGAGACTGTAAGTAGCGTGTCAGGGTCTTCCGTTTTTTTTGTTTTTAAAAATTTTTTGCTACTCAAGTGTTTTTTATTTTGGGCCCTAAAGCGCCCGCAGACCGCGACCCCCGGATAAATGGGAGTGGGGAAAACTTCACAAAGCGGCAGGTAATGATGCAAACCCGGCTCCTTCTCGGGCTGTTTATTTATTTTTTGGTTTCCCCCCCGCCCCATCTCTTCGCTTTCATCTTAAATAAGCGTCAGATTTTTTTTCCTTCTGGCTTTGGAGAAGAATGTAAACTGTCGGATTAAAAGGCTCGGAAGCCAGTCGAGGATATTAACTGTTGTTTGACCTAAAGAAAAAAAAATTGTTGTGCGAATCCTGTGATGATGTTTCACAGCCAGGGGTGCTTGTTGGTCATTTGTGGCAGCTTCAACAGCAAGTGGCACATCCTTGTCTCTGGGTCACACACACCAGCTCCAAACCTTTATTTAGGGTTTCCTCGGGCGATTGGATAGCGACGAACAAAGAGATTTAGAGGGTAGATTTGTCCCCTTTCCCCCTTCCTCACCCTTTGGCCCAGCTGGGCTGTATTACAGAGCTGACCAAAATTGAATATTTGCTCCAGTACGTAATTCTCCCCCCTCTCCTCCTTTTATAGACACTGAAATCCTTTGAAAAAGTTCCATGTAGTTGAAAATATTTGAACTGTTTCTGATCCACGTTAGGGTTTGTGATTGAAGTGATCTAGCATAGCAAGTAAAGGTTGTAACGCTTCAATCAGGCTTCCCTTGTGTTATTACATTACGTCTTTCTAAACAGATATCTGATGGGAATCAATGTTCATTGAGTGACCAAATTGTGTAATGTCACTGTACCAATGTAACCTGGCAGCCAGCTTGTGGGAATGGCTTTGAATTTGCATATCCAATTGAATAGTGAAAACAAAAGTCCTGTTATCTGATTGGATCTTTTGAATCTCAGAAGGAAGTTCTTTGCTGCCAGGTAATGCTGTTGTAGGGGTGTAGGTGTGAGGCCAGCTGATGAGTTGTTTATGTTTTGTTTTCAGTTTCTCGTTTTCCATGTTTATATGGCACACATTGCCAAGCAAAATAATACTGCTGTAAAAACTGATGTACAACTATGCTTGTTCTAAACGTGCTGCATAAATCTTAGTGTAAGATTGCACTAGTCTATTACTTGATGCCCCGCTACATGGTGATTTAAAGAAATAGGCCATCAAATATGCTTTATGGCAAAACTTTTGCTCACTATGGCCTATTATTTTTAAAGGTTGCACCATGGGGCAGAATCTGATGGACCTTAACTCTGTTGGACCACTTGTCCTTTAGGGAAGGAAACCTGCTGTCCTTGCCTGGTTTGGCTTATATGTGACTCCAGCCCCACACCAATGAGGTTGGTTCTTAAAAAAAAAAAAAAATTGTTGAACTGCTATTGTTCACTCTGAAGTGGCCTAGCAAGCTACTCAATTGTCTCAAATCTGGGCAACTAGGGGTTGGCAATAAATGCAGGCCTTGCCAGCGATGCTCACATCCTGAGAGTGAATAAGAAAAAAAACTGGCCTTGAGATTTGTTTTTTCCCCCTGTGTATGTTGGGAGAGGGTGGCTGTTTGTTTGGAGTGTTTTCATTTAAATTTGTGGTTTAAGTATTGCTATAAATAAAGGGAAAGAAAACTGGTTAATGGTATGAGACACCCACATTAGGAAATTAGAAACTTTTAAAGGTTGTCCTGAAAAAATAAGTCAAAAGAAAAAAATATATATTTATGTATGCGTATGTTTATATGTGTATATGTATGTGTGTGTATGTAACCTGATCTTGAGGTTCTGTAGACTGGATTGCTTGACCTTCTCCTCCGCAACCATTGAATTTTTTTCAGTTTGAAACATATTGCAATTAATTTTTGTTGTCCTTCCAATATAATCATCTTTAATAAGCGATCAGTACCAGGCTGAGAGTTAATTTGTCTTTTAGTTTTGGGGTTCTAATGAGTGCTTGCGTTCAAACATTTCCACACATTTCACAAAACTGTTTGAAACACTTGATTGTATTGTGGTCTAGTAATTTGTCCCCAGTTATTTACAATGTAGTATTGGAAATTGTATGGTATCTAGTGACGTGATGCAGCTTGAATAATGTTTGGAAGTTGTTAGGGAGGTAGCCTTTGGTTCTGTTGTGTTCAGCGAGTTTCAGGAATCTATCCTTGGTCACCTTTTTTAAAAAAAATAAAAAAAATAAATGGGTAACATAAACCCTGCTGCATTGTTCTCTGCAGCATTATAGAATAGCTTCCTACTGCCCTCCAACATCTACCAGCTGTTTTAATTTTACTTACAGTAAAGTGGGGAGGAAACTGGGACCATAACTCCTGTTCAATCAAACAGCCCCGTTATCAGTAGGCCTCAGTTCAAGCCTGTTCGGTCTGTTTTAGAGAAACAGCAGAGGAAGATAAAAGTTACAGGAAGGTAAGGAAAACCCACCACGAGAAGTATCCGTTACTGAGAGGGAAAATGAACCTGAATACGATGATATTTTAAACAAAGCAACAAAAATTGTTGCATGATCTATATAAAATGATTTGGCGGATGCACTGTTAACCAACTGGTTGATTTGATCCCTCTGGAATGGATATTGGTAGTCATTGCTGTCCCTGTAGAAGGAGTTAGAATATAGGTAAGCAGAAATATAGAGGTGTTAGTCCAGCCATGTCAATAATAGCAGAACTGGTGGAAAAACCATTCAATTGGTTTTGGAAGAAACTGAGTACTGAGGACATTAAAAATAATTTATTATGGCAAATTGATAATGGTGGAGTCACAATGTTAATGATTTTGCCACTCTGAGATCTACTTTGAGAAAATAGTAGATCATCTGTATGTGAACATGGAACACATTTACTTAAGTCCTGTTCCCATCTCTTCATTACCATTTCCTTTGGTATTTTTTAATGCTTTTCTGAAAAAAGTTCCACAAGTTGATGTGGAGTCATCTTGAGAGTTCAGATGGATATCTGCTGTTACCTCTGCTTAATCTTTTAAGGCATAATCCTGACCCCCCTCGTGGAGAAATCATGGTGAAACCAAGGCCTAAGATGACTCCTACCTGATCCTATCAGTTACTGCATTTTGAAGCTAGCATTTTTTTTCCTCCTCCATACCTCCTTCAGATACATCTCTTACCAGAGCCTTCATGCTTGTTAAAAAATACATATATTTGGACCTTGGATGATGCTGGCTGTATTCATAGGTGCTAAAGCAACATTGTTAGCCATTTTTCCCCTCTATTTTGTTAATGTGTCTGGAGAGCTCCAGCCTGGTTCGGGTGTCGTGGGATAGAGATATTGAACATCACTTGGAAGAGGGGGAGTGATAAGAAATTCATAATGTACCTCTGTGTCTACTCCTAATTGGCTCTGACAGAGACAAAGAAAGATTCCTCCCCTCCATTCTCTGGAATCACCACTGTGTGTGATGCTAAGTGCATAAAAACACAGGCTAACTCCTGATTTTGGTAGAGATCAATTGATATTTTGAGTGAATGCAATAGTGCATGCGTGCAGCTTCTTGGTACTGGCTTATTGAGAACTTTGCATTTTAGTTTGTTTATTTTTGTATTGCTTCAAACCTTTTGATTTAAAAAAAAACACATCTCCTTTGACGCTAATTTATTGGAGGTATTTGATGTGAAACTGTGGTAGTGATCAGTCATGTGATGCATCATGGGCTTTCAATTTGTGTGCCACCACCCTATAATTTTGAAGTCTGAAGAATTCTTCTGATGTGTGTGAACTCTGAAACCTATGAATTACAACCAGTAACTATCATTTCATGGGGGCAAATGCCAGAAGTACATTATAAAATGTTAGAGATAAAGATGGCAGCTCTGTTGATTCCCTAACTAAATCTGACCAGAAACTTGGAACCTATGCAAGTTAATTATGTACACTGTAAACAGCATGTTTCTCCCTTGATATGATTCATATCTGATTCCTTTAAGGCTTGAAGGATGGATATGCTGTCTTTAAAATAATCAGATTGGCATTTACGAAGGTTTTGAATACCTTTGCTGTGAATGATAGTTCACCACATTGAACTTGCAGACAAAATTCTGTGATCTACAAAGTGAATTCCCACGTGTAATTAAAACATGAAAAGAATTTTTCATGACTGGATAAGAGTATTACAACATTGATGGCACACTTCTGATGTTCTTTCACTTCTGATAAAAGACTAGCCAGAACTTGGTTGCACTTTGCAAATGTAGCTCTGTCACTAATAGAAAGAAAAGAAAGAACTTGCATTTATATAGCGCCTTTCACAACCACAGGACGACCCACAGCGCTTTACAGCCATTGGAAGTACTTTTGAGGTGTAGTCGCTATTGTAATGTAAGAAACGCGGCAGCTGATTTGCACACAGCAAGTTCCCACAAACAGCAATGGACATCTGTGGTGTCACCTTCTTTGTTGGAGTGAATTGGACTGCTGAGGCTGCCTACGTGTGAGAATGTTGAGATAGGAACAGGAAACCAGGCAGAGACATTAGATGGAGTATGGGGGCCTAGAGCACTAAGTTGCTTTAACTATTGGAATTGATTTTTTAATGAAATTAACCTTTTTGGGGTGGTGGGTCAAAATGTATGTATTTTGTGGAAGGGATCTCTTAAAAGCAAAATTGGCAACAGAGGAGAGGGTTTAAAAAAAAATCAAGATTTTCAACATATGCACTTTATGGATGGCATCAAAGCTAGTGGATATTTCATAAGGTATGTCACAAGAAACTTACTTAGAATTACATGGACTGTACTGCACAGAGACAGGCCATTTGACTCAACAGGTCCATGCTGTGCCACACTGGCCTCCTCCCACCCCTCTTCATCTAACCCTATCAGCATAACCTTCAATTCCTTTCTATCATGTGTTTATCTAGCTTCTTCTTGAATGCATCTATGCTATTTGCCTCAACTACTCCTTGTGACTAAAACAAAAGCTCAAGATGAAGTTGTAATTTGGGTTATTAATTTGCCAGATAATACGGTGGGAAAACTGAAGTTAGTCATAATTCTAATAGGAAAGCTTTGATGGTTGGAGTTCTCTAGGCTGCAAAGCTGCGACCCTCCTTTCTAATGCTTGTTCATGATCACTTATGAAGGCACTAAAATGAACAATGAATGGCAAATGTCAGTTAATAGTCAATAGTACAAGATAATACATATGATTAAAAATAACATATGATTGAAATGTAGCAGGCAAAATGTTTGATAGTACTTAGTGATGAAATTTTGAAAGTAAAGATACATTGTATGGCAGAAATTGCCAAGGCAAATAATGTTGGAGTACTTGAATCAATGCATCGTGTGTACTTCCAAGATGTTCTAATAAATGTTGGGGCCGTGTTTGCAGTATTTTGTTTCGTTTTGATTGTAGTACCTGTAGTAAAACAGGCTATGGAATGAGCTCAAAGGGCAATATTGTACAACACTTTTAAGAAGTTGTAGAGAGAGACAAAAAGGCTATTCTATTCTATGGGAGGATGTATAAATGATTGACGATTTTAAACTTATGAAGCAAATTGATGGGGTGGCTGTCAAAGTTGTCGAAACCATGAGACAATGAGTGGGAGGAGGGGGCATGATTATGAACTAAGGAAATGTTGATCTGACTAACTTCAAGAAGCACCTATTTCAATAAGGAAGGAAATGAAAACCATCTGAGTGCGTTCTATACGTGGACCACGTGTTGTAACAATATTACATAGTATTTACAGCACAGAAACAGGCTATTCGACCCAACAGGTCCATGCCGGTGTTTATGCTCCACTCGAGACAATATGTATGCAGCAAATTACTTTTTCATGTTTCCAAATTTGTATGCTCTTAGTCAGGGAGGGTAATTTGGCAGGGATTGATATATCATTGTGTTTGGGAGGAGGGTTTGAATTGTATTAAAACTGCAGTATTCCTGCATTTTTTTTCTCCACCCTCATTTACTTTAATCTAGATCCCTCTGAATTTGCAGTGTGCTCCATTCTCTCTGGTCCAATCCTGACATCATTAAACTCACTGACAAAGGGGACACTTGTATGGTAGAAAGACCTCTATCTAGCTATGGCTGAAGGTCAACTCTCTAACAATACCTATCTCCCTTCCTTGGACCACAAATCCACAACTGAATATTAAGTTATCCTTTCTCAGATGAGTACTGACTTCCTTCTCTCTCTCTCTCTTTCCCCCCCCCCCACCCCCAGGCCTCCAAACTCATGGGGGCGGGTGAGTTTTATTCCCAAGAAATGGGTGGGTTTGGGAGGTTTAAATTTTAAAAATCTGAATTCCGACCCCACCTGCCTCCAACTTGCCCATTTCTGGTTTTAATGGAGGCCGGACGGGGGTGGGGCAGGCGGCCAACCCGCTCCCAGAGGCTGGTTGGCACTTTAAATATTGTAATGGGGCTGCGTGCTTCATTTTGAATCTCTATTTTAAATTTAACTGTGGGTGGGTGGGTTTCCCAAGCCTCTGGGAACCCGGCAGCTAAAGGGAGGCGTGGACTGCTGGATCCAGGAGATGTGCTTTTTCACTTACCTGCTGGATCCAGTGTTCTTGCCTCGCCAGCCCCTCGTCCACCAAGCAATCGGTCACCCCACCCCACCACGAGCCCTCCGATTGCCCCCTCCGGCCTTCGCCCCCGGTGTCTGGCCACCCCCATCTTCCATCTGACTGGCTATGGGTGGGAAACTGAGAAGCTAAATGTTAACCAGGCCCTGCTGTTAAATTCGGCAGGGCCTGAGCCGCATTGAAGCCCCCGCTTCCCCCCACCCGCCTCCAAGATAAAATTCCGGCCACAGCTTCACAAACCTGCGCAGCCTGGTTCTACCTGATCCCCAAGATACACAAACAGGATTGTCCTGGTAGATCAATTGTTTCAGCCATCTTCTGTCTCATCAAGCTAATTTCCTCTTGAAGTCCAGTCCCTACCCACTACATCTGTAACAATTCTGATACCGTCTAACACTTTAACAAATTCTAGTCCTAACCTTCTCCTTTTTTTCTATAGCCCTACACTCCCTTTGCACCTATATTGCTCATCAGACGGCGTGTGGGCTCTCTGCTGCTTCCTTGAGAAGTGGCCGAACCAGTCCCCACCTTCCACCACCCTCTTCCACCTTGCTGAACTTATTCTTACCTTAAACAACTTTTCCTTTAACTCTACTCACTGCCTCCAGATAAAAGGTATTGCCACGTGAACCTGCATGGGTCCGAACTAATGTTCCCCTAATTTTTTCGGGGGTATGCGGTCCCTTTAACGGGCTGCGTGGCCTATTCAAAGTTTTGTGCATGCTCGTTAAAGGGACCGCACTGGGCTGTGCGGGATTGGCAGGCAGCTGCGCAGCGTAGAGGGAGCGTTGGTCTGAGCTATGCCTGTCTTTTTGTAGGATATGTTGTTCCAATCCTACTCGGGTCCCCTCACTGACATCTTTTTCTGTTACATTAATGACTGTTGGTCCTGTTTCCTAAAGTTGCCCTGATCTACAGAACTTCATTAACTATGCTTTAAATTTTCCCTTCCCTTTACATGGCCCATCTCTGACTCTTCCCATCCTTTCCTGGACTTCTTTCTCTATCTTGGGGTACTAATACAAGCTCATGACTCCCACTGGATGATTCTTTTTCCCATCCTTCTCTATTTTTCTTCCAGTTTGTCTGTCTTCCTCGCATTTCCTCTGGTGATGGCCCCTTCCACATCTGAACTTCTGAAGTGCCCTCCTTGTTCCTTTGCTGAGGATTCCCCTATGCTGCGATAAACCAATATCTATTTCCCAAACTTCAGAGCGGGACTGTGATGTTGGAGGTGCAGTCTTTCAGATGAGCTGTTGAATCTGTCCTCTCGGGTGGACGTTAAAGATTCTCTGGCATTATTTGAAGAAGAGCAGGGAAGTTCTCCTGGTGTCTTGGCCAACATGTATCCTTCAACCAACACCACTGAAAAAACAGATTATTCAGGCATTTATCTCGTTGCTGTTTGTAGGACTAAAGCAGCTGTTGTTACTGTTGTAATGTAGGGAAACACAACACTTCAAAAGTGCTTTGGAATGTCCTAAGGATGTGAAAGGTATTCTATAAATGCAAGTTATCAAGTTATTTTCTTGCTTTCTTCTACTATCACCCTTTGCCCCCCACTCTTAAACTGTGATGGATTATTCCTTGTCCTTGCATTCAACAGGCCATTTTCCACATTGTCATGACTTCCAGATTAATTTCACCACCAAACACATCCCTTCTGTTTCTGTTTTTCCATTGGGACCATTCCCTCTGTGATACCCTGGTTTGCTCTTCCACCATCCCTACCACCTGTTGTCCTTCTGCTATATTCCCGTGTCCGCACAGGAGTTGCATCACTTGTCCATTCACCTCCTCCCACCCTACTATTCAGAGCTCCAAACTGTCCTTCTGGGTGAGACAGCGATTTATATGTACTTCAACCTAGAGTACTGCATCTAATGCTCACGGTCTCCTTGATATTGCTGAACTCCTCTGTTCTATCTGCAGGTGTGAGCCTGAGCTCCATGTCACTTGCCACTTCAAATCCTTGTCCCCATGTGACCTTTCTGTCTTTGGTCTTCTGCACAGTTCCACTGAAGCTGAACACAAGCTTGAGGAACAGCAGCTTATTTTTCTCTTCGGCACTTTGCAACACTCTGGACTTAATATTAACTTTTAATGCCAGCATGGACTGGTTGGGCCAGATGGCCTGTTTCTGTGCTGTATATTCTATGTAATAACTTCAGACCTTGACTTTAGCTTCCACTTTCTCTCTGTAGAAGATGTTGGTAGTGTGGGATGAGTGTGTTGGCGTTTTGTGGGGGGGGTGAAATGGGTTGGCACTTGGGGTTATGGGCCCTCTGTCAGAACACCTTGCTGGCAGGGCAGGCTGTTCCTTTGCTGCTGACCTGGGAGAAGAAAAATGCAGGCTCCTGCCCACTGAAGCCTGCTGCGTTTGCCAGTTCTTCCTGCTTCTACTTCTACCTGCCTTATTCCCTCACTGCCCCCCACTGTCTCATCTATTCACAAGTTTTCTGTGTCTCATATGTCTTTAATTTCTCTCATTATGCTTCCGATCGTCTCATTAATATTTAATTATCTCCTGTTTTCCATTTAAGCACTCTTTCTGCCTCTTTTTTTCCCCTGCATGCTGTGTGTGTGTGTTTGTTTCCCTTCCTCTTCTTTGTTCCATTTTTAAATGCTTTTTTATCAGTAATTACTTCCAGTTCTGAAGGGTCTACATCTGAAACGTTAATGCATCTGTTCTCGCCACTGATGCTGAATGACCTGCTAAATGTTTCCAGCATTTTTGTTTTTTTGTTTTTTTTTATAGCTGTGTAATATGCAGAGAGAATTTTTTTTTTAATAGGGTAGTTTGTTTTGAAATATGATGCTTTTATATCCTGTGGGATTTTCTTTCTCTGTCCCACCACCACCCCCAAGGTCCCACTGTTAGTTGCTTGGATCATGAGAGATTTTTCTATTTTTGTTTTGTGGGTCTACCAATATTTTTATATTCCTGCTTTCTCAGTTTTCCCAGTAATTTAAAATTACTCCTGCTGTACTGAGTTATAGTAATCCAACATAAATCACAGAATCCCCACAGTGCAGATAGAGGCCATTTCGGCCTATCGAGCCTGCACCGACACATATCCCACCCTATCCCCGTAACCCCACGTATTTAATCCCCCCAACACTAAGGGTCAATTTATCATAGCCAAATCAACCTAACCCGCACATCTTTGGACTGTGGGAGGAAACTGGAGCACCCGGAGGAAACCCACGCAGACACGGGGAGAATGTGCAAACTCCACACAGACAGTCACCCGAGGCCGGATTCGAACCCGGGTCCCTGGCGCTGTGAGGCAACAGTGCTAACCACTATGCCACCGTGTTGCCCTTTTTTACCGTTTTTAAATTGTGTGGCTCTCCACTTCTTAACCTCCAGAATGGCAAGGATGAGAATTTTAAAATCGAGGCGTCGTTGAACTGGGAGCCAGTGTAGGTCAGCGAGCATGGGTGATTGGTAAACGGGACTTGGTGCGAGTTAGGATACTGGCAGCAGAGTTTTGGATGAGCTTAAGTTTATGGAGGGTGGAAGATGTGAGGCCGGCCAAGGGTGCGTTGGAATAGTCAAGTCTAGAGGTACCAAAGGCATGGATGAGCTGAGGCAGGGGTAGAATTGGGCGATGTTACGGAGGTGGAAGTAGGTGGTCTTGGTGATGGCGCAGGTATGTCGTTGGAAGTTCATCTCGAGGTGAGATACGACACCACGGTTACGAACAGTCTGGTTCAGCCTCAGACAGTTGCCAGGCAGTGGGATGGAGTCGGTGGCTAGGGAACGGAGTTTGTGTTGGGACCGAAGACAATGGCTTCGGTCTTCCCGATATTTAGTTGGAGGAAGTTTCTGCTCATCTAGTACTGGATGTCAGACAAGCTGTGTGACAATTTAGAGACAGTGGAGAGAACGAGAGAGGTGGTGGTGAGGTAGAGCTGGGTGTCGTCAGCGTCCTTGTGAAACCTGACATGTTTTCAGATGACGTCGCCAAGGGGCAGCATTTAGATGAGAACTAGGAGGGGGCCAAGGATAGATCCTTGGGGGACAGGTGTCCTTGTTTTCAAATCCCACCATGGCCTCACCCCATCATGGCTCTATAATCTCCTCCAGCCCCACAACCCTCCGAGATATCTGCGCTCCTCCAATTCAGGCCTCTTGAACAACCCCGATTTTAATCGCTCCACCATTGTCGGCCGTGCCTTCAGCTGCTGAGGCCCTGAGCTCTGGAATTCCCTCACTAAACCTCTCTACCTCTCCCCCCTCCTTTAAGACGCTTCTTAAAACCTACCTCTCTTCTGTCCTAATATCCCCTTAAGTGGCTTGGTGTCAAATTTTGTTTGATAATACTCCTGTGAAGTGCCTTGGGATAATTTACTACGTTAAAGGCACTATACAAATACAAGTTGTTGGTGTTTCTCCGGTGTACTGGGAGTTGATTCAGACTCTTCCATGATGAGTAGTCATAAAAATTTTAAAGATTTTGCATTAATTTATCAAAGGAGTATTGATAATTTGACGGAGATACTCAGCAGGCCAGGCAGCATCTGTGAAGAGAGAAACAGAGTTAACGTTTCCGGTCGATGACCTTTTGTCAGAACTGGGAAAAAAGCAGGAAATGGAACAGATTTTTAAGCAAGTGTAGGGGCTGGGAAATGGGGGAGGGGATGAAAGAACAAAAGGGAAGGTCTGTGATAGGATAGAAGGCAGGAGAGGTTAAGAGACATTGAGATATTCAAGGCAAAAGGAGATGGTAATGGGAGAAGTTAAGAAACAAAGGATGGCTCGAGATGAAGTGTAAATTGCGCTGGCAGAATGAAAGACAGCTGACATGTGGGAGAGAAGAAAAGACACAAACAAAAGGTGTGGATAAAAAATATATATAGGATAGGGGCCGAGGTTATAATCTGAAATTGTTGAACTCGATGTTGAGTCCAGAAGGCTGTAAAGTGCCTAATCCAGGGCCCCAAACACCCCTTCCAGGTGAAACAGCGATTTATTTGTACTTCTTGCAATTTAGTATACTGTATTCGCCTTCTGGACTCAACATCGAGTTCAAGAAAGGGTGTAAGGACAATCCTAGTAACTACAGGCCGGTCAGTTTAACATCAGTGGTAGGTAAAGTTTTAGAAACAATAATCAAGAAAAAATTAACGGGCATTTGGAGTAGTTTAAGCTAATTAAGGAGAGCCAACACGGGTTTGTAAAAGGAAGATCATGTTTCACTAATCTAATTGAATTTTTTGATGAAGTAACAGAGGGAATGCGATGGATGTTGTCTACATGGATTTTAGGAAGGCGTTTGACAAAGTACCACATAGAAGGCTGGTTAACAAAATTGAGGCTCATGGAATAGGTGGGTCAGTGGCAGCTTGGATAAGGAATTGGCTTCAGGACAGAAAACAGCAAGTTGTGGTAAATGGCTGTTTTTCAGACTGGAGGATGGTAGACAGTGGTGTTCCCCAAGGGTCAGTGCTGGGGTCACTGCTTTTTTTGATGTATATAAATGACCTGGATATTGGAATACAGAGTAGAATTTCTAAATTTGCCGATGACACCAAACTTGGGGGTGTGGCAAACAGTGATGATATCAATCGACTGCAACAGGACATACAAAGGCTAGCAGAATGGGCAGACAAGTGGCAGATGGAATTTAACAGAGAAGTGTGAGGTGATGCATTTTGGCAGAAGGAACAGGGAGAGGCAATATACACTTAATGGCACAGTTTTAAAGAGTGTGCAGGGACAGAGGAACCTGGGAGTTAATGTGCATAGGTCCCTGAAGGTTGCAGGATATATTGAGAGAGTGGTTAACAAAGCATATGGGATCTTGGGCTTCATAAATAGAGGTATTGAGTACAAAAGTAGAGCGGTTATGCTGAACCTTTATAAAGTGCTGGTTAGGCCACAACTGGAGTATGGACCATGTACAGCAGGCACCTCAAAGCACTGGAGAGGTACCACCAACACTAGTTCCGCAAGATCCTGCAAATCCATTGGCAGGATAGGCGCACCAACGTCAGTGTTCTCGCTCAGGCCAGTATCGAAGCTTTGACCACGCTCGATCAGCTCCGATGGGCGGGTCACATCGTCCGCATGCCCGATACGAGACTCCCAAAACAAGCGCTCTACTCGGAGCTCCGACACGTCAAGAGAGCCCCAGGTGGGCAGAGGAAACGCTTCAAGGACACCCTTAAAGCCTCCTTGGAAAAAGTGCAACATCCCCACTGGCACCTGGGAATCCCTGGCCCAAGACCGCACAAAATGGAGGAGAAGCATCCGGGAAGGCACTGAACACCTCGAGTCTCTTCGCCGGGAGCAAGCAGAAGCAGCGTAAGGAGCGCACGTCAACCCAAGCACCCCACCCACCCGCCCCTTCAACCACCGTCTGCCCCACCTGTGACAGAGACTGTAGGTCCCGCATTGGTCTCATCAGTCACCTGAGAACTCATTTTAAATGTGGAAGCAAGTCATCCTCGGTTCTGAGGGACTGCCGGAGAAGGAGCAGGAGAAGAAGATTGCGTCCAATTCTGGTCACCACACTTTAGGAAGGATGTGAAGGCCCTTGAGAGGGTGCAGAGAAGATTTACCAGAATGGTTCCGGGGCTGGGGGATCTTAGCTACAAGGACAGGTTGGAGAATCTGCATTTGTTTTCATTAGAGCAAAGGCGGTTGAGGGGTGATTTGATAGAGATGTACAAGATTATGAGGGGTTTGGATAGGCTAGACGGGGAAAGGCTGTTCCCACTAGTTGATGGTGCAAAGATTAGGGGACACAGATTTAAGGTTTTGGGCAAGAGATACAGGGGGGATGTGAGGAAAACTTTTTTACGCAGCAAGTGGTGAGGACCTGGAACTCGCTGCCGACGGAAGTGGTGGAAGCGGAGACGCTCAATGTTTTCAAGGGGAGACTGGATAGACACTTGAGGGAAATAAACTTGCAGGGCTACGGGGATAGAGCGGGGGAATGGGACTGACTGGATTGCTCTACAGAGAGCTGGCACGGACTCGATGGGCCAAATGGCCTCCTTCTGTGCCGTTGTGACTCTATGACTATAACTTTGTCATCTCTTCTCATGAACTACTTTTTGCTTATTAAGCCTTTCTACCTGTTTGTTTATTTTAACTAGATCGACAGGTTCTGTGCTTTAAAACTCAAGTGCTATAATCCCTACTTCCCAAGAACTTGCTGTAACTAGTAACTTATGCAAATGCACAGTATGTTTCTTGCCATTTCTGAATGCTGCCTCTGTTGCATGTTTCCCTACTAAACTGCCATGCAGCCTTTGACCCCTGTCTCTCTACTACTCCTTTCTCCAGTCCTACCCCACGCCCTAGCTCCTACCTGTGCCGAGCTTAGTTTGGTTATGGAAAATCCAAACTTAAACAAATTGAATTTTATTCAAAGCAGTGGTGTCATGGATCCAAATGGCTAAGTAATTGACAAGAGAATTATAGACTTGATTTTTATTTTGGTTTTTTTCCCAGCATATACAAATTGAGTGGATTTGTATTGTGAACCCTGAAAGGTTTTTTTTTGGTGATTGTAAACATGTTCTGAGATGTGCTGTGCAGGAAATCCTCTGGATTTCATTGATCATTTTCACATTGTTAGTGGGGCATAGTGAAGCCTGAGGGCTTTGTTGTTAAAAATAAATCTGTTGGACTATAACCTGGTGTTGTGCGACTTCTCATTTTTGTCCACCCCAGTCCAACGCCTGTCAAAACATAGCAGTAGAATGAAAAGCAGGATAGGTGAGAAATGGGAGGGGAGAGAATGAAAGTTTCACACTCCAGGCTATTGTGTAATCACTTATTTGGAAATTTATTTTCTTGATACCAGAATGTAATTCTTGCTGAATATTTGAAAAAGAAAGGACTTGCATTTATATAGCGCTTTTCATGACCTCAGGATGTCCCAAAATGCTTTACAGCTAATTAAGTACCTTTTTGAAGTGTAGTCACTGTTGTAATGTGTGAAACATGGCAGCCAATTTGGACATAGCAAGCTCCCACAAACAGCAATGTTATAATGACCAGATAACTTGCAAGCTATTCTTGCTCAAGAACAGAAACTTGCCAGTTAAAATGGTCGAAATTTTAAAAGTAAAACAAAAGTTGCAATTCATTGTCTGGAAATATAAAATGTAAAAGGTAGGGATGAAGAGCAGAAAATGGCAAATGCTGGAAATCCAAAATAAAAATAAAGTGCTGGAAACACACCGGCAAGTCAGTGAGCTTCTGTGGAGTGAGTAGATAAGTTGATGTTTTAGGCAGGGTCCTTGAGGACTTGCTGGTTTTATTTATTGGCCCAGCTATTCCGATCCCTACGGGTGGGTACGCGCTGTGTACCCACCCGTAGGGACAACAGAAATGCCGGTTTCAGGCATGCGCTGAAAACCGGCATTTCCGATCTATCAAGAATGGTCTTGACCGATCCTCTGGCTGCCTTGGAGAAGGGCCTCTGCGGGCAGATAGTTCCGCTTTTTGGAGACCCTCCGCCCGCAGAAAACCCTTACAATTCTTAGGCCTGGTAAAAGCAGGCGTATGGCCTACTTTTACCAGGATAAGAGTTGGAAAAAAAAAAGTAAAACAAAAAAATTTCCACTGATTTATCATTTAAAAATACTTTAAAAAGGTAAGTTTATTTTTAGCCCCGTAAAAAAACTTTAATTTTTTTCAAAAAATTAAATTTTTGTTTAAAATATTTAATTTATTGTAATTTCAACTCATTTTAAAAATGTGATTTAAAAAAAATAATAATTTAAAGTTTTACTATGTTTTGGGGGTGATCTCCATTCATATATTTGACAGGTCTTCCTGTCAAGTGTATGAAGGGAGATTACCTTCTTTGATTGGCTCCCCATGGCCCACGTGATCCCAGGGAGGCCTGCGATTGGAAAATACGGGCCAATATATATATATACATACACACATATACTTCCCACATGTTGTTTAGCAGGGAGTGAACCTTTGGCTTTGTGGTAGCATTCCCACCACTGATTGTCAGCATTGCAGTTGGCAATATAACTGTTGTGATTATATGGGGGTTGTAATCTGAGTTTAGTTGTTTACTTGTGCAATGTTTGGTTATCGTACCTCTGAGTAGTAAATAATTGAGTGATTACTTGCCCCATATCATAGAATCATAGGATCTTTCAGCACAGAAGGAGGCCATTCAGCCTATCGTGGCTGTTTGAAAGCTATCCAATTAGTCTCACTCTTTCCCAGTAGCCCTGCAGATTTTTCCTTTTCAAATATATATCCAATTCCCCTTTTGAAAGTTACAATTGAATCTGCTTCCACCACCCTTTTAGTCAATGCATTCCAGATCATAACCACGCGCTGTCTAAAATAAAATTCTCCTTATTTCCCCTCTGGTTCTTCTTGGCAATTATTTTAAATCTGTGTCCTCTGGTTATTGACCCACCTTCCAGTGGAAATAGTTTCTCCTTATTTACTCGATCAAAACATCTCATAATTTTGAACACCTCTGTTAAATCTCCTATTGGCCTTCTCTGCTCTAAGGAGAACAATCTCAGTTTCTCTAGTCTCTCCACATAACTAAAGTCCTTCATTCCTGGTATCATTCTGGTATATCTCCGATCTTCTCAAAGACTTTGCCATCCTCTATATAAAGTATGGTGCTCAGAATGAGATATAATACTCTAGCTTGAGCCTAAAGCAGTAATAATATAAAGGTTTAGCATAAGTTCCTTGCTTTTGTACTCTATACCTCTATTTATAAAGCCAAGGTTCCCATATGCCTCCACAGTGATTCTACATGCCATACTTATCAAACTTGAAGAGCCTCTGCAGTTGAAGTGAATATTCTTGATCGTTTATCTGTAAAATACGTCCCTCTAAAAGGCTAGTATCAAGCCGAGTTAATTCTTTCTCTTTTACTCTCTGTTCCGTTATTGAGATTGCAAACGAGCTGTCGCTGACACTTGTGAATAACTGTGGCACTGTTTTGTGTTTTGGAATGCTGTACAACTGGATAGTCTCGTGATAAAATTAAGTGACATGCTAACTAGTGATGGATTATTTTCATGTGAAATTTGGTTAATCACTAAGTGTTTCAATCACTGAATGTTAAGTTTCTTTTTGTCTAAGTTTTCCTCTGATGAAAGTGATGATTCATCCTCAGTGTCGATCTTTGGCTACTAGAAACATGCCAGTGGTTCACTCAACTAATCATTCTTTGAGACGGCCTGGGCAGTGGTTGTCAATGAGCTATTCTACCACAAGGGGCATGACAGCTAATTCTCGGTGTGGACCTCACCCGATGTTCTAATGCATGTATATCTGGCAGAAATCACTACCTTGCAATCTGAAGGCAGAATCTTGGACAATTTTTCCCATCCCTAATGTAAGGATGATGGTGTATCATTACTCCCCTGATTGAGATGGGTTAAGCAAACATAGATCAGGCATCAAAACTAGGACCTTATTGATGTGTATGGCACATTACTCAGTGCATGTATCTACTGAACCATTGGGGAAAACCTGAATGTTAAACTTAAGTGCAAATAGCTGCTACAGGTAGGGCACAGATTTGTCGATGTGGTGAATTAAAATTAACTGTACTGTGGATAAGGCTGGTGTTTCTGGCTGTGATCATCCACATATACTTTTGTGTAGAGGATAGTACTCTAGTTATTTCCCCACAAGGAGAAAATATTGGAATGACAGTCATTCTAGCAGTTCTTGTACCTCTTCTGACAGCTGTTTATGAATGATACTCTGCATCCATATGTCACTACCCATACTTTATATTCCTCTTACTCCAGGTTACTGCTTGTTTCCCAATTCCTCTGCTCCACCATCAAAGACTAAGCTTGCAGCCACTATGCCCTTGCACTCTGGAATTTTCTGCCCAGACCACCACTTGTTACCTCTCTCCCTGCCCCCTTAGAAACTCATCTCTTCAACCATTTCCCTGCTGTCCATTCTCTCCCCCTCACCCACCGACCAGTTTCCTCCTTGTTCTGCATGGTGCCCAAGTGTTGGTGATTCAAAGCTATGTTGATTAATGCTTTGGAATAGGTTGTCCTCTCATCCAGGAAGGGTGCTTGGGGGTGAAATCAAAAGGAAAAGGGATAAAATAGTTTTATTATGTAGAAGAAAAAAGTACAACTCTTTCTCATGCCCACTGCCTAAGTATTGTAACTGCGTAAGTGGAAAAATGTGTTTGTCTTCCCCATGCAATTGCAGACATAGCACCTCATTAGTATTAGTCAAGAGGAGAATTATGGAAATAAAGCAGCAATGCAAAAATATTGTTACTAGGAAACCATGGAAGCATGAAAACGTTCTGGAGCCAGTGCTGTGGGGAGTGGCTGGGTCCAATCTGTTCTTTGTGTAATGTAGAGCTATAAAACAAGAATAAACTGGGCTTAGGCATAAAGTGTTTTTCCCACTCGAAATAGTTAAAATGTAAAATAGGGCCAGAGGGCACCCTGGCTGACAACCTGTTCCATTTACTATACTCTTGTCATCAGATATCATGACTTTATATTTTCTTTTCTCCCAAAAGATCACAGATGAACACAGATAAGAAAGCCCATTCGGCCCATCTTGGCTCATTCTTGTATAAACACCCTACAATCCCCCTACCCATACCACAACATCGAATTGTTAAATGATTGCAGAATTTATAAGTTCATTATCCTACCCAGACACAGCCAAGATCAGCAACTCGAGTACAAAGGCTCGCTTATTCAAACCTTCATTCTGATTGTCTTTGGGGTCAAGGTGGCTGAAGGGAGGATTCCAAGTAGGTCAGAGTTGAAAGAACAGAGGGTGCCTGCTGGCATAACGGGCTGCCAAGGTTGTCGAGGCAGGGTCATGGAGGGACTTGTAGGTATGGATAATGGTCTTGAATTTGATATGTTGCAAGATGGGTAACCAATGGATGTTGGTGATGACATGGTAATAGGATGAGGCGTTTAGTCTGGAATAGGAAAGTGGTGAGTTTAGGTAGAGTGGAACTTGCGAGGCGTTGGAGTAGGTGAGCTTGCTAATTAAGGATGTGACAGAAATAAATTATTTTTGTCTATGGTGCTTCATATTGTTGGCTTTTTTTCTGACCTGGTGCATACAGGATTTAAAAACTGGGTTCGCGAACAGAAAATAGGACAGCTTGTTTTGACACAATAGCCCAAGAACATGTGTTATGTTTTCAACAGGTATCCACGGGAGGGCCCAAGCCATTCAATTCAAGTATAAGAATCCTGTGGGTTTTATTTGAATATATGTTGATCAGCCGTTCTACTGGATATATGTATTTAAATTTTGTTCTGGTCAGGTTTTGAAAAGGTATCTTGGCCTGACTAGTCCATCTGAAGCCATTGGAGAGCTATGTATAAACTAGTAAGACTCTGTGGAAGGTCAACAGTGCACTGCTGGTTAAGTCGCCTACCTTGAGGCAGGCCCAATTTATAGTGAGTTTGGTGCAGTAGACAACTTAATTATAGAAGGGATAGTTAAGGCTGTAATTACTGTAAATTTAGTGTTCATTGCTACATTTCACTTGCCCATTTACTAGTTAATAAATTTGTTTGGCAGTTTATAGCCTAAGTCACAGTCTAGTGAAGTGTTTATTCTGCCACCTTCTGAAGTTGAGGTAGATGACATAGGACCACATACACGCAGTGAAATACAGTGACGGGGGTTTTCTGTTCCACTCCTGGATTCATTACCAATTACTTGGATATGGGGCATTCTGGTTAGTAGAGAGTGAGGGCTTACTTGTTGAGTAATTTGAGATGCTGAACCTGAGAAAACTACCTAGAGTAAAACCCCAATAAAAGTTTCAGTGGCATTGAGGGTGATGTAGCACGATAGCTATGTTGCTGTACACCAAAAAATTTACTTTTCTGTAATCATGATGCTGTTTTCCTTTGAGAAACTGACAGTCTTTTAGCAGGTAGGACAGAAGGTCCTGGGAGTGCATTGATAATTGCAAGGCTTAACCCCCACAGGAAAGTTTGAAAACCACTGCAGTAGTGAAAGATTTGCTTTTATGTAGTACAATCCAACCTCTGCCATCCAAAATGTCTGAAAATGACCACTGCACCATTTCCCAGAATGTGCACAGATGGGCTTCCAGCTGCTACATTAGTTTGTCTGTTTTTTATGTTACAGCTAATTGCATTACATCGTAGTAAAGTGCAGCTTTGTTGCTGGCTATTAAAAACAGACTCATTGAGTTTTATTTACTTGATTTTGGCAGTTAACTGGGATTGGCCTGGGGTTACTAAATGTACTGTGCGAAATGTAGTACAGTATTTTGGAAAATGGATGTATGATTGAAAAATTGCTAGCTTGAGAGGGCTGAGGGATGGGGGAAATAACTCTTTTATATGAACAGATTATGCAAATCAGAGTTTGGAAGTAATGATTCGAAACGACTCATTGCATTCATGATCTGGAGTCACTCTTGAGTTCCTTGATCTTTTTGAGACAGTGGTGGTTAGTTGCACGCAGTCTGAAGTGCTCAAAATGTAATCCTTTCCGCTAGGATTTTCACACTTAATAAATTTAAGTATCTTTTGTTACAACTTTTTTCATAAGGCCAAAAGTTAAAGGAATATCCTCTGTGACATAACTGTTCAACCCACTCCATTAATCCAGAATCCAGGCTGGATCAGTGCGATCTGTATCCTTTCCGAGTTAGGATCATTTTCATCTACAGTACTTGTAAAAGCTATTCTGTGTAGAAGCAAATGGGATTTGAAATAATGGGGTGGGTGAGGGCGATCACAATTGGTTTATTGTAAATTACTGTGAACTGCAAATTTCATGAGATCATGGATGATTAAACCATTCAGAGGCAGATGATGCAGTGTTGGCATTGCTTTCTGATCTTTATAAGCTGTACAGAAGTCAATATTGAATTGGAGACAAAATAAATAAGCCACCAATTAAAAGTAAAAACTAGAAATCTGGACTATGAACAGAAAATGCTGGAAACACACAGCAGGTTAGTCAGCATCTGTAAAGAGAAAAGACGGTTGATGATGTTTTGGGTGTGTAACCTTCATCAAAACTAAAGACCACCTCGTGCCTACCTGCTTCTTTATATCACATCTGCATGAATCACAGCCACCCAAGAGAGGAGAGGAGAAAATTGGAGAAAAAGATTCAGAGATTCAGCTGCAGCTTGGACAGAATGGTGGGCAGGCAGGTGGGCACAGTTGTTTTGCAGGCGTGCACATACTTTTCTCGTTCTTGATAATTAAACTTCCCCATGGTATAAGCAGGCTTGTTTCACCAATAGCTTCCATATGCTCCAAGCTACTTTCCATTGAGACTCTTCAGTATAAACAGGTGCTGGAAGTATTGTATCAGGATTCACTTGCGAATCGCCCAATAATTGCATAGCATGATTTCTGGCATTTCTAAAGGACCTCATTATATTTTATTGTAGTTATAGTGGTTTGGCCTGAAAAAACTTGATGATATATGTGAATTTGCATGCTTTTGAATACAGATAAGGCAATGTAACTCAACTAAAGGTTGCTTGTCTTACCTTATGCGACTGAAATGAGAGCAGTGAATACATTTGTTAGCATATTCTGTTATTTACATGTCGATCTCAACAGATAGTTAAATCTCTTGCATCTAGCTGCAAATTGTATATGTGGATTGACATTTGTTAGCATATTTTACAGTGTGTATTTGCATATTTCTTTATCACTGATTCAGTAACTGCTAGACTTGGAATTTCTTCCATATGGGTTCAATGTCTAGTGATTCACCCCCCAAAAAACTGTGTAGATCCATTTAATGCACCTTGTTCAATTTACTGGCCTGATGAGTTGCAGAATGCTTTAAAACTTACTGCTATAGAGTTAAATGAAACTGGATTTTCCATTTTCTAACCTTCCTTCTCCCCCCGCCCCCCACCACCATCGCCACTTCTTTAAACATTGCCTTTCACTTTTTGTGCCTATTGAAATTTGGGTTGTCAATACCATGTTTTCCTGTGATTATGATTTAAACTTAGCTTGGCTCAGTTGGTAGCACTCTCACCTTTGAGTCAGAAGGCCCTTTCCAGCACTTGATCTAGGCTGGCACTTTGTACTGAGGGAGAATTGCACTGCAACGAATGATGCCCTTTGGATGAGACATTAAACGCAAGACCTGCCTGCCTGTTCTGGTGGTTCACATGGATGTTCAAGGTCTCCTGGCACTACTTGATGAATGAGTTTTCTTAATATCCTGGCCTGCATTTGTCCCTTAACCAACACCACTAAAAACGCACATTAATTTTTGTTTGTGGGATCTTGCTGTATGCATAATAGCTATTGTGTTTGCCTACATGACAATCGCCACACTTCAAGGTGATTCATTGTACCTGAAATGTTTTAAAAAGTTTGTGACTTATTCAGGTGCTATATAACTATAAATCTTTCAACTGAAAACAAATTCCACTAACACACTGTAAATTTTTCTTATAAATGAACATTAGAAGCAACTTTATTTGTACATTAGCAATATCTGAAATTTATATGCATTCTATTGTAGACTCGGGGGGGGGGGGGGGGGGAAATAGCTAAATGTTCTTGAAGTAAATGGAGAATATTTGGGATTTATTTAAAGGATGTATGCAATTGAAATTTTGAATAACAAATAGTTAAAATTACAGCATAAAATCAATGAGTAAAATAATGTACAGAAATTCTGTCATTATCACTCTAGATGTATTTTTCTTCCTTTCCTTACCCTTACCCACAAATACCCAGTCACAATGCTAATGCAGTTTATTTATAGAGTTTCTGTGGATCATTGTATGAACCTGTCAGACTAGATGAATATTAACTGCTGCAGTTTTAGTTCACGTTCAGTCTTGATCACGTACTGTATAAGAACAAACCACTCTTGAATTTACCCTGTTGCAGTTTGACAAGCTGTCGATTTGATACCCTGTTTATATTATGATGTTACCCTGAAGACAAAGCACCCGCTGGTGGCAGATATAAATTGCTGGGAACAGTGATGCTCGCTGTTGAGGCAGCTATTTTGTTCAAGACACGGTAGACCTGAAAACTGAGCCTGCCTATGGTGGGCTGGTAATTCAGTTTTCACATTGCTGGCCTGTACAGACTATATGTGCTGAAATTCTGTGACCAGAAGTGTAAAGTAAACAAACCAGACGCTTGAGCATTTGTGCTGTTCCACTGTTACCTCTGAAATCTGAATGTAAATGTAACACTGCTATTCAAGAAAGGAGGGAGAGGAAAAACAGGGAACTACAGGCCAGTTAGCCTGACATCAGTCGTCGGGAAAATGCTGGAATCCATTGTTAAGGAAGTGGTATCAAGTCACTTAGAAAATCATAACATGTTTAGGCAGAGTCCAACATGGTTTTATGAAAGGGAAATCATGTTTGACAAATTTTAGTTTTTTGAAGATGTAACTAGCAGGGTAGATAAAGGGAACCAGTGGATGTAGTATATTTGGATTTCCAAAAGGCATTCGATAAGGTGCCACATAAAAGGTTATTACACAAGATTAGGGCTCATGGGGTTGGGGGTAATATAGTAGCATGGATAGAGGATTGGTTAACGGACAGAAAACAGAGCATAGGGATAAGCGGATCTTTTTCAGGTTGGCAGGCTGTTACTAGTGGGGTGCCGCAAGGATCAGTGCTGGGGCCTCAGCTATTTACAATCTATATTAATGACCTAGATGAAGGGACCGAGTGTAATGTATCCAAGTTTACTGATGATACAAAGCTAGGTGGGACAGTAAGCTGTGAGGAGAACAGAGTCTGCAAAGGGATATAGATGGACTAAGTGAGTGGGCAGTAAGGTGGCAGAGGGAAATGTGAGGTTATTCACTTTGGTAGGAAGAATAGAAAAACAGAATATTTTGTAAATGGTGAGAAACTTTCAAATGTTGGTGTTCCGAGAGATTTGGCTGTCCTCGTGCAAGAAACATAGAAAGTTAGCATGCAGGTACAGCAAGCAATAAGGAAGGCAAATGGCATGTTGGCCTTTATTGCAAGGGGGTTGGAGTATAAGAGTAAGGAAGTCTTGCTACAATTGTACAGGGCCTTGATGAGACCATACTTGGAGTACTGTGCACAGTTTTGGTCTCCTTATCTAAGGAAGGATAGACTTGCCTTGGAGGCGGTGCAACAAAGGTTCACTAGATTGATTCCTGGGATGAGAGGGCTTTCCTATGATGAGACATCGTGTAGAATGGGCCTATACACTCGAGTTTAGAAAAATGAGAGGTGATCAACATACAAGATTCTGAAGGGGATTGACAGGGTAGATGCTGAGAGGTTGTTTCCCCTGACTGGAGTGTCTAGAACTAGGGGGCATAGTCTCAGGATAAGGGGTAGACTGAGATGAGGAGGAATTTCTTCACTCAGAGGGTTGTGAATCTTTGGAATTCTCTGCCCCAGAGGGCTGTGAATGCTGAGTTTCTGAGTATATTCAAGGCTGAGATCGATAGATTTTTGGACTCTCGGGGAATCAAGGGATATGGAGATCGGGCGGGAAAGTGGAGTTGAGGTCGATGATTAGCCATGATCTTATTGAATGGCGGAGCAGGCTCGAGGGGCCGTATGTCCTACTCCTGCTCATCTTTATTATGTTATAATATGCTCCATGGTATAAAGGGGGCAGATTTGGAACATTGGTAGTGCGTCAGAATGTGGAACTGGTCTTAACTACTGCTATTTTTGTGTTTAGCAGTTTCAGATTTCCAGAACTGCAGTAATATAACATAACATTAAATATCTTTGACTGCTGGTTACAGTTGCTTATTCCTTGGTGGAGGTACTATGTTAGTTTTGAAATAGTGACATCTACAAAGGTGGTTCAATGTGTATGCTTTTAATTATTGACCTATAGATCAGCTTTCAGGAAATGATTGCCCAAAACTACTGATCACCTGGAATATACCTGTGGTACTGCAATAACTTGTTCCATTTCTGCAGAAATCTGTTAACATAAGTTACTATAAGATCAAAGTAATCAAGAATTTTTCAAAACAATAAAGCACTGGCAGATTCCTTGAATATTCTTTCTTCCTCCTTTTTGCCCCCACCTCCACCCGATCAACCAAATGAAAGATAATGAAGCAATAGATGCTTACCAAAGATTTTTATGTTGCTTTTCGTCATTAACCAGGCTGTTCACTACTTGGGTGGAGGGTAACAAGGGATGGTGGCTGCTGTTTGTAATTTGTAAACTATTACTTGCGACATAGGTTTTCAAAATGGGGTTCTTGGATCTTGGGTACTCCTCAAGGCCATCAGGCTCCTGTTCTTTTCTGCATTTGTTGGCTTACTAGAAAGTTTCTGTTGCTGTTTACTAATGAAAGAAAAAACTTTCCTTCAGTTCGCTGATGCTTTCATAAATTAGATGGGGGTGAGTGTCTCAGGAGTATGCCAATAATTTCAGGACTGCTCCCCACACAGGGAAGTTTTAAAAAGTATTGACATAAGATATAAGGGGGGTGAAATTGGATGTCTTTGCACCTCCCGTTGGCGCCCCTGGGGGAGTGCAAATGGCTTTGCGACCAGGTGCAGCGCTGACATATGGCGGGAGTTTTACGCCGGCACTACAGCATTGCGCCCCGATCTCCTTCGCTCGAAGATCGTGACGACATCGCCATGCGTAGTGCCCCGGGCCCGAAATTGACTTCTGCCCCCCTGCAGCAGCGCTGGCCGAAAACACCAGACAGCTGCAGGAAGCGTGCATCGGGTGGCCGGCCGCTTCGGGGGCATTGATTAAAGGCGAGGGGTCGAGGTAAGTAAAAAAAAAAAAAACAACTTACCTTTCTTGTTCCAGTTTTTTTCGCGGGTTCCTGCCTGCGATCGATCAGCCCAGCACTCTGCTGATTGCGTGGGATCACGGTTGCCTTGCTGGTCCAGGTAGGTACTTTTTCTATTGCAGAGCCTGCAGCGATGGCCCTTCCCTTTAAGGGAGGGAAGGAGCCTTTGAACGCGGCAGCGCTGCACGGCCCAGTGTGCAGCGCTGCTGAAGTCTCCACCCTGCCTGCTGCCGATTGTGCTCCAAGAAGGAAGTGGAACGCTTGATTTAATGGTCCACTTTCTTCTTGGAGCGCAAATGGCGAATTTTTCAAAAGTTTGAAATAGTTAGTGCCTGGCACTTCTCCCCCAAGGTCTTTACTTACCCGCCATCTTTTTAAAAAAAAAAAAAATCAGGATACAGGTGTGTCCTGTTTTATTTGGGGAAATGTGTGCCTTGCTGTCAAAGATCCATATAGAAATCTAAAACTTAGTTCTGTGTTGGCTTGTTTTCATATGGCAACCACCAGAATTGCCCTGTTTTAGTTAATGTACTGTTAACCTGTGTCTAAGAATAAGTGAGGCCATTTTATCGTCGAGATTACAAACCTGCATCTTCTAATTGGAAAAAAAAATGCTTTTGGTGAGTTTTCATTCCCACAGAAATGAAATGTGGTAGTGTTGGATAATAGAATACTTTTGCACCCTCTGTCTGTATCGATTTTGCCCTGAATTTGCTAAGAATACTAATAGTAGCTGAATCACTCTCCAATTTAGCTGCTTTGCCTGTAGTGTGACCTATCTCACTAACTAACTTCTATATAATAGCTGAAACCTGCACAACACTCCATGAACAAATTTGTATTGTAAATCAGTCCTATCAACTTGGCATGTCTAAACCTCAATCCCCATTAGATTTGACTGCATGCGGCTGGAACGTGACTGTGATAAACTATCCCTCCTCATCCTTCTCGACCTGTCTGCAGCCTTTGACATCGTTAACCACACCATTCTCGTCCAACATCTCTCCTCTGTCGTCCAGCTGGGTGGGATGGTCTTTACCTAGTTCCATTCTTATCTATCCAGTCATAGTCAGAGAATCGCCTGCAATGGTTTTTCTACCCGTTCCCGCACCATTACCTCTGGAGTCCCCTAAGGATCTATCCTTGGCCCCCTCCTATTTCTCATCTACATGCTGCCCCTCAGCAGCATCATCGAAAACACAATGTCAGGTTCCACATATACGCTTACGACACCCAGCTCTCTACCTCACCACCACTTCTCTTGATCCCTCCATTGTCTGGTTTGTCAGACTGCTTGTCTGACATCCAGTACTGGATGAGCAGAAATTTTCTCCAATTAAATATTGGGAAGACCGAAGCATTGTCTTTGGTCCCCGTCACAAACTCCATTCCCTAGCCACCCGCTCCATCCCTCTCCCTGGCAACTGTCTGAGGCTGACCCAGATTGTTCGTAACCTTGGTGTCGTATTTGACCCCAAAATGAGCTTCTGATCCCATATCTGCTCCATCACCAAGACCGCCTACTTCCACCTCCGTAACATTGCCTGACTCTGTCCCTGCCTCAGCACATCTGCTGAAACCCTCATCCATGCCTTTGTTACCTCTAGACTTGACTATTCCAATGCTCTCCTGGCCAGCCTCCCATCTTGCACACTCCATAAAATTGAGCTCATCCAAAACTCTGCTGCCTGTACCCTAACTCGCACCAAGTTCTGTTCACCCACCACCCCTGTGCTCGCTGACCTACATTGGCTCCCGATCTGGCAATCTCTCCGCCTCTCTACCTCTCTCTCCTCCTTTAAGACGCTCTTTAAAATCAAGCTTTTGGTCACCTGCCCTAATATCGCCTTATGTGGCTTGGTGTCAAATTTTGTTTGAAACATAAGAAATAAGAGCAGGAGTCAGCCATACGGCCCCTCGCGGTGCACAGCAAGCTCCCACAAACAGCAATGTGATAATGACCAGATAACTGTTTTTGTTATGTTGATTGAGGGACACTGGGGATAACTCCCCTGTTCTTCTTCGAAATAGTGCCATGGGATCTTTTGCGTCCACCTGAGAGAGTAGACGGGGCCTTAGTTTAACGCCTCATCCGAAAGACGGCACCTCCGACAGTGCAGCACTCCCTCAACACTGCACTAGATTTATGTGCTCAAGTCCCTGGAGTGGGCCATGAACCCACAACCTTCTGACTCAAAGGCAAGGGTGCTACCCACTGAGCCACAGCTGATACTCTATGCAGGCCCACACATTTTACTGGACATGGGCAAATTACTGGAAGGCCATCAGCATCCATGGAATTGCACTCCAGCAAGGAGTCTGCCTTTAGGAAAGAAAAGAGAAAAAGCTGTGAATAAAAATAAAATATGTCTGGGGCCGGGGAAATGTTAAACTTGTGACACAGTAGCTATCACTTTAAGTCCCAACAAATTTGCAGAAGCATTCCACATAGTCACACTCACACTCCCTCAGCACTGCACTGGAGTGTCAGCCTAGATTTTTTTTTTTTTTTTTTTGTGCTCAAGTCTCTGGAGTGGAACTTGAGCCCACAACCTTCTGCCTCAGGCGAGGGTGTTACCAATTGAGCCACAGCTGACACTAAATTTTGTTATAAATCTATATTCTCAGTACAAACAAAGTTTTAAACATCGTTAAGTAGGTCTGATGTAAAATGCAACACCTAGAGATATGATACAGGTCTAACTAACTTGGGATGACTTGGCCATCACTGTGCCCCATCTGCTCACACCCACACAGTTATTTATTTATTTTTTATTTATACCATTTTATTTGTGCTGAATTTTCACCCCTTTCACCTGGATTCAGGTGATACTCAAAACCACTTGATCTTTGCTTTTCTGACATCCTTTAATCGCCTTGGTTGTGCCATTCTCTGTAATCTGCATCCATGTACTGTATCTGTTTTGGAGTTACTTGGTAGAATGACTGGAAATCTGAGTTACCTTGTTTTCTCTCTCCGGCCTCTTGCACATCCCCGATTTTCATCGCTGCACCATTGGTGGCGGTGCCTTCAGCTGCCTTGGTCCTAAGCTCTGGAATTTCCTCTCCAAACCGCTCCCCCCCAATCTCTCTCTCTCTCTCTCTCTCTCTCTCTCCTACCTCCTTAAAACCAAGCTTTTGGACACCTGTCCGCCTTGCGAAGCGCTTTGTGATGTTTTACTACTTTAAAGGTGCTATATAAATGCAAGTTAAGATTTTTGAGATTAATTTTCCAAGTGTCTTGGTACAATGTAGAAATCCATAAGCACCAGGTTATCATCTCGCGAGCTTCATTGCCTTTATCCGGATTCATAGATGACCTTATCAACACCAGGGTTCTTTTTAAAAATGGGCGTTTGTTTTATTCAAATGTTGACATTTACTAATGAAGGGGTTTATTTAAACCCGAATGAGGTGTGTTGTAGCCTAGTTGCCATTTTATTATGGATGATTCACTTTTTTCTGTTGTAAGAATAATGTGCTTGTGATTCTGAAAGTCATGCAAGTTGTTTTCATCAACAGTTCAATACAGGTGTGAATGCTTTTGCAGATTAAACCTAAAATAATTTGCCCTGTGCTATCTTTTTTAAAATGACAATGATCAAAAATAGCTTATGCCACGTAGACTTTTATCTTGAATGAATTAAATGTGGTCCCAGCAGAATAGCGCAGGCAAGCTCTAAATACTAATTTAGAGGCAGCATAGAAATGCAGCTGCCAGCCTGTATGGTGGCCCAGTCCTTCTAATTGGCATTTTTAATTGTGTTTATTTGAATTTCACTTGCTCTTCCGGCTGTTTTAAAGTTGAACTGAAAAATATCGTTTTTTGAAAAAGTCGCAAGATTTTGTTTTTTTACAGTCTTTGAAATCATCGTTGCCAGCTAAGCGTGGTGAAAAGCAGTGGTCATTCTTTTTTTCCCCTTGTGGTTATTGAAACCAGTTAAACTGGTTTCAAAAACAGCAGTTAGATTTGATTAGCATCAGAGGCGTTGACTCTTAATTTCACTTGTCCGCTCAGTGGTAATACTCTTGCCCCTGAGTCAGAAGGTCGTGGGTTCAAGCCCCACTCCAGGACTTAAGCACATAATCTTGGCTGACATTCCAGTGCAATACTGAGGGAGTGCTACACTGCCGGAGGTGCCGTCTTTTGGATGAGACGCTAAGCCAAGGTTTTACTGTTTTGAAGTGTAAACAATCTGTTGTATTTGGTGAACATTAAAACTGCTTTATGCATTAGATATTTACTGTAAAAGTTATGAATTTTCTGTATGCTGGATTCTGAAACCCAAGTAAGTTCTTCTGCCCTCCCTTGAACTTTTGTACCCATCAAGGTGGGGAATGGAACTCTTCTTAACTTCAGCATCTAACAATATCAGGAACTTCTAGGTAAACTATTGCACAGCTAGAGGCAGAGTTAAAATTTCTTTACTGTGCTCAGTATCTTAATATGAACACCATAAAAAGCATTTCTTCCTGCTTCAGAAATTCCCTCCACCACTGCCCTTGCGGTTTCTTTGAGATGGCCATTGAGCTAAATTACAGGCTGTTTTATGCTGTCACCTTGAGCCTCTTTGGAAGTAGATTGAGGCATTCAAAGTTTTTTTTTTACAGTTGGCAGGGAAAAGGGAGACTTCAATGTCATCAATGTAGGCCTGGCCAAGGAGACTATCTGTAGGTCCAGGATGGACGCGGCCCTACGGGGTGGGAGTCGTTCTGGCTGCCTGCCTCTCTTGCGGTCTTGTCCGCGCTCAGGTGGCCCTGGACAAAGGAGCATGCAGTCTCCGCCTTCCGTGACTGACCGATGTGTACCGCAAGGACTGGAGTGTTTTCTGGACACCGGGAATAATATAATTTAGTTTGTCAGTTTCCCATTGTTTTGTTCAAAGTTATAAAAGAAAAAGATCAGATTCAAACCGAGTTCCCATGGATAAAGCAATCAGACTAAGTGAACCACCAATATTTTGAGTGCTGGCAATTGTGACCCCTTATTTGCAAAACTTTTTAAATCCTGACCGAATTTTAATTCAGGTTTGCAAAACTCTAGTCAGAAGTTACGTTGTAAGGTCATAATTTCCTTCAGTCAGTTAAGTCTGGAATCATCTGCTGTGACAGTATGTTATACTATTGGTATTTTATTGCAGGATGGATTACTTTTCCACAGTGTAGCATCACTGAAATAGGTGAATTATTTTGTCAATTAACCAACTCTTAATCCTGCATCATCTTTAGCTGTAAATTATGCTATGTATACAGTTGGTGGCCAGTTGTGGAATAACAGTTTATTTAATTTATGAGGTGTGCTATCTTTCTCATATTTATATTGGATTAAAACATTTTCCATTGGGTATCTGACTTGATCATGCCATGAGTTTCAATGGAAACTGCTTGAAGAGTTGACCTACAAGCTTGGCAAGAATACAGTATTTTTGCTGTTAACAGCAGATGTTATGACAACATAATTCCACTTGTACAGTTCATTTCTGTTCCTCTGGAGTGAAACTGGGTCATTAAAAAAAAAAAACTAGGAGAGGACGTGAAATAGACTGGGTTACGGCACCTTGCCAACTTGA
Organism: Squalus acanthias; assembly: GCA_030390025.1. NCBI lineage: Eukaryota > Metazoa > Chordata > Chondrichthyes > Squaliformes > Squalidae > Squalus > Squalus acanthias. Next base: position 52,846,977 of record CM059427.1, read on the forward strand.
GAACGTAGATGTGTGCATAGTATTTTTTGGTAATGTTGGCTTTTAAAATGCTGCATATTGAGAGTCTACAGTTCTCTCATTTCATGTTTAGTTTGAAGCTGGTATCAAAAATTGAGTCAGAGGCTGGGTATTCTGTGGCGAGTGTCTCACCTCCTGACTCCCCAAAACCTTTCCACCATCTACAAGGCACAAGGCAGGAGTGTGATGGAATACTCTCCACTTGCGTGGATGAGTGTAGCTCCAACAACACTCAAGAAGCTTGACGCCATCCAGGACAAAGCAGCCCACTTGATTGGCAATGCATTCACTCCCTCCACCGCAAGTGTACCGTGGCTGCAGTGTGTACCATCTACAAGATGCATTGCAGCAACTCGCTAAGGCTTCTTCGACGGCGCCTCCCAAACCTGCAATCTCTACCACCGAGAAGAACAAGGGCAGCAGGCGCATGGGAACACCATCACCTCCAATTTCCCCTCCAAGTCACATACCATCCTGACTTGGAAATATATCACTGTTCCTTCATCGTCGGTGGGTCAAAATCCTGGAACTCCCTCCCTAACAGCACAATGGGAGTACCTTCACCACATGGACTGCAGCGGTTCAAGAAGGCATCTTACCACCACCTTCTTGAGGGCAATTAGGGATGGGCAATAAATGCTGGCCTTGCCAGCGATGCCCCCATCCCAGGAACGAATAAAAAAAAATGCTATTTGGGGAAGTGTGATTCAATCCATAAATCCTCAGTGTTTCAGCACATTAAGAATTACTGGGTAATTAGCTGTAAATCACTTGAATAATTCTGAGAGGTTATACTATGGAAACAACCAGTTGCTGTATTGGCATTGACTACAGTCAGCTGCATTGTTTGGTCAGAGTTGCACTTCATTATGCTGCAGTATGGGTGATCAGACTAAGAGTAAAATACTGCAGCTGGTAGAAATTTTAAATAAAACCAGGAAATACTGGAAACAGTCTGGAGAAAGGGATAAGGTTAACACTTCAGGTCTTATGACCCTTAAAGATGAAATAGAACTGGGGGTCAGGACAGCTCTGAAGTAAAGTGAGTTGGTCCTGCTGAAGAGAGCGGTCGAACATGCATGCGGTGGTGCATGGTGGAGAGAGTGGATCTCATGAAGTGACAAAAGCAGTGGTTAGAGGAATGCTATATATCACAGATATTTATGATCATTGATGAATCTGAAAAAGGAAGGATGGAATTTGAACTGGAATCCGTGTGGAATGAGTTGGAGCTGGAGACGGTTGCTGAGAGAAAACATGTGGCTCATCAAAAATGAGAAGGAAAAGAAATAGCAATGAAGGTGAACACGATAAAAGAGACAAATGGAAATCCCATGGAAGGGAGGAGCCAAAGTGGCAGGGAATTAAACATAAAATGTAAAATACTGGAAATCTGAAATAAAAACAGAAAATGCTGTGAACACTCAGCAGCTCAAGTACCATTTGTAAAGAAAGAAAAAATATTATGGATCTCATGCCCCTTTTAGGGTTTCCAGCATTTTCTGTTTTGTGTGATTAGATAGTTGTACTTCAGCAATAGGCAGAATGAGTGTACAATGATGTTGGTTTTTCCTTATTTGTAGACCTGGTGACTGTTACGTGTGCTGTGCTGACGCATTGATGGAATGAATTGAGAAAGATTTAAGCAGCTTTTTGAGCTAGTTTCTGAAATTACTATTATAAAAACATTCTCAAAAAGGCATAGTTTGGATTTGAATGTGTGGGTAAATGGCTCAAGATTTTCTTCAATAATGTTTACTTTTTTCAGTTGCTGATTAGGGAATGTACAGGGACCTTTTTTTTTTCTGTAATCTAGGTCTTTGCTTTCCAATAATTTTAAGCTTTTTATACTGAACCAGCTTTGCAGATTTATATTGTATTCTTGTTTTTGAGTATCTGTGACAAATTTTTGATACCAGCTTTGAACTAAACATGAAATAAGAGAAATGTAGACTCAATGTCCTGTTTTCTCGAAGCTATCTGAAGGTTATTTTTTTTGGCTCCCTCTGTGTGGCACAGACAGTTTACAAGTAACTGAGTCACTCAGATCAAAAAGATCAGTAAATCATAGACATTACAAAACAGGAGGAGTTTTACTTCATAATACCGGTGTGGGTGCTAGCTCTTCAATCTGAGCTGTCTTAATTCCTTTGTGGTTTATGTCCCACATCCTTTTATATTCTTCCTTATTAAAATCCTATCCTATTCTATTCCCATTTAAGTGCCTCAATGGCCATTAATGCTAAAGCATTCCACATTCTAGCCCGGTGTGAAAAATGTCATCTAAATTCGTCTTGTTTATCTTGTGGTGATCCTAAATTTCTTGTTGATTGGCCAAAGATGTTTAATTATTTTCCTCTCAAAAATTTAATAATTTTGAGAGCATCTATTAGATTCTTTCCCCCCGCCCCCACCAAAAAAATATTCTATTTCACACTTCTCTGCGTGTTTCCCTGGATTGAACTTGTGTCCTCCTGCAATCTTAGATTCTTTCTCATAATTTGAAACGCAGCCTAAGTTGGTATCCTCAGCAAACTTCAGTATCATTCACTTGTGCTAAAGTACAAATTATTTACATAAATGGAAAACAAGAGATCCTAGCACAGATCCCTCCAGTGCTATGCACATGCTGCCAATCATCAAATGTGTATTTACCTCTACACTCTCTGCTTTTTGTCCCCAAGCCATTTCTATGTATATCATTTAAAAACATTAAGTAAAATATATGCACATGTGTTAACACTCAGGTGAGCAAAGGATTGGACTTTGCTGTGATGTCACCCATGGTCAACCTGTTAAACATGCTCTCAGAGCTCATGTCAGTATTAGAGGACGTTTGGCTCCCATGAAACCATACCATAGCAATGAATCAAACCCTTCAGGAGAGAAAAAGATGTGGGCCTGGAGTTTTCACTCAATTTTGCTGTTATTTTTGGCGCAATTCACTCGATATCGAGGTAACGGTGCAAATGATCGCAGAATTTTGAGCGCAAATTGCATTCAGCGCATTTCTAGTTTCTGCGATCTTTTGCACTAGTTTTAAAAACATCCTGTTGGAAGCAGGCCCCGCCCACAAAACTGGCCATGGCCCCAGGGTGAATTAATCGCCAATGGGAGTTTCTGCTAATTGTGCTCATTTGCAGGCCTTTGAGGAGGCTCCAAAAATTAATCTGGAACTTCTGGGTGCAAGGAGACAAATGGGTACGTTTGAAATCTTCTAAATTAATTTTTTTTTAATTTACTGAGGGACTGACTACCTCAATCTGACGAGAAGATAGTTTTGTATATTTTCTAAAAGTAATTTTCAGTAATTTAAAATTGGGTTACTCACAGGTGGTGGATTGACACTGTCATTTAAAATATTTATTTTTCGTGACAAATCCATTTCAGCTGTATTAATCAAACTTTACCAAGTTACCACTCTTAAATATGCCAAGGAATATTTTTTAAAGCAAATTTAAAAAGAGAAATGACATTTTGAAACGCTGCCCGATTGTGCTGGTTCATGTCGGGTTTTGCGTTCGGCGAAACGTAATTGAGTTTGAGCGGAAACTCGGTTGGGGGGGGGGGCGGTATGGAAGAGAAGAAGGAAACACTTTTCAAAATGGGTACAATTTGCGCTGAAATCGCCCATTGCCCCCAAAGTGGAAACTCTACCCCCAGAAATTTGACGAGAAGGGAAAGATGATTTTTTTTGAAGTATATGTTGTACTAATTGCTAATCTTTCTTATCAAAATGCATAAGTTTGTGTGTTGGGCAGTTTTTTTTGTTGAAAAGTTGAGAACTCTAGCTGAACAGCACTTGCGTTGAGAAATTTAGGCGAACACGTGAAGTAAATGAAGTAATGCTTAGATGACGCCAAAGATGGCTTTAAAAGCTTGATGGTTGTAGGGAGAAGAAAGGATTGAGGGAGGCAAGGTGTTCCGCAGTTTTGGGATCTTTGGGAAGTATGAATTAGAGTAGGAGATTTTGCGATGAATCTTGATCTTGGTAGCACTAAATACGGGTCTGTCTACTAAGCTCCTTTATTCTTCTGTTACTGTTCCTGCATTGAATGCAGCCCATGACCGTTCTTTACATCTTCTTACTCCAAAGTAGGATTTCATTAAAACTTTTTTTTTTGGACCTCTGATTTAAATTAGCTGGGTGAAGATGAATCTTAAGTGAAAGATTTGAGTGAGTTGCCTCCTGATTCTTGGGGCTCAATGACCTAAATATCACTGTTGACACTGAAAGATACTTGCATCAAATCTTTATGGCTGCAATAAGGACTGGAGCAAGTTAAGAATTAAATCTATTTTCAAACATGAAAATTGAATATTTTTTGATGTGGATGAAATTGTGACATCCTTGAGGTGTATAATTGTCAGCTACAGCATTTTAATTTGCTAAGTATGGAAAATCTTTCAGATGGGAATTTGGTTTATTTGTTAGTAGCAAAATCACGAGTTAAATAGGTGGAGTTACCTCATGAAATATAATCCATAATCAATATATTAAAATGAATATTTTTGGCCCTGCCTTATTTCTGGGAGAGTAAAAATTGTTTGAATATTTTTTAAGGTGGTCCTTATACACTTATTTCGCTGAGAAACGCCTTGCCATTGTGAAGTGCAGTTGGCTCTACAGGATGTCATGATCTGGTCTCACTTGGGATGGGAGCATTGCGACAGACATTTGTATTAATTTGGTCATTGGGATGAGGATCTTTTGTCCATATCACTGTCGGCTTGAATAAGCCACCTTGTTTTGGGGAATATTCATGTTGTGTACTCCTTTTTAAAAAAAATTGTTCTCTAGAGATAGGCAACACTGGCAAGATTGCATTTATTGCCCATCTCTAGTTATTCTGGGAAGGTGATGGTCGGCTTTCTCCTTGAATTGCTTCAGTCCTTGTGCTGATGGTGTTTCTGTGATGGTGTTGGGTTGGGAATTTTGACCCAGTGGCAATGAAGGAATGGTGATGTATGTTCAGTCAATTGCATGGAGTTTGAGGGTGTGAGAAAATGTAGATGTTTTGAGTGGCTTGGTAAATGGTAGTGTAAAATGGCTATTGATTGGTTGCTTATGTATCTGTTTGGTGTTATGCATCTGATTGTTGAAAAGTGAACACAAGTGAAAGGAACGGGAAGGAAAGAAAGAAAGACTTGCATTTATAAAGTGACTTTCACGACCTCAGGATGCCCCAAAGCGCTTCACAGCCAATGAAGTACCTTTTGAAGTGTAGTCATTGTGGGGAAACGCAGCTGCCAATTTGCACATAGCCAGGTCCCAGAAACAGCAATACGATAATGACCAGATAATCTGTTTTAGTGATGTTGGTCGAGGGATAAATATTGGCCAGGACACTGGGGAGAATTCCCCATCTCTTCTTCGAATAGTGCTAAGCGATGTTTTGCATCCTCCTGAGAGGCCTGACGGGGCCTCAGTTTAACATCTCATCCGAAAGACGGCACCTCCGACAGTGCAGCAGTCCCTCAGTACTGCACTGAATTATTGGCCTAGATTTTGTGCTCGAGTCTCTAGAGTGGGACTTGAATCCACACCCTTCTGACTCAGACGAGACTGCTACCACTGAGCCATGGCTGGAAATATATATATCTCTCGATATCGGACTCGGAATGTGTTTCTGATGTCCGAAGTCCGGTAACGCCTGAGCCCAGGTTGCGATATCTTCGGACATCAGAAACCCATTCCGAAGTCCGGAAAAACACGAAAACCGGCTCGGCCTCGGTCCTGAGGTTGCCGGATTCAGGACGCTCAACCTGTACTTACATTTCTGTTGCTTGAAAATCTTACAGCTATGATAGTTAAATGCCATTTAATGGTTTGACTCCATAATCCCTCACGGTTGACAGTGTCGAAGGCCTTTGTGAGATCAAAGAAGGCCATGTACAGCGGTTGGTGCTGTTCCCTGCATTTCTCTTGTAATTGACGTGCGGTGAAGATCATGTCCATTGTGCCCCTTAGTGGGCGGAATCCGTATTGCGACTCTGGGAGGAGCTCTTCGGCCACTGGGAGAAGGCGATTGAGGAGGATTCTTGCGATGACTTTCCCTGTGGCAGACAGCAGGGAAACTCCTCTGTAATTACCGCAATCGGACTTGTCACCTTTCTTGAAGATGGTCACAATTATGGCATCTCTGAGATCCCCTGGCATGCTCTCCTCCTTCCAGATAAGAGAAATGAGTTCATGAATTCGCGCCAGTAGTGCTTCTCCGCCATGCTTTAGTGCCTCGGCGGGGATTCCATCTGCTCCTGAGGCCTTGTTGTTCTTCAGTTGTCGGATGGCCTTTTCAAGCTCATGCTGGGCTGGGGTTGTGCTGAGATGGTGGCGGGTAGCATGCTGCGGGATGGAGTTGAGGACACTCGTGTCGAAGACAGAGTCGCGGTTAAGGAGATCTTCGAAGTGCTCCTTCCAGCGGGCACTGACTGCCTCTCTGTCCTTGATGAGAACCTCTCTGTTCTTGGCCCGCAGTGGGGTAGCGCCTTGGGTGCTTGGGCCGTAGATGGTCTTGACTGCGCTAAAGAATCCACGCACGTCGTGGTTGTCGGCTAGCTGCTGGATCTCCTGCGCTTTCTCCACCCACCATCTGTTCTTTAGGTCGCGAGTTTTTTGTTGGACCTCGGCCTTCAGGCGTCTGTAGAGCTGCTTTCTTGCTCTCGAGTTCTGTTGCTGTTTCCAGATCAGGAATGCCTTGCGCTTGCGGCTTATTAGCTCCTGGATCTACTGGTCGTTCTCGTCGAACCAGTCTTGGTGTTTCCTGGTCGAGTGACCGAGCGTCTCTTCACAAGTGCTGATTATGGAGGCCTTGAGTGCAGACCAGGCGCTGTGGGCACTCTGTGTCTCTGCATCACTGGGAGTCGTCAGGTTGTTTGTGAGGCGCAGGCTGAATAGGGCTTTCTTAGCGGGGTCTTTGAGTGCTCCAGCATTAATTTTCCTGCGGCATTGCTTCTGTTGCCGCTGTTGTTTTGGGGCTACATTGATGGAGATGACAGAGCGGATTAGGCGGTGGTCTGTCCAGCAGTCGTCAGCTCCTGTCCTCAAAAGTTTGTCACCATCCTCCGCCTGCTTCATGACGACATGCAAGCCGTGATCCTGACCAACTGTTCCGCCACAGACCCAATTCATGTACGAACCGGGGTCAAGCAAGGCTGTGTCATCGCACCAACGCTCTTCTCGATCTTCCTTGCTGCAATGCTCCATCTCACCCTCTAAGCTCCCCGCTGGAGTGGAGCTAATTTACAGAACAAACGGGAAACTGTTCAACATCCGTCGCCTCCAGTCCAGATCCAAGGTCGTCCCATCCTCTATCGTCGAATTACAGTATGCAGACGACGCTTGCGTCTGCGCTTACTCGGAGGTCGAACTCAAGCCATCGTCAACACCTTCACCGAAGCATACGAGAGCATGGGCCTTACACTAAACATCCGTAAGACAAAGGTCCTCTACCAACCTGCCCCCACCAAACAGTACTGCCCTCCCGATTATCAAAATCCACGACAAGGCCTTGGACAACGTGGACCACTTTCCATACCTCGGGAGCCTACTGTCAACAAGGGCAGACTTCGATGACTACATCCAACACCGCCTTCAGTGTGCCAGTGCAGCCTTCGGTCGCCTGAGGAAGAAAGTGTTTGAAGACCAGGACCTCAAACCTGGCACTAAGCTCATGGTCTACAGAGCAGCAGTGATACCCGCCCTGCTGTATGCCTCAGAGACATGGACCGTGTACAGCAGGCACCTCAAAGCACTGGAGAGGTACCACCAACGCTGCCTCCACAAGATCCTGCAAATCCATTGGCAGGATAGGCGCACCAACGTCCGTGTTCTTGCTCGGGCCAGCATCGAAGCTTTGACCACGCTCGATCAGCTCCGATGGACGGGTCACGTTGTCCGCATGCCTGATACGAGACTCCCAAAACAAGCGCTCTACTCGGAGCTCCGACACGGCAAGAGAGCCCCAGGTGGGCAGAGGAAATGCTTCAAGGACACCCTCAAAGCCTCCTTGGAAAAGTGTAACATCCCCACCGACACCTGGGAATCCCTGGCCCAAGCCCGCACAAAGTGGAGGAGAAGCATCCGGGAAGGCGCCAAACACCTCGAGTCTCTTCGCCGGGAGCAAGCGCAAGGAGCGCACGTCAACCCAAGCTCCCCACCCATCCGCCCCTTCAACCACCGTCTGCCCCACCTGTGACGGAGACTGTAGGTCCCGCATTGGACTCATCAGTCACCTGAGAACTCATTTTTAATGTGGAAGCAAGTTATCCTCTGTTCCGAGGGAATGCCAGAGAGAGAGAGAGAGTGGTTTGAGACAATGACTAAATATCACAAGGACTAAAATATAGTTTACACCACTTGATACTGACATGATATTACAGGTAACTGTTTGAAAGTGGAACCTGTTGAGAGCAATGTGAAGCAGACCTGGGAGCATTGGATAAAAGTATTTCAATTTTGAGCACAGACATTCCTCACCTTGATTTAGCACCATTTTTTTTTTAGTCAAACACCCTGATGCCTTGTGTAAATTCTGAAATGTTAAGTTAGTGCCTTGAAACGCTCTGGCTGACAGTCTAGCAGCACAAATATCCAACTTTAGTGCTTCAAGTTCAATTTTTTTTCCATACAAAGCACCATTTCAATATTTAAATTTTGCATCTTGAAGTGTATGCTCATAATTTGTATCTACACCAGAGCAGTCAGCTATATTAGCTGTCCGTGTCTGACCTGGTTGTTGTCCTGCCATACTAGGATCGATTCGCTATCTTTCTTACAATTTGATATCAGTAGCAAAAATTTATTTTGTATGGCCCTTAAAAAAAAATAAGCATTAAATAATTTGAAAAATATTTGGCGACTTGTAGCTCTGCATGGAGGACGTACAGTCCTAGGGACTAAATGGTAATGGTGTGTGAATTCAGATTTGGACATTTTGTCTGAATTTAAGGCTGATGTACTGATAAGCACAGCTTGTAAACTGTATGAATGCTAGCTGATGTAAAAATTATCCTCAGACCGGTAAAGATTACAAGCACAGTTATTGCCAAGGCAGTGCCTCTGTTTGAAAGAGGGGGAGGTAGAGTTGTCTACAAATTCTGATGGTTGGATACAAATAAATGAAAACTGAGTTTGTACACTTAATGGACCAGCTTTTGCGGTAAGAATAACGGTGAGGCTATCCGCGCTCGCTTTTTATGAAGGCGTTAATTGGATAGCAACCTCTGGCGACCGCATATGCACAGTTAAACATGTAAATTAAATATTGGGAAGACTGAAGCCATTGTTTTTGGTCCCCGCCACAAACTCCGTTCCCTAGCCACTGACTCCATCCCTCTCCCTAGTATCTGTCTGAGGCTGAACCAGACTGTTTGCAACCTTGGTGTCATATTTGACCCTGAAATGAGCTTCCGACCACATATCCGCAGCATAACAAAGACCGCCTACTTCCACCTCCGTAACTTTGCCCATCTCCGTCCTTGCCTCACCTCATCCACTGCTGAAACCCTCATCCATGTCTTTGTTACCTCTAGACCTGACTATTCCAACACACTCCTGGCTGGCCTCCCACATTCCACCCTACGTAAACTTGAGGTCATCCAAAACTCGGCTGCCCATGTCCTAACTCTCACCAAATCCTGTTCGCCCATCACCCCTGTGCTCGCTGACCTACATTGGCACCCGGTTAAGCAGCGCCTCAATTTCAATTCTCATCCTTGTTTTCAAATCCCTTGATGGCCTCGCCCCTTCCTATCTCTGTAATCTCCTTCAACCCCACAACCCCCTGAGATATCTGCGCTCCTCTAATTCTGCCCTCTTGAGCATCACTGTTTATAATCGTTCAACCTTTGGTGGCCGTGCCTTCTGTTGCCTAGGCCCTAAGTTCTGGAATTCCCTCCCTAAACCTCTGCCTCGCTACCTCTCTTTCCTCCTTTTAAGACGTTCCTTAAAACCTACCTCTTTGACCAAGCTTTTGGTCACCTGCCCTAATTTATCCTTGTGTGGCTCGGTGTCAATTTTTTTGTCTTAAAATACTTCTGTGCAGTGCCTTGAGACGTTTTACTACGTTAAAGGAGCTATATAAATGCAAGTTGTTGTTGAAATCTGGAAGTTGCTGTCTGAGTTGCCCTGCTACTCCACAAGCTTCACTACACCGGTACCTCGCTGAGAGACTCGACATTCACATATATCCAACGGCGTGAAGTTGGGGTACTCTCCCACTAGGTACCCACTAAACACACCAGAAAAAGTTAGGGCTTGTCCATTCAAGTGTAAGTGAATTTTTAACGGCGTGATAAGTCTTAATTATTACCGCCAAACAACCTCTGTGGCACTGAAAATTTACTTTTACATGTGTGGAGTCTCATTCCTTCAGATTTTAATTATAGTTGTGGATTTAAAAAAATTAAAATAAAAATGTTTTTTTTACATGGGATATATGGCATAGAAACAGGCCATTCGGCCCAACCAGTCCATGCCGGCGTTTATGCTCCACACGAGCCTCCTCCTGTCTTTCCTCATCTAACTCTATCAGCATAACCCTCTATTCCAGCCTCCCCTTAAATGCGTCTATACTATTTGCTTCAACTACTCCCTGTGGTAGCGAGTTCCACATTCTCACCACTTTTTGGGTAAAGAAGTTTCTTCTGAATTCCCTATTGGATTTCTTGGTGACTATCTTATATTGATGGCCTCTAGTTATGCTCTTCCCCACAAGTGGAAACATTCTCTCTGTATCCACTCCTTTAAAATTATGAAACATTTTGATAACCTCTATTAGGTCACCCCTCAGCCTTTTTTCAAGAGAAAAGAGACCCAGCCTATTCATCCTTTCCTGATATGTGTACCCTCGCATTTCTGGTATCATCCTTGTAAATCTTCTCTGCACCCTCTCCAGTGCCTCTATATCCTTTTTATAATATGGCGACCAGAACTGCACGCAGTACTCGGTCTAACCAAGGTTCGATACAGGTTTAGCATAACTTCCCTACTTTTCAATTCTATCCTTCTAGAAATAAACCCTAGTGCTTGGTTTGCTTTTTTTTATGGCATTGCGAACCTGTGTCGCAACTTTGTGATTTGTGTAATTTTACTCCGAGATCCCTTTGTTCCTCTACCCCACCTAGACTCGCACCCTCCAAGTAATAAGTGACCTCTCTATTCTTCCTACCAAAATGTAATACCTCACATTTATCTGTGTTGAACTTAATTTGCCAATTATATGCCCATTCTGCAAGTTTATTAATGTCCTCCTGTAATTTGTTGCAGCCCTCCTCAGTATTAACTATCCCACCCAATTTGGTGTCATCCGCAAATTTAGAAATTGTGTTTTTGATTCCAAAGTCTAAATTGTTAATGTAAATTGTGAACAGCAGTGGTCCCAGCACTGATCCTTGTGGAACATCACTTCCCACCTTCTGCCACTCTGAATAGCTACCCTTTACTCCCACTCTCTGCTTTCTGTCCTGAAGCCAGCCAGCAATCCATTCTGCTACTTGTCCCCTGACTCCGCATTCTCTGACCTTGTTCACCAGTCTATTATGGCGTACCTTATCGAAGGCCTTTTGAAAATCCAGATAAATTACATCTACTGCATTACCATTGTCTACTCTCTCTCTTACCTCTTCAAAAAATTCAATGAGGTTGGTCAAGCAAGACTTTCCCTTTTGAAATCCATGTTGACTATTCATTATTATATTTTTGGTTTCTAGATGTTCTTCTATTTTCTCCTTTAGTAGGGATTCCATTATTTTTCCTACCACCGATATTAAGCTGACTGGTCTATAATTCCCTGGACATGTTCTATCGCCCTTCTTAAATTATGTTAGCTATCCGCCAGTCCTCTGGCATTATACCTTTTTCTAATGAATTATTAAATATGCGTAGTAATGCCTCTATCTCTTCCCTAGATTCTTTAAAAATGCATGGATGCAATCCATCTGGACCAGAGTTTTTATCCTCCTGAGTTTGATTAATTTATTTAATATATCCCCTTTTTTATTTTAAATGCACTTTTTTATTTTAAATGCGCTTATCTCATTACTAATCTCGTCATCCAATGTCATGTCCACCTGTTCTATCTCCTTGGTAAATACTGAAGCGAAATTATTTAATATTTCTGCCATCTCTCTATCGTTACCTGTGGTATTGTCCTGACTATCCCTTAATGGCCCTATTCCCATCCCAACCTTTTTTTATTGATGTGCCTATAAAATATTTTACTATTTTGTTTTATGTTCCTTGATGATTTAATTTCATAGTTCCACTTTGCCTCCCTAATTGTTTTTTTGACTTCTCTCCTAATCTTTTCGTATTCTCTCTTATCATGCACTCCCCTGCTGTCTGTGTACTTAATGTATGCCTCTTTCCTTAACCTCAGTTGTTTCCTTATGGCTTTATTCATCCATAGAGTCTCATTACTGTTTAGTTTGTTTCCTTTTAGCAGAATATATTTTTCCTGCACTCTGTTAAACACTGTTTTAAATGTTTCCCATTGCTGTTCTACATCGTTGTTTGCCAATATTGTTGCCCATTTTTGTTTCCCAAGTTCTATTCTCATCCCCTCAAAATCAGCTTTTTTCCAATCTATTAACCTGGTTTTCGTCATACTTGTGTCCTTCTCAATTATCATCTTTAAGCGTATTATATTATGGTCACTATTGCCTATATGTTCCCCTACCTTTACTTCTCTTATCTGCTCTGGTTCATTCCCCATTACTAGATCCAATATCTAATCCTCCCTTGTTGGGCTTTTTACATATTGGGTTCGAAAGGAGTCTTGTATACATTGTAGGAACGCCATTCCCTTATCCCCTTTACCTACCTCTTCTGTCCAATTAATATCGGGGTAGTTGAAACCCCCCAAGATTATTATTCTATGTTTTTTACTCATTTCCCTAATTTGTCTGCATATTTCTTCCTCCACTCCGCTTCCACTATTAGGTGGTCTGTAGACTATGCCTATTAGTGTGATTGATCCTTTATTATCTTTTATCTCTATCCATATGGATTCTATTTTTTGCCTTGCTGATATCTACGTCACTTTTTTCTACTGCCATTGTTATCCCTAATAAGTAAAGCTACTCCACCTCCCCTTTTTCCCTCCATATCTTTTCTAAATATGTTATACCCTGCAGTGTTTAATTCCCAGTCCTGATTTTTCTGTAGCCATGTCTCCGTAGTCCCTACTATGTCTGGTTCCTCGCAACATATGATTGCCTCCAGCTCCCCTGTTTTATTACGGACATTGTGTGCATTGCTGTACAGACAGTGTAACTCATGTTTAATAGTATTTATTCCCTTGCCATCAATGTCCTCCCTTACTTTATTCTTTCCTGTGCTCTATTTTCCTGTTTTTAAAAAAATATTTAGGCTGGTTATATTTCTTGTAGATCCCCCCCCCCCCTTCTTACTAGTTTAAAGCCTTTGCTGCTTCCCTATTTACCCTTTCCGCTCTGACACGGGTCCCATCCCGGTTCAGGTGGAGCCCGTCCCATCGGTACAGCTCCTTCCTGTCCCAGAACAGTTGCCAGTGTCCCATGGAAAGGAACCCCTCTTTCCCACACCAGCCCTTTAGCCACGTGTTAATTCTCTTGATCTGTCTGCTTCTATGCCAATTTGCATGTGGCTTGGGCAATAATCCAGAGATTATTACCCTCGAGGTCCTGCTTTTTAATTTAGATCCTAACACCTGATACTTTTTCAGCAGGACCTCCTCCCTGTTCCTGCCTATGTCGTTTGTTCCAACGTGGACCACGGCAATTGGATTTCCAGCCTCCCTTTCCAAGTTCCTCTCCAGCTGCCTTTTTTCTTTGTCCCTTTTATCTCTCTCTCTTAATCCCATCTTTCTTTCCCTCTCCATTTTACTTTATTACACATGATTTGGCAATGAACTAAATATTCTAACTCACACTTCCTGGTTCAGACTCTGCATGTCTCAGTAAGGATTCTTCAATCTGATTGGCTAAGGAGACATCGTTTCTTGCCCTGTTCACACAGGTCCCAGATCCCCTGTAGAGGGCGCTGCACTGTTTTGACTCTCTAATACTGCAAGTTGCAGTGCAAAAGCCCACAAAGTCTGTGGGTAAGTGTAATGAATGGCAAACCAATGTTTCTGGCTGTGACTGATGATTGTAAATGTAGAAAATATATTTTACAAAAGGTATATAAAATGCAGGGCATTACAATGGCCCAGAATTTGCTGGAGCTGGGCATCTCGCGGTTTGCTAAATTTTGTTTTTCACCCTTCAGCTTGAAAAAGTTTTGTGCCACAAATTGTTGGAAGTGCGAGCTGAGAACGGTGAGATCAGTGGGGCACCTGGGACCTTGGTGAACGACGGGACCAACAGTCTATCTCCTTAACCAATGAGATTTAAGGATTGAGAAAGATAGTAAGGCACGACGGAGAAGGAAATAGGGTGAATTAGAGTCAAATTAGATGCAGAAAGAGAAATAAAGAGGGAAAAAAGCGACAGAAAGGAAAAGTAAGAAAAAAAAATGTAAAAATTAAAAATCTATAAAGCCAAAAGGAACATTTTACTACCTTTGGAATGAGACTCCACAGTATCAATTGTTCCCTTTCTTGACCGGAGAGATTGAGTGGCATTGTAGGAACATAAATCTTGCCATTATACAGGCCCTTACATCGTTGAGTACCAGCTCTAACTTTCTGCGGTGAGTTTAATTTGATTTAACAGTGCAAACGCAGCAATTTCTTTAACTCTTGGGAGGTTGACGATGAGCTCCCGTTTTTGCGAGGCGAACAGCAGCACAAATCGTCCAGCAATTTGTGGCGATTCGCAACTCTCGACATAGCTCTTCCTCGCCACAAATTGCATTAAACTCGCTGTTAATTTCCCAGCAATTTCTGGACCAATGTTGCAAACCCGTTTAGTGGTTGGATCCCCGATGCATCACTGAAAAAATCAGTTGCAGTTTCTTTTGTGCATTGTTGGATTATTTTTCATTGTACCTAAGGGCTTTAGTTCTTTTCTCCCAAATCTTTGTTTGCTAGATTAGTTGACATTGATCTGGCTTTGGGTTTGTGAAAAGCTAATACAGTGCCATGAGATTGGAATTGCCGTATTGTGCAGACAAGGAGTAGCTATGAAATTTTTATCTCTGGTAGGAAAGTGAAAAATGTTTTAAAGGAGAGCAGCGCTGTAAGGGCTCTTTCGCTGTGAAGTACTTAACCCGTAACACAGCCTCTCTTTTTTTATAAAGAAAGTAATGGAAGAAATTGTATTTCTATAGCACCTTTCACAACCTCAGGATGTCCCAAAGTGATTTACAGCCAATCAAGTAATTTTGAAGTGTAGTCACTGTTGTAATATAGGAAACTTGGCAATGAGATAATAACCAGATAATTTGTTTTAGTGATGTTGGTTGAGGGATAAATATTGGCCAGGACACTAGGATGAACACCTCTGCTCTTTGAGTAATGCCATGGGATCTTTAATTTCTCAACTGAAAGACACCACCTCCGACAGTGCAACACTCCCATGGTACTACACTGAGGTGTCAGCTGAGATTATGTGCTCAAGTCTCTGGCGTGGGACTTGAACCCACAACCTTCTGATTCCAAGGCCAGCATACTACCACTGGGCCAAGGATAATACCTTGACAATATATATTTAATCCTTTCTTCCTCAAATTTTTGGTTTCATTTTGGTATTCTTGTCTGAAGCAACTGCTCTGCAAACTTGAGCTGAATCTAGCCTCAACCTGTCACATTAACACCTCCTCTTGCCTTGATTATCTCTTAATGTCTCTCAATGTCTCTTAATCTCTCCTGCTTTCTATCCCACCACTGACCTTCCCTTTTGTTCTTTCATCCCCTCCCCCTTTTCCCAGCTTTATACTTGCTTTAAATCTATTTCATTTCCTGCTTTTTTTTTCCAGTTCTGACGAAAGGTCTTCGACTTGAAACGTTAACTCTGTTTCTCTCTCCACGGATGCTGCCTGGCCTGCTGAGTTTTTCCAGCGTTTTCTGTTGTTGTTTTGCAAGATCAGGGTTTCTTTTGGAGTGGGGGGGAGGGGGCCGCAGGAGAGTATCAAATAATTTTGATTTTGTACTTGGGCTGTTGAGGCACTAACCTGCAAAGAAACATGCTCATGTATGTAGAAAGCTCTTAATTTTCATTGAAAGCATTCTAACGAGTGCATTTTTAAACAGTTGCTGCACCTGTCCAGAACCATGGCATCAATAGGAAACTTAGTTCCTGTTGGATAGGATTTCTTTATTTCAGGGCAAAGGCTTCATATCCTGTTCAGTTAGGTTAACCTGTATATAAAAATCATCCAGGGTAAACCCAGCATACATCCTCCTTTTGCATGTGATGTGTTTCCAGAGCACCTACAGTACAATCTTTTTTTCTCTTCACAGACAGGATTTGAGAATGAGTTGTGTTTTAAAACAAAGTGAATTCACACGGGTTTCAAAATCCACACACAGGCTGCAGCCATGGAGAGGAGGGACAGTACTTAATGTGTTAATGAGCCAACTTTATTTATTGTGTACAATGACTGGAGAAATTAAGTAATCATCATCTCATCTCCAATAGCTTAACACAAGTTGATGGGCATTTTTGTGACTGGAAGGCTGTTTCCAGTGGGGTTCCACAGGGCTCAGTACTAGGTCCCTTGCTTTTTGTGGTATATATCAATGATCTAGACTTGAATAGAGGGGGTGTGATTAAGAAGTTTGCAGATGATACTAAAATCGGCTGTGTGGTTGATACTGAAGAAGGAAGCTGCAGACTGCAGGAAGATATCAATAAATTGGTCAGGTGGGCAGAACAGTGGCAAATGGAATTCAATCTGGAGAAGTGTGAGGTAATGCATTTGGGGAGGGCTAACAAGGAAAGGGAATACACATTAAATGGTAGGGCACTGAGTAGTGTAGAGGAACAAAGGGACCTTGGAGTGCATGTCCACAGATCCCTGAAGGTAGCAGGCCAAGTAGATAAGGTGGTTAAGAAGGCATACGGAATGCTTACCTTTATTAGCCGTGGCATAGAATGCAAGAGCAGGGGGGTTATGCTTCAACTGTATAAAACACTAGTTAGGCCTCAGCTAGAGTACTGCGTGCAGTTCTGGTCACCACATTACAGGAAAGATGTGATTGCACTGGAGAGGGTACAGAGGAGATTTACAAGGATGTTGCCGGGAGTAGAGAATCTTAGCTACGAGGAAAGACTGGATAGGCTGGGTCTGTTTCCCTTGGAACAGAGGAGGCTGAGGGGAGACCTTATTGAGGTGTATAAAATTATGAGGGGCATAGATAAAGTGGATAGAAAGGACCTATTTCCCTAAGCAGAAGGGTCAAAAACCAGGGGGCACAGATTTAAAGTAATTGGTGGAAGGTTTTGAGGGGAAATTTCTTCACCCAGAGGGTTGTGGGGGTCTGGAACTCACTGCCTGAAAGGGTGGTAGAGGCAGGAACCCTAACCACATTAAAAAAGTACTTGGATGTGCACTTGGGATGCTGTAACCTGCAGGGCTACGGCCCAAGAGCTGGAACGTGGGATTAGGCTGGATAGCTCTTTGTTGACCGGCGCGGACACGATGGGCCGAAATGGCCTCCTTCCGTGCTGTAACTTTCTATGATTCTACGACAACCTATTCCTGTGAGCCCAGCATAAGTGTCTGGTGAGGATTTACTCTTGGGAGAGGAAGTCATTGGTTTGATGGGCAATCCTACTGGTCAATCCCTAAGCAAGGAAAGAGTTGAAGGCACGGCCCTCCTACTTGCTGGAACACAGAGAACCTTGGGCAGTCAGTCAGGTCTTAAACAGGAGACTGCAATGCAGGCCTGGTCTTGGAGCTGGAAGCTGAGATGTTGGAGGTCAGTTTTGCAGTTAGAAGTGGCGTAGAAAGAAGGTAATGCTTAAAAACAAGTTACCCCACAAAAGGGACAGGCCACGTGGCTTATTTAAAAAAAATAATAATAATTCTGAGGAATGATATGTGATTGATAATCCTGAACTGTATTTCTGTATGTTCACTTGTTTGTAAAATAAAGCAGCTCTTGTGAATTGCCTTGGGACGTTTTACTACATTAAAGACGCTATATAAATACAAGTTAATGAAAGTGGAGTTGAGGTCAATAATCAACCATGATCTCATTGAATGGCGGAGCAGGCTCGAAGGGCCATATGGCCTACTCCTGCTCCTAATTCTTATGTTCATCTAAAATGCTTCTTAGTCTGGCAAAATACACTATCCAGTTTAAATCACAAGTGGTTCTTTATTTCACCTGCAGGGGTCACACTATCCTATAATTAGATATTGGGCACTCTGGGCTCAATCTTGAATGAAAGACCTAGGGCCACTTGCGGGAGTGACCAGCACCACTGTATCCGAGACGATATCGAAGGCAGATCTGAAATTTGTAACCGCTTCTTATATCACAGTGGAAGGTTCCTCTTGAGTTTCAGTTTTGAGGATTATGTTAAGAATCTGTTGTGTATAGGATGCTTATTCAGCAGATGAGCCTGACTGACTAAATACATAAGACTTTATGTGTATAAACAAATAGAAATAGAAAATGCTAGAAATACTCAGCAGGTCAGGCAGCATCTGTGGAAAGTGAAACAAAGTTAACATTTCGGGTCGATGACCTTTCATCACAACTGGAAAATGTTAGAGGTGGAACAGGTTTTAAGCAAGTACAGAGGCAGGGAAAGTGGGAGGGGAGGAAAGAACAAAAGGGGAGGTCTGTGATAGGGTGGAAGGGCAGGAGTGATTAAATTACAATTATATCCTGGAACTTAAAATAGGTTGGTGCATAGTAATAAAAGAGATGGACTTAATGGGGGTTTGAAGTAATGTGAAGACTTTGGTGGTCTTGTCATTGTTGTAATTGCTAGGCCATTTTAATTGTTGGCTTAAAATCCCATTCGTTGATGGCAGTGTGATTGCTTAGGGAACATTTATCTCGCCTGAGATGAAAGGGAAACAGATGTTAACAGTTCTCTAGCCTGTAAATGAAGGGGAAACAGCTGTTAACAGTTGAAAGATTTAGCATTTTCTGATATAACCATAAAAGGAACTGAAATAGTTTGAACATTTGTGTTAATGGATGTTATTTCATGGGCTGAACAGTGCTGTGCATGCTACATAATTTAGCACCTGAAGCAATTAATAACTAATACGATAGCAAAATACTGCGGATGCTGGAAATCCGAAATAACAACAGAAAACGCTGGAAAAACTCAGCAAGCCAGGCAGCATCCGTGGAGAGAAAAACAGAGTTAACGTTTCAGGTCGAAAACCTTTCGTCAGAACTGGAAAAAAGCAGGAAATGAAATAGATTTAAAGCAAGTATAAAGCTGGGAAAAGGGGGAGGGGATGTTTGGCCACATCTAGCAGGATAAGGACTTGCCAGTCATGATTTAGGTTACCCGGATGGTCTAAGCCCAAAACTTTAATTCATTTCTTTTCAGATGCTGACAGTGTTACTTCCAGCATTTATTTGTTGTTATCCTACAGTTGAATCTCTCTAAGTTGTGTGAATTTTCTGACTAATCATTTGATCCACTGCTGTTTGATTCCTAGTGTGATATTTGTGGGATGCTGTTGAGAGCTGTAATGCTGTGAAAATGGATCTATTTTAGCTCTTTTTGATGTGAATGGCCTAGAGGCTTGTGTGTTTGTTTTGTTGAGTGTATGATCCACACAGGCCTAATTACTTGAGACCGGTGGCTCATGCTGCTGAATTTCGGTCTTGGTCATTCTTTTGTTCTGTAGATGGTGCTGTTTTCATTCCCTAATAACCTGTTCACTGCTGGTGAGGCTAATTTAGTAGCAGATAACCCACTCCTGTGTGTGTGTGTGTGTATTTACAAGATTGTGGTGATTATAAACTGCTCAAGCTTCATTCTTGTATGTTACCTGGAACTTGAGTTATTGCTTTGAAACTCTTCAATGTAGTATTTTTAAATGTTATTGAGGCTCCAGCTACCTGTGGAAGTTACCATAAATGATCCCATGGCACTATCCAAAGAAAAGCAAGGAATTCTCCTGGCGTCCTGGCCAACATTCCTTCCTCTACCAACACAACCCAAAAAAATCAGGTTATCTGGTCATTGGTTTCATTTGCTGTTTGTGGACCTTGTGTGCAAATTCACTGCCATGTTTACCTGCATAGCAGTGTTAGCACTGCAAATGAACAAATTAGTTGTAAAGTCCTTGGAGACGTCACAAGGACGTCTATATATCCAAATTTGTTTGTTCTTTGTCCTTTTCAGTTTAGCCATCTATCACCCTATCTGATTTGGACCACATTAAGTGCTTTGAGGCCTCATTCTCCTAAGCCAAAACCGCTCATTTTTCCAGAATCAGACTGGAGAGCAAAGATAACCCTTGGCCTCTTCTCTTCACTACCAACCATCTCCTTGAACCCCTCTCACCTAAAGAAAGAAAGAACAAAAATTTGCATTTATATAGTGCCTTTCATGACCTCCGGACATCCTGAAGTGCTTTACATCCAATGAAGTACTTTTGAAGTGCAGTCACTGTTGTAATGTAGGAAACGCGGCAACCAATTTGTACACAGCAAGCTCCCACAAACACCAATGTGATAATGACCAGATAATCTTTTTTTTTAATTGATGTTGATTGAGGCATAAATATTGGCCAGGACATCAGCTAACTCCCCTGCTCCTCTTCAAAATAGTGCCATGGAATCTTTTACGTTCACCTGAGAGAACAGATGGGGCCTCGGTTTAATGTATCATCCGAAAGATGCCACCTCCGACAGTGCAGTACTCTCAGTACTGCACTGGAGTGTCAGCCTAGATTTTTTTTGTACTCAAGTCTCTGGAGTGGGACTTGAACCCACAACCTTTTGACTCCGAGGCGAGAGTGCAACCAACTGAGCCATGACTGACAATACCCCCTTCACCCTCGCCTCCGACAAATACAAGGGGCTCATGGACGACTTTGTCACTAAGATTGAGACCATCTGTTCAGCTGCCTCTGCTGCTACTCTCCTTCCTTTTGACCACCAAGCCAAAACACCCTCCTCTGCCCAAACCTGAACCTGTGTTTATCTCTAGTTTCTCTTCTGTTTTCCCTCATGCATTCTCTGAGCTCATCTTGTCCATGAGACTCCTGCTCGCTTGCTGACATTCCCATGACATTGCTGCCTACCCAACTTCCTTTCCAGGCCCCTATGCTAGGTGTTGCAGAGGGTTTTATGCAGAGGGTTTTATTAACTACCGGGCTTTGTGGCTAACCAACTGTTAGCAAATGATCTACATATGTTTTAATTGTTTTACAGTGATATCACTCGATATATTCACATTGGAAACCAACTGACCATTTTGTTCTCCTTATCTGAGGAAGGACATACAGTACTTGGCTTAGAGGGGGTGCAACAAAGGTTAACTAGATTGATCCCTGGGATGAGAGGGTTGTCCTATGAGGAGAGATTGCGTAGATTGGGCCTATAGTCTCTGGAGTTTAGAAGAATGAGCCGTGATCTCATTGAAACATATAAGATACTGAGGGGGATTGACATGGTAGAAGCTGAGAGGTTGTTTCCCCTGGCTGGAGAGTCGAGAAATAGGGGGTATAGACTCAGGATAAGGGGTCGGCCATTTAAGACTGAGATGAGGAGGAATTCTTCACTCAGAGGGTTGTGAATCTTTGGAATTCACTGGCTGTGGATGCTGAGTCATTGAGTATATTCAAGGCTGAGATAGATAGATTTTTGGACTCTAGGGGAATCAAGGGATATGGGGATCGGGCGGGAAAGTGGAGTTGAGGTTGAAGATCAGCTATGATCTTGTATGGTGGAGCAGGCTCGAAGTGCTGTATGGCCTACTCCTCCTAATCCTTATATTCTTATTACACTGTCAGGTGTTTGTCAGATCTGTGTTATCCATAGAACTGTTCAACACAACTATGAGCAGAATTATGATGGGAGTGCCACGGTGGGAACTAATTTGGCAACAGTTTATCACTGATTTGTGCTGCGCTGATGTAGTCATTTTGCTCATGATCGCTAATTTAGAAATGAGAATCAACTGGCCTCTGTCAGATGATTGTCAGAAATAACACCATCTATTAAGTGTCATGGTATATGCACCTAGGTGACAACATTATGGTAGATGTGTATCAAAGCATCTGTCGTATTGCATCAGTTATCTCCAGTCCCCACTACACTTGAAATGGGTAGAAAGCTTATCTTCCAGGCAAATGCTGCACTGCCATTCTATTGCACATGTATCATGCTGGAACTTGATTTCTGGTTCAGTCGCTACTGGAGTGACCAAGTGGGTTTGATTGAAAGGAAACCTAATCTCACTGATGCCCTACCTAAGTGTCAGTCATTTCCTTTGACACTCTGTATATAAGCAGTTTTAGCTTCTTATAGATCAATCTACCTGTTTATAGTATTGTTGCTTTGTCAGCATCCTCCAGTTACAAATTAATTTTTTTTGGAGTGCTTACTGACTCTGGCTACCCGAATAAAGTGTGTAAAGGTTTTTTTTTTAAGTGTGCATGTGCTAATTGATGCCCACACATGCTACATTTGCTTGTGAATCTTTTTTTGGGTATTATTTGTTAACTTTCAAGCTATGGGTAGAGCCAGGGAGCTGATAAATACTTGAAAGATTGCATTTATGGATTGCAAGGAGAAGCTGGAGGGCATAAAGCCAGACAAAGACCGTTGTAGTGATGGCAACCATGTTTTTTGATCTGCTTTTATATTGTATTAATTTGGTTTCCTGAGCCTGGCATTTGAGGGCTGGTTTCCAGTATTTATGCAGGTAAATCCATTTTCCAAAGCCGGATGGCTGGTTCATAAGTCACATTTAAATTGATTTAACAGCATAAATGCTGGTAGCCTACGTGTGGATGTTAGGCTCCCAGAACTGTGTAAAAGCAGATTTAGTCACTGCCAGTATATAGTTAAGGTAAGGTGAAGTCAAAGAATCAGCCGGGTTTCCAAAAGATGATGGGAGAAGGTTCAATGGGTTATGCTTAATTCCAGTTTTGTGTAACTGTGTTTAAAATTACAAACAGAAGCTGAATTGGCAATAATTTGACGTTCACTTAATCCTGTAAATGAGGTACAATCCTTTTATTTCACAAGTATACAGGTTTGACACTACTTTTTTATCAATTAATTTTCAGGTTTTCTCCAAAAATCCCCCCTCTAATATATATGATGCTGGTCCTGTTAAGCTGGTTAATAATACAGTTGGTTTAATCAGTTCAGGAATACATTGCGTAGCACTGTCAGTTAATTAGCAACTATCTGCAGATAAAGATCAAGTTCCAGGGGAGTGACAACAAAATCCTTATCACAAATACAGCGCAAAGGGTTCTGGTTCGATCCTGAGCCATGGCTCCTAGAATGTTAGTGCTGCGACAGGCCATTTGGCCTATCTGGTTTGGGCCAATGTTTTTCTCCACATTATCTACGTAGTCTAATCCCACCCCCCACCTCCCCCTGCTTACTCCCTTTAACTTTTTTCTGAGCAATTATGAAAATGAAACTTGAATAATTTGCCTGAATCCAGAGGTCTACAACAGCCTTTTTATATATAACAGTCTACTCCTGATAATGCAAGTCCATTTTCTTCACAAAAAATTGAATTAGCAAATAATTTGAAGTAAACAACAAAGCAAATATGGAATTTATAAGATAATTTGCATTAAGGGGAGTAGACTCTGCATATGAAGTACTAAATTCTTACCAGAAGAAATTTGTCTCATTGGTGTAATTAATGAAAATATTGTTTTTATAGGGCCTATGAATTGTTTTGGAAAGAAGTAAAGTGTTAAATTCTGTGGAATACAGTGTGTTGTAATGGGGAGAAGGGAGGTTGTGGCATGAACAGTATTTCCACAAGTCTTTTTTGTCCAACACCTCTACTGTGTCTGAGCTCCCTCTCCTTTTCTTCAATGGTCTGTCTATACCATCTTGGAAGTCCTCTGTAATTTCTCTGATGGATTGGTGGGCAAATGCATTGCCTGGTGCTTGACTGAGACATGGAGACCAGAAAGGTCATAGGTTCAGTCCTTGGTTTGTGCTGGATTGGCTCCTCTCAGCAAGAACTGCAGTTGGAATGCTATTACTAGGCTCTAAGTGTGAAAAAAGAAAAGAGACTTGCATTTTTGTAGCAGCTTATCATACGTCTCAGAAACATATCAAAGCACGTACAATGAATTACTTTGAAATGCAGTGACTGTTGACAAATGTAACAGCCATTTAGCACATGGCAAAATCCTACAAACTACAGAGGGGGGTCAGTGAACTGTTAAATTCTGTTTTTTTTTGATGGATTTGCTTGACAAATGTTGACCAGTACACTGGTGGGAGAAGTCATTGCCTTTCTTTGATGCCATGGGACTCTTTAATATTCATGTGAACCACTGGGATATATCATTTAAAGAACAGCACTTCTAACCATGCACCACACCCTTAGTACTGCACTGGAGTGTCAGTTTAGATTATTTGCTCATTTCCTGGGGCTTGAACCCACAACTTTGACTCGTGAGAGTGCTGCCAAGTTGACAGTAATTTCATAAGTGAGATAATAAGTTAGCTTACCTGAAGCTGGAAGATTGTTTGAGATAAATAATTCAATGGCAACCTGTTGGTATAGCAGAATGGTACATGTGGCAATTTATTTTTATATTCAGTTTTTAACTTGCAGTTTTGTATTACTAGAAAGAACATGTAAAGGATTAAATTCTAAAGCCACAAAAAGTATTCTTTTCAATAGAAAGTCAACAGTTTGCTAGTTTAAAAAAAAAAATGTGTGTTTGTTTTGGTCCACATAATGATGGTTTGTAGTGTTAGTTGGTAAATCAACCTGTGGGCAGTATTTGCAATTCCAAACTTTTTATGATATCAAAGATTGCTCACAAAATTTCTCTTGTGCTTTGAAACAACCAGCTGCTAAGGTGGTGTTCTATTCAATTTGTACAACATAGCCCACAGGGCACAGATCAAAGGGTAGAGCCTCTGATTGAGGGTGGTTTCTGATTCCAGGAGGAGGGGCAGGGTCAATAATTGGTTGAAAACCACATTGATTGACAGTTTGGTGGTCAGGGCCCACCCTCTTACAGAATTATTATGCATATCATTTTTCCCTCAGTGAATCTTTCAACTGCCACAAGTAAGTTTTTAAGTTGTGCTTGTATGGCCAGGAAAATGGACTGTAAGGTTATAGTAAGTGGACTTCTGTTTCAAGATCCATGTTTAAAGAGAAAGTGAGTTGCGTCCTTTTTTTTGTAGCAAGCAATGTAGAGAAATATATTTCACTGCGTTAACCCACGTACTGTTCATTCATCTATCTTGTGTCAATAAAGCCACTTTATTGGTACAAAGTCTGCACAAGTTAGTAAAAGTATTTAAAGGGAATAGTGTCATGTGGCAGCCGTTTTGGATGTATACCCATGATCTGGACTGAAGACTGAAATATCCTGCTCTGTGTTTCCAGTATTTTCTGTTTTTATTTCAGATTTCTAGTATTTGCAGTTTTATTTGGGTTCCTTTGTTCTGTTTTGTTAGTGAGATGTTTAATTATTCCTTCTAGCAGAGGTGTGGACAACAGAGTTGAAATAGGTACTCGGCCCTTTTTAATCTTTCCCATTCAGTGAGTGGACTAGTCCTGTCTATGCTGGGAGATGTGTGAAATTAATTATGACAGAAATCTGCCAGGTGAGTTTGAGCAATTAAAAGCTTCCAAAGCACCTTATAAACTGTGTTTGCATTGCATTAGCATCATTTATACTGCTAAATCTAACTCATATATATATTCTGGTGGCAAAGTTGCAGGTCCAGTTTTTTATAGTTCTATAAATCTGAGGTCGGGAGAAGGGAACCAAATTTAGCAGCATAAAAGGTCTGCAGCGACCACAATGAGGGTGGTGCCCCAGACTCTCTATTAAAATAGTGTCAATATAAAAGCAGCTATATATTGCAGCTGTTTCAACTTGGGAGTCCAGGAGATTGGTGACCTTGGGTTGGCTCCTGGTAATTATCTACACTGCCAAGCATGGCTCCTTTTATCCTGGTGGCAGATTTGTTGAGAGTGCCTGCTCATAAATGCTGGTCTCCCAAAATCCAAACTCGTACAGTACCAACATAACAGCAGGTTAAATTCTCAGAATTGGAGAATAGAACAGTTAGCTCTGAGGCTCAGCTATTCTATTAAGTTAGACACTAATGCTGTAGCCCCAGCAGAATACAACTACACCATGGTGTTCCATCAGCCAGTAGCCATGTAGCTGAACATTTAAATAAATCCAAAGATGCTGGTACTGTTGTGGCTGCAGCACTGCATCTAGCAGCCTCATTAAAGATTGAGAGAGGTATGTGTTAATAGTTACATGTCAGTAGTGGAGTTCACTGAGCTTGCTACTCCTGGAACTGTAACAGTGAGTGTTCCTGGATCATAATCCCTTTCCTGTTAAAATTAAACAAATCTGTTGGACTATAACCTGGTGTTGTGCGACTTCTCATTTCTGTTTAAAATAGTATAACCTACCCGGTAGGAGAAATGCTTGCTTTAATATTTTTAAATAATGAGGCGATCTACCATCTCCGGTCTTCCTCTACACCAGAGAATCACTCAACTCGCATCAGGTGCTACATATTGGGGGTAGGTTGGGGTGGGGGGACAGTTCAATGGGGAATCCTTTAAATTAACATCAAGAATTGGATTAGGAAAATTCAACACCACTTAAAGAATACAGTGTACCTAGATAGTTTTGACTTTTCCTGGTTCAGATGCCATCCAATTCATTATCCCTCCCTTATCATCCATTATAATAATTCCAATTTAAAAATAGACTAGAGTAATATTGAAATTTGTACAGCTTTAAAATTGTGTAAAATTTCTCTTTCTCTCCCCCCCCCCCCCCCCCCCCGCACTTTGCACAGACTAGCCAGTTGTAATTAACATATTTTCCCATATCATGCACGCCTATTCCTTGGGTCTGTGAATTTTTGGAATCTGTTAGGTACTTAAATGTATCTAAAATACTATGTATGGTTGTCACCCCACCTGTAGTATGTATGTCAAAACATTGAGTTTTCTGATCATTGTTAGGTCCAAACAAGCTCATTTTCTTTAAATCAGCTACATACCCCCCACTTTCTGACGCTATCCTTCAATTCCTTCCCGCACCGTATATCAAATATATCGAAATACATCATTGTCTCTTGGACCCATTAATACTGCCTGATTCAACTGATAAGCATGCCAGTTGTGTTGTTTTTAAACGAGGCTAAGCACTTTGCTGTAGGGTTCATAGATTTGTCCATTATGACCCTAGAGCTCTTTCCTGCTCAGCATGTAGTTTGAGTTGATGGGATTTGCTGGATGAGGCCACTGCCTTGTAATCATGCCTGGATAGCCATTATTCTTGATGCACCATTTGCTTTAAAATAAACACGGTGACATTAGTGCTTTGAGATAATCTTTACTCCAAAAGAGGCTGTCTGTCTCCATAATTCAAATGGCAATAATGCTTCAAACAACCTAAATACTTTCTGGTAAAAGTGGCAATGTTCTTGACCTAGTTGAGCAGTGAAATGCTGCATTTTGGGCCGCTATATTTTAAAAAAAAACTTCAGTTTGGTGATACTTAAGAATTTTTTTCCTGTGTGGAGGGCATCTTGAGTGCTGTGAGGGGGATAATGAAAGCGGGGCTTCTTGAGCTGCTTTGTTTGGAAGGAACAAAAACATTAATCTCGTGCTGGAGTATGCAGTCATGTTCAAGTAATAAAGCTACTTTAGGAGGAGTGTAAAGATAGGCATGCAAACAGATCAACTTTTGATGTAATTTCAAATATCAAATGGGGTGTGTTACCATCAGCCGTTATTTAATCAGTGGATCCAGCAGTGAAGGTGCATGCCAATAAGAATGGCACCCAAGGGTTAATTCTCTGCCATCGTCAAAATCGTGTCCTAATGTACAACATTGGGCTGGGAGTAGAGAATAGTGAGTTAACTATGCCTGGAAAAAAGAGCAAACAAAAACACACACCGGAACAAATGTTCTCCTGGATTTTATGTGAATACTAGTTGATTAGCCATGGCGTTCGAGTCAAGACCAAGTGCAGTATTCAGGTCAACTAGATATAGAGGACGGGGTGGGGGAGGGGAAATTATTGGACCCAGGTGGAAGGGGTTGGAAAAAGAGACAGATGGAAGGGGGAGAAGGGAGATGGAAGACAAGAAGGTAGTGAGATAGGGGTGGTGGAAGAGAGGAGAGGAGCAGACAGAAGCAGATGGGGAACTAAGATGGGGGGGTGTGGTCAGAGGACAACATTGGTGTTCTTTTGGCTTGAGAAAGGTTTGGAGTCCACGGGTGACTTTACATGTAGGGGAAAGGGGGAAAGCGTTTAGTTTTGATTTGACATTGCTTGTTGGCGGAGGGGCCAGTCATCCAGCAATCCTGCTTATTTGAGGAAGGGAGGGAGGAAAGTGGACAACATAGTTCAGTGGGGAGGAGGATTCTGGGCTGGTCCATGCAAGTCCTCTTCTGAAGGTCCCAATATTGTGACAGTTGCACATTATTATTCCATGCAAGGGACAGTGAGGAAGGCATCAGTAATGGCTTTTGGGACAGCCACTGCAGTGGTCTTGGCCAAAGGCCTGGCATAGTAGACATTTGGGCTGCAGCATGAGTTGTGAAGGAAGCCAACCTGCAGGGAGAGGAGAAAAACGTAAAAATATATTAAACAATTTTGAAACCATTAAATGACTTACCTTTTTGCCATATCTGACGTTACCATAAAGCACAAAACCAACATGATGACTGGCCATGAAGAAGCGGTCCTTCACACTGCTGCCCAATGGCCAGAGTCTGCAACTGCAGGCAGTCTACCTTTTTTTGCAAATTACTATATATACTTTCACAATACAATTAAAATCAAGTTAGGATGTCATGTAACTTTAATTTACAAGCAGAACAGTTAAATACATTGGAAATTTCATCACAGCACCACCTACAGGCGTAGCAGACATTGCCACTTTTATAATGGATTTTGCCATAGACAGCCTGACAAGTTTGTAATGCATTTTGAAATAGAATGTTGCAACACAGTCAGCAATTTTAATATGTAATAAATGTTCCGTCCCCCTTCTATACTCCCTTTGTTCCATCCGAGCTGGCAGGCACCATTGCCTGATAGAGGGCAG
Organism: Squalus acanthias; assembly: GCA_030390025.1. Lineage (NCBI taxonomy): Eukaryota > Metazoa > Chordata > Chondrichthyes > Squaliformes > Squalidae > Squalus > Squalus acanthias. The sequence continues at coordinate 52,876,170 of CM059427.1, forward strand.
TCAGGTGATCCATCCCACTCTCTCTGGCAATTACATTCTTAATTTGGTGGCTAGGGTGTGTCTTAAATTGGTGTATTATTTTGTTTCTCCACTGCCCCCCAAAATAAAGTGTGTCTTGGTGCTTTGTTCCTCACAGGTTATCTGGGATCAGAAATGCCAGAACTTTTCAAACCTCTTCACATTGCTGGCCTGTACTGGGAGGCATTGGTTTGATGAAGTCAGTGTTGTCCAGTATGTTTGCTACATGTGGCTAATTGGGAATCCAATGGCATTTCTGATTAAATTAAAAAATGAGTATTAGACACTGTAGTTGGGTACCAATCTCAATACTCATATGGCACATGAATGTGTACTTTAAGCTCGGTGTGCTTGTTATTAAAATGGTAATATGTGTGTGTGTTTTTTGATTGTTGAGTGCTTTACTTCCTAGGTTACTGAATAGTGGTGGTAGTTTAAGTAAATATACACATGTGAAGCACATTTACTTGCATTGTGTGAGTATGTATGTAAGGCACTTTCTACTAAAATGAGGCCATATGCCTAAAATGATGTTGCTGTATCCACATGTGTGGCTAGTCACCAGTTTCTATTGGACAATACTGGATTAGGTGGAATTATGTCATAATCTCCTATGTGGTCACAGTAATTGTTCTGCTCAGAACTGTTTATGACCTGATAGTAAATACAATGGAACTGACATTTCATTCATGTAAACTATTGCACTGAAAGAACACTTTCCAAGCAGTAAATCTTAATTCAATCCCTCAATTACAGTGTTATACCCTGTTGGTTACAGTTGTAAATGTCACTATACATAAATTGTCACGTTAACTATCAGGGGAAAGAGTGTTCATTTTTTATAAAAAATTGGATCAGCAGTCTAGAGCCATCGGAAAGGAAGCTTCTGCTTGCATAGTCCGGTGGTAAGTTTCAAATCATGTTTTTCTTCCCTTGGTGTGATTGCAGTTTCCATTGAACATTGTGACTTTTGCTTGTGGTATTGTTGCTCATTTTTGCAGAATATCCATCATACAAGTTTTAAGCTTTCTTCAAAACTGTAGAGCAAGTTGATTTTTAGTAAGTTGTTATTACTTGGTTCATACGCAGTCTGCAGATTGTAGTATTTTTGTTTCTTTGTCACATTTCTATAATTTTGCTTTAAAATGTATTTTAAATGTATCATGACCTATAGTGCATTTTTTTTCTAAAACTAGGCTGAACCTGGTGGTGTGTATGAAGGTGGTTGATATATTTCTAGCATTTTATTACTAGGAATAAAAAAAATCACATCCATATGATTTGTACTTTCTGTCCCCCCAGCACTGATTTTATTAACAGTTCATTTATGATGCATTACCTCAAATGCATTTATCCATTCGCCACTGGATAATAAGTAAATGGAACGTCTGGTGATGCTCATAAACCACACAATTGTGCAACATGTTTCTGTTGACGTCTAAGCCATTCGGTTGAATTATTTGGTAACTCCCTGCCAGTCAGCCATTGTTGTAAGTGGAGACATACACATGGTGATGTCGCACCATTGGATGCAAGATTTGAGATTTTCTGGGGTTAAAAAAGGCTCAGCTCCAAAACTCAACTTTGAATCTTCTTTCCTAGCTAGTTCAAAATATACTGAAAGATATTCTTGGTGTTGACCACAAGATACCTTCTTTATTATTTAATATGGAAAATATCTTAATCAGCAACACAAGTTATCATAGAACCATAGAATGGTTACCGCACAAAAGGAGGCCATTCGGTCCATTGAGCCCGTGCCAGCTCTCTGCAAGAGCACTTCAGCTAGTCCCACTTCCCCGCCCTTTCCCTGTAGCCGTGCAAATTTTTTTCCTTCAGTTACTTATCCAATTCCCTTTTGAAAGCCCCAATTGAATCTGCCTCCAATTGAATCTGCCTCCAACACCCTTTCAGGCAGTGCATTCCAGATCCGAACCACTCGCTATGTAAAAAAGTTTTTCCTCGTGTCGCCTTTGGTTCTTTTGCCAATCACCTTGAATCTGTGTCCTCTGGTTCTCGACCCTTCTGCCAATGGAACAGTTTCTCTCTAACTACTCTGTCTAGACCCCTCATGATTTTGAACACCTCTATCAAATCTCCTCTCAACCTTCTCTGCTCCAAGGAGAACAACCCCAGTCCCTCATCCCTGGAACCATTCTGGTAAATCTTTTCTGCACCCTTTCTAAGGCCTTCACATCCTTCCTAAAGTGTGGTGCTCAGAATTGGACACAATACTCCAGTTGAGGCCGAACCAGTGTTTTATAAAGGTTCATCATAACTTCCTTGCTTTTGTAGTCTGTGGGCTCGATTTTGCCAGGCCCGAGGAGGCGGGATTGGAGGCGTGTGAGGTGTTAAAATCGCAAAAAATGGCGGGCAGGCCCGATCCCGCCTCCGAGCAATTTCCCCAAGTGCGAGTTTTCTGACCCCCGCCTCCAAGAGGCGGGATAGGCCCTTAAGGCCCTTAACAACCAGTTAAGTGCCTCTATAATCCCATTTTGAGAGGCCTTTCTGATTTTAACACTTTTCCCACGTGGTTCACGTCTCCTCTGAAACACGCCAGTGAAACCTGGCGGCAGCACAAGTGGACTGCTTACTAACAGCTGCAGCTCCACCATTAAAAAGGAGTTTTCAGCAATCATCATTTGCAGGTGGCAGAACTTTGTTGTCTCAGGTCTGGGGGAACTTTTAGCAGGCCTACTCATTGTTGTGTAAGTTTGGAGCCTGACACCCATCTCCAGTGTGACCTCCTGGGAAACCCCTCGTGCCACCTTGAATGAGCGCTTCCTCAACTGAGGCATATACCAGAAGCATGGGAACCATTTATTTCCTTTCCTCCTGGACATCAGATTCGGACGAAGACCAGCCGTGGCAGCAACAGATCCATGAACAACAGCAGCAGCAACAACCGGAGCGCCACGCTGCTGCTCACCCACCTGAAGTTGCACAGGCCAGAAGGCGCTGCCCGGGATGCAAGGGATGCACACCTCTTGGCCAGATTTGCTTAGCCTGCACAATCAAACACTTTTGCCTCGCACCTTCTTATCAGACCATCGACAATGGCCAAGAACCTGCGGATTCCTATCACTCTGACCACCATACTGACGATTGCAAGCCCTCAGTGTGGAAGTCCCATTAGCGATATGACAGACGCCACAATTGCAACAGTTGCCATCCGAATTTTTTATTTACAATAACCAACTGATGGCTTTTCAACATTAAACATGACATTTCACCCAAGTGACTACCCTTGTGACTACTTGTGCATTATCTTCCTCTTACGCGTGCTCCTACGTGGTGCTTCCCCTGTGGCTTCAGCAGATGTGGAGGCCCCTTGCTCACTTTCTTGCTGTTCCTGTCTCGACACCTTTGGCAGGCATCCTGTGGGGTTGCGAGCCTGTGAGGGCTCGGCAACAGTCTGCTGCTCCTGCGGCTGTGCAGGGGTTGAGACGCCGATCGCAGTTGGGTGGGGACTCTGACCGAGGACTTTGCAGTGGCATGGTCATGTGAGCGCTTGGAGAGGAGCCCCCACTTCCTTGTTGTCTGCCACCAACATCCCTCTCATGGGTCAGCCCCACTTCAGAGCTAGCAAGTGGCTTGACAGCACCTTGCTGCACTTCAGGGGGGCCATGAGGACCCGTTTCTGTACTGGGAGTCCTACTCCCGAGGACTTGCCTGAAGGTCTGGTTTGTTTGCAATAGCTAACCATCGCTCCTCAAGAGATGTCAGTCTATTCTGAACAATGACCATGTTTTCCATACCCTGGCGACTAAGCTCCTCGATGGACGTAGCCATCCTCTCCTCTATGGTAGCCAGCCTTACCATGGAGGTAGCCATCCTTTCCATGGAGGTAGCCATCCTTTCCATGGTGATGCGTTCATGCGCCAACGCCTCCACAAAGGCTCTGCTCATGTTAGCGATGGACTCCTCCATTCGCTCCACACTCGCAGCGACCCTGGAGACAAAACCTGCCAGAGACTCCTGCACCTCTTCCTGAGTTCCAGCACCGCTCTTCTTCTGGATGGACCCGGAGGCAGAGGGTCGACATGCAGCTGAGCCGAGCTGGCAGAGTCCTGCGCCCTCCGACTAGGACTCTCCACTGCTGTCCCTGTCTCCACCATCTGCTGATGCTCACTTGTGAGCTGTGATACACCAGGTGACAACACTACACTATCTCGCGAAGGTACCACCGAGGTGTGAGTGTCTGCGCTGGTGCTGGGTGGGCTGAATTCTGCTGACGCTGCGCCCTCAGAGGTTGCAGCTTCTTCTGAGGTGTCTGGAGGCTCCGGCTGTTCCTCCTGGATAGTGGGGACGGGGGCTTTCGTGGGGGAGTAAAGGAAAGAGTCAGAGATGTGAGGCCAAGGTTTCATGCACATTGAATATTGCAGATGATCATAAGTCAATCTGTTAGAGCATCAGAATCATTATCAGTGACTCATGCAATGTCAATGAGAGAGATGGAACACTATTCTGTCACCAGCTTGCTCTGATGCACCCGTCTGTCCGTCCCCCACTTGCGCATCGTCCTCCACTTCCACGATCTCCAGGGCCGCCTCCTCCCAGGGGGTGAGCTGGGCTACTGAGGGTGGCCCTCCTCCTGCCCTCACTCTTTCCCTCTTATTGTGAGCTCTCTTTTCCTGCAATGAGGGAGACAAGTGGAGTTTGAGTGAGAATGAAGGAGTGAGTGTAGAGAATCCATAGCATAGATGCCTAGAAGGAGACAAAGATTCAGTGAGGTGGCAAGACCAAGGGCTCTCCCTGTGTGTTGTAGGTTGTTTCATAGCATCACAGTGATGGGGAGTGTGAGGGCTGAATAGTTAAGTGAATGTGAACATACAGAGAGAGGGAATGGGTAAGGGTGCAGGGATGTCGGTGTCAAGTGGGATGTGGAGGAAGAGGTTGTCAAAGCTGAGTGCTGGTGAGGAGAGGCGATGGGGATCAGATTGAGGGTGATGGGAAAGTCATACTCACTTTTCCAGTACGCAAAAGGTCATGAAACCTCTTCCTGCACTGCAGCCAGGTTCTGCGGCACATAGATAAGGCAGTTGACCTCCTGGGCCACTTGCATCCACACAGCCATCGTCTGCTGGGGAGGCTTCTTCCTCCCTGAAGAAGGGAAGAGCACCTCCTTATTCCCTCTTGCTCCCTCCACCAGAGCTTGCAGGGCGGTGTCATCAAACCTCGGTGCAGACTTAGGTCTACTGCTGGACATTTTGCCTGGAAGAAACTATCAGAGCAAAGGCCAAAAGGTTTGATGTCTGCCGAAGAAGCAAGGCTGCTTGCAGGCCTTAAATCCAGCAGCATTGATGATGTCATCGGAGGAGGGTTTCAGAATGGAAAGACTCATTGGGCCAGGGGTTCCCACACGCTGGAAATCAATTGCCCAATTAGGGGAAAATCGCATATTTTTCCCACATCAAATTGGAGTCGGGTGGCTAATACGAAAAGCGGATGACACGCCCCCAGCCTGCCCCAGTGACAAAATCGAGCCCTATGCCTCTATTTATGAAGCCCAGGATCCCGTATGCTTTTTTAACCGCTTTCTGAACCTGCCCTGCCACCCTCAACAATTTGTGCACATATACCCCCAGGTGTCTCTGTTCATGCACCCCCTTAAAGCTAAATGACTTCTATTTTCCCTACTTGTTCAAAATCTGTACTTTTTGCCATTATTGTACTTGCTGTGCTTACCTGGAAGATTTCCTGACTGCAGAATATGCAATGTTTGTACCAAGCTTAATCCAATAAAACTTTTCAGCCAACTTTTCAGATGTTTTGATAATAACAACTTGCATTTATATAGCAATAAATGCAATTATGTTGAGCAGATTTTTTTATTTGATGGTGGGGCATTCGTGGTGAAGTTGGAAACTTAAGGGTAATTCGATGTTTTCCACTGTTAGCTGGTCAGGAGTACTTAAACCACTGGTAATTGTCCTAATCCAGCTCTGATAGTAGCGAAATCCAACTATTTAAAATTGTTTATCTGATGTGATGCATCAAGTGTCATATCCATTTTTATTAAAATCCAGTTCATTGCAACTGAAATATTTCCATTCCTTCTTAACTGGTAAACATTTTAAAGTGTTTGTTCAGAACAATCTCCTTAGAAGTGTGAAATGTAGTCTCTCGACAGTTGGGAGCATTCCCTCTTGGCTTTGCTAAAAACACCAATTTAAACATGTACGATATTCCCCATGTGTGAGTCAGTTTTTACAGAAGCCTGGTATTTTGAGGATAATGTATCCCGAATTTAGCTGGCTATTTTCCACCTTAAGCAAAACTGGAGGTAACACGGTGCCTGAAATACTTCTCAGGTAATGCTAACACCACGTTACAGATAACCTTGTGTAAATTGCTGCCGTCACACCGTTCTGCTCAATATCTGAATCTGCTGAGGTTAAGTGACTCAGATGTTCATTGTATGTAATTGCAGTTTTAATTTATGGGTGCTCATCGTGAAGAAATGCTGCTTTAAATCAGCACGGTTACCAAATAGTGATTAAAATTTTGTTAGATACTATGTAAAAAATTGTAAAATATAGAGCACTGTCAAAAGTATTCGATTGGATGGAAAAGTATGTTTAAGAACAAACAGTATTAGCATAAAGCAATTGGGATGTGGGTAACTTGCTTACAGCAGGGATTTGAATATGTAAGAGTGGCGTACTACTATGTAGTTTATGGTGATTAATAGAGCATAAATGCATATTTAAATTACACAGCAGCTTGGCTTGTGTCCATTACTGTAGTTCTTACTAAATATAAAATCAATATAAAAATATCAGCTGTGGTTCAGTGGGTAGCACACTCGCCTCTGAGTCAGAAGGTTGTGGGTTCAAGGCCCACTTCAGGGACCTGAGCGCACAAAGCTAGGCTGACACTCCAGTGCAGTGCTGAGGGAGTGCTGCACTGTCGGAGGTGCCGTCTTTCGGATGAGACATTAAACCGAGGCCCTGTCTGCTCTCTCGGGTGGACGTAAAAGATCCCATGGCGCTATTTTGAAGAGGAGCAGGGGAGTTATCGCCGGTGTCCTGGCCAATATTTATCCCTCAATCAACATAACAAAAACAGATTATCTGGTCATTATCACACTGCTGTTTGTGGAAGCTTGCTGTGCGCAAATTGACTGCCGCGTTTCCCACATTACAACAGTGACTACACTCCAAAAAAGTACTTCTTTGGCTGTAAAGTGCTTTGAGACGTCCGGTGGTTGTGAAAGGCGCTATATAAATGTAAGTCTTTTCTTTATATGCTACATTGAAGGTTTCTGCAATTTAATAGAGACTCCACAAAGAAGATTTCTGTGTAGGAGCACCAGATCAAGTTAGTTGGTGTTGGTACATTTATTGAAAGTACAAATCCTAGTCTAGTAAGGCGGTTCTTAATTCCAAGTCCTGTGGTGAACAGTTTTAAAGCAATCTTGATAGATTTCTATTAAAATCCGGAGTGCCTACGAACCCATATTTAGGGGAATGTTCCTTTTTTTTAGAAAAAGTCAACCAAACAATTGAGCAAAAAATACAATTCTTTATATACAATAAAGTGTTAAAATATCTAGTAGGGTATTCTGGAATCTGTACTTCATGCCTTCAATGTTGAAATTTCTGTCAGTACCAGAGATACAGGCACATCCTGTTCTTGTTCAGTTTTTCTTAAACTGGCTAGATACACTCTGCAACTGCAAATGTTAGTTGAAGAAGCGCAAACCTTTTACTCTTTAAAGTAGTACCAGTGTAGAGCACTATTAATGTTGTCATGGTGCACTCCTAATTTTAGTGTTCTGTTGGTGACATTGGACTGTGCAAACTGGTGCTACATTAATGTTGTATTAGAAAATATGGGTATTGGTACATTTTTGGACCATTTTATTTTTCAAATTGAATCGCGAGCGATTGCTGCTTCAATTTTTGCCAGAGTGGCCAGCATATTTGAGTGAATACCTGATGAGCAATGCATACGAATGTCAGAGAGCATCAGCTGCTGGTGTTAAAGCAACAGCTGCATCTTCAAAGTTCTTGCTATCCTTGTGAATTTCATTCTTTAATTCCAGCTTGGGTTGGCTGGAAACTTCGATTTGAGGTTTGGGTTATCCAAAAGGCATCAATTGCAATATAGTCAGACTGAAGAAAATCAGCAGGGATCAGTCCTGCTTGCTAAAATCACTCCCAAACGCTCTGCAGCTCAGGGTGGGTCTCAATTTCTTCGCGCTCCACCAAGTTCTCCTCTTTACTGAGCAAACCCATGGGGCGAAAGCAATTCACAATTTTGTTCTGAATCATAAGATCCCAACTTGTAGCAATGAAATTCATGGCATCCAGCAAACTGATCGTGAGCTCAGTCTTGGCCTCATAAGCAGGTAGTCTTTTTCTAGCCAAAAACTTGAAGTTCTGATATTTGATGTTACATGCAGTGCTCAACTAGCGAACTGTTTGACTCAAAAATGTTGGCTCAATAAGTTCTGCTCCAACATCATCGAGTTTAGAAGTGAGCAACAGTTTCATATCACTTCTGAAATCTCCTCTTCTGAGCCTTTTCAAGGCAGAATCCCATTGTGTTTTTTAGTTTTTGCTGATGGCTGGCTGAGTGGCATCATATTCTTTTACTAATTCAGTCTGTGACTTGCCTTTTTGTCCAGAGCAGTCATAATTGCATACTTGTGGCTCAGTACAGGTATGTGGGCTCCTTTTTTATTATTTGATTCCATTTTCACAAACATAACAGCTGCTGTGGGCGCTAAAATACTGTACTGTAACAGCCTCTCCTAAATAAATATCCCTTGTAAGATGACATGCCATTATAAGAAAATGGAGCAATAATGATCAAACAATCTGGTACTGTCAATATGTGGATGATAAAATTTGCACAAGCCATGAAAACTTCAGAGGGCTACGTGGCGACAGAGCGGGTGCAAGAAGAAGGACATTCATTTATATAGTGGTTTTCATGACGTCAGGAGGTTCCAAAGCACTTTACAGCCAATTAAGTACTTTTGAGGAGTAGTTTCAGTTGTAATGTAAGCGAGCTGCACGCCGACCTAGAGCGAGCTGTACATTGACTAACCACTAAACACAAAAATGCCTTTACTCAGTAAACATTCAGGGAATCCAAACACACCAGTTTTCGGTGCCTTTGCCTATTGAACTGCAGAGGATGACTCGCTTTAAAAAAAAAAGGACAACTTCTGTTGGGTTGGTGGGCCTTGTGGGTCTGTTGTTGCTCTGAGGGTTGCCTTAATGTTTGAGGTTGTTGATCCAGTAAGTTTCTGCACCTGTGGGCTTAATTAAATATTGTAACATTCAGGTACCGAATGTAACAATTTTTTGATCCATCTGATACAAGGCACCTGGAGTTAGGGGAAGTCCTCTGTTTACAGGCAGTGCATGTCTTTCCACCATGCAATTTGTTATACCACATCAACATTATTTGATATTTTGTTAAGAGACTGCAAATTTGCATTACATTAGACAAATTATAATATTACATGGCTATAACAATATGTAAACTCAAGTGTGTAGAAAACATACCAAGCATAGTCAGGACCGGATGGCCGTATAACATGCGGATTTTAGCAATTATGCAAACTTGACTGTTAAAATCTGCATTGATAGCACCGTTTCCCCTTTGAAGGTACACTGCAGTTTACAAAGCGCAACAGAAGATCCCTGGGAGCATACCAATATTTACAGGGGGTCCCTGGGAGTGTGTCAGAATTCTCCTTTTGGTGCCGGCTTACAGTCATCCTGCATTTGTATTGCAAACTTTGAAGGTGGATACTCAATTTTTAAGTAGCTATCAAAATCTCCAATATTAATCTCAAATAATAATACGCAGTACGTGGGAATTGGAAGGCTAGTACTGTGCTGTATAGGATGAGGTTCTTAACTTGTGAACATTAGCTTTTGCAATTTTTTTTGGAGAAAATATGTTGACAGATTCTTTATTTTAAGTACTTTGTAATTAACTTTGGTTTGTTATTTTCGTTGTACTTATGTACTTACAGGATTGATTTGTTAGTTTTTAATTTTTTTTTAAACCACTCATTTGAAAAGGATACGTTCCTAGTAAGTTGCAGTGACATTGTTCTTTTAGAACCCAGTAGAAATTCACAAGTAATAAAAACAGAAAATGCTGGAAATACTCAGCAGGTCAGGCAGCACCTGTGGAGAGAAAGAAAGAGTTAGCATTTCAGGTTGATGACCTTTCACCAGGACTGGACATCATTAGAGATGTAACAGGTTTTAAGATAGTTACAGAGGCAGGGAAAAGGAGGGGGGAGGGGGAAGAGAACAAAAGGGAAGGTCTGTGATAGGGTGGAAGGCAGGAGAGATTAAATGACAAAAGGGGGATGATGGTGCGAGCAAAATGGATGATAATGGGACAAGTAAAGAATAAAAGATGAGTCTAGAGGAGCTGTAAATGGGAATAGCAGAATCATTTCCAACAGCTGTTGTCCGAAAAATGGAGGCAGTGGTTATGATCTGAAATTGTTGAACTTAATGTGGAGTACAGAAGGTTGTAAAGTGCCTAATCGAAAGATGTGGTGCTGTTCCTCGCGCTTCTGTTGAACTTCATTGGAACAGTATAGGAGGCTGAGGTCAGAGTGGATGGAGAATTAAAATGACAGGCGACCGGAAACAGTTATAAAATTGATATAATATTGAGCCATTCTAAAATCTGTAAATTGAATGTTTAAATTGAATTGTAAATTTAAAGTGAGTGCTCTGTGTACTGCACCTTTAGTTGTGTATTCAGATCTCTGCCGTTCTTCTCTGAAATCAGTTACTCCAATTTACATAGGATTACATAGGATAAAGGGCATAGAAACTGGCCATTCGGCCCAACCAGTCCATGCCGGTGTTTATGCTCCACTCGAGCCTCCTCCTGTCTTTCCTCATCTAAATCTATCAGCATAACCCTCTATTCCCTTCTCCCTCATGTTTATCTAGCAACTATACTATTCGCCTCAACCACTCCCTGTGGTAGTGAGTTCCACATTCTCACCACTCTCTGGGTAAAGAAGTTTCTTCTGAATTTTCTATGTGATTTCTTGGTGACTATCTTATATTGATGACCTCTAGTTATGCTCTTCCCCACAAGTGGAAACATTCTCTCTATCTACTCTATCAAAATGTTTCATAATTTTAAAGACCTCTATTAGGTCACCCCTCAGCCTTTTTTCAAGAGAAAAGAGATCCAGCCTGTTCATCTTTTCCTGATATGTATACCCCCGCATTTCTGGTATCATCCTTGTAAATCTTCTCTGCACCCTCTCCAGTGCCTCTATATCCTTTTTATGATATGGCCTACATTCTAATTCTAATTTCTCTACGTTCTATGGGGTAGCACCAGACCTCCTTGTTTCTGTCATAGCTGCACCATTGGGAAGTATTCTTGTAGAATCACTTGAGTTTTCATTCATCAGCTCTCACCTTTGTAAAAGTACCAGCTTTCTACAGCAAAAAAAATGCAAATTGGGATCGAACACTTTTGACTAAACCAGTAATTGTACAATAGCCAAAATACTTTTGTGATATTTGAGGGATTATTATGAACCCTCATGAGTTCAAATTCCACCATTTGTGGGCTAGCAGATGAAAACAAAATGACCTTGAAAGCTGTTAGATTATCATTAAAAGCCCAACTGGTTCACTCATGTACTTCAGGGAAGGTAACCTGTCACCCCTACCTGGTCTGATCTCTGCCCCCTATACTATTCTAATGAAACTCAACAGAAGCTCGAGGAACAGCACCCCCATCTTTTGATTTGGCACTTCTGGACTCAGCATTGAGTTCAACAATTTCAGATCATAACCACTGCTCCCATTTCTTCGGACAACAGCTGCTGGTAATGATTCTGCTGTTCATTTGAACTCGCCTGTCTTCCACCATATCACACACCTTCCATTTTGTTTTCTCTCCCCTTTCCCTGCCTCTCTACTTAAAACCTGTTACATCTGTATCATATTCCAGTTCTGACGAAAGGTAACAGGCATGAAACATTAACTTTGTTTTCTCCCTCCACAAATGCTGCCTGGCCTGCTGAGTATTTCCAGTATTTTCTGTTTATATTTCAGATTGCCAACATCCGCAGTATTTTGCCTTTGTATTATGTTGTTACACGTCTGATACAGATTTTATGCAAGGTAAAGTTTCCTCTATTCCGTGCTTAAAAAGTAGTATATAGTACATCAGTGTAGGATTCCTATTTCCCACGCAGGCTATCTTTGTGCCTTTTCTAAGTGAGATTAGCAATTTAGTATGGAATTTAGGGCCGTTTGAGTACTGCAGTTATCTACTGGGAACTAAGTTGAGATTGTCTAAGCATATTTCACTTCAGAATTGCAGCTGGCAGCAAGTGGAGACTGTCTTCCATCAGTCTAGTCTGGGTTCAAACCCAAGTGGAGCCACATTGTGCAGGCCTTTCCTTTTTAAAACAACACAAGAATGTGGGGGGTGGGGGTGGTGGAGAAAACAACAAAAGCTTCATAAAATAGTAGATCTGTGACTCAAGAAGGCTCCGTTAAGTGAAAAGCATTAAAATCTGATAAGTTACCAAAGCTAAAATGGAGTTTTATGCAAAGGGGGGTGGGTGACCACCCTGTGAAAGTTACACATTGCATGTAGTTTGGTGGCATTTATTCTTTTGTAATAGAAAATAGTGTTTTGCAAATAGGATTATAAGTACTTTTCTAACTGAGTAAATAAAAGTGAAATATTTAGGTCAGAGATCACTCTTGCTACTTGGGGATTACTGTTGCTAATACTGGTTTTATATGCTAGAATATATTTGTTCAACTATTCTTGAAAAGAATGAATATTAGAGCCAAATTTGGCTAAAAGTTCTCTTGGGCTGGATTTAAAAAAAAAACAGAACTGCACGTCTGTTCCTCTTGTATTTTCAGTAGATACAAGCTTCAGCACCAGTAACCTGTAGGACTGACTTCTAAATAATTCTAATTTTGGAATAAAACCGGAGTCTAACTTTATATGACAACTTTACAAAGTGGTGAATATTTGTGGTGCTGGAGGGGCTGAGATTAATTTTTCTCAACCAGATATGTCCATGTGCAGTACAAAAATGTCTGTTGTATTTTATGGAGCTTTTAGATAAACCACTTAATACTGGCTTTATACGTCAGCCGTGGCTGAGTTGGTAGCACTCTCGCCTCTAAGTCAGAAGGTTGTGGGTTCATGTCCCACTCCAGAGACCTGAGCACAATAATCCAGGCTGACACTCTCGTGCAGTACCAAGGGAGTGCTGAACTGTCTGAGGTGCCGTCTTTCAGATGAATCGTTACGCCAAGGGCCCCGTCTGCTCCCTTAGATGGACGTAAAAGATCCAGTGGTACTATTTTGAAGAGGAGCAGGGGAGTTATTTAATCCTTAATCAACATCGCTAAAAACACATTATCTGGTCGTTATCACATTGCTGTTTGTGGGAGCTTGCTGTGCGCAAATTGGCTGCCACGTTTCCTACATTACAACAGTGACTGCTCTTCAACTGTACTTAATTGGCTGTAAAGTGCTTTGGGACGTCCTGAGATTGTGAAAGGTGCTATATAAATGCAAGTATTTATTTTCTTAGAGTATATCTTTGTTCAGCCATTCTTGGAAAGAGAATCAATATTAGATCCAAATTTGGCAAAATGTTCCCTTAGGCTGGCTTTTTAAAAACAAAACTTCTTGTCTGTTCTTCTTGTACTTTCAGTAGTACATTGAAGATTAAACCCTATATTCTTGATTGCTCCTGCAGCCACACAGGAACCCTTCAGAGCTAGTCTTTATATTACTGACAATAGCCAATATGTAAAATGCTGCAGAAGAATACAGTTAGACTTGCAGCAACAGGTTTGACACATATTGAATCAAAGTACCGTTTGTACTAGTCCTTGTTTATTGCACCATATTTGTATTGCTGTTAGGAAAGGAAAAGATGACATCCTTGGCCACCTGCAGATGAACTTGCCCACAGTAGAGTCACCCAGCCAGACAACAAGTATAAACCTGTAGTTGACTTGCCCAGGCAGAATTAAAAGCAACTCGAGTAGCTGAACGAGATTTGTTTACTGTAGGGAGTTGATCTTGTATTTGCCAAGGTTACAACAGTTAAGTATCTACAGAAGCCAGACTAGAAGACCGGTTACTTTCCGATGTCCCCAAAATACTGTACTGCTCTTCATTTGTATCGGTGTGCTTTTGAATAATAAACTCCAAAGTAAGTGTGCTTTATTTATGGTTTATGCAGTTGCATTCACAGTGAGCCAAAAGCAATCTCAAGAGGGGTAGATTACTGGAACCCTTTGTCTTAGACACCCTTTCTGTGATGATGCTTGCATAAAGGTTCTGACTGTTGTAATTTTAAAACATATGCTATGTAATCTTCAGTGAAAATAGACAGTATCACATGTTGAAGAATTTGATTTTATCCCACAAGTGAGGCTGACTGTTTAAATTGGCAATGGCAGTGTTGTGCCTCTACTTTGAGTTGAATCCAAATCTTAGTGTGCTTTCTTTTTTTAATGTTACTGCCATGGTGTGGCGTGGCCAAAGAAGGAGTCATTTTCCATGGTGGGCAGAGTCCGATGCGCCATGTCGGATTGTATAGTGAAATGAGATCACGAGATGGTACTAAGAACTTTTTAAAGTGGAGGCGTGTTCTCACCAATCGGCTATTGGCGCGCATCAAATCTCCCATCAGGCAATTTCAGTATTTGTGTGCTTTGTCACTTTTATTTTGGGAAGAGTTAGAAAGGAGAGAATAGTGTTGAACTAAATGAAATGTAAGTTTTAGAACAGCTAATGGTGACACAATAAAAGCTGTTGTGATCCTTGGATTCCAAGATAACTATGGATGCAGCAGGCCATTTGTCCTGTCTTAACTAATCCATCTAGAGATCCCACAGTTCCCCTTTGCAGCATTCAATTGCTTCTTAAATAATTCCAGGGTTTTTGTCTTCATTGCTGTATTTGGAAGTCCATTCCATGCGTTGATCACTGTGTGAAGAATTTCCTGTGTTTGTCTTTTACTAATTTAACCTGTGTCCCCTTACCCTATTGTCGCAGTTTAATTTAAAACACTATTCAATTTGCCTGTTCCATTCCCTTCACTATCTTACGTGCCTCTGTAAGGTTAGTATTCAGACATCTTTTTTCTCTTGTGACTTGGCAATCCGAATTGGAGACAGTACTCAAGGTGTGGTCTGACTTCATTTGGCATGTCATGTTTGCTATCCTCTGTAAAAGTTTTCTTGTTTTCTCAACAGCAAAATATTGCATGGAACAGAGTGCTGTGTGTGGCTGATTTTAAACTGTTAGAATCACTTTGACAGCTGTGGGTTATTTGAGTGTACAGGCAATGATTTGGTAGGAAGCGCACGACCAAGTAACGTTGAGCCTAACAAGTGATACTGTTAAACCACACATATTGAGATGAAAGGGAAAACCAATGTTTGTTTTTGAAAACTGATTTAGCTTTTGAAAAGTTCTCCTTGTGTGAGTAATGTGTTTTAATACATACAGTACTTTGTAAAATAATCCTGGCAATTACCAGCTCTGAGAATATACAGAGGCTTTGATACTGGAGAAGGGATGGGAGAAGAGAGTCTCACACAGGAAGGTTAGTACTAAAGGGGCATTTGAGGAAGGAGGTAAAAGGTACTGAAGGATATGTACCATGGGAAGACTACCCATTGGCTGGTGGAGAGATGAGCCAAAAATCAGTATGGACACTGGCATATTAAAGGTGCTAGCTACCTGGCATATCAGTTGATTCTTGTAAGCAGCATATCTTTTGATCTTTTTGTTCTGTTAATTGTATAATGTATCCTCAGTTGGTTGGCTTTGACCTGGTGATGGCACCTGTTCCAGAATCTTCAGGTAACTTGGCAGAGTTCTGTTCTAAAGATTAAGCAGCCGAAATTGCTTGAATTCACTTGTTTATTTGTTGATTGAACAATGACCTGTGTTCTCCAGGACATGGTATTCACTGTAACATGCGGTGAAATAAAACCCAATAGCACATCAAATCAAATTGCCTGGAATTTGTTGTTGCAATACCGTATGTTATCCTGTGCACAGCAGTTGTTACTGTCTGATTATGATCACAGTGGGGATTTTTCTGTTCTGTGACCCCTTGCTAAATGGGATTGGAAAGGATGGTCTAGTGGTATTGCAGGCCAATGAGCAGTGCAATGAATTAAAGTGATTTGGATTAGGAAGGTTGCCCTAGCAGAGAGATGTGCCAAGATATCAAAAGCAGTACCCACATGGCAACACTAATGGAGGGTCAGGCATAATCCTATAATAAGTGGTATGAATAGCTGCTGGTAAGGAGAGAGAGAGGGGGAGAGAGACTGGAAGAATACTGACATGTGGGATGGTGGTTGAGAGACACCTTCAGCATGTTGTGCTGTGGAACATAGGAACAGGAGTAGGCCATTCAGCAGCTCGAGCCTTATCCATCATTTAATTGGATCATGGCTGATTTGTACCTCAACTCCACATACCCGTCTTTGTTCCATATCCCTTATTACCCTTACCTAACAAAAATCTATAGATCTCAGTCTTGACAATTTCAATTGACCCAGCCTTTTGGGGGAAGCAAGGTCCAGATTTTCATACCTTTGTGAAAAAGTGCTTCCTGGTTTCCCCCCCCCCCCCGAAATTGCTAGCTCTAATCATAAGATTATGTCCCCTTATTCTGGATTCCTGCAATCAAAGGAAATTGTTTCTCTGTATCTACCCTATCAAATGCCTTTATCATTTTAAACATCTTGATTAGATCTCCCCTAACCTTCTAAACTCAAGAGAATACAAACCAAGTTTATGCAACCTGTCGTCCTAATTTAAACCTGTAAGTCCTGATGTCATTCTGGTGAATCTGCGCTGTACTCCCTCCAAGGCCAACATATCTTTCCTGAGGTGCAGTGCTTAAAACTAAACACAGCAATCCTGATGGGCTCTGTACAACTAAAGCATCAGTTCCTCACTTTTGTATTCCAATCCTCTTTGAGATGGAGGCCAACATTCTATTAGCTTTTTTGATTACTTCTTTTTACCTGTGCACTGCTTTTAGTGATGTGTATAGGAGAGAAAGGCATCAAGTGGAGGCCAGGTACTTCCTCATTGAGGGTTGTAGAGGGCTCTATTGTTCTTGCCCTTTCAAAAAGTGCCAGGGCTGACATTTGGGTACACTTCCTCTGGCCCTATTGGCTGTAGTGATCTAAGGAGACAAGAATTTGAAAATCTAGCTTGCTAACAATGGTGATCTTGTTCCAAAGATTCACTGTAGGCCTTTTCAAAAGACAAAAGGATCCCTAAATTTGCAGATATAAAAAATGCATTAATCCATCCTGCAGTATTCGACTACAGGATCTGAATCATTCTACTAAATTGCCATCTCTGGTACTAAACACCTGTCTTGCTATTAAGTAGGAACTTAGATGAGAGTGCTAGTAGTTTGTGGCTACTATGTCAGAAATGTTGTGCATACTGAGGTGAGAATTAAGACAAGTTACAATCCATCATATTAATTCCTTTGTCTCCATTGTTTTTTGTTTTGTTTTCATTCAGTGGTAATCTTTCTGAATGGTTTAGTGGTCCATATTGTCCTCTAGCAGGAAGAGCCGTAACGACGACTGAATTTCTTTCATTTCAAGTGGACAGTAAGCCTTGCTCTTCCAGAGACTCCTGTGACCTCATTATCTTCATGAGCAGTCAACACTCAACTACTTGCACTAGAGTGCTCTGTGTCATGTTTAATGTCAAGTAAAATAGCCATTGGAAAATATCCATTTGAGTCAAACGTTTCAGATAAATGGATTTAAATGAAATCAGGTGGTCGCGGTAAATATATTTGAACAAAATAAACTTCAGGTTTTAGTATTTTTTTAAAAATAGGTCATATTACTCTGTTTTCTCTTTGTCTCGATGGCACACAGATCTGTATCTATGCCGAAATAACAACAGCAAACGCTGGAAAAACTCAGCAGACCAGGCAGCATCCGTGGAGAGAGAAACAGAGTTAACGTTCCACAGATGCTGCCTGGCCTGCTGAGTTTTTCCAGCGTTTTCTGTTATTTCGGATTTCCAGCATCCGCAGTATTTTGCTATCGTATTAGTGTTTGGTCCACTGCCACCTCTCTTCTAGGAATGCCTACCTTGAAGAAGTTCTGCTCTTCTCTTCGACGGGGCTTCCGTTTGTCTCTTCAACCTTGTTCATCTTCACTGCTTTCAGTTTCCCTTCTCGTGTTTGATCAGGTATCTGCCAAGACTCGGTTTCACAGCCACATTACTTTCCTCAGCAACTGTCTCCGGTTCCGTCTTATTCCACGTGGATTCCAACTAAACTTCCACCTTTCGTGTTTCGGATCCACCCAGGATTACAAATATCTCCAAGATATTCATCGTTCCTCGAACTACTGCTCTCGCCGCATCTTGAGATCCACGCTCAACGCCATGCGGCGCCACATGAACACTCTCGACCTCTCTCTTCAGCAGCACTCTATCTCCTGCTTTTTTCCAGTTCTGACGAAAGGTCTTCGACCTGAAACGTTAACTCTGTTTCTCTCGCCACGGATGCTGCCTGGCCTGCTGAGTTTTTCCAGCGTTTTCTGTTGTTATTCTGTATCTATGTCGTTCTTGCTCCACTAGGAGGTGATTGATATAGCCCGATAAGGATGACTTTAGAAGTTTTTTTCCTTCCCTACTCACAGTAGCATGTTTGATAATACAATAGTGAGGGACCATGTGCACTGGTATTCCAACATACATTTTTGTAATATTTTACAACTTTCTATGTGAAGGTTATAAACTAAAGAACAAATGTTTTAATCAAACGTACCTGTCTTGTATGCAGCTGTAGTGGTTTTGAAATGTTGACAGTTGTTTGAAAGTGATATTCCATATTTCATTTTGCTAGAACATAGTGGGTACTGAATGAGTTGCATTTACATTTCAAGATGGGCTTTATTAAGAAAGACTTGCGCATATATCTCCTTTCACGGCCTCAGGAAAGCGCTTCACAGCCAATTAAGTAATTTTGAAGTGTAGTCACTGGGGAAACGCGGCAGCCAATTTGCGCACAGCAAGCTTCCACAAACAGCGATGTGATAATGACCAGATAATCTGTTTTAATGATGTTGGTTGAGGGTTAAATGTTGGCCAGGACACCGGGGAGAAATCCTCTGCTCTTCCTCAAATAGTGCCATGGGATCTTTTACATCCACCTGAGAGGGCAGACTCAGTTTAACATCTCATCCGAGAGATGGCACCTCCGACAGCGCCGCACTCCTTCAATGCTGCACTGGAGTGTCGACCTAGATTTTGTGCTCCAAACTCTGGAGTGGGAGTGCACCAATACTCCAGGTAATGCTAGTTAGTTGAATCAGTCAGCGAGAGGCTGGTCATTATCTCTAGATAATGGTGTGGGGTTATTTTGGGTTATATTTTTTATTGTTTCTGGTTGATGTGTAGAAATGTACTTTTTGTCTGTTAAATTGTGCAGTCATGAAGTATGCTGTTCCAACCATCGTCTTGTGTGCTGAATGTACCATACTGTATAGAATGCTATATTGGTTAAATAGGTTGTACTCCGAACATAGCTCACTATGCCATGAACAATTTTTTTTGGTAAATTATGTATGAGTTAACAAGCCAAACTAAAAATAAAATTTAATCTTTTGTAGGTGTGAAATTTCTGGCAATGACACCATCCTAACCAAAATACTTTATACTCCTGAGTGAAGATAACATTCCCCAGATAATTGGGATTTACAGACTACAAAGGGCAACCATTGAGGGGCTGCCAGTAGGTGAGTATGCGGTACTTGAAAATTTTGCTTTAAGATATGTGTTCTGATAGTGTCAGTGTTACCGTCTTCTACTTTAATGGAGGTCATTTTTTTCAAAAGAGATTCTTCCTTGCTGCTGTTCTCCCTCCCCTCCTTTCTGTGTTTCCTGAAGGTGTTGACTCCTTGCTGGTGCTTGTTTCACAAGGGCTGACATCCCTATACCTCATCTGAGTCATTGTCGTTTGTGTCTGAACTTTGTTGAGTGTTGGCAGGCTGTTTGACTGACTGGGCGAGTAGCTCAGCCCAAGCATTTCCACGCCCAGTGTCTACACATATGCACCTCCAGCAGGTGTTAATGGATGCATTTATCAGCACTAGCTTATGTGAATGCATTTTAAATATTCTGTTTCTTATTGATTGTATCTCATAAATATGGCAAGTAAATAACAATTTTATGTTGATGTGCACAGAACTGCCGAGCGTTAAGGATTTTCACTTGAGGAAATAAACACACTGTACAGTAGCTGTAATCTAATGGGATGCGTTCTTTTGTGTTGTACAATCTAAACACCTTTGTACCAGGATATGGAACTCCTTCATTTGCACCATCTACCAAAAGTCCTGGAATGGATGTTAACTTTCTGTATGCAGATATGTTATCTAGCTTGAAGTCTGGCAGTATTGATAAATGGTTAAAATGAAAAGCAGGTGGGGTCTGTGCTCAGGCCAATGAAGGCATGAGTACTCTGTGCTGCTGGTGAAATGTACACTTGTTTTTAGGAAAAGTTTGGTTCGTGAATCTTATCTATTTTCTTCAGTAATGGGCAGAGAGCGATTTGTCTTAAATTTAGCTCATTATTCACATTTACATAAGAAATTCTGCTGTGCCTTTTGCGCTGGGGCACCTAGCATATTGCCTGCTCAATTTTATCTGTCTTGAAAAACACTTTTTAATTATTTAGGAGAGTTGGGCCAATAGTTCCCCCGAAACTATTAAATGTTAATTACTTAGACACTAAAGAGGTGGAATCTCCCTTTCAGTGTCACATTTGGGCATGGGGAGGAAAGGGATGGAGTGTAAAAGCTGTGTACTTCCTGTTAAAGTACATTACAGCAGATCTTATTCCATTACTGTGTCATCTGACATTCTTTTATGCAATATTATTTATGTATTTTAATGAAACCCCAAATTAGTTTCTTATTGTTGAATCCTATGTAAGCTTCAATGGAACACACAATACTTCTACCCCTGGTACTCTGTAGATCACCTCTGCTCTCGTGTATTGATTAAAAAGAGATGTGAAATTATTACCATTGTCAACTTAGAGCACTACTGTTTGAATATCCAGATCCTGAATATCCAGATCCGTCAGACAACTCGTGTAACTGCACATTTCAAGTATCCTATTGGACTCGGATTTGAGGTTTCAACCTCATATTCTCTCCATTACAAAGACTGCCTACTGCCATCTCTAATATCATCCACCTCTGCCCCTGCCTGAGCCCATCTGCTGCTGTAATGTACTTTAACAGGAAGTACATTAGCTCCCGGTCCAATTTAAAATTCTCATCCTCTTGGTTAAATTCCTTTATGGCCTCTACCCTCGCTATCTCTGACTTCCTTCAGTCCTGCAACCCATCCCGCACACTCCGCTCCTTCAACTCTGGACTTTTATGCATTTCTTCCTTGCCCCACTAGTGGCGGTTGTGCCTTCAGATACCTGGCCCCATTTCTGGAATTTGTTGCCTAAGCCCCTCCCCTCCATCTCTCTTTTTGGATGAACTGAGGTTTGATTTTTCTATTGTTAATGGTTTTGCTGAAAGAAAGCAAAGCTCAAAAATCTAATTAGAGCTGCTCTACATCCTTACCCTGAATGCCTCAGTTAGGGCTACAATAGGTTGAAGCCGAAGGTCAAACACTGAGTCCATGAAACAATTGCTAATTTCGCAGGGTAGTTGTGTGGAGTATGAAAATGTTGTTGGTGCATTACATCAACAACTTACATTTATATAGCGCCTTTAACATAGCAAAATGTCCCAAGTCGTTTCACCGGAGCATTATCAAACAAAATTTGACACCGAGCCACATGAGATAGTAGAATAGATGACTAAAAACTTGGTCAAAAATGTAAGTTTTAAGGAGTGTCTTAAAGAAGGAGAGAGAGGCAGAGAGGTTTAGGGAGGGAATTCCAGAGCTTAGGGCCAAGGCAGCTGAAGGCACGGCCACCAATGGTAGAGCGATTTAAAATAGGGGATGCGCAAAAGGCCAGAATTTGAGGAGCGCAGAGAGCTTGGAGGGTTGTAGGGCTGGAGGAGGTTAGAGATAGGGAGGGGCACATGTCGTATGTCTGCACATCAAGATTTCCTCCATGTGCCTTAAATTTGCGCACATTTCCATGACTTGATATTTGTTGCATTCTCTTCCCTAATCATTTGTCGTATTTATGAATTTGGGTCCAAGATGGATGCATGTGTGCTGATTCTCAAGTAAGAGGCCCAGTTATTCTGCTGTATTGTAGGCCACAGGTTCAGGGCTTTGGTTATGTCCACAATTGCCCATTCAGTGAATTCCGAGGGAAGGAGAATTTAATCGGGGGCGAATGTTGTTTAAAACTGTTTTATGGTCTCAAGATAAAATTATATGCTTGAGAGAAATGATCTTGGCTCAGAAAAACAAGATGTAGAATCACTTTGGGTGGAGCTAAGAAACAATAGGGGGCAAAAAACACTGGTGGGAGTAGTTTATAGGTCCCCTAACAGTAGTTGTAGTGTCGAGCACAGTATAAATCAGGAAATTAGAGGTGCATGTAACAAGGGTAATACGGTAACCATGGGGGACTTGACTGGGCAAACCAAATTTGAAATAATAGACGAGTTAATGGAATGCATTCAAGATCGCTTTCTAGCTCAGTATGTCGAGGGAGCAGGCTATTTTTGATCTAGTATTGTGCATTGATACAGGGTTAATTAATGACCTTGTAGTAAAGGAGCCTCTGGGGAGCAGTGATCATAATGTGATAGAATTTTATGTTGCGCTTGAGAGTGATTTGGTTAAGACCGAAACTAGGGTCTTAAAAAATCTGAACAAACCAAGCTACATAGGCATAAGGACGAGTTGGCTAAGGTAGGTTGGGAAACTACATTAAAAGATATGACACTAGATAAGCAATGGCAAACATTTAAAGAAATAATTCATAATTCGCAACTAATACACATTCCCTGAAAGAATAAAAACCCCATGGGAAAATTGGTCCAACCGTGGCTAATGAGAAGTAAAGATAGTATTAGATTAAAGGAAGAGACTTATAATGTTGCCAAAAAGAGCAGTAAGCCTGAGGATTGGGAGGATTTTAGAATTCAGCAAAGGATGACTAAGAAATTGATAGAGAGAAAATAGAAGAGAGTAAACTAGCAAGAGACATAAAAACAGATTGTAAAAGCTTCTGTAGGTATGTAGAAAGGAAGAGACTAGCGAAAGTAAATGTGGGTCCCTTACAGGCAGAGACAGGAGAAATTATAATGGGGAACAAGGAAATGGCAGAGACATTAAACAAATACTTTGGGGGAGAAATTGCATATCACCCCATTTGGGAGCGGTAACATTTTGCACCAGGTGCGGAAGTTCCGGCCCGCTCTCTAAATTCGGGTTACCGCCCCCCAGAAGGAAGTGGAGCGCTTCCTGGGGCGGGAGTGGGGCGCATGGCTCAGCAGCGCTACACACTGGGCCACGTAGCGCTGCTGCGTACGAGGGGCTCTTCCCTCAATTAAAGGGAAGGGCCCAAACTGCATACTCTGCCAAAGAAGCAGCCACCTACCCGGACCAGTGGGGAGTGGGGTTACCGTGTGATCAGCCCGGCACTCAAGCATAATGCCGGGCTGAGCGATCGCGGCACCGAACCCGCCAACAAACCGCAATCGGCGCGGCAATGAAAACGCCACTTTTTTTTCCACAGCAGCCGGCCGCCTCCCCTTTAATTTTCACCCTGGTAGTGGCCGGCCACCCGGTACACGTCCCCTGAAGCTGTTGCTGTCGTCATCGCCCGGCACAGCTTCAGAGTGCGATACCCAATTTAGGGTCCGGGGCAATAATGGGGCGATGCGCCCGGAGATGATGTCCCGTTCTCTGGGCGCAGGAGAGTGAGGCGTAGCGCTGCCGCTAAACTCTCGCCGAATATGGTGGGAGTCGTTAACGGCGAGCACCCGGTCGCAAAGTCGTAAGCCCCCCCGGGGGCGCGAACTGGAGGCGCAAATGACCCGAATTTCTCCCCTTTGTATCTGTCTTCATGGATGAAGACACACACACATTCTGGAAATAGTGGGGAAGCAAGGGTCTTGTGAGAATGAAGAACATAAAGAAATTAGTATTAGTAAAGAAATAGTACTGGAAAAATTAATGGATCTAAAAGCCAACAAATCTCCTGGATCTGATAGCCTACATCCTAGGGTTTTAAAAGAGGTGGATACAGAGATAGTGGATACATTGGTTTTGATCTTCCAGAGTTCCCTAGATTCTGGAACGGTCCCCACGGATTGGAAAGTAGCAACAAACGTAACCCTGCTATCCAAGAAAGGAGGGAGACGAAATAACAGGGAACCATAGACCAGTTAGCCTGACATCAGTAGTTGGAAAAATGCTAGAATCTATTATTGTATTAGGGACGTGGTAACAGGGCACTTAGAAATCATATGATTGGGCAGAGTCAACACAGATTTATTAATAGGTAATCCTGTTTGACAAATCTTAGTTTTTTGAGGTTGTAACTAGATAAGGGGGAACCAGTGATGTGGTGTATTTGGATTTTCAGAAAGCCTTCGATAAGGTGCCACAAGAGGTTATTGCACAAAATTAGTGCTCATGGAATTAGGGGTAATATATTGGCATGTATTGAGGATTGGTTAACAGACAGAAAACAGAGAGTAGGAATAAACGGGTCATTTTCGGGTTGGCAGGCTGTAACTAGTGGGGTACCGCAAGAGTCAGTGCTTGGGCCTCCCAGCTATTTACAATCTATATCAATGACTTGGATGAGGGGACCAAATGTAATGTATCCAAGTTTGCTGACGATACAAAGCTAAGTGGGAAAGTAAGCTGTGAGGAGGACACAAAGGGATATAGACAGGTTAAGTGAGTGGGCAAGAACAGGGCAGATGAAATATAATATGGATAAATGTGAAGTTATCCACTTTGGCAGGAAAAATAGAAAAGCAGAATATTTTTTAAATGGTGAGAGATTGAGAAATGTTGGTAATTGGAGGGGACCTGGGTGTCCTTGTACACGAATCACTGAAAGTTAACATGCAGGTACAGCAAGCAATTAGGAAAGCAAATGGTATGTTAGCCTGTATTACAAAAGGATTGGAGTATAAGAGTAAAGAAGTCTTACTGCAATTATATAGAGACTTGGTGAGACCACACCTGGAGTTCTGTATACAGTTTTGTTCTCCTTACTTAAGGAACGATATACTTGCCTTCGAGGCTGTGCAATGAAGGTTCACCAGACTGATTCCTGGGATGGGGGGATTGTCCTATGAGGAGAAATTGAGGAGATTAGGCCTATTCCCTAGAATTTGGAAGAATGAGAGGTGACCTCATTGAAACATAAAATTTTTACAGAGCTTGACAGGGTAGATGCTGGGAGGATGTTTCCCCTGGCTGGGGAGTCAAGAACCAGGGGTCACAGTCTCCGAGACTAAGGAGTCGGCCATTTAGGACTGAGACGAGGAGAAATTTCTTCACTCGGAGGGTGGTGAATCTTTGGAATTCTCTACCCCAGAGGGTTGTGGATGCTCAGGGCCTGAGTCCTCCCAAGCTTGGAAGTAAAGTTCCCATTACAGTGGAAGGTGTGTACAAGCGTGTGCCACAGGGGAACCAGCGTCTGCTGAAATGTACCCCAGCAAGGCTCAGTATTTTCAGGTGAGCAGGGAACAGAATTGTGTGGTGGGAAGGGCACAATTGGTTTTCACACCATTCAGAAGGTTCTGGAGTCACTGATCTGCTTCCTGCTGAAGGGAATGAAACTCAACAGTTGGAAAATTGTTTTACAGTTTATTGTGAAAGATGAACAAGTGATGGAAAAAATTCTCGCTGATATTCGCCCTGATATTGTTGGTCAGTTAAAATGATCTAAATGTTAAAGATTCTGCAGGTGATTAGATTAAAATGGTGTAAGTAATGACATGCAGAACGTTGACTGGCCATTCGTTTCAATTTCTAAAAAATACATGGAGAATAATTTTACCTTTTGACCTCTTATTGTTGGACTGGCAGATATTTTTAGTCCTGTGCTTTTTCCTGAATAAATCCCAGTTGAAACTATTCCTTTCCGGGACAGATTGGGAACTTAAAATGACCCTGGAAAATATTCTGAAAGTGCCCATGTCACCCATAGGATGCTTATAACCTATTCCTACTTACTCAGTTATTGTTGTGGTGATTTGTTAACAAATTACAAAGAACGCATGATTTTATAATAGTTTTGTGATATGTATTTGTGAATACTACTTACTGCACAATTGCATGTACTGCTTATTTACAAAGCAACTGAAAACATTAATTAAACAAAAATAGCACCATACACATACACTAAACAAAATCAGTATGTATGACATTATCTAAAAATAATAACAATATAATTGTCAGGCCAATGCAGAAATAGCTCCTTGCGTAACGATGAACTTCTCAATGATACATTATCAATGATTGCATCAGGGTCTATACGATGTAGAATATCTTTTTGCTCGGCCATTAAGAGAAATGCTTCCAAATGGTCAGCACTCTGGGTACTCCTCAGTCTGTTCTTGATAAATTTGAGTGTTGGAAAACTTCTTTCGCATGCCACCTGAGTTGAAAGTGTCGGGAGGTATTTGTCCGCTAGGCCTATGTTTGTGTACGCCTCACTGAACAAGTTGTAGTGCTCCAGAGTAAGGTTAACACACACTGCACAGTTCTGGCACCATTTGCACACAGACTGCTTCTCCTGGTACTCTAGCTCACAATTTTCCATAATTCTAATGTCTGTATTATCAACACTCTCCTCTTGGTTATTCAAGATATATTCCTCAGTTTCCCAGTTATTTGCCAAACTTGCAAGCTCTGATTGCAACTGTTCTTTGATTACTTGCTCATCAAACTTCACAAGTGCTTCACTCAGCTTTTGAAGTGCATCATGAGGCAATGATGTCTTTATCTCTCCAAACTGTACAGGGGACAAATAGGCCAGGTCCCTGTATAATGCCCCATTTTTCTCGAATCTTGCTTTTAAACTTTCAATAGCTGTGTCTAATATCTTGTTATGCAGACATTGCTATGCAGACCTACTTCAAAGTCTTTAAAAAAACATCAGCAATCTGTTCTTCAGATGCAACTTCTCCAGACATCCTTTTTCTCTCTGTCGTCTTTTCTCTGGAAAGAACTCCTGGATGACATTACTTTTTTGTGGGCTTCGCTCCTCAAGTTCATCTGTTGCCCAATCGATAAAATCAGTAACTCTAGTTTTCACCCCTTCAATGACCAGCTGTATTTTTCCAACTGACCCAGAGTACCCATCACCAACTGATGTGCTTTTAGCAGATCTATCCCAACTGTTTGCAGATATTTAGATAAAGGTGGTGTTAATTTAAAGATCCGTAGATAAATGAATGCCGTCATGATTATTTCATATTTTAAAAGTGTATCTTTGTGAGATCTAGCTTTTGCTTGCAATTCAGATGAGTTTTTTTCTGAATCACATCAACATACATGGAACTTTGCGGGTTTTCCAATGAACCAAATATTTTAGTCAGTGCTGCGTCCTTCGCCCACCAATGTGTTTCGCCAATGGTTTGCAGTCGGTGTTGACTATGTTTTTCGCTGATCTGATCCCATACATCCATTCTTTTATAAGATTCTCTTTTTTAAAAAGTACAGAAATCCCATTTAACAAAAAGTGATGTCGCAGCAATGGGTGATGGAGTTGCATCATGAATCACAAGATTTAATACATGGCTATAACACCAGACACGAATTTGACCTGATGATTCATTGTTTAGCCAAGTTGGAAAAACCGCTGTATATTCCAAGGTCCAGATGGCCCAGTCTGTTCCTTTCCATTTTTTATAAGCCCTTTTTCCTGTCACTTAATTTGAAAGCGTATCAAAACTTGGTTGTGTAATGTCACTTAGTGGCGCTGCAGTAGAAACACACTAGGCCAAGTTCACCAGCTGTAGTTTAACTCCAGTAATTGTAACAAAAATGTCCTTTTGTCCATTAAAAAGAAAATGAAAGTCAGACTTGCATTTATATAGCGCCTTTCATAATCTCAGGATGTCTCAAAGTTCTTTACAGCCATTGAAGTAGTTTTGAGGTGTAGTCACTGTTTTATGTAGGAATTAGATTATTGATTTAAATTCCTTATTACTATTAACAGCAAGTGAGGGATTAATAGCCTAGGCTCAAACAGAAAATGGCCAGCCTATTTGACTCACTTCAACTCGGAACCCAGATAAGCTGCCCCAGATAGGGTGGCGATTGAGTATTAATGGGGGATCACTCCACACCAGAAACATTAACTTGTCTGCCAGAGATGCTGCCTGACCTGCTGAGTGTTTCCAACATTGTTTGGTTTTGTATCAGACTTTCAGCATCTGCAGCTTTTTGTTAATGGAGGGAATGTTCATGCATCAGTTTGCCTGTGACTGGTTCCTGTTGAAGTACAAGGTGGTTTAAATGTGCTTATGTTGATTGAATGCAGAGGCATTGAGTTGTACATTTTTAATAGTCTTTGATAGCTGGCTGGATGACATGAATTGCTACCCATCAAAGATAATTCAAAGTGCTCAGTAGAGATCAATGAAGCAAGCCATCCCATTCAATTCCAAAAATTCTAGGTGATGGACTTCTTGAGGATAATGGTTTTGATCTTCTGCTGTGTTTGGCGTGCAGATGTGGACAGAGCCAGTGCTTCTTTGATGCACCGAAGCTTCTAATTGTAAGCTGCTTGAACCCATCTGGTCAGTCTACAGCTTCAGCCAGCAGAGGAATTTGACTCTGGTTGCATTGAACCACATAAAGGATCTAGTTAGTTGAAAGGTAGCTCAAGGGAAGCATCTTTTTGTTTTGATATACGTGCAATGAAAGATAGGAAGATTTGCAGATACATTGTTGTTAGCGGAATACTGTTCATCTATTTGTTCCATGTTTAAAAAAAAAAATTGCTTGTTGATTTATAGCCTGAATCTTAGGCTGATTGTATGTTCAATCCATCTATCAAAGCTGAGGGGCATCACATGAAGGCATGTCATACATTCCATTAAGTTGGTATATCGTGGCAAGGGTGTTCTATTCAATCCTTGGGTTTTCCTATCCTCCTCCTAGATGTTGGGAAGGTAAAGGCATACATCGGATCTGAGCGAACCCAAGGTCCACTTACTGGAGTGGTCGATAATGCTAAACCTCAGTAGAATAAATGGTGTAAAAGCCAGAAATGTAATTATGGTCCATTGGACTACCTGGGAACTTTATTTTTAATGTTAGGATCAAGTGGTCCTATTTTCTACTAACAATAGATGCTAACAGCAATAAGAGGGTAATTTTGCGCGTGCATTGAAGCATATAGTCCTCTGTTGTCACTGCGTCTCCGATTGATAAAGCAATATAAATGCAGCCTATGTTGAAGATTCGTCTGTGTTCCCATTGACAAATGATGGGCCGTAAAATTTCATGCAGCCTCTGGTAGGATGACTTTCATACTATTTTCATTGGGTGAAAGTATTGTCTGGAGACCCCATTTCTACAGACTCTGAAGTAAAGAAAAAACATCATCCATTTTAAAACATCTTGGGGGAAAAATTCAGCTGCTTGCGCCTCCCGTTAGCGCCTTAAATGGGCGCTAATGGGGCGTAAAGCAGCTAACGCCCGGGCGCAGCGCCGCCCACGCCTCCCGAAAAATTTAGTGGGAGGTTAGCGGCGGCGGCAGCCGGTAGCGTCCTGTGGCGCTGCGCCGCCGGCGATGACGTCATCGCCGTGCGCAGCGCCCCGCTCGCGCCCCGGCCGTGATCTTCAGTCGCGCCCCCTGATTTACCGCCAGACGCTATGTCCGACGGGTTCAGGGGGGCGTACGTGCGGCCGGGGCGGCGATATTTAAAGGGGAGGTGGCAGGCGGCCATTTTTGTTGCTGGCCGCCTGCCAGCACCTGCCCCGTTGCTGTCCCCGGCCCCCGTGAAGCCCCCCCACCGTGAAGTGCCGGCTGCGCTCCAAGAGCCCGGCACTTCTCTTGAGTGCCGGGCTCTTTTGCCGGCACTCCCGATCCCTGGGAGCCCAGCTGGGCCCCGGTTCGCGCTGCGCAAGGCCCCTCCCCTTTAAGAAGGGGAGGAAGGCCTGCAATACCGCGGCGCGACGTGCCGCAGCGCGTGGCGCTGCGGCACGTAGCGCCAGGATATTCACTCGCAGCGCCCCAAGAGGGATGCGGGGTGCTTCCAGTTGCGCCCCGCTTCCCTCTTGGGGCGCAACCACTGAAGTTCCGGCGCGGGGCCGCTAATTTTTTCGGGGCGCTAAAAGTCGCGCCCCGGCGAGGTTAGCGCCCCAAATGGGGCGCGACTCAATTTTTACCCCCTTGCATTTCAAAATATCTCACTTTCACATTTTGTTCACACTGAGGTCATTTGCTTTCAGATGTATCATGTATAATGGTTCTAAGTATTACGTAAAATATTACCAAACGAGAATGTTGTAGGATTTAATGGCACCACATTAATATTCCCCAAAGCTTCATCGTGATGGGCCAGTTGGAGCAAAGCCTCAACTTCTAGTACAATAGTGAGAGAAAAGGGAAGTGTAAATGCTGAAAATCTAAAATAAAATTGAATACACTGCTATTATTTTAGCGTGCATCAATGCAATTCCTGCATAGGAATTCCCATTCTATATATAAATGCAGATTCCAGTGTAATCTTGCCCCATACAAAACATTCCCTGTTAAATTAGTACATTTTTATTGTGATTTTAATTACAGAAAACATTTGAAGCTCGCAAATCTAGAGGTATATGGTAGTAGAACTAGGTTGGTATTGGTGGCATGTTTGATGTTTTTATAATACGTGATTTGCTGATACATCTGTACTGGATGAGAAGTTTGGGGACTGCATAAAACCATTCCTTTTTTCCCCAATTAACCCCATTTCTGTTCTTTTAGGCATGCACCTGGTTGTTGCATCAGCATCTTTTGTTGAAACTGTAAATCTATAGCCTGAAAATGCATTGCTCCACCTCAACACCTGGGTGTATATTGCTCTACCATAGTGCATGACAGAATGAGCAATGGACATGGTGAATGCTGAGTTCCTGCACTTCAGGCTGCACACTGGAACATGTGTGCTGGATAATCAAGGATTAGTGCTTAATGATTTTTCTTTCATGAGTGAAGAACTGACTGGCATTCTTGTTATCCAGTTAGTTCATAGAAAGAAAAATCTTTCCACAGGTCCCTATAGATTGTACTGTATAATTGGCGAGTAAATGCTACACGATTAACTCTTAATGTATTTTTAGTGTTTATGGGAATCGTTGTGATTACCGAGAGCTCCTTATAATTCCCATGAACTTCTCCATTCTATTTGGAGGTTACTAGCCACCAATGTCAGAATCCTTTTTTTTATTGGTGTAAGGTTTTGAACAGGGCTGTCTCATCCCTTAAATATAGCTTGATTCAGCACTGAGTCATGGAATTTGTATTTAGGTTGGAGTCAGACGTTCAAGCTATGTGAAAGTATAGGCTGCTAAGGGCTTCAGTCCTGTGCTATCAGTTAGGATGCTACAGTACCAGTATGTTACAAACAATACTGAAAATGCGACATTTGAAAAATAATTAATCCTTGGGAGCCCATTTAATAATTTCAGAATATTTTATGTTGACCGTAGAATACCTGGCTTTGTTCTAAAGTGAGCAGCTCACTGCACTTGAGTGATTGGATGCCCACGGACAGAAAGATGCCACTCTAGAAAGTTTTAAAAATTTAGTACTGCATATTGTTTAGTGCATGTCTTTAAATATTTATCTTTGCCAAAAGAAAATAACCTTGTAAGCTCCAAATTTAAAAGAACCTTTTTCTAATATATACAGACCAGATGATTTTCTGTTAACTACAGTTGATTATAGATTTTAAACATGAAGTGATTGTATCAATCATTTGTCCTCCACTGTGGCCATTGTTGTGCATCAGTGATGCAGAGCACACTGGCTGTTGGCATTGAGAGTTGCTGTCAGCAAAAAATGACCCAAAACTAGGTAAAAGCACCCATGCAATTCACAGTATACACTCTACAACAGCTGTGGTCTCTGGAGTAATGTGTTGACACTTTTCCCTGGAACTACTTTTCACGGTTGTGAGTTACCTGCTGCATCATATTGCTCTACATTTAAAATGGAAATTGCTTTAGAGAACATACACACAGTTTTTGAAAGATGGGCTTTTTGAAATGTTGATTTTAAAAGTAAAATGGAAATAAAAATGAGCTGTTTCGATAATGGGCGGTTGAACCTTAACGCCAGGTTTAGGCCCAGGAAGCAATTTGAAAATCCGGCCCCTGGAGTCTGAAGACCAAAGGATGCGAGAGCAGATGTATGGCTAGAGGACTATGAGAGATGCAAGGCCTTGGGGCGGTTTGAAGACGAGAACAAGAATTCTAAATTGAATGTTTTGGGGGCGTAGGTCAGTGAGGATAGTAGTGATGGGCGAATGGTACTTATTATGGGTCAGGATGTGGGCAACTATGTTCTGGACAAGTTTGTGGAGGATGGATGATGGAAGGTCAACAAGGAGAGTATTGACTGAATGTGACTAAAGCTTGAGTAAGGGTTTCAGCAACTCGGGCGCTGAGGTAGGGGCAAAGACAGATGATGTTGCAGAGCTGGAAGTTAGCTGACTTGGTGAAGCAGAGGATGTGGGGCATCCATATCGTTTCAGGGTTGTCACCATGGTTGTACACAGCATTTTGCATCCTAAGTGGTTAGAAAGGTTAATGGTATTAGTGATAAGGAAACTGAATTCATGGTGGATGCCAAAAATGATAGCTTCACTCTTCCCAATGTTCAGCTGAAGGAAGTTAGAACTCATCTAAGAATTGATGACAGACAGGTAGTCCAACGCTATGGTAAGAGCCGTGGGTTCAAGATGGATGGTGGAAAGATGAAGTTGGGTGTTTTCAGCATACTTACGGAAGGTGATGCCATGCTTACAGATGAATTTACCAAGGGGTAGCATACAGATAAGAAAGAGGAGGGGCCAAGGATGATCCTGCACCTCAGAGAATTGGTGTTCTGACGAAGAGTCACAGACGTGGGGCGTTGACTGTTTCTCTCTCCGCAGATGCTGTCTGGCCTACTGAGTGTTTCCAGCATTTTCTGTTGTTGTTTCAGATTTCCAGCATCCGCAGTATTTTGCAATTGACTTTATAGTTATTGGCTCACCTTCTGCAATTTCAATACTGCTCTGTAATTTAGCTCATAAATATCAAATGTCACCCATATTTGCTTTTTCGTTATAAGCCAATTTAAATTATGATTTGAACTTCAGTAATTTTAGTCATTTTTAGAAACAAATTTAAATGATTTCCCCATATCAAATATGTTTCCTTAGAGCTCAGAGACCTGATGAGGCATAATACAGCTGTGGGACCTAAACGATAACTTTAAAATTTATTATTAAAAAAAAAAGCATGACAGTGAAAAAACATCAGGCTTCAGATATAAATTGTAGTCCACTTCCCCTCCCCTTTTCCGAGAGGGGGAAAATCTTGACTGTGCTCCCTCTCCCACTGCCACCATTTGCTGCTATGGTTAACGGTTATCAATCCCATTACTGTCTTGTAATCCTCTCTAGAAATTCATTGTTTGCTTCCTAATCATACTGTGTCAACTGTAACTGTTTTTAATAGTGAGCTGCCCATCCGTGCATGCGCATACACACACAGACAGGAAAAGCAAAGATTCACCCCATACTTACAGCAAAATCAGAGCTTTGGAGTGAAGGTGGGTACTATCCAATGTGAATACAAAAGCTCCCCTCAAGAAAAGAAGGGTAATTGTCCCCAATAACAATAAATGCGGGGCTGGTGGGGTAAGGTTTACTTCAATATGTAAACCGTCCGGTGAATGACTTAAAACTTATAAGCAGATTTAAAAACCCTCCCCTCGAACAAGGAATAAAATAGTTTTTGGAAGTAAATTATGTATTTACAGTTTCATCCCCCCACCCCCGGGAAGTAGGGAAATGCAGTCCAATGCCTCTTGTTCTCCCCTGTTTAATTGTGTTACTGTCCATTGCCAGAGTGTTAAGAATTTAGTCTTTCTACATTTAAAAAAAAATATTTGAGAAGCATTTTTTAAATTACATTGTGGTAGATGAAATGTTCAAGAATGCAGTTGTTTATGTCACAGGTTAAACAGATGGAAGGAGTATTTCCCATGGCTATTGTTTACTGGTTACAAAAAAACACTTGTTTTGCTGTCTCTGGGGAGCTGTTTCAAATTTCTTTCCAAATTCTTTCACTGCAGACGTGCATACGTTCTTCCATTTATGCAACCTCCTCACCCTTCTCTGTAATAGCATAATCTCTGAGTAACACTACAGGTGACCTGCTAGAGTTTTATGGAGGGTGATTTTTTTTCGTGTTTTTTCATGCTTCTTGATTAAGGCACTGATTGCACTCTGTGTAATCCTTTTCCGATTATCTATTCTAATTTATTGGCTGCAAGATTAGAGAAATTGCACTTAATTACTGGGAAATTCTGAGGCCAGTGCATATTTATATTTTAAACACTGAAAGGGATTGCAATGCTAGTCACTAAATTCCTTTCAATTTTAAAGCTGTTAATGAGCTCCTTAAAGAATTGGAGGAAATAGCATTTCGTAATGCTTTATTCAGATTGTGTTTTTGTTGAAAGTATATTTGTAAGCGAACAAATTTTTAAATCTTGATCAGGGTTTCCATCAGTGCACAGGAGATTCTTTGCTTTCGATGTCTGTTTTGTGTGATTTATGATTTGCAGTGCTTATTTTTAGCCATTTTTGTATGCACAAGTCTAAAGTTTTATTGCTTTCAGTTGTCCATTTTAAAAAAATATAATGTATGTAGAAAAAAAAATGTGAGCATGGGGCAATCATGTAGATGGAAGTTGGTTTAAAATTGAAGTCAGACTGATGGACCAATCAGTTTAATTTTTATTGTCTTTTCATGAAGTATAGTGTAAAATTACTACAGCTATTCTGGCTGGACAAGACACCTGATCCTTAACCCGGTTTGCAATAATAACCCAAGGTCACTGTACAGTACATTTTGTTCATTTTATTTTTCTTGCTAAGCTTTGTACCTTGTATCCAGTGCTGTGATTCAAATTTGAGTTTAAACCTTAGAAAAGATTTATTTCTATACTTCAAAGTGTGACATTTCTGTTACCACAAAATACATGAATATTACAGTAATCTAATTTTTCTCAGTAGTTATAAATAAATAATACAGTACAAAGAGAATCCTTAAACTAAAGCATCTTAAATGTAATACTTCCTTCCATTCATTTATGTAGGTGCTTGTTCCATTGTTGAGGAATAAGGAAGTTGCTGTTGAATGTAGTCCTTTAAGCAAAAGCATTAATGAATGTACTCGAAGAGACACAAGATAAGCCTCTAGTTAAATTTAATCAAGTTATTGTAACATGTCATTTTCTATTTTAAACTTGAGGCTGATAAAATGGCAATGTTGAAAATTTTAAAAATTGAGCAGTTTGAAAGGTTCATTAACCTTTCTAAGAAACTTGCTCATGTGCAAACTACAAATAAATGCTCGAGGCCACAAAGTCCAACTGTTAAATAAACTATAGGGTGAAGGAAATCAGAGTTGCATTGTTTGGTGAGAAAGAGAAAATATGAATTAATCTGTTTCACCCTGTAAATTGAACATACTAAATCCTGTTAAAGGTAGTGCAAGTATCTTCAACAAAAAATCAACACCTTCTAAAATATGTTAATTTACGATAACCTTTGCTATTAGAGTATTAGTTAGAATACTTATGGCATTTAAGTTGTTTGACTACCCGATGAACAGTTTTCAGTTGCATTCCTAGGATTGTAGAACATCAAAAAAAAACTGCAGTAAGATGATCAATCTCCTGAGCTCCATCCTAAACAACTTCACCGTGTTCAAAATTCTGTTGGTTTCATCTTGTTCTCGTCCATCACCCTAGGCCTTCCCAAAGGCCATTGCTCCCTATCCTCAACATACTGAATTTAAAGTTCTCTTCCACATTTACAAGCCCACGACCTCACCCCCACCAAATCTCTGCAATCTCTTCCAGCCCTACATCTGAGCCTGTGCCCTTCTGACCTCCTGTATATTCCTTTCTCGTTCTGCTACACCATCAGCCGCAGAGCCTTTAGTCATCTTGGCCCTACTCTCTGCAACTCCTTCTGCCTTGCTATTTTTTTCTATGCTCTTAATAGCATCCTTAAACCATACCTTTTCGACTGCTTTTGGTGATCTCAACTACTGCTGCTCAGTGACTTTCTCTGTAAAGTATTTTGGGATAAAAACAGAAAATGCTGGAGATAGTCAGCAGGTCAGGCAGCATCTGTGAAGAGAAAAACAGAGTTAACATTTCAGGTCGATGACCTTTCGTCAGAACGGGAAAAAAGCAGGAAATGGAACAGATTTTTAAGCAAGTGTAGGGGCTGGGAAAGGGGGGAGGGGATGAAAGAACAAAAGGGAAGGTCTGTGATAGGATAGAAGGCAGGAGAGGTTAAGAGACATTGGCCCGAAAATTAGACCTAATACGCGAGAGTACGCACTGTGTACTCTCGCGTTCTAGGTCTCCAATTGCTGGTTTCCAGCATGCACTGTGCATGCGCGGGAAACCGGCACTTTGTGAA
Organism: Squalus acanthias; assembly: GCA_030390025.1. NCBI lineage: Eukaryota > Metazoa > Chordata > Chondrichthyes > Squaliformes > Squalidae > Squalus > Squalus acanthias. The sequence goes on from CM059427.1 coordinate 52,912,874, forward strand.
TTCAAAAGGGGGCGGTTCCTAGGTGAACCTCGTGCGCGCTACAGGCTGCGCGCACGCAGTGCACTTAGTGCTTTGAACGCGCAGGTAAGCATGGAAGATTTTACACACAAAGAAAGGAGGCGTAAGACCCTCTTTTAACAAGGTAAGTAGTTAATTAAGTATTATTTTGAATTTTTTTCAACAGGTTTATCTTTTTTAGAGACTTTAAAGAAAGGTAAGTTTATTTTTATAACTTTTAAAAAGAATTTAAATTTTTTCAAAAATTTTATTTTTTGTTTAAAGTGGTTAATTTATTTAACTATACATATTTTATTAATGTGATGGCTTTTTTTTAAATTTAATTGAGGTTTAGCTGTTCTTTTGGGGGGGTATATTATTCATAGCTTTGACAGGTCTTCCTGTCAAAACTATGAATGAAAGATGGTGTGCTGCCATTGGCTCTAACTGAATCACGTGATCCCAGAGCTCGCACGAACTAACTCCGTCTCTGGGTCACGCAAGCACTGCACAGCTGCAGCCTTGAAAATAAAGTTCGTGTGGGCCCGGAGGAAAAAGGAAGGCGCGGAGTGAGATATCGCGGGGAAGCCTTACCCCTGCGTCAACACTCAGTCTTTAATTTCTGGGCCATTGAGATATTCAAGGCAAAAGGAGATGGTAATGGGAGAAGTTAAGAAACAAAGGATGGCTCTAGATGAAGTGTAAATTGCGCTGGCAGAATGAAAGACAGCTGCCATGTGGGAGAGAAGAAAAAACACAAACAAAAGGTGTGGATAAAAAATATATATAGGATAGGGGCCGAGGTTATAATCTGAAATTGTTGAACTCGATGTTGAGTCCAGAAGGCTGTAAAGTGCCTAATTGAAAGATGAGGTGCTGCTCCTCGAGCTTACGCTGAGCTTCAGTGGAACAATGCAGGAGGCCGAGGACGAGGACGGTGAGGTCTGAGTGGGAGTGGAGCGGAGAATTAAAGTGACAGGCGACCGGAAGCTCGGGGTCCCCCTTAGGGACTGAACGGAGGTGTTCCGCAAAGCGGTCACCCAATCTGCGTTTAGTCTCCCCAATGTAGAGGAGACCACATTTGGGATTTTGGGATGTTCTTTACCTTTTTAAAGTGCTATATAAATGTTGGCTCATGCAGATACTGAATGGATTAGGGCTAAACACAAATAATTATTGTAAAAGGAACTACAAAGTTGAGGGTACATTATTATTTAAAAAACTATTAGATCTCCCAAGGTGTTGCTCATGGGCAATTTAAAAATAAACATTTTTAAGTACCTCATATCTATTTATATCCTATTCTGTTGCCCACTTGCCTCCACTATTAATTTTATAATAGGAAGACACCATTGAACCCCTGCATAATTTATATTTGTCTGCTTAGGCATTTTTGAATGGAATTTTTATTTTGTAACCCACGACAAACCAGTTGGAATTGCTTCATGATGCCACTGTTGTGATGTTTGTTTGATCAGGCAGTTATCAGGGACCAATGAGCATGACTAATGAGATGATTGTTCCCAAAGAGTGAGCACAGCGCTTGAAAAAACAATGGGAGAAGTGGTTACCACAGAAAAATCACATGATTAAAAGCGACCAAACATAAGTCTGTTGAATTTCCCACTGCACATGGCCTGTCTTTACCAGTAGTGGTTCAGAGCCCCTCAAAAGGGGAAGAAGTTACATTTATATATTGTATCATCACATCGCTCATAAACATCTGAGCTTCACCTAAAATAAATTATTTCAAAATATGGTCATTGGTTCTGTCGTAAATGTGATGGCCATTTGCACACAGCAAGATCCCACAAACGAATGAAATAAATGACGACTAGTTGATCACAACGGTCAGGCTGATGACATAATTAACTATACTCATTGAGAATGCTAGAGACAAATAGAATGATCACATAATCGCTGGCCAATAAGATTTCTGGTAAATGTCTCAATTGTAAATGTCATATGATCAATATTGGCCAATGAGATTGTTGAAACCGAGCATGTAGTTGTCTAAGCATTGTTCCGGTGTTACTGCTAAATTGGTTTATTATTTTTTCAGATATATGGATACTTAATCAGTTAATGCACTATAAAAAACATCTCTCTCCATGTAGAAAGGTTTGATGCTGCTCATTCTCTGTTCATGTCCAGATTATCCATTTATTCTGCCTTAAATGTTTTAACTGTCAATTTTAACCCATCCCCCTCACTCGCTTGCAGTTTACTGCACATTGAGTTTTCCAACTTGTCTGTGCCATCTGGGGAGATGCCTAATGGAAGGAAGAGCCAAAAAGAGCAAGTCTTCCCTAGAATTGGCCATCTCCAAATATCTGATCATCAAACAAAACTGGCAGAGGACTGGTAGGAAGTAGCTCTTTGCCTTCTCAGCCAAAGATTTGGAAATGGTATGAGGAGCGGCCTAAAGAGAGGAGAGAAATAAATATAAAAAAGGCAGATGCTGTGTTTTCATTTTAGTTTGATTAGGCAAAGGAAGATAAATAGGATAATTATCACGTGGATATAATGTATGATTTCTGTTGGAAGGCACGGATAAGAAAGAAAGACTAGAATTTAAATAGAGCCTTTCACGACATCAGGATGTCCCATAGCACTTTATAGCCAATTAAGTACTTTTCTATGAAGTATAGTCGCTGTGTAACATAGGAAATGTTGCAGCCAATTTGCGCACAGCAAGATCCCACATGCAGCAATGTGATAATGTCCAGTTTAGTAATGATGATGGAGGGATAAATATTGGCCAGGAATCATCATCAAAATAGTGCCATGGGATCGTTTACGTCCACTTGAGGGGGCAGATGGGGCCTCGTTTTAACATCTCATCCGAAAGACGGCACCTCCGACAGTGTAGCACTGTACTCCACTCCAATGCTGCACTGGAGTGTCAGCCTAGATTTTGTGCTCATGTTTCTGGAGTGGGACTTGAACTTCTGACTTGGGCGAGATTGCTACCAACTGAGCGCAGCTGATAAGATTAATTATAATGGTTTAAATATAATTATTATGGTTTAAATATAACAAGTGTAATATTAAAAGGTGTGTTGTGTACAGTGAAATCTTGCCATGGCCTGCATTATGAATAATTTGCAAGTCTATATGAATAATCCTGCAAATTGGCTAAGCCACTGGCAGTTGTCATTTTGCTACTGAAACGACTTTTGCATTTGGCATTAATATGTATTACTGTAATTAAGATTGTGCTGTAATGTCTAACCATCCAGTATCTATTGATTGAATGACAAAATCCAAAATCAAAACTAGCCGTGAGGCAATAAAATTCATACTCCAGTCAACCAAATCAAATCTAACTCTAACTGCTCTGTGGTTGTATTTCCACATACAGCTTTGATAACAGGATGTTTGCAAACAAGAGGAAAATGGTCAATGAGAGCATTAACACTGAGTTTTGACTTGTATTTACGGTTTTTTACATTGGAGTTTGACTTTAATTTGTATTCTATTGTGCAATGATCATTGTATACATCATATGTTCACTGGTGGTTAGGATTACTGCCAATTTGTTTTCATTACCTATGTTGCCTTCTTTACATTTTTAAATCCCCTATGACCCAAGTCAAACATTTTAAATGTGAATTCTACCCTATTCTATAAAAGAAACATGCTAATATAATCCTCTGCCAAGTGTTGTGAACTGTTATGGAGAGTTCCAGCTTGTAATGTGAGAAAAACCTTGTATTATAAGGCTGACCTTTCACCTATGGAACGTGGGCTGGCACCCAGCCCAGACTTGTGGGGCTAGACTTTCCTACAGTCATATGTTGGAGAAATGTTTTAGTAATCCATGAAACTAAAGCAAAGTACTAGCAGACATGTTGGGTCTGCTGCTGGTTTAGCAGTTGCATACAGTTTGAAATCAAGCTTTTTATTGAGCTTATCAGCCAGGCTATGATGTCCTTGTTATTTCCAGCTTTTGCACTGAATTGGTAGTGTAGTCAATTTTGATATTGGGCATTAAGAATGGAAGATATTTTGAAGCAGAGCTTGTGCAAAAATGTGTATCCTGCCTCATCTAGTAATTCTGAGACTAAAGTTGCATTGATTCAAATTGATTTCAAATACAGATTAACGCAGGAGTGGCAATGTAGCTAGCGATTCAGATCCCGATCTGTCCAAGTGCAGTAAAAACAAACCATGTGAAATGCCTGCCATGAAACAGTCTCTCAGCAGTTTGTGTTTGTACTGGATGCAGCATATCTCCAGTCTGGTGCTAGTGTTTTATAAAAGTATTCAGTCAGTCCATTGGGCCATCTCGAAACTTTTAAAACTTTTTCGGGTATCAATTTAACTTTACAAGAAAGTTAACATTCATTCTCGATCTGCTAACAGAAATTAGTTTCCTCGGCAGCAGAGTTCTGCTTGTGTTCAAGGTTGCATTTTATCACAAACCTTACTGCAGTCAGTGGGGGGAGTGCAATGGGCAGTATGACCTGGGTGTGCTGACTGCATCATACTCCACAATTATGTAACAGCAGCCTAATGTTATGTACAGTTCTGCAGAGTTAATTCTATACTAAACTTTATGCAACTATCTGTATAACAGCTGTAGTTAAAGGAGGTACCGGTACAGCCAGCTGTATTTGAAGAAATATGTCAATTCACACAACTATTATTGCTGATTATTGTTTGATTTCAGAATAATTGATGGTACTTGCAGAGTAGAAGAATCAAGCCCATTGAGGTTTCACAATTATGGTTCTACCAGTATTTGTAATATTGTCAGCACTTTGCTTGTGAATTTTTTTAAATGTTGGAAATATTTATGGCATTTACTTATCCAATATCTAAGTAATTGTAGTGAGCTTAGGAGTCAAACAAATCTTACACGTTTTGAATTACTGGTTAATTCACTGTCATCATGTGCAATCCTGAAAGATGGAATAATAAACAGTCTAGTAGACATTGGGGCATAAACTGTAATCTAATCAGATTTATTAAACAATAAACAGATAAGTGAAATGAGTTTGGATTGCCTCAAGTAATTTGTCGTAAAACACTCTCTTTGGCATTAAGTGAATGTGAAATGAGTATTCCCTGTTGTGTATCACTTGTCAAATTAGAGAAGAAACCTATGTACATAACCTACTGTGTTGAGGAACTGTGGATCTACAATCACTGGGTTCTGAATTTGCCCCATTTATATTACAACACCAGAACAACTGCCCATGCACTGGATTTATGTGTGCGCATTTGCTCTAATAGTGATGTTGTTATGCCTGTGCAACTTCCCTAATTTGGGTGGAGCAAGAGAGGAAGAAATTCTGTACAGGCCAGCAGTGTGATAATTAAGAAAAGAAAAAAGTTGGCTCTAATGGCGAGCAATTCTGACCAAGAATATTTCTCCTGAACTGTGATATTCCTTGCCTCTGGCATTTGTGTGATACCTCTGTTATATCGGTGTGCTGTCTCCAGAACCAATGCTGTAATATAAAATGGGTATTAGACTTTCTAGATTAGATGGTGGTGAAGTCACAGCACTGGGCGATTTTACTTGACCACTCTGAATTGTATTTTTTTTCTTCCACTGCATGTGTTATAAAACTTTTTCTTTCAATGGCATTCTTTAAATACCACCTCATTGTCTCAGTTGTATCTTGCTATGTCTTTGATGTGGTACCTTCCTGACCTGATTAACTTTATCACACCTCGGCAGATAAACAGTCAGGATGATTGAATTCAGTTGTCTGCAATTGTAAGTTACACATGCTTTGTTCTCTATCTATATATGCTTTGACGATTCTGTATCTCCTCACTTCACCCGACGAAGGAGTTTTAACTCCGAAAGCTTGTGATTTAAAATAAAACTGTTGGACTATAACCTGGTGTTGTGCGACCTCTCAATTCTTTAAATAGCCATGTAACAATCCATCCAGACGGCTTCAGTGTGATTAGTGGGTGCTGAAGAGCAGTCTTCGAGTGAAATTAAGTGTTTTAATGCAGTACAGCCATCACCGCAAAATGAGGGTGCTCGAGTATAAGTATAGTAAAATCTCTGTAGTATATATTTGTTTGGAGTGTTTGTAAAAAGTTAGATTAATAAATGCTAAGTTTATCTGCTGAACTGAACTGGCACGTAATCCTAAATGTTATAATGGAGACATCTACTCCCCTATCAGTCCTCTATTTTTCATGGGAATTTGGTTTCACGTTGAATTTTCTCTTCAGTGGCTTATGAATTGGATCTGCTATCCATGTTGCCAATGGAACTGTAAACAGAAGACGTTGTATACATTATCCGGATTTTGCGGTGGTAATGATGGAGAAACTGTAAGCGTTTGCCTTCATTACTCCTCTGAAAATGACAGCAACTTCTGGAGTCAGTGAATGTGGAAATCCAGAAGTTGCTGTCATTGCTTCTACTCTTCTCCACAGGTTGCATTGTGGAACTCCCCAGAGCCCACAGTTAGTTCAAATCACACTGAAATGTAGTTCCTGATGAAAACTTCCCCTATTACGCTGGAATTTCACTGTTTTAAAAAAAAACCTGAAAAAGTTCAGCTTTGTTCAAAGAGGTGTAACTGGGTTTTTAACAGCATATTGACTGCTGGACAACTATTCTGGCCCTGAAAAAACTAAGTTTATATTTGTGGAATGTCAAATTTTTCCATTAATATGATAATTACGTGGTTTTAATACCATTTTTAAAAAGTTTGATATTTCAGCTTCAACATTAATCCTATTTTGCTCTAAAATTTATAAAATGTAACTTATAATCTGTGCCTTTTACATCCTGGTTTGCAATGTGATTGGCTGCTTAGCCTACTTGATGACATCACTGTTGCTGGACACTGGAGATTCGCTTGATTTGGCCCCAGATTCAGGAGACTGAAGAGTTGAAACTCACGTCCGAGATCACTCGTTCTTTGTGGGCAGCTTTCTTGAGGTCAGCTGCGAGCGCTGTCGCTGACTGCAATTTATGGGCCAGTGTCTGGCCCCAGCCTATTTGATTGAAGTAAAAACCAGAAGGGCAGAGGAAGACTGGAAGAGAACAATATGTATACTCATCTCACATCTGGGATAATTTACTTTTGATGAATACACCTGTACTTTAAAATGCTGTACGGTGTAAGAAATAGTGACCAGAGTATTGTGTAAAAATTTACTATTGTGTGTGTCCTCTGGTTACCGACTCTTCTGGCACTGGAAACTGTTTGTTTGTCCTTATTTATTCTTATCAAAACAGTTCATAATTTTGAACAACTCTATCAAATCTCCCCTTAACCTTCTCTGCTCTGTTCACCACTACTCTCTGCTTTCAGTCTCATAGCCAATTTTGTATCCATGCAGCCACTGTCCCTTTAATCCCATGGGCTTTAATTTTGCTAACAAGTCTTTTATGTGACACTTTGTCAAACACCTTTTGAAAGTTCATTTACACAACATCAACCGCACTACCCTTATTAACCCTCTCCGTTACTTCATCAAAGAACTTGATCAAGTTAGTCAAACATGATTTGCCTTTAACAAATTCATGCTGACTTTCATTTATTGTCCCATATTTGTCCAAGTGGCTGGTAATTTTGTCCCGGATTATTGTCTCTAAACGATTCCCCATTACCGATGTTAAGCTGACTATCCAGTAGTTGCCAGGTTTATCCTTCTCCCCTTTTTTTAAATGGGTGTAGCATTTGCAATCTTCCAGTCCTCTGGCACCCCCCCATATCCAAGGTGGATTGGAAGATTATGGCCAGAGCCTCCGCAATTTCCACCCTTACCTCAGTAACCTCGGATGCATCCCATTTGGACCGGGTAACTTTTCTACTTTTGAGGACTGCCAACCTTTTAAGTTCCTCTACTTTATCTATTTTTATCCTATCTAATATCGCTACTACCTCCTTTACTGCTACATTGGCAACATCCTCTTCTCTAGTGAAGAATGATGCAAAGTACTCCTTTAGTACCTCTGCCTCCAAGAATATCTCCTTTTTGGTCCCTAATCAGCCCCACCTTTCCTTTGACTCCCCATTTACTATTTGTGTTTATAAAAGACTTTTGGGTTCCCTTTTATGTTGGCTGTTAATCTATTTTGAAACACTTTTTTGCCCCGCTTTTGTACTTTCTATACTCTGTACTTTCTATATTCAGCTTGGTTCTCTACTGTATTATGAACCTTACAATTGTCATAAAGCCTCCTTTTTCTGTCTCATTTTAACCTTTATCTATATCTTTAGTCATCCAGGGATCCCTATCATTGGATGCCCTTCCTTTCCCCCTTTATAGTTTTGGAAAATTAAATTTAAGAAATGTAAATAGAGTGTAAGAAACTGATGTAAAATTAAAATATGTACGACTGTAGAAGCAGAAAAACAATCTTACTGCCATGACTGGGCTGCCATTTTTCATGTGTGTACATTCAGCAGGTTGAAACTGCACATTCTCTCACTCACCTGCAGTTAAGTGATTGGACATTTTACTGTTTAAAAACTTAATATTCACAGGAGAGTCTCACTTCAGCACATTTGGTGAGAGACAGACAAACAATTTTCAGATTAAAAAAAAAATCTGTTTGTAAACTGTTACCCCTAAAAGGAAGATTTGTTGAGTTACACTTCAAAATGACTTATTTGGCCTGTTATGTTTGATCTCAAATACATATTTTTTTTTAATTTGCAGCTCGTTTATTTGCACAGGGTACCAAATACAGGAAACTCTTTATTAACCGGCACCGGCGTGGTGCCGGTTAATCAAAAAGTCCAGATAACGGAGAGTTATATCTCCCAACGTATGAGAGCCCCGTACACACTGACATGTGCCTGCATTCGGAGCTCCGTCTCCCCGGGGACCACCAGCTGACCATCTGTCGTGTCCGCTGCCTACCCGGGCTGCACATTCCCCTCCCAATCTACACGCTCCGATACAAGGCAAACGCCTCGGGGTTTTTTTTAAAGTTATTTTTAAAGGAGAGATGAAGGAAAACCCCGGTTACCTACTCAAGAATTTTGCCGGTTAAGAGAGATTTCCGGTTATTTGGGTGCCGGTTAAAAGAGAGTTTCCTGTAATCCAAGTATCTGGCGAGTTGTAATATGATGGAAGTAGGTTATTGAAAGGGATGTGAAGTGGTCAGATTTGGGGCTTAGTGATGCAGGTTTTTTTCTAGGTGTGTATATTTTTCTTATTGAAGCCTTTGAAGATGTATTAAAAAATCTAAATGAATCTTTGAGTTTCCAATTTTGCAACCCCACAATTGAACAGGGGGGAAATAAAAAAGTAAATGCATTGCACATACCATATTCCAGTAAGGGCATTGTTTAAAGTACAAGTAACAGTGCTGGCAGCTTAATCAGTCAATCTGTACATAGTCGGTGCTACATATTTACTCTCGTCATTCAATAGTTGTTAATACGATTTGAAAATGAGATTGTACACTATCAATTCTCACTTCTCATTCAGTGTACATCTTCATTTGATATAGTTGCTATTAAAAGCTACTTTAAAGGGGAGTTGTGACAGGTATTTTTCACAGCACATTGGACTTGGTGTTAGCATCAGAAAACTGGAAAATTGCTAATGTTCTGATTATTAGAAAAGGTCGGAGCATTAGCTTGGGAATTAAGGACCTATTCATTTGACACCTACAGGGGAAATGTATTGCAGTCTTTTGTAAAGGAGTAATTCAAGACCGTGGCAATATATTTAAGTCAATGTGAATTTATAGAAAGCTGGTCACCCCTACCAAATGTATTGTAATCTCTTGAATGGCAGTTATTTACTATTGAATAGGGTATAGCAAATACAATTACTTACATAAATGAAAGCTACACTGTTGAATAACATGGAGCAAATTCTTTTTGGATAGGATAGATAACCAGATGTTAGGGGCATGGTTTCATTATACAGCAGCAATCATCAAAGAAAATAAATTTAAACAATGTATAAATAAATAGATTGAGTAATTGCCCAAAGGAGGCAATTAACTAATCTAGACACTTCATGAAACATTGAGATTGCATATGAAATATTCCCAGTTTTGTTCAATTTATAGAAGGTTAATGGCAGATTTCATGTTTTCCATTACTGAACTATAAAGTGTAACTTAATCTCTCCTTGTTGGGAAAGGAACCAGATTTGAGTGAATATACTGGCAAATATTTCAAATCATGAAGGTTTAGGATTGACAGGTGGTAAATCCCGTACAATTCACCAATATGTAGCCTACATTAGTGGAAGGACAGCAGATGGTTATCCTACTTTTCTGTACAATAAACATGTATATAAAATGATGTCTAGGCTTTCATATACCGTGCCTAAATTAGCTTGTTCCAAATTGCCCGACAAAAAACAGTTTGAAAGATACCGATTATTAACCAGGTCAGTCAACAGAAGGACCACAGTATCAGTGAGTGGAGTGCAAGTTCTTACTTGCCAGACACAGAGAAATTATGAATGCTACATTATTTAATTACCTTTTGTAATATATATTCAATACCATCGCAAGGTTAAATATTGGTGGTTGCAGCAAAGGTAATTTAATTAATATTAATCGGCAGAATCTAAATTATCATAAGTAGAATAATAACTTGACTGCAAGCTTCATAATACCTCATCAATAGCTAGGTTTCACTTGGTAACAATATGACAATTACATTTGATATCCAAGATTACAGCCTTTTTGAGCTTAAGTTTAAAGCTTCTGGTCAGTTTTTCAGTAGTAGGCATCCTGTATTAAAGCTTTCTGTTGATGACATGCATATAAAAAAAATCATACTGCCTCTCCTTGAGTAGCAGGTTGAATGGCATCAGACAGTACTGCTTCAGGATGCTTTAGGGTCACCTCCAAAGACATGTCTGTGGTGAGTAGTCATAAACTTTCTTTAGCCATTTTCTTTCTTCCTAATTTAGCTAACTTGGTACGTATTGTAACTTCCTCTGTTGACTATACTGTACTTTTCTTGGTGCTTAGAAACCTAGGCTGTTGACACTGGATAGCTCTGCAAAGAGCGTGCACAGACACGATGGGCTGAATGGCCTCCTTCTGTGCTCTATCATTCTATGACATTTCTTATCCTTAAACTTAAACTCGCTCTAGCTTCTAGCTCTGGCATTCTAACCTTCAAACCTCTTTACACATTCCAAAACCTTCCTCCCAACTTTGAGATCTTCTAAAAATTCTGGGATTTGCATTGTGGAAAACCTAATCGAAACCTTTGCAGATTTTCACCTAACCTTTTTAGCTTTGTGCAAAACACCTTCTCGTTCACTATTTGTGAATGGAACCTGACTTTAAATACCTAAAATTACCATAGAGAATTCCACTCGGGGAGCCTAACCAATCCAATGCCCATCTTGTTGCATAGATCCCTTTTTAAGGTGCCACTCCAGTAAAGTGGCATGTTTTAGAAAATTATATTTGTTAGCCTGTGGGAGCTTCAGCTAAATAGTTTATTTTACTGATAAGAGTCAATAAGACTCGTTACACAGTGACCTCATTCATAAGACTGTCTAGTTTCTTGGTCTTATTTAAGGCTACTTGACCAAAGAATAGAAGTCTTTCTATGTTTGATTAATACCACCTGCTTCTGTATGTAGTGAGCTGCCATTTTGTCTGAGCACTAAAATCACAAGAAAATTAACCCCCTTGGTTGAACCACAACTCTGTTACAACAGGCCTCGGTGGTGTAGCAGTTCTTCATGTAGAAAAGATTGAGAGGACATGATTATAGAATAAGGAAACAATTAACTAAATGCAACTTATTTACAATTAAAGATAATTGCTACGCAGCATAATGAATCAGAGTCCTGATTTAACAAGGATTAAAGGGTTTTAAAAAAAAGTGTTTAAGGGCTGAGCAAGTCAAATTATATTTTATTATATGGAATTCTAGAATTTTATACACCAGAAAAAAATCCTTTTTTGCTGGTTCTAGTGTTTTGGCCTCTTGCGCATCCCCGATTTTAATTGCTCCACCATTGGCGGCTGTGCCGTCAGCTGCTTAGCCCCTAAGCTCCAGAATTCCCTCCCTAAACCTCTCCGCCTCTCTACCTCTCTCTCCTCCTTTAAGATGCTCCTTAAAAACCTACCTCTTTGTTACTTTTCATGGTCTTGTGTCTGCATGAAGGGTTGGTGAACTGAGTTTTGTTGGTGGACCCACCAGATCTTGTTTCAATGGAATCAGGTACTCATTAAAACCCACCCCTTGTTTTTGGCAAAGTTATCTTAAGATTCTTTTCCTTTACTAGAATTCTACTGATATCTTGAGTGCAATTCTTGCATGGTAGACTGTAATCCTAAGTGTAAATGGCTCAGACTCCACACAAGGGATGATGGCAGAGATCTTCTTTTGCATGGGTTTCCTGGTCTACCGTTGGAACAAAGGCATCCCTCGTTGATCTGCTAAACATACTGAGTTGGTTCTGTGTATTATTGTGCTTGCATCTTGACACAAAGTAGAATCATGGCACGAACATGAGTGCATGGGTCTGTCTTAGCATCAAATTCCTTGGCTTGCTCAATGCATTCAGTTGTGTGATTATGACAGAATTGTATTAGGAACACAGGAACAGAAGTAGGCTATTCATGGCTGATCTGTATCTTAACTCCATTTTGCTTTAGCCTTTGCTCCATATCCCTTAATACACTTGCCGAACAAAAGTCTATCAATCTCACTTTTTACATTTTCAATTGACCTGGCCTCAATTACTTTTTGGGGGAGAGAGTTCCAGACGACTTCTTCCCTTTGCATGAAGAAGTGCTTCCTGACCACCCCTGAACACCCTAGCTCAAATTTTAAGGTACTACCCACCAGTTGAAATAGTTTCTCTCCATCTTACCTATGGTGAGACATTCCTTGGCCCATCCCCCAAACCAGTTGGCAGTATAAACATGGGAGAGTGGCACACACAGGCCACTCTCTTGAGACTAGAACAAAAATAAGTAAGCATAAAAGTACCTGTAGTTTAACTTGTCTTGAAGTATTGGTGCTGAAGTTTTACCCATCAGCACATGTTTCTTTCATTGAAATTAAGTTTTTTTTGTTTGCTTGGGAATAAAATGCTAAGCAAACCCATTAACAAACAGATGTTTGTGAATTGGGTAGTAGAATCTATCTCCTTGTGTTGCTGTCTGGCAGGGAAAGTGCACAGAGGAAACAGCCTCTTCTGCTCATGCAGTGGTTCCTTCTTGGGCTGAAATGCAGAAGGCTCCTCTCAAAGTTGCCTGGAGTAGTAACATAGCTACCTGTAACAGTTTACTTTGTTTCACTAAACATGATCTTGATCTGCCAATTCGAGGTGATGACATTTCAGTGCTACAGTGCTCGCTGTGTTATACGTGTGTTTGCAGAATCCTATTGCCAGGTTTTGATATACTTGTATTATGTGAGATTGAACGATAATTGTTTATATTAGCTTTATAAGTATGGGCTTCCTCATTCCTTGAGAAGTTCAGCCTTCGTGTGTGTGTCTGTAAATTTCTTTAGTGTCCCTATTTAATTTTGTTCCCTTTCCCAGGCGATAGCAATTCCTATTTGTAAGGCTTACAATTCTTTTACAAGAATCTTTGGCCTTCTACTTGTATAATGTAGCGCATTCTAATTAATGGACTTCAGTGCTGTGCCCATTTTACAGATGTAAAATCGGTGCTAAAACATCCAATGTGGTGGGTGCCATGCGCACGTACATTCCACACCGGAATTGCATTGTCCACCATATTGGTAAAGGCAGTAAAAGAGGCGTCCAGGGCCCACACCCAAAACAGCCATTGGTCCCTTTGCATATGCAAAGGCACACTTGGCAAAATTGGGGTGCCCTGAAAGCAGCCGGAAAACATGTGGCCTAACAAGTGATCCTTTAAGGGACTGCTGGTGGTCACCAACTAAAAGGTAAGTTTATAATCAAAATACTTACCTGAATGTGGAGCTGGGAGGTGCAGGAGTGCTCATCCTGGATCCACAGCTGTGTCGAAGACCATTTTTCTCCCCCCAGTCTCTGCTAGGTTCCTTGCACTGGATCTGAGAAAGACTAATCGGGATATTTTCTTAATGGTGACAGACTGGGAGCTGTGGAGGAGCAAAGGCATTTAGGTGTCTGTGTACACAGCCAGGACGCCCAGCTCGCCGGTCTCATTTAAATGAGGTCCAAGACCCAATATTGGGGGTGTCTCGGGCCTACCCATTACAGCGACAGTATCATTCCTATCCGCAAGCTGGCGCGAACCAATCTCTAGGCCATTGTGTCAAGCTGATCTATTTACTTGTTTAAAGAGAAGATGGTTCGGTACAGTCGAGGTACATTCCCACGAGGGGGAAAGGTAGGGCAACCAAAGCCAGAGCTCCCTGGATGACGAAAAAGATAGAGAGGAAGATGAAGCAGAAAAAGGGGGTGTATGACAGATGCCAGGTTGAGAATACAAGTGAGAACCAGGCTGAATATAGAAAGTTCAGAGGGGAAGTGAAAAAGGAAATAAGAGGGGCAAAAAGAGTATGAGAATAGATTGGCAGCTAACATAAAAGGGAATCCAAAAGTCTTCTATAGGCATATAAATAGTAAACGGGAGGGGTGGGGGGGCTGATTAGGGACCAAAATGGAGACCTGCGCATGGAGGCAGAGGTCATGGCCGAGGTTCTAAATGAGTACTTTGCATCTGTCTTTACCAAGGAAGAAGATACTGCCAAAGTCATAGTGAAAGAGGAGGTAGTTGAGATATTGGTTGGGATAAAAATTGATGAGGAGGTACTAGAAAGGTTGGCTGTACTTAAAGTAGATAAGTCACCAGGACCAGCTGGGATGCATCCTAGGATGCTGAGGGAAGCAAAGGTGGAAATTGCGGAAATACTGGCCATAATCTTCCAATCCTCCTTGGATACGGGGCTGGTGCCAGAGGACTGGAGAATTGCAAATATTACACCCTTGTTCAAAAAAGGGTGTATGGATAAACCCAGCAGCTACAGGCCAGTCAGTTTAACCTCTGTAATGGGGAAGCTTTTAGAAACGATAATCTGGGACAAAGTTAACAGTCACTTGGACAAGTGTGGATTAATTAAGGAAAGCCAGCGTGGATTTGTTAAAGCAAATCGTGTTTAACTAAATTGATTGAGTTTTTTGATGAGGTAACCAGGGGGTTAATGAGGGCAATGCGGTTGATGTGCTGTACATGGACTTCCAAAAGGCGTTTGATAAAGTGCCACATAATAGGCCTGCCAGCAGAGTTAAAGCCCATGGAATAAAAGGGACAGTGGCCGCATGAATACAAAATTGGCTAAGTGACAGTAAATACAGAGTAGTGGACTGGAGGAAGGTATACAGTGATGTTCCCCAGGGGTCGGTACCAGGACCACTGCTTTTCTTGATGTATATTAATGACTTGGACTTGGGTGTACAGGGCACAATTTCAAAATTTGCAGATGACACAAAACTTGGGAGTATAGTGAACAGTGAAGAGGATAGTGATGGACTTCAAGGAGACATAGGTGGAATGGGCAGACATGTGGCAGATGAAATTTAACGCAGAAAAGTGCAAAGTGATACATTTTGGTAGAAAGAATGAGGAGAGAAAATATAAATTAAATGGTACAATTCTAAAGGGGGTGCATGAACAGAGACCTGGGGGTATATGTGCACAAATTGTTGAAGGTGGCAGGGCAGGTTGAGAAAGTGGTTAAAAAAGCATATGGGATCCTGGGCTTCATAAATAGAGGCATAGAGTACAAAAGCAAGGAAGTTATGATGAACTTTTATAAAACATTGGTTCGGCCTCAGCTGGAGTATTGCGTCCAATTCTGGGCACCGCACTGTAGGAAGGATGTGAAGGCCTTAGAGGATGCAGAAAAGATTTACGAGAATGGTTCGGGATGAGGGACTTCAGTTACGTGGATAGACTGGAGAAGCTGGGATTGTTCTCCTTGGAGCAGGGAAGGTTGAGAGGAGATTTAATAGAGGTACTCAAAATTATGAGGCGTCTAGACAGAGAAGAGAGAGAGAAACTGTTCCCATTGGCGGAAGGGTCGCGAACCAGAGGACACAGATTTAAGGTGATTGGCAGAAGAATCAAAGGCGACATGAGGAAAAACTTTTTTATGCAGCGAGTGGTTAGGATCTGGAATGCACTGCCTGAAAGGGTGGTGGAGGCAGATTCAATCATGGCTTTCAAAAGGGAATTGGATAAGTACCTGAAGGAAAAAAAATTGCAGGGCTACGGGGAAAGGGCGGGGGAGTGGGACTAGCTGAAGTGCTCTTGCAGAGAGCTGGCACGGGCTCGACGGACCAAATGGTCTCCTTCTGTGCTGTAACCATTCTATGATTCTACTAGCTGGCTGTAAATCCTTGAGAGTACTTTTTATTTACTATTTATATGAGTAGCAGTTCTGGTACTGCCAGCTAGGCGTGCTCGTCATTTAGTAAGTTTGAAACTGCTCTTTGCAAATAAATCATTACAATAATGCAATTATGCATTATATGTAAACAAATACAATAAATCTAGCTCATTTCTATTAGCTTTAGGTGCCATATGCTGTATGACAAACTGTTTCCCCCTCCCTTCTATTTGTTTCTGTTCATATACTGTATTAGTAGTAATGTATGTCATAATTTTTCTATTAAAGCAATCAGTCCATTGCACCACTTCATCTTTAATGCCATTGTGCAGATTGAGACAGATTGCTTGGAAGATCAGTGTATGATTTGTGGGGAGAAGGGTCATTTCTTAAGCTGTGAAGGTCATGTGGGTGTGTAAATCAATTATATTCTGTAATCCACTTGCATTATTAAGAACATCATTGCTAACTCTGCTCAGATTTATGTTAACAATCATTTGCTGGGTTATCAGAGTATCCATTGGTCTGAGAAATCCACTTCTTAATGGTTGGCACCACACTAAGATTTTGTCAACTCTCTTCCCTGCACTGAATCTGAGAAAGACAAATTGGAATATTTTCTAAAGGGTGAGAGACTAGGAGCTGTGGAGGAACAATGGATTTAGGTGTCCATATGCTGTATGACACAAAAGGTACAAAAAGTAATCAAGAAGGCTAAAGGAATGTTTGCCTTTATCTCGAGGGGGTTGGAATTCAGAAGTAAGGAAGTGATACTTCAGTGGTACAGAGCCTTGGTCAGACCCCGTCTGGAATACTGCATTCACTTTTGGGCACCGAACCTCAGGAAAGATCAGTTCTGACGAAAGGTCATCGACCTGAAACGTTAACTCTGTTTCTTTCTCCACAGATGCTGCCTGACCTGAGTATTTCCAGTATTTTCAGTTTTTAATCTCAGGAAAGATATATTGGCCTTGGAAGGGGTACAGCACAGATTCACCAGAATGATACTGGGGTTAAATTATGAGGACAAGTTTCATAAAACTGGCTTATATTCCCTTGAGTTTAGATGGTTGAGGGCTGATCTAATTAAGGGATTTGATAAGGTAGATACAGAGAAACAATTTCCTCTGGTGGGGGAATCGAAAACAAGGGGGCGTAGTCTTAAAATTAGAGCTAGCCATTTAGGAATGAAATCAGGAAGCACTTTTTCACACAAAGGGTCGTGGAAATCTGGACCTTGCTCCCCCAAAAGATTGTGGCTGCTGGATCAATTGACATTTTCAAGACTGAGATTGATAGATTTTTGTTAGGTAAGGGTTTCAAGGGATATGGAACAAAGACAGGTAAATGGAGTTGATGTACAGATCAGTGATCTGATTGAATGGCGGAACGGGCTCCAGGTACTGAATAGCCAACTCTTGTTCCTAGGCACTCACTTAGGTTAATTTCTGTCATACTTCTCATGGTCATGATTTCTGGCTACACCTGTCACCTGGTCTGCAAAAAAAAAAGTGTGAAGCCATGATGGGTTGGTGGGTTCCTACATAATAAATTATCAATCATGCATGAAAAACAAAAGTAGCAACAGCAAGGTGCACCTGATGGCTCAGTGAATTTATCAGTGATTAACTGAGCTATATATTCCCAGGTTTGATCCATGCACTGTGCTAAGTTAACTGATCTCAGCCAGTGCAGCGCGAGTGATGCAGCAATTGGTCTTGGTGTCCCTGGTCGTGGAAAATTAGCTAGCATTCACTCTTCTGATTGTTGTCTTGTGACAGTGGCAGCAAAGTGTGGATTATCAATGTCTGGTAAGGACAGGGTCAGGCTCAGCTGTGGTTAGACAGCCTGTTTACACATGAATGCTGGTTGCTTGCCTGAGATAGTGGAAGGCAGCTATCACCATAGAGCCACTGTATGAGTTGTAGGTATTGTAAATGGAGGATTCAAATGAGCAGAATGATTTATAACGTGTGTATGTGAGAACTAAATGTGAGGGGCCATAATGATCAGGCTCTGAACCAATATTGCTTCTGTACTTGATCCAATTGCTGGAGTTTTGATGAATATAAAATAATTTGCAAAATTCAGAAATTGAATTGCATAGAACTTGAACAAGATATATTCTTCCCACCCCCCCACAAACTGTATATTTAGAAGTTGGTGATTTAATTGTGTTTCATTACAGGAGAAACCCTGAAATTCCCTGTGGCATCTAGATTCAAAACGGCGGACAAGCTGGCGATGTCAAGGGTGCCAACTCCCCCTCCGCCTGGAGAAATGTCCAGTGGACCTGTGGCAGAGAGTTGGTGTTACACCCAGGTACTGTACATCCCAATGCTTCTGCGCTTAATTACTAAACTGTAGCAGTGTTTAAATAGTTTTCCTGTGGAAGAGATGAACAGCAAATTTGAGCATTGTAACATCTAGTTTACTTTTTGCTTAAAAATTGGAATTGTTTTACTTTATATCACAGGTGGGCATGAAGAGAGATAGCATAATATGTAAGCCTAAGACACAGAATTTGCTGCAGTCTATAAGTCAAAGATTCCTAAATGGGGGCCAGTTGTTCTGGAATTCAAGCCTCATTAGGGGCAGTCACTCATGTTTTATCATAGAGATCATCCAGAACCACCAGGGAAGCATGGAGATTTCCAAGCAGATGATCCCTATGGCCAAGGTACAGTGAAGGGGCTGGGCCAGAGTTGGAGATGGGTACTGCTGAGGGGAAGGCCGAGCCATTGGAGTCTGGCCTCCTATTCAGTCTATTAGGGCAGCACTGTTTAGTACAGACCCCAACAAGTTAATGTTTTAACATCTCTCAAGAAGTAAACCTAATTTGCATCCTTGTAACATTGATAAAGCCAGGCAAACTTAGAAACATAGAAACATAGAATCTAGGAGCAGGAGTAGGCCATTCGGCCCGTCGAGCCTGCTCCACCATTCAATACGATCATGGCTGATCATCCAAGTCCAGTACCCTGTCCCTGCTTTAATCCCCACAGTACACATATCCCACCCTACCCCCGTAACCCCACGTATTTAATTCCCCCTAACATATCCCATCCTATTCCCATAACCCCACATATTTAATCCCCCCCTAACACTAAGGGTCAATTTATCATAGCCAAATCAACCTAACCCACACATTTTTGGACTGTGGGAGGAAACCGGAGCACCCGGAGGAAACCCACGCAGACACGGGGAGAATGTGCAAACTCCACACAGACAGTCACCCGAGGTCAGATTTGAACCCGGGTCCCTGGCGCTGTGAGGCACCAGTGCTAACCACTATGCCACCGTGTTGCCGAACTTGCTACAGATCATTTTTTGTTTGAATCATTAGATCATGAATTCACTAAGTCATGAGAGCTTTTGATGTGCAGTGAATTTTGTATTTTGATGCTAGGAGTCTGGTAACAAAGTTAGGAGTCATTGGGCATGTTAGAACTAGGCACCAGGACTGGGGTGGACGTCAATATAGGGGTGCTATATTTTTTTTAAGCTGCGTCGGTCTGGGATCTCTGGGTGGGGTAAAAACCAGTTAGAACACTCGGGCTGTGTCTGAGGGACAGGGGGGTGAAGTAGTTATGATGGATGTAAAAGGAAAGGAAGAAGCAGAGGTAACAACAGAAAACGCTGGAAAAACTCAGCAGGCCAGGCAGCATCCGTGGAGAGTTAATGTTTCCGGTCGAAGACCTTTCGTCAGAACAGAGCAGAAGAAGCCAGAGGTTATGGAGCACAGACAGACACACCCCGAGAGCGGAGTTAAAGGCTTATCTTGTCAACATGAGCATGCTGTATAAGGAGATAACGGTTTGTACAAGTAATCTCTGCCATTTGTTCCTCGGAGCATGTGGTAATTCACACGTTGGAATTCCCAACACTTATAGGAACTGATTTCCTCAGTCTCTGAGCCTGAGTGAGGAGTGTATTAGCAGCTGTGTTTTAAAGTTTATTCTAATGCAGTGCGATGATGAGAAAATATATGATCAGTGGTGTACATTCAAGGAGGTATTTCACAACTTTCAAGAAAAATATATCCCACTGAGGAAAAAGGGGCATAAAAGAAAAGACAGCCATCCGTGGCTAAGTAAAGTAATAAAGGATAGTATCCGACTAAAAACAAGGGCATATAAAGTAGCCAAATCTAGTGGGAGGATAGAAGATTGGGAAGCATTTAAAAACCAGCAAAGAATAACTAAAAGATTAATTAAGAAAGGGAAGATAAATTAGGAAAGTAAACTAGCAAAAAATATAAAAACAGATAGCAAGACTGACTGGCTGTCAGATAGAAAACAGAGAGTTGGAATAAACGGCTCATTTTCTGAATGGCAGGCAGTAACAAGTGGGGTACCACAGGGATCTGTCCTGGGTCCCCAGCTGTTCACAATTTACATTAATGACCTGGATCAGGGAGTCGGATGCAGCATTTCCAAATTTGCAGACGACACTAAACTAGGAGGGGGGGTGGGCTCAGAGGAGGAGACCAGGAAGCTCCAGAGCGATTTGGACAGACTGGGTGATTGGGCGGATAAATGGCAGATGCACTATAATGTGGACAAGTGCGAAGTTATCCACCTTGGGTGCAGGAACGGGAGGGCAAATTATTATTTAAATGGCAATAAATTGGGAGAGGGGGAAGTACAGAGAGACCTGGGTGTTCTTGTACACCAGTCACTGAAGGCGAGCATGCAGGTGCAACAGGCGGTCAAGAAGGCAAACGGTATGCTGGCCTTCATAGCAAAAGGGTTGGAATACAGGAACAGGGATACCTTGCTGCAGCTGTACAGGGCACTGGTGAGACCACACCTCGAGTACTGTGTACAGTTTTGGTCGCCTCATCTGAGGAAAGATGTTCTTGCCATGGAGGGGGTGCAGCGGCGATTCACCAGGCTGATACCAGGAATGGCGGGATTGACCTATGAGGAGAGACTATGTAGTTTAGGGATGTACACACTGGAGTTTAGAAGATTGAGAGGGGACCTCATAGAAGTGTATAAAATTCTGACAGGTCTAGACAGACTAGATGCAGAAGGAATGTTTCCCTTGGCGGGTGAGAACAGAACTAGAGGACATAATTTAAGGATAAGGGCTAAACCATTTAGGACAGAAATGAGGGGGAATTTCTTCACTCAGAGGGTGGTGAACCTGTGGAACTCATTGCCACAGAGGGCAGTGTACGCCAGCTCATTAAATATATTTAAGAGGGAATTAGATATATTTCTACAGGCAAAAGGGGTTACGGGTTACGGAGAGAAGGCGGGGACGGGATACTGAATTGGAGGATCAGCCATGATCTCATTAAATGGCGGAGCAGGCTCGAAGGGCCGGATGGCCTACTCCTGCTCCTATCTTCTATGTATCTATGTAAGAGTTTCTACAGTTATATAAAAAGAAAAAGGGTGGCTAAAGTGAATGTTGGTCCCTTAGAGGACGAGACCGGGAAATTAGTAGTGGGGAACATGGAGATGGCAAATACGCTGAACAAATATTTTGTATCAGTCTTTACAGTAGAGGACACTAAAAATATCCCAACACTGGACAAACAAGGGGCTATGGGGGGGGAGGAGCTAAACACGATTAAAATCACTAAGGAGATGGTACTCGGTAAGATAATGGGACTTAAGGCGGATAAATCCCCTGGACCTGATGGCTTACATCCTAGGGTCTTGAGAGAAGTTGCGGTAGGGATTGCGGATGCATTGGTGGTAATTTTCCAAAACTCCCTGGATTCAGGAAAGGTCCCAGCAGATTGGAAAACTGCTAATGTAACACCCTTATTTAAAAAGGGAGGTAGACAAAAGGCTGGAAACTATAGACCAGTTAGCCTAACATCTGTGGTTGGTAAAATGTTGGAGTCCATTATTAAGGAAGCAGTAACAGGACATTTGGATAAGCATAACTTAATCGGACAGAGTCAGCATGGTTTTATGAAGGGGAAATCATGCTTGACAAATTTGCTCGAATTCTTTGAGGACGTAACAAACAAGGTGGATAAAGGAGAATCAGTGGATGTGGTGTATTTGGACTTCCAAAAGGCATTTGACAAGGTACCACACAAAAGATTACTGCACAAGATAAAAAATCACGGGATTGGGGGTAATATACTGGCATGGGTGGAAGATTGGCTATCTAACAGAAAACAGAGAGTTGGGATAAATGGTTCATTCTCGGGTTGGCAATCGGTAACTAGTGGTGTTCCGCAGGGGTCAGTGCTGGGACCCCAACTCTTTACAATCTATATTAACAATTTGGAGGAGGGTACCAAGTGCAACGTATCCAAGTTTGCAGGCGATACAAAGATGGGAGGAAAAGCAGTGAGTGAGGAGGACATAAAAAACCTGCAAAAGGACGTAGACAGGCTAAGTGAGTGGGCAGAAATTTGGCAGATGGAATATAATGTTGGAAGTGTGAGGTTATGCACTTTGGCAGAAAAAAATCAAAGAGCAAGTTATTATCTAAATGGAAAGAAACTGCAAAGTGCTACAGTACAAAGGGATCTGGGGGTCCTGGTGCATGAAACACAGAAGATTAGTATGCAGGTACAGCAGATGATCAGGAAGGCCAATGGAATCTTGGCTTTTATTGCAAGGGGGATGGAGTATAAAAGCAGGGAAGTCTTGCTTCAGCTATACAGGGTACTGGTGAGGACACACCTGGAATACTGCGTACAGTTTTGGTTTCCATATTTAAGAAAAGATATACTTGCTCTAGAGGCAGTTCAGAGAAGGTTCACTCGGTTGATTCCGGAGATGAGGGGGTTGACTTATGAGGAAAGGTTGAGTAGGTTGGGCCTCTACTCATTGGAATACAGAAGAATGAGAGGCGATCTTATCGAAACATATAAGATTGTGAGAGGGCTTGATCGGGTGGATGCGGGGAGGATGTTTCAACTGATGGGTGAGACTAGAACTAGGGGGCATAATCTTAGAATAAGGGGCTGCCGTTTCAAAACTGAGATGAGGAGAAACTTCTTCACTCAGAGGGTAGTAAATCTATGGAATTTGCTACCTCGGAGAGCTGTGGAAGCTGCGACATTAAATAAATTTAAAACGGAGATTAACAGTTTCCTAGCTGATAAGGGAATTAAGGGTTATGGGGAGCGGGCAGGGAAGTGGACGTGAGTCTAGGTTCGGATCAGCCATGATCCTATTGAATGGCGGAGCAGGCCCGAGGGCCATATGGCCTACTCCTGCTCCTACTTCTTATGTTATTACAAAATTGGAACCCATCAAATTAAGAGAAAAACAGAGGCTTAAATACTTAACCAAGGAGGAAGATGATGATTGACCAACCTCGCAGTGGTCAAAACATAGACAACAGACTCGGCGTACATGATGGGCACAAAAATTTTCATTATAAAGGTTTAAAAATCTGCAATGTTGAGAGCTTAAATGATCTCCTAATGTCTAGCTTACTGAAGCTATCCTCACAGGACTTGCATCCTCTCATTTGAGCGCCAGGTAAAAGTATTTATTAAAAACTGAGTGGCAGTGGATAGCTTGAGGATAGTACTGGGCTGACCGAAAAATACGCCGACATAGCCAGGAAGTCTTATTTCCCTTGATATTTTTATTTCTGCCATGTTAATGGAATACTGCTGAAAACTCCCCCAGGATTCAATTCCTTGAATCTGATCTTTTATGTGTAGTCGTTGCTTAATCACCTGCGTCATACATTGCTTCTGTTGGTGGATATTTGCAATTTACCCACAAATTAGACATATGCTGCCGTAAAATGATTTTCATTTTTAAAAACAGAACTAAACTGGATAGGCAAGTGGGGAACTGAATTTAAAAATCACAGGCTGCTTTTTATTAAATTGGCCTCTGTTCTTTTAACTTTTATTTGCAATCTAATTTGATTTTAAATCAAATGTAAATCAAAATTTAGTAGTCTTTGTATTTAGACAATGCCAGTTTGGAATATGGCCATCTATCTACTTAATGAAGTCTCATAACTTGCGTAAACTCTCTCTCTCTCTCTCTCTCTCTCTCTCTCTCTCTCTCTCTCTCTCTCTCTCTAAGCAGTCCCTCGGAACCGAGGATGACTTGCTTCCACATTAAGAACATAAGAAATAGGAGCAGGAGTAGGCCATTCGGCCCTTCGAGCCTGCTCTGCCATTCAATGAGATCATGGCTGATCTTCTGCCTCAACTCCATTCAGCGGCCCTATCGCCATATCCCTTGATGCCCTTACTAGTCAGAAATCTATCGACTTCTGTTTTGAATATACCCAATGACTGAGCCTCCACAGCCCTCTGGGGTAGAGAATTCCAAAGATTCACCACCCTCTATGTGAAGAAATTTCTTCTCATCTCAGTCCTGAATGGCCTACCCTTTATCCTGAGGCTGTGGCCCCTGGTTCTGACTCCCCAGCCAAGGGAAGCATTCTCCCAGCATCCACCCTATCAAGCCCTGTAATAATTTTGTATGCTTCAATGAGATCCCCTCTCATTCTTCTGAATTCAAGAGAATACAGGCCTAGTTTACTCAATCTCTTCTCATATGACAGTCCCGCCATCCCAGGAATCAATCTCATGAACCTTTGTTGTACTCCCTCTATGGCAAGTATATCCTTCCTTAGGTAAGGAGACCAAAATTGTACACAGTACTCCAGGCGTGGTCTCACCAAGGCCCTATATAATTGGAGTAAGACTTGTTCACTTCTGTACTCAAATCCTCTTGTAATGAAGGCCAGCATACTATTTGCCTTCCTAATGGCTTGCTGCACCTGCACATTCACTTTCAGTGACTCATGTACAAGGACTCCCAGGTCCCTTTGAGCATCTGCATTCCCCAATCTTTCACCATTTAGGAAATACTCTGCCTTTCTGTTTTTTCCACCAAAGTGGATAACTTCACATTTATCCACATTATATCCAATCTGCCATGTTCTCGCCCACTCACCTGAGCCTGTCGCGATCCCCTTGAAGCCTCTTCACATCCTCTTCGCAACTGACACTGCCACCTAGCTTTGTGTCATCAGCAAATTTAGAAATGTTACATTTAGTCCCCTCATCCAAATCATTGATATAGATTGTGAATAGCTGGGGCCCAAGCACCGATCCTTGCGGTACCCCACTAGTCACAGCCTGCCATCCTGAAAAAGACCCGTTTATCCCTACTTTTTGTTTTCTGTCTGTTAACCAATTCTCAGTCCATGCTAGTATATTAACCCCAATTCCATGTGCCCTAATTTTGTTCACCAACCTCTTGTGTGGGACCTTATCGAAGGCCTTCTGAAAATCCAGATACGCCACATCTACCGGTTCCCCTTTGTCTACTCCACTAGTTACATCCTCAAAGAACTCCAATAGGTTTGTCAAACAGGATTTCCCTTTCATAAATCCATGTTGACTCTGCCCAATCTTACTATTAGTTTCTAAGTGCCCAGTTATTGCATCCTTTATAATAGATTCCAGCATTTTCCCAACTACTGATGTGAGGCTAACAGGTCTGTAGTTCCCTGTTTTCTCTCTCCCTCCTTTCTTAAATAGTGGGGTTACATTTGCTATCCTCCTTCTGCAGGAACCGTTCCAGAATCTATAGAATTTTGGAAGATGATAACCAATGCGTCCACTATTCCAATGGCCACCTCTTTCAAAACCCTAGGATGTAGGTCATCCGGTCCTTGGGATTTATCTTTTAGTCCCATTAATTTTGCTAGTACTGTTTTTTTTTTACTAATAATAATTTCTTTAAGTTCCTCATTCTCATCACACCATTGGTTTTGTCGTATTTCTGGGAGGTTTTTTGTGTCTTCCTCCGTGAAGACCGAAACAAAGTATTTATTTTCTCTGCCATTTCCTCATTCCCAATTATGAAATCTCCCGTCTCTGACTGTAAAGGACCTAAATGAGTTTTCAGGTGACTGATGAGTCCGATGCGGGACCTACAGTCTCTGTCACAGGTGGGGCAGACGGTGGTTGAAGGGGCAGGTGGGTGGGGTGCTTGGGTTGACGTGCGCTCTTTCCACTGCTTGCGCTTGGCTTCCGCTTGTTCCCGGCGAAGAGACTCGAGGTGTTCGGCGCCTTCTCCTCCACTTTGTGTGGTCTTGGGCCAGGGATTCCCAGGTGTCGGTGGGGATGTTGCACTTTTTCAAGGAGGCTTTGAGGGTGTCCTTGAAGCGTTTCCTCTGCCCACCTGGGGCTCTCTTGCCGTGTCGGAGCTCCAAGTAGAGCGCTTGTTTTGGGAGTCTCGTATCGGGCATGCGGACATCGTGGCCCGTCCATCGGAGCTGATCGAGCGTGGTCAAAGCTTCGATGCTGGGGATGTTGGCCTGAGCGAACTTGCGTAAAACCATCATGTTTTCTACCTGAAAGTGTGGTGTCAGAGGAGTCACACTTAAGGGTGTTGCATGTGTGCAGGGCAAATTAGTGTTTGGCTGAATGAACTCTTCTGTTTTGTTAAATATCCGATGGACTAAACATGAGCAAATCAAAAGCAGTTCAATTCACAATGAGGCGTGAGCAAGCAGCAGAAACCTGAACAATTAAATCGCTCAATTTATTTGTAAATCCCAAACTTGGCGGTAGCAGAGGCCAACTAATTAAATTGCTCAAATATTTATTTCCACAATGTTTTGGCCTCCATTTTCCCCCTTCACTCAGGTCAGTGTATATAAGCTAGAAAGAAGATAATTGTACCATTCTAAGAAAATCCCCCACTAAACTTACCCATAAAAATTTGTTATTCAACATTAAAAATGCCTGCAAGAAGTTTTCTCAATGTAGGTCCATCCTAACGCAAGCCTGGAGCTCGAGCTGGAAGTCTCGCTTGAGCCTGGTGCTGCTTATTTCCAGTTCCTGTGCACTAATATCATTATACAGCATGGCACTTGTAGCTTTCGGCCTGCTTCTGTGGAGGTCAATACCCAGAGTGCACCCATTTCACGTGAGAACCAAGTAGAAAAAGAGTTCTGACTCCTATGAGAGAGACAGATGCATAATGCAAATTATAGTTTTTGTCCTGCCTCTGTGGAACCACTATACCCAGACTGTACCTTTTTTCTACTATTTTTTGCAGATTAAGAAATTGAATAAAACAGGGTGTTTTTGTGTTGCTGGAGTTCCAGTGTTTGTCCTGAGGCCACAAGGGAATGTTTGAGGTGCTTTGATGCTTTCTCCATATTATGTTCAGGTGCTGGCCATTGAGCTGTAAGAAAAACTTCCCTTGGGACTTCGATACCCATGAGCACCTCAAGAACTACAAATCCACAGTGCTTGCTATGTGTAAAGTGGCTACACTTCAAAAGTACTTTATTGGGTGTGAAGCACTTTGGGATGTGTGGAAAGTAGAACAAAAAAATAACCAATAGAAAAGAGGTTTTGAGGCGAAAAGAATGAACAGCTTCACTTGCATGCTTACACTATACATACAAGCATGCGGTTTGTTTGGCTGGGCAACTTGTTAGATATTAGTGGTGCCCTCCTGGTGACGTTGAGCAGTCCAGAATCAAAATAGTATTTGCATGTTAAGCAAGTTTTATAATGTGTGCTACAAGTATTATATCTGTATCATTTAAGATGTGTAATATTGTTACCTTGTCAGCCAGTGATGTATTGTTTCAGTAAATGTTGCTGTATTGCAGCAATGAGAGAACTGCTGTAGCATTTAGGCTACAGTAAACTTCAGAACTGCACTCCAGATTCCAGTCTATTCGTGAGCAATATGTCTACTTCTATTCTGTAATTAACTTTTCATTGTGCACAGCTTGCAGTGTTATGTTTTTAGTCTTGTGCATGTTGTACAAAAACAGGTCAATGTTTTGATTAACATTTTCCCAGCATTTTCTTTTTGCATGCATCCAAGAAGTCCTGTTTTGTTCAATTTTCAGCCGGTGTCTCATTGGCTATAGCCAGTTGCTTTATATTGTTTAAATACAAGGCATGAGAATCTTTCGACAAATACATGTTTATGCTTTCTAAAGATAAACTGAGTTTATGGTAACTGTGATTTGCAGTGAAACTTGTGGACCCATATATATTTTATAATAGTTGTATAATGTATTTTTTGCAATGGTAATGGACACACATCCCAAACCGGTCATCTCCTGTCTTTCCTGGTTCCAGACCTTGTCTAACAAATTGTCATATTTTCTGGTCAACCAGTGGTCCTAATCGTTTTAATATTGCTATAATCCATTTTGTCTCCCTTTGATTTGATTTTTCTTAAACATTGCCAAAGCTCAACTCACCCTCTCAGGTGACTGTATCGCAGTTAATCTGAAAAGTTTCATTGTGGTCTTTTGGGAGGGGATTAGTTTTCCTTCACGTTGGGTGACTTGGTGTTTATTTGAAGCAAACTACCTCTTATTATTTTACATGCATTCATTCTGAGTTTCTACCATTTTCTAATTTTTTGCTGAGTTTCTTGTAGGCTTACGACATGTTGCAAGCTTTTTGTCAGTGCTGGGAAATTCTAGATAGGGCTCTGCTTGACATCACAGTATGCTCTCTGCATTTATTAGTTGCCATAGAGAAAACATTTTGTGAAAATTAAGTAGACAGTGGGAAACTGTGGCACTGTGCCTTTATTCCACTGTTGAGAGATTATCACTGTTCAGTTCCTGGGCAATTTACTTTTAACTATATCTATTTTAGGCCTATATATTTTTGCTTGAGTTTTTTTAAAAAGTGTTATGATTTCATTCAAATCCTTTTTTTGGTTAATATTTAGGTAAAAGTGGTAAAGTTCTCCTACATGTGGACCATCAATAACTTTAGCTTTTGTCGAGAGGAAATGGGTGAAGTGTTAAAGAGTTCAACTTTCTCATCTGGGCCAAATGATAAAATGAAGTGGTAAGTTTTAGTTCTACATAATGGTCACAGCATAAAACTTCTGTTACTCTAGCAGCCTCAATCCAAGAGGCTGTAGGGATGGAGTGTGGGAAATAAATTCAGTAGAACTGACTGTGTTTACATCTGACTATGTACACTTGTGTGTTTATAATCATTTCAGGATCCCCATTAACAATGGCTTTGAAAAAACAATTAATTTACAGTGGTTAAATACCCTTGGCAACAAAAATGAAATTTGATGCACTTGATTGATGCAAAATAGTAAATTATTTTATTTCTCAGCACTCTGTCCCTCCTGCTGATATGTACAGTTACACAAATTGGATATAATTGTATACCAAACTTCAAATTTGGGGCAGAAAGTGTGGGGTTGGACTCATCCTATTGTGGAGTCACTGTGATGGATGGTACTATAGCTCACTCTGGGGAGCACACTGACCTGCTCCTGGCCTGGTCCTGGTCCCACTCCCACTCTCATGTCTATTTGGACTCAATAGCACTTATGCTTCCAAGCTGCTATTCTCTCTGCTCAGCCTCCTGGTCTTTCTCTATGTACTGGTTTGTTAATACATGGAATGGTCAGCATGCAACAAAATCAAATTTCTTACTTTCTGTGGATTTGGGGTGAGTGATGGTGCATTGTATATTTGGGCCGTTTTGCTTAGAAGCTGGTATGGGGAAGGTTACCTTGTACGTGAGTATATATAGTAACCAAATGTGTAGTACTCAATTGATTTGGATCTATTGTAAACTGCAACCAAATCAAATTTAATGTATTTTTTCCAGATATAGCCATGATATTCATATACTTGAAGGTAATTTCAGAAATTATTGTACACTAAGGAAGAGAGTCAATCTTTGGCTTTGAATGCAGTCAAGATGATCCAAAGCTAAATTCTTAGTATTCTCAGTTCGGCCAACTTTTAAAGGTGTGAAGCTCAAACCTACTGACATCACAGGAAGGGATCTTTGTGACACTACATTGACTGTGATGTTTTAATGAAACACTTTATAAAAAAAATAACGAAAGTGAATCTAAACTTCTTGGGATAAAGAAATTAATGTTCTAATAGCTTTTAGAAAAATGTAATAGTTTAAATATAATAGAATTTTTAACATAGGTTGTTTATCCTCCTGCTCAATCAAACTCCACTTAGTCAGGAGTTTGTCATTTTACAGGATAGAAATAATAACTCGTTAAGCTGTCACTATAAGGGTTTTGCATCACCTCGTGACCATCTTGATTGAGTGACATCCCTCTCACCCTGCTTTTTACAGAGCTTTGTTCTAGGTCATCTCCCTAATTTATTTTCTGTTGTCCACAGCAGTTTTTTTTCTGTCTCCCACATTGGAAAATGTTTGTTTTTCCACTGCTCGTCAGTTCGTAGCTTGTTCAGTCAAGTATATGTGGTACAGTTTGCAATCTTGCAGTAATCATTTCTGTGTGTAACTTTTGGTAAGTTTTGTTTTTACCAAGTTATTGCTGAAATTTTGACCAAATCAATATTTGTTGATCTATGGATGAGGGAAATAGTGGAGGAGGGTTGTTCCCTC
The DNA here is from genome assembly GCA_030390025.1 of Squalus acanthias. Classification (NCBI taxonomy): domain Eukaryota; kingdom Metazoa; phylum Chordata; class Chondrichthyes; order Squaliformes; family Squalidae; genus Squalus; species Squalus acanthias. The sequence continues at coordinate 52,943,516 of CM059427.1, forward strand.
TACTTAGCAAAATTGCCCCAAAATTCTGGGATAGATTTTCTTAGGACAGTCAGTTTGAGCAAATATTGGAACAATGAAATGAAAAAGTTAGCAGTTGCCAGGGCTACAGAAAAAGTTCCATAAGGCAGTTGGTCATGAATTCTACAGTTAGCCAGGCAATACAGCTGGGACACTGGCATGCTGCAGTCATCCTCAAAAATGTGTAATTTCATACAGAAATTGAGGAGTGTCACAGTAAATACCTGAGACTCACCGTAGCTATATTGCGGTGGTGACTTTCCTGTCATCACTAATCTGATAAATAATGGTAGCAATATTGATGAATGTTTGAATGTTGTACTGCACCAAGAATTTGGATGCAGTCAAGAACAGATTCAGAACAGATCTAGCAGCTCAAAACTGGGCATCCATGAGGCGCTGTGGCCATCAGCAGAGCCAGAATTGTATACCACTACAATCTGTAACCTCATGGCCCGACATATCCTTCACTCTACCATTACCATCAAGCCAGGGGACCAACCCTGGTTCTGTGAGGAGTGCAGAAGAGCATGCCAGGAACAGCACCAGGCGTACCTAAAAATTAGATGGCAACTTGGTGAAGCTACAACACAGAACTACATGCGTGCTAAACAGCGGAAGCAGCATGCTATAGACAGAGCTAAGTGATCCCACAACCAACGGATCAGATCAAAGCTCTGCAGTCCTGCCACATCCAGTCGTGAATGGTGGTGGACAATTAAACAAATAACAGGAGGAGGAGGAAGCTCCATGAATATCCCCATCCTCAATGATGGCAGAGCCCAGCACGTGAGTGCAAAAGACAAGGCTGAAGCATTCGCAACCATCTTAAACCAGAAGTGCCGAGTGGATGATCCATCTCGACCTCCTCCTGAGGTCCCCACCATCACGGAAGCAAGTCTTCAGCTAATTCGATTCACTCCATGTGATATCAAGAAACAGCTGAGTGCACTGGATATAGCAAAGGTTATGGGACTCGACAACATCTCAGCTGTATTGCTGAAGACTTGTGCTCCAGAACTCGCCATGCCTCTAGCCAAGCTATTCCAGTACAGCTACAGCATTGGCATCGACCCAACAATGGAAAATTGCCTAGGTATGTCCTGTCCACAAAAGCAGGGCAAATGCAATCCGGCCAATTACCGCCCCATTAGTTTACTCTCAATCGTCAGCAAAGTGATGGAAGGTGTCGTCGACCGTGCAATCAAGCAGCACTTACTCACCAAAACCTGCTCACCAATGCTCAGTTTGGGTTCCGTTGGGACCACTCTGCTACAGACCTCATTACAGTCTTGATCCAAACATGGACAAAAGAGCTGAATTCTACAGGTGAGGTGCGAGTGACTGCCCTTGACATCAAGGCAACATTTGACCATGTGTGGCATCAAACCCTCGTAAATTTGAAGCCAGTGGGAATCGGGAGGAAAACTCTCCACTGGCTGGAGTCATACCTAGCACAAAGGAAGGTGGTTGTGGTTGTTGGATGCCAATCTACTCAGCCCCAGGGCAGTGTCCTAGACCCAACCATCAATGCTTCATTATAGGGTCAGAAGTGGGGATGTTTACTGATGATTGCACAGTGTTCAGTTCCATTCACTACTCCTCAAATATTGAAGCAGTCTGTGCCCGCATGCAGGAAGACCTGGACAACATTCAGGCTTGGACTGATGAGTGGCAAGTAACATTTGTGCTACACAATTGCCAGGCAATGACCATCTCTAACCAGAGAGAGTCTAGCCACCTCCCCTTGACATTCAGCGGGATTACCATTGCCGAATCCCTCGCCATCAACATCTAGGGGGGGTTCACCATTGACCAGAAACTTAACTGGACTAGCCACATAAATACTGTGGCTACAAGAGCAGGTCAGAGGCTGGGTATTCTGTGGTGAGTGACTCACCTCCTGACTCCCCAAAGCCTTTCCACCGTCTACAAGGTACAAGTCAGGAGTGTGATGGAATAGTCTCCACTAGCCTGGATGAGTGCAGCTCCAACAACACTCAAGAAGCTCGACAACATCCAGGACAAAGCAGCCTGCTTGATTGGCACCCCATCCACAACCTTAAACATTCACTTCTTCCGCCACCGGTGCACCGTGGCTGCAGTGTGTACCATCTACAAGATGGACTGCAGCAACTCGCTAAGGCTTCTTCGACAGCACCTCCCAAACCCGCAAACTCTACCACCTAGAAGGACAAGGGTAGCAGGCGCATGGGAACACCACCACCTCCAAGTCGCACACCATCGTGACTTGGAAATATATCACCGTTCTTTCATCGTCACTGGGTCAAAATCCTGGAACTCCCACCCTAGTGGCTCACCACCACCTTCTTGAGGGCAATTGGGAATGGACGATAAATACTGGCCTTGACAGCAACATCCACATCCCATGAATGAATTTTTTTTTTAAAAGACGGTCCAAAGCTAAATTCTTGGGGCATTCTGAGTTCGACCACATTTGGAAGTTGTTGTTCCGAAAGTTAAATTTCGGAAGGAATCTGTGGCGCTACATTTTATACCAAATTAATGTAAAGTTTTAATAAAAGAATTATAAAAAAAAAAGTTAATCTCAAGATTCTTGGTCTTTACCCTATGGACTATTAAACACATTCAGTGCTGCAGGCCCCACCATCATCACTAGTGATAGATACCTTTATGATGAAATTAGAATTTTCATTCTTTTCGATGTGTACTAGCCTCCCAAAAGTACAGCTGTTTATTTGATTGTCTTAAAACGTGTTCACTTCATCAATTAAATTTGTCAGACTGAAATTTAGTCATTTAGTCTTGGGAAGTTTATGCTTTTTGGATTGACTATCAGTAGTGTTAGGGAGGGTATTTTAAGTGCCAGAAGCATACAACCATTCGTTCTTGCTGAGAAGATGGAATTTCATTGCAAATTATGGTTTAAGATTGGAATTATTGCAGGGCAAGACACAGTGGTTGCTTTTATGTTCAATATAATCAAGGTTGATAGGTGATAGCATCCTCAAACCAAGTGTTTGAACTTCAAAGGAGAACATATCAAGTTAAATGTGAATATTTAGGTACTCACTGGTTTCTGTTCTTCATTGCTGTTAAATATACGAGAGGGGTACAGAATTCTATATAAGTAGTGTTTGTCTGCTTACTGCTAGATACTGTTGTCTCCAACAATTTGCCAAAGGGAGCTAGGCAAGCAATTGGTTCTTTTTTCAATAATGTTTTATGTATTGTATGGTAGGGTAGGGTATCTTGAATATTTTAAAAAGTCAACAGTTTTATGTGGTATAAATTTCTAATGGTACTGTGGGATATGTTTTTACTTCTGTGAATTATTTTTAACAGAATCTTGATCAGCAATCCAGCCTGTACAAAGTTGCTTAGTTTGTAATATTTTCCATCTTCTGAACTGACTGATGTTGTGGTATCCTACGTGCTCTCCAGTATGCAGTTTACCATGATTGGGGTTAATTGTGAGACCTGGGTTCTGCTAACTCAGTGTGGCAGAGACTAATAGGGTGCAGGGTTCGGTTCATAAGAAATATGGGTCTTATTACAGAAACTGTTCACACAAGAAAACAATGTTGGTCAAAGCCTCTTTACCTCTTCCCCTACTTAATTTAATTTATTTTTTAGCAAAATGTTGGCTACGATGGCAAGACCTATTTATTGCCCATCTTATTTGCTCTGAGAAGGTGGTGTTGGCATTCATGAACTGCTGCAATCCTGTGGTGATGATGCTGTGGTGACAATGGTGTTAAGTAGGGACTTCCAAGATTTTTTTTCTTCATTCACAGAGTGTGTGCATTGCTGTAAATGCCCATCCCTAATTGGCCTTGCGAAGGTGATGGTGAGCCACCTTATACAACTTGCTAGGCCATTTCATAGGGCAGTTAAGAGTCAACCACATTGCTGTGGGTCTGGAGTCAGATATAAGTCAGACCAGGTAAGGATGGCAGATTTCCTTCCCTAAAGGACTTTAGTGATCCAAATGGGCTTTTACGACAATCCGGTAGTTTCATGGTCACCATTACTGATACTAGCGTTTTTTATTCCAGATTTATTTAATGAATTGAATTTAAATTCCCCAGCTGCTGTGTTGGGATTTGAACTCCTGTCTCCAGATCACTAGTCCAAGCCTCTGGATTACTAGTCCAGTAACATAACCACTATACTACCGTACCCCACACAGATGAAAGAATGGCAATATATGTCCAAGTCAGGATGGTGTGTAAGTGGAGATGAACTTGAAGGTGACACTGTTGCCATTACATTGCTCCTTTGGTCCTCCTTGGTGGTAGAGGTAGCATCGGAGGCAGTGGGGCGGAGGGTGGAAGGTGGTGTTATCAAAGTAACCTTGGTGAGTTGCTGCAGTGCATCCTGTAAATTACACATACTGCAGCCACAGTGATGGAGGGGGTGGATATTGAGTCTGGTGACGGGTGCGAATCAAGCAAACTGCTCTGTCTGGTGTTGAGTTTCTTGATTTATTGTGTGGCTGCACTCGTCCAAGTAAGTGGTTGAGTATTCTGTCATGCTCTTGACTTGCGTACCCACCCTCTGCCCTGCTGTTATAGCTATGGCTGGTCCAATTCAGTTTCTGGTCAATGGTGATCCCCCAAATCTTGATAGTGGAGGACTTGGCTATGGTCATACCATTGAAGAACATAAGAAATAGGAGTAGGAGTAGGCCCCTCGAGCCTGCCCCGCCATTCAATAAGATCATGGCTGATCTGATCTTGGCCTCAACGCCACTTTCCCGCCCGCTCCCCATAACCCTTGACTCCCCTGTAGCTCAAATATATGCCTATCTCCACCTTGAATATATTCAATGACTCCGCAGCTCTCTGAGGTAGAGAATTCCAACGATTCACGACTCTGAGAAGAAATTCCTCCTCATCTCCGTTTTAAATGTGCAACCTCTTATCCTGAAACTGTGCCCAAGAAGGTCAACAAGAGGTTGCTGGGCTTCCTCTTGTTTGAGTTGAGCATTACGTGTTACTTATGTGGCGTGATTGTTACTTGCCACTTATCAGCCCAAGCCTGGATGTTATCCAGATCCTGCTGTAGGCTGGCATGGGTTGCATTAGTATTAGAAGAGTTGTGAATGGAGATGAGCACAAGAATCGTCAGTGAACAGCCCCACTCCTGACCTTATGATGGAGGAAAGGGCATTGATGAAGTAGCTGAAGATGGTTCGGCGAAAGACACTTCGAAGTAACTTCTCCAGTGATGTCCTAGGACTATGGTGATTGGCCACCTACAACCATTTTCCTTTGTCAAGTATGCCTCAAGCCACTGAAGAGTTTTTCTTTAAACCCCCATTAACCTCAGTTTTGCTAGGGCTCCTTGGTGCCACTCTAAGTTGAATGCTGCCTTGATGTCGAAGGATAGCTATTCTCACCTCTCCTCTGGCATTCAGCTCTTGCTTCCATATCTGGATCAAGGCTGTAATGAGTTCTGGAGGCAAATGGTTCTGGTGGAACAGGAACTGAGCATGTGCGAGCTGGTGTAGCTTTGATGATTGGGAAGAGGCTGATGGGGCGATAAGTGCTCAGGTTAGATTTATTCTGTTTCGTGTAGATTGAACATACCTGCCAATCTTCCGCATTGATATGTAGATGCCATTTATAGTTGTACTGGGCCAGCTTTGCTAGGGGAGCAGCTGGTAAGTGGCAAGTAACAATCATGCCACGTAAGTAACAAGTAATGCCCAGCTCAAACAAGAGCAACAGTTATTTGTGTATGCATGTTTTTGTTTCATTTTGCAGATACAGGACAGCATCTATAGGGTTACATAAAAGTAAAGTACCATTTACTTGGGGTAGATAGTTCGCAACTGGGCAGATGGAGTATGGGCAAAACCCATAATATGGTTATTTTTTTTGAAAATTTGTGGTCAACTTTGGCTGGCTATTTTTAGAAGACTCCTACAGATAGCCCTCTTTGCTGTATCCAGTGCATTCAGCCACATCTTAATATCACGACATTGACATGTTGAAGTGGGGACCTCGAGAAAGGCCAAGTAGGATCATCTACTTAACACTTTTAGCAGAACACACTTACAAACACTGCAACCTTGTCTCTTGCACTTGTGTGCTGGGCTCCAAAATGGTTGAGGATCGGGATATTCACAGAACTGCCTCCCCCTGTTAGTTTTTCTGATCCATTGGTTGTGGAATTGCTTAGGACTGTGTACATCCTGCTGCTTTTGGTGTTTAGCATGCGGATAGCGCGCTGTGGTAGCCTCATTAGGTTGATATTTCATTCTAAGGTTTGTTTGATGCTGCTCCTGCACGTCCTTCTCCTGCATGCCCTTCTATACTTCTATTGAGCCGGGCTCGGTTTCCTGGCTTGATGGTGATTAGCGAGTGGTGGGTGTGCCAGGCCATGAGATTACAGATTGTGGTGGTATACAATTCTGGTATACTTGAATGCACATTTTGCTTGATCTGTCCCACAGCAATAGTGCCACACTACATGATGGAGTGTGTCCTCTCAGTGGACACCAAAGTTTGCCTTTACTGGGACACTGCAATGGTCGCTTCTACCAAGGTCAGACATTAGTCTGCCATTTGAGGGGAAAATTAGGTGGTGATCAGCAGGAGGTTTCCTTGACCTTATTTGACTTTAAGCCATGAGCCTTAATTTGTTCCAGAGTCAGTGGCCACTCCCACTCCACCATGGACCACTCTGCCCCATCTCTGGTAGGTCGATGCTACTGATGGGACGGGACATACTCAGGGATGGTGATGGAGGAGTATGCAGTGTTGGCTAATTGGTAGTCATACTCACGTAATTATATGTCAAGCAGTTGTTGGGGAGGAATTTGCAGGGTCGACGGGGAAGAGATTGCCGTAGTTTTATCCTAATACATTGGATTGTTGCTGATAGGTCTATCTGATTTTCTTGTTATTAGTAGCAGGTTTCCTTCCCTGAAGGACATTAGTGAATCAGTGGGTTTTTATGACAATCTTTCTGGTACCATCCCACAAATTACAAGATTTATTTATTTCACCATGGAAGTCATGACCCCTGGATTGCTAGTCCAGTAGCATAGCCACTAGGCTACAGTACCCTTTTAGTCGCGGCTTGGACCATTGGAAATGAGTATGAAACCCACCTGGTGCATAAACTGACTCAGACTTCGGGTAGTGTGATTCGCCTACATTTTTTTAAAGTCTGTATTTATACGGAGGCTTTAAAAGTGTACACCAAAAAATTCAAGACACATTCTACTGCGCATTGGCTGGAAACCATGTAGATCTGACTCTGGAAACAAGTGATCTGATGGCTTAGCTCCTCACAGGTAGACTATTGTAGCAGATACCGTTCCCTCACTGTATTCTAGGGAGTCTCAATGTTGTCTTTCTGATCAACAAACTATTGGTGTGGCCCAGAACAAAGCCTTGTGTATGGCAGTGTGGGAAAAATCAGTCAATTAAGATAGTTTTGGATAGCGCAGATGTCTTAACGGGACTGTTCGCTGTTTTTTCATGGGTGACAAATTTCTCTATGTACAGCATGTAGATGTTGAACCTTGTTCAGAGAACCTACAAGTTGATGTACAGATAATGTAATGTAATGTAATGTAATGTTATTGGGTATTAGCAATTCTTTTCTTAACAGTTACAAAATGCAGTATTTTATTTAAAAGGGGAAAAAAAAAGATCCTTTCCTGTTAACTGATACTTGTTTTAATGTATATGTTGCAGGTGCCTCAGAGTAAACCCAAAGGGTTTAGATGAAGAAAGCAAAGACTACCTTTCCTTATATTTGCTTTTAGTTAGTTGTCCAAAAAGTGAAGTTCGAGCAAAGTTTAAATTTTCTTTATTGAATGCAAAAAGGGAAGAAACAAAAGCTATGGGTAAGCTCTTATGCATATTACAATAATCTTTATAAGAAAACTTATTTCTGTTGACTGTTCTTGCCCAATAGTGTTTGAAAAATGCATTTTCCTACACTGTATATGTTTAGTAATTTATTGACATTATTTTAGTTGGAGTGACAATGCTGCTGGGGATTATACATGAATGTTTCAGCATAAACAATTAGGGGCATTGACATTCATCCTGTTAGGTAGTGTCAGCCTTGGCTCAGTGATATCACAGTCTCCTCCAAGTCAGAAGGTCATGGGTTTAAGCCCCACTGTGGAGACTTGAGCAGTTGATACTCCAGTACTGAGGGAATGCTGCACTGTTGGAGGTGCCATCTTTCGGTGAGATGTTAAACCACAGTAAGGTGGGTGTGAAAGATCCCATGGCACTGTTCGTAGAAAAGCAGGGGAGTTCTCCCAGTGTCCTGGTCAACATTTAACCCTCAATCAACATCTCAACAGAAATGTTTTATCCCATTGCTGTGTGTGGGACCTTGTTGTGCTGCTGTGTTTTCCAACATTATAACCTTGCTTACGCTTTAAAAGTAATTCATTGGCTGTGAAGTGCTTTGGGGTCATGAAGGTTGATATATAAATGCAAGTTAATTCATTCATCTTTCTTTCGTGAGATTTTTAAACAATTTAGCAATAGGCACTGGAACTTTTTCAACAATTTACAAACTATTTGCGATAATTTCGTGGTAGCATAGATTGTGTGTCATCTGTTCCTGATTCGACCTGTCTTCTGAGCTGCATGCAATTTCCTGAAAGCTTGGAGATGACTACTTAATAGGTGCAGTAAAACAATACCTTCCATTTATACAATGCCTTTAAAGTGGAATAATGTCCCAAAGCACTTCAGAGATGTAATCATAGTAAAACATTCGCTCTTTTGTCTTTATCAGGCTACCTGTTCTCAGAATGAAAAATCAAAAGAAAGAGCTTGCATTTATATAACACCGTTCACAACTTCTGGACATCCCAAAGCGTTTTACAGCCAATTGAAGTGCTTTTGAAGTGTATTCACCGTTGTAATGTAGGAAACACGGCAGCCAATTTGCACACAGCAAGCTCCCACAAATATCAATGAGCTAATGACTAGATAATTTGTTTTGGTGATGCTGGTTGAGGGATAAATGTTGACCAGGTACACACAGTACACTTTGAGGCAACATCAATAACATGGGGAACTGACATGCAGTAAGATTGACTGTTTTTCATCAGCCCATCAAATGTTTTAAACATTTTAAAGAATGCAAAGTCTATTTTCAATGATGGGCAGGCATGAATCAAATGCCTGCTTTTGGATCACAGCATTAGTAACTGTCATCCTTGCCTCAGGTTTTCTCACGTTCTCTATAAGGACATGGCTCGCTTAACTGTCTGATCTTCATGAAAGCTCTCAATGTGACTAGCGTGGAGCATATGAATTACCTGCATTTGCTTTTGAATCTTCGTCATCAGCTGTCTCCTCATCTAATCAGCGTGTGCTGACCGGCACCACAATAAACTCTATTCCAGTCAGAGTTGAGAAGTCGCTCTGCAGTGATACCAAATGCTGGTACTAAGAGGTACTTTAAATTATGACACCTATCAAAACCAGGAAGTCTATTCCACTGGGTTGATTGTCATTTATGTTCTCAATCTCGTTGGTATTGCCCAACTCCACTCCTGCTGGAATGTCTTTTGGCACAGGAAACTCTCCGTTATTTGCTGCACTGGCTCCCAGTTGGCTTCATTTTCCTGCAACTGTTTTCAACACAGCTCCATTTATTGGCACAAAGTTGTCTTTTCCTTTAGGCTCCACTCCCATTCCAGCACCGATGGGCTTTGTTTTGGGTTTCGGCTCTTTTGGCTGGAGCTTCCCCACTGCCTCTTCCAATTACTGTGATGTCATCCTGCTCTGGGAGGGAACTCTCCTTTTACAAGCTGCAATAGGCAGACTCTGAGCAGATTCCTGTCCATTCTACTGCCTGCTCCTAGATCTTGCAAGTGATTTAATCTCTTCGGATCAAATTTTTGGAAAGAATGTTGTTGGTAATAACTAATAAGCATCCTTCCAGTATAAACATACTGTTTGTTTTACAGTTAGTGTGTAATTGTCCCCGACTAAGTACACCTAATTTTGAACGTGAATTATTTCCTATAGGACAATGACCCCCTCACCCCTTCAAAGCTGCAGCATTGGAAGAATCTATTGATGCTTTTCATGATCTTCATCTAGGGGCAATCGCCAATAACCCATTATCCCCCCATGATGTAAACAAGCCCCTCCTTTGGTTCCAAACAATTCTTAATCACTCTATCCCATCAGTATTGCTAATATACTTCCTGCTTAAAATCTTTCTAACCCTGCAGTAACCAGGGACCTGTTCAAGGTTGTTCTGTACAAGTTCCTACATTATAAAATTGATGCTTTAGGCACATTTACTAAATTGCTCAATCTCGCGTGGCTATACGCCACTTGTCCCTCTAAGAAGTTAATAGTTCATCAACTAATATCCCTACAGGCAATCAATAAATACTCTATTGATCAATCTGTCCCAATGATCAAGTTTTTGTCATTTTCTGCTACTCAATGAGAGTAGCAGAAAATGAGAGCAGGGCAGAAGTTGTGGAACAGTGAGATTATGGGAAGTTGATGATTAAAGGCCTTCTAGATTGGTGCTCTATGTTCATTGAAGTCTTGAATTTGAGCGTGACCTAGACCTTTGATATCACACCTCCAGAGATCATTGACATTAAAGTTGAGTCCATTTTCTAAATCTCCTGTAAATTACCAGGATTCATGAGGCCAGCTTCTCTCTGGGACATAGTTTCCAGATGTATCCCCAGACGGTGTTGACTATCAACTATAATGTCCAAAGTCGATAAATTATACTATATTTCATCAAAATCATTATACGATGCACCTATTGCAGGGTTATCGTTAAGTCCTGTCCCACCACAAGGCTCTAAGTCGGAAACTTGTAATTGCATTAGCCTTTGGATGGGAAAGGCATTTATTTTGGAGGTCAAGTCGAAGTTTTTTTTTTAATCCAAAATTCTCCAAACTATTATCAGCCATTATCTCCAAAGGTGGAGTTACAATGAAAGGTGCTATGTACAAATCCAATGTACTCTGACAGTTGCATCCATAGGACAGTCCTTTCAAATCTCCAATAGGAGTGCAAAGTGATGCCTTACACTAATCGGTCTATCAGTCCGGACATGACGGATAAGGGTTGACTCCAATGTTTTATCTGGATACTGAAAAATTAAAACCTCAGATGGCTGCATCAAGAGAAGATTACTACCTCCATTTGTAACCTCAATCTAAGGTGTGACCAAGTCAGACCAATTCTAAGGCCAATTATTACTGCTATGTTGTTTTCTCATATCCGGTTGAGAAAGATTGCTCTGAGGAAAAATGTCTGGAGTTTGATTCCAAATGTTTTGATACCCAAGAAGTCAGGGTCCTGAATCACTCCATAAAGCAAAAGTTGTTCAAATTAGCCGCCTTTCCACAGGTTATAAAGGAAGCATGCCCATTGACATTGGCTAGCAGCCATACATTTGAATAATGCATACTTATATCTGCCAATTTACAGTTGCTATTGGAAATTTCCTTCAATTCAAGTTCACCGATCGTAGCTACAGTAAAAGGTAATGGCCCAGAATTTGTGGTTGTAATGACGGCAAAACTGTCAGCGCTCATCGTCATTACTGTGTAAAATTGACAGCAACTTCTGGTGCCGCACATGTGCAGTTAAACACAGAAATCGAGACGTTGCTGTCAGTGATACCTTGCTCCTCCACAGGGTGCGCTGTTGCAGTCTTCGCAGATGCAATCAACACAGGATCAATGATTTGACGTGAACTTCAACTTTTTACGTACTATTCTCGCTGTAAAAACCATTGAAAATTGTTGAATGCAATGTAACTGCGTTTTTAACTGTGTGCTAAGTCATAATTACTGCTGAACAACCTCCTCTAGTCCTGAAAAAAATAATTTTATCAATGTGGAGTGTCATTCCCTCGCAATAACATTTAAAAATTAGATGATGTTTAAAATAAAAATTATTTTTTTTTTTTTAAAGTTTGTTTGATATTTCAGCTTCTACCTTAATCCCATGTGTATGGCCCAATCTTTATTTTTCTTTCTGTAAAATTAAAAAGTGAATTACAATCCATGCTTTTTACTTTGCTGTCTGAGAGAATTCTTCAATCTGATTGGCTGATCAACCTGCCTGATGACTTCACTGTTCCTGGACACCACAGATCCCCTAAAGATGGCGCCAGATTGAAAGTCGCATCAGAATAGGGGCAATTGATGCCACAGAGCCTGCTAAGTTTTTGTGGGCAGCTTTTTCAAGGTCAGCTGCAAGCACCGTCGCTTTGCTGCTGACCGCAAATTCCAGGCCATTATCTTTGCCTTCATTCAGCACCGAGTTTTTTAATGCAGTGCATTAACTTGTACTCCTACCTGGCTGTTCAGAGTCCCCCTGCCAGAGCTATCTGTCAAATCCTGCAAGTGATACAAGGACAGGGAATACCATCACCTCCAAGTAACGCTATTTGACTTAGGCATATATTGCCATTTCTTCTTCATCCCTGGGTCAATATCTGGGCATTCCCCACTTATCATGGAAGCATCATCACCATAAGGACCTCAGCAATTCAAGAAGGCCCACCACCACCTACTAGGGAGGGCAATAAATTCAGCTTAACCAACATCATCCACATCCTGAGAAATAAAAATGTAAAAAAAATTCTGGTCAACACCAAGAAATGCCAGCTGACACACTCAAGATTTGATATTTTTAGGGGCATGTACTGCACTTCTCTTCAAAAGGTTTTTCTCTCTATTGAGCATCTTATGCTCTTGGTCCTTCCTTGGGAACGATGTGTCATTCTAACCTTCCTTTATTTGCACATACTGCATTTGATGACAGCAGCCATCTTTGTAGTCCCAAACTCCACATTACTCTGAGAAAGTTTAGCTGAAGGACTTTTCTGACTGCCTGCTGTGTCCTTTCAAGTAAGAGTCAGTTAAGCATTAGCTCGCAGCCTCTTATATCTACAAGGAAACAATATCCTCCTGTTTTCCTTTTGTTGTTGCCCTCAACTCTCTAGTTGCACATGCTTATGTAATGGGTTGTGAAGCTCACGGGAACTGGGTGCAGGGCAGATGGCCGCAGAGCCAGTCCAGATGGTATCTCAACTGTTTCCAACTGAGTGCTCTTGAATTATCCTGTTCACTTCCGGTCTCTAGTTCAGGAAAGGTTGGTACATGTCTGATGGACGACACCACCATAATCAACCATTTGAACAAATAAGGGAAATATCTTTGACCCTCCGCCTTGATGCAGTGCACTGGGCTTGTTGGTATCTCGACCAGAAAGTATTGTTTTCTGCCCGATGTCTGGCAGGGATAGATAACAGAGCTGCTGATGCCCTTGGCCATTCCACTGTTCACCCTCAATGGGAATTTACTTGGAGATTATTCTGCAATTACTGATATAAACACATAATCTAGACTGATATTTCAGTGCAGAACTGAGGGAATCTTGCATTGTTGGAGTTGCTGTCCTTAGAATGAGGCATTAAGCAGATGCCCCATCTGCCTGCTCCAGTAGATTTGATGATCACATGCCACTATTTGAAGAAGAGCATGGAGTTCTTCCAGAGTGCTCCTGATATCCTCATTCCTCCCTCAGCCAACACCACCAAAAATAATCCATTGGTTGTAATGCTGAGCTGCTGGCTTAATGACCATTCTACGGCATTCTATGCTTCGCTTAATCAGGTGCCCATTGATATTTGTAAAGCCACTACATAGAATCATAGAATCTTACAGCACAGAGGGCGGCCCTTCTTCCCATCGTGCCTGTGCTGGCTCTTCTGTGTCTTGCCTGCCTTAGTTCCATATACCTTAATACCCTTGCCTAACAAAAATCTGTTAATCTCAGTTTTGAAATTTTCAATTGACCTGATGGCTTTCTGAGATTTAACTTTTGGGCGATCTTTTCTTTCAGTGGGTGTTGAGACTCTTTTGAAGAGCTCCCCCACTTTCTAAGTTTTACTGTCTTGGTATGGTCTTGCAGGGTGCGGAGAATGTAGAATGAAGAAAGATGGGTGACTATGGTGGCAGGGTCATCACCATTCTTTTGAATACAGGCATTTTCCACACACTGTGTGTTTTCTCATGCATCCATGGAGATTTCTGTTTAGATACAGGCATGTAATCGAGCTGAATGTCGTACGGTCAAAATAACCAGGTACTCTGTATGCTTACTGCCTGTTAGAGGGTGAGAATAGTCAATCACAAGTTGACAGTGAGTTTTATGACATTAGGTTCTGTGTGTTGCACATATGACTCTTCAGGATCAATAGGACGAGTGACAGATTCCTGTGCTGTGTGGAGAATACTTGTATTCAAAGAAACCAAGATTCATGCAAGGAGCTTTTACTTGATGCTCACTCTGGTGGTCTCTCTAGTGGTGTACATAAGAAATGTAACATTCAGAGTTTTAAGTGTTAACTTTAAGAACAGTAAATACCGCTGTTAACCAATTTCTTCAAGAGAACCAGCTTATTCTTTAATTAATGGAATCATGTTTGTGCAGGCTACAAATAGAGCTGGTGTTTTAACTGTCCTTAAACTAATCTGTCCAAGAATTACAGCAATTTTGTCAAACAAAATATGGAAGGACTGTCATTTTATAATGAAAAAGATTGGCTTAGAAAGAGCTGAAATTTTCTAGGTACAAGATGGAAGATTTCCTCTTCACTGTTTGCATAAGAAACACGTTTATGGTTTTGCTAGAAATAAAGACCAGTGGAAATCTTCCCCATGTATGGTATATGCATTAATGTGAATGCTACATAAATGTTCTTTTTTGGGGGTTTCGCATCATAACCCTTCTTTTCTCTTCACTTATTTCTAATAGAAAGTCAAAGAGCATATCGATTTGTCCAGGGCAAGGACTGGGGTTTCAAAAAATTTATCCGTAGAGACTTTCTTCTAGATGAAGCAAATGGTCTTCTTCCAGATGATAAACTTACCCTGTTTTGTGAAGTAGGTGAATGTTTTAAATTACTAATGCTTATGGCTGATCTCTAGTTGCGTGTTTTATCGTAAAATCTTGCTGCATCAGTTTGCCTTATTTGATGACCCAGTCTCTCCCTGAAAAATGTTACAATTATTGTATATGCAAATGTTCTTAGTTGCTTTGACCATTGTTATGTTGAAATACAAGGAACAATGGGACCAAAATGAGAATTCTAGCAATCATAGCTAGAAAATAGTTTTATTTCTTTAGCAATATTTTTTTAATATAATTATTAAAACAGTATACAGTATTTCCTTTTACTGACCTTTCTTGTCTGTCTCCTTTTCTGTCCCAATTTTATTTTATTTTTTTCTACACCACATTGCTGTGTTGTTTTCAGAATATAATACTAGAATACAGTATTCAAATCTAAACGTACCGTGCCGGTTTTCCAACCTGAATTAAATACAAGCATTTTGTGTATGTTTTATTCCATTCTGCTCCTTTGCCCTATCCAACACATGCAAAATGTACTGGTTTTAGAATCGGGTACTACATACAGTAGTTGATTCTAAAAAATAAAATCACTTGTTTAAAGGCAATCCTCAAGCAAATCATCAAATAAGTGCTAACTGAATTTAATGGATGGCAACCAGGAATGGGCCTCCTAATTTTCTATTCCCGAACCCATAATGTTTTGTATGGCCCTTCAGAGTTTACCTTCCTTTCAAGCTGAAATTGGTTAACCCTGGGATTGAATTGAAGACCACTTTGATCTATATGGTTTAATGTCACATTATGTTAGTGTTTCATTTACTAATTGAGCCATCATTTGCTCTTTTATGATTTTATTCAGGCTAGTGCCAACTATACATGTATTCATCATTATATAATTGCTAAGTTAATATTTTTCTGGTGCGTTATAGTCCACATTAGAAAAATAACATTTACCGATCAAATTGTAATACTACATAATGCAACCAGTAAATATGCATTTACTAATGAATTCGGCCTTCATTTTGACATTGTTATTTCACCGTCACTGCTTTTGCCTGACTCCCCCCAACAGAGAACTTGCATAATTTCTATACACAATGTAAGTCTCGAAAATACCTGGTGCATAATTTAGTCAATGACTCACTTAAACAGTTAGCTTTATGTACACTTGTAATTACACCATATTTACATCATCTGGCATGTTGAGACTGCAATGCACAGTAAGGAAATATGAAATTGTTCAAACACTTTGGGTGCCATCGACCCTAATTGTCATCTTAATGGCCAATATCCTGAACCCAGAGCATTGAACTTTTGTGCTGAGAAGGTTAGAACTGTGTTAAAGATATACTGACAGATTATCACTCTAACTGCTGACTGATTAGCAGCTTCTGAGAGTGACGAATGTTTAAGTGATCATAATTTCAGTTTGATCTGAGTATTTACAGGATATGTGAGAAACTCTGTTGGCAAGATTACTGCTTAATTATATGTCATTATACTCTATAAAAAGAATAATTGAAATATGGCCTCTGGGAATGGGTGCTATGAATATAATGCATCTTATTTTCACTTAGGCAGACAAGTTAAATATGCAGTGTGATGAATTTGTTATGAATACAATTATTTGGTTGTTAAAGAGGTTACAACAAGTGTCGTGAGGTTTGGTAGGTCTATCATCTATTGCTAATTTTTGGAAAATTGGAAAATTTCTAGAGGAAATGAATTAAAATCTCAACCATCCATGTTTCTGGAGATAAACCTAACAAAATGCTTCTAAAAGCACTGTGCTGCATAAATTTGAAGTGATTGAGGAAGCTATTTAAGACTAGTGCTCCATATACATTTTTATACAGTCAGTAGTCTTTGAGTACTTATTCACATTATAAATTTGTTTCTAAACCTCCTGTGATGTTTTCAGCCAAGAATCCAGTCGCCTGCACTGAAAACTCAACTGAAATAAGAGACCTGTCAAACATTAGGATAGTAGACCCCAAACCAATCAATTGGTAAATGTGCTCAAAGGAAGCATGTTGTTGTTAACAATCCTATTTATGTGTTCTCTTCTCTCTCCCCCAATTCATCTCAAGGTTGAAAGTTCCATTTAGTGAAAAAATGTAGCTAAGTTCTGAGGGAAGAAATAAGCTTCTTCCTCATTAACTCGGCCTTCATATTCAAATAATTGCAATCATCATAGGAGGAGATCACTTGGGGACACTGCGCCTAAAAGAATTTCTTGCCAGTGGTGGAGCTGACGGATGTATCACTTTTTGTTGGCTCCCACGTAAGATAAGAACATAAGAAATAGGAGCAGGGGTAGGCCATTCGGCCCTTCGAGTCTGCTCCGCCATTCAATGAGATCATGGCTGATCTTCTGCATCAACTCCATTCACCGGCCCTATCGCCATATCCCTTGATGCCCTTACTAGTCAGAATTCGATCGACTTCTGTTTTGAATATACCCAATGACTGAGTCTTCACAGCCCTCTGGGGTAGAGAATTCCAAAGATTCACCACCTTCTGTGTGAAGAAATTTCTTCTCATCTCAGTCCTGAATGGCCTACCCTTTATCCTGAGGTTGTGGCCCCTGGTTCTAGACTCCCCAGCCAAGGGAAACATTTTCCCAGCATCCACCCTATCAAGCCCTGTAATAATTTTGTATGCTTCAATGAGATCCCCTCTCATTCTTCTCAATTCAAGAGAATACAGGCCTAGTTTACTCAATCTCTTCTCATACGACAGTCCTGCCATCCAGGAATCAATCTCGTGAACCTTCGTTGCACTCCCTCTATGGCAAGTATATCCTTCCTTAGGTAAGGAGACCAAAATTAAAGTCATAGAGTTATACAGCACAGAAAGAGGCCCATCGTGTCTGCGCCGGCCATCAAGCCCTATCTATTCTAATCCCATTTTCCAGCACTTGGTCCGTAGCCTTGTATGCTATGGCGTTTCAAGTGCTCATCTAAATGCTTCTTGAATGTTGAGGGTTCCTGCCTCTACCACCCTTTCAGGCAGTGAGTTCCAGATTCCAACCACCCTCTGGGTGAAAAAGATTTTCCTCAAATCCCCTCTAAACCTCCTGCCCCTTACCTTGAAACTATGCCCCCTGGTTATCAACTGCACTACCCTCATCCACACACCTAGTCACCCCCTCTCAAAATTCAATCAAATTGGTTAGACATGATCTCCCCCTGACAAAGCCATGTGATTAATCCTTGCCTCTCCAAGTGGAGACTAATTCTGTCCCTCAGAATTTTTTCCAATAATTTCCCTACCACTGATGTTAGGCTCACTGGCCTGTAATTCCCTGGTTTATCCCTACTACCCTTCTTGAATAATGGTACTACGTTAGCTGTCCTCCAGTCCTCTGGCACCTCCCCTATGATGCGGAGATGCCGGTGTTGGACTGGGGTGGACAAAATTGAGAGGTCGCACAACACCAGGTTATAGTCCAACAGTTTTATTTGAAATCACAAGCTTTCGGAGCTATCGATTGCTCCTTCCTCAGGTGAGGAAGGAGCAATCGATAGCTCCGAAAGCTTGTGATTTCAAATAAAACTGTTGGACTATAACCTGGTGTTGTGCGACCTCCCCTATGGCCTGAGAGGTTCTGAAAATTTGTGTCAGAGCCCCTGCAATCTCCTCCCTTACCTCACACAGCAGCCTGGGATACATCTCATCTGGGCCTGGGGATTTATCCACTTTTAAGCCCGCTAAAACCGCTAGTACCTCCTCCCTCTCAATGCTAATTTGTTCAAGTATATCACAATCCCCCAGCCTGATTTCTATGCCTACATTGTCCTTCTCCATAGTGAACACAGATGCAAAATATTCATTTAAAACCTCACCTACATCTTCCGGCTCTACACACAGATTGCCACTTTGGTCCCTAATGGGCCTTACTCTTTCCCTGGTTATCCTCTTGCCCTTAATATACTTATAAAACACCTTGGGATTTTCCTTAATTTTGCCTGCTAGTGTTTTTTCATGCCCCCTCTTCACTCTCCTAATTTCCTTTTGAAGTACCCCCCTGCACTTTCTATACTCCTCTAGGGCTTCCACTGTTTTTCGTCCTTTGTATCTGCCAAAGCCTCCCTTTTTTTCCGAATCCATTCTCGTATATCCCTTGACATCCAGAGTTCCCTGGACTTGTTGGTCCCACCCTTGACCTTTACGGGAACATGTTGGCGCTGTACTCTCTCTATTTCCTTTCTGAATGACTCCCACTGCTCTGATGTGGATTTTCCTACAAGTAGCTGATCCCAGTCCACTTTGGCCAGATCCTGCCTTATATTAAAATCGGCCTTCCCCCAATTTAGAACCTTTATTTACGGTCCATCTTTGTCCTTTTCCATGACTATCTTAAATCTCATCGAATTATGGTCACTGTCACCAAAATGCTCTCCTACTAACACTTCTACCACTTGCCTGGCTATATTCCCTAGAATTCGTACCGCCCCCTCTCTTGTAGGACTTTCTACATGCTGGCTCAAAAAGCTCTCCTGGATGCACTTTAAGAATTCCGCACCCTCTAAGCCTTTCACACTCTGGCTATCCCAGTTAATATTGGGGAAGTTGAAATCCCCTACTATTATTACCCTATTATTTCTACACTTCTGAGATTTGCTGACATATCTGTTTCTCTCTCTCCCCCTGACTGTTTGGGGGCCTATAGTACACTCCCAGCAAAGTGCTTGCCCCCTCTTTGTTTTTAAGTTCTACCCATATGGCCTCATTAGAGGAACGTGGTAAGATATCATCCCTCCTTACTGCAGTAATTGACTCCTTGATTAATATTGCGATACCCCCTCCTCTTTTACACCCCCCTCTGTCTCGCCTGAAGATTCTATACCCTGGAATATTGAGCTGCCAGTCCTGCCTCTCCCTCAACCATGTCTCTGTGATAGCAACAATATCATACTCCCATGTGTTTATCAACACCTTCAATTCATCTGCCTTACTCGTAAGACTCCTTGCATTAAAATAAATGCCATCTAGCCTTGCCATACTTCCTTGTGTTACATATTTGCTCTGCCTTCCAGACTGACTTGTTTTTTCCTCTATATTTGGCTGTGCATCACCCCCTACTATAGCTCCACTCTGTATCCCATCCCCCTGCCAAGTTAGTTTAAACCTTCCCGCAAGGGTGTTGGTCCTGTTCCAGTTCAGGTGCAACCCGTCCGACTTGTATCGGTCCCACCTTCCCCAGAAACAGACCCAGTGATCCAGGAAACTAAAGCCCTCCCTCCTGCACCAACTCTTTAGCCACACATTAATCTGCTCTATCCTCCTATTCCTATACTCACTAGCGCATGGCACTGGGAGTAATCCAGAGATTACAACCTTTGAGGTCCTGCTTTTTAATCTGCTACCAAGCTCCCTAAATTCTTGTTGCAGGACCTCATCCCTCTTTCTACCTATGTCGTTGGTACCAATGTGAACCACGACCTCTGACTGTTCGCCCTCCCCCTTCAGAATGCCCTGCAGCCGTTCAGTGACATCCTTGACCCTGGCACCAGGGAGGCAACATACCATCCTGGAGTCACGTCTGCAGCCGCAGAAACGCCTGTCTGCACCCCTCGCTATTGAGTCTCCTACCACTATTGCCCTTCCACTCTTACTCCTCCCCACTTGTGCAGCTGAGCCACCCCCAGTGTTGTGAACTTGGCTCTGGCTGCACTCCCCAGAGGAACCGTCACTTTCACCGTTTTCCAACACAGAAAAACGGTTGTTGAGTGAGATGCACTCTGCGGCTTTCCTGACTACCTGCCTGCCCCCCTTCTTCTGACTGGTGGTCACCCATTCCCTCTCTGACTGCACTTTCTTAAGCTGTGGGGTGACCACGTCTAAAAACGTGCTATCTACGTAACTCTCAGCCTCGCGGATACACCGCAGTGCCTCCAGCTGACGCTCGAGCTCCGAAAACAGGATCTCAAGTTGGCCAAACTGTTGGCACTTACTGCACATGTGGTCATCCTGACTGCAAGAAGCGTCTAGGAATTCCCATATGTTGCAGGCCGTGCAACGCACGAGACTGAGGTCCCCTGCCATACTTTTAATTAAAAAACTCTTACCTCAAATTTAAACTCTCAGATTCTCGCCTCCCGAACTACCTTAACTATGAACTACCTTAAAAGAAATAAACTTAAAATTGAAGAAAAAAAGGCACTCACCCGCTACTCGCCAATCAGCTTCTTTCCCTGCGCCGGCATCACTTTCTGTACTGTGAAGTCACTCTCGAATTCTGCCGCCACTCCCGCTAATGCTCTCACCAAGGCCCTATATAATTGGAGTAAGACTTCTTTACTCCTGTACCCGAACCCTCTTGTAATGAAGGCCAGAATACCATTTGCCTTTCTAATGCTTGCTGCACCTGCACATTCACTTTCAGTGACTCATGTACAAGGACAACCCAGGTCCCTTTTGAGCATCTGCATTCCCCAATCTTTCACCATTTAGGAAATACTCTGCCTTTCTGTTTTTTCTACCAAAGTGGATAACTTCACATCTATCTACATTATATTCCATCTGCCATGTTCTCGCCCACTCACTGAGCCTGTCGAGATCCCCTTGAAGCCTCTTCACATCCGACACTGCCACCTAGCTTTGTATCATCAGCAAATTTGGAAATGTTACATTTAGTCCCCTCATCCAAATCATTGATATAGATTGTGAATAGCTAGGGCCCAAGCACCGATCCTTGCGGTACCCCACTAGTCACAGCCTGCCATCCTGAAAAAGACCCGTTTATCCCTACTCTTTGTTTTCTGTTTGTTAACCAATTCTCAATCCGTGCTGGTATATTACCCCCAATTCCATGTGCCTTAATTTTGTTCACCAACCTCTTGTGTGGGACCTTATCGAAGGCCTTCTGAAAATCCAGATACACCTCCTCTACCGGTTCCCCTTTGTCTACTCCACTAGTTACATCCTCAAAGAACTCCAATAGGTTTGTCAAACAGGATTTCCCTTTCATAAATCCATGTTGACTCTGCCCATTCTTACTATTAGTTTCTAAGTGCCCACTTATTGCATCCTTTATAATAGATTCCAGCATTTTCCCAACTACTGATGTGAGGCTAACAGGTTTGTAGTTCTCAGTTTTCTCTCTCCCTCCTTTCTTAAATAGCGAGGTTACATTTGCTATCCTCCAATCTGCAGGAACAGTTCCAGAATCTATAGAATTTTGGAAGATGACAACCAATCCATCCACTATCCCAATGGCCACCTCTTTCAAAACCCTAGGGTGTAGGTCATTTGGTCCTTGGGATTTATTGACTTTTAGTCCCATTAATTTTGCTAGTACTGTTTTTTTTATTAATTTCTTTATTCTCGCCACACCCTTGGTTTTCTCTTAACGTGATCTCTTATTTTTCACATTTCCAACCAAATTAAAATTTGTGGTTTTCTTTTGTTGCACTGAATCACTCATATGCCACCTTGGGTATTTACCCATTGCAGCTAACTTTGTTTGGTACAGTCTGGTTGCATTCACCTTGACTTCTGACCAGTGTTAGCTCCCTATTTCAAAATCTCTTATGGATATCATGCATCCTTTCCAGTGACTGAATTGCAAGACACCTGTACGAGCTGCCTTTTGAAGTGTGAATCCAACTCCGAATTCAACACATTTCCTTAATATGACACTCATTTGTCAGAAACGCATGGTGCCCATAAAGATATTGAAATATGGTTGCTTTGAACGTGGTGGAAGCTCTGGTTCCAGTTGAATTCAATGGGATAGGGAATCAAGTGTTACTGGTGTTCTGGTTCCCAAAATGAGGCACTGGTTAAGTCTTGTTTGATGAGAGCACTATACAGTCCAAGCATGACTTCCTCTGACATTACCCAATTGTTTTGGCTATATAGTTTGGTATTCTGTTTGCTTTATTGTTTGCTACTCTGCGGTGATTGCTTAATGTTCAGTGTTGAGTCGGTTAAGATCTTTTTCAACTTAATTTAGTTATTTCAAGACCATAAAGTATTGCCCATTTTTTCTTCATGTGTAATGCTTTACATTTATCCACATTAAATTTAATCTACCATTGTTCGACTGACTCACATATTTTGCACAATTTATTTTGCATTTCTTGAACTGGCTCCTCGATGAACTGCTGCTCCTATTTTGCAATCATCTGCAAATTTAACCAATTTGCATTGAGTTTCTGAATCATAAATCATTGATGTAAATTAGAAATAGTAGTACAAAGGACCCTTCAAATGTGTGTACTTGGAGCTTCCCTGATGGCTCAGATATCCAGTGAATAGCTGATGTGGAATTAGTGTCTTTGAATTACTAGATACTGCAAAGAGCAATGGAAGTGCGACAAATTCAGAAGGAAAGCAGTTAATGGCTACAACGATTATTGTTGCTTTAGTAAATTTACTTCATATAATGTGTTTATAACCTGTAGTCTAAAAGTGTAATTTTATATTGTAAAGCCTGATGTTTCCTCTCCATCTGGGTGCAAACCAATTCCGTGGCTTAAAAAATCGTTGCATTTTGGGCATAAGAGTTACACGCGTAACTACAAAACACTCAAGTCTCCTCGATCTTTTGCGACCGTCCATCTGAATGAATCTCTGCTCACAAAACTGGCCAGGCCACCGACTCTGAAATGCATGTATACTTTGATGTGGGAGTGGGGAAATTATCTCCGCTCCACATGCCCAAAATTCCAGACCTCATTACAGCCTTGGTCCAAACATGGACAAAAGAGCTGAATTCCAGAGATGAGGTGAGAGTGACTGCCCTTTCATCAAGGATCCTGTTAAAATTGAAGTCAGTGGGGTATTGAGGAGGAGGGGGTGGGGAGAAACTCTCCACTGGCTGAAGTCATACCTAGCACAATGGTAGATGGTTGTGGTTGTTGGAGGCCTGTATTCTCAGCCCCTGGACATCATTGCAGGAGTTCCTCAAGGCAGTGTCCTAGGCCCAACCATCTTCAGCTGCTTCATCAATGACCTTCCCTCCATCATGAGGTCAGAAGTGGGATGTTCGCAGATGATTGCACAGTGTGCAGTTTCATTCGCAACACTTCAAATAATGAAGCAGTCCGTGCCCACATGCAGCAAGACCTGGATGACATTCAGGCTTGGGCTGATAAGTGGCAAGTAACATTCATGCCACACAAGTGCCCCTTGACATTCAATGGCATTAACATCATCGAATCTCCCACCATCAATATCCTGGGGGTCACCATTGACCAGAAACTTAACTGGACCAGCCACATAAATACTGTGGCTACAAGAGCAGGTTAGAGGCTAGGTATTCTGCGGCGAGTGACTCACCTCCTGACTCCCCAAAGCCTTTCCACGATCTACAAGGCACAAGTCAAGAGTGTGATGGAATACTCTCCACTTGCCTGGATGAGTGCAGCTCCAACAACACTCAAGAAGCTCAACATGATCCAGGACAAAGCAGCCCACTTGATTAGCACCCCATCCACCACCTTAAACATTCACTCCCTCCACTACAAGTGCACCACGTCAGCAGTGTGTACCATCTACAAGATGCACTGCAGCATCTTGCCAAGGCTTCTTTAACAGTACCTCCCAACCCCACAACCTTTTCCACCTAGAAGGACAAGTGCAGCAGGCGCCACCACCTCCAAATTGCCCTCCAAGTGAACACCATTCTGACTTGGAAATATATCACTGATCCTTCATCGTCGCTGGGTCAAAATCCTGGAACTCCCTACCTAACAGCACTGTGGGAATACCTTCACTACATGGACTGCAGCGGTTCAAGAAGGTGGCTCACCACCACCTTCTCAAAGGCAGTTAGGGATGGGCAATAAATGCTGGCCTTGCCAGTGACGTCCACATCCCATAAACAAATAAAAAAAGACTGATTCCTGGGATGGGGGGATTGTCCTACGACGAGAGATTGAGGAGACTAGGCCTATATTCCCTAGAGCTTAGAAGAATGAGAGATGATCTCATTGAAACATAAAATTCTTCGAGGGCTTGACAGGGTCGATGCTGGGAGGATGTTTCCCCTGGCTGGGGAGTCTAGAACTCGGGGTCACAGTCTCAGAATAAGGGGTCAGCCATTTCGGACTGAGATGAGGAGAAATTTCTTCACTCGGTTGTGAATCTTTGGAATTCTGTACCCCAGAGGGCTATGAATGCTCAGTCGTTGAGTATATTCAAGACAGAAATCGATAGATTTTTGGATTTTCAAGGAATGAAGGGATATGGGGATAGTGCGGGAAGGTGGAGTTGAGGTAGAAGATCAGCCATGATATTATTGAATGGCGGAGCAGGCTCAAAGGGCCGAATGGCCTACTCCTGCTGCTATTTCTTATGTGCATGAATGATGATTAAATGATTGAAACTTGAAATTATAAGACTCAGAAGAAATACTCGAGTGTAGGTTTGGTGTTTCTTTAGGCCCTGATTGTTTACGCTGATTTATGCCCATTTTAAGTTCAGCCGTATTCTAATGAGATTGGGCGTAACTTGACATTGGCAAAATGGGAGGAGCTCCGGGCACAATTTCTGGTGCAACTTCCAGGTTGCGCCCACGGAGGAAACTCCAGGCCTGAGTGTTTATTTTCATTAAGAATGTAGTAGGAGTAAACCATTCCACGTAGGAATATCTCGAGACTTAGACTATTGAAGCTCGTGGCTGTTGGTAACATAAACACTTTGTGAAGTGCAAATAATCAGTTCTTAAGCAAACTATCTATTAAGATTTCTTTCAGCTGAAGTAAATAAGACAATACAGTTTATTAGACTGTTGGAAAGGGCTTTATTGGTATTGACGTTTGAGATTTTTTTTTGTTTTCTTTCCTCTCTGGTTCAGGTGAGTGTAGTTCAAGACTCTGTTAATATATCCGGTCAATCAAACATGAATACATTAAAGGTTCCAGAATGTCGGCTGGCAGATGATTTGGGGAATCTATTGGAAAGTTCTAGATTCACAGACTGCTCCCTTTATGTGGGAGGTCAAGAATTCAAAGCTCACAAATCAATTTTAGCAGGTAGGTAATTTCTGACTTAAAAAATTACATGTATCTAATTGACAAAAAAAAATCTTGGTCTTATGCCCTTTTTTTCCCATTTGTCAGCTCGTTCTCCTGTTTTTAATGCTATGTTTGAACATGAAATGGAAGAAAGCAAGAAGGTAAGATTGCTTGTTAATTTTAAGTTTAAATAAAATCTCGATAGTCAAATTGATATGTTTTTCACAATTTGTTTTTAGCTTTTTGGTATTACTGTGACTTAGATGAGCAGTTTGCCTTTTGTATTCTAACAGTACAACTTTGTGCAAATCTTTAAATTGCTAATATAAATTGCAGTAGAAATGCAGTTAGTGCACTGATCGAATATTAGAGATGGTGTCCAATTTTGAACTTTAATCATTCATATTATATTTAATTTTTCTTTTTAACCTTTTCCCAACAGAATAGAGTAGAAATAAATGATGTAGATCCAGAAGTGTTTAAGGAAATGATGAGATTTATCTACACAGGAAAAGCACCAAACCTCGATAAAATGGCTGACAACCTGTTGGCAGCTGCAGACAAAGTAAGTAATGAACATTCAGGAGGTAGTGCCAGAACGAAGAAAGACATTTTGTATCACGCCTCATCAGGATGCCCAAAAGCACTTTCTGGCACTCATTCGCCAGTCATAAGTAATGAATTACTTTTGAAGGCCAGTCACTGTTGTTGGGTAGACACAAATTAGTACACAGCAGTGCTCCACAATCAGCAAATGAATGAATGACCAGATAATCTATTTTTGATGGTGTTGAAGGGAGAAATGTTGCTATAAACACAGAGTGCTCTTCTTCAAATAGTACCACGGAATCTTCAACATTTATCTGAACAGGCAGACAATGCCTTGGTTTAATGTCCTATCCGAAAAACTTCACCTCCAATCATGCATCACTCCCTCAGTACTGCACTGAAATGTTGGCCTACATTATGTGCTTAAGTCCATAATGAAGCTTGAGCTTACAAACTTCTGACTCCGATGAGAATGCTACCAACGGAGCCAAGCTAGCACAGACTAGTACAGTTGCTTCTTTTCTGAGTAGAAGTCCTGCCTTGGAATTAAGCAGATGACAATTGAATTTGGATAAAATAATAGTGGAACTTTGTTGGCAAGAGCAGAGCAACAGAAATGAATGCTGCTGGAGATTTTCATTTATCTGCAAAATTCCATTTTCCTCCAGGGATGTCCTTCATTATGGCAGAATTTTGAGATCTTAACCGTATTTTTTTTAAACAAACTTGCACAGTGACTTGCCCATAGAATCTACAGAATTCAACTCCAAAAATGGACTGTGAGCTAATCTCCATGTGTCCAGTTATAAGGCAGGATTTTTGTTCAAGCCCAAGAGACCTGTGAAAATTTGCAAAATTAAAAGTCTGCAAATATAGTGAAGTAGTCTACTGTTTAATGGTTATGTGCCTCACGGAATACAATAACTCTCCTGAGCCCCTTGGATAATTTAGTGCAGATTTACTAACAGCGGAGCAAGTGTGTTAAGGTACTACACGACGTTGGCAGGAAAATTTGATGTCATAAATATACTGTGGAGGTTATAGAAACGGGTAGAAGATCAGAAAATGACCTAGAGTGATGATAGACTTGGTTCTTACCACTGGGGCAGGAATAGCAAAGAAATTATTGCTAAGTGAGTACAAATTGGAGAATGTGGGCACCACACTATAGGAAGGATATCAAGGCCTTGGAGAGGGTGCAGAGGAGATTTACTAGAATGGTACCAAGGACTTCATTTATGTGGAGAGACTAGAGAAACTGAGTTTGTTCTCCTTGGAGTAGAGAAGGTTTAGGGGAGATTTGATAGAGGTGTTCAAAATCTTGAAGGGTTTTGATAGAGTAAATAAGGAGAAGCTGTATCCAGTGGCAAAATGGTCAGTAACCAGAGGACATAGATTTAAGGTAATTGGCAAAAGAACCAGAGCCAAGATGAGGGGGAAAAATTACATAACAAGCAAGTTGTTAAGATCTGGAATGCGCTGCCTGAAAGGGTGCTGGAAGTAGATTTTACAATAACTTTCAAAAGGGAATTGGATAAATACTTGAAGGGGAAAAAATTGCAGGGCTATGGGGAAAGGGCAGGGGAGTGGGACTAATTGGATAGCTCTTTCAAAGAGCCGGCATAGACATGATGGGCCAAATGGCCTCCTTCTGTGCCATTTCATTCTATGATATTAAATGGCATAGATTAGGTTGATCTGGAGTAACATTTAAAGGTGTGCTAGGATACTAAAGAAAGACTTGCATTTATATAGCGCCTTCCACAACCACCGGACGTCTCAAAGCGCTTTACAGCCAATGAAGTACTTTTGGAGTGTAGTAGGACAAGGAACATAGAATGTCTTCACATAGTGTGATTAACACATGGAACGGTATTTCTGGTAGAGTAGTGGAAGCAACAACCTGAGATGCACTGAAGAGGCAGTTAAATGGAATGATGGGGAATGTACATCTTTTGTCTGGGCAGTTGAGCTTAGATTGGTTGAATAGTCTGACTCATTTGGATCTTGTGACAAAATTGGCTGTTGCCATTTGTGACAGATTCACCCTATTTAAAGTTATATAAAATAAGTACACAAATTCCAGTTAGATTCCATTTGAATGATTTGGGCAGACTTTTCACACTGGGAGCTAAGGAATTGTTCCAGTCTGAGTACATCCCATCCACTTTTAACATTGTGAGAAGGGTGCATTTAGGGAAGAATGGGAGAAACTGACCCAGCAATTGAATGCCAATTGTTGGCAGTCATTTTTCTTCAGACATTCAGTAGACCGATAGCTTTGTACTTTGTATATATTGAGAAATAGTGTGGCATTGGCACATTTCAATGATTTCAAGAGTTTTGAAAACATTTGTTTTGCTATATATTTTTTGTCAATGTATTGATTTTTTTCATTAGTGGGAAAGAGATGATTTTTGATAGGGACAGTTATTTTTTCAACTGTTTTGGGAAGGAGGGTTTGCTTGCAGAAACTATGCATTTTTGATGTCTATCAAATCTACAGCCAGTAAATTGTATTTCTAATTGACAGTTGCCAGTTTTGTGAGGTAATCAAGATTTTTTTCCCCCCTTCCAGTACGCACTAGATCGTCTAAAGGTCATGTGTGAAGAAACCTTGTGTAGTAACCTCTCAGTTGAAAATGTTGCAGAAATTCTCATTCTTGCAGATTTGCACAGTGCAGAGCAGCTGAAAGCACAAGCAATAGACTTCATTAACAGGCAAGTTTCATCACTTTCAGCCGTGTGAAATTGGGCTGCCAAACCTATATTTTGAGTTTGTGATGTTGAGTTCATTTTTCTTTCTGTTACTATTTTTCCATCATAGATGCAGCGTTCTCCGACAACTTGGGTGTAAGGATGGAAAAAACTGGAGTAACAAGTAAGTAAAGTGGAAAAATTAAAGTGATTGGATTTTTGATTTGTTTGAGGTTTATGATCGTGCATCATTTTATAGCCTAATTGTTATGGCACAGTCTACCCTAATAGTAGCCTTTTTCTTATAAATGGACAGAAAAGTACAGTGCAATTTAACACAGAATGGCACCTACAAAGTAGGCAACACTACCATTCCACAAAAGATTATACAGCGTGCAAAGAAGGACTTCAAAGTTTTGACATCTCTCAGATTGCAGATAGATTTAGATGGGTTTGTTTTAAGTAATGATGTAAAGAAATTTTTATAGGTCACTCTTCTTTCCATTCCACACATGCTTCATTCTGCTAATTTATAAATATGGTAATAGTTATTTTAGGTCACTTCTCTCTCATCTTTGTATAACCTTTTGTTCTTGTCAGAAAATGGTCATGAAGGATGCAGTTTTTTTTTCCCCAATTAGACAGTTCCTAGCACCCTGGAATCCAATTATTCAGTCCTATTATTTCATAGTTGTGTTGTGCAGTAACATGCAAAACTTTTGTACACTGTAAACATACCTCTCCGAAATGTGTGAGATGTCACATGACACAGTACAATTACTGTGCATGTGTGGTCTATTTTCAAACTTAGAAATAAAGAATTTGTTGAATCAATACTGTATAAATTTCTGTGAATATATATGAACTTTATATTTCCACAAATCTTGCAGTAAGATTGTGCCACTTTGTTCTAGTTTCACTGCGAGCAAAAGCTCTGTATTGGAATTTTATTTTATGATGTTTGACTCACCCTTTAAAAGTGCCATTTTAAAAGTTGACTACTCCCATACAGTATTTCTGCTAGCAGACCCTTTAACGTGGGCAAAGAAAGTATATTACAATTTCAGTTTTAATAAATAAGAAAATCTTTATTTTCAAATATTAGCAGATATCTGATGTAACAAACTATAATGCAATAGTAACGTGTTGCAGAATTCCTTTTAAAATGTGCTTCAGTTTATACTAGAAATAACTTATCCATGTTACAAGCAGAGTGCCTTACCTTGATAAAGTATCATTTTAAATCTAAAGGAGACATAAATCTACTCCCACAGTAATGTTAAATCTGTTCATACATTCATTCATACCAATGGACTAGAGTTTCCACTCAATTGCGCTGGTTTTTACGGCACAATTCCCCTGATATCAGCGTGACCGGCGCAAAAGATCACGGAATTTTAAGTGCAAATTGCGTTCAGCGCAACTCGAGTTTCCGTGATTTTTTTTTGCACTAGTTTTAAAAACATCGTGCTAAAAGCAGACCCCGACCACAAAACTGGCCACGCCCACAGATCGAATTAATCGCCATTGGGAGCTTCTGCTAATTGCACACCTTTGCAGGCCCTCGAGGAGACTCCAAAAATTAAATTGGATCTTTTGGGCACAAGGACTCTAATAGGTATATTTTCAAAGATTTTGAATGAATCTTTTAATGAACTGACTACTGTACCCAAATCTAAATAGAAAATAGTTTTGTATATTTTTTGTCATTTTCAGTTATTTAAAATGGGATTACACAGGCATTTTTTTTTTTTTTTCGCTTATGGGATCTGGGCGTCACTGGCAAGGCCAGCATTTATTGCCCATCCCTAGTTGACCTTGAGAAGGTGGTGGTGAGCCACCTTCTTGAACCGCTGCAGTCCATGTGGTGAAGGTACTCCCACAGTGCTGTCAGGGAGGGAGTTCCAGGATTTTGACCCAGCGACGATGAAGGATCGGCGATATACTTCTAAGTCAGGATGGTGTGTGACTTGACACTGATTAAAAATGCTTATTTTTGGGATAAACCCATTCTCAGCTGTATTAATCAAACCGTACCAAGTTACCACTCTTAAATATATCAAGGAATATTTTTTAAAGCAAATTTGTTTTTTAATTAAGTTTTAAAACCCTGACTGCGCTGGTTCATGGCAGATTATGCATTCGGCGATATGCAAATGAGTGAGTGGAAACTGTGGGGGGAAACACTTTTCAAAACGGGTGCAATTTTGGGCTTAATTTGAGCCGGAATCGGTAATTGCACCTAAAGCGGAAACTCTACCCCAATGTGTTGCTTTATTGAGTGGTGGAGACTAAGATATAAATTATCCCTAAATCTACATAGGTAAACTCTAGATTATAAAACATGACGGTGGTTTAGCCACATTCCATTTTCAGAGGATATAAAAACAAGTGTAAAGGTGTGAATAGTGTGATATTGGGTAAAATATAACTGCATCAGTATGTTTATTTTGCTTTTCTGTCCAGTGGTTGAGAGGAAGAGTTGAGGTCCAATTAGAGTAGGGGGAAGATTGGCCTTTGTGATCAGAGGAGGAATGGAAGAGTGCGCGAAGAGAGGCCAAGAATCTGGGAACAGCAAAGAGGGGTGAGGGGGAATAAAATGGAGGGTGTGTAACAAGAAGGGATGATTAGGAAAGTAAAGCTGTGAAGCAAATGCAGAGAATCTTCCCCATCAACAGCTAGTTGGATTTGGCTTCAGTCCACTGGAAAACCTGCTGCTTTTAGCCACAGAGAAGGAAAATTTAAATGTGGATATTGACGGACGCAAGAATTCCAAAAAGAAAACTTGACCACCTAAAATGGATCCCTCGGTAATGATAAAATCATTGCATTCATCGGTCAATAAATATAAATAACAGGTATTGACACTTTAATACTAATTATTCTGAGTATTACTGATAGTCTGATGAGCTTTATCACTTGACTGATTTTCAGCCATGCCACAGATGTGATGGAGACAGAAGGCTGGAAGTCGATGATCCACTCCCATCCTCATTTAGTTGCAGAGGCCTTCCGAGCACTGGCGACTGCACAGTGCCCACCATTTGGTATTCCACGCAAACGATTAAAACAGTCATAATTGTGCTAGAGGACTCTAGGTACTGATCTCGCTACTGACTCTTTGTGTAAAGGTATTTCTACCTTGCACCCATACAGGATGAAGTCCTCATCACTTGCATACAGAGGACACAACCTGAACTTTAACCGTCTTTAATTGCTCTGCTGAAGGATGTGTTCCAGTATGGTCTTCAGCTTTAAATTAGTTTACATGCTTTTCTCTCAGCCACTTAAACAGCCTTAAATGATTTTCATCCTCCTTGTTCAGTTCAAGTATTTTTTAAGTTTCTTTTTTTTTAAATTAATGTGTGCCTTGTCATTGGACTAGGCTATGCAGAATTGCATCAGCAACCATAATGCAGTGCCAACCATTGAATAGTTGGGAAAGGCAAACGTAGCCTTTATTGCTTTTCTAAATGTATACCCTCCATAAAAAAATTATCATTTTTGATTAATTTCCTTGGGAATCTATTACCCCTGATTAGCCAGAGATTGGAGCAGTTAGCTGTAACAGCACTCACCTTTCAATATTGTATGTGAATTGTTGCATTTCCTCATTCCAGATTTGCATTATGGATGCTGTTGAAATTTTGCATGACAGCCTGAAAGGGATGTACCATTCAATAGCACATGTCCTTAATGGGCCAGTGGTATATGAAGTACATGGTTGGTTTGTGAACCACCATTTTCTTTTTCAGTGTTTGTATACCTTGTTTACAGTTTGGAATTTCTACTGTACAGATTTTATTTGAGGATTAAATTCACATTTTTGGCAGAAATGTTAAAGACCTTTGTTACAATTGTGTGAAAAATGGTTTGTAATGTTCAGCAACCTTCTAAAACTTGAGATCACATCATAGCTAAAGTCAAAACACTATAATTTTGTGATACCAATGGACCCAAAACATTGGAATGGTTCAATGGAACTACAGCACAACACTGTTAAACTTGAATAATGGAAGAGCATTTCTGAAGACTACCCATTTGAAACTCCTAATAAAAATGTTAAGACACTGAAGGTCACTTGATCAAATTAGTTTCCCAGAACATGCTTGCGATGTTTCTATCCCTTTAACAATTAAAAAAAGAAATTTCTTGCCAATTTCCTCCTCTACACTTCTCTCCTGAAGGCGCTGATTCTTTGGGATCCAGTTCCACGGGCGCCGGTCGCCCTCCAGTATCTCACCCAAATGGCTGTTATTCATGTGTGAGTGTCATATGGCTATTTAACCACAGGGGACATCACAGCCAAGCCTAATGCTATCCTCACCTGACATCCACACATGTGCGCTTCCAGTGGGGCTGTTGGATAGCGATCAGATGTGAGAACCCTGGATGATTTTCCACTCCCTACCCCAGCGGGCGCTTAGTCCACTAAAGCCCCCTTACTGCTGCCCCAGCTAAGATCACCTAACTCAACACAGACTAGGGATCGAAACTCAAATCTTCCTGGAGTGTATGGCTCAGCTACTCACTGGACAAACTTGCTCAGCCACTGGGGGCAGTATCCCTTTTAAGAATGAATAGGTATTGTTATCAAGTCATTTGTCTGAGACACTGTGCTAAGGTAACACTGTAAATTTTGTAGAAAACTCCACGTTTCAGGACAATGATTTTGCAATGCCACAAATCGACGTTACATGGCAATTGATTTGCTTATGTTTTGCTATTTTATTTATTATGCATCAATATATTTCATAAAGCTTATGTTAGGTTAAAAAAACTTTGTAAAACTTTATAAATGCAATTGAATGCACTAATTTGTATCAGCGTTCATTCTGTAGGCTATTGTTTTGTGAAAATCATTTTTTTGTTGGACAAGAGAGCGCAAAAATATTTTTAAAATTTGGAAGTTAAAGAAGCCGATGGGTTTAAGTTATCAATGTATCTGTTTACTGTCATATCACAAATTCCGAAAGTATGGTTGCATGAACTACACACCATTAAAATTTGAATTAAAAAAACTTTAAAATGAGTTTTGAAATGGTTGTTCAAAAGTAATTGACATTAATGTTCAATGCTTCTACTGAGAAGTTTGAATACCAATAATCTGTTTTAAATTAGTAGAACACATTTTGTACTTATTTGCTGAAATGGTTATTTCAGCTCGGGCATATCAAAATGAAATAATGTTGCTATTTTTATTCCTAATGACATACCAACTGCCTCTTTCCACCTCCATCTCCTGCAGCTGGGAGAACAAGAATATTCAGGGCTGTGGATTGCTCCAAGGTTGACAATGGTGCAACACTGTCTGATGAGAGTTATCTTTGTGCAGGACAGAGCCTCTGTCATCCATTTTGAGTTTCTTCCTTTCTCTGTTTCTAATTTCTCTTCTCATTCCCAGGCCAAATAGAGGTGCTCCATCTAGTGATTGAGCCAAGAACTGACAAAAACTCACCCAATTGCAAGCAAGCAAATGTCAGTTGAGACTGGGGCCCTGATTTTTAAAGATGACGGGGGCAGTGCACCCCGAGAGTCTGGGGACGTGGAGGCCCTGCTGATCTTAACGGCAAGGCTTTATTTTAAATAAATGTTTCTGGAGTTCCGTCCGACAAATAGAGGGCGGGAGTGGGAATTTGGCGGCAGGAGGCTGCAGCTGGGGACCTGTGGGATCAGTTAGTGGAAGCAGATACTGGAGGCGATTGGGGTGGGGGGTGGGTGTCTATGGCAATCGGGGTGGGGGAGGCCGGGTCTAGGGAAGCCCAAGAGCACCTTGCGAAGCCTGGGGGGAGTACTCTTGTTCCACCTGGCCCACAAGGAGTTCTGAGAAAAGTAATTTTTAAAAAACTTATCTTGGGTCTCTTCTGGCTAGTCAGCACCTCCCGCCGGGCTTCTGCTGCAAACAATACAATACTCTCCCTAACTTTAAGTAAACAAGTGCCAATGACGTCATTATGCTGCTACTTTTGAACATTAAGTCGACTCCCGTCTGTCTTTAGCGGGACCCTCGTCGATGCCATAAGTCGTCGTCATAAAAATTACGGCGGCTGGGAACATGGCAAGTTGGAGCCGGAAGCTAGATTTTTCTAATTTTAACCCCTCCCACACACCACTCCTGCTGAGCGAGGCTGTGGGGCAGCAGTAAAATCCCAGCCTGGGTTTCTAAACCATGGCCACCTTAGTTGGGACTCCAGTATTCTACTGCTCGAGATTACCAGTCTGTTCAGTGTTGTGTGATTGTTTTTTTTTTTAAAAAAGGTTCCTCTTATGATTGCTAATTAAAATTAAACTTGTGAAATATTCTTCCTGTTGTATTATTTTTGTGCTCATAGGAACAGGATTAGGACATTTAGCCCCTCAACCTTGACCCGCGGCCATTCAATGAGATCCTGGCTGATCTGCGACCTAACTCCATATACCTGCCTTTGCCCCATATCCCTTAATACCTTTGGTTAACAAAAATCTATCAATCTCAGATTTAAAATTAACAATTGATCTAGCATCAATTGCTGTTTGTGGAAGAGAGTTCCAAACTTCTACCATCCTTTGTGTTTCCTAATTTCACTCCTGAAAGGTCTGGCTCTAATTTTTAGACTATGCCCCCTCGCCTAAGACTCCCCAACCAGCAGATACAGTTTCTCTGTATCTACCCTATCTGTTCCCCTTAATATCCTGAAAACTTCAATCAAATCACCAGTTAACCTTCTAAATTCCAGGGAATACAACACTAGTTTGTTTAATCTCCCCTCGTAATTTAACCCCTGTTGTCCAGGTATCATTCTGGTAAATCTATGCTGCACTCCCTCCAAGGCCAATATATCCTTCCTAAGGTGTGGTGCCCAGAACTGCTCACAGTACTCCAGGTGCGGTCTAACCAGGGCTTTGCTCGAGTTCAAAAAAAAAAAATGTATTATTCATTTATGGGATGTGGGTGTCACTGGTAAAGTCAGCATTTATTGCCCATCCCTAATTGCTGTTTGTTGAAAAGTACAATATGAATGATAAAAAATCAATCGTGAAAGACTTCTGATTCAAGTTTCAAACAACACACATTCTGATCAAAAATTTGTTCCCCTCAACTTATATAATTTTTCAAAGTGGCAGGACCTTACCTCGGTAACAGGTAGATTGCCGATGGTTTGAAAGAAATTCCTGCCTCCTGTTCTCTCACTGTGCCACTGAAATAAACATTAGTATTACAGTAATATAGCTACTCCCTATAAGATTAGCTTTCTAGAATATGCAATTAAAACAATTTTAGGAGGATAATGCTGCAGCTAATGGAAATTAGAGACTTTCTTTAGTATCAACAATGGCTTCATTTGAATCACTACTATGACCATACTTCTGGGATGTGATTGAGTCTTTTGATGCAACAAAAAAAACCAAATACAGTAATAGTTCCTTGTAATTATTTGTGAGGAGCATGTCAGATTGAAAACAAGCTGAAGAAATTTGCTACCATGCTTAAGAAAAAGAAATAGAAAGTATCTAAAGTGAACTGCATTTTTGCTGATTAAACAGCTATACTGAAATATCTGTTTCTGAAGAGATGAAAAGCAGACTGAAGGAGGAACTGAAACCACCTAGCTTCTCGTATCACTAGATCCTTCCATACCTGCCTTCTGTGGCTGAAGTGAATGGTGAGACTGGTGGTGTCTGGTTATGTACAGAAATATATCAGCACTATTGGATTCCATGAACAAAGAGCTTGATGTGGTTGACTCCACCAGAGATCTACTTCCCTATCCCTGACTACAGGATATGTAGTTTGCCTATTGGGTTTTGTCATAAGTTGAGAGCTAGATAAATCAAATGCCAATGAGATTCGAACCACCATCACAACCCAACCTCCTGACTGCTCTGAAATAAACATTGCAGCATGTAGGATGAAGTTATGTAGATTCCAGTGGTGGAATTGTTTGTTTGTGGCTGTCAAAACCGATGAAAGCAAGACTATTTTGTGTAGCACATTGATGACTGAATTGATTTTGCTCAAAACAACCAGCAAGGTTGATAGACTTTCTAAAGCAAAATGCATTTTTGCTGATTAAATAGCTATACTGAAATATCTGCTTCTGAAGAGTAGAAAAGCAGGTAGAAGGAGGAACTGAAACCATCTAGCTTCTGGTATTACTAGATCCTTCCATACCTGCCTCCTGTGGCTGAAGTAACTTCTTCCAGTTCTGAAAAAAGGTCTTCTACTTGAAACGTTAACTCTGTTTCTCTCTTCACAGATGCCGTCTGACCAGAGTCTTTCCAGTAGTTTCTG
The DNA here is from genome assembly GCA_030390025.1 of Squalus acanthias. Lineage (NCBI taxonomy): Eukaryota > Metazoa > Chordata > Chondrichthyes > Squaliformes > Squalidae > Squalus > Squalus acanthias. The sequence continues at coordinate 52,980,911 of CM059427.1, forward strand.
TTTTTATTTTTGATGTACTTTCTGTTAGGTCAGAAAATCATTCTCTCTTATTCCACATAGACTTGCTCTACACCTTGTTGGAGACTTCCCAGATAGACTGAAGCATATAACTCCTGGAACCAATACAGCAGTGCCAACAATGCTTTGGATTCTGGCATTATGGACTAGTCAGCATAAAAATCTGTTGCACGCGATGTATCAAGCACACAAGAAGGCGACACGTGGGTGATGGAGCTACATGCAAAAATTTGTGATCATTGTCAGCCATTCTCTGGAACTCCCCAAACCGCCCTGCCTCTCTCTCCCCCTCTCCTCCTTTTAAGATGCTGCTTAAAACTTAGCTCTTTGGCCAAGCGTTTGGTCACTTACCCTAATGTCTCTTCCTTTGGCTTGATGTCATTTTTTGTCTGGTTATGCTCCTGTGAAGCATTTGGAACCTTTTACGATGTTAAAGGTGCTATATAAATGCAAGTTGTTGCTGCTGTGTATAAAAAATAAAAATACTCTTCCTCTCCCCTTTCAAAGGAGAAAAATTGTTTCACATAAAGCAATAAGGCAGAGCATCATTGCTAACTTCATCCAAGTCAGGCAACAGATAGAAAGGCAGATTGAAGTAACAAATGAAGTAATTCAACAAATGATTAATGTTACCTGATGCATGATGCTCTTGATCTAGAAGAAACAAATTGGTTGACTGTGAGCAAATATGTATGCCAGAATGAAAGATTGCTGTAGCTTACCGCCAACTGATTAAACATTTACCCATTACGTAAAGTTAGCAATCTCACAGGCATTCGTTTCAGACTGGGGCCCAATCTGATGAGCCACAACCTATCATTACCAGTCACATTCAGTTTAGTTTACTCAGCAGACGGTGGACACAGATGTTTGATAATTGCAGCATCAGCAGTATCAGAATATGTACCACAAGTGCAAACGTGGGGAGGGGGGAAGGAGAAGAGAAGTTGTATCTATGTTGAGAGTCGGATCTTGTGAATTGACGAGCATGTGGTGGCAACCGTATATTGTATAATTGCAGCTGAGTTGGATGTAGATTATGACAATCATAGGATCATATTCCACAGAAGGAGGCCATTCGGCCCCTCGTGCCGGTGCTGGCTCTTTGAAAGAGCAATCCAATTAGTCCCATAGCCCTGCACATTTTTCATTTTCAAGTATGTATCCAATTCCCTGTTGAAAGTTACTATTGAATCTGCTTCCACCACACTTTCAGACAGTATAATCCAGATCATCATAACGAGCTGTGTGAAAAAAATTCTCCTCATCCTCCCCTGGTTCTTTTGCCAATTATTTTAAATCTGTGTTCTCTGGTTACTGACCCTCCTGCCAGTGGAAACAGTTTCTCCCTATCTATCAAAACCCCTCATAATTTTAAATCTCCCCTGAACCGTCTCAGTTCTAAGGAGAACAATCCCAGCTTTTCTAGTCTTTCCACATAACTCTCTCCACATAACTGAATTCCCTCATCACTGATAACCATTCTAATAAATCTCTGCACTCTCTCCAAGGCCTTGACATCCTTCCTAAAGTGTGGTTCCCAGAATTACATAGAATATACAGCACAGAAACTGGCCATTCGGCCCAACTAGTTTGTGCTGGTGTTTATACTCCACACGAGTCTCCTCCCATTCCATCTACCTCATCTCAGCCTTTCAGCATATCTTTCTATTCCCTTTTCACTCATGCACTCATCTAGTTTCCTTTTGAAAGCTAAGTTATTTGCCTCAACCACTTCCTGTGGTAGCAAGTTCCACATTCTAACAACTCTGCATAAAGAAATGTCTCCTTATTTCCCTATTAGTAACTATCTTGTATTTATTGGACACAATACTCCAGCTGAGGCTGAACCAGTGATTTATAAGGATTCACCATAACGTTAGGAAATACTGGAAAGCAGGTCAGGCAGCATCTGTGGAGAGAGAAACTGAGTTAACATTTCAAGTCAATGACCTTTCATCAGAACTACAGATGCTGCCTGACCTGCTGAGTGTTTCCAGCATTTTCTGTTTTTATTTCAGATTTCCAGCAGCATCTGCTTTTGTTTGCCATAATTTCCTTGCTTTTGTATTCTGTCTCTATTTAAAAAGCCAATGACCATATGCTTTCTTAAGTGGATCATAGTTTGAATATTTAAAAAAAAGAGACATGCTGTAATGCATTCTGCTTTCAGCATATTTATTTAATTAATTGGCTGATGTAATAAAACAATTTTTGAAACTTTCTAATTACATGCCTATAAAGCTCTTTTAAATCAGCATCATATGAATTGTATTCTGTTTACAACAATTTAGGACTGGAACGAATCTAACAGTCTAAATTGTATAACTTCATGAGGCTCAATCCTAATTTGACTAGGGGATCAAGATGAATTGGAAAAAGAATATTCTAGGAACCGGATGCAGCTTACTGTAATGGGTCCAAGGAGAAACAAAACTACAAACTTTGTGGCTGTTCTGTTTTCTTGGCAATTCAAAGCCCAGATTTAGAAGGTTGATTGACTTAGTTCTTCCCATGCTTTATGCATCAAACCAGGAAGAGTGGAAACTTGGAAATAAGTCCATCATCCTTGGAGGGTTAATTCTGCTGATGTGGGCTCCAGAACTGTATGATAACTTTTTCACAGCACTATTTTTAGCTACTCTGAGGTGTAGCCAGCCTATATATTTTTTTAATAGAGTACAACCACACTGGCAATTACAAATATGTATACACTTAAAATGTGTTAAATTTTAAAGAAAGCAAAATGAATCAAGTTATTTGATATCCAGAATTCAATGCCAGTAATACAAAGATGATTTTGTGGTAATTAGAAAAGTGGAACGGATTTTGCAGTCAGCGGGGAAGGAACGGCATTCGCCATTCACTACGCTGACAGCTGCCCACAGAGTTTTCGCAGGCTTTTGAACGGAGACTTGCTGTCATCGGGCGTCTGATCCAGCGAGGAACCCTTTACAAGGGGATCTGTGGCAAGTGTGATCAGGGGAAGTAACCACGTGGATCTCCAACCAATCAGATTGAAGAATCCTCACTGAGACAGGCAGAGTCTAAACCAGGAATTATAAATTAGATTCAAATCATGTACAGAAAGCAAAATAAAGATTGGGAAAGAAAGATGGGATTAAGACAGCGATAAAAGTGGCAGACAGAAAAAGTAAAAATAAATTGATTTAAATCTAATTAAATTCTGAAGGAATGAGACTCCACACTTGAAAAATTACATTTTCAGGGCCAGAGAGGTTGTTTGGTAGTAATTATGACTGATCATGCCGTGAATACACCAGCCCTAAGTTTTTCTGCAGTGTTTAATGGGTAATTAGTGGATAAGTACAGCAACTTCACGCCTTTACATTGATTTCAGTGCCGAGTCTATTGATGAGGTACTGTTATAGCACAGCCTGTGTAGGCGCAGGGTAACTCATATCACAACTTCTGGATTTCCGTGTTTAACTGCACATGTGTACACTCCGGAAGTTGCTGTCTAATTTACTCCATAATGGTGAGCACTGTTAGTCTCACCGTTATTCTCAATGCAAAATCCGAGCCATTGTTACTATATCTCTTCGTACATAAATATGGTATATGGTTTATTTCATAATTTAAGTCAGTGTAAGACATTAATATGTTGCAGTTTTATACATTAGTGGTGGCAAACTGCAGAGGTTGCATTTGATACAACACTGTCAAGGACATTGTATCACCACCTTAAATCCAGAAGCAATTGTGTTCTCCATGGCCAAGTATATTGGATAATTCTTCTCTGAATCGCAGATTACTTAAGTAATTTATCAAAATTGACTATCAGAATATTTAATGATTACTGTGTAAATTGGCTGCCAAGTTTCCCTATTTTGTAACAGTTACTATGCTTCGAAATAATTAATTGGCTGTAAAATTCTTTGGGATGTCTTGAGGTTCTGAAAAGTACAATATAAATGCAAGTTCTTTTCTTTCTTTAATAATGAGCTGGCTCACTAATGGAATAGTTTCTAATATTGCAGTTAGAACCAACACATCACTTCAGAAACTAATCCATGCCATGAATTGCATTGAAACTATTCTATCTGCTTAATTCACTTTTTTTTTCTTTCTCACACATTTGCACACAAATCCAGTTCAGTACGCAGATATTTGGACTGCATAGAAATGGACTTTCTATACCGGGTACTTTGGATTTCTTCTAAACCTATAAGCACTTGCAAATACATAAAATGTATCTGACCTATGCTATGCCTAACTTGGAAGTTCCTGGTTCTGACACCAGGTGATAAAAGTGTTGGATTCTTGTGCACCTATATCTTTCACCTTGAACGGGCCCTAAAGGTCACCAAAAATGTTAAATCAACTTTCCCCAGTGTGCAGCTGATTTCTAAATGGTGAAGCTCAAGTATTAAGATTATTTTGTTTACTGGCATTTGCAAGAATTTTTTTTTTTTAATTACTAGTGAAACTCCTGTGGTTGTTTATGGTTAGAGGAAATGGCGGCTGGGGTTTTCCACCTTTGTGCTTGTCAGCTCACAGATTTCTATCTATTAAAATTAATGGATAGAAAATTGCGGCTGGTGAGCGCAGAAGTAAAAACCTCCTGTTGGTATGTCTTTTTGCTGTGTATGTCTCTGCCAGTACAACCCTGAAAAAGTGATGCTAGACCAAGTTAGACCTGTCGCAAGTTTTTACAGTGTACCAATCAATCACACGTGTATGCTGCCTCCTTAAATGTGGTCACCAATCACATTCCAGCATAATTCATGCTCAACTAAGTAACTAAACAGTATGACGGTGGCAGTTTTAAAATTGGCTTTAGGAGCACTATTTCATCCTAGAACTTGCTAGAGATTACACTGTAGCCATCAGTAGATGCATCTTTCATGGTACCTGACCAATAGCCTACTCACTGCGCAGTTTGGCTTCCGCAAGCGCCAATCAGCTCCAGACTTCATCACAGCATTCATCCAAACATAGATACAAGAGCTGAATGCCAAAGGAGAGGTGATAGTAGCTGCCCTCGGCATCAAGACAGCATTCACCCAAGTATGCACCAAGGAGCCTTGGCAAAACGGAGGTCAAAGGGAAACTATTGACACAGGAAGATGGTCATGAATATTGGACCCCAATTATTGCAGCCCCAGGACATTGCTGCTGGAGTTCCTAAGGGCAGTATCCTCAACCCATCCATCTTCATCTATGACTTTCTCTTCATTATACAGTTAAGAATGGGCTGTTTGATGATGCCACAGCATTGAGCTCCATTCACAATTCCTCCAATAATGAAGCAGTGCTGGCCAACAAGAAGACTGGGCTGACAAGTGGCAGGTAATAAACATCTTCAGGAAGAAAAGCCCAACCACCTTCCCCTGTTCTGAATTGGACTAGCCATATCAACAGCATAGCTGCAAGAGCAGAATAGATAGTGGGAACTTTGTGACGAGTGGCTCTCCTGACCCCTCCAAGTATCGCCACCCATTACATAATTCAGGTCAGGAGTATGATGGAATAATCGGCACTCTTCTGAACTTGCTTTTACCAGTTTATATCTATATCGCTGTGACCTGTAGTTAGAAACATAGAAAAATAGGAGCAGGAGTAGGCCCTTCGAGCCTGTTCTGCCATTCAATATGATCATGGCTGATCCTCTGTCTCAATACCATATTCCCGCTCTCTCCCCATACCCCTTGAGGCCTTTTGTGTCTAGAAATCTATCTATCTACTTCTTAAATATATTCAGTGACTTGACCTCCACAGCCTTCTGTGGTAGAGAATTCCACAGGTTCACCACTCTGAGTAAAGAAATTTCTCCTCATCTCAGTCCTAAATGTCCTACCCCGTATCCTGAGACTGTGACCCCTCGTTCTAGACCCCCTAGCTAGGGGAAACAGCCTCCCTGCATCCAGTCTGTCTAGCCCTGTCGGAATTGTATACGTTTCAATGAAATCCCCTCTCATTCTTCTAAACTCTAGTGAATACAGACCTAGTCGACCCAATCTCTCCTCATACGACAGTCCTGCCATCCCAGGAATCAGTCTGGTGAACCTTCGCTGCACTCCCTCTGTGGCAAGTATATCCTTTCTTAGGTAAGGAGACCAAAACTGCACACAGTACTCCAGATGTGGTCTCACCAAGGCCCTGTATAACTGTAGTAAGACATCCTTGCTCCTGTACTCAAATCCTCTTGCAATGAAGGCCAACATACCATTTGCCTTCCTAACTGCCTGCTGCACCTGCATGTTTGCTTTCAGTGACTGGTGTACAAGGACACCCAGGTCCCTTTGTACATCAACATTTCCCAATCTATCACCATTTAAATAATACTCTTCCTTTCTGTTTTTCCTACCGAAGTGGATAACTTCACATTTATCTACGTTATATTGCATCTGCCATGTATTTGTCCACTCACTCAACTTGTCTAAATCGCCTTGAAGCCTCTGCATCCTCCTCACAATGCACAATCCCACCTAGTTTCATGTCGTCAGCTGTGATTTAACTTCAAATAGTTCCTGATTAATCTTTTCTATTCCATTTAATATATTGGATACCTCTATAAAGTCCCCTATTAATCACTTCTTTTCAAGATTGTAGAGTCTTGAGTTTTTCCAACCTTTCCTCATTATTCAGTTCTTTGGGACATGAGATCAGCCTCATGGCTCTTCTCAGCACAGCTTCCATTGCTTGGATGTTTACCTTGTGCCTCAGTGATCAGAAATAAATGCAATACTCATTGTAGCTCTGACCTAGAGCACTATACAGCTTAAACAAAAGCTTCATGTGAAAAATTATCAAGACATTTGTGAACCTCATTAATTTCATACTATGTTAAATGTTATTAGAGTTTCAGAATGTTTGTAAATACTAGCAAGTTGATGCACTGTCTGATTTGAATAGTGCAGCTATCTTTTTTTTACAACTTATGTAACTTGGTATGTTATCCTCTCTTAAAGGATAAAATGTCTCGCCTTTGTTCACAGCCAGCCATGAAATCCTTCAGGAGATTGTCATTTTGCCTACTCACAAACACCACCATTCTGACACAAGTTTGGTGCATAAAACTGTAGAAGTAATGCTTGTAACCAATTGATAAACTAAGTCATAGAATCATAGAAAGTTACAGCACGGAAGGAGGCCATTTCGACCCATCGTGTCCGCGCTGGCCAACAAAGAGCTATCCAGCCTAATCCCACTTCCCAGCTCTTGGGCCGTAGCCCTGCAGGTTAAGCATCCCAAGTGCACATCCAAGTACTTTTTAAATGTGGTTAGGGTTCCTGCCTCTACCATCCTTTCAGGCAGAGAGTTCCAGACCCCCACAACCCTCTGGGTGAAGAAATTTCCCCTCAAATCCCCTTGAAACCTTCCACCAATTACTTTAAATCTGTGCCCCCTGGTTTTTGACCCCTCTGCTAAGGGAAATAGGTCCATTCTATCCACTTTATCTATGCCCCTCATAATTTTATACACCTCAATCAGGTCTCCCCTCAGCCTCCTCTGTTCCAAGGGAAACAGACCCAGCCTATGCAGTCTTTCCTCATAGCTAAGATTCTCTACTCCCGGCAACATCCTTGTAAATCTCCTCTGTACCCTCTCTAGTGCAATCACATCTTTCCTGTAATGTGGTGACCAGAACTGCACGCAGTACTCTAGCTGAGGCCTAACTAGTGTTTTATACAGTTGAAGCATAACCCCCCTGCTCTTGTATTCTATGCCACGGCTAATAAAGGCAAGCATTCCGTATGCCTTCTTAACCACCTTATCTACTTGGCCTGCTACCTTCAGGGATCTGTGGACATGCACTCCAACGTCCCTTTGTTCCTCTACACTACTCAGTGTCCTACCATTTAATGTGTATTCCCTTTCCTTGTTAGCCCTCCCCAAATGCATTACCTCACACTTCTCTGGATTGAATTCCATTTGCCACTGTTCTGCCCACCTGACCAATTTATTGATATCTTCCTGCAGTCTACAGCTTCCTTCTTCAGTATCAACCACACAGCCGATTTTAGTATCATCTACAAACTTCTTAATCATACCCCCTATATTCAAGTCAAGATCGTTGATATATACCACAAAAAGCAAGGGACCTAGTACTGAGCCCTGCGGAACCCCACTGGAAACGGCCTTCCAGTCACAAAAACACCCATGAACCATTACCCTCTGCTTCCTGTCTCTGAGCCAGTTTTGAATCCAACTTGACACTTTGCCCTGGATCCCATGGGCTTTTAACTTCGTGACCAGTCTGCCATGTGGAACCTTATCAAAAGCTTTGCTAAAGTCCATATACACTACATCAAATGCACTACCCTCATCTACCCTCCTTGTTACCTCCTCAAAAAATTCAATCAAGTTTGTCAGACACGACCTTCCCTTAACAAATCCGTGCTGATTATCCTTGATTAATCCGTGTCTTTCTAAATGAAGATTTATCCTGTCCTTCAGAATTCTTTCCAATAATTTTCCCACCACTGAAGTTAGGCTGACTGGCCTGTAATTACTCGGTCTACCCTTTTCTCCCTTTTTAAACAAGGGTACCACATTAGCAGTCCTCCAGTCCTCTGGCACCACACCTGAAGCCAGAGAGGATTGAAAAATGATGGTCAGGGCCTCTGCTATTTCCTCTTTTGCTTCGCTTAACAGCCTGGGATACATTTCATCCAGGCCTGGGGGTTTATCCACTTTTAAAGCTGAATGTCTTTATCAAGTGCAAATGGTTTATATTCAAACAGAACTTTGTGAGTTAATTTTTCCTTCTCTTTGAAAGCACATAACTGCTGAGTTTTAGTAAAAAGAATCAGGGATTTCAGCCTAACTTTGAGAATCCATAACCCACAGAAAGCAAGTTATGATGCCTAACAATCGGAATTCTTTGTCACTGGTGAGCTGTTCGGTATTTACTTATGGGATGTATTTCTCTGCTCATGAAGATTTTCTAAGAGGTTTCAACAGAATGAATGGGCAATTGCAGTCACATCACAGTACAGTGGAGAAAGTTAGCAATCATGCATGCACTGTGCTGATTCTCTGACTTGGGTAATGTTCTTCCAATTTAGAAGATCATGTGGAAGCGGAGTTAAAAGGTAACTTATGAAAGCACCAAAATTTTAGAACATTAAACAGCCATCCAAATAAAAGTTTTAAAAAGTTAGACCTGTAAAAATTTTGTATAAAATGCCTACCTCAGTGTAGCAAGCTTGAGTTCCTTGTATAATTTACATAAATATCAGCTTGAGTCTTTAAGTTTCCACATGTACGCTGACCCTGCTCTACCTCATCACTACCTCTCTCGACCCTTCCACTGCCTGTTTTGTCAGGTTGCTTGTCCGACATTTAGTACTGGATGAGCAGAAATTTCCTCCAGTTAAACATTAGGAAGACTGAAGCCGTTCTCTTCGGCCCCACCACAAACTCTGTTCCCGAGCCACTCATTCCATCCCCCTCCCTGGCCACTGTCTCTGGCTGAACCAGACTTTTTGTAGCCTCGATATGCTATTTGATCCTGAGCTGAGCTTTCGGCCCCACATACTCTCCATCATCAAGACTGCCTGCTTGCACTTCCATAATATCACCCGGCTCTGCCCCTGCCTCAGCCTATTTGCTGCTGAAATCCTTATCTATGCTTTTGTTACCTCCAAATTTGACTCTTCCAATGCTCTCCTGGCCAGCCTCCCATCTTTCACCCATCACACCTGTGCTCGCTGAACTACATTGGCTCCTGGTCCACCAATGCCTTGAATTTAAAATTCTTATCCTTGCGTTCAAAACCCTCTGTGACCTCACCCACTCCCTATCTCTGTAACCTCTTCCAGCCCTGCAAGCCTCCAGAAACTCTGCGTTCCTGTAATTCTGGCCTCTTGTGCATTCCCGACTTCCTTCGCCCCACCATTGGTGGCTGTGCGTTCAGCTGTCTAGGCCCTAAACTCTGGAATTCCGTCCTTCGACTTCTCCGCCTCGCCACCTGTCTCTCCTCCTTTAAGATGCTCATTAAAACCTAATTCTTTGACCAAGCTTTTGGTCACCTGTCCTAATGTCTCTTCCTTTGGCTCAGTGTCAATTTTTATCTGATTAGGCTCCTGTGAAGCGCCTTGGGGCGTTTTACTACATTAAAGGTGCTATATAAATGCAAGTGGCTATTTTCAATCCCCACCTATAAGAGTCCCAGGAATGGATCAAATGCTTGCCAAAATTGAAATAGGGATTAGGTTTCTCTTCTTCGTTAGATGCCCCAAACCTTGTCCCAACAAATGTCCCGATCAGCAAACACATTTTAGCATATCATTTAAATGCAAGCAGAGAATGCACTCTTTAATTACACCACTGCTAAGCCACTTTGACCATTATTTTTCAGTCTAAGTGGCAATGGCATGGAAACCGGCTTAAATGCAGGAAAATGGCGATTGCCATTGATTTTAATGGGAGGAGGAGTTATGATGAAGTTCTCACACGTTAAACAAGGGTAATGGTGGAGTGGCGTGAAGAATCCTAGGAAGTTCTGGCCTGCCGTAAGTCACATAGGCCATAATTTCCTTAAAATTTGCACCACAGCAATGGCGTGCGCTATATGGTGCAATTTACCAAGAAATTCCAGACCATTTATAGTTTATAGATTTTTTTTTTTGCTCTGAAAATGGTTGTTTTAAGAGTGAAGACTGACAGTGATACTGATTAAATAGCAAAACTAAAGTCAATTGAAACCCAAATTGAAACTGGAAGATTTTAACAACCAGACAAGTATGATTGGAATTTCCTCCATTCTGTTACACTTATTCCATGATTATAGTTACATGTCCACTATGTTTCTGTCCCTGGAACAAAAGTAACACTTAGGGGAATTTCTACCATGAGTTGATGAGGGTTAATCCCAAAAGCATTGAGGTGATGATGCCACCTTTTGATGTTACATGCAAACACAATTGAAGTCCTTCATGAGTACAGGTAATTCATGATGCCAATTGATGTTTTGAACTTGTAGACACATTGCTGGATTTTGTGATAAGTATAACAGTGAGGCTAACAGTGATCACCGTTGTAATGGGGTAAATCGGACTGCAACTTCCGGCGTCCACACGTAAGCAGTTATACTCACAAATCTCGGGGTTACTGTCAGAGATACCCTGCTCCTCCACAGGGAGCATTGTTGCAGTCCTTGGCAATAGACTCTGCATTGAAATCACTGTAATGGCGTGAACTTGGCGTACTTGCCCTCTAGTTTTGCATTAAAACGGCTGAAAAAGTTAGGGCTGGTGCATTCAGGAGTAAATAGGTTTTTAAAAGTGTGGTAAGTGATAATTATAGCTGAACAACCTCTCTGGCCTGTAAAATTTAATTTTACAAGTGTGGAGTCTCATTCCCTCAGAAGAAAATTAGTGTTGAAGATTTAAAAAAATGTTTTTACTTTTTCTGTCTTTTTTTATCTCTCTCCCTTAATCCCATCTGTATTTCCCAATTTTCTTTTGCTTTCTGTACATAATTTAAATCTCATTTCTGTTTCCTGGTTCAAACGCTGCATGGTTCAGTGAGGATGCTTCAACCTGATTGATTGAAGAGCCTTGCTGTTTCTTTCCCTGATCACAGATCCCCTGTAGAGGGCGCCGCGCTGAAACAGACGCCCTATGCTAGTAAGTCTCCACTCAAAAGTCCACAAAAACTCTGGGGAGCTGTCAGCGAGGTGACCGGCAAACACAGTTCCTTCGCTGCTGACTGCAAAATCCGGGCCATTATTTTCAGTGCAACAGAGAGCATCCCAGCATCAGTTAACTCCATTTATCTTGAGAGCTCTGTTTCTTTAGCAATCATATCTCTGTGATATAAATGGGGTGAATGGTCTCGTCAGTGCACTGAATTATACTTACTTTCTAATTAATCACCTAGAGCTAGAATCTCCATGGTAGCTCATTGATTTGTTTTAATGCCCAAAACTATTATTCATCATCTTCAACATAAATATCAATGAACATATTGTGTTAGGAAGACTTAGTTATGTGGCAACTTGTACGTGTTCTGACAAAGTCCTCCTCTTAAAAAAAAAAGTATGGCGTCAAATAAAGATGCAAGATTTTAGTCAAGCATGACTGTAAGTCTTCATTTGTATTAGCCCTTTTGCTTCATGGACAAGATAAATTTAATTACCACTGCTCTGCCTCACAGACCAAAAAAAACATTGAAGTCGTGTATGTGGGTGGATTTGAAGACTGTATTGAGTTAAAACATTTTATTTTCTTCTTGCGATTTGGACACTGGATTTGGGATGGTTCTTGGTTCTATAATTTAAAAAAAATTCCATCTGCAGGTTACCTATTTGTAAATAGAGCTGTGTTTTAAGTAATAATATTGATCTTGTGGGGAAAATTTAGGATATCTTAAACCAAACGCAAATGCAACTTTTGGTCGGAGTTATATAGTTAGATAATTTGTAATTTTGCTCAATTTTAGGGGAAAGAAGAGGGAACTGCTAAACTTTCTCTTGGTAAAGACAAATTATACCTGATATGTGGAATGAAAAGGCTTGATGGGCTGAATGCCTTATTCTAATTCTATGGTTTCTTATTCTTTTCCATCATTCTATATAAGTACAATTATAAGCGGATGCATTATCACATCCTACATTGGAAACATTATTATTGCTCAATGCATGGAGTGCAGTGAAGCTTCTCAACGTGAGTTCTTTTCGATATTCTGAACTGAGTAGCAGAGCCTATGTATTTTTGGTTCTAACAACCTTTTGGGAAAGGAACTTACTACTTAAGTATACACTGCTGATATATTCCATCCATAGACTAATTACCATTTTACTCCTTTGATAAGAGAAGTCTCTTGCACTCAGTGAGGTTAATTTTTGTGTCCCTCCGCAATGCTTGTACTTCAAAATGGAGCAGTAGTAGGACCAAAGTAGCACAATGGGTTGAAGCATCAACTTGCCACTTGGTTCCCGCTCATTCAGAAATTTTGGGGACCTTGACCTAGGCAGCCAAATCTCCCACTGAAACAGGCAAGATCCTCATGAATATATATTAATCGGGGTCAAATAGCACAGTTGAATCCTCCAACACCAGTTTATGTTCCCGCCCACCAAACATGGGCAGTAGAAGTTGGGAGGCAGCCATTTTGAGCATCCATTAAAAGGATGACCGGCTGCAGTCAGGGACATCTGAATGCAGATTTTGCACACTTATTTATGTCAGTTACTTAGGGATTGTGAAACTTAAAGGCCTTACTGCAGTAGGTGCTGCAAAGATTTTGCCAGCATCTCAAAACAGGTGCTTCTTTTTACTCCCAATATTAACACTCCTCTACTTTAAGGTGCTGCTGCAGGCTCATCAAAACCAGTTGCCCCTTCCAGATTTATCTCCCCAGATTGGTGATCTGCGTACAGGGAGCATGCTTTACACTGACAGCTTTCTGAGTTAATGTAAATGAGGCCTAACCATGAAAATGGCACGGACCCTTTGCCAACTTCTTTGGGTAGACACAGCGCACACCCTGCCCATTGCCCGATGTGCGCACAAACCGAAAATCGCCGCAGTGTCTGCTGGCAATGAGATGAATTCAAAGCCTGAATGAGAGAATAGAGTAGCAGATTTTTGTTGGAACTATCAATTTAAACACAAAGAACTTCTCAAAGTCAGTGTGATTGCTGGTGACTCCTCCTAAATCAAATTGTCACAGAGCAATTTGAATCATATTTAAGATTACAGTTCATTTGAAGTTTATACATATATTGGCAATATTTAAAGTATTTTACACTCGAGCAATAGTCTGACCTTGGAGTCATAATAGGCAGAAATCAGTTTAGCTGGAATATGATTATGCATAATCTGTATGGCTTCCATCACTGCATTCTAAAATGCCAGAGCCTTGGAATGGCTCAAAAGTAATACAATAACTACCCTTCTCCTATTGCTACTGTATATTGAAGCTTTCATTTGTTGCAAATTATGTGGGATGTTTTCATGCAGTATGTTTTAATTAAATCTCTTTCACTCTGCTTCAGGTAAGAGATACCAAGTGAGCCAAGATCCAGATCTACTTCCAGTTCCCTGGGCCCAGGCAGCTATAGATCCTATCCCCCAGGCTCTCTGCATTCTATCAATTTAATTCTTGCGTAACACAATAAATTTGTATTTCCCATATATCATTCTGGTGTTTATTATTTACAAAAGAAAAATACAGTAGTGGTGTTGCTCATAATAGCACTTTTTGATCAGTGATACAATTCCTTATTTGCAAATACCTGAATTATATATGTTGAAACTCAGTTTCTGTACAAAAATGGGAAGATGCTATATCATTGTGTTGGTCTAGCCAAGAGATTGAGATGGCAAATGTTCTAATATACATACTTGAAAGAAAATGTAAAAACTGGGAGGAGAGGGGGAAGGAGGAGGAGTCCTTTAAATAAAAACTATTACCTTCATGTCAAAAGTAATTTTGAAAAATGATTTTAAGAACTAAACTTGTAGAGAATCTTTCTCATTTAATTTCTAATCTGTGAAGATCATAGGAGGTAATTTAATTTTTTTTCCCCAGTTCAAACTGGGGTAGGGAGTATAGATTTCAACTTGCATTGAAAATTGAGAGAATTCAGATAGTGGCTTGAGGAGCAGTGCAAAGAGAAAAATAAGATATCTGTATAGCCAATAGGGAGTAGCTTCTGACACAGCTCTACCAACTCAATCTATTGCCTTATGTTTTCTGCAACCCAGTAATATTGATGCCCACTCCTTTCCAATGTTGCATTTTGGAAAGTTGTATCACTTCAGTCTAGGACAGGGAATATGTTCAAAGCCATATTCAGAGGTTTCTTTTTAGTACTGATAAAACTGTTATATTAACATTATGGGACCAATTTCACTGACCAGCAGGGAGGAAACAGAATGGTGGTGGTGAAAACCCATAGTTGCTGCCGAGAAATCTGCATATTGCTCTCCTGTTTCTGTCCTGATTTTCCTCAGATAGTTTAAACTGGAATTTCTATTCTGTGTGGCACCTCTTGTTCTGCAACTGGCAAATCAGTAGCAGACACAATTCAGAACAGATAAGTGCAATGTTCTACCCATGGGAAGGAAAAATGGGTGTCATGAACGTACTATTAATCATGTAGAAATAGCTAGGGATGGAAAGTGATTTGGGGTGATGGTAATTTTGCCCCTTGACATCTTAAATCACTGAGGAGCAGCAATAAAGTGAACAGAATGCTAAATTATATTGCTAGAGTATAGTCAGAAGATGTCATGATAAAACTGTATAGTGCCCTGTTTAGACCACACCTCAAGTGCAGCATTCAGTTTAGGTCCCCAAGTTATAGGGAAATATTCAAGCCATTAATTAGGTACAGAGAAGAGTCTTGATGTTGATTCCTGGCATCAAAAGATTAGGTTATAAGGAAAGAGAGTCGAAACTGTGCTCTTTAGCTTTGAAATATGGCAGCTGATAAGGAACTGGATAGAAGTATTCAAGATATTAAACAACTTGGTTAAGACCAAATAGATTGGGTGACCGCTTTGCGGAGCACCTCTGCTCAGTCCGCAAGCGTGACCCTGAGCTTCCATTCACCTGCCATTTTAATTCTCCGCTCCACTCCAACTCTGACCTCTCTGTGCTCGGCCTTCTACACTGTTCCAATGAAGCTCAACGTAAGCTGTACCAATGGGACGGGCTCCACCTGAACTGGGATGGGACCCATGTTCTAGCGGAAAGGGTAAATAGGGAGGTGACAAAGGCTTTAAACTAGTAAGATGGGGGAAGGGATCTGCAAAAAATGTAACCAGCCTAAATATAAACAAAACAACAGGAAAAGAGAGCATAGGAAAGAATAAATTAAGGGAGGACATTGATGGCAAGGGAATAAGTAGTTATAGAACAGGAGTCTAAAAAGATGGTTAAACATAAAGTGAGAGAAAATCCTATTAAAAATTAGTTAAACTGTCTGTACAGCAATGCACACTGTCCATAATAAAATGGGAGCTGGAGGCAATCATGCATTGTGAGGAACCAGATATAGTGGGGATTACTGAGACATGGCTACAGAAAAATCAGGACTGAGAATTAAACATTGCAGGGTATAACACATTTAGAAAAGATAGGGAGGGGAAAAGGGGAGGTGGAGTAGCTATTTATTAGGGATAACATAATGGTAGTAGAAAAAAGTGATGCAGCTATCAGCAAGACAAAAATAGAATCCATATGGATAGAAATAAAAGATAATAAAGGATCAATCACACTAATAGGCGTAGTCTACAGACCGCCTAATAGTGGAAGGGAAGTGGAGGAAGAAATATGAAGATAAATTAGGGAAATGAGTAAAAAACATAGAATAATAATCATGGGGGATTTCAACTACCCCAATATTAATTGGACAGAAGAGGTAGGTAAAGGGGAGAAGGGAATGGAGTTCCTACAATGTGTACAGGACAAGGGAGGATTCGCTATTGGATCTAATAATGGAGAATGAACCAGAGCAGATAAGAGAAGTAAAAGTAGGAGAACATATAGGCAATAGTGACCATAATATAATCTGCTTTAAGATGATAATTGAGAAGGACATAAGTATAACGAAAACCAGGTTACTAGATTGGAGAAAAGCTGATTTTGAGGGGCTGAGAATAGAACTTGGGGGAAAAAAATGGGCAACAATATTGGCAAGCAACGATGTAGAACAGCAATGGGAAACATTTAAAATGGTCTTCAACAGAGTGCAGGAAAAATATATTCTGCTGAAAGAAAAGAACAAATTAACCAATAATGAGATTCCATGGATGAATAAAGCCATAAGGGAAAAATTGAGGGTAAGGAAAGAGGCATACATTAAGTACATGGACAGCAGGGGAGTGCATGATAAGAGAGAATACGAAAGGATTAGGAGAGGAGTAAGAAAAAACAATTAGGGAGGCAAAGCGGAACTATGAAATTAAATTACAGGTATAAAGGAACATAAAACAAAATAGTAAAATATTTTACAGGCACATCAATAAAAAAGGAAGGATAGGATGGGAATAGGGCCATTAAGGAATAGACAGGATAATACCACAGGTAACGATGGAGAGATTGCAGAAATATTAAATAATTATTTTCGCTTCAGTATTTACCAGGGAGATAGAACAGGTGGACATGACATTGGATGATGAGATTAGTAATGAGATAAGTGCATTTAAAATTTAAAAAGGGGATATATTAAATAAACTAATCAAACTCAAAGAGGATATAACCCCTGGTCCGGATGGATTGCATCCATGCATTTTAAAAGAATCTAGGGAAGAGATAGGAGAGGCATTACTACACATATTTAATAATTTGTTAGAAAAAGGTGTAGTGCCAGAGGACTGGCGGATAGCTAATGTAATACCAATATTTAAGAAGGGGGATAGAACATTTCCAGGGAATTATAGACAGTCAGCTTAACATGGTGGCAGGAAAAATAATGGAATCCCTACTAAAGGAGAAAATAGCAGAACATCTAGAAATCAAAAATATAATAATGAATAGTCAGCATGGATTTCAAAAGGGAAAGTCTTGCTTGACCAACTTTATTGAATTTTTTGAAGAGGTAACAGAGAGTAGACAATGGTAATGCAGTAGATGTAACTTATCTGGATTTTCAAAAGGCCTTCAATTAGGTCACAGAATGTGGAGTCAGGGGATAAGTAGCATAATGGATTGCTTGCTGGCTTCAGGACAAAAAGCAGAGAGTGGGAGTAAAGGGTAGCTATTCACAGTGGCAAAAGGTAGGTTAGTGGTGGTCCACAAGGGTCAGTGCTGGGACTACTGCTGTTCACAATTTACATGAATGATTTAGACTTTGGAATCAAAAACACAATTTCTAAATCTGCGGATGACACCAAATTGGGGGGTGGGGGGGTATAGTCAATACTGAGGAGGACTGCAACAAATTACAGGAGTACATTAATAAACTTGCAGAATGGGCATATAATTGGCAAATGAAGTTCAACACAGATAAATGTGAGGTATTACATTTTGGTCGCAAGAATAGGGAGGTCACATCACTTGGAGGGTGCGAGTCTAGGTGGGGTAGAGGAACAAAGGGATCTCAGAGTAAAAATACTCTTTACCCAAAGAGAGGTGAGAATGTGGAACTCGCTACCACAGGGAGTGGTTGAAGCCAATAGTATCGATGCATTTAAGGGGAGGCTAGACAAGCATATGAGGGAAAAGGGAATAGAGGGTTACGCTGACCGATTTAGATGAGGAAAGACGGGAGGTGGCTCGTGTGGAGCATAAACGCCGACATAGACTGGTTGGGCCGAATGGCCTGTTTCTGTGCCATATATCCTATGTAAACTTGAGAATCAGCACCTCATCTTTTGATTAGGCACTTTAAAGCCTTCTGGACTCCACTGAATTCAACAATTTCAGATCATGACCTCCACCCCCATTTTTTCAGACGGCAGCTGTTGATAATCCTGCTATTCCCATTTACACCTCTTCTAGACTCATCTTCTGTTTCTTTACTTGTCCCATTACCATCTCCTTTTGCCTTGCACCATCATCCCTTTTGTCATTTAATCACTCCTGCCTTCCACCCTATCACAGACCTTCCCTTTTGTTCTTTCCTCCCCTCCCCCCTTTCCCTGCCTCTGCACTTGCTTGCAACCTGTTATGTCTCTAACTTTTTCCAGTTCTGATGAAAGGTCATCGACCTGAAATGTTAACTCTGTTTCTCTCTCCACAGATGCTGCCTGACCTGCTGAGTATTTCCAACATTTTCTGTTTTTATTTATGGTTAAGAAGAATCTGTAGTATTATTTCATGGTATTCTGGGATACCCTAACAAAGGGATATTGACTGAATCCAGTACAAGGACAATTTAGGACAGATATCAAGAAGTACTTCACCATGCAAAGAGTGATCAACATTTGGAATAGTCTGAAAGTAGGGCTGAATGGAACATAGGAAGATAGGAACAGGAGTAGGCCATTCATATTTGAGCCATACAATTAGATCATGGCTGATCTGTACCACAACTGTATTTACCTGCCTTTGCTATATATATCCCTTGATATCCTTACCTAACAAAAATCTATCAATCTCAGTCTTGAAAATTTCAATTGTCCCAGCATCCACAGCCTTTTGGGAGAGAGAGTTCCAGATTACCCTTTGTGTGAAAAAGTGCTTCCTGACTTCAGTCCTCAATGACCTAGCTCAGTTTAAGAATATGCCCCCTTGTTCTGGATTCCCCCACCAAAGGAAATAATTTCTCTATCTACCCTATCAAATCCCTTTATAATTTTAAAGGCCTCAATCAGATCACCCCTCAACCTTATAAATTCAAAGGATTACAAGACAACTTTATGCAACCTGTCCTCATAATTTAACCCTTTAACACCTAGTACCATTCTGGTGAATCTGCACTGCACAGTATATTTTTCCTGACGTGTGAAACCCGAAACTGGACATCGTACACCAGGTAGGGTTTGAACTAAAGCATCACTTCCTCACTTTTGTATTTCAACTCTTTTGAGAAAAAAGCCAACATTTCATTAGCCTTTCTGATTGGTTTTTGTACCTGTGAACTAGCTTTTGATTTGTGTACATGGACACCAAAATCCTTTTACTCTTCCACAGCTCCTAGGGGTAGAAATTAGGTCGCGCCCCATTTGGGGCGCAAATATCGTCCGCACGCAAATATTAGCGCCTGGCGCTAATTATCGGCACTGACAGGAAACTTCACTTTTACCGCCCCGGGAGGTGAGTGGAGCACTAAAGCAGGCGCTGCACACCTGTCTTAAGGCGCAAAGGCCAAGGAGTGAGGCGCTAACTCAGCGCGCGAGCGCAGCGCAGCTGCTGCCAGTTAGCGAGGGAACACAGACACACTGGCGCCGGACACTTCTTAAAGCGGGGGGGGGCACTTGCTCCCCAGCCACACCCTGCTCATTGCAGCCTTGAATCTCAGCCTGGAGAGACCTGTGAATCCATTTTGCTGCCAAGCATGGAGAGGGTGAGAGAACGCGCTCATCGCTTCACCGAGCGGGCCTTGGATGCTCTGGTTGGCGCAGTGGAGCGCAGACGATGTATGCTGTTCCCTGAGAGTGGCAGGAGGCCTTTGCCACGCGAGTTCAGAAGAGTGTGGAGGGAGGTGGCTCAGAGCGTCTCCTCCAGGAGCATGGTGCCCAGGACCCATACTCAATGCTGCAAAAAGTTCAACGACCTCACTCGGGTCGTCAGGGTGAGTGGCTTTTTCTCAATACCTCTCCATCCCTCCATCTCAACCTCACTCTATGGCCAGAGGGTCTTAAAACCCCAATGCACAACACTCATCCAACACCTATGGCCCTTTCATCAAACACACACACACATTCCACACTTTGCATACAGTAAGGGCTATTCACCTATGGGAGGCACATCAGGCAAGACCATGGCTGTATATTGTAAGGGCTATTCACCTATGGGAGGCACATCAGGCAAGACCATGGCTGTATATTGTAAGGGCTATTCACCTATGGGAGGCACATCAGGCAAGACCATGGCTGTATATTTACTCAGATGCTGTCCTTTTTCTTACAGGCCAAGCTGGCGCATAATCGGAGACAGCAGCAATGGACAGGTGGAGGGCGGCCTCAGCTGCAACCCCTCAGCGATCTGGAGGAGCACGTCCACAGGATTGTGGCAAGCCGGGTGATCGGTCCCGTCGCCACTGGAGACGCCGACCCCGTTGTGGACAGCAATGGTAAGGTCATCACCTTTTTGTCCTCTGTCCTTCCACTTGTCCCTCACAACACCAGCCTTTGACACTTTCAATACAACTTGCTAACTCGCTGCACTTATTCCTCCCTTACTGCCACCCTGTCCTCACGCTAAAGCCACTCTTGTACCTCCCTGCTTTCAGATGGTGATTCACCAGCTGAGGAGACGGGCCCAGAAGCTGCCACTGGGAGTGATGCTGCAACTGAGGAGGAAGAGGAAGCCAGAGCATCAGTGCCACCCTCTCCCGAGGAAGCCCATGCCCACACTGGGAACACGCCTTCCCCGGAGGGGAGCAGGGGGGAAGGGGCTGATGATGGTGAAGCTCCAGGACCCAGCGGGCTGCAGCAACGCCATGGGGGGGGGTAGGGAAGAACGGGGGCCTTCTCCCCAGAGGGAGAGTATGCCAGACACTCCTACTGCAATGGACGCAGAGGAGGAGCGGCTGATTGCAGAAATGAACACCCAGGCGGTGTGCATGCACACTGAGCTCATGGGTGCAGTGGGAAGGGTGCCCGAATGCATTGAGTCACTGGCAAGGAGTGTGGAGCACTTCGCTGTAGCACAGGCGGATGCCACACTAACGCTTAGTGCTGCAATTCAGTCACTGGCTGCCGTGATCCCACCTCTGACTGCTCTCATACAGACTCAGATGGAGGCCACGCGAGCACAGACTGCTGCCAACCTCGATGGTTCGTGCACATGTCCCCGGGGCTGTCACCGCGCCGCAGCAGGCCAGCAATCTGTTCTCCGGCAGATTGCTCCGGATGCTGAAGTGCTGCCCCGTGGGAGTGCCAGTGTGTCGGGCGAGCAGGGAGTTGCTGTCCTCTCGCACGATGACAGCATTCCTGCTGCCAACACTGTCACTTCTCCACTGCACTTGCCACCGCCTGTAGGACAGACTGCTGCCGCCCATGCAGAGTTGGTGCAGTCTGCAGCCGGGCCCTCCAGGCCCAGAAGTGGTCGAGGCCGTCCTTCAGGGGCATCTGCAGTGTCAGGGTCTGACGAGCAGCAGCCTTCCACCTGCCTTGCTGCAGCCACTGAGGTCCCATTACGGAGGAGCAGTAGGGTTAGAAGCAGGGAAGTGCGCAAGGGAAGGAGATCACCCTCGAAGGGCAAAAAGTAGGAGGTGTGACAAAATGCTGGTCATTTTTTTATTAAAGGCCGAGGTTCATGTTCCAACTTTTGTTTAGTGTTTTGGACATTATCTCCAGGTTGTGAGAACCAGTTATGTTATTGACTGTTTTTTTGTGTTTATTTCTATGAGTTTGTCATGAGGAATTGACACACACAGAGTTTGTAAAATAAATAAGTTTCTGTATTCAAAATATACATGGCTGGTGGTTGGAATTATTGGTGCCTTGGCTGGCTTTGGGGTTGCGTGCTGGGTTGAT
Organism: Squalus acanthias; assembly: GCA_030390025.1. Taxonomy (NCBI): domain Eukaryota; kingdom Metazoa; phylum Chordata; class Chondrichthyes; order Squaliformes; family Squalidae; genus Squalus; species Squalus acanthias. The sequence goes on from CM059427.1 coordinate 53,002,999, forward strand.
TAATGTTTGTAGCAATGGCAGGGGCCCTAGAAGCGGCTTGCTATTAGTCGTTGACGGACGGCCCTTGCAGTTTGACCATTGTGGGCCGCCCTCCCGCCTTGGTGCTGCTGATGATCATCGTCCTCGTCCTCTTCCTCTTCCTCCTCCTCCTCTGGTGGTGCTACAAGGCCTGGTGGCATTGGCTGGGTCCTGAGGATTGCCATGTTGTGCAACATGCAGCACACGACTACGAAGTTCGAAACTTGCTCAGGCGAGTACTGCAGGGCTCCTCCGGAATGGTCCAGACAGCGGAACCGTTGTTTCAGCACGCCGATTGTGCGCTCAATAATGTTCCTGGTTGCTTGATGGCTTTCATTGTACCGCAGCTCAGCAGGGGTGTTTGGCGTGCGGAGCGGTGTCATCAGCCAGGTGCTCAATGCGTACCCTTTGTCCCCGAGAAGCCAACCAACTGGCTGATGCGGTGCCTCGAAAACTTCTGCCACAGTAGTCTGGCGCAGGATGAAAGCATCGTGGCAGCTGCCCGGATAGTGGGCATTGACAGCGAGTATCACCTGTCTGTGGTCACAGACCAACTGGACATTCAAGGAATGGAACCCCTTTCTGTTCCTGAATTCCTCTGCATTCTCTCGCGGAGCACGCAAAGCCACATGCGTGCAGTCAATGGCGCCCTGCACCATGGGGAAGCCCGCTACCCTCGCAAAGCCCAGAGCACGGTCACGCTGCTTGTCTGGGGTCATAGGGAAAGAGATGAAGTCTCGTCTCCTTCTGAAGAGGGCATTGGTGACCTGCCGGATGCAGCGATGCACCGCAAACTGGGAGATATTGGCGAGGTCCCCAACAGCAGCTTGGAATGAGCCAGTGGCGTAGAAGTTCAAAGCCACTGTGACCTTCACTGCCACCGACAGAGACGTCCTGGACCTCAGCTGAGGCTGCAGATCTGGCTGCAGCAGGTGGCAGAGCTCAGTGACCACCTCCTTGCTGAATCGCAGCCTTCGCAAACACAGCTCCTCGGACATATGGATGTAGGAGAGCTGTTCACGATATACCCTGGGAGGGTAAGCTCTCCTGTACATGCGCCTGATGGCCCTCCTCCGTCTGGCCATCATTGCCACTCTCTGTCTGCGTCTCTGTATCCTCCGATTCAGCTGGAGCAGGACGACGCCCCCAATCAGTGCAGCCCCCATATTCTCTTTGCCAGAAAAGTAATGAGGTACAGCAACTAAAGTAGCAACAAAGTTAGGATGAATAGGCAAAACTACCTCACAAAGCGTTGAGTCAATGTAGAAGTCTCTCTCTCTCTCTCTCCGAATCTCTCTCTCTCTCTCAGAACGAGTGGTGCATAAATGTCGACCACAGAAAAAGACAGGAAGAGGCCCCCTTTAAATAGCGCCCCCCCCCAGCCCCACACCGATTGATAGCGTTCCAGTCTTCCGGTCGTTGGAAGCGCCAGGCGGTAAGGCAGGGGGTGCCACTCAATTTCCGCTCCGGGGCGCCCCAAGGGCGTTGCACCATGGCATGACGTCATAATCTGCGCGCGCAGGTGGTCGCAGCGGTAAGTTTTAGCGCCGCCGCACAATCTCAAGTTAAGTTCTCGAGCGGCGCAAACATCGCTGCGCCCGGGCGTTAGCGGCTTAACGCCCCATTAGCGCCCTCTTAAGGCGCTAACGGGAGGCGCAACCAAGTGAATTTTTACCCCCTAGTCTCTTACCATTAAGAAAATATTCTGATTTATCTTTCTTGGCTCTAAAGTGGATCACCTCACACTTCCCCACATTGCACTCACTAGTATGTCTATCTTTCTTTGTAACTTCCTGCTCCCATCTACACAACTAACTGTACCTTCTAACAGTGTCATCTCCAAACTCGGTGACATTTGTCTAATTGATAAGTAAATACTAACTAGAATCCATTCAAAGGCTGATTGTTATTCAAGTTGGAGATCGGAATCCTGGCTTTATTTGTGGATAAGTTAGTTAAGTGCCTGCAGATATTGTGGCTCTGGTAGTTTTTGTACCTACACATTTTCTCTATAGATTTCAAATGACATCCTTCATCCAAGTCATTAATATACAAGGTGAAGAGCTGAGGCCCCAGTATAGATCCCTGGGGAACACTGCTTTTCACATCCCGACTTTCAAAGAATGTTCCCTTTATCCCTGCTCTCTGTCTCCTACCAATTGCCACCACGTATCACAAGGTTACCTCCAATTCTGTGCACTTTCATTTTTGCTAATAATCTCTTGTGCGGAACCTTATCAAATGCCTTCTGGAACTCCATATAGACAATATCCATAGACACTGCCCTATCCTGTATGCTAGTGACCTTCTCAAGAATTGTAACTAGATTAGTCAGACATAACCTTCTCAAATCCATGCCGATTCTCTTTGCCCATACTTGTTCAAGTGCTCAGTCACTCTGTCTCTGATGATAGATTCCAGCAACTTCCCCACAACTGATGTTAAACTGACAAATTTCTAGTTACCTGGTTTATCCTTCCCTCTCCTCTATCGGTACATGTCTTATGATCGTAACTCAAAAAAAACATGTTAACATGCTGTTTGTGCTCCTCTACCTCTCCATCTTCCTCTTCTTTAAGACTCCCTTTAAAACCCACCTCTTTGAACAAGCTCTTGGTCACCTTTTCAATCTTTTTTTGGCTTGGTATCCATTTTCCTCACATCTTTGTGTGAAGTGTGTTGAAATATTTTTAAACATGCTGTGTAAATGCAAGTTGCTGTGACTGTTTGAATGCAATACTTTTTTTCCAGTCTGATTCCTAAAAATATATAATTTTTTTTAGCTTAGTGATTGCTGAAGCATATATGCTGTAGGTTCAAAGAATAACTGTGCCTGATAGGGCTGGACATTTAGGACAGTGGATCTGATTTCTGAGGAAGAGCTAGAGATCGATTAATTGTAACTGAGAACCAAGGTTTCATGATTAGAATTAATATTACTTTGCCCGCTCAAAGATTCTGAAGAATTCACAGAATCAGAAAAAGTGAATTTCGACTGAACCATTTTCTCAGAGATTGCAGTTTAATTTTTGCAAAGAAGGAGAGATGAATCCTCCTCTATTTGTCAATAAGTTGAACCTCAGATATGGTATGTTCACAGTATATTGTTTATTTGCAGAGGCTCCTTCTTAACTAGAACCAGACAACTGGGTATTCTTCCTATGAAGAAGGCTTCAATCAAATTGACAGACAGTAGAAGGAACAGTAAATCCAATTAGGCCTTTTCCCTTTTGAGATAAGTGGCCTAAGACACGTAGAATCATACCGCACAGAGGAGTCCATTCAGCCCATCGTGCTCTTTGAAAGACCTATTCAATTAGTCCTATTCCCCTGCTCTTTCCCTGTTTAAAAAAAAAAATCCTTTTTAAGTATATATCCAATTCCCTTTTGAAAGTTGCTATTGAATCTGGTTCCACCACCCTTTCAGGCAGTGCATTCCAGATCATCATAACTCAAAAACATTTCTCCTTATCTCCCCTCTGGTTCTTTTGCCAATTATCTTAAATCTGTGTCCTCTGCTAACTGACCCTCCTGCCAGTGGAAACAGTTTCACCCTATCTATCCTATCAAAACCCCAGATAATTTTGAATACCTCTATTAAATCTCCCCTTAGTCTTCTCTGCTCTAAGGAGAAAAGTCCCAGTTCTCTCGTCTCTCCACATAACTGAATTCCCTCATCCCTGGTGCCATTCTCTCTGTACCCTCTCCAAGGCCTTGACACCCTTCCTAAAGTGTGGTGCCCAGATTTGGACGCAATACTCCAGCTGAGGCCTAACCAGTGATTTATAAAGGTTTACCGTAACTTCCTTGCTTTTGTGCTCTATGCCTCTATTTATAAAATTGAGAGGTCGCACAACACCAGGTTATAGTCCAACAGTTTTATTTGAAATCACAAGCTTTCGGAACTATCGCTCCTTCCTCAGGTGAAGTAAATTGGATACAGAATCGTCAGAGCATATATAGATGGAAAAAAAAGCATGTGTACTTTACAATTGCAGACCAATAAATTAAATCATCCTGACTATCTGCCGAGGTGTGATAAAGTTAATTAAGTCAGCCAGGAAGGTACCACATCAAAAGACATAGCAAGATACAACTGAGACAATGAGGTGAAGTCGCAGGGGTTCTAACGTGTCAAAAGCTGCCGTCTGTATGTAAAACGAAAAGCTTTAAAAAAAAAAAAATTTACTTTTTTACTGGGAAAATTTTTACTTTTTTACTGGGAATCACATCTGTGAACAAGCTAACGACGACGATGGACGTATCGGCACTCTACACCAGTATCCCCCACGATGACGGCATCGCTGCAACAGCCTCAGTACTCAACATCAACAACAGCCAATCTCCAGACGCCATCCTACAACTCATCCGCTTCATCCTTGACCACAATGTCTTCACCTTCGACAACCATTTTTTTACCCAAACACACGGAACAGCCATGGGGACCAAATTCGCACCCCAATACGCCAACATCTTCATGCACAAGTTCGAGCAAGACTTCTTCGCTGCACAGGACCTCCAGCCAACGCTGTACACCAGATACATCGACGACATTTTCTTCCTTTGGACCCATGGCGAAGGATCACTGAAAAGACTACACGATAACATAAACAAGTTCCATCCCACCATCAAACTCACCATGGACTACTCCTCAGAATCGGTCTCATTCCTGGACACACGAATCTCCATCAAAGACGGACACCTCAGCACTTCACTCTACCGCAAGCCCACGGACAACCTCACGATGCTCCACTTCTCCAGCTTCCACCCTAACCATGTTAAAGAAGCCATCCCCTATGGACAAGCCCTGCGAATACACAGGATCTGCTCAGACGAGGAGGAACGCGATGGACACCTACGGACGCTGAAAAACGCCCTCGTAAGAACGGGATATGACGCTCGACTCATCGATCGACAGTTCCGACGGGCCACAGCGAAAAATCGCATAGACCTCCTCAGAAGGCAAACACGGGACACAACCAACAGGGTACCCTACGTCGTCCAGTACTTCCCCGGAGCGGAGAAACTACGACATGTTCTTCGCAGCCTTCAACATGTCATCGATGACGACAAACACCTCGCTAAGGCCATCCCCACGCCTCCACTACTTGCCTTCAAACAGCCGCCTAACCTCAGAAGTACCATCGTTCGCAGCAAATTACCCAGCTTTCAGGATAACAGCGACCACGACACCACACAACCCTGCCATGGCAAACTCTGCAAGACATGCCAGATCATCAACACAGATACCACCATCACACGTGAGGACACTACCCACCAGGTACATGGTACATACTCATGTGACTCGGCCAACGTTGTCTACCTCATACGTTGCAGGAAAGAATGCACCGCGGCATGGTACATCGGCGAGACCATGCAGACACTGAGACAACGTATGAACGAGCACCGCGCAACAATCGCCAGGCAGGATTGTTACCTCCCAGTCGGGGAACACTTCAGCAGTCAAGGACATTCAGCCTCGGATCTGCGGGTAAGCGTTCTCCAAGGCAACCTTAGAAACACACGACAACGCAAAATCATCGAGCAGAAACTGATAGCCAAGTTCTGCACTCATGAAGACGGTCTCAATCGGGATCTTGGGTTTATGTCACGATACATGACGTGATCCGGACTCGAGTCGTCGTTAGCTTGTTCACAGATGTGATTCCCAGTAAAAAAGTAAAAATTTTCCCAGTAAAAAAGTAAATTTTTTTTTTTTAAAGCTTTTCGTTTTACATACAGACGGCAGCTTTTGACACGTTAGAACCCCTGCGACTTCACCTCATTGTCTCAGTTGTATCTTGCTATGTCTTTTGATGTGGTACCTTCCTGGCTGACTTAATTAACTTTATCACACCTCGGCAGATAGTCAGGATGATTTAATTTATTGGTCTGCAATTGTAAAGTACACATGCTTTTTTTTCCATCTATATATGCTCTGACGATTCTGTATCCAATTTACTTCACCTGAGGAAGGAGCGATAGTTCCGAAAGCTTGTGATTTCAAATAAAACTGTTGGACTATAACCTGGTGTTGTGCGACCTCTCAATTTTGTCCACCCCAGTCCAACACCGGCATCTCCGCATCATGACCTCTATTTATAAAGCCAAGGATTCTGTATGCTTTTTTAACAGTCTTATTGACTTGTTCTGCTACATTCAAAGATGTGTGTATTATGTTTACTTTTTGGCATGATAGTTACTTCTAAATGGCCAAAAGAGATACTATCTTCAAAGCCAGCAGATAACTGGTAGGAACTATTTGACTAGGCAGAGCTGTTCTTTTGTATGTGAGATCTTCACAGGCAGTTTACCTCACCTCTGATGCAATTAAGCCATTGCACGATAGGGTAGAGGTTTAAGATTGTGACCTGGAGTTTCCGCTAGGTTGCATTAGTTTTTTCAGAACAATTTGCCCAAAATTGGCCAAACCAGTGCAAAAGATTGAGGAATTTCAAGTGCAAGTTATTTAAATGGAGAGACTACAGAATGCTGCGGCACAGAGGGATCTGGGGGTCCTCCTACATGAAACACAAGAAGTTAGCATGCAGGTACAGCAAGTAATTAGGAAGGCAAATGGAATGTTGGCCTTTATTGCAAGGGGGATGGAGTATAAAAGTAAGGAAGTTTTGCTACAACTGTACAGGGCACTAGTGAGACCAAACCTGGAGTACTGCGTGCAGTTTTGGTCTCCTTATTTAAGGAGGAATATACTTGCATTGGAGGCAGTTCAGAGAAGCGTTGGAGGCAGTTCAGAAAAGGTTCACTAGGTTAATTCCTGAGATGAAGGGGTTGTCTTATGAAGAAAGGTTGAGCAGGTTGGGCCTATACTCATTGGGGTTTAGAAGAATGAGAGGTGATCTTATTGAAACATATAAGATTCTGAGGGGGCTTGACAGGTTAGATGCAGGGAGGATGTTTCCCCTCGTGGGGGAATCTAGAACTAGGGGGCACAGATTCAGGATAAGGGGTCACCCATTTAAAACGGAGATGAGGAGTTATTTCTTCTCTGAGGGTCGCGAATCTTCGGAATTCTCTACCCCAGAGAGCTGTGGAGGCGGAGTCATTGAACATATTCAAGGTGGAGATAGACATATATTTGAGCTACAGGGGAGTCAAGGGTTATGGGGAGCAGGTGGGAAAATGGCGTTGAGGCCAAGATCAGATCAGCCATGATCTTATTGAATGGCGGGGCAGGCTTGAGGGGCCGAATGGCCTACTCTTGCTCCTATTTCTCATGTTCTTCTTATGTTCTTATGTAAGTTACGTCCAGATGTAAATTGGGTTTCCACATCTTTTGTGCTGGTTTAAAACTCATCCTGCTTGAAGTAGGCCCTGCCCACAAAACTGGCCACGACTCATTTGGTGGGGGAAGGCATGCCTGTGATCAAGGGAGGGGGAAAGCCCAATGTATGGGAACCCAAGGTATCCTTATGGGGTCAGGATTTAACAAAAATCGATACATCTCAGATTTAAAATTTAAAATTGACCTTGCATCAATTGCTGTTTGTGGAAGAGGGTTCCAAACTTCTACCACCCTTTATGTGTAGGAGTGTTTCCTAACTTCACTCCTGAAAGGCCTGGCTCTAGTTTTTGGACTATGCCCCCTAGTCCTAGAATCCCCAACTAGCAGAAATAGTTTCTCTGGATTTACCCTATCAGTTCCCCTTAATATCTTAAACTTCGATCAAATCATCCGTCAACCTTCTAAATTACACGGAATACAACACTAGTTTGTTTAATCTCTCCTCTTAATTTAACCCTTGGAGTCCAGGTATCATTCTGGTAAATCTACGCAGCACTCCCTCCAAGGCCAATATATTCTTCCTAAGGTGTGGTGCCCAGAACTGCTCACAGTACTCCAGGTGTGGTCTAACCAGGGCTTTGTATAGCTTCAGCATAACTTCTACCCCCCTTGTATTCTAGCCCTCTAGATATAAAGGCCAGCATTCCATTAGCCTTTTTGATTATTTTCTGTACCTATCCATGACTATTTAATGATCTATGTTGTAAAGTTTCGCAATTATCGCGATTCAAAATAACGAAAGAGAAGCAGAATCGTTTGATCAGTTTATTTAAACGAAATGCTGTCATGATTCTCTCACTGCTAACTTACCTGAGGAAGGAGCGACAGCTCCGAAAGCTTGTAAAATTAAATAAATCTGTTGGACTATAACCTGGTGTTGTGCGACTTCTCATTTTTGTCCACCCCAGTCCAACGCCGGCATCTCCACATCATGATTAAAAAGGACACAGAAGCCTGTAAAATGGCCGCCGTGCATCGTGGCAGAAGCTTCCAGAAACACAGTGGGCAGACAAAATGGCGTTGAATAAACATTTTAATATAAGACTGGATCATACTCGATAAACACTGATAAAGACAGGATGCAACCTGTTTACATTTGTGACAATAGCAAAGATATTAGTGCTGGAATCGTTTTCCATGCACAAGTAAGGACCATTGTACTGGGCAATCGAAGGCCCATCCAGACACATCAATACACAAATACCCCCACGGCTCTACAATGAGAGAGACATTGACGGGTGATTAAGCAAGCATTCGAGGGCCCCCAAAACCAGTCAGGGAGACGATTCATATAATCCTGGCTGGGTCAACAATGGGGAAAACATTTAATGGGTAGTTGGCCAGTTTCAGGTGCTACCGAAACCCGTTAAAGGAAAGAATCGCCCCATGCTGGGAGTTTTGAGCGCCAATATTATACAAAGGAAAAACATTAAGATTTGAGCGGGAGATAAGGGAACACAGCACTATAACTATAGTGAACAAATGTCCATCGGTCTCTTATTCGCTCGAATCGGCTTATTCTCTTATCTTGCTGCTGACTGCTGAACTCTTATTCTCTCGGCGAACCCTTGCTGAAGCTCTTCCTTAGGGCTGGACATTGTTGACTCTTGACTTTTAGCCGTACTGGTCGGTTATTCGAATGTTGGGTGGAGCTCAATCGGAACGAGCCGCCTCGACAAGGGCAAGTGACCGGGTGCACCATCCCGAGAGTCGGTAAACGGTGTCTGGACCCGAAGGCCCGAAAAGACAAGACGAAATGACAAGAAAAGAAGAAGAATCCACGTGCCGCCACGGTCAGTAAACCCCGACTGCACCTGAAAATACGATAAAAGACTCTTCATTGAATTCTACCGACAACTGGTATCGGTACAGGAAGACTCTTCTTTAAGTTCTACAACCGTGCCTGAGTTCTGTCGAGTTCTTCATGACAACGGGGAGCCTGGCCTGCTTGTCGCAGCAGTGAAGATAAACAAGTGGGGTGCAGAACCCCTCCAAACACGTGACAGTCAGGCGCTGCAGCGAAACGAGCCGAGTGCCTCACTTTAAAATTCTCCGAAGTATCACGAGTGGTGAGCATGTTTCCCGATCCTACAAATCTAGATGTAGTGTAGGTATTGATAGGGGAGGGTGGTTTTATTAAGGATAAAGTATAATGTGTTCCCCTTTTTACGATGTGCCGTGCGTTCTTCATTACCATAGACCAAGCTTTGTGAATGTATGTATACTTGTACTCTCGTTAATTTGCACCTATGACATGTACTTCATGATTTTGGACGCTATGCAATAAAGATTTCCGTTTCGTACTATTCAACCGGGTCTATTTGAGTTTTTCTCTGCATTACTGCTCTCGCACCTAAGTCCAGTGTTAGAACCGTAAGGGCGAGTGGGTCGAACCACTCACAGGTGCTTATTGCAACAAGGCTGGCCGAAGACCAGAGCAAGCAATAGTATTAGGCAACAAAGGCCTAACCCCGCACCAGCACCGTCTGTGATACAAGCACGACAAAACCCCTTACAATGTACCTAGTACCCCAAGTCCATTAGCCTTTTTAAAGTGGAAGAAACATTCCAAGGTGCTTCACATGGAAGTAATCCAAAAAATGGATGTGCTTTATCTTTTGCATACAGAGCTCCCACTTATCTTGTCTGATAAGTGTGTTCCATTTCAATTTCATTATATTACCTTAGTCTGCTATGCAGCCATTTTCATCAAAATGAACTGAAGTGGAAATCTGATTGAGACAAAGCATGACAAGGAAGAGTAAAACTCTGAAATGTGTGATTTTTCTCTCCTTAAGTGCACAAGCACGGATTAAACTGGGGTCGTGAGCCAGGGGAAAACAGCGTGAAGTTGCGAAAGGAACGGATCCTAAATGACGTTCCTTCCTTACAGCGTCATTCGTGCAGCAGCGGTTTGAGCTTCTTTTTGTTTGATTGGACAATACGTTTTTTGTATTAGTGGTAGCCTAAAAGGGACACTTGTTGTGTTGATTCTTGTTTGGTGACCCTCGGGCAACCCAGAGTCACCCTTATTCGTCCATCAAAATAGGCCCAACTTCCTTGGCTCGTGGACTTGCTTCATCTGCCTGCCAAAAAGGAGGCTTCATCCAGCAGCCCAATTAGCACCTAATAAAATTCAACCAGCTGAGACATGCAATGAGTAGTGGCCAACCCTCAATTCTAACTCATTGCTTCGATATTGGCAGACAAGTGATCAACCAATCCAAATATTTAATTATTAAAATTTTCACCAATTTACTTGTTTGTACTGGAGACTTGAAATGAAAATTGTTAAATTATATGACAATAGCTTAGAGTTATGTTCATCTTATGCCATCCTTGCTAAAAGTTTAAATATCAGTGAAAGTAAATCAACTCTAAGCACCTCATTTTTAAGTAAAATTTTATATTGTTGCTCTTTTTCTTTCTTGCCACTCTCTGTATTTCCAGCCATGGTATAATGATTTTGCAACACTTGGAAAGATGCAAGAAAATTGTGTGCAAGTGATGCAAATCTTCTGTTTCCAAAACAGTAATTATGGTGTATTAAAAAGCAGCCAGCAGTTGTGTGAACTGTGGTCTTATAGTCAGATTCCACATTTAGATAGATTCCACATTAACAGTATTTTTATTGCTTTCTCTGAGCACAAAGATGCTTAGTGGGACCACAAATTATAACACATCTTCTTTCAAGACATCCTGCCATTCGTTATTTTCAGTTCATTCCTCTGTCACACTCTACGGAAGCACCTGACAGGTTACTAGTTGCAATTGAGTGCAAATGACATAGATCATCAGTCTGTGCTAATACACTGCCTATTTCTGTCTGTGGAGAAAAGTAAAATTCTACCAGCTAAAACAGAGAACATTGCTACTCCTGATATTTAACTTTGTTCTCTCTTGCAGCAATGATTGTATATCAACAAACAACAGTCCTTCAGGAGACAGCAACAGTAATCGCCAGACTCACTCAAAGTGGCAGAAAAGGTGTAAATTATATCACAACATCATCAAAGTGCCAATTTTAATGAAATGGTAGGGCATGTACTAGATTGCAAGTATTGTCGGTTCTTTATTTAGACTTCAACCACCTTTGAACACTGAAATGCTCGGGTAAGCCATTGTGTCTTATTTTCATCGACAAATCCAAGAAAAAACACTTTGGAGAAGGGAACCACAACGATTGTGAAGCAAAGCCTTGAAAATGTGTAAACAATATTTGCCTGGTTTTTGTCATATAACCTGAGGGTGCAAGTTTAAAATTAACAAGGCTTAAGCAAGAACAGTGATTAGAAGTTTATTTTCCCACATAAGAATTAGGAGCAGGAGTAGGCCATACAGCCCCTCGAGCCTGCTCCGCCATTCAATAAGATCATGGCTGATCTTCGCTCTCAACTCCACTTGTCCAAAAATCTACCTATCTCAGCCTTGAATATACTCAACAATTCATCATCCATAGCCCTTTGGGGTAGAGAATTCCAAAGATTCACAATCCTCTGAGTGAAGAAATTCCTCCTCATCTCAGTCTTAAATGACTGACCCCTTATCCTGAGACTATTCCCCCTAGTTCTAGACTCTCCAGCTATGGGAAAAAACCTCTCAGCATCAACCCTGTCAATCCCCCTCAGAATCTTATATGTTTCAATGAGATCACCTCATTCTTCTAAACTCCAGAGAGTATAGGCCCAATCTACTCAATCTCTCCTCAGAGGACAACTCTCTCATCCCAGGAATCAATCTAGTGAATCTTCGTTGCACTGCCTCGAAGGCAAGTATATCCTTCCTCAGATAAGGAGACCAAAACTCTGCACAGTACTCCAGGTGTGATCTCACCAAAGCCCTGTACAATTGTAGCAAGGCTTCCTTACTGTTGTACTCCAACCTCCTTGCAATAAAGGCCAACATGCCATTTGCCTTCCTAATTGCTTGCTGTACTTGCATGCTGACTCTGTGTTTCCTGTACAAGGACACCTAAATCTTTCCGAACACCAACATTTAATAGTTTCTCATCATTTAAAAAATATTCAGTTTTTCTATTCTTCCTACCAAAGTGAATAACCTCACATTTCCCCACATTATACTCCACCTGCTACCTTATTGCCCACTCACTTAATCTATCTATATCCCTTTGCAAGCTCTGTGTGTCCTCCTCACAGCTTACTTTCCCACCTAGCTTTGTATCATCAGCAAACTTGGATATATTATATTCGGTCCCTTTATCTAAGTCATTAATATAGATTCTAAATAGCTGAGGCCCAAGCACTGATCCTTGCGGCACCCCACTAGTTACAGTCTGCCAACCTGAAAATTACCCATTTATCCCTACTCTCTGTTCTGTCCATTAACCAATCCTCTATCCATGCTAATATATCACCCCCAACCCCATGAGCCCTTATCTTGCATAACAACCTTTTATGTGGCACTTTATCGAATGCCTTTTGAAAATCTCGACAGGCTCAGTGAGTGAGCGAGAACATGGCAGATGGATTATAATGTGGATAAATGTGAAGTTATCCACTTTGGTAGAAAAAACAGAAAGGAAGAGTATTTCCTAAATGGTGAAAGATTGGGGAATGCAGATGCTCAAAGGGACCTGGGTGTCCTTGTACATGAGTCACTGAAAGTGAATGTGCAGGTGCAGCAAGTCATTAGGAAGGCAAAAGGTATGCTGGCCTTCATTACAAGAGGATTTGAGTACAGGAGTAAAGAAGTCTTACTCCAATTATATAGGGCCTTGGTGAGACCACACTTGGAGTACTGTGTACAATTTTGGTCTCCTTACCTAAGGAAGGATATACTTGCCATAGAGGGAGTGCAACGAAGGTTCATGAGATTGATTCCTGGGATGGCGGGACTGTCGTATGAGAAGAGATTGAGTAAACTAGGCCTGTATTCTCTTGAATTCAGAAGAATGAGAGGGGATCTCATTGAAGCATACAAAATTATTACAGGGCTTGATAGTGTGGATGCTGGGAGAATGTATCCCTTGGCTGGGGAGCCTAGGGGCCTCAGGATAACGGGTAGGCCATTCAGGACTGAGATGAGAAGAAATTTCTTCACACAGAGGGTGGTGAATCTTTGGAATTCTCTACCCCAGAGGGCTGTGGAGGCTCAGTCATTGGGTATATTCAAAACAGAAGTCGATAGATTTCTGACTAGTAAGGGCATCAATGGATATGGCGATAAGGCTGGTGAATGGAATTGAGGCAGAAGATCAGCCATGATCTCATTGAATGGCAGAGCAGGCTCGAAGGGCCGAATGGCCTACTCCTGCTCCTATTTCTTATGTTCTTATGCTACATCTACTGGTTCCCCTTTATCTACCCTGCTAGTTACATCCTCTAATAATGTGTTAAACACAATTTCTCTTTCATAAAAACATGTTGACTCTGCCTAATCATGCTATGATTTTCTAAGTTCCCTGTAACCACTTCCTTAACAATGGATTCCAGCATTTTCCTGACGGCTGAAGTCAGGCTAACTGGCCTGTGGTCCCTTGTTTTCTCTCAGGCTCTCAGCAAAAGCAGCTACTAAGTTATTCAAAAAGGTCATTGTGTCATTGTTTTCCTCTAGGTGATCTACTATTTTTCTGTTACATAGTTTACAGGTTATTCAACCCATTAACTTCATATCTGCTCTGAGAGTACAGACTGTTTCTTTTTAATCCCTTTGTTCCAACCCTACTAAGGGGCTTGCTTACCTCTCCGTTTTCAGTTGAGGTGAAGGTTGTATCTGTCATGTTAGCCTGTCTTATCTCTTTACAACTGCTGTGTATTTCCAGCATTTTTTGTTTTTGTTTCAGAATTTCACAATTTGCAGTCATTTTACTTTTACTTAGTCTATGCTCCCTTGTTACCAATTCTCTAAACAGTGAAAACCATCTTTCTTCATTTATCCTTTCAAAACTTTATGTAATTTTGAAACCTTTATTAGATTCTCACTTTAACCTTCTTCGCCCTCAGTTTTTCAAGCCTTTCTTTATGACCAAAACCTATCATTCCTGTTCTCATTCCGGTGAATCTTTTTCCACGGCTCCGATATTATGGGCGGTGGGAAATAACAGTGAACTAACAGCGTTCGCCGTTATTACCCCTTTGAAACTGACCGCAACTTCAAGATGTACCGCGTGCGCATCTAAACGCAGAAGTCTTGAAGTTACAGTCAGTCACTCACTGCTCTGTCCGACACTGGCTGCGCTGTGTCCCACCCCACCCCCATAGCTGGCAACCAGTGAAAACTTGGGCTTTTCCACGGTAATATCACTGTTAAATACCCCATTAAATGTTATGCCTTGTTGAATTAGGTGTAACTGGGGTTTTAACAGTGTGTTGACTGCTGAACCAATGCTATGGCCCTGAAAAACTAATTATAATTTTTTTGGAGTGTCAAATTTCTCCATTATGATAAAAAATTACAATCTTTAAGAAACTTTAAAAAAAAGTTTGTTCATGATGTTTGAGGTTCCACCTTATCCCCATGCGAAAGCCCCAATCTTTATTTCACTCTCCCTGTAACATTTTTTTAAAGTCCAGATAAAAGCAGCTTCTTATTTCCTGGTTCCCGGTCTGTGAGAATTCTGCAATGCGATTAGCTGCTTAGACAGCTTGCTGACGTCACAGCAACATCGCACTCGGGAATCCCCACTACAGAGCCCTAAAATCAATTATGCACCGAAAAAGGCAAACTTTTCGACTCAGAGATCGCAGGATCTCTGTGGGCAGCTTTCTTCGGAGCCAGCGGTGAATGCCTTTGCTTTGCTGCTGACTGCAAATTCCAAGCCTGTACCTATAATGGGTGCCCAGAATTGAATACAATACCCTAACTGAGGTCTAACTAATGTCTTGTACAAATTCAACATCACTTCCTTATAATGACTCCAATACCCCGATATATAAACCCAGAATTCCATTTGCTGTCTCATGGTCTTTTCTACGTGGATTGCATGCCCTCCCCCACTCACCCGCACCACAAGGATCTATGGGGCTGGTTATTATCTTGCTAACTTAAACACAGGGCAGTAACGGAACCAAAAGTCACAAAAAGAAACAAACCGCTGGCTTAATGCTGGAGGTCCACCCGTTCTAATTTTAGGGTGAACTCGAATTTAGGCGGTCAAAGCTCCCACTGGAAACAAACAGTGGGCCTCGTTAACTTGTGCAAATAAGGATCAAATTATGCAGTTAAGACCCCAATGCCATTTTTGTCTCTACCCGTGTCACTACTGCTAGTTCTACAACATGCCCAGAAAGAATAAGCAGTACAAGCTGGGAGGTAGGCATTTCAAGGGATCCTCACCTGCTCTCAGCTAAAACTCTGCAAAGGTTTGAGAGCCATTTTGCTTGTATTCTGTAGTGTTTATTGTTAATTCGACAATCTTAAAGTGCTTGTATTGGTGGTACAATGTTCTGAACTCTTGAGGGCTTCTGGCAACGTAATTTTTTTTTGTTAATGGGGATTCTTCTGGCAAGTCCACTCTGCTCAGAAGAAAAGGAGGAGGAGTAGCAACAGGAGGAAGGAGCAAACACAGCTACAGGGAAACCAAATGGACAGAGATGTGCTTGCAGGAATCCTTATCATCCCAAAAAGGTGGTGCAGTTTTCTGAGAAGCAGTTCACAAGGAGGCTGCACTTCATTTTTTTTTATTAGTTCTGGGATGTGGGCGTCGCTGGTAAGGCCAGCATTTATTGCCAAGCTATTTTTGTTTGAGAGACTGCCACCTGCATCAAGACTTCCAACTAACTGTCGCAGCTAGCACAGCATTGCCAGGAAAGAAACAGCAAGTGTGGCCAAGAGGGGGTAGTAGTTGTGAGATGAAGAAGCAGGTGTTGAGTGAGTGATTGCAAGTAGTAGGAGGTGTAATGAAATATCCCATTGTGGTTGCAGGAGAGGCATGGGTGGAAAGGATTAGTAGTGCTAGGGATAAAGTATGGTGGTGCAGGGCTGCATAGAGAGTAATAGAGATGTAAAGGGGAAGCTTACCTTGGCAGTCCTAGTGAGGTTTTAAATTTCTCCTACAGTGCTGGCAGGTCCTTGGAACAATGCTGCTGGCATTTACTTGCTCAGCCACCCTTCTCCGTTGCTGCTGGATAATTTGACGAGGCACCCATCGTCCATCGGAGGGAGAGAAGACCTTCCTATCCTTCACTTGCTCCATGAGCATCTCCATAGTTGCATTGGAGAATCGAGGGGGCTCTGGATGATATCATGCTGACTGCTCCACTGTGGGGCCAGGAGCAGCAGGAGTGCCCCACAAAAATAATCTGGGCCACTGCCACCTGGGGCTCCCCCGCCCCCTCCTCAATCGTGACCCTCCTCCCAGCAGAGCCTTCTTTAAAGATTGCAAAATATATTTCTGTATTGCAGAACAATCCTGTAGTATGTTATAGCTTTCACATATACTAGTATAAATACTGTTACGATAGTTCTAGTCATCCCAAGACATTAGAGAAGTAATTGTAAGAGACAGATAACATAATTTGCTTTTAATCACCCAATGCCCTTGACAATGATCTTCTGGTAAGGTTTTGACTTTTAATGATTAATAAGATGAATATAACTGCCTGCTTCTGAGAAGATGTATTATCGTGTTCTTTGATTTAGGCTCATTTGTCAACCAAATTATGGCATGTCATTTTGAACATCTGGTGGACCTGCACTAACTTCATGCAGTCATAATTCATATCTTGAATACAGTGCTGGGCCTAATTTTAGGTTAATAATTTAGCTTCTTGTATGACATTTAAGCTTAACCCCTCTTTTTTTTAAAAAAAGGCTCTTCAGATTATACTTTGTTTTTAAACAAAATCTATGTGGTTTCCTGAAAGGTGTACGTACATTTTTTTTTGTTTCATAAAATGTGACAAACATTTATTACTCCTTGTGCGAATTAGCAGGGGAGCTTCCGACAGCTTCACAACTCTAATTATAATTCATTTCAAGATCTAATGGAGATACTCTGATTGCTGGAGCAGGGAGGCTTAAAACAGACACAATTTGTCGGGGTCAAAGAGCAGGCATGTGGGGAGGGGGAAAGAAAGTCGGAATCCAGCTATTCAGCCATTTTCAGCACTACGTCTGAAATAATCTGATGGATCAGAAACATTTCTTTCATATTGAATATGATTTGGAGGTAATAGCTTTGTTTCTGTTTGAAATGCTCATGCTGGTATTATGATAGTTTTCAGTCACTCTTATCATGAGGATGCTCCTGCGATCGATTCGTACTGTGGTCTCATGCTTTTTATTGCTCAATACAGGGCTAGTACCAGCATCAGAAGACCAGGAGGAATACTGGTTTGGTCACTTACTTGCTCACAGAACATGACACAAGGTAAATGATACAATGGGTGAAAGATGGACAGAGGGAGGGGCAGGGACTCACATGTACATATTTTAGCCTGACATAGTTTGGTTAATCCATAACAGGGATGCTAACTACAGTTGTTTGTAATTTGTAGCTATCTCTAATCTCTCTGCTTGAATGTTGCATTTGCCTTTGTGACAGTGCTTTCCCCTATACCCAGGTTGGTATTTGTATTTGTTGGGTCCCACACATGTTCCACCATTTTTGCATTTTATCTTGCATCCATCTGGTGCAATAAAACATGGGGGGAAATGCATATATTAGCTGACAGAACTCATCGTCTAGAGAAAAAGCTAGTATCACACGATATTGGGATAACAGTAGGAAATGGCATGGATAGTTGTTTTTTTGTTTATTTTTGAAGTCTAAATAGTGCTGTCTTTATAAACATCCAGTATAAAGGCACCTCAACAAAATAAAAGAAGTTTGTTTTGAAATTCTGCTTCAAAGGGGCAGCCTAGTGGCACAGCAACTTGGTGTACCAATGCAAACTGATGAAAGTTGGGTTTGCACCCATGATAGTCTGCATGGTGAATTTCCAATCTTAACCAGGCTGCTAAGGGAGGTGTCAAACTTTCTGCTGTCCAATTGCTTGACATCCTGAACCAATCTTATTCCTACCAACCAGTTGCAGAGCGTCACTGGCAGATGACTGAGCACAACCTGAGCAATGCCAATGGCTGAAAACTTATTGCAAAGTATCTTCAGCACTCTGATTCCATCCACTTTTTTGCATTCTTACCATAGTAATGAGGCAGAAATATACCAGCAATAATTTTACTTTACTGAATTAAAATGGAAACCTAAGCAGTGTATGATACATTATGTTAATGTACCAGTACATATTAAAAATGACTTCTAAAGCATTCCACATTTTGTAACCTATATAGCTTTTAAAAGATAGAGGGGGAAAATTTGGTTGCTTTGCGCTTCCCATTAGCGCCCCGAGGGAGGCACCTAGCAAGGCACCTAGCGCCCGGGCGTGGCACCGCTAACGCCTCCCACGAAATTCAGCGGGAGATTAGCAGCGGTGGTAGCCGGTAGCGCCTGTTGCACTTTGCCGCCGGCAATGACATCATTGCTGTGTGCAGCGCCCCGCTCGCGCCCTGGCCACAAACTTGGCTCGCGCCCCCTGACCTACCACCAGACACTATGTCCGACAGGGTCAGGTGGCATGTTTGCGGCTGGGGTGGTGTAAATTAAAGGGCAGGTGCCGGCCGGCCACTTTTTTTTGGCCACCTGCCAGCACCCGCCCCCTCTCGACTCCTCCTGCGGGGTGCTGGCCGCGATCGGTCAGCCCGGCACTCCTCTTGAGTGCTGGGCTCTTTTGCTGGCACTCCACTCCCCGGTGGCCCAGCAGGGCCCCGGTGCGCACTGCGCTAGGCCCCTCCCCTTTAATCAGGGGAGGGAGGCCTGCAATACCGTGGCGCTGCTGCACGTAGCGCCGTGATATTGAATGGTAGCGCCCCAAGAGGGAGGGGGAGCGCTTCCAGTAGCATCCCTCCTCCTGCTTGGGGTGCTACCATTCAATTTCAGGTGTGGGGACGCTAACCTTTTCGGGGTGCTGGTGAAGTTAGCACCCCAAAGGGGGCGCGACCCAATTTTTCCCCTATAATCTAAATGTTTCACAATTGATAAATTTTTTAAAATTCATTCTTGGGATATGGACATCTCTAGCAAGGCCAGCATTTATTACCCATCCCTAGTTGCCCTTGAGAAGGCCCTGAGGAACTCCTGCAGCAAAGTCCTGGGGCTGAGATGATTGGCTTCCAACAACCATCTTCCTTTGTGCGAGATATGATCAACAGGGCTCAAGCATAAGAAAAGCCACTAGGGTGAGATACTGGTAGGTAATTGACACCCATGGAGCCATATCCCAGTACTGTCTTGATGTCTCAAGGAGGGGAGAAAAAGCTTAATTACTGTTAACTTAATGGGTGCTTCCAAACCACTATAATAACTCTAAAATATACTCACATGTTTGACAGTAAGGTCCATGTGTACCTGCTTTCAATTTGCAGGTTAAAGGAACCACACAGATACTGTTTTCTGTCCATTAACCAATCCTCAATCCATGCTAATATATTACCCCCAATCCCATGAGCCCTAATTTTATGTAATAACCTCTTGTGTAGCACCTTATCGAGTACTTTTTGAAAATCCAAAACACCACATCCACTGCTTCCTCCTTATCTGCCCTGCTAGTTACAACCGCAAAAAACTTTTAACAGATTTGTCAAACACAATTTCCCTTTCATAAATCTGTGTTAACTTTGCCCAATCACATTATGATCTTCTAAGTGCCCTGTTACCACATCCCTAATAATAGATTCTAGCATTTCTCTAATACTGATGTCAGACTAACTGGTCTTTGGTTCCCTGTTTTCTCTCTCCCTCCTTTCATGAATAGCGGGGTTATATTTGCTACCTTCTAATCCTTGGGGACTGTTCTAGAATCTAGGGAATTCTGGAAGACCAAAACCAATGCTATCTCTGTAGCTACCTCTTTTAAAATCCTAGGATGTAGGCCAACAGGTCCAGGAGATTTGTTGACTTCTAGTCCCAGTAATTTCTCCAGTACTATTTCTTTACTAACAGTAGTTTCTTTAAGTTCCTCATTCTCGCTATACCCTTGGTTACGCTCTATTTCCGGAATGTTATTTGTGTCTTCTACCGTGAAGGCAGATACCAAGTATTCATTTAATGTCTCTGCCATATCTTATTCCCCATTATAATTTCTCCTGTCTCTGCCTCTAAGGGACCCACATTTAATTTTGCTAATCTCTTCCTTTTTACATATCTATAGAAGCTTTTATAATCTGTTTTTAAGTCTCTTGCTAGTTTACTCTTATATTCTCTTTTCTCTTTCTTTATCAATTTATTGGTCATCCTTTGCTGAATTCTATAATCCTCCCAATCCTCAGGCTCACTACTCTTTTTGGCAACATTATAAGCCTCTTCTTTTAATCTAACACTATCTTTAATTTCTCTTGTTAGCCACAGTTAGACTACTAATCCTGTGGGGTTTTTATTCCTTAGAGAATTGTATATTTGTTGTGAATTGTGAGTTAATTCTTTAAATGTCACATTTAGCTGTAAAATAAGTGGTACATTTTTAGAATTAGTAAAGCAAGCACGGAAATAACAGACAAAAACTCTTACTGCCTTTATTGTAAAAGGTGCATACATTTTTCGCACGGTCTATCATGACCACCATAAGGGCCTGTGCAATTCTCTGAACATACAGCTTTGTTTCATGCAGAGGTAATGGTTATTACATGCCTATCAGGTAATAAACTGTTACATGGAGTAATATCACACATTAGTCTAAAGTTAGTGCATGATCACCAGGTGTAAAAATTCAGTAAAAATTGACCTGTGCTCTTTTCAGCAGCTGGCACTCTGCACATTTGATTTCCTGGACTTTTCTGCTGCCAGGACTCTGCTGCTCTGCTGGATTACACTGCACAGCTCTGCTGCCACAACTCTGCTCTGTCATTCAGTCTCTTCTAGTTTAAGGTAACCTGTTCCAGCCTACAGTGCCCGTCCACAACCTGCTGCTGTTACCTGTTACCTGCCCAACTTGGCTCCCCTTGCATGCTGCCCCTTAGCAACATCATCTGAAGGCATGGGGTCAGTTTCCAAAGCTATACTTATGACATTCAGCTGTAGCTCTCTACCTCAGTTCCTGGCCCCATCACTGCATCTGTGTTGTCAGATTGCTTATCCGACATCCAGTCTTGGATGAACCGGAATTTCCACCAGTTAAATATTGGTAAGACTGAACCCTTTGTCTTCGGTCTCTGACTCAAATACCATACCCTCGCCACCATCTCAGGATCAACCAGTCTGATCTATTTGACCCTGAGATGAGCTTCGGACACCATGTCCTCTCCATCACAAAAACTACCTACTTCCACCTCTGTACCATCATCTGTCTCCACCCTTGTCTCAGGCCAAAAACCTCATCAATGCCTGTACCTCCAGACTCGACTTCTCAATGTTTTCCTGACCAGTCTCTCATCCTCCATTCTCCATATATTTCAGCTCATCCAAAACTCTGCTGCCTGTATCCTATCCCACACCAAATCACCCTCATCCATCACTTCTGTCCTCGTCAACCTACGTTGGCTCCCACTCCTCCAACATGTCAAATTTAATATTCTCATCCTCATGTTCGATTCCCTTCATGAATTTGCCCCTCCCTGTTGCTGTAACCTTCTACAACCCTACAACCTTGCAAGAATTCTGCATTCCTCCAGCTTTGGCCTTGTGCATCTCCCTTCCTTGTGCCCTACCACTGCCTTTAGCTGTCTAGACCCCATGCTCTGGAATTCCCTTAGTAAACCTTTCTGCCTCTCCATCTCCTTCTCCTTTAGGACCCTCCTTAAAACTCACCTCAGCCCTGTTAATATCTCCTTCTTTGGCTCGGTATCCATCCTTTTCTGATTACACCTCTGAAGTGCCTTTATGTCAAAGGCACTACATAAATGCAAATTGTTATTGCACTTATTAGAATGACCTCCCAATAATATTTCCCCAAAAACTAATTTTATTTTTGATGCTGGAACATTTAAGGAACGTGTGATTACAATGTAATTGATTTTAGTTCCAAACTATATTCTGGTGTTAGGCTGGTTCTATCTTTTTAATTAAAAAAAAAATTATTGGAAACCCTGATAGTTCTTTGTAGTAATACAAACAAATTATTAATATATGTATCTACTGAACTCTGGGAGAGCTTGGAGGCTGCAACAAAATGGAAAATGTGTTCATATGGCTATGATAAATTGACCCTTAGTGTTAGGGGGGGATTAAATATGTGGGGTTATGGGGATAGGATGGGATATGTTAGGGGGAATTAAATACGTGGGGTTACGGGGGTAGGGTGGGATATGTGTACTGTGGGGATTAAAGCAGGGACAGGGTACTGGATTTGGATGATCAGCCATGATCGTATTGAATGGTGGAGCAGGCTCGATGGGCCGAATGGCCTACTCCTGCTCCTAGATTCTATGTTTCTATGTTTCTATGTTTCATATCATCAAAAGTTGTCTGGCAGTATGTTCAAGGGTCAAACTCGCACTCAGGGATGCTAATGATTTTATCAACAGCTCAAGCTCCAACCACACTGTTAACAGCATCCAAACCTCTCAAGTGTGTTAGTTTTAGTCGGCAGTTGTTCTTGATACACTCAGAAAGCTGACATTCAAAAAGAAAATGCTTTGTTGACTTTTTAATTGCAATGTGTCCCAGCAATCCATGACTTTTAATTGGGTTAAACTAATTCAACTTGTTCAATGCAAAAACACTTGTGCTTCAGAGCATTAAAATTCCATGTACATTAGTCTGATAGCCATCGACCAGCAGATGCAGAAACAAGTATTGCTTTCAGCTGCAGACTTGGAGAAAGGTCACAACACAAAATTCTTTATTCTTGAGCCTACAGCAGTGAAAGACGATTGGACTTGTCTACCATTTGTTTGAACAAAGTTCAGCTATAATTTTAATCATCTACTAAATCTTGCATTTTTATGTCAATCTTGATGTTAGGTCTTGATGGAGAAAAAGGTAACATAACTCAAATTATACATAAACAAAATGATTTCACATTCTGAATTAGTTACTGGCTTGAAAGTACATATATTGGGAATTTTATGTTAAGAGAACAAAAAAGAACATGTAAGTAAGGGCAGGAGTAGGCCATACGGCCCCTCGAGCCTGCTCTGCCATTCAATAAGATCATGGCTGATCATCGACCTCAACTCCACTTTTCCACCCGATCTCCATATCCCTTGATTCCCCGAGAGTCCAAAAATCTATCTCAGTCTTGAATATACTCAAAGACTCTGCATTTACAGCCCTCTGGGGCAGAGAATTCCAAAGAGTCACAACCCTCTGAGTGAAGAAATTCCTCCTCATCTCAGTCTTAAATGGTTGACCCCTTATCCTGAGACTATGCCCCCTAGTTCTAGACACTCCAGCCAGGGGAAACAACCTCTCAGCATCTACCCTGTCAATCCCCCTCAGAATCTTGTATGTTTCAATGAGATCACCTCTCATTCTTCTAAACTCCAGAGAGTATAGGCCCATTCTACACAATCTCTCATCATAGGACAGCCCTCTCATCCCAGGAATCTATCTAGTGAACCTTCCTTGCACCGCCTCCAAGGCAAGTATATCCTTCCTTCGATAAGGAGACCAAAGCTGCGCACAGTACTCCAGGTGTGGTCTCACCAAGGCCCTGTACAATTGTAGCAAAACTTCCTTACTCTATACTCCAACACCCTTGCAATAAAGGCCAACATGCCATTTGCCTTCCTTATTGCTTGCTGTACCTGCATGCTAGCTTTCTGTGTTTCTTGCACAAGGACACCCAAATCTCTCTGAACACCAACATTTGATAGTTTCTCACCATTTAAAAAAATATTCTGTTTTTCTATTCTTCCTACCAAAGTGAATAACCTCACATTTCCCTACATTATACTCCATCTGCCACCTTACTGCCCACTCACTTAGTCTATCTATATCCCTTTGCAGACTCTTTGTGTTCTCCTCACAGCTTACTGTCCCACCTAGCTTTGTATCATCAGCAAACTTGAATAAATTACACTCGGTCCCTTCATTTAGGCCATCAATATAGATTGTAAATAGCTGAGGCCCCAACACTGATCCTTACAGCACCCCACTAGTTGAAGCCTGCCAACCTGAAAAAGATCCGTTTATCCCAACTCTCGGTTTTCTGTCCGTTAACCAATCCTCTATCCATGCTACTATATTATCCACAACCCCATGAGCCCTAATCTTGTGTAATAACCTTTTATGTGGCACCTTATCGAATGCCTTTTGGAAATCCAAATATACTACATCCACTGGTTCCTCTTTATCTACCCTGCTAGTTACATCCTCAAAAAACTCTAATAAATTTGTCAAACACGATTTTCCTTTCATAAAACCATGTTGACTCTGCCTAATCATGTTATGATTTTCTAAGTGACTTGATACCACTTCCTTAACAATGAATTCCAGCATTTTCCCAACACCTGATGTCAGGTTAACTGGCCTGTAGTTCCCCATTTTTTCTCTTCCTCCTTTCTTGAATAGCGGAGTTACATTTGCGACCTTCCAATCCACTAGGACCATTCCAGAATCTAGGGAATTTTGAAAGATCAAAACCAATGCATCCACTATCTCTTCAGCCACCTCTTTTAGAATCCTGGGATGTAGGCCGTCAGGTCCAGGGGATTTGTCGGCTTTTAGTCCCATTAGTTTCTCTAGTACTTTTCTCTACTAATATTAATTACGTTAAGTTCCTCACCCTCATTAGACCCTTGGTTCCCCACCATTTTTGGTATGCTTTTTGTGTCTTCTACTGTGAAGACAGATACAAAATATTTGTTTAACGTTTCTGCCATTTCCTTATTCCCCATAATAATTTCTCCTGTCTCAGCCTCTGAGGGACCAATGTTTACTTTTGTTACTCTTTTCCTTTTTACATACTTGTAGAAACTCTTACAATCTGCTTTTATATTTCTTGCTAATTTTCTCTCATATTGTATTTTTTCCCTTTTTATCAATTTTTTGGTCAACCTTTGCTGGTTTCTGAAACTCTCCCAATCATCAGGCTTACTATTATTCTTTGCAACATTATAAGCTTCTTCTTTCAATCTAATGCTATCCTTAACTTCTTTAGTTAGCCACAGTTGGATCACTTTTCCCATGGAGTTTTTGTTTCTCAATGGAATGTATTTTTGTTGAGAATTATGAAATATTACTTTAAATGCTAGCCACTGCTTATCTACCACCATACCTTTTAATCTATTTTTCCAATCTACCTTAGCCAACTCGCCCCTCATACCTATGTAATTGGTTTTATTTAAGTTTAAGACTCTAGTTTCGATCTTAGGCAAGTCACTCTCAAAATTAATGTGAAATTCTATCATATTATGATCACTCTGCCCCAGAGGATCCTTTACTATGAGATTGCTAATTAACCCTGTCTCATTACAAGATCTAAAATAGCCTGTTCTCTGGTTGATTCCATGACATATTGTTCTAGGAAACTGTCCCGAATGCAATCCATGAACTTGTCCTTCAGACTACCTTTGCCAATTTATTTGTCCAGTCTATATGAAGATTAAAGTCCCCCAAGATTATTGCATTATCTTTGTTGCAAGCTCCTACTATTTCGTGATTAATATTCTGTCCAACGGTATTGCTACCGTTCGAGGGCCTATATGCTACTCCTACTAGTGTTTTCTGCCCCTTGTTATTCCTTATCTCCACCCATAGTGATTCTACTTCCTGATCTTCCGAGCCGAGATCCTTTCTCACTACTGTCCTTATGTCATCCTTTATTATCAGGGCTACTCCCCCTCCTTTTCCATTCTGCCTGTCTTTTCAAAATGTCAAGTACCCTGGAACATTTCGTTCCCAACCTTGGCCACCTTGCAACTATGTCTCTGTAATGGCGCAGCTTTGGTCTCCTTATCGAAGGAAGGATATACTTGCCATTTGATAAGTAATAGGGATTAAGAACTTTAAGAGAGTAATGGAACAAGAAAAGGTGATTTGGAACACAAAACCCAATGCTTCCACAGAGTATGTACAATCTACCAGCTCTCCATTATTAAGCCCAGTTTGGCAATCCTCTACAGACAAGACATTTGCCCTTTCAAGACCTAAAAACACAGAAACTTTTATATCCCATGGAATATTTCATCTTCTCAGTCTATACATATCTCAATTATGTTCATTCTTGTTCCCAACTAGATATTTATCCAGCCTCTTTTGAAAGAATCATAAATTGAAATAACATTTTGCAGTCCCATCTATTCACTACTTTGTGGGGTGGTGGTGGGAATTCTGTTTTCTAGTCTTGCTTGATAGATGTTCAATTTTGAAGTTGTCCTTTTAGTTTTGTGCTCATTGTCCAAGAAGCAGTTACTGCCGAATAGGATAGATAGTGAGTTAGAGGGTCTGCACCTGATGACTCAGGAAGGTTTATTGGAATGTATCCTGTTGGCTACATGGTGCAGTCAAAAACAGCCTGAACTTGTGGGAAGCCTGCTATGGCAGCAAAATCTACAGCCCTTTACTGCTGACTGTTGATGTCCATGGGAAATGTTATAAGATCTCTGGTCTTGGCAAAGAGGGCATCAGTGACCTGCTTCGTGCAGGCATGGACTGCAGAGTGACTAATGTGACTGATGTCACTGCTTCAAAAGAAAAGAAAGACTTGCATTTATATAGCGCATTTCACAACCACCGGATGTCCCAAAGCACTTTACAAATAATGAAGTACTTTTTGAAGGGTAGTTACTTCAATGTAGGAAACGTGGCAGCCAATTTGTGCACAGCAAGCCCCCACAAACAGCCAATGTGATAATGACCAGATAATCTGTTTGAGTGAGGGATAAATATTGGCCAGAACACTGGGGATAACTCCCCTGCTCTTCTTTGAAATAGTGCCATGGGATCTTTTACGTCCACTTGAGAGAGCAGACGGGGCCTCAGTTTAACGTCTCATCTGAAAGATGGCACCTCCGACAGTGCCGCACTCCCTCAGTACTGCACTGGAGTGTCAGCCTAGATTTTTGTACTCCAGTCTCTGCAGCTGGACTTTGAACCCACAGCCTTCTGACTCAGAGGCTACCCACTGAGCCACAGCTGACACTTCAGCCTGGAAAAGATCCAATGTTAAAAAGCTAAGGACCGTAGTCACATTGACTGCCTCGGGAAATGTATGGCTAGTTATGGAGAGTGATTTTCAGGTCTTGTTGCAAAAGTCTGTGTCAGCCTGTCTGGGGAAGCATAACCTCCTGATGCACTGTTTCTTGGAAAAGTGGAGATAACTGATTCTAGGCCTACAGACCCTATGGGCAGGGTAAAGGCACCTACAAGCAGTTCTCTTTATGTGTGATCTCCTCAGAGCCTCAACTGCACTTTGTTGAGGTTCCCCAACCTGCTGCTGCTGCTCCTGTTGCTTCTCTTCCTCAAACCACAGTAGAGTTGCCAAGAAAACTACCATGTTGAGTCTGGGCTTCTGGGAGGTTCAGAAGCAGAAGAAAAGTGAAACTCAGAAAATTCCAATGTGTAGAATTCGCAAAATTATCACGATTTTATAAAATAAGAAGGAGACATATAATTTCGTCCAAACAGCTTTATTTCAGCAGAATGCTGTCAGGTTTTCAAAGTGGACATAAACAGCCTGTAAAATGGCCGCCACGCCTCGTGGCAGAACATTCTAGACTTTTCAATGAGCAGACAAGATGGCGTTCCAATAAACATTTGTGCGAGATCGTACAGGACTCAGCACATTTGAGATAATTCACAAGACATAATGGGTTTGCATTTTACACATAAATACTGGAATCGGTCTCCCAGGTGCGAATAAGGGCTATTGTACCGAGCGATCAAGAACCCATCCAAAGACATTAATATGCAAAATCCCCACGACTCTACGATGAGAGAGCCGTTTGCGGGTAGTTACAGAAAACATTTGGAAGCCCCAAAACCCCTCCAGGGAGAATACTGGCCGGTTCCACAATGGGAGAAGTATTAACGGGTACTCAGGCAGTTACAAGTATCACCGAAACCCATTAAACGGAGATCACCCTATACAAGAAGTTTGAGCGCCAAAACCCTGACAAAAGAAAGACATTAAGATTGGGCGGGAAAAGAGGAATTACAGCACTATAACTGTAAGGTATAACCGTCCATCTGTCTCTTGACTCTTGCTCTTGCCGCCTGACTCCTTGCCGCTTGCCTCATGCCTCTGCCTCTTGCTGTTTGACTTGCTGGAAGACTATTGAACTTTCTGATCCGCCAGGATCAACCTCGTGGCTTGCCGCGAAGATCTGTGAAGAACTGGGCTGTGAAGCCTTGAAACGGGCACACCATCCCGAGAAGTCGGTAAACGGTGTTGGAACCGAAGGCCCGAGATGAGATGAGAAGAGAAGAAGACGACAATACGTATCGCCACGGTCAGTAAGCCCCGACCGCGCCTGTAAGTCGAATAAACACTTCCTTGCCCAGGAAGACCATTCTTTGAGTTTTACAAACTGGTGAGGGCACAGGAAGACTATTTTTTGAGTCGTGTCGGAACTCCGAGGACAACACAGATCTTCATGACAGCAGACGGTCCAGCCTGCTAGCCGGAGCAGAGACGAGTAAACAAGTGGGGTACAGAGACCCCTGATCAACACGTGAATAGTCAGGTGTTGCGGTAAAAACATCCGAGCAGAGTTTCGGAATTCTCCGAGTTATCACGAGTGGTGAGCATGAGTCTCGATCCTACAAGTCTAGTTTAGGACAGGTATTGATAGAGGAGGGTTTAAGTTTTAAGGATAATTGTAATGTGTGCCCCCTTTTTCGATGTGTCGTGCGCTCCTCGTTTCCCTAAAATTAGTTACATAACTGCGTGTAAGATTGTACTGTCATTAATCTGTGCTTATGACATGTATTTCGTAATCTTGAATAATATGCAATAAAGATTTTCTATTTCGCACTATTCAACCGGGTCTACCTGAGTTTTCTCTGCATTATTGCTCTCGCACCTAAGTCCAGTGTCAGAACCGTAAGGACGAGTGGGTCGAACCACTCACAGGTGTCTAGTGTTACCAGAACAGGCAACAAGGCCTAACCTCGCACTAGCACCCAGGCTAAGCACAGAGCCACAGGTCTCACCCCTTACAAATGGAAAGACTTGTGAAAAAAATCCTGCCAGGTGAATTTCACACAAACGCCAATTATCTGAGTACTTGCAGGATTGCGCTCTTTTAAATAGCGCTTCCAATTGATGTTTCATACCTGTAGTACTGGGCATGTCCAGCACTGTGTGCTACTTCCACTGTTCTGAGTGCAAATGATGTTGAGGTCCTTTGATATCATTGGATATGATTTAAATACTTTAATGAGGCTCCCACCTGCTTCAAGTGGGCCACCCTAGTGAAGGCCCCGAGCAACATAGCGGGAGGCGGGATTGGAAAAGGAACGGGGCGCTAAGTGCAGCATTGCGATTTTAAGGTCACTACCATCTCTTTCCCACCAGCTGGAACAAGTTGAAATTGGCTCTTTCATCTTTTAACAGTAGTAATGTGAAACCATATTTCTTACCATAGATGAAAGAATTGTGAATGCCTTGTAGCAATGAGACTTGAAGAGTGGTTTAACCTAGATGAAACATGCAAACATTCTGTAATGGCCCACAGTCTGGTAATTATACCCCAATAGCACAATCTCTCTACAGAAACAAACTTTGATTTCATAATGTTTTTGCAGTGCAATGTTACTTTAGATCTACCAGCCTATTATATTGATCCTTTTAATAATATCTGGTTGGGTTTCATCTTTTACTTTCTATACTGTTGAGATTATGTTTGAGATGCTTTGCTACTCTGCACTTAATGTTTTACTCAGACCTGTTTTATTATTGATAATCTTTGTTCCTAATTACCTAAAATCCTCGTATTTAGCTGTAACTAAAATGTTTACTGGAAACCTAAATTGATTTTCACAATAAATTAGAATTGATTTACAAATGTTGAAAACTCAGTGTTGTGCAACTTGTGCACAATTTTTACTTTAATTTAAAACTAACACTGCATGGATCACTAAAGCCTCCAACACACTTGCGTTTATTCAGGTAATTGTATGCGACAAACTGAGTTTATAAGACTATGTTTATTTTATAAGTATATTTGTGTTATTCTTTAATTGAATGTAACAATCGCATTTACTGTAATTTAATGTCTTAGTACATCAAATCATTTCTATGTAAAGTTGTGAATTAGGAGGTATTGTGTGTGAGCGGAATATCCTTTCACCTCTGAATCCATCACAATGATGGGATGTAAGCTTTCTTGTAGTAGCTATAAGGGTTCTAAGTGAAACTAATTTTGACAATTTTAATTCATTAACCTAATGGGCATGAGTCCACAGCAGAAGCTGCCTATATTTCAACACTGACTGACATTTAGGGCTGGATTTTATCAATGGGGGCGCGTTGGGGGCGGGACTGCTGGTTGTCGGGTTTCAGTTCCGCCTCCAACAATGTCCGGCCAACCCACGCTATTTTCCCTTGATTGACCTTGTTAAGGCTTAGCAGGCCAATTAAGAGAAAGCCAGTGACAGAGGATGTCAGCGTATGACGTTTCATCTGTCTCAAATTTTTTGACAGATGAATTGTCCGCGTTTGACAGCTTAGAGAAGCTGTCAAACACTGACAATCTCTGTTTTATGGTGAGCCCTTACTGAAGGCTCACCAATACCTATTTCCTGAGCAGAAATCAGATGGCTGTTGCATCGGAGAATGCAGCAGCTATTCTGTCATCTCTGCCATCGAGATGAGGCACCCCCGGATCCCCAAGGGTTGAAGCCTGCAGGAAGAAACAAAGGTAAGTAAACTTTTTCTAACACTTTGCACTCACCTCCCATACTTACCTCTCCACACTTGCACCCATCACTCACCTCTACAGCGCACTTTTCGACCCCTCTGACCCCCGCACACCCACTGCTCGCCTCACTGACCCTGGTGAGGTTCGCAGCCATCGGGAAGCCTGCACTTGCAGGGGTAAAATGGGGATAAGCCTCTTAACTGCCTGTTAACTACCTGTTAATAGGCAGTTAATTGGCTGTAATCCCCTTCCTGCCTCGAGGAGACGGGTCCCTGCGCGAGTTGGGGACCCACCTCCCGGGAAGAAGGCACGGAGGTGGGTTGGGAGCGGGATTGGTACCCGCTCCCAGTTTCTGCCATTTTCCCGGCAGTCCCGCCTCCATACCCACTTCCCCAGGGCTGGCAAAATTCCCCCTTAGTTGGCAATCTCACTTACAGTCCAAAAGGATGTCTGATATGGAAGTGTCACACTGGTCCAGCAATTGTGACATTGTATGAAAGCCAGATCATCATGGAAGTGTGGCAGGAGCTTTACCCTGCATCTCACCAATGCTCTACTTGACAAACCTGGAGCTGGAACCTGACACAAGGTAAAAAAAAAAGTGTTGAAATATTGAGTTGATGAGCACAACATTTGTTATTAAAGTTTGCGGTGGCCTTGATTCCTCGCGTCAAAATCTAAATGTTAGCTGCTGTGAGGGAAGGCATTAAACAACCATAAGGAAGGAGAACGAGGGAGTGAGTCAGTGGGCAAGTCATTACAGAATGCCTCTCCAAAGAAACAGTTACAGAGTGGCAAACACCTTGGTATTATCGTAGCTGCCGCGAAGCACGAATTGAGGCCGAGTCAATATGTGGAGCACATGGCTTTTAATTACATACTCCTTGGCAAAATGGCTGCTACAACTTCTCTCTGCAAAACCCTACTGGTTGAGGGCGACGCCCGCTCTTTTTAAGTTCACACTGAGGGCGACGCCCACTCCTTTTTTCATGCCTTAAAGGCAGCATGCGCCTTAAAGGCAAGGTGCCCGATTTATTGTCCACGGACGGAAAAAGTGGATTGCGCCCGTTTAGGTGGCGATCCGCCACACAGCTCCCCCCAGAATCCGCTTAGGAGGTGTGGACGAGACGGTGCGGCGGTCTGATGGGCCGGCTGGAGCGGCTCTTGTAGGACGCCGGTGGACGTGGAAGGGCCGGGCGTGGAGCAGCCGGGTGAACTGGCTTGAGGGCAGGTCGGCTGAGTGGCGGTGGACAAGCTACAGGGACCTGCTCACCGGGCTCCGAGTGTGCTGGCTTGAGTCGGTCAACCGACACTTTTTCGGTCCTGTCGCCCACTTGCAGGGTGAAAAATTTGTCCCCAGCCTGTAGCAGCTTGTAGGGCCCGTCGTACGGGGGTTGAAGGGGTCCGCGGTGGGCGTCGTGCCAGACGAAAACGAACCATGCCTGGTGCAGGCTTAGTGGGACGTGTGAGGTGGATTCGCCGTGTCAGGCAATGGGCACCGGGGCGAACTGTAGCGCCGGTGAGGCGAAGTCGTGGCGTTGCTGGTCGGCTGACCAGGGTGTCGTGGCGGTGGGCAGGAACTCGCCGGGTACGCGCAGCGGCTGACCGTACACGAGCTCTGCTGCCGATGCGTGGAGGTCTTCTTTAACCGCGGTGCGCAGGCCGAGGAGGACCCACGGGTGTCGGTCGGTCCAGGCGCCGTCCTGGAGGCTGGCTCGAAGAGATGCATTCAAGGATCTGTGGAACCGCTCACACAGTCCGTTGGCTTGGGGGTGGTACACTGTGGTGCGGTGAATGGTCACCCCGAGATTGCGTGCGACGGCAGTCCAGAGTTCAGAGGTAAATTGCGGACCTCTGTCCGACATCATGTTGGAGGGGATGCCGAACCGTGCGACCCAGGTGCTGACGAAGGCTCTGGCGATGTCGGCGGTGGTGGTAGAGGTCAGTGGAATTGCCTCGGGCCAGCGCGTGGTGCGGTCAACGATCGTCAGCAAGTGCGTGTGGCCTTGCGATGGCGGCAGGGGCCCGACGATCTCCACGTGGATGTGGTCGAATCTATGCGAAGGGACGGTAAACTATCGAGGGGTGCTTTTGTGTGTTGCTGCACCTTGGCCCGTTGGCAGGCTAGGCAGGAGTTGGTCCAAGTATGCACATCCTTGCGAAGGCCGCGCCAGACAAAGCGGTTGGCTACCAATTTGATGGATGCGCGGGCACCGGGGTGGGAGAGGTTGTGGAGAATGTTGAATACCCGGCGGCGCCAGGACGCTGGGACGACGGGCCGAGGTTGACATAGGGATATGTCGCACTTGACCGTGACTGCGGTCGGGCCACAGGCGACGTCGGCCAGGCGTAGCCCTGGTAGGTTGGTTGGTGCGTAGAGCAGATCAGGGTCGGTGATCTGGTCTGCTGCGAATTGAGCGTAGTCGACTGCCAGGTGTGCGGCGTGGATGGCGGGGCGGGAGAGGCAGTCGACTACCACATTGTCTCGGCCGGAGACGTGTTGGATATCCGTGGTGAACTCGGACACTGCCGCGAGCTGGCGCTGCTGCCTGGCAGACCAGGGGTCGGTTGTCTTTGCCATTGCTAATGTCAGGGGTTTGTGGTCGACGAACGCAGTGAAGGGGTGGCCCTCCAGCAAAAACCGAAAATGGCAGACCGTCAGGAACAGCGCGAGGAGCTCTCGGTCGAAGGTGCTGTACTTGACCTCCGGGGGGCGTAGTTGGCGGCTGAAGAAGGCAAGTGGTTGCCAGGCGCCGTCGACCCACTGCTCATACACGGCGCCAACCGCGTGGTCGGAGTCGTCCGTGGTTAGCGCTACCCTGGCATTGGGCCATGGGTGCGCGAGCGGGTGGTGTTGGCGAGCGTGGTCTTGGTGGAGTCGAAGGCGGCTGACGCGTCTGCCGTCCATTCGACCGCCATCTTGCTGCTCCTGCCCCGGAGGGCTTCATACAGGGGCCTCATGAGGGACGCCGCTTTGGGGATGAAGCAGTTGTAGAAATTCACCATCCCGAGGAACTCCTGGAGGCCTTTGATGGTGGTGGGGCGGGGAAATTGTTGGACGGCCTGCACCTTGATGGGCAGGGGAATGGCCCCAGCATGGGTGATGTGGTAGCCGAGGAAGTCGATCTTGTCCAGGCCGAACTGGCATTTGGCTGGGCTGAGGATGAGCCCGTGGTCGCTGAGGCGCCCGAACAGGATGCGAAGGTGTTCGAGGTGTTCCTGCTTGGAGGAACTGGCTACCAGGATGTCGTCCAGGTAGACGAACAGGAACTTCAGGTCCCTAAGGACCGAGTCCATGAGCCGTTGGAATGCCTGAGCCGCGTTTTTGAGGCCGAAGGACATCCGCAGGAACTCGAAAAGGCCGAAGGGGGTGATTACGGCCGTCTTGGGGACGTCTGCGGGGTGGACGGGGACTTAGTGGTAGCCGCGCACCAGGTCGACCTTGGAAAAGACTGAGCGGCCGGCCAGTCTAGCCGAGAAGTCCTGGATGTGCGGCACAGGGGTACCGATCAGG
Organism: Squalus acanthias; assembly: GCA_030390025.1. Lineage (NCBI taxonomy): Eukaryota > Metazoa > Chordata > Chondrichthyes > Squaliformes > Squalidae > Squalus > Squalus acanthias. Next base: position 53,037,597 of record CM059427.1, read on the forward strand.
GGTGGTGGCGTCGTTGAGGCGGCGGTAATCCCCGCAGGGGCCACAATCCCCGCCTGGTTTGGGGGCGATGTGGAGTGGGGAGGCCCAGGGACTGTTGGAGCGGCGGATGATGCCGAGCTGTTCCATGGTGGCAAACTCGGTCCGCGCGATCTCCAGTTTGGCCGGCTCCAGCCTGCGGGCGTGGGCGCACACTGGGGGGCCTGTGGTGGGGATGAAGTGTTCCACCCCGTGTTTGGTGGCCTCCGCGGAGAAGGTCGGATTGGTAAGGGCCGGGATTTCGGCCAGGAATGCCGAGTAGTCATTCGTGGCCCGGGCGTGGCTCTGTGACGCCATGTTGGCGGGTTGATGGGGGGCCATGGCGCCCAGGATGGGGGACATGGTGTTCATGTCCACGAGGCGGTGTCGAGGGATGTCTACCAGTAGGCCGTGGGCGCAAAGGAAATCCGCGCCGATGAGAGGGGAGAGCACCTTGGCAGTGATAAACTCCCATCGGTAGCGGCGACCAGCGAGGTCGAGGGTGACTGTCCAGGTGCCGTACGTCCGGATGTCCAAGCCGTTAGCAGCAGCCAGCGCCGGTCCTCGTTTGCCCTTTTGGATGTCGAGGGCGGAGGCCGGGATGATGCTGTGCTGAGCTGCAGTGTCGCACAGGAACCGGCGGCCGGTTTTGTCATCCGTGACATACAGCAGGGAGCCCGCGTGGCCCACGGCCATCGCGAGGGCTGGTACGGGGGCGGACTTGAAGGAGCAGGGAGGTGTGCACCGTTGTGCCCTGGCGCCGAACCGTGCGTGGTAGTAACAGTGGCCTGGGTTAGTGGGGCGCGAAGGCCCCGTGAGCCCGGTGGCTGGGCCTTGTGGCCGCGTGGTGGCTGGTGAGGGGCGCGCACAGGCAGTGGCTGCCAGGTCCGGAGTGACGTCGTGGCTGGAGTGAGCGGACAGCAGCTTGTCGGCCTCATCAGCCAGGGCTTCCAGGTCCGTGAGGCCAGACGCCACGATCGCTGGGCGGATGCTGAGAGGTAGCTGGCGGATGAACAGCATGCGGAAGAGTGATCCGGGTGGGCTCTCGTCGGTGAGGGAGAGCATGTGGGAGAGGAGGTCTGACGGTGAGGCATCACTGAGGCCTGGAAGGTCGAGGAGGTGGCAGTTTTGCTGGTATGTCGAGGCTGTAAATTTTTTTAAGGAGCGCGGCCTTAAGATGTGCATACTTGCCCTCCTCTGGTGGCTTCTGCAGCGCTGTCCAGACCTTCGTAACTGTGGAGCTACCGAGTGATGTGACGAGGTAGTCGTACTTCGTCCCATCTGTGGTGATGTGTCGCAGCCGGACTCGAGACTCGGCTTGGAGGAACCAGGCTTCGGGCTGGTTTTCCCAAAACTCCGGCAGTTTCACGGAAACTGCGTTCGTGTCCGCCATTGCAGTGCTCGGAATACGTTCTGAGCGTCGGGGTCACCAATATTGTGGCTGCCGCGAAGCACGAATTGAGGCCGAGTCAATATGTGGAGCACATGGCTTTTAATTACATACTCCTTGGCAAAATGGCTGCTACAACTTCTCTCTGCAAAACCCTACTGGTTGAGGGCGACGCCCGCTCTTTTTAAGTTCGCACTGAGGGCGACGCCCACTCCTTTTTTCATGCCTTAAAGGCAGCATGCGTCTTTAAGGCAAGGTGCCCGATTTATTGTCCACGGACGGAAAAGTGGATAGCGCCCGTTTAGGTGGCGATCCGCCACAGTATATTGCATTACACAGAGGGACCAATAGAAAAGAAAATTAATAATTGGGGAATAATTATACCAAATATATAATTCAGAAAAATGTATATTTGGATGGATGTTACACTTTAAGGACATAAAACATGAATTGGAACAACAAAAATAAAGTGCACTGTATTGAGGATTTTGTTGAGAAAAAATGGAACAAATTTGTTACCTTGCTCGTTTTTGGGCTTTTCTGAGATTATATTGCTTCCATTTCTAGTTAGCATCAGAAATTTATCCCGAGGAAATAATTAGTATTATTCTGATTATGCAAAGTTTTGCGACAGTTAACAAATACCATCATCTCTAATATTAAGAGACCAATCACTCCTATGCATTTTGGATACACGAAAATCCAGCATTTACACTTTATAAAAAGTGATGATTTTATCCTATTATTTCAACGGCATTTTAGTCAATCATAATCCAAGCCTCTACATGCAAGCTCTGGATGTGTGCACAGAAAAGAAGCAAGATTCATCTATTAACGTGTGCATTTTTATGAATATCAAATGATTTCATTGAACTGTCAAAGTCAAATTGGGAACACAATTCTCACTGTAACCAATGCTGATCATGGTATTCGTGACCTTACTTGCAAAGCTGGGCATGTTAAAAATCCATGGCATAAAAAATCCATGACAGAATTGATTACTGGATTCTCAATTATTAAGTGGTCATGGATCATGGGTCTATTTAGTTATCAAGCTTTTAAATGGGTTACATTGCCTCCCTGAAATGACACACCATAAGAACATAAGAATTAGGAGCAGGAGTAGGCCATACAGCCCTTCGAGCCTGCTCCGCCATTCAATAAGATCAGGGCTGATCTTCGACCTCAACTCCACTTTCATGAACAACAATTTGCATTTATATAGCGCCTTTAACGTAGTAAAACGTTCCAAGGCACTTCACCAGAGCTGCTTTATTTTACAAATAGCAAGTGAACAAACAGGAAAACAGTTCAGAATGATCAATCGCATATCTCTCCAGGGCTGGAGTTTCCGCTCGATTGTGCGTAACCGGCGCAAAGGATCGCAGAATTTTAAGCACAAATTGCATTCAGCGCAACTGGAGTTTCCGTAATCTTTTGCGCTAGTTTTAAAAACATCGCGCTAGTAACAGGCCTTGCCCACAAAACTGGCCACGCCCCCAGGATGAATTAATCATCATTGGGAGCTTCCGCTAATTGCGCTCGTTTGCGGACCTTTGAGGAAGCTCCAAAAATTAAGGTAGAACTTTTGGGCGCAAGGACACTAATAGGTACGTTTGCAAAGGGTTTGAATAAAAAATATTTTTAAATTTACTAAGGAACTGATCACTGTACCCCAATCTAACTAGAAACTAGTTTTTAAATATTTTTAAAAAGTCATTTTCAATAATTTAAAACAGGTGGTGGGTTGACATTGTGATTTAAAATACTTATTTTTTTGTGATAAATCCATTTTCAGCTGTATTAATCAAACTTTAACAAGTTACCACTCTTAAATATATCAAGGAATATTTTTTAAGTCAAAATTTTTTTTAAAAATTAGGTCTTAAAACACTGCCTGATTGCGCTGGTTCATGGCAGATTTTGTGTTCGGTAATATGCAAATGAATTTGAGCAGAAACTCGGTGCCGGGACGGGGAACACTTTTCAAAGCGGATGCAAATATGGGAGCACTTCGAGCCGGAATCGACAACCGTGCCCAAAGCGGAAACGTACTTTTCACTTTCTAAATATTTGTATATAAAGGATTCTACTGTACCTGCAACCAAAAACTTTGAAGCCTTTTATTAGTTTACTATGGCTGATGACACCCCTATCTTATCCATCCCTTTCTCCCATTATATTAAAGAATACTTCCCTCCTGCCCCAAAATAAGAGTATTTTATCCCTTCTCTCCATCTTCTAGTTAGTTACGTGTACACTATGTAAAATTCTACGCTGACCCCAGCCAGGGTGCAGTAGAACTTCAGTATCCCAGTCAAGAGAGGAGAAATTTCAGTCGGGCATTTTTGTTCGTTATTATCCACAGATCGCTCCTGGAAAGTATGTGTGCCTGTGGACATTGGATAAAGTCAGTAGCAAGTTTGGCTGTAATGCCTCATATGGTTGAATAGCCTGCCAATACACATTGTCTAGGCTCCTACACAGAATGGACACTGAAGGAACTATGTCCCAATGTGAGTTACCATAGATAGAAAATTGCAGAAAAAAGATGCTGCTTTTATGGATGAAGACCAGAGGAGACATTAACGCTGACTTTTCTTGTACTGAACTTACCAGGCGACTATTTTAAAGAGTGCTACCCTCCTTCCCCAAATAATAAGAGTACTTTGTTTCTTCTTTCCTTTATCTCTTTCTAGTCTGCACAGGTTATGCACAGCTGAGGATGCTGGTAAGTTACCTCCTACCAAGTCTGTGTCTATGCTGTATTGGAATTTGCTACTGGGCAGTGCATAACAGCAGTTCCTTGGTTCCCTCTCCGTGAAAGAAAGTGCCTGGCCTCTGCTTTGTAGTCCCTACAATGCCTCCGTGTTCAGAGTTCCAAGCATGAATCGATGTCTTGTCGAGTAGCTCATTCAAAGAATACATTTCTGGTTGGGAATGGAACGGTAGGTTGTAGGGATAGGCATATAGTGATTAAATAGTCCATGGGAAATGATAAATCTTGAACTTCTGGGTCTGTGTTGGGGAAGTGGTCAGTGTCATCGCTGAAGGATAGTCAGGTAAGGCAGAATAGGAAAGATGGGTAGACTGAGTGGACTGTCTTTGGAGGATGTGCTGTTGATGGACTTTCCGTTTTCTTACATTCTTATGTTTTTTTTGCTCCGTAGTGCAGTATATTCAAGTGACAACAAACTGTACCATCATACGGACACGATGGGCCGAAATGGCCTCCTTCTGTGCTGTAACTTTCTATGATTCATACCCCCCCCATAAAATATAGCTATGATTTTACTATTTTTTGATGTTTTGTTTTTAATCAGCATTTTAACATTTTTCCAATTAAACTAATGGCTATGTTCATTAGATTAATCACAATTTCTATCATACTTTTCAATGTCACCTTATACTTATTTAAGTTCAGTCATCATTGTGTACAATCTCATTTTACTTTATCTCTTTTTACTAACATGTTGGAGAATATATTTGACTTACAGGCTTAACTTACAAAAAAAACAAGAACCTTCAACTCAGCTGAAAGAAAAATAATTGACAGAACCACTATTACAAATCTATATAGGACAATGGCTGCCCAGCAGTGAGTTACAAGGCAGTAATTCAATTGAGTGGTTCTGGTGATGTCACAAACTGTGAGAGCAATTATTTTTCAATTTTTGGACATCAGCAGAACAACAACATTGATTTGCTATCTTATGCTTGCTATCTGTCTTATTTTTTAACGTCTCATTTTAATTTTCACCCTTGCTCCTGCTTTCTCAAAGGTGTTGATTCCTCACTGGGGTATGGTTTGATGGTTCATGTGTGAGCCTTGACGGCGTGTGTTGGCAGGCTATTTGACAGCAGGTAGCATCACAGCTGAGTTTCGACTTATCTAACATCCACATACTAGCACTTCCAGTAGGGGGTACCTTGCTAGCAATCAGGATCAGTTAACTCCGCACAAACTGGAGATCAAACCTGGTCCATATAAATCAATCACTTACTGGACAACATAGCTGAGCCATCAAGAGAGCCCCTCTATTAGTCATTTGTTATTTATGTCTATAATGTGTACAACATAATGTGCCCTAGCCAATATTTATCACTCAACTAACATCACTAAAAAAAACTGATTATCTGGTCATTATCATATTGCTGTTTGTGGAACCTTGCTGTGCGCGAATTGGCTGCCGTTTTTCCTACATTACAACAGTAACTACAAAAGCACTTCATTTTCTGTAAAGTATTTGGGATGTCCTAAGATCGTGAAAGGTACTATATAAATGTAAGCGCTTTCTTTCTTTGTACTGCATAATAATGATCCATAAGAGTTTTCTTTTGAACTAAAAGCTGTTCCACTGAGGGTGGCGAAGTTTATATGACGTGAAAAGTTATTAAAAGTGACAGTAATGTAGGATCCAGAGATATCTGATGATGCCATATATTTTCAGCTCCTTTATTTCAGTATTGTATTTTTGGATGGTAGATTACTGGAATGTGTATAACATAATGTGATTAATTGGTTTGATGGTCTATTTGGCAGGTTGCTGAGTTTCCAAATGACAACTTAAACATTATAGGAATGTCAGCATGAGTGGTTCTGAGAGTGAACCTGAAAGCTCAGAAGTTACATTTTGCCTTTAAGAGGAAATAAGTTTTACTTTGTGTCTTTCGCCCAAATTCAATGGCTGCAAATTAAAATGAGGTTGGCTGATGTATTGCCCTATTTCCACGAGCAATTGCTAACAAGTGAAAATTAGTTCCTCATGCTACACCTGGCAAAATGTCAGGTTCACACACTTCAACCAGCTGCTTAACTGGTAAAACAAAATCTCTCAAATCCAGAAGTGGGGTGGCAGAAGTGAGACGAAAACTGAAATAATGTGTGTTACAGGAAAACATTCGGAAAGACTGACACATCTGTGATGGATAGGGAGATCTGTTGCATGTCATATTTATTTCTGAAATGTAACTGGTCATGAAATGTGCTTTATTGTAGGTCTAATATCTTTAGGATAGCCGAAAATCCACATTCTCTGTGTGGTTAGAAATTGCATTGTGGGAGAAAACCGGTTCCACAGTTTGCTACAATGAGACTAGGGGGAATAAATTCGGTTGCTTTGCGCCTCCTGTTAGCGCCCTAAGAGGGTGGTAACGGGACGCAAAGCAACTAGCGCCCGGGCGCGGTGCCGCCCACGCCTCCCGCAAAATTCAGCGGGAGGTTAGTGGTGGTGGTAACCGGTAGCGGCCGCCGGTGATGATGTCATCGCCATGTGCAGCGCGCCGGCCGCGATCTTCGAGAGCGCCCCCTGACTTATCGCCAGACGCTATGTCCGACGGGGTCAGGAGGGCCTACCTGCGGCCGGGGATGCACTTTAAGAAGGGGATGAAGGCCTGTAATACCGCGGCACATAGCGTCGTGAAATTCCCTCGCAGCGCCCCAAGAGGGATGCGGGGCGCTTCCAGTAGCACCCCGCTTCCCTCTTGAGGCGCTACAACTCAATTTCCGTCGCAGGAGTGCTAATTTTTCCAGGGCGCTAAAAGTAGCGGCCCGGCAAAGTTAGCGCTACTCAAGTTTTAGCCCTAGGGGACTTTAATATGTTAATATATTTTGATTATAAAGCAAATAAAAACCACAGACTTGAAAACAATCAGTTTAAAGTAAAGGGTTTATGAAAATGAAAGGACATATGAAAATGGTTAAATTGGGGATGATACCTTTTGATTTCCTGCATCCAAACTTGAACTTTAAAGGATATGGGAAGTATATCTTGGTAGCATGTTCCCAGCTCTTTGGGGTGCATTGGCACTGGCTGAAGGCTCTATGCTGGATAGACAAAAACTCATGTATAAGTTTGTGTTACAGATGCTGGTCTAGGTCCAGTATTATTTGGAGAGTTAGCAAAGTTTATGTATTTTTTATTCTTGTATCGAAGGAGGTATAAGTTAAAAGTTCTCCAATCGGGTGAGATCTCCTGTATTGACTTTCTGCTATTGTTTAATTTTCACTTTTAATAAACCCGCTTAGTAGTCTATAATCTGAGTCACAGCCTGATAGTGCATTTTTTCCTCTGAGCCTGATGGTGCATTTATTCTTCTGCTATCCAAAAGCTAGGAGAACATGCAAACGCTCATGTCAATTGTGTGATAATTATAGTTACAAGGCTTTCTGTTCAACCCTGTGAGCAATGCCACATTATTACATATTGTGCATATAAGGTCACATTCTGGTTCATAGAGAATGTGTTAGAGGAGTGGTGATCTTACTTGTAATTTATTCCTCAAAATAATAAGGTATATAACATTAAATGTCAGATGTCACAGATTTATTAAGCATCCAATAATTAAACCTACACTTAACAGCAGCAATTAGACAAAGCCTTGTGAGTTTTAGCCAGAGAATTCAAATGTGTTACAGTGACAAGCTCAGTTTTACAGGTTGACCAGACCTTAATCGAATTCTAAAGTATATGTTCCAACACCCACTTTTTCTACCTTTTTCCTTATCCCCTCTATGCGACAATTTGCATGTTTCATAGCATTACCAAATACAACTCCATAATTTTAATGAGCTTGTCCCTCATCAATAACTTTCATTTTAATGAGTTATTTTACTGTAGACTGGTTCAACTCCCCAACTTTCTTTCTCAGGCAGGTACTTATCTTCAAGCCTTTCTAATGAGTGAACAAAGGAAGCTTCTCTGCCTGTATGTAGTCTTTTAATTAGGTTTGCTGCCAAAACTGAGCATTACTTCAAGGTCAGTCTTAATTCAACAGTTCAATGGTCACTGTATCTAATTTGACTTGTACTTACTCAACAAGCAAAAGCTAAAGTTTACAATTACTACAATATAAAGAGAAATCAATAGCAGTATAACATTAGCAGACATCAAGGTAATCTGATTAACCCTTTCCTTACAAATAAGTGCTTGCTTATGGGAATGATCTATACCAGATAAATGTCTGGTGAAGCCCGATTAATATAAAAATGTTTTCTGAAGTCTGAGTCAAACATTACAACGAACTGCTCAACAGAGTTGAAATTATAGATTGAATAAAAATGAGAGCAGGGCTAATAACCAAAGACATTAAATGACTGGCTTTGCTTACTTGTTTAGTCACATCTACTTTTTTGTTAATGCTTTGTTTTGGGAACTAATGTTATCTACTGATCTCCACTGAGATAGGACCAGAGTTTTAAAGAACAATATGAATGGAAAGTTTTAATTAACTAATGAGCGATCTCTATTTTCAGAAAACCATGACACTTTCAGCTTTGTAATGAAGTGAGGACAGCGGAAGACATTGTGGGGTAATTTTAACTGCTAGCGGGTTTCTGGCAAGAAACAGCAGGTATCCATTAGTTTCCCACCTGGCGGGAAGAGGTTGTCGGCATCTGGAAAATCAGACGGCCCTTGGCCACTGCCAGCAGTCAGTTCAGTGTGGTGAAGAGGCTCCAGAGGGGTCTCGCAGTAGAGAAGGTGTGGGGAGTCTGGGGCAGGGGAAGCCTAAAGTTTCCTTGTGGGGCCCGGGGGAGCACTTCTACTCCTCCAGGCCCCACAAATGAAAGTCTTAAAAAAAAAAAGTTACTCTTCAGCTTCCAGATCCTCTTCATGCTGGCCTTCAACTGGCAATGTGGAGGTTTCCACACTCGGGACTAATTTAAAATTGCTGTTGGTGTCCAATGACATCAACCTGACCCCAATTAGTATTTGTGAATTAGGAGCTCGCGGCTTTGGCGGCCGGCTTAGCTGTCTATCCAAAAGCATCCGTTAAAATCGGAAATAGTGGATATAGGGGGCATTTTAACTGCCCATCTGCCCTGTTTCTGACAGGCAGGTGTGGTTAAAATCTCACCGTTTCATTTGTTATGCTAAGTCAAAGTTCCCAACAGCAACTTTCCCAATTAAACATTTAGGGGGGAAAATTGGCTCGCGCCCCCTTTGGGGCGATAACTCCAGTAGCACCCCGAAAATGTTAGCGCACCCACGCCCGAAATTCAATGGTAGCGCCCCAAGCAGGAGGCGCGGTGCTACTGGAAGAGCTCCCCCTCCCTCTTGGGGCGCTCCCATTGAATATCGCGGTGCTACATGCAGCAGCGCCACGCCCACCAGCAGGTAGCAGCGCGGTACTGCAGGCCTTCCTCCCCTGATTAAAGGGGAGGGGCCTAGCACAGCGGGGTGCCAGCAAAAGATCCCGGCACTCGAGGAGTGCCAGGCTGACGATTCGCGGCCGGCACCCATAGGAGGAGGCCAGAGGGGGCAGGTGCTGGCAGGCAGCCCTCACCAAAAAAATGGCTGCCTGGCACCTACCCTTTAATTATCGCCGCCCCGGCCGCAAAAACGACACACTGTCGGACATAGCGTCTGGCGTTAGGTCAGGTGGCGCGAGCTAAGTTTGCGGCCGGGGTGCTGTGCACGGTGATGACGCCATTGCCAAAAGCGCAGCGCCGCGGGGCGCTACTGGCGCCGCTAACCTCCCGCTGAATTTCGCGGGAGGCGTTAGCGGCGCTGCACCCGGGCACTTGTTGCTTTGTGCCCCGTTAGCCTCGGGACGCTAACGGGAGGCACAAAGCAACCAAATTTTTCCCCCTTAGAATTTGTGAGCTCAACAATTATATTAAAAAAGAACTTGAAACAACTTGTATTTATATAGCAGCTTTCACATTCTTAGGACTCCCAAAGCACTTCACAACTAATGAGTTACTGTTGAAGTGGGATTGTTGTGTATACAAATGCGGCAGTTATTTCCACAAACATCAAATGACATAAATAACCATTTGTTTTGTTTTTCTTGGAGTTGGTTGCAGGATAAATGTTGGCCATGTCACAAGGAGAACTCCCATGCCCTCTTTCTAATAGTGCCATGAGATCTTTTACATCTACTTGAATAGGCAATTAGACCTTACTTTAATGTCTCAAGGATATTTCAGATGAATACGTGGCTAGAGGAATGGTGCAAGGGGGAGGGATTCAAATTCCTGGGACATTGGAACCGGTTCTGGGGGAGGTGGGACCAGTACAAACTGGACGTTTTGCACCTGGGCAGGACTGGGACTGATGTCCTAGGGGGGAGTGTTTGCTAGTGCTGTTGGGGAGGGTTTAAACTAAAATGGCAGGGGGTTGGGAACCTGTGTAGGGAGACAGAGGAAAGGGAAGCAAAGATAGAAGCAAAAGACAGGAAGGAGAAAAACAAAAGTGGCAGTCAGGGAAATCAAGGGTGTAAATCAAACATGGCCACAGTAAATAATAATTATAAAAGGTCTAAGAGTGTTAAAAAAACAAGCCTGAAGGTTTTGTGTCTTAATGTTAGGGGCATTCATAATAAGGTGGATGAATTAGCTGCGCAAATAGATGTAAACGGATATGATATAATTGGGATTACGGAGACATGGCTCCAAGGTGACCAAGGCTGGGAATTCAATATCCAGGGGTATTCAATATTCAGGAAAGACAGGCAAAAAGGAAAAGGAGGTGGGGTAGCATTGCTGGTTAAAGAGGAGATTAACACAATAGTAAGGAAGGATATTAGCTCTGAAGATGTTGAATCTGTATGGGTAGAGCTGAGAAATACCAAGGGGCAGAAAACGTTAGTGGGAGTTGTATACAGACCCCCAAACAGTAATGCTGAGGTTGGGATGGCATTAAACGGGAAATTAGAGATGCGCACCATAAGAGCACAGCAGTTATCATGGGTGACTTTAATCTACATATAGATTGGGCTAACCAAATTAGTAACAATACTGTGGAGGAGGAATTCCTAGAGTGTATACGGGATGGTTTCCTGGACCAATATGTCGAGGAACCAACTAGAGATCAGGCCATCTTAGACTGGGTATTATGTAATGAGAAAGGATTAATTAGCAATCTTGTTGTGCGAGGCCCCTTGGGGAGGAGCGATCATAATATGATAGAATTCTTCATTAAGATGGAGAGTGAAGTAATTGACTCAGAGACTAGGGTCCTGAATTTAAATAAAGGAAACTACGATGGTATGAGGCGCAAATTGGCTAGGATGGATTGGGGAACGTTACTTAAAGGGTTGACGGTGGATAGGCAATGGCAAACATTTAAAGATCGCATGGATGAATTACAGAATTTGTTCATCCCTGTTTGGCATAAAAATAAAACAAAAAAGGTGACTCAACCGTGGCTAACCAGGGAAATTAGGGATAGCATAAGATCCAAGGAGAGGACATATAAATTGGCCAGAAAAAGCAGCAAACCTGAGGATTGGGAGCAGTTTAGGATTCAGCAAAGGAGGACAAAGGGATTATTTAAGAGGGGGGAAATAGAGTATGCGAGTAAGCTTACAGGGAACATAAAAACTGACTATAAAAGCTTCTATAGATATGTGAAGAGAAAAAGATTGGTGAAGTCAAGCGTAGGTCCCTTGCAGTCAGAATCAGGGGAATTTATAATGGGGAACAAAGAAATGACAGTCCAATTAAATACATACTTTGGTTCTGTCTTCACAAAGGAGGACACAAATAACCTCCCAGAGATGTCGGGGAAGATAAGGTCTAATGAGAGGGAAGAACTGAATGAAATCAGTATTTGTAGGGAAATGGTGTTAGGGAAATTGATGGGATTGAAGGCCGATAAATCCCCAGGGCCTGATAATCTACATCCTAGGGTACTTAAGGAAGTGGCCCTAGAAATAGTAGATGCATTGCTGGTCATCTTCCAAAATTCTTTAGACTCTGGAACAGTTTTCATGGATTGGACGGTAGCTAATGTAACCCAACTATTAAAAAAAGGTGGTAGAGAGAAAACGGGGAATTATAGACCGGTAAGCCTGACATCGGTAGTGGGGAAAATGCTAGAGTCCATTATAAAAGATGTAATAGCAGAGCACTTAGAAAACAGTGACAGGATCGGACAAAGTCAACATGGATTTACAAAAGGTAAATCATGCTTGACTAATCTACTGGAATTTTTTGAGGATGTAACTGGTAGAATAGATAAGGGAGAACCAGTGGATGTGGTGTATTTGGACTTTCAGAAGGCTTTTGATAAGGTCCCGCATAAGAGATTAGCGTGCAAAGTTAAAGCACATGCTATTGGGGGTAAGGTACTGACTTGGATAGAGAACTGGTTGGCAGACAGGAAGCAAAGAGTTGGAATAAACAGGTCTTTTTCCGAGTGGCAGGCTAGTGGGGTATCGGTGCTAGGACCCCAGTTATTCACAATGGCCCGAAAATTAGACCTAATACGCGAGAGTACGCATTGTGTACTCTCGCGTATTAGGTCTCCAATTGCCGGTTTCCTGCATGCACTGCGCATGCGCGGGAAACCGGCACTTCGTGACTTCAAAAGGGGGCGGTTCCTAAGTGAACCGCGTGCGCGCTACAGGCTGTGCGCACGCAGTGCACTTAGTTATTTTTTCAGCTTTGAACGCGCAGGTAAGTGGTGAACATTTTACACATAAAGAAAGCAGGCGTAGGACCCCCTTTTTACAAGGTAAGTAGTTAATTAAGTGTTATTTAAAAAAAAATTCAACAGGTTTATCTTTTTTAGAGACTTTAAAGAAAGGTAAGTTTATTTTTATAACTTTTAAAAAGATTTTAAATTTTTTCAAAAATTTAATTTTTTGTTTAAAGTGGTTAATTTATTTAACTATACTTATTTTATTAATGTGATGGCTTTTTAAAAAAAATTAATTGAGGTTTAGCTGTTCTTTTGGGGGGCTATAGTATTCATAGCTTTGACAGGTCTTCCTGTCAAAACTATGAATGAAAGATGGTGTGCTGCTATTGGCTCTAACTGAATCACGTGATCCCAGAGCTCGCATGAACTAATTGCGTCTCTGGGTCACGCAAGCACTGCACGGTTCCAAGAGAGAGAGCCTTTCAGACTAAAGTTCGTGTGGGCCCGGAGCAAAAAGGTTGGCGCGGAGTGCGATATCGCAGGGATTCCTTACCCCCGCGGGAACCCTCACTGTTTAATTTCTGGGCCAATATATATTAATGATCTAGACGAGGGAACTAGATGTAATATCTCCAAGATTGCAGACGACACAAAGCTGGGTGGGCGTGTGTGTTGTGAGGAGGATGCAGAGAAACTCCAGTATGATTTGGACAAGTTGGGTGATTGGGCAGATGCATGGCAGATGCAGTATAATGTGGATAAATCTGAGGTTATCCACTTTGGTGGCAAAAACAGGAAGGCAGATTATTATCTGAACGGCAATATATTGGGAAAAGGGAAAGTGCAACGAGATCTGGGAGTCCTTGTGCACCAGTCGTTGAAGGTAAGCATGCAGGTGCAGTAGGCGGTTAAGAAGGCAAATGGTATGTTGGCCTTCATAGCGAGAGGATTCGAGTACAGGAGCAAGGATGTCTTGCTGCAGTTATACAGGGCTTTGGTGAGACCACACCTTGAGTATTGTGTGCAGTTTTGGTCGCCTTATCTGAGGAAGGATGTTTTTGCCATGGAGGGAGTGCAGTGAAGATTCACCAGACTGATACCTGGGATGGCAGGAATGACGTATGAAGAGAGATTGGGACGATTGGGCTTGTATTCGCTAGAGTTTAGAAGAATGAGAGGGGATCTCATTGAAACTTATAAAATTCTAACAGGACTAGACAGACTAGATGCAGGAAGGATGTTCCCGATGGCGGGGGAGTCCAGAACCAGGGGTCACAGTCTAAGGATAAGGGGTAAGCCATTTAGGACTGAGATGAGGAGGAATTACTTCACCCAGAGAGTGGTGAACCTGTGGAATTCTCTACCACAGAAGGCAGTTGAGGCCAATTCATTAAATATATTCAAGAAGGAGTTAGATATATTTCTTAAGGCTAAAGGGATCAAGGGATATGGGGAGAAAGCAGGGACAGGGTACTGAATTTGGATGATCAGCCATGAGCTCATTAAATGGCGGAGCAGGCTCGAGGGGCCGAATGGCCTATTCCTGCTCCTATCTTCTATGTTTCTATGTTTCATCCAGAAGACAGCACCTCTGACAGTGTCATCCTAGATTATGTGCAGATCATTCTACAGTGGAGAAAAAAGTTCAATAGTAATTTGACCTTTATTCTTCTAAAGATTCTGTTACAATTACTTCAGTGCCACTGCCAATGACGGAGATTTATGTTGAGCCTGCCTTCTTAAAAAAGGGAACAGAACATCCACTATTCCACTATGTTATGTTGCATAGCAAACTAGGTTGAGAATGATGGGGAATGATAGAGAAACCTGGCATTGTTGGAATTGATACTGCATCTCCTGATTACAAGATTATTTCTGAGGCCACATTTCAGCATTCAGACACTCAGAATTGTGGCTAGTATTTCAAATTGTGAGCAACATGCCAGAGCTTCAGAGAAAGTTGTTCCTTGATGTTGCTGGTGCAAGCTTTTGCTCTGATCTAACCCGTGCACAAACACCAGCATTTAACTGCTCATGAACTGCTTAGCCCACTCCTCGAGTAAAAACTGTGAAGGATTCTCAAAAATGCACTCCCAATATTCAGTCTTCACAACACACCTTACAGACTTATACGTGGTGTTAAAATGCTATAATTTCCATTTTTATGTTGTGGCGGATCGCCACCTAAACGGGCATTATCCACTTTTCTGTCCGTGGACAATATATCAAGCACCTTGCCTTTAAGGCAGGAGAAAAGGAGTGGGCGGGGCCTCAGGATTTTTCCAGAGAATTCTGGGAGCAGTCTGTTCAGCCATTTTGGACCATGCAGTTGTATTAAAAAGCCTTTGTTTTCTACACATGGATTCAGTCTTAATTTGTGTTTCGCGGCAGCCTCAACATTGGTGACCCCGACGCTCAGAACGTATTCCGAACACTGCAGTGGCGGACACGAACACAGTTTCCGTGAAACTGCCGGAGATTTGGGAAAACCAGCCCGAAGCCTGGTTTCTCCAAGCTGAATCCCGCTTCCGGCTGCGAAACATCACCATAGATGGGACGCAGTACGACTACCTCGTCACATCACTCGGTAGCGCCACAGTTTCGAACATTTGGACAGTGCTGCAGAACCCACCAGAGGAAGACAAGTATGCACATCTTAAGGCAGCGCTCCTTAAAAAATTTACGGCCTCGGCATATCAGCGAAACTGCCACCTCCTCGACCTTCCAGGCCTCGGTGATGCCTCACCGTCAGACCTCCTCTCCCACATGCTCTCCCTCACCGACGAGAGCCCACCCGGATCCCTCTTCCGCACGCTGTTCATCCGCCAGCTCCCTCTCAGCATCTGCCCAGCGATCGTGGCGTCCGGCCTCACGAACCTGGAAGCCCTGGCCGATGAGGCCGACAAGCTGCTGTCTGCTCACTCTAGCCGCGACGTCACTCCGGACCTGGCAGCCAATGCCTGGGCGTGCCCCTCACCGGCCAGCACGTGGCCACAAGGACCAGCCACCAGGCCCACGGGGCCTTCGCGCCCCACTAACCCAGGCCACTGTTACTACCACGCACGGTTCGGTGCCAGGGCACAACGGTGCACACCTCCCTGCTCTTTCAAGTCCGCCCCCGTACCAGCCCCCGCGATGGCCGTGGGCCACGCGGGCTCCCTGCTGTACGTCATGGATGACAAAACCGGCCGTCGGTTCCTGTGCGACACTGGAGCTCAGCACAGCATCATCCCGGCCTCCTCCCTTGACATCCAAAAGGGCGAACGAGGACCGGCGCTGGCTGTTGCTAACGGCTCGGAAATCCGGACGTACGGCACCCGGACAGTCACCCTCGACCTCGTTGGTCGCCGCTACCGATGGGAGTTCATCACTGCCAAGCTGCTCTCCCCTCTCATCGGCGCAGATTTCCTGTGCACCCACAGCCTACTGGTAGACATCCCTCGTCACCGCCTCGTGGACATGAACACCATGTCCCCCATCCTGGGCGCCGTGGCCCCCCGTCAACCCACCGACATGGCGTCACAGTGCCACGCCCGGGCCACGGATGACGACTCGGCACTCCTGGCCGAATTCCCGGCCCTTACCAATCCGACCTTCTCCGCGGAGGCCGCCAAACACGGGGTGAAACACTTAATCCCCACCACAAGCCCCGCAGTGTATGCCCACGCCCGCAGGCTGGACCCGGCCAAACTGGAGATCGCGCGGACCGAGTTTGCCACCATGGAACAGCTCGGCATCATCCGCCGCTCCAACAGTCCCTGGGCCTCCCCACTCCACATCGCCCCCAAACCAGGCGGGGGTTGGCACCCCTGCGGGGATTACCGCCTCCTCAACGACGCCACCACCCCTGATCGGTAACCCGTGCTGCACATTCAGGACTTCTCGGCTAGACTGGCCGGCCGCTCAGTCTTTTCCAAGGTCGACCTGGTGCGCGGCTACCACCAAGTCCCCGTCAACCCCGCAGACGTCCCCAAGACGGCCGTAATCACCCCCTTCGGCCTGTTCGAGTTCCTGCGGATGCCCTTCGGCCTCAAAAACGCGGCCCAGGCATTCCAACGGCTCATGGACTCGGACCTTCGGGACCTGAAGTTCCTGTTCGTCTACCTGGACGACATCCTGGTAGCCAGTTCCTCCAAGCAGGAACACCTCGAACACCTTTGCATCCTGTTCGGGCGCCTCAGTGACCACGGGCTCATCCTCAGCCCAGCCAAATGCCAGTTCGGCCTGGACAAGATCGACTTCCTCGGCCACCACATCACCCATGCTGGGGCCATTCCCCTGCCCACCAAGGTGCAGGCCGTCCAACAATTTCCCCGTCCCACCACCATCAAAGGCCTTCAGGAGTTCCTCGGGATGGTGAATTTCTATAACCGCTTCATCCCCAAAGCGGCGTCCCTCATGAGGCACCTGTATGAAGCCCTCCGGGGCAGGAGCGGCAAGATGGCGGTCGAATGGACGGCAGACGCGTCCGCCGCCTTCGACTCCACCAAGACCGCGCTCGCCAATGCCACCCTGCTCGCGCACCCACGGCCCAATGCCAGGGTAGCGCTCACCACGGATGCCTCCGACCACGCGGTCGGCGCCGTGTATGAGCAGTAGGTCGACGGCGCCTGGCAGCCACTTGCCTTCTTCAGCCGCCAACTACGCCCCCCGGAGGTCAAGTACAGCACCTTCGACCGCAAGCTCCTCGCGCTGTTCCTGGCAGTCCGCCATTTCCGGTTTTTGCTTGAGGGCCACCCCTTCACTGCGTTTGTCGACCACAAGCCCCTGACATTCGCAATGGCAAAGACAACCGACCCCTGGTCCGCCAGGCAGCAGCGCCAGCTCGCGGCAGTGTCCGAGTTCACCACGGACATCCAACACGTCTCCGGCCGAGACAATGTGGTAGCCGACTGCCTCTCCTGCCCCGCCATCCACGCCGCACACCTGGCAGTCGACTACGCTCAACTCGCAGCAGACCAGATCACCGACCCTGATCTGCTCTCCGCACCTACCAACCTACCAGGGCTACGCCAGGCCGACGTCGCCTGTGGCCCGACCGCAGTCACGGTCAAGTGCGATATATCCCTATGTCAACCTCAGCCCGTCGTCCCAGCGTCCTGGCGCCGCCGGGTATTCGACATTCTCCACAACCTCTCCCACCCCGGCACCCGCGCATCCATCAAATTGGTAGCCAACCGTTTTGTCTGGCGCGGCCTTCGCAAGGATGTGCGTACTTGGGCCAACTCCTGCCTAGCCTGCCAACGGGCCAAGGTACAACAACACACGAAAGCACCCCTCGAGGAGTTTACCGTCCCCTCGCGGAGATTTGACCACATCCACGTGGACATCGTCGGGCCCCTGCCGCCGTCGCAAGGCCACATGCACTTGCTGACGATAGTTGACCGCACCACGCGCTGGCCCGAGGCAATTCCACTGACCTCTACCACCACCACCGACATCGCCAGAGCCTTCGTCAGCACCTGGGTCGCATGGTTCGGCGTCCCCTCCGACATGACGTCGGACAGAGGTCCGCAATTTACCTCTGAACTCTGGACCGCCGTTGCACGCAATCTCGGGGTGACCATTCACTGCACCACAGCGTACCACCCCCAAGCCAACGGACTGTGTGAGCGGTTCCACAGATCCTTGAAGGCATCTCTTCGAGCCAGCCTCCAGGACGGCGCCTGGACCGACCGACTTCCATGGGTCCTCCTCCGACTGCACACCGCGGTTAAAGAAGACCTCCACGCATCGGCAGCAGAGCTCGTGTACGGTCAGCCGCTGCGCGTACCCAGCAAGTTCCTGCCCACCGCCACGACACCCTGGTCAGCCGACCAGCAACGCCACGACTTCGCCTCACCGGCGCTGCAGTTCGCCCTGGTGCCCATTGCCCGACACGGCAAATCCACCTCACACGTCCCACTAAGCCTGCACCAGGCACGGTTAACTTTCGTCCGGCACGTCGCCCACCGCGGACCCCTTCAACCCCCGTACGACGGGCCCTACAAGCTGCTACAGGCTGGGGACAAATTTTTCACCCTGCAAGTGGGCGACAGGACCGAAAAAGTGTCGGTTGACCGACTCAAGCCAGCACACTCGGAGCCCGGTGAGCAGGTCCCTGTAGCTCGTCCACCGCCACGCGGCCGACCTGCCCTCAAGCCGGTTCACCCGGCGGCTCCACGCCCGGCCGTTCCACGTCCACCGGCGTCCTACAAGAGCTGCTTCGGCCGGCCCATCAGACCGCCGCACCGTCTCGCCCACACCTCCTAAGCGGATTCTGGGGGGAGCTGTGTGGCGGATCGCCACCTAAACGGGCATTATCCACTTTTCCGTCCGTGGACAATATATCAAGCACCTTGCCTTTAAGGCAGGAGAAAAGGAGTGGGAGGGGCCTCAGGGTTTTTCCAGAGAATTCTGGGAGCAGTCTGTTCAGCCATTTTGGACCATGCAGTTGTATTAAAAAGCCTTTGTTTTCCACTCATGCATACAGTCTTAATTCGTGTTTCGCGGCAGCCTCAACAATGTCTTAGTTATCATAGAATCGTAGAAATTTACGGCACAGAAGGAGGTCTTAGTTTGTCATATCATCATTTAAATTATCACGATACACTAATTCCACTCATGAATCTTGTTCCATCCTGTTGATTTCCATTCATTGCCTGCTAATACAAGATTCATCAAGTCTTTGTAAACTTTGTTCGTATTGTATATAGCGAGCATCTAACCATCGCCCCTTGACATTCAACGGCATAACCATCACTGAATCTCCCACCATCAATATCCTGGGGGTCACCATTGACCAGAAACTTAACTGGACCAGCCACATATTTACTGTGGCAACAAGAGCAGGTCAAAGGCTGTGTATTCTGCGGCGAGTGTCTCACCTCCTGACTCCCCAAAGCCTTTCCACGATCTACAAGGCACAAGTCAGGAGTGTGATGGAATACTCTCCACTTGCCTGGATGAGTGCAGCTCCAACAACACTCAAGAAGCTCGACACCATCCAGGACAAAGCAGCCCGCTTGATTGGCACCCCATCCACCACCTTAAACATTCACTCCCTCCACCACCGACTTACCGTGGCTGCAGTGTGTACCATCTACAAGATGGACTCCAGCAACTCGCCAAGGCTTCTTCGGCAGCACCTCCCAAACCTGCGACTTCTTCCACCTAGAAGGACAAGGGCAGCAGGCGCATGGGAACACTATCACCTCCAAGTTCCCCTCCAACTCACGCACCATCCTGACTTGGAAGTAAATCGCCGTTCCTTCATCGTCGCTGGGTCAAAATCCTGGAACTCCCTCCCGAACAGCACTGTGGGAGTACCTTCACCACATGGACTGCAGCGGTTCAAGAAGGCGGCTCACCACCACCTTCTCAAGGGCAACTAGGGATGGGCAATAAATGCTGGCCTTGCCAGCAACGCCCACATCCCATGAACGAATAAAAAAAATTATAAAATAAAACATGTTTGGTGTATTTCAAGGTTGTATATCTGAAAGTTCAAATGACATTGATCTGAATTCTTCAGTCTGTTACTAATGTAGCTGCTATATTGAAAGCAATACAAGTGTTTGGAGTTCATGTGTTACCAACTTTCTTACTTGACTGTCATTATGTACCTGACTTAATTCCAGCCTGCAATGCACTTCTAACATCCTAAATATAACCGTCTTTCAAGCATTGATTACTGTACTGATTCACTTGTAAATGTAGTATTGTAGTAATTACGTTATCCTCTTTCTCAACGTGATGTTGATTGCCTTGCTAATACTTAATTCAGCAATGGGTTACCTTTCAGTGGTTTGGTGGTGATGAAATGTTATATCCCATTTGTACAGCTTGAAACACTGTAGTGTTGGTGGCATATTTAATATGGTGTGGGAAACCAGTTATCTGCCGACTCGTATCTGTTGATTGGCAAAAAAGTAGAATTCATTACAGGTACAGAGCATTGACCACCAGCCTCCAACTGTTAGTTAAAATGCCAAGGCCAAGCCAACTTCAAGATTTAGTGCATGCACATCTAAACGCGGAAATCGTGAAGTTGCGGTCAGTCATTCACTACTCCGACACTGGCTGCGCTGTGGACCGCACTCCCCCCGACCCCTGACCTCCGTCATAACCGGGAATCAGTATAATCAGTGCAACTGATGAAAACTTGGGCTTAGCTGCTGTAATATCTCTGTTAAATACCCCAGTAAATGTTAAGCCTAGTTGGAGTAGGTGTAACTGGGGTTTTAACACGTATTGACTGGTAAACAAACGCCCTAAAAAAAACAATTTTTATATTTGTGGAGTGTCAAATTTCTCCATTGCAATTTTTACAAAACTTAAATTTAAAAAAAAAGTTTATTCATGAAAATTCAGCTTCAACTTATCCCCATGCGAGAGTCCCAATCTTTATTTCGCTCTCCGTAACATTTTTAAAAAGTCCGGATAAAATCAGCTTCTCATTTCCTGGTTTCCTGTCTGTGAGAATTCTGCAATATGATTGGCTGCTTAGACAGCTTGTTGATGTCACAGCAGAAGCACACAAAGGATTCTCATTACAGAGCGCTGAAATCAATTGAACGTCGAAAAAGGCAAAATTCTCACCACAGAGTGTGCAAGCTGAGAAATGTGGGTGCGAGGCTTGCAGCAGTGCTAAGTGTGTGAATGTGTGAGGGTGTGGTGATGCTATGAATGCTAGGTATATGAGTCATGATTGATAGAGAATGTTGATAGCTGAGTTAAGGGGTGGTGGTGGTGAATTAAGCAAAGTGTGAACCTAATGGTTCACTTGTAAGGATATGGCATTTGAAGATGAATTCACTGACCTTGACCACTTGTATGAGGTCATTAAACTTCTTGCGGCACTGCATCCAGATCCTCGGGGCTACACTGCTGGCATTGACTGTGATGGCTATCTGGTCCCAATGCCTTCTCACAGTTTGTCTGCCCGGCCTCCTGGCCCCCTGTGGATGAAGGACCTCTCTTCTCCTGTGCACCTCCCACACCAAGGCCTCCAGTTCTGTGTCTGATAATCTGGGAGCTCTCTCTGCCATGTTGTGCCATCACTCCGTTTTCACCCACCACCTGCTGAAGCCAGAATGCACTTTCCTTTTAAGAGGTGCAGGCTTGCCTTTAAGAAGTGCAGGCTAACTTTAATTGGTGCTACCCTCACATGAACTTGGGCCCCCCCTGCTGAGGTGCTAAGCCACTGAACAGGGCATGTAGCGCTTCCTTACCGCTGCAATCATTTCAATTAGCAGGCAGCATGAAGTTTGAGTACTACCTGCATCGGACTCGATGGGCACGGGCTCATCGTGATACGCATGCCTGTTTTTGGGCCTTATCCAATTTCTAGCCCTTTGAATAATTTTTTAAAAAATTTACTAAGATTCTGACTACTGTACACCATTATAATTAGCAAATGGCTCTGTATAGTTTTCTTTATTAAAGTCATTTTTGGTTACTTAAAATATGGTTACTCACAGGTGGTGGACTAGACACTCTGATTAAAAATGCTTATTTTTGTGATAAACCTATTTTCAGCTGTATTAATCAAACTGCATCAAGTTACCACTCTTAAATATATCAAAGAACATTTCTTAAAGCAAACTTTGTTTTACAAATAATTATGTTTTAAAACACTGCCCAATTGTGCTGGTTCATGGCAGATTTTACATTCGGTGATATGCAAATGAGTTTGAGCGGAAACTTGAGAAAAAAAGCACTTCTCAAAACAAGCGCAATTTTGGGTGCAATTTGTGCCTGGATCACTGATTGTGCCCCAAGTGGAAACTCCCGGCCAATTGCTTTATAATACTGCAAGCAGTGTGCATCATGAGTGGAACTTTCTCAGCAGTGTCACAAATATTGCTAAAGTTTCAGATACTCATTATACTGCATGCTTTACATCAGACTGATGTGATAGATTGGAGAAAAGCTGATTTTAAGGGGCTGAGAATCGAGCTTGGGAATCAAAAATGGGCAACAATATTGGCAAACAACGATGCAGAACAGCAATGGGAAACATTTAAAACGGTGTTCAACAGACTGCAGGAAAAATATAAAAATAAACCAAGCACTAGGGTTTATTTCTAGAGGGACAGAATTGAAAAGTAGGGAAGTTATGCTAAACCTGTATCGAACCTTGGTTAGACCACACTTAGAGTACTGCGTACAGTTCTGGTCGCCATATTATAAAAAGGATATAGAGGCACCAGAGAGGGTGCAGAGAAGATTTACAAGGATGATACCAGAAATGCGAGGGTATACATATCAGGAAAGGATGAACAGGCTGGGTCTCTTTTCTCTTGAAAAATGAAGGCTGAGGGGTGACCTAATAGAGGTCTTTAAAATTATGAAAGGTTTTGATAGAGTGGATACAGAGAGAATGTTTTCACTTGTGGGGAAGAACACAACTAGAGGCCATCAATATAAGATAGTCACCAAGAAATCCAAGAGGGAATTCAGAAGAAACTTCGTTACCCAAAGAGTGGTGAGAATGTGAGAACAGGGAGTGGTTGAAGCGAAAAGTATAGATGCATTTAAGGGAAGGCTAGACAAGCATATGAGGGAAAAGGGAATAGGGAGTTATGCTGATAGATTTAGATGAGGAAAGACGGGATGAGGCTCGAGTGGAGCATAAAGGCCGGCATGGACTGGTTGGGCCGAATGGCCTGTTTCTGTGCCGTATATCCTATGTAATCCCACCTTAGTGCACATCCTGCAGTAAATGTATGGCATTGGACTCAATTTGCAGTAATTTAGGTTCTCTTTACTAACAACTTCTATAGTAAAGAAAGGAAAGCAATGAGTCTGATCTTAATTAACCATTAACAAATGATTTTGTGTAAAATTAGAATTTGATGACATACTTGCTTCTGTGCAGCAAGTGGAAATTATTTTTTTAATTAAAATGGTTTGCTATTAAATGGGCTCTGCTGTATCAAATTACCAGAAACTTGTAAGCAGGAATTAGTTATTGATTCTTTTTTCTTACCTAATGCAAGGGTCTGCTGAGAACAACCTCTGAAACAAATACATTCACAGTTTCTAGTGTAAAGTTTTCTGGGTATACAAGTAATCCACAGGATGCTGAAACAGCCATTTAGATGAACAAAATACAGCCAGGAACTGCTCTAGTCTATGGTTTAGCTAATCTGTTCCGATAGCTATAGCATGCTGGCTGTCCAAAAATTAGAGAGAATTGATGCAGGTATGTGGATGACAGTCAAATGAACAAGTTGGCACCAGATGAACTCCAAACAATTATATTGCTATAAATCTAGAAGCTACATTCTCATTCGTAAGGTTTGTCCATACACATAAGCACAAAACAGTTGTTTTGATGTCATTGACCATTCTTAAAATTACATTACCTTTTTTCCCCTTAATTTTTCATTGACTAATCGGGACTATTTTGATAAATAGTATATGTTAATAAAAGGGCAATAATTACCAAGATGAAAATGATGAAATGTTATTAAAATTGGAAACATTTGTTTCGTCTCATGTTTTTTCCTTCCTTCCCTTCCTATCCTGAAGGTGACAACTCATGTTGAGACGCAATTCCATGAGTGCTGGCCGTCCTCGGGTATCTTGTTCAAGCGACATCTTATCATGTGAGCCAAAGCAATTAGTGCCAGCGGGCTATTTTAGCATGAGGGGCATCATAGCCAAGCATAACGCTGTCCACATCAGGGTTCACTGGATAGCAATCGGAAGTGGGAACCCTGGCTGATTTCTTTCTCCCTAGTCCTAGCTCAGGAACACTATAGACAGTTACATTGCTTTCCTTTCTTTATTGTAGAAGTTTTTAGTAAAGAGAATCTAAACTACTGCAAATTCCGTCCCAATGCCTTACATTTACTGCAGGTTGTACGCTCGGGTGGGATAGTCTTTCACTTCAGTCTGATGCAAAGCAAAGATCTGGAACTATAGCAGTATTTGTGACACTGTTGCCTTGCCGTTGTTCAGTTAACTCTGCCCAGACAAGGAATTAAATCTGGGTTCATCCTTGTCTATATGGCTCAGCAACACACAAAGCAATGCATTTACCAATTGAGCTATTGTGGAAGCCTTACCTTCTGATAATGTAACAACATTAATCTTCCTTGCTCTACTGATGCAAGGGCCTACAGTTACTGACAGATCTGAAAGCTTGTGCCAAACAGTTTGATGCAATAACTGAATAAAACAGATTGCATTCATTTGGAACAGAGTTTCAGTATATTACTTTCTAATGGAATAACTTCTGACGATAGCTAGAATTAAATGGAATATTTGATTTACAAACCTGCTGCAAAATATAAATTTTAATAAATTGCATTCAAATT
Organism: Squalus acanthias; assembly: GCA_030390025.1. Taxonomy (NCBI): domain Eukaryota; kingdom Metazoa; phylum Chordata; class Chondrichthyes; order Squaliformes; family Squalidae; genus Squalus; species Squalus acanthias. The sequence goes on from CM059427.1 coordinate 53,062,679, forward strand.
CAAATGAGTACAAGATGGAAAAAAAAATCAATTTTTTGCACTTGCTTTGGAATAAGGAATACTTCACTTTTTTTTTAAACAAATCTACTTATCTTTAATAATTATCAAGTTTTTCCACACATTCTCACCGTGGCCTTTTCTGGCCTTCAAATATTTTTTTAGTTAAAATGGCGTCACACTGTTGATGACATCATGAGTTTTCAATGTAAAGTAGCACCCACCTGCCCAGGGCGGGCCATCCTCCTGTGCCTGTTTTGAGGTGAGGCAGGCAGGAACACGGTATGAACCCCACACCATCTTAACCCTCTGCTTGTACCATTCCCGCCGAGTGGGGAGAGGATACAATCAATCCCCTAGTGAGTCTTGAGACGCTATGACAATTGTTAGGTGGGGCCCAGCCTGAAGAAGTTTGAGAACTGCTGATATAGAGAATGCATGAGACACAGCGCTTAACAAAAAATAAACCATTAAGCGTAACAGCTTGCCTAACGATCTTTATTTTCATCTTTCCATCTGTCTTAAGGTTATCTGGTTTATCTTTTGTAAACATTGGCCCGGATTTTGCATTGAGAATAACGGTGAGGCTAACAGCACTCACCGTTTTTATGGAGTAAATCGGACAGCAACTTTCGGAGTCTGTACATTCGCAGTAATGCGCTGATATCCGGAAATTGCTGTCCAATTTACCCTGCTCCTCCACAAGCTGCACTATACTGGTACCTCACCCATAGAGTCGGCATTGAAATACATATAAGGGCATGAAGTTGTGGTGCTTACTCACTAATTACCTACTAAACACAGCAGAAAAAGTGTAAGTCAATTTTTAACGGTGTGATAAGTCAAAATTACTGCTAAACAACCTCTCTGGCACTGAAAATTTAATTTTACAAGCGTGGAGTCTCATTCCTTCAGAATTTGATTAATATTGGAGATTTAAAAAAAAAAAAAAATTTAAAACTTTGTCTGTCTTTCTTTTATCGCTCTCTCTTAATCCCATCTTTCTTTCCCACTCTTTATTTTGCTTTCTGTACATGATTTAGATCTAATTTATACTTCCTGGTTTAGACTCTGCGGGGGAAAAATTTGGTGGTATCCCCTTTAGGGTGCTAACTTCGCCGGGGCGCTACTATTAGTTAGAACAGAAGAAATAGGAGTAGGAATAGGCCACTTGGCCCCTCGAGCCTGCTCCGCCATTCAATAAGATCATGGCTGATCTTGGGTTCAAAGCCACTTCACTGCCCGCTCCCCATAACCCTTCACTCCCTTAACTTGTAAAAATCTGTCTATCTCCACCTTAAATATATTTAATGATCCAACCTCCACGGCTCTCTGGGGCCAATTGCCGGAGGTACAGCGCCGTGGGGCGCTACCGCCACCGCTAACTTTCTGCTGAATTTCGTGGGAGACGTTAGCGGCGCTGCGCCCAGGCGCTAGGGGATTTGCGCCCCATTAGCACCCCCAGGTCGCTAACGGGAGGCGCATGGACAGAGTATAAATCAACAAATAATGGAGGCCTGTAAAAAAAAAAAGGTACAGTAATAATCTTGGGTGATTTTAATCTACATATTGATTGGACAAATCAAATTGGCCCCTGCGCCATAAATTCAATGGTAGCACCCCAAGCAGGAGGCGGGGCACTGCTGGAAGCTCTCCCCCTCTTTCCAAGGGCGCTACCATTGAATATCGCGGCGCTACATGCAACAGCGCCATACGTGTAGGCATGTAGCACATTTAAGGAGATATTTCATAACTCTCAACAAAAATATATTCCAGTGAGAAAGAAAGATTTTAAGAGAAGGGAGCACCATCCGTGGCTAACTAAGGAAGTAAAGGATGGTATCAAATTGAAATCGAAGGCATACAATGTTGCCAAGATTGGTGGGAGACCAGAGGATTGGGAATTTTTTAAAAACCAGCAAAGGATGACGAAAAAAAATTAAAGAGCGAGAAGATGAATTATGAGAGTAAACTGGCAAGAAACATTAAAACAGATAGTAAGAGCTTCTACAGGTATATAAAAAGGAAGAGGGTAGCTAAAGTAAATGTTGGTCCCTTAGAGGATCAGAGTGGGGAATTAATAATGGGGGACGGGGAAATGGCAGAGACTCTGAACAAATATTTTGTATCTGTCTTCACGATAGAAGACAGTAACAACATCCCAATAATGGATAATCAAGGGGCCACAGCGAGGGGGGAACTAAAGACAATCACTATCACTAAGGAAATATTACTTGGTCAAATAATGGGACTAAAAGACAACAAGTCCCCTGGACCAGATGGCCTTAAAAGAAGTGGCTGCAGAGATAGTGGATGCAATGTATCAAAATTCCCTGGTCTCTGCAGAGGTCCCAGCGGATTGGAAAACAGCAAATGTAACACCCCTATTCAAGAAAGGAGGGAGACAGAAAGCAGGAAACTGTAGACTAGTTAGCCTAACATCTGTCATTGGGAAAATGCTGGAGTCCTTCATTAAGGAAGCAGTAACAGGGTATTTGGAAAATCATAATGCAGTCAAGCAGAGTCAGCATGGTTTTATGAAAGGGAAATCCCACTTTTAACAAGGTAAGTAGTGAATTAAGTATTTTTTTGAATTTTTTTTAACAGGTATATCTTTTTTAGAGACTTTAAAGACAGGTAAGTTTATTTTTATAACTTTTTAAAAGATTTTAAATTTTTTCAAAAATTTAATTTTTTATTTAAAATGGTTAATTTATTTAACTATACTTATTTTATTAATGTGATGTTTTTTTTTTATTTAATTGAGGTTTAGCTGTTATTTTGGGGGGGTGTAAGATTCATAGATTTCACAGCACGTATGTGAAACTTATGAATGGAAGATGGTGTGCTGCCATTGGCTCTAACTGAGTCACGTGATCCCACAGCTCGCACGAATTCACTACGCCGGTGGGATACGCAAGCATTGCCCAGCTGATGTCTGGAACATCAAGTTCGTGCGAGCTGGATCTGAAAAAGCACAAGCGGAGTGAGAGATCGCGGGGAAGCCTTACCCCCGCGGGAACAGAGCGAGATCAATTTCTGGGCCCATGTTTAACAAATTTGCTGGAGTTCTTTGAGGATGTAACGAGCAGGGTGGACAAACGCGAACCAGTGGATGTGGTGTATTTGGATTTCCAGAAGGCATTCGATAAGGTGCCACATAAAAGGTTACTGCATAAGATAAGAGCTCACGGAATTGGGGGTAATATATTAGCATGGATAGAGAATTGGCTAACTAACAGAAAGCAGAGAGTCGGGATAAATGGGTCATTTTCCGGTTGGCAAATGGTAACTAGTGGGGTGCCACAGGGATCGGTGCTGGGGCCTCAACTATTTACAATCTACATTAATGACTTGGATGAAGGGACCGTGTGTAATGTAGCCAAGTTTGCGGATGATACAAAGATGGGTGGGAAAGCAAGTTGTGCAGAGGACTCAAAGAATCTGCAAAGGGATATAGACAGGCTAAGTGAGTGGGCAAACATTTGGCAGATGGAGTATAATGTGGGAAAGTACGAGGTTATCAACTTTGGCAGGAAAAATAAAAAAGCAAATTATTATTTAAATGGAGAGAGATTACAAAATGCTACAGTTCCGAGGGAACTGGGGGTGCTTGTGCATGAAACACAAGAAGTTAGCATGCAGGTACAGCAAGTAATCAAAAAGGCAAATGGAATGTTAGCCTTTATTTCAAGGGGGTTAGAGTATAAAATCAGGGAAGTCCTGCTACAACTGTACAGGGTATTAGATAGACCACACCTTGAGTACTGCGTACAGTTTTGGTCTCCTTATTAAAGGAAGGATATACTTGCATTGGAGGCAGTTCAGAGACGATTCACTATGTTAATTCCAGAGATGAGGGGGTTGACTTATGAGGAAAGGTTGAGCAGGCTGGGCCTATACTCATTGGAATTTAGAAGAATGAGAGGTGATCTTATTGAAACATATAAGATACTGAGGGGGCTCGACAAGGTAGATGCAGAGAGGATGTTTCCCCTCGTGGGGAAACCTAGAACTCGGGGGCACAGTTTTAGAATAAAGGGTCGCCCTTTTAGAACTGAGATGAGGAGGAATTTCTTCTCTCAGAAGGTCGTAAATCTGTGGAATTCTCTGCCCCAGAGAGCTGTGGAGGCTGGGTCATTAAATACATTTAAGGTGGAGATAGACAGATTTTTGCAAGATAAGGGAGTGAAGGGGAGCGGGCAGGGAAGTGGCTTTGACCCCTAGATCAGCCATGATCTTATTGAATGGCGGAGCAGGCTCGAGGGGCCAAGTGGCCTATTCCTGCTCCTATTTCTTATGTTCTTACGTTCTCGCACAGCGGTATTGCAGGCCTCCCTCCCCTGATTAAAGAGGCTGTACCTAGCACTGCGCGCACCGGGGCCCTGCTGGACCAGTGGGGAGTGGGTGCCGGGAAAACATCCCGGCACTCGAGGAGTGCCGGGCTGACCGATCGCGGCCAGCACACCGCATAAAATAGCAGAAGGGGGTAGGTGCTGGCAGGCAGCCAAAAAAAAAAATGCTCGCCTGGCACCTGCCCTTTAATTAGCACTGCCGCAGCCGCAAAAAACACCACCCTGACCCTGTCGGACATATCGTCCAGTGGTAGGTGAGGGGGCGCAAGCGAAGTTTGCGTCCGGGGAGCGAGCGGGGCGCTGCACACGGCGATAACATCATCGCGGGAGGTGCAGCGCCGCTAACCTCCCGCTGAATGTCACGGGAAGCGTTAGCGGCGCCGCGCCCAGGCGCTAGGGGCTTTGCGCAGTTTCTCAGTGAGAATTCTTCAATCTGTGGTTAAAGAGCCACGGTGTTGCTTTTCCTGCTCACACACATCACCGATGAGTAGAGGGCACCATGCTGATCAGACACCCGATGACAGCAAGTCTCTATTTAAATGCCTGTGAAAACTCTGTGGGCAGCGGTCAACGTAGTGTACGGCGAGCGCCGTTCCTTTGCCGCAAAATCTGGGCCATTATAACTTAATGTGTATTCTGTTTATGGTATGGATACGTGTTAAGAAATATATTTCTAAGTAAGGTTATTTTGAAATGGTTTAAACTCTTTTTTTTTGCAGTGGTCAGATGCTGCACCGATTTTGTATATTCGTTCCTGAGATGTGGGTGTCGCTGGCAAGGCCAGCATTTATTGCCCATCCCTAATTGCGCTTGAGAAGGTGGTGGTGAGCTGCCTTCTTGAACTGCTGCAGTCCGTGTGATGAAGGTACACTCACAGTGCTGTTAGGGAGGGAGTTCCAAGATTTTGACCCAGCAATGATGAAAGGATGTCGGTATATTTCCAAGTCAGGATGGTGTGTGACTTGGAGAGGAACTTGGAGGTGATGATGTTCCCATGTGCCTGCTGCCCTTGACCTTGTAGATGGTACACTCTGCAGTCACGGTGCACCAGTGGTGGAGGGAGTGAATGTTTAAGCTGATGGATGGGATGCCAATCAAGTGGGCTGCTTTGTCCTGGATGGTGTCGAGCTTCTTGAGTGTTGTTGGAGCTGCACTCATCCAGGCAAGTGGAGACTATTCCATCACACTCCTCCTTACTTGTGCCTTGTAGATGGTGGAAAGGCTTTGGGGAGTCAGGAGGTGAGACACTCGCTGCAGAATATCCAGCCTCTGACCTGCTCTTGTTGCCACAGTATTTATGTGGCTGGTGTAGTTAAGTTTCTGGTCACTGGTGTCTCCCAGGATGTTGATGGTGATGGATTCGGCGATGAATGTAATGTCGAATGTCAAGGGGTAGTGTTTAGACTCTCGCTTGTTGGAGATAGACATTGCCTGGCACTTGTGTGGCATGAATGTTACTTGCCACTTATCAGCCCAAGCCTGAATTTCGTCCAGGTCTTGCTGCCAACGGGCATGGACTGCTTCATTATCTGAGGAGTTGCGAATAGAACTGAACACTGTGCAATCATCAACAAACATCCCCATTTCTGACCTTATGATGGAGGGAAGGTCATTGATGAAGCAGCTGAAGATGGTTGGGCCTAGGAACTCCTGCCCTGAAGAACTCCTGCAGCCATGTCCTGGGGCTGAGATGATTGACCTCCAATAACCACAACCATCTGCCTTTGTGCTAGGTATGACACCAGCCAGTGGAGACTTTTCCCCCTAATTCCCGTTGATTTCAATTTTACTAAGGCTCCTTGATGCCATACTCGGTCTTGATGTCAAGGGCAGTCACTCTCACCTCACCTCTGGAATTCACCTCTTTTGTCCATGATTGGACCATGGCTGTAATGAGGTCTGGAGCCGAGTGGTCCTGGCGGAACCCAAACTGAGCATCGGTGAGCAAGCATTTATGGACAAGCCATACCTTGGTAGTTTTCCACATTGTCGGGTAGATGCCAGTGTTGTAGCTGCACTGGAACAACTTGGTTAGAGGCGCGGTTAGTTCTGGAGCACAAGTCTTCAGCACGACAGCCGGGATGTTGTCAAGGCCAGTAGCCTTTGCTATATCCAGTGTGCTCAGCTGTTTCTTGATACCACGTGGAGTGAATCGAATTGGCTGAAGACTGGCTTCTGTGATGATGGGGACCTCATGAGGAGGCCGATATGGGTCATCCATTCGGCACTTCTGGCTGAAGATGGTTGCAAACGCTTCAGCCTTGTCTTTTGCACTGTCATGCTGGGCTCCGCCATCATTGAGGATGGGGATATTCATGGAGCCTCCTCCTCCTGTTAGTTGTTTAATTGTCCACCACTATTCACGATTGGCTATGGCAGGACTGCAGAGCTTTGATCTGATCCGTTGAATGTGGGATCGCTTAGCTCTGTCTATAGCATGCTACATCCACTGTTTAACATGGATACCCAGTTTTGTGCTGCTAGATCTGTTCTGAATCTATCCCATTTAGCACAGTGGTAGTGCCACACAACACGATGGAGGGTGTCCTCACTGTGAAGACGTGACTTTGTCTCCACAAGAACTGTGCGGTGGTCACTGCTACCAATGCGATCATGGACAGATGTATCTGCGACAGGTAGATTGGTGAGGACAAGGTCAAGTAGGTTTTTCCCTCGTGTTGGTTCTCTCACCACCTGCTGCAGGCCTAGTCTAGCAGTTGTGTCCTTCAGGACTCGACCAGCTCGGTCACTAGTGGTGCTACCGAGCCACTCTTGGTGATGGAAATTGAAGTCCCCCACCCATTCTGTGCCTTTGTTATCATGAGTGCTTCTTCCAAGTGGTGTTCAACATGGAGGAGTACTGATTCATCAGCTGAGGGAGGGCGGTAGGTGGTAATCAGCAAGAGGTTTCCTTGCCCATGCTTGACTTGAAGCCATGAGAATTCATGGGGTCCAGAGTCAATGTTGAGGACTCCCAGGGCCACTCCCTCCCGACTGTATACCACTGTGCCACCACTTCTGGTGGGTCTGTCCTGCCGGTGAGACAGGACATTCCCAGGGATGGTGATGGAGGAGTCTGGGACATTGGCTGAAAGGTATAATTGTGTGAGCATGACTATGTCAGGCTGTTGTTTGACTAGTCTGTGGGACAGCTCTTCCAGATTTTATTGTGGATGACTTTGCAGGGTTGACTGGGCTGGATGTGCCTTTGATGTGTCCGAAGCTGGTGCCTAGGTTGATGCCGGGTGGTCCATCCGGTTTGTAGGGGGTGGTGGTTTGTGTCAGCTTTACCTCTGACTTCTGAGCGGTTCGAATCACTCCCACTCCCTTGGTTCTAGACCTTGGACTTATTTGGGGGTTGTGATACAAAAGGTGCAGCAGACAACTGAGTTTGATGAAAGAACTTCAATCTTTATTAAAAGGTAAGACACAAATAATAACACTCTTTTCACTCTAAAGGTGGGGAACACTTCGGTACAAGCGAGGGAAATGACAGTAGAACAATACTTCACCCCTCCCAACCCCACTTTACTAGATAAGTTAGGTTTGGATGGACCAGGGATAATGCTCACCAATCCTTTGACAGTTGGGCTAAATCGCGGTTTTGGGGTTCGCTGTTTATGGCGGTTAGTGTCTGCCGTACCCCATACGCGGTAGAGGACTTCACCTGGGTCTCTGGTCAGTCTTCGCGAGTCCGCTGATGCGGTAGGATGTCGTTATGGATTTATCTAATGAGTACCCAATTTCTTTAGTTCAGCAGTAGGGTTTAGAGTCTTTGGGGAAAATCTTACCCAGGGGTAAGTCAGGAGTAGTTTGTAGTGTGGAAACTTTGCGAATCTTCGGGTTTTCTTCCCTGGAGTTGGTCTTTGTTGGTCGCGGTGGCCTGCTATTACCCGGTCAGTTGGGGGTAATGCGCGGTTGTTGGTTTCGTGAGGCCTTTGGTTTCCGCGATGGCTTTAGGCCTTGTTTTGTGTGTCGGTCGACCTCGTGGAGCCGTCAGTGACTTGTTGCTGCTTGTTGCTCCGGGTAACTGTGTTGGGGCCGTTGTTGGAGGTCCGTCGATGTGGTGTCTTTGCGAGTTGGACTCAGGTGTGTCTGAGTGGTGAGCGATGCCGACTCGCTTCCAGCTCGGGCCTTCTTCTTCTTGGTCTCTCCTCCTTCTGATAACCACCGGTTGCGACTGACTGCTCGACCCAACGATGTTGAACTGTGGTGTTTCTTTCACTTCCGTCCTGGTGTGTGCTTGGTGGGCCTTCAATTATACAGAATTGAAGTGGCCTTATCTATCTGCCAAATCTACCCGGTTCATTGTCTAGTTTTGGCGGGCTCGTAAATCGGTAACAATTTACTAGCACATTAACTGGGTTATAACAGGCCTTCAGTCTCACCCATTGAATATGGCCTTATCTACCCGCCAAATCTGTTCAGTTCATTGTCTGAATTTGGCGGGCCTGCTATCAGTAACTGTTCTGTAAGTGTCAAATGGGTTTTGGGATGGTTTGCATCCTGTCGATCTCCTTGGCTGATTGCTGGTGATTAGTTTCGTGTTTTGGGTTCCTAGGCTGATCTATAGCCTAGTCCTGGGTGCTCTGTATTATGCATGTTTCCTGATGGGCCCTGTAATCGTTTTGATGGGACCTGTTGTTTTGGGTGGGACTGTCTTCTCCTAGGGTCTATTGTCAAAATGTTAATGCTTGCTGGGGCTTTGTGTGAGGTCATCCCGGTTCCCCAGACATTGCAATTAACTGCAATACCCAAACTGCTTTTACAGAGGTTGGACCCACCTCTTGTTCCTTTACAGGCCCAGACATAGTTTTAAAATGCCAAAACTTGTTTTTTGGTCTTACAGTCTCTTAGGTTAGGCTCAAATACAATATTATCACTCTGAGGTAGTTCCAAAGTCCTCTTTCCTTCGGTTTTGGGGATCTGTTAATTTTGGAAACCTTACAGGTTTTACTTTATTAATGGGCCAGAAATTCAGCTCTCTGGCTTCCCGCGGGTGAAAGGATCACGCGCGTACTTACCTAGCGCGCCTGCCGTTGTGCTTCGGGCCCACGTGGAATTCGGCTCATGGGCCTCCTGCAGCTGCCGGTGCGCAGTGCTTGCGTATCCCAGGGGCGCAGTTAGTTCGAAGCATCCCCTGGGATCACGTGGGCCATAGAGAGCCAATCGGAGCAGGGAATCTCCATTCATAGATTTTGACAGGAAGACCTGTCAAATCTATGAATAGAGATCGGCCCCAAAACCTCACTAAAACTTCAAATAAATAATTTTTTAAAAATCACATTTTTAAAATAACTATAAATTACATAAATTAACTACTTTAAACAAAAATTTAAATTTTTGAAAAAATTAATTACACTTTTTAATGGTGCTAAAAATAAACTTACCTTTCTTTAAAGTATGTAAAAAAAGATAAACCTGTTGAAAAAATGTTTAAATTGTACTTAATTCACCACTTAGCTTGTTAAAAGCAGGCCTTGCGCCTCCTTTTTTCCTGCGCAGCTTCCCTGTACTTACCCTCATGGAGAAACCTGAAAAAAAAAACGAAGTTCGCTGCGTGCGCGCTGCCTCTCCGGCGCACGCGTTCGACCTCTGAACCCCTTCCTTCAGGGGAACGGAAGTTCCGGTTTGCAGCGCATGCGCGAAACCGGCACTTTCGTTGGGTCTACGGGTGAGTACACAGCGCGTACTCACCCATGGAGACCCGAATTTCTGGCCCAATGTTTTTTGTTGCAGTTTGTTGCAACTGAGTGGCTTGCTAGGCCATTTCAGAGGGCAGTTTAGAGTCAACCACATTGCTGTGGGTCTGGAGTCACATTTAGGCCAGACCAGATAAGGACGGCAGGTTTCCTTCCCTAAAGGACATTAGTTTTTACGACAATCCGATAGTTTCATGGTCACCTTTACTGATGAAACCTTTTTATTCCAGATTTATTTAATTAACTGAATTTAAATTCCCCAGCTGCCGTGGTGGGATTTGAACTAGTCCAGTAACATAACCACTATGCTACCGTTCCCGTGTTTAATGTATCAAGTGAAGCAATCCCTTGGGGCGCTGTGGAACATTGGGCTCTTTGCATACATTTTTGCAGGCTAGGAGCTTCGTAAATAAGTTACAATTATTGGTACAGCAAGAAATAACAAGCAGGTTTAATGACACAGAGTAATGGAGAGAACCTGGGTGAGTCACTAACGATAGAGCAGGGTGAACAGAAATACAAGCAAAAAAAGTTTAAAGGAGGCCAATTTAGTTGGAGATTATAAAGACATACATACCAAGGGAAAACAGGAGACAGAAACAGTATGGTAAACTGCATTATCAAAGAAGCAAGAGGGACCACAGCAAATGTTTACACATACAGTGGTTCTCTACTGTAAGTTGTTCATAACTAGTCTTCAACCTTGCGCTAAGAGTAGAGTCAGGCGGCAAGGAGATTAAAAAACTTTCCAATTAAACTCCTCTTACTGTGTGATAATGGTAAGAGCTAAAGAAAAGCTATGCTACTTCTATTTCTGCTGCTTATGAAAAGCAATCAGCACAAAAGTCACAATACTTGGAAAGTTACACACAAATAAATTCAATTATTTTATTTTAAATGCTCACATTTGCAAATCCAATAATAGATTAGATCGATTGTCAGGCATTGCTCAGTTGATAGCCCTCTTGTCTCTGAGAAGGTTGTGGGTTCATGTCCCACTCCAGAGACTTGAGCACAAAAATCTCGGCTGACGCTCCAGTGCAGTGCTGAGGGAGTGCTGCACTGTCGGAGGTGCCGTCTTTCAGATGAGACATTAAACTGAAGCCCTGTCTGCTCTCTCAGGTGGATGTAAAAGATCCCAGGGCACTATTTCAAAGAAGAGCGGGGGAGTTCTCCCTGTTGTCCTGGACAATATTTATCCCTCAATCAACAACAAAAACAGATGATCTGGCCATCATCACATTGCTGTTTGTGGGAGCTTGCTGTGTGCAAATTGGCTGCCGCGTTTCCTACATCACAACAGTGACTTCACTTCAAAAGTACTTCATTGGCTGTAAAGCGCTTTGGGATGTCCTGAGGTTGTGAAAGGTGCTATATAAATGCAAGTACTTTATTTTTTACTTCAACCTATGCTCCTTGTTTAAATGAACAGTTTTTCCATTAGCCCGTGTGGACAGTTAAATAGTCTGTACCTGACCAATGCTTTCTTGAAGCAAATATTCTTATTAATGGGATGTAATCTATCTGGAGGGGAAAGGAACTTTTTTTCAGTGCAAAGCATGACTAAATTCCCTTGATGCCTTCAGTGTGAGAGTTTAAATCACAGCAGCAATTACCAGGGACAGGTCAGAGCCTCATTTAATTACTGCCTGAATGAGGAGTGAAGTGAACCTATTGTGGATCCTGACTGATGGTCTTGGTTAGAGCTTTATCATTGTTGTGTCCCTAGGCTTCATTAATGGATGAGTAATGACAAACTGAGAGTCAGAAAACAGATTTTACTGGCAGCAATTCTCTTTTGAATCCTACACGGGTTAGTCACAAACGTTGTCATATATATGCCTCATTTACTTAATAGATTTTGTCAGTGCATTTCACGAGTCCTATTTTAATATTGGGGAGGGGGTGGGGCAGGGCAGTGGTGGGGGGGGGTGGGTTAAGTAAATTTTCTTTATAATACAAAAATAATTTTTTATGTGCAGGTCATTTTTTTCATCTTTCCAGATTCTTCAGAACTGCTGCATTCTTCTGAAGAAAACAAATTTGCTCTGAATGATGAAAGTTTCTTAAACCACCACTGCCACCATTAAATTATAATGGCTGGCCATCTGTTCCATATTGAGGATTGGTAGATCAGTTTCAAGGACAGTTGAAGGACGTGCATTTTTCATCCAGGAGAGTCACAGAAGAGCATGGTCAGTAACAGAACAGTAATACGGTCAGTCATAAAGGAAATGATAACAGTGTAGACAGGCTCTACGGCACAGACAGAAGTAATGGAAGAATACGTGATCTTCAAATCAGTTAGTCTCTTGCAGTACAGATGGCCAATCATAGAATCATAGAATGGTTACAGCATGGAAGAAGGCCATTTGGCCCGTCGAACCCGTGCCGACTCTCAGCTAGTCCCACTCCCCTGCCCTTTCCCCGTAGCCCTGCACATTTCTTTCCTTCAGATCCTTATCCAACTCCCTTTTGAAAGCTGTGATTGAGTCTGCCTCCACCACCCTTTCAGGCAGTACATTCCAGATATTAACAACTTGCTGCGTAAAAAAGTTTTTCCTTTGGTTCTTTTGCCAATCACCATAATTTTCTAACTGCCCTGTTACCACGTCCCTAATAATAGATTCTATAATTTTCCCTACTACTGATGTAAGGCTAACGGGTCTATAGTTCCCTGTTTTCTCTCTCCCTCCTTTCTTGAATAGCAGGGTCACATTTGCTACCTTCTAAGCCGTGGGGACCATTCTAGAATGCCGGGAATACTAGAAGATCAAAACCAATGCATCCACTATCTCTGTAGCTACCTCTTTTAAAACACTAGGATGTAGGCCATCAGGTCCAGAGGATTTGTTGGCTTTTAGTCCCATTAATTTCTCCAGTACTATGGGGGAAAAATTCAGTCGCGCCCCGTTTGGGGCGCAAATATCGTCCGGGCGCAAAGATTAGCGCCTGGCGCTAATTATCGCCACTGACTGGAAACTTCACTTTTAACGCCCCGGGAGGTGATTGGAGCGCTAAATCAGGCACTGCACACCTGTCTTAAGGCGCAAAGGCCGAGGAGTGAGGCGCTAACTCAGAGCGCTGGCGAAGCTCATGTAATGTCAGTCAGCAATGGAACACACACACAATGGCACGGGACAGCCCTTAAAGGGGATGGTTGATCTTGCTTTCCATCCACATCCTGCTCATTGCAGCCTTGAATCTCGGCCTGGAGAGACCTGCACATCAAATCTGCTGGAAAGAACAATGGAGAGTACCAGGCAAAGAGCTCAGAGTGCAGCCCCCACAGTCTCTTCTAAATCGATACAAGGAATGGCAAATCAAAATGAACCTGCAAAGTGCTGCTCAGTACCCAAAACTCCTTCACACAACGTTGAATCTCTCCAGAAGTCTCTCTCACTCTCTCTCAGAATGCGTAGTTCAAAAATGGCACCAACAATAAAAGGCAGGAAGCGGTCACCTTTAAATAGCGCTCCCCCTTTCCCTTCATGACAGAAGAACGCTCCTATCAACCTGTCGTTGCTAGCATCAGGCGGTAAGGCAGGGGGCGCCACTCAATATCCGCTCCGGGGCGATACCGGGGCGTTGCACACTCGTCTGACGTCACGATCTGCCGGCGCAGGAGATCGTGGCGGTAGTGTTTAGCGCCGCCGCAAAATGTCTAGTTAATTTCGCGAGCGGCACAAACTTTGCCGCGCCCGGGCGCTAGCTGCTTTGCGCCCCATTAGCGCCCTCTTAAGGCGCTAACGGGAGGCACAACCAACTGAATTTTTCCCCCTATATCTTTACTAATATTAATTTCTTTAAGTTCCTCATTCTCACTAGACCCTTGCTATTCTCTTCCTTTTTACATACCTATAGAAGCTTTTACAATCTGTTTTTATGTCTCTTGCTAGTTTACTCTAATATTCTATTCTCTCTCTCTTTATCAATTTCTTGGTCATCCTTTACTGAATTATAAAATCCTCCCAATCCATAGGCTTGGGCAATCCTTTGGCAACATTTTAAGCCTTTTCCTTTAATGTAATATTATCTTTAACTTCTCTTGTTAGCCACGGTTGGACCAATTTTCCTGTGGGGATTTTTATTGCGTCAGGGATTGTATATTTATTGTGAATTATAAATTGTTTTTTTAAATGTTTGCCATTGCTTATGTACCGTCATAACTTTTAATCTAGTTTCTCAATCTACCTTAGCCAACTCGCCCCTTATACCTACGTAGTTTGCTTTGTTCAGATTTAAGACTCTAGTTTTGGACTTAACTAAATTACTCTCTAACTCAATATAAAATTCTATCATATTATGATCACTCTTCCCCAGAGGCTCCTTTACCTCAAGGTTATTAATGAACCCTGTCTCATTGTACAATACTAGGTCTAAAATAGCCTGTTCCCTAGTTGGTTTCTCGACATATGGATCTACAAAACTATATTTAATGCATTCTATGAATGTATGATCCCAATAGGCCCCGATTTTAACTCCAGGTGGATTCCCTGCTCAGGCCTGAGTTAAAATTACAGTCAGGTCTCAATTATGTCATTGGGCTGCAACATGCATATGTAAAGAAGGACCCTGTTGGCTCTGGGTGCATGTCCTTGCGATCATGGTGTCTTTCGGACTGGTAAGAGCCAGGGTTATTTTAACTGCCCAACCGGCAGGTTTCTGCTGAGCGAGTAGGATTAAAATTTCCCCCGTGAGTCAGTAACACCCAATATCTCAGGGAAAGTAGCAATGGTATAGAAATATTGCTACTTCTCCAAATGCTGGTTGGTGCTTATGTGGAAATAGATGAGCCTGTTCCAGGGGCTGGAACAGTACACAGCCATTTTTGAATGTGTGTGAATGTCATATTGTGACGAATAAATCTAAGTTGCAACCTGGTGATTGGAACAAACCCGTACTGTAAAAACAATCAGAACTTCTATGACTTAATTACAGACAAAGGGCTCTCAAGTCATTTGCTATTACTGGTCACTGTTGGGTAATTGTGTCCCTAGATAGCCTCAGCCTCACTGCTTCAGTCAGTCAGTCCCAGGTCTGACATGTTGACTCTTTTGAATCCATTTCTTTCAGTATGGTCTTCTCCTGAAAGCGCTGCATCTGTGTGCCCTCGCATTTATTTATTTCAATGCTCATTTGAAAGAATAATTGCTGCCACGATCAGGCCAAATGCTATGTTGCAGTGCTTTTATGTTTTGGTAAAGAAGTTTATGGGTGTAATTTTAACTATGGGTAAAGATGTAAAATGAGCGATATCAAATTGGCTGCCGCTTATACACTCCGGCCAATTTTTTCCCTCCATTGACTTCAATAAAAAGGAAAATTAGCCTTGATGTATAATGGACAGCTAATTGGATATCTCCCATTTTACACGATCACCCAAAGTTAGTATTAGCCCCCCATGTTTAGCAGCAGCTCAGAGTTGGACTTATTGGTGATGCATGTGCAGGCTTTTTAAGTGTTGGTGACAGAAAAGTAAAAGCCCATGGGATCCGAGGGAAAGTGGCAAGTTGGTTGCAAAATTTGCTCAGTGGCAGGAAGCAAAGGGTAACGGTTGATGGGTGTTTTAGTGACTGGAAGGCTGTTTCCAGTGGGATTCTGCAGGGCTCTGTACTAGGCCCCTTGCTTTTTGTGGTATTACATAGGATATACGGCACAGAAACAGGCCATTCAGCCCAACGAGTCCATGCCAATGTTTATGCTCCACACGAGCCTCCTCCCGTCTTTCCTCATCCAAATCTATCAGCATAACCCTCTATTCCCTTCTCCCTCATATGCTTGTCTAGCCTCCCCTTAAATGCTACTATAATTTTCACTTCAACCACTCCCTGTGGTAGTGAGTTCCACATTCTCACCACTCTTTGGGTAAAGAAGTTTCTTCTGAATTCCCTATTGGATTTCTTGGTCACTATCTTATATTGATGGCCTCTAGTTATGCTCTTCCCCACAAGTGGAAATATTCTCTCTGTATCCACTCTATCAAAACCTTTCATAATTTTAAAGACCTCTATTAGGTCACCCCTCAGCCTTCTTTTTTCAAGAGAAAAGAGACCCAGCCTGTTCATCCTTTCCTGATATGTATACCTTTGCATTTCTGGTATCATCCTTGTAAATCTTCTCTGCATCCTCTCCAGTGCCTCTATGTCCTTTTTATAATATGGCGACCAGAACTGCATGCAGTACTCGGTCTAACCAAGGTTCGATACAGGTTTAGCATAACTTCCCTACTTTTCAATTCTATACCTCTAGAAATAAACCCTAGTGCTTGGTTTATTTTTTTATGGCCTTGCTAACCTGTGTCGCAACTTTTAGTGATTTGTGTATTTGTACTCTGAGATCCCTTTGTTCCTCTACCCCATCTAGACTCGCACCCTCCAAGTAATAAATGACCTCCCTATTCTTCCTGTACATCAATGATTTAAACTTCAATGTAGGGGCATGATTAAGAAGTTTGCAGATGATACACAAATTGGCTGCATAGTTGATAGTGAGGAAGAAAGCTGTAGACTGCAGGAAGATATCAATGGACTGGTTAGGTGGGTAGAAAAATGGCAAATGGTATTCAATCTGGAGAAGTGTGTAATAATGCATGTGGGGAGGGCTAACAAGGCAATGGAATACACAATAAATGGTAGGACACTGAGAAGTGTGGAGGAACAGAGGGACCTTGGAGTGCATGGCCACAGATCCCTGAAGGTAGCAGGACAGGTAGATAAGCTGGTTAAGAAGGCATACAGGATACTTTCCTTTATTAACCGAGTCATAGAATATAAGAGTAGGGAGGTTATGATTGGGAACTAATTAGGCCACAGCTAGAGTACTGTGTACAGTTCTGGTCACCACATTACAAGAAAGATGTGATTGCACTAGAGAGGGTTCAGAGGAGATTTATGAGGATGTTGCCAGGACTGGAGAATTTTAGCTAAGAGGAAAGATTGGATAGGTTGGGGTTGTTTTCTTTGGAACAGAGGAGGCTGAGAGGAGACTTAATTGAGGTGTATAAAATTATGAGGGGCCTAGATAGAATGGATAGGAAGGACCTATTTCCCTTAGCAGAGAGATCAATAACCAGGGGGCATAGATTTAAAGTAATTGGAGGGGAGTTGATGAGAAATGTTTTCACTGAGGGTGGTGGGGGTCTGGAACTCACTGCCTGAAAGGGTGATAGAGGCAGAGACCCTCATCGCATTTAAAGAAGTACTTAGATATGCTCTTGAAGTGTTGTGACCTACAAGGCTACGGACCAAGAGCTGGAAACTGGGATTAGGCTGGATAGGTCTTTTTTGGCCAGCATAGACACGATGGGCCGAATGGCCTCCTTCTGTGCTGTAAACTTCTAGGATTCTATGATTGGAAAATGCAACATGGTCTGCTTTAATTGGATTCAACCTCTACTCAATGAATTTATTGATATTTTACATCAGGTTTGCAATCCCATCCTTGAAATTGTAAGCCAGTGTTAACTGCTAATCTCCATTCACAATGGATGGCTAGTTTTATGCACACATCACTACTGTTCCCAAGTGTTGTCAGATTATGGGAAATATTGATAACACCAGGAGATTCACCCATATATTTTCAAACACTGTGGAAGCAGTGTTTCCATACCAAATATACTTTACAAGATTCAAAATATACATAATTATTCCACAGTAGGTAGATTTTGGTTTCTTAATGAATATATCAAGCTGAATAAACTAAACCATGACAGTATTATATTATTTTATTTTGGCACACAAATTGACTCTACAGTTCTGATTTCTGAAATAACGTCTGTGGGAAAGGATAAAATACGTAGGACTAGAAATTTGGTCCGGGCGTTAATTTTTGAAAAGTAGAAAAAGTAGCGCCAGGCGCTAATGATTCTCTCCTGCCGGGAAATTCAGCTTTAGCGCTCCAAGAGGGAAGTAGAGCGCTAAATCAAGCGCTAACCACTTCTCTTATGGCGCTAAAGTCCAAGAGCGGGGCGGTAGCAGCAGTGCGCTGAACAATGTGGAGTGCAAAAATACCAGCATCGGAGGCTGCTTCCCTCACTTAAAGGCAAGGGCCAATGATGGTGCACAACATACTTCTGCTCAGTTCTGTGTTGCCAGGCGACCTGTGCGACTGCCGTTACAGACCCAAACACTCTGAGAGTGGAGGGCTCGGACATCTCGCAGCAATAAAGCATCGAAAACTTTCAGCAGGCACCAGACTGGTGCAAAGAATAAAGTTTGGCCTACCTGAAAACCAGTGCCTTTAATTAGTAATAACAACAGAAAATGCTGGAAAAACTAAGCAGGCCAGGCAGCATCCGTGGAGATGTGTTGTTATTTCAGATTTCCAGCATCCACAGTATTTTGCTATTGCCTTTAATTAGTGCTCCCCAAGCGGCCAGCCGAGGTGACAATGCCTCCTCTTCCTGCCGTTGCTGATGCCCGGCGATAGAGCAGGGGGAGGGAGGCAATTTCACATCCGGGGTGATAACGGGGCACTGCGCACTTTATTACGTCACGGTCTACGAGGCGCTAGAGGGTGAAGTGGTAAGTGTTAGCGCCAGCGCTAAACCGGCGATAGAGCAGGGGGCGGGAGGCAATTTCACATCCGGGGCGATAGCGGGGCGCTGCGCCCTTTATTACTCGCGATCTGCGAGGCGCTAGAGGGTGAGGCGGTAAGAACCGGCAGGGAAGTTCGTGGGCACCGCTGAATTCGCCGTGCCTGGTCGCTAACCCCTTAGCGCCCTGTTGCCACCCCCCACCCCCAGGCACTAACAGGAGGCGCAAAGCAGCCGAATTTCTCCCCCATGGTTTCTTGTCATTCAAATTATTCTCAATGAAGAGATGAGGCAGCTTTTTCCATTTAAAGAGTGAAATGATCAATGAACATACTATATTTCTGACAGTAATGTGATTTAAATAAGAGTTGGGCCATTAAGCAGGAACCAAATTTTAGCAAAAGAAAAAAACCTCACTTTACATATACGCCTGTTGTATAGACAATCTGCAAGCTGCCATCAGTATAGTGTTTGTCAAATGACATTGCTTTGATTAACCTTGAAATACACAAATACATTTATACAGCCAAATATGGCTTGTATATAGTAGGGTGGATAGATAAATGCTTCGTCTGACTTAAGTTTTGAACCAAATTGCTATTCTTTTTGTCATGATCAAAATATTTCTGTACACCACATTTAATTGTCTCTGTATTTTTCAATTTATTTTCTTGTTGGATTAAGGAAACCTGTGGAAACAATTGAATTGTTTCTATAACTTTCTAAATTTGTTCCTAGATTTGTCCATATACGTTTTGAATCCAAGGCATATTGTAAAGATTAAATCTTGTAATTTATCTCCCTTGCTATTGTGCTCTTGCTTCTCTGTTTCTGTGGCCCAGTTGGATTGCACTATGTGATTTAATATTAGATGCATTTTAATGGTAATGTAACTAGGGCAGCATGATTATTATGCCTGCTTGCATTACTGTTGATGGAAGAAAACAGGTCTTTTCACGTGCCTACTCATTTCAATGAGCTTTCTTCACTAATCTTGCTGCTTAAGTTTTAAATGATTGATAAGAGTTGGCACATAGATGACAGGTGCAGACAGGGTTAATTAAAGCTGTCATGCTTACAGATAAATATACCCATGTTGAAAATCACTGGGCTCGCACATAAAGAATGGTCTCTTGGGCGAGATACAGAAGGGCACCTACCATCCATGAAACCATAGCCCAACATGAATTACTTCTTCAGGACAGGAGCAGAGGAAAGCTGAGAAAACCAGGGGGATGATTTACAAGGTGCATGTCTTAAGAGAAAATGATCTGTACATGAATTATCCTTGTTTATTTCTACATTACCATATTTCTGTTAGAGGCAAACAATTTCAGCATAATTGCTTTTATTTCATTCCCTGTCCATTCAAATGATTGGGCCAGAATTTGCTGTCAAAATTACGGCAAGGCTAATGGTGTTCGCCGTTATTTATGGATAAATGGTACAGCAACTTCCGACGAGGAGCAGATGAGCGGTTAAATCTGAATATCCAAAAGTTGCTGACGGAGATGTGGCGCTCTGCATCTTGTCCTTAGCTGCCCCTTTTTTTATGGCCTTGCTGTATTTGCCCATTAATTGCCTACTAAACTCGCTACAGAAAGTTAAGTCTTGCCATTACAAGTGTAAGTGGCCTGTTAACGACGTGATAAGTGTTAATGACTGCCAATCAACCTCTCAGGCACTGAAAATTAATTATTACAAGTGTGGAGTCTCATTCCTTCAGGTTTTGAATTTTTGGGGGAGATTTTAAAAATGTCCAATTTAAAATTTTGATTTCTTACTTTTCCTTTCTGTCTCAGTTTTTTCTCTCTCTTAATCTAATCTTTCTTTCCCTATCTTTATTTCTCTTTCTGTACCTGATTTGACATTGAATTCACCCCCTTTAATTCACCTTCCTTCTCATTCCTTCCTATGTTTATTTCCCAATCCTTAAATCTCATTGGTTAAGGTGATACCCTATTACTTTCCCTGTTCTCTCAGGTCCCAGATGTCCTGTTTCCCTCACTGCGCCGTTATCAGCTTGCACTTTCAACAACTTTGTGGGCAAAAATTGTTTGATCTGAAGGTGCTGGGGCAAGTCTAACTAATGGCAGACACTGTTAGATGCCCTGCTACAGCAAATTCTGGCCCATTATTTTTAAAAGACAATTTGTCTTCTTAGTATTTCCCATTGTAACGTCAAATAGAAAGTAAATTGATTTGAGAAATTTAATGTTTTGCCAATAAATTTCTTCATAAATATGCCACTTATTAGGAGTAGAAGGAGGGAGTCAAGAAGGAACAATGATGTTTAACATCTAAGGTCTTGGGGCCAACTCTGCTTGCTGCCAAATAAATCCACTGCTGAGGGAAACAGGGCATTGTTCATTTTTGCTCCACTGCTAGAAAAACATTATCAAATGAGTGTGAATATCGTGTCAGACTCTTGCCACATATTTTTAATGTGCAGTATTCCTGAAAGCACCATATCGAATGGAATGTTTAAAAGAAATTAATTTTTTTCTAAATAGATCAAAGGAGCAGAAAATGAAGTGCAGAATTAGGCTTTGAGGCTGAATGATTGCACAAAATAAAATGCAATCTGGTGGTAGTAAATGCAGAGTGAGCAGTTCAAATGGTGGCAAATTACCTTCCATATGTGCAGTGGAAGCACATCTATCTCGAATGTTTCTGATAAAAAAAAACTTTTTTCTTTAACAAGCTATTTGACATCATGCTTGCACAGAACGCAGCTAATTTAAACTGGCTTCATGTTGATGGAAGCATACATGAAATGACCTAGGGATTGATACTACAAAGTTCTTTATCTCTGCTTGGGTTGTGAATGCGAGCTTCCATTATATCTGGCCAGTACTGAAATTGTGAAGTTCCATTACCTCTGTCTGGCTTTGAAATTATGAACAAAAATACAAAATATTGCAGATGCTGGAAATGTGAAACAAAAACAGAAAATGCTGTAAATGCTCAGCAGGTCAGGCAGCCTCTATAGAGAGAACAGGCGAGATATTTTTGCTATGAACTATTCGTTAGAACAGTTCTGTTCTCTCCACAACTCTCTGCCTGAACTGATGTGTTTCCAGCATTTTCTGTTTTTGTTTCAGATTATGCAGATCTATCCTCACCCTCTTCCTAGTTCTCATCTATATGCTGTTCCTTGGACAAATCATCCAAAAACATGTCAGATTCCACATGTACTTGACGCCACCCAGCTCTACCTCACCACCATCTCTCTCGACCCCTCCACTGCTTCTGTGTTGTCAGAACTCTTGTCCGACATCCAGTCCTGGATGAGCTGAAATTTCATCCAATTAAACGTTGGGAAGACCGAAGCCATTGCCGCAGCCAAACTGCCTACTTCCACTTCCATAATATCGCCCGTCTCCGCCCCTGCCTCAATTTATCTGATGCTGAAACCCTCACCCATGCTTTTTTTTTACCTCCAGACTCGATTATTCCAATGCACTCCACCTTCCACCCTCTATAAGCTTAAGTTCATCCAAAACTCTGCTGCCCGTATCCTAACTCGTACCAAGTCCGGTTCACCTATCATCTCTGTGCTGACCTACATTAGCTTCCGGAACCTGAATACCTCAATTTTAAAATTCTCATCCTTGTGTTCGAATCCCTCCATGGCCTCGTCCCTCCCTATCTCTGTATCCTCCTCCAGCCCGATAACCCTCCGAGAACGCTGTGTTCCTCCAACTCGAGCCTCTTGTCCATCCCCCACTTCCTTCGCTCCACCATTGGTGGCAGTGTCTTCAGCTGTCTAGGCCCTGAGCTCTGGAATTCCCTCCCTAAACCTCTCCACCTCCTCTAAGGCACTCTTTAAAACCTACCTCCCACCTGTCCTTATGTCTCCCTCTTTAACTCATTGTCCATTTTTGTCTGATTACGCTGCTGTGAAGCGCCTTGGGATTGTTTACTGTGCTAAAGACACTATATAAATGCAAGTTGTTATTATTTCTGTCTTAAGTGAAATTATGGAGGCCCTTATTCTTCAGATCAGGCCCTCGGCATAAACACAGCTGGCTTTACACCCACACCCTTGTCTGTCATTGGGATTTTAAAACCTTTTGGAAAGCTGAGTGGTCTCTCAATCTTATGGGAATATATAGTACTAGAAAAAACTATCACAGTCCAGTGGAGGGGCCGAGAGAGGTGGTGGTGAGGTAAAGCTAGGTGTTGTGAATCCATGAATTCTATGTGGTATTTCACATTGTGTTTTTGGATGTCGCCACAAGGCAGCATATAGATGAGAAATAGGATGGGGCCAAGGATAGATCCTTGGGGGACCCCAGAGGTAACGATGTGTGAATGGGAGAAGAGAAACTATTGCAGGAGATTCTCTGGCTATGACTGGATAGATACAAATGGAACCAGGTGAGGGCAGTCCCACTCAGATAGACAACAGAGGAGAAGCATTGGAGGAGGATGGTGTGGTCAACCCTGTCAAAGGCTGCCGACGAAAAGGATGAGGAGGGATAGTGCACCACAGTCACAGCCATATAGGATGTAATTTGTGACTTTGACAAGAGCCGTTTCAGTGCTGTGGCAGTGAAGCCATCTAAAACCTGCTCATTCAACCATGCTTCTAGTCATCTCCCCTGAATCTTCTCCTATTATTTTGTGGTATCTGTTTCATCTTTGTGCAGCACTGTGGGATATTTAAGGTGCTATGCAAATGCAAATTGTTGTTGGAGTTGAGGGACATTTTATCTGCGATGGGCAGATAGGTGAAGTTGAATAATAGAGAAATGTAGGGAAGGGTAGTTATTCTGAATATTTGCTTAATTACCTTTGGAGATCAGACAGTATTTGTATAGAACTTTCTTCAGCAAATTGGAAAGAGCAAAGTCATCAATAGTGTCGATCAGAGGTCATCAAATGGCAGACCCGCAGTCCATTTCCAGATCTCTGAACTATTTTATGTGAGCCACAGGGTAGTGTGAGCATTGACTTATCAATCAAGTTTTGCCTTGCATGTGGAGCTCTTTACTTCTTGGCTTGTCAATTATAGCTCACGTGAGCTGAAGCGAGTAATGCTTGACCAGCCAGAAGTGAGCTGTGTACTGGACAAAAGTTGACTGGTAAATTACTCTTGAACAGAGCTCAGTGAAGGAGTTTGTGATTATCACTGGTTTTGTTTTCTGTAGAAACTTTAAAGGAGGACATGTTAAAATAATATTGCTCAAGTTTGTTTCTGATAAAATAATGGTTAATTTTCATGCAAAACTGACAAGGAAATGTAATGTTGATTAATGGAGAAAGAAGAGCCAAAGAGGAGTACTTTGTGTGCAAATTGTTGCCCCCCCTCCCCCCCCCACCCCATCTCTGTAAAAATATCACCATTTTGGCCCAAGCTGTTCTGCTGATGTAGGGTTATGGTAGCAGCCATATGTGAATCCTTAATTGTTATTATTAACTTTGGTGGCATAGTGCATCATTTGGAGTTAATCCAAGGGCACCTATCTCTTTGCATCCACCCCTAGACTTGTCCAAGCTGTTTTCTATAATTGAAATCAATGGAATTGTACTGGGACACAAGATGGCTGCTCCCTTAATCTAGAGTACTGAAATGGCTGAACTGAGCAGAACTCTGCAACAGTGGATCTCCATGAGTCCAAAAATAGGCTCCAAGCTCTTGAATGCGTTCCTTTCCTTTTTCTTTATAAAAACTCATTCAAGTTGGTGTAATTGATAATAAGGCTAGAATATCTTACAGGGTGTTGCTTACTTTACTCAAATGTATAGATAATAATGAAAAGTTAACAAATCAGCCTTCAGAAGTATGAGAATTTTTGTCATCAATATCCTCTACTATGTATGCGGATTGTAGAGTTGTACATGTTAAGGAAAAAATCTATGTTCACTTAATGTAACAGACTTTCAGGAAAACTTTAGACTGGAATTAAAAGTCACAGTTAAAAGCAGCGCCTCATCACAAACATACAGATGATACAAAAGTGCTCACGTAAGAACAGACTACATCACATATCACATATGGCCATTAGCTGACTTAAAAATAAGCTGGAAAGTCGGCATTATTTGTACTCCACATGAGTTCTGCCTCATACCATTAAATCAAATCACTTTAATAATTTAGCTCATCTGACAGTTGTTATAACTTTAAAGTTGTAATTTTGTTTACAATTTTGAATGGCAATTCTAAAGCAAAAGTCTATCTTGTATTTTAATTCATGAACAATGTTAAACTTTGGCTATTCCATGCCTTGTGTACCTTTAACATGTTTATGGCAACAAACAACCTAACCATTACATGCACTAGACATACAGCTATACGACAGTATATCTACAATACACAGAACGATTGTTTCACATGAATATTTGTGCCATCAGGAAAATGAATAAAATCAAAACATGTATTTGCAACCTTTACTTTTTGATGGTGCTTGACACACCAAGAGTGTTAGTTTCATAAGAAGCATCAGTATGCCATATATTACAGTCAGTGACTTAAAGTAAAGGATAGCATGTTTGACATCCCACATGTTGCACCGTAGAGTAGCACCTTCAGTTCACTGCAAAGCAGCTTGCTGATCTCTGCCATACTGTTGGGCGAGCAAAGAGGAGGCAAATGGCAGCCAGTTTTTTAACATGGGGAGGGAAAATGAGAAGGAGCATCCCCCCGGCAGGTCTCATGCACCTCCCAGAGGCTAACCTCGTACAGTCAGCGCAGGGAGAGCAGATTGCCCTTCTACCCTTCCAGTCAAGGATTGTGCAGGACTTGGGGAGACCACAGAAGAGGGAAAAGAGAGAAAACAAAGAAAATATAATTGAAAGGAACTATTTATATATATATATATATATTAGAAAAGAAAGCATTCAAGTGAATTGAATTGTTACCTTCTCCTTGCATGAAAGTCAGAAATCCTGCAAGTACTCAGATCATCCATTTTGCTAGAGAATTTCCATGCCTGTTCCTGATGTCCATGTAGGAATTGGGACGAGTTTATAAATTTAGCACAGTAGTTGAACTATTCCACTTGAATTTAAACGAGATTGCCTGCAACCAAATCTGAGGCCGCGATTTTCTCAGCGGTGTCGGGATGGTGGCTGGAGAGGTGGTTTCTGGGTTCCAGTCATGATCCTGGCTGCAGCCGCTCTGTTAAAGGGATTTTCCCTTGATTGGCCTTGTTAAGCCCACCCTGCGTGCTTGCCGGCCAATTAACAGGAAGCGGATCTGATGACGTCTTTTGATGACGCGTCATCAGCCGGTTTCCTTAAAGGGTCCACGGCCACATTGAGTTTGACAGTTGTTCATCAGTGTTTGACAGTACTGAGGTGCTGCAAACACTGACAAGCACTGCACAAAGGTGGACGCTTGCACCCAGGCTCTCGCATGACTCCCTCCATATGCTTATGGAGGGAGTCACAGCACGCAGGGAGGTTCTCTTCCCTTCCAAGGGTGGAAGAGACCTCCCCAGGACACCAACGCAGCCTGGTTGCACATTGCACAGGAGGGCAAAAGCAGGGATGTCGTTAGGGGTCCCTGGCTGCAATGGCGCCAACCTTTCAATGATCTCAGTGGATTACGAAACGTTACTGCAAAGCCACACTCAAACTCACCCTGCTGTGCCACTCAACACATCCCTATGACTCTGCCTTCCATACCCTTCTCCTGCACATCCTTACTCACACCAATTTACCTTGCACCTCCACCCAACCCTCTCCATCTACTTTATCACTTCCCCATCACACTAGCCACCCCTCACACTCACCCTCATCCTACTGCAAGCATAGCAACTAACAACACACAAGGGTAGGCACTTGAGAAGTTTAGTCAATGTCCATGTGAGGTTTCTGGTACTGTGTTGTCATACAGTGAAATCTATTTTTCCAAAACTGCCCCTTATTGGACAGATCTGAGCGCACCTTGAGAAATGTCTTACTGAGTTCCAGTGAATGTTGAGACATAACTTCCCTCGCCCCACCCACCCCCCACCCTGCTATAGTGATGAGTGTGTATGGAATGGCTTGGACATTAAAGGGATGCTTTACGATGCTGGTGCGGGATGGTGTCAACGAGGTGCATCATGTGGCAGCCAGGGTTAACAGCGTCAAGTGAAGTAAATCTGGCCATGGTGATGCCATTGCTGGCATCCCAGGCAGCAATGTTGTCAGGGGCTGATGCCCTGTGTCCTGTGCAGCATCAGGTGATGGTGGAGAAGGTTGGTGTTGTTGTTGGTGCTGCTGGTGTGCCTGATGATGTTGGTGTTGGGGCTGATCGTGGAAGGATTCAGAGGACCAAGGTCTGAATTTTTTCAAGGACACCGATGTTGCTGCAATAGATGGCAGCTGCAGGTGAGATGACAGAAGCGATCTGTCAATGGTGAGAGAGGTTGTTCCAATGAGATGGCACTGGACATACAGTTGCCTCTAAACACTTGCAAGCTAAAGAAATCTCTATATGTATTACAAATGAAGTAACCAACAGTTTCTGTGTTTGAAACTGACCATCTGCAGCATGGAATCCTTTACACCACTTCTGCAGCTGTCAGCTTATCAGATACATCAGAGCAGACTCAACTCACGCCAGGGTGAGCTGACGTGTTCCCCGAGCAGCGGGTAACCCGTGGGGGAGAATGTAAAATTGGAAGGAAGCCTCAAAATACCCACTGTCAATCTTTGCTATTTTGACAGCAGACCCGCCTCCAAACCCGCCCTCTGAGCACCGGCCTGAGTGTCTGAAACCCACAGAATTTTCTGCTTTAAACTATTAACAAAACATAATGTTTTATTAACTGACAGATTCATCAAATTGATAGAAATGTGACACCTGGCCCTCGGGGTGAACGCTTCCTTACTGGGTAGTTACACTCCTGGTTTATGATCAGTCAGCATGGAAATATTTTACCCGTGATCTAGGTATAAGTGTGCTGGCTGACAGATTTGATAAATGCCTTCCAAAGTGCTGCAGTCCTATTCTAAACAATTTCCCAAATTCCCATTATTTCAATGCAGTTTGACTGGCTGGAATTGACCTGATTTATAAGAAAGGGTTAATAATGTAAATTGTAATGACATCTATTCCTCCAGATTAAAACCTCAAATTGGATTAAAAGGTTTCCAGAGGTATATTCCTATATTTAGGTAATACATCTTTATTTGTCATAGCATTTTTTTTATTCCTTAAGGGTAGATAATTTAAATTTCATGCTCATTAATGCAATGAATTTCATTATAGACAGGATACATCTTCTATTTTGCAGCTAGTGCTAGTGCTAATGAAATTCTAGAGCTCCCTGTTTTATCCTAATAATGTTCCTTTAAAACCATCTTCTCATTCCTTTGCCTTTTATTCTCTTAAACTTCGGTCTTTTCCGCTTGAGATTTATAAATGAAATGTCAATAGATGAGGTAGCTCAAGCCCAGTGGTGCAGTGTTAACACAGTATACTTGATAATCCAGAAGCTGTAGATTTGATTTCCAGGGATGCCTGCCACTTAAATGATCCAGTGTCAGAGCTGCTGTGTTTCTGCAGTCTTCTACCAGCATGCATTAATTTGGTGATAGCTTAGCAGACCACCTCATATGTATGAAACGGTGAGTTGCCCATCCTGCACCAGAAGCTGATTACTTCTTGTCAGCTGGTGTCACGTTTCGTGATCTTTGACCATTTTTCCACAGAAATGTTTTGGGGGAAAAAATAATTATCTTTAAAGCTTGTGTATTAACGCACGCTTAAAAAAAGAGGCTTTGAGCTAGCTTTGATGTTGCTCCTCATAGACTGCAAATAATAAGCAATTCATTAGCCTGTTTCGGCAATCAAAATACAGCTCACACCTATTGTGTTGGAAAGTCTTTGGCTTCTTTGTGGCTCTGCACATGGGGGCAATTTTAACCCAGCCCGCCTGTTGGGAAACTGACGGGGTCGGGTGCAATGCTGGTTTTATACCCACCCGGTCTTATTCTCCAGTAAATTATTGTTGACTGTATTATTACACCCCTCTGAGCGAGAATAGCGTATATGTGAAATCTAACATCGGGTGAGAAAATGAGGAATACTAGTGGGAAACTTACCCAATCTATCCCAAAATGGAGTACCAAACAACATTGCTACTTTGATGGATATTCAGCACATTTTAATTGGGAGAGAATTAGCCAACAAAGGGAAATAATAGGGGCTAACAAAGTGGTAAAATAAATGGAGATATTTGCATCACCAATAACTTGCTCTGAAATGTCTTTGTTTGTAGCAGATGTGTATTCCACAGTGAAGTACACCCACAGTGTTTCAGTATATATGCTCAATGTAATGAAGGCCTGGTGCATATTTACATGATGAGGACCATTTGGTTGCATGTGGGGGTGTTATGGATATCTGTGAAATATTTATCGTTTATCAGAAACATGGTCCTGCAGAGTATTGATAGATTATGTTTTCCTATAGGGAATTTGTGGAGCCCTTTGAAATATTCGTGGGGTTTTGCCCGATATTCATAGGAGTCATAACCCCCTCCCCAC
Source organism: Squalus acanthias (assembly GCA_030390025.1). NCBI lineage: Eukaryota > Metazoa > Chordata > Chondrichthyes > Squaliformes > Squalidae > Squalus > Squalus acanthias. Next base: position 53,091,757 of record CM059427.1, read on the forward strand.
AGATTTTGGAGAAATCAAAGTCATGGCATTCTATCAACATTGACGCAGATGATCATCATGGGGATTTGTGGGAAAATCAGGAGGTGGTAGCAGCTAAAATTATTTCTGAAATTCGCTGACATATCTCAACAAGAACAATTTGCATTTATGTCGGAAAACGTCCCAAGACACTGTACAGAAGCGTAATTAGACAAAAATTGACACAGAGCCAAAGAAGGAGATAGGAGGCGTGACTAAAAACTTGGTCACGGAAGTAGGTTTTAAGGAAGGTCGTAAAGGAGGAGAAAGAGACGGACAGGCAGAGAGGTTAAGGGAGGGAATTCTAGACCTTAGGGTGTAGATGGCTGAAGAATTTTGAAGAGCGCGACAGCCACTGCAGTTTCTAACCTCTGCTCAACATTGTAAAGCACCATCAGAGCACGAGGAATTACAAATAAATGGCTCAGAGGTTACCAATAATATGTTTTGGCATTGTAGTTGTGAGCCAACTAGGATATCATTATCACCTTTGTTTCTCCTAGGCTAATAATGAGCACCTCGTAGCTGCTAATGGCTATAATGCCCTCCAAATGATGATATTGCTATAGTAATGTACATACATCTCATTCTTTTGTGATTAATTATGATGGTCAATATTTCCACATCACAATGAGAATGTGTATTCAGAAAGGACATCTGTATGAAATCCAGAATTTGGTTTTGTAGTAATCTAGTTAAAATTAGGTGATTGTGAAAACTTTCTGTAAAATTGATTTTTTTTAAATGTAGTAAAGGACTACTAATTGCAGTATACTTAAAACCTAAATTTATTAAGAACATTCCATTTTGTCCCTAAGTTGGATATTACAGGTGTGCCCTGTGTTTTTATTTTATGATGCGGAGATGCCGGTGTTGGACTGGGGTGGACAAAATTGACAAAATTTTTATTTTATAGCAGCCATGCATTCCCTAAATCACTATAAGATGTGCAGCACTTTCCAAACCCAATTGGTCATGCTTTGTAGGACTATGCTGTATGTAATCACGATAACACTGTACCAGCAGGCTTCATTTAAATACTGGAGGTTAATTTGTTGGGAAAAATGTAAAATACTAGACAATATCAATAAACTCATTGGACGCAAAATTCGGATCCGTAACGCCTGTTTTTTGGGCACCATAAGTGCCCTTAAAGGTCCAAAATAGTGTCCGTGGCGCATGCGCGCACACTTCTGATGTGAGTCGTGCCAGATGCAATGTTGGTGAGGGTGTTGGCATGCACACAGTGAGCGTCCGCCGGAAGTGTGCAGAGTAGGCAGATCATAACGTCTATCAGCATGCAACGCTGATTTGACGCCAACTCTGCCATTTTGGAGCTCAACACTCCAGTTAATGCCCTCTCTTAAGCTCGCACAGCTGAACATGCGGTCAGCAGCAGGAAGGACCCCCCCCCCACCAGTGGTATTTAAAGGGATCATCATCTACTTTCAGGTTAGTTGCTGATTGGTTTCTACTGGCTGTTGCTGAGATTGCACAAGTGTTTGGTGCTTGCTAAAGTTCTTTCAAGTTACTAAAGTCTACAGGGAGTGGTGTGACAGATGCTGAAGGACATTGTCCTGACTTCAAGGCTTCTGCACAAACCAGTTGCTCCCAGACATGGGTGCACAAGTAGGAATTCCCCTTGGAATACAGCATGGCTGGGAGAATGAGCAGAGGCGACACAGAGCAGGGCAAGCTGCTAGAACAGGGAGGAGGAGGAGGGGGAGAAGGGCTCTCAGCAGGAGGCCATATCTACCCAGGGTGTTCAGCGAACAATTCTCCTATCTGAACCTGAGCGAGGAACAATGTGTCAGATGTCTGCGCTTCAGTAAAGATGTCCTCGCTGAAATCAGCCACCTGCTGCAGCCACAACAGCAACCTCAGAGCAGGGCAAGGACCACATTGCCAGTGGTTGTGAAGGTGACCGTGGCCATGAACCTTTATGCATCGGGCTCCTTCCAGTCTGGAGCTGGAGATATCTGCAACATCTCGCAGTTTGTCATCTATTGTTGCGTAAGGGAGGACACTGAGGCTCTCTATTCCAGAGAGCTGACTACATTTCATTCTCTCTTGCCAGAGAGCAACAGTTGGAAAGAACTCGAGACTTCGCAAGGATTGCAGGCTTCCCCATGGTGCAGTATGCCATTGACTTCATGCATGTCGCTTTGCAGGCGCCGCAGGTAAAGTCTGAGATGTGCCGCAACCGAAAGGGTACTGGGCGACAAGGGCTATCCATGGCTCATGACTCTGGTGCACACCCCACACATACGTGCGCAGCATGCATACAACGAAAGCCATGCTGCCGCATGAAATCTGATAGAGCACACCATTGGCGTGCTGAAACAATGCTTCCGATGCCTGGACCGCTCTGGAGGAGCCATTAGCAATACGGCGAGCAGCTGAGGAGCAGAAGGTGGAGGAAGGGAGGAGGCAACCTAGACAGCCCCTTTCTGGCCAGGCTGTCTGTGAACAACTCATCCGACTGCGATACTAGTAAATGCAACTCTAATTCCCCATTCACCAACAGTCCCACACTTTACCTTCCCTCTGTTAATGACCATCACAGCGTCTGCTTGGCCACAATGCAAAAATAAACATTCAAAAATCAAACTTATAAATCAAAGCATGCCATATTGCATACAAACGTCAACTAAGCACTCCTGTGCATTCCCTTAATGCCGGATCTTCCGTGTGCCTTTGCCTGTCCTAGTGCTGCTACGCAGTGCTACCCCAGTGGCTGCAGCATGGCTGGTAGAAGGCTGCTGACTTCCAGTGGGGAGAGACTGCAGGTGGCTTTGGAGGATGATCTTGAGCAGCTCTAGGGCCTTGAAGGCCCAGCTTCAGACTGCACCATCTCGGCATGAGTGGAAGCAGTCTGGCTGGCTGGCTGGCAGGCAACAGCAAGGGCACTGGCGGAGCAGCAGTGGTGGGAGGACGAATTCTGTCATTCTGAGAGAGGACAGCAGGTTTGTGCTCCATGGAACCACTGCCACTCTCCTGGAGTGGCGCCTTAGCAATCCTAGTAATGTGTTGGAAGACAGATTGCTGGACTGCTGTGACACCCTGCAAGCCCCTTTGAAAACTGATATCCACAGCCATGATGGCGAGGTTGCATGGCAGCAAGCTGAGCTTGCATGACAGAAGTCTGAGCTTTCACTGCGGCTCCCAGATGATGGGTGGCTTTTGCTTGTGCTGCAATGAAAGCTGAGACATTGGCCATCAGAAGCTGCATCATGGTTGGGTCCACAAGTGCGCTAATGGATCTGCCCACCCCTTCCATGCTGGAACAGATGGGCTCCAAGCTCTGCACAAAGCCCTGTGCCAAGTTGGTGCCAGGCTCCTCCATGCTCCTTGACATTACACGCAGGCTTTCTGGCAGGCCTGCTAATGCACCAAGCATTTCATTGTGCATACCCATCAGCCTTCTTCTGTAGCCCGCCCCATCAATATGCTCATCTGAGTCCTCTGCAGCAGAACTTGTGTGCGACTTCACCCTCCATTGAGCTGACAGCTGCACTACCTTTGCCCCCTGCCCTGGCTGCGGGCCACCATGTGCAGATCCCATCTCTAAGCTATCCTCTAAATTATGCACAATGTCAGTATCTGAGCTGCTGGCTGTGAATGTGAAATCGAGTGACGGTGTTTCTTCATCATCACTGTCTTCTTGCTTGTCCACCACTACCTGGCCAGGTTGCAGTTCTTGGGTATCTGAAAGGAGAAAGGCACAAGGGGTAGGGTTGTGGTGAGGGGAGGGGGAGAAGTAAGAGGTGCATGCTTACACCATCTGCAGCTTGTAAATCAGAAGAGATTGTAGGATGAGGGGCAAGTGGGATGTGAGAAGGAGGATTAGGTATGAGCATACTGTCACCTTCTATGGTTTCAGCCCTACCACTGGCCACGGCCTCAGCAATGGCTGCTCCAGTGATCGCGAGCACTGTCTCCTCCATGGGAGTAAGTACATGCAGCTGCGCCTGTCCCTCATCGGTTAGCTCCTGCTGCCTCTGGTTGTGTGCTACCTTGTCCTGCAAGAGAGAGGGAGTCAGTGAGTGTGGTGCAATCTGTTTGTATGATGTGGCTGTCATGATGGAATAGCTGCCAGTGTGTGCAAGCTGTGAGATGTGAGTGTGAAGCTTGCAGCAGTGCTAAGTGTGTGAGGGTGAAGTGAAGCTATGAATGTTAGATATGAGTCCTGATTGATAGAGATTGTTGGTGGATGAAGGATGGGGGTGTTGAATTGAGCATTGGCTGAGGCTAGTGGTGCAGTTGGTGGGATATGGCATTTGAAGATGCATTCACTGACCCTGACCACTCGTGTGAGGACATTGAACCTTTTGCGGCACTGCATCCAGGTCCTCGGGGCTTGACTTCTGGCATTGACCGCCATGGCTATCTGGTCCCACTGCCTTCTGAGAGTTTATCTGGATGGCCTCCTGGCAGACTGTGGATAGAGCACATCCCTCCTATTTTCCACCTCCTGTACCAAGGCCTTCTGTGCAGCGTTGGAGAATCTTAGAGCCCACTCTCTGCCATGTTGTGCCATTATTCAGTCTTTTTCCATGTCAGAACGAGTTCCCCAACAACTTCCACCACCTGCACCAGCCACAATGCACCACGACTATAAGAGGTGCAGGCTGACTTTAAGTAGTGCAGGCTAGCATTAACTGGTGCTAGCCTCTTACAATATTGGGCCCCCTGCTGAGGCATGCAGCCACTGAACAGTGCAGTTAGCGCTGGCTGCACACAGCAATCATGTTAATTAGCAGGCAGCATGAAGTTGGCATCACGATCCCCACACCCATTTTTGGGCCCTGTCCAATTTAGCCCCCATTATTTTTACCTCCCAATTAGTCCGCCAATTCCCATCTTTACATCAAGTTCACCAGTGGTATTGCCGCAGATTTTCTCTCTTTATCCAGTGAATAACAAAGCTGAATAAGATCATCGAAGCTCCTTGTCTGTGCTGAGTTAGCTCATCTCAGTTAGCAGGAGCAATAGGGGATTGCTCCAACTTAACATTAGGATGGAGAAGGAAACAGTTAAGTCAGAGACCATGGTCCAGAACTTAAATAAGGGCAACTTTGAGGGTATGAGGCGTGAATTGGTGAGGTTAAATTGGCAAGCGATATTTAAGGGGCTATCAGTGGAAGGGCAATGGCAGACATTTAGAGATCGCATGGATGAACTACAACAATTGTACATCCCGGTCTGGCGTAAAAATAAAAAAGGGAAGGTGGCTCAACCATGGCTAACAAGGGAAATCAGGGATAGTATTAAAACCAAGGAAGTTGCATACAAATTGGCCAGAAGTAGTAGCAAACCCGGGGACTGGGAGAACTTCAAAACTCAGCAGAGGAGGACGAAGGGTTTGATTAGGGCAGGGAAAATAAAATATGAAAGGAAGCTTGCAGAGAACATTAAAATGGACTGCAAAAGCTTCTATAAATATGTAAAAAGAAAGAGGTTAGTAAAAACAAACGTAGGTCCCCTGCAGTCGGAAACAGGGGAAGTCGTAATGGGGAACAAGGAAATGGCAGATCAATTGAACAAGTACTTTGGTTCGGTGTTTACTGTGGAGGACACACACAACCTGCCGGAAATAAAAGGGGTCAGAGGATCTGGTAAGAGGGAGGAGCTGAGGGAAATCCTTATTAGTCGGGAAAAGGTATTGGGGAAATTGATGGGACTGAAGGCTGAAAAATCCCCGGGGCCTGATGGTCTGCATCCCAGAGTACTTAAGGAGGTGGCCTTGGAAATAGTGGATGCATTGACGATCATTTTCCAACATTCCTTAGACTCTGGATCAGTTCCGATGGAGTGGAGGGTGGCCAATGTAACCCCTCTTTTTAAAAAAGGAGGGAGGGAGAAAGCAGGGAATTATAGACCGGTCAGCCTGACATCGGTCGTGGGTAAAATGATGGAAGCAATTATTAAAGATGTCATAACAGACCATTTGGAAAGTGGCGACATGATAGGTCCAAGTCAGCATGGATTTGTGAAAGGGAAATCATGCTTGACAAATCTTCTGGAATTTTTTGAGGATGTTTCCAATAGGGTGGACAGGGGGGAACCAGTAGATGTGGTGTATTTGGACTTTCAGAAGGCCTTCGACAAGGTCCCACACAAGAGATTGGTGAGCAAAGTTAAAGCACATGGGATTGGGGGTAATGTGTTGACGTGGATTGAGAACTGGCTGGCACACAGGAAACAAAGAGTAGGAGTAAATGGGTACTTTTCAGAATGGCAGGCAGTGACCAGCGGGGTACCGCAGGGTTCGGTGCTGGGACCCCAGCTGTTTACATTATATATTAATGATTTGGACGAAGGGATTAAATGTAATATCTCCAAATTTGCGGATGACACTAAATTGGGAGGCAGTGTGAACAATGAGGAGGATGCTAGGAGGCTACAGAGTGACTTGGACAGGTTGGGTGAATGAGCAAATGTATGGCAGATGAAGTACAATGTGGATAAATGTGAGGTTATCCACTTTGGTGGTAAAAATAGAGAGGCGGACTATTACCTGAATGGTGGCAGATTAGGGAAAGGGGAGGTGCAACGAGACCTGGGCGTCATGGTACATCAGTCACTGAAGGTGGGAATGCAAGTGCAGCAGGCAGTCAAGAAAGCAAACGGAATGATGGCCTTCATAGTAAGGGGATTTGAGTACAGGAGTAGGGAGGTGATGCTGCAGTTGTACAGGGCCTTGGTGAGGCCACACCTGGAGTATTGTGCGCAGTTTTGGTCTCCTAACTTAAGGAAGGACATTCTTGCTATTGAGGGAGTGCAGCGAAGGTTCACTAGATTGATTCCTGGGATGGCCGGACTGACATATCAAGAAAGATTGGGTCAACTGAACTTGTATCCTCTGGAGTTCAGAAGAATGAGGGGGGATCTTATAGAGACATTTAAAATCCTGACTGGTTTAGACAAATTAGATGCGGGCAGAATGTTCCCAATGTTAGGGAAAACTAGAACCAGGGGTCACAGTCTTAACCTCAGTGATCCGACAGGAACATCGACCAAAGTCACCCTTCTGATTGCTGTCCAGCACCCCCTCCTGGAAATGCTTGTGTGTGTATATATCAAATGAGGAATGGATCAGGCTTGGCTGTGGTGCACCACCTGATCAGATAGCCACTGGCACTCAATGTCAAGGCTGACACATAAATAATGATCATTTTGGTTGAGATATCAGAGTGAATAGCACCTATGGAATTGTACACCTTCAAGAGAGGGGAAAATTGGTACGAAAGAAGAAAGCCAGGCAGCGCGGACCTAATTAGAGGCGGTACCAGCAGCGGTACTAAAAAGAGCGGGAGACCAGGCAGCATGGTCCTAATTGGAGGCGGTATAAGCGGCGGTATTTAAACAGCGGGAGACCAGGCAGCACGGCCCTAATTGGAGGCGGTATCAGCGGCGGTATTTAACAGCGGGAGACCAGGCAGCGCGGCCCTAATTGGAGGCGGTATCAGCGGCGGTATTTAAACAGCGGGAGACCAGGCAGCGCGGCCCTAATTGGAGGCGGTATCAGCGGCGGTATTTAAACAGCGGGAGACCAGGCAGCGCGGCCCTAATTGGAGGCGGTATCAGTGGCGGTATTTAAACAGCGGGAGACCAGGCAGCGCGGCCCTAATTGGAGGCGGTATCAGCGGCGGTATTTAAACAGCGGGAGACCGGGCAGCGCGGACCTAATTGGAGGCGGTATCAGTGGCTGCGGTATTTTAAACAGCGGGAGACCAGGCAGCGCGGACCTAATTAGAGGCGGTATCAGCGGCGGTATTTAAACAGCGGGAGACCAGGCAGCGCGGACCTAATTAGAGGCGGTATCAGCGGCGGTATTTAAACAGCGGGAGACCAGGCAGCGCGGACCAGTGAGTGTAAAGAAGTAAAAAGTAATCGAAGTGTGAAGTCACCAGAAAGCAGGTAAGTGATTGGTTGGTGAGTATTTCTCTATTTCTCGCTTTTTTTCCAAACTTTGCCATTTAAATTTAAATACCTTGGTGTAGATCAAAAGATATACGTGTCCCAAATTTTAAAAACAAACCAGGCAATGTGTCGTTGTTGTTGCATGTGGGAGCTCGTGGACACCATTGAGGTCCAGGGCGACCACATCTGCAGCAAATGTTGGCTGCTCGAGGAACTATGGCTCAGAGTTGATGAGCTGGAGTCCGAGCTTCGGACACTGCGACACATTAGGGAGGGGGAGCGTTACCTGGACACTAAGTTCCAGGAGGCAGTCACACCCACTAGAGTAATTATTTCCAATTTGGCCCATGGTCAGGGACAGGAGGGTGTGACTACAAGCGAGGCAGGTATTGCGATCCAGTAGGTAGTGATGGAGGAGCCTCAGCCCTTGGCCTTGTCTAACAGGTACAAAATTCTTGCTCCCTGTGTGGACGAGGGCAGGGACTGCAGGGAGGATGAGCATTCTGACCACAGCACCGTGGTACAGGGAGCCATTCAAGTGATAGGGGACAGTATAGTTAGGGGGATAGATACTGTTCTCTGCAGCCAAAAGCGTGAGTCCCAAAGGCTGTGTTGCCTGCCCGGTGCCAGGGTTAAGGACATCTCCTCTGGGCTGGAGAGGAACTTGGAGTCGGAGGGGGAAGATCCAGTTGTCATGGTCCACGTAGGTACCAATGACATAGGTAGGACAAAGAAAAAGGTTCTGCTGAGGCAGTATGAGCAGCTAGGGGCTAAATTAAAAAGCAGAACCACAAAGGTGATAATCTCTGGAATACTACCTGAGCCATGAGCGAATTTGCATAGGGTAAATAAGATCAGAGAAATGAATGAGGGGCTCAAAGACTGGTGTGGGAGAAATGGGTTTAGATTTGTGGGGCACTGGCACCAGTACTGGGATAAGAGGGAGCTGCTCCGTTTGGACTGGCTTCACTTGAACCATGCTGGGGCTAGAGTCCTGGCGAATCGAATAACTAGGGCTGTAGAGAGGGCTTTAAACTAAATAGTGGGGGGGGGAGGGTCCAGGTGAGCGGGAATTAAAAAGTCAATGAGAAATGAGAAAACAATAGAGCAGGATAGAGATGGGGGAAATAATAACCAGAGTGTGACAGGAAGGGACAGAATGTTTAAAAATAAGAGTCCAACAGAAAATAGGGCCAAAACAAGGAGAAATGGTAAAAAGACAAAGTTAAAAGCTCTATATATGAATGCATGCAGCATTCGGAACAAGATAGATGAGTTGACGGCACAGATACAAATGGGTATGATCTGATCGCCATTACAGAGACGTGGTTGCAAAGTGACCAGGGCTGGGAACTGAATATTCCAGGGTATTTGACAATTCAGAAGGATAGACAGAAAGGAAAGGGAGGTGGGGTGGCTTTGTTGGTAAAGGATGGGATCAGTGCAGTGGTGAGAAGTGATACTGGCTCAGAAGAACAAGATGTAGAATCGGTTTGGGTGGAGATAAAAAATATGTAAGAATAAAAATATATGTTTTGTATGTGTGATGAACTCGAGTCTATTAATATAAGATGTATGTAATAAAGATACATTTGATGTGTATGGATCTCCCCTGGGTAAGGCAATGGTGCGAAACTTAACAAAGAAAACCTGCATAACAGGATAACCATCGAAACTCACCATCGAAACTCAAGAGGTGTCAACAAACAATTAACTTAAGCAAGAAATGGCACCAGCCACTGCAGACTGCAGACAGACACATGTTCAAAGGAAAGCCAATCAAGAACTGCCATGAATCTAAGACCCAATCATAGGGTCTTAGCAATTTAGAGTAGAGACAATGGACTTAAAAAGATATAAAACAAGGAACCCAAAGGCTCTCTCTCTCTCTTTCTGGACGACCACGCAGAAGAACAAGAAGCCCTCCCTCTACAGACCAGACCAAGAAGCAAGGAAAAAGGCCGCGTGCATTGCTTGACTCAGGGAGGTACCAGTCTCTGTAAATCTAACCCATTACCTCACGTGTTGTAATCGAGTAGAGTCCATAAATACCAGTAGGCTATTGTTTTGATGTGCATGAGTGTGTGTGTTTAATAAACGTGCATGAGTTTGTGTGTTTAATAAACTTATTCCAAATTGTTTCAAAAGAATTGGTCTTGCTGTCAATTTAATGCCAGTCAAAATAAAAAGCTTACAAAATTGGGGGCTTGTCCGGGATCTGGCGAGACAGTTTTAGATCATTCTTTTAAACAATTGGAAATTTCGGGAGTTGCGATTCTAACCTGTGGTGAGAAGTTTAAAAGTAAATTCAAAAGACATAGGATGAAGGGATCGGGGGCATACAAAAAGCCAGCAAAAGACGTAGCTGTAGCCTACCATGAAAAAATATACGAAAAGGTGTCCATAAGGGACTTACAAGAGTTACGGGCACGATGCATCTGTAAGGGCCAACATGCATCCTTTGGGGAGCTCGTGGCATTTATCCAGGAGAGGGTAGATGAGGGAAAGCTAAGGACCAAAAAGGCAAACGGTCTCTTGGCATTCAGGGCACATTACTGTGCTCGGAGAGATGAGGAATTAATGAGGCAGGATGCAAAAGAAATTCGAGATTTAAAGGGAGAGATACAAGATTTAAAAGAACTAAAAGTCAAAGAGATTCAACTAAAAGAAAAAGAGATTCAAAGAATGAACGAACAGTAAGAAGAAGGCATACAGCTTGTTAGGCAGTTAAAGGAGGGAGAGATCCAGCATTTGAGACAAGAAATCGATCGATTAGGCCACAGGATCAGGCAACTAGAAAGAGGAGCCGAGCAGTCAGCTTCGTTGCTACAACAACAAAGCCTCTCAAATTTAAATGCAGGAGCAGCAGTCGCAGCAGCAAATGAAACAAGGTTAGAGCTCAAGAAATATAAATTGGAAAACCTGGGGCTCCAGCAGGAAGTAGAAGATGTTAGGGGGGTATTAAGGGAAGCAATTAAGAAGCCACATAGGGAGGCAGACCACGCCCGGTGCCACCTAGAAATAGCGTGGCTAAAGAGTAAATTAGGGCAGCAACAGGCTCTAGTATCCGCAGTAACATGGGGAGCCATAACAGAGACAACAGAAGGGGACGAGGGGGAGACAGATTGGGAAGAGGAAGGCAGTCAGTATAATCCCCAGGAGGGCGGTGAAGGATGGGATACCTTGGAGACACAAGGGCCAACTGTAGCAGTAGTGACCACCTCTTTACGGCGTAATGTGCATGGTCACATCACTAGTAACCATACCGACTCATGGCCCATATCTGGTGCTGACGCCATAGCGTGTAGCCATGAGTTGGGGCCCATTAATGATTGGGACGATCCACTGGTAGGTAATAGGAGGTGGGCAGATTTCAGGAGGGGTCGCCCAAAGTTAGAAGAGGGAGACTTAACACGAGTCCTCCTCTTGGCTTGTTCCACTTCTTTAAAGAATAAACTGCCAGACGCGATCCTCCAGCGTGGCACAGCGACCGATGCAGTCGTGACCGAGATCCTAAACCATTGAGGGATCCAAAACTTAAACTTAGTGGCTATGCTTAGTCAAACCAAACAGCGCCCAGATGAGACCCCTAGAGCCTTCAGTAATCGCCTGTACGATATCGATGAACGTCCCCAGAACCAGGCACCTGCAAATGCAGCAGCAGGAAAGAATCAGGAACAATTCAAAACGATGTTCCTGACCCAACTCCACTCTTTAGTTAAAACCACCCTGGGCATAGCCGTGAGGCCCACCGATCAGTTGACAGATATAGAGACTAACGTTCAAAGAGCCTGGGAGATGGTAAAAGACCAGTTAAACGTGAAGTCACCACCGACCGCAAAGAAACCAGTGTCAGCGGTGGAGGGATCTAGATACTACCCCTTTAGGGGACAGTGCTTAATTGTAAGAAGGAAGGTCACCAAGCAAAACACTGCAGGAGACCCAGACAGGCACCAGACCACGATGCAACGAGGGATGAACCCAGACCCTCTGGGATGGAGCAACAATTGGCTCAGTTAGTTACCCTTCTAAAAAAGGATGAATCCAAGCCCTCTGGGACGGATCAACGATTGGACCAGTTGTCACGGGGTGGGGGGGGATACAAAATAATTTACCGGTGCACGCAATCGCCAATGCACACCCATTGGGAATGCAAAATCCTATCGTCAATGCACACCCATTGGAGGGACCCCTCCAAGGATCCACCCTATGACGGGGTTTGGCCCCCAAAGATTGGTCAGAAGTGGGGTTCCGACGTGATGGTAGTGGGAGACCAGTAGTCCTTGTTGTCTTAAAAGGGGGCCAACAGCAGATTATGGTTATAGACACTGGCTCAGCCGTTACCATCATCCACACCCCATACCCTGATCGCCATGCAGTGGTGGGCAAGGGTTGTACGGCCCTTAAAGGGTTTAATGGTGATACAACCACCGTGCATACAGGGAAGGCCTCTGAACTTCAGTTGGGAGGCCTCACCTGTAAGGTCCCAGCGCCGATGCTGATGACCACCCCCGATGGAAGGGGAATTTTAGGGACTGATGTGTTGGATCAGTATGGCGCGGTAATAGATTACAGTCGGGACTGTGTTTGGATGGGATTGAGAAATAATGCAAACGTGATAGAAATTTCAGACGCTCACTCTGTTTTTGCTATTAAAAAGTCATCTGACTATGACCCTCCGCGGAGCGAAAATGAAGCTGTGGCAAAACTAATTCAGGAACACCTAGCGGTGTTTGCCACGTGCAATCACGATTGTGGAAAAATGGCAGGCGAAGAGTCTATTGAGGGACCCCCCCACTCATTCACTAAACAGTACCCCATCCCAAGGGAGAGTCACCCTTACATCCGAGACACCATAAAATCCCTAGTCGAGCAGGGTGTTGTTAGGACAGGCACTTTCACAACCAATTCACCCACCTGGCCGGTTAAAAAGCCTGGTAGCAGCTGGCGACTGACTATTGATTACAGAAAGTTAAATTCTGTAACGCCAGCCTGCTCACCGGTAGTAAGAGAAGCTCCCACCATATTATAAATCGAACCCATTACCTTACATGTTGTAATCGAGTAGAGTCCATAAATACCACAGGAACTGCTCGCCCTCTTTCACTCCCACCCCACGGCAGGGCACTATTCGCCCCTGGTAACCTTCTATAAGGTAGCATCCACAGCTTGGTGACCTTCCATAAGGGAAACAATCAACCAAAATGTGGCACGATGCCTACCGTGCCTGCAGCACAATCCTCCCACGTGCACTAACCGAGCCTTGCTTCAAAGCGCACCCCCACCTCAAGGGCCATGGACTCACCTCCAGATAGACTTCATTGGGCCACTTCCACAGGTGCAAGGCAATTTTCAGCATGCCCTAGTGGTGGTGGATCAATTCACTAAATGGATCGAAGCATTCCCCTGCCGCTCCAACACCGCAATCACGGCAGCCAAAACACTATTAAATCATGTGTTTTGTAGGTGGACAGTGATCAAGGTTCACACTTTACCGGTAAGATTTTTACCCACCTGCAGGAAATGTTGGGGATAAAACAACAAACTACATATTGCCCACCACCCCCAATCGTCCGGAGGGGTCGAAAGGGGGAACAGGCTATCAAGTTAATGTTAAAAAATTGTGTGCGGACCACCCCACTCAATGGGTTAACATGCTGCCAATGTGCTTAATGTCAATGAGGTCCATACCTCATAAAACAACAGGAGTCTCCCCATATCAGGCCATGACAGGGAGACTCATGAGAACGCCAGGCCAACTAACACTAACGGGGATGAGCCCCTTGACAATGGAACCATTTTATTACAAGTGGCTGGAACAAGTGGTAGATCACACCGATCAGATGAATCGATTTGTGGCCACGAAATTGGGGAAGTCAAAAAGACAACTTAAAAGGTACTTTGACAAGAAAGTACGTCCCTTTGAGTATCAGGTGGGGGACACTATAAAGATTCCAAATTCTGGGAAAAAGAAGCATGCCTTTGAGCCCAGGTGGTGGGGACCGCACACGATTATCGACCGATTGAACCCCGCAGTTTATTTGATTCAGTTACCGGGGAAAAAAGGCGTTAAGTACAAGAAATTGTATCATATTAATCCATTAAAAACTGCCAAAGAGTAAATACTACACTGATCTTGTTTCCCACAGGACCATGATATGGATACAGATGACACAGAACAATGCCATAAACAGCAGAGCTATACAAAAACTAGGAGCCAGCCCATGGTGGGAAACAATGTATAATGTAGGACAACACCCCTGGCTCAGAACCCTCTCAATGCTTATGATACTGGCACAAGCCATAATTGTAGTGGTGGGGATCATCATGATCTGCTACCTGAGAAAACTCCTTAGGAAACTGAACCACCATATGCGAGCCCTGAGGAGATAAACCAAATGAGGGGTCAATAAGGATATTTCCCCCTCAAGGCGGGGAATCTGAACGAATAAAAATATATGGTTTGTATGTGTGATGGACTCGAGACTATTAATATAAGATGTATGTAATAAAATAAATTTGATGTGTATGGATCTCCCCTGGGTAAGGCAACGGTGCGGAACTTAACAAAGGAAACCTGCATAACAGGATAACACCCCACAGAGAAACCATCGAAACTCACCATCGAAACTCAAGAGCCACTGAAAGGTGTCAACAAGCAATTAACTTAAGCAAGAAATGGCACCAGCCACTGCAGACAGACACATGTTCAAAGGAAAACCAATCATGAACTGCCATGAATCTAAGACCCAATCATGGAGTCTTAGCAATTTAGAGTAGAGACAATGGACTTAAAAAGATATAAAACAAGGAACCCAAAGGCTCTCTGTCTCTCTCTGGATGACCATGCGGAAGAACAAGAATCCCATCTCTACAGACCAGACCAAGAAGCAAGGAAAAAGGCCGTGTGCATTGCTTGACTCAGGGAGGTACCAGTCTCTGTAAATCTAACCCATTACCTTACGTATTGTCATCGAGTAGAGTCCATAAATACCAGTAGGCTATTGTTTTGATGTGCATGAGTGTGTGTGTTTAATAAACTTGCATGAGTTTGTGTGTTTAATAAACTTATTCCAAATTGTTTCAAAAGAATTGGTCTTGCTGTCAATTTAATGCCAGTCGAAATAAAAAGCTTACAAATAATAAGGGGAAAAAGTCTCTGGTGGGTATGGTCTACAGGCCTCTGAACAGTAGCAATACTGTTGGACAGAGTATAAATCAACAAATAATGGAGGCCTGTAAAAAAGGTACAGTAATAATCATTGGTGATTTTAATCTCTATATTGATTGGACAAATCAAATTGGCCATAGTAGCCTTGAGGAGGAGTTCATAGAGTATATCCGGGATGGTTTCCTAGAACAGTATGTAATGGAACCAACCAGGGAGCAAGCTATCTTGGATCTGGTACTGTGTAATGGGACAGAATTAATAAATAATCTCATAGTAAAGGATCCTCCAGGAAAAAGTGATCATAACATGATTGAATTTCAAATTCAGTTGGAGGGTGAGAAAGTTATATTTCAAACCAGTGTCTTGATCTTAAACAAAGGCAGAACTGGCTAACGTGGACTGGAAAAATAAATTAAAAGGTAAGACAGTTATGGAGATATTTCATAACTCTCAACAAAAATATATTCCAGTGAGAAAGAAAGATTTTAAGAGAAGGGAGCACTATCCGTGGCTAACTAAGGAAGTAAAGGATGGTATCAAATTGAAAACGAAGGCATACAATGTTGCCAAGATTGGTGGGAGGCCAGAGGATTGGGAAATTTTTAAAAACCAGCAAAGGATGACTAAAAAAATAATAGAGAGAGATGAATTATGAGAGTAAACTGGCAAGAAATATTAAAACAGAAAGTAAGAGCTTCTACAGGTATGTAAAAAGGAAGAGAGTAGCTAAAGTAAACGTTGGTCCCTTAGTGGATGAGAATGGGGAATTAATAATGGGGAAATGGCAGAGACTCTGAACAAATATTTTGTATCTGTCTTCACGATAGAAGACTCTAATAACATCCCAATAATGGATAATCAAGAGGCCACAGGGAGGGGGGAACTAAAGACAATCACTATCACTAAGGAAAAAATACTTGGTAAAATAATGGGACTAAAAGAGGACAAGTCCCCTGGACCAGATGACCTGCAGCCCAGGGTCTTAAAAGAAGTGGCTGCAGAGATAGTGGATACATTGGTTGCAATATACCAAAATTCCCTGGACTCTGGAGAGGTCTCAGCAGATTGGAAAACTGCAAATGTAATACCCCTATTCAAGAAAGGAGGGAGACAGAAAGCAGGAAATTATAGACCAGTTAGCCTAACATCTGTCGTTGGGGAAAATGCTGGAGTCCTTCATTAAGGAAGCAGTAGCAGGGCATTTAGAAAATCATAATGCAGTCAAGCAGAGTCAGCATGGTTTTGTGAAAGGTAAATCATGTTTAAAAAATTTGCTGGAGTTCTTTGAGGATGTAACGAGCAGGGTGGATAAGGGTGAGCCAGTGGATGTGGTGTATTTGGATTTCCAGAAGGCATTCGATAAGGTGGCACATAAAAGGTTACTGCATAAGTTAAGAGCTCACGGAGTTGGGGGTAATATATTAGGATGGATAGACAATTGGCTAACTAACAGAAAGCAGAGAGTCGGGATAAATTAATAATTTTCCAGTTGGCAAACGATAACTAGTGGGGTGCCACAGGGATCTGCTGGGGCCTCAACTATTTACAATCTACATTAATGACTTGGATGAATGGACCGAATGTAATGTAGCCAAGTTTGCGGATGATACAAAGATGGGTGGGAAAGCAAGTTGTGCAGAGGACTCAAAGAATCTGCAAAGGGATATAAACAGACTAAGTGAGTGGGCAAACAATTGGCAGATGGAATATAATGTGGGAAAGTGCGAGGTTATCCACTTTGGCAGGAAAAATAAAAAAGCAAATTATTATTTAAATGGAGAGAGATTACAAAATGCTAGAGTTCAGAGAGACCTGGGGGTCGTTGTGCATGAAACACAAAAAGTTAGCATGCAGGTACAGCAAGTAATCAAAAAGGCAAATGGAATGTTGGCCTTTATTACAAGGGGGTTGGAGTATAAAAGCAGGGAAGTCCTGCTACAACTGTACAAGGTATTGGTGAGACCACAACTTGAGTACTGCGTACAGTTTTGGTCTCCTTATTTAAGGAAGGATATACTTGCAATGGAGGCAGTTCAGAGATGATTCACACGGTTGATTCCTGAGATGAGGGGGTTGACTTATGAGGAAAGGTTGAGCAGGCTGGGCCTATACTCATTGGAATTTAGAAGAATGAGAGGTGATCTTATCGAAACATATAAGATACTGAGGGGCTCGACAAGGTAGATGCAGAGAGGATGTTTCCCCTCGTGGGGAATTCTAGAATTCGGGGGCACAGTTTCAGAATAAAGGGTCGCCCTTTTAGAACTGAGATGAGGAGGAATTTCTTCTCTCAGAGCGTCATAAATCTGTGGAATTCTCTGCCCCAGAGAGCCGTGGAGGCTGGGTCATTAAATACATTTATGGTGGAGATAGACAGATTTTTGCAAGATAAGGGAGTGAAGGGTTATGGGGAGCGGGCAGGGAAGTGGCTTTGAGCCCAAGATCAGCCATGATCTTATTGAATGGCGGAGCAGGCTCGAGGGGCCAAGTGGCCTATTCCTGCTCCTATTTCTTATGTTCTTAAAAGTGGGGAAATACCCTCAAAAAGCCAAATACTCCAGATGCTGCAAATCTGAAACCGATTTACCTGTAACCATCAATTGAAAATTAGTTGACAGCAAGTGAAGAAGCTGAGAACAATCCTTTTAGTATTGTAATGAAATAACCTGTGTGCAATACTAGTACACGTGGACAAAACAGGTTAGAGAAAATTATAATGTGAGTCAGTTTCATTTTATCATAACTTCACTTTTTAAAGGCACTTAAGATGTATTTTCTCTTGGTTTGTGTGACAGTCGAATGAAGCACTGGCTTAAATATGTGTGCAGAAAACAAACATTCATTGCTGATGCACTGCTTTATGGATTCCACAAATTATTTACCACGGATTTCTTTAAAGATAAAATACTTTCAAGTATTTTATTGCTTTACAAATGTAACTCATTTTCTTTTATACAGTGCATCTCCTCATACATAACAAGATGCATACAGTCGAGCTGCAACATAAAATATTTAACCAAAGTGAAATATTTGCACACAGTACACAAGCTATACATGTTTGTATTAAAAATCAAACGTTTTACTGTAATTAGACAGCAATGCATCTGTACTGACATATACTTGCAATGTACCTGTACATAGTACATATACTGATATATACCATACTTAACACTTCAATTATTACTGTGAAATAGCTAAATAACTACATTATATAATAGATGTAACACTGTTCCTTGTTGTGCCTTATTCTTTTAGTGCAGTCTTCCTTTTGATTTAAAGGTGCCAGAATGATGGATCTTTAATGAACGCTGCCATTTCAGACTCTCCGTTTCATTATTTTAGAAACATTTAAATGAAACCTAATAACTGCACTAAATTAAGGAATGTAAAAGGAGATACTTGAAATTAACCCAGAAATATGATTTATATATATATACATACATACGTACATGGGTGCAATTGAGCTCCAATAATGAAATCCACTGTGTGTGTATTTTCCAGATTTAGTACAATACTGGCAACATTTCGGATCACAAAGATAAGTGGTAGCCTGTCCAGATCTATACAACCTCCCTGGTGAGAATAAAGGGTCAAAATTATAGCGTGAAAAAAAACTCATGCTAGGAACTGGTGCGGATTCGAAGCACAATATATATGCTTTTGTAATTGAAAAACCAAAATGAAGGGTCAAGACCATTACTGCTGGACACCACGCAGGTTGAAAAGAATTAAAAAAAGACTAGTTAAACCAGGCAATAGTGATTAGGTGACTCCAAGCTTGTGTTTGAGAAATCTGAAGATTGTAGATTGAAAGAAAAGAGCTGGAACTCCCTACCTTCCTCTGTCTGAGGTTCTGGGAAGGTAACAGTTAGAGTGACTCGACCAAGAGTCTTGATTTTAACACAATGAGAATGTAGGGAGCAGAAAGAGCATGTTGTGTGAAAGCTTAAAGCAGCACTGACCATTGTAATATTGATAAAATGAAGAAAGATAAATGATTGCAACAGAGAGAAAGAGGTTGAGGGACAGCTAAAAAAGAGGTGCTGCAAAGCGAATGTTATTCTTAGTTATATTTTTAAATTAAAATCTAGGCCCACAGTGCAGGGCAACACCAAGGTTGAATTAAAAAAAAACAGTTGTCTGTAGCAATAATGGAGATTAAAGGAAGTAAAGAGTTCCACAGGTGTGAGGTCCTGCTTAAGGTTTATAATTATGTTTGCATTGATTTAATACATTGCTGCTGTTGTACCCATTTCATTTTAAAATGCTTATTAAATACTAAGACATGTTGAAGTGAGCTATGTGACATTTTATTGAAGGATTGCACAAAAATGGAGAACAAAATATTTGTTTTCTAAGTTGCTTTCTTTGTGTCTTCTAGTTTATTCCCAATTTTAATATTTTATTGGCACATAAACAGCCTTTTATAAAGAAACAATTTTACAGGACTACATTTCCAAAACACACTATATTGTACATTAACATGTGTTCAGTTAGTTTTTTACAATGCTATATTATGTTTCGGCTAGTCGAGGAAACTACTTTGCACTTTCTTTTTTTCCCCAGAAAAAAAAAACACCCTATAAAGACTGGATTTGTCAATTAATGTGCAAATTTGACATTTAGAAAGTTGTTCGTTCTTGTATCGGGAGCTGTGGTTGAAATATAAATATGCAGTTCAGCCTTAGGCTGAGGTTTTGAAGACAACGTTTAATTTTTTTTATAACTGCATAGTATTTTAATTTTGTTCTTGCTATGAGGACTGTTTATAACAGACTCTTCATTTTACAATTGCTCATCATGCACTTACACCATCAGATGTTCCCTTTGGGGTAACAGCTGCACCAAACCAGATGTGCCTGTCTTAAACAGTTACTATCATTATTATTCCATGACATTGACTATGTATAAATAAGTTACATACAGAATGGCAGTCTTCACATAACATATGCCATGGGTATTCTGTTAACCAGATGAATAATAAGGGGTTTCACTATGATAATTGTAATCAGGACAAACTTTCTGCACAAGTTTATAATCTACACTGTAGAAAGCTATATATATGCATATAACCTTGAATGGTTTGGAACATAACCAGGAAACATGACTTTGGGTCTGCTCCTGATAGCATATCTTTGAAGGATCATAATTACATAGTGCGGTCTTCTTTGCTCTGTCTGTTTTCTCGTACTCGATTCGACAGTTGAATGTCTTGGACTCCTTGGTCTCCAGCGTTGACTGCTGGGAGAAATCAAACTCCACAACCTTGGATGGTGGAACCAGGCTTACAGACACATTCCCAAGACCAGTCGAGTTATGTCTGAAGTACACGCTGAAAGTCCCATTCCCATGGTCAACTATCTTCCCGGTAATGAGAAGATTCAGCTTAACAGTTTTGATGTTAGAATGGAAGTCACCCCACCCAAACATTTTCTTGAATTTTCCTGTTTTAACAATGGGTCTGCGTTTGGTCCGTGAGTGAGATTCCTGAATATCTGTTAGGTTGTTTAACCATGCCCATAAGTCATCTGAAGATTTTATGCGCAGGGTATCAGTGATGTCCTGTTTTGGCTTTGGAATCTCCTTCACAAACAGCCGCAATGGATTCACCCTCTGTGGATCAGCCAAATTATCAGCAAATATTTGTCTTGCTGCCTTGTCCCTTAATTCCAGCAGTTCCAATGTTCTTCCTAGATGATTCTCATGAGAGGTGATCTAGAATTAAAAACCAAAGTGTAAATACAAGTGCATATCACAAATTAGCTCTGCCAAATCGGACCTTCAGGAGCACAGTTTTTGTGTTTGACAGTCAATATGTCAGCTTTTACCAAATATTACCAAATTATTGTAGGGTTCCTGTGAACAATTAGAAGAAACCAACATCCTGTTAATACTGTGTGAGTGACCCATATTTAACACAGGTCTCCTACAAATTGCTATGTATTCTTTGTAATAGTCTGTGCGTAAGAAAAAAAATAAACTACTTAATTTTGTGTGAGGATTTGGAATTGATAGTCTACCAATTCATTATGTAAAAGTGATATTTTCAAAGCCCAAGAAAATGATTAACTAATTTGATTAAAAATAAAAATGATTGCAGTTAACAAACAATTATCATTTACGGAATATTGCATTTCTGAAAAGCCAACAAACTTTTTTTCTAGCTTAGGAGTCATAAGAGCCATGCATGATTGTTCTCACAATTACATCATGCAAAAGAAAAATTGTTACAGTATACAGTTGACACAATCACTTCTCTTTCTTTTAAAAACCTTTTCTTCATGAATATAGTGCCCCATGAATATCCTTCTCCGAGGACACATTTATAGCAACAGTGATTGAAGTTTGCACAATTGATACTAGGGTGGAAGTAGGGTGGGTGGGCATTATATCACTCATGAAGAAGAACGTAGTAATTCACTCATGCCTATGGGATTCATAAGTTAAGGACACCTTCACCACCAAAATAGATAGTGGGACCAAATAAATGGTGTGGGCCCAAAATACTTCGGGTTGCGATCCTGTCATAACCATCAGGATTGTGCCCAGTGGTGCCGTCCAGCACTGACTCTGCTGGAGCTTGCGGGGTCGGTGGGAGGGCACCTCATCTGTATGGGCCAGATGAGCATGTCTTTGGTGCCTGCCTGCCAGAAACTCCATCGGCTGCATGCCCCTTAAAGGAAGGGTTGCCCAGGCCTCAGAAGAAAGGAGATGATCTCCTGTATAAAAACAACCCAGATGATGTGAATAAAAATAAGCTACAAAGATTAATGTCTTCTTGTGAATGTCACAGCGCATAGTACTGAGAGGCTGCAACACTCCTAGAATAATATACTACATATAGAATAAGACTGAGAAGCCATTAAATGTGCGCACTACAAATTGTTTTTATAAAATGTCTAAAGCAATCATGAAAATGACTGCAGCAGACTGAGTGTTATTCAGTTAAACTGTAGGAGAGTGCCTATAGTTTTGAAGACGTATAGAATAAGGGATAAGTGGCAAAAGAGTGTGTTTTCATTTCTACGGCCTGAGTTTGAATGCAGCTCACGCTGACGGGATGAAAGTCTCTCTCTGCTGATTATAAGGATTCTAAGTGAAATGGGTTTCGGCAATCTCTAATCAGTTCCGAGTAGGAATGAGCTTACAGCACAAAATTACTCAGAAGTTTGCATCACGCTATAGTGTCAGCTTGGCTCAGTTGGTAGCACATTCACCTCTGGGTCACCTCTGGGTTCAGGCCCTGATCCAAAACTTGACCACATAGTTGAGGCTGACACTTCAATGCAACTGCATGGTTGGAGGTGTCCATCTTTCAGATGAGAAGTTGAACTGAGGCCCCAGGTGGCTGTAAAAGATCCCATGGTACTATAACCCCTAATGAATCTATGTTGTGCCTTTTCCATTACATTTATATCCTTCCAATAATGTGATTTCCAAAATTGTACACACCTAACTAAGGTCTTTTACAAGTTCAACATTATCTCCTTATTTTGCAATTTTATGCTTCTAAATACAAAACCAAGGATACCGTTTACATTTTTTATGTTCTCATCTACTTGTGCTGCCACCTTAGTGACCTGTGTATCTGCACATCAAGATCCCTCTACTCATCTGTTCCATTTAAAATCTCACCATTTAAGGTGTACTTACTTTCCCGATTCGACTTCTAAAATATATTACTGCACATTTCTGTCCTCTGGTTGCCTATTTATGTCTTCCTGCAGTTTTTGATAGTACTCATCACAATCTGCCATACCTCCCAATTTTGTGTCATCAGCAAATTTTGATATCGTCCCTCGATTTCCAATGTCAGATCATTTATGTATATAGTAAACAGAGGTGGGTCAGTACAGATCCCTGTCGAACACCACTCACCATGTTTTTCAAGGCCGAGAAACTTGCCTTTACTCCTAGCCTTTGCGTCTGACCTCCAACCCCTTCTCTATGCATTTGGCCACATTCCTCTTAATTTCTTGTGCCATTATCTTTGCAATAAGTGTCTTGTGTGGTTGCATATCAAATACTTTCTGGAAAATCCATATAAACCACGTCCACTGAATTTCTACCCTCTGTTCTTTTTTCGCAAAACATTCTATAAAATTGGTCAAGTATGACCTGCCCTTTAGAAATCCATGCTAACCGGCCCTGATTAACTCCTGTTTACTCATCTAAATCTATATTATTGACTATAACAACTGAAGTAAGACTAACTGGCACATAATTTCCTGGCATATCCCTGTCTCCTTTTTTGAAGAAGAGTCATATTTACTATTTTTCGTTCCTCTGGAACAACTTTCCTTTCCACAGAATTTTTGAAAAATTATTGTTGGAACATCTATTATTCCTTCCCTAGCTTCCCTCGGGATCTGTGGATGTAAACTGTCAGAGTCTGGTGATTTGTCTATCTTAAGTTTGAGTAACCTTTTCAGTTCCATCTGGTCCTACACTTACCTCAAGCACTCTCTTTGTATTAATGTGTCCATAGAAATCCTTTTTATTGACTGAGATGTTTTTTATTTGCTAATTTTCTCCCTTTTTGCCTTTCTATTCACTTATTTTGCAGCTTTTCCACATTCTTTATATCTCTCCTGAGTTTCATTTTTATTATCTGGTCTGTAAACACTAAATACATTTTTTTAGTTTATATATGATCTAATCTCCCTATTTATATATTGAAACCAAGCCTTCGGATACACATTTCCAGCAGAGATCCAGTTTCCTCCGAAATTCAGATCACCACATTGTACATACCTCTCCACCAGTTCACATTCTGGATGAATTAGGCAATCTGGAATGTGAAGTTCATTTCAACTGGATATGCACACTTTAACATACCCTTACTTATCTACCAGCACAGGGTAAGGGGGTTGATTCCTGCAAGTAATTAGTTAGGGCAATTTCACATTGCTTGGTGTAAATTAATAATATGCAGCAGTTTCTGGGATGGCATGGCAACATTTTTTTGATGTGGCAAGGCCGGCATTTATTGCCCATTCCCTAATTGCCCTTGAAGGTGGTGGTGAGCCACCTTCTTCACAGAACCGTAGAGGGCAGTTAAGAGTCAACCACATTGCTGTGGGTCTGGAGTCACATATAGGCCAGACCGGGTAAGGACGGCAGATTTCCTTCCCTGAAGGACATTAGGGAACCAGATGGGTTTTTACGACAATCCGGTAGTTTCATGGTCCCCATTACCGATACTAGTTTTTAATTCCAGATTTATTCAATTAATTGAATTTAAATTCCCCAGCTGCCTGTGGTGAGATTTGAACTCACGTCCCTGGATCATTAGTCCAGGCACATAACCACTATGCTACCGTACCTGTATAACTCTAGTTATAGGGGAAGAAATTCGGTATTGCCCCGTTTGGGGCGCAATTATCGGCCGGGCGCAAAGTTTAGCGCCTGGCGCTAATTATCGCCTACGACTGCAAACTTGGCTTCTATCACCCCTGGAGGTGATTTGAGCGCTAAATCAGGTGCTACACACCTCTCTTAAGGCGCTAACGCTGAGGAGCGAGGCGCTACCTCAGAGCGCTGGCGAAGCTCATGTGATGTCAGTCAGCAATGGAACACAGACACACTGGCGCCAGCCAGTTCTTAAAGGCGAGGGTTGATCTTGCTCTCCATCCATACCCTGCTTATTGCAGCCTTGAATCTCAGCCTGGAGAGACCTGTACATCAATTCTGCTGGAAAGAACAATGGAGAGGCCCAGGGAAAGAGCTCAGAGTGCAGCCCGCATAGTCTCTTCTAAATCGATGCAAGGAAGGTCAAATCAAAATGAACCTGTAAAGTGCTGCTCAGTACCCAAAACTCCTTCACAAGGAGTTGAATCTCTCCAGAAGTCTCCCTCTCTCTCTCAGAATGCGTGGTGCAAAAATGTCGCCGACAAAAAAAGGCAGGAAGCGGCCGCCTTTAAATAGTGCCCCCCCAGTCCCTTCCCGACTGCAAAACGTTCACCTTTACCTGTCGTTGCTAGCGGCAGGCGGAAAGGCAGGGGTCGCCACTCAATATCCGGTCTGGGGCGCTACCGGGGCATTGCACGCTCGACTGACGTCACGATCTGCGGGCGCAGGAGATCGTGGCGGTAGTGTTTAGCGCTGCCGCAAACTGTCTGGTCAATTTCGCGAGCGGCGCAAACATCGCCACGCCTGGGCGCTAGTTGCTTTGCGCCCCGTTCGCGCCTTCTTAGGGCGCTAATGGGAGGCGCAAAGCAACCGAATTTTCCCCCCATATAATATATATATAGTGAGATAGAGAGGGGTAGAGAGAGAGAGAGAGAGAGAGAAAGAAGCCCAGTTCCATCACTGAGCCACTTACTTGGATGGGTATCCTTAGAAGCAGAGAAGCTAAATCAGAGTGTAATTGGCTGCTCCATGCTCAGATTTCATTCTGAATTTACACTGCTGCGGAATAAATTTATTGTTTAAATTCTGTTATGGTATTATCTGTGAAGCGTCGGTCAAGATGATTTTTGTGGTAAATTAAAATCACATTCGTGCAGCAGGCCATGCCTTTCTGAGGCTTATTATCAGGTAAGCGTAGAGGGAGATTCACTGTGTGTGGCAGTGATGCTCAGAGTTCCACTGTAAGTATGCAGTTATGCACGTAGTGTCGAGCACTGCAGATATATATCGGTATTTGCACTAGTGAGCTGCATTTTTAGGCAATCAGAGTAACCATTAAGTACAACCAGTTTCAAGCATCTGCACATACACTAAATTGATTTATTGCCATAAGTTTTACCAGGGAAGGAGGCAGTTTCAGTGTGTGTTGTGATGTCATATTGGTTTCTTGGGTGCTCTGTTGACTCCAGCTAGAGACAGCATAATACCAAATCACAAGAAGCTGCCAGAGTCAATCATGACTTATCTGTCTGCACTAGGATTTTCATAATGAATTTATACAACTACTAACCAACTTTGAGGGTTACCAACACTCCAGAATTGGCCTGGAGTCTTCAGGAATTGAAGATTAATTTCCTGGACACTGCTGCGAGCAAAAAGCCAGGAGAAAAATCATGGGGCCATCAAAAAAAAATTGTGCATTTTTCATTTTCTTTGAACATTTTGTTTATTTATCATGAAAAATTTGGGGGATAGGAATCATCCAATTGGGCAATGAAGAGTCTGTTTGCTTTCCAATTGGAGGGGGAAGGCGGTGCTCCGCGAAGCTGGACGTGTCCAGCAACCAATGGCGGGTGTGTGTGAGCGGTGCGGTTGGAGGCGGGAGGTCATGTGATGAAACCTGCAGTAATATGTCCAACCAGAGTTGTGAACCCGATTGCTATGTATTATTTGAGCTTTGAGATTTACTTACAGTTGTGAGCTCGCTCCTTGTAGGGCTAAGCATTTGGACTCTGATTCACATTCAAAGTTAGAGAATGTTGGGGGGCAGAAAACTCCTGAGGTCACTTCCTTGGATCTCTCGGAGAATGGGGCCCATGGATGGATTGCATCTGTCGGCTGTCATGGAAGCTAATCTATCTAATGAATAACATTCTCAGTCCTTTGATGAAATGGAATCCACAGATGATGAGCCCTAGGGTAGATGCCTCAGACAGATGGTCACACTAGCACCACAGAATTTAAAATGTTGGATTAGATGCACACTTTTTAGTGTGTAAAAACAAATAAAAAATAACGATAATTGTCACTCCTTTCAAGATACTGAAGACAGAAGTCCAGAAAACATAGAGGGCTGCAAATCTTTGGCCTGCACTTGTAAATATATCACATCATATGAGCAAAAGCAATAAAAGCTCATAAGCTGGTGAAGTATCACACTGCATTCAAATGCATCCATGCACGTACACAAGCACATGCTAACTTTTCCTTAAATGGAGAAATATATTTGAATCTGATCCAATGGTGCAGGAGGGAGGGCTTCTGATTCTTGGGACCAATTGTGGGGCAGAAGGTGGACGGGTTGCACCTCAACAGAGCTGGGACCAATGTCCTCGTGGGAAGGATAACTAGTGCTGTGGGGGAGGTTTTAAACTAATTTGGCAGGGGGATTGGCACCAGGATGAAACATTAGAGAGGACAAACAAGGTACACAGAGGACTGGGAGAGGCAAATAGCCCTAGAGTAAAGAATAGTTCAGAAATAGGAGGGATCAGACAGTGGGCAAATGCAAAGCTGTCTGAAATGGGTTTGGCAGTGCATGTACCTAAATGCACGGAACGTGGTAAATAAGATTGGTGAGCTGCAGGCATAAGTCGCCATATGGGACTATGATATAGTGCCATTAACAAAGACCTGGCTCAAAGAAGGGGAGGATTGGGAACTTAATATTCCTGGTTACAAGGTATTCAGGAAAGATAGGGAAGGAAAAAAAGGAGGGGAGTGGCAGTTTTGACCAAAGAAACTATTATAGCACTGGAGAGAGATGATGTAGTTGAGTAAAATACAGAATCTATTTGGTTAGAATTAAGGAACAATAGAGGAGCTATTACACTACTGGGTGTATACTATAACAACAGCAACAACTTATATTTATATAGCGCCTTTAACATACTAAAAGACACTTCACAGGAATGTTATAAAACAAAATTTGATACCGAGCCACATAAGGAGAAATTAGGGCAGATGACCAAAAGCTTGGTTGAAGAGATAGGTTTTAAGGAGTGTCTTAAAGGAGGAAAGAGAGTTAGAGAGGCGGAGAGGTTTAGGGAGGGAATTCCAGAGCTTAGGGTCTTGGCAGCTGGAGGCAAGGTCACCAAAGGTTGAGCGATTATAATCAGAGATGCTCAAGAGGGCAGAATTAGAGGAGGGCAGATATCTCGGGGGGTTGTGGGGCTGGAGGAGATTACAGAGATGGGGAGGGGCGAGGCCGTGCAGGGATTTGAAAACAAGGATGAGAATTAAAAATCGAGGCATTGCTTAACCGGGAACCAATGTAGGTCAGCGAGCACAGTGGTGATGGGTAAACGGGACTTGATGCGAGTTAGGCTACGGGCAGCAGAGTTTTAGATGGCCTCAAGTTTACGTAGGGTAGAACGTGGGAGGCCAGCCAGGAGTGCGATGGAATAGTTAAGTCTCAAGGTAACAAAGGCATGGATGAGACTTTCAGCAGCGGATGAGCTGAGGCAAGGGCGGAGTCGGGCGATGTTACGGCGGTGGAAATAGGCAGTCTTAGTTATGGCATGGATATGTGTTCGGAAGCTCATTTCAGGGTCAAGTATGACACCAAGGTTGCGAACAGGCTGGTTCAGCCTCAGACAGATGCTAGGGAGAGGGATGGAGTCAGTGGCTACGGAACGGAGTTTGTGGCGGGGGCAATGGCTTCGGTCTTCCCAATATTTAGTTGGAGGAAATTTCTGCTCACCCAGTACTGGATGTCAGACAAGTAGTCTGACAATTTAGAGATAGTGGAGGGGTCAAGAGAAGTGGTGGTGAGGTAGAGCTGGGTGCCGTCGGCATACATGTGGAAACTGATGCTGTGTTTTCGGATGATGTCGCCGAGGGGCAGCATGTAGATGAGAAATAGGAAGGGGCCAAGGACAGATCCTTGGGGAGACACCATAGGTAATGATGCGGGAGCGGGAAGAGAAGCCGTTGCAGGTGATTCTCTGGCTACGATTAGATAGATAAGAATGGAACCAGGCGAGTGCAGTCCCACCCAGCTGTACGACGGTGGAGAAGCATTGGAGGAAGATGGAGTGGTCAACCGTGTCAAAGGCTGCAGACAGGTCAAGAAGGACGAGGAGGGATAGTTTACTTTTGATACAATCACATAGGATGTCATTTGTGACTTTGATAAGAGCCGTTTCGGTACTGTGGCAGGAGCGGAAACCTGATTGGAGCAATTCAAACATGGAGTTCCGGGAAAGATGGGCACGAACTTGGGAGGCGACAACACGTTCAAGGACTGTGGAGAGGAAAGGGAGGTTGGAGATGGGGTGGTAGTTTGCAAGGACGGCGGGGTCAAGGGTTGTTTTTTTGAGGAGATGGGTGATGACGGCAGATTTGAAGGAGAGTCGGACAGTACCTGAGGAAAGAGAACTGTTAACAATATCAACTAACATGGAAGCCATGAAAGGAAGTTGGGTGGTCAGCAGTTTAGTGGGAATATGGCCGAGGGAGCAGGAAGTGTGTCGCATGGGCAAGATGAGCTCGGAGAGTGCATGAGGGGAGATTGGAGAGAAACTGGAGAAAGATGCGAGTTCAGGACTAGGGCAGGGGGGAACCTTAGAAGAAGTTTGGCCTGCCAGACCACTATAGACCACCAAATCGTGGGAGAATGTGCAAACTCCACACAGACAGTCACCGAGGTCAGATTCGAACCCGGGTCTCTGGCGCTGTGAGGCACCAGTGCTAACCACTATGCCACCGTGTTGCCGTGGAGATAGCGGAGCAAATTTGCAGGCAAATTTCAGAAAGATGCAAGAACTACAGAGTAGTGATAATGGGGGACTTCAATTATCCTAACATAGACTGGGATAGTAACAATGTAAAGGGCAAAGAGGGGGAGGAATTCCTGAAATGTGTACAAGAGAACTTTCTTGATCAGTGTGTTTCCAGTGCAACAGGAAGGAAGCAGTGCTGGATCTAATTCTGGGGAATGAAGTGCGGCAAGTGGAGCATGTTTCAGTTGGAGAGCATTTGGAGAACTGTGATCATAATATCATTACGTTTAGAATAGTTATGGAAAAGAACAAGGTACAATCAAGCGTAAAAATACTTAACTGGAGGAGGGCTAACTTCAGTGAGTTGAAAAGGGATCTGACCCAGGTGGTTTGGAATCTAAAATTGGTAGGCAAAACAGTAATTGAACAATGGGAGGCCTTCAAAGAGGAGGTGGTTCGGGTACAGAGCAGACACATTCCCATGAGGGGGAAAGGAAGGTCATCCAAAGTTAGAGCTCCCTGGATGACTAAAGATATAGAGGTTAAAATGAGACAGAACAAGGTGGCTTATGACAATTGTAAGGTTCATAATACAGTAGAGAACCAAGCTGAATATAGAAAGTACAGAGAAGATCTAAAAAAGGGAATAAAATCGCAAAGAAAGTATGAGAATAGATTAGCAGCTAACATAAAAGGGAACCCAAAAGTCTTTTATAAACATATAAATAGTAAATGGTAGTCAAAAGAAGGGTGGGGCCGATTAGGGACCAAAAAGATCATCTTGTGGAGGCAGAGGGCATGGCTGAGGTACTAAATAAGTACTTTGCCTTCACTAGAGAAGTGGATGCTGCTAATGTAGCAATGAAGGAGGAGGTAGTGGCGATATTGGATAGCATAAAAATAGATAAAGAGGAGGTATTTAAAAGGTTAGCAGTCCTCAAAGTAGAAAAGTCACCTGGTCCGGATGGGATGCATCCTAGGTTACTGAGGGAAGTAAGGTTTGAAGTTGCGGAGGCTCTGGCTATAATCCTGCTTGGCTATGGGGGTGGTGTCAGAGGACTAAAATATTGCAAATGTTACACCCCTGTTAAAAAAAGGGGAGAGGGATAAACCCAGCAACCACAGGCCAGTCAGCCTGACGTCGGTGGTGGGGGAACTTTTAGAGACAATAAGCTGGGACACAATTAATTGGCATTTAGAAAAGTATAGGCTAATAAATGAAAGTCAGCATAGATTCGTTAAAGGCAAATCGTGTTTGACTAACTTGATCAAGTTCTTTGATGAAGTAACGGAGAGGGTTGATGAGCGTAGTGCAGTTAATGTTGTGTAAATGGACTTTAAAAAGACGTTTGACAAAGTACCACATAATAGACTTGTTAGCAAAATTAAAGACCATGAGATTAAAAGGACAGTGGCAGCATGGATACAAAATTGGCTAAGGGATAGAAAGCAGAGTGTAGTGGTGAATGGTTGTTTTTTAGACTATAAGGAGGTATACAGTGGTGTTCCCCCAGGGGTCATTATTAGCAAAAAGCTATCAATGTCCGAGTTAAAATTAACAATTGATCTAGCATCAATTGTCATTTGCGGAAGAGAGTTCCAAACTTCGACCACCCTTTGTGTGTAGAAGTGTTTCCTAATTTCACTCCTGAAAGGTCTGGCTCTAATTTTTAGACTATGCCCCCAGTCCGAGAATCCCCAACCAGCGGAAATAGTTTCTCTCTCTCTACCCTATCTATTCCCCTTAATATCTTGAAAACTTTGATCAGATCACCCCTTAACCTTCTAAATGCTAAGGAATACAGTCCTAATTTGTGTAATCTCTCCTCGTAACTTAACCATTGGAGTCCAGGTATCATTCTGGTAAACCTACGCTGCACTTCATCCAAGGCCAATATATCCTTCCTAAGGTGTGGTGCCCAGAACTGCTCACAGTACTCCAGGTGTGGTCTAACCAGGGCTTTGTATAGCTGCAGCATAACTTCTACCCCCTTGTATTCTAGTCCTCCAGATATAAAGGCCAGCATTCCATTAGCCTTTTTAATTATTTTCTGTACCTGTTCATGACATTTTAATGATCTATGTACCTGGACCCCCAAGTCTCTTTGGACATCCACTGCTTTTAGCTTTTCACCATTTAGAAAGTACCCTGTTCTATCCTTTTTAGGTCCAAAGTGGATGACCTCACATTTGCCTACATTGAAATCCATTTGCCACAGTTTTGCCCATTCATTCAATCTGTCGATATCCCTTTGTAATTTTATGCTTTCATCTACACCGCCTACAATGCTGCCTTATTTGGTGTCATCGGCAAATTTGGATATATGATTTTCTATGCCATCACCTAAGTCGTTAATAAATACTGTAAATAGTTGAAGCCCCAACACAGATCCCTGCGGGACACCACAAGTCACATCCTGCCAATTTGAGTACCTACCCATTATCCCTACTGCCTGTCTCCTGCCGTTCAGCCAATTTCCTAACCAGGTCAATAATTTGCCCTCAATTCCGTGGGCTTCTACCTTAGTTAACAATCTCAAATGCCTTCTGGAAGTCCATATAAATAACATCCATAGACATTCCCCTGTCCACTACTTTAGTCACCTCTTCAAAAACTTCAATCAGGTTTGTCAGGCATGACCTACCTTGCACAAATCCATGCTGGTTCGCTCTGATCAACTGAAAATTTGAGGAATTCAGTCACCCTATCCTTAATTATAGACTCTAGCAATTTCCTGACAACAGATGTTAGGCTAATTGGTCTATCATTCCCTGGTTTCTCTCTCTCGCCATTCTTAAATAGCGGAGTGACATGCACAATTTTCCAATCTAAAGGAATGGTTCCTGAATCGAGAGAACTTTGGAAGATTATAGTTAGGGCATCTGCAATGTGCTCACCTACTTCCTTTAAAATCCTGGGACGGAAACCATCTGGCCCTGGGATCTGTCACTCTTTAGTGCCATTATTTTCTTCATTACTGTTATTTTACTTACATTAATTTTATTGAGTCACTGTCCCCGATTCAATATTAGTTTCCTTGGGATTTCCAGCATGCTATCCTCTTCCTCTACTGTAAATACTGACGCAAAGTAATTATTCAACATGTCCGCCATTTCTTTATTATCATTGACAATATCACCGCTTTCAGTTTTTAAGGGGCCAACATGGCTCCTGACTACCCTCTTTTTCCAAATATAATTGTAAAAATTCTTTGGCCGCGAAATTCGGTATGTTAGCGCCTCCCATTAGTGCCTGGCGGGGGCACTAATGGAGCGCTAAGGGGTTAGCGCCCGGGCACAGAGAATGTAGCGACGCCCGCAAACTTCAGTGCCGGTTTAGCACTGGCATTAACTCTTAGCGCTTGGGCCTCTAGCGCCTCGCGGATCATGACGTCATAAAGTGCACAGCGCCCTGTTATCGCCCCGGATGGAAAATTAACTCTCGGCCCTGCTTTATCGCCTCACGCCGACAACGCCAGCAAGAGGAGGAGTTGTTAACTGGGCTGGCCGCTTCGGGGGCGGTAATTAAAGGGAGTGCTTTTCAGCTAGCGCAACCTTTATTATTTGCACCAGTCTGGTGCCTGCGCAAAGTTTTTAATGTTTCATTGGTGCAAGATGTCCAAGCCCTCCACTTTTGGGGCTGAAATGGCAGTTGCCCAGGTCGCCTTGCAAAACAGAACTGATGACAACTAATTTGTGCAGCATCATTGGCCCTTCCCTTTAAGTGAGGGAAGCAGCCTCTGTGATGAAAGAGAGCCGTTTACAACGCGCTCGAAATTGTTTAGCGCTTTGCCGCTACCGCCCTGCTCTTGGACTTTAGCGCCCTAAAAGAAGTGGTTAGCGCTTGATTTAGCGCTCCACTTCCCTCTTGGATTGCTAAAACTGAATTTCGCAGGTGGCGAGAATGATTAGCGCCTGCCGCTAATTTTTCAACTTTTAAAATGTTAGCGCCCCAAATGGGGCTATGACGAAGTTCTCCCCCTTTGTGTTGATTTTGATATCCCTTGCAAGTTTCTTTTCATACTCCCTTGAATTGAATGTATGCTCAATTCTGGACACCACACTTTAGGAAGGGTGTCAAGGCCTTGGAGAGGATGCAGAAGAAATTGACAAGAATGATACCAGGGATGAGAGACTTCAGTTATGTGGTGAGACTGGAGCAGCTGGGGTTGTTCTCCTTAGAGTGGAGAAGGTTAAGAGTAATTTGACAGAGGTGTCCAAAATCATGAGTGGTTTTGAGAGTAAATAAAGAGTTGGTGTGATCTGGAATACATTGTCTGAAAGGGTGATAGAAGCAGATTCAATGGTAACATTCAAAAGAGAACTGGATAAACACTTGAAGAGAAAACATTTACAGGGCTATGGGGAAAGAACAGGAGAGCTGGCACAGGCACGATGGGCCGAATGGCCTCCTTCTGTGCTATATGATTTGGAAAATACTTAAGCACTCAATCCTACTTTCTGAAATTTATGTTCATATACTTCTAATTTATATTTTTAAGCAGAAAAATTATGCCTTCCTCTTCTTACAGGAGAACTCCAGTGTCTGAGGCCTTTGTTTAAAGTCCTTCAGGTCCTCAGCTCCGCCATACAATAAGATCATGGCTGATCTTCGACTTCAACTCCACTTTCTCGGCCGATCCCCATATCCCTTGATTCTCTTAGAGGGAAAAATTGGGTGGTTCCCATTTTGGGGCACTAACGTTGCCGGGGCGCTAATTTTAGTGCCTCGAAAATGTTAGCACCCCCCCACCCTGCTGTAAATTCAGTTGTAGCACCCCAAGCAGGAAGTGGGGTGCTACTGGAAGCGCTCCACCTCCTGCTTGGGGCGCTACTACTGAATTTCTCGGCGCTACGTGCAGCAGCGCCATGTCATTGCAGGCCTGCTACCCTGATTAAAGGGGAGGGGCCTAGTGCGGCGCGCACCGGGGCCCTACTGGACCACTGGGGAGCGGGGTGCCATGAAAACAGCCCGGCACTCAAGAGGAGTGCTGGGCTGAGCGATCACGGCCAGCACCCCGCATACAAAAGCGAAAGGGAGCAGCTGCTGGCAGTCAGCCAAAATAAAAATGGAAGCCCAACACCCGCCCTTTAACTTGCGCCACCTTTGCAGCCAAACCGCCCTCCTGATCCTGTCACACATATCGTATGGCGATAGGTCAGGGGGCGCAAGCTGGGTGTTGCACACGGCGATGACGTCATCGCCAATGGTGCGGGGCGCTACCGGCTACCGGCTACCGGCGCCGCTAACCTCCTGCTGAATTTCACCGGGCGCTCAGGGATTTGTGCCCTGCCTGGGGGCGCTAACGAGAGGCGCAAACCGACCCAATTTTTCGCCCTTAGAGTGCAAAAATCTATCGATCTCAGCCTTGAATATACTCAATGACTGAACATCCACAGCCCTCTGGAGTAAAGAATTCCAGAGATTCACAACCCTCTGAGTGAAGAAATTTCTCCTCATCTCAATCCTAAATGGCTGACCCCTTATCCTGATACTCTGCCCCCTAGTTCCAAAGTTCTGGAGTGGAACCTGAGCTCAGAAATCCGCTGACTTAGAGATGAGAGTTCTAACAACTGAGCCCTGCTAACATCTACAAAATTATTTGTGATGTTGCACAAAGCACTACCATGTGAGCAACTAAAAATGTTTTCAAATGTAGAATAGCTTGTACTTAAAAAAAAAAAGAATTAATTGAGTCCCTCCACTACACTAATGAACATGTTTTCTAGAGTGACTTAAAACATCATCTGCTTTGGCTTTAAGTCAGCTGTTAGTCCTCTATTCCAGCAGAAAAAAATGCTCAAATGTTTATTACACCTCAGTAGATTCAATGAAAATTCTGCACGTGGTGTACAATTCATGGATATCAATCACTTTAGTGCTTTGGCAGTTGCCTTGGCGAAAGCTCAAGCAGTTCAGTGTAATAGTGCCACAATACATTTGTCAAAACTTAAGCAAATTTAAATCTTGTCAAGAATTATCAATCACAGCAGCAAACACGGTTGTTAGATGGACTAATAATACTCCCATTGACTTTGTTGTTCCAGATTGTTCAGCAGTTTCTTCTCTACAGCGTAACCCGTGTTAATTAAAGTCAGAGAACATCACTGTCAGTAAAATAGAGAAAGTTGGGCCTTGCGTTTCTTACTGCCTTTTCCTACAGATAGAGATCTGCTCCAGTTAACCACACTCAATAATTCATCAAGATTCGTTGAGCTTGAATTTTGTTGCCAATTAGATGCTGGTTCTTTCCCAAGGCTAATAGACTGAAGGATTTTATCACTGCTTTCGATGCCGTGAGGAATACCACTATAATCTTTAAGAATGGAATGTGAAGGCCTGAAGGGGAGTTGGGGAACAAGGATGATAGAGCAGAGTACATTTGGATGAGAGTACAGCTTGGCATTTCTGAAGCAGTAAATATGTGCCATAAATGAAAGATATTACAAAATGTAGCAAAATATAACTGATTACCCTGGAACAATTCAACTTGGCAGTGTAAGAATTTAGACATCAACGTGGGAAATTTTAATCTGAGTAGATAATCTTTACAGTGTATGTTTTCAGTGTTAAATAGAATATGCACTACTTGCAAATCAGTTTGTGCAAAATGCAAATTTTTGCTTCAGTTAAAATTGTTGTACTGCTGTGCATTATAACCATACAATGGGTGAAAAGAATAATGGGGCAGCGTTTACGCTAGTTATATCAGCGCAATCCGGGTGGAATCGGCCAAGCCAGCACAGAAGGTCAGGGAATTTTACGCGTAAATTACATTTAAAATTGCATTCATGTTTTCTACGATCATTTCCGCTGGTTCAAAATTCAATTCACCCGGATCAGGCCCTGCCTACAAAACTGGCCACGCTCCCAGATAAAAATTACAAGAGTCTGGCGATTGTGCTGGTTAGGGAAGGCTCTTCAAATTGCGTTCATTTTCTGAGGCACACAGGCACTAGTAGGCATGTTTGAAAATATTTAATTTACGAAGAAATTGACTAGTGTACACAAAAAAAAACCTTTTAAATGGTTCAGTATAGTTTTTTTTAAAGTCATTTTCAGTGATTTTAAATTGCGTTACTCACAGGTGTTGGACTGGACACCCTTATTAAAAAAGCTTATTTTTGTTGATATAACCATTTTCAGCTGTCCTAATAAAACTGCACCAGGTTACCACCCTTAAATACATCAAGGAATACATTTTAATGGAAAGAAAAAAAAGAAACGATTACGTTCTATTACACTGCCCGATTGCGCTGGCTCCTGGAAGATTTCACATTTGTGATTATGCAAATGATTTTTAGTGGAGACTTGAACTGTAACCTAACCAGCACAATTTCAAGCACATTTTGGGTGCAATTTCCCGATCACGCCCAAAGCGGAAACACTACGCCATGTATGTTTACAGCAACAACAGGTGATTGACTTTATAGTGTAACTGGGGGTAGACATTGCATTAGTAGTGCAATAGCGTAAGGTTAATCTTAAATTTAGCAATTAATCCTTAAATAACAGCCAGTTTTGTTTGAGATGGTTGTCTATCATTTAAGAGTTCAAATCATAGATTTCATAAAGATTTGGGGCTGGATTTTCATTGACCCGTGGAGGCGGGTTTGGAGGTGTGTGGGGGGTTAAAATTGCGAAAACTGGCGGGCGGGCACAAGTCCGCCTCCATCCCGCCTCCACAGAATTTTCATGAAATCGTGTCTGCTGGTCCTGACTCCGTCCTGCCTTTAAGAGGCGGGATAGGCTGTTAAGGCCCTTAACAAGCACTAAATTGGCTCTATAATGCCATTTTGAAAGGCCTTTGTGGTTTTAACCCTTGTTACACGTGAAGCACGCCTGTTCTGAACCACGAATGTGAAACCTGGCGGTAACACATTTTGAAAGCTGACCATCAGCTGCAGATCCACTATTACAATGGAGAAGTAGTAGTAGGAAAATATCTGGGAGCAGACCTAGGACTGCTGCTCATTTTGCCTTCAGGTCCTCTCACAGCAAAGATCTCTCTCTCTCTCTCTCTCTCTCTGCAGACTTTTGCATCCAGGTCCTCTCACAGCAAAGGCCAGGCAGTCTCTGAAGACCTTCAATGCAGCAGCAATGATGACATCATCAGAGGCAACTTTCAGACTGAAAACACTAATTGGTTCATGGGTTCCCACATGCTGGAACTCAATTGCCCAATTAGGTGAAAATTGCATCAATCTCCCACATCCAATTGCAGTCGGGTGGATAACACGAAAAGTGGATGACACGACCCCAACCCGCCCCAGTATCAAAATCCAGCCCTTGGGGTGAGATCTGGACAACTAATAGCTAAAGGACATTTAGCATTTATAATAAACTTTATATATTAATAGCTATGAGATTTAATGCTTGTGAGAAAATCTATTTACCTTGTTTGTATTCACAGGATACTATTTTTAACTAAAAGCTTCTTCAAAGGTTAGTAAAAATTGAATGGCATTTTGTGTGTGCATGAGTACATATGCACTGACACATGAACATTAAAAACTCCAACAATTGGAAAATCCCAAAATATTTTTAAAACTATTACTGCTACACAAGTGAAGAAAAGGTGTAAATGGACAAAAATTAAGCCACGTACAAAAAAATGGACAGGAAGACTGCCAGAAAAAAACATGGAATAATTGAAAAGGAATTTACAAGGTACAATACTGGTAGAATTATTTGAATTCCAAGTGTCCTCAGGAAATTTGCACAAGATGACACCTTGACTTCCAAAGCCAAGGGCAAACAGCTTGCACATTTTTTTTTTGCTCAAGATGTTTCTTCCCTTTCAATTTGAGATGGGATTTACAGTCTGAAATCTGTCAGCTGTATCCATCCATCTCTTTGAAATCCATGTGAATGTTATTTTTTTTAATTCATTTATGGGATGTGGGCGACGCTGGCAAGGCCAGCATTTATTGCGCCATCCCTAATTGCCCTTGAGAAGGTGGTGGTGAGCCGCCTTCTTGAACCACTGCAGTCTGTGTGGTGAAGGTACTCCCATAGTGCTGTTAGGTAGGGAGTTCCAGGATTTTGACCCAGCGACGATGAAGGATCGGCAATATACTTCTAAGTCAGGATGGTGTGTGACTTGGAGGGGAACTTGGAGGTGGTGATGTTCCCATGCGCCTGCTGCCCTTGTCCTTCTAGGTGGAAGAGGTCGCGAATTTGGGAGGTGCTTCCGAAGAAGCCTTGGCGAGTTGCTGCAGTGCATCTTGTACAGGAAACTTTCGTTTATCCGGCACCCAAATATCCGGAATTCTCGCTTAACCGGCAAAAATCAGGTAAGTTTTATTATACAGACAAGACCCCGATTCTGACCTTTCGCCCCCACGAAAGGGGGGTCAACGTTCTTCCGACTCGGACCTGTCGCCGCCACGGAGGAAAAAGCCGGAGTCTCGTTTACTTTCCCTCTCCGGGTCCCAATTGTTAAGTCTGTGGCCGTGTACGGGGCTCTCGTACCTTGGTAAGTATAGCTCTCTGTAATCCGGCACTTTCGATCAACCGGCACCATGCCGGTCCCGTCGGTGCCGGATAAACGAAAGTTTCCTGTAGATGGTACACACTGCAGCCACGGTACGCCGGTGGTGGAGGGAGTGAATGTTTAAGGTGGTGGATGGGGTGCCAATCAAGCGGGCTGCTTTGTCCTGGATGGTGTCGAGCTTCTTGAGTGTTGTTGGAGCTACACTCATCCAGGCAAGTGGAGAGTATTCCATCACACTCCTTACTTGTGCCTTGTAGATGGTGGAAAGGCTTCAGGAGGTGAGTCACTCGCCGCAGAATACCCAGCCTCTGACCTGCTCTTGTTGCCACAGTATTTATGTAGCTGGTCCAGTTAAGTTTCTGGTCAATAGTGACCCCCAGGATGTTGATGGTGGGGGATTCGGCGATGGTAATGCCGTTGAATGTCAAAGGGAGGTGGTTAGACGCTCACTTGTTGGAGATAGTCATTGCCTGGCACTTCTGTAGCGCGAATGTTACCTGCCACTTATCAGCCCAAGCCTGAACGTCGTCCAGGTCTTGTTGCATACAGGCATGGACTGCTTCATTATCTGAGGAGTTGTGAATGGTGCTGAACACTGTGCAGTCATCAGCGAACATCCCCATTTCTGACCTTATGTTGGAGGGAAGGTCATTGATGAAGCAGCTGAAGATGGTTGGGCCTAGGACACTGCCCTGAGGAACTCCTGCAGCTATGTCCTGGGGCTCTGATGATTGACCTTCAACCACCACAACCATCTTCCTTTGTGCTAGGTATGACTCCAGCCAGTGAAGCGTTTTATTGAAGATTAAGTAAAAATAAAATTGCGATTAATATACAATCCACGAATTTGGCGCACTGTACTCAGTTTTACGCAGTTTTTGTAATAGCTAAAGTTGTAAAAAGAAAATAATAAACAATGAATAGGGCCAAATGTCCCTTAATAGCTTTCTTTACGAGCATTTCCAGTCAGCAATACTGATCATGGTGTAGCACAACCCCCAAGCTCCCTCTTATGGCAAAAATAGTAAATTACTATAAGTCACTAATCTGAATAAACTCCAACCGCTTGTTTCTGTTTGAGTTTAAATGATATTGAATATATTAGTTAACCATAATAGAGAGACATATTTATACTGCGTCCAACATCAACCTCTGATACCAAGATGTGGGATTGCTTTAAATCAGTGGGAGTCCCTCCAGGTAGTATGTTCTGTTAATGTAATTTCATATCCTTAGAGGATTAATGTAATATTGTTTGTGCAACAATATAGAAAGGTTTGTATGTGTAAACATTTTTAGAATTGAATTATCATGTATTATAATTTGTTTCAAATTTTAACAATGGATCCAACCTTTGATTTGCTGGGTAGCTGTAAATAATGGTGGGACCGTGCACTGTAAGAAAATGGAATGCTTTGTGCATGCTGCTGGGGTATCTGGCATTCGCCTGCAGTATCCAATGCAGATAGTTGCACACAAACTGAACAAACAGTTCATATATGGGTTGCTCCTGCAGGACCACATAGGGCTATATGGGTGCTATCAATGGCACCGTGAACCTTTGGGTATTCTGCCACTCAAAAAGGAACCTACAGCTCTGTCTTGCTGCTCCCTGTTGTCAATGAGGAAAATGATGCATCTATTTACTCTCGCAAGCAATGCATCAGTCAACAGTTTTATGCAGCAATGCAAAGAAGATTGACTGATGTTGCTGATGTCCCCACTGGCTCCCTGGAAAGAGCCTGAGGCAAAAAAAAAATAAGACAACTGTCGCCTTTGCTGCCACTATTCCCCAGAATTTAGAAGGTTAAGGGGTGATCTGATTGAAGTTTTCAAGACATTAAGGGGAACAGATAGGGTAGATAGAGAGAAACTATTTCTGCTGGTTGGGGAGTCAGGACTAGGGGCATAGTTTAAAAATTAGAGCCAGACTTTTCAGGAGTGAAATTAGGAAACACTTCTACACACAAAGGGTGGTAGAAGTTTGGAACTCTCTTCCGCAAACGGCAATTGATGCTAGATAAATTGTTAATTTTAAATCTGAGATTGATTGCTTTTTGTTAACCAGAGATATTAAGGGATATGGCCCAAAGCCAGGTATATTGAGTTAGGTCGCAGATTGGCCATGATTTCATTGAATCGCGGAACAGGCTCGAGAGGCTGAATGGCCTCCTCCTGTTCCTATGTTCCACTGTCGTTGCACTGCAGGTCCTCCTGCAGCATGTCTCTATCTCCATTGTGATTTGGAGCCTCCAACATATTGCTCCTCCGTCAGGTCTAGGTAATCCCTTGGTGGTCAATATATAGAGGAGCCTTCCTCTTGTGATGATGCCGCACTCCCTGGCATCCAAAAAAAATTTCTAATACTCTTTCCCCCTCTTTGTCCAAATAGCATGTGCTCTATGAGATTCTGAATGAAGCATGGTGGGAGCCAAAAACTGCACGAAACCTCCCAGCTCTCACTAAAAGCTTGTGGACACAGTGCAGCCCAGCCGCAGCAGAACACTTTGAACTGTGCATCACCCAATTGTTCAAAAGTCACTATGCCACTGCAGATCCAAGTTGTTGCCTGGCCCCTTAGAACACTGTGGATCTCAGATTCAGTCTAACAGCAGTGATTGCACAGTTTATATTCGTGGTATTAGTACATGACCTGTGAACAGTGTTAGAGGAGAAAATTGATATAAAGGCCATCTTGACACCACTCCATTTACATTGAATTTAAATTTCAGCACATGTTTCAAGTGCACTGTACCTGTCCCCGTCTGACCCACAACCAGAAATGCTGATTAAGGGCAGAAACTAGCCGCAGCAGGTCTCTGTCTCATTTTTCCTTCCCTAATGCCCACGGAATAGGCACACATGGAGCGTTAAGCAGAGGTAAATTGGTCCCATCATAAATATCTTGTGCTAATTGAATGCTGAGACTGCAGGCTAATGCATTTAATCAAAGCACAGAAGCTATTTATTAGGCCCGTCTAAATGCAAATTTCTATGCCTTGTGTGCACCCGATTGGCTCAAATTTCATATTCATAAAACAGCAACAAATTACAATTAAACAATAGGGAACGTACCAGTCAGCAATAACAAGGAGGAAATAAGACCACTAATCAGGAAGTTTTAAAAAAACTATAAATAAAAAATGAGCAGTCTATAGCAGCTCTGAATAAAATGAGTTAACAAACCAAGCAAATCACTCCAAATCTTTTCTTGAAACCCATCCTGGGTTCTCCACTAAGTTAAGGCTTTATAAAGGAAATAAGGTTTGTAGCAAAATAAAATCATCAATAATTGCACAATTTACAAGAAAATGTTTACATTTATCTATGCAATAGCATTTTCTGTGTTTCAAATGTCTAACAATGTTTTTCATTGGTGGGCTATGTGAGAAGCCCTTGGGGGAAAAATTTGGTTGGTTTGCGCCTCCTGTTAGCGCCCTAAGAGGGCACTAATGGGGTGCAAAGCAACTAGCGCCCGGGCGCAGCGATGTTTGTGCCGCTCGCTAAATTGACCAGACATTTTGCGGTGGCGCTAGACACTACCGCCACGATCTCCTGCGCCCGCAGATCGTGACGTCAGTCGAGCGTGCAACGCCCCGGTAGCGCCCCGGACTGGATATTGAGAGGCGCCCCCTGCCTTACCGCCTGCCGCTAGCAACAACAGGTTGAGGGGAGCGTTTTGCAGTTGGGAAGGGACTGGGGGAGCGCTATTTAAAGGCGACCGCTTCCTGCCTTTTTTTGTTGGCGACATTTTTGCACCACGCAATTTGAGTGAGAGAGAGAGACTTCTGGAGATATTCAACGCTGTGTTGAGGAGTTTTGGGTACTGAGCAGCACTTTGCAGGTTCATTTTGATTTGATCTTCCTTGCATCGATTTAGAAGAGACTATGGGGGCTGCACTCTGAGTTCTTTCCCTGGGCCTCTCCATTGTTCTTTCCAGCAGATTTGATGTACAGGTCTCTCCAGGCCGAGATTCAAGGCTGCAATGAGCAGGGTGTGGATGGAGAGCAAGATCGACCCTCCCCTTTAAGAACTGGCCGGTGCCAGTGTGTCTGTGTTCCATCGCTAACTGACATCACCTGCGCTGCGCCCGCGCTCTGAGTTAGTGCCTCGCTCCTCGGCCTTTGCGCCTTAAGACAGGTGTGCAGCGCCTGATTTAGCACTCTAATCACCACCAGGGGCGATAGAAGCCAAGTTTGCAGTCGGAGGTGATAATTAGCACCAGGCGCTAAACTTTGCGCCCGGCTGATAATTGCGCCCCAAAACGGGGTGATACCGAATTTCTCCCCCCTTGAGTTCATGTAGGTTCCCAGATACTATAGGCTGAGGAAATTCAAGCTACCAGACTACAGGCTCCTTGCATCCACCTGTCCATGCAACTTGTAGAATTTTTAATGATTTGACTTGCCATTCACAGAGTATGTTAGGGCTTAATGTACTGCTGATGATACAAAGCTAGGTGGGACAGTAAGCTGTGAGGAGAACACAAAGGGGGGAATTTTGCCGGTGCTCAGGGGGCGGGTTTGGAGGCGGAACTGCTTGTAAAATTGCAAAGATTGACAGCAGATCCCGAACCCGCTGTCAACCCACCTCCATACAAACTTCCCAAGTGTCGGGTTCCCGATTTGCGCAGGGACCCGACACCTAGCGGCGGGAAGAGGATTATAGGCACTTAACTGCCTGTTAACAGGTAGTTAACAGGCAGTTAAGAGGCTTTTTTCAATTTTGCCAGGTCGACTGTGGACTTCCTGATGTCCGGACACCATGCCAGGGTAAGTGTGGCGTGCTGTGGGTCTACTGTAAGGTTTGTGCATTGATGACAGCTGCAGAAGTGGTGTGATGGATCCAATGGTACACTGGTGAATTTCAGAGGTAAGAAAATGTTGGGAAAATCATTTATAATGTATTTAGACTTTTCTGTAGGTAACAAGGTTTGAAGTGTTTGTGTAGTCCCACCTCATTGGGAGAAAGACTCTCACCAGTGACAGATCGCTTCTGTAACCTCACCTGCAGCTGCTATCTGTTTTATCCTAAGAAGACAGTCACTGAAGAGCCTGGGTACAAGGGCTCACCTTTGTACAGTGATTGGCAGTGTTTGCAGCACCTCAATGCTGTCAAACACTGAAAAATCATCTGTCAAAAAAAAGTGTGTGTCCCCTTTAAGAAAACTGGCAGATGACGTGTCATCAACTGACGTCATCTGACACTGGCTTTCTCTTAATTGGCCGGCAAACCCGCAGAGTGGGCTTAACAAGGCCAATTGATGTAAAATAGCTTCTGTGCGTCGGGCGTCATTGGGGGCGGGATCGGAACCCGCAAGTCAGCTAAGCCGCTCCCAACTTGCACCGAAAGGTAAAATCGCGCCCAAAGAGTCTGCAAAGGGATATAGATAGACTAAGTGAGTGGGCAGTAAGGTGGCAGATGGAGTATAATGTAGGGAAATGTGAGGTTATTCACTTTGGTAGGAAGAATAGAAAAACAGAATATTTTTTATATGGTGAGAAACTTTCAAATGTTGGTGTTCAGAGAGGTTTGGGTGTCCTCATGCAAGAAACACAGAAAGCTAGTATGCAGGTATAACAAGCAATAAGGAAGGCAAATGGCATGTTGGCCTTTATTGCAAGGGGGTTGGAGTATAAGAGTAAGGAAGTCTTGCTACAATTGTACAGGGCCTTGGTGAGACCACACCTGGAGTACTGTGCACAGTTTTGGTCTCCTTATCTAAGGAAGGGTATACTTGCCTTGGAGGCGGTGCAACAAAGGTTCACTAGATTGATTCCTGGGATGAGAGCGCTGTCCTCTGATGAGAGATTGTGTAGAATGGGCCTATACTCTCTGGAGTTTAGAAGAA
This sequence comes from Squalus acanthias, assembly GCA_030390025.1. Lineage (NCBI taxonomy): Eukaryota > Metazoa > Chordata > Chondrichthyes > Squaliformes > Squalidae > Squalus > Squalus acanthias. Next base: position 53,136,575 of record CM059427.1, read on the forward strand.
TGAGAGGTGATCTCATTGAAACATACAAGATTCTGAAGGGGATTGACAGGGTAGATGCTGAGAGGTTGTTTCCCCTGACTGGAGTGTCTAGAACTAGGGGGCATAGTCTCAGGATAAGGGGTAGGCCATTTAAGACTGAGATGAGGAGGAATTTCTTCACTCAGAGGGTTGTGAATCTTTGGAATTCTCTGCCCCAGAGTGCTGTGAATGCTGAGTCTTTGAGTATATTCAAGGCTGAGATAGATAGATTTTTGGACTCTAGGGGAATCAAGGGATATGGAGATCGGGCGGGAAAGTGGAGTTGAGGTCGATGATCAGCCATGATCTTATTGAATGACGGAGCAGGCTCGAGGGGCTGTATGGCCTACTCCTGCTCTTACTCCATGGGCTGGATTTTGCCAGCCCTGGGGAGGCGGGTTTGGAGGCAGGACTGCCGGGAAAAATGGCAGAATCTGGGGGCGGGTGCCCATCCCACCCGCAACCCGCCTCCGTGCCATCTTCCCAGGAGGCGGGTACCCGACCCGCGCCGGGTCCCATCTCCTGGAGGCGGGAAGGGGATTACAGCCACTTAACTGCCTGTTAACAGGTAGTTAACAGGCAGTTAAGAGGATTATCCCCATTTTTCCAGGAGAGGCGCAGGCTTCCCAACGTCAGGAAACCCCGCCAGGGTCAGCGAGGCGAGCAGTGGGTCTGCGGGGGTCGGAGGGGTGCAAAAGAGCGCTGTGGAGGTAAATGATGGGTGCAAGTGTAGAGAGGTAAGCATGTGAGGTGAGTGGAAAGTGATAGAAAATGTTTACTTACCTTTGTTTCTTCCTGTAGGCTTCAACAGTTGGGGATGCGGAGACTCTCGCATCTCACCGGCAGAGATGACAGATGGCTGCTGCATTCTCCGATGCAACAGCCATCTGATTTCTGCTAACAAAAGAGGTTTGATGAGCCTTGAATACAAGGACTCATCAAACAACAGAGAATATCAGTGTTTGATAGCTTCACAGAGCTGTCAAATGATGACAATTCATCTGTCAAAATTTTTTGACAGATGAAACGTCATACGCTGACGTTCTCTGTAACCAGCTTCCCCTTAATTGGCCTGCTAAGCCCGCTGGGCGGGATTAACAAGGTCAATCAAGGGAAAATAGCGTGCGTTGGCCAGAAGAGAATGGAGGCGGAACTAAAACCCGACAAGTGGGAGTCCCGCCTCCAAAAGCTCCCCATTGGCAAAATCCAGCCCCTTATGTTCTTATAAGCACCGCCCCTCCAGTCTAAAATTAATGAGAACATAAACCCCGTAGAAACTTTTTTTTGGTATACAGGACATTAGACCAAGGTAAAGCATGATCTCATCAGCTTTTTCTGAGATAACCTTGAAAGCAAAAATGTGTATACTATATATTACCTGATGTCATGCAACTATAGTCGACAAGTACAACAAGAGAACCAAACACAAATACAGCTGAAGAGAAATCTGGTGAATGGGGATGGACTCTGAGTAGGCCTTTATATGATTGTTTTGGAGTTTTGAGCATTAGCAATAGCAGATTATGGAAGAACTGTACTATTATTCAAGTTTTGAGGCAGGTTCTGAACAAAAGTCCTGAATTTACATTTCTTTTGGTAACACTAAGTACTGTTGCAGAGATACTTGATCAAGAAGGATGGAAGCAAATAAGTTTAATGCTTTAAATTTTATATATTTTTGGCCTTCATTATAAAAAGCCACATCCTGATCAGGCATTCAGTAAAGAGCTTATATGCAGATATTTATGTATTTACACAAAATTGTAATATGTGAGCAAATAAATCTGTTTATCTCTTCTTCTTCTTAGGCAGTCCCTCGGAACCGAGGATGACTTGCTTCCACACTAAAAATGAGTTCTCAGGTGACTGATGAGTCCAATGTGGGACCTACAGTCTCTGTCGCAGGTGGGGCAGACGGTGGTTGAAGGGGCGGGTGGGTGGGGTGCTTGGGTTGACGTGCGCTCCTTCCGCTTGGCTTCCGCTTGCTCCCGGCGAAGAGACTCGAGGTGTTCGGCGCCTTCCCGGATGCTTCTCCTCCACTTTGTGCGGTCTTGGGCCAGGGATTCCCAGGTGTCGGTAGGGATGTTGCACTTTTTCAAGGAGGCTTGAAATCTGTTTATCTATCTGCAGTTGGTAAGGACTTTTTTTTTACTTACATTCCAGTAATCAACAAAAAACACGACACTGTCTCTGTAAAGATAACTTGGAAATGTCTTTCTAAATTTTTTCGATAGAGATGTGCACTCTTGCCCTTCTTCCACACCCAACGCACCCCCTCTTCCTTGCAACAGCATTACCTGTTACAAATTAAGGATCTGCATAGATACTTTCTTGGGTTCCATGGCATTAGTCACTCCCAACAACAACTTGCTTTTACATATAGTGCCTTTAACATAGTAAAATGTCCCAAGGCGCTTCACAGGAGCTCCCATACGGTTCCTGTGTCTCTTAAATTCCAAGAGTTGACTCTCATTGCCCAATATCTACTGATACAATAGCATAACCCAGGGGGTGGAAGAATACATTCCTCCTTGATATACAAACTGCATACCATAGACTCACGTGTCTCACCTGTGCTTCTTCAATCTTTCGATAGGCTGAACTGTTGAACACTCTGGTAAGGTAAAGCCGATGACAAATTGAGAAACTGGCATATTTTGCAAAATGCGTGTGATTGAACAAAAGTAGCAAATCTTAATTCCCAGTTTAGGCCAAGATCTGCCTTCTCACAGTCTTTGTTAGACCTGACTGACCCTGAACGTGGCTTTTTGTCCCTTACTTTTTGTTAAGTCTGACCTCAGGAAGTGGATTCTCACAAGACTAATCCGGACAACTATCCCTGCTGAACTCAAATGAATTGAATCATCTCACCTAGAACAGGCGTGAATGATCACTCAAAAGCTCAAAATAACATTCACTGTTTGAAGCATGCTGGTTCATGCTGGTCTGCATCTTCATCTCCCAGCCCTGCTGACCTGTGACTTTAATCCTTGTGTGCTAGGTTTAGGAGAGCATTTTTAACATATATTACACCAAGGTCCCTCCCCACGGGGCATAGTCAGAAACTCCTAAAAATGTAACACTTTTATTGGTGAGATAATTAAATGTGATTTATTTCATAAATATGAATATTGTTAGCAAAGGAAAAACAAAAGCTGTGGTACTATGCTGAATGAGCTGAATTCTAAAATCAGTTATTAATAACTTCTAAGGGAATCATTGACCCTAAATTTTGTCAATATCTATTGTGCCATTGTTGCACTGAAAAGTTACGTTATTCACCAGCAGAGGGAGTAACATACAAGATCCTTGGGTGGTAAATTTGCATATGAAGTAGTATAAGTTCTGGTTTAATTGCGTTCTAAAAGCGCAGTGAGCAGCTTAGGCCCCAGGGAACTTCAGTGCAGTCTCTGTAAAGACTGCAGTCTTTATTAGAGCACTAGGGGACAGCAAGAGCAGGCTGCAGAGAATCTTTCCTCAACCCCTTTGTATTTTATCTACTCGGAGCATATCCCATCCTCATGTGAAGCACCTTTGCCAGTATCATGAGCAGTGACAGGCCAGCTGTGCCCGTGGGGCATCGTGACAGAGCAGCACTTCGCCGAAGGGTTGTGAATTTTTCACAGGAAGACCTGCAAGCCCTCCTGGAGAGGTGACAGACAGGAGGGATTGGCTCCTGGGTGTGCCAGGCAGTAATGCTATCCAAGAGTGTCAGCCTTTCTATGTGAAGGAGATGGCCTTTGTGCTCCCTCACCCCGAGGACTGCACGGCAATCCCAGAGTAGATCCTTTTCCCAGCTTTACTCTGGCCTTAAATCTATTTGATTTCCGGCTCTTCACAGTTCTGACGAAAGGTCATCGACCTGAAACGTTAACTCTCTTTCTCTCTCCACGGATGCTGCCTGGCCTGCTGAGTTTTTCCAGCGTTTTCTGTTGTTATTTCAGATTTCCAGCATCCGCAGTATTTTGCTATCGTACCAGAGTAGGATGGCTTGTCCAGAGCAGGCAAAGGAAGGTAAAAAGCGCACTGTTGGTTTCTTCCTTGGACACCCTGGGCACCACCCTGGTTGATGTTGCACAGATCCCTTGTGGCAGATTGAAAGGATCCGGTCAGTTTCACAGGGACACACAGAACCTTTCCAGCAGTGGAGCGAGGCTGAAGATCTTGGTGAAGAAGGTTGCACAGATGCGTAATGACAATCTTGGACAATCGCACCCTTGGAACACATAGCTCCTCTGAGAGGTCCTCGAAGGACCTGTGCTGCCTATAGACATGCTGTGAAGGGTAGTACCTGGTGGGCTGCTGTCTGCTGCTATGCTGCTTTATTCTCTTCATGCCTACATGTTGCTGTTCCTCCTCCATTAGGATAACAGAGAGGTATGCCCATGGAGAACGTCATACCTTCTCCAGAGTCTTTCTGAGTAAGTGGGGGGCTGGGAAGGTGGGCGGTTGAAAATACAGGGTTGGGGTGAGACTGTAGCACTGTGGGGGGGGTCAAGTGAAATTCTCGGTGATCAAAACTGAAAAAAAATGGGTTGAAAAAAATGTCTGTGAAGCCAGAAATCAGCAAGCAAAGTTTGAGGACTCTTCAAGGCTCTCACACAATTTATGTGGGTCTAACTTTTCTAGAATGTTGTATTAGTGTAAAAGCAGGAAGTTCCCAGGTACAGAACCACTCCAAATTAAGAGTCCCACAGGGCTTGGGTGGGCGGATCTTCAATGATTGAGGAAATTCACGTCTAGTGCATTAACGGCACATGAGCGGCATAGTGCACTAAACACGAGTTTCTTCCATCTTGTTTTAGCATAATATCAGCATAAGTGTTGAAGATAGTGAGGAAATTCAGGGCCAGATTGTGTCACAATTGCCGCTTACCCAATTATATAATACTGAATAAATCCAATGATCAGAGTTTCAGATGATTGGATTATTACAAATCTAGGGTATAACTTTTTTGATCCTCACGCCTTTTGATTAAGTACTGAGCATGTTTCACATGTGTGAATGCCTGTTTAACCTGCTCCAATTAAAAATGAGCCTATTTTTAAATTCTCCCAATGAATAAATTCCTATGGTTCAGTTTCCTATTACAGGGGCTGTGATGTGTGTACTGCAAGGGGGGTAAGAATTCAACTCTGGAATTCTTTTCTTTGGGAAAGGTAATGGACAATCCCATTAACTTGTTATTTAACCTCACTCCATTCCTATCTCCAGGCCACTGATGCCTCCACTCATACCTCAGAGTCTCCTTTCTGCTTATTGTGTTTCTAATCCCTCTCCTCACTTTCCGACGTGGCTGACAGTCTCCTTCCTGCTCAATATGTGCCCATCCTCCTCCTGTTCAGTGTTACTCCATATTAAATAATAATCTTCATACATTGCCTTTACAGGGGAAAAAAAAGATGGAACATCACTGGGAGGCAAATCTAACCTAGCTCCCTCATCACTGATGCTGATATATTCCTACTGTAAGGAATGAAGGAATTTCAGAAGCACATCTCAAGTTGGAATATCCCTGAGGTGCCGAGAGCAGGTGAAGTGCTTTACCAGGGGTGGGGGGGGGGGAATGCAGAAACACATTTAGCAGGAGGCTGGGGAAAGGAAAAGGGGGATTTGGAAGTGTGTTGCGCGGAAGAGTGTAAGGACTCAGAGCCAAGCCATGAGGCTCGGCAGGGAATTGAAGCCATATATAACAGAGGTGGTATCAACCCAAATCGCTAGTGGGGTAGACGTATACTGGAAGCAGAGCTTTGGAAATATGTTTGAGCAGGACCTGGGAGACTCAACACCCACACTGCAAGATGGGAGAGGGCCACTGGAGCACATCCAGTGGACAAAAAATAATCATTATACAAGCATCCCTTAATGTAAAATCTTGGGTATATTTTACGCTGCATAACTCAGTCTGTATAGTATGATTAGCCAAGATTTACATTAAGTAATCAAATAGTGCAGCAGCATCAATCTATAAATGTTTATAAGCAAGCTTATTTGAAAAAAAAACTCACTAATGAGTTCATTAACCTATTTAGCAAGTTGTTGGGCAGCTTGCTTAAAAAAGAAAGCAAATGTTACTCAAGAAAATTCTGAGGGACAGTATAAATCATCATTTAGAAAGACACAGATTAATCAAGGAGAGTCAGCATGGATTTGTTAAGGGAAGATCATGTCTGACTAACTTGATTGAATTTTTTGAGGAGGTAACAAGGAGGGTCGATGAGGGTAGCACATTTGATGTAGTCTACATGGAATTTAGCAAGGTATTTAACAAGGTCCCACATGGCAGGTTGGTAAGAAAAGTGAAAGCCCATGGGATCAAGGGAAAGTAGCAAGTTGGATCCAAAATTGGCTCAGTGGCCAGAAGCAAAGGGTAATGGTCGACGGGTGTTTTTGTGACTGGAAGGCTGTTTCCAGTGGGGTTCCACAGGGCTCAGTACTAGGGCCCTTGTTTTTTGTGGTATATATCAATGATTTAAACTTCAATGTAGGGGCCATGATTAAGAAGTTTGCAGACAATACAAAAATAAGTCATGTGGTTAACGGTGAGGAAGAAAGCTGTAGACTGCAGGAAGATATCAATGGACTGGTCAGGTGGGCAGAAAAGTGGCAAATAGAATTCAATCCTGAGAAGTGTGAGGTAATGCATTTGGGGAGGGCTAACAAGGCAAGGCAAGGCAAGACAAGGTGAGGTGAGAGTGATTGCCCTTGACATCAAAGCAGCATTTGATTGAGTGTGGCATCAAGGAGCCCTAGTAAAATTAAAGTCAATGGGAATCAGGGGAAAAACTCTCCACTGGCTCCTATCTAGCACAAAGGAAGATGGTTGTGGTTGTTGGAGGCCAATCATCTCAGCCCCAGGATGTCGCTACAGGAGTTCCTCAGGGCAGTGTCCTAGGACCAACCATCTTCAGCTGCTTCATCAATGACCTTCCCTCCATCATAAGGTCAGAAGTGGGGATGTTCCCTGATGATTGTACAGTGTTCAGTTCCATTCGCAACTCCTCAGATAATGAAGCAGTCTATGCCCGCATGCAACAAGACCTAGATGACATTTAGGCTTGGGCTGATAAGTGGCAAGTAACATTCATGCCACACAAGTGCCAGGCAATGTCTATCTCCAACAAGAGAGCGTCTAACCACCACCCCTTGACATTCAATGGCATTACCATTGCCGAATCCCTCAACATCAACATCTTGGGGGGGTCACCATTGACCAGAAACTTAACTGGACCAACCACATAAATACTGTGGCAACAAGAGCAGGTCAGAGGCTAGGTGTTCTGCGGCGAGTGTCTCACCTCCTGACTCTGCAAAGCCTTTCCACCATCTACAAGGTACAAGTAAGGAGTGTGATGGAATACTCTCCACTTGCCTGGATGAGTGCAGCTGCAACAACACTCAAGAAGCTCGACACCATCCAGGACAAAGCAGCCCGTTTGATTGGCACCCCATCCACCACCTTAAACATTCACTCCCTCCACCACCGGCGTACCGTGGCTGCATTGTGTACCATTTATAAGATGCACTGCAGCAACTCGCCAAGGCTTCTTCGGCAGCACCTCCCAAACCCGCAACCTCTTCCACCTAGAAGGACAAGGGCAGCAGGCGCATGGGAACACCACCACCTCCAAGGTCCCCTCCAAGTCACACACCATCCTGACTTAGAAGTATATCGCCGATCCTTCATCGTCGCTGGGTCAAAATCCTGGAACTCCCTACCTAACAGCACCGTGGGAGTACCTTCACCACACAGACTGCAGCGGTTCAAGAAGGTGGCTCACCACCACCTTCTCAAGGGCAACTAGGGATGGGCAATAAATGCTGGCCTTGCTAGCAATGCCCACATCCCATAAGTGAATTTAAAAAAAACAACACTCAAGAAGCTTGACACCATCCAGGACAAAGCAACCCGTTTTATTGGCAACCCCTCCACCACCTTAAACATTCACTCCCTCCACCACCGGCGCACCGTGTCTGCAGTGTGTACCATCTACAAGATGTGTCGTAAGAATGAGCCTTACGCGTGGTGAACTTAAAGTAAGCTTTAATCAACTAAAAAGGTGCTACATACAAAAGAGGTCTTACTCTATGCCTCTCCAGGATCCAACTGATCAGTCCAGTATTTATCCTGGACTAATCACAGGAAGTGATGCAATAAAGTTCGAGTCACAGGAAGCTGTATTGTGTTACCACATTCTCCCCCCCCAAATGATTAGGAGGCCGGGATGCTCCCTCCATTTCATAGCCGCTGGACGAGGGAGAGCCGCACCCGTTTGGGTTCTCGTAGTGGTAGAGGGCCCCTAGCCCGTTTACCCGCCGTGGGCCGTGGACCAGAGTCCGAGTGATCCAGCCCGCTCTGTGAGGGGTCAGGACGATCCTGACTGTGTACTGGTGCCCGAACGGGTGTCGGGCAGGGCTGTGGCAGATCCGTTTCCGAGCGTACGGTACGGGGTGGATCGTGGCTGCGCGTGCGAGCCCCGACGGGCTCATAGTCAGTCTGCCCCAGGTCGGCACGCTGGAGTGAGGTACCAGCCAGCATCAGATCCAGATCGTGATGAGAGGCACCTGGCGAGCCCAGAGATGTGTCTGGTACAATATCATCCCCTGGTGTCCCTCTATGTTTCGGCGGGCAGGGAGCCAGATCCCGCAATGACACGGTAGATTCCCGACCGTCAGGATACCGAATATAGGCGTAGGTAGGGTTGACGTCAGTGAGCTCAACTTCATCTACCAGGGGGTCATTCTTAGACGCCCGGACATATCTTCGGAGTAGCACTGGTCCCGGTGTAGTCAGCCACGACGGGAGAGATATCCCATAGGATGAGCGACGCTGAAATCGGAAGAACCGTTCATGAGGTGTCGTATTTGTGGCGGTCGAAAGGAGGGACCGTGTGGAGTGTAATGCGTCTGGAAGTACTGCTTCCCATTGCTGGTTGGGTAGGCCCTGAGATCTCAAAGCCAGACGTACCGCATTCCAGATGATAGCGTTAAAACGCTCGACTTGCCCATTCCCGACCGGATGATAAGGCGTCGTTCTGCTGGCAGCAATACCCCGTTCCGAGAGATAGGCCTTGAGTTCTCCTGACATAAAAGAAGGGCCCCGATCCGAATGAACATAGGATGCCATGCCACAGAAAGCAAATACCTGCTCAAGGCAGCTGATAACCGTGGTCGTCAGCATATTGGGGCAGGGAAAGGCAAACGGAAAACGGGAATACTCATCGACCATGGTCAACAGATAAGTGTTGCGAGTTGAAGAGGGCAACGGCCCCTTAAAATCGATGCTAAGCCGTTGCATTGGCTGGGTCGCATGTATGAGTATACCACCCGAGGGGCGGAAAAACTGAGGTTTCAATTCCGCACAGACTCTGCAATCCGAGCACATCTTCTTTACATCCCCGGTAGAGAATGGGAGATTTCGGGACCGCACGAAGTGTAGCATGCGAGTAACGCCCGGATGACACAACCCATCATGGATGTCTACGAGCGTAGAGGGTGCCATGGCGGAGCAGAATGCTCGTGTGAGGGTATCCGGAGCCACATTCTCCTTGCCAGGTCGATAGTGGATGGTGTAACCAAAAGAGGCCAATTCCAGCCGCCAAAGCTGGATTTTATTATTTTTAATTTTGGTCCGTTTTCGATTATCGAGCATGAAGGCGACCGATCGCTGGTCCGTGATTAAGGTAAAGTGCTGGCGAGCTAGGAGATGACTCCACTTCCGTACTGCCTCTATGATGGCTGTAGCTTCTTTCTCGACTGGAGGATAATGTAGCTCAGCCCCTTGAAAAGTCCTGGACAAAAATGCCACCGGACGACCTTCCTGATTCAGAGTGGCCGAGATCGCCACCTCCGAGGCATCACACTCAACAACAAAAGGAAGACTCTCATCGATGAAGTGAAGAGCCGCTTTCTCCAACTGTTTTTTCAGGAGGTTAAAGGCTGCAACAGCCGCTGTGTCTAGTGGGAATGTGCTGGCCTTCAGTAGAGGTTGGATTCGGTCCGAGAAGTTAGGAATCCACTTAGCATAGTATGCAAACAGGCCGAGGGCCCGGCGCAAGGAGGCCGGATTCTTAGGTGGCGGGAGTTCTTGGAGTGGGCGAAGCCTTACAGGGTCAGGTTTAATGATGCCATTGCCCACACAATAGCCAAGGATGTTGATGGTTGGTTGTGACTCAATGGATTTAGCCGCATTTAATGTCAAATTACGGTGCTGGAGTGCATCCCAAAATCGTTGGAGATTGGCGTCATGTTCCCGCTGATTGCGACCTGCGACAGTAATATTGTCCAGATAAGGAAACGTATCCTTCAAGTCTTCCTGTTTGACCAGGTCATCTATTGCTCGCTGGAAGACAGCCACTCCATTAGTGACCCCAAAGGGGAGGCGACAAAATTGATACAGCCGTCCATTGGCTTCAAAGGCCGTATACTGCTTGTCTGAGACCTTCAAGGGTACCTGATGATAGGCACTTTTCAGATCATATGTTGAGAACACCGTGTACTCAGCCAGTTTATGAACCATATCATCGATGCGCGGCAATGGGTATGCGTCCAAGTCCGTATATTGATTGATGGTCTGTGAATAGTCAATGCACAGCCGTTTCTTGTGAGGTTGTAGAGGGTTCTTAACAATAACGACCTGGGCGCGCCATGGCGACGAACAAGGCTCGATGATAGCCTCTGCTAAAAGCCGAGAAATCTCAGCCGCAATAAAAGACTGGTCTTCCTGACTGAAACGTCGTGACTTTGTTATAATCGGTTTGCATCGAGGAGGGATACTGGTAAACAGTGAGGGTTCATCCAGTGAAGCTGCTGACAATGCACAGAACGGTAATCGAGGTCGTATATTAGAAATAGTGAGTTCAGGTTTGGATCCGCCGAACTCAATGGTGAGCTTCTTATGCTGCTTTTGAAAATCCAGCCCTAAGATAAGATCACTACATAAATCCTTGAGCACCGAAAGCCGGGTGGAGGGATACCTGTGACCATTAAGTGTTATTTCAACCATACAAAAGCCAGAAATTCTGGTATTAAGTGATGACTGAGCCATCGCAACTGCCTGGTCCGATGGGAAAACATGTAGCTTTAACTCTGCAACAATCTGTTCCCTAATGAAACTATCAGTGCTACCTGAGTCAATTAAGGCATCTAAAGTATGTCCACTAATTGATGCTTTTGTAGCTGCATGGAATAGGTTCTGAGGACAAGCAGCTGTAATTGGTGTCATTGCACAAAGAGTGGCTGAAACTCTAGGTGTGTTTCTTCGAGAGGAAACCCGAGAGGAAGCACGATAGATGTTAGCCGGAACATCTTGATAGGCCCTTACCGGGGCAGTTCGGTAGGACTTAGCTTGATAAGCCCTCGTAGAGGCTCTTGATAGGCAAACCTTTGCAAAATGACCCTTTTTGTTGCAATGACTGCAAAACGCATTGCGAGCAGGGCAGAATTTCCGAGGGTGAAACTCATCACCACAAAAGAAGCATTTCTTAGATTGCCAAGAGGCTGCCACAGTGGGGTCATCATCCTCTTCGTCAGTGAAGTCATCAGATTGATCGTCAGGGATAAAGACCTCCCTAATAGAGTTCACCTGTGGCCTCTTAAATTGCCTGACTGTAGTTAAGGCAGTAGACCGAGGTCTGGGCACTGTATAAAGGTCTGCATTTCTTTTTGCCAGATCTAGAGAGCAAGCCATGTCATAAGCTCTCTGAAGCTCAAGTGTCTTACTTTCCAGTAGACGCTGGCGTATAAATGGGGAGGCAAGCCCGCAGATGAAAGCGTCACGGATCATTTCTTCACGGTACAGCTCAGCTGAGGCTGCCTGAAAGTTACAGTCCATACTAAGTCTGCGAAGCTCTTGGAGGAATTTATCAATGGATTCCTCCGGCCCTTGTTGGGCTGTAGCTAGTAGATGTCTGGCATAGACCTCATTCGGTGTCTTAGTATATAGTCTCTTAAGCATCCGAATTGCCTCCTCGTAACTGTCCCATTCCTCCACATACTGAAATACATTCGGGGTGACACAGTTGATGAGTATCCGCAACTTTGAGTCATCATCAGCCTTGCAATATTCCAGAAAATTGTCAAACGTGCGATACCAGTGTTTCCACACCTTACCGGCTGCTGGGGTGTTTGGGTCCAAGTCAAGACGCGATGGTTTAAGGATGTTTTCCATGATGGGTGATTCCCTGGATCCTTAGTTCCGAGTTCGTCCAAAAAGTTTGAGTGCGAAGTTTTCCAAAGTTGATTAAATTGTCGTAAGAATGAGCCTTACGCGTGGTGAACTTAAAGTAAGCTTTAATCAACTAAAAAGGTGCTACATACAAAAGAGGTCTTACTCTATGCCTCTCCAGGATCCAATTGATCAGTCCAGTATTTATCCTGGACTAATCACAGGAAGTGATGCAATAAAGTTCGAGTCACAGGAAGCTGTATTGTGTTACCACAAGATGCACTGCAGCAACTCGCCAAGGCTTCTTCAACAGCACCTCCCAAACCCACGACCTCTACCACCTTGAAGGACAAGGGCAGCAGGCGCATGGGAACACCATCACCTCCAAGTTCCCCTCCAAGTCACACACCATCCTGACTTGGAAATATATCACCGTTCCTTCATATTCGCTGGGTCAAAATCCTGGAATTCCCTCCCTACAAGCACTGTGGAAGTATTTTCACCTCACGGACTGCAGCAGTTCAAGAAGGCAGCTCACCACCACCTTCTCAAGGGCAATTAGGGATGGGCAATAAATGGTGGACTTGCCAGTGACGCCCACATCCCATGAATTAATTTTTTTTAAAAATCTGACGTACCCAGCTGTACTTTCTAATAGAGAATCATTGCCAGTTTTCCATTAACAATGTTTCATATTATAAGTATATATCAATTGAGGAGGTGCTGCAGTAGAAACTGGTTTATTATACAAAATATAATTTCTTACGTGAACTTGTTAGTGTGCAAAAGATGATCAATGCCAAATGAGATATGCTGAGGAATGCAAAATGAATTATGGAATGCTTTATAGTGCAATAAGAATTATGGGCCAGAAATTCGGCTGTTGTCGGGTGAGTACGCGCTGTGTACTCACCCGTAAGGCCATCTGAAGTGCCGGTTTCCTGCATGCACTGCGCATGCGTGGGAAACCGGAACTTCCGTTCCCCTGAAGGGAGGGGTTCAGAAGTCGAACGCGTGCGCGGGAGAGGCTGCGTGCACGCAGCGAACTTCGATATTTTTTTCAGGTTTCTCCGGGAAGGTAAGTATGAAGAAGCTGCACTTTTAAAAAGGAGGCGCAAGGCCTGTTTTTAACAAGGTAAGTGGTTAATTAATTACAATTTAAACATTTTTTCAACAGGTTTATCTTTTTTAGATACTTTAAAGAAAGGTAAGTTTATTTTTAGCACTGTTAAAAAGTATAATTAATTTTTCAAAAATTTAAATTTTTGTTTAAAGTAGTTACTTTATTTAACTTATAGTTATTTTAAAAATGTGATGTGTTTTTTTCAATTTATTTGAAATTTAAGTGTGGTTTTGGGGCCGATCTCTATTCATAGATTTGACAGGTCTTCCTGTCAAATCTATGAATGAAAATGCCCTGCTAGGATTGGCTCTCCATGCCCACGTGATCCCAGGGGACGCTTCGAACTAACTGCGCCCCTGGGATACGCAAGCACTGCCCGCCGGCAGCTGGAGGAGGCCCAGGACCCAAAGTCCTCGTGGGCCCAAAGCACAACTGCAGGCGCGGTAGGCAAGTACGCGTGCGATCCTTGCACCCGCAGGAAGCCGGAAAGCTGAATTTCTGGCCCTATACGTTTTAGTGTCATTGTATCAAGTATTGATTAATATATATCAGCAATCTCTGTAAAGTAATTTTAGATATTATTTTATGTTTATGGATCAAAACTATCAAATACAGTATATAAATGTCTTGTTAAATAAATATATAGTCACAAACTATAATTGTCTTTATAATAATTTCTCCATCTATCAGCTGTTTCTCTGTGCTGGCATATTTTGAACTTTCTCATAAATAAACAGCTTAACAGCAGAACTGCGGTGTTAAGCTTGTTAATGCTGGTGCATTATTTTTCCATTTTTGACCTCTAATTTTTATGAAAACTGGGACATTTTGACAAGTTTTTACTATGAGAGTGAATCACACCAGTGATGGGGCAATGTAACATGGTCACAAACAAATGTAGCAAATTGCCACAGCAATATCTGAGGAAGAATTTCTAAGGGCTAGAAATTCATCTCCTTACCGACACTCCGTAGCGCCATGAAATGGTAATAAAATGGTGGCTGCCGCTCTTTCACCAGCTGGTGGCGGGTCCCGTGACGGCCGCCATAATCCTCTCCCCCCTTTACGCTGCTGGTAACTGGCAGCGCCCTGGGAAAAAAATGGCAGCGTTGTGACGTCAATTGGCGTGTAACACCGACTTAACGTCACCAACGCGAATTTCAACCCTAGCGCTGAATTCAGCACTGGGTCCTAAGCACGCCAGGTTAACCTGGCATGCAAGCAGGCTGACAGTGGTGATGTCTGCAGCTCTTAAAGGGACACACACATCATTCAGGTAAGTTTGAATTTAAGGGTTTGGACTGGTTTTTTTTGATTTTATTGAAGTGGTGGCTTGCTGCAATAGATGTGAAAAGTTTTAAAAATGTTTAAGGAGTGCTGCTGGATGCTTGGAAGGGCTCAGATGGTAAATGAAGGCCTTTGAGAAGACAGAGCATGCTGTGAATACTCAGGCAACATCCGTGGAGAGAAAAACAGAGTTCACGTCTCAGATTGAAATGCTGCTTGACCAACTGAGTATTTCCAGCATTTTATGCTGTTATTTCACATTTACAGCATCTGCTTGCAGAGGGAGGAGGAAGATGCAGAAGAGGAAGGCACAGAAGAGGAGGAAGCCGAAGAGTTGGAATCAAATGGAAGGATGCATCCCAGACAGCCCCTTTGTGGCCAGGATAGCCGGGATGGAATCATCCGCCAGTGGTCCCACTGGCTGGGCAGGCTGCCTCTTCTTGTTGACCCACTGGCTGGGCAGGCTGCATTTCTTGGGTGTCATAGAATCATAGAAAGTTACAGCACGGAAGAAGGCCATTTCAGCCCATCGTGTCCACGCTGGCCAACAAAGAGCTATCCAGCCTAATCCCACAACCCAGCTCTTGGTCCGTAGCCCTGCAGATTAGAGCATTCCAAGTGCACATCCAAGTACTTTTTAAATGTGGTTAGGGTTCCTGCCTCTACCACCCTTTCAGGCAGCAAGTTCCAGACCCCCACAACCCTCACAACCCTCTGGGTGAAGAAATTTCCCCTCAAATCCCCTCGAAACCTTCCACCAATTACTTTAAATCTGTGCCCCCTGGTTTTTGACCCCTCTGCTAAGGGAAATAGGTCCTTTCTATCCACTTTATCTATTCCCCTCATAATTTTATACCCCTCAATAAGGTCTCCCCTCAGCCTCCTCTGTTCCAAGGAAAACAGACCCAGCCTATGCAGTCTTTCCTCATAGCTAAGATTCTCTACTCCCGGCAACATCCTTGTAAATCTCCTCTGTACCCTCTCTAGTGCAATCACATCTTTCCTGTAATGTGGTGACCAGAACTGCATGCAGTACTCTAGCTGAGGCCTAACTGGTGTTTTATACAGTTGAAGCATAACCTCCCTGCTCTTGCATTCTATGCCACGGCTAATAAAGGCAAGAATTCCGTATGCTTTCTTAACCACTTTATCTACCTGGTCTGCTACCTTCAGGGATCTGTGGACATGCACTCCAAGGTCCCTTTGTTCCTCTACACTACTCAGTGTCCTACCATTTAATGTGTATTCCCTTTCATTGTTAGCCCTCCCCAAATGCATTACCTCACACTTCTCCGGATTGAATTCCATTTGCCACTGTTTTGCCCACCTGCCCAATTTATTGATATCTTCCTGCAGTCTATAGCTTCCTTCTTCAGTATCCACCACAAAGCCGATTTTAGTATCATCTGCAAACTTTTTAATAATACCCCCTCTATTCAAGTCTAGATCATTGATATATACCACCAAAAGCAAGGGACCTAGTACTGAGCCCTGCGGAACCCACTGGAAACAGCCTTCCAGTCACAAAAATACCCATGAACCATTACCCTCTGCTTCCTGTCTCCGAGCCTGTTTTGAATCCAACTTAACACTTTGCCCTGGATCCCATGGGCTTTTAACTTCATGACCAGTCTGCCATGTGGAACCTTATCAAAAGCCTTGCTAAAGTCCATATACACTACATCAAATGCACTACCCTCACCTACCCTCCTTGTTACCTCCTCAAAAAATTCAATCAAGTTTGTCAAACACAACCTCCCTTTAACAAATCCGTGCTGACGATCCTTGATTAATCCATGTCTTTCTAAATGAAGATTTATCCTGTCCTTCAGAATTCTTTCCAATAATTTTCCCACCACCGAGGTTAGACTGACTGTAATTACTTGGTCTATCCTTTTCTCCCTTTTTAAACAAGGGTACCACATTAGCAGTCCTCCAGTCCTCCGGCACCACACCTGAAGCCAGAGAGGATTGCAAAATGATGGTCCGGGCCTCTGCTATTTCCTCTTTTGCTTCGCTTAACAGCCTGGGATACATTTCATCTGGGCCTGGGGTATTTATCCACTTTTAAAGCTGCTAAACCCCTTAACACTTCCTCTCTCACTATGTTTATTTCATCTAATATTTCACACTCCTCCCCACTGATAGCAATGTCTGCTTCGCCCCTCTCCTTTGTGAAAACAGACGCAAAGTATTCATTAAGAACCCTACCGACATCTCCCGCCTCCACACACAGATTACCCTCATGATCTCTAATAGGCCATACTCTTTCTTTAGTTATCCTCTTACTTTTAATATATTTATAAAACATCTTTGGGTTTTCCTTGATTTTACTTGCCAAGAATTTTTCATGCTATCTCTTTGCTTTCCTAATATCCTTTTTAATTGCACCCCTGCACTTTCTGTACTCTCTAAAGATTCTGGAGTACTTAGCCCTCGGTATCTGTCATACGCCTCCCTTTTTTTCTTTATCCTACCCTGTATGTCCCTAGACATCCAGGGGGCTCTAGATTTGTTAGTCATGTGTGAAATGAGGAAGGCACAAGGGTGGAGTTGTGCTGACGGGAGGGCGGGAAAGCAAGTGCTGCATGCCAGAAGGAGGATAATGTACGAGGATACCAGCATCTTGTATCCTTTCAGCCCCACCGCTGGCCAAGGGCTCAACCATGCCCCTGCCAAGAATGGCCTGCACCATCTCCTCCAAGGAGGTGAGATGAGGCTAGGAATGGGAAATGTGCCTCGTCGTTGGTGCAGATTGTTGGTAGGTGAGTGATTGGGGGTCATGCATTGAGCAGTGTGTGAGGCTAGTGGTGCAGTTAGTAGGAGACGGCTTTTGAAGATGCATTCACTGACCTTGACCAGTGGTCTGAGGCCATGAAGCTTCTTTGGGCACTGGAGCCAGGTGGTGGGGGCAACACTGCTGGCAGTGATGGCCTTAGTGATGTACTCCCACATTGTTCTTTCTGGAGGGCCTCCTTGCCTCTGTGGGTACAGGGCCGCTCTTGCAGTGTTGACCTCCTGCACAAAGCTAGAGTGCTGTGTGTGAGACCCTGGGTGCCCCTTTCCTGGCTTGCTGAGCCATTTGTGTTAGTGCTGAGGCATTTTTCCCATTTGTTGAGGTTAGGAAGGTAATTCAGCTTTAACAGCTGAATATTCACATTTGGAACTTCTTTTAAATGTTGAATATTTCTTAAAAGGCAGAAAGGGCTGAAAAATGTTTTGATTCACTGCATTTTATTTTGTATTGCTTCAGTGTGCATGGCCCCTTTAATTCTCAGACCTCTTCATTGCCCACAATTCCTTGTGAGCTCCACAGCTTCGTTCAGAGGCTTTGGGAAGCTGCAACGCCAGACCTGGACAGGAACTTCGTCCAGGATCCCTCCAGCAATGCCATTAGACAGCGTTGCACGGAAGGTGAGCACTGCGTCACCTATCTCCATGCCCCCCCCCAGACCAATTTCACTCGGTTAGCGTTGCGGCCATTTCCAGCCTCCGTTAATTGCAGTTGTCAGTGACACCGGCAACTTTGCTGGCGAACACAAATTTTTCCCCCTAAGTCTCTACTTTATCTAATTCCTTCATAATTGTAAACACTTAAATGATATCTTACCCCTGTTCTAAGCTTGTATTTTCTAACAAAAATAATTTAGCTGTGTGAGCCCTTTTAACTGCAGTATTGAGGGTTGCTGTATTGTAGGAGTCACCGTTTTTCAGAATAGACATTAAACCGAGGCCCCATCTGCCTGTTTGAAAAAGTGCAGGAAGTTCTCCTGGTGTCCTGACCAACATTCATCCCTCTGCAAACACCACCAGGACTATTTATTCATCTCATTACTGTTTGTGAGACCTTGTTGTGCACAAATTGGCTGCCATGTTTGCTATGAAAACCGTAAAGATTATACTTCAAAAGTAATTAATTGGCTGTAAAGTACTTTGGGACATTTCGAGGACATTAAATATGCTATATAAATGCAAATCCTTCTTTAATTTTGCTATTACATTTTGTGGTTTGGTTTAGTAACTTGGACTGGAGGCATTATTTAATGGGTGGATTCACCAATGCATTGTAGACTGGCAATATTATTTCCTTGTACTTGAATGCTCCACACAGTTGATATTTAACTGTAACAATGTTTGACTAGCAATTGTTATATTATGCTGTGGACACATTTTGAGTGAGTGGTCAACTGTTAGTCAAAGTTTTTCTAACCAACTTGTAGTTTCTTTCTTGATCCCTTAAAATTTCATTTTAGCTGTGGTTTTTCCATTATTTTTGTATTTAATTACCATTTGTACCTAAGGCTTAATATCGACTGTCAATATCTTGACAACAAATAATTAATTTGTAATCAATCCAATGTATCTTTAAAAACAATCCATGTTAGTTCAACAATAGAAAACGGAGAAAGAAAGACTTGCATTTATATAATGCTTTTCATGACCATAGGATGTCCCAAAGCACTTTACAGCCAATTAAGTACTTTTGAGGTGTAGTCACTGTTGTACTGTAGGAAAGGCAGTAGCCAATTTGCGCACAGCAACATTCCACAAACAGCAATTAAATAAATGACCAGATTATGTGTTTTAGGTGTTGGTTGCGGGATAAATGTTCATTATGAGAATTCCCCTGCTCTTCTTCGAATACGTCCAGGACAGAGTATTTAATTCATATTAGTTATTAATTAACTTGGTAAGTGAATAGTAAATTGTGTGAGTAGGATAACCAACAAATTACATTCAATATTATAATATGTATGTATATATCCATGTTTGCATATATATGTGTGTGTATACATATATGTGTGTGTATGCATAAATTAGACTAATTTCTTTTTGTTTCTTGCCTCTCCAAGGAGATTGCATGGCTTAAGGGGGAGGAGGATGGAGTTGGGAAGGCTAAACGGTCTAAGCAGGTTGCTCCATGTAGAACAAGACAGGCTTGAAGGACCATCTGTTTTTTTCCTGTCTTTTTTCATATCCTGAAATCTTTATAGCTATGCTCCAGTTCATATTTTGTTGGTACAGCTGATTAGAAGTAGGTTTCAGAAAGGCCGATGGGTTCTTTCTTTGGTATTGCTAAGAAGAAAAAACACTATAAATGCTGGAAATCTAAACCTCTAACCAAGGCCTCCATCTGATGCATTGGGAGCGATTTTCATCTGCCTACCACCCCGTTCACACTGCAAAATGGGGCATATGAAAAAGGTTTTTAAAAAACCTACTGGCCGCCCGACTATGAAAATGGTTTGGAACTCTCGCTAGTGCCATTGGGAGGGCGATACAGTTGCTCTGCCCACCGCACACACTGGCCGGAATTTTGCCAGCGGTCAAAGTGCGGGTTTGGAGGCAGATCCGCTGTCAAAATCACAAAGATTGACCGGGTCAGTATCCCGCTGTAAACCCGCCTCCTTGTCAGTTTTCCAAGTGTCGGGTCTGTCATCCTTGAACAGACCCGGCACCAAGCAGCGGGTCAGCCAATTTAGATACTTAAAAGCTTGTTAAAAGCTAGTTAAGCATCATTTTCCCATGTACTTTCCATTTTACCAAGTTTTTAACGAGGTTCCTGGAGAGCGGGTATCACGTCAGGTAAGTATGTCGTGTTCTCAATGACTTTCCATTGCTGTGAATAGGTGACAGCTGAAAAAGTGGTATAAAACCTACCATTTCACAGCTGTACACTTCCCAATCTTAGAAGCTGGAGCCTTCATGATTTGGAACCCACTTTTGAGCTTTATGCAGTTTGGAAGTGTTTGGAGTAAACTCTCTATCCACTGTCACCTCCTTGGAACAACCTCTCTCACCACTGATAGATCGCTTCTGTCATTTCAATTCAGCTGCCAACTATTCCAGCAGCATCAGTGCCATAGAGTCATAGGCCGGGATCTTACCTGAGGAGGCGCGATGGGGGCAGGACTGCTGGTTTCCGGGTTCTAGTCCCGCCCCCAGCGACGTCTGATGACCTGACGCTATTTTCCCCTGATTGGCCTTGTTAAGCCCACCCTGCGGGCTTGCCGGCCAATTAAGGGAAAGCCAGTGTCAGATGACATCAGTGCATGACGCTTCATCTGCCGGTTTTGTTAAAGTGACAGGCATCATAATTTTTTGACAGATGAATTGTCAGTGTTTGACAGTATTGAGGTGCTGTCAAACATTGCCAATCACTGTCCAAATGTGAGCCCGTGCATCCAGGCTCACCAATGACTCTCTCCTTAGGAGAAAACAGATGGCAGCTGCATGTGAGATTGCCGAAGCCATCTGTCAATTCTGCCGATCAGATGAGGCTTCACAGAAACATCAAATCTTGTCACCTGCAGATACATATAAACAGATTAAAAATATTTCTCACTACATTCTCTCACCTGTCATACTTACATGTGCACCATTGCACCCATCACACTACCTCTGCAGCTGTCATTTGCACACTTACACTGCAGCAGACCCACAGCTCGCCTTGCTGACCCTGGTGGGGTTTCCTGCCGTCGGGAAGGCCACATCAGCAGGCTGAAAATGGGGAAAAGCCTCTTAACTGCCTGTTAACAGGCTGTTAATTGGCTCTAATCCCCTCCCTGCCGCTAGGAGACGGGTCCCTGCGCGAGTCGGGGATCGGCCTCCTGGGAAGATGGTTCGGTGGCGGGGTTGGGACCCGCTACCAATTTTTTCCATTTTCCCAGCAGCCCCGCCTCCAAACCCGCCTCCTCAGAGCTGGTAAAATCCAGCCCACAGAGTCATATGGCACAGAAGGAGGCCATTCGGCCCATTGAGTCCGTGCCGGCTCTCTGTAGAGCAATCCAGTCAGTCCCATTCCCCCGCTCTATCCCCGTGGCCCTGCAAGTTAATTTCCCTCAAGTGCCTATCCAGTCTCCCCTTGAAAACATCGAGTGTCTTCGCTTCCACCACTTACGTTGGCAGCAAATTCCAGGTCATCATCACTCGCTGTGTAAAAAAGTTTTTCCTCACATCTCCCCTGTATTTCTTGCCCAAAACCTTAAATTTGTGTCCCCTACTTTAAATTTGTGGTCCCTTGCGGTGCCCTTGAAAAAATCAGACCTTGGCCCTCAGAATCCCACCATGTTCAGCCCCAACACCAGGAGCACCAGGCACACCAGCACCACCAACAACAACACCAACCTTCTCTGCAATCACCTGATGCTGCACAGGACAGAGGGCATCAGCACCCGACTACATTGCTGCCTGGGAGGCCAGGGATGGCCTCACCATGGCCAGATTTACATCACTTGACGCTGTACACCCTGGCTGCCACATGATGCGCCAGATTGGCACCACACCACACCAACACCATAAAGCATCCGTACAAAGTCCAAGCCATTCCTTTCACACTCATCACCATTTTGGGGGGTACCGTTATGTCTCACCATTCACTGCAACTCACTAAGCCACTTCCAAAGGTACACACAAATCTGTCCAAGAACGCAACGTGTTGAAAATAAAGATTTCAATATTCGACAGCACATTACCAGAAACTTCACATGAACATTGGCTAAAACAACCAAGTGCCTACCCTTTTGTGTTCTGAGTTGGTATGCTTGCAGTAGGATGAGGGTGAGTGTGAGGGATGGCTAGTGAGATGGGGATGTGATAATGTAGTTATGGAGAGATGGGTGGAGGTGCAAGTTGATGTAAGTAAAGATGTGCAGGAGTAGGGTAGGGAAGGCAGAGTGGTGGGGATGTAATGAGAAATGCAGTAGGATGAGGTTGAGTGTGGCTTGGCAGTAACGTTTCGTGATCTACTGAGATCATTGAAAGGTTTGTCCACTGCAGCCTGGTCCTCTTGACAACATCCCTGTGTGTGCCCTCCTGTGCAATGTGCAACCAGGCTGCGTTGGTCTCCTGGGGAGGTCTCTTCCGGCCATTGGAAGGGAAGAGAGCCCTCCCTGCGTGCTGTGACTCCCTCCATAAGCATATGGAGGGAGTCATGGCAGAGCCTGGGTGCAGCCGTGCACCTTTGTGCAGTGCTTGTCAGTGATTGGAGCACCTCAATGCTGTAGAACACTGACAGCAGAACTGTCAAAATGAATGTGGACATGGCCCCTTTAAGGAAACCGGCTGATGACGCGTCATCAAATGATGTCATCTGACCCGCTCCCTATTACTTGGCCGGGAACCTCACAGGGCGGGCTTAATAAGCCCAATTAATGGAAAATTCTTCTCACAGAGTGGGATGGAGCCGGGAGCAGGGTCCCAACCCACCATCTACCTCGGCTGCACTGAGACCCCCTCGGTAGGCGAAATCGCGGCCACTATGTGCGCTACAAATGAAAATTTCACCCACTGACTTGTCTTTCCTCTTTTCCCAATGCTGATGGACCAGCTTATATTTTCCAGAATACTCTGTTTTTATTTATGTAAATTTGATAGTAGAATGGATTTTTACTTTCACAGATTTTTGGAAATTCTAAGTGATTCCTCTCCTCATGTTAAAATGTTATAAGTACCCTGTCTGGCACTAATGCATGCACAGCATCGTCACAATCTAGCCAAAAGGAAAAGACATGCTCTTCCTCGATCTGATGTGTAACATATGTAACAGCTCTAAAACCAGCTTGCACTGCAAACCCAGTGATGTGCTGCCTTACTTAAGCTGGTTATTCTGTCATCCTACTATTTACAGGTTTGCTATAGGGATTGGAGAGATCTATAGCAATATTAGAGTCTACCGCAAAAGACCAACAGAAGCTGACATAGCATTTTCAGTGTTGAAGTATTGTTTGTATTTAATTTTCAGACAAGTCAAACATGACTGTATTAAAAAAGCTCTCTAAATCCATCCTCTGGTAAATCATTTGTATCATTAACAAAAGATCATTTCTCAAACTCCAGTTATTGTTTGTTATTAAACACCAAGCCTGCAGGAATTTTTAGTTTGAGTTGATTGAAAGGACCAGATAGTACTTTGGGAACCCAAAATACCAAAATAACCCTAATCTTATCAGTATCAAAACAGGCAGCCATATATAATATACAAAATTGCAATGACTTTTTAGTAATTCGCATGTGTTTGTCAGATTTCAGGCATCACATTTTGAAGTATGAAAAGTATAAAAAAGAATTAAGTAGTTTCCTGCTGACCTTATTAACCTCTCCCAAAGGGCAGGTACCAAGGATTTACAAACAGCTGCTGATATACTGAAAATTAATCTCTGATCTCTGGAAGGTGCCTATTTAGACTATTTTAATGTAGTGAGGACATGGGCAATGGCCTTAAAGTGACAGGCTAAGTTAAACCACAGCTGCATCTCATAGCAAAGCATAACAACCATGCTGTACAGTCTAGACTACCTGTGAGCAATAACACATGAGATAAGCTAGTATAATCAATGAATATCTCATACCAAACCAATGCTGTGAATGTACTACACAATATGTAGGCAAAAATCAACAAAACCAATCTCATAGGAACCAGAAGGCAACCATGACTGTAAAAAAACTGGATCAAATAGTAGTCAAGCAAATTAAGCAAAATCGTAATTTTTCAGGCATTTTCTAGGTTGGAAAAGATAATTCATATTTTAGCAGCTACTTACGAGTGCTGCTTCTAATTTTTTAATAAATAGAAGCTACACAAATGTGGAAAGCAAAGTGTAATAAAAATAGGGTAATCATTGAAATGCCATCTTATTGGTCAATTTATAAATTTATAAATCACTGGTTAGGCCTCAGCTGGAGCACTGTCTAATTCTGGGCACGACAATTTAGGAAGGATGTCAAGGCCTTGGAGAGGGTGCCCAGGAGATTTACTAGAATGGTATCAGTGATGAGAGACTTCAGTTATGTGGAGAGACGAGAGAAGATAGGATTGTTCTCTTTAGAGCAGAGAAGGTTAAGGGGAGATTTAATAAAGCTGTTCAAAATTATGAAGGGTTTTGCTGGAGTAGATAAGGATTTAAAAAGCACACTAAATACATCCTCTGGTAAATCATATGTATCATTAATGAAAGTTCATTTCTAAAATGCCAGTTACTGTTTGTTATTAACCACCAAACGTGCTGAAATTTTTAATTTGAGTTGATTGAAAGGACCAGATAGTACTTTGGGAACCTGAATTACCAAAATAACTCTAATCTTATCAGTACCAAAACAGGCAGTTTCCACTGACAGGAGGGTTAATAACCAGGGGACACAGATTTAAGATAACTGGGAAAAAAAACAAGGGGGGAGATGAGGAGAAATCTTTTTACTCAGCGAGTTGATATGATCTGGAATGCACTACCGGAAAGCGTGGTAGAAGCAGACTCAATAGTAACTCACAAAAAGGAATTGGATATATATATATGAAAAGGAAACATTTTCAGGGCTATGGGGGAAGAAAACGGTATTGGGACTAATTGGATAGTTCTTTGAAAGAACCGAATGGCCGCCTTCTGTGCTGTAAGATTAGCTGGGGGCTCAATTCAATAGCCCCCCGAAAACGAGAGCGGGGATCGCGAAGCGCGATTAACCCGCACCCGTTGATTGAAATGCAGGCAGCACACCAACTTCATGCTGCCTGCTCATTTCAATGATTTCAGCGTGCAGCCAGTGCTAACCGCGCTGTTGCTTGACTGCACACATCAGCAGGGGGCCCAATATCGTTACTTGCAGGCTCCAGTTAAAGCTAGCCTGCACTGCTTAAAGCTAACCTGCACCTCTTAAGAGGGAGGTGCATTGTGGCTGGAGCAGGTGCTGGAAATTGTTCAGGAAGTGAATCTGACCTGGGAAACAGTGAAGAATGGCACAACATGGGAGAGCGCGGGCGCCAAGGTTTTCAGATGCTGTACTGGAGGCCTTGGTGGAGGAGGTGGAAAGGAGGAGAGATGTTCTCTATCCACAGGGGGCCAGGAGGCCCTCCAGACACGTGCCCAGAAGGCAGTGGGAGCAGGTAATCATGGAGGTCAATGCCAGGAGTTAAGACATGAAGCCAGAAGCGGTAAAGGCCATTGAATGCATCTTCAAATACCATATCCTACTAACTGCACCACTAGCCTCAGCTACTGCTCAATGCACCACACCCCCATCACTCACCTACCAACAATCTCTATCAATCAGCACTCATACCTAACATTCGTAGCTTCACCTCACCCTCACACACTTAGCAGTGCTGCAAGCCTCATACCCACATCTCACAGCTTGCACACACAGCCAGTTATTCAACCATGACAGCCACATCACCCAAAGAGATTGCACCACACTCACTACACACTTCTCTCTCTCTTGCAGGACAAGGTGACGCACAACCAGAGGCAGCAAGAGCTAACCACAAGGGACACGGGTGCCTGTATGTCCTAACCCCCAAGGAGGAGAAGGTGCTGGCCATTATTGGAATGGCCATTGCTGAGGCCGTGGCCAGTGGTGGGGCTGAAACCATCGAAGATGACGGTATCCTCATACCTAATCCTCCTCCTCACATCCCACTTTCCTCTCATCCCACAACCTCTTCTGATTTACAAACTGCAGGTGGTGCAGGCATGCACCTCTTACTTTCCACCCCGTCCCACCACAATCTTATCCTTGTGCCTTTCTCCTTTCAGATACCCAAGAACTGCAACCTGCTCAGGTGATGGAAGAGCAAGAAGAGAGTGAGGATGAAGAAACACCGTCACTCAATTTCACACTTGCAGTCGTCAGCTCAGATACTGACACTGCGCATAATTTAGAGGATAGTATAGAGGTGGGATCTGCACGTAGTGAGACACTGGGCACGAGTGGTCTGCAGCCAGAGCAGGGAGCAAGGATAGTGCAGGTGCCAGCTCGCCGGGGGGGCGAGGTCGAACACAAGTTATTCTGCAGAGGACTCAGATGATGACTTCGATGGGGTGGGCTACAGAAGAATGCTGATGGGTGTGCACAATGAAATGCTAGGTGCATTGGCAGGCCTGCCAGAAAGCCTGCGTGCAATGTCAAGGAGCATGGAGGAGTCCGGCAACAACTTGGCAGAGGGATTTGCGCAGAGCTTGGAGCCCATCTGTTCCAGCATGGAAATGGTGGCCAACTCCATTAGCACACTTGTGGACACAACCATGATGCGGCATCTGATGGCCGATGTCTCAGCTTCCATTGGAGCACAAGCAGCATCCACCCAACGTCTGGGTGCTGCAGTAGAAGCTCAGACTGCTGTCATGCAAGGTCAGCTTGCTGCCATGGAAGCTCAGACTGCTGCCATCATGGCTGTGGATTGCAGTGTTCAAAGGAACTGGCACAGCAGTCCAGCAAACTGTCCTCCAACGGATCATTAGGATTGCTGAGGCACGCAGCAGGGGAGAGGCAGTGGAGCATGAACCTGACGTCCTCTCTCAGGATGACAGTATTTGTCCTCCAACTATGGCCACTTCGCCAGTGCCCAGACTGCTACCGCCATGCCGAGGTGGTGTAGTCTGCAGCTCGGCCTTCTAGGCCCAGAGCTGCTCGAGGTCATCCTCCAAGGCCATCTGCAGTCTCCTCTGCTGAAGGTCAGCAGCCTTCCACAAACCATGCTGCAGCCACTGGGGTAGCACTGCGTAGGAGCACTAGGACAGGCAAAGGCACACGTAAGGCAGGCACTAAGGGAATGTACAAGGGTGATTCGTTTACGTTTGTATGCAGTATATTTGCAATCCTAGCAAAGTCATGTGCTCGCTCCGCTTGCTGGTCTCTGGCAAGAGAGAATGAAATGTAGTCAGTTCTCTTGGAATAGGGAGCCTCAGTGATCTCCCTTACACAACAGTGGATAACAAACTGCGAGATGTTGCAAATATCTCCAGCTCCAGCCTGGAAGGAACCCTGACGCACAAAAGTTCATGGCCACAGTCACCTTCACAGCCACTGGCAATACAGTCCTTGCCCTGCTCTGAGGGTGCTGTTGTGGTTTCAGCAGGTGACAGATTTTAGTGAGGACATCCTTACTGAAGCGCAGATGTCTCACACATTGTTCCTCACTGAGGTTCAGGTAGGAGAATTGCTCCATGAACACACTGGGTGGATATGGCCTCCTGCTTAGAGCCCTTCTCCCCGCGCTCCACCCCCACCTCTTCCAGAAGCTTGTCCTGCTCTGCGTGGCCTCTGTTCATTCTCCAAGTCATGCTGTAGTTCAAGGGGAATTCCAACTAGTGCACCCGTGTCCTTCAGCAAGTGGTTTGTGCAGAAGCCTTGAAGTCAGGAAAATACCCTTCAGTACCTACTACACCGCTCCCTGTAGACTTTTACAACTTGAAACAACTGTAGAGAGAGCACCAAACACTTGTAGAATCATAGCAACAGCCAGAAGAAATCAACCAGCAGCTAACCTGTAAGTAGTTGATGCTCCCTTTAAATAGCGCTGGTGTGGGGAGTCCTTCCTGCTACTGAACACGTGTTCAGCTGTGCAAGGTTAAGAGAGGGCATTAGCTGGAGTGTTGAGCTTCAAAATGGCAGTGCTGGCATCGAATCAGTGTGATCTGCCTGCTCTGCATACTTCCGGTGGACGTTCATTGCGCGCACGTGCTAAAGCCCTCACCCATATGGCGCCGGCGCGATTTGCCCCACAAGTGTGTGTGCCACGGATGCCATTTTGGAGCTCTAAGGGCACTCGTAGTGCACAGAAAATGGGTGCTATGATTCGAATTTTGCGCCCCATGTTTCTATGACATTTTTATTTCCCTTAACCTATCTATGTGACAGTTAAATGCTAGGAAGGTATCAGACATGAGAATGCTGCTGCCTGTTCTGCCTACATTGTATGTTGTAGGTACATATTGAAATTATATAATTAGTGAAATTACACAATTGATTACAGCTTGACTTAAAGCTGAATTAGATCAAAATGTTCTCTACATGAATTTCTGATTTCAGCTGTAATTGGATCTTTTTGGAGCTGATCTTGAGTAAATTCTATTGTGTATCGCTCAATGGAAATACAATGTACATTGTTATAGGAAGTTTATATGCACAAGGTGAATTTATAGGGGGAAAAATTCAGTTATTTGCGCCTCCCGTTAGCGCCTTAAGAGGGCGCTAATGGGGCGCAAAGCAACTAGCGCTCGCGAAATTAACTAGACATTTTGCGGCGGCGCTAAACACTACCGCCACGATCTCCTGCGCCGGCAGATCGTGACGTCAGTCGAGTGCGCAACGCCCCGGTAGCGCCCCGGAGCGGATATTGAGTGGCGCCCCACTGCCTTACCACCTGCCGCTAGCAACGACAGGTTGAGGGGAGCGTTTTGCAGTCAGGAAGGGACTGGTGGAGTGCTATTTAAAGGCGACGGCTTCCTGCCTTTTTTTGTTGGTGACATTTTTGAACCACGCATTCTGAGAGAGAGAGAGAGAGAGAGACCTCTGGAGAGATTCAACGCTGTGAGAAGGAGTTTTGGGTACTGAGCAGCACTTTGCAGGTTCATTTTGATTTGCCCTTCCATGTATCGATTTAGAAGAGACTGTGGGGGTTGCACTCTGAGCTCTTTTACTGGTTCTCTCCATTGTTCTTTCCAGTAGATTTGACGTACAGGTCTCTCCAGGCCGAGATTTAGGGCTGCAATGAGCAGGATGTGGATGGAAAGCAAGATCAACCCTCCCCTTTAAGAACTGGCTGGTGCCAGTGTGTCTGTGTTCCATTGCTGACTGACATCACATGAGCTTCGCCAGCGCTCTGAGGTAGCGCCTCGCTACTTGGCTTTTGCGCCTTAAGACAGATGTGTAGCGCCTGATTTAGCGCTCCAATCACCTCCAGGGGCGATAAAAGTCAAGTTTGCAGTTGGAGGTGATAATTAGCGCCAGGCGCTAATCTTTGCGCCCGGCCGATAATTGCGCCCCAAATGGGGCGATACTGAATTTCTCCCCCATACTGTTTAGCCTGAGGTTTAGTTCAATAAAAACAACTCATTCTTCCAGTTAATAGGCTCTTTCCATAATTACTGCTCAAAGAATAGGTACTATAGAGTCAGATGCTGATGGATCCTGGCCAAAATGTATTCCCTATTTTGTTCTAATCTAGGATTGTTTTCACAAATTATGTTATTTTTCATTTCTTTGGTCAAATATTATATGACAAGCTATAACTGCAGATAAATTCTTCTCATGCTGAAACTTTATTGTGCATTAAACTTTGGGCCATAAATGATTCCTGTAAAGAATTAGCCTTCTGAGAACATCTTTGCTAACAGCAGTTAACAGTGATGCCATCGGCAAGCTTGAAACCAATAACTGCTGAACAATAGATTGCTGTAAATGATTACTGCTGTGCTTCACTCTGTAGTTTATCACCATCTTGCATCTCTGGATGAATGCCACTGTCAGGACTGCATAGAATGAAGAACATGGGGACTGAAACCAGCATAGGTCTACCCTACTAATTATTCTACAATCTGCAAAAATGACGTCTCCAGATTCAAATGCAGTGCAGAAAATACTTAGAAAATAATGAACCAGTAAGTATACATTTATCAAGCACACCAGCGGTTACTTTGGCATTGAATGAAAATGATGTTTAAAGCCTGGATAAGCACGCACCTTTGAATTCATTATTGCCAGTACAGTTATGTGTTTTGTTTTCAATAAATATTTTCATTTAGTTCCAGCTATTGCCCATGATTATCTTGACTTCACACAGTAATTCTAATATAAGGCAATGGAAGTTTTCATGGCTTAATCAAGTGGTGGGGTTACAGAGGAGCAGTTTTATACTGAACCTCAGTAAATAAAAACCTGAATCTACGGGTGTTTTGAAGAATATGTCCAAGTGTTCTCCACAACAGTATCTCGGTTCCCTTTCCTGTTTTAATGGGTAAGCACAGACATCTCTAAAAGGTAATCAAATTAGCTAATAGGAACTTTGATGATGGTTTGATTGCAGTAATAACAATCGAATAAGTGCACCATGTATTACTAACAAGGGAAATCAGGGATAGTATTAAAACCAAGGAAGTTGCATACAAATTGGCCAGAAGTAGCAGCAAACCCGGGGACTGGGAGAACTTCAAAACTCAGCAGAGGAGGACGAAGGGTTTGATTAGGGCAGGGAAAATAAAATATGAAAGGAAGCTTGCAGAGAACATTAAAATGGACTGCAAAAGCTTCTATAAATATGTAAAAAGAAAGAGGTTAGTAAAAACAAACGTAGGTCCCCTACAGTCGGAAACAGGGGAAGTCGTAATGGGGAACAAGGAAATGGCAGATCAATTGAACAAGTACTTTGGTTCGGTGTTTACTGTGGAGGACACACACAACCTGCCAGAAATAAAAGGGGTCAGAGGATCTGGTAAGAGGGAGGAGCTGAGGGAAATCCTTATTAGTCGGGAAAAGGTATTGGGGAAATTGATGGGACTGAAGGCTGAAAAATCCCCGGGGCCTGATGGTCTGCATCCCAGAGTACTTAAGGAGGTGGCCTTGGAAATTGTGGATGCATTGACGATCATTTTCCAACATTCCTTAGACTCTGGATCAGTTCCGATGGAGTGGAGGGTGGCCAATGTAACCCCTCTTTTTAAAAAAGGAGGGAGGGAGAAAGCAGGGAATTATAGACCGGTCAGCCTGACATCGGTCGTGGGTAAAATGATGGAAGCAATTATTAAAGATGTCATAACAGACCATTTGGAAAGTGGCGACATGATAGGTCCAAGTCAGCATGGATTTGTGAAAGGGAAATCATGCTTGACAAATCTTCTGGAATTTTTTGAGGATGTTTCCAATAGGGTGGACAGGGGGGAACCAGTAGATGTGGTGTATTTGGACTTTCAGAAGGCCTTCGACAAGGTCCCACACAAGAGATTGGTGAGCAAAGTTAAAGCACATGGGATTGGGGGTAATGTGTTGACGTGGATTGAGAACTGGTTGGCACACAGGAAACAAAGAGTAGGAGTAAATGGGTACTTTTCAGAATGGCAGGCAGTGACCAGCGGGGTACCGCAGGGTTCGGTGCTGGGACCCCAGCTGTTTACATTATATATTAATGATTTGGACGAAGGGATTAAATGTAATATCTCCAAATTTGCGGATGACACTAAATTGGGAGGCAGTGTGAACAATGAGGAGGATGCTAGGAGGCTACAGAGTGACTTGGACAGGTTGGGTGAATGGGCAAATGTATGGCAGATGAAGTACAATGTGGATAAATGTGAGGTTATCCACTTTGGTGGTAAAAATAGAGAGGCGGACTATTACCTGAATGGTGGCAGATTAGGGAAAGGGGACGTGCAACGAGACCTGGGCGTCATGGTACATCAGTCACTGAAGGTGGGAATGCAAGTGCAGCAGGCAGTCAAGAAAGCAAACGGAATGATGGCCTTCATAGCAAGGGGATTTGAGTACAGGAGTAGGGAGGTGATGCTACAGTTGTACAGGGCCTTGGTGAGGCCACACCTGGAGTATTGTGCGCAGTTTTGGTCTCCTAACTTAAGGAAGGACATTCTTGCTATTGAGGGAGTGCAGCGAAGGTTCACTAGATTGATTCCTGGGATGGCCGGACTGACATATCAAGAAAGATTGGGTCAACTGAACTTGTATCCTCTGGAGTTCAGAAGAATGAGGGGGGATCTTATAGAGACATTTAAAATCCTGACTGGTTTAGACAAATTAGATGCGGGCAGAATGTTCCCAATGGTAGGGAAAACTAGAACCAGGGGTCACAGTCTAAGGATTAAGGGGAAGCCATTTAGGACTGAGCTGAGGAGGAACTTCTTCACCCAGAGAGTGGTGAATCTATGGAATTCTCTTCCACAGAAGGTTGTTGAGGCCAGTTCGCTAAATATATTCAAAAGGGAGTTAGATATAACACTCACAACTAAGGGGATCAAGGGGTATGGCGAGAAAGCAGGAATGGGGTACTGAGGTAGCATGTTCAGCCATGAACGCATTGAATGGCGGTGCAGGCTCGAAGGACCGAATGGTCTACTCCTGTACCTATTTTCTATGTTTCTATGTTTCTATTACAAGATTGATTGTTATGGATTGGTAGGCAAATAACACAGCACACTGGTGTACTAATCTCTTGCACCACACAGTGGCAAGAGCTCAGATTTCATGATCCCCAGTATGGTTTCTACTCTCAACAAGGCCTTCTGGGTGAAGGGCCAAGCAAAGATGAAGTGAAAACGAAAGAATTAGCTACCTTGCGCAGATCCTAGTGGCCAACCCAAGAGCCACTTGGGCAGAAACCTTTTTAGTAGATTGGCTGGTTATCCTCTTAGCCGATGTATGAGATGACCTAAAGAGGGGAAGGCGGGCAGAAGGTGAAAATGGAGTGACTAGGAATGATACAAATATAATCAATTGCAGTAAGTGGCATGGCTTTTTAGGGTCAAAGATACAGCTGTCACAGAACAAGTGTACAACTCCAGTCACAGCTCCCTATACATTCCTTTACCTTTGACTCATTGCAATGCTAATGACCAACAATTGCAGATGAATATGTAATCTGATCACTCTTCCACCTGAAGAATCCTGTGTTAAAGAAAGATCAAGCAGAAATAATACATAAAGTGTACGAATTAAATGTATTAATATAAACAATAGATCTAATTCTTTTCCTAAACAAAAAAACCACTAGTCTTGGAATTCAGATGACTCAGCAGTAACGCAGAAACAAGGTTTTTCTTGTATAATTTTATTGTTAGTTAGAATTAGCTTGGCTCAGTAGCACTCTTGCCTTTGTAGTTGTGGGTTCAAGCCCTACTCCAGCCTTCAGCATATAATCTAAGGTAACACTCCAGTGGAAGTGCTGCATTGTTGGATGTGCCATCCTTCAGATAAGATGATAAACTAAAGCCCAGTGTGCCTGTTAGACTGTTTCTGGTGGGCATTAGAAGTCCCATGGCACTCTTAAAAGCAGAGCAGGGAGCTCTCTCAGTGCCTTGGCCAACATTCCTCCCTCAACCAATGTCAGGAAAAACAGATGCATTGGCAATTCATTTCATGGCTATTTGTGGGATCTTGCTCTTTGCAACATAGCTGCAATGTTTGCCCTGAACAGTAACGGCACTACAAAGTAGTGCATTGTTTGTGCAGAGTTCAGAGATGTAAGAAGGTGCTAGCATTTTCCTTTCCTTTTGATGTAACTTATGTAGTTTTCTATTGACTTGCAGAGTTTGAAATGATGAGATAATTTCAGTTTTCCCTTCATTGGATTAATGGAGCAAAGTATAGGAGAAAGAAAAGTATGAGGGAAAAGAAAATCAGTAGCACAGATGTGCACTTTGTCTTAACAACTGGAAAAAAAAACTTTTACAGTTGCAAAAACTTGGTGAATATGTAAAATATGTTAATAAAACTTACATAAGCAATTTTGATTAATTAGAAGATATTTTCCCTCTATAACGCAATTACATACTAAATGTATCTTACACACACAAAGCACTATGTTATTGCTATGTTAAGCTTCTAAGTCTGTTTTGGATATATTGGCCTGGAATTTGCAGTCAGCGGCTAAGCAACAGCGCTCGCTGCTTGCCACTGGTCTTGAAAAAAGTTGCCCACAAAGATCTAGCGATCTCTGTAGCATGAATTTCACCTCTCCCAATGTTAGTTTGAATCTGGCACCAAATCAAATGAATCTCTAGCGTACAGCAACAGTGATGTCATCAAGCAGGCTAAGCAGCCAATCCCATTAAAGAATTCTCACAGACAGCAAACCAGGAAGTAAAATGCACAGATTATAATTTACTTTTTATAAATTTTACAGAGAGCGAAATAAAGATTGGGACATACACATAGGATTAAGGTAGAAGCTGAAATAGCATAAAAAACTTTTTTTTTAAATTATTATATTAAAAACTATGTAATTTTTATCATATTAATGGAAAAATTTGACATTCCACAAATATAAAACTAGTTTTTCAGGGCCAGAACGTTTGTTCAGCAGTCAATACACAGTTAAAAAACTCAGTTACACCTCTTTGAACAAGGCTTAACTTTTTCGGGTTTTTTTAACAACAAAATTCCAGCGTAATAGGGGAAGTTTTCATCAGGAACTACATTTCAGTGTGATTTGAATTGATCGTCAGCTCCAGGGAGTTCCACACGCAACCGGTGGAGAAGTGGAGAATCACTGACAGCAACTTCTGGATTTCCACATTTATCTGCGCATGCACTGACTCCGGAAGTTTCTGGATTTCCACATTTATCTGCGCATGCATTGACTCCAGAAGTTACTGTCAGTTTCAGAGGAGTAATGATGGCGAATGCTGACAGTTTCACCATCATTACCGCCGCAAGATTTGGGCCAATGTTTTGCTTTAGAGTGAAATAAATGTAAGAAAATGAAAAAGGAGCATTCAGATGGTAGAAAATATAATGGCCCAGAAATTAGACTTCGATGGTTGCCACGGGGGTACCTACCGCGCCTGCCTTTATGGTTCGGGCCCACACGAACTTCTGCTCCTGGGCCTCTCCCTGGTGCCGGCGCGCAGTGTGTGCGAGTCCCAGAGGCGCAGTTAGTTCGATGCGACCTCTGGGATCATGTGGGCCAGTTAGAGCCAATGGCAGCACACCATCTTTCATTCGTAGTTTTGACAGGAAGAGCTGTCAAAATTATGAATACAACTTGCCCCCAAAAGAACAGCTAAACCTCAATTAAATTAAAAAAAAAACCATCACATTAATAAAATAACTATAGTTAAATAAATTAACCACTTTAAACAAAAATTTAAATTTTTGAAAAAATTTTAATTCTTTTTAAAAGTTATAAAAATAAACTTACCTTTCTTTAAAGTCTCTAAAAAAGATAAACCTGTTGAAAAAAATTTAAAATAATACTTAATTAACTACTTACCTTGTTAAAAGGGGGTCTTACGCCTCCTTTTTTCATGTGTAAAATCTTCCATACTTACCCTCGCGTTCAAACCTGAAAAAAAACCTAAGTGTGCTGCTGCCTGTAGTGCGCACGCGGTTCACTTAGGAACCGCCCCCTTCGCAATATCGGAAGTGCCGGTTTCCCGCGCATGTGCAGTGCATGCAGGAAGCCGGCACTTCGGGACCGAATATGGGTGAGTACACAGTGCGTACTCTCCCGTATTCGGCCAAATTTCTGGGCCAAAAGACAACGATTACAGTTTATTGTAGAAGTTCCTCTTCAACAATAAAAAAACTGATAATTGAAAATTTCTGTACAAATATCCAATGTCAATTTTAAATTTGAATTGGTGCAAGTTGTATTAACTGAAGCTTCAGGCTTTTCTGACTGCGTTTAACAGCATAAAAACCTGAAACTGAAGAGGCATGTGAATCCAAGTAATGGATAGCTATTAGAAAAGAAGAAATTCAAAACTGCACATAATAAATGGGAGGAAGCATGAATTTATTGAAGGGAGATTGTGCATACCGAATTTATTGGAAGTTTTAAGGATGCGACTGAGTGGTGAATAAAGACACTATGGTTTCTGTTATATATTAGAAGCTGTTTGACAAAGGGCTTTAGAAAAAGACTTGTACAAAAGTTTGAAGGCTGAAGAAAGCAGGAGTGAAGAGGTAAATTGGATTAAGAATGGGCTTGACAATCCAAAGCAGAGACTAGTCATGAATAGTAGTAATTCAAACTGAGTAACGATGACTACTGGAATCCCACAATGATTAAGTCATGGCAACCAGAACATTAATCTCTATAGCCAGATGCATAGAATAGAAGTCCAAGGGTAGAATCATAGAATCATAGAATGGTTACAGCACGGAAGGAAGCCATTCGGCCCGTCGAGCCCGTATCGGCTCTCTGCAAGAGCACCTCATATAGTCCCACTCCCCCGCCCTTTCCCCATAACCCTGCAAATGTTTTTCTTTCGGATACTTATCCAGCTCCCTTTTGAAAGCTGTGACTGAGTCTGCCTCCACCGCACTTAGATTTTTTTTCAGGTTTCAACGCGAGGGTAAGTATTGAAGATTCTACGCTAGTAAAAAGGAGGCGTAAGACCCCTTTTGAACAAGGTAAGTAGTTAATTAAGTATAATTTTAAAAAACTTTCAACAGGTTTATCTTTTTTAGATACTTTAAAGAAAGGTAAGTTTATTTTTATAACTTTTAAAAAGTATTTTAATTTTTTCAAAAATTTAAATTTTTGTTTAAAGTGGTTAATTTATTTAACTATAGTTATTTTATAAATGTGATGGTTTTCCTTAATTAATCCATACTTGTCCAAGCGACTGTTAATATTGTCCCTGATTATTGTTTCTAAAAGCTTCCCCATTACCGAGGTTAAACTGACCGGCCTATAGTTGCTGGGTTTATCTTTACACCCTTTTTTGAACAAGGGTGTAATATTTGCAATTCTCCAGTCCTCTGGAACCTCCCCCGATTCTGAGGCGGGTTGGAAGATTATGGCCAGTACCTCCGCGGTTTCTTCCTTCATTTCCCTCAGCATCCTAGGATGCATCCCATCCAGTCCTGTGACTTATCTACTTTAAGTACAGCCAGCCTTTCTTGTACCTCGTATTTATCAATTCTTATCCCATCTAGTATCTCCTCTACCTCCTCCTTCACTATGTCTATGGCAGCATCCTCTTCCTTGGTGAAGACACATGCAAAGTACTCATTTAGTGATCAACCATACCCTCTGCCACCATGCGTAAGTCTCCATTTTGGTCCCTAATCGGCCCCACCCCCGCTCTTACTACCCGTTTACTATTTATATACTGAAGTTCTTCAGAGCATTGATAAGAACATAAGAACATAAGAAATAGGAGCAGGAGTAGGCCATTTGGCCCCTCGAGCCTGCTCTGCCATTTAATGAGATCATGGCTGATCTGATCTTGGGCTCAGCTTCATTTCCCTGCCCGCTCCCCATAACCCATCACTCCCTTATTGTTCAAAAATCTGTCTATCTCCACCTTAAATATATTCAATGACCCAGCCTCCACAGCTCTCTGGGGCAGAGAATTCCACAGATTTACGACCCTCTGAGAGAAGAAATTCCTCCTCATCTCAGTTTTAAATGGGCGACCCCTTATTCTGAAACTCTGCCCCCTAGTTCTAGATTCCCCATGAGGGGAAACATCTTCTCTGCATCTACCTTGTCGAGCCCCCTCAGTATTTTATATGTTTCAATAAGATCACCTCTCGTTCTTCTAAACCCCAATGAGTATTGGCCCAATCTGTTCAACCTTTCTTCATAAGACAACCCCTTCATCTCAGGAATCAACCTCGTGAACCTTCTCTGAACTGCCTCCAAAGCAAGTATATCCCTCCTTAAATAAGGAGACCAAAACTGTACGCAGTACTCCAGGTGTGGTCTCACCAATACCCTGTACAGTTGTAGCAAGACTTCCCTACTTTTATACTCTAACCCCCTTGCAATAAAGGCCAACATTCCATTTGCCTTCCTGTTTACTTGCTGTACTTGCATGCTAACTTTTTTGTGTTTCATGCACAAGGACCTCTCAGGTCCCTCTGTACTGCAGCATTTTGTAATCTCTCTCCATTTAAATAATAATTTGCTTTTTTATTTTTCTTACCAAAGTGGATAACCTCACACTTTCCCACATTATACTCCATCTGCCAAATGTTTGCCCACTCACTTAGCCTGTCTATATCCCTTTGCAGATTCTTTGTGTCCTCTTCACAACTTGCTTTCCCACCTATCTTTGTATAATCAGCAAATTTGGTTACATTACACTCGGTCCCTTCATCCAAGTCATTAATATAGATTGTAAATAGTTGAGGCCCCAGCACTGATCCCTGTGGCACCCCACTAGTTACCATTTGCCAACCGGAAAATGAC
Organism: Squalus acanthias; assembly: GCA_030390025.1. Classification (NCBI taxonomy): domain Eukaryota; kingdom Metazoa; phylum Chordata; class Chondrichthyes; order Squaliformes; family Squalidae; genus Squalus; species Squalus acanthias. Next base: position 53,174,811 of record CM059427.1, read on the forward strand.
CCATTTATCACGACTCTCTGTTTTCTGTTATTTAGCCAATCCTCTATCCATGCTAATATATTACCCCCAACCCCGTGAGCTCTTATCTTGTGGAGTAACCTTTTATGTGGCACTTTATCGAATGCCTTCTGGAAATCCAAATACACCACATCCACTGGTTCCTATTTATCCACCCTGCTCGTTACATCCTCAAAGAACTCCAGCAAATTTGTCAAACATGATTTCCCTTTCATAAAACCATGCTGACTCTGCTTGACTGTATTATGATTTTCTAAATGTCCTGCTACTGCTTCCTTAATAATGGACTCCAGCATTTTCCCAAAGGCAGATGTTAAGCTAACAGGCCTATAGTTTCTTGCTTTCTGTCTCTCTCCCTTCTTAAATAGGGGCGTTACATTTGCGGTTTTCCAATCCGCTGGGACCTCTCCAGAATCCAGGGAATTTTGGTAGATTACAACCAATGCATCCACTATCTCTGCAGCCACTTCTTTTAAGACCCTGGGATGCAGGCCATCTGGTCCAGGGAACTTGTCCACCTTTAGTCCCATTATTTTACCGAGTACTTTTTCTTTAGTGACAGTGATTGTTTTAAGTCCCCCCCTCCCTATTGTCCCTTGATTATGTATTATTGGGATGGTTTTAGTGTCTTCTACCGTGAAGACTGATACAAAATATGTGTTCAAAGTCTCTGCCATTTCCCTGTTCCCCATTATTAATTCCCCAGTTTCAACCTCTAAGGGACCAATGTTTACTTTAGCTATTCTCTTCCTTTTTATATACCTGTAGAAGCTCTTACTATCTGTTTTTATATTTCTTGCTAGTTTACTCTCATAATCCATCTTCTCTCTCTTTATTATTTTGTTAGTCGTCCTTTGCTGGTTTTTAAAAATTTCCCAATCCTCTGGCCTTCCACTAATCTTGGCAACATTGTATGCTTTTGTTTTCAATTTGATACCATCCTTTACTTCCTTAGTTAGCCACGGATGGTTCTCCTTTCTCTTAAAGTCTTTCCTTCTCACTGGAATATATTTTTGTTGAGAATTATGAAATATCTCCTTAAATGCCTGCCATTGCTTATCAACCGTCTTATCCTTTAATCTATTTTCCCAGTCCACTTTAGCCAACTCTGCCTTCATACCTTTGTAATTGCCTTTATTTAAAATCAGGACACTGGTTTGAGACCCAACTTCCTCACCCTCCAATTGAATTTGAAATTCAACCATGCTATGATCACTCTTTCCTAGAGGATCCTTTACTATGAGATCATTTATTAATCCTGTCTCATTACACAGTACCAGATCTAAGATAGCCTGCTCCCTGGTTGGTTCCACAACATATTATTCTCGGAAACCATCCCGGATACACTCTATGAACTCTTCCTCGAGGCTACCTTGGCCAATTTGATTTGTCCAATCAATATGAAGATTAAAATTGCTCATGATTATTGCTGTAGCTTTCTTACAAGCCTCCATTATTTCTTGATTTATGACATCACTTGCATCTAGTTCTGATCACTACATCTACAAAAAGCTACAGGATCATTGGAAAGAGGACAGGGAATGACAATCTAATTATAGGAGAGCATAGATTGATTAGACGCAGCACTGTGAGCTCAGGTTCTAATTAGAAAAAAATGACTGAGGGAAGGGTATGATTCATATGTTTAAAATTGTGAGGGAAAGTGATGAAGCAAAAGCTTGAAACTTCACTGTGTGGAGCCTGGGCTAAAAAAACTTTACAAACCCACGAGCTGGACAAGTTTCTCCTCACTTTCAGTTGCTTTCATGGAATGAAATTCTACCCGGAACAGTAGAGACAGATTCTGTGAAATCTTTCTAGGAAGGAAATGCGCAAGTTCCTGATTTGGAAGAAAGTGGAAAAATTGATGCTGAGGCAAAGTAGATATAAAAAATAATTAATATCTGGACCACACATCCCACACATTGGACTTCAGTAAGAATAACCTGTGTGGTCCTTGTGGCTTTTTAAAATTCTATTCAAAGATCAGAAAAACCACAGCTCTAATGGGGGCTTGCTTTTGGATCTCCTGACATGCTCAGGACCAATGCTGTACTCTAGGTCTGTACCACACAGTTCATTATTGGATTTCTTAGAATTACTGTTTTTGTTCCTTTCCGACATCCAAATAATTCCTGTGAACTCGCAATAAAATATCAATTTTCATCATCCTATTGTACAAGAATCATTGCAAGAAAAATGTTATCAATATTCCAAATTGCTATTATCCACTGGTTAAAAAGAGCTAAAGCCGATACTGGGAATACATCCAGCTAACAGGAAGGTAGCTCAGCTGATCATGCAGACGTTTCTGGCAATTCATTGCCGCTAGCTAAGGCAATGCCCTGTCTGTCAGAGTAGGGACAGTAGCCAAGCTAGATTAACCTGAGTCACAGCAGTGCACATTCCTTGTAATAGACCTTCATTTAGACTTAATTATACTGATGAGTTTTATCATGATCAATAATGTGGTCTATTAGGAGTAAGAAGTAATGTAGAAACGTAGTAAACACCAAATGAAATGGTAACTCTCTCTCTCTATAACTTAATTGTATATTTCAGGTCTGTTGCTCATTGTAACTTCTAAGAGAGAGAAAGGAATTTTGTTCCTCTTGAATTTATATCTGCATTTTTAATCCAAGCAAGAAAAATGCATTTAATCATCTACCATTCATGCCCATTAGAGTAAATATGCCAAGATATTTGAGATATGATTTATGTTCCACATGTGGTACTGACCATAAGTCACTTGTGTGACTTTGTGACATGTGAATTATCATTAGTGCCATGATTACAAAACAGATCAAATTCCATTCCGTTTATACCATATACAAAAAGCCAATTATATAAAGAAAATATAAATGTGATTTTAATTATTACATGAATATTTTAAAATTTTAATTTATATTACTGCCAGCTTTAGAGAGCACAAGTGTTAATTAATCTATTTTGCGATGCATGGTTGAATATAAATCTTTCAAATGTTCACTTATTCTCTTTCTAATTTAAACATTTTGATTTAAAATAAAATAAATATTGACAGGAAAAACTGTTTCAGTGATCATATGATGTGATAGTTTTTTGAAATATGAAATATTTTCACATGGAGATGACATTACTGTATATGACTGAATGCTTTCTCTTAAATAAACAGAGGTTCATGTTCTTAATGCTCACTCACTGAATCTGCTTTTGTTGAATGCCTCAAGTTTCAGCTTGGCTCGGTTGGTAGCACTTTCTCTTCTGAGTCAGAAGGTTCAAATCTTAAATCCGACTCCAGCACTTGGGTGCGCAATCTTGGCTGAGTACTGAGAAGTTTTGTATTGTCAAAGGTGCTGTCTGAGAGATGAGATATTAAACTGATGCCCTATTTGCCTGGTCCGTGGTTCGGGTGGATGCATAGGATCCCATGGAACTATTTGAAGAAGAGCGGGGATTTCTCTAGGTTTTCTGGCCCACATTCCCTCCTCAACTAAAACCACCAAAAATAGATTAATTGGTTGTTTACCTCATTTGCTAGTTATGTAACCATTTTGTGGTAAATTGGCTACTGTGTTTTCTACAAAACAATAGTGACTTCACTTCATTGGTTCTGAGGATATGATAAAATGCGATATAAAAGCAAATTCTTTCTCTTTTCACATAAAGACAGCACGTAATTTTTCACCCTTCACCGCCTCTTAGTTAAACTGCTTTGTTTTTCTTGAGTAAAATGACTGCTCTATGTTATATTGTACCGTTACACAATGAGAAACAAGGTCAGAAGTACATACACTGCAAAGTGTTTAGTTTGGCCATTTTCATACAGAATTCTTGACCTAAGCATATCATTTTTCAGAAAATAATTTATTAAAATATTACAATTCAACTTTAAGTTTGGACACTGAATTTCAAATAAAATGAGTGTTACAACGAATATTGACAATATTTTAAATTTCTAAGCTTTATGATTTTCTATGCTTTGATTTATTTTACATAATTTTGAGACATCCCTTAATCCAAATACATCACAAACACTGCTGCTTTTAACATGTTGGTAGTTTCTGATTTTTCATCTTGATCTATCTTCTGTTGCTGTATTATAGTAGAGCATATATAAACTTGATTTGGTATAAACCATAAGTCAGATAAAAGATAGAATATTGAAAATGTTGTGTTAATAGTCAGCTACAGGAATTTGTTCCTTATGCCGTATTAATATACTGTACTCTGAAGTGAATGACTATATTTTTGACTACATGTTTAGCAAACTGCTGAATGGAGTGTTCCTCCAGCTTGCATCTGCCAATTACTGGAATATTGCTATGCCACAGACAGATAATATAACAAGAATCATTACCAGTTGTGCCATCATTGTATTGCAAATGATTCCTTGAATTAATAATTCAATATGCCTTGCTTCATTAGGCTGCAATTTGCATCTTTAAGACTTGAACAATTTTGAACTTTGCAGGTCCAAATTAATTGAATCAAATGTGCTTTGTGTGTATTTTTAAAAAGTCAGCTTAAAGCCATTCATGACAGGAATTTACTTCGACTTCCAGATACATGAGTGCAAACTACTGGAAAATCTAGTCCCACGATGGCTGCTAAGTCTTTGCTGAATACCATTGTTAGGTATTGATAAATATTATGCAATACAGGTGGTAGGATTTTCTTTTTATTCCTATGGCCATGTTTCAGTTACTTAAGTCCTTATTCTCTACCACAGAAGGCAGTAGAGGCCAATTCATTAAATATATTCAAGAAGGAGTTGGATATATTTCTTAAGGCTAAAGGGATCAAGGGATATGGGGAGAAAGCAGGGACAGGGTTCTGAATTTGGATGATCAGCCATGATCGCATTGAATGGCGGAGCAGGCTAGAGGGGCCGAATGGCCTATTCCTGCTCCTATCTTCTATGTTTAGGTTGTTCCTGTGCGCACACCATGATCCAACTGAAGGAGTGAGCTGTTAACATTGTTCAGATCTTTGCCAATACCATTTTGTACACTGCCTAACTGCATCAGGGAGGACACCTGACAATACTGAGATGTTTTGTCTACAATTCATTGTAATTAGGACATTAATGACAGTGATGTGACTTGGGTTACCATCATGGATTCTCCATGACAGAGCATTTTGATACACTGGAGTCTAAAATACGTGTAACCTATCTCTTAGTTATTTCCGAAACATATATCAAAAAGACTATTGAAAACTAGTTATTTTGCAATGTCTGATGCATGGATATTAAAAACAAACTAAAGCCCGACCTGGCAACGTTTAACAACACATAATATTAATTGTGTCAAGTCATTCCAATCATTTATATCAAGTTCAAATGTGCTGAATTCATAGATGAAATAGTTGGCTGCCATGTTGTTTTTGGCAATCTGAACATGAAATGTGGGCGTGTTTGGTTCTTCCATGCAGCGCTGGAAGAACCAAACTGATTGGCATCTCTTATTATTATGTTCTGTCTACTATCATTTTTTTTTCTCAAGTCCCAATTCTTCTAGTAATAGATCCTCATTCATTTTTGATCTGACATGTCACCTTTTTATTGTCAATTCTGACTTACTGTCACTTGCTATAGACTGAAGCTTCAGGCACACAGACACATCTCATCATTTTCTGTCATTTCAAATGAAAGGGCACTCAAATGGGAGCTTCCCTTGCCTCAATCCATTAATTCTGGTTATTACTTCGAGTTTATTGATGGGTTTGAGATTTACAGAGATGGTCAGGAAAAACAGTTCTAAATGAAACACAGTAGCAAAGGGATCACACAATTAAAATCAGGCAATCAACTATCATTAAATACTTATTTTATGAGCTGGTTAACAGATTTTATATCACATACTGAAAATCCTATATATAACTTGCATGTTTTATGCCTTACAAATACTAATATGATTTATATATATATGTATATATTTTTATTTTTTTAAAACCATAACACACAATTGTTGAAATAGACTTGTACATGTTTAATGTAAAATCTAATTTTTTTAATAGATGAAAATCTGCACATCCTTTCCTCTTTATTTTTCCTGCAAGTTAGGCAGAGTCGTTCATGCCTCTTTCTATGTGGGTAATACAATTGAAGTCCTTAAACTGCTAACGTTTTCTGCCCAATAGTTTATCTTGAATATATCTCTAAGGCAAACTAGCCCTGATTATCTGAAGCTGTGCAGCAATGGGCAGACATCACAAAATTAGCCTTGTGGCTGTGGGTACCCAATTTGCAGTTCGCACAATTTCCCAGCCAACAATTGTCAGGGTGCAAATGAAGCTGTGTTACCAGCATGCATAAGCCTCATTTGCATGGAGTGTTTATTTAATTTAGGTCCCTTACCGGTAATCCCATCTGCAATGGAGGGGCATGCTGTTTGTCTATTTTACGTAGCTCCATCAGGGATCCTGAGTCTGGCCTCCTCAAGCAGGCCGCTTTATAAAAAAATTAAATAAAATAAAGAACTTTTGCATTTTCTGTTCATTGTTGCTGTATCTTGCCTTCATTATTTCCCGGGAACTCTGCTATTTTTGCTGTAGATGTTTTCCTTTAGTATTCTTGCAAGCACTTTTAATAGCACCATAGAAGGCATGAGACTTTCTTGCTGGGTTCTGACCATGCGAGATGCTTCAGATGATGATGAGTTCACTGGAAGGCCCCCTGACAACAAGATCTGTCTAAACAGGTTGCTAGCCCATAAGATGTGTAAGTGCCCCACAGATCCCCCGACCCCTCCTGGATATGTCAGAGGAGACCCGTCTTCACTGTTTCTGTTTCACAGGACAGGTTGTCACACAGGAAGTGTGACCCACTGGCAACATCTGGAACAGAGATTGCCCTTCCTGTAGAAATAAAAGTTCCCGTAGCATAAATGTACTGAACCCTTCTAGACATGTACCACATCAGACTAAAGTGAATATAGGGGTAACATGGACAAGCAAATCATGGGAAACGGAGTAGTGTTAAAAAAAAAAGCAAAAGAAAGGTTAAAACGCACGTATTGTAATCCACAGAGTGTGGGAAATAAACTGGAGGAACTGGAAGCAATTGTTTTACAGGAAGATCGAGACTTAATTTTTTTTATTTGTTCATGGGATGTGGGCGTCACTGGCAAGGCCAGCATTATTGTCCATCCCTAATTACCCTTGAGAAGGTGGTGGTGAGCTGCCTTCTTGAACCGCTGCAGTCCGTGTGGTGAAGGTACTCCTACAGTGCTGTTTGGGAGGGATATCCAGGATTTTGACCCAGCGACTATGAAGGAACGGTGATATATTGCCAAGTCAGGATGGTGTGTGACTTGGAGGGGAACTTGGAGGTGGTGGTGTTCCCATGTGCCTGCTGCCCTTATCCTTCTAGGTGGTAGAGGTTGTGGGTTTGGGAGGTGCTGTCAAAGAAACCTTGGCGAGTTGCTGGAGTGCATCTTGTAGATGGTACACACTGCAGACACGGTACGCCGGTGGTGGAGTGAGTGAATATTTAAGGTAGTGGATGGGGTGTCAATCAAGCGGGCTGCTTTGTCCTGGATGGTGTCGAGCTTCTTGAGTGTTGTTGGAGCTGCACTCATCCAGGCAAGTGGAGAGTATTCCATCACACTCCTGACTTGTGCCTTGTAGATGGTGGGAAGGCTTTGGGGAGTCAGGAGATGAGACACTCACCGCAGAATACCCAGCCTCTGACCTACTCTTGTTGCCACAGTATTTATGTGGCTGGTCCAGTTACGTTTCTGGTCAATGGTGACCCCCAGGATGTTGATGTTGGGGGATTCGGATGGTAATGCTGTTGAATGTCAAGGGGCGGTGGTTAGATGCTCTCTTGTTGGAGATAGTCATTGCCTGGCACTTGTGTGGCACGAACGTTACTTGCCACTTATCAGCCTAAGCCTGAATGTCGTCTAGGTTTTGCTGCATGCGGGCATGGACTGCTTCATTATCTGAGGCATTGCGAATGGAACTGAATACGGTGCAATCATCAGCGAACATCCCCACTTCTGACCTTATGATGGCGAGAAGGTCATTGATGAAGCAGCTGAAGATGGTTGGGCCTAGGACACAGCCCTGAGGAAATCCTGCATCGAGGTCCTGGGGCTGAGATGATTGGCCTCCAACAACCACAACCATCTTCCTTTGTGCTATGTATGACTCCAGCCAGTGGAGAGTTCTCCCCTGATTCCCACTGACTTCAATTTTACTAGGGCTCCTTGACGCCACACTTGGTCAAAAGCTGCCTTGATGTCAAGGGCAGCCATTCTCACTTTAATAAGATTAACATAAACCTAGCTACAAACTGGACAAGAATAAAAAAAAATAAACATATCAGAATATAATATATTATTAGGGATCGAAAAAGATAAGATAGGAGGCAGAGTGGCGATACTCGTTAAAGAAGGAATACATGCTGTAGAGAGGATTGCTGTAGACAGGCTTAAAGAAAAATAATGGTCTTGTTACATTAGTAGGGGTGTATTACAAACCTCCAAATTGTGGAAAGGAAATTGAAAAGGAAATCTGCAGTCAGATTAGAGACATGAGCAGGAATAACAAAATTATTGTTCTGGGAGATTTTGACTATCCACTTATCGATTGGGACAGAGGGCGAGTACATGGAAAAAGGGAATGGAATTCCTAAAATGTGTACAGGACTCGGGCAGTATGCTAGTAGGCCTACAAGGGCAAAAGTGAGAAGTCGCACAACACCAGGTTATAGTCCAACAGTTTTATTTGAAATCACAAGCTTTCGGAGCTCCGAAAGCTTGTGATTTCAAATCTCCGAAAGCTTGTGATTTCAAATAAAACTGTTGGACTATAACCTGGTGTTGTGCGACTTCTCACTTTTGTCCACCCCAGTCCAACACCGGCATCTCCACATCATGGCTACAAGGGCAAAGGCATTGCTAGATATGGTTATGAGTAATGACGAGCTAAATGTGAGTGAGCACATTGGGAGTAATTATCACAATATGATATGGTTTAAGATGCAACTAGAAAGGGAAAAGGGAGAGCTCTCGCCTACATTGACCTATTGTTCAGCACCCTGGAGGGGAATAAGGCACATGACAGAGACGTCTGTTTGCTAAAGACCATTGCATGAGTACTTGGATTAAGCAGCTGGCAATGAGTGTCAAGAGCAACAAGCTGTCCTGCAGAGGTCTTTCAATCAAGCTGAAGGAATATATCCATCAAATATCTTTTGCGGGTTGGATAACAATGTTGTTGCCTAGAAGCCAGGTATGTGAACACACAATCATGTATCCAGGGTTCAGTGCTGACCTTGATTCAGTTGCAGAGAGGCAAGCATTTGACGTTACTCTGCACATCCAACTGGAACCACTGTTCGATGGGATACTGTGTCTGTCCATGCTGTGTTAGTAAAATGACATCAATCTTATGATGAGTTGTGCTGCTTGTCGTGCTGCTTGGGAGGAATTTCTGGTACCTATTATCTGCCCAATGGGCTCAAATGTGCATTAGTCAATTCTGTAATGACCTACTGATGACTATTCTCCTCTGAGGGAAGTAAGTGGGATCAAGGTGGCTCCAAGATGAGATGAGAACTGAGACAATCATTTGTAGCAGACTCGGTAATTCGGTACCTGAGCTGAGATAGGTTGTTAATACTCCAGGGGACTGTAAATTATTGACTAGCCAGTCTACTTATTGATGTGATCTGGCGAGTGTACATGTATTTCTATGGACTTGGATTCTTCCAATTTATTTCCAGATAATCCAGAAGCCAATGTCCTATCAGGTAGAGTGATTCTACCTGGACAGGCAGTGGGAAGCTTACTTGTACCCTGTGTTGCACCTTTACCTGGTTAAACTCCAGCAATATCCCTGTGCATATTTGGGGATATCTAACCCTTGTTTTTTGCCAAAAAGAAAGAAAATCTTACTTTTATATAGCGCCTTTCACAACCTCAGGACATCCCAATGCGCTTTACAGCCAATGATGTACTTTTGAAGTGTAGTCACTGTTGTAATGTGGGAAACGCGGCAGCCAAATTGCACACAGCAAGATCCCACAAACAGCAATGTGATAATGACCAGATAATCTTGTTTTAGTGATGTTGATTGAGGGATAAACATTGGCCAGGACACCGGGGATAACTCCCCTGCTCTTCTTCGAATAGTGCCATGGGATCTTTTACGTCCACCTGAGAGGGCAGATGGGGCCTCGGTATAATGTCTCATCTGAAAGACGGCACCTCCAAGCACTCCCTCAGTATTGCACTGGAATGTCCGCCTAGATTTTGTGGTCAAGTCTCATGGAGTGGGGCTTGAACCCACAACCTTTTAACTCAATGGGGCATGTGCTACAAACTGAGCCATGGCTGACACTGCGCCCATGATGCTTAGGTAACTGGGGTATGTTTCTAGGAGCTCACATACATGTATTTGTTAGTGGCTCGATATGGAGACCCTTGAACATAGTAATAGGTTTCTGCACATGTCAGGCACTCGGTAATCTAGCATGAGTCATCTTGCTCTGTGATTTTAACTGCTTCCAGCAAATATCCTCTCTAGATTGCTTGGTGGAATGAGGAACTTACTATGTCGCAGTTTGAAGGTGGAGGTGAGAGTAAACCCACACTATACTACTGACGGGCATAGTGTATTATTACATAAACAGATTTATTTTTTCACACGAAGAAAATGTTATGTTTGCTGTTGTTATTGAGATCTCTTTTATTGAAACATCAAAGCTATTTGTTAATTACTGTATAACGCCTGCATAGCTTCATAGCAACCTATGCTGACAGCTGTTTTGGATGTGATAAATCATAACTGTGTGGGAAGTACAAACAACTTCTCCCAATGTACTTATACAAGCGATATTGTTAGTTATTGATTTTTATTGTTAGCTACAGAGTATGTTTGGGGAATTGGACTAAATTTATTAAATCTGCACGACTGTATAATTCGTGGTTCGTATTTTTCTTAAAAATAAATTGAAAATGGGAATTAAGATCAGCTTGACTGCTTGTGACCACATCTGGATAATTTTTGTTCATAATTTTAAAAATGTTCATTTAGAGTCAGTTAAAAGAACAGCTCTCATATTTACATACAGATGATGGAGATGGACTCACCTGCCAACAGTGCAATTTCCCCGAGGACTGATTGATGAGGTTAGCACACTATTTTTCATCTCTGGAAACTGGATTTAAATCCATCCCACTCTGATGTAGTAAAAGTCTCCTTTGTCTGTTTGTCTGTGTGAGAAGATTTCGGGCAGTCCTAACTCAGTTTCTAATGAATATGGACACACCACACAAAACCAGTCCTCATTTGGCAATCTTAATCAGATGCCACAGGGATGGGTGTTGTGGGAAATGGAAGATGTTTTGTGGCTATGTTCGGGCAATATCAGGAACTTTATGTGTGGAGAGTTCTCTTTATAGTCATGGGGGGAAAATTTGGTATCGTCCATTTTGGGGCGCTAATATCAGCCGGGCGCAAAGTTTAGTGCCCAGCGCTAATTATCGCCTCCGACTGCAAAATTCACCTCTATCGCACCTGGAGGAGATTTGAGCGCTAAATCAGGCGCTACACACCTCTCTTAAGGTGCAAACATCAGGGAGCGAGGCGCTACCTCAGAACGCTACCGAAGCTCAGGCGATGCCAATTACCATGGAAGCCAGACAGACTGGCGCCATCCAGTTCTTAAAGGGGAGGGACCATCTTGCTGGCCAGCCACACCCTGCTCATTGCAGCCTTGAATCTCGGCCTGGAGAGACCTCAAAAGCAATTGTGTTGGAAGCACTAATGGATAGGCCCAGGGAAAGAGCTCGGCACTTGGGAACTTCAAAAGTGGTGGTGAGGGACAAAACTCCTTAGGACAGTGTTAAAACCAAAAATTTTGCCGACAAGAAAAAGCAGGAAGCGCCCGCCTTTAAATAGCGCTCCCCCAGCCCCTTCCCGAATTGAAAACATTCCCCTCTACCTGTCGTTCCTAGCGGCAGGCGCTAAGGCAGGGGGCGCGACTCAATATCCGGTCGGGGGCGCGACTCAATATCCGGTCTGGGGCGCTACCGGGGCGTTGCACGCTTGACTGATGTCACGATCTGCGGGCGCAGGAGATCGTGGCGGTAGTGTTTAGCGCCACCGCAAAACGACTGGTCAATTTCGCGAGCGGCGCTAAAATTGCCGCGCTCGGGCGCTAAGTTCCTAGCGCCCCCCGGAGGCGCTAACGGGAGGCACTAACCAACTGAATTTTTCCCCCATAGTTTTTGGGACTTGAAATGACTTCCTGACGACAGCCTCCAGGGCTGCACCAATGATATGGGTGTCTGATCAAATTGTCCACCCCATCAACATAAAACAAAAGTGAAGGTGAAATTGTGAAGTGTTTGCCATCATTGTCCCTACTCCCATCAGCAAGTTGATACATCTTTACTATTCAGGGCCATCCATCAATCAGCATGATGTACACCAATGACAAGTTAAATCATTATGCAGCTGGGTCAAGAGGGAACTAATGATGATCGCTCCTAAAACTATTGATACTTAATGAAAGTGGAAAATGTCTGTTTTACTGCATCCCTGTATTTTTTTAATAGAAAGTTATGTTCATGGATTTCTTATTGATGAGAATATTGGAGTAATATCTGGCAGGTACCCTGTAGGTTTCATACAAATTTCCTCATGGAATTCACTAAGATTGTTTTTCAGATTTCTGTTGACCATGTTTAATTTTATGCATTAGTAATGATTAAGCCACTTAAACGTAATGATTAAGCCACTTAAACATAACATTTTTGGGTGAGGTCTAAGAAAAGTTTTTTTTTAAAGGTTTCTTTGTCAACATTTTCCAAAATAACTGTTAGTTAAAATAAAATCCACCTCCAGTTCCATTGAATTACTAAGGTATGATATGTTTGTTGATGTTTTTTTTAAAAATTACAGGTATCAGACATGTGCAGATGTAGTCTGACTGCAGCTTGCAATCATAGAGACACCCATATGCTTGAGTGACAGGTATAGGGAAAACACCATCGAACTAAGGGTCACAGTCTCAGGATAAGGAGTCAGCCATTTAGGACTGAGATGAGGAGCAATTTCTTCACTCAGAGGGCTGTGGATGCGCAGTCACTGAGTATATTTAAAGCTGAGATCGATAGATTTTTGGACTCTGAGGGAATCAAGCGATACGAGGATTGGGCGGGAAAGTGGAGTTGAAGTTGAAGATCAGCCATGATCTTATTGAATGGTGGAGCTCCTGACTTGTGTCTTGTAGATGGTAGAAAGGCTTTGGAAAGTCAGGAGATGAGACACTCGCCACAGAATACCCAGCCTGTTCTTGTAGCCACAATATTTAGGTGGCTGGTCTAGTTAAGTTTCTGGTCAATGGTGACCCCCAGGATGTTGATGGTGGGGGATTCAGCGATGGTAATGCCGTTGAATGTCAAAAGGCAGTGGTTAGATTCTCTCTTGTTGGAGATTGCCATTGCCTGGCACTTGTGTGACGCAAATGTTACCTGCCACACATGCCACTAAGCCTGAATGTCATCCAGGTCTTGCTGCATGCGGGCACGGACTGCTTCATTAACTGAGGAGTTGCAAATGGAACTGAACACTGTGCAATCATCAGCGAACATACCCACTTCTGGCCTTATGATGGAGGGAAAGTCATTGATGAAGCAGCTGAAGATGGGCCTAGGACACTGCCCTGAGGAACTCCTGCAGCGATGTCCTGGGGCTGTGATAATTGGTCTATTTGTGACATATGGGTGAGGAAGATTGCACGAGTAAGATGGAGTGAAACCATTATGGGATATGAAAACCAGAATGATGACCTTAAATTTGAAGTGCTTGGTGGCTGGGGAATCAGTGGAGCTTGGCAAGGACAGAGGTGACATGTGTGTGAGACTTTGTATGAGCAAGGATATGGGCGTCGGAGTTCTGGATTACCTAGAGCTTGTAAGGAGAAATAGTTGGGGTGCAAGCAGGCAATGTTGCAGAGGTGGAAGAACGCATTCCTAAGGAATGACTTATACCCAAAACGTGGACTGACTGACTTCAGTTTGTTCACCGATGCTGCCTGATCTGCTGAATATTTCCAGCTTTTTCTGTTTTCAGAATTCCAGCAGCTGCAGTATTTTGCTTTCTGGAAAAATGCAGTCTTGGTGACTGTGCCGATCTGAAGTTGGAGGAACAGCTTCGAATCAAACCGAATTCTGAGGTTGCACATCATATTGGACAACAGCAGCCTTGAAATTGATAATGGTGTTAGTTTGATTAGACTGAGTGCTAAACTAGTTAAACTCTATCATTTAAAAAAAGATTTATGTTCAGGGAGACAACTTGATATTAATATTATTAGTACCATATACAGAATTGATACTAAAATGAAAAAGTACCACAGATTCTATAGCTATCATGAGTCAATTTTAGCAACTATCAGGTAGGTTATTGAAATTATTGTCAAACTAATTAATCTAATGATGCAAAAATAGGTGTTGCAAATGTTCCTGCTAAATACAAGTCATCGCATCTAGTTGTCAACCATTCAATGATTTTATCACTGCCGGGAATTCTGTATATATTGACTGAAAATTATTAACAATTTCTCTCCAAATACAAAAATCCCTATGCATTAGCCTTGGCTGAGGTGTCAGTACTATATCTGAAGCAGATGATCACTATTCCTTTAGTAAAGTGCTGGACTTCATTCACCCTCAATTAATTCTGTTTTATTGCATTTAGCTTTCCTCTGGGCCAGTCACGTTTTAGGAAATGAAACAATGCTTTATATAATTTCTAAAAAAATAAAATCAGCCAATTACAGCAAACCAGATGTTGCTAACCAGGCAGTACTAACTTCAGGGCAAAAATCATTCATGTGCAGGATAGCAAAATGTTTCTAACAAAAAAGAAAATCAAAAATCTATAAAATTTTAGGACAAGGTGACTCGATACATTGTTGTGAGCCTTTTTTTTCATAAAATGGATTAGCCCAACAAAATAAACCTGCCTGTAAAATGAAGCAATATACTTGTGATCATATGAAGCTAAGTGGCTTCTAGACACTGAATAAATACGACTGGAGAATCAGAGTAGTTTCCAAGAGTTGTTTGCGCCAAGTACAGACAGAGATTGCAATGTATTACACTGCAAGGCAGCTTCTTACAGTTTGGGGATTGGGGACTTTTTTTGTTTGATTAGTAATTTAGATAAATATTTTTGGGGAGTGCTATGCACAGAATGAACAAGGATAAGATTCGGGCAGCAAGCACTCTTTTCAACCTTGGTGGTGTCCTATGCTAATGACCTTGGCTATTAATCTAGGTTTTTCAATAAAAGGTCAAATAAATGAATATGGTCTAAGTAGCTTCTGTACATGGATCTAAACAGTACATGCTGGATGAACTGATGGCATTTTCTTATTTCTACCTTCTTATGGTCTTTGTGAATATTTGATCATGAAGAGAATCAGTCGAAACAGGACAAGATAATAAGTATAGGAAAGCTCATGGTAAATGTGGGGTAACTACTTTGTAATTCAGGCTGTTGTAACTTATAAAGTATCCTTACACTGAGTACAGTCAGTGTGGCTTCATCTGCGGCTTTGTCCAGGACACTAGGAGATGAAAATGACACAAGTGGTTTCTGCATAAGCATCCACAACAAGGCAAGCTAGATGGGCCCAACACCGTCCTGGCTACTTACTGCAATAATTAAAAGGGATACATATTTGAAGGGATATTGGGCAGAGACCAAAATTTATGTGATCCACATGTGAAATTTATGTGTTCTGCTGGTGTGGGGTCAGAACAGGGATCCTTAGCAGTGTCTGTTAGCTGACATTGAAAGCCGGACTGATTCTGCTTAGGTCCTGATCAGGAGATGCTTTATTTTTAAGCGTCTTGTTTTGCCATTGGTCAGCAGAGAAAGCTAAACTTGCCATGTCCTCCCCGAGTTTGATTTGTTTGTTAAAAAGATGAAGTCTGCCTGTTTTATGCCATTAGTGTGCCACTGGAAATGTAAGTAGCAGCCCTTGCAATGGCAGTTTTAAGAAAATACTGATGCCAGCAATTGTCAGTTTTCCCACCGCTCAGAGAAACATATATTGGCCCAAACATTTGGCTGAATACGGGAGAGTACAAACTGTGTACTCTCGCGTATTCGGTCCTGAAGTGCCGGTTTCCTGCATGCACTGCGCATGCGCGGGAAACCGACACTTCCGGTATGGCGAAGGGGGCGGTTCCTAAGTGAACCGCGTGCGCACTACAGGCTGTGCGCACGCAGCACACTTAGGTTTTTTTTCAGGTTTCAACGCGAAGGTAAGTATGGAAGATTTTACACATGAAAAAAGGAGGCGTAAGACCCCCTTTTAACAAGGCAAGTAGTTAATTAAGTATTATTTTAAATTTTTTTCAACAGGTTTATCTTTTTTAGAGACTTTAAAGAAAGGTAAGTTTATTTTTATAACTTTTAAAAAGAATTTAAATTTTTTCAAAAATTAAAATTTTTGTTTAAAGTGGTTAATTTATTTAACTATAGTTATTTTATTAATGTGATGTTTTTTTAAAAAATTTATTTGAGGTTTAGCTGTTCTTTTGGGGGCAATTTGTATTCATAGTTTTGACAGTTCTCCTGTCAAATCTATGAATGAAAGATGGTGTGCTGCCATTGGCTCTCCATGGCCCACGTGATCCCAGAGGTCGCATCGAACTAACTGCGCCTCTGGGACACGCACACACTGCGCGCCGGCACCAGGGAGAGGCCCAGGAGCTGAAGTTCGTGTGGGCCCGAAACACAACGGCCGGCGCGGAGTGTGATATCGCGGGGGATCCTTACCCCCGCGGCAAGCCTCCGAGTCAAATTTCTGGGCCATTATGTTGAGGGGGATTGATGGGGTGGATGCAGAGAGGCTGTTTCCCCTTTTGGGGGAATGTAGAACTAGGGGGCATAGTTTCAGAATAAGGGGTCGCCCATTTCAAACAGGGATGAGGAGGAATTTCTTCTCTCAGAGGGTCGTGAATCTTTGGAATTCTCTACCCCAGAGAGCTGTGGAGGCTGGGTCATTGCATATATTTAAGGTGGAGATAGAAAGGTTTTTGAACTATAGGGGAGCCAAGGGTTATGGGGAGCTGGCAGGGAAGTGGAGTTGAGGCCAAGATCAGAGCAGCCATGATCTTATTAAATGGCGGAGCAGGCTCAAGGGGCTAGGTGGCCTACTCCTGCTCCTACGTCTTATGTTCTTATGTAGAAGCCAAGCACTGCCAGAAGTAAACAGAAACTGAATATAGTTTTATTTTAAATAAAATATTTTTCTCCATGCTTCATTACACTGCATTTTTTTAAATCCTGGCATTAACAGAATCAAGTCTACTGACACAAGGTGACATGTTTTTACTAAAGTGCCAGGCCCATAAAAGATGCTATCTGCATCCTAAATATTCCTGACAGTGATCACAGAAATGATACGGGAGTCACAAATGATTGCTGAAGGATTTATGTGAAATTCACTCTCTGTTCTTGTGTCTGTAGTCAATTCTCCTGTGGTTTACAGATGAATTCTGCAATTTCCACAATCCTGATTCTGAATGTGATGGAACAGTTAGGGCCTATTTTCCCTGTGTGCCAGTACAGTTCTGTGCATGATGATGTGAGTAATTGAGCACAGGCATAACTTGGCTGTTCTCACCCATGCACAAAGCAATGTGTTAGGCATATTAGACAGATTTATACGAACCCATTGATTATTAACCCCAACTTTGCATCTATTTGATTAGCGTAAGGGAGGACTGCCACAGAAACTGTTTTTGTTAGGCAGGTTAGTGCTAAACCAGAACGTTTAGACAGAGCAGGCCTGTTTGAAGTAGCTATTATTTGCACGTGGAACCAAGGCCCCTTTTGCACACATTCGGAGCTGAGCGGCGGACCTGCAAGAGGCACAGAGTCAGCGAGAGGAGGATAAAAAGAGCGCGGAGAGGAGGCCTGGGACCGGAGCTGAGCGGCGGACCTGCGAGAGGCACAGAGTCAGCGAGAGGAAGATAAAAAGAGCACGGAGAGGAGGCCTGGGACCGGAGCTGAGCGGCAGACCTGCGAGAGGCACAGAGTCAGCGAGAGGAGAGAGAGAAGTAAAAAGTAATCGAAGTGTGACATCACCAGAAAGCAGGTAAGTGATTGGTAGGTGAGTATTTTTCTCTTTCTCGCTTTTTTCCGAACTTAATTTTTGTGGTTTATAGTTTCTAGGATCTCTGTTGTGTAGCGGGGAGTGCTGGTAAACAAGGGCCATTGAGTATATTATTTAATTGTAGTGTAATTAGTGGTTTTGATTTGATTTGATTTAATTTAAGTTGAAGTAATTAAAGGGTAAGTCATGGCAGCACAGCTCGGCCCCGTGGCATGCTCCTCCTGCACTATGTGGGAAATCAGGGACACTTCCTGTGTCCCTGACGACCATGTGTGCGGGAAGTGTATCCAGCTGCAGCTACTGACAGACCGCATTGCGGCGCTGGAGCTGCAAATGGATACATACTGGAGCATTTGCGATGCTGAGCACATCATGGATAGCACGTTTAGGGAGTTGGTCACACCGCAGGTAAAGGCTGCACAGGCAGGAAGGGGATGGGTGACCACCATGCAGAGTAGTAGGCGCAGGCAGGTAGTGCAGGGGTCCCCTGTGGCCATCCCCCTTTCAAACAGATATACCACTTTGGATATTGTTGAGGGGGATGGCTTATCGGGGGAAGGCAGCAGCAGCCAACTTCCTGGCACCATGGGTGGTCCTGCTGCACAGGACGGGAGGAAAAAAAGCGGGAGAGCTATAGTGATAGGGGATTCTATTGTAAGGGGAATAGATAGGCGTTTCTGCAGCCGCAAATGAGACTCCAGGATGGTAAGTTGCCTCCCTGGTGCAAGGGTCAAGGATGTCTAGGAGTGGCTGCAGGGCATTCTGGAGGGGGAGGGTGAACAGTCAGTTATCATGGTGCATATAGGTACCAACGATATAGGTAAAAACGGGATGAGGTCCTAAAAGCTGAATATAGGGAGTTAGGAGGTAAATTAAAAAATAGGACCTCAAAGGTAGTAATCTCAGGATTGCTACCAGTGCTAGTCAGAGTAAAAATAGAAGGATATTTCAGATGAATACGTGGCTAGAGGAATGGTGCAAGGGGGAGGGATTCAAATTCCTGGGACATTGGAACGGTTCTGGGGGAGGTGGGACCAGTACAAACTGGATGGTTTGTACCTGGGCGGGGCTGGAACCGATGTCCTAGGGGGAGTGTTTGCTAGTGCTGTTGGGGAGGGTTTAAACTAAAATGGCAGGGGGTTGAGAATCTGTGCAGGGAGACAGAGGAAAGGGAAGCAAGGATAGAAACAAAAGACAGGAAGGAGAAAAGCAAAAGTGGAAGGCAGAGAAATCAAGGGTGTAAATCAAACAGGGTCATACTAATTAATAATTCTAAAAGGACTAAGAGTGTTAAAAAATCAAGCCTGAAGGCTTTGTGTCTTAATGCGAAGAGCATTCGTAATAAGGTGGATGAATTAGCTGCGCAAATAGATGTAAACGGATATGATATAATTGGGATTACGGAGACATGGCTCCAGGATGACCAAGTCTGGGAATTCAACATCCAGGGGTATTCAATATTCAGGAAGGACAGGAAAAAAAGAAAAGGAGGTGGGGTAGCATTGCTGGTTAAAGAGGAGATTAACACAATAGCAAGGAAGGATATTAGCTCTGATGATGTGGAATCTGTATGGGCAGAGCTGAGAAATACCAAGGGGCAGAAAACGTTAGTGGGAGTTGTATACAGACCCCCAAACAGTAATGCTGAGGTTGGGGATGGCATTAAACGGGAAATTAGAAATGCGTGCAATAAGGGCACAGCAGTTATCATGGGTGGCTTTAATCTACCTATAGATTGGGCTAACCAAATTAGTAACAATACTGTGGAGGAGGAATTCCTCGAGTGTATACGGGATGGTTTCCTGGACCAATATGTCGAGGAACCAACTAGAGATCAGGCCATCTTTGACTGGGTATTATGTAATGAGAAAGGATTAATTAGCAATCTTGTTGTGCGAGGCCCCTTGGGGAGGAGCGATCATAATATGATAGAATTCTTCATTAAGATGGAGAGTGAAGTAGTTGACTCAGAGACTAGGGTCCTGAATTTAAATAAAGGAAACTACGATGGTATGAGGCGCAAGTTGGCTAGGATGGATTGGGGAGTGTTACTTAAAGGGTTGATGGTGGATAGGCAATGGCAAACATTTAAAGATCGCATGGATGAACTACAGAATTTGTTTATCCCTGTTTGGCATAAAAATAAAACAAAAAAGGTGACTCAACTGTGGCTAACAAGGGAAATTAGGGATAGCATAAGATCCAAGGAGAGGACATATAATTTGGCCAGAAAAAGCAGCAAACCTGAGGATTGGGAGCAGTTTAGGATTCAGCAAAGGAGGATAAAGGGATTAATTAAGAGGGGGGAAATAGATTATGAGAGTAAGCTTATAGGGAACATAAAAACTGACTGTAAAAGCTTCTATAGATATGTAAAGAGAAAAATATTGGTGAAGTCAAGTGTAGGTCTCTTGCAGTCAGAATCAGGGGAATTTATAATGGGGAACAAAGAAATGGCTGACCAATTAAATACATACTTTTGGTTCTGTCTTCACAAAAGAGGACACAAATAAACTCCCAGAGATGTCGGGGAACATAGGGTCTAATGAGAGGGAGGAATTGAATGAAATCAGTATTTGTAGGGAAATGGTGTTAGGGAAATTGATGGGATTGAAGGCCGATAAATCCCCAGGGCCTGATAATCTACATCCTAGGGTACTTAAGGAAGTGGCCCTAGAAATAGTAGATGCATTGCTGGTCATCTTCCAAAATTCTTTAGACTCTGGAACAGTTCCCATGGATTGGAGAATAGCTAATGTAACCCCACTATTTAAAAAAGGTGGTAGAGAGAAAACGGGGATTTATAGACCGGTAAGTCTGACATCGGTATGGGGAAAATGCTAGAGTCCATTATAAAAGATGTAATAGCAGAGCACTTAGAAAACAGTGACAGGATCGGACAAAGTCAACATGGATTTACAAAAGGTAAATCATGCTTGACTAATCTACTGGAATTTTTTGAGGATGTAACTGGTAAAATAGATAAGGGAGAACCAGTGGATGTGGTGTATTTGGACTTTCAGAAGGCTTTCGATAAGGTCCCGCATAAGAGATTAGCGTGCAAAGTTAAAGCACACGGGATTGGGGGTAAGGTACTGTCTTGGATAGAGAACTGGTTGGCAGACAGGAAGCAAAGAGTTGGAATAAACAGGTCTTTTTCCGAGTGGCAGGCAGTGACTAGTGGGGTACCGCAGGGATCGGTGCTAGGACCCCAGCTATTCACAATATATATAAATGATCTAGACGTGGGAACTAGATGTAATATCTCCAAGTTTGCAGACGACACAAAGCTGGGTGGGCGTGTGTGCTGTGAGGAGGATGCCGAGAAACTCCAGTATGATTTGGACAGGTTGGGTGATTGGGCAGATGCATGGCAAATGCAGTATAATGTGGATAAATGCGAGGTTATCCACTTTGGTGGCAAAAACAGGAAGACAGATTATTATCTGAACGGCAATAGATTGGGAAAAGGGGAAGTGCAACGAGACCTGGGTGTCCTTGTGCACCAGTCGCTGAAGGTAAGCATGCAAGTGCATCAGGCGGCTAAGAAGGTAAATGGTATGTTGGCCTTCATAGCGAGAGGATTCGAGTACAGGAGCAAGGATGTGTTGCTGCAGTTGTACAGGGCCTTGGTGAGACCACACCTTGAGTATTGTGTGCAGTTTTGGTCGCCTTATCTGAGGAAGGATGTTCTTGCCATGGAGGGAGTGCAGCGAAGATTCACCAGACTGATACCTGGGATGGCAGGAATGACGTATGAGGAGAGATTGGGTCGATTAGGCTTATATTCGCTAGAGTTTAGAAGAATGAGAGGGGATCTCATTGAAACTTATAAAATTCTAACAGGACTAGACAGACTAGATGCAGGAAGGATGTTCCCGATGGCGGGGGAGTCCAGAACCAGGGGTCACAGTCTAAGATAAGGGGTAAGCCATTTAGGACTGAGATGAGGAGGAATTTCTTCACCCAGAGAGTAGTGAACCTGTGGAATTCTCTCCCACACAAGGCAGTTGAGGCCAATTCATTAAATATATTCAAGAAGGAGTTAGATATATTTCTTAAAGCTGAAGGGATCAAGGGATATGGGGAGAAAGCAGGGACAGGGTACTGAATTTGGATGATCAACCATGATCTCATTAAATGGCGGAACTGGCTCGAGGGGCCGAATGGCCTACTCCTGCTCCTATCTCCTATTGTGATAGTGCAAAATGGGCAATATCAGATCAGCTGCCCGTTAGACATCGCTCCCGATTTTCATTTCCACTTCAAAGTCAAAATGACTCCAATTGGGATGGCGAACATTGAAAACTGGGTACAATGTACAAAGACCCACTCTAGTTTCCCAGAGCCCAAGTATAAGTTTCTGATTTGGGGAAGGAAACCCATATAACCTTCAGCCAGTGCTAGATTCGAAGCCAGGTCTCGGAGATAAAAGGCATGCATTAACCCACTGCACCACCCTGACTGCATCGGTACATCTTTTTAAAACGAAACAATGACTATGGATTTAATTTATTTTTAATATCCTTTCTGATTGTTGATTTTGAATATTTTTGTTTCAATTACTTCATTGGAGAAATTACAGAGCCTGCCAATGTACAGGAGTGGAATTTGCAAACACACAGCTGAAGGGCCACTGATCAGCCTGGATTAATGATTGTGTCTCTACTGAGGATAATCCAGCTCTCTCACGTGGTCATAGTTTTTCCAGCCAGCCACCACGATTATCTCAGCAGCCAAAATATTTAAAAGCACAATAGAAATAGGAATAAGCGAAAGGATTTTTGAAAGTTAATCAGATTTCTTTCTAACTGATTCTTAAAATGCCCTCATTCCAAATATTCCAGTACAAATTTGTTTTGTACTGTTGAAAAAAGCAGAAAGTAATCGCATGCAGTAACGCAGTGAACTTGCTGATTATCTTTGCCCGTCTTACAGTTTCTGTTTATTTTAGTTTATCAGATACCGTTATTTCTAGTTTTGAAAACTAACCATTCAAATGCAAAAGAAAACTGTCAATCAAATACAAAATGAATCAATCATGAAGTGTGCGTATATCTGAAAATTGTGTGTTAGATTATCTTGCAAGCCCATTACCATGGAAACCAGGACAATAAACTTTGTGACATTTTATCAGGGTAGGCTTGGAACAAAGACTTTCAGGTAGAAATTCATCTTGGACGGTAGAGCCCAACGGGCGGTATTACTTTGGCCGCCTGCTGCACACCCAGCCCAATATTCAGCTCCATTGAAATCAATAGAACCGAATATCGGGCAAGGCACATAACAGGCCACCTATGTGTAACCGCCCATTGTGTGGTGCTGCCTTAGACTAATTTCTGTCCCTTTGTCTTTAGCTAACTGTTAAATCACAATGATTAAATTTTAAAGAGACAGGCACTATATCAAGACAACAATATTGGCCACTCTGTTAGAGTACTATTTAGTCATAAAGCTGTTATTCTACTTCATACAAAAGTGCCATAGTCAATAGAACTACTAGAATTAGTTATTATTGTCTACAAAAGCATAGAGGAGTTGTAGAAATGTTAAACTATCTCTGATTTATATAAATTAGTTACAGTGAATATATTTTATGGTTTATTGAAAGGGCCAGTAACAAAAATGATATGAATGGGATTACACTCTATCCAATTATTTTGATGAATACCTGGCACAAGGCAAGCCAACAGATGATGTAAGTGCCTCATATTTGCCAAAACACTGTAGAAAACCAAAGTGGCTCCAATCTCCCTGAACCAGCCGTTCTCCTCACGCCTGTTGAGGTGCGCAGTGCCTGCGCAGTGCTGATTCTGGGCCCGAAAGCAAGCTCAGATGAATTTCTACCCAATAGACACAAAACGAGTTTGATTGTTTTCACCAAGTGTGGCTGCCTCTTTTTATAAAATAACAACAAATAAAACATAGAAACTTAGGGGCCCAACCTGGGTTTGTTGTTTTGTTTGGATGGCTGTTGCTTTCTTTGCTCTTACCCCCCATCCCGCCACTTCCCTCAAAAAATAATTTCAGCACAGATTCTCCGACCTGGGCTTATCCTGCCTCCAAGGTCAAAGAGATTGCTTGCAGAGGAAAAATCCTACCAGGTTCAAAAGGAGAACAATGTACAATGTGACAAGCTAAGGGAGGAGCATAAGAACATAAGAACATAAATACATAAGAAATAGGAGCAGGAGTAGGCCATTCGGCCCTTTGAGCCTGCTCCGCCATTCAATAAGATCATGGCTGATCTTCTACCTCAACTCCACCTTCCCGCACTATCCCCATATCCCTTGATTCCCTCAATATCCAAAAATCTATTGATCTCTGTCTTGAATATACTCAACGACTCAGCAGCTACAGGCCTCTGGGGTAGAGAATTCCAAAGATTCACAAGTGAAGAAATTTCTCCTCATCGCAGTCCTAAATGGCTGACCCCTTATTCTGAGTCTGGTTCTAGACATCCTCCCTGCATCTACCCTGTCAAGCCCTGTAAGAATTTTATATTTCAATGAGATCACCTTTCATTCTTCTAAATTCTAGGAAATATAGGCCTAGTCTACTCAATCTCTCCTCATAGGACAATCCCCTCCATCCCAGGAATCAGTCGGGTGAACCTTCTTTGAACTCGCTCTAAGGCAAGTGCACATAGTACTCCAGCTGTGATCTCACCAAGGCCCTATATAATTGCAGTAAGACTTCTTTACTCTTATACTCCAATCCCTTTGTAATAAAGGCTAACATACCATTTGCTTTCCTAATTGCTTGCTGTACCTGTATGTTAACTTTCAGTGATTCATGTAAAAGGACACTGAGGTCCCTCTGATTACCAACATTTCCCAATTTCACCATTTAAAAATATTCTGTTTTTCTATTTTTCTTACCAAAGTGTATAGTTTCACATTTCTCCACATTATATTCCATTTGCCATGTTAAGTGCCCACTCACTTAACCTGTCTATATCCCTTTGCAGCCTCTTTGCACCTCCTCACAACTTACTTTCCCTCCTGGCTTTGTATCATCAGCAAACTTGGATACATTAAACTCGGTCCCCTCATCTAAGTCATTGATATAGATTGTAAATAGCAGAGGCCCAAGCACTGATCCTTGCGGTACCCCACTAGTTACAGCCTGCCAACCTGAAAATGACCAGTTTATTCCTACTCTCTGTTTTCTGTCCGTTAACCAATCCTCAATCCATGTTAATATATTACCCACAATCTCATGAGCCCTAATTTTGTGTAATAACCTCTTGTGTGGCACCTTATCGAATGCTTTCTGAAAATTCAACTATACTACATCCACTGGTTTCCCCTTATCTACACTGCTAGTTACAACCTCAAAAAACTCTAACAGATTTGTCAAACACGATTTCCCGCTCATAAATCCGTGTTGATTCTGCCCAATCATATTATGATTTTCTAAGTGCCCTGTTGCCACGTCACTAATAATAGATTCTAGCTTTTTTCCTACTACTGATGTCAGACTTACTGGTCTATAGTTCCCTGTTTTTTCTCTCCCTCCTTTCTTGAATAGCGGGGTTACATTTGCTATCTTCCAATCCGCGGGGACCGTTCTAGAATCTTGTCAGGTTGAAATCATTTGCACTGATGTTGGTGGAATAAACATTCGATTGACATGGAGCAGTCTGGCCAGCAAATCTAGATGGTGCAGGAGCTTGTGCAGAAACTCCGCAAGAAGGAGGAGTCATTTTGAAATATCAATAAGGCAAGGGAGGAGGGACTGAAGGTAATTAAACTCAAAGCAAACATTGAACAGAAATCTGTTAAATGGTCACGCAGGAATCTGTTGCAGTAAAAGCTGGCAGGTCTGATCCAGTGAGTTGAAGAGCTGGAGGAAGCCAACAAAAATCTCCAGGAACTATGAGATAAAATCAGCCATGAAGAATGTGTTAACTATGATCTAATGTCTGAGGTGGGAAATTTATTTAAACAGGTACTGGAGATGGAGGGTAAAGATGATGAAAGCAGAGGATTAACAACAACAACTTGCAATCATATAACGCCTTTAAACGTAGAAAAACACCCCAAAGCACGTCACAGAGGGGCAATCAGACAAAAGTGGATGCCAAGCCAAAGAAGGAGATATTATTGGGGATGACTAAAAGCTTGGTAAAACAGATGGGTTTTAAGGAGGGTCTTAAAGGAGAAGTGGGAGATGGAAGGGTTTAGGGAGGGAATTCCAGAGCATGGGGCCTAAACAACTGAAGGCAGAGTTGCCAATAATGAGGTGAAGAAGGGGATGCACAAGAGGAACAAAGAGTTTTGAAGGAGATTGTTTGGCTGGAAGAGGTTAATGTGATAGGTATGGGGCAAGGCCATGAAAGGATTAAAACATGAGGCTGAGAATTTTAAATTGGAGGTGTTCGGGAACTGGGTAGGCCATCAAGCACAGAGGTGATGGGTGAGAGGGACTTGGTGCAGGACAGGATATGAGCAGCAGAATTTTGCACGAGCTGAAGTTTACAGATGGTAAATGATTGGAGGCTGACCAGGAGAGCATTGGAATAATCAAGTCTGGAGGTGACAAAGGTATTGAAGAGAGTTTCAGCAGCAAATGGGTTTAGGCAGAGGTAGAGGCAGGCAGTGTTATGGAGGTGTTGGTAAGCGGTCTTTATGATGCAGAGGAAATGGGCTTGGAAACTTAATTTAGGTCACAGCAGAAACTGAAGCAGAAATTGTGACAGGAAAAGATTCACAGTAGTGACTTGAAACTGGAAAAACTCAGAAGAAATTCATGGATCTATAAAAAATAGAAGGTGCTTTTAATAAAAGCAAATCTGAATGTTCACAACTGTTCATAACTAGTTTAGTTAATGAAAAGAATCTGATCAAGGACTTGATCAATGACTTGGAACTGGTAAAAGACTGAATGAAAGAATTGGAGTCACCAGAAGTTAAATTAGAATTTTCTCATCAATTTTTTCACATTTAATCCTGGGTAATCTGGGAATTCTGCTACTGTGCTGTTGGCTTCAGGCTTTATCAAATGCCTCGATAAAGGGTTTTCATTAGTTTTATTAAAGCTATAAGTTTGGTTGTAGCAAAGGTTCGTAAAATAATTAATTTGGTTTGCTCAATCCAGCATATTACATAACAATATATGCCCATTTACTCTGGTAAATCTGGTAAGTGTCAGCTGTGGCTCAGTTGGTAGCACACTTGCCTCTGAGTCAGATGGTTGTGGGTTCAAGTCCTCCCTCCAGGGACTTGAGCACATAAAGCTAGGCTGACACTCCAGTGCTGAGGGAGTGCTGCACTGTCAGAGGTGCTGTTTTTCGGATGAGATGTTAAACCAAGGCCCCGTCTTCTCTCTCAGGTGGATGTAAAAGATCCCATAGCACTATTTAGAAGAAGAGCAGGGGAGTTATCCCCGGTGTCCTGGCCAATATTTATCCCTCAACCAACATAACAAACAGATTATCTGGTCATTATCACATTGCTGTTTGTGGGATCTTGCTGTGTGCAAATTGGCTGCCACATTTCCCACATTACAACAGTGACTCCACTTCAAAAGTACTTCATTGGCTGTAAAGCACTTTGAGATGTCCGGTGGTCGTGAAAGGCGCTATATAAATGCAAGTCTTTCTTTTTTATTAGTTGGTGTCGATGGCTGATAGTGGAAGGTACAATACAGTGGAGCTGTCATATAACGTTAGTTGAGCCCCACTGTACTTAATGCATCAAATAACGAGACCGCCATAGTGCCACCTACAGATGAACTATCTTCAGAATGTGGTGGTCACTCTTTTTTACATATTACTAATTGATTTCTGGTAGTGTTGCACACAGGGAGGCAATAGCAAGTGCAGGATTCAGGTCAATCAGTGGTAGAGAGCAGGGGAATAACTGGAGAGGAGAGGAGGGGGAAGAACAGAGGGATGATAGAAAAGAGAAGAGAAAGGTGGGGGAGGTGAACATGGTAGGAAACCGGGATAGAGGAGAGAGGATAGGAGGTGGAAGAAGATGGGATAGAAGAAGAGGAGGGGAGTGTGGGTTGGGGAGAGAGGAGGGGAGGAGAAAGATGGAGTAGGAGTAGAGGAGAGAGGAGGGGAGGGCGAGGTGGAGGATGTGGTAGTGAAAAAGGAGGATGGGGCAGGAGAGAAGGATGACGGTGGGGGAGGTGGACAGGGTGGAGGCTAGGGATAGGGGAGGGGAAACAGGTGAGGGAGGAAGGTGAATGGAGGGAAGGGGGATGGGGAGAGTGGAGGGAGAAGAAGAGAACAGATAGTCCAGGGAGATTGGAAATCCTCATGGGTGTTGGCAGCTTTAAGGTTAATAAGAATTTAATACAATAAAAATTAATGAGGGGAAAATATATGCAAACTTGTTCTGATTAGAGTGGCCTTTTTAATGGTATAACCTGTATATGTCTTTCCGCATTAACAAAGCACTTTAGGTTATATTAGAAAAAGTGCTCCAATTAGTGGTGAACAGGGTGCTATTTACTTAATTGTAATGGCTGCCAATCAAGCTTTTGTTTCAGGTTTTTTTAAGAAATAACATCTGGATGAAGTTTTGCATGATATTAATAAAGGAATAGTGAAATCCTCTTTCTAACAACTAAGAGATGGAAAGAGCAGTCTGCCTTAAGATGCCTGATCTCCTTTATCCTTGTTAATAATATTTAATGAAATAGTAAATATCAGCAGTTCATTGTAGGTCTTTTACAAAGGATCCTGTATTAGTCTATGTGGCTTTTAAGAGGTGTTTTGATTGGGTTTTAAATTCTGATTGTGCAGCCTACATTTTAAATATGAAAATTGTGTTTGTGATTTTTGCCACAGGGCCTCACTGCAAACCAATTTGCACAACAGCTAAATTGGGCTGTGGAGGATGAACCGATTATGTGCTGGATTATACAGCATCACAGCATAGAAATTCGATCACGCCTGCAGGCGCTTGTTCACGTGGAAGCAGAGACCACGTGAAATTGGTGCACGCAGCTCATTATACCGAGACAGGCATGTAGTCAGCGCTAACTGCGCTGCTTATTGGCTGTGCATTTGTTTGGGAGTTGGGGGGGTGGGGGAGATCAGGCCTCTCTGATGCTACTTAAAGGCAGTCTGCACCTCTTAAAAGGGAGACACACTCTGGCTGCAGACAGCAGGAATCTCTTCCGGAGTAGAAAAATGGCTGAAGGGACTATCGATTGGTCTCTCAGGTTCTCTGATGCCGCTTTGGAGGCCCCAGTCTAGGTAGTGGACAGGAGGAGGGAGACCCTCTTCCCCCACCCCTCCCTCCACCCCAGGTGGTAGTAAGCCCGCCCCAGGCAATACCCCCGTCGCCATTGGGAAGAGGTGACTGAGGAGGTCAAAGTAAGGAACTTTGCTCGCAGTACATGGCTGAAATGCTGGAAAAAGTTTAATAATCTCAGCAGAGTTGTCATGGTAAGAATCCTACCTCTCACCTCAATTACTCTCTCCTCACACCTGCACCACCTGCAGCCTCACTACTCACAACACTACCCTTCCCCGCTTCCTTCACTCTCCTACAATCACTCCACCACACTTCACTCGATGTCCTTCTCCTCCCCTCCTACTCTCAGCAGTATTGCAGCCCTCACTTCCCCACACCTCACATCTTGTATACAACATCTGTATTACTTGACCATGACAGGCACATTCTCAAAACAGCTGCCACTAACACACTCCCTTCTTTCTTGCAAAAAGATGAACACAATATGAGGCAACAAATGCCAACCGGAGAAGCCAGAGGTCGCCAGCACACCCTCTCCTCAGTTGAGGAGGACATATTGGACATTACAGGCAAGGGGCGAGTCATGGCCGTGGCAAGTGGCAGCGCTGGAGAATACATCGGGTAGGATTTCTTCATATCTTACCTGCTTTTTACCTTCTCATTTCTCTCAGCCTGCCTATTCTGCATGACAAACTACAGCTGCTTTTAGCAGCCACTCAGCTCTCCCTTCACACTAAAAGCTAACCCTTGGTCCCTCTCTTTCATTTCAGGCACTAAAAATGTCAAGGTACCTGTAACAGTGCAGGAAGTTGAGGGCAACCTTCCTGAAGCGTCACTTGATCTGACCCTAGCAAGCACCACCTCAGAGATTGGCACCACACGTACTTTAGAGGGTACGCTAGAGAAGAGGTCAACACATGATGAATCACCAGGCACAAGTGTGCAGGAGCTAGGGTAGGGATATAGGACATCACAGATGCCAGCTCGCAGATCACATGCTTGCTCTGCTGCAGAGAACTCAGATGCTGACATTGAGGGCCCAGGCTACCAAAGAAGGCTGATGGGCATATACCAGGAAATGCTAGCTGCACTGGGCAGCCTGCCAGCGAGCTTGTGCGCAATGGCTGAGAGCAGGGAAGAACCCAACTCTAACTTGTATCAAGGCTTTGTGCAGAGCATGGAGACCAGTGTGTCAAGCATGGACTGAGTGATCAGCTCCATGAACATGACAGTGGAGCCCACCATGATGGAACCTCTGCTGCCATCTCAGACAGCTGCCATGGAAGCTAAAATGGCTGTCGTCTTGGCCATGGGGCCCAGTATTGATAGGGGCTTCCAGAGCGTTGCATCATCTGTGATAGACTTCAAGAGGACATAGACAGGCTGGTGGAATGGGCGGACACATGGCAGATGAAATTTAATGCAGAAAAGTGTGAAGTGATACATTTTGGTAAAAAGAATGAGGAGAGGAAATACAAACTAAAGGGTACAATCCTAAAGGGCATGCATGAACAGAGAGACCTAGGGGTATATGTGCATAAATCGTTGAAGGTGGCAGGGCAGGTTGAGGAAGCAGTTAAAAAAAACTTACGGGATCCTGGGCTTCATGAATAGAGGTGTAGAGTACAAAAGTGTGGAAATTATGATGAACCTGTATGAAACACTGGTTCAGCCTCAATTGGAGTACTGTGTCCAATTCTGGGCACCGCACTTGAGGAAGGATTTGAAGGCCTTAGAGAGGGTGCAGAAAAGATTTACGAGAATGATTCCAGGGATGAGGGACTTCAGTTACGTGGATAGACTGGAGAAGCTGGGGTTGTTCTCCTTAGAGCAGAGAAGATTGAGAAGAGATTTGACAGAGGTGTTCAAAATCATGAGGGGTCTGGACAGAGTAGATAGAAACTGTTCCCATTGGTGGAAAGCTCGAGAACCAGAGCACACAGATTTAAGGTGATTGGCAAAAGAACCAAAGGCGACATAAGAAAAAACTTTTTTACTCAACGAGTGGTTAGGATCTGAAATGCACTGCCTGAAAGGGTGGTGGAGGCAGACTCAATCACAGCTTTCAAAAGGGAGTTGGATAAGTACCTGAAAGAAAAACATTTGCGGGGTAAGGGGAAAGGGCGGGGGAGTGGGACTAGCTAAGGTGCTCTTGCAGAGAGCCGGCATGGGCTCGACGGGCTGAATGGCCTCCTTCCATGCTGTAACCATTCTATGATTCTATGATTCTACTTCGGCATTCTGTTTTCATGCAGAGACTTAAAAATGCTGAGGCGCAGACCCAGGAGAGTGGCCTTGGCTTCATGGGAGAGACACCCGCTGTTCTCTCTCAGGATGATGGTGTGCCTGTGCCCCTGCTACCCACTCCACCAATGCCCTTGTCAGTGCCACACAGCCAGCTGGGCCAAACTGCCCTGGCCCATGCTGAGATGCTGCAGTTTGTAGCCAAATCCTCAAGGCCCAGAGCTGTTGTGTCACCCACCACGGCCATATGAAGTGTCGTCAATGGAAGCCCAACAGTTTTCCACCTCCCAGGCTGTAGCTATAGCCACTGGGGAAACACTTCATAGGGGCTCTAGTATAAGGAATTGAGCATACAAGACAGTCCCGAGGGGATTCAGAATAGTGATTCTTAATTATTCAAATCTGGTGAGTTGTTAAAGAAAAGACCCCGATTTGAACTCCCCTGCCTGAGTTCACTGATCCCATCTTGCTTAGCAATAGGACAAAATATTTGCCCTCAGCATTCTGGGCTATGGAGTGGAGGTAAATGGGAAAATCAGCCAGGATTCCTGCTTCTGATCGTTATCCCTTGATGCCTGCTAGATAGTGTATGTGTGCATCACGTGAAGACAGAATTGAATTGGGCTGTGAAGGCCCCAATTTCTGAATAACCCTATGAGTACTCTCAGACCACAAAACCACAAAAATGCCCCTTTCCAATACTCCCAGACCCCCACTTCCCTTCTGCTTCTCCCACACCCACCACCTTCACTGCTCCCAGACCCCTGTACCTCCATCCCAACATTACTAAACTACACAATCATCTTTCCTCTCCTCTACTACTGCTACCTACACCCTGAAACATCTTCCCTACCATCTTCCTGTGTGAGCTGGACTTAAAAAAAAACTGGCATACATAAAATTGGGTATAAAGCTAAATAAACATATAACGATAATGGTTTACAATGTCCAAGATAATATGGACATAATTACATAATCTGAACCTAAAAGTACTGTTAACATTCCAATAAGATTAAATAAAAATGCAATTCCACTCATTCAATCATGATGGTTTTGAAAGCATATTGCATGTTACATAGCATAAACAATGTATCCTTTGACTTGCCATCAGGAATGACATAGGGGATCTGCTGGTTATGTATGTGTAGATATATAAATATAAAATCATTCAGTTTCATGTGCTGATTGTACCCAGTACTGCTCAGTTTCTGTGCCAGCTTTGGCAGCCAGCACAGTTGCCAGCTGTTGGTGCACCTCATGACCTCGATATCAGTGTCATTTACATAAAGCACAATTATTGAGAGAGAATCTGATTGTTGAAAGATTCTTTGTCCAATATGTATTTGTAAATGCATAATACAGAATTGTTAATCCTTCAATGTGAATATCATCACACATTGACACAGAGCCCAGTCTGGCAGTGTTGGCAGTCTGTGTGCTGTGTCAAAGCTGGCACCAAAATGAACCAGAATAGGATCAAACTAGCGCATAAAATTATACAAATAATAATACTCTAAAAATAATAGATTGTTATATTATACCTTAAGCTGAAATTTTTCAATCTATGACATGATTTTCATTATATTATTAGGTTCCATTAACTGGCATAAATATGCTTACAGTTTAACTTCAAACATCTGTCTGCCCTTCATGCACACACTGGAGAAAGTAAAGCATGGAAACAGCAAACACTGCCCCAATAACAGGACACCTAAACTAACCAATTAGTGTTGTCCCTGTAGTCATAACCATGACAACAGTGAAAATAGCAGCGTTATGTTTTTTGCTATTTCACATTTACTCTGATGTCACTATGTGTCACATAACCTTAAACTGTGGTAAACTTACCATCACTTTTATGTCCATGTAATGGTCTATTTGAGCACATTTATTATTGTATTTGTTTCTGTATAAGCAGAACCGATAACAATCTTTTCACTCGGGCATTGGGTCAGTTACTTTCATAATTATCATATTCATATACATATCTTGCATTGATGATGTTATCTCAAACCCTTGTATTGCTGGCTTGTACTGGTGACTGATGCTTAAATAAAAAAAGAAAGCACTTGCTTAGTGCTTTGGAGTGGGGTAGATGCCCATTTGAATCCCCTTACAGGGAAGAGAAAAAATTAAGAGAGGTGAGTAATGTGTGGGTGGCCACTGGTGCCTACTGCTGGATGGGCACAAATGACATTGGCAGCAGCCCTTTTGACTATGTCAGCCCAGGTTGGATAAATGAGATATAAAATACCAAAAAAAGGGGGAAAATTTACCCAAATACGTCTCCTATCAAAAAAAAACCATTACTGTCTCTTTGATGAAAAGTATAAGCCACTATAGATGCTGGAAACCAACTCTGAATACAAGACATGAAATAATTGTGAAAATAATGAAAGTATGGTTCTGACTTTTACTCCTCTTCTGACTATTACTCAAGTGCTTTCCTTGTTTATCTCCAATCATAAGCACAGGCATTTGGTGCAGCTTAGTTCTGAAAGGTTTCTCGGCTGCATTCACAAGCACGGTGTTTTCCCAGAATGATAATGAGCCAAAGTATACAGCAGGTGTACACAAAGCATAATCAAATATTGGACAACTCTCACAGAACCTCATTGAAAATTTAGAGCGTGAGCTGAAACTGTCTTGCAGCCAAGAATGAAAAGTGCATAATAAGTGGAACTTGTAGCAGGAATTCTACAATTCTAGCAATTAGTAAAGATTCCAAAGTATAGTGTTACATTCAACACATACATAATGTACTCCCAGCATAAACAACAACCAGACAAACAACAGCAGCAGGCTATAAACAGGGCACCCATCACCCCAAAAAACCTTTTGACAGTTTTATTTTCAGCTAATGTTTATTTCATGGATACAGCAATTATATGTTGCTGTGGTTTACTAAGCTAAGAGGGAGCCAGTGAAAGAGTCGGCCTATGTCCATTCTACATAAGAACATAAGAAATAGGAGCAGGAGTAGGGCTTTTCTATTTTTCCTAGCAAAGTGGTTAATTTCACATTTCTCCACATTATATTCCATTTGCCATGTTCTTGCCCACTCACTTAGCCTGTCTATATCTCCTTGAAGCCTCTTTGCATCCTCCTCACAACTTACATTCCCACCTAGCTTTGTATCATCAGCAAACTTAGATATATTACATTTGGTCCCCTCATCCAAATCATCGATATAGATTGTGAATAGCTGAGGCCCAAGCACTGATCCTTGTGGTACCCCACTACTTACACCCTGCCAACCCAAAAATGACCCGTTTATTCCTACTCTTTGTTTTCTGTCCGTTAACCAATCCTCAATCCATGCTAGTATATTACCCCCAATATCATGAGCCCTAATTTTGTTTAATACCGTCTTGTGTGGCACCTTATCGAATGCCTTCTGAAAATCCAAATACACCACATTCACTGGTTCCCCCTTATCTATTCTGCTCGTTACAACCTCAAAAAACTCTAACAGATTCATCAAACATGATTTCCCTCTCATAAATCCATGTTGACTCTGCCCAATCCTATTATTATTTTCTAAGTGCCCTGTTACCACGTCCTTAATAATAGATTCTAGCATTTTCCCTACTACGGAATGGTGCAAGGGGGAGGGATTCAAATTCCTGGGACATTGGAACCGGTTCTGGGGGAGGTGGGACCAGTACAAACCGGACGGTCTGCACCTGGGCAGGGCCGGGACCGCTGTCCTAGGGGGAGTGTTTGCTAGTGCTGTTAGGGAGGATTTAAACTGAAGTGGCAGGGGGTTGGGCAACTGAGCAGGGAGACAGAGGAAAGCATGTCAGGAAGGGACAGAAGGTATGGAGTAAAAGGTAAAGTGTTAAAAAAAAAGGAAAAAGCAGGAACTAAGTGTCACAAAACATATTTGAAAGTTCTTTATCTGAATGCATGTAGCATTCGTAACAAAATGGACGAGTTAACGGCACAAATAACTACGTACGGGTATGATCTTGTGGCCATTACAGAAACATGGCTGCAGGGTGACAACGACTGGGAATTAAATATGCCAGGGTATTTAACAATCAGGAAGGACAGGCAGGAAGGAAGGGGAGGTGGGTGGCTATGTTAATAAAGGAAGGAATCACTGTAATACAGAGAAATGATATTGGGTCAAAGGATCAGGATAATGAAACAGTTTGGGTGGAGATAAGGAATAATAAGGGGAAAAAAAACACTAGTGGGAGTAGTATATAAGCCTCCTAATAGTTGCAACTCTGCTGGAAGAAGTATTAATCAGGAAATAGTTGGGGCATGTAATAAGGGAACAGCTATAATTATGGGGGATTTTAACTATCATATTAACTGGACAAATCAAATTGGGCAGGGCAGCCTTGAGGAAGAGTTTATTGAGTGTACTAGGGATGGATTTCTTGAGCAGTATGTAACTGATCCTACAAGGGGGCAAGCAACCTTGGACCTGGTCCTGTGTAACGAGTCAGGATTAATTAATAATGTCCTAGTTAAGGATCCCCTTGGAATTAGTGACCATAACATGGTTGAATTCCATATCCAATTAGAGGGTGAGAAGGTTGGTTCTCAAACATGCGTACTGAGCTTGAATAAAGGAGACTATGATGGTATGAGAGCGGAATTGATTAAAGTGGACTGGGAAAATAGATTAACGGGTAAGACGGTACATGAGCAGTGGTGTTCATTTAAGGAGTTATTTTACAACTTTCAAAAAATATATATTCCACTGAGGAAAAAAGGGTGTAAAAGAAATGACAGCCATCCGTGGCTAAGTAAAGAAATTAAGGATAGTATCCGACTAAAAACAAGGACATATAAGGTAGCCAAACTTAGTGGGAGGATAGAAGATTGGGAAGTCTTCAAAAGACAGCAAAAAGTAACTAAAGGATTGATTAAGAAAGGGAAGATAGATTATGAAAATAAATTAGCAAAAAATATAAAAACAGATAGCAAGAGTTTCTATAGTTATATAAAAAGAAAAAGGGTGGCTAAGGCAAACGTAGGTCCCTTAGAGGATGAGACCAGGAAATTAATGGTGGGAAACATGGAGATGGCAAAAATGCTGAACAAATATTTTGTTTCAGTCTTTACGGTAGAGGACACTAAGAATAGCCCAACACTGGACAAACAGGGGGCTCTAGGGGGGGAGGAGCTAAATACGATTAAAATCACTAAGGAATTGGTACTCAGTAAAATAATGGGACTCAAGGCGGATAAATCCCCTGGACCTGATGGCTTACATCCTAGGGTCTTGAGGGAAGTGGCAGTAGGGATTGTGGATGCTTTGGTAATAATTTTCCAAAATTCCCTGGACTCAGCAAGGGTCCTGGCAGATTGGAAAACTGCTAATGTAACACCCTTATTTAAAAAGGGTAGTCGGCAGAAGGCTGGAAATTATAGACCAGTTAGCCTAACATCTGTGGTGGGTAAAATTTTGGAGTCTATTATTAAGGAGACAGTAACGGAACATTTAGATAAACATAATTTAATAGGACAAAGTCAGCATGGCTTTATGAAGGGGAAGTCATGTCTGACAAATTTGCTTGAGTTCTTTGAGGACATAACGTACAGGGTGGATAAAGGGGAACCAGTGGACGTAGTGTATTTAGACTTCCAGAAGGCATTCGACAAGGTGCCACATAAATGATTATTGCTCAAGATAAAAAATCACTGGATTGGGGGTAATATTCTGGCATGGGTGGAGGATTGGTTATCTAACAGGAAGCAGAGAGTTGGGATAAATGGTTCATTCTCGGACTGGCAACCAATAGCCAGTGGTGTTCCGCAGGGGTCGGTGCTGGGTCCCCAACTCTTTACAATCTATATTAACGATTTGGAGGAGGGGACCGAGTGTAACATATCAAAGTTTGCAGATGATACAAAGATGGGAGGGAAAGTAGAAAGTGAGGAGGACATAAAAAACCTACAAGGGGATATAGACAGGCTGGGTGAGTGGGCAGAGATTTGGCAGATGCAATACAATATTGGAAAATGTGAGGTTATGCACTTTGGCAGGAAAAATCAGAGAGCAAGTTATTATCTTAATGGCGAGAAACTGGAAAGTACTGCAGTACAAAGGGATCTGGGGGTCCTAGTGCAAGAAAATCAAAAAGTTAGTATGCAGGTGCAGCAGGTGATCAAGAAGGCCAATGGAATGTTGGCTTTTATTGCTAGGGGGATAGATTATAAAAACAGGGAGGTATTGCTGCAGTTATATAAGGTATTGGTGAGACCGCACCTGGAATACTGCATACAGTTTTGGTGTCCATACTTAAGAAAAGATATACTTGCTCTCGAGGCAGTACAAAGAAGGTTCACTCGGTTAATCCCGGGGATGAGGGGGTGGACATATGAGGAGAGGTTGAGTAGATTGGGACTCTACTCATTGGAGTTCAGAAGAATGAGAGGCGATCTTATTGAAACATATAAGATTGTGAAGGGGCTTGATCAGGTGGATGCGGTAAGGATGTTCCCAAGGATGGGTGAAACTAGAACTAGGGGGCATAATCTTAGAATAAGGGGCTGCACTTTCAAAACTGAGTTGAGGAGAAACTTCTTCACACAGAGGGTAGTAGGTCTGTGGAATTTGCTGCCCCAGGAAGCTGTGGAAGCTACATCATTAAATAAATTTAAAACAGAAATAGATAGTTTCCTAGAGGTAAAGGGAATTAGGGGTTACGGTGAGCGGGCAGGAAATTGGACATGAGGCTGAGTTCGGATCGGTCAGGGACTCTGTGGGTGGCGTAGCGGGCCCAGGGGCTGAGTGGCCGGGTCCTGCTCCTACTTCTTGTGTTCTTTAGATTTGAGGTTAGGATCAGATCAGCCATGATCTTATTGAATGGCGGAGCAGGCTCGAGGGGCCGATTGGCCTACTCCTGCTCCTATTTCTTATGTTCTTATGTTCTTATGTACTGATGTCAGGCTAACTGGTCTGTAGTTCCCCGTTTTCTCTCTCCCTCCTTTCTTAAATAGTGGGGTTACATTTGCTACCTTCCAATCTGCGGGAACCATTCTAGAATCTATGGAATTTTGGAAGATGACAACCAATGCATCCACTATCTCTATAGACACCTCTTTTAAAACCCTAGGATGTAGGCCATCAGGTCCAGGGGCTATATCGGCTTTCAGTCCCATTAATTTCTCCAGTACTTTTTTTTTACTAATAATAATTTCTTTCAGTTCCTCATTCTTGCTAGACACTTGGTTCTCCACTATTTCCAGGAGATTTTTTGTGTCTTCTTCTGTGAAGACAGACACAAATGACTGGATTTTACCAGCCCTGAGGAGGCGGGTTTGGAGGCAGGACTGCTGGGAAAGTCAAAAAGAATGGGAGTGGGACCCGAACCCGCTCCCACCCGCCTCCAAGCAATCTTCCCGGGAATTAGGTCCCCGATTTGCGCAGGGACCTGACTCCTAGCGGCGGGAAGAGGATTATAGCCACTTAACTGCCTGTTAACAGGTAGTTAACAGGCAGTTAAGAGGCTTTTTCCAATGTTTAGACTTCTGCTGCGGGCTTCCCGACGTCGGGGAACCCCGCCAGGGTAAGTGAGGCGTGCTGTGGGTCTGTTGTTATGTTAGTGTATAGATGACAGCTGCAGAAGTGGTGTGAAGGATGCAATGGGACACTGATGAGTATCAGAGGTAAGGAAATGTTGGGAAAGTCATTTTTAAAGTGTTTAGATTGTTCTGTAGGTGACAAGCTTTGAAGTGTTTGTGTGGCCTCACCTCAATGGGAGAAGCGACAGATCGCTTCTGTACCCTCACCTGCAGCTGCCATCTGTTTCATCCTAAGGAGAGAGTCACTGGAGAGCCTGGATGCAAGGGCTCACCTGTGTACAGTGATTGTCAGTGTTTGACAGCACCTCAATGCTGTCAAACACTGTCAAATCATCTGTCAAAAATTTATGGTTCATGTGCCTTTAAGAAAACTGGCAGATGAAGCGTCATCAACTGACGTCAACTGACACCGGCTTTCCCTTAATTGGCCAGCAAGCCTGCAGGGCGGGCTTAACAAGGCCAATCAGGGAAAAATAGCGTCTGTGCGTCAGACGTCGCTGGGGGCGGGACTAGAACCCGAAAGGCAGCAGTCCTGCCCCCAATTCGTCTCGGTGAGTAAAATCCAGCCCAAAGTATTTGTTTAATTTCTCTGCCATTTGCTTATTCCCCATTATAATTCCCCCTGTCTCAGCCTCTAAGGGACCCATGTTTACTTTCGCTAATCTGTGCTACAGCAATGTCATAGGAGGCATCTATTCACAAGTTTCTTGAATGGAATGGAATACATTTTTAAACACAACCCATGAGATCAGTACTGAAGCCTATGTAAAGCAAGGTTATCAGGGCCGCACCACGACACGTGGGTTTGTCCCTCAAATTCAGAGAGGGACCAAAGCATCATTGACCAATTAGCTCACGCTATGTCAGTGCCCCCTAGCACCCGCACGATAAAACTGAAGCATAAATTTGCAGATGTTGATCCTGGGGAAGGAACAAGTAGAGCCAGGCAAAAGAAGAATAGGAAATATTGTACTCAGGATTCCCATATATTGGTTCTCAACCACAATGTATTGTTTCTTAGAAAGGGTGGGAGGGAGGCATGGATGGGACATGAATCCCTGAAGGAGGCCACAGTAAAAAAAAATTGGGAACCTCTGATGTAGGTAAATGAAAAGTGTAAAATTAAACCTATCAGAGCCCACTGAAACTTTTGGTACCGCACAGGGTAACTATTGGAGCTTCAGATTTGGAGTCAGCTGTTGCTATCTATGCACCCCTGAGTTAAAGAATTAAACATATTGGGCTGGAATTGGTTGAAAAAATAATGGCGTCTGAACAACGCACGCTGTTATTAATGTGCAAATTGGCCATCAAATTCAGAGGATTGAGAGATACCCCGTGAATTGCGAACTGCCACAAGTTGCTGGTTTGCAAAACTGGCATCTTGCCCTTAACCTCCCCATGAGTTTCATGAAGTTGTTGCATTTGCACATTAATTGCCCATTAAACTTGCCACAGAAAGTTAAGTCTAGTAATGAATTGCGTAAGCACCTTTTAACGATGTGATAATTGTTAATGACTGCCAATCAACCTCTCTTGCCCAGAAAGTGAACTATTAAAAGTGTGGAGTCTCATTCCTTCAGGTTGTGAATTGTTGTTGGAGATTTTTAAAATGTCAAATTTTAAGTTTCTAATTTTTTTTTCTTACTTTTCCTTTCTGTCTCTTTTTTTCTCTCTCGCTCTTAATCCAATATTTCTTTCCCTCTCTTTATCTCTCTTTCTCTACCTGATTTGACATTGAATTCATCCACTCTAAATCACCCTTCTTCTCAGTCCTTCCTCTGTTTATTTCTCAATCCTGAGATCTCCTTGGTTAAGGAGATACGCTGTTGGTTCCATTGTTCACCAAGGTCCCCCATTGCCCTCGCGCACACTGTTATCAGCTCCCATTTCCAGAAACCTACAGGGCAAAAAAATTTTGAGCTGA
This sequence comes from Squalus acanthias, assembly GCA_030390025.1. Classification (NCBI taxonomy): domain Eukaryota; kingdom Metazoa; phylum Chordata; class Chondrichthyes; order Squaliformes; family Squalidae; genus Squalus; species Squalus acanthias. Next base: position 53,215,900 of record CM059427.1, read on the forward strand.
AGAGTGCAGGGTAAAGTCTAACTAACTGACTACACCCTGCTCCAGAAAATTCTGGCCCATTGTTATTCTGTAAGCATTTTAATTTGTGATTAATGATTGGTGATAACTTGATAAAGAATTGGCTATAGCTGCTGTGACAATTCGCTATGAACCAAGTTGCAATTCTATTTTTGCCAATGCAGTGACTCTGAATTATTGATTAAAATAAATTATCTTTCAAGTAGATTGCTGAATGAAATGTTAAAAAAGACAAACTGAGTTTCAGCTTTCATCATTTTCGGCTGCATTCTCTATGACAGTGGATCTCATAATAGGGCTGAGTGGCTGCTTGCAGCTTGCCTCCTGTTGCTAACACTCTCAAGATCAAAGAATTGTTATGAGTGAGATTGGTGGTCAAAAAGAATGAGGCTGATCAGAAACATCTTTAAACATATAGATCAGTGGTTATTTTTCAGTGTTAGATGCATCAAAATAGATTACCTGTTTAAACCAAAATGATTTAGACTCACTGCAAATGAGTGAGACTTGATAGGTGAGACTCGACCTGAAGCCATTAACAGATGTGCTACTCTCCTATGTGTCTATTTTTGCAGATCGTCAGCTCAGAGATGTTGCTGTATATAGCAAGATTGATGGTGGGATTGTGGGCCTCGGCATAATGTTAGTAAGTAACTCTCACCTTTCCTGTGGTGATGCTATGTTAGAGTAGTGCTGCCACCTGGTCTACCACAGCGCACAAGTGAGCATCAGCAGATGGTGGAGACAGCGACAGCAGTGGAGAGTCCTCGGCGGAGGTCGCAGCAATCTCCTAGCTCCGCTGAGCTGCATGCAGACGCTGTGCCTCTGGGGCCATCCAGAAAAAGGGCGGTTCGGGAAATACAGGAACAAGTGCAGGAGTCTCTGGAAGGGTTTGCCTCAGGGTAAGTGTGTGTGGAGAGAATGGAGGAGTCCATCTGTAATATCAGCACTGCCTTGGTGGAGGCAATGGCGCATGAACGTACCTCCATGGATAGGATGGCAAACTCCATGGATAGGGTGGCAACCTCCATGGAAAGGATGGCTACCGCCATTGAGGAAATAAGTCGCCAGAGTCAGAAAAACATGGTGACTGTTCAAAATAGATTGTCATCTCTGGAGGAGAGATGGGCAGCTATTGAGCAGAGAGACCAGAGCTTCATGCACATCCTTGTGATGAGGACTGCCAGTGCAGATACGGGTCCTCATGGCCCCCGTGATGTGCAGCAAGGTGCTCTCCAGCCACGTGCCAGCACTGAGGTGCGGCTGACCCATGAGAGGGATGTTGGTGGCAGGCCACAAGGAAGTGTAGGCTCCTCTCCAAGCACTTACACAACCATGCCACTGCAGAGCCCTCAGTCAGAGACCCTCTTTGCAGTGCCAACTGAGATGGCCGTTTCAGCCCCTGCACAGCCGCAGGAAGAGCAGACTCTTGAAGAGCCCTCCCAGGCTCCCAAACCCAGAGGACGCCCACCAAAGGCATCTAAGCAGGTGTAGCATCCTAGTCAGCAAGGTGCCTCTATATCTGCTGAAGCCACAGGGGTAGCACCACGTAGAAGCATGCGTAAGAGAAAGATTAAGCACATATAGTCACAAGGAAACTCAAATGGGTGTTTTGTCATTATTTTTCTGCCTGTACTTGCTTTGTGATCCTTTTGTCACTGTCGTAAAGAAAAATGATGACAAACAGTTGATTGTGTGGCCTATGTGTTCTGCGAAATGGCAAATGCACATTGAGGGCTCAGGGCGACTTGCATTTGTAATGCTGATGGTGAAAGTGATAGGAAATAACTGGATAGAGCAGAGATGATATATGACATTGGAGGAATGTCACCTACAATTAGAGAGCCATAAGGTAGCCACCTATGGTTGAAGAGTAAGCTTATGCGAATGTGGCATGGCAGTGTGCATACCCTGCTTGAGGGGCAGCAGTGAACTAGAGGGATGCTGCATTGGTCACAACAGGGCACGCAAGGTGCGCCTCCTCCTCCTCTTCTTCTTCCTCAAACTTCCTCGTCCTCCTCCTCCTCTTCCAAGGAAGATCTGCGCTGAGCAACGCGGGTGCTGCTCCTCCGATTATGACGACCAGGATGAGAGGACATAAATGTTTCCCATCCCGTTGCTGTAGATTTCATTTGAGGCAAGAAGCTTGCAAGTGCACAATCGAAGTAGCCTGAAATTATTCCATTCAGGTCACACTGCAGATGGGTGTCAGCTTGAACAGTCAGAAGGTCAGTAGATGTGCAAAATCTTATCCCAAACCTCCAACAGCAAAGTTGTTGCATTTGAATGTCAGCCATGTTTCAGGAGCGCTTTTAAAGTGCTCCACCAATAACTACAAATCATGTCCTCCAGCAACTCATCTCCTTGAAGCTGGCCTGTTTCTGACAAGATGGGAAACAGGAGCCAGAAGCACGAAAATGGGAAATCACTATCAAAATAGGATTAGCAAGGCAGTTAACAGGTTGTTAACTGCCTTAACTACCTGTCCCACCAGTTCCAGTTGGGTCAGTTTGGGAGCGGCTGACCCGACACTCACGAAAATTGCGTGGGAGCGGGACAGAGGCGGGTTGGCAGTCTGAAGCCTTTTTTTCCGATTTTCGCTGCCAACCCGCCTCCAAACCCACCTCCTCAGGGCTGTTAAAATCGAGTCCAATGTCTTCAGGTGAGGGGAGAAAATTTAAGGGGAAAATATTCAGACGAATAGACGACTTTATTCACACATTCAAAACAAAGATGACCAATTATTGAAAAAGAAACAACAACCATTGAAACACAAAGCATGCTAGTTCCACCCAATTTTGGTTATAAAGTACTTCAGATTTAATGGTTTATTATTGTTACTCATGTTAACCTATTATGTAGTGATAAATTTGGACTTTAAAAAAGTCGTTCAGATATTTGGAATATGTTGCAAAATGTTAAATTGTCATTTGAACACAATTTAAAAACATGTGGTACAAAATGGCTTTATTGTCAAAGCTTTAAAGTAGCAGCTTATTAAATGATATGAACTGCACCCCCAATGCTCATTACGTGCAAGTGAACAGTATGTGCAGTAATTAAAAAAATAGATTTCAGAATCCAGTAGCATTCAACTGGGAACTGGCTGTTCTGTTGGCCAACTAGAAAAAAAAGTCAAGGTTTGATTATACCTTTAATTGGATCACCTAGATGTTGCTGAATTATACAAACTTTTGAAACTATAAATTTGTTTTATCAGGAAAGATGGTGCATGGTTGCTGTTCTAGTCTAAGTAATTAATGTCATGAAAACTATTTCTTTAGTTGTACACTATAGGGTTAGATAGGAGGAGGCTTGTCTGGAGCACAAACACTGCTGTAGGCCAGTTGGACAGTTTCTGTGCTGTACATTCTATGGAATTCTATGTAATACTGTTAATAATTAGAATTAAAAGACACTATAATAAAATTACTATTATGTTTGCTAAAATCTGAAACAAGAAGCTCTACAATTACTATTTTTCAACGAGGTAAATTAACTGGTCTGTGCTGTACTAGGTGATCTCAGCTGGAACTGGGATGGGGGCACTGCGATTGGTCTCAGTGTCCCAAGACTAGGAAAGGCGTAGAAAGAAAATTCAGCCAGCGTTCCTGTTCTTGACCATTATCCGGTGACCACTTTCTATTAGAAAAAGTGTCCATCTGTGGATATCAGCAAATGATATGATTAAGCTCAGCTGTATTGTGACTGAGGGTCAGAAATCCTGCTGACATTCTGGGTTTACACATAAAGAATGGTCACTTGAGCAAGATATGTGAGGCTGCCAGCAGTCATGGAACTGTACCCAGCATGAGGCACCATCTTTAGAAGAGGGGGAAGAACAGTGGGGAAAGGGCAGAATCCTATCTCAAACATGCAGGGAGTCGGAAAGAATTGAGAAGTATATTAAGTAGAGGTCATTGCTACTTTGAAGAGGGACAAAAGTCAGAAAAACCACACGTCATTACAGTGATGCAAGGATGTTTATGGGACAGTTTTTAATCATTAATTACATCATCACACCATGAGCTACAAACACATTAGAAATGATTTGAAATCATTATTCAGTGGCTCCTTTAAATGTAGATATAAAAGTTGCATTTTGGTGAAAGTTACTCGTCAAATATATTTGCAATCAAATATGTCTAGGTTTCAACTAGAAAATATTAGTTGCATGCAGTCACAGACAAGAGGAATTCAGACCAGAGCAAGCCTACTGTCACTCTGCCATAGAACAGTTGAGAGTTTAACCACAAAGTGAAAATTGCCAAATTCAGGGAGGGTTTAATGCTTGTATAACTAGGAATGAAACGTCAATTCAAGAGTACTGTTGTAGGAATCACTTGTGAGTCCTGATCACTTTTTGTCATTTTATAGGGCAGTCATAGTCCCTTGTGGCTTAAAGATTTAACATCCAGTTACTTCAACCTGGATTCCTCAACTCAACAGAAAAAATATTTTTTGGGACATCCCTGTTCAGGTTATTAGTGTCTGCAATTTTTAAGTCAACATAACGAAAAGACAATTGCATTTATTAGAGTGGTAGGATATAGGCTGAAAATAAAGGAATGCAAACAGACTACTGCAATGCCATTCTTCGTCATCTGTCAACTCCAAAGAAGTAAAGATTGTAGGAAAGCACAACCTGTGTAAGGTCAGTAAATACCACAATAAAGTCTAAGAAAGAACAAAAGGAATTGCATTTGACTTATTGGCAATTTGATATTATTGGGGATGTAGATATTAAAATGTTGATCTGAACAGAGAATTGATCTGATTTAAAATAAATTCTGATTATTTCATTACGAGTCTACAAATTAAATCAGTATTTTAAAAGGAGCACACTAGATCTACACAACATACCTAACATTAGACTAAAAATGTTATAGAAATTAGAATCATAGAATAGCACAGCACAGGAGGAGGCCATTCTGCCCACTGAGTCTGCGATCAAGGATTACTAAAACAAGTGGTACCCGGCATATGAAACATATAATTTAACAAAAATAGGTAAACATAGGCTCCGTGACTTGGGGAGAATGCAGAGACATCAAAAATACTTGAACATTTTAAACTTTTGATAGGTTAACTGAGACACAGGATGCAGTATGATAATACTCCTGTAACACTAGGTGTGAGAGATCATTTTACAAACATGACGATACATCCCTTCCATTTACTAAAGGTTTAATCATTTATTTTCAACATTAAACACATAAGCTATTAAAATATTTTATATAATAGAAACCAATTGAAAATCTTGTACCAGAAAGAAAAATATCTAATATATACGTCCAATAACAACACAGCTGTTTAAATCCAGTGGGTGTCATTTATAATAATTGGCATTGCAATATTTTGCCTTCACCTACAAAAGGTAAGAAAAAAAGAGCCACACTACATATTAAACAAGGAAATTCACCGAGATACAAATCAGCAGGGATAAGCAAGCAGGCTGTGTTCAGTCACATCTGCCATCATTTTGTGATCACAATTAAATGAGATCAAGGAAGATCATTTGTGCTGTGATTTTATTCTGAAAACTCTTTGCTAACTCTTCATTTCTGTTATGATTTCCTTTCCTTATTGGCGATTAGATTATTGATGATGAAAAACAGCAGTGACCTTAAAAATTCCCTGAATGCTTTTCAGGAAGGCTTATTCAAATAGCATTTTTTTGAACAATTGTAAAATAACTTCCAGATATTTTTACAAATTGAGAAGATTCTGCTGCATCTTCCTCTGCATCAGATAGAAATGGAGTGAAATTGTTTAAAACATCCTTGAAATGGTTGCGGACATTTTTGCCATTATTTAGTGATTACTGTTGACAATGTTTTGAATAGCCCAATTCCAAAACATTTTATAGTAATTTGAAAGGTTCTAAGAGAAGGCCTCATTTTTATTCATTATCAGTGGTCAAAGCATTTAACTATGGAAAAAAAAACGCTGTTAGGAGCAAAAGGTAAAGGACGGTTTTTGAAATAAGGCTGCATCACAAATGGTCATTGTTCCTGAATGAAATGATTACAGACTTAGCTTAAAGGCAATCTTAAAGGAAGGTTCTGATTGGCTGACAACTATTATAAAAACCAGTACCAAATGCTCTTTTTCACTCAGCCTTAGTGCCTCTCATTGTTCTGCATCAGAGCTGCTGCTGTGAAGTCAACAGATAACAAATAACCAGCAATGCAAAATGCATGCAAAATCCTATCACAAAACGTAAAATACCACACATCCATAATGAACTACTTCAAAGGCATGCAATTATCTAGGCTTTTTGCACCAGGGTCCATTTTCGCTGGTGACTTTTCCTCATCTGAAAACAGTCCCCGGGGTGCTACAACCTATGAATATCAAGCCACCTTTTCAGTTCATTGTTGTTGAAATTATTATCGAAGTATCATTGCAGATATCTTTCAGAATCTAGTCCTTAAAACACATTTTTCATTATGCCCACAAATAGAGGCAAACTGCTACAACTTTGCTATTGAAGTATATTGAAATTAATGTAACATTCTGCAATTTTCCACTTGAATGAGTGCTTTGTTACAGTATTTGTTCAGGACTGTCGGTCACATCTTTAGATTACTGTGTTGGTCAAATCTGTGCATTAATATTTTAATCACTGCTCCTTTTTCTGGTTCTGCTGTTTTGCAAAATGCAAATAAATTAAAAGCAAACATTTTTGCATTTTATTTTATTCTAAACCAGTTCTCACAAGTGACCTTAAAAATGAGGCAATTGAGCCCTTAGATTTGTAATTATTCATTAAATAGTTTGGATGTGGACTCTCTTTTGAAGTATATCATTAAAATAAAATATATTAAACTGTATTTATTTTATTGATAAATTGTAGATTTGTAATGCAATATTCTGGCACTCGTGCATATCAACCTCTGTGTACGACTACTGAGCAGCATGCTCACTACATATTTAGATTAATTGGTTCTGTTTTTTGAACATTAATCTTGCAAAAATAGTCATTGAATCATGCCAAATTTTAAGATTAAAAGATGATTGGCTGTAAGGTTGCCTTCAATTTCCAATAAATTCACAACCATATATCACACAATCCAAATATCACGCTAACAAGAGACATATCAGCATTTGAGCACAGGCTAGAGAAAATTGAGAGATTGTTCATAGCAGCTTGAGGTTGACAAATACAGCATGGAAAAATACCCAGTGGCAACAGATATGGTATACAATGTATATCAAAAATAGATAGTTAAAGCATGCAGTTAATCAAGGAAAATTGGCAGAGATAGAGAGTTTAGTAAGAATATTTTCTTATTGTTTGCAATTATTATAGAAGAGAGGTAGTCTAGCTCCCCTGATGACTCAGTGTGGGTAAATGAACTGTGTGATGTGAAACCATACAGACCAGGAAGGTCCTCATTCCCTGGTTAGTGCTGAGTTGGCTGATCTGAGCTATGATCTTATTGAATGGGCCATGATCTTATTGAATGGTGGAGCAGGCACGAGAGGCCGTATGGCCTACTTCTGCTCCTATTTCTTATGTTCTTATGAGCTGTGATGGTACTGGTATGCCACAGTTGTCCTCAGTCTCCCTAGATGAGGAAGTGGGGGAAGGACAAAGAAAGGGAGAAGGTAAAAATAGGACCTGTTCCTGATCACTATCTAGCAGCCATGTCCAGAGGTTCATGTGTGTGGACAGGATTGGGTTCGGCTGTGATGTTTCTTATGATTGAATAGCTCACCAACACCTAATAAAATTTGCACATATCAATTAGCTACTTGGGTAAGGTACTGGAGGAGACTACTTCCTATGCCACCATACCCCGGCATGAGGTGCTGTCTTCAGAAGGGGAGAAATCACAGGAAAAATGTATTGGGGGGGAGGGAATTAAATAGAAACATATTAGTTATATAGGAAATATGGATGGCATCACCACAGTAACAGATTAACTAATTTTTCAGTTTATTGTGCTGTTTAGTGAATGGACAGCTGGGATATTCATTCAACATGCAGTTTAGATTCATCTGGATGCTCCCAAAATGGAAACTATTTCAGTAACATTATAAATCTATCCGCCAATGACTGTGAATGGATGGCACTGCGGACACCTCAGTTTGATTGGGGCTAACTTGATGAAGCCAAGTGGGAATCAGCCCCATGGTGGTGTACATCAACTCGATAATTTTTTAGTTGTGTGTTTTTAAAGATATGGAAAGTATGGTTCTGAACTAGTATGATTCAACCATCAGTCTCTGTCAGACGCTCCTCAATTTGGCAAGTAAAGTATGTCCATTACAGTATTCCACAGTTTCTTCTACCTCACCAAACTTGCTCAATTCAAAGTATTCATCGGAGAGGCTCTGTTTTCATTTTTTTGGGAGGGCGTGTGGGCATGTCAATGTTAGGCTATTTTCAGAATTGACAGCAGCCTTCTGACATCATTTTGATGTCACCCATGACACAGGTGCACTGCTAAGAATAAACAAAAGTCAAAGTGCTAACATCATGACAGGTTGTTCAATAGAGTTTGCGATTTTCTCAGTGTATAATTGGTTGCTCTCGGTGAAACTGCCTTTCCAGTTTGAAGGAATAGGCGACTTTTTAGACAGACAAGTGTTGCTTGTTCTGAAAAAAAAAACCTTTACAACACCAATGCAGCAAGTTTACCTTGCGGCAGACATTGTATCGGTTGCATTGTGAACTTTTATGATGCAGGTTTTACATTTCAACTGTTATGCTGGACCATTTTAGCACCGTGCGTGCTGGGCCGTGACCATATGCGTCACTGCACCCTTCTCTGTATAACATGATAAAATGTCCTGAGATATACCACGGCGGCTATCTCTTTAAATGGTTTGACTTGAAAGCAAGAATTTAGATTACACGTAGGGGTTTTAACTAATGAATGTATAAGCAAAAAGAGTAAATAAATAGACAAGACTGCGTATAAACAGCCCCTGCAACCATTAGCACTCATTAGAAGCTAGAGTTCGGTAACACAGAAACTTAAAACTGTTGAGCTGCATTTACATTGTACACTTTAGCAATTCAAATCGCTGTGAGACGACCTCCAAAGTGGCCTTTTTTGGGCTAATGAGTTCTACTGGCACTTTTGCATTTATGTGCACTCAAAATCATTTAGCATCAAGGCAATGGTAGCAGTATATCTGCAGTTTCAGATTGTCTCTTGAAAATGTACCTGTCTGGCTTGGAATTAAAATGACAGATGCCTGTATTCTGGGACTAGACGTGGTTTAAATCTGTATGCAATTTATTTCTCATATGTAAATTATCCAAAAGGCAAATATTTTAAATCAGGCTTTTTTTTTGGTCTGTAATGCCTCAGTATCTGTAAAAGTCTCCTTACAATTTAACGCGATTTGATTTGAAACTTTGGTGTGTAAGAGGATGGAACAAAAGGCTGGCTTATTGAATGGAAGGGCATAGTGTGAAGCATTGAATGTCTTATCTCACGGCTGCAGCTCTGTAATTCATTGCGATGATAAAGCACCACAGTAGAAAACATTACAACACTGACACAATCCAAAAACGGATTAGATTCTGACATAAGCTTACTCAAAAACTAATCAATCAACTCCTTGCTGTAACATCAGAAACCACTGCTTAAGTAGAGTGCTTAATCTCCGCAAGTTGTATTACTGAATTACCAGCGACCGTGTCTTTGAACAAAATAAAACACGTTTGCCGATTGAATTCTAGGGTGTCTCTGGGGGTTAGATTTAAGCAGTGAAAAGAAGTTCGCGCGAAAAATTTCCAGACAATTATTTTCTTTCGACAGATCGGAATGCCTCTGATTAAACAGACTGGCTATTTATTGGGAGAGCACTCTTCACCGTAACCTGAATTTGACACTAACTTTCAGTAAACCCTTGCAGTCACGAGTAGCTGCTCGTTATATGGTATGCAGTATGTTAAATGTTAAAATACACCAGCACATTTTCGCCCATTTACGCCAAGTTGTTAATCATAATGTATGTTCTGCCCTATATATTCAGTGAAACCATTGTGCTTACCCCTCTGTGAGAACCAGCCCCAAATGAAGATCATCGCTTTACAGCCCAGCTGGGACCGCGAGTGCTGCAGTTACAATGAAGTATTCAATGAGGGGGGGGGGGGGAGAATCTGCACAAACCCCACCAACAACAACTTCAAAGTATCGATCGGTGTCCTCCCTACCCCGTGGTTCGGGCTGTTTGTGCTGAACGATGGTCCACACTAATAAATAAAAGTTTTCAATTAAAAAAAAGTGTAAAGAGCACTCACCGTGTGAAGAAGGCATGGCAGCAGAATGAGACGGAGCGGATGGACTGGGTACCTCATCCTGGCTTGCTTTCTCTGAATTGATGCCTCGCACTTGGCTCTCGCATATATCCAGTGTTGGGGATGAACTGGGGCAAAGGGAGCAAGCACTGTATACGGCCCTGCACAGAATAGATCGAAGAACGTGAAAGAATAGAGAAACGGATTAAAAAATAAATAAAAATAAGGAAACGCGGAATTTCTTGGCTTCGAATGAATCGAATTGAATTCAAAAATTCATTAACAGCAATGGGGGAATTGCTTAAATGCGGGTTTAAATCGATGGGAATCGCGTGTCTTACCGTCACTTCCAATTTGAGAAATGTCCTGCCTCTTAAGTGTGATTGAAGATTTGAAAATCCCACTGGGTTTCAATCTTTCTTTTCCCCCCTCTCCACGATCGGACAAGTTAGTTAGCACATTTTAGACGTCCCGCACAGTTTATTTTGCACTCGGTGCTCACAGAGTTTGTTAGTTTTTTCTTCCCCCCTACTCCCTTTTCCCTCTCCCGGACTCAGGTGTGGTTGGTGAGTTTGAACATCCGACTGGCTCCCTGTAGCCCGGAGATGTTGCTGATTCCCAGTTGTGCTTTACTGGGTCTGACACGCGCCACGTGGTCGGCTGAAATTGATCAGATACAAAAAAATGAAACTGCCTCTCACTTCACCGCGACAGGAGCCGGGCTCTCCAACTCTCCACTTACACCCGCACCTCGGCTCCACTCGAATGATTTATGACCTCTGCAGTTTAACCGGATCTGCTGAGTCTTTGCCACCCCGCCCGTAAAATAGAAATTATATAATATATATATATGGAAAGGCCCGTAAATCTGCGCTTGGCGGAGGTGCGTGGTTGAAGTCCTTGCAGCAAATCTTCTTGTTCTTCTGCTCTTTAAGTGCTGAAAGTACTGACTCAACCAGCTGGAATGGAAATCTCAAAAGGTAAATAGGTTGACGGCAAATGCAGAGAGGGAGAGGGAGGGGGGAAAATCACTATTGATTCAATCGGTCAAATTAACACCATTTCCCAATTGACAGGCTGGTTCTATAATCTTCCCCGTTCCAGGAGAAGCACTCGGAAACTCCACAAAATATTTAAATATTTCCTGTTCCGAGTGATCAGACATTCGTTCTGCTTCACGTCATTTTAAGGAGTAACACTCAATGCAGGCTGCAGACCCAGACCTTTCCTCTCGGGGTTTCTGCTCCCCCCCTGGTTATTGCAGCCTCACTGCATTGTCTTGGGTGATTTTATTTGTTAAAGCTCAGCTCTTTTCTGCCTCCCATCTATAGGCACCCAGCGGTCTGTGGATAAGTGCAGAGTAACACCGTGCAATTACATACATTTTCACTCAAGGGTTCAATTCAAGAGAAGGGTGGATGCTCTCGGAACGCCTTCAGTTTGCAAACAAAGGGACGACAAGTCTAGAAGGTTTAATATTTCCAGTTTGTAACGTGGAACCCAAACTACCATTTACCATTTAAAAAAGAGTTTTATATATATATATATATAAATATAGTCCCGTAAGGAAAATATAAAATCCACCCAAACTGCATTATTTCCAACATTAGTTTTCACGGATAGGCGTTGTTTAAACCTCAGAGTGGTCTACCATTTCGAGGGAAATATTCATTTAAACAATGCATTGCTTGAACCTCCGAGAACTCTTTGCAGGTCAGAAGTTGGGGAGGACTCTCAGCACAAGTAGCTGTTGTGGGAGAACTTTCCTCACTCCGGTAGTTATATTTTGTGCTGTTAATGTGCGACAATACAAACGGTCAGCTTGTCAAAGACACGCGACCGGCCTCACTTGCCAGTTGTCTTTAAAACAGCCCCCCAAAAAAGTAACGGGAAAATGTGGAATCTTTAATGCCAGCTGTGTAAGGGCAGCAAACCATCCTTCAACTAAAGGCACTCCATTAGCGCAATCTAGTGGTCAGGGGGTGACATGCATTGTGCTGATTTTGGCAAGCTCTGTTCAATCTCAAGATTTTTATTATGGTCTGTTTTTTTGTTGATTCTGCAGTGTCTTTTTATTTATGTTTTTATGTCCTAATAAATAGAGTAGAATATCGAACTTAATTCCAGTAAATCCGTCATAAGAAAGACTAGACAACTTGTAGCCATAACTCAGTAGTTATCAAGGGTTTATCGGGAGGGGAATAAATGCAGTGTTCCACAGTTTTCCACTTAGCATTCTGCACAGCATATGATTAATTAAAAAAATGATCCGTTTAAATTATATTTTATCCCACTGTATTGAAGATCATTACACCATGTAGGGTGCTTTAATAATCCCCTGTAGATCATATGAACTGTCTCTCCCCTGTCTTTGAAATTATCTTGAAAGCTTCCTTCAAAAAAATTAAGAATCAAATTCATGGCAGTCGCAACATAAAATGGATTGTGTTCCAACAGTGAGACAGATCTGAAATGACATTTACTTCCTTGACTCCATCTCAATCTAAAATCCATCTAAAAAAGACACACTTTTTCAAACCAGAGTTCTGTGTCGCGGAGCGCACGTTTGCTGTACGTGCATGGAGTCTGCGTTATCATCATGTGACTCGCACGTGATTTTTAAAAATTTGTTCCTGGCAAGTCCAGCATTTATTGCCCATCCCTAGTTGCCCTTGAGAAGGTGGTGGTGAGCCGCCTTTCTTGAACCGCTGCAGTCTGTGTGGTGAAGGTATTCCCACAGTGCTGTTACGGAGGGAGTTCCAGGATTTTGACTCAGCGACAATGAAGGAATGCCGATATATTTCCAAGTCAGGATGGTGTGTGACTTGGAGGGGAACTTGGAGGTGATGGTGTTCCCATGCACCTGCTGCCCTTGTCCTTCTAGGTGGTAGAGGTCGCAGGTTTGGGAGGTGCTGTTGAAGAAGCCTTGGCGAGTTGCTGCAGTGCATCTTGTAGATGGTACACACTGCAGCCACGGTGCACCGGTGGTGGAGGGAGTGAATGTTTAAGGTGGTGGATGGGGTGCCAATCAAGTGGGCTGCTTTATCCTGGATAGTAGAGTCTCAGAATCATACATCACAGAAGGAGGCCATCCGGCTCATCGTGCCTGTGTCGGCTCTTTGAAAGAATTACCCAATAAGTCCCACTCACTTTCAGTGACTCATGTACAAAGTGTCGAGCTTCTTGAGTGTTGCTGGAGCTGCACTCCTCAAGGCAAGTGGAGAGTATTCCATCACACTCCTGACTTGTGCCTTGTAGATGGTGGAAAGACTTTGGGGAGTCAGGAGGTGGGAATACCCAGCCTCTGACCTGCTCTTGTAGCCATAGTATTTATGTGGGTGGTCCAGTTAAGTTTCTAGTCAATTGTGACACCCCAAGATGTTGATGGTGGGGGATTTGGCGATGGTAATGCCATTGAATGTCAATGGGTGGTGGTTAGACTCTCTCTTATTGGAGATGGTCATTGCCTGGCACTTGTGTGGCGTGAATGTTACTTGCAACATATCAACCCAAGCCTGTATATCGTCCAGGTCTTGCTGCATGAGGGCACGGACTGCTTCATTATCTGAGGAGTTGCGAATGGAACTGAACACTGTGCAATCATCAGCAAACATCCCCACTTCTGACCTTATGATGGAGGGAGTGTCATTGATGAAGCAGCTGAAGATGGTTGGGTCTAGGACACTACCCTGAGGAACTCCTGCAGTGATGTCCTGGGGCTGATATGATTGGCCTCCAACAACCACAACTATCTTCCTCTGTGTGACTCCAGCCAGTGGAGAGTTTTCCCCCTGATCCCATTGACTTCAATTTTACTAGGGCTCCTTGATGCCACACTCGGTCAAATGCTGCCTTGATGTCAAGGGCAGTCACTCTCACCTCACCTCTGGAATTCAGCTCTTTTGTCCATGTTTGGACCAAGGCTGTAATGAGGTCTGAAGCCGAGTGGCCCTGGCAGAACTCAAACTGAGCGTCAGTAAGCAGGTTATTGGTGAGTAAGTGCCGCTTGATAGCACTGTCAATGATACCTTCCATCACTTTGCTGATGATTGAGAGTAGACTGATGGGGCGGTAATTGGCCGGGTTGGATTTGTCCTGCTTTTTGTGGACAGGACATACCTGGGCAGTTTTCCACATTGTCGGATAGATGCCAGTGTTGTAGCTGTACGAGAACAGCTTGGCTAGAGGCACAGCTAGTTCTGGAGCACAGCCTTCAGCACGACAGTCGAGATGTTTTTGGGGCCCATAGCCTTTGCTGTATCCAGTGCGCTCAGCCGTTTCTTGATATCACATGGAGTGAATCGAATTGGCTGAAGACTGACTTCTGTGGTGGTGGGGACCACAGCAGGAGACTGAGATGGATCATCCACTCAGCACTTCTGGCTGAAGATCGTTGTGAATGCTTCAGCCTTGTCTTTTGCAGTCGCGTACTGGGCTCCGCCATCATTGAGGATGGGGATGTTCATGGAGCTTCCTCCTCCTGTTGGTTGTTTAATTGTCCACCACCATTCTCGATTGGAGGTGGCACGACTGCAGAGCTTTGATCTGATCCGTTGATTATGGGATCGCTTAGCTCTGTCTATAGCATGCTGCTTCCGCTGTTTAGCATGCATGTAGCCCTGTGTTGCAGCTTCCCCAGGGTGGCACCTCATTTTCAGGTACGCCTGGTGCTGCTCCTGACATGCTCTTCTACACTCCTCATTGAGCCAGGTTTGGTCCCCTGGCTTGATGGTAATGGTAGAGTGAGGATATGCCAGGCCATGAGGTTACAGATTGTGGTGGAATACAATTCCGCTGCTGCTGATGGCCCACAGTGCTTCATGGATGCCTAGCTTTGAGCTGCTAGATCTGTTCTGAATCTATCCCATTTAGCACGGTGGTAGTGCCACACAACACGATGGAGGGTGTCCTCAATGTGAAGATGTGACTCCGTCTCCACAATGACTGTGCGGTGGTCACTGCTACCAATGCTGTCATGGACAGATGCATCTGCGACAGGTAGATTGGTGAGGATGAGGTCAAGTAGGTTTTTCCCTCAAGTTGATTCTCTCACCACCTGTCGCAGGTCCAGTCTTGCAGCTATGTCCTTCAGGACTCAGCCAGTAGTGGTGCTACCGAGCCACTCTTGGTGATGGACATTGAAGTCCCCCACCCAGAGTACATTCAGTGCCCTTGCTACCCTCAGTGCTTCTTCCAAGTGGTGTTCAACATGGAAGAGTACTGATTCATCAGCTGAGGGGGGGGGGGGAGGCGGTAGTCAGCCAGAGGTTTCATTGCCCATGCTTGACCTGAAGCCATGTAACTTCATGGGGTCCAGAGTCAATGTTGAGGACTCCCAGGGCCACTCACTCCCGACTGTACCACCACCTCTGATGGGTCTCTCCTGCTGGTGGGACACAACATACCCAGGAATGGTAATGGAGGAGTCTGGGACAATGGCTGAAAGGTTTGATTCTGTGAGTATGACTATGTCAGACTGTTGCTTGAGTAGTCTGTGGGACAGCTCTCCCAATTTTGGCACAAATCCCCAGATGTTAGTGAGGAGGATTTTGCAGGATTGACTGGGCTGGGTGTGCCTTTGTCGTGTCCGAATCCGGTGCTGGGTTTTTTCTTATTATTGTTTTTTGTAGCAGTTATGTACAACTGAGTGGCTTGTAGGCTATTTCAGAGGGCAGTTAAGAGCCAACCACATTGCTGGAGTCATATATAGGCCAGACCAGGTAAGGACGACAGATTTCCATCCCTAAAGGACATTAGTGAACCAGATGGGTTTTTACAACAATCTGATAGTTTCATGGTTTGAATCAGTACCATTACTGATACTAGCTTTTTTATTCCAGATTGATTTAATTAACTGAATTGAAATTCCCCAGCTGCTGTGGGATTTGAACTTGTATCTCCCATTAGTCCAGGCCTCTAGATTACTAGTCCAGTAACAGAACCACTATGCCACCGTACTCCGTCGTTCCTTTTGTTCTCTCTCTCCTGTGTGTGGGCTGTAGACTCGTGGGGCTCCTGCAACTCCTGTAAATTCACTGGTTATTTTATATATTTAATAAACTGTTAATACTCTTTCTAACAACGCACGGCTATGCCTACTATTTAAAGATGTATCGACACATGGGGGCGTCAGTGTTAGTGATTGTTTAAAGCAATTTTCCCTTTTATTTTGGTGGTCATATTGGTGGCCTACACAGTTTTAAAAGTTATTCAAAAACTAATGCATGTACACCATGGCGTCTGGATATGCTCTACCACTACCTCTGGCACTCAATATCCATGATGTGAGTGCTGCAGAAAAGTGGAAGAGATTTGAACGTGCTCTGGCGATGGAGCTTGGCCAGAAGACGGAACAAGTGCAGGTAGCGACACTTCTCACAGTGACCAGGGAAGAAGCGCATGAAGTCTGCTCCACGTGATCGGACTGGGCCGAGGCTGGAGACAGGAACTAGATGCTGCCTGTTCGAACAAAGTTCTCTCAGTACTGCCAACCGTGCAAGAACGTACCTTTTAAGAGATATAAGTTCAACAGAAGAATTCAAGAAACTGGTGAAACATACGACCAGCAATATTTCCCCGAAGATGCGCGGGCGCAAGGCCGCGCACCGATCGGGAGGTCCCGTGCAGGCCGCTCACCAGCTATTGACACTGGAGACGATACCACATAGCAAATTTCAAGGGACCATGCATGAAAAAAAAATTATTAGTGCAGACATTGATGACCAGTATCATACAGAACTGCGAAAACTCGGCAAAGGGTGCAAGTTCCACTCCATAAAGCCAGAAGAGATACTCCAAGACCATTCGTGTTTGGGATTGCTGATACAATGGTGCGAGAGATCCTGCTTCGGGAGGCTCAACTAACCTTGTTGAAGGTGGATGAGATTTGTCATGTATCTGAATGCATGGTGGTGCAACTCAAAGTCATTGGGGATTCGAGTGGATAGAATGTGAGAGCAGTACCGAAAGCCAAGGAGACCCCAAGGCGCGACTGAGGCAAGCTTCGGGGCAATGCCAAAGGCTCACTAAAGACTTGTGAGTGCTGGAACTGCGGGAAGAAACACGAGTTCCACAAAAGAGAGCTGTGCCCTGCTTTTGGGAAAATGTGCAACAAGTGTGGAAAAAGCAACCATTTCGCAGTGAACCGCCGTGGAAAATAATCACCTTCACACAGACAGACAGCTAGAGCAATAGATGAAGAAGCAAGGACAAAAGAAGTCTTAGTCGTCGTTGAGGTCAGTCCTATTGGTTTGGATGACTTGGAGTGTGTTACATTTAAGCTGGAGTCAGGCAACTATCTAAGATTTCAAATAGACACGGGTGCATAATTTAGCGTGATTCCGCTTCACCTATACCAAAAAACAACAAGAGATTTTAAGCTAGCAAAGGTTGAACCACTTAAGTCAGAGATTGTAGCTTATGGTGGTTCAAGTCTCTCCATTAGAGGAAAAGTATGAATCCTGGTCCAATGTGGTGACTTTAGGTGTAAGCTGGATTGTAAGCTCATCGATAGCACAACTATACTGGGTAGAAAGGCGGGCCTGGGAATGAACGTCATTAATATACCGATAATGATGAAATTAATGGAAAACTCTCTACTGGACTAACATATACACGATCAATACCTACAAGCCACTAACCAAGGTGTGTTTAATACTAAAACATCCTCGAGTATTCAGTGATAGGGTAGGACAAGTTGAGGGAGAGTACCGAATCAGACTCGACAAGGGAGTAGATGCTGTCCAACATGTCCCGCATCGAGTATCAGTGGCTTGAAGAGATAAGCTGAAGGAAACCCTGGTTGGTCTAGTCAGACAGGACATCATCACTCCTGTAACAACATTGACCTCATGGATCAGTTTGATGGTAATCGTACCTAAGAAGAACGACACACTACGCATCTACTTAGATCCCAAAGACTTAAACAATGCTATCAAGCGAGAGCATTATCCTCTACCAACTATTGAAGATATAGCACCTACATGGTGCTAAAGTCTTTACAATTCTCAATGTCCACAATGGGTTTTGAGTCTCGATAAACAATCATCAGACCTAACCACATTCCACACACCTTTTGGAGGATACCGCTGGAAGTGTATGCCATTTGTGATCAGCTCAGCGCCGGAAGTGTTCCAACACAAGATGCATGAGCTGGTGGAAGGACTGCAAGGGATAGAGGTCATTGCAGATGCTTTTGTGATGGTTGGTTTTGGAGAAACGCTTGAAGTAGCGACTCGAGACCATGACAAATACCTGGAAGCTTTTCTACATCGATGCAACGATCATGGAGTGGTGTTAAACATGGACACATGTAGGCAAGAAGTATCTTTTATTGGACACGTTGCTACGGGAAGAGGACTTTGTGTTGATCCAGATAAAGTTAAAGCAGTTTTGGAGATGCTGTCACCGACGGATGTAGCAGGGATCCAGTGACTGCTTGGACTTGTTCAATATGTGAGTAGGTTTCTCCCGCACCAGTCAGAAATAACAAAACCGCTCAGAGATTTAACGCAGAAGGACGTAGAGTGTTTCTGGGGAGAATCTCAAGAATTGGTGCTGCAAAGACTCAAAGTATGCCAGTCCTCAGGTATTATAATCTCAAGGAAGAAGTCACTCTACAATGCGATGCATCTCAATCTGCACTTGGAGCAGCAATGACGCAGAATGGAGAACCGGTCACCTATGCATCAAGAGGATTAACATCAGCAGAGACGAGACACGTTCAGATCGAGAAAGAACTTCTAGCGATCATGTTCACCTATGATAAATTTGAAGCCTATATCTATGGTCGGGACGTGATGAATATTGAAATGGATCACTGTCCATTGGAATCAACAGTTCTCAAGCCACTAAACAACGCACCTAAGAGACTCCAAAGAATGCTGTTAAGTCTCCAGAAATACAGTCTGAGAGCTTCATATAAGAAAGGGGAGAAGATAGTCCAAGCAGATACACTGAGCAGAGCATACCTACCAGAAGTTAACGCCTGTGATTTTACACGTGAGCTGGAAGAAATCGATCATCGCGAATCACTTCCAGTTGGAGACTCACGCTGGCAACAACATAATCATGCTGCAGCTGATGACTCGGTTCAGAAGCAACTACATGTTATCATTCGCCAAGGCTGGCCTGGCAACACTCCTGAGATTGAGGACTTTTCTGAAATGGAGGTCCCCAGTGGTCCTCTGAACTGTCCACAGTCTCCACAGCAAGTGACAATAACTCCAACACCTGAAGCTCCTGGTAGTCAGACACCAGTCGCCGATCGCAGATCTGGATGACAAGCTTCAGCCTCCATCTCAATTGAAGGACTATGGGGGAAAAATTTGGTTGATTTGCGCCTCCTGTTAGCGCCCGGGTGCGGCGCTGCTAACGCCTCCTGCGAAATTCAGCAGGTGGTTAGCGGCGGTGGTAACCGATAGCGCCCCGCGGTGCTGTGCCTCCAAGATGACATAATCGCCATGCGCAGCGCCCTGCTTGCGCTCCGGCCGTGATCTTTGGTAGCGCCCCCTGACTTACCACCGGACGCTATGTCCGACAGGGTCAGGGGGCTCTTTTGCCAGCACTCCGATCCCTGGTGGCCCTTTAATAAGGGGAGGAAGGCCTCCAGTACCGTGGCGTGACATGCCGCGATATTCACTCGCAGCGCTCCAAGAGGGAGGCGGGGAACTTCCAGTAGTGCCCCGCCTCCCTCTTGGGGCGCTACCAGTTAATTTCAGGCATGGAGGCGCTAACTTTTTTGGGGCATTAAAAGTAGCGCCGCGGCGAAGTTAATGCCCCAAAGGGGGCGCAACCCAATTTTGCGCCCTATGTGTTTTTGCAGTGTCTGCTCGTGATTGTGTGTTTTGTTTCAGCTAAATTTCAGAGTTCAACTCTGTACGCTTTTTTGAACTCTGAAATAGTTGGATGTTATATCCTTTTCTTTGAGGGGAAAGATGCGACACGGGGTGCACGTTTGCTGTACATGCGTGGCGTCTGTGACATCCTCATGTGACTCACATGTGATTCCTTTTGTCCTCTCGCTCGTGTGTGTGTCAATTGGGCTGCAGACTCGTGGAGCTCCTGTAAGTTCACTGGTTATTTTATATACTTAATAAAATGTTAATACTCTTTCTAACAATGCACGGCTAAACTTACTATTTAAAGAGGTATCGACACAAGCTCACCAACTGCAGAATTAAAATGACTATATTGGTTCCATTCAGTGGCTGAACTTCCACTTTAAAAATATTTTGGCCTAGAAATTGATTTGCCCCCAAAAACGGGCACGGGGACAGTGATGCACTAGCAACCCGCACCCATTGAGAGGACTGCAGGCAGCACGCAAACTTTGTGCTGCCTGCTCGTTTGCATGATTGTGGTGTTCAACCCAGGGCTGCATGCGCTGCTGAGTGACTGATCGCTCAGCAGGGGTCCCAAGTTTGTGCGAGGCTAGCACCAATTAAAGCTAGCCAGCACTACTTAAAGGCAACCTGCACCTCTTAAAGGGGAGGTGCATTCTGCCTGTAGATCATTATTCAACTGGCTGAAGAAGACTGTGCAAAAAATAAATTCATGATGGCACAACAGGGGAGAGAGCATGCACCAAGGATCTCCGATGTAGCACTGGAGGCTTTGATGCAGGGGGTCAACTCAAGGAGAGAGGTCCTCTTTTCACAGGGGGCCAGAAGGCAGTCCAGGCAACAGACAAAAGTGCAATGGGAGCAGATAGCCAATGTGGTGAATGCCAGCAGTGTTGCCCCGAGGACGTGGACACAGTACAGTAAGAAGTTCAATGACCTTACATGAGGTGAATTCATCTTCTAATGCCATGTCCCACCATCTGCGCCACTAGCCTCACACAATGCTCAGTGCACCACACCCCACCACTCACTTATCAACAATCTCTACCAAGCACGACTCATACCTCACATTCATAGCTTCAGCTCACCCTCACACACTTACCATTGCTGCAAGCCACACACCAACATCTCACAGCTTGCACACACTGCCTGCTATTCAACCATGAAAGGCACATCACCCGAAAACATTGCATCACACTCACTGACACACTTCCTTTTCTCTTGCAGGAAAAGGTGGTGCATAACCGGTGCCAGCAGAACCTAACCAGTGGGGGAGAAACTCACCTGCATCACCTCACCCCCTTGGAGGAGACGGTGCTGGCCATTCATGGGAGGGGCATGGCTGAGCCCATGGCCAGCGGCAGGACTGAAAAGGTACTAGATGCTGGTATCCTCATATGTTATCCTCCTTCTCATATCCCACTTCCCCCTTATCCCACAATCTCTTCTGATTTAAAATCTGCACCTGGTGTAAGCATGCACCTCTTGCTTTCCCCCCTCCCCATCACCACAACCCTACCCTTGTGCCTTTCTTATTTCAGAGACCCAAGAAATCCAACCTGCCCAGCCATGGGTTATAGAAGAAGAGGGAGAGGAGAGCGATGAAGAAGAAAAAGAAACACCGTCACTCGATCTGAGACTCGCAGCCACCAGCTCAGATACTGGCACTGCACAGAGTTTAGAGGGTAGCTTAGAGGCGGGATCTGCACGTGGTGAGTCACCGGGCATAAGTGGGCTGCAGCCAGTGCAGGGGGAAAGAGTAGCGCAGGTGCCAGCTCCTCGGAGGGCAAGGTTGCACACTCGTTCTGCTGCAGAGGACTCAGATGAGGACTTCGATGGGGTGGCCTACAGAAGAAGGCTGATATGTATGCACAATGAAATTCTTGGTACATTGGCAGGCCCCCCAAAAAGCCTGAGTGCAATGTCAAGGAGCATGGAGGAGTCCGGCACCAAACTTGCACAGGGCTTTGCGCAGAGCTTGGAGCCCATCATTTCCAACATGGAAGGGGTGGGCAGATTCATTAGTGCACTTGTGGCCTCAACCATCATGCCGCATCTGGTGGCAGATGTCTCAGCTTCCATTGCAGCACAAGCACAAGCCACCCTACATCTGAGTGCTGCAGTAGAAGCTCAGACTGAAGTCATGCAAGCTCAGCTTGCTGCCACACAAACTCAGACTGCTACCATCGTGGCTGGGTTTACCAGTGTGGAAAGGGGCTTACAGGGTGTCACAGCAGTCCAGCGATCTGTCCTCCAGCAGATTGCTAGGAATGCTGAGACGCCGCCCCGGGAGAGTGGCAGTGGCTCCATGGAGCACGAACCTGTTGTCTTCTCTCAGAATGAGAAGTCGCACAACACCAGGTTATAGTCCAACAGTTTTATTTGAAATTACGAGCTTTCGGAGCGCTGCTCCTTCGTCAGGTAAAGTGAGGGAATACAAATCAGTTACAAAGCATATATAGACAGAGAACAATGTGTCTGCAGAGATACAATCCGTCAGGGAGGCATTACATCAAAGACACAGCAGAATACAGCTAAGACAATGAGGTGGGGTCACAGGGGGTCCAACGTGTCAAATGCTGCAGTCTGCAGTTAAGCTTTTTACTTTTTTAAAAAAAACTGGAAATCACATCTGTGAACAAGAAAACAACGACTCTAGTCTAGACTCTAGTCTGGACTCTAGTCATGTCCTGTAGCGTGACATGAAACCGAGATCCCGGTTGAGGCCGTCCTCATGGGTGCGGAACTTGGCTATCAGTTTCTGCTCGATGATTTTGCGTTGTCGTGTGTCTCGAAGGCCGCCTTGGAGAACGCTAACCTGCAGATCCGAGGCTGAATGTCCTTGACTGCTGAAGTGTTCCCCGACTGGGAGGTAACAATCCTGCCTGGCGATTGTTGCACGGTGTCCGTTCATACGTTGTCTCAGTGTCTGCATGGTCTCGCCGATGTACCATGCTGCGGTGCATTCTTTCCTGCAACGTATGAGGTAGACAACGTTGGCCGAGTCACATGAGTATGTACCATGTACCTGGTGGGTAGTGTCCTCACGTGTGATGATGGTATCTGTGTTGATGATCTGGCATGTCTTGCAGAGGTTGCCGTGGCAGGGTTGTGTGGTGTCGTGGTCGCTGTTCTCCTGACAGCTGGGTAATTTGCTGTGAACGATGGTACTTTTGAGGTTAGGCGGCTGCTTGAAGGCGAGTAGTGGAGGCGTGGGGATGGCCTTAGCAAGGTGTTCGTCGTCATCGATGACATGTTGAAGGCTCCGAAGAACATGGCGTAGTTTCTCCGCTCCGGGGAAGTACTGGACGATGTAGGGTACTCTGTTGGTTGTGTCCCGTGTTCGCCTTCTGAGGAGGTCTATGCGATTTTTCGCTGTGGCCCGTCGGAACTGTCGATCGACGAGTCGAGCGTCATATCCCGTTCTTACGAGGGCGTCTTTCAGCGTCCGTAGGTGTCCATCGCGTTCCTCCTCGTCTGAGCAGATCCTGTGTATTCGCAGGGCCTTGTCCATAGGGGATGGCTTCTTTAACGTGGTTAGGGTGGAAGCTGGAGAAGTGGAGCATCGTGAGGTTGTCCGTGGGCTTGCGGTAGAGTGAAGTGCTGAGGTGTCCGTCTTTGATGGAGATTCGTGTGTCCAAGAATGAAACCGATTCTGAGGAGTAGTCCATGGTGAGTTTTACTTACAGGTTAGTTGCTGATTGATTTCTATTAGCTGTTGCTGAATTTGTAGAAGTGTTTGGTGCTTTCTAGACTTCTTTAACCGTGCCTAAGGTCTACAAGGAGTGATGTGGCACATGCTCAAGGACTTGGTACTGAATTGCAAGGGGTCTGCTCAGACTAGTTGCTCCCAGACATGGGTGCAATAGTTTGTATCCCCCGTGCCCTGCAGCATGATAAGGAGAATGAGCAGAGGTGACATAGAGCAGGACAAGCTGCTAGAACATACAGGAGGAGGGGGAGACGGGCTCTCAGCAGAAGGCCATATCCACCCAGGATCTTCAGGGTCTACCTCAACCTCAGCGATGACTACACGATAACATCAACAGGTTCCATCCCACCATCAAACTCAGTTCCGTGTGGCAGCATGGCTCTCATTGTATGCATGTTGTCCACATATGGGTGGGTTGCTGAGCAGAGCCATGAGCCAGGTGGTCAGTGGATAGCCCTTGTCGCCCAGTAGCCACCCTCTGGTTTGTTGTGGTGGCACAAAGACTGAGGGAACAGTGGACTGGCACAGAATAAAAGCATCATGATTGCTGCCAGAATACCGGGCATTCACCATCATGATGTGCTGAACATGGCCACGTACCAACTGCACATTCAGTGAGTGGTAACCTTTGTGGTTGTGATACATCTCAGCATTTAGATGCCACAGTCACCTTCACAGCCACTGGCAGTTTTGTCCTTGCCCTGTTGTGAGGCTGCAGGTCTGCTTTGCAAGAGGTGGCAGAGTTCTGTGAGCACCTCCGTCATAAAGCGCAGACACCTCACACACTGCTCCTGGCTCAGGTTGAGGTAAGAGAATTGCTCTCGGAAGACCCTAGGTGGGTAAGGCCTCCTGCTGAGAGCCCTTCGCCCCCTTCTCATCCTCCCTCTGCGAGCAGCTTGTCCTCTTCTTTGCTGCCTCTGCTCCATCTCCCTGTCATGCTGCAGGCCAAGGGGGATGACAACTAGAGCACCCATGACTGGGAGCAAGTGGTCTGACCAGAACCCTTGAAGTCAGAAGCAAGGCCTTCTCCACTTGCAGCACCACTCCCTGTCACCTGACCAACTTTCAAAAAACTCTAGAAAGCTCCAAACACTTCCACAAACTTACAGGGAACCAATAGAAATTAATCAGCAACTGACCTGAGAGTGGTTGATGCTCCCTTTAAATATCGCTGGTAGGGGGTCCTTGCAGCTGCTGAACGCATGTTCAGCTGTGTGAGTTTAACACAAGATGTTACTTCCAGCATTGAGAATGAAAATGGGGTCAAATCTGCCTACTCTACATACTTCTGGCGTACGCTCCCAGCGACGACGCTACCGCCCTCACCAAGATGGGGTCTGGCGCGGCCCGCACCAGAATTGTGCACGCGTGGCTCGGATGCCATTTTTGACCCAAAATGGCACCCATAGCCTCCAAACAACAGTCACTACGCAATTGAATTTCTAGGCCTTTATATGTTTTTGTTATATTAAGTCACAGAGCTAAAACTTCAATGCCATAAATCTCAGTTGTAGCTCTTATTGGTTGCAGGTGCTTAAATAGATCTGATTAGGATTTTATCAAATAAAAGTGGAAAAAATATGTGTGTTCCATGTATGTGTAACAACACAAGTTTACCCCATGCATTCACTGTCTACAGGCATTATATCATTTAGTTAAGTGACCTGTTTTAATATAACTGTCATGTACATCACTATCACTGAAATATGCTGCAGGTTATTTGTGTAGCAAAACCTATATTTAAAATGTTTAATATTTTGCTCTGGCTTTTATTTAAGCGGATGTCTTTCTCACCAAATTCTCCTCCCCCTGTCTGCCCTCAGGCTCTGCATCAAGATTCGCCTCTCAACTTCTGCTTGAACTCAGCAGGCCAGGCAGCATCCATGGAGAGAGAAACAGAGTTAACATTTCAGGTCTGTGACCCTTCATCAGAACTGAAACGTTAACTCTGTTTCTGCACGGATGCTGCCTGGCCTGCTGAGTGCTTCCAGCATTTGCTGTTGTTATTTCAGATTTCCAGCATCCGCAGTATTTTGCTATTGTATTTCTGCTTGAACTCACTTCCCCAACCATAGCTTACCTCTTTTCTCCTTGCCTATGTGGTCTTGAGACCTCCAGCATCTCTATCGCTGACTGGGGTCTTTCTGATCACTTTCTTATCTCCTTTCTCCAAAGTATTTCCCTTCTTGCCCTCACCCCTCCACCATCACTTTTCACCCATGGAAAAAGCTATCTCACATGCACTTTCTCATATTCCAACCTTCCCCAACTCTGGCCCTCCACCCAGGATGACATTGATTCCTCTAGTGATCTTTTCAATGTCTATGTTGTCTTATCCTTTGATGCCCATGTCCCCACTAGATCCCGGATTGTCTCACAATCTCAATACTCCTTCTGGTACAATAGCAATCTCTGAAGCATCAAATTCACTGGCTATAGCTACAGCACACTGCCTTGAACCCCCTACCAATTCCCCTCAACTTCCCCTTCTCAGTCCCATTTTTACCAACATCATTAACCTTTCCCTATCCTCTAGCTTGATCTTTCAAAGCCCTTGCTATCATCCCTCTCAGAAAACCTACTCTCAACCCCTTCATTCTCTCCAACTGCCATCCATTCTCAGCTTTCCCTTATCTAAAGATCTGGAATATGACATTGCCTTGCAATTATGCTCCCAACACTCTATGTTAGAAGCCCTCCAATCAGGTTTTCACACTGCTCACAGCAGCAAAACCACACTGGTCAAAGTCACCCACAATATTCTATGTGACTGCAACTGTGGCTTCTTGTCACTCCCGATCCTTCTCAACCTCTCTACTGCCTTTAATACTGTTTGCCACTCCATCCTTCTTAAATGTCTCTCCTCAAAAATGTACTTCCTTGGTATATCTCTCTCCTGGTTCCATTCCTGCCTGTTGTACCTTAGACATTACAGCACGCACAATTATTTTTCAGTCATCCTTGGAGTACTACAGATACTGTCTTTGCAACTCCCTCTATTATCATTTACATGCAACCCCTCAGTGATGTTATTTGGGAGTATGGAATCAGCTATGATATGTGTGCTGACAACACTCTGCTCCTCCATAGCGCCCATTGCTGTTGTCTTTAACTGTTTATATGGCATTAAGATATGGATGAACAAAAACCTTTTCCAGATTAATGCCAGCTCTAGAAAACCTGTGTGCCTTCAGCCTCAACTCCATCTACCTCCCTGACTGTCAACTATGGTTAAGCCCAGGGGTGTGAAAACTTAACATACTGCTCAATCTTGGGCGCCACTTCTTCCCTCACATTCAATCATTTTCTTTCAATTCCACAACATTGCCTGCTTCCATTCTTACCACTGGCTTCCCATGTCCCAGAGAATTGAGTTTAGGAATTTTACCCCACCTTTAAATCCCTTTATGGCCTTGCCCCTCCCTAACTTCATGATCTCCTCCCGCACCATGCTCTTGTGTGCACCCTCCAGTCCTCCAATACTAGCCTACTTCTCATTCTCCATTCCACTACTGGTGGCTGCCTCTTCAGCCATCTTGCTGCCACTCTCTGGAACTTCCTCTCTCAGTATCTCACACTGTCATCTCCCTTCCCGCCTCCAAAATATCCCTAAAACCCTCTCCTACAATTGTCCTTTTGTTCTCGACTGACTTTTTCCCCTGCGCTCAGTGTCTACGAAAGACTATGAAAAATTTAAAAATGGGTTTAGAATGCATATACATAAATGCACAAAGTGTGGTGAATAAGGTTGGTGAGCTACAAGCACAATTAGTTGTGTGGCAATATGAGGTTGTGGCAATAACAGAAACGTGGCTTAAAAATGGTGAGGACTGGGCACTTAATATTCAAGGGTACAAGGTGTTCAGAAAAGATAGGGAAGGAAAAATGGGAGGTGGAGTGGCAGTGCTGATTAAGGAAGACATTGTAGTTTTGGAAAGGGAGGATGTTCTTGAGGGGACAAGGACAGAATCCATTTGGTTAGAGTTGAGGAGCAAAAAGGGTATGATTACGCTATTTGGGTATTCTATGGGCCTCCAAATAGTGAGAGGGAGGTAGAGGAGCAAATCTGCAGGGAACATAAAAACATAAGAACATAAGAAATAGGAGCAGGAATAGGCCACTTGGCCCCTCGAGCCTGCTCCGCCATTCAATAAGATCATGGCTGATCTAGGGCTCAAAGCCACTTCCCAGCCCGCTCCCCATAACCCTTCACTCCCTTATCTTGCAAAAATTTGTCTATCTCCACTTTAAATGTATTTAATGACCCAGCCTCCACAGCTCTCTGGGGCAGAGAATTCCACAAATTTACGACCCTCTGAGAGAAGAAGTTCCTCCTCATCTCAGTTCTAAAAGGGCGACCCTTTATTTTGAGACTGTGCCCCCGAGTTCTAGATTTCCCCATGAGGGAAACATCCTCTCTGCATCTACCTTGTCATGCCCCCTCAGTATCTTATATGTTTCGATAAGATCACCTCTCATTCTTCTAAATTCCAATGAGTATAGGCCCACCCTGCTCAACCTTTCCTCATAAGTCAAACCCCTCATCTCTGGAATTAACCTAGTGAATCGTCTCTGAACTGCCTCCAATGCAAGTATATCCTTCCTTAAATAAGGAGACCAAAACTGTACGCAGTACTCAAGGTGTGGTCTCACCAATACCTTGTACAGTTGTAGCAGGACTTCCCTGCTTTTATACCCCAACCCCCTTGAAATAAAGGCCAACATTCCATTTGCCTTTTTGATTACTTGCTGTACCTGCATGCTAACTTTTTATGTTTCATGCACAAGGACCCCCAGGTCCCTCTGAACTGCAGCATTTTGTAATCTCTCTCCGTTGAAATAATAGTTTTTGTTTTTTTCCTGCCAAAGTGTATAACCTCGCACTTTCCTACATTATACTCCATCTGCCAAATGTTTGCCCACTCACCTAGCCTGTCTATATCCCTTTGCAGATTCTTTGAGTCCTCTGCACAACTTGCTTTCCCAACCATCTTTGTATCATCCACAAACTTGGCTACATTACACTCGGTCCCGTCATCCAAGTCATTAATGTAGATTGTAAATAGTTGGGGCCCCAGCATCGATCCTTGTGGCACCCCAATAGTTACCATTTGCCAACCAGAAAATGACCCATTTATCCCGACTCTCTGCTTTCTGTTAGTTAGCCAATTCTCTATCAATGCTAATATATTACCCCCATCGCAGAGATATGCAAGAGCTATAGAGTGGTGATATTGGGGGACTTTAATTACCCAAGTATCGATTGGGATAATGCTAGGATAAAGGGAAAGGAGGGGGAGGAATTTCTGAAATGTATCCTTGACCAATATGTTCTTGGCCCAACTAGGAAGGAGGCATTGCTGGATCTGGTGCTGGAGAATGAGGTGGGCCAGGTCGACCAAGTGTCTGTGGGAGGACACTTGGGTACAAGTGCTCATCGTGTCATAAGATTTTGATTAGCAATGGAGAGGAGCAAAGAACAATCTAGAGTGGAACTTCTAAACTGGAATAGAGCTAACTTCAATAGGATGCGAAAGGATCTAGCCAGGGTAAAATGGAACCAAAGACTGACAGGAAAAACTGTAATGAAACAATGGGTGATCTTTAAGGAGGAGATGTTCCAAGTACAGGCTAGGTACATTCCAACAAGAGGGAAGGGTAAGGGTAGGGGAACCAAAGCAAGGGCTCCTTGGATGAGGAGGGAGATAGAGAAGATGCTAAACAAAACAAGAGGGTGTTTTTTTTAATTCACTTATGGGATGTGGGCGTCGCTGGCAATGCCAGCATTTATTGCCCACCCCTAGTTGCCCTTGAGAAGGTGGTGGTGAGCCGCCTTCTTGAACTGCTGCAGTCCGTGTGGTGAAGGTACTCCTACAGTGCTGTTAGGGAGGGAGTTCCAGGATTTTGACCCAGCGACTATGAAGGATCGGCGATATACTTCTAAGTCAGGATGGTGTGTGACTTGGAGGGGAACTTGGCGGTGGTGATGTTCCCATGCGCCAACTACCCTTGTCCTTCTAGGTGGAAGAGGTCGCGGGTTTGGGAGGTGCTGCCGAAGAAGCTTTGGCGAGTTGCTGCAGTGCATCTTGTAGATGGTACACACTGCAGCCACAGTACGCCGGTGGTGGAGGGAGTGAATGTTTAAGGTGGTGGATGGGGTGCCAATCAAACGGGCTGCTTTTTCCTGGATGGTGTCGAGCATCTTGAGTGTTGTTGGAGCTGCACTCATCCAGGCAAGTGGAGAGTATTCCATCACACTCCTTACTTGTGCCTTGTAGATGGTGGAAAGGCTTTGGGGAGTCAGGAGGTGAGACACACGCCGCAGAATACCTAGCCTCTGACCTGCTCTTGTTGCCACAGTATTTATGTGGCTGGTCCAGTTAAGTTTCTGGTCAATGGTAACCCCCAGGATGTTGATGGTGGGGGAATCGGCGATGGTAATGCCATTGAATGTGAAAGGGAGGTGGTTAGACTCTCGCTTGTTGGAGATAGTCATTGCCTGGCACTCGTGTAGCACAAATGTTTCCTGCCATTTATCAGCCCAAGTCTGAACGTCGACTAGGCCTTGTTGCATGTGGGCATTGACTGCTTCATTATCTGAGGAGTTGTGAATGGCGCTGAACACTGTGCAGTCATCAGCAAACACCCCCATTTCTGACCTTATGTTGGAGGGAAGGTCATTGATGAAGCAGCTGAAGATGGTTGGGCCTGGGACACTGCCCTGATGAACTCCTGCAGCAATGTCCTGGGGCTATGATGATTGACCTTCAATCGCCACAACCATCTTCCTATGTGCTAGGTATGACTCCAGCCAGTGGAGTGTTTTCCCCCTGATTCCCATTGACTTCAGTTTTACTAGGGCTCCTTGATGCCAGACTCAGTCAAATGCTGCCTTGATGTCAAGGGTAGTCACTCTCACCTCAGCTCTGGAATTCAGCTCCTTTGTCCATGTTTGGACCAAGGCTGTAATGAGGTCGGGAGCCGAGTGGCCTTAGCAGAACCCAAACTGGGCATCAGTGAGCAGGTTATTGGTGAGTAAGTGCTGCTTGATAGCACTGTCGATGACACCTTCCATCACTTTCCTGATGATTGAGAGTAGACTGCTGGGGCAGTAATTGGCCGGATTGGATTTGTCCTGCTTTTTGTGGACAGGACATACCTGGGCTGTTTTCCACGTTGTCGGATAGATGCCAGTGTTGTAGCTGTACTGGAACAGCTTAGCTAGAGGCGCAGCTAGTTCTGGAGCACAAGTCTTCAGCACGCTAGCTGGGATGTAGTCAGGGCCCATAGCCTTTGCTGTATCTAATGCGCTCAGCCGTTTCTTGATATCACATGGAGTGAATCGAATTGGCTGAAGACTGGCTTCTGTGATGGTGGGGACCTCGGGAGTAGGCCGATATGGATCATCCACTCGGCACTTCTTACTGAAGATGGTTGCAAACGCTTCAGCCTTGTCTTTTGCACGCACATGCTGGGCTGCAACATCATTGAGGATGGGGATATTCATGGAGCGTCCTCCTCCCGTTAGTTGTTTATGGTCCACCACCATTCACGACTGGAGGTGGCAGGACTGCAGAGCTTTGATCTGATCCATTGATTGTGGGATCGCTTAGCCCTGTCTATAGCATGCTGCTTCCACTTCTTAGCATGCATGTAGTCCTGTGTTGCAGCTTCTCCAGGTTGGCACCTCATTTTTAGGTATGCCTGGTGCTGCTCCCGGCATGCTCTTCTACACACCTTATTGAATCAGGGTTGGTCCCCTGGCTTGGTGGTAATGGTAGAGTGAGGGATATGCCGGGCCATGAGGTTACAGATTGTGGTGGAATACAATTCCGCTGCTGCTGATGGCCCACAGCGCCTCATGGATGCCCAGTTTTGAGCTGCTAGATCTGTTCTGAATCTATCCCATTTAGCACGGTGGTAGTGCCACACAACACGATAGAGGGTGTCCTCAGTGTGAAGACGGGACTTCGTCTCCACAATGACTGTGCAGTGGTCACTGCTACCAATGCTGTCATGGACAGATGCATCTGCGACAGGTAGATTGGTGAGGACGAGGTCAAGTAGGTTTTTCCCTCGTGTTGGTTCTCTCACCACCTGTCGCAGGTCCAGACTGGCAGTTATGTCCTTCAGGACTCGGCCAGCTCAGTCAGTAGTGGTGCTACCGAGCCACTCTTGGTGATGGACATTGAAGTCCCCCACCCAGAGTACATTCTGTGCCCTTGTTACTCACAGTGCTTCTTCCAAGTGGTGTTCAACATGGAGGAGTACTGATTCATCAGCTGAGGGAGGGCAGTAGGTGGTAATCAGCAGGAGGTTTCCTTGCCCATGATTGACCTGAAGCCATGAGACTTCATGGGGTCCGGAGTCAATGTTGAGGACTCCCAGGGCCACTACTTCCCGACTGTATACCACTGTGCTGCCACCCCTGGTGTGTCTGTCCTGCCGGTGGGACAGGAAATACCCAGGGATGGTGATGGAGGAGCTTGGGACATTGGCTGAAAGGTATGATTCTGTGAGTATGACTATGTCAGGCTGTTGCTTGACTTGTCTGTGGGATAGCTCTCCTAATTTTGGCACAAGTCCCCAAATGTTGGTGAGGAGGACGTTTGCAGGGTTGACTGGGCTGGGTGTGCCATTGCCATGTCCGTAGCCGGTGCCGAGGTCAATGCTGGGTGGTCCATCCGGTTTCATTCTTAATGGGCCAGAAATTCGGCTCCCTAGCTTCCCGCGGGTGCAAGGATCGCGCGCGCACCTACCTACCGCGCCTGCCGTTGACCTCTGGGCCCGCGGGGGATTCCGGTCCTGGGCCTCCTCCAACTGCCGGCACGCAGTGCTTGCGTATCCCAGGGGCGTAGTTAGTGCGATGCGTCCCCTGGGATCACGTGGGCCATGGAGAGCCAATGGCAGCAGACCATCTTTCATTCATAGATTTGACAGGAAGACCTGTCAAATCTATGAATATAGATCGGCCCCAAAACATCCCTAAAACTACAAGTATTTTTTTTTTAAAACCTCACATTTTTAAATTACATTAATTAACTATTTTAAACAAAAATTTAAATTTTTGAAAAAATTAATTACACTTTTTAACGGGGCTAAAACTAAACTTACCTTTCTTTAAAGTAATTAAAAAAGATAAATCTGTGAAAAAAAATTTTTAATTTTAATAAAATCAACACTTACCTTGTTAAAAGAAGGCCTTGCGCCTCCTTTTTCAATGTGCATCTTCTCCGTGCTTACCCTCACGGAGGAACCTGTAAAAAAAACCGAAGTGCGAGGCGAACGCGCTGGCCCTCCGGCGTGCGCGTTCGACCTCTGAACCCCTTCCTTCAGGGGAATGGAAGTGCCGGTTTCCTGCGCATGCGCAGTGCATGTAAGACACCGGCATTTTTGTTCCGTCCACGGGTGAGTACATAGTGCGTACTCACCCGTGGCGAGCCTAATTTCTGCCCCATTATGTTTCGTAGCGGTTAGTTACAACTGAGTGACTTGTTAGGCCACTTCAGAGGGCAGTTAAGAGTCAACCACATTGCTGTGGGCCTGGAGTCACATATAGGCCAGAGCAGGTAAGGACGGCAGATTTCCTTCCCTAAAGGACATTAGTGAACCAGATGGGTTTTTACGACAATCCGATAGTTTCATGGTTACCATTACTGATACTAGTTTTTTATTCCAGATTTATTTAATTAACTGAATTTAAATTCCCCAGCTGCCGTGTTGGGATTTGAACTCACGTCAAATCCCACCACGGCAGCTGGTACTGTGGGAGAGCAGTGCCCCTTACACTGGTACAGGGGGAGAGCAGTCTATGATGCATGTCAGGCAAATTCTTCAAGGGAGAACCAGACCAAATACAATAAGTTGAGAGGGGAAGTGAAGATGAATATAAGATTAGCAAAGAGAGAATATGAGAGTAGAATGGCGGTTAACATAAAAGGGAACCCAAAAATCTTCTACCGGCATGTAAACAGTAAGCGGGTAGTAAGAGGCGAGGTGGAGCCTATTAGAGGCAAAGAAGGTGATATATGCTTAGAGGTGCAGGGCAAGGCTAGAATACTCAATGAATACTTTGTATTGGTGTTTACTAAGGAGGTGATGCTGACAAAATATCGGTAGAAGTGGAAAAGGTAGAAGTAATGGAAGGGGTGAAAATTGATAGGATGTACTAGAAAGGCTGGGTATGCTTAGAATGTACCAGTTGGCTTGCATCCCAGGTTGCTAAGGGAATTGTGGGAGGAGATAGCGGAAGGGCTTGCCATAATTTTCCAATCATCCCTAGATGCGGGGGAGGTGCCTGAGGATTAGAAAGTGGCAAATGTGACACCAATGTTCAGGAAAGGGTGTAAGGACAATCCTAGTAACTACAGGCTGGTCAGTTTAACATCAGTGGTAGGTAAAGTTTTAGAAACAATAATCAAGGAAAAAAATTAACGGGCACTTGGAGAGGTTTAAGCTAATTAAGTAGAGCCAACATGGATTTGTAAAAGGTAGATCGTGTTTGACTAATCTAATTGAATTTATTGATGAAGTAACAGAGAGCATTGATGAAGGGAATGCAATGGATGTTGTCTACATGGATTTTCGGAAGGTGTTTGACAAAGTACCACATAGAAGGCTGGTTAACAAAATTGAGGCTCATGAATAGGTGGGTCAGTGGCAGCTTGGATAAGGAATTGGCTGAAGGACAGAAAACAGCGAGTTGTGGTAAATGGCTGTTTTTCAGACTAGAGGATGGTAGACAGTGGTGTTCCCCAAGGGTCAGTGCTGGGGCCACTACTTTTTTTGATATATATAAATGACCTGGATATTGGAATACAGAGTAGAATTTCTAAATTTGCCGATGACACCAAACTTTGGGGGTGTGGCAAACAGTGAGGATGATACCAATCGACTGCAGCAGGACATAGAAAGGCTAGCAGAATGGGCAGACAAGTGGCAGATGGAATTTAATAGAGAAGTGTGAGGTGATGCATTTTGGCAGAAGGAACAGGGAGAGGCAATATACACTTAATGGCACAGTTTTAAAGAGTGTGCAGGGACAGAGGGACCTGGGAGTTAATGTACATAGTTCCCTGAAGGTGGCAGGACATATTGAGAGAGTGGTTAGCAAAGCATATGGGATCTTGGGCTTCATAAATAGAGGTATTGAGTACAAAAGTAGAGAAGTTATGCTGAACTTTTGTAAAGCGCTGGTTAGGCCACAACTGGAGTATTGCGTCCAGTCCTGGTCACCACACTTTAGGAAGGATGTGAAGGCCCTTGAGAGGGTGCAGAGGAGATTTACCAGAATGGTTCCGGGGATGGGGGATCTTAGCTACAAGGACAGGTTGGAGAAGCTGGATTTGTTTTCATTAGAGCAAAGGAGGTTGAGGGGTGATTTGATAGAGGTGTACAAGATTATGACGGATTTGGATAGGCTAGACGGGGAAAGGCTGTTCCCACTAGTTGATGGTACAAGGACTAGAGGACACAGATTTAAGGTTTTGGGCAAGAGATACGGGGGGGATGTGAGGGGAAACTTTTTTATGCAGCGAGTGGTGAGGATCTGGAATTCGCTGCCGACAGTAGTGGTGGAAGCGGAGACATACAATTTTTTCAAGGGGAGACTAGATAGGCACTTGAGGGAAATAAACTTGCAGGGCTATGGGATAGAGCGGGGGAATGGGACTGACTGGATTGCTCTACAGAGAGCCGGCACGGACTCGATGGGCTGAATGGCCTCCTTCTGTGCCGTATGACTCTATGAATCTATTACTATTCACCACCCTGTAAAATGCTGAGAAGTTTCTTAGTTCGCAATGAGCGCTTTGGAAGTGTAAGTTGTTTGGGGAAATATTTTTTGCAAAGATTTTCCATTCATGTTTCTTACATATATAGCTTAGTAAAAACATTTCCAGCTATTAAGAGAGATCACCATTTATTCTGATGAAAGGTCATCAACCTGAAGCATTAACTCTGTTTCTCGCTCCACAGTTGCTGCCTGACCTGCTGAGTGTTTCCAGCATTTTTGTTTTTTTATTTCATCATTTAGTTTGTTCTCTGCATCCATTATTTCAGGCTCCTAGGCTTGAGATTCTCTAAGACAGAGGTTCCCAAACTGGGGGTTGCATTGATGTTATCAGGGGGCTGTGAGGTGGACTGTTTGTTTAGTGCAATTTTAGCTCCAAATTTTCGTCATTCGTTTAAGTTTTTTCGCAGCCTGTTCTGTATGTTTTATGGCCACTTTGCCATAAGTGACAGCAGAGTGAATACTGGGGTGGTTGGTGATGTTATGAACGTATTTCTCCCCCCTTCCAACACCCAACACAGCAGCCGGTGAGGGTGCGGGCAGCCAATAGGGAGCGAGTGCGAGCGGGAGGCTTAGATGAGGTGGGCGCACAACAGCTAGAAGCCGGGAAATTTGAAACCATTGATTCAATGGCAAAGTTGGACAAGCAGACTGTCAGCTAACATATTTTGGAAGGGAGACCACCTCCTAGCAAGACAATCAGTGCACTGTCCAGGCTGAAATGTGACAAATGAGCACTTGAGCAAGGTGCAAGGATTGGGGCAGATGAGAGGTCTTAAGCAACATGTTATGTCAGCTAAGAAAATAAAATCCTCTTGTTCTCTGAAAAAAAAAATACAGCTTCTTAGAAAAAAAGAGGGAGAGGACACACCTGGGAAAATGAATCTCCAAAGGGGGGCTCATCAAAAAAACATTTGGGACTTTCTGCTCTCAGCTGGTATCAGCAAGTGCCTATGATAGAACCTTGGTACTATATCATTCCTGAGTGCAATCAAGAACTGTAATTTTTACCCTAACCCATTTCCAGCTGATACAGCTTAAGGAACACTTGGATTTTTAGAATAAATCCAGCAAATGTATCCTATGTAGAAGTGACAATTAGATCTCAGAACATGGTTAAAATTTCAGTTCTTATTATCCAATATACTGGTTTTGGATGTGAGTACAATAAGCTCAAATTACAACAGCACACAACACCCAGCCTCATATTCAGTGAGTCAGAGGTCAAAATCAGCATTTCTTATTTGTATGGGATTGACAGTTAAGCATCTGTAAGCCTTTGATATTTTAATTGGGAACATTAGTGGTATTTGTAAGAACATGCTAATGAATAAAATAAAGTGGAACGGAAATAGTGGAATAAACCTCACTAGTCTTTGAGAGGGACTGGATGAAGTAGTGGGATATAACGCTGGCTTCAGAGAGCTGGTTTCAAATGCACCCTGGGCTAGAAAGTGAAAGTCTTCCATTTGCTTGGTCTTAGAGGTGATATCTACACTGTTGGATTGGACTTTTAGCATTGTGTGTTCCATGTCAAGAACTGGTGTTACACTAGTTTATCTTTGTGCCAGCCACTCTGTAAATTGCAGCTAGCTCAGTAACTGTCTTTTATCTAAATATTGAGGTATAGTAGTAGCAGCCTCCTGTGCTACTTTTCAAGTTTGATTTCATTGACAGATCAGCCGATAGTCAAATTTTTTCAAGCAAAATAAAATTCACTGGCAGGACAAGTTGAGAAGGCTGTTTTAAACGGCATACGGGACCCTCGGCTTTATAAATAGAAGCATAGAGTACAAAATCAAGGAAGTTGTGCTAAACCTTTATAAAACACTGGTTCGGCCCCAACTGGCGTATTGTGTCCAATTCTGGGGGTCACACTTTAGGAAGGATGTCAAGGCCTTGGAGAGGGTGCAGAAGAGACTTACTAGAATGATACCAGGGATGAGGGACTTCAGTTACGTGGAGAAACTGGAGAAGCTGGAGCTGTTCTCCTTAGAGCAGAGAAGGTTAAGAGGACATTTGATAGAGGTGTTCTAAATCATGAAGGGTAATGATAGAGTAAATTAGGAGAAACTGTTTCCAGTGGCAAAAAGGGTTGGTAACTAGAGGACACTGATTTAAGGTAATTGGCAAAAGAATCAGAGGTAACGTGAGGAAAAAAAATATGTAGTGAGTTGTTATGTTCTGGAATGCACCGCCTGAAAGGGTGGTGGAAGCAGATACAGTAGCAACCTTCAAAAGGGAATTTAAATAAATACTTGAAGGGGAAAAATTTGCAGGGCTATGGGGAAAGAGTAGGGGTGTGGGACTAATTAGATAGCTCTTCCAAAGAGCCAGCACAGACACGATGGGCCGAAGGGCCTCCTTCTATGCTGTATCATTCTATGATTCTGTAACTAGTATTGTGCGTGTTTGGAACTTTGTCACCCCACAGAGCAGATGGGCAGAATAACTAGGTGGTCCCTAGTTGTACTCACTTATTCACTACTGCACAAATATGCCAGACTTGTCCCAGCATCACCAATATAATGGGTGTTATTTTGCACATCTTCTTCCCAATTCTTACTAGGTAAGAGTGCAAAAGGCACGCCTAGCCATTGTTTTGGCACTAATTACGGCCAATTTCACTCAGAATGGTCAGAAGGATGGTTGGTATGGGAAATTTAAAAAAAATCATATTGTTTAATTAGGATTAGTCTTGTGAAATTGTAATTAAGATGCTTTGTTGTGGATTGTGTCTAGGGTGCATTACTCTGTCTCTGGACCATACTGTATAAATCTCAGAGTGTTTGATGATGACACTGGGTACAAGACACTGAAAAAGTGTTTAATTCTCTAGGCTGACGTTCTTCACCTTGAGAACCAAACATTTACAAAATAACTTTTAAAGAAAAATATACCACTGCTGGTGTTCTATCATCCCATTAATGGTGACTTCAAATTAATGCAGGTACATTCCAACTGCAGTGCTATGTGCTAGATGTTAATCTTAGGTCACTGTCAGTGTGACTATGTGCCCAACCATTGGAAAAATGGAGAATAAAGATACCTTGGAATGTGTTACAATGTTGTAATATAATAAACTGGTTCTGATGAAAGATTAAACCACAAGGTTGAAGCACGGTGACTTATACAGAACTCCAAGATTGTAATACTGTCCATAACATGCACCCCAATTTCTTTTTGATATATACATACAAGATTTTGCTTTTCTTTGTTGAGAAGATTTTTCTTTTCAAGTTTATTGTTTGAATTATTTTATTCCATTATAATCACAATTTTTTTACATTATGGCACTAAGCTTTGCATTGTGGGTGACATCATGTTCAGGAAGAGGGAAATTGCACTAGAAAATAATATGTATGGTCTCACCATATAACAGGAAGGGACAGTTTTCCCGAAATGCCATACATTGTAGTCTCCCAGAATATTCACTGTCCTGCATATATTACTATGGAATAATTATGGAGGGTTAATTGCAAAGTGCTGGCATTTAAAGAGTCTATTCCCAAAATATTACTCGAATTAAGTCTTGCTTTCAACCGATTGTCAGTGGCTATTAAACTGTATTAAACATGACCAGAATATGGCCCCTGGGATGTAAAATAATTGTCATACTAACGTGTTCCAGATGTATTCTAATGGATAGTGGAATGGTTATCATTTAAGAACTATTATATCATTCCTAACATATTGCTAATTGTTTGTTTTTGGTTGATGTTTTACAGTTTGCATTGATGCTCTAGCAAATTAAATAGTAGATAAAATAGCAGAAAATTCTGGAAATTTGGAATAAGAAATAAAAAAGTGGACATGCACAGCAGTACAGTCAGGACCCAAAAGGAAAGGCTGGCACCGTCACTGATGGGTTTTGATGAACAGTTCGACCTGAAACATGAACTGGACTTTCTCTTCATGAAGCTGATTAGCTTACGGTGTATTTCCCATGTTTTTATTCCACAGTATAAATATTTAGTTGCTACTTGTTGCTGTAAAAAATCTTGTC
This sequence comes from Squalus acanthias, assembly GCA_030390025.1. Taxonomy (NCBI): domain Eukaryota; kingdom Metazoa; phylum Chordata; class Chondrichthyes; order Squaliformes; family Squalidae; genus Squalus; species Squalus acanthias. Next base: position 53,255,533 of record CM059427.1, read on the forward strand.
AAATCTGCATGACTCTAGCAAATGCATATATTCTTTGATGGCAAAGAATTTACCATCAATCTATGGAGCTGCAAATAATAAACTAACAAAATACAATCAAGTATCATCCAACTCTACTGATGTTTTATTTAGTTTCTGTTGAACTGGAGTAAAAATCTGGGGCGTACTTCTATTCAAAAGGTGATTTGGAAAAAAAGGTCACTTTTAAAGAAAGAAAGAACTTGCATTTATAAAATACCTTATCACATCATCAGGATATCCCAAAGCACTTTACAATCAATGAATTACTTTTTTGAAAGAAAGAACCTGAATTTCTATAGCACCTTTCACGACCTCAGGACATCCCAAATTGCTTTACATCCAATGAGGTACCAATTGAAGTGTAGTCACTGTTGTTATGCAGACAAATGCAGTAGCCAATTTGTGCAACACGGTGGCATAGTGGTTAGCACTGGTGCCTCACAGCACCAGGGACCCGCGTTCGAATCTGGCCTCGGGTGACTGTCTGTGTGGAGTTTGCACATTCTCCCCATGTCTGCGTGGGGATGCTCCGGTTTCCTCCCACAGTCCAAAAAAAAATGTGCGGGTTAGGTTGATTTGGCTATGATAAATTGACCCTTAGTGTTAGGGGGGGATTAAATATGTGGGGTGATGGGATATGTTAGGGGGAATTAAATACGTGGGGTTACGGGGATAGGGTGGGATATGTGTCGGTGCAGGCTCGATGGGGATTCTGTGTGAGAAAGCAGGGACAGGGTACTGGATTTGGATGATCAGCCATGATCGTATTGAATGGTGGAGCAGGCTCGACGGGCCGAATGGCCTACTCCTGTTCTATGTTTCTAAACAGTAAATGATCTATTTGTATTTAGTTATGTTACTTCATAGAAGAATGAGTCAATGCCTTCAGGAGAGGGGAGGGAGGGGAAACAAATAAAAATAAACAACCTTTGTTTTTGGGATGCCAGCCAGAAATGGTAGATCACAGTTCACCATTATGATCTTGAAAATGATTGCACACCATGTTGATAACTGCATGCTTTGTATAGCAATGCTGCACTCCTTTAAAGAAACCCAAACCCAAATCATATAAATGGTTAAAAAACAAGTATTTGTGAGGAAATATCAATTGACTAGGTCATTTCATGTTATCACTAGTCTTGTAGTCATCAGCACTGTTTTAAAATTTACAAAATGAAAACATGATAGATAGAGCCAGTGTGTGTGTTTTAAAGAAGTATAGCTGTTGAAATGGTCTGTTAATGTAAATAAGTTTAATTAAAGGCTATAACAAAATCAACATTCCCAGATCTAAAGGGATTACAATATTCATTGAGACTCTCTGTCAGCCGAGATAAAGGCAGGGAAATTGCAAATCCCACTCGTGTATGAGATTTTCTGCTGCCGTTTGTCTCTTCATCTTAAATTGCTGCACTGAAACGACTGAAATGACTGTGCTTCCCTCTGCTGTAGCAAGGATTGACTGGGGAAACTGTGAGTGAAGCACAGAAAGGAAGAGCAAGGCAGAGAAAAGGAGAGAAGTACAGAGGCAGCAAGGAAATCAGAAACAAATAAGAGCCAAGAAAAGCAGTCAGCAATGGCATGAAAGCCAGAAAGAGACAGGAGAAAAAGATACAAAAAAAACCCCGACAAGAAACATACAAAAAAAACATAAAGGAAAACATTAAGCTGAAGCCATTGGGTCTGTATGATAACAAATGTTTGAGTATCATTGCAGCTATAGCAATTTTGGAACTTTACTGAAGGGAGTGCACAGAAGCTGGGCCAGCACACATCAGCCTGATACAGAAGCCCAAATGGTCAATTAAAAGAATTATTTGATTTTCATGTAGTAATTCTTGTAAGTCTTCCAAGAATTCCATAAATGCCTTTTGAATCGTTTGAACTCACTATATTCCTGTATGCTATTAACAATCAAACTGCTTTCATTGTTCTGTGGCATGTTATCAGTCGTATCCAGTTATAATACTTGTTCTATTTCATCCTCAGTTGTTAATTCTCCTAGAATTCCTGTCAGCCTTTTCTCTATTTCTCTCTCTGACTGTGTTGTTTTCCCCTATTTCTGTGTTATTTATGCTTTCTCTTTCAATTTGTCCTCCAGTTTTCTTCCTTTACTATTCCTGAAGGCAATGACCATGCAGACATATTGTTCCATGGATAGGGATAGTGGTGGCGGTGAGGGGGCGGGTGGTGGTGGGGGGCTGTGGGGTGGGAGGAAGTGGGTGGTAACCCTCCAGTACCATACCTAAATGGCTCTCTGAGCCTGGACAGAGAATATTGGTGGGCTATTCGGTCAGGGGACTCAACTTACTTTAATCTGACCCTATCTTCATCTGATGTCCACACACGTGTAATTCCAATAGGTTTTGCTGCATAGTGATTGGACGCATGATAGAAAGATAATTTATCGCTTTCTAACGGGATGTCAAAGGTCAATTGCACACTCCACCAATGCCAAAATTAAAATGGCTAAATATAGATCAGAGATCAAGGCCGGAATCTTCCCGCTGTCATGCGTCTGGGATTGGAGGTGGGTCGGCAGTAAAGGTCGGAAGAAAAGGGAGCGAGACGGGAACCCACTATCATCCGTTTAACTCGGGCGCGTTTGCCAGTGTGGCACGGTCCCGAATGGCAGAGGCGGGTGACTTAATTTAGCTCATTAAAACAGGTTGTCAGACCATTAACAGTGTTTTTAACCAGACCTTTTCAATTTCACTGCATGACCACGGGAATCATGCAGCTTGGGAACCATGTCTGTCAACTTGAGGCAGAAGCTCAGTGGCCATTGTGCGAGGTCATTAATGCAGAGCATGGAAATGCAAATAAATACTCCCACATGACACCTGCTTACTTGCCTAAGGGAAAGGTGCTTGCTGAGTGCATTGTGAGCACAGATTTTGGTGTCTAGAGTTTGCAAGTCTTTTCTGCAACTTCAGAAGCCACTCTCACCTCATTGCTACTATCACACCATTGACAGATTGCTTCTCTGATCTTTACTTGACCTGCCATTTAGCAGATTACCCATCTTTCAGGAGAACAGCAACCAAGACACCACACAACCCTGCCACGGCAACCTCTGCAAGACATGCCAAATCATGGACACAGATACCATCATCACACGTGAGGACACTACCCACCAGGTACACGGTACATACTCATGTGACTCGGCCAATGTTGTCTACCTGATACGTTGCAGTAAAGGATGCTCCAGAGCATGGTACATCGGCGAGACCATGCAGACACTGAGACAACGTATGAACGGACACCGCGCAACAATCGCCAGGCAGGAGGGTTGCCTCCCAGTCGGGGAACACTTCAGCAGCCAGGGGCATTCAGCCTCGGATATGCGGGTAAGCGTTCTCCAAGGCGGCCTTCGAGATACATGACAGCGCAAAATCATAGAGCAGAAACTGATAGCCAAGTTCCGCACTCATGAGGATGGCCTCAATCGCGATATCGGGTTCATGTCACGATACAGAACGTGACTTGACATCATGGCCGGTCTTCCCAGGTGTTTTTTTTTAAAAAGACTAACACAAGAACCTACACAGATTGACAGGATATGCAGCCAGCAGGTGGTTTGACACGTTGGACCCCCTGGGACACATCTCATTGTCTTGGCTGTGCTCTTTGATGTAGGAAAGATTTGAATATATTTTGTCTGTGTTTAAATTGTGAATTCTGGGAGAATCTCTCACTGCTAACTTACCTGACGAAGGAGCGAACTGTTCCGAAAGCTTGTAAAATTAAATAATCTGTTGGACTATAACCTGGTGTTGTGCGACTTCTCATTTTTGTCCACCCCAGTCCAACGCCGGCATCTCCACATCATTTATTACATGAGCATGGGTGCCATTTATACTGTCTCACCTTGGTCCTCAGAATCGGACCGAGATGAGTCCTAACACCAGCAGCAGCAGCAGCATCAGCAGCAGCAGCAGCAGCAACACCAACAACCTTCTCAATGACCTGATGCTCCACAGGATAGAGGGCATCAGCGCAGGGCTGCACCCCACTGGAGGCGATACCCCCAACACAGGGTATACAGGCAAAGGATGAGCTTCCTCAACATGACTGAGCAGCAGTGCCAAAGGGGGCTCCGGCTATCACGCCAGGTTGTTGCAGACATTTGTAGCAAGACCTGCAGCCCAGAGGACCTGGTAAACACTCCTTACCAGTTGCTGTCAAACTCAGGTTCCTTCCAGGGATCTGCAGCAGACATTTGCAGCATCTCACAGTCGGCTGCCCACAGATGCATCACACAGGCCACTGATGCCATGTTTGACAAGTCAGCCAATTATATCAACTTTTCCACTGATGACGCCAGTGCTACTGAGCAGACGCTTGGCTTTGCCACTCTGGCTGGCTTCCCACGGGTATCATCAACTGCACACATGTGGCCATCAGGGCACCCCATCATCACCCAAGAGTGTTTGTCAACCGCAAGGGCTTCCACTCCCTCAATGTGCAGCTCGTCTGCAACCATAAAAAGATCATCATATACATGTGTGTGCCAAATTCCCTGGCAGCTGTCATCACTCTTTTGTCCTGCGTCAGTTCACACTCCATCAGCTCTTCGCACTGCCAAACAGACTTACTGGCTGGCTGCTTGGAGACAAGGGCTATCCACTGAAGACATGGCTCATGACACCCTTGAGATGGCCAAGTAGTGAGGCCCAGGAGCGATATAATGAAAGCCACATTTCCACCAGATGTGTCATAGAGCAAACAATAGGCATGCTGAAGACGTGCTTCAGATGCCTTGACAGATCTGGAGGAGCCCTTCAGTATGCACCAGCCAGGGTATCCAAAATTGTCGTTGTCTGCTGCGTGCTGCACAACATAGTACAGCAACGAGGATTAGTGCTGCATGAGGAGCAAGGCGCAGAGTGCACAGCCTCTTCAAAGAAGGAGGTGGAGGAGGAGCAGGAGCAGGAGAAACCTGAGGTCCAGATGCTATCAGCACCGTAGCACATTGCTGTTCCTGAGGCCAGGGATGGCCTCATTGTGGCCAGATTTACTTAACTTCCTGTATTACAACCATATGGCTGCTGCCACATGCTGTGCCAGGTCCCCCACCCCTCCCCGCAAGTACACCATAAAGCATCCCAACAATGACCAAGCTATTCCTTTCACACTGACCCCCATTGCTGGAGGTAACGTTATGTCTCCCCATTCACTCCAACAAACTAAGCCACTTCCAAAGTACCATACAAAAATGGGCATGACCAGAAAGTGGTGAAAATAAATCGTTTTAGATGTGTCATAACATTAACAGAACATTAATAATAACACTTCTTTAAACACCCATGTGCTTATCCTTGTGCATCTACTTCTGTGTCATTTTCCATTTACGTGTGCTTCTACGAGGTTCAACCCCTGTGGCTTCAGCTGAGTTGGAGGCAGCCTGCTCACTTCCCTGCTGCGACTGCGTAGACACTTTTGGCAGATGTTCTCTGGATTTTGGAGCCTGTGATGGCCCCGCCAAAGTCTGCTGCTCCTGCGACTGTGCAGGGGCAGACTCGGCCATCGTCCCACTGGCAGGACAGACCCACCAGGGGCGGTGGCACAGTGGTATACAGTCGAGAAGGAGTGGCCCTGGGAGTTCTCAACATTGACTCCGGACCCCATGAAGTCTCATGGCTTCAGGTCAAGCATGGGCAAGGAAACCTCCTACTGATTACCACCTACCGCCCTCCCTCAGCTGATGAATCAGTACTCCTCCATATTGAACACCACTTGGAAGAAGCACTGAGAGTAGCAAGGGTACAGAATGTACTCTGGGTGGGGGACTTCAATGTCCATCACCAAGAGTGGCTCGGTAGCACAACTACTGACCGAGCTGGCTGAGTCTTGAAGGACACAACTGCCAGTCTGGGCCTGCGACAGGTGCTGAGAGAACCAATATGAGGGAAAAACCTACTTAATCTCGTCCTCACCAATCTATCTGTTGCAGATGCATCTGTACATGACAGCATTGGTAGCAGTGACCACCGCACAATCATTGTGGAGACGAAGTCCCATCTTCACACTGAGGACACCCTCCATCGCGTTGTGTGGCACTACCACCGTGCTAAATGGGACAGATTCAGAACAGATCAAGCAGCTCAAACTGGGCATCCATGAGGTGCTGTGGGCCATCAGCAGTAGAATTGCATTCCACCACAGTCTGTAACCTCATGGCCCATGAATATCCCCATCCTCAATGATGGTGGAGCCCAGCAGGTGAGTGCAAAAGACAAGGCTGAGCATTTGCAACCATCTTCAGCCAGAAGTGCCGAGTGGATGATCCATATCGGGCTACTCCTGAGGTCCCAACCATTTCAAAAGCCAGTCTTCAGCCAATTCGATTCACTCCACGTGATATCAAGAAATGGCTGAGCGCACTGGATACAGCAAAGGCTATGGGCCCCAACAACATCCCGGCTATCGTGCTGAAGACTTGTGCTCCAGAACTAGCTGCGCCTCTAGCCAAGCTGTTCCAGTACAGCTACAACACTGGCATTTATCCGACAATGTGGAAAACTGCCCAGGTATGTCCTGTCCACAAAAAGCAGGACAAATCCAATCTGGCCAATTACCGCCCCATCAGTCTACTCTCAATCATCATCAAAGTGATGGACGGTGTCATCGACAGTGCTATCAAGCGGCACTTACTCACCAATAACCTGCTCACTGATGCTCAGTTTGGGTTCCGCCGAGACCACTTGGCTCCCGACCTCATTACAGCCTTGGTCCAAACATGGACAAAGGAGCTGAATTCCAGAGGTGAGGTGAGAGTGACTGCCCTTGACATCAATGCAGCATTTGACCGAGTGTGGCATCAAGGAGCCCTAGTAAAACTGAAGTCAATGCGAATCGGGGGGGAAAACTCCCCACTGGCTGGAGTCATACCTAGCACAAAGGAAGATGGTTGTGGTGGTTGAAGGTCAATCATCACAGCCCCAGGACATCGCTGCAGGAGTTCCTCAGGGCAGTGTCCTAGGCCCTATCATCTGCAGCTGCTTCATCAATAACCTTCCCTCCAACATAAGGTTAGAAATGGGGATGTTCGCTGATGACTGCACAGTGTTCAGCGCCATTCACAACTCCTCAGATAATGTAGCTGCCCATGCCCACATGCAACAAGACCTGGACGACATTCATGCTTGGGCTGATAATTGGCAGGTAACATTCACGTCATAGAAGTGCCAGGCAATGACCATCTCCAACAAGCAAGAGTCCAACCACCTCCCCTTGACATTCAACAGCATTACCATTGCCAAATCCCCCACCATCAACATCCTGGGGGTCACCATTGACCAGAAACTTAACTGGACCAGCCACATAAATACTGTGGCAACAAGAGCAGGTCAGAGGCTAGGTATTCTGCGGCGAGTGTCTCACCTCCTGACTCCCCAAAGCCTTTCCACCATCTACAAGGCGCAAGTAAGGAGTGTGATGGAATACTCTCCACTTGCCTGGATGAATGCAGTTCCAACAACACTCAAGAAGCTCGACACCATCCAGGACAAAGCAGCCCGCTTGATTGGCACCCCATTCACCACCTTAAACATTCACTCCCTCCACCATCGGCATACTGTGGCTGCAGTGTGTACCATCTACAAGATGCCCTGCAGCAACTCGCCAAGGCTTCTTCGGTAGCACCTCCCAAACCCGCGACCTCTTCCACCTAGAAGGACAAGGGCAGCAGGCGCATAGGAACACCACCACCTCCAAGTTCCCCTCCAAGTCACACATCATCCTGACTTAGAAGTATATCGCCGATCCTTCATCGTTGCTGGGTCAAAATCCTGGAAGTTCCTACCTGTGGGAGTACCTTCACCACACGGACTGCAGCGTTTCAAGAAGGTGGCTCACCACCACCTTCTCAAGAGCAATTAGGGATGGGCAATAAATGCTGGCCTTGCCAGCGATGCCCACATCCCATAAACGAATAAAAAAAGGATGCAGAGATGGAGCGAGGGGTCAGTCCGGGGGAGGGATCGCGGCGGGTGGGTCGGGGTTCGGCTGGCTCGGTCGGGGTTTCGAGGGGGGGGTGGGGGCAGTGTCAGGGATCGTTTGGCTCGGTCGGTGATCGCGGGGAGGGGTACGGGAATCGGCAGGAGAGGATCGGGGATCGTGGGGGTTGTCGGGGATCAGCAGGGGAGGATCGGGGATCGGGATGTGAGGATCGGGGATGGGGGAGTCGGTGATCGGCGGGGGTTGGGGGGGCGTTGGGTCAGCCAGGGATTGGGGATCAGGGCTCGGCAGGGGGTTTGGTCGAAGAATCGGTGAGGGGGAGAGAGGATCGGTGCCGGTCAGCGGAGGTTTGTGGTTGGCCTCAGCATCATCGGTGGGGTTGGGGGAGGCCTCCTCATGGGGATCGGAGACATGGGGAGGCGATCAGAGGACTCGTGAGGGGGTCTTCGATCGCAGGGAGTGGGTTAGGTAGGGACGCTGGCTCCAGGAGGTAGGTATAAAGCCACTTACGTCCTGGCTCCAGCAGTCCTTGACTCGGTTTAACTGCCACGTTTCACGAATTGTGTGAAACTAGTCCACATGCAGTTAAAAACAAAATGGAGGTTAAAAAAGAGGCTACCAGCCTCATTATAATATTTAAATTGACGTTCCGCCCCCTGGGATCAGGTTGGTCGCCCGCCCTCGTCCCGCCTTTATTAAAACCGGAAGTGGGCGGGCTGGAAGCGGGATCAGGTCCGGAATCCCATTTTTAACAATTGAACTGCCCCCACGCTCCAAACCCACCCGTTTTTTTTTAGGGGAAAATTCCGGCCTTTGAATGCTCTTTGACATATAATACACAGCTGAATTAAAAGAGGTTAGCAAATGAAAAACCATAAAAAGTTTGCAATTTTTAAATTCACAGGTTCTGGCTGCCATTTTGACATCACACTGAAAGCCTGTAAAATTGAAAAAAAAATTAAAAGATTGGAAAACCTCACTCAATACCTGTATCTGTCGGTGTGTCAAAAATTCCATTAAAATTGGAAATCTCTGTGTATCTGGGAGCACTGTAAAGATAAACGTTTGAAAGTACAACATTTATATATGTGTACTGCACTTTAAAATGAGATCTTGTCTGATTTGTTTGGCAAAAATGAACCCTTTCCAATCCGAACAAGCCAAAACTATTATTCAAACTAAATGCTTTAAGAGCTTCAAAACAAAAATGACCCTTTTCTGATGAAAGCAACTGAGAATTTCAGCACCAGCTGCCAATATCCAGACTATTAGATAGTGTCCGAACATTATGTTGCTGAGGTTTACAGGAACCTCTGCAAACAGTGAACTGATAAGTGTAAAGGAATGGCAGTATAGTCTGCTAGTTTTATTCTGGGAAAGGCACTGGACTGGAAATGGTTGAAGTCATTCAGTGAATGCAGCAAGTGTGGTATAGGAACATAGGAAAAAAAGGAGGCCATCCACCCCCTGGAGCCGTTCCGCCATTTAATTGGATCATGGCTGATCTGTACCCCAACTCCATTTATCCACCTTTGTTCCCTATCCCTTGACACCCTTACCTAACAAAAGCCGCCGTTTTGCTGACAGAAAAGGTCAATGCTAATAAGTTGCACCACAAGGCAGAGATTCTAATTTCTAACACCTATGCAACAGAGGGAGAGACAGAGAGAAAGACACAAGTAGAGAGAAAATAGACAGGCAGTTTCTTTCCTCATTTAATTTGATTTCTTTTATTAAAAAGGTGAAGCTTGAAAGAAAGCAAAACCTATTTGAGGGAAATAGGAATGGAGTATAGAGGAGGGAGAACATAAGAACATAAGAAATAGGAGCAGAAGTAGGCCATTTGGCCGCTCGAGCCTGCTCCACAGAAGTAATGTGCCAGCAAATGAAAAAATATAGAAATCTAATGAGAGATGGACAAAATCTGATGAACTTGCAGGCCTCTGGGACCCTCAGTGTTTGGGGCCCTGAGTTTGAAAACCCAAAGGCTAGGAAATTAATCTTTACTCCTGGTCGCACTCATGAGGGCAGTCGTATTTGAGTGGAGGTGATCATTTACTTGTTGCTGCCATCCAATGTGGAGGAACCAAGCTAACATGATTGATAGCAATTGTGAAAAGTAACAATTTGAAAATTGCAGGTCATTTGAAGAAGGCCAATTAACCAGCTTCGCCTTAATTTTCCCAAACGGTAGCGATGCCCATCTATGAATTCAATCAGAAAAGCTATATTCTAATTCAGAATCCATTGAAGGTAAACTCATAGAATGGTTGGGAGTGCTTTTTCCGGGCTGGGATCAGGAGATGTTGTGGGAACCGTGTAGAGGGAGCTTTACTCTTCATCCATATGCCATATTTGAGCTGGCTGTCTGTGTGGAGTTTGCACATTCTCCCCGTGTCTGCGTGGGTTTCCTCCGGGTGCTCCGGTTTCCTCCCACAGTCCAAAAATGTGCGGGTTAGGTTGATTTGGCTATGATAAATTGACCCTTAGTGTTAGGGGGGGATTAAATATGTGGGGTTATGGGGATAGGATGGGATATGTTAGGGGGAATGGGTTACGGGGGTAGGGTGGGATATGTGTACTGTGGGGATTAAAGCAGGGACAGGGTACTGGATTTGGATGATCAGCCATGATCATATTGAATGGTGGAGCAGGCTCGATGGGCCGAATGGCCTACTCCTGCTCCTAGATTCTATGTTTCTATGTTTCTATGTTTAATACAATGGCTAAATTAAGAAAATGTTCCATCATCCAACATTGATGTGACTGACGAAGGGTCCTCGACCCGAAACGTTGACTCTGTTTCTCTCTCCTCGATGCTGCCTGACCTGCTGAGTGTTTCCAGCATGCTCTGTTGTTATTTCCGATTTCCAGCATCCACTGTGTTTTGCTACTGTATTGATGTGTCTCATTTTGACATGCAAAACAATTGACCAAAAATGTTAAAAAGAGTAGATAATCTTCGAAGAAAGTTTAGAGGTGTGACTATCAGAATGTTTGTCGCCTTGTACCACATACTGAGAAGAGGCAAATCAATTGAATCATTTAACCTGGCTTAGTTGAAATTAGACCCCAGGAGAACATAGCCTGTAAGTTTATGAATGAATGATCAACTTATTACTGTGCTCGTTATAACTGCAAGCTGACACAAAATGATGCTCTAGCTTCCAATCACCTTATGATATTGCTACTTAAAGAAGAAAAAAATACATAAACCTGATGTGATAGCTTTCTATTAATTGCTTATAAACAAATGAGGCCGGCAGACCAATTTCCTGTGGTCCTGCCTCTTTAGGAATGTGTAGCGTGCGCTGTACCCAGATTGAGCCCCCATTCGGGCACGATCCGATTTTAGCCATTGACCATGGTTTACAACACATGCCACAGCATGCAAGAAGGCAGAACATCCCATCTTGCCTCAGAGAGTATCAGTTTCAAATGTGCAGTTTAATTCTTACTGGTATCCTGGAGGAAGAGCAAATCCCTATAAGGCTCCTCCAAGATCTAATCACCACAGCACCCAATAAAAAAAACAATTAAAAAAAATTCACAAGGGTACACAGTACCTTGGACAACTAATGTGCTATGTGGTCCAGAATTTTGACCATAATGCTGAGTCACCAATTTTAAACATACCTCGGTGAGAAGTTGGTCAACACAGGCCAGGCATAATTGGAACAAAAGCCACTATTGGCATTTTTCACGCACAGCTTTGTAACCAGTTTTATCATGATATCTCAGTGAAGCTTCATGCCCAGTTCTGGCCAATATTTATCCTTCAATCAACATCACTAAAACAGATTATCTGGTCATCATCATATTGCTGTTTCTGGGAGCTTGCTGTGTTTACTACAATTATAACAGTAACTACACTTCAATAAAAAGTACTTTATTGGCTGTAAAGCGCTTTGGGACATCTGGTGGTTGTGAAAGGCGCTATATAAATGCAAGTCTTTCTTTCTTTTCTTTCCAGTCTCCTAAGCTATAGTGAATGGATTTCCTATGGACACTGAGAGGGAATTGGGAACAAAAATTGAGGTAATTCATACAGTTTGAGAAGGGAAGGGCAGTTATGGCTGAGCTACACTTTCAGGTTAAATATTTTGAACTGCCTTTAATGTTAGTGTCTTTATTCTATGGCATGATCGCTATTTGAATCAGAATGAGCAGGTGAAAGACCAAGACCAGACAGAACTTGACTTTCTTTTTAAATGAAAACTTCATGCAATGCAGTTCTTCTGCTTTGACATTTTGTTCTCTTTGTGATGTCACAGTCAGTTTGTAAGGGAGAACTATTAATTTGGATTTCAGATTCCATATCTGTATTGGCCTTTACAGTTTAGAATCAACTAACTAGTGCCCTCAAGTGGCTGAAAAATGCTGAAGAAAATGGATAAATTGTTTTTGTAGTTTGCAATCACTTATGAATATATTTGAGCTTCTTGGCACATTTCATCACAGTGCAGTTTTCAACATATGATTTTATATTACTTTTGGATGAGACATTAAAGCAAGGTCTTGTCTGCCTTTTAAAGTGAATGTAAAAGATCCCATGGCACTGTTCAAAGGTCAGGGCGGTCTCCTGGTGTCCTGGCCAATATTTCTCCTTCAACCACTACCACCAGAAAAATAAAATCCCATTGTTCAGTGACATCGATGTAGAAACATTGAAAAATAGGAGCAGGAGTAGGCCATTCAGCCCTTCAAGCCGAATGTCTGCTCCACTTGAAAATAGACCAAACACTTTCTCTCAATTAATACTTTTTACATGAGAAAACATAATTGAATTAAAGCAATATAGAACTGAACATTATTCCTTGAATACAAAAGCAAAATACTGCGGATGCTGGAAATCTGAAATAAAAACAGAAAGTGCTGGAAATACTCAGAAGGTCAGGCAGCATCAGTGGAGAGAGAAACAGAGTTAACGTTTCAGGTCGATGGCCCTTCATCAGAATTGGAATTCCCTGAATGCAGCTATCATTTTATATAATCAGAATATTTTTGTAATCAGGCATAATTTATTATTTTTAATTTTGTTTGACTATATTATTTGTTGACGATCTCTTTCTAATATTTAATTAATGTTTCTCATTTGAGAATAAAAAGCAAAATCAATCCCAATTCTTCCAAAACTGTTTTAATCCTAGAGCACTTTGAAATTGCACTGTGTGTTGGTTCCAGTTACAACAATACTGAAAAAGATTTGCATTCTAAAAGTGTGAAGTACCATACAACTTTCAAAAACCCGCCACAATCTACGCTTACTCAATAGTTCATGGATGAATGCATTGCTTGGAATGACTCAGGTCTGATTCTCGTTTATGGTGTATTAACTGTTCTCAGTCATGCCTAAGTATGTCCATATGCTACAGAGAGGAAAACACAGCCAGGAATCATGTGCTGATAGCTCTCCAGTGACCCTGCTGGAAGAGAGCACGTATGGTTATCAAACAGGTTTGGGTTCGACTGTGACACCTCTATGGTCAGCCTAGCAAGGTATCAGAGGGTTGTCAAACTCTACGCTCACATATGTTACGGCATAAGGGCAGAAAATCTGAAAGAAATTTGAAAAAGAAAAAAAGTAGTAAATGCTTCAATTGTTGGGCAGTGGAAAAAAAATCTCCCCTCCCCAACGGCAGCTCCTCCAGAAACAATAGTTTTAGATGTAAACACATTTAAGTATTCAATGGTCAGTTGAGACTCCAATTAGATATCATCATACGGATAAAAAGTGTCCAAATTGGGCAGGCTGTCAAAAATGGATGTTCTGCTGCAAGATGCTGCCAATGCATTTAGTAAATATCATGTCCTATTATGTTTTTAAAGCATACTGAAACACCAAGGGATTACATGTCATTTTTACATCAATGTTTTCTCCGCTGTGAATCTAAGATTGGATAGGGAAGCTTAAATGAAATCCTGTTTCAGAATGCTGGATCTAACAGTAATTTGTACTGTCATCCACAGTCAAGAGCATTAAAGACTGCAGCCTGTAGATATCTCCCTAGATACCAACAGCCCAGAGACAGCTTGAATGGGAAGCATTTCTTACCTGACGTAGTTTTCACTCAGCTTCTATTGATTCAGCCAAAACTAACACAACTGCCCTTTTTGGAGATGTTTATGCTTGAATGTCAATCGAGAATGGGACTGAATCTCTGGTCTCCGATTCGAGAGGCAATCTCTTCACAATTGACAAACATTTTCAAGCAACATCGAATGCATCTTTGCCTTTATATTAAAATGATCAGTGCATATGTATCCAGCTAGCCAAAGGAAATCAAAGAAAGATCAGCCCTTAGGTCAATATGACATCCAATGTACTGTGTGGGAAAACATTCCTTGTGTGAAAATTGGACTTTACAGTCATATGAGAACCCATAACCTGCATTAATTGGAGATGAATCATAGGTGGTCATCACTGACAATGATGGACAAACTATTATCATCATCACCAACAATAAACACCAACTCCTCACTTGTCCATGATTGAATAAATCTAATTTATAGAAAGCCATATATTTTGCTAATTTTGTGCAGCTTAGCTCATATAGTTTCAAAGTATTTAAAGCTGCATTTCATTAAATCATAATATGAGTGTATGTTATAGAAAACAATACATAGCAATTAAGTACAGTGCATGTAATATCAAACTGTGGAGACTGCTTAATGAGGCACCTGTTTAAAATGCATTAGAAAATGTGGACAATTTTTGAGGGCACCCAGTGCTCTCGAGTAATACTGCACATTTTTCTGTTTTTTTTGTCAATGTTCCTGTATACACATAATGAGTGACTAAGATTAACAGAACAATGCAATATTAACATATTTTGACCCAAGGTTATGTAATTGAGTAAGTTGCTAGTTAATTCATCCTGTGACATTAATTTAATGAAACCATGTGGCAATGAATGATTTTGAAAACAAAACTGCCCAAGTCCTATTTCAAAGTACAGCATGTTATATATCATATTATGCACATCAATCTTGTCTAGAATTGTACATGTACAATATCAACATCATTTAGTGCTTTGAATTAATTAGTCTTGCATGAATAAAATCGCATTTTTCGTATTTTAATTATTGATCAAACTGTTGCGCAGCTCGTATGTACAACTTTAGAAGAAATCAAGCCAGAATGAATTAGATATGAAGTTAGGCTTGGGCAGTTAAGTTCAATTGGCGGAAAAAAGATGTTACCCCCCACTCCTGTGGGATTCACGCCTGTAAGTTAGATTAAAATTACCCCCTTCATGTCTAAGACCCTTCATTGTATAATTGATGGACACTAACAGTAAATCATCTTAACCCAATCTTGCTTAAAATATTTTTATTATAGAACGTTTTAAAAGGATTTTTATGCATGTTTACTTATCCATCTTAGAGAGTCTATTTAATTAGCTTTTATGTCGCGTGCACCTGTTAATATGTTGTGTTGCTATTGAGCAAAAATGTGAATTTGTGAATGAACTTGGCACCTTAGTCAGGTGACAAATCACAATGGCCCGTAATTTCTGATAGGAGGCTTCCTGCGTGCGGATGCCTCCTATCGGGAAAAAATATCTACGCCCTTACCTGAGGGCTCCCGAGGTCCGGACACTTCTGCTCCTGGGCCTCTCCCTGACAAAATGCGCAGGGCCCACGTATTCCAGGGGCGCATGCGGTTCGCAAGCGTCCCTGGGATCACGTGGGTCAGGCGAGCCAATGGGAGAAGGGAATCCCCCTTCATACTTTTGACAGATAGACCTGTCAAAAGTATGAATGGAGATCACCCCAAAAACACATCTAAACATTAAATATTTTTTTTTTAAATCACGTTTTTAAAATGAGTTAAAATTACATTAAATTAAATATTTTAAACAAAAATAAACTTACCTTTTTTAAGAGTATTTTTAAATTATAAATGAGTGAAATATTTTTTTAAACTTTTTTAAACTCTTATGCTGGTAAAAGCAGGCCTTACGCCAGGCGTAAGACTTTTAAGGGATTTCAACGGGCGGAGGTTCTGCAGAAAGCGGAACACTCCACCCGCAGATGTCCTTCTCTAGGGCAGGCGTGCGATCTGTCAAGAGGATTCTTGACAGATTGGAAATGCCGGTTTTCAGCGCATGTGCTTCGCATGCCTGAAACCGGCATTTGCGATGTCCCTACGGGTGTGTACACAGCGCTTACACACCCGTAGGGATTGGAAAATATGGGCCAATGTGTATGCTATAATAGTTACGCCTAACAATGTAATTTGATACAGGCTTTTAGGGCAACTAGGCAGCATGCATCTCTAAAGAGAGTTGAAGAAGTGATTTATTCATTCTGACGCTCCTTCACTTTGGAATGCAGACCTGCTAGATATGGTGAATTCCCCAGTAACACTGCAATAATGTGCAATTCTACCCCATGTACCTTTTTCTTAGCATTAACAGCAGAAGCTTTCAATACTGCTTGACACATTTGAGTGAGCAAAACCATTGGCTTTGGGCTAAGACATCTGAGTCTAACAGCACTTCCGTCCCTTCCCTCTAACCAAATAGTTGAAAACTGCCAAATCAGGAGATGCATGTAGAGTGGGTGTGGCCCTCCCAGAAATGTTATTTAAGTTACTACACAATTGTGGAAAGTGTTTATCACTGTATGATTGATGTATACTAACAGCAACTCATCTTAATGCATTCTTCCTTTAAATATTTTTATTGTCAAACATTTTAAAAGGATTTTTATCCTTGTTTACTTATCAATCTCAGAAAGTCTATTTAGTTAACTTTTATGTAAGGTATACCTATTCACATGATGTGTAGGCGCTAAACAAGAATCTGAAATTAGCCAGTATTCATTCCTTAACAAGAAGGCACTGGTGGTGACTTATGAAATTCTATGTAATATGTGTGGTGTGCAGATTATGAAGTGCATTGAGAACATTTTAATCTATTGATGGTAGGAAGATGGCAGAACTGTTGTCACTGTCAATCAACAGCTTTAAAATACACTCAATCATGCCTTTCCCTGTCATGAAGAGGCATTAAATAATCAAGCACATTTGTGATCCAATGTTACAAGTAAAGCAATAATTAAAACTGTTTAATACTGTAGAATGCATCTGCACACAAACATCCTGTCATTCCACTAAATGGACCCTAAATTAGATCTTGGCTAATTTCAAGTAGGTAATATCCACTTGCATGAATACTAAAAGAGTTTTTGTTTAAGGTATGCACTCCGGGGTGCTGTGCAGAAAGACCAAGATTAAAATGCTCAGTAAAAATGTAATAATTAGAATAACTATTGCATTTAAGTAATCTTGTTAGCCACATGTTAATAATTATTACTTCATTGACATATTAAAAACTAGAACAGATGAAGATAATAAAAGCGTAAGTCAGTCTGAATAAAAGTATTTTATTTGCATAATCATTAAATAAGTAAAAATTAAGAAAATAACCTTATCTTTAGAGGAAGACTGCATGCTAAATACGTTTTTCATACAAATTCACGTATAAATTTAACCAGACTGTTTAAAACACATTTACCTGAGAAATCTAAAATTCTCAATATAAAACCATGTGAAAAATAAACCTTGGTGTCTTGTGCATTAAAATTAAAACTTGCTCCATCTGTACATAATAAATGTAGAACTTGTTTTAATCTGTACATATAATATGGGCTAATTTTATCCAGACCATGATACTGGACCAAATCACAATGGGGCCAATTCCGTTCCATCTAAACAAGGCTGTTTTTGTCCATTGCAGACAGGTATACATCAATTTTTCTTTTATTATTTGTGCAATGGTACCAGCAACTAACAGCGCAACATGGAGGAGAAGGTGAGCTGGTGCTCTTTGCACTTCCCATCAACCCACTTTAGCGTTGAAGAACGTTTCGATAAATTGGTTGATTCCAAAATGCACATTAAACCAAGTTGCCAATAGTATAGCTGGAATACTGTGCCACAAAACATTAATTTGAAAAATGATTCCTACCTTCAAGTGAGAGAGCCTGACTGCAAAGCTGCAGATCATGTTTCTTTGAAGAAGCACAATACAAAATTAGTTAAAATTCAGGAGGAATGGCGGCTGCACACAGCTGCTGTATACAGTCCCCGTTCTTCCATCATTCCCACCAACATGGTGGATAAGGCAGTCAGCTGTTACAAGCAGCTGTTTGTTTTGCACCGCTCTGCACTGCTGTCAAAGTGAGCAATTGAACACTTTGGGTGCAGCACATAAAGTGGGCATAAATCTACCTGACTTTGCCCCCAATTTAATAATAGCATTTAATCAAAACAAAATCATCAAGTAGTTATACTGCAGTGAAATGAAACACATAGTTGGAAGGAAACTATTATTGCATCATTAATTTCCTGAAGCACCTCAAACTAGTGTCATCAAGCATAGTGCACAGTATTTCAAGTATCATTTTATAATGGAAATGAAACTGTAGATAGTAAAAGAAAGTAGTAAATTGTAGTAACACTGTTACAATTTAGGGGTTTGTAGCAAACAATCTTCCTTTAAAATACATTCAGATATATTTTCATAATCTATGGAGGTAAGCAACATGTTCGTCGTAGACAGATATTTCCCCTGTTATATTAGCACTGAGGGACATGGTCTGGCATTGGCTCCTGGAAACTGGTGGTGACGTGTTGTGAAGACCACACTGACAGGAGACACTGTGTGTCTGCTCAAATTACATCATGTGTCACTGGTCTGAGAGCCACAACTTTCCTTTCGGTTGAAGATGCTGAGGTTTAACATTTCTGTCCCTAAAAATAACTGCAATGCCAGGTGCAGCTTTGCCCACAGTGTTAGGTTTCATTGATAGAACATCCTGATTTGAAAACTCACATTGTAAACAGAAAGTGCAAATAGACATCCTCTTATGGACAAATCAGAACATTAAAGTTCTCTTTTACAATAAATAATATATTATGTAAACATATCAGTGCAGTAAATTGTCTTTGTAATTATTCACAGTCAGTGCAGTAGGAGTTGTGCATCTCATCCAGTGGGATGTCCTCATAAACGTCAAACAGTAAGGTGCTTTTCCCCTTCTCTAAGCTGAAAATATATATGTATGGAACAATTATGCAAAGTAAGTTCCACCAAATAACACATTTTTAAAATTCATTTCTTTAAGAAATTTGCAACTCTCATTTCTTTTAGTAGAAATGTTGTCAATTCTTCAACTTAGGTGAAAACTTCTATTTGCTTTAAAGATTGCAACTATCAACCAAGTGCGCTGTCACCTTCAATTTTCTAATTATTTTCAATATTAATATTACTTGAAAGTGATTCCAAAGACATAGTTCACAGACTTGTTTAAAAGTTGTAAAATATATTAATAACATGTTCAGAAATCTCACCATTTTCCTTTGATTACTAAGGCAGAAGGTGCATATAGATCTGGGAGCTGCAGTATTTACATCGCTATTGCTGCCCTGCATGACAGCTCGATATTTTAAGCAGGGCTGCCCGTCCAGACAGTCCTCTCCCAGGAGAAGGACATTCGCCAGATGGGAAATATAACTGGAGGCCAAGCGCAGCGTCTCTATCTTGGATAGTTTGCGGTCTGCTGGCTCGGTGGGAATGAGTGTCCTGAGGGCTGTGAACGCTGTGTTCACACTGTGGGTTCTGTCCCGCTCTCTCGCATTTGCTGCTTGTCGTTGTTTGCTGATACCAGGTGAATACATCTTCCTCTTCCTTTTCCCATTGCCGTCATTCTGACTGCTCTCACTCCCACTCTCAAGTTCCTCGATATCAGAAGCAATGGTTTCTGTCTGACAGGATTGGATATTCCCTGTAGACTTCATTGTGCACCTACGATTGGGAAGAAGCTGGAAATTGTGCACCATAGGTCAGAAAGCCCTACCATTTCCTATGATAGAAGTACCCAGTATTTCAAAAAGAAAAGCTGATTGGATCCATGTCCACTTTATCCCCTGGCAGTTCAGCTGGCCATTTTCTGAATGATTACTACAAATAGGCAAAACCATGTGGCTTCTGTATAAGGTAAGAAGGGTGGAGCTGTTAATCTTTGGAACATTACTTACCTTTAAATTAAAGCTGTAGCAATGCTTTAACTTCATTTCAAAACTACAAAAATATTTATTTCAAAAATGGGATTATTTTGATAAACCATAATGTACAGATATTTAAGCTGTGAAGATAACATTGTTTTGAAATACTGAGATTTTTGTTTACTTCCTGTTATTATCATCTTTTCACTGCCATTAACCTGTATCATGTGTAGCGCAGTGTTGCTATGGGGGAGCATTTCCTCTGTGTGCTGGGTGTGGAAAAATCCTAAACATACACAGAGGAACTCTTCCACCTACGTAATACTGATTATTCAAATCAAAATCATACACTTTAATACCATGGAATCTGGTAATGCAAAGAAAGGGTTAGTTGGCTGAATGCTTATAGGACATAGGATTACATAGGACTACGTAGAATATACAGCACAGAAACAGGCCATTTGGCCCAACCAGTCCATGCCGGTGTTTATGCTCCACTTGAGCCTCCTCCCGTCTTTCATCATCTAACTCTATCAGCATAACCCTCTATTCCCTTCTCCCACATATGCTTATCTAACCGCCCCTTAAATGTATCTATACTATTCGCTTCAACCACTCCCTGTGGTAGCGAGTTCCACAATCTCACCATTCTCTGGGTAAAGAATTCTTTATTTGATTTCTTGGAGACTATCTTATATTGATGGCCTCTAGTTATGCTCTTCCCCACAAGTGTCTCTGTGTCTACTCTGTGCCTGTAAAATATTTTACTATTTTGTTTTATGTTCCTTGATAATTTAATTTCATAGTTCCTCTTTGCCTTCCTAATTGTTTTTTTGACTTCTCTCCTAATCTTTTCATATTCTCCCTTATCATGCTCTCCCCTACTGTCCATGTACTTGATGTATGCCTCTTCCCTTACTCTCAATTTTTTCCTTATGGCTTTATTCATCCATGGTGTCTCATTAGTGTTTAGCTTGCTCTTGTTTTTTTAGTGGAATCTATTTTTCCTGGACTCTGTTGAATACCGTTTTAAATGTTTCCCATTGTTGTTCTACATCAATGTTTGCCAATATTGTTGTCCATTTTATTTTTCCAAGTTCTATTCTCAGCCCCTCAAAATGAGCTTTTCTCCAATCTATTAACCTGGTGTTCATCATACTTATGTCCTTCTCAATTATTATCTTAAAGCATATTATATTATGGTCACTATTGCCTAGATGTTCCCCTACTTTTCCTTCTCTTATCTGCCCTGGTTCATTCCCCATTACTAGATCCAATAGCAAATCCTCCCTTGTTGGCTTTTTACATATTGGGTTAGAAAGGAGTCCTGTACACATTGTAGGAACTCCATTCCCTTATCCTCTTTACCTACCTCTTCTGTCCAATTAATATCGGGGTAGGTGAAATCCCCATGATTATTATTCAATTTTTTTACTCATTTCCCTAATTTGTTTGCATATTTCTACCTCCACCTCCCTTCCACTATTAGGTGGTCTGTAGACTAGCCCCATTAGTCTGTTTGATCCTTTATTATGTTTTATCTCTATCCACATGAATTCTATTTCTGTCTTGCTGATAGCTGCGTCACTTTTTCTACTGCCATTATATTATCCCTGATAAGTACAGCTACTTCACCTCCCCTTTTTCCCTCTCTATCTTTTCTAAATATTTTATACCCTGCAATGTTCAATTCCCAGTCCTGATTTTTCTGTAGCCATGGGCGCGATCTTGCCAGCCCTGGGGAGGCAGGTATGGAGGTGGGACTGCCAGGAAAATGGCAGAATTTGGGGGCGGGTGCCCAACCCGCCCCCAACCCGCCTCCATGCCATCTTGCCAGGAGGCTGGTAGCCGTCCCGCGCCAGGTCCCGTCTCCTTGGAGCTGGGAAGGGGTTAGTGCCACTTATCTGCCTGTTAACAGATAGTTAGCAGGCAGATAAGAAGATTATCCCCATTTTACCCACAAAAGTGCAGGTTTCCCGAAGGCTCCGAACCCCGCTAGGGTCACCGAGGTGAGTAGTGGGTCTGCAGGGGTCGGAGAGGTGCAAAAGTGTGCTGTGGAGGTGAGTGATGGGTGCAAGTGTGGAGAGGTGAGTATCTGAGGTAAGTGGAAAGTGTTAGAAAAAGTGTACTTACCTTTGTTTCTTCCTGCAGGCTTCAATCGCTGAGTATGCAGAGAGTCTCGCACCTCTGCGACAGAGATGACAGATGGCCGTTGCATTCTCCAATGCAACAACCATCTAATTTCTGCAAAAGAAAGAGGTTTGATGAGGTCTTGAATTCAAGGACTCATCAAACTACAGAGAATGTCACTGTTTGACAGCTTCACAGAGTTGTCAAATGATGACAATTCATCTGTCAAAAGTTTTTGACAGATGAAACGTCATACGTTGATGTTCTCTGTAACCGGCTTTCCCTTAATTGGCCTGCTAAACCCGTTGGGCGGGCTTAACAAGGCCAATCAAGGGAAAATAGCATGGGTTGGCCACAAATCGATGGAAGCGGGACATCGACCCGCCAAGCAGCAGTCCCGTCTCCAACTCGCCCCCATTGGCAAAATCACCCCCCATGTCTCAGTAATCCCAATTATATCTGGTTCTTCGCAATGCATGATTGCCTCCAGCTCCCCTGTTTTATTATGGACATTGTGTGCATTGCTGTACAGACAGTTTAACTAATTTTTAATAGCAGTTCCTCTCACTTTATTTTTAACCATCTTTTTAAACTCCGGTTTTATAACTCTATTTATTCCCTGGCCGTCAATGTCCTCCCTTACTTTATTCTTTCCTATGCTCTCCTTTCCTGTTTTGTTTATATTTAGGCTGGTTTCATTTCTTGTAGATCCCTCCCCCCGTCTTACTAGTTTAAAGCATTTGCCACCTCCCTATTTACCCTTTCTGCTAGGACACAGGTCCCATTCCAGTTCAGGTGGAGCCATCCCATCGGTGCAGCTCCTTCCTGTCCCAGTACTGGTGCCAGTGTCCCATGAAAAGGAACCCCTCTTTCCCACACCAGCCCTTTAGCCACGTGTTAATTCTCCTGATCTGACTGCTTCTATGCCAATTTGCATGTGGCTCGGGCAATAATCCAGAGATTATTACCCTCGAGGTCCTGCTTTTTAATTTAGCTCCTAACTCCTGATACTCCCTCAGCAGGACCTCCACCCTGTTCCTGCCTATGTTGTTTGTTCCGACATGGACCACGACAACTGGATTTACCCCATCCCTTTCCAAATTCCTCTCCAGCCGCCACGAGATATCCCTTACCCTGGCAACACACCCTTCAGGATTCTCGTTCTTGGCTGCAGAGGACGCTATCCCCCTAATTATGGAATTCCCTATCACTACCACATTTATTTTCTCTTTCTCCCCTTGGACAGCCTTCTGAGCCACGGTGTCTTGGTCTGCATTGTGGCTGTCCTCCCCATAGTCTTTCTCCTTGTCCTCACAGGTAGCGAGTACATCGTACCTGTTGGACAGGACCAGTGTCTGTGGGACTTCCTTCTCAACCTCTCCTAAGTCCCCACTACCCGGCTCCCTAACAGTCACACCCTCCCTTTCCGGAACCTGTGCTTTCCTCTGGGCTGTGACTGTATTCTGGATAAAGCTATCCAGAAATTCCTCTCCCTCCCTTATGTTTATGATACAGAACTGTAACATTAAATCAATGTCACCGGATGAATGAACACAAGAACATAAGAACATAAGAAATAGGAGCAGGAGTAGGCCATTCGGCTGTTCGAACCTGCTCCGCCATTCAGTAAGATCATGGCTGATCTTCTACCTCAACTCTACCTTCCCGCACTATCCCCATATCCCTTGAGTCCCTTAGGGGGAGAAATTCAGTATCGCCCCATTTGGGGCGCAATTATCGGCCGGGCGCAAAGATTAGCGCCTGGCGCTAATTATCGCCACCAACTGCAAACTTGACTTTTATCGCCCCTGGAGGTGATAGGAGCGCTAAATCAGGCGCTTCACACCTGTCTTAAGGCGCAAAGGCCGAGGAGCGAGGCGCTACCTCAGAGCGCTGGCGAAGCTCATGTGATGTCAGTCAGCAATGGAACACACACACAATGGCACCGGCCAGTTCTTAAAGGGGATGGTTAATCTTGCTTTCCATCCACATCCTGCTCATTGCAGCCTTGAATCTCTGCCTGGAGAGACCTGCACATCAAATCTGCTGGAAAGAACAATGGAGAGTACCAGGGAAAGAGCTTAGAGTGCAGCCCCCACAGTCTCTTCTAAATCGATACAAGGAATGGCAAATCAAAATGAACCTGCAAAGTACTGCTCAGTACCCAAAACTCCTTCACACAGCGTTGAATCTCTCCAGAAGTCTCCCTCTCTCTCTCTCAGAATGCGTGGTTCAAAAATGGCACCAACAATAAAAGGCAGGAAGCGGTCGCCTTTAAATAGCGCTCCCCCAGTCCCTTCATGACTGCAATTCACTCCCCTCAACCTGTCGTTGCTAGCGTCAGGCGGTAAGGCAGGGGGCGCCACTCAATATCTGCTCTGGGGCGATACCGGGGCGTTGCACACTCGACTGACGTCACGATCTGCCGGCGCAGGAGATCGTGGCGGTAGTGTTTAGCGCCACCGCAAAATGTCTAGTTAATTTCGCGAGCGGCGCAAACATCGCCGCGCCTGGGCGCTAGATGCTTTGCGCCCCATTAGCGCCCTCTTAAGGTGCTAACGGGAGGCGCAACCAACTGAATTTTTCCCCCTTAGTATCCCAAAATCTATCGATCTCTGTCTTGAATATATTCAATGACTGAGCATTCACAGCTCTGTGTGGTAGAGAATTCCAAAAATTCACAACCCTTTGAGTAAAGAAATTTCTCCTTATCTCAGTCCTAAATGGCTGACCCCTTATTCTGAGACTGTGACTCCTGGTTCTAGACTCTCCAGCCAGGGGAAACATCCTCACAGCATGTTCCCTGTCAAGCCTTTTACGAATTTTATGTTTCAATGAGAACACTGCTCATTCTTCTAAACTCTAGGGAAACTAACAACTTACTGAATCACAAGGTCAAAACTTCAGGGTGGAGTTGAAGTTGGAGTTGAAGCTTTCTATGAGGGTTGTCATATGGACTTTAAGATAGTCTTTAAACTAGGTGTTCAAATGCCATTGGGTTATGTGTCCACAACAAAGATATTTCACTCTGGTCTGCAATATGGGTGCTCCTTATCTAGATCTAGCTATCAGATGCAGGGAAATGGAGAATTTCCCTGCATATCCCTTAGGTAGAATGGTGAGAACTCATGGTTCAATTTTCTTAATATTATAGCAACAGGAAATTGCACCATACGGGGCTCATGACACTTCTGTTGTTGTTTTTCTCAAGTTACCTCCTATTTTAAAATGGAATGAAGCATATGAAAAGTAAAATGAAATGTTGATATATACATCTATATGTTCTTGAACTACTAGTCCTGACTTACCTGGAAACATGACTTCACAAAGGCAACTTCAGTCGCAATCAATATATAGCATCTATTTGGGCATTCCCTGAGTGTTGCATTCTCGTAGGGAGCTAATAGCTAAATTTATTTGTGAATATTGATGGTCTACTTGGAGGAAAGGCTGTATAATGCTGTTGGGGGGGGGGGCAGTTGGGAGAGGGAGGGGGGGCTGTGTAGAGCCAATGTATCTCATTTTGATAAGCCCACAGCTTCCCCCTGTGCCTTGCTCAGCATTCTCAGAAGGTTCCATCGAGGCACTTGTCGCTGCCTCCTTACGAGCAGCAACTCCAACTGATCCAGCCTACACTCTAGCCGATCTTCCCACCCAGCACGCCTGCTGGGGGATAATCTTGCTAACCTGCTTCCCGCCCCACTCATCCCTCCCACTGCTGGCCCTGTAGACTCTGCCAGCAGATCAACTAGCACCGCCTCTCTCCGCATCTCCCTGTTCACTTGTGAACAAAGCTTTTACCATCCACAACCCTTATTGTGGATAATTGCATTGATATAATGGTCGTGATGAAAACTTGGCTCACTGGTGATGACACCGTCCCGCTTAATGAAGCCTCCCCGCCTGGCTATACCTTCCACCAAGTGCCCCGCCAAACCACCGCAGTGGCGGTGTGGCCCTTATCGCCACATCGCACCTTGGTCTGTCCCCTCTTCAGCTGGAGCTGTCTGTGCTAATTCCCGGTACCCTTTAATATTTTTTCCTTTCAAATAATTATCCAGTTCCCTTTAAATAATGTCATGATTTTTGCTTCAATAGAACCCCAATTTTAATAGTACAAATGTGAATTTTGGTCTATGACATTTCAAATCTGATCCTTTGAGTAAAGAATGTCTTTCAAACTGCACATGCATTAACTAGGGATGGGCAATAAATGCTGGCCTTGCCTACGATGCCCACATCCCATAAACAAATTTTTAAAAACCAGCAACAATTTATTTTGTCACTAGTTTTCAGTGTAGGATTTTATAATACGAGAGCAATCTGAAGATCCAGAGACCATTGCTGAATCCAAGGTATTCTAGAAGCAAACATAATTATCATCTTGTTCTGTTTGTAGTTTTGTCAAATAAATGTTGCCATCCTCAATAGCAGTTATTAAAAGTTACTACTACAAAACATTAATAATGAGCTGATTACAGATATAAGGTTAAACATTCTAAGGACTGGCTGTAACTCTTCAAGAGCTTTTTGTACAAGTGTTGTGCATGAGCATAAAAATAGGCTACTATTTTATTTACCTGAAGGTTTCTGTCATCATCGTCTCTTACACAATGCAAAAGTTCTGCCCCAATTTTTCCCCCCTCTTTTGAAGACACTGTGGTAGCTTGACAGGTGCTACAGCCATCCAGTAATCCGCCCATGTCTAGCCTGGGCAGTGAATGTCAGAGGCTTATTTGATCATTGGGACCTTCACAGCCACGCCTGATCCTATCTGAACTTGGATGACCACATATGTGGACTTCCAGCAGGGGTTGCTAGATAGTAATCAGGAGAAGGAACACTTCCTCCCTCTAGTGTAGGAATGTTGAGTATAATGTGAGGAAATGTGAGGTTATTCACTTTGGCAGGAAGAATAGAAAAACAGAATATTTTTACATGGTGAGAAACTATTAAATGTTGGTGTTCAGAGAGATTTAGGTGTCCGCGTACAGGAAGCACAGAAAGTTAGCATGCAGGTACAGCAAGCAATTAGGAAGACAAATGACATGTTGGCCTTTATTGCAAGAGGGTTGGAGTGCAAGAGTAAGGAAGTCTTACTACAATTGTACAGGGCTTTGGTGAGACCACACCTGGAGTACTGTGCACAGTTTTGGTCTCCTTATCTGAGAAAGGACACAGGTGCCTTAGAGGTGGTGCAAAGAAGGTTCACTAGGTTAATTCCTGGGATGAGAGGGCTGTCCTATGAGGAGAGATTGAGTAGATTGGGCCTATATTCTCTGGAGTTTAGAAGAATGAGAGGTGATCTCATTGAAACATATAAGATTCTGAGGGGGATTGATAGGGTAGGTGCTGAGAGGTAGTTTCCCCTGGCTGGAGAGTCTAGAACTAGCGGGCATAGTCTCAGGATAAGGGGTCAGCCATCTAAGACTGAGATAAGGAAGAATTTCTTCACTCAGAGGGTTGTGAATCTTTGGAATTCTCTACCCCAAATAGCTGTGAATGCTGAGTCATTGGGCTGAATTTTGCCAATGGGGGCGGGCTGGTTGCGTGTCAGGTGGTCGGCGGTTCCTGACCCCGCCTCTGATGTGATTTGTGACAATTGGCCGATTTTCCCCTAATTGGGCACTTGATTTCCAGCGTGTGGAAACCCCTGGCATACAGAAACACGCCTCCGATTACGTCATCTATGCAGCTGGAATTAAGGCCTGCAAGCAGCCTTGCTTCTTTTTCAGCCTTACAACTTTATGACCATTCTTCTGAGGGATTCCTTCTGCAAGTATGTTCTGCACTAGACCAAAGTGTGCACCCAGATTCGATGAGGCCTCCCTCCAAGCTCTGGTGGAGGGAGCAAGAGCAAATAAGGAGGTGCTCTTTCCTTTCTCAGGGAGGAAAAAGCCTCCACAACAGACTAAAGCTGTGTGGCTGCAAGTGGCACAGGAGGTCAATGCTATTTCTATGTGCAGCAGAACCTGGCTGCAGTGCAGAAAGAGGTTTCATGACCTTCTCCGCACAGGAAAAGTGAGTATTACATTCACATCACCCTCAATCTGATCCCCATCGCCTCTCATCACCAGCACTCTGCTTTGACAATCTCCTCCTCCGCATCCCACTTCACCCTTACATCCCTGCACCCTTACCCATTCCCTCTCTCTCTATGTTCACATTCACTTAACTATTCGACTATGCAGCTCTCACACTCCGCAGGCTCGAAGGGCCATATGGCCTACTCCTGCTCCTAATTCTTATGTTCTTATGTTCTTTATTTTAGCAGCTCCACTGTCTCCCCAATTGAAATGAGCAACTACAACACAAATCAGTGATCAAATGTGGGACCTTTCTGGGCAGTATAGCTTAGTATAATACTGCACAGTTCACTTACACATTGAATCATCACTATTTTATCTGAAGCTGGAATGAGAATGTTGCCAAAGTAAACCTGTGGAATGACTCCTTTCACTTCCTAACCTGTACTCTCTTCAATGTCAGACCTGCAATTATTTTAATTCAAAAATAATCAAACATAATTTAAAAAAACAAACACAAAGCAATTGGACTTTTAAGGAAAGGTCACAGAACACTGCATACATGCTTATGAATGAGCAGTGCAGGTGTATTTATTAATCATACTTGCCTGTAGTCATTTGCTTGCTACCAATAGGCCATGTTTAGCCCATGTTAAAAATATCTGCCTACATTTATAACACTTATATAGTGGATATAGGGTTACTTCAGCAGTAGACATTGGAAAGTGGCAGCACTTCATTGCCAAGTTTTCCAATGTACGTCACAAGGTTTGTGTAAAGTCTAGGGCAGATGTTTTATCTTGAGATCTGGTGAATGGACAAATGTCAATCCTCAAGAATTTAAAATAAAAGCACCTACACATATCAAAAATATTCTTATTATTTTGTGGATAATTCACTGAAAATATTCAAGGAACGAATTACAATGGACACAAATCCCTCTCGGTGTATTTGCGCAAATGCTATTTGTATCTATTGCGACAGCAATTATAAGCTTAGCACGCAAGCTTGAATTTCCCTGTCCAAATACTGGCATCATTGGAGAAAGGAGAAATGCTGATTAACAACTGAGAGCGGGCAGCATTAAACTGGCACTTCAACATTCTATTTTCCCACATCTTTCCGTCCATTGTTGAAATACAAATGAGATGATCACACCCATCCATGTTTCCTGTCCTCACAATTCCATTGCTGAATTCCGTAGGCCTTTTGTTGATTGCAGATATCTCGCTGCTCACATTCTATATTTTTTCCCATTACTTTGCTTTCATTCTATTACAAATATTAAAGATTTAGCACTGGGACCACACTATGGCTGGCACTTTGGCCACATGCCATCTTTGTGGGGTTTCCCATGGTTGGCCCATTTACTGTATGGAGATGTATGCAGGTAAGTCCTGACCTATATTGGTTATGGCAATGGGAGCTTGTGTCGAGGGAGGGGTGAGGGTGAGGGGTAAGAAATCATACGTAATTGTCTGAGCTGGTACACATAACTTAGACAGGTCCACTGGAAAACTTTGGCTGTCTGTGGCAAATCTTATGGGCATTTTCCCTTATTTCTTGCAAATAAATTGAGGGCATATATTTGCACTCTGTTAAATTGTTATAAAATTATTTATGAATCTCCCCTCCTTTGCTAGTTCATGGAACCATTCTTTTCCCCCCTCTAATCCAGTTCATGTTGCTCTTTCCCCTGCCACTCCCACGGCTGCAGTTCACATTGGCACTTTTCTCACTCCCTCTCCCGCTCTTCTCCTTTCTCCCTCCCCATCCATATTAATGCACCTCACTTTCTCTGTCCCCCCATCACCACCATCCCCAGTTCATGCATGCCCTCTTTCCTCCCTTTCTCTGGTTCATGCTGGCACAGAAACTAATTTGAAGAAATATGTTTATTTTTAATTAGTTTAGCACAAAATGAAGACACCCACACTTGCTTATCCTGAGATTGATTGGGTTTACATCTATTAGAACACCTCTCAGATGCCCCCTTTACAGGCTAAAAAGCCTAAGTCTATCAAGTCTTTTCTCATAACTTAAACTCCTAACACTGGGAGATTGGCCTCGTCTCTGCACTGCATCCAGTGCTTGAATGTTTCTCTTATTTCTTAGTGACCAAAACTGGCTACAGTATTCAAGTTCTGATGAAAGGTCATCGACCTGAAACGTCAACTCTCTTTCTCTCTCCACGGATGCTGCCTGGCCTGCTGAGTTTTTCCAGCGTTTTCTGTTGTTATTTCGGATTTCCAGCATCTGCAGTATTTTGCTATCGTACAGTATTCAAGGTGTTGTCTGACCAGAATATTGTACAGTTTGATCACAACTTTCTCTGATTGTATTCTACTGTTTTGGCTATGCAGTTCAACATTCTTTTGACCTTTTTCAATTTTTTTATTTATTCATTCTTGGGATGTGGGTGTCGCTGGCAAGGCCAGCATCTATTGCCCATTCCTAATTGCCCTTGAGAAGGTGGTGGTAAGCCACCTTCTTGAACTGCTGCAGTCCACGTGGTGAAGGTATTCCCACAGTGCTGTTAGGTAGGGAGTTCCAGGATTTTGACCCAGGGACGATGAAGGAATGGCGATATATTTCCAAGTCAGGATGGTGTGTGACTTGGAGGGGAACTTGGAGGTGGTGGTGTTCCTATGTGCCTGCTGCCCTTGTCCTTCTAGGTGGTAGAGGCCGCGGGTTTGGGAGGTGCTGTCGAAGAAGCCTTGGCGAGTTGCTGCAGTGCATCTTGTGGATGGCACACACTGCAGCCACGGTGCACCGGTGGTGGAGGGAGTGAATGCTTAAGGTGGTGGATGGGGTGTCAATCAAGCGTGCTGCTTTGTCCTGGATAGTGTTGATCTTCTTGAGTGTTGTTGGAGCTGCATCCATCCAGGCAAGTGGAGCGTATTCCATCACATTCCTGACTTGTGCCTTGTAGATGGTGGAAAGGCTTTGGGGAATCAGGAGATGAGTCACTCACCGTAGAATACCCAGCCTCTGATCTGCTCTTGTTGCCATAGTATTTATGTGGCTGGTCCAGTTAAGTTTCTGGTCAATGGTGACCACAAAGATGTTTATTATGGGGGATTCAACATTGATAATGCCATAGAATGTCAAGGGGAGGTGGTTAGACTCTTGTTGGAGATGGTCATTTCCTAGCATTTGTGTAGCGTGAATGCTACTTGCCACTTATCAGCCCAAGCCTGGAAGTTGTCTAGGTCTTGCTGTGTGCGGGCATGGACAGATTCATTATCTGAGGAATTACGAATGGAACTGAACACTGTGCAATCATCAATGAACATCCGCACTTTTGATCTTATGATGGAGTAAAGATCAAGCAGCCAAAAGTGGTTAAGAACATAAGAACATAAGAAACAACAGCAGGAGTAGGCCATACAGCCCCTCGAGCCTGCTCCAGCATTCAATAAGATCATGGCTGATCTTCTACTTCAATTCCACTTACCCGCTCTATCCCCATATTCCTTGATTTTTTTTGTCTTAAAATACTCCTGTGCAGTGCCTTGGGATGTTTTACTACGTTAAAGGCGCTATATAAATACAAGGGCCCAGAAATTCGCCTGTCCGGCTTGCCGCGGGGGTAAGGATCGCGCACACTCTTACCTACCACGCCTGCCGTTGTGTTTTGGGCCCACGGGAACTTCGGGTCCTGGGCCTCTCCCAACTGCCGGCGTGCAGTGCTTGCGTGTTCCAGGGGCGCAGTTAGTGCGATGCGTCCCCTGGGATCACGTGGGCCATGGAGAGCCAATGGCAGCAGACCATCTTTCATTCATAGATTTGACAGGAGACCTGTCAAATCTGTGAATTGAAATCTGCCCCAAAAGAACAGCTAAACTTAAAATAATTTTTTTAAAAAACCATCACATTTATAAAATAACTATAGTTAAATAAATTAACCACTTTAAACAAAAATTTAAATTTTTGAAAAAATTAAAATACTTTTTAAAAGTTATAAAAATAAACTTACCTTTCTTTAAAGTATCTAAAAAAGATAAACCTGTTGAAAAATAATTAAAATTATACTTAATTAACCACTTACCTTGTTCAAAACGGGTCTTGCGCTTCCTTTTCATTAGCGTAGTATCTTCCATACTTAACCTCGCATAGAAACCTGAAAAAAAATCTAAGTGTGCTGCGTGTGCGCAGCCTCTAGCGCGCACGCGGTTCACCTAGGAACCGCCCCCTTCACCATACCGGAAGTTCCGGTTTCCCACGCATGCGCAGTGCATGCAGGAAACCGGCACTTCGGGAAGCAATACGGGTGAGTACGGACTGTGTACTCTCCCGGGAAGGGCCGAATTTTTGGGCCAAGTTGTTGTTGTTGATTCCCATAGTGCCTAAAAATCTATCGATCTCAGCCTTGAATATACTCAACGACTGAGCATCCACATCACTCTGGGATAGAGAATTCCAAAGATTCACAACCCTCTCAGTGAAGAAATTTCTCCTCATCTCAGTCCTAAATGGCCAACCCCTTATCCTGAGACTATGACCCCTTGTTCTAGACTTTCCAGCCAGGGGAAACTACCTCTCAGCACCTACCCTTATCAATCCCCCTCAGAATCTGATATGTTTCAATGAGATCACCTCTTATTCTTCTAAACTCCAGAGAGTATAGTCCTATTCAACTCAAACTCTCCTCATAGGACAGCCCTCTCATCCCAGGAATTATTCTAGTGAACCTTCATTGCACTCCCTCTAAGACAAGTCTATTCTTCCTTGGGTAAGGAGACCAAAACTGTACACAGTACTCCAGGTGTAGTCTCAACAAAGCCCTATATAATTGCAGCAAGACTTCCTTACTCTTATATTCCAACCCATTTCCAATAAAGGCTAACATATTATATGCTCTCTTCCAACTCTCTTACAACTGCACTTATGAAATCCCAACTGTCCAGCCTTTGGCCCTCCATTCATCACGACATTTCTGCAGCTACCAATCTGCTCAATCACACCCTCACCTTTGATGCCCTAGTCCCTATTAAAACAATTGCTCTCTCTCACCCTGGCCATTCCCCCTGATACAGCCCTCAACTTCGCTCCCTTAAGTCCAAGGGACGCAGACTTGAATGGATATGGCGGACAACTGGTTTAGCCATTCACCGCCAGACCTGGCTGGACCACATAAAGCATTATCGGGTCCTGCTCTCATCTGCCAAAACTGCTCACTATTCCACAATCATTCTGGAATGCAAAGATAAACCCCGACTTCTATTCTCCACTGCTAACTGTCTTCTTAAACCCCTCTCCCCTGTCTCCTCCACCCACACCTCTGACAACAAGTGTGAGGAGCTCATGGACTTCTTTGTCTCTAAGATTGAGACCATCTGTTCAGCTGACTCTGCCACTTCCCTTCCTTCCCCTAGCCCACTGGGCCAAACTTCCTCTAAGGTTCCCCCCTGCTCTAGCCCTGAACATAAATCTTTCTCCAGTTTCTCTCCGATCTCCCCTCATGACCTCTCCGCGCACATCTTGTCCATGAGACCCACTTGCTGCTCCCTCGACCCTATTCCCACCAAACTGCTAACAACCCAACTTCCTTTTCTGGCTCCCATGTTAGCTGACATTGTTAACGGTTCTCTTTTCTCAGGTACTGTCCCCGTCTCCCTCAAATCTCCTCAAAAAAACATCTCTTGACCCCCTCCATCCTTGCAAACTACCACCCCATCTCCAATCCCTCCAATCAGGTTTACACCCCTGCCACAGTACCGAAATGGCTCTCACCAAAGTCACAAATGACATACTTTGTCACTGTCCCTTTTATTCCATGGGCTTCAACTTTGCTGGCAAACCTATTATGTGGCACTTTGTCGAACGCCTTTTGGAAATACATGTACACTACGTCAACCGTATTACCCTCATCAACCCTCTCTGTTAACTCATCAAAAAATTCGATCAAGTTGGTTAAACACGATTTGCCTTTAACAAATCCGTGCTGGCTTTCCTTAATTAATCCACACTTGTCCAAGTGACTGTTGATTTTGTACCTGATTACTGCTTCTAAAAGCTTCCTCACTACTGAGGTTAAACCGACTGGCCTATAGTTGCTGGGTTTATCTTTACACCCTTTTTTGAACAATGGTGTAACATTTGCAATTCTCCAGTCCTCTGGCACCACCCCCGTATCTGTCATCATCCCTCTCCTAAGAAAAACAACCTTTGACCCCTCCATCCTTGCAAACTACCACCCCATCTCCAACCTCCCTTTCCTCTCCAAAGTCCTTGACGTGTTGTTGCCTCCCAAATCCGTGCCCATCCTTCCTGTAACGCCATGTTTGAATCCCTCCAATCAGGTTTCCGCCCTTGTCACAGTACTGAAACGGCTCTCATCAAAGTCACAAATGACATCCTATGTGATGGTGACAAAGGTAAACTATCTCTCCTCGTCCTTATCGATTTGTCTGCAGCCTTTTACATGGTTGACCACTCATCCTCCTCCAATGCCTCTCCACCAGCTGGGTGGGACTGCACTTGCCTGGTTCAATTCTTATCTATCTAATCGTGGCCAGAGAATCACCTGCAACAGCTTCTGTTCTCGCTCCCGCTCCCGCATTGTTACCTCTGGTGTCCCCCAAGGATCTATCCTTGGCCCCCTCCTATTTCTCATCTACATGCTGCCCCTTGGCAACATCATCCGAAAACACAGCGTCAGTTTCCACATGTATGCTGATGACACCCAGCTTCAGCTCACCACCACTTCTCTTGACCCCTCCACGGTCACTAAATTGTCAGACTGCTTGTCCGACATCCAGTTCTGGATGAGCAGAAATGTTCTCCAATTAAATATTGGGAAGATCAAAGCCTTTGTTTTCAGTCCCCGCCACAAACTCCATTCCCTAGGCACTGACTCCATCCCTCTCCCTAACATCTGTCTGAGGCTGAACCTCACTGTTGCTACCTTGGTGCATATTTGACCCTGAAATGAGCTTCCGACCACATATCCGCAGCATAACTAAGAACACCTATTTCCACCTCCTTAACATCGTCCATCTCTGCCCTAGCCTCAGCTCATCTGCTGCTGAAACCCTCATCCATGCCTTTGTTTACTCTAGACTTGACTATTCCAACACACTCCTGGCTGGCCTCCCACATTCTACCCTACGTAAACTTGAGATCATCCAAAACTCGGTTGCCCGTGTCCTAACTTGCACCAAGTCCCGTTCACCCATCACCCCTGTGCTCGCTGACCTACATTGGCTCCCCGTTAAGCAATGCCTCAATTTCAAAATTCTCATCCTTGTTTTCAAATCCTTCCATGGCCTCGCCCCTCCCTATCTCTGTCATCTCCTTCAACCCCACAACCCCCTGAGATATCTGCGCTCCTCTAATTCTGCCCTCTGAGCATCCCTGATTATAATCGCTCAACCATTGGTGGCCGTGCCTTCTGTTGCCTAGGCCCTAAGCTCTGGAATTCCTGCCTAAACCTCTCCGCCTCTCTACCTCTCTTTCCTCCTTTAAGACACTCCTTAAAACCTACCTCTTTGACCAAGCTTTTGGTCACCTGCCCTAATTTCTCCTTATGTGGCTTGGTCTCAATTTTTTTTGTCTTATAATACCTCCTGTGAAGCGCCTTGGGATGTTTTACTAAGTTAAAGGTGCTATATTAATACAAGTTGTTGTTGTTGCCTTCCCAATTGCTTGCTGTACCTACATGTTAACGTTCTGTGATTCATGTACAAGAACACCCAAATTCCTCTGAATACCAACATTTACTACTCTCTCACCTCCTAAAAATATTCTGCTTTCCTATTCTTCCTACCAAAGTGGATAATTTCACATTTCCCCACATTATACTCCATCTGCCACCTTCTTTCCTAATCACTTAACCAGTTTATATCCTTAGATATAGGTTGGGCCGAGGACACTGCCCTGAGGAACTTCTGCAGCGATGTCCTGGGGCTGAGATGATTGGCCTGCAACAACCACAATCATCTTCCTTTGTGTTAGGTATGACTCCAGCCAGTGGCGTTTTCTCCCTGATCCCCATTGGCTTCAGTTTTACTAGGGCTCCTTGATGCCACACTTGGTCAAATACAGCCTCGATGTCAAGGGCAGTCACACTCCCCTCACCTCTGGAATTCAGCTCTTTTGTCCATGTTTGGTAATGAGGTCTGGAGCTGAGCTGTATGGGCGGAACCCAAAGTGAGTATCGGTGAGCGGGTTATTGATGACCTTGTTGATTGCTGCTCTGCATTACTTGGACATATTGAGCGGCAAGTTTAGTAAGACTCCTGGGTTGCTTTCAACAACATCCTTATGTATTTCAATACCATTCACGGAGTATGTGTGTCACCCATTTTCCTTCTCATTAAATTTAATCAGCCATTGTTGTTTAAAAATTGTTGTTTAACTCATTCTTCAATTTATGAGCTTCCATAGATGCCACCTGTTGCCATTTACGTGGATTGTCAGCTTTTTGAGGTATTTGCTGCTGAAAGTCTGTGTTTTTTGACTGCTGCAGGAGCATTTCAGGCTGAGTCACATCCGAATGTCCCAAAGTGTTTTGTATACATGCATGATTTGCACGTGTGTGGAGTTCCAAGCCCTCGGCTGTGAAGTTTGTGGATTCCACACTGGAAAGTTTAATTTTCTCTCAAATTATTGCAATTTTGTTTTTAATCTCAAATAGTGCTGGAGAAATTAATGGGACTGAAAGCCAATAAATCCGCAGGGCCTGATAATCTGCATCCTAGAGTACTAAAAGAGGTAGCCATGGAAATAGTGGATGCATTGGTTGTCATCTCCCAAAATCCTATAGATTATGGAACAGTCCCTGCAGATTGGAGGGTGGCAAATGTAACCCCACTATTTAAAAAAGGAGGGAGGGAGAAAACAGGGAGCTAGAGACCGGTTAGCCTAACATCAGTAGTAGGGAAAATGCTAGAGTCTGTTATAAAGGATGTGATAACAGGACACTTAGAAAATATCAATGGGATTAGACAGAGTCAACATGGATTAATGAAAGGGAAATCGTGTTTGACAAACCTACTGGAGTTTTTTGAGGATGTAACTGGTAGAATAGATAAGGGAGAAACAGTGGATGTGGTGTATTTGGATTTTCAGAAGGCCTTTGATAAAGTCCCACATAAGAGGTTAGTGTGCAAAATTAAAGCACATGGGATTAGGGGGTAATATACGGGCATGGATTGAAAATTGGTTAACAGACAGGAAACAGAGAGTAGGAGTAAATGAGTCTTTTTCGGGGTGGCAGGCGGTGACTAGTCGGGTACCGCAGGGATCAGTGCTTGGGCCCCAGCTATTCACAATATATATCAATGATTTGGATGAGGGAACCAAATGTAATATTTCCAAGTTTGCTGATGACACAAAACTAGGTGGGATTGTGAGCTGAGAGGAGGATGCAAAGAGGCTTCAAGGCGATTTAGACACATTGAGTGA
Source organism: Squalus acanthias (assembly GCA_030390025.1). Lineage (NCBI taxonomy): Eukaryota > Metazoa > Chordata > Chondrichthyes > Squaliformes > Squalidae > Squalus > Squalus acanthias. Next base: position 53,293,099 of record CM059427.1, read on the forward strand.
GTGGGCAAATACATGGCAGATGCAGTATAACGTGGATAAATTTGAAGTTATCCACTTCGGTAGAAAAAACAGAAAGGCAGAGTATTATTTAAATGGTGATAGATTGGGAAATGTCGATGTACAGAGGGACCTGGGTGTCCTTGTACACCAGTCACTGAAAGCAAACATGCAGGTGCAGCAAGCAGTTAGGAAGGAAAATGGTATGTTGGCCTTCATTGCAAGAGGATTTGAGTACAGGAGCAAGGATGTCTTACTACAGTTATACAGTGCCTTGGCGAGACCACACCTGGAGTACTGTGTGCAGTTTTGGTCTCCTTACCTAAGAAAGGATATACTTGCCATAGAGGGAGTGCAACAAAGGTTCACCAGACTGATTCCTGGGATGGCAGGACTGTTGTATGAGGAGAGATTGGGTCGATTAGGCCTGTATTCACTAGAGTTTAGAAGAATGAGAGGGGATCTCATTGAAACGTATAAAATTCTGACAGGACTAGACAGATTGGATGTAGAGAGGATGTTTTCTCTGGCCGGGGGCTCGAGAACGAGGGGTCACAATTTCATGATACGGGGTAGGACATTTAGGACTGAGATGAGGAGAAATTTCTTCACTCAGAGGGTGGTGAACCTGTGGAATTCTCCACCACAGAAGGCTGTGGAGGCCAAGTGACTGAATATATTTAAGAAGGAGATAGATAGATTTCTAGACTCAAAAGACATCAAGGGGTATGGGGAGAGAGCGGGAATATGGTATTGAGATAGAGGATCAGCCATGATCATATTGAATGGTGGAGCAGGCTTGAAGGGCCGAATGGCCTACTCCTGCTCCTATTTTTCAATGTTTCTATGTTTTCTATAGTGGCATAATGGGGAGGGGCACCAGGATGAAGCATCAGAGAGGAGAAACATGGTGCACAGAGGACTGGGAGAGACACAGCACTACAATAAAGAGTAACTCAGAAATAAGGAGAGATCAGACAAGGGGTGGGGGATGGGGGGGGGGTGCAAAATGCGAGGCAGACATGGATGGGTCATGGAGTGCATGTGCATAAATGCACCAAGCATGGTAAATAAGGTTGGTGAGCTGCAGGCACAAATTGCCACACGGGATTATGACATAGCGACAAGAACGGAGACCTGGCTAGAACAGAGGTCAGCTTAATCCTTAGAGAAGGACTTCCTTTCTAGAACACTGATTGGTGGATTTTGCTTCCATATCATAAGTTTTAAAAAGCTTAGAGATTGGGTGGCTCCATGCAACAGAAGCAGTGTTAGTTTGATACATAGCTGAGGTGCTAAAGTGAGCTTTGTAGCACTGCAAGTAGTTTGTGCAGTCTTTCCCTTTATTTCGTTACCCACTTTTTTTGTTTATCCCTTTCATTAAGAAGGGTCAATACTTTTTCTTTCAACTCCGATTTCAATTTCAGAAGTTTCTTGCTGTCATCAATCAAGTAGCAGACCTTGGTGCGGTTGATTATTGCCTGGAATAGTTTTATTCTCTGGAGCCAGCCTCTCTGTTAAGCTCCTCCTTAGCTCCAGCTGCATTAACAGATAGCCAACACTGGCTGCTGAATCCATGCTGGGAATAGAAAACTTTAATTCATTTCTGACAGTCCTCTTGACGATATTTTGAAATCTTTCCCTTTGTTTGGGTAACTCATGCCAGCTCTTTCGAATGTAGGAATCAGTTTTCATTTATACCCCCTCTCTTTCCCCTTCCCCTGCCTCTCCCCCGAAAGGTATGGATGAACAGAAAGCCATTTAGGGGTTCAAATACAAATTTGGGCAAGAAATTCAGCCAGTGCCAAACGTCCTTTTAAGCCTCCAATATTGCGGGCAGGAAGCGCACGCTCATTACAAGCCAGAAGTGCGCCGTCCACCACATGGGTATATTTTGGTTTATTGTAAGAATAACTATACTCCTGCCTTGACAAGGACATAAATCCAAACACTTTAAAATTCTGTAGGGAAACAAATGAAGGGAAGAAAGGAGACTTATTTTTGGACCATTCTATCTTTTTCTGCACATTGGGAAAATAGCATACTGTCACACTCTGACGTTAAGTTCTATTTAAATATTAATTTCTTTGGGTTGTTAATTTTAGGATAGCCCGGGGTGCGACAAGTGGCTACAGAAATAGGCATAATAATTTCAGAAGTAGGAACAATATTTGAAGCACTGCATCAAGCTTTAGTTATGTTTTTTAAGCCAGTTTGCTTTACAAATACCCTCAACAGTTTATAAGAGCATAAGAAAGAACATAAGAAATAGGAGCAGGAGTAGGCCATTCGGCCCTTCGAGCCTGCTCCGCCATTCAATGAGATCATGGCTAATCTTCTGCCTCAACTCCATTCATCGGCCCTATCGCCATATCCCTTGATGCCCTTACTAGTCAGAAATCTATCGACTTCTGTTTTGAATGTACCCAATGACTGAGCCTCCACAGCCCTCTGGGGTAGAGAATTCCAAAGATTCACCACCCTCTGTGTGAAGAAATTTCTTCTCATCTCAGTCCTGAATGGCCTACCCTTTATCCTGAGTCTGTGGCCCCTGGTTCCAGACTCCCCAGCCAAGGGAAACATTCTCCCAGCATCCATCCTATCAAGCCCTATAATAATTTTGTAATCTTCAATGAGATCCCCTCTCATTCTTCTGAATTTAAGAGAATACAGGCCTAGTTTACTCAATCTCTTCTCATACGACAGTCCCGCCATCCCAGGAATCAATCTCATGAACCTTCGTTGCACTTCCTCTATGGCAAGTATATCCTTCCTTAGGTAAGGAGACCAAAATTGTACACAGTACTCCAGGTGTGGTCTCACCAAGGCCCTATATAATTGGAGTAAGACTTCTTTACTCCTGTACTCAAATCCTCTTGTAATGAAGGCCAGCATACCATTTGAATTCCTAATGGCTTGCTGCACCTGCACATTCACTTTCAGTGTATAAGGACACCCAGGTCCCTTTGAGCATCTGCATTCCCCAATCTTTCACCATTTAGGAAATGCTCTGCCTTTCTATTTTTTCTACCAAAGTGGATAACTTCACATTTATCCACATTATATTCCATCTGCCATGTTCTCGCCCACTCACTGAGCCTGTCGAGATCCCCTTGAAGCCTCTTCACATCCTCTTCACAACTGACACTGCCACCTAGCTTTGTATCATCAGCAAATTTGGAAATGTTACATTTAGTCCCCTCATCCAAATCATTGATATAGATTGTGAATAGCTGGGGCCCAAGCACCGATCCTTGCGGTACCCCACTAGTCACAGCCTGCCATCCTGAAAAAGACCCGTTTATCCCTACTTTTTGTTTTCTGTCTGTTAACCAATTCTCAATCCATGCTAGTATATTACCCCCAATTCCATGTGCCCTAATTTTGTTCACCAACCTCTTGTGTGGGACCTTATTGAAGGCCTTCTGAAAATCCAGATGCACCACATCTACCGGTTCCCCTTTGTCTACTCCACTAGTTACATCCTCAAAGAACTCCAATAGGTTTGTCAAACAGGATTTCCCTTTCATAAATCCATGTTGACTCTGCCCAATCTTACTATTAGTTTCTAAGTGCCCAGTTATTGCATCCTTTATAATAGATTCCAGCATTTTCCCAACTACTGATGTGAGGCTAACAGGTCTGTAGTTCCCCGTTTTCTCTCTCCCTCCTTTCTTAAATAGCGGGGTTACATTTGCTATCCTCCAATCTGCAGGAACCGTTCCAGAATCTATAGAATTTTGGAAGATGACAACCAATGCGTCCACTATCCCAATGGTCACCTCTTTCAAAACCCTAGGATGTAGGTCATCCGGTCCTTGGGATTTATTGACTTTTAGTCCCATTAATTTTGCTAGTACTGTTTTTTTACTAATAATAATTTCTTTAAGTTCCTCATTCTCGCCACAGCCTTCGTGTTCTCATAGTTCTGGGAGGTTTTTTGTGTCTTCCTCCGTGAAGACAGAAACAAAGTATTTATTTAATTTCTCTGCCATTTCCTCATTCCCCATTATAAATTCTCCCGTCGCTGACTAAAGGACCTACATTTACCTTCGCCAGTTTTTTCCTTTTCACATACCTTTAGAAGCTTTTACAATCCGTTTTTATATTTTTCGCAAGTTTGTGCTCATATTCCATTTTCCCTTTCTTTATCAATTTCTTGGTCCCCCTTTGCTGATTTCTAAAAAGATCCCAATCCTCAGGCTGACCGCTTTTTCTGGCAACTTTATAAGCTTCCTCCTTTGACTTAATACTAGCTTTCATTTCTTTTGTTAGCCATGGTTGGATCACTTTTCCTTTTGGGTTTTTATGCCCTAGAGGAATATATGTTTGTTGCAAATTATGCATTATTTCCTTGAATGTTAGCCATTGTATTTCCACCTTCATACCTTTTAGTTTAGTCTCCCAATCTACCATGGCCAACTTGTCCCTCATACCCTTGTAGTTTCCTCTGTTTAGATTGAAGACATTAGTTTCAAATTGGACTACATCACTCTCAAACTTAATGGCCCAAAAATTAGTCCCGCTACGCGAGAGTACGCACTGTGTACTCTCGCGTATTCTGTCTCCAATTGCCGGTTTTCTGCATGCACTGCGCATGCGCTGAAAACCGGCACTTGGTGAATGGAAAAGGGGGCGGGTCCTAGGTGCACCACGTGCGCGCTACAGGCTACGCGCACGCTGTGCACTTAGTGGTTTCAACGCGCAGGTAAGTACGGAAGATTCTAGACATAAAAAAAGGAGGAGTAAGACCCACTTTTAACAAGGTAAGTAGTGAATTAAGTATTATTTTGAATTTTTTTTAACAGGTATATCTTTTTTAGAGACTTTAAAGACAGGTAAGTTTATTTTTATAACTTTTTAAAAGATTTTAAATTTTTTCAAAAATTTAATTTTTTATTTAAAATGGTTAATTTATTTAACTATACTTATTTTATTAATGTGATGGTTTTTTTTAAAATTTAATTGAGGTTTAGCGGTTCTTTTGGGGGGCTATAGTATTCATAGCTTTCACAGCACTGATGTGAAAGTTATGAATGGAAGATGGTGTGCTGCCATTGGCTCTAACTGAGTCACGTGATCCCACAGCTCGCACGAATTAACTACGCCGGTGGGATACGCAAGCCCAGCACAGCAGCTGTCCAGAACATCAAGTTCGTGCGAGCTGGAACTGAAAAAGCCAACGCGGAGTGAGAGATCGCGGGGAGGCCTTACCCTCGCACGAAGGCTTCCTCACGAATTTTTGGGCCAATGTAAAATTCAATCATATTATGGTCACTTGTCTCTAAAGGCCCCTTTACCACAAGATTATTGATTAGCCCTTTCTCATTACACAGTACCAGATCCAGAATAGCCTGTTCCCTAGTTGGTTCCTCCACATACTGATCCAGGAAACCATCTCGCATGCATTCCAAGAATTCCATTAGTGCCATAAATACCTACAGTTACCTTTAGTTGCCTATTTAGAGTAACGGCCTTAAAGACACAGTCAACAGCTAAACATCACAACATTCTTTTAGACCCAAGACCAATGCCACATGAGATCTGCCTTATTTGACTCTTTTTACATTGTAAGTTTGAGACTGTGCTGGAGGATGAAGATCAAACAGAAGTTACCGAACAGGGAGAATGTGGATGACACCATTTCGTATTTTTGCTGTATTTATTTGAAATTGTGGATAGTCTACAAGGCTTGTCATCCTGGAAATTTTAGATAAACCACAATTTCCTCTAGCTAACCATTAGGAAGACGGAAACATCGTCACCTACCCTCACCACTGACTCAATCCTCCACTCCATCCACTGTCTCAGTCCGAACCAGACTCTTTGGAACCTTAGCATCCAATTTGGCCCTAAGCTAAGCATCCAACCTTAAAACCTTTTCATCACAGAGACAACCTACCTCCACCTCTGCAACGTTGCCTGCCTTTTCATCCACTTCTGGGCCTAGTGCTGTTTGCCGGGTCTCCCCGACGAGGCCGGAACTAGGCACATCTTTGCTGCTGCAGATTAAAATGTCCTCGGGGTCTGAATGACATCATCAGACTTTGGAATCTCAATGAGGCCCTCGCCTGCCTGGGGTGAGGACCTCACACGCTGCCCAGAACACGCTTGTTGAAATGGTGCTTGTGCCAACTTTGTTCACGCTCTTGTACAGTAACTTATAATGAAAGAAAAGAACCTCTCACTACACTACATATAGAATAGGTCGTCTTACTGAATGAAAACTGCTTTTATATTGCCACCAATTCCAAACACTGTGGACCTTGTGCAGCTGGCAGCAATTCCAAAGTAAACTTGCCAGGTCAATAAAGCCGTCTGGAAAATGGTTCTTACTATCCACCGACCTTTGGCGAATCTTGCAGGTTTACTATAGTGCTGCCATGCCACGGGAGCCAGCATCACCAGTCCAGCACTGCAGCAATACAAAAGCAGTTTGACACACGCAGTTCATATTTTCTTGCAGGTGAAACAGTGATTTACTTGTACTTCCTTCAACTTAGTATACTGCATTTTCTGCTCACAATGCGGTCTCCTCTATACTGGGAGACCAAACACAAATTGGGTGATTGCTTTGCTGAACACCTCTGTTCAGTCTGCAAGCGTGACCCTGAGGCTCTGGTCGCTTGCCATTTTAATTCTCCATCCCACTCTCACTCTGACCTCTCTGTCCTTGGCCTCATACATTGTTCTAACGAAGCTCAATGTAAGCTCGGGGAACAGCACCTCATCTTTCAGCACCCTTTACAACCTTCCAGCCTCAACACTGAGTTCAACAATGTCAGTTCATAACCACTGCTCCCATTTTGCTCGGACAGCAGTTGCTGATAATGGTTCTGCTGTTGCCATTCACACCTCCTCTGGACCCATCTTTTGTTTCTTTATTGTCCCGTTGCCACCCCCTTTTGCCTTGCACCATCATCCCTCTTGTCATTTAATCACTCCTGCCCTCCCCCCTATCACAGGCCTTCCCTTTTCTTCTTCCCTTCCCCCACCCCCCTTTTCCCTACCTCTTTACTTGCTTATAAAATGTTAAATCTCTAACCTGTTCCAGTTCTGATGATGACAGGCCATCGACCTGAAACGATAACTCTGTTTCGCTCTCCACAGGTGCTGCCTGACCTGCTGAGTGTTTCTAGTGTTTTATGTTTTTATTTCATCTTTTCTTTTTATAGCTTCACACTTCTGTTGCAAATTTGAATCCTCAAATCAAATACTGAAGTGGTAAAACCCTGGGCCCCCTACTCCTGGCTGAAAGAGAAAGCAAGGAAGAGAATGTTTAAATGGTACCTTGTTATGTGACTGTCTCAGGAGCAGGAATCTTCAGAATGTACTTTTATGTTAAAAGTGTGCAGCTAGCAGTGAATGTTTAATCTTTCCATTGTTGACTACACTTTTAAAGTTAAATGTACTGACCTTCATTGTTCGAGCTGCCATAGAAACTCTCTGCCAACTCTCTTACAACTGCACTTATGAAATCCCAACTGTCCAACCTTTGGCCCTCCATTCACCATTTCTGCAGTTACCGATCTGCTCAACCACACCCTCACCACCACCTTTGATGCCCTAGTCCCTATTAAAACAATTACTCTCTCTCACCCTGGCCGTTCCCCCTGATTCGGCCCTTATCTTCACTCCCTTAAGTCCAAGGGAAACAGACTTGAACGGATATGGCGGACAACTGGTTTAGCCATTCACCGCCAGACCTGGCTGGACCACGTATAGCATTATCGGGCCCTGCTCTCGTCTGCCAAAACTGCTCACTATTCCAGAATCAGTCTGGAATGCATAGATAAACCCCGTCTTCTATTTTTTACTGCTAGCTGCCTTCTTAAACCCCTCTCCCCTGTCTCCTCCACCCTCATCTCTGACAACAACTGTGAGGAGCTCATGGACTTCTTTGTCTCTAAGATTGAGACCATTTGATCAGCTGTCTCTGTCACTTCCCTACCTTCCCCTAGCCCACCGGACCAAACTTCCTCTAAGGTTCCCCCCTACCCGAGCCCTGCACTTGCATCTTTCTCCAGTTTCTCTCCGATCTCCCCTCATGACCTCTCTGCACATATTTTGTCCATGCGACCCACTTCCTGCTCCCTCGACCTTATTCCCACTAAACTGCTGACCACACAACTTCCTTTTCTGGCTCCCATGTTAGCTGACATTGTTAACGGTTCTCTTTCCTCAGTTACTGTTCCCCTCTCCTCAAATCTGCCGTCATAGAATCATAGAATCATAGAATGGTTACAGCACAGAAAAAGGCCATCCGGCCCGTCGAGCCTGTGCCGGCTCTCAGCTAGTCCCACTCATAAGAACATAAGAACAAAAGAAATAGGAGCAGGAATGGGCCACTTGGCCCCTCGAGCCTGCTCTGCCATTCAATAAGATCATGGCTGATCTTGGGCTCAAAGCCACTTCCCCGCCCGCTCCCCATAACCCTTCACTCCCTTATCTTGCAAAAATGTGTCTATCTCCACCTTAAATGTATTTAATGACCCAGCCTCCACAGCTCTCTGGGGCAGAGAATACAACAGATTTACGACCCTCTGAGAGAAGAAATTCCTCCTCATCTCAGTTCTAAAAGGGCGCCCATTTATTCTAAATTTCCCCACGAGGGGAAACATCCTCTCTGCATCTACCTTGTCGTGCCCCCTCAGTATCTTATATGTTTCAATAAGATCACCTCTCGTTCTTCTAAATTCCAATGAGTATAGGCCCAGTCTGCTCAACCTTTCCTCATAAGTCAAACCCCTCATCTCTGGAATCAACCGTGTGAATCATCTCTGAACTGCCTCCAATGCAAATATATCCTTCCTTAAATAAGGAGACCAAAACTGTACGCAGTACTCAAGGTGTGGTCTCACCAATACCCTGTACAGTTGTAGCAGGACTTCCCTGCTTTTATACTCCAACCCCTTCGAAGTAAAGGCCAACATTCCATTTGCCTTTTTGATTACTTGCTGTACCTGCATGCTAACTTTTTGTGTTTCATGCACAAGCACCCCCAGGTCCCTCTGAACTGTAGCATTTTGTAATCTCTCTCCATTTAAATAATAATTTGCTTTTTTATTTTTCCTGCCAAAGTGTATAACCTCGCACTTTCCCACATTATACTCCATCTGCCAAATGTTTGCCCACTCACTTTGTGAAGGAATAAGCCGGAGCTGAGCGGCGGACCTGTGAGAGGCACAGAGTCAGCGAGAGGAACACAGCACAGGAGTGACGTCAGAATTCAGAAGTGAGGTGGTCAGAGGGGAGCTGATTGGTGAGTAGCTGGTGGGTATTTTCTGTTAAGTTTTTTGTTCAGTTTTAAGTGTATTTCTGCTGATTAGTTCATATCCCATTACTAGAGGGAGAGCGCTCATTGGTGAGTTGCAGGTGAGTGTTTTTGTTAAGTTTTTAAGTTTATTTCGCGGGCTTTTTTACAGGGGCCAGTGTTGGGAGCGGAGAGAGCAGCAGCACTGTGAGTAGTTAAACTCACTTTCACAGGCTTTTTTGCAGAGGCCAGTGTCGGGAGCGGAGAGAGCAGCAGCACTGTGAGTAGTTAAACTCACTTTCACAGGCTTTTTTGCAGAGGCCAGTGCCGGGAGCGGAGAGAGCAGCAGCACTGTGAGTAGTTAAACTCACTTTCGCGGGCTTTTTTTACAGAGGCCAGTGTCGGGAGCAGAGAGAGCAGCAGCACAGTGAGTAGTTAAACTCACTTTCGCGGACTTTTTTGCAGAGGCCAGTGTCGGGAGCGGAGAGAGCAGCAGCACCATGAGTAGTTAAACTCACTTTCGTGGGCTTTTTACAAAGGCCAGTGTCGGGAAAGGGCCCTTGAGTATATCATTTAATTGAAGTGAAATTGGTGGGATTCATTTAATTTAATTTTAATTAATTAATTAAAGGGTAAGTCATGGCAGGAGAGCTCTGCCCTGTGATATGCTCCTCCTGCTATATGTGGGAAATCAGGGACGCTTCCTGTGTCCCTGACGACCATGTGTGTGGGAAGTGTATCCAGCTGCAGCTACTGATAGACCGCATTGCGGCGCTGGAACTGCGGATGGATGCATATTGGAGCATTCGCGACACTGAGAACGTCGTGGATAGCACGTTTAGCGAGTTGGTCACACCGCAGGCAAAGGGTGTACAGGCAGGAAGTGAATGGGTAACCACCAGGCAGAGTAAGAGGTGCAGACAGGTAGTGCAAGGGTCCCCTGTGGCCATCCCCCTCTCAAACAGATATACCACTTTGGATACTGTTGGGGGGGATGACTTATCAGGGGAAGGCAGCAACAGCCAACTTCCTGGCACCATGGGTGGCTCTGCTGCACAGGCTGGGACGAAAAAAGTGTGGAAGAGCTATAGTGATAGGGGACTCAATTGTAAGGGGAATAGATAGGCTTTTCTGCGGCCGCAAACGAGACTCCAGGATGGTGTGTTGCCTCCCTGGTGCAAGGGTCAAGGACGTCTCGGAGCGGCTACAGAACATTTTGGAGGGGGAGGGCGAACAGCCAGTTGTCGTGGTGCACATAGGCATCAACGATATAGGTAAAAAACGGGATGAGGTCCTAAAAGCAGAATATAGGGAGTTAGGAGGTAAATTAAAAAATAGGACCTCAAAGGTAGTAATCTCAGGATTGCTACCAGTGCCACGTGCTAGTCAGAGTAGAAATAGGAGGATATTTCAAATGAATACGTGGCTAGAGGAATGGTGCAAGGGGGAGGGATTCAAATTCCTTAGACATTGGAACCGGTTCTGGGGGAGGTGGGACCAGTACAAACGGGACGGTCTGCACCTGGGCAGGGCCGGGACCAATGTCCTAGGGGGAGTGTTTGCTAGTGCTGTTGGGGAGGGTTTAAACGAAAGTGGCAGGGGGTTGGGAACCTGAGCAGGGAGACAGAGGAAAGGGAAACAAGGATAAAAGCAAAAGACAGGAAGGAGAAAAACAAAAGTAGAAGGCAAAGAACTCAACGGTTTAAATCAAACATGGTCACAGTAAATAATAATGCATATAGGTCTGAGAGCGTTAAAAAAACAAGCCTGAAGGCTTTGTGTCTTAATGCAAGGAGCATTCGGAACAAGGTGGATGAATTAGCTGCGCAAATAGAGGTAAATGAATATGATTTGAATGGGATTACAGAAACATGGCTCCAGGGTGGCCAAGGCTGGGAACTCAACATCCAGGGGTATTCAATATTTAGGAAAGATAGGCAAAAAAGAAAGGGAGGTGGGGTAGCATTGCTGGTTAAAGAGGGGATTAACACAATTGAAAGGAAGGATATTAGCTCTGATGATGCGGAATCTGTATGGGTAGAACTGAGAAATAACAAGGGGCAGAAAACGTTAGTGGGAGTGGTATATCGACCTCCAAACAGTAATACGGAGGTTGGGGACGTCATTAAAAGGGAAATTAGAGAAGCATGCAGTAAGGGCACAGCAGTCATCATGGGTGACTTTAATTTACATATAGATTGGGCTAACCAAATTAGTAAAAATACTGTGGAGGAGGAATTCCTAGAATGTTTACGGGATGGTTTTCTGGAACAATATGTCGAGGAACCAACCAGAGATCAGGCCATCTTAGACTGGGTATTATGTAACGAGAAAGGATTAATTAGCAATCTTGTTGTACGAGGCCCCTTGGGTCAGAGTGGTCTATAATATGATAGAATTCTTCATTAGAATGGAGAGTGAAGTAGTTGAATCAGAGACTAGGGTCCTGAATTTAAATAAAGGAAACTATGATGGTATGAGGCGCGAATTGGGTAGGATTGATTGGGGAATGTCACTCAAAGGGTTGACGGTGGATAGGCAATGGCAAACATTCAAAGACTGCATGGATGAACTATAGAATTTGTGCATCCCAGTGTGGCATAAGAATAAAACAAAAAGGGTGACTCAACCGTGGCTAACAAGGGAAATTAGGGATAGCATAAGATCCAAAGAGAGGGCATATAAATTGGCCAGAAAAAGCAGTAACCCTGAGGATTGGGAGCAGTTTAGGATTCAACAAAGGAGGACAAAGGGATTAATTAAGAAGGGGAAAATAGAATATGAAAGTAAACTTGCAGGGAACATAAAAACTGACTGTAAGAGCTTTTATAGATATGTGAAGAGAAAAAGATTAGTGAAATCAAGTGTAGGTCCCTTGCAGTCAGAAGCGGGGTAAGTTATAATGGGGAACAAAGAAATGGCAGACCAATTAAATGCATATTTTGGTTCTGTCTTCCCAAAGGAGGACACAAATAACCTCCCAGAGATGTTGGAGAACATAGGGTCTGATGAAAGGGAGGAACTGAAAGAAATCAGTATTTGCAGGGAAATGGTGTTAGGGAAATTGACGGGATTGAAGGCCGATAAATCCCCAGGGCCTGATAATCTACATCCTAGGGTACTTAAGGAAGTGGCCCTAGAAATAGTAGATGCATTGCTGATCATCTTCCAACATTCGATGGAATCTGGAACTGTACCCATGGATTGGAGGGTAGCTAATGTTACCCCACTATTCAAAAAGGGTGGCAGAGAGAAAGCGGGGAATTACAGACCAGTAAGCCTGACATTGGTAGTGGGGGAAATGCTAGAGTCCATTATAAAGGATGTAATAGCTGAGCACTTGAAAAACAGTGACAGGATCGGACAAAGTCAACATGGATTTACAAAAGATAAATCGTGCTTGACTAATCTACTGGAATTTTTTGAGGATGTAACTGGGAAAATAGATAAGGGAGAACCAGTAGATGTGGTGTATTTGGACTTTCAAAAGGCTTTCGATAAGGTCCCACATAAGAGATTAGCGTGTAAAGTTAAGGCACATGGGATTGGGGGCAAGGTATTGACTTGGATAGAGAACTGGTTGGCGGACAGAAAGCAGAGAGTAGGAATTAATGGGTCTTTTTCCGAGTGGCAGGCAGTGACCAGTGGGGTACCGCAGGGTTCGGTCCTTGGACCCCAGCTATTCACAATATACATTAATGATCTGGATAAGGGAACTAAATGTAATATCTCCAAGTTTGCAGATGACACAAAGCTGGGTGGGCGTGTGTGCTCCGAGGAGGATACTGAGAAACTCCAGGATGATTTGGACAGGTTGGGTGAGTGGGCAGAAGCGTGGCAGATGCAATATAACGTGAATAAATGCGAGGTTATCCACTTTGGTGTCAAAAACAGAAAGGCAGACTATTATCTGAATGGCAATAGATTGGGAGAAGGGGAAGTGCAATGAGACCTGGGTGTCCTTGTGTACCAGTTGCTGAAGGTAAGCATGCAGGTGCAGCAGGCGGTGAAGAAGGCAAATGGTATGTTGGCCTTCATAGCGAAAGGGTTTGAGTATAGGAACAGGGATGTCCTGCTGCAGTTGTACAGGGCCTTGGTGAGACCACACCTTGAGTACTGTGTGCAGTTTTGGTCGTCTTATCTGAGGAAGGATGTTCTTGCCATGGAAGGAGTTCAGCGAAGATTCACAAGGCTGATACCTGGGATGGCAGGAATGACATATGAGGAGAGATTGGGTCGATTGGGCTTATACTCGCTGGAGTATAGAAGAATGAGAGGGGATCTCATCGAAACATATACAATTCTGACAGGTCTGGATAAACTAGATGCAGGAAGAATGTTCCCGATGGTCGGAGAGTCCAGAACCAGGGGTCATAATCTAAGGATAAGGGGTAAGCCATTTAGGACAGAAATGAGGAGGAATTTCTTCACCCAGAGAGTGGTGAAACTGTGGAATTCTCTACCACAGAAGGTAGTTGAGTCCAAGTCATTAAATATATTCAAGAATGAGTTAGATATATTTCTTAAAGCTAAAGGTATCAAGGGATATGGGGAGAAGGCAGGTACAGGGTACTGAGTTTGGATGATCAGCCATGATCTCATCGAATGGCGGAGCAGGCTCGAGGGGCCGAATGGTCTACTCCTGCTCCTATCTTCTATGTTTCTATGTTTCTATGTAAGCCATATAACCTATTCAGAAAAATACACCATTCTATGAAAGAATTCTGGCCTTATTAAAACATGACAAACTGGGTTTGGAAATCTGAAGGCCTAACAATGGAGAAGCTGTAGCAGCATTCTGGCTATAGAGATAAGATCATTGTTGACACTGAATCAATAACCTTATTGAAACAGAAGGTTGGAGGCTCCTGACGTTCTGAATCTTTGGCAAGAAGACAATGGTGCATCCTGGTTAAGGTGTTCTAAGTTACACTTCGTAAACAGGCACATAAAATTAAGAAACATATGCCTTCATAAAAATGATATCAAGTAAAAGAAACACCTGCCGTCACACCGTTTTTGTGTTAAACTTAAGACACCTACACAGGAGACATAATTCTGTATTGCAACAGCTGAGGTGACTAAGAATTGCATAGATCACCCTAGTTAAGGTGTTCTAATTGCAAGAGCACAAACAGAAGGCCTTAGTAAAAATGACATCAAATGAAATGCACCTGCTGTTACACCGTTTTTTATCGTAAGCTTCGGACACCTAGGGTAGAGAGACGATTCTTAATGCTACCAGCTGATCTGACTGTAAGAATTGCAGAAGTCAGCAGAAAAATGACTAGAGATAATTAGCTTACATCAGCAGAAAGCTTCAAAGGAAATACCACTGAAAAAGGGTATAAATATTGAACTTTCAAATGGGATAATAGATTCGCTGTAAAGGGGCAAAGTGATTCTCAGGCTTCAGAGGTGGTTCTGTAAGTCTACAACTCTTTGTACCTCGGGGATCAAGGTACTATATTTGATTTTGGTGGATATTCTGAATAAGACTAAGAACTGTAAAACTGTAGCGAAGTTTAAGATTTGAGAGTAAGGATCTCTGATAATAGAATTGTTAGCATTCTGTTTTTGGAACTGTTAATGTTGCGATTGAATCACCAACTGTAAAATACATGTCTGTTCTTTAATAGATCTATATATTTTTAGAATTGTCTCACATAATACTTCTGTATCAAACTCGTGAGCTCAATCTCTGTACACTCTTTGGTGAGGAGTTGCAGAATTCTGGGGGAGTTTTCTGGACCCTCATAATATCCGGAACGTTACAGTCTAGCTAAACTTATTAAAAGTGCTATCTGGAGGACGGTAACATCTTCAGGTTGTTCCTTTCCTTTAGGGAGAGATGGTCCAGATCTTTAGACCCAATTAAGCGTCATTGAGATTCGGCTAACTCAAACTTTAGTTGAAAGTGAATGCCTGGGGAATACGCCTGATCTGGGGTAGCCCTAAAGGGGTTAGAACTAGTAATTATCCCTTCAACTTAGCCTGTCTATATCCCTTTGCAGGTTCTTTGAGTCCTCTGCAAAACTTGCTTTCCCACCCATCTTTGTATCATCCGCAAACTTGGCTACAGTACACTCGGTCCCTTCATCCAAGTCATTAATGTAGATTGTACATAGTTGAGGCCCCAGCACCGATCCCTGTGGCACCCCACTAGTTACCATTTGCCAACTGGAAAATGACCCATTTATCCCGACTCTCTGCTTTCTGTTAGTTAGCCAATTCTCTATCCATGCTAATATATTACCCCCAATTCCGTGAGCTCTTATCTTATGCAGTAACCTTTTATGTGGCACCTTATCGAATGCCTTCTGGAAATCTAAATACACCACAACCACTGGTTTACCTTTGTCCACCCTGCTCCTTCCCTCCTCAAAGAACTCCAGCAAGTTTGTTAAACATGATTTCCCTTTCATAAAACCCTGCTGACTCTGTTTGACTGCATTATGATTTTCCAAATGCCCTGCTACTGCTTCCTTAATGAAGGACTCCAGCATTTTCTCAATGATAGATGTTAGGCTAACTGGTCTATAGTTTCCTGCTTTCTGTCTCCCTCCTTTCTTAAAATAGCGGTGTTACATTTGCGGTTTTCCAATCCGCTGGGACCTCTCCAGAGTCCAGGGAATTTTGGTATATTGCAACTAATGCATCCACTATCTCTCTCCCTGCCCTTTACCCATAGCGCTGCAATTTTTTTCCTTCCGATACTTAGCCAACTCCCTTTTGAAAGATAAGATTGAGTCTGCCTCCACCACCCTATCAGGCAGTGCATTCCAGATCTTAACCAATCGCAGCGTAAAAAAGTTTTTTCTCTTGTCGCCTTTGGTTCTTTTGCCAATCACCTTAAATCTGTGTCCTCTGGTTCTCAACCCTTCTGCTAATGGGAACAGTTTCTCTCTATCTACCCTGTCCAGACCCCTCATGATTTTGAACTCCTCTATCAAATCTCCTCTCAATCTTCTCTGTTCCAAGGAGAACAACCCCAGCTTCTCCAGTCTATCAACGTAACTGAAGTCCCTCATTCCTGGAATCATTCTCGTAAATCTTTTCTGCACCCTCTCTAAGGCCTTCACATCCTTCCTAAAGTGCGGTGCCCAGAATTGGATACAGAACTCCAGTTGGGGCCGAACCAGTGTTTTATACAGGTTCATCATAATTTCCACACTTTTGTACTCTATACCTCTATTTATGAAGCTCAGGATCCCGTAAGCCTTTTTAACTGCTTTCTCAACCTGCCTTGGCGCCTTCAACGATTTATGCACACATACCCCCAGGTCTCTCTGTTTGTGCACCCCCTTTAGGATTGTACTCTTTAGTTTATATGTCCTCTCCTCATTCTTTCTCCCAAATTGCATCACTTCACACTTTTCTGCGTTGAATTTCATCTGCCATGTGTCTGCCCATTTCACCAGCCTGTCTGTGTCTTCCTGAAGTCTATCACTCTCCTCCTCACTATTCACTGTACTTTCAAGTTTTGTGTCATCTGCAAATTTTGAAATAGTGCCCTGTACACCCACGTCCATGTCATTAATATATATCAAGAAAAGCAGTGGTCCTAGAACCGACCGCTGGGGAACACCACTATATACCTTCCTCCAGTCCGAAAAACAACCGTTCACCACTACTCTCTGTTTCCTGTCACATAGCCAATTTCGTATCCAGGCTGCCACTGTCCCTTTTATTCCATGGGCTTCAACTTTGCTGGCAAGCCTATTAAGTGGCACTTTGTCAAACGCCTTTTGGAAATACATGTATACTACGTCAACCGCATTACCCTCATCAACACTCTCTGTTACCTCATCAAAAAACTCGATCAAGTTGGTTAAACACGATTTGCCTTCAACAAATCTATGCTGGCTTTCCTTAATTAATCCACACTTGTCCAAGTGACTGTTGATTTTGTACCTGATTACTGTTTCTAAAAGCTTCCCCACTACCGAGGTTAAACTGACTGGCCTGTAGATGCTGGGTTTATCTTTACACCCTTTTTTGAACAATGTGTAACATTTGCAATTCTCCAGTCCTCTTGCACCACCCCCGTATCTATCATCATCCCTCTCCTAAAAAAACCAACCTTTGACCCCTCCGTCCTTGCAAACTACTGCCCCATCTCCAGCCTCCCTTTCCTCTCTAAAGTCCTTGAATGTGTTGTTGCCTCCCAAATCTGTGCCCATCTTTCCCGCAACGCCATGTTTGAATCCCTCCAATCAGGTTTCCGCCCTTGCCACAGTACTGAAACGGCTCTCATCAAAATCACAAATGACATCTTTTGTGATGGTGACAAAGGTAAACTATCCCTCCTCGTCCTTATCAATTTGTCTGCAGCCTTTGACATGGTTGACCACTCCATCCTCCTCCAAAGCCTCTTCCCATCGTCCAGCTGGGTGGGACTGCACTCGCCTGGTTCAATTCTTATCTATCTAATCGTAGCCAGAGAATCACCTGCAATGGCATCTCTTCCTGCTCCCGCATCGTTACCTCTGGTGTTCCCCAAGGATCTGTCCTTGGCCCCCTCCTATTTCTCATCTACATGCTGCCCCTTGGCGACATCATCCGAAAACACAGCATCAGTTTCTACATGTTCGTGACGACACCCAGTTATACCTCACCACCACTTCTCTCGACCCCTCCACGGTTTCTAAATTGTCAGACTGCTTGTCCGACATCCAGTACTAGATGGGAAAAAATTTTCTCCAATTAACTATTGGGAAGACCGAAGCCATTGTTTTTGGTCCCCGCCACAAACTCTGTTCGCTAGCCACCGACTCTATCCCGCTCCCTAACATCTGTCTCAGGCTGGACCACACTGTTCGCAACCTTGGTGTCATATTTGACCCCGAAATGAGTTTCTGACCACATATCTGTGGCATAACTAAGACTGCCTATTTCGACCTCCGTAACATGACTCACTGACCTACATTGGCTCCCAGTTAAGTAACGCCTCGATTTAAAATTCTCATCCTTGTTTTCAAATCCCTCCATGGCCTCGTCCCTCCCTATCTCTGTAATCTCCTCCAGCCCCACAACCCCACCGAGATATCTGCGCTCCTTTAATTCTGGCCTCTTGAGCATCCCTGAATTTAATCGCTCAACCATTGATGGCCGTGCCTTCAGCTGCCAAGGCCCTAAGCTCTGTAATTCCCTGCCTAAACCTCTCCGCCTCGCTACCTCTCTTTCCTCCTTTAAGATGCTCCTTAAAACCTACCTCTTTGACCAACCTTTTGGTCATCTGCCCTAATTTCTCCTAATGTGGCTTGGTGTCAAATATTTTGTCTTATAATACTCCTGTGACGGGCCTTGGGACGTTTTACTATGTTAAAGGCGCTATATAAATACAAGTTGTTATTGTTGTTGTAGGAATCAAAATTGCAATTTGGCTTCTAGCAGGAGTGGTATCAACATATAATAGGAGTGCAAGATTGCAGGTCTCCTTTTGTGCGCTGTTCCCTTGAGCAAATATAAAACTGCCTTGAGTTGTAGAAGTACAGCTTCTCCATCCTCCCTTCAGAGAGATGGTAGCTTCCTGCACTGGTACCACTGCCTTTCAGACAGCACAGTTCCAAGATAATGAGAAATCACTTAATTTCCCTTCAAGAATAGAGAAAGGCTTCTTTGATTACCCCCTGGGGTGCCTGCAATTATTTTTAAGTACTGTATTGTTGGCAGCCCATTCACATAATACCCCCCTTGTTAGTTGTTAAAATGAACTCTGGCTTTCCATAAAAACCTTTTTGCTTTTAAGGTAATCTCGCTATCTTTCCGGCCACACAATGGGAAACTGCAGTTGGCAGCATAAAAGTCGATTTGAGCACCTCACATACGTTTAACTGTGTGGCGTATTACATTTGCTAGAGTGTTAACACTACATTTAACCTAGGCCGTAGCTGTTAAATCATAATGTAGAATTGTTTTTATATATATTGCACTGAACAAACCGAATTGTTGCTCAAACCAACTGATAGTGATTTTTTTTTACACCACACGATGGCAGTAAAGGCAGGCAGTTTAAAAGTGCAGCTGCTTTGGTTAATTTCCATGGATCGTCAAACATGGTTTACTACTACAAAAAATTAATTTTCATATTTTAGTTTTCTCTCAGCATTATAGGTACATATGCATCATAAAGATATTCCTGATTATTATCTGCTTTCTTGGATCAGTGATTCCAAACATTCAAACCAATTCTGTTTGCAAAAGTGCCAGATACATTTACAAGGAGGGCAGGCAATATGTAAAGTAAATCATATCATATTATGCAATATTCTATTAATGAGACTGAAATGTTCATTTGTTCATTTTCTACAATACAAAACAACAACAACTTTTATTTATATAGCGCCTTTAACGTAGTAAAACGTCCCAGGGCGCTTCACATGAGTATGATAAGACAAAAAATTTGACACTGAGCCACATAAGGAGAAATTAGGGCCGGTGACCAAAAGCTTCATCAAAGAGGTAGGTTTTAAGGAGCATCTTAAAGGAGGAAAGAGAGGCGGAGAGGTTTCAGCAGGGAATTCCAGAGCTTAGAGCCGTGACAGCTGAAGGCACAGCCACCAATGGTTGAGCGATTATAATCAGGGATGATCAAGAGGGCAGAATTAGAGGAGCGCAGATATCTCGGAGGGTTATGGTGCTGGAAGAGATTACAGAGATAGGGAGGGGCGAGGCCATGGATGGACTTCAAAACAAGGATGAGAATTTTGAAATCGAGGCATTGCTTAACCCGGGAGCCAATGTAAGTCCACGAGCACAGGGGTGATGGGCGAACGGGACTTGGTGCGAGTTAGGACACGGGCAGCCAAGCTTTGGATGGCCTCAAGTTTAAAAATGTGGATTCCTGAAAGATTTTGTGTGAGGAAACATGTTTCAAATCTGTGCGAATGCTGTAAATACACACTCGGTCCATCAGGATCTGTAAAGAGAAATGATAAGTTAACACTCTGGATGTAACTCTTCAAATTATTTCAAGTCTATTTTGAAACAAATCTAGAGCTAATCATTCCTGGTTTTTCATAAGTGAAGAAAAATAAAGCATCAAAAAAAATCTAATTTCTAATCCCTCGGTTTCTGTATAATTAATCGAGCTATCTGTCTTCTTTATTTAATGAGCAAGATTCACACTGTGCTGGGTCTCACTTTTTCATGTAACTGCTGTAATTATATTTTATTGCAGCGCAGCCTTTTTAAAAATCTAATCTCTGATGGATTAATGTTTAGACACCAAAACTGATATTTAAAAGGGAAATAAACTCAAGTAGGGAATGTTATTCCTTTGATTGCATCACTTACTTCTCACTCCATCCTATGATTGTTCATCCTAATATAGCATCTTATTTTCTCTCTGCTTAGATCATTCCTTCTCTCAACCTCAAACTATCGGGATCTTGTGCATTCCCCTTCACTTCACTGCACCATTTGTGGTGATGCCCTCAGCTGCCTAGATCCCACTTTCTGGAATTCCCACCCTAAAGTGTTGCACCTCTCCACCTACCGCTTTTCCTTTAAGACCTTCCTTAAAACCAACCTCTTTGACCGAACATTTGATCACCCCTACTGGTCACTCCTTTGGCTTGGCATATATTTTCCTTGTGTCTCTGTGAAGTGCCTTGTAATGTTTTGCTATGTTAATGATGTTATCTAAATGCAAGTTGTTGTCTCTTACCTTCTAATAGCCCCATAATTCCCCTCGCCTCTCCACCCCCCCCGCCCCGCATCTCATTCTTTGGCAACTCAAAATAAAAATGCTTTGTTTAATCAAATTTGCAAGCTAATTCTGAAGTAGGCCGGGGATCTGGATGTTTCAGCAGTTCTACCTAGACTCCAAGTTTGCCCAAGACACAACTCAGACATTGTTCTTAGGGCTGAACAAAATTGGAAACCAGTTGGGGCATATTGGCATATTAAATGGACAGGTTTGCTCCATGTGTACACCTGCATGCCTAACCAAATAAAGAAAAGAAAGACTTGCAATTATATCACACTTTCACAACCTCAGGTCATCCCAAAGCTCTTTACAGCCAATGAAATACTTTTGAAGTGTAGTCACTGTTGTAATGTAGGAAATGCGGCAGCCAATTTGCACACAACAAGGTCCCACAAACAGCAATGTGATAACGATCAGATAATCTGTTTTAGTGATGTTGGTTGAGGGATAAATATTGGCCAGGACACCAGGAAGAACTCCCCAGCTCTCCTTCAAAGTAGCTCCATGGGATCTTTTACGTCCACCTGAGAGGGCCTCGGTTTAACGTCTCATCCAAAAGACGGCACCTCCGACAGTGCAGCACTTCCTCAGGGCTGTACTGGAGTGTCAGCCTAGATTTTGCATGAAAGGGAAGAGAAGGGACCAAATGAAGAAATCCTGAGGTAAAAGTTCATGACTATACTATACGCCTCTCATTTCCTCTCCTTAGCTTTCTCCATCCTTTGAGTGTTCTACCTCCTTTGTAATTTCAGTGCATTGTTGCAATATTTGTAATAATGATTCTATTTCCTGATTATTGGCCTAATCCTCTCCATCAACTTTTCCCATTTGGAAACTTCTGAGGCGGGGTTTCCTGTACTACTCAGTCATTTGGTACAAGCTTTTTTCTAGGCGTCTTGATGATTGCCTCACACAATTCATCCATATATCTACAGAAAAAAAATGTTTTTTGTTTTAGTTTCATCTGTATTTGTTGTTTTTCTTGCTGTACAACATTTACTTTATATTTTCTTTGCTCTGAAGATTTCAATCTCACTTTCTGGTGCTTTAAAAAAGATGAACGTAATGGGTAGAAATTGGAATGCATTGCGCCCATTTTTGGGTGTAAAACAGATGCAGAGCATACCAATTTAGCAGCAGATCTATGCAAGCGCTGGTCCCACTGTAAAATTAGTGGGGGGCCTTTTTTCAGGCGTCCCGGGCAGATGCCTAAAACAGGCGTTAGGCCCCTTAACTACGTAAATTATGCTCGATGGCTGACTGCATGGTCTGAATGCCTTGCTGGACAACCTCACACAAGCGAGAGCTGGACTCCGCCATGCTCTGTGCTGTTGTGTGCAAGTTCTCTGGCAGGCTGTCCAGCACACTTAAAAGGTTCTGGTGTGTAGGCATCAGTCTTTGAATGTAGGCTGTGCTCTCGAGATCTTCATCTGTGCGCTCTGCAGCATGGCTGCTTCCTGGGCTATCCGCATCCCCTGCCCATGCTCCTGCACACTAGTGCTCGATGAGTCTCCCAGTACAGACCCCTCTAGCCTATTTATGCTAAAGTCAGATCGAGTGACGCTGTGTCATCTTGGGTGATGCTTTCTGCCACCTCCTCGGCCGCTAGATTTTGTTGACCTGAAAAGGAAGAGAGGGACAAAGATTAGCTTTTAGTGTGAAGGATAAGCAGAGACAGATGAGTGGCTGCTGAAAGCAGCTGAACTTTGTCATGCAACTGTGTGAGAGTGTGAGATTTCAGTGAGAAGGGACAGAGCCAAGATCCCTGCAGGATGCGTCCCCCAGCCTCAATACTCACGTTGCCCCTGAGGTGGCCCATCCCCACAGTCTGCATTATTTGCTCCTCGATTGGGGAGAAGACCTAAATGGATGCTTTCCCTTCTCCTGTCCTTGCCTCCTTTCATATTTTGTTTACCAGCTTTGACTGCAAGAAAGAAGGCAGTGTGTTAGATTTAGCCTAGTGAGATGTTTTGAGGATGTGCAGGTCAAGGTCGAATAGTGATGGTGGTGTGTGAAGGGTGGCAAAGGTGTGAGGAGCTGAAGGCAGTAATAGTGAGGAGAGTAAAGGGCGCAGAGTGTGGTATTAGGAGCAGAAGAATGTGGAGTGAAGTGTGCTGCAGTGCATGGAGGAGAGTGCTGGTAATCGGGGG
The DNA here is from genome assembly GCA_030390025.1 of Squalus acanthias. Lineage (NCBI taxonomy): Eukaryota > Metazoa > Chordata > Chondrichthyes > Squaliformes > Squalidae > Squalus > Squalus acanthias. Next base: position 53,316,212 of record CM059427.1, read on the forward strand.
AGGGAACTTTCGGTAGTGCAGGGTTATGTAGAGAGTGATGCGAGATAGGAGCTAGGAGTCTTACCCAGGATTCTTCAGTAGCCCTGGCAGCTGCCAATGAAAGACAAGTTAATTGTTTTTTAAAAATGCGTTCCTGTGGAGCCAGGAGGAGCAGGAGTGATGGCACCTCTCCTCCCCCTGTAGCTCGCCCCAGTTGCCCCTCCCGGGACTTACCTGAAGACCTTTGCTGGCGAGGCAGGCAGCCTGACATTGATGCCTTCGCTTGGGCTAGCTGCCGATGGAGGCATGGCTAACCTGAGCCAGCAGCTCATGTCAAGTATGCTGATGAGGCCCGCGGACCAATTTCCATTGAGCCTTGGGCCTCTCGGTTCGGGCGTGAGCTTATTGCGCAGCTCCGAGTCTGAGCTTGAAAATGGACCCAGACCAACATTTACCCCAGTAAGACTGAAGGACTATCATCTTCCCTTCATGCAGATCACTCATGTCAGTGGACATCTTTTCTGCAAAATTTTTGTTGTTTTGAAAAAAAAATCACATTCCTTTGTTATCTTCCTGTTCTTATTGTCGGTTCTTATTATAATTTTGACCCCTATCTTTGAGGCCTGTAGGTATAGAGGAGCAACTTAAGCTGTATCAGTTTAGCTCAACTAGCAGCTCTCTTGCTGCTGGGTCAAAGATTGTTGCTCGAGCCCTCTGGTGATGATTGGGCTCAAAATCTAGGCTAGCACTCTGATACAGTACTATAATGAATGACTGTTGCATTGTTGGAGGCAGCTTTCTTCGGATACTGAATGAAGAGCCCACTGACTTGTAGTTTCCCTGATGGATGTTAAGCCAAGAAGAGCAGGCAATCCTCCTGAGGTCCTGCTCAACATTCCTCCCTCAACCAATTCCACTAAACAACACGCTAACTGGACATTCAAATCATTGACATTTACTGAATGTTTGCCTGTGTAAGATGCTATATAAATGCAAGTACTATTTAATGCACCGGTGGCATGTCTCAATCAGAATGAAGTCTAAAACATGCTCGCTAACGAAGTGACAGCTTGGTCCACGTTATACACGATTGGTAGGGAATGTGATCAAAGTGACATGTTGTTTCTTCACTTCCTGCTTACAGCCATTTACTTACCTGATAAACCACTTCAGGGTAATTTACACTGATTGTTGCCATTGAAAGAAACAGGATGTTTACTGTATATTTTATTATTCTGCGCAGCAAACACTTGCCATACTAATCCCGTGGCCTGTACAGCCGCCTTGTATCTGTTTTGTGTTCTGCTGAACAAAAGCAATGTGCTGGAGCAGCTCATCTCCTTCTGGACTTTTTAATCCAAATGAGGTGGAAAGAATTATCAGCGGCACCAGATACAGGAGAAGTGCTCAGTCTATTAACTCGAAAAGCCTATTACTTGACAACTATTTACTTCTTTTCTTAATTCTGACCTTAATCCTGTTCCTGTCTGCCTGGTGTAGACAGCAAGAGGACTATTTATGCTGCAGGTTAGTAATGTCACCACTTTAGATCTGAAATAGCGCACGTATTGAAACAGAGCAGAAATAAACGACGGTCTGTTTGACGTTTGAAGAGGCTGTCAGCCGACAAAGTGGCTTGTAAGACATTATCAGGATAGTAAGGGAGGTGGGCGATGATGTGAATAGTGATGTGATATCCTTCCAGCAACAATCAAATAAGCTGATTTAAAAAAAAATGACAAGGAAAATATTGCACTCTTAAAATTATAGCTTTTGAAGTAAGATAAACATGACTTTGAGGGGAATTTTTAAAACTGTTTTCTGTTCTCAATTAGTGACATTACAAAGTACAGGAAACTCTTTATTAACCGGCACCGACGGGACCGGCGTGGTGCCGGTTTATCGAAAGTACCGGATAACGGAGAGTTATATCTACCGAGGCTATTTTTAACAAAGAAAAATAAATAAATCAAGAAATATGCAGTATACTTCCGACAGCGCCAGGAGGCCGAGTAGTGGCACTTTTGAAAACTACCCCTACTGACTAAATCGGCGTTTGCGGACTCGGACTCGGACTCGGGATCGGCAACATTGCCGGTTATTTGAGAGGAGTTTTCGGAGTACTCGGCGTTCGCGGAGACTCGACTGCGACTCGGCAACATTGCCGGTTATTTGAGAGGAGTTTTCGGAGGATGATTTTTGCCGGTTAAGCGAGAATTCCGGATATTTGGGTGCCGGATAAACAAAAGTTTCCTGTACATTGCAATTATAAGAATACATGAGAGTATCCTGTTATCATCTCCAACCAGAGATTTGGGCATTTTGAGCTTTCGCATGAAAAGGCTGAAGCTGCCAGGTTCTGTAAATGACAAACTTGCAAATAAAAGAATACATATACCCCTTGAATAGGACACTTTCTGCACATCTTTGTTCTAGGTCTTTTTTAAGGCAAATGAACCCCTGGGTATAACATAACAATTTTCAGAATTTAAAATGAAGCCATCATCTCATTACAAACAACATGACTGTGTGTTGACAGGTGTGAAAGGTACTACAACAGTTTTCACATCGGATCAGATTCAGCTACAACAGTGATAATTGTGCAAGATGTAGGGAAATCAATACAAATTTTCATTAAAGGAAAAACCTGGACTATGGATTATGGCTTGAAAACCTCCTTTAAAAAATAATCTGAGAACTTTCTCAGGCTCTGAAGATGTTGGGACTACAAAGGTGTTTTAACAGGTTTAGTGTGGTCTGGCCTTTTATCAAAGAGCTAGATGTTCAGTTTGATATTGGCTAAAAACAGCTTTGCTAAATTCTCACACGCCACAAGTGAACTATTTTATTTCTTTTTGCACTACAACAGTGACTGGTGCAACTTGACTTTTCAAGTCACTTCATATTTCTATTTCTGGTGCACTTGGGTGCTATAGCTTTCATCATTATTGCTGGGAAAAATTGAACATGCACACTGCTGCTAATCCTGTAGATTATTCTCACTTCATCATTATGAAATATTGGCTGGCTCTTAACTTGGTGTGATGGTGTAAATCAGGTGATGGCGAGTCGGCAGCCCATTTTACATCTGTTCAGATTTTTATTTCCAAAATAAAAATTACCCCACAGTGAAATACCCAGAGTTTCTTCATCATGTATATAAAAAAAAATATTGAAAGAACTGGGCAGTGTTTATAGCACCAACGTTCTTACTACAGCCGTCACAATAATGCCGGCTGCGCAAATATTTTAAAAGAACCTATGTATAGTGTGGTCTGATAATGAGCATAATAACCAGAAAGATCACAGGCTTGATCCTTGGTCTGCGCTGAGTTAACCGGTCTCAACTGGGGGAGCAATGAGAGTGTTACCAAAACCTTGGTGTCACCGACTTAAGATTGGAGAAGTTAGCCGGAGTTCCTGACCCCTGCTGAAAATTGCACCAGGTTGAGGATGAATCTCAGTTGGGCTGTAATGGCTGCCATAACTTGAACTTTAGTCTCACACCTAGAGAAAGGCCGTGTGAGAAAGGTTCAGCGGATTGCTGACCGTGAAAAGGCACCCCACCATGAATCACCACCTTTGAGAGGGTTGTGGGGGTGTGTGTGTGTGGGGGGGGGGGGGGGGGCGGGGAGGGTAAAGAGAAAATTAAAACACACTGCTAAGATGTGAACTGATAGTCGTGTCTAATTGATATCTTCCACAGATGTTACTAATTCTAAGGCTGCAAATGAAACTGGACTTTCTGATTTTATGCTTAGTGAAATGTAAATTTGAGTCATTAATTCTGCTGCAAATAAGATACAGGGATTCAATGAAGCTTGAAACAGTAATTTTTTTTCCATCATGTAACCTTTTACTTTAATCCACAAAGCCATTGTGTCAATCACGGGAGCTGACCCATTGCCACGAAATAGCACAGTTTAACGACGGTTCTTGTTTATTCAACAATCGATGCATGGCACTCCAATCATATGAAGGTTGTTAGAGTGCGAAACAGATCGCATTTTTGCGAGGGTTTAATTGATGAATAGCTTCCTTTTATTATTTCAGATGCTATTAACTCTCGATGCTAATGGCTGTTTTGAATGTAGAGCACACTATGGTGCCGTTTCAGGTGCACCTCGGGCAGGAGGTGGGCAGAGTGTTTTTTGTTTAAACAAGGAAAGCTACTGAACCAAATTATGACCATAAATGTTAATATTTTATTTTCAAGTTTTTTTCATACTAGAACCATTGCATCGCTGTATAAATTGTATCGTTTAACAAAATGTACATGAGCATTTTCCAATTGCAATGTGAAGTGAGCCAAGATCTTTTAGAATGGGTCTATGAGTATGAAAACCAGAGATTGCAGCTAGACTCTTGATATGTAACGTATTCCCTTATAAGGTTTCCAGAAACAAGTTTCTGAGTGGCGAGGCATTATAGTGACAGTTAAGGCAGCTGTCTGTGTTATCCACATAATGTGAAAACCCACACGGTTTACAGCTAGTTTTGCTCTTGATTAGGTGCTGACAGACAAGTCATCTTCCTCAGTCAAGGATGCCAACATTCACTTAATGATTTGTCTATGCTTTGCATTTTAAATATCTGCCATTCTATGTCAGACAATCTCTTTGTTCCTGTAAAAACACGATAAAAAGTGTGAGAGGGGAATTATTAACTGTCTGTTAAAATTACAGAACTATCCCTTCCAAGTACTTCAAAGTATCCTGTTACTGTTATCAGCTGTGTCAAGTCTGAAAGATTTTGAGTTAGTGTTTTCAAGTGGCAGATGCAACTTCAGAAGCGTTTTAGATGACATGAACTGTACACTTTCTGCCGATACTTTTATTCCCATTTAGCACAAGCTGTATGTACAATAATTTGTGCGATAACATTGGTATCTTAAGCATTGAGGGAAAAACGTAAAAACAGAGCTCCTGAATTTCCATGGGGTTGTCCAAATCTCTTGCTGTAACTTCAGCAGGAGGTCGGTGGAACCTCTGGAGAAAATGCCCATTTTTAGCGATTTACTCCATTTCTCCAGGGATTCCAACGATCTCCCACCAGAGAACCCTCAGGAAAATTCCCAGTGATAGTATCAATGAAGATGGGATAAGGAACTGCTGTCCCAAATCCTGCATCAACTGCACCTGCCTCTTTCCCTCCCACATATTATTAGTAGGTCATTTTCATGTGACTTATTCTCTTGCAGTTATGATATCCACTGGTCTGCCTCAAAAACATGCTCCTTTTATTAAACTGAAATTTTGTACTCCTGAAAATCACACTTTAGTGTTAATGCCAGGACTTTTGTCCCAACCACATTTGCAATGGTGGGTCTGAATAGGCCTCTCATGGTTCTTTTTGGCTTAAGTCTTTGTCTCGACTCTTACCACAATATTACTTGTCTTGGTTTATTTCACCATAACTGCTGCCTCTGGCACAACTGCTTAGTCACTGACTCACAGTAACTTCTGGTCTCTGATCTTCTGTCTGACCTGTTCTCACTGTGTGTGACTGTCAATTGGACATAAAAATCAACAAATTTTAGGGAAATTGTCCTTTGTCCAATTGCTTCAAGTAGTGAAATAATTAAAATTGGAAGGGAGCCCAAAATTCTTCTTCCTTTAAATGTTAAATTATTTTTTTCCAATTATATTAACAATACATCTAAGCTTATTAATTTATCTTCCCATGTGATTTCAATAATAGGCACAATGTAGTATCTGAAAATTGTTGAATTTTCACGATGTGTACAGATGCTCAAATTTTGCCACTCTGCATCCCAATTGGTTTTGTTTAATACGTTTACTTTAGTAATGGGTGGCAGTGCTTCCCTGATGGCTCAGTGAGTGTATCTAGTGAGTGACTGAGCCATACAGAATATGAAATCCCAGGTTTGTGCTGAGATAGCTAGGCTGGACAGTTTTAAGGGTGTTACAATTGGACTCAGTGTCCCAGGGTTTGGGAGCAGAAAATGTTGCTTTTACATAGTATTACATAGAATTTTACAGCATAGAAACAGGCCATTCAGCCCAGCAGGTCTATGCCAGTGTTTATGCTCCACACAATGCTCCTCCCACCTTACTTCATCTCACCCTATCAACAAATCCTTCTATTCCTTTCTCCCTCATGTACTTATCTAGCTTCCCCTTAAATGTATCTATGCTAATCATCTCAACCACTCCATGTGATAGAGTGTTCCACATTCTCACCACTCTCTGACTAAAGAAGTTTCTCTTGAATTGCTTATTGCATTTCTTAGTGACTATCTTATATTTATGGCCCTTAGTTTTGGACTCCCCCACAAGTGGAAACATCTTCTCTACGTCTACCCTTTCGAACCCCTTCATAATTTTAAAGACCTCTATCTGATCGTTATCCAGTAACTCCTACTGGAAATGTGCATATAGGGTCGGCTTGGCTGCAATGTCCTCCATGAATGTCCTGCCTACATTTATTGTCACGGCTCACATATGAAAAATGGCCATTTGGGTAAGATATTGGAGGGCAACCAGTACCCAGGGAGCCAAACAATAGAAAGTAGGGCAGGCAGGAGAATTGACAAGGAAAAAAAGTAGCAGCTTGTTCAAACGAGCTGCAGAGCATCTAACAATTTGCCCTTCGGGCTGTAGAAACAGAAGAATCTGTGTGGCACCTGGAATTTTGTGTCTTCCTTCTGCTTGGCAAGGAAATGCCTCGTCATTGCATAAGTTTACAACAATCTGATGCCATTTTTCATGCTTCCTACCTTGACATTTAGCAGATAATCTGATTAGTAGCTTGATCTTTAATTTTGTTTATAGTATTTCTAACAATAGGAATTGGTTGATGCTGTGGTCGTTTTACAGGCTTCCAACGGGCACCAAAGCGTCCAATACTGTGAGCAGCGCGTGCACGCACATTCTTCATTAGGCACTTTGCACGTGCAAACAGGGCACCTAATGCCTCTTTCAGGCTCGCTTTGCAAAATTGGTCTACCCCAATGTTTTGATGGGGTGGAGCAAAACTTGGGCAGCAAATGGGCACATAATGTATATTTCGGATAAAAACAGAAAATGCTCAAAATACTCAGCAGGTCAGGCAGCATCTGTGGAATGAGAAACAGAGTTAACGTTTCAGGTCGATGACCTTTCGTCAGAGTATTTCCAGCATTTTCTGTTTTCATTTCAGATTTCCAGCATCCACAGTATTTTGCTTATGTAAATTTAGGACTTGATAAATTCTTCTTTACGTAAGGTGTAATAGAGCTATTAATAACTAATAACTAATTTTTATACAGAAAAAGTACTTGTGTTGTGTTATGGGATCCGCAGAATTTTTGTAACACGGGAGGGGGGCCTCGGAAGCAAAAAGTTTGAGAACCCCTGATCTAAAGAATGATATTGTTCCCTTTTAAAAAGTTAGATTTGAAATTAACACTTTGTTTCCAGCTATGTAAGACCAACATGGAGTATATTTTACAGTTTTTTAAATAGGCCCTAAAATTCTACTGTTGGACAATAGTGCACAAATTAAATTGCTCCCTTCACTACTTTGGCGTAGGCAATAAGCTTTATAAAACAAATCAGGCAACGCCTCTATTAACCTAACAGAGGCAGGAATTTTATAGATTGTGTTAAGTGGTCACACGCTATTATCCCACAACTTGTTTCAGAGCTGCACAAAGTTTGCATTAGTGTTTTACCCCGAGAGTGTATTATTGTCACTGCTTTAGATTTTGAGCAGCTTATGTATCGGTCAAAAATATCCAGTAGTTAAGTGGAATTACACATATGCAGTTGTTCTGTACTATGATAATCAATAGTTCATATAATTGATGATCAATCTTCTGCACAGCCCTCTGAGGTGTAGGATGTCAAAGTAGAGGTGAATTTGTCTTCGTTCATGCCTTCAGGATGTATAGGCAAACATTGGGAGGAAAGTAAGGCCTTCATTATTTTAGGATTTAACAATCAGGATGTTAGTTTAAGCCGTCATTATTAGAGGGCTCAAACATTCCATGCCAGTGTTTAGTCAGTAGTTGATTCAAAACACTCATTCTTCTCCCTGTTTTTGTTTGTTTATCTAGCAGTTTGCCCTTAGGGCTGTAGAAACAGAAGATTCTGTGTGGCACCTGGAATTTTTTGTCTTCCATCTGCTTGGCAAGGAAATGCCTTGTCACCGGGTAAATTTACAACCATCTGATGTCATTTTAATGCTTCCTACCTTGACATTTAGCAGATAATCTGACTAGTAGGTTGATCTTTAATTTTGTTTATAGAATTTGTGATGCTTTTAAAATGATTATCGAGATGATGAAACATTGGTTTACGTTAGTGTAGAAAAACCACAGGTGATCAGAAGATCATAAGATAATTACGGGTGAGGAAGGCAAATCAGCCCATTTTAGTTCATCTACCCAGCCTGACCCTAAAGTCCCATTGCAGTATTTAAATGGCCCTTAAATGTTTCCAGGGATTTTGTCTCCATTATTCCGTTACTCTATAGTAGTCTATTCATGTGTTCATCACTCTTTGTCTGAAGCAGAGCTTCCTGACATGAGAGCTAAATTTACCTGGTCCTTTTCCAGTTTAGTAATTTTCCAGATTAACTTTATCCATATCAGTTACAATCTTATATACCTCTATAAGATCACCTCTCAGACTCCTCCTTTTGTGGCTGAAAGCCGCAAGTTTCTCCAGTCTTTTCTCCTAACACAGACCTCTATGACTAGGGATCAGCCTTGTGGCTCTTCTCTGCACTGCTCCCAATGCTTGAATGTCTCCCTTGTGTCTCAGTGAGCAAAACTGGACACAGTAATCAAAGTGTGGACTGAGCAGAGTACGATATAGTTTGATCATGCTTTCCTCTGACTGGTATTCTACTGTTCTGGCTGTGTAGTTGAACATTTGTTGGTTGATATAATCGAGATGTATGAAGCGTGTTTCCTGGCATCAGTAATTTGGCCAATGACCCACTGACCACTAAAAACAGCAATAATGTGAATAACAACAAAATCAGTTCGTGTGGACATGATTCCCAGTTTAAAATATTGTGTGAGTTTCCTAAATATGTTTCAGAAGCAGCAATTATGACTATTGTTGGGTGGGTCCAATTTATTTTAACTATGCTGCAGTTACCAAATACTGAAGAGTATGCATTGGCTACAAGTAGAGCTGATAAAAATGGGCTGCGTAAGTTAGCAAATCCAGCAAGATGAAAGCACTGAGCGTTTTGTCCTATTGCACCCTATGTCAGTGGTTAAAGTGGACCAGCACACTGCAACGTCAGTCTTGTTTTTAATGAGCTTCCATTTCTGACCTCAAGTTCCTCATGATTCATAGCGACCTCTTGAGTTCCAGAGCCTCTAATATTCCTGTGCAGCTGCCTGCTTCACGTTTCCTCATCTTCTTATGCTGCTGAATCACAGATGTTCTGCTTCCAATATCCCTTGACATCTAGGGTTGCCAACCATCCAGGATTGCCCTGGAGTCTCCAGGAATTAAAGATTAATCTCTTGGACACTGCTGTGAGCAACCCAGGAGAATAATCATAGGGTTGTTAAAAACAATTTTTTTCATCTTCTTTGAGCACTTTTGTTTATTACTTATAAAAATATTGGCGATGGGAATTGGAGATGAATCGGGGCGGTTGGAGGTGAAAGGTCATGTGACAAAGTCTCCAATAATATGGCCAACTAGAGTTGGCAACCCTACTGACACCAGGTGAGGAGCCTAATAAACAGTTCGAAGTGCTTCTCACTAAGTGGATAAATAATATTAACTATTAGCAATTTAGAACTGTAAAAATTCATTGTGCCTGTATTGTAACTTTCAGCTGCTTTAACATTACGCACAGCCCTCATTAGTGCAGCTGGTTGCCAAAATGTCGATCTTGTGTAGTTGGCTGCAGGTCAGACATAAACCTTCTGGGACCCTATTAGGGTTTTAGTAAGTTGCAGAAGTTTTATATTTGGTGGCTGTGCGAGGCCCAACACTGCAGGGATTGGATGCATTAATGTGAGTCTTGCGCAGTGTAAAAGCAGCATAAAGCTGTTGGACTATAACCTGGTGTTGTGCGACTTCTCACTTTTGTCAACGGATAATGTCATTGTTTTAGGTGCTTTCGTGCTTTCCAGACTGGGAGGCATTCGGTCATCTTCTTGATGACATTAGCTGGCAAGTTCTCAGTGAACTAGCACACACAGGGAGACCACGTGTAGGTTGCTGCCTCATGGTCCTGTAGCCGCCACACAAAGATCGTGGACGTGCAGCTAAATGCCGCTATGAGGACGGTGTCAGGGATGCTCAAGTCCACTCCAACTGAATGGCTCCCGGTGCTGTCCCACATTGCCCCGCCTGCCATTTGCCACGACGCCACCGTGCTCCGTGAGAGGGAAAAAAATCATGAGCAACACTGACCTTCCCATTCACGAAGACTTGAAAAACCCACCACAAAAGCGCTTAAAATCACGCCGGCCTTTCTGGGAAACAGCAGCCAATATTCACGCAGCAGGTATCGACACTATCCAGAATCGTGGGATGCATGCAACATAAAGGACCAACACCTCATCACAGACCCAACAGCAGAGGTCCATGGCTTCAACCTCCCTCAAAGAGTATGGACAGCGCTCAACCGAATCCGCACAGGGCATGGATGATGCAGCTCCACAAGTGGAAGATGAGGGACGACCCGAAGTGCGACTGTGGCCATGAGTCTCAGACCATGGAACACATCACATCAACCTTCCCACTATTTCATTTCCTGCTTTTTTCCAATTCTGACAAAAGGTCTTCGACCTGAAACGTTAACTCTGTTTCTCTCTCCACGGATGCTGCCTGGCCTGCTGAGTTTTTCCAGCGCTTTCTGTTGTTAGTTCGGATTTCCAGCATCCGCAGTATTTTGCTATCGTATTAGTGCCCACTAGATCTGTTGTGGGAGGCACCTCATTTCTTCACTCGGCATCTCAGGGAGCCATCGAATGGATAGCCAAAACTAGACATCCCATTATAGGCTTTCCCTGTCATACATAGAGTCATAGAGTCATAGAGTTATACAGCACAGAAAGAGGCCCTTCAGCCCATCGTGTCCACGCCGGCCATCAAACCCTATCTATTCCAACACTTGGTCCATAGCCTTGTATGCTATGGCGTTTCAAGTGCTCATCTAAATGCTTCTTGAATGTTGTGAGGGTTCCTGCCTCTACCACCCTTTCAGGCAGTGATTTCCAGATTCCAACCACCCTCTGGGTGAAAAAGTTTTTCCTCAAATCCCCTCTAAACCTCCTGCTCCTTACCTTGAAACTATGCCCCCTGGTTATTGACCCCTCTACTAAGGGGAAAAGTTCCTTTCTATCTACACTATCTATGCCCCTCATAATTTTGTACACTTCAATCAGGTCCCCCCTCAGCCTTCTCTGCTCTAAGGAAAACAACCCCAGCCTGTCCAGTCTCTCTTCATAGCTGAAGTGCTCCAGCCCAGGTAACATCCTGGTGAATCTCCTCTGCACCCTCTCCAATGCAATCACATCCTTCCTATAGTGTGGCGACCAGAACTGCACACAGTATTCAAGCTGTGGCCTAACTAGCGTTTTGTACAGCTCCATCATAACCTCCCTGCTCTTATATTCTATGCCTCGGCTAATGAAGGCAAGTATCCCATATGCCTTTTTAACCACCTTATCTACCTGTCCTGCTGCCTTCAGGGATCTATGTACATGCACACCAAGGTCCCTCTGATCCTCTGTCCTTCCTAGGATCCTACCATTCATTGTGTATTCCCTTGCCTTGTTAGTCCTCCCAAAATGCATCACCTCACACTTTTCAGGGTTAAATTCTATTTGCCACTGTTCTGCCCATTTGACCAACCCGTCTATATCGTCCTGTAGCCTGAGGCTTCCCTCCTCGCTATTTACCACTCCACCAATTTTCGTGTCATCTGCGAACTTACTGATCATACCTCCTACATTCATATCTAAATCATTAATGTACACTACAAACAGCAAAAGACCCAGCACCGATCCCTGCGGTGCACCACTAGACACAGGCTTCCAGTCACAAAAACAACCTTCGACCATCACCCTCTGCCTCCTGCCACTAAGCCAATTTTGGATCCAATGTGCCAAATTGCCCTGGATCCCAACAATTGTTTTAGGTGAGGTAAGCAAGGCACTACCTCATCCAGAATTGTGCGTGTGCACATGCGAGCAACCCTCCCAGATAGCTCGGGAGCCTCTCGGAATGGGACGTGGCTTCCAGCAGACCCGGAGATCATTGTGATTTAAATTTGCTGCTGCAGCAACCCCACCCCCCCCCCCCAACCCTTGCTCTGTAACCTCACCAGCTGCCGCTGCAGAGAGGCCTCTGGCTCTTGACATCACCTCCATCCCGCCGCCGCAGAGAGCAGGACCAACCGGTGTACTGGAAACAATTTGGAGTCAGGAATCAGGGTGGGGGGCGGGGTCCTTGCGAATCCGGGAGGGCCTCAGGAGTCGGGCAGGGCTTAGGAGTTGGGAATCGGGGGGTGGGGGGGAATCTCAGGCATCGGGAACCAGAGGGGTCTTAAGAGCCGGGAATCGGGGGGAGTCAGGGAAAGAGGAGGAATGGGGGTCAGGGAATGGGGGTTAAGGGAGAGGGAGTCTGCAAAATGGGGCTTGGGGGAGAGAGGGAGACTAGGGATAGGGGTTCAGGAGAAGAAAAGGGGACTGGGGGTCAGGGGGGTTGGGGCTCGAGCAAGGGGAGACTGGGGAATGGGGTGTGTATGGGGACCAATAAGGAGGAGCCAGTAAAGGGCTGAGTGAAAGCTGGGGATCTTACTGTGAGTAAATAGTGGTGAGTGAATGTGGAACTAGGGGATGGAGACCTGGGAGAAGCAAAGGGGGTGGAAGATTCTTGAACTCAGGGCTATTAGACCTTAGGATGCTTCACTGCAAGTGGCTATTGAGGCAGACTAGACCATAATTTAAAAGGAAATGGGACAAATATTTGAAAAGGAAGAATATAAAAGGATCTGAGATGAATGGGATTACAGGAGAGAGTACCAGCACTGGCACAGGCGCCGAGACCAAGGGGACATAGGTGCAAACTATAAAAAGGCAAGTTCAGGATTGATGTCAGGAAGCACTTCTTCACACAAATGGTGACTGATCCCTGAAATTCTCTTTCACATAGTCTGGTAGAGGCTAATCTCTGAAATCATTCAAGAGACAGTTGGATGCTGGCATCATGAACATATCCCATAGATGGATGAGCCAAATGGCCTCCCTAATCTGTACTTATCTTTGTGACCTCTGTTATTCGAAATTGCACTTAACTACTAATACAAAAGCAAAATACTGCGGATGCTGGAAATCTGAAATAAAAACAGAAAATGCTGGAAATACTCAGCAGGTCAGGCAGAATCTGTGGAGAGAGAAACAGAGTTAAAGTTTCAGATCGATGACCCACGTTAACTCTGTTTCTCTCTCCACAGATGCTGCCTGACCTGCTGAGTATTTCCAGCATTTTCTGTTTTTATTGCACTTAACTACTGATTGATATCATTTTTAGGGAGGAGGAATGGGATGAGTTAGAGCTTAGGGAAAAACTGATTATCACCCAGTGCACCTTACAAATGTGGCTCAGTGGGTAGCACTCTTGTCTCTGAGTCAGGAGGTTGTGGGTTCAAGTCCCACTCCAGAAACTTGAGCACAAAAATCTAGGCTGATGCTCCAGTGCAGTACTGAGGGAGTGCTGCACTGTTAGAGGTGCCGTCTTTCAGATGAGACATTAAACTGAGGGCCCGTCTACTCTCTTAGGTGGACGTAAACGATACCATGGCACTATTCGCTCAATCAACATAACAAAATTGCTGTTTGTGGGAGCTTGCTGTGCGCAAATTGGCTGCTGTGTTTCCTACATTACAACAGTGATTACACTTCAATGGCTGTGAAGCGATTGGGACGTCTTGAGGTTGTTGAAGGCGCTATATAAATTCAAGTCTTTCTATTTCTTTTCTTGAAGGTGGCTCCACTGACCTCCATACCTCCTTCTCTTTTCAGTTTCGTACTTGGGTTGAGTATACATGTGACCTCTCATTGGCCTCTTCCATAAACTCTGAGCCAGTTGAGGTAGCCAGACAACAACCATTCGTCACCAGTATTGCTGGTATCAAATCAGATTAACGGACCCCCTCAAAACAATCCTACATCCAAATAAAAGATTACATACTTAGTGCATAAGAACTGCCGTAAAGTTTTAGTCCATGACATTGCGTATATCAGAGGAGGAAGTACATTGAAATGCAGGAATGTATCTTGGAGGTAGAGACATCTGTATCATGCTACAGATTGTAGCCATGACATTGTGAATATCTCGTTGGTGCTCCAGCATCCTTTTCCAAAATACCATGTAACTGTTTATAACTTGCTTCACAGCTTTGTTCTACTTTACCTCTATGATCTCGTTCATCCCTGTATTCCAGCCCATACGCTACACTGTTAAGATTCTGATATATTCACCATTCCCCTCTTCCCTGCCTAACCATCAGTGGCACAACCTTTAGCCATCTGCTTCTACACTTTGGAATATTCTCCCTAAAACCTTCTCCTTGCTATTTTGCTCTCCATGTCCAAAAGCTTATGTTCACCATCCCTCCACTTGCCTGGATGAGTGCAGCCCCAACAACATTCAAGAAGCTCGACACCATCCAAGACAAAGCAGCCCGCTTGACTGGCGCCCTATCCACCACCTTAAACATTCACTCCCTCCACCACCGGTGCACCGTGGCTGCAGTGTGTACCATCTACAAGATGCACTGCAGCAACTCGCCAAGGCTTCTTCGGCAGCACCTCCCAAACCCACGACCTCGACCACCTAGAAGGACAAGGGCAGCAGGCGCATGGGAACACCACCACCTCCAGGTTCCCCTCCAAGTCACATACCATCCTGACTTGGAAGTATATCGCCGTTCCTTCATCGTCGTTGGTTCAAAATCCTGGAACTCCCTCCCTAACAGCACTGTGGGAGTACCTTCACCACACGGACTGCAGCAGTTCAAGGCGGCCCACCACCACCTTCTCAAGGGCAATTAGGGATGGGCAATAAATGCTGGCCTTGGCAGCGACGTCCACATCCCATGAACGAATAAAAAACAATTCTTTCCTACTACTGTTCAGTATCTGCTTCTCCCGAGCATCTCCTTTGTGAAGCACCTTAAAGGTGTTTTATAAATGCAGGTTGTTGTTTTTGTTGAAGAAGGCGCTCCCCCTTCTGAACTTTGACCTCTCAACCTTTCAGTTTGTGCCTAGGGGCAAGACGTCCCCATTACTACCTTGCCAGGTGAACAAGCTCCACCTCCAATGATTGCCAATGGCTCACTAGCTTGTGGAGATGCAGGTGGCTTTATTTATGATTCCCTCTGGTACAGTAATGGTGGTTCTTCAGTTGGTGAACCTGGCATTCAACCGGGTTATGAGTTCAACCCAGAAATGCTTCCTGCTGTGTGAATTTGTCATGTGTGCTCACACCCCAAAGATCACTGCCCTCCTGGACAATACCTGCTGAGCAATGGAAGACACTTCCATGCCCATAAAATGTGCTTTTCTTGTTTTCACAGTCACAGCTTGCATGCTTCTCATTAGCACATCTGGATTACTGTACAAACTGTGCCATGGGGTCAAGAGGCTCTTTTCCTGCTTGTTAAGCTGCTAATCTGATGGGGGGAGTAAGCTTTCATAAGGCTGGGTATCATGCTGCTATTGCTCAGAGACTCCTTGAATTCCTTTGTGTTTGCAAATTTTGAGGCTTCGATGAAAAACATGACTGAGTAATATCTGGAAAGTCATCCCTGTGGCTTATATAAATGATTATATAAATGCCACAGATGTCCTTGCCTTATCCACTCAACCAAACCCTCACCACCACCTTTGATGCCCCAGCCCCTATTAAAATAATTCTGTCTCTTACCCTGGCCGCTCCCCCTGGTAGGGACCTCATCTTCGCTTCCTTAAGTCCAAGGGACGCAGACTTGAATGGATATGGCGGACAACTGGTTTAGGCATTCACCGCCAGATCTGTCTGGACCGCATAAAGCATTATCGGGTCCTGCTCTCGTTTGCCAAAATTGCTCACGATTCCAGAATTATTCTGGAATGCAAAGACAAACCCCGGCTCCTAGGGGAAAAATTGGGTGTCGCCCCTTTTGGGGCACTAACGTCGCCTTAGCACCCCGAAGAAATTAGCGCCCCTCCGCCTGAAATTCAGTTGTCGTGCCCCAAGCAGGAGGTGGAGCGCGACTGGAAGCGCTCCACCTCCTTCGTAGGGCACTACAACTGAATATCGCGGCACTATGTGCAACAGTGCCACGAGCTGCAGCACATAGCGCCGCGTCATTGCAGGCCTCCTCCCCTGATTAAAGGGGAGGGGCCTAGCGCTGCACACACCGGGGCCCTGCTAGACCACCGGGGAGCGGGGTGCCGTGAAAACAGCACGGTACTCAAGAGAAGTGCCGGACTGAGTGATCGTGGCCGCCACCCCAAGGAAAAAAGGGGAAGGTGGCAGGTGCTGGCAGTCGGCCAAAAATAAAATGGCCGCCCGACACCTGTCGCTTTTACTACCGCCGCCACTGCAAAACGCCCCCCTGACCCTGTCAGACATATCGTCCGGCGATAGGTCAGGGGGCGCTACCGGCTACCGCCGCCGCTAACCTCTCGCTGAATTTCGCGGGAGGCGTTAGCGGCGCCACGCCCGGGCACTAACGAGAGGTGCAAATCAACCCAATTTTCCCCCCCTATTCTCGACTGCGAACTGTCTTCTTAAACCGCTCTCTCCTGTCTCCTCCACCCTCACCTCTGACAACAAGTGTGAGGAGCTCATGGACTTCTCTAAATCTAAGATTGAGACCATCTGATCAGCTGCCTCTGCCACTTCTCTTCCTTCCCCTAGCCCACTGGGCCAAACTTCCTCTATGGTTCCCCCCTGCCCTAGCCCTGAACTCACATGTTTCTCCAGTTTCTCTCTGATCTCCCATCATGACCTCTCTGCGCTCATCTTGTCCATGAGACCCACATCCTGCTCCCTCGACCCTATCCCCACCAAACTGCTGACCACTCAACTTCCTTTTCTGGCTCCCATGTTAGCTGACATTGTTAACGGTTCTCTCTCCTCAGATAATGTCCCCCTCTCCCTCAAATCTGCCATCATCACCCCTCTCCTCAAAAAACCAACCCTTGACCCCTCTGTCCTTGCAAACTACTACCCCATATCCAAACTCCCTTTCCTCTCCAAAGTCCTTGAATGTGTTGTCGCCTCCCAAATCCGTGCCCATCGTTCCCGCAATTCCATGTTTGAATCCCTCCAATCAGGTTTCCAACCCTGCCACAGTACCGAAACGGCTCTCATCAAAGTAACAAATGAAATCCTTTGTGACTGTGACAAAGGTAAACTATCCCTCTTCGTCCTTCTTGACTTGTCTGCAGCCTTTGATATGGTTGACCACTCCATCCTTCTCCAACGCCTCTCCACCGTTGTCCAGCTGGGTGGGACTGCACACGCCTGGTTCCATTCTTATCTATCTAATCGTAGCCAGAGAATCACCTGCAACGGCTTTTCTTCCTGCTCCCACATCGTTACCTCTGGTGTCCCCCAAGGATCCTTGGCCCCTCCTATTTCTCATCTACATGTTACCCCTTGGCGACATCATCCGAAAACACAGCGTCAGTTTCCACATGTATGCTAATGGCACCCAGCTCTACCTCACTACCACTTCTCTCGACCCCTCCACAGTCTCTAAATTGTCAGATTGCTTGTCTGACATCCAGTTCTGGATGAGCAAAAATTTTCTCCAATTAAATATTGAGAAGACCGAAGCCATTGTTTTCGGTCCCCACCACAAACTCCGTTCCCTAGCCACTGTCTCCATCCCTCTCCCGAACATCTGTCTGAGGCTGAATCATACTGTTCGCAACCTTGGTGTCATGTTTGACCCTGAAATAAGCTTCCGACCACATATCCGCAGCATAACTAAGACCGCCTACTTCCACCTCTGTAACATTGCCGTCTCCACTCTTGCCTCAGCTAATCTGCTGCTGAAACCCTCATCCATGCCTTTGTTACCTCAACACACTCCTGGCTGGCCTTCCATATTCTACCCTATGTAAATTTGAGGTGATCCAAAACTTGGCTGCCCGTGTCCTAACTCGCACCAAGTCCTGTTCGCCCATCACCGCTGTACTCGCTGACCTACATTGGCTCCCAGTTCAGCAACGCCTCGATTTCAAAATTCTCATCCTTGTTTTCAAATCACTCCATGGCCTCACCCCTCCCAAACTCTGTAATCTCCTCCAGCCCCACAACCCCCTGAGATATCTGCGCTCTCTAATTCTGCCCTCTTGAGCATCCCTGATTATAATTGCTCAACCATTGGTGGCCGTGCCTTCTGTCGCCCAGGCCCTCAGCTCTGGAATTCCCTGCCTAAACCTCTCCGCCTCTCTACTGCTCTTTCCTCCTTTAAAACGCTCCTTAAAACCTACCTCTTGACCAAGCTTTTGGTCACCCGCCCTAATTTATCTTTATGTGTCAAATTTTTTGTCTTTTAATACTCCTGTGAAGTGCCTTGGGACGTTTTACTACGTTAAAGCTCCAATATAAAAACAAATTGTTGTTCCTGTTGTTGTTGTTATATGCACATAGTTAAGACTACATCTGAATGTGGAAAGAGTGAAAGTTTTGGTTAAAAAGAACAGTACTCAACACAGAGAGTTGAATACAAATATTATGATTACTGAATTCTAACGTGTGCTGGTCATTAGCATGCGAATTAAGTTGCTCGCACATGAATCAGTGAGTAAATGAGGGTAGTAGGGCATCATTGAATATTAGGGCTGTAGTTTTGCACGTGATGCTTGGTTTGTGGGCAGTCTGTGAAGTTCTGTAAAGTCAGGAGTATGCCATAACATTTATCAATGGCTCCTGCAATTAACTTAAAATATCATGAAATTCACTGATGAATTTCACTGACTATACACAACCCATGGACCACATGCAAAAATTTACAACTCTAGTAGTAATTCTGTATATATTTAATTTGGTGGGTGTAGCTAAGCCATAGCAAATAATAAATAATAAATAAATTAAAAGTAAATTAGGTGCAGGATCACATTTAAGAGCAAAAGGAAGTATGGAACCACAAAAAGCCATTTTGCTCCATTGAGCCCATTCCTCCCAACAGAGCATGTGCATCTTATACAGTTAGGGACTTTCCCCAAATTATTTAGGGAGTATATTTTTGCTGTTTACACCATTTTCCCAAGGCTTCCACAGCTCTTCCGCCGAAGTTATTCTCTTACAGGCGGTTAACTGTCACAAATTAAACTTTCAAATGGATAAAATGTTATCATTTCTTCTTGGTCTCTGAAGATACTGAGAATCATAGAATCATAGAATGGTTACAGCACAGAGGAGGCCATTTGGCCCGTCGAGCCCGTACCGGCTCTCTGCAAGAGCACTTCAGTTAGTTCTACTCCCTCACCCTTTCTTCGTAGCCCTGCAAATTTCTTTCCTTCAGGTACTTATCCAATTCCCTTTTGAAAGCCACAATTGAGTCTGCCTCCACCACCCTTTCAGGCAGTGCATTCCAGATGCTAACCACTCGCTGCGTAAAAAAGTTTTTCCTCATGTCGCCTTTGGTTCTTCTGCCAATCACCTTGAATCTGTGTCCTCTGGTTCTCAACCCTTCTGCCAATGGGAACAGTTTCTCTCTATCTGGACCCCTCATGATCTTGAGCACCTCTATCAAATCTCCTCTTAACCTTCACTGCTCTAAGGAGAACAACCCAGCTTCTCTAGTCTATCCACGTAACTGAAGTCATTCATCCCTGGAACCATTCTTGTAAATCTCTAAACCCTCTCTAAGGCCTTCAAATCCTTCCTCAAGTGCGGTGCCCAGAATTAGACACAATACTCCAGTTGAGGTCAGATTAGTGTTTGATAAAGGTTCATCATAACTTCCTTGCTTTTGTACTCTATTTATGAAGCCCAGGATCCCGGAAGCCCTTTTAACCGCTTTCTCAACCTCTGCTGCCACCTTCAACGATTTGTGCACATATATCCCCAGGTCTCTCTGTTCATGCACCCCTTTAGAATTGTACCCTTTAGTTTATATTGCCTCTCCTCATTCTTTCTACCAAAATGTATCACTTCAGACTCTTCTGCGTTAAATTTCATCTACCACGTATCCGCCCATTCCACCAGCCTGTCTATTTCCTCTTGAAGTCTCTCACTATCCTCCTCACTATTCACTATACTTCCAAGTTTTGTGTCACATCTGCAAATTTTAAAATTGTGCCCTATACTCCCAAGTCCAAGTCATTAATATGTATCAAGAAAAGCAGTGGTCCTAGTACTGACCCCTGGATAACACCACTGTATACCTTCCTCCAGTTCGAAAAATAAGCGTTCACCACCACTCTCTGTTTCCTGTCACTTAGCCAATTTTGTATCCATGGTGCCACTGTCCCGTTTATTCCATGGGCTTCAACTTTGCTGGCAAGGCCTATTATGTGGCACTTTATCAAACACCTTTTGGAAGTCCATGTACATCACATCAACCGCATTGCCCTCATCAACCCTCTCTGTTACCTCAGTAAAAAACTCAATCAAGTTGGTTAAACACGATTTTGCCTTTAACAAATCCATGCTGGCTTTCCTTAATTAATCCACACTTGTCCAAGTGACTGTTAATTTTGCCCTGGATTATCGGGGGTGATTTTATCAATGGGGACGTGATGGAGGCGGGACTGCTACTTGTCGGGTTTTAGTCCTGCCTCCATTGACTTCCAGCCAACCCATGCTATTTTCCCTTAATTGACCTTGTTAAGTCCACCCAGCGGGCTTAGCAGGCCAATTAAGGGAAAGCCGGTGACAGAGAACGTCAGTGTATGATGTTTCATCTGTCAAGATTTTTTGACAGATGAATTGTCATCATTTGACAGCTCTGTGAAGCTGTCAAACACTGACAATCTGTCTTCTAAGTTGAGTCCTTGTACTGAAGACTCACTTAGAAAGCTTTCCTGAGCAGCAAGCAGAAGGCTGCTGCATGACTCACCTCACACACTTACCTCTCCACACTTGCACTCATCACTCACCTGCACACCGTACATTTCGGCCTCTCTGACCCCCGCAGACCCACGGTTCGCCTCGCTGACCCTGGCGAGGTTCGGAGCCATCGGGAAGCCCACACTTTAGGTCTCAAAATAGGATTAGCCAAAAAACTGCCTGTTAACTACCTGTTAACAGGCAGTTAATTGGCACTAATCCCCTTCCTGCCTCGAGGAGACGGGACCCGGCGCAGGTCGGGTACCCGCCTCCTGGGAAGATGGCACAGAGGCGGGTTGGGGGCAGGATGGGTACCCGCTCCCAGATTGTGCCATTTTTCCGGCAGTCCCGCCTCCATACCCGCCTCCCCAGGGCTGGCAAAATCGCCCGTTTCATTTCTAAAAGCTTCCCCACCATCGAGGTTAAACTGACTGGCCTGAAGTTGCTGGGTTTATCCTTACACCCTTTTTTGAACAAGGGTGTAACATTTGCAATTCTCCAGTCCTTTGGCACCACCCCCATATCTAAGGAGGATTGGAAAATTATGGCCAGTACCTCCACAATTTCCACCTTTACTTCCCTCAGCATCCTAGGATGCATCCCATCCAGACCTTGTGACTTATCTACTTTAAGTACAGCCAGCCTTTCTCGTACTTCCTCTTTATCAATTTATTTCCCATCCAGTATCTCAACTACCTCCATTTCACGATGACTTTGGCAGCATCTTCTTCTTTGGTGCAGACAGATGCAAAGTATTCATTTAGTACCTCAGCCATGCCCGCTGCCTCCATGTGTAGGTCTCCTTTTTGGTCCCTAATTGGCCCCACCCCTCCTCTTACTACCCGTTTACTATTTATATGCCTATAGAAGACTTTTGGATTCCTTTTTATGTTAGCTGCCAATCTATTCTCATACTCCCTCTTTGCCCCTCTTATTTCCTTTTTCACTTCCCCTCTGAACTTTCTGTTTTCAGCCTGGTTCTCACTTGTATTCTCAACCTGACATCTGTCATATGCCCCTTTTTCTGCTTCATCTTACTTTCTTTCTCTTTCATCGTCCAGAGGGCTCTGACTTTGTTGCCCTACCTTTCCCCCTCGTGGGAATGAACCTCGACTGTACCCGAACCATCTCCTCTTTAAAGGCAGCCCATTGTTTGATTACAGTTTTGCCTGCCAATCTTTGATTCCAATTTACCCGGGCCAGATCCATTCTCAACCCACTGAAATTGACCTTCCTCCAATTAAATAATTTTACTCTAGATTGCTCTCTGTCCTTTTCTATAGCTAATCTAAACCTTATGATACGATGATCACTGTTCCCTAAATGTTCTCCTACTGACACTTGCTCCACTTGACCCACCTCATTCCCCAGAACCAGATCCAGCAATGCCTCCTTCCTCGTTGGGCTG
The DNA here is from genome assembly GCA_030390025.1 of Squalus acanthias. NCBI lineage: Eukaryota > Metazoa > Chordata > Chondrichthyes > Squaliformes > Squalidae > Squalus > Squalus acanthias. The sequence goes on from CM059427.1 coordinate 53,338,640, forward strand.
GAAACGTACTGATCAAGAAAGTTCTCCTGAACATACTTCAGAAATTCTTCCCCCTCTCTACCCTTACACGATTACTATCCCAGTCTATATTAGGGTAGTTGAAATCCCTGATTATCACTACTCTATAGTTTTGCACCTCTCTGTAATTACCCTGTAAATTTGTTCCTCTATATCCTTCCCACTAGTTGGTGGCCTATAGAATACACCTAGTAGTGTAATGGCACCTCTATTGTTTCTTAACTCTAAGCAAATAGATTCTGTCCTTGACCCTTCCAGGACATTCTCTCTCCAGCACTGTAATATTCTCCTTAATCAATACTGCCACCCCACCTCCTTTCTTTTCTTCCCTATCTTTTTTGAACACCTTGGGCTGGATTTTGATACTGGGGTGGGTTGGGGTCGTGTTATCCACTTTTCATGTTATCCACCCGACTGCAATTGGATGTGGGAGATTGATGTAATTTTCACCTAATTGGGCAATTGAGCTCCAGCATGTGGGAACCCATGAACCAATTAGTGTTTTCAGTCTGAAAGTCACCTCTGATGATGTCATCATTGCTGCTGCATTGAAGGTCTTCAGAAACTGCCTGGCCTTTGCTGTGAGAGGACCTGGATGGAAAATGAGCAGCACCACCAGAGAGAGAGAGAGAGAGAGAGAGAGAGAGCGAGCGCGAGCGAGCGAGACAGAGAGAGCGAGAGAGCGAGAGAGCGAGAGAGAGAGAGAGCGAGAGAGCGAGAGAGCGAGAGAGCGAGAGAGCGAGAGAGACTGAGACTGAGACTGAGACTGAGAGACTGGCCTTTGCTGTGCGAGGACCTGAAGCCACAATGAGCAGCAGCAGCCCTAGGTCTGCTCCCACATATTTTTCCTACTACTACTTCTCCATTGTAATAGTGGACCTGCAGCTGATAGTCAGCTTTCGAAATGTGTTACCGCCAGGTTTCACATTCGTGGTTCAGAACAGGCGTGCTTCACATACAACAAGGGTTAAAATCACAAAGGCCTTTCAAAATGGCATTATAGAGGCAATTTAGTGCTTGTTAAGGGCCTTAACAGCCTATCCCGCCTCTTAAAGGTGGGACGGAGTCGGGACCAGCAGACACGATTTAATGAAAATTGCATGGAGGCGGGATGGAGGCGGACTTGTGCCCGCCCGCCAGTTTTCGCAATTTTAACCCCCCACACGCCTCCAAACCCGCCTCCACGGGTCAATGAAAATCCAGCCCCTTATATCAGGAATATTTAGTACCCAATCCTGCCCTTTTTTGAATCAGGCCTCCGTTATCGCCACAACATTATATTCCCATGTGGCTATTTGCGCCTGCAGCTCACCAACCTTATTTACCACGCTTCATATGTTTACATGCATGCAATGTAAACCTATCTTAGATCTTCTTGTATTCGCTCTTAGTCTGACCCCACCTAATACCGTACTATTTCTTACTCCAGTGCTATCTGTCTCTCCCAATCCTTTGTGCATCTTGCTTCTCCTTTCTAATGCAACATCCTGGTGCCCATCCCCCTGCCAAATTAATTTAAACCCTCCCCAACTTGAGCAAAAACTGAGGCTATCAATGTGGTATTACTGCCTACAATGATTTAACCCTGATCCTCTATTTCCATATGGATCGATGATATACAGGATTGTTACATAAATAAGCAAAATGTAGAGTTAAGGTAAGGGGCAAGGTTTGTTATTGAGAGTTCATCTCTAGATGTGACAGATCATGAATTAAGCTTTGTTCACAGGAGGGATGCAAATTCTAATAAGTAACATTGTTATGTTGAGTTAATTAGCTTAATAAAAAATTTAAATCAGAGTCAAAACCCCCATTGGTTTTAAAAAATGTCCCCTTAGCCCTTGAATTCGGAGGCTGCTTTCAATGAATTTGAATCCCACTGTTCTCTTGTTCTGCCTGGGAGCTGAGACCATGAATCAGCTGGAAAATGTGATTCCGTCCAGCAGATGTATTGTTTTGGGACCAATGTTGTGTGAATCCCAGGGTAGATGACGTGTTTACCCATCATTCCCTCTGGTTTTAATAAATGTGTTCAAGCTCCAGAGTGGTAGAGTTGTTTTCTCTATATTTGAGTTTGTTACCATGCTGATGTGATGTCTTCATTGACTTTAGGCCATGTGTATGTCTTTAGTTTAAATCAGGTCGCACTGCAGATGTAATGTTAAACATATTCCATGGTGTTACAGACTATGGTCAGACATTAGTCGTTCATATCTTGATTGTAAAACCCATTTAAAATGTTCTTTTGTAGCTGTTTCCCCATGGGATTAAAACTGAACACTGTTCTTTCTCTGTTCTGCCATACATGGCTATAGTGAATATAATGACTTCTACTGAAGCATCTTGTGAACCACAAGGGATGATGGATTTATGTGAAGAGGATTAAATATTCTTTAGAAGATAAGCAATAAATGAACAAACAGATAAAGCAGGAGATATGGTAGACAAGGGGCTGGATTAGTGGGATTAATAGAAAAAACAGTTGCTGTCTTTATGATGATATGTTTTGTGCTTTGTATTAGATCCACTTCTGTTTCTAGCGCATAAATACTCCTTATGAAACCAAATGGTAGCTGAATAGGAAGAGAGATCCTCTCACTTTTGATCTCTCCGACCAACTATCCCACACTCAGTGGCTCAATCAGCAATGTTTGGTTTATGTGCTGGTTTTCCAAGCTTTCTCTCTTTAATTTGTACACAGGCTATGGTCAGAAAAAAGAGTTCTTGTATTTTCAAAAAAGATGTGTGTTATACTTAAGAAGATAATTTGTACCTCTTCTGGTGCATTCTGTTAAAGTAAAAACTTCAAACTATAAATGTAATTTTACACCTATTTCAACAAAATTACTTGAAAGCCATTCAAATGTAATTTTACAAACGCTATACTGATTAACATCTTTGCTTTACTCAAGCAAAGAAGGAATTAAATTAAGTTCCTGACTGGATGGAATGGGGGAGGGGTAAGCAATTGATGGAAAGTATTCTGAGCAGGTGAAAGCTCGACATTCAGTTGTCTCAATTGGTAGCACTCTTGATGCAGAGTCAGAGATTTGTGGCTTCCAGTCCCACGCCAGGGCTTGAGTACATAATGGTCCGGGTTTTGCGTTGAGAATAGCTCACCATTATTACAACAACTTCTGGCGTCGGCACATATGCATTTGAATGTGGAAATCCAGACGTTGCTGTCAGAGATACCCCTGCTCCTCCACAGGCTGCGCTGTAACAGTCCTCGCCGATAGATTCGGCACTGAAAGCAATGTAATGGCGTGAAGTTGCGGTGCTTACCCACTAGTTACCCACTAACCATGCCAGAAAAGGTTAGGGCTGGCGCATTCAGGAGTAAGTGAATTTTAATGGCATGATAGTTACTGCCGAACAACCTCTCTGGCCCTGAAAATTTAATTTTACAAGTGTGGACTCTCATTCCTTCGGAATTTAATTAGTGTTGGAGATTTAAAAAAACTTTAAATAATTTTTAAGAAAGTTTTTCTGTCTGTCTCTTTTATCTCTCTCTCTTAATCCCATCTTTCTTTCCCAATCTTTATTTTGCTTTCTGTACATGATTTTACATTGAATTAAATCTAATTTATACTTCCTGGTTTAGACTCTGTGGCTGGAATTTTCCGGGGCTGCAGGGGTTGGTGGGGGGGGGGGGCGGGCGGGTGGGGGGCGGGGGCATGTGGAGGGGGTTGTCGGGGGAAAAAAATTTTTGACAGTGGGTAGGGAACCCACTGCCAACCCGCCTCCACACTCGTCTCCCAGATGTTGGGTCTGTCACCGCAGAACAAATTCGACACCAAGCAGCGAGGGACACAATTTAGATCATTAGCTGGATTGTTAAGAGGCAATTAACTAGTATTTTAAGCTTACCTTTAGATTTTTAGAGTTCGCCAATGGCTTCCCTGCTGCTCGGGGATCACATCAGGTAAGGATGTCGGGTGTTGTGTCAGCATGTGATGATTTCAAAACTTGACAGCTGCAAATGGTCGATAAAAGCTCCCATTTCATAGGTATTCACTTTCCAAGGTTAGAAGCTGTTGCTTACTGCATTTGGAAGACAGATTGAGCTTTATGCAGCTTGCAAGTGTTTGGAGCAAACTCTCTATCCAGTGTCACCTCATTGGAACAACCTCTCTCACCATTGACAGATCGCTTCTGTCATCTTAACCTCACCTGCCATCTATTCCATCAGCATCATTGAAACTATCTCACCTTGGTTCTCAGAATCCCATCACGATCAGCCCCAACACCAGCAGCACCAGGCACACCAGCAGCACCAACAACAACACCAACCTTCTCCGCAATCAGCTGGTGATGCACAGGACACAGGGCATCAGCATCCGACCACATTGCTGCCTGGGAGGCCAGGGATGGCCTCACCATGGCCACATTTATTTCACTTGACGCTGTACACCCTGGCTGCCACATGATGCGCCAGGTTGGCACCACCCCACACCAACACCATAAAGCATCCCTACAATGTCCAAGCCATTCCTTTCACACTCATCACCATTGCGGGGTGTACCATTATGTCTCACCTTTCACTGCAACTCATTAAGCCACTTCCAAAGGTGCAGACAAATCTGTCCAAGAACGCAAGGTGTTGAAAATAAAGATTTCAATGTTTGACAGCACATTAACAGAAACTTCACATGAACATTGGCTAAAACACCCAAGTGTCTACCCATGTGTGTTGTTAGTTGGTATGATTGCAGTAGGATGAGGGTGAGTGTGAGGGGTGGCTAGTGAGATGGGGAAGTGATAATGTAGATAGAGAGGGATGGGTGCAGGTGCAAGGTAAGTTGGTGTGAGTGAGGATGTGCAGGAGTAGGGTAGGGAAGGCAGAGTGATGGGGATGTGATGAGTGGCACAGCAGGATGAGGTTGAGTGTGGCTTTGCAGTAATGTTTTGTGATCTACTGAGATCATTGAAAGGTTTGCACCACTGCAGCCTGGTCCTCCTGACGACATCCCTGCTTTTGTCCTCCTGTGCAATGTGCAACCAAATGGACTATGTTCCATTCTCCCAGTTTCTCCATCTCCGCCGCATCTGCTCTGACAATGCCACCTTCCATACTAGTGCTTCTGATATGTCTTCCTTTTTCCTCAACCGAGGATTCCCCTCTACTGTGGTTGACATGGCCCTTGACCGTGTCCATTCTATTTCCCGCACTTCTGTTCTCACCCCTTCCCCTCTCTCCCGGAACCATGATAGGGTTCCCCTTGTCCTCACCTTTCACCCCATCAGCCTCCACATTCAACGGATCATCCTCCACCATTTCCGCCACCTCCAGCGTGATCCCACCACCAAACACATCTTCCGCTCACCTCCCCTTCCAGCATTCCGAAGGGACTGCTCCCTCCGTGACACCCTGGTCCACTCGTCTATCACCCCCAACACCCCTTCCCACAGCACCTTCCCGTGCAAGTGCAGGAGATGCAACACCTGCCCTTTTACCTTCTCCCTTTCCACTGTCCAGGGCCCCAAACACTCCTTCCAGGTGAAACAGCGATTTACTTGTACTTCTTGCAATTTAGTATACTGTATTCGCTGCTCACGATGCAGTCTCCTCTACACTGGGGAGACCAAATGCAGATTGGGTGACCGCTTTGCGGAACACCTCCGTTCAGTCCGTAAGGGTGACCCCGAGCTTCCGGTTGCCTGTCACTTTAATTCTCCGCTCCACTCTCACTCTGACCTCTCCATCCTCAGCCTCTTACAGTGTTCCAACGAAGCTCAACGTAAGCTCGAGGAACAGCACCTCATCTTTCGATTAGGCACTTTACAGCCTTCTGGACTCAACATTGAGTTCAACAATTTCAGACCATAACCTTGGCCCCAATTTTTTTTTCTTTCTCTCTCACATGGCAACTGTTGATCATTCTGCCATTGCCATTTACACCTCATCGAGAGTCATTTTTTGTTTCTTAACTTGTCCCATTACCATCTCCTTTTGCCTTGCACCATCATCCCTTTTGTCTTTTAATCTCTCCTGCCTTCCACCCTAGCACAGACCTTCCCTTTTGTTCTTTCCTCCCTTCCCCCTTTTCCCTGCCCCTACGGTAACTCTGTTTCTCTCTCTACAGATGCTGCCTGACCTGCTGAATATTTACAGCATTTACTGATTTTATTTCACATGACTGATCCTTCAAGTGTCTTTTTACACTATTGAGCTGATAGTGAATTCACTCTGCACTACCAGCACTGGTGCTGTTCAGGCTCCCTTGCACCTGGACAGGACTGAGCTAGCCCATCCTCATGATGCAAAGTTAGACCATTTAAACATTCTTCCATTGCACCTACCATTTAACACATGAAGTACTGGGAGATATGTGACAGAATTTCAGGCGCCTGCAAATTGCTGCTCGTGGCCTGAACATTGCTGCCGCTTTTCCTTTTAGCTGCAGGAGACTTAAGTTGCCTTTTGGCATCTGGCCAATCAAGGCTGAAATATACTGGGTGTAATCCATCTACCCAAGGATTCAGCTTTAATTTAACTAACCTTAGGACTACAGGTCAACGTTGAACTTGATGGAGAGAGACAGCTTTATCTGAATAGGTCGGCTTCTGAAACTTTAGGAGCTAGTGGGAATAGTAGATGCTCATGAGACAGAAACAAGGACATGATGCAACTGGAATATTAAATCAAACAGTGGAGTAGTCAGCATACGGGAAGGTTAAAATGGATACTGAAACTCAATTTGATAAATTGCAATTTAAATTCTTGATCCATTCTTCCATCTCCAGCCTATTGTAGGTCCGCATTGAATTTCAACACAAGCCAGTGAGGGTAATATGTTGTGTTCTATGTTAAACTGGTTTACAACCTTCATCTTGCAATGTACTTGACTTGTGCAGCCATAATATTATCGGTTGCTGAATTGCAACATTGTCAGAGGCTGGTTGTTAAGGGACTGTTTATAAATGCTTACGCTCAAATTAATATGAAATATTGAACACTTAAGGGGTAAAAATTCAGTTGGTTGCGCCTCCCGTTAGCGCCTTAAGAGGGCGCTAATGGGGCGCAAAGCCGCTAACGCCCGGGTGCAGCGATGTTTGCGCCGCTCGGGAACTTAACTAGACATTGTGCGGCGGCGCTAAACTTTACCGCTGCGACCACCTGCGCGCGCAGATTGTGACGTCATTCCATGGTGCAACGCCCTTGTGGCGCCCCGGAGCGGAAATTGAGTGGCGCCCCCTGCCTTACCGCCTGACGCTAGCAACGACAGGTTGAGGGGAGCGTTCTGCAGTCATGAAGGGAAAGGGGGAGCGCTATTTAAAGGTGACCGCTTCCTGCCTTTTATTGTTGGTGGCATTTTTGAACTACGCATTCTGAGAGAGAGGGAGAGACTTCTGGAGAGATTCATCGTTGTGTGAAGGAGTTTTGGGTACTGAGCAGCACTTTGCAGGTTCATTTTGATTTGCCATTCCTTGTATCGATTTAGCAGAGACTGTGGGAGCTGCACTCTGAGCTCTTTGCCTGGTACTCTCCATTGTTCTTTCCAGCACATTTGATGTGCAAGTCTCTCCAGGCCGAGATTCAAGGCTGCAATGAACAGGATGTGGATGGAAAGCAAGATTAACCATCCCCTTTAAGAACTGGCCCGTGCCATTGTGTGTGTGTTCCATTGCTGACTGACATTACATGAGCTTCGCCAGCGCTCTGAGTTAGCGCCTCACTCCTTGGCCTTTGCGCCTTAAGACAGGTGTGCAGCGCCTGATTTAGCGCTCCACTCACCTCCCGGGGCGGTAAAAGTGAAGTTTCCAGTCAGTGGCGATAATTAGCGCCAGGCGCTAATATTTGCGTCCAGACGATATTTGCGCCCCAAACGGGGCGCGACCTAATTTTTCCCCCCTTATTTCATTATCTATTAATGTTCAAACTGTATCACTACAAATAAGTTCATTTTTAACAGAGCTGGAACACATCAAACCTCTATAGCTCATCTTGGCTTGATTGATGACGCTCTTGTCTCTGAGTCAGAAGGTTGTTCGAGCCCCACTCCAGGCCTTGCATACATGATCTTGGCTGGTCCTTTGGTGCAGCACTGAGGGAGTATTGCATTGCTGCAGCTGCCATCCATTGGAATGTTTAAACTGACGGCAGTGTTTAAAGAACATCGAGGATTTCTCCTGTTATTCTGGCTAGCCCCAGCAAAAATAATTACCAAGCCATTCAACTATGGGATGTTGCTGTGTGCAAAATGGCTGCAGTGTCTGCCTACATAACAGTGACTGCAGCTGATGCATGTGCAGCACTTTGGAATGTTTTGGCGAGGTATGATTTATTTCTCATGGCAGTGGTCTTGTTGCAGTTGTGAGATGTTGCAGGCAGTCAGCCCACTTGCCATGAAAGAACATAATAAAAATCAGGAATCAGAAAAAGCCATTCAGCCCGTCACTGTTTACCCTCAGTGATAGGCCTACCACCTGAATTTCCTTGATAGTGCCAATGGTGTGTGCTGGCTTGTATGTGGAGAAAGTTAATGATCTGTATACCTGGTGAATTTTTAATTTACTGAATGAGGGCTTCCTGGACATCGTGTTGAACACGTTAAGAATATCAGAAATGTATTAAAAAAAGACTGCAGAGAGGCAAATGTTGGAGCATTTCATAATAGTCATAAAGTATTTTAAAGCTTAATGTCTGCATAAAAGTGTCCATTACAAGCATTAAATATTGTATGAGACATTTATCCAAGGAAGAGAGCTTTAATGTTGTTTTTCTATCGAACCTTTTGGTGCCAGTGTCATGAGATGTGGCAGGCTGGTACTTTAAAGTGAGACTACCTCCCAGAGATGGTCGAGTACTATTGAGGCTACCGACCAACACAAGCCCAAATACTGCTAGCGAAGCTAAGTCTTCCTCTTGTATATTTGCCAATGAAAACTGCAAACCGTCCAATCAGCCCATTTAAACGTTTCACTGGCAGTCAGTAGCTAGGACTCTGTGAGCATGGATCTTTGCCATCCCTCGCTCCACAATTATGTTGAGTGGACAGTGTAACCACAGATCCCTCGTCATTCTTTCCCACAAATAATGTTAGTACTGTACAGTTATAATGCAAAGGTGTCATTAAACTCTCATTGTCAAAGTATACAAGTTACGTTGTTCCTTTAGCCAAATATTTTACAATTTTATTATTTTGTTACATGGGACAAAACATGTAAAAGTTTTCAGGGTCTGCAGCCTTGAACAATTATAATCAAACAGCAATGGACTTGGCTGGCATTCTGACCTGGGGAGGTTCTGCCACAGCTGTTATTTGTTGTAGTACTCCATCCTCCCTGACAAGTAGTTGGTTCTGCAATTGTCTGAAATGCTTTTAGTGAGTCGACAACCTATTGTACAAATAATGACAGCACCTTCTAGTTTACAGCAGTAAACGGCTGGTCTGAGGATTATGAAAAAAGACTTGCATTTATGTAGCGCCTTTCACGACCTCAGGACCTCCCAAATTGCTTTACAGCCAATGAAGTACTTTTGAAGTGTAGTCACTATTGTAATATAGGAAACATGGCAGCCAATTTGCACATCGCAAGCTCCCACAAACAGCAATGTAATAATGACCAGACAATCTGTTTTAGTGATGTTGATTGAGGGATAAATATCAGCCAGGACATCAAGGATAACTCCGCTGCTCTTCGAAATAGTGCTATGGGAACTTTTACGTCCACCTAAGAGAAAACAGACTCGGTTTAACATCTCATCCGAAAGACGGCACCTCCGACGGCACAGCACTGCCTCCGTACTGCACCGGAGTGTCAGCCTAGATTTTTGTGCTCAAGTCTCCTGGAGTGGGACTTGAACCCACTGAGCCATGGCTGGCACTTCGATGAAAGGAATCAAGAATATATTATAATAGCTAAAACTGGAAGCTGTGGTCATTATTATATACTTTCAGTCAACTCTATGGTCTGAGAGGCAATACTTCATCTTTTAGTCTGAACACTTGTTAATATTTGCTCTTAAGACTTATGTTTATCTTGAACACATGATTTTTCAGCTTTTCTATGAAGCCTATAGCCAGCAGTTAGTGAAAGCATCAGGCCAGAAAATAGTCTATGTTCTGTCGCCTACAGATGTCATTGATTTAAGACTATTGTCCACTGAAGTGAATTATTGGATAATAGTCAAATCTATTTTCTCACACATGATAGCTCTTCAACATTTGAATCCAAAAGTAAAGTGTAATACAGTAATGTGATGTTACCCTGAGGGCTGAGCAAGCTAACCTCGGCTAGTTTTCATGTCCGCTTGGATTGTCCTCAGCCCATTCATCACTAACTCCAATGCAAACCACTAAAATTGCAACATCAGTAATATGGAAAATTTAGACTCAGCTCTTTATGTTGGATGTGTTTGCTTTTCTTGTTGAGCAGAGAATTCTGCCATAGTTCAGTAAGCATCAGTCAGGATGCTTAGTTCAGTAAGCATCAGCACTATCAAACCAGCCTCAAGTAAATAAGCTCCATTTTTTTGACCTGGCACTGCACTTAACCCTAGTTCTTCCCACAGTAATTGGAGCATGTGCAGACTGTCCACAAGTAGCCAGTAATTTGTCTGAATTATAGCTTCTGTGAAAATTATGAACCTCAATTTTAGAAATGCAATTTATATTGAGCTCTAATTAAACTTCTAGCTTGTTTTCCCAGCATATTTGCTATGGAATGGTCAGAAATAAAGCTTGCAGCCCTGGTAAGCCCATGAACATTCCCCTGCATTCTGTAGAACAACTTTAGGTAACTCCAACAATAAGCTTGGTGTATTTAGCAGTTCTTGTACCATCAAGGACACAATTCCTCTGCTTGCCATTCATGTTCATTTTCTCCTCAAATTGTGATACAGTGCAGGAAATAAATTTAGCTGAAGAGTTGTTATCACTGTCTGGAACAGAACACCAAATTGTGGTGGATATAGATTTGCTGCAGTCCTTTAACAAGCTCTCAGTGAACAGGGCATTTCCAATTATATAGAGGTAAATTGTTAGCTAGCTAGGGTGATGATGAGTAATGGGCTATTGCAGACTCCTGGAGCCTTGCTTGATTGCCTCAGAGGAGTACTTGCCTATTTAGGCAAAACTTTGAAGGCAGCAAATGAATTAAAGAATACTTTCTGTCATTTTTCAAAGCATTTTATTAAATTATATGAAGGGTATACAACTATCTTGGCACCAGGTCTATATACATTCAGAACTCAATAATAGCTTTCACAAATGAACTAGAAGAAATATTACAAATATGGTTTTACTTAAACAATACCATAAGGATACACACAAAATTTCTTGTTATTATATACAAAAGTAAATTGTACAAAAACATTTCCATAAAACTACTATTTTCATTCAACCAATAATAAGTTAGTTATAGTTACAAAAGAGTGGAAAGTGTGGAAAAATATCCATGTATTGCTTTAGTCTCCACAGTTGCTGTTGAAAGCTGATGGAGAAACTATCAAATTCACGAGGCTGCCTAATTTTCTGCATTAGTCCAGTCAGCAATGAGTAAATGCAAGTTAAACACTAGGATGCAATGACGCTTGCTTCCAGTTCCCCTTATGTAATGAATAACATACATCAACCTCCATGTAAATCTTAAAAACAATAACCAGTAGTCAATTGAGGAAAATCCCAGCATGGCAGTGTTGTCACTATGCTTACTTAGTGTACTGATAGCAATAGGAAAATAAAATCACACTTAACCTACTACACTTCAATGTGGTGCCAATATGATACCTTTAATTAATTGCCTCAAATTTCTGTTACCAGTGAGAGTTGAAAGCACCTGTACTTTTCCTTTGTGTTCAGTAACAAAAAATTGCCTTTTCCAGACACAAATTTGGAAGGATAAATCTAGAATTGCACCTCTGTGCATTTATAAGTGTAAATGGATTTAGTATGAGATTGTCATGCATTCAGTATTGTATGGTACAGAATTCTAGTGGCGTAAACAACATGCCTAGCGTGGCTGCACAAAAGTGTCATGCTGAAATCTAAGAGACAACACTGTGGTGCTGAAAGTACATGGAGTAAATTCTCTGCCCAGAGCTTGTGATTAGATGAAAGTATTCTCTCAGACTGAATCAGTTACTGTTTTCATATCAATGCACTCTACCCCAATATATGGCACTACCCCATACTTTCTTCAGACATTCCTTTGGAGTAAAGAATCATACAGCATAGAAGGAGGCCATTCGGCCCATCGTGCTTGGACCGGCTCTTTGAAAGAGCTATCCAATTGGTCCCACTCTTCTGCTCCTTCTGTTCATTTCATATCGGATGTGGAATCATTGTGTGGCGATGAAAAAGTTTTGACTTTTTGGAGAGGCTGATTGTTATTGAAAGTCTGACAGTGTATGTGAGTCATCAACTCACAAAATGATGTTTAATCGTTTTAAAATACACTATTGCATTTACATTTGTTAGAAATGGATTGTAACCTGACACAAATACTGAACCTTACTGACAACTCAAAAGAACTTCAAGGCTCTGGTAAGGATTTCTTTGTCCACACTTGCCAAACATAATTGTATTCTTCAAAAGGTGAAGTGTAGCCTATGACAATGAGGACTTTTCATAAACATCTTTTGTTTACATCAAACTGAGGAATGTCAGTAGTAGGGATTGGACCATTTTCCACTGTTCGCAGCTGGTTCCAGCATTGAGGACCTCTGGGCCAAGTGCGGCATGCTCCAGATGCAGAGCAGTGCAGCCTTTACTTTGCGCCAACAATGTACTGTACCTTACTTCCACTGCTCTTACTGCACTAGACTGGCATTTCAATTTCTCCCATTAGTCATCTTTGTGGCCTTTCTGGATATGATAGTCAATCGGTGCCAAATTATGAGCAGTTTTGTGCTGTGGACTAACATCCTTTAAATTTTAAAGTTACAATACATACAGGGAGAATGACAAAACAGGGACATCTACTGCAATGTCAGTTGCATTTTATTGGAATAAAAATCAGCATGGGGTCTAAAGTATTAGCACCGATGCAATAAGCAAATATAATGTAAGTCAATGGTCATGTGCTGTGAGATACAACTTACTGACACTGCAGTGTGAAGTTTAATGGTCTCAGCTGAGAACATAGGCCCCATGAGAAAGCAACAATCTATATTTATGAGGTAGTCAGACTACAGGGGAATATTGGCAACAGCGACGTGGAATGAACAGTACAGTCTACCATCCTGTAACATGACTGGAAAATTACATTTAATTGATATATATAAATTATACAATAACTTACAGCAACATCTTTACTTCCTGCAATTATGATTTTCAGTTATATATTGATATATTTTTTTGTGGAACAGTTCCAAATCACTTCTGTGAGACATATTGATGTGAAAACGTGGACATAGTGATGTTTTCTTAACACCATTTCACTGTGCAGCTTTGAGAATGCGTGATCCACCACTGTAACTGATCACAGGTCAGAATAACCAGCTCCGACACTTCTGGCTCATTATCCTCGTCCAACTGGAAGCTGCAATATATACAATATACACTGGTAAGAATAAAGTTAGTGTTTCAAGCATTATACTAACACAGGAGGCTGAGGTTCTAAACCGAACACTTTAAGTACATACATTATCAAACCTGCTGCAAAGAACAAAAATAGTTATCACATGTTAGGCATGTGTGGGTAAAGGTTCCCTGGATACTAGTTTGGATGTTAACAAATGTTGCAGGCTTTCCAAGTCTCATTTATTTGGAAACTCAGTAAGAGAAGGAAATTTGATTCCATGTTGCTCACTATCTGAATGCTGCAACGCTACACATATTGCGATTTAAGTTGGTTTGGCACCGCTTTAGCGATTGTATTCATAACACCTCGCTGCTGGTAATGCATGAACATCTGCAGCTCCGCTGTGATTTTTCTTAATTAAGCAATGAAGCAATAAGCAATGCTTAACTATAATCTTCAGAAAAAATAATTAAAAATGTACTTCTTATTCATAGTGACAAAATTTGGCACATAACAGAAACAAAGGTTACATTTATACTGCACATTTGCTTCATAAGAACTATAAGTAGGACACAGTTTTAATTTGGATTTAAACTCCCAATAAAGCAGTAATTTTGCCAGACTATCGGTTTAGTGGGAATTTTTTTGGCAGGCTTTCCATTATGTTGCCATTAATAGCAAATTCCACTGTAGCAGGTGCTTTATCTACTGGAGCCTGATTTTTTTCAATGGATTAAAACAAAAATTCCAAAACTTTCTATCCCTCTCGACTAAAGTCACTGGGGTACTTGCAGCCCTCCAGTCCCTCACCCACTTAGCCAGTGAGTGGTGTGCAGGTTGGGGTATGGGCTACAGAGGTACCAAGTCATTTAAAAAGTGGGAGAAGAATAAATGGGACCACTAAAAATTGTGTAAATCACGGTGACTTGTCGTTTATGGAACCCCAACCATTTTAAACAGACCAGTGGGACGGAGATTCCATTCAGAACTCGGTTATGTCTAAAACAGTCTTTCATTATTTGATTTCCAGCTTTACCTTTTTGGCGCAAGCTAATCCCATGTATCCTCTCCTGCAGGCGCACACGTTCGGCCTGATGCACTTACTTCCAAATAAACATTTCTGCTCACAGATAGCTGGAAACATAATTAGGAACAAATTTGAAGCCAAGCTTCCATATGGGAGATGATTACTTACATAGTTAGATCAGAGGACATGGAAGAACATTTTCTACTATTCAAAATATTTTTCAGATACAAATGAATCACAAATTTCACCAAGACTTACTTTGGGGTACAAATTAATAAGGTCAGATTGATTGTTGTTTTGTCTGGTTGGTTCCTCTGTTTTTAATCTATTGCTCCTTAAATTTGGTCTTGTGTTCTCTGGGTTTAATCAGTGCTTCAACCCTCCACCTCAACAGTATGATGCTGATAGTCGTGAGGGGCAAATTTTTGAGGATTCACATATTCAATTGCTCATATTATACAGTTGGCAACCTCCTGATTATTACTTTATCCTCTCCCACTCTTAAAGAAAAGTATTTGACTTCCTTACTGGAGTACGGCGCCACAGTGGGTACTCACTTTCCAGCACCTCACTGAAGTCACGTGTGAGGCTAGACTGAGTGCCGGCGGGCTGTCTAACTGTGAAGAACATCTCAGCTGAGCCTGATCCTGTCGTCATCCGGTGTCCACAAACCTGCACTTTCTGCAACTGTCGTAGTACATCCCTCACGAAAGAGAACCCTGGACAATTTTCCCTGCCACCCACGGGGTGCTCTAGCTAATTGTAGCGTTTCTATCACCGCTTGATTAAGATCAACTGACAGACTGGTGATCAAACTGTATTGCTCAAATATAATCTTTGATACGTTTGATGGTTACTTTCATGGAGAGATTGGGGCGTGTGGCCTTATAAACAAAGGCACTGGAATTCATTGTGGATTTGACATACATGGCCTGAATTTTCTTTACCGTGGCGGGTCACGACCCCGCTGCTGGCTCCATCCCGCTGTAGAAAATGAACTTACCTTAATGGGGCCTATTAAGCCCGCCCAGCGCATTACCCGGCCCAATTAGATGGAGCAGGTCTGGTGACGTCATTCATGACACGTTTTAAGCTGGGATCCTTAAAGAGACCCTGGCCACATAAAATTTTAAGTTTAATCTAACATAGTGGGTGTTGAATCTTTACTCTACAATAATACAATAAAAGTTATATATGAGTGACAAAGAAATATTTAAATAATATCATTAAGTAATATGACGCCATCTACAAATACGATCAAGAACATAATTTAAAAAGTACATTAATTGGGAAGTTATTGGTGCTTTCGTCACAAATCTATAGACTTTTGCATCAGTAACTGGTACAAATAAAAGATGTGTGTGTATAGATAATATATAAAATTAAGCAGATTTTAAATGTAATTGTAAAGGGGTGGATTTACAATCTTATGCAAGTTCAGCGGTGTCAAACAGTGTAAGTGGAGAAAAAATGGCTGCTGCTTCCCTAACAGGACCTACTCTCCCATTAAAAAATTCTTCCTAGCACTTTTCCTCCTCTTTACTTTCACTAGTATTAGTACTGACTAAATAAATCCAGAAATTAAAAAATAAAACTTTTTATAAAAGTTGTGTGTACACATTGGCCCTGAATTTGAAGTCGGAGGCTTCCTGCAGGGAAATGCCTCCGATCCACAAATAAAATGCCCACGTACCTGGGGCCTCGGGATCCACGGAGACTCACGGTCCTGGGTCTCCCCGGGTATCCGTGGGTAGAGGCTTATGTACCCCAGGGGCGCAGGCGGTTCGCAAGCGCCCCTGGGATCATGTGGGCCGGACCAACGAATGACAGAAGGGAATCCCCATTCGTACTAAGGGGAGGTGTACGGAAATCCTGTAAGTATGAATGGGAATACCCCAAAAAATACACCTAGACATCAAATACATTTTAAAAAACCACATATTTAAAACGAATGGCATTTAATTAAACATTTAAAACAAAAATTTAATTTTTTGAAAAATAAATTTACATGTTTTAAAGGGGCTAAAAATAAACTTACCTTATTTAACAAGTTTTTAAATGTATAAATTATTGATAACATTTTATTTTTCTGTTTTTTAAAACTCTTATACTGGTGAAAGCAGGCCTTACGCCTGCCTTTACCAGGTGTAAGAAATTCACGGGCATTCGCTGGGCAGAAGTTGGGCAAATAGCGCAACTCTCCGCCCGCGGAGTCCCTTTTCCCCGGGATTCGTCAAGAATTCTTGACAGATTGCAAGTTCCGGGTTGTAGCGCATGCGCAGCGCATGCCTACCCGTAGGGGCCACAAATTATGGCCCAATGTATCATTACATAGGCATTTTAGTTACATGAGGTTTAGGTGTCACTCTGCAAAGTTGTATTCTCCACCTGTCTTCAAAATGATTCAGGGCTTGGGCTGCAGCTGATTTATCAGTATAGGAGAGAGGTGAATCAAATGCTGTGGCGGCATTTTAATGTGCACCTCTTTCACCTACCCTCTCCTGACAGTGGTACAACAGGCAAAAAAATACTGCTGGTATATTACTGGCAATGACAGTGTATCAGTAAAGTTCACAATTGTTGCACATTTTAATCAGTTCCTTAAACACAATGGAACGCTTAGCCAATAATCGAAGTACATTGTAGAAGCAGCTCATTGAGTTTCTTAGTGCTGGAAGCTATGTAAAATAATCAGAATGTGTTCCATGAAACCTATTGAAAGTCCCAAAGCAATGTTTTTAGAAAGTACTGCAGCTCCAGATCTAGACCAAACCTGAAGTTCTGATTTACAAAGTATTATGAAGTATTACAAAGTATTTACAGCACAGAAACAGGCCATTCGCCCCAATAGGTCCATGCCGGTGTTTATGCTCCACATGAGCATCCTCCCACCATTCTTCATCTACCCCATCAACATATCCTTCTGTTCCTTTCTCCCTCCTCCCTTATCTAGCTTCCCCTTAAATGCATGTATGCTATTTGCCTCAACTACTCCCTGTGATAGTGAGTTCCACATTCTAACCAGATGCTGAGCAAAAAAGTTTCTCCTGAATTCCCTATTGCATTTATTAGTGACAATCTTATATTATGGCCCCTAGTTCTGGTCTCATTCACAAGTGGAAACATTTTCTCTATGTCTACCCTATCAAACCCTTTCATAAGCTTAGAGACCTCGATCAGGTCACCCCTCAGTCTTCTCTTTTCTAGGGAAAAGGGCCCCAGCCTGTTCAATCTTTCCTGATAGTATAACCTCTCAGTTCTGGTATCATTCTAGTAAATCTTTTTTGCACCTTCTCCAGTGCCTCTATGTCATTTTTATTATATGGCTACCAGAACTGTTCACAGTACTCCAAGTGTGGTCTAACCAAGGTTCGATTCAAGTTTAACATAACTTCTCTGCTTTTCAATTCTATCCCTCTAGAAATGAACCCTAGTGCTTGGTTTGATTTTTTTATGGCCTTATTAACCTGCGTTGCTACTTTTAGTGATTTGTGTATCAGTACACCTAGATCCCTCTGTTCCTCTACCCCATTTAGACGCTTATTTTCCAAGGAGGATGTGGCCTCCTTATTCTTCCCACTAAAATGTACAACCTCACACTTATCTATATTGAAGTTCATTTGCCAATTACACGCCCATTCTGCAAGTTTATTAATGTCTTCCTGTATTTTGTCAGTCCTCTTCTGTATTAACTACATGCCCCCGCCGCCGCTCTCCCCCCCCGCCCCACATTTGGTGTCATTTGCAAATTTTGAAATTGTACTTCTGATTCCCGAGTCCAAATCATTTATGTAAAGTGGTCCCAACACTGATCTTTGTGAAACACCACTTCCCACCATTTGCTAATCTGAGTAATTACCTTTAACCGGAGGAGGCAGACCTGTGTGGGAGCGGCAGCGGGACCTGAGAGAAGGCGGAGCGGCCATAAAGGAGCGCTGCAGAGGAGTGCTGCGAGTTGGGAAAGAGTCCGAGAGCGGGAGCAGTCAAACAACAACAACTGCGAAACCGCTAAAGTGACGTCACAACCAGGGAAGGAGCTGATTGGTAAGTAGGACCTGGTGAGTATTTCTACAGTCCAGTCGTTGAAGTAAAAGTAAGGTCTCTAGTTTAGAGTAAGTAGTGTTTAAAGTGAAGTAAGGTCCCTAGTGTATTTAATATTCTTTAATTTAAAGGAAGTAAAGGGAGTAAGTTAAGGTTAGGACATGGCAGGGCAGCTCGGCAGCGTGGAGTGCTCCTCCTGTGCGATGTGGGAAGTCAGGGACACTTTCGGTGTCCAGGGTGAACACATGTGCAGGAAGTGTCTCCAGCTGCAGCTACTCGAAATCCGCGTTTCGGAGCTGGAGCTGCGGCTGGAGTCACTGTGGAGCATCCGCGAAGCTGAGATCTTCGTGGATAGCACGTTTAACGAGGTGGTCACACCGCAGGTAAAGAGTGCACAGGCAGACAGGGAATGGGTGACCACCAGACAGAGTAAAAGAACTAGGAAGGTAGTGCAGGAGTCCCCTGGGTCCATCTCCCTCTCCAACAGATTTTCCGTTTTGGATACTGCTGGGGGAGATGGTTTCTCAGTGGAATGCAGCAAGAGCCAAGTCCGTGGCACTACGAGTGGCTCAGCTGCACAGGAGGGGAGGAAAAAGAGTGGGAGAGCAATAGTGATAGGGGATTCTATCGGAAGGGGAACAGATAGACGTTTCTGTGGCCGCAGACGTGACTCCAGGATGGTATGTTGCCTCCCTGCTGCCAGGGTCAAGGATGTCACTGAATGGCTGCAGGGCATTCTGAAGGGGGAGGGCAAACAGTCAGAGGTTGTGGTTCACATTGGTACCAACGACATAGGTAGAAAGAGGGATGAGGTCCTGCAACAAGAATTTAGGGAGCTAGGTAGCAGATTAAAAAGCAGGACCTCAAAGGTTGTAATCTCTGGATTACTCCCGGTGCCACGTGCTAGTGAGTATAGGAATAGGAGGATAGAGCCGATGAATGCGTGGCTAAAGAGTTGGTGCAGGAGGGAGGGCTTTAGTTTCCTGGATCACTGGGTCTGCTTCTGGGGAAGGTGGGACCTGTACAAGTCGGACGGGTTGCACCTGAACCGGAACGGGACCAACATCCTTGCGGGGAGATTTGCAAGTACTTTTGGGGGGGGTTTAAACTAACTTGGCAGGAGGATGGGATACGGAGTGTAGCTATAGTAGGGGGTGATGCACAGCCAAATATAGAGGAAAAAACAAGTCAGCCTGGAAGGCAGAGCAAATATGTAACAGCACAAGGGAGTATGGCAAGGCTGGATGGCATTTATTTTAATGCAAGGAGTCTTGTGAGTAAGGCAGATGAATTGAAGGTGTTGATGAATACATGGGAGTATGATATTGTTGCTATCACAGAGACATGGTGAGGGAGGGGCAGGACTGGCAGCTCAATATTCCAGGGTATAGAATCTTCAGGCGAGACAGAGGTGGGTGTAAAAGGGGAGGGGGTGTCGCAATATTAATCAAGGAGTCAATTACTGCTGTAAGGAGGGATGATATCTTAGCAGGTTCCTCTAATGAGGCCATATGGGTAGAACTTAAAAACAAAAAGGGGGCAAGCACTTTGCTGGGAGTGTACTATAGGCCCCCAAACAGTCAGGGGGAGATAGAACAGATATGTAGGCAAATCTCAGAGAAGTGTAGAAATAATAGGGTAATAACAGTAGGGGATTTCAACTTCCCCAATATTAACTGGGATAGTCAGAGTGTGAAGGCTTAGAGGGTGCGGAATTCTTAAAGTGCATCCAGGAGAGCTTTTTGAGCCAGCATGTAGAAAGTCCTACAAGAGAGGGGGCGGTACTGGACCTAATTCTAGGGAATGTAGCCGGGCAATTGGTAGAAGTGTTAGTAGGAGAGCATTTTGGTGACAGTGACCATCATTCGGTGAGATTTAAGGTAGTCATGGAAAAGGACAAAGATGGACCGGAAATAAAGGTTCTAAATTGGGGGAAGGCCAATTTTAATATAAGGCAGGATCTGGCCAAAGTGGACTGGGATCAGCTACTTGTAGGAAAATCCACATCAGAGCAGTGGGAGTCTTTCAGAAAGGAAATAGAGAGAGTACAACGCTAACATGTTCCCGTAAAGGTCAAGGGTGGGACCAACAAGCCCAGGGAACCCTGGATGTCAAGGGATATACAAGAATGGATTAGGAATAAAAGGGAGGCTTTTGGCAGATACAAAGGACTAAAAACAGTGGAAGCCCTAGGAGTATAGAAAGTGCAGGGTGGTACTTAAAAAAGAAGTTAGGAGAGCGAAGAGGGGGCATGAAAAAACAATGACAGGGAAAATAAAGGAAAATCCCAAGGTGTTTTATAAGTATATTAAGGGAAAGAGGATAACCAGGGAAAGAGTAGGGCCCATTAGGGACCAAAGTGGCAATCAGTGTGTAGAGCCGGAAGATGTGGGTGAGGTTTTAAATGAATATTTTGCATCTGTGTTCACTATGGAGAAGGACAATGTAGGCATAGAAATCAGGCAGGGGGATTGTGATATACTTGAACAAATTAGTATTGAGAGGGAGGAGGTACTAGCGGTTTTAGCAGGCTTAAAAGTGGATAAATCACCAGGCCCTGACGAGATGTATCCCAGGCTGCTGTGTGAGGCAAGGGAGGAGATTGCAGGGGCTCTGACACAAATTTTCAGAACCTCTCTGGCCACAGGGGAGTTCATGATGCGGAGATGCCGGTGTTGGACTGGGGTGGACAAAATTGAGAGGTCACACAACACCAGGTTATAGTCCAACAGTTTTATTTGAAATCACAAGCTTTCGGAGCTATCGATTGCCCCTTCCTCAGGTGAAGTAAATAGATACAGAATCGCCAAAGCATATATAGATAGAGAACAAAGCATGTGTACCTTACAATTGCAGACCACTAAATTAAATCATCCTGACTATCTGCCGAGGTGTGATAAAGTTAATCAGGTCAGCCAGGAAGGTACCACATCAAAGACATAGCAAGATACAACTGAGACAATGAGGTGTAGTCGCAGGGGTTCTAACGTGTCAAAAGCTGCCGTCTGTATGTAAAACGAAAAGCTTTAAAATTTTTACTTTTTTACTGGGAACATTTTTTAACTTTTTTACTGGGAATCACATCTGTGAACAAGCCAACGACGACTCGAGTCCGGATCACGTCATGTATCGTGACATAAACCCAAGATCCCGGTTGAGACCGTCTTCATGAGTGCGGAACTTGGCTATCAGTTTCTGCTCGATGATTTTGCGTTGTCATGTGTTTCTAAGGTTGCCTTGGAGAACGCTTACCCACAGATCCGAGGCTGAATGTCCTTGACTGCTGAAGTGTTCCCCGACTGGGAGGTAACAATCCTGCCTGGCGATTGTTGCGCGGTGCTCGTTCATACAAATCATCGAGCAGAAACTGATAGCCAAGTTCCACACTCATGAAGATGGTCTCAACCGGGATCTTGGGTTTATGTCACGATACATGACGTGATCCGGACTCGAGTCGTCGTTGGCTTGTTCACAGATGTGATTCCCAGTAAAAAAGTTAAAAAATTTTCCCAGTAAAAACGTAAAAATTTTAAAGCTTTTCGTTTTACATACAGACGGCAGCTTTTGACACGTTAGAACCCCTGCGACTACACCTCATTGTCTCAGTTGTATCTTGCTATGTCTTTGATGTGGTACCTTCCTGGCTGACCTGATTAACTTTATCACACCTCGGCAGATAGTCAGGATGATTTAATTTAGTGGTCTGCAATTGTAAGGTACACATGCTTTGTTCTCTATCTATATATGCTTTGGCGATTCTGTATCTATTTACTTCACTTGAGGAAGGGGCAATCGATAGCTCCGAAAGCTTGTGATTTCAAATAAAACTGTTGGACTATAACCTGGTGTTGTGTGACCTCTCAATTTTGTCCACAGGGGAGTTGCCAGAGGACTGGAGGACAGCTAATGTAGTACCATTATTCAAGAAGGGTAGTAGGGATAAACCAGGGAATTAAAGGCCAGTGAGCCTAACATCAGTGGTAGGGAAATTATTGGAAATAATTCTGAGGGGCAGAATTAGTCTCCACTTGGAGAGGCAAGGATTAATCTAGGTTTGTCAGCATGGCTTTGTCAGGGGGAGATCATGTCTAACCAAATTGATTGAATTTTTCGAGGGGGTGACTAGGTGTGTGGATGATGGTAGTGCAGTTGATGTAGTCTACATGGACTTCAGTAAGGCTTTTGACAAAGTCCCGCATGGGAGACTGGTCAAAAAGGTAAGAGGCCATGGGATCCAGGGCAATTTGGCACATTGGATCCAAAATTGGCTTAGTGGCAGGAGGCAGAGGGTGATGGTCGAAGGTTGTTTTTGTTACTGGAAGCCTGTGTCCAGTGGTGTACCGCAGGGATCGGTGCTGGGTCCTTTGCTGTTTGTAGTGTACATTAATGATTTAGATATGAATGTAGGAGGTATGATCAGTAAGTTCGCAGATGACACGAAAATTGGTGGGGTGGTAAATAGCGAGGAGGGAAGCCTCAGGCTACAGGCCGATATAGACGGGTTGGTCAAATGGGCAGAACAGTGGCAAATGGAATTTAACCCTGAAAAGTGTGAGGTGATGCATTTTGGGAGGACTAACAAGGCAAGGGAATACACAATGAATGGTAGGACCCTAGGAAGGACAGAGGATCAGAGGGACCTTGGTGTGCATGTACATAGATCCCTGAAGGCAGCAGGACAGGTAGATAAGGTGGTTTAAAAGGCATATGGGATACTTGCCTTCATTAGCCGAGGCATAGAATATAAGAGCAGGGAGGTTATGATGGAGCTGTACAAAACGCTAGTTAGGCCACAGCTGGAATACTGTGTGCAGTTCTGGTCGCCACACTATAGGAAGGATGTGATTGCATTGGAGAGGGTGCAGAGGAGATTCACCAGGATGTTACCTGGGCTGGAGCGCTTCAGCTATGAAGAGAGACTGGACAGGCTGGGGTTGTTTTCCTTAGAGCAGAGAAGGCTGAGGGGGGACCTGATTGAGGTGTACAAAATTATGAGGGCCATTGATGGGGTAGATAGAAAGGAACTTTTCCTCTTAGTAGAGGGGTCAATAACCAGGGGGCATAGTTTCAAGGTAAGGAGCAGGAGGTTTAGAGGGGATTTGAGGAAAAACTTTTTCACCCAGAGGGTGGTTGGAATCTGGAACTCACTGCCTGAAAGGGTGGTAGAGGCAGGAACCCTCACAACATTCAAGAAGCATTTAGATGAGCACTTGAAACGCCATAGCATACAAGGCTACGGACCAAGTGCTGAAAAATGGGATTAGAATAGATAGGGCATGATGGCCGGCGCGGACACGATGGGCCGAAGGGCCACTTTCTGTGCTGTATAAATCTATGACTATGACTCTATAACCCCCTACTCTCAGAACAGCACTGCTATCCCAGTCTCCTGGCTTCACCTTCCTTCCTCCTAACATATTCCATCAGATGCTGGGCAGAAGAGGAGCCAGCAGAAGCCAGTTCATAACTGGGTCAAGGGTCCTACAGGAACAATGTTAAGTTGCCACGTTTATATTTTCTACTGTAGCTGATAGCAGGAGAATAGGGTGTGTCCCATCAGCTGTACTTTTATAATGTAAAAGCACCTTTAGTTTAGAACCTCAGCCAGTATAGTAACAACAGAAAACGCTGGAAAAACTCAGCAGGCCAGGCAGCATCCGTGAGCTCGGAGTGACTAGGCCATCCTGAAGAAACTATAGTTATGAGGAGAGACTTGAGATACTGGGACTATTTCTACTGCAGTGGATAAGAGGAAATTTAATGGAGATTTTTTTGAATTAAAATGAGTTTAGATAGTGAATTGGGAAAGACAATTTCCACTGGTTGGGGAGTTAGTGACGAGCGGTCATCAATTTAAAATTATTACTGGGGTTAGGAGAAATTTCTAGGGAACACTTCACCACAGCGAATGGTTGAGGCAGAGACCATTGCTTCTTTTAAGGGATATTAGATAAATATTTGAAACGGAGAAAGATACATTACTATGGAGAGAGAGCAGGGCAGTAGGATTAGTTTAGAATTGTTCGGGCAAAGAGCTCGTATAGACAAGACGGGGCGAATGACCTCCTTCTGCGCTGTAACCTTCTATGGTTCTACAGCTTAGACAGACTCTGATCCATGAAAACTGCACAGAGATAGATGAGTTTCGGCAGCCTCTAATCCACACTAAGTGCAGGGATATATAAGGGTCAGGCAGCCAGTTTTACAGAGGTTAAGGATCATTTTTTCACATCACAAAGGTATTAACAATCTATGTTAAAGGGTTGGTACATGACAATAAGGCAGCACTGGTGACACAAAATGCAATTACATTGATTGTAGACGTTTCAGCTACTTACGGTTCTGACACAGCATTCCTTCCCAGCCTGGCTGACAGTGACAGGTACTCGGTCCCACACATTCTCCATCATTCTGGCATTTTTGCAGACAAATCGCTGTGTACACAAGTAATAATTGAAAATGCAGATTAAAAATATAAACTCTGGTGCTATTGAGTGAAACCAAAATCTGAAGTTAAAAAACGCTTGAAAGGGTTATTGAGAAACTAGGCCTTTTTCACTAGAGCTGAGAAAATTAATGGGTGACTTGAAAAAGGTCTTCAAGGTTATGATAAGTTAAACAGTGGTACATTGTTTCCACTAGTTAGTGAGACTACAATAAGAGCTCAAAAATGTAAGATAATCACAAAAAGAATTAAAGGGAAGATTAGAGAACATTTGTTTACACAGAAGGTGGTTAAGATATGGAATTCACTGCACAAAACAGCAGACTTTATAAGTTATTTGAAAAGGGAATTTGAAAAGAATAATATTAAATGGTAGGTGGAGTGAGCAGGTGAGTTAGATTAGACTAGATGGCTCATGTGCAGAAACAGACTGGCGCAGGTTGAATGGTTCCTGTGGTTATCAACTTGCTGAATTTTATCATGTTCTACCAAACCAATTGCAATTTTGAAAATCTGATTTAGCTTAATCAAATCCTATGTTATTTACGCTTCTACCCATTCCAAGGTGTACTTACGCCGATTGCATCGCTTCCCTTTCCACCCTGATGGACAGTCACAAATATCTGGGCTCACACACTTCCCTCCATTCATGCACATTGGCTCACAGACACCTGCAGGAAGAAGAATGTGGACAAATATTTCAAATTGTAAAAGACCAAGGTTTGCACTGTGTCCGGATGTTGATCTATTTACCTGATTTTTGTAAAAAAAATACTTATAAACAGCAAACACAAGGACGATCAATGGTGTATCAAAAATAAACTGAAGTAAGTGATTCCATGCATCCAATTTGGAGTGGCACTTTATCAGGCTGATTTTAGTCTCGGTTCCAAAAATAGGCAGGAGTTTCATAGTAATATTTAAATGTGCTAGAATAACATCAGAACACCTCTAGCGTCTTTTCCAGCCCCAACAGTAGTACAGTACCAGGTTGTAATGATGCCCATATATAATGGCTGTCTTGGGTTGCTAGGTTCTGATCCAGTTATGGAAGATTGAAGTTCCTTGTTAAGTATTCATTGGGTAGTTTTAAGCCCATTTCTGTATTAATTTGTTTTGTTTTTTTCTACTTCAACTTAAACTTTTATGAGCCTTTGTGATAATTGCTCTGTTGCTTTTTTTTTTACCCGCAGTTTGATACTGTCACCACTGGAAATTCCTCCACCTGAACTTTTTGGAAGAAGGAGGTCCAACAGATACATGCCAGGCAGGCCATGCTCTGTGTCCAACTGTTGGTACTTGCAAATTTGCATCTGCAGGCCGAGGTGCAGATACCTGGATTTGGCAGACGATGAATGCTCCGGAGACTCCTATTCTCCGGGGAGGCTGTGACAACGGACCTGATGGTCCAGGTACGATATAACCCTTACGTTGGATGGTTCTTTGCAAACACCCCAATCATAGTACATTATGCTGACAGGTTGGCCATCAACCACCAAAGCCTGATTGGTCACACCTGCCAATGCCAACTCTTCAAAGGCAATGATGTACCTATCATGGGAAACGGTCTTCATAGGCTCTGGGTTACCAGAGAGCCAGATGTAGAGCGGTGTCATCGACTATAATTGTTCCATCAGGTAAACAAAACCTCTTCCTCTGCATTTGAATTGTGACCTCAATAAAGCTCTTACACATTTCGTGTGAAACCACAGCCTAAGACGCTAGCAAGAAAATCATATGCAGCACAAATGTAATCGGGATTCACCAAAAGAGTCTCTACCGATTTCCCATCTCCTTCACGACTTTTCTGCACCAATAGTACCAACTGCACTGGCTGGAAAATCTAACCTTTGGTGTCGCGGACGGCTAATGCAGAAATCCAAACGGATTACTGCCTGATATGATTCAAACTGTCTTCAAATGCAGAGTGTCAATAGTTCTGACTGGTCTTGAGGCTGAGAGAGGCAGGAGGAGTATACGTCCCTTGTACGTCACCAGACAGTCAACACAGGAGGAGCAGCACGATCCTAACTCCTAAAGCCAAAGGGAAGGCAGACACTCCTTTGTTTCGTAAAAAAATAAAATGCTTAATACAATTTTGTAGCATTGTCAAAAGGTATCAAAATGAGATAAAAGCAAAGACTATGGCCGCAATTTTGCCAGCGGAGGCGGGATCGTGGCGGGAGAGGTGGGTGGCGGGTCCCGGTCCCGCTCCCGGCTCCAGCCCGCTCTCTCCAAGTAATTTTATGTAGATTGGGCTTGTTAAGCCCGCCCTGCACGTTTCCCGGCCAATTAAAAGGAAGCAGGTCTGATGACGTAATTTGATGACGCGTCATCAGCCGGTTTCCTTAAAGGGGCCATGTCCACATTCATTTTGACAGTTGTGCTGTCAGTGTTCTCCAGCATTGAGGTGCTGCAAACACTGACAAGCACTGCACAAAGGTGGACGGCTGCACCCAGGCTCTCGCATGACTCCCTCCATATGCTTATGGAGGGAGTCACAGCACGCAGGGAGGTTCCCTTCCCTTCCCATGGATGGACGAGACCTCCCCAGGACACCAACGCAGCCTGGTTGCACATTGCACAGGAGGGCAAAAGCAGGGATGTCGTCAGTAGTACCAGGCTGCAGTGGTGCAAGTCTTTCAATGATCTGAGCAGATCACGAAACGCTACTGCCAAGCCACACTCAACCTCATCCTGCTGTACCACTCATCACATCCACATCACGCTGCCTTCCCTACCCTACTCTTGCACATCTTTACTCACACCAACTTACCTTGCACCTCCACTCATCCCTCTCTATCTACATTATCACTTCCCCATCTCACTAGTCACCCCTCACACTCATCCTACTGCAAGCATACCAACTAACAACACACAAGGGTAGGCACTTGAGTGGTTTAGCCAATGTTCATGTGAAGTTTCTGTTAATGTGTTGTCAAACATTGAAATCTATATTTTCAACACTTTACCTTATTGGACAGATCTGTGCTAACCTTTAGAAGTGTCTTAGTGAGTTCCAGCGAATGTTGAGACATAATTCCCCCCCGCCCCCTCCACCAATTGTGATGAGTGTGAAAGGAATGACTTGGACATTATAGGGATGCTTTATGGTGCTGGTGTGGGGTGGTGTCAACCTGGCGCATCATGTGGCAGCCAGTGTGTACAGTGTCAAGTGAAGTAAATCTGGCCATGGTGATGCCATCGCTGGCCTCCCGGGCAGCAATGTTGTCGGGTGCTGATGCCCTGTGTCTTGTGCAGCATCAGGTGATTGTGGAGAAGGTTGGTGGTGTTGTTGGTGATGTTGGTGTGCCCGGTGATGTTGGTGTTGGGGCTGATCGTGGAGGAATTCAGAGGACCAAGGTGAGATTTTTTCAAGGGCACCAATGTTGCTGGAATAGATGACAGCTGAAGTTGAGATGACAGAAGCGATCTGTCAATGGTGAGAGAGCTTGCTCCAAGGAGGTGACAGTGGATAGAGAGTTTACTCGAAACACTTCCAAACTGCATATAGCTCAGAAGTGTCTTCCAAGTCCTGAAGGCTCAAGCTTCTGACACTGGAAAGTGACCAGCTGTGAAATGGTAGCTTTCATACCACTTTTGCAGCTGTCACCTATTCACAGCAATGGGGAGACATCGAGAACCCGACCGACTTACCTGACGTAATCCCTGAGCGACGGGAACCTTGTAAAAAAAAAGTGGTAAAGTAGAAATAGGCTGGCAAGATAGTAGTAAACAAGCATTTAACTATCTTAAATGCCTCCCCCGCCGCTTGGTGTCGGGTCTGTTCTGAAATCGCAGGCCCGACACTTTGGAAACTTACATGGAGGTGGGTTCGGAGCGGGTTCTCAACCCGCAGTCAATCATTTCGATTTTGACAGCGGACCCGCCTCCAAACCCGCCCTCTGAGCGCCGGCAAAATTCAATAATTGCAATAAACAAGTATTACCAGCTCATCTTTTGCTATTAAGCTGACCTATACTTATAGATCAAAGATCAGATTGTTAAATCTTTCCTATTGTATAAAAGCTGATTGACTCTGCCTCTGAAAACATTTGGCACAAGAGGGGAGTGGAACTCACTCTTCTGACATCTTCTTCCTGTGTAACCATCGGGACAGGAGCACACATTGTTTCTCATACAGTGACCACCGTTCTTACAGGGAGGATTGCAAACAGCTGCAAAGGAAGAGATTGCATTTTACTGTTACCATAGGTACTTCCATTCAGACTCCTTCTTTGTTATGAAAATACATTTCAGACAAAGCAATACTCTTACACAATTATTATTTATACACGTTAAAATAAACATATATTGCAGATGGATTGATTTGTTCTGTGGCTCGGAACTGGACTTGCATTGTTCAACTCTGGCTTCACCGTTCCAATTGAAACTCAGAGTTCGATTGCTTGGTATGTTCGCTGTGCTGATTTTGAAATTCTGAAAGTTTGTTATGGAAAGTAACGGGGCCTAATATTAAAAAGGTGATTTTTGTGTGTGGCGTTCTTGGCTACTGCCCCTGAAATAGTTCTTTTAAGCAGCCTCACCATAGTTTCTGAAAAAATGGAAATGTTCATTGGATTTCTACAGAAGTTACTCAATGACATGTCAGCATTTTAATTCCCACTGACACCAGAATATTTGAAACTGCTGCACAAACTGTGTTTTCTGAAACTTGCTGATACTAGGAAAACACATAAACCAGGAGAAGATACAACAGGGAAGATAAGATTATTTATCTCTTAAAAACAAAAAAAAAGCTTATACTTTTCATACAAAGGAAATGGGCCTGTAATTTCCGCTCGATTGCGCTGGTTTCTCCGGCGCAATTTCCCTGAAATCGGCGTAACTGGCGCAAAAGATTGCGTAATTTTAAGCGCTAATTGCGTTAAGCGCAACTCAAGTTTCCATGATCTTTTGTGTTAGTTTTAAAAACATCTGCTAGACCAGGCCCTGCCCACAAAACTGGCCACGCCTCCGGGTGAATTAATCACCATTGGGAGTTTCCGCTAATTGTGATCGTTTGCAGGCCTTTGACGAGGCTCCAAAAATTAAGCTGGAACTTTTGGGTGCAAGGAGACTAATCGGTACGTTTTGAAAGGTTTTGAATGAATTTTTTATTTTATTTACTAAGGAACTAACTACTGTACCCCAACCGAACTAGAAAATAATTTTGTATATTTTTTTTAAAGTAATTTTCAGTCATTTAAAATTGGGTTACTCACAGGTGGTGGATTGACACTGATTTAAAATGTTTATTTTTTGTGATAAACCCATTTTCAACTGTATTAATCAAAATTTACCAAGCTACCCCACTCTTAAATTAATCGAGGAATATTTTTTAAAGCAAAAATTAAAAAAAAACTTTTTAAAACATTGCCTGATTGCACTGGTTCACGGCAGATTTTGCGTTCGTCGATATGCAAATGATTTGAACGGAAACTCGGCAGAAAAAACACTTCAAAACAGGCGCAATTTGCGCCGGAATTGCGCATTGCGCCCAAAGCAGAAACTCTATCCCAGATTGTTTTAAAAACGAAGTCAGGTTCTATAGCAGGATTCTCTCACTCATCAGTCCGAGCTAAACGGGACCTTGGGACAAAATTCTAAGAATGGATCATGAGGGAAAGCTTTTATTCCAGGATCGAGACAATCCCCCTTCCCTTATCCCAGTCCCTCTGCATCCAAATGATTCCCCCCACTGAGTGATTTTCCAATCTCAGTCATGACCAAGCATTACCTTGCAGGTTGAAAGGAAAGGCACCCAATGCCACTTGGCTAGATCATTTGCAGCAACCCCGTGGCTAAACAATAATTAACAGCCAGAGGGAGAGAACTTACCATTCTGACAGTGAGGCCCATAGAAACCACGAGGGCAGATGCATACGTTGTGTCGAACACAGCTTCCGCCATTGAGACACACAGGGGTGCAAACAGCTGCACAAAATGAGGAAGCCAGTTAATCAGTATATTACTTAAGAGTTGTACGAGAATATACATCACACCTTTAAAAAGGCAGAACATAATGGGCCAGAAATTCGGCTCTTGTCAGGTGAGTACGCGCTGTGTACTCACCCGTAAGGCCAACTGAAGTGCCGGTATCACGCATGCACTGCGCATGCGCGGGAAACCGGAACTTCCGTTCCACTGAAGGAA
The DNA here is from genome assembly GCA_030390025.1 of Squalus acanthias. Lineage (NCBI taxonomy): Eukaryota > Metazoa > Chordata > Chondrichthyes > Squaliformes > Squalidae > Squalus > Squalus acanthias. Next base: position 53,369,797 of record CM059427.1, read on the forward strand.
GGGGTTCAGAAGTCGAACGCGTGCGCGGGAGAGGCAGCGCGCACGCAGCGAACTTCGTTTTTTTTTCAGGTTTCTCCGTGAGGGTAAGTATGGAGAAGCTGCACTTTTAAAAAGGAGGCACAAGGCCTGTTTTTAACAAGGTAAGTGGTTAATTAATTACAATTTAAACATTTTTTCAACAGGTTTATCTTTTTTACATACTTTAAAGAAAGGTAAGTTTATTTTTAGCACCGTTAAAAAGTATAATACATTTTTTCAAAAATTTAATTTTTGTTTAAAGTAGTTAATTTATGTAACTTATAGTTATTTTAAAAATGTGATTTAAAAAAAAAAAAATATTTGAAGTTTAAGTGTGGTTTTGGGGCCGATCTCTATTCATAGATTTGACAGGTCTTCCTGTCAAATCTATGAATGAAAATGCCCTGCTCCGATTGGCTCACCATGGCCCACGTGATCCCAGGGGACGCTTCGAACTAACTGCGCCCCTGGGATACGCAAGCACTGCGCACCGGCAGCTGCAGGAGGCCCAGGAGCCGAAGTCCTCGTGGGCCCGAAGCACAACAGCAGGTGCGGTAGGTAAGTACGCGCGCGATGCTTGCACCTGCAGGTAGCCGGAGAGCCGAATTTCTGGCCCAATGTTTAATTGAACCTCACAAATGCTTTCTTTGGAGGGATGTGTAAAAGTTGACTTCACAAATATATGTTCATGTGAGCACAGAAATATACACCTCCAGTTTAATATTCAAGGTTCTGGTCTATTTACCTGTTTCACAGGAGGGTCCCGTCCACCCAACTTTACATTTGCACACATCAGGGGAAACGCACTTTCCACCATTTTGACAGTGTCTGTTGCAAACCACTGTAAATATAAAACAACCTCAGTTTCAGTTGCATTCATCATATCTATTGGCAGGAAGAAAATGAAGGGCTTCATAGTTTCACCAGAATAAACACTTTCATCATCTCAAGGTGATGGAAAAGCAAATCTGTGTCATTGTGTAGTTTTAATGGATAAGAACAGAAAAATACAACAAAGACTGGAAAGAAAAAAAAGCCACACAGCCCATCGAGTCTGCTCCTTCCAGAGTCCACTGATGACTACCTGCACCTCCAAAATGTCTGCATATTTATAAGCCCCCATATGAATCAAACAGATCAAGCAATATTTCTTTAACCCGCAATCCCCTTTCTGGACAGGTACTGATCCAGTTCTTTTTTAAAGGTATTAATTGACGCAAATTGACAACTTTTTCTGGTAGTCTATTCCATATATCTACTCTGCCGTGGGACGAAAAGATTTTCTGATCTTGCTCATGGCTTCACGTTTTATTGGAGCAAATGACCAATATTACTCCACCACATGGTACTCCTGAGCAGTCATATGATGTGCCAGAGTGGAGCCGAATGCTCGCATGCAATACCAGGTTGACAATTTGAGAGACTAGAAAATTGTGCAAAGAGGATATGATTTGCACTTTATCCTCTCCTTAATAAAGCCCATCTTACATAAAATCTCCGAGTGAAATGTTTTTGGTGTGCAGAATAATACCAAATCAAATAATGCACTTACTTGTTTCACATCTTGGTCCTACAAACCCATAATGGCAGGAGCAGGTATTTCTGGTTATACAAGATCCACCATGCTCACATGGTGGAATGCAGAGAGCTGCACATAAAAGTACAAATCATCAGTACAGTGTAGAATTAGTATGAATCTTTGACTTGCATTACACTGTCACATATTTCATCAGTCTCACTAACTTCATCAGTGAAATTAAATCTAGAACAGAAGGCCTTCAGCTGGATCCTATCTTTTAGCCTTTTTAGTTGCCTGCTGGAACATCATTCATTAAGGGAATCAGTTGGGGGTTGTTGCTAATAAAATGATACCAATAGATTTTTAAAAAGTGCTATTTTCAGCTGAAGGGAGTACAGTGGCTCAGTAGTTCAGTGACGTCTGAGCCATTTAAAATCCCAGGCTACACGGCCCACATTGGATGGCTTTAGTCAGTTCTATGGCTACAGGTGGATTGTGAGCAGCGTAGACTGTCAGAATCGGTCCCACCATGTGGGACAATCACAGGACAGCAATCACGGAGACATCGATGTCCTGTCAATCCAATGTCAATTTGACAGGCAGCATTTACTCATTCCAAATCTCAGTAACAATAACCCCTTTCAATGAGGGAATGTTCCCATACACAATAAATCATTTTAGAAAAGTTTGAATTTGGCTGATCTTACACAAATCAATAAAGCACATGAAAACTATTTGCAACTGCTAGTGTAAAACTTGTTCAGAATCTGTTTATCTCTTTTAGTTACAAAAACATGTTTTTTTTTGACAAAAGTGCATTTAAAGTACCCAGTTAAACAAAACAATGTTATTCATTTTCATTGACCGCTGACTGCAATGTTATATCTACGTTTGCAAATGGTGAAAAAAGAGTGAATTCAGAACAACCAACAGAAAACAAAACAGAATACAAAGAAGTCACAAAGAAGGCTCATTAATGCATCTGACTCAATTGCATCGGTAGCCAAGCTTCTTGGCACTGGTACAGCTTGCTGGCTTTGTCTATGTCGGCAACACATTGATGCGTGTAGGATTACTGTATTAGTGAATGAGCTGCACCATGGCCAGTAAGTCTGCCAATGGTATAATAAAGAACACATTAGAAAATAAAAATCATCCTCACTTTCATTATTTCCATCTGTTCATGTTTTTCTTCTTTTGCCAATTTTGGCTCGAGTCACTGCACATTTTGAACTGAACATGGTGTCACTTAAGTTCTATAATTTTCAAAATTGCAGGTCTTTATATTAACTTGAAGAATGGTTATACTCTAATTGTCAATGACCTGACTACCCAAAGCACCCATCATCAGCCAACTCAACAACAGAAAGACTCAGGATAGACCACTGGATCACGGCAGTTAAGACATGTTACAGGAGCAAAATCTAATCCTCAGACTTTGCATTCTTTGTCAAGGGGAAAACAACTTGTAATCCTTCAAACAGAGCTGCAACAGGAGACTGCGCCCCAAAAGCTCAGATTTCTAATTCCGTGTAAGGCCAATATGTGAAGGAATAAGCCATATAACCTATTCAGAAAAATACACCATTCTATGTATGTTTGGAAATCTAAAAACCTAACAATGGAGAAGCTGTATTGTTAACAGCATTCAGGCTATTGAGATAAGATAAGTTGTTGACACTGAATCAATAACCTTATTGAAACAGAAGGTTAAAGGCTCCCGACGGTCTGAATCCTTGGAAAGAAGACAATGGTGCACCCTGGTTGAGGTGTTCTAATTTACACTTCGTAAAAAGACACAAACAGAAGGCCTTGGTAAAAATGACATCAAATAGATGCACCTGCAGTTACACCGTTTTTTATGGTGGGCTTGGGACACCTGGGGTAGAGACATAATTCTATATTGCTACCAGCTGAGGTGACTGTAAGAATAGCAGGGGTCAGCAGAAAAATGACTAGAGATAATTAGCTTACATCAGCAGAAAACTTCAAAGGAAATACCACTGAAAAAGGGTATAAATATTGAACTTTCAAATGGGATGATAGATTCGCTGTAAAGGGGCAAAGCGATTCTCAGGCTTCAGAGGCGGCTCTGTAAGTCTACAACTCTTAGTACCTCGGGGATCAAGGTACTGTATTTGATTTTGGTGGATATCCTGAATAAAAACTAAGAACTGTAAAACTGTAGTGAAGTTAAGATTTGAGAATAAGGATCTCTGATATAAGATTGTAAAGCTTTCTCTTTTTGGAACTGTTAATGTTGCGACTGAATCACCAACTGTAAATTACATGTCGGTTCTTTAATAAATCTATATATTTTTAGAATTGTCTCACATAATACTTCTGTATCAAACTCGCAAACTCAATCTCTGTACGCTCTTTGGTGAGGAGTTGCAGAATTCTGGGGGAGTTTTCCGGACCCTCATAATATCCGGAACGTTACAGTCTAGCTAAACTTATTAAAAGTGCTATCTGGGGGACGGTAACATCTTCAGGTTGTTCCTTTCCTTTAGGGAGAGATGGTCCAGTCCTTTAGACCCAATTAAGCGTCTTTAGGATTTGGCTACCTCAAACTTTAGTTGCAAGTGAATGTCTGGGGAATACGCCTGATCTGGGGTAGCCCTAAAGGGGCTAGGACTAGTAATAATCCCTTCAAATACATTATGAATCCTGGGAAAGGAAACCATGGGAAGTGTCATAGATGGAGAAGTAGGTGGGCACATGAAATTCTTTTTCTGTTCCTTCTCTTAAATTCCTCCCTGCATTAAATTGTCAGAAAAATGTATCATAAAATCCTCATGTTACTCCTCATGTTACTACCTCATGTGTCAGCTGTGTCTCAGTTGGTAGCACACTTGCCTCTGAGTCAGAAGGTTGTGGGTTCAAGTCCCACTCCCTAACAGAAACAGATTATCTAGTCATTATCACATTGCTGTTTGTGGGAGCTTGCTGTGCGCAAATTGGCTGCCGCAAATTGGCTGACTACACTTCAAATAGTACTTCATTGGCTGTAAAGCGCTTTGAGACGTCCGGTGGTTGTGAAAGGCGCTATATAAATACAAGTCTTTCTTTTTATTTCTACCGAAGGTGGCGAGAGCTCTGCTCCTCAGGAAACCATTTTAAGCTGTCTTTCCTCTTTTCCTTCACTGGAGGTGCCAGAGCAAGAAGCCTCTTAGCCTCCAGCACTTCACAGCACACACCATCACTCGTTCTATTCCTCCCAGCTCGCTTGTATTTATCTTGATAGGATTCAGGGAGTGAGCTAGAGGGAAGTGCACTGTGTGATGCTGAGCACGAGTAAGTAAAAGTAAAAGTGGTGCCACATGTGGAGGAAAGCATTGCTAACTGGAGAGGCAGGAGGCGCCATCTTTCAACTGAAGAGAGTGAGGATCTGGAGCTCATGGGTTCTCCATTTAAAAGAACAACATTGGTAAAACATCATGCACTGAGGGCCGTATTAGACAATATGTTGCAGGTAGCATTTCAAGTGGATTAGTCCAGTGCATGGAAAGACAGTTTAACCACATTGCAGACCACCATGCATCATGTGGCAGCTCCAACGACATCTGCAGCAGAATCTCTAAGGTTAGTCTGTGCTGCCTCTATGGATGCTTAGACTACTGTCATACAGGTCTGGCTTGCCAGATTGGAGAGGACTGTCCTTCCCAGTTTTGAAAGGCTTGCTGATTGGTTTCATACAATCATCACAATGGGAGTACAAGAGGTCCATCTTGGAATTTAACTGGATGAGTCGAGGGTCACCTCAGTCCCAAGAGAGTCCTAATAGTACGTAGAAGTCAACCAGTTTGCACACTACTGCCACACAGGTAGCACCTAGGAGAAGTATTATGAGTGTTAGATTAGGTTTAAAAGTTCATACGTCACACACTGACACTAAGGGAAAGCACAGCAGTAAGTAGACAACATATACACACAGACACTGGGCTGTCAATAATATTACGGTGGCACTAAAATTGTGTGTTCAGACACTAGGGTAGACTTTTGACTTCATTGCCTGGATGGTAATCTGGTGAAGCGGAGCACAGAACCCGCCCGAATTTCATTCCATTGCCCAGGCAGTGAAGACGAAAATGTATCCCTTTTTTTGGTAAGGTCTGGAATGAATTTGCATGTATGGGAGCTTTGTGAGTTATTGTGCATGCAGAAAGGAAAGCAGTTGTTGGAATATTAGTGAAGGGTAGGGGGGGAAATGTAGACTTTTAATGCACTCGCCAGATTTAGAAGTTATGAGGTATCCTGTATAAGAATAGCATGAATATATCTTGTAGCCAGTAACCGTTAGTCCTCTGCATCTTCTTCAGGTTGCTGTTGTTCCTCAGGCTGATCCACCTGCTGCCCTTGCAACCCTTCAACCTCTATGATAAAGCTTCTATGTAAGGCAAACTTGTGCAGCACATAACAACAATCCTCAAGTCAGTCTGTTTTGCAGGATATCTCCAGATCAATCTAGACACCTGAAGCATGCCTTCAACATGCAAATGGTGTGCTTAATCAATGCATGTGAGAATGGGTCATACGGCCATTACGACCTCAATTTGCATGCACCTGCCCAAATATGTGTGAATTGTTCCACTTTCCACACTAGCTCTTCCTATGATCTCTCTGAATTTAGATTGACAATTTGGAGCTATATTTAAGCAAAAAAGTATATTTGAGTAATAAGAGCTGTAATGTGAGTGCAGAGCACCAATGTCCTATTCATCCATGTTTAACACTGCTCTGAGAATTCCTTCCCATCGAAAATAGGATCAACCGCGGCTAGCAAAAAGTGAGGGGGAAAAAAACTGATATTTGCTTAACAAAATATTGGAATTATTAATAGAGAACTCATACAGCTTTCTTTAACTACAGTTAATTGAATCATTTACTGCATGTCTGACCTGTAGTCAGTAACCTCAATCAATGGGAAGATTTCAAAGACAGCAGTGTCAAAAATCAGTATGTACAGCCTTGTCTGTAAAGTAGGATTTTTTTCAATTGTAGATGAGCTACTTACCGCAAAAATTGTACACTTCACAGCTGGATTAACAACTTTCCAACCTTCATCCTGGTTAACTGGCTCATTAGTGTTAAATGATCATTATTACAGGTGCAATGTAATGGGCGGCTATATTTTTATTGCTAACAAAACCTTATTCTCAGGATGTGCATATTTCAAAACCACATGTCCCCACAGTTTCATTAGCTACAGGTCCCTCACAGTGAAACTGGACATTCCAACTGGATTCAGGCTGTCCAAACTCATTTTGCATTACAGTTGGCAACTTCAATTTGAACACAGGTCACAGGGGTGAAAGGGCAATGCACTGACTTACTGGGGGCGATTTTACAGGTGGCTGGGGTTGGTGTATGGGGGTACCGGGGCAAGCGGAAAGCTCGCATGTCGGTGCTGTGTCTGGCCCAGAGAGATTTTAGCTTCCCGAGCCTCATTTTCATATCGGAGGCTGGACACTCACCTGATCCTGGTGGGATTCACTACCTGGACATGTGGGCAGGAGAGCAATATTGGACGCCAACGTAACGGTCCTCCGGCACTGAGGTAAGTGGTCGGTGGTGGTGGGGGTGGGGGGGAAGCTATAAATAAAAAACTAACCTTTCTCAGCCTCTTCTGCCCTAGATCCACTTCCAGACAGATTTGGCTTGGTGGGGAAGGCACAAATGCTCTCCCCACACAGGCCTAGAGTGAAAATTGCAGTCAGGCCCCGATAATGTCACTGGGACCTGATCTGTATATTTAAAGAAGGATCTCGCCTATTTCAGACGGTTGTTCATGGCACCTGCAATTTAAAATTGCAGTCGGCTGGATCGGAACGCTAGGCCAGCGGGTAAGTCTCTCACTCCATTTTAACTGCCCCCCCGGCTGGTTTTCATTGGGCGGGGGCGGGGGGCAGGTTCAAATTGCGTGAAAAAGTGCTGTAGACAAACACAACACATTATCAGAATACATTAATATTTTTTATGCAGGAACGTGATTTAGTGAAAAAACATCCAGCTTAGTGTTGGAGAAACAGACCAGAATGTGATAGATGCACAAACAGATAACACAACTTATAACATTTTTGGAGATGAACAGGGAGACAAAACAAACTGCTCCTACCATCTTCACAGGTCAAGCCATTGTATCCCCGGGGACACTCGCACACATCCGGTTTGATGCATTTTCCTCTGTTTTTGCAGTCAGGCCGACAGATCGCTAATAATGACGAGCGAACATAAGGTTAGTGTTTGCATCATTAATATATTCTGCAGTCAATCAGTCATAGACAATAACACTCTAAAGTTATGAATTTCAAATGAGGACACTTTTTACAGGTTCTTTTGAAGCAAAGTAGAGTTCCTACCTATGTGACAGTTATATCCAGTGTAGCCAGGCTTGCAGCGACATGTATTGGGAGCTGCACATTCCATATTCTTTCCACAGGGGTACCTGCATATAGCTAATAAATATCACAGTTGTTAGTTGAGCCCTTCATTTTTTTAATGTCAAGTACGATTGTTACCCCTGTAACACATATCTGAATAGTTAAGGATAGCAGGTGGCATTATGAAGGTATGCAGTCAGCTATGACAGAGCAGGATTTTCTGGTGAGAAAATATAAGGGCATTCCTGACCAGGAATAAGTGGAAGAGGGTGAGATGAGGAGGAGGGGATGAAGTTGAGGTGCATATAACATTCTCAACCTTTGGTGGCCATGCCTTCTGTTGCCTAGGCCCTAAGCTCTGGAATTCCCTGCCTAAACCTCTCCGCCTCACTACCTCTCTTTCCTCCTTTAAGACGCTCCTTAAAACCTACCTCTTTGACCAAGCTTTTGGTCACCTGCCCTAATTTATCCTTATGTGGCGTGGTGTCAAATTTTTTGTCTTAAAATACTCCTGTGCAGCGTCTTGGGACGTTTTACTACGTTAAATGCGCTATATAAATACAAGTTGTTGTTATTGTTGGGATGAGCTGGAGATCATGGTGGACAGAGATTTCAGGTGAGATTGGGTATGACATAAAAGCAGTTTACAAGGTGGCGGACAAAGAGTGGACACTGAGCAGAAGCGAAGTGGGGGAAAAAGGGGTTGGGAGGGCGAAAGCATGGTTGACGAGAAAAGCATTAAGGAGATGTTTGAAAGTTGTGAGGGCAGTGAGAAGGCTGAGCTGCTGAGGGAGCAAATTCCAGAGGGTGGGACCACAATGGCTGAGTGAGAAACCACCAATGGTGGAGCTGAGTGAACAGGGTACAAGTAATGTGCCAGTATTAGAGGAGCAGATTGTTCATGCAGGGGCATAATGCTGAAGAAGATCTCTGAAGTAGGGTCAGACAAAGTCATAGAGAGTGAACACTATTTCTACAGCTTCCAAACCACATTTGCGGTGTAAGTGTGGATTTTACTCTATAGAACTAGTTGTACAGAAGGCTATATTTCCAACACAGTTGTGATCTATATGAATTCCCTCCAATAGTTTGCAGTGAATTGCAGTCAGTGCATTTACCTTTACATGTTACACCATCACCAGTGTATCCAAAAGGACATCGTCCACATTTAAAGCTTCCAAACTGTGTGGGCTCACAGGGGACTCCATTAAAGCAAGGCATGTCAGCACAGGTGATCTCTTTCTCAGTAGGAACCAACTCATTACTGATGTGCGTGATGGAAATGGCTTGAGATGCTGTCACAGCTCGCAGTGCAGAGGCAACAGGTCTCCAAAACATGGTTGTCTTTTGTGGAGCTTTGGGTTGAACAGCCACCTGAGATATGGTTCTAGAGCTCAGGGCAGCAGTACCTGTGATAGCAGTGGCAATGTCCTTTGATGAAGAAGTAATGGAAGAAGATAAGCTCAAAGTCATGTATGGCTTATCTGTCCTGGGAGCTGGAGGTGGTTTGGCTTTAGTAACTGCTTTCTCCATTATCACTCTGCCAGACACAGGAACATGGGCAGGAGTGGTTTTTTGGCTAACTGACCGCAGCCTAGTTGGCCTGTTGCTTGGTCTCATAGTGGGAACCCAGTGTTGATGAAATCTTGATGCAACATGTGGGGAAACTGGAGGAACAGAGACAAAAAAGGTCGTGAATATACTGCAACATCTTCCAAATCATCTTAGTTACTGTTTCACCCTTTGAGAATACTAGAAGTTAGTTTACCTTCACAGTGCAGTATTTTCAATGTTAAACATTGAAAATTTTAAAGGACCATCAACACCATATTGGTCCAACACCTCCGTTCAGTCCGCAGGCGTGACTCCGAGCTTCTGGTTGCCTGTCATTTTAATTCTCTGCCCTACTCCCAACTCTGACCTTGGCCTCCTACACTGTTCCAACGAAGCTCAAAATAAGCTCGAGGAACAGCGCCTCATCTTTCGATTAGGTACTTTACAGCCTTCTGGACTCAGCATTGAGTTCATAATTTTAGATCATAACATCTGCCCCCATTTTTTCGGACGGCAGCTGTTAGTGATGTTTCTGCTATTCCCATTTACACCTCCTCTAGACTCATCTTTTGTTTCTTTACTTGTTCCATTACCATCTCCGTTTGCCTTGCACCATCATCCCATTTGTCATTTAATCTCTCCTACCTTCCACCCTATCACAGACCTTCCCTTTTGTTCTTTCCCCCTCTCCCCGTTTTCCCAGCCTCTGTACTTGCTTAAAACCTGTTACATCTCTAACTTTTTCCAGTTCTGACAAAAGGTCATCGACCTGACTCTGTTTCTCTCTCCACAGATGCTGCCTGACCAGCATTTTCTGTTTTTATTTCTAACACTTTAGTACTGCTCTGGCATACAGATCCAAAAAAAGGAATCAAAAAGACACATGAAGAGTGAGGAAAAAAGTCTGTCAATTACTTGTTAAAATCATTAATGATAAATTCATGCAATATTCCACAGTGCATAGACAAATGAAAATTATTATTTCACCAAGGCCAGGCCTGGAGCTAGTTGCTAGGATTTGTTGCTTCTGTGTTCCTCAGTCCATTATTTTTCATCCATTAAAATGATTGGGAAGGAAAATTGCCAGTGGAGTAGGGCAGAATTGGAAACTCCTGGTAGTGAGCTTAATATGAAGACTCTGAAGTATCAGTACTTTAAACATGAGTAGTATGGAGGAGTTTTCAGCTCAGTGGGGTGTAGGAGCAATGGGTGGGTACATTGCAGTGAAGCAACAGAATGGTGTGGGGGGGGTTCATGGACTATTACTCCAGCCAGTGCGAGTTCCACAACAAAACCAGCCACCTGGGCATGGCAGAGGAGCAGTGTATGATGAGGCTCAGACACACCAGGAAGGTTGGGAATAAGGTGTGCCACCTCACACATGAAAACCTGCAGCGACAGTCAACCATCTGCCAGTGGCAGTGAAGTTCACCATTGGCTTCAAAGTTTATGTTACAGGGACCTAGACGCCACATCACAAATCAGACACTTTCTATATTTGACTTCTGGACATATGGGCCCTAGATTTCCATGGGGGTTGTCCTCATCTCCCACTCTAACTTTATCCTCTGCAAAATAAAAGATGGATAGACTGCAAGATACAGAAAAAATGAATTAACTTCATTGCGTTTTGCAGTGCTTCTGATGTACATATTTCATGTGTTTTGTTGCCTTGGTTGCCCCTTGTGTGTTGGAACTTCTGTCTTCCCTTCCCTAGGTGAGGCAGTAGCACTGGTGGACAACTTCATATCCAACTGGTGAGCTATAAGAAATAGGAGCAGGAGTAGACCATTTGGTCCTTTGAGCCTGCTCCGCCATTCAATAAGATTATGATTGATCTGCTACCTCATCTCCACTTTCCTGAAATATTCCCATATCCCTTGATTCACTTAATATTCAAAAATCTATCGATCTCTGTCTTGAATATACTCTACGACTGAGCCTTCACAGCCCTCTGGGGTAGAGAATTCCAAAGATTCACCACCCTCTGGGTGAAGAAATTTCTCCTCATCTCAGTCCTAAATGGCCGACCCCTTATTCTGAGACTGTGACCCCTGGTTCTAGACTCCCCAGCCAGGGGAAACATCCTCCATGCATCTACCCTGTCAAGCCCAATAAGAATTTTGTATGGACATTAAAAAACAGCAACTATCTGTATGTGTACCTAACCCTGATTGAGCTGTATCAATACCATGATTGTGCCGCTCTAAAGCTGCTGTGAACACACTGCTTTCAGAGCCAGCACTTAATATCACTTTTGCAGGGGTAAAAGATGGCCCCAAATTGCCCCTGGCATGACTGCTAACTGGATACTACATGCTACTCTAAACAAGCCACTGCATCTCTCTCATGATACCCACTGATCTGCCTGAATATGCAGCAGTGGATAACTGTGAGGTCTCTCAATCATTCTTTCATGGTTGCTTGTAACCATTCACCAAGTTAAATGAAAGCAGCAATGAGTTTGGACTCCCAAGGCTCCACAGTAGCAGTGGAAGCATTCATGACAGATGCTCCTTACTGTGCTTATGGCCTGCTAAGCTGAAGTCTCCACTGCAAACATCACTAATGTAGTCACTTGTTCATTGGCTGACAAACCAGTCATATGGGAATCAGCAATGAATATCTGATGCTGAACTAGCCAGGCCATCTTTCAATGTACTGAGAGGTTAAGTAAATCTGCAATATTGTGCTACTGCTTTTACAGCATGGCCACTAAAGTCTGTGGAGTGGAGATGCCACAGGGGTTCCACAGGTCACTGGTCAGAGTTATGGTAGGCCAGACATGTGGAACTCCCATGGAATTTCAACCCCTGTATACCAGAGTACTTAGAAGAGGCATTCAGAATGCTGGATCTCCTCATTCACCAGCTGTCTTCTCATGGATAGCACAGATAGAAATAAATGGGTTTGAACTAATAGGCATTACGGAGACATTGTTGCACGGGCGTAGAGAGAAAGGATCTTAGCTCGGAAAATCAAGATGTAGAATCACTTTGGTTGGAGCTAAGTAACAACAAGGGGCATAAAACACTGGTGGGAGCAGTTTATAGGCCCCCTAACAGTAGTTGTAGTGTCTGGCACAGTATAAATCACGAAATTAGAGGTGCATGTAACAAGGGTAACGCAGTAATCGTGGGGGACTTTAATCTTCACAAAGACTGGGCAAACCAAATTTGCAGTAATAGTGTGGAGGATAGTTTTCTACATCAGTCAAGGAACCAACTTAGGAACAGGCTATTTTAGATCTAGTATTGTACAATCAGACAGGGTTAATTAATAACCTTGTAGTAAAGGAGACTCTGGGGAAGAGTGTTCACGATATGATATAATTTTATTTTGAGATTGAGAGTGGTTTTCGTTAAGTCCGAAACTAGGGTTTTAAATCTCAACAAAGCAAACTACGTAGATATGAGGGGCGAGTTGGCTAAGGTAGATTGGAAAACTAGATTAAAAGATAAAGGGTACATAAGCAACGGCAAACATTTAAAGAAACAATTTATAATTCGCAATGAATATACATTCTCTTAAGGAATAAAAACCCCACGGGAAAATTGGTCCAACCGTGGCTAACAAGAGAAGTTAAAGATAGTATTAGATTAAAGGAAGAGGGTTATAATGTTGCCAAAAAGAGTAAGCCTGAGGATTGGGAGGATTTTAGAATTCAGCAAAGGATGACCAAGAAATTGATAAAGTGAGAACACAGAATGTGAGAGTAAACTAGCAAGAGATATAAAAACAGATTGTAAAAGCTTCGATAGGTATGTAAAAAAGGAAGAGATTAGCAAAAGTAAATGTGGGTCCCTTACAGGCAGAGACAGGATAAATTATAATGGGGAATAAGGAAATGGTAGAGACATCGAACAAATATTTTGTATTTGTCTTCACGGAAGACACAAAAAATATTCTGGAAATAGTGTGGAACCAACGGTCTAGTGAGAATTAAGAACTTAAAAAAAATTAGTATTACTAAAGAAATAGTACTGGAGAAATTACTGGGACCAAAAGCTGACAAATCCCCTAGACCTGATGGATGCATTGGTTTTGATCTTCCATAATTCCCTAGATTTTGGAATGGTCCTGGCGGATTGGAAGGTAGCAAATGTAACCCAGCTATTCAAGAAAGGAGGGAGAGAGAAAACAGGGAACTGTAGACCAGTTAGCCTGGCATCAGTAGCAGGGAAAATGCTAGAATCTATTATTAAGGATGTGGGAACAGAGCACTAAGAAAATCATAATATGATTGAGCAGAGTGAACATAAATTAATGAAAGGGAAAACGTGTTTGACAAATTTGAGGTTGTAACTAACAAGGTAGATAAGGGGAAACTAGTGGATGTGGTGTATTTGGATTTTCAAAAAGCATGTGATAAGGTGCCACACAAGAGGTTATTACACAAAATTAGGGCTCATGGGATTGGGGGTAATATATTAGCATGGATTGAGGATTGGTTAACGGACAGAAATAAATGGGTCATTTTCGGGTTGGCAGACTGTAACTAGTGGGGTGCCGCAAAGATCAGTACTTGGGCCTCAGCTATTTACAATCTATACCAATGACTTAGATGAGGGGACCGAGTGTAATGCATCTAAGTTTGCTGACGATACAAAGCTAGGTGGGAAGGTAAGTTGTGAGGAGGACGCAAAGAGATATAATCAGGTTAAGTGAGTGGGCAAGAACATGGTAGATGGAATATAATGTGGAGAAATGTGAAGTTATCCACTTTGGTAGGAAAAGTAGAAAAGTATAATATTTTTAAATGGCGTGAGATTGGGAAATGTTGGTATTCAGAGAGATTTGATGTCCTTGTACACAAATCACTGAAAGTTAACATGCAGGTACAGCAAGCAATTAGGAAAGCAAATAGTGTGTTAGCCTTTATTACAAAAGGATTGGAGTAAACAGTCTGGTAAACAAAGGTTTACTAGACTGATTCCTGGGATGGGAGGATTTTCCTATGAGGAGAGATTGAGGAGACTAGGCCTATATTCCCTAGAGTTTAGAAGAATGAGAGATGATATAATTGAACTGTATAAAATTGTTAAGGGGCTTGACAGGGTAGATGCTGAGAGGTTGTTTCCCCTGGCTGGGGAGTCTAGAACTAGCAGTCACAGTCTCAGAATAAGGTGTTGGCCATTTGATTTTTGGAATCAAGGGATATGGGGATAGTGCAGGAAGGTGGAGTTGAGGTAGAAGATCAGCCATGATCTTATTGAATGGCGGAGCAGGCTCGAAGGGCTGCATGGCCTACTCCTGCTCCTATTTCTTATGTTCTTATGTTCTTATGATGAGTATATAAATACATTTATTGATTTGGGTACTGTATGGTAAATTCGCAGCTTGTGCACTTCCAGTGTAGACCATCACCAGCTGGAATTGCGTAGCAGGAAATCTTGCACGCAACCCATGATTTTCTATCCATTAATTATGGGCTGCACATGCATGATTTACTGATACACACTTCTGACAGGCAAAGATCTGCATCATAAATGTACATGTAGAAAGTATTACCCTCTTATGTGCTTGTGCAGTGTGTAGGGACGCAATTATAGTAACAGTGTCAGACAGGAGAAGAACTCGGTCCATCTAGCCCACCTCGGCATAGTATTCCATTGGTGCATTTCTAATAACCCTGAATCCCATTTTTTGACAAGAACCTGTCTAGTTCTGCAACATATCATTCAAGTAATAATAGAACGCAAGATTTATATGGTTCACAATCGGCAATTCCGCACTTCTTTCCAAACCCCATCATCCTAGTGTCTTCTAAAATCTCCCTCTCAAATAAATCAAACATTGCTCCCTCATGCGTAGTGAGTTGTTTCATGTCACAGGCACGACCTGTTGCACACTGTGCCCTCCTGCTTTTTAGACTTTTGCCTTTAAGTGCTAGAGCATGGGGAATTGAGACGGGGTGATTTGTTCAGAATTTACATTCTGCCGTACGTTCTC
Organism: Squalus acanthias; assembly: GCA_030390025.1. NCBI lineage: Eukaryota > Metazoa > Chordata > Chondrichthyes > Squaliformes > Squalidae > Squalus > Squalus acanthias. Next base: position 53,385,223 of record CM059427.1, read on the forward strand.
TTTCCCATCATGCCCTTTACACTATGACCTGTATAATCCTGCCTACTATTTTCAAATTAACTTCTGGGTCAGTAGCATTTTTTGAACGTGCCTTGAATTTTCATGTCAATGTAAGACACTTTATCGATATTTCGCAGTAATATTCATGCCTTAGCTTGGTTCCATTTTCTAACGCACTTCATGCAGAGCTCTAGCCAGGAGCAGTTGACCGCGTTCACTCGGGGTGACACACTGGTACATTTGTTGCCTCCTTACATATTTGTGGCTGTCCTCCTCTACCAAAAGTCTCAAGCTTCTCCACAATAGAGGTTACCAGCACTCGCACAGCCTGCTTGGTAAATCTACTCGGAGTTCAGCCAATTTCCTCAAAAACAGAACACTTCACACCTGAATCAAACTTTGACATTTTATATTGGTTAAGCGGCTCGGCTGCTTGAGAAGCATTAAAGGATTATTGTAAGTGTGTTGTGGTTGGTTGCTAGTTTTTAATTATCACAGCTAATGAAATTACATTCCCAGCCGTTCCTTCCTGCAATTTCACCAGTGTGTCGTTAAACAAACATTTCTTCCATTTTTCATCAAAAGGGGAAAATTTAATCCTCAGTGTTTTCATTAAAAAAAGATTTGTAATGTATGCATGCTCAGTTGTGCGCCATATATTTTGCCAAAGATTGTTATTTTGTTTGAAACTATTTGCACAGTCCCTTAGCAGCCACTGCACACATTAAAATGAAGTTTGATATATGATCCCGCCCAAAAGCAGTGGGATAGCTGCAGAGAATGAGGGGAAAACCCCGGCAGCAAGGGCTACCACCCCGACCTAGGTCCCACTCCAATCCCCCTTGCGCCAGCTACTCTTTCCCTGCTTGCTGTATGCAAATGACATTGAGGGAGGAAGGGTGGGGTCCAGGATTTTGTGGCACCCGCCCCATTTACCATCGCTTCCCAGAGCCACCATGTGGAAGATAGCAGTAGCCTCTGGGAGTGGTGGTAACTGCCACAGGGTCAGGAAATGGAGGGAGAGGGACTAGTTGAGGCTGCACCACCGTCACGATTGTCCTCTTTACATTGGTCGCACTCTCCGGGAGGTAGGAATCCTGCTGGGATCCTAGTGTGCAGTGACCGTGAGCCAGGGAAATGGGTCGGGACTGGGGCAGATCCGGAGGGGTGGGTCCCGCTGGACCTCCGCCTGGAAAAGTAGAATCCAATCCAAGATTTGAGTAGGGAACCTCAACCGACGAGAGTGCATATTGGAAATTCAAGTATGCGCTACCCACAAATTATGTGGCTGAACAATCATAGGCAGTGCTTGCTCAAATTTTCAATCTGTGCTCTTGGCAGGCAAGTAAAATCTGAAAATGACCACATTTCAGATAGGCGATTAACTGGCACTACCACTTTACATATTTGTGGCTGTCCTCCTCTACCAAAAGTCTCAAGCTTCTCAGCTGTGCTCCATATATTTTGCCAAAGATTGTGATTTCATTTGAAACTATTTGCACAGTCCCTTAGCAGCCACTGCACACATTAAAATGACGTTTGATATATGATCCCGCCCAAAAGCAGTGGGATAGCTGCAGAGAATGAGGGTTAAACCCCGGCAGCAAGGGCTACCACCCTGACTTAGATCCCACCCCAACCCCCCCTTGCGCCAGCTATTTGCTGAAAGTAGTGGGTTGTGTCAGTGGATTTCTTTTGAAATATTTCCTTGAATTTCCCATTACAATGGGATGGATTGGTTTCACCATTAACTTATTAAAAGTTTGAAATAATTTTTACGCAATAAATACAATTGGTGTATATTCTTAAAGAATGATATCTTGTATGTATATAGGGTATTGATCAATCCTAAAATAATCACTGAGTTCCCCACTATGAATATTTTAATAAGACAATCCTACCAGTGTCTCTATGGTCAACTTTATTGAATTTGAACAAATGTCACCGTTCATTGATAAATGTTTATCTACTGCTATGTTACACGAACATTCACTTTAATACATTACAAAAAAGAGCCATCAATACCAGCTGCTAAATGCCCACAAGTACCAGGAGGTCAGGAAAAACTGATAGCACTATAGGTAAAATGGTTGTGCCCACGTGATGAGGAACAATTTGTCATGTGACCAGAAAGTAACATGGTAAAAAATGGTCAGGCATGTTTGAACTCCAGGAATAAAATTCCTCTTTTAATGAAAACTGTGAGAATGTCTATTTTTGTTGTTGACGAATGACCCACTAACAAAACTGCATCAATATGTAGCTTTGAAATGAGTGCTTTCTCAGCATGTGATTTCATTCGTGAATTGTGAATTGGAGAAAGATAGGCGCTCTCACTTTTTGTTAAAACAGTAATTTCACCCACAATTACCAAATGCGGTGATTTAGTCTGAAGCAATCCAATTTAGGACAATCTACAATAGGAGCTCCCTATTATGCTGTTAGATCATTAAAAGCTAATTACAAGATAGCGAATGTAGATCATCATGCCACAATGGATTTTACTAGTGACAACAAAAAGAATGTGTGGCATACAGAAACAAAAACACATCATATTACTACAGTAAGTGGATTCAAAACACAGATGGGAAAGATCTGCAAACAATCTATCCTGGAAAAGGTTTTAATAGGCCCAGTGAGTTCCAGGTTTACATACACTTGCAACTGTGCCATTTTGATTCAAGGTCCGTGGGTTGTAGTAAAGTTGTTATTACTAAAAGCCCTATCTGCATTGTGGCTTTAGGAATCTAGGCTTAGTCAGGATATGTAAAAATTTCTATGTAACCATTTAAAGTACATTTGTATTTAATTTATGTTTTACTTATTGTAGCAGAAAGCAACAATTGAGTGGTTAATGAGTCTTCAGGGGTACTTATCAGCACTGAAGGATTTGTTATAATTTTGTGTTACTTGAGCAACTATATATTTTACACATTCTTGGGATGTGGGTGTCGCTGACAAAGCAGGCATTTAGTGTCCATCCCTAGTTGCCCTTGAGAAGGCGGTGGTAGGTCACCCTTTTCAATACTATATCCATATATCTCAAATACAGGAATGATTTCGATATTCAGAGTGGATGACTTATGAAATGGACTGTCATCTAATAACAGTGAATAATGACTGTTAAAACATTCAAAAAAAGAACTGTATTGATTCCTGAATCTGCAGAGTGGAGGGATATAGATTTGGGTTTAGATGAAGTATGGTCAGATCAGATCCTGAAATCTAAAGGCACTGTATCTGAATGCACGAAGCATTCGTAATAAGGTGGACGAATTAACAGCGCAAATAGATGTAAATGGATACGATATAATTGCGATTACGGAGACATGGCTGCAGGGTGACCAAGCCTGGGAGCTGAATATCCAAGGATATTCGATATTTAGGAAGGACAGGCGAAAAGGAAAAGGAGGTGGGGTGGCATTGTTAGTAAAGGATGAAATCAGAGCAATAGTGAGAGAGGATATTGGCTCAGAAAATAAAGATGTAGAATCAGTCTGGGTGGAGCTAAGAAGCACCAAGGGGCAGAAAACATTAGTGGGAGTTGTCTATAGGCCTCCAAACAGTAGTGGTAATGTAGGGGATGGCATCAAACAGGAAATTAGAGATGCATGTAACAAGGGTATTACAGTAATCAGGGGTGACGATAATCTACATATAGACTGGCCAAACCAAATTAGCAATAATACTGTGGAGGATGAATTCCTGGAGTGTGTACGAGATGGTTTTTTAGACCAATACGTTGAGGAGCCAACCTGGGAACAGGCTATCCTAGATTGGGCATGGTGCAATGAGAAGGGGTTAATTAATAATCTTGTTGTACGGGGTCCTTTAGGGACGAGTGACCATAACATGATAGAATTCTTCATTAAGATGGAAAGTGAAGAAGGGTTCGAAATCTAAACAAAGGAAACTGCGAAGGTATGAGGAGTGAGTTGGCTATGATAGATTGGGGAGCTTCATTAAAAGGCATGACGGTGGATAGGCAATGACTAACATTTAAGGAACAAATGCATGAATTGCAACAGTTATACATTCCTTTCTGGCGCAAAAACACAAAAGGAAAAGCGGCCCAACCATGGCTAACAAAAGAAATTAAGGATAGTATTAGATCAAAAGAGGAGTCATATAAAGTTGCCAGAAAAAGTAGCAAGCCTGAGGATTGGGAGCAGTTTAGAGTTCAGCAAAAAAGGACCAAGAGATTGATTAAGAGGGGAAAAATAGAGTATGAGAGTAAACTTGCAAGGAACATAAAAGCGGATTGTAAAAGCTTCTACAAGTATGTAAAAAGAAAAAAATTAGTGAAGACAAATGTAGGTCCCTTACGGTCAGAAACGAGAGAATTTATAATGGGGAACAAGGAAATGGCAGAGCAATTAAACAAATACTTTGGTTCGGTCTTCACGGAAGAGGACACAAATAACTTCCCAGAAATGCTAGGGAACCAAGGGGGAAAAATTCAGTGCCACCCCATTTGGGGTGCCATTATTGGCCGTGCGCAAAGTTTAGCGCCTGCCGCTAATTATCGTCTCCGACTGCAAACTTGACTTTTATCGCCCCTGGAGGTGATTGGAGCGCTAAATCAGGTGCTACACATCTGTCTTAAGGCGCAAAGGCCGAGGAGGGAGGCGCTACCTCAGAGCGCTGGCGAAGCTCATGTGATGTCAGTCAGCAATGGAACACAGACACACTGGCGCCGGCCAGTTCTTAAAGGGGAGGGTCGATCTGGCTCTACATCCACACCCTGCTCATTACAGCCTTGAATCTCGGCCTGGAGAGACCTGAACATCAAATCTGTTGGAAAGAACAATGGAGAGGCCCAGGGAAAGAGCTCAGACTGCAGCCCCCATATTCTCTTCTAAATCGATGCAAGGAAGATCAAACCAGAAAGAACCTGCAAAGTGCTGCTCAGTACCCAAAACTCCTCAACACAGCTTTGAATATCTCCTGCAGTCTCTCTCTCTCACTCAGAATGCGTGGTGCAAAAATTTCGATGACAAAATAAGGCAGGAAGCGGTCGCCTTTAAATAGCGCTCCCCCAGTCCCTTCCTGACTGCAAAATGCTCCCCTCAACCTGTCGTTGCTAGCGGAAGGCGGTAAGACAGGGGGCGTCACTCAATATCCGGTCCGGGGCGCTACCGGGGCGTTGCACTCTCGACTGACGTCACGATCGGCCGGCGCAGGAGATCGTGGCGGTAGTGTTTAGCGCCGCTGCAAAATGTCTAGTTAATTTTGTGAGCGGCGCAAAGATCGCCGCACACGGGCGCTAGTTGCTTTGCGCCCCATTAGCGCCCTCTTAAGGTGCTAACAGGAGGCGCAATCCAACTGAATTTTTCCCCCCAAGGGTCTAGTGAGAAGGAGGAATTAAAGGAAATTAGTATTAGAAAAAAATAGTGCTGGAGAAATTAATGGGACTGAAAGCCGATAAATCCCCAGGGCCTGATAATCTGCATCCCAGAATACTAAAAGAGGTAGCCATGGAAATAGTGGATGCATTGGTTGTCATCTTCCAAAATTCTATAGATTATGGAACAGTTCCTGCAGATTGGAGGGTGGCAAATGTAACCCCACTATTTAAAAAAGGAGGGAGGGAGAAAACAGGGACCAGAGATCGGTTAGCCTAACATCAGTAGTAGGGAAAATGCTAGAGTCTATTACTGTATAAAGGATGTGATAACAGGACACTTAGAAAATATCAATGGGATTAGAGAAAGTCAACATGAATTTATGAAAAGGAAATTGTGTTTGACAAACCTACTGGAGTTTTTTGAGGAGTAACTTGGTAGAATAGATAAGGGAGAACCAGTGGATGTGGTGTATTTGGATTTTCAGAAGGCCTTTGATAAAGTCCCACATAAGAGGTTAGTGTGCAAAATTAAAGCACATGGGATTGGGGGTAATATACTGGCATGGATTGAAAATTGGTTAACAGACAGGAAACCGAGAGTAGGAATAAATGGGTCTTTTTCGGGGTGGCAGGCGGTGACTAGTGGGGTACCGCAGGGATCAGTGCTTGGGCCCCAGCTATTCACAATATATATCAATGATTTGGATGAGGGAACCAAATATAATATTTCCAAGTTTGCTGACGACACAAAACTAGGTGGGATTGTGAGTTGTGAGGAGGATGCAAAGAGGCTTCAAGGTGATTTAGACAAGTTGAGTGAGTGGGCAAATACATGGCAGATGCAGTATAACGTGGATAAATGTGAAGTTATCCACTTCGGTAGGAAAAACAGAAAGGCAGAGTATTATTTAAATGGTGATAGATTGGGAAATGTTGAATTACAGAGGGACCTGGGTGTCCTTGTATACCAGTCACTGAAAGCAAACATGCAGGTGCAGCAAGCAGTTAGGAAGGCAAATGGTATGTTGGCCTTCATTGCAAGAGGATTTGAGAACAGGAGCAAGGATGTCTTACTACAGTTATACAGGGCCTTGGTGAGACCACACCTGGAGTACTATGTGCAGTTTTGTTCTCCTTACCTAAGAAAGGATATACTTGCCATATAGGGAGTGCAGCAAAGGTTCACCAGACTGATTCCTGGGATGGCAGGACTGTTGTATGAGGAGAGAGTGGGTCAACTAGGCCTGTATTCACTTGAGTTTAGAAGAATAAGAGGGGATCTCATTGAAACGTATAAAATTCTGACAGGGCTAGACAGACTGGATGCAGGGAGGATGTTTCCCCTGGCTGGGGGGTCTACAACAAGGGGTCACAGTCTCAGGATATGAGGTAGGACATTTAGGACTGAGATGAGGAGAAATTTCTTCACTCAGAGGGTGGTGAACCTGTGGAATTCTCTACCACAGAAGGCTGTGGAGGCCAAGTCACTGAATATATTTAAGAAGTAGATAGATAGATTTCTAGACACAAAAGGCATCAAGGGGTATGGGGAGAGAGCGGGAATATGGTATTGAGATAGAGGATCAGCCATGATCATATTGAATGGCGGAGCAGGCTTGAAGGGCCGAATGGCCTACTCCTGCTCCTAGTTTTCTATGTTTCTATGATATAAATATAACACTTAATCTGCCACAAGGATACAACACATTTCCATTTAATTACTTTTTGATATAAAATGCTTTGAAATTTAGATAAATAAGACTACGCAATGTTCCTATCTATTTAAAAAAAAAACTCTTTCCACATAAGAAACACATAGGGCCGCGAGATGCAAGATCCAGCCCATTCAAAATTTTCTCTTACTCTTTGATAAAATATATCAAATAATCTTCATTTCTTTTATCTAAAAGCATTAAAACAAAGAACTCTAGGGGGGGAAAAATTCGTTTGATTTGCGCCTCCCGTCATCGCCGTGCGCAGCGCCCCACTCACGCCCCGGCTGCGATCTTCGGTAGCGCCCCCTGACTTACCGCCGGATATTATGTCCAACGGGGTCAAGGGGGCCTACCTGCCGCCGGGGCGGCGCAAATTAAAGGGAAGGTGCCGGGCGGCCATTTTTGTCGCTGGCCGCCTGCCAGCACCTGCCCGCTTTGCCGTCCCCGGCCTTCTGAGCAGCCCCCCCCCCCGCGGAGTGCCGGCTGCGCTCCGTGAGCCTGGCACTTCTCGAGTGCCGGGCTCTTTTGCTGGCACTCCGATCCCTGGTGGGCCAGTTGGCCCTGGGTCACGCTGCGCAAGGCCCCTCCCCTTTAATAAAGGGAGGAAGGCCTGCAGTACCGAGGCGCGACATGCCGCAGAGCGTTTCCAGTAGTGCCCCGCCTCCCTCTTGGGGGGTTACCGGTGAATTTCGGGCGTGGGGGTGCTAACTTTTTCGGGGCACTAAAAGTAGCGCCCCGGCGAAGTTAGCGCCCCAAAGGGGGCGCGACCCAATTTTTCCCCCTAAGATTTTAATGGAACTTTAACGAAAACAAAGTAACATCAGCTTAGGTTAGGATGGCCAAATGTATCAGTTGCAGCACATAAAGAACTGAATTTACTGTAAAAACTGTGTTATATCATCAAGTACACTTGCTCTCATGTATTCTACTCTCATGCATTCATGGGTTTACAGTGCTAAATTCACACTCACCAAGCCGCGGGATCTTCATACATGTCCGCCCGGTGCCAAAGAATCCTACAGGACAGCGACCACAAACAAAACTAACATATGGTGGTTTCCGATCAAAACACTGAACTCCTGGGAAGCAGGGTCTATTTGCACAGGTAATTGTGTTCTGTGGGATAGTGGGTAAACCTAAATAAAAAGCAGAAGGCTGGTTTAGAAATCGGAACAGCTCATTATATGGATATGCATTAGTAGCCAAGCCATAAAACATACAGACAACTGGATTAAACTTTTTAAAACCGTGTTTATATTAGTTATAAAAACAGAAAATGCTGGAAATACTCAGCAGGTCAGGCAGCATCTGTGGAGAGAGAAACAGAGTTAACATTTCTGGTCGATGACCTTTCATCAGAACTGGAAAAAGTTAGAGATGTAACAGGTTTTAAGCAAGTACAGAGGCAGGGAAAGGAGGGAGGGGAGGAAAGAACAAAAGGGAAGGTCTGTGATTGGGTGGAAAGCAGGAGTGATTAAATGACAAAAGGGATGATGGTGCAAGGCAAAAGGAGATGGTAATGGGACAAGTAAAGAAACAAAAGATGGGTCTAGAGGAGGTGTAAATGGGAATAGCAGAATCATTTCCAACAGCTGCTGTCCGAAAAAAATGGGAGCGGTGGTTATGACCTGAAATTGTTGAACTCAGTGTTGAGTCCGGAAGGCTGAAAGTGCCTAATCAAATGATGAGGTGCTGTTGCTCGAGCGTCTGTTGAGCTTCATTGGAACAGTGTAGGAGGCCAAGGACAGAGAGGTCAGAGTGTGAGTGGGACGGAGAATTAAAATGATGGGCAACCAGAAGCTCAGGGTCAGACCCAGGCCACAGTCTTCATACCTTCACCAACTCCAACCCCTACTGTCTGAGGATGAGCCAGACTGTTTGCAGTTTCCTACATTGCAACAGTGACTACGTCTCAAAAAGTACTTCATTGGCTGTAAAGCGCTTCGTAATGTCCGGTGGTCATGAAAGGCGCTATATAAATGCAAGTCTTTCTTTCTTTCTTCAGCATCCTGTTCAACACTGAGCACCTACTTCCACCTCTGTAACATCATCTGCCTACCTCAGCCCATCTGCTGCTGAAAATCTCATCCATGCCTTTGATACCTTCAGAGCTGATTACTCCAATACTCTCCTAACTGGCCTTTCATTGCCCTCAGGCCGTCTCTGCTATTTTCTAGGACTTGTTTACAAAGCATTTACTGCAATTGCTGGGGAACAGATTGCCTGCCTGCCTGCCATCTGAGAGGGGGAAACATGCCAACATGGGAGGAGGCGGAGACAAAGAACTAAATGTAAATAGGAGCACGGAATTAAAAAAAAATAACAGAAAATAATTGACTGGGTCTTAATATAGATCATCTTCAAAGCAGAAAAGCTCGTTAATCCTATGTATGTTTCATGCCTATTGACAACACAGTTGCCAAGGGCCATGACCACATCCTTTGAGCACAGCTCTTTTTCTTGAATGTCAAACAGAATGAAGTACTACAATTAACTCATGGCACAGTAACTTAAATACATATTTATGTATGAGAATTATTGATTCTATTTATTCAACACTTAAAGCCAGCAAGTCTTGAATCATCTTGGGAAAATAAAGTGATGAAGAAAGCCAAGAGCGGAACCCAATGAGAGTGACTTCCAGGGATAATGCGATCCTGTTGAAATCTTTTCCCACGTGCCACCTTTACATCATTGGTGGAAAAACAGACAAATATAAATACAAAGCTTTCTGGGGCCTGCTGGTTTCACCCAGCACCTTTTAATAAACCGATGTATTTTTTTAATGCTTTCGTGTTGTTTTCGTCTTTCAGCAGGTAATACATACACTTCCTTAAAATTAAATTTGCCTGGTATCGTTTATGCACAAACATGAAGTTGGATGAAAAATCCAACTTTTATATGCTGGAATTCAAGGGAACAAGCATTTTGGCACCGTGCTTGGGAAGGACTGGAACAATATCAGGTACAAAGTTGGTGATTAAAATAAATAATTTCCTGAATTTTTCCATGATTGCCAATATGAAGGCACACATAATGTAGACTGGAGGGGTGGGAGAAACTTTTTAAAATGGATTTATTTGTTAGCAGTGCTATGTGTTGGAGCATCAACATCCAGCACCACAGTTTTGTGCCCCATTTCATTGAGTTTTCTACCTTAATCATGTTGTAGGGATGATGCTGGGTGGAGCTGGGCAATTCCCACAAGGAGAAGGGATAATTAGAAGGCATGTCTGCAGCAAATTGCTATTTTTGCCCCCTGATTGTTGGTGAAGAGTAGCTTTGTGCACAGACAGGGAGCAGGTTGTCTTCTGTGCATTCTTGGCCCCAGGAGCGTGTGGACTGAGGAAGGACCTGTAGGTGGAGAAATGGGTAAATGGTCGCTTGACCTTCATTAGAAAGTAATGTACTCTCATTTGTTTGTCCACTATTTTAATCATCATACTGTTATAAACTCAACTTAGTTAGGTTTTTATTGCGTTTTGTAGGTATGAATACTTGTTGTAATTTGTTTCCCACAGATTGAATGTTTAGCGTGAGTTTCTTGGTGTGCACCTCTTAGCGTGAGGTTGTTGGTGTGCACCTCTTGCTCACCAATTGTTTAGCTACAGTTCAGAGAATCCTGTAGATTGCTAGCATGCAACTCCCAACAGATATTACAGTCTGCAGATCGTGACCATTCAACTCATTCTGTCTTGGTATCTAATGCACTGCACTAGATTGGAGGATCTTGAAGACTTCTAGCAGGTGATTTCCACTGGCCGAATAACAAATGAAATGCTCAGGACAGAAGGATCCTAAGAAGCACTGTTGTACAGTTTCCAATAGCCCGATATCTAACACGATATTGGTGGGCAGAAGGATTCCTGATCTTGTTGATATGTGGTTCTTGCTGGGCCAATGTCCGGAGCAATTACCAACCGTGCACTGTATGGAATAGAATCTTACAGAAGGGGGCCATATGGCCTGTCGTGCCTTTGCCGGCTCTTTGAAAGAGCTGTCCAATTTAGTCCCACACTCCAGCTTTTTCCCCATAACCCTGCAAATTAGTTCTCTTCAAATACATGTCCAATTGCCTTTTGAAAGTTCCTATGGAATCTGATTCACCACCCTTTCAGGTTCCAGATCATCACAACCCTCTGTGTGAAAGAAATTCTCATCATTTCCCCTCTAGTTCTTTTGCCTATCATTTTCTCCCTACTCACTCTATCAAAACCCCTCATAATTTTGAATACCTCTATTAGGTCGCCCCTTAACCTTCTCTGCTCGAAGGAGAACAATCCAAGCTTCTCCAATCTCTCCACATAACTGAAATCCTTCATCCCTGGTATCCTCCTGGTAAACCTCCTCTACCCTCTCCAAGGCATGACATCCTTCCTAAAGTGTGGTGCCCGGAATTGTACACATTACTCCAGCTGAGGCCTAACCAGTGGTTTGTAAACGTGACTTTACATGACTTCCTTGTTTTTGTATTCAATGCTCCTATTTACAAAGCCAAGTATCCCATATACTTTCTTAACCGCTTAATCAACTTGCCCTGACTCCTTCAAGATTTGTGAATAAGCACCCCCAGGTCTCTCTGCTCTTGCACCCCCCTCAAAATAGTCCCATTTAGATTATACTGCCTCTCTGTGTTGTTTCTCCCAAAGTGCATCACTTCACCTTCATCCGCATTAAGCTGTATTTGCCATGTGTCTGCCCATTTCACCAGTCTATCTATGTCCTCCTGAAGTCTGCTATTATCCTGCACACTATTTATTACATTGCCAAGTCCTGCAAACTTTAATTGTGCTCCCTATACCCAAGTCCAGGTCATTTACATACAGCAAGAAAAGCAATGGTCACAATACCTACCCCTGGGGGACCCTACTGCATAATTCTCTCCAATCAGAAAAATATCAGTTCACCACAATCTCCTGCCTCCTATCCCTTAGCCAATTACATACCTAAGTTACCACCTTCCCTTTAATACCATATGCTTCTATTTTCCAAATAAGTCTGTTACGTGGTACTTTATCATATGCCTTTTGAAAGTCCATACATACATCTACTGCAGTACCTTCATCAACCCTCTCTGTTACTTCATCAAAGAACTCAATCAGGAATAAAGTAATCCCAAGGCAGTGGCTGTGAAAACCTGCAGTTTTACAAGCTGTATTTCTCCAAAACACATGGTTCAGAATACTTAGCTGAAGATTAAGTTTGTCAGTAAACTCTCAAATCATATCAGCTTGTAATAGGGTAGAATTTCTCTTTTCACAATAAATCCCTTCCTGAACTATGAATGATCATGTAGCTTTAAATAAAATAGTTTGCAAAATATTTTTAGGCAGCACTGCCAAAGTCTAATAACCAATATAAACCAGGGTTTTTCTGGATGGATTCCATTATTGCATTTATCTGGTAGTGGTTGTTGTAAACTGTAGGAAAGCATGTCTGAGTTAGGGCTATAAAATGCTAATGCAGCTGCTTTTCAACAGCAGCCTATTATTAACAATTTTGCAGTTGCACATATGGAAAAGGGATTGTTTCTCGACTACGTGCTGTCGATTTATCTAACCGAGCTCAGAAAACAACTGTGGGGTTTCAAAAGGGTATACAATAAATATGCCATGTAAATTAATGCAGTGTTCTGTTGCACCACCCAAATTATACATAGTTCTTAATTTGATTAAATTCAGATTACATTCATCTATGACTTGCAATATAAAATAATTTTATAAATTTGACGGGAACGAAGTGTCAAATTATTAGTACAAATAGGTTATTGTCAGGTTAGTAATAGTGCTACCAAATATATGATTTAAGGTTGACTTCCAGTCAATGGAAGCGCAGTCGGCTGCTACCTTTGCCACATGAGCTGGATTGGTAAGTTATATTACATGACCTGAGCTACAAATATCCTTGGGGGCTTCCCAATTTGGTGAGTAGGTACCATAATTGGCTATCAATAAAAAGGTGAAATCTGAACGAGCTGTGTCAGATTGGTTCAGTGTATAACCATGGGATGAACACCTGTAGAAGGTCTTGTATCTCTCAGTGTCAGCTGTGTCTCCCGTTGCCCTGTCTAACCATTATTGTACACTGAAGTGGTTCAATTTTGCTCATCCTGGATTACATTTCCATCATCCCAGCCAGAATTCCTAAAACTTTGATCTGGGCAAACAGCCATAAAGATATTGGGCCAGAAATTCGGCTCTTGTCGGGTGAGTACGTGCTGTGTACTCACCCGTAAGGCCACCTGAAGTGTCGGTTTCCTGCATGCACTGCGCATGCGCGGGAAACCGGAACTTCCGTTCCCCTGAAGGGAGGGGTTCAGAAGTCGAACGCGTGCGCGGGAGAGGCTGCGCGCACGCAGCGAACTTCAGTTTTTTTTTCAGGTTTCTCCGGGAGGGTAAGTATGGAGAAGCTGCACTTTTAAAAAGGAGGCGCAAGGCCTGTTTTTAACAAGGTAAGTGGTTAATTAATTACAATTTAAACATTTTTTCAACAGGTTTATCTTTTTTACATACTTTAAAGAAAGGTAAGTTTATTTTTAGCACCGTTAAAAAGTATAATTAATTTTTTCAAAAATTTTAATTTTTGTTTAAAGTAGTTAATTTATGTAACTTATAGTTATTTTAAAAATGTGATGTTTTTTTTAAAATTTATTTGAAGTTTAAGTGTGGTTTTGGGGCCGATCTCTATTCATAGATTTGACAGGTCTTCCTGTCAAATCTATGAATGAAAATGCCCTGTTAGGATTGGCTCTCCATGGCCCACGTGATCCCAGGGGACGCTTCGAACTAACTGCGCCCATGGGATACGCAAGCACTGCGCGCCGGCAGCTGGAGGAGGCCCAGGACCCGAAGTCCTCATGGGCCCAAAGCACAAATGCAGGCGCGGTAGGCAAGTACGCGCGCGATGCTTGCACCCGCAGGAAGCCGGAAAGCCGAATTTCTGGCCCATTTTGTTTGACTCATCCAAAACTTTGCTGCCCGTATCCTAACTCGCGGCAAGTCATGTTCACCCATCACTCGCTCACCTACATTGGCTCCCTGTCCGGCAACGCCTCGATTTTAAAGCTCTCATCCTTGTTTTCAAATCCCTCCATGGCCTCGTCTCTCCCTATCTCTGTAGCGTCCTCCAGCCCTACAACCCTACGAGAACTCTGCACTCCTCCAAAGCTAGCCTCTTGTGCATCCCTATTTTAATCGCTTCACGATTGGCAGCCGTGCCTTCAGCTGCCTACGCCCCAAGACCTGGAATTCCCTCTCTAAACCTTTCCGCCTTTCTACCTCTCTCTCCTCCTTTAAGATGCTCCTTACGGGAATGGTAGCGTCGTGGTTATGTTACTGGATTAGTAATCCGGAGGCCTGGACTAACGATCCAGAAACGTGAGTTCAAATCACACCACGGCAGCTGGGGAATTTAAATTCAGTTAATTAAATAAATCTGGAATAAAAAGCTAGTATCAGTAATGGTGACCATGAAACTATCGGATTGTCGTAAAAATCCATCTGGTTCACTAATGTCCTTTAGGGAAGGAAATCTGCCGTCCTTACCTGGTCTGGCCTGTATGTGACACCAGACCCACAGCAATGTGGTTGACTCTTAACTGTCCTCTGAAATGGCCTAGCAAGCCACTCAGTTGTACAAAATCGCTACAATAAACAATAAGAATAAAAACCGGACGGACCACCCGGCATCAACCTAGGCACTGGCTTCAGATACGACAATGACACACCCAGCCCAGTCGACCCTACAAAGTCCTCCTCACTAACATCTGGGGATTTGTGCCAAAATTGAGAAAACTGTCCCACAGCCTAGTTAAGCAACAGCCTGACATAGCAATACTCACATTATCATACCTTTCAGCCAATGTCTCAGACTCCTCCATCACTATCCATGGTCCCACCGGCAGGACAGATCCACCAGAGGAGGCGACATAGTGATATACAGTCGGGAATGAGTGTCCCTGGGAGTTCTCAACATTGACTCTAGACCCCATGAAGTCTCATGGCTTCAGATCAAGCATAGGCAAGGAAACCTTATTCTGATTACTGCCCTCCCTCAGCTGATGAATCAGTACTCCTCCATGTTGAACACCACTTGGAAGAATTACTGAGGGTAGCAAGGGCACAGAATGTACTCTGGGTGGGGGACTTCAATGTCCATCACCAAGAGTGGCTCGGTAGCACGACTGATCGAGCTGGCCGAGTCCTGAAGGACATAGCTACCAGACTGGGCCTGCAGCAAGTGGTGAGAGAACCAACATGAGGGAAAAACCTACTTGACCTCGTCCTCACCAATCTACCTGTCGCAAATGCATCTGTCCATGACAGCATTGGTAGCAGTGACTATCGCACAGTCATTGTGGAGACAAAGTCCCATCTTCACCCTGAGGACACCCTCCATCGTGTTGTGTGGCACTACCACTATGCTAAATGGGATAGATTCAGAACAGATCCAGCAGCTCAAAATTGGGCATCCATGAGGCGCTGTGAGCCATCAGTAACAGCAGAATTGTATTCCACCACAATCTGTAACCTCATGGCATGGCTTATCCCTCTCTCTACCATTACCATCATGCCAGGGGACCAACCCTGGTTAATGAGGAGAGCTGGAGAGCATGCCAGGAGCAGCACCAGGCATACCTAAAAATGAGGTACCAACCTGGGGAAGCTGCATGCTATAGACAGAGCTAAGCGATCCCACAATCAACGGATCAGATCAAAGCTCTGCAGTCCTGCCATATCCAGTCGTGAATGGTAATGGGCAATTAAACAACTAACGGGAGGAGGAGGCTCCATGAATATCCCCATCCTCAATGATAGCGGGGCCCAGCACGCAAGTGTAAAAGACAAGGCTGAAGCGTTTGTAATCATCTTCAGCCAGAATTGCTGAGTGGTTGATCCATCTCGGCCTCCTCCCGAGGTCCCCACCATCACAGAAACCAGTCTTCAGCCAATTCGATTCACCCCATGTGACATTAAGAAACAGCTGAGCGCACTGGATACAGCAAAGGCTATGGGCCCCGACAACATCCCGGCTGTCGTGCTGAAGACTTGTGCTCCAGAACTAGCCACGCTCTAGCCAAGCTGTTCCAGTACAAGTACAACACTGGCATCTACCCGACAATGTGGAAAACTACCCAGGTATGTCCTGTCCACAAAAGGCAGGACAAAATCAATCCAGCCACTTACCGGCCCATCAGTCCACTCGCAATCATCAACAAAGTGATGGAAGGTGTCGTCGACAGTGCTCTGAAACGACACTTTCTCAACAATAACCTGCTCACCGATGCTCAGTTTGGGATCCGCCAGGACCACTCAGCTCCAGACCTCATTACAGCCTTGGTCCAAAGAGCTGAATTCCAGAGGTGAGGTGAGAGTGACTGCCCTTGACATCAAGGCAGCATGTGAATGAGTGCAGCATCAAGGAGCCCTAGTAAAATTGAAGTCAATGGGAATCGGGGGGAAAATGCTCCACTGGCTGGAGTGATACCTAGCACAAAGGAAGATGGTTGTGGTTGTTGGAGGTCAATCATCTCAGCCCCAGGACATCACTGCAGGTGTTCCTCAGAGCAGTATCCTAGGCCCAACAATCTTCAGCTGCTTCATCAATGACCTTCCCTCATTATAAGGTCAGAAATGGGGATGTTCGCTGATGACTGCACAGTGTTCAGTGCCATTCACAACTCCTCAGATAATGAAGCAGTCCATGCCTGGCTGCAGCAAGACCTGAACAACATTCAGGCTTGGGCTGATAAGTGGCAAGTAACATTCGCGCCACACAAGTGCCAGGCAATGACTATCTCCAACAAGCGAGAGTCTAACCACCTTCCCTTGACATTCAACGGCATAACCATCGCCAAATCCCCCACTATCAACATCCTGGGGGGGTCACCATTGACCAGAAACTTAACTGGATCAGCCACATAAATAATGTGGCTACAAGAGCAGGTCAGAGGCTGGCTATTCTGCGGCGACTGTCTCACCTCCTGACTCCCCAAAGCCTTTCCACCATCTACAAGTCACAAGTCAGGAGTGTGATCTGCGACCTCTACCACCTAGAAGGACAAGGGCAGCAGGCGCATGGGAACACCATCACCTCCAAGTTCCCCTCCAAGTCACACACCATCTTGACTTGGAAATATATCGCTGTTCCTTCATCGTCGCTGGGTCAAAATCCTGGAACTCCCTCCCTAACAGCACTATGGGAGTACCTTCACTGCATGGACTGCAGCGGTTCAAGAAGGCGGCTCACCACTACCTTCTCAAGGGCAATTAGGGATGGGCAATAAATACTGGCCTTGCCAGCGACACCCACATCCCAGGAACGAATTAAGAAAAGCTTTTGGTCATCTGTCCTAATATCTCCTTACGTGGCTTGGTGTGAAATTTTGTTTGATAATGCTCATGTGAAGTGCCTTGGGACGTTTTACTATGCTATAGGTACTATATAAATGCACGTTGTTGTTGTTTAATGTGGGCTGCATTATTCACCCACTTCATGAGCAGAGCCTCAGCCTATAATCAATCTGTAATTTGTGCAAAGCAAACTCTATTAGTAAAGCACATTAATAAAATATTTTAAGTATTACACATACAAAATAATGCAATTCTCTACTGAAATTATTTGACAACAGGTTAGTTCAACTATCGCACTCAATGCTTGTTGCCATTTCCAGTTACTCATAAATGAAGAGAGAAGCTCAAATGTGAGATCCTCCACTTTTCATAGTACTTATTAAAAAATAACATATTCCAATTATTTAAAGACTGGAATAGTTCTGTCTTTCCAGCATTTAAAATGTTTTATTAATTATTCTGCGAGCATTACTTTATTAAATGTGTGTTCATTGTTATAGTCTTATGAAACTGTTATTTCTCATAGTTAAGACATTAATTTAAATTTTAAGCACTACTCTACCACAGGGACTTAAATAAAGTGTTACCAACTGATATCCACTGTAGCAAATCTCAAATAACTTGGGTTAGCACCTACTTTGAAAATGTTTCAAATTCCAGCGTATGAATGAAGCACAGGGCTAGTTAAGACTGTCACTGTGAAAATTTAAGCAATGGTTTGTGCCTTGTTTTGTACCTGAAGAATAAAGGATGGGGAGATACAGATATTAACCAAATGAACATGGGAAAGGCCATCTAACACCTTTAAAAGACTGGCAGCATTAGTGGAAATCAGATCAGCCCAGATTTTGCTCTCAAAATAAGTGAGGCAAATGACTAATGACGCTCGCTGTTATTTATGCGCAAATGGTACAGCAACTTCAGGCGAGGGGCAGACGTAGTTAAACGTGAATATCCAAGAGTTGCTGTCCGAGTTGCACCCCTCTGCCGTTAACTTCACAAAACAGCATCTCGCTGTCTGCCTCATCATTGAAATGCATTGAATGGCATGAAGCTACTGTACTTGCGCAGTAGATACAAACTAAACATGCCACAGAAAGTTAAGTCACGTCATTTCAAGTGTAAGTACCCTTTTAACAATGTGATAAGTGTTAATTACAGACAATCAATCTCTCATGCACTGCAAATTAACTATTAAAAGTGTGGAGTCTCATTCCTTCAGGTGTTAATTGTTGTTGGAGATTTTAAAAATGTAAAAAAAAGTTGTCTCTTTTCTCTCTCTCTTAATCCAATCTTTCTTCCCCCCTCTTTATTTCTCTCACTGTACCTGATTTGACATTGAATTCACCCACTCTAATTTACACTTCCTTCTCAGACCTTGCCCTGTTTATTTCTCAATCCTTCAATCTGATTGGTTAAGGGGATACACAGGACTTAAGGAGATGCTTGCCCCGTTCACTCAGGTCCCAGATGCCCTGTTTCCCTCACTGCACTGTTATCAGATCGCAGTTTCAGCAACTTGCCATGCAAATAATTAAAACACCTGAATGTGCAAGGGCAAGTCTAACTAACGGCAGACATTTGATGCCCTGCTACAGCAAAATCTGGGCCATCGTATTGCAACCTGCTGAAAATGACTGAATAATCAGCCTGTATAGCCCATCAGTAGCATTGTTTCCATTATATTGTGGTTATACCTAATCTTCAAAAATGAGTGAAAATGGGACTTGATAGGCAATAGGTGCTGTGACTGGAAGATTATTTAAATGCAGAACCAACATTCTTATTATTAGTAGAATAAAACAATAATCATAGGATCAACCATTTGCATTTGAAGAATTCTAATACCAATGTCTGCATTACAGCCTATGAAATCAAAGATTGAACAATTCTGTTGTTTTCTTAATGTCTTTTCTAGTATTTCTGATTGATATGTTAAAAAAGGAAATTTAGTATTTATAAGTTCTAACTGTCGCTGTGTTTAGAGTTAAAAAAATCAACAGAACTTTGGAATTAGATTATAATATTGCAGCTGGAAGGATGCACTGTGGGGATGCATCTTGGGAATCCAGCCTGTAACTACATTGCTGGAATTCAGTTAGATGATTGTGAATATACTTAAGTTACACTGAAAGGCAGTGATTAATGGCAAAGTGCAACACTGGAGATAGTTACAGCTGTTTTTGTAATGCATTAGGACAAAGCAATATTACTCTCAAATAGAGGCAGATGGTTTAAGGACAGATAACATTGCACCCAATGAGTTGTCATTATCATCTATTCATCCTTTAACTCTTTCCATCGTACAGTTTCTTCAGTAAACTGAGGCTTGTTCTTAAGTCTTTGATAAATTAGACCTAATGGTGTTCTGCATTTTTTGCTGCAAGTGAAGGTAGAGTTGGGATATTATAGAATATTTGAATACTGAGATGCTATTACAGCAACCAAAGAACTAATCTAAGTGGGTCTGACATAATCAACACCCCTGTGACTGAGGCAGCCCTGTTTCTATGTGCCATCCCCCTTTTCTGTAATGGAACACATCCTAAATTGTGCATTTCATAATTAATTATTTGGTATAATTTATTGGATCAGCAGAAATGTAATTCAAGTGCAATGGACCAGTTTTGAAATCATCACTCCATAGAATGTTTTGCACATCTTTAACTTGTGGTTATAGTTTTTAAAGGGATTGATGGCTGTAAGTGATTAAGCGATAGGCCTGATTTTGAGGTGTTAAAAGAGGTTTTTGTTTTTAAGATTACAGGGTAGATTTTAATCATTGGGTGGCTGGCGGAGCGGGAGCGCCGGCCGCCTGGTCCCCTGAGGCGAGATGACTGGTCTGGTTCAAGGACCAGACCTCATTAACATGCCACCGACGACCCCCAAAATGGCGTTGCGCTGTAGACCGGCAGCCAGAGGCTGACCCAGCAGCAAGAAGGTAGTCCGAGAGGGAACGGAGGGGGTGGGGGTAGGGGAGTGGGTGCCTGAGATGGCAGCAGTCCACATTATTTTTTGTGGAGCCAGGAGGCGCATTCCTGATCCTCATGCCCCCACAAAAATCATTTTAGCACTTAGCTTTTCGGGCCTTTTCTGCTGTATCACCAGCTTTTACTGAGTGGAGCGCTTGTGTAGGCCCAGTAGGCCCGTAAAATATAAATTGGGGTCCTGTGTATGTTATTGTAACCTGATTTGCTAGTTTGATGAGGCTCCCGTCTGATTCAGGTGGGTGTCTTGGTCACCCAGCACAAGGCCCATGGAAAATCGCGGCGGAGCAAGAAATGGGCAGTAGGTCCCCCACCTCTATTTTAACTCCGCTACTGCCTCGTTTCTACCGAGTGGAGGGAGTTAAAATCTCCCCTTACATTCTATTAAATAACCATTTTCCCAACATTTATTTGTTTAAATATCTGCTTAGTATAGTATCTTCTTTAACTATTACATTATTTTTGCATCTTTCTATTAATATTTCTCATGTGGCCTTGTTTGCATTTCTTTAGCACTGCTTCTTGGTTTTTTTAAAAATCTCCTTTTTTAAGCTACAGCATTGTGCTGCTTCTTTCGATGGGATATTGGATGAGGACAGACTGGCTAAATTTTTACACTCTCCTTGATCCGATAGCCTGCCAACCCTCACTGTCTGGGCTTATTTATGAAATATGGCCACTTGAATGAAGTAGCAGAGAGCCGCCAGCTGTGCCTCACCAAGAGCTAATGCCTTCAGGAGGAGGGCCGGAAACTGGAGGAACAAAACAGGGGCTGGTAGTGCACCATTGGTTTAGTGCCCTGTTCTTTGATCTTTAGGCTCGAGTTCCAATCTAGCTCAGATTGATGGGATGAGCGTCTCTCTCTGTTGGAACTGGGTGACACACTGTGTTCCCATACCTTCACTTCCTCACTGGGATCTGACTTCAAATCCAACTTCAGACTGAAAGTCTCCTCTCTACTTGACATTCCTACTTGAAATTAGTTGAACCAGTCTCTCAATTAGTTCCTCGTGGGCAGAGTTCACAGTACAAATTGCCAATCTCTCTTACAGAGATTATAAGGAAATGTAGCAAGGGAAATGCATCTGGCTAAACTATACCTGACCTATAAGTGTTTGATGTTGGCACTGGTTGAGTTACATGTCTGACCTTTAATAAGTAGGTCACTGCAATAAAGGATAAATACATTTTGCAAAGACCACACTGTTCACTTTTACGTCTCCGCCGCATCTGCTCTGATGATGCCACCTTCCATACCAGTGCTTCTGACATGTCTTCCTTTTTCCTTAACCGAGGATTCCCCTCTACCGTGGTCGACACGGCCCTCGACCGTGTCCGTTCTATCTCCCGCACTTCTGCCCTCACCCCTGCCCCTCCCTCCCGGAACCACGATAGGGTTCCCCTTGTCCTCACCTTTCACCCCACCAGCCTCCACATTCAACGGATCATCCTCCGCCATTTCCGCCACCTCCAGCGTGATCCCACCACCAAACACATCTTCCCCTCACCTCCCCTTTCAGCATTCCGTAGGGACCGCTCCCTCCGCGACACCCTAGTCTACTCCTCTACCACCCCCAGCACCCCTTCCCCTTCGCCCGGCACCTTCCCGTGCACGCGCAGGAGATGCAACACATGCCCTTATACCTCCCCTCTTCCCACTGTCCAGGGCCCCAAACACCCCTTCCAGGTGAAACAGCGATTTACTTGTACTTCCTGCAATTTAGTATACTGTATTCGCTGCTCACGATGTGGACTCCTCTACATTGGGGAGACCAAACGCAGATTGGGTGACCGCTTTGCGGAACACCTCCGTTCAGTCCGTAAGGGGAACCCCGAGCTCCCGGTGGCCTGTCACTTTAATTCACCGCTTCACTCCCACTCTGACCTCACCGTCCTCGGCCTATTACACTGTTCCACGGAAGCGCAGCGTAAGCCCGAGGAACAGCACCTCATCTTTCGTTTAGGCACGCTACAGCCCTCTGGACTCAATATCGAGTTCAACAATTTTAGATCATAACCTCAGCTCCAATCACATTTATATTTTATTTTTATTTGTCCCCCCCCCACCTTTTTTTTTCCTCCTAGAAGCTGGCAGCTGTCCTTCATTCTGCCAGTGGATTTCACACTTCATTCAGCCTTAATCTGTCACATTAACACCACCTCTAGCCTTGCATATCTCTTAATGTCTCTTAATGTCTCTTCATCTCCCCCTTTGTTCTTTTATCCCCTCTCCCTTTTCCCAGCTTTACCCTGGCCTTAAATCTATTTGATTTCCGGCTCTTCCCAGTTCTGATGAAAGGTCATCGACCTGAAACGTTAACTCTCTTTCTCTCTCCACGGATGCTGCCTGGCCTGCTGAGTTTTTCCAGCGTTTTCTGTTGTTCACTTTTACTGTTGTGCTGAGACTTGTAAAAAGGCTGCACCATTTAACAACGTTATAAGATTTGCTTAGCCATTTTGTTGTTTAGTTTTGATGATTTTGTTTGCTTATTTTGGCCATTTTCATTTGTGTGTTTCCCCAGAGCTTTTCTTTTCTCCTCGTCTTAAAAAACAAACATAACTGAAACAAAATTGGAAACCATGAGTATCAACCTCACGCTGTACTACAGCCTGGCCACCAAGCATTAAAACAACGAACCTGGACTTGCACAGAGTTGGAGAGTGAGAGTGAGAGAAACATAGAGAGCTAGCATTAAAAGAATGCATTTTACCCTAAACTGGAAAACCCTCGGTAAACTGCAGGGGACCTCGCACAGACCAGCACTGTTGCTGGAATGTTTTTGTAGATCTAGGACAGTCCCATCAAAAACAAATCACATATTTTCTGAGCTGTTTTCTGAGCGGTCTCCAGCGGTCGGTCCATTTAAGAACCACTGGTTAGGCCACTCACGTCTGGTACAAATTGACAGAGGTTACAGGGTGCAGGCTCTGCCCACTTGGACCTCAAAATTGCAATCGGAGTCATAGGTCCCCGATTTGCATATTACAAGTGGCCTCCTACCTGAAAAAGGCAGGCGCTCCCGGCCACATTATCCAGGATGGCAGCAGCTGAAGTGAAAGCGTAAACGAGGCGGTAAGTGGCCCAATACCAATTCAAGGCCACTAGCGCTCTGTTTATACTGGGGAGAGTGAGTTAAAATTAGCCCTATTGTTCCAATGGAGCAAACCAATGAAGGTTAATACGATAGCAAAATACTGCGGATGCTGGAAATCTGAAATAACAACAGAAAACGCTGGAAAAACTCAGCAGGCCAGGCAGCATCCGTGGAGAGAGAAAGAGAGTTAACGTTTCAGGTCGATAACCAGGTTAATGCCTGGCAAACCTGTTCTGCATGAGAAAGTGTTTCTGCAAAGCTTTTGTTCCAATTGTTTACAAATGCTAGGAATGACTTAAGTGTATCACGTGACAAAGGTGAATTTGCCTTTGCCGGCTCTTCTCCCTCCAAAACAAAGCTTAGACAAACACTTTCTCAGGAAGGTAACACCCCTTTAAGAACTACTCTACATTTTGGCAAATTCAGTTTTGAAGTTATAAGTGCTTTGCTACCAGAATGAGTAACCAATGTTCCACCAAAACTATACTTTACTGCTATATAATTTTCCTCATGTAAAAGAATGTTTCAATGTGCATTAAAAGGGAGAAGAATTAAACAAATTAACAAAACAAAAAAATCACACCTAAAACTACAATTTCAATTCATTGAGGAAAGTACTTACTAATTCGGTCACTATTGCAGATCACGACCAGCAGCCTCCTTGCATGTCTCTATTGGCCTGGAGCTAGTGCTATCTTGCTGATGTCACCCTAGTGTACTAATAGTGTCATCAAACTTAACAGATGTAAAGCAGTGCTGCTCACAGCTGACAATCGGGAAACAAAGTGGTTACTAGAGTCTAGCGTCAAACCAAAATTGCAATTAATTAAACTGGCACAAACAAGAGCAAATCAAAATAAATAAAACGTGTATATCTTGGAATGAATCCATGATTGAAAAGCAGCATAGAATAGCAATTATCAGGAAAAAGAAACTATCAAAAAGCTGAAGTGGTTGCGTGAAATTTTTAGATGGAAGATACTACGGCTTATCCAGAGTTGGGTGTTGGACAGAACACAAGTGCTAATGAAAAGAACTATGTCATGGGCAATTTTTCATTTGGTTCTTAAGGGCTCCCGTTCACATTTTGACAGTGAGTTGCCATGGATGGGACCCCAAATTGTTGTCCCTTTCTTCAAGGTTGGAAGGACAGTGAAAGTGTCACTCATGGTAAAAATAACAGGATGATGCAAATAACATGGTGTATATACAACACCTGAGAAGCAGCTATAAATCTGCATATTCTAAAATGAACCACATTTTTCCCCTAAAATTTGCTTGATAGAAACTAAACATAATGGAAAGTTTTTAAGAAGAATGTTATGCTCTTGTTGTTATGTACAAGTTGGTAGCTTTTTATTTTTTGTCGGCAGGGATATATTAGAAATGATTATTTTCTTTCCCTTTTATAAGTGTTAAACAGAAAATGGTATGTTTGACAGTGTGACTGCGTCTCAAAACATTACTGTATACTGGTTAATCTCCCGTACCACTGCACATAGGGAATCGTGACTAAGTGTAGTCTTGAAGTGAAGCAAGGTTCGAGGGCAGGGGATAATTGGACCAGGGTATGCAGACATAGTTCAGTCCTCATTTTAAAGTCACACATTCAGGGCGCAAAATTCAGTTACGCCCCATTTGACTGAGTTAAGGCCAGACATTTAGCGCCCAGCGTGGAAGTACCGCCCCAGCCGCTAAATTCGGCTTACCGCCCCACAAAGGAAGTGGAGCACAATATCGGGCACTCCACTTCCTGGCCTGGTGGGGCGGTAACCGAGGCGATGTAGAGGCTCCGCGGGGCGTTGCTGCGTTTCAACACCCCTCACCTTCAGTTAAAGGGGAGGGCCACTGTGCACTCTGCAGGGCCTCCGATGGTCCACACTAAGCCACCAGGGCGGTGTGGTGCCGGGCTGCGCGATGGCAGCCAGGACCACGCCACGGCCCACAACGGAGGGCCGACCTGGAGATCGGCCAAAAAAAGAAAATGGCGGTGCGGGACGTGGCCGCACCTCCCCTTTAACTACCGCCCCATGAGTGGAGGTTGGCCCAGCTCGTGACCCGCGAGGCTGGTGCTGACACCGCCTGCGGCAGCCTCGCGGGGCTGAGCCGAATTTCTACCGTGAGGCAGTAAGGGGTCATCGCCGTGTGCGGCGGCCCGAATTTCGCGGGAGGTGCTTTTTTCGCCCCACCCCGAGCAATAACCCCTTTGCGCCCGATTAGCGCCCCCCCAGAGGCGTTAACGGCAGGTGCAAAGGAGCCAAATTTCGCCCCCTCAGTCCTAAATTTCTTGTAATACTTTTGAGTTAATATTATTATTTATAGTTAAATAGCAAAACTTATGGCAATTTTGGAAACAGAAAAATACTGTTGGTTGGAGTACAGGAGCTGTAGAAGCTAAGGAGCAGTGAGATGCAAAACCTCCTCTGATGGGAGGGTGTAATTACAGTGTGACAAGTTTACATGGACAGTTTCCATTATAAATGTAAATTCTCCGCATGATCCTTCCAACAATAATTCACAAAGGAAGACATGAACAACATGCCATCCCACCCAAAAAAGAGTAGCAAGACATAATTCAAGACTTTGTTATAAACGTCCTGGGCTCAAAACAAATAAATCCCCAGGGACAGAAACCATTGGGGTAATTTTCAACTGAACCACCTGGGAGGTATCCTTTAGAGTGTTGTTGAGTATATTCAAGACTGAGAGCGATCGGTTTTTGGACACTAAGGGAATCAAGGGATATGGGGATAGGGCGGGAAAGTTGAGATAGAAGATCAGCCATGATCTTACTGAATGGCGGAGCGGGCTCGAGGGGCCATATGGGCTATTCCTGTTCCTATTTCTTATGTTCTTATGTTGCCCGATTTTGATCCTGTTGAAATCAACGGGACTGAAAAGTGGGCGGGTTCTACAATAGGCAGGCGATCCGCTTCACCGGGGTACCGTCCAGATAAGCTTAGCTGAAAATGACCCCCGATGTATCCCAGGATGTTGAAAGAGACTGGCGAGGAGATTGGCGCAGCACTTGACAATTATTATGAGTGAGTCAATGAACACTGAGGAGATACCAATAGATTGGAACAAGGCTAACTTGGGTGCCCATAGTAAAAAGGGTGACAAAACAAGACACACACTACAGACCTGGGCACTGTGGCTCTTAAATCACTTCAATTAGTGCATTCGATACAAGGTTACGTTACTTGAATTGCAGGGTAAACATTTTTTTTAAAGCACAAAAAGGTATTGCAACTCTCAGTATGTGGATTTTTTTCATATATTATGTGACATCACAAAATAGTGATGCCAGAGACAATTATAAAAACATGGATGGTTCAAAATTGACCCTGCAGGTTGTGAGGAGTGCAGAGACACTTGGGAGACATTATACCATAGGGCAAATGACACATCGACCGGAATTTTAAAGTTTCTGACACGCCCGAAGGTGGTGGTGGGGGAGGGTGTTGCCGGTAGATCGCGGCGATCCCCGGGGGGAGTTCCGATCCCGGGGAGTCTGATCCCCGACCGCGGGGGGTGTTTTTATGGGGCGGGCTGAAGGTGGGTGAGCTTGCGGGGCTGGGAGGAAGCACTCCTGCTCCTCCCGGCCTACAAGGATTTCTCCCCGAGGCTGCCCCCGCCTCACTGCAGCTATCGGGAATGCTGAGGCCCGGGAACCCCGGCCGCAGTTAAACCTGTAGAGCAGTTTAAAGCAGAGGCTTCAGGGCCTCATTATCATATTTAAAATGCTAACCCGCCTCCTGGCAGCGGGTTGGCTGCCCGCCCCCAGTCCCGCCTGAGTAAAAGCCGAAAGTGGGCGGCTTGGAGGTGGGTTGGGGTTGGGATTTAGATTTTTAACACTTTAACTTCCCCCCCCACCGCCCCCAACCCACCCGTTTGTTCAGGTTAAAATTCTCCCCATCATCTCTAGACAAACGCATGCTGCAGCAACCCTGGTTCAACAAATGATGGTTAACTCTGCATTTGAACTTTTGTGTACAAGTGGCAGAGCTTCAGGTGCTGACTATATCTGACAGAGAGTTCCACTGGCACAGGAAGTGGTATGTCATGCTTTGCCATTGATATTCTGTACAGATGTTTTGCATTGCTACAGAGGGGTGGAGTTTCTGCTTTGGGCATAATTGCCGAGTCTGCCGCAAATTGTGCCCAAAATTGCACCTGTTTTGAAAATGGGTTTCCCCCCTCACCCCGAGTTTCCGCTCAAACTCATTTGCATATCACCTAACGCAAATCTGCCACGAAGTGGCGCAATCAGGCAACGTTTTAAAAAGTTATATTTTTCTAAAATTTTGCTTAAAAAAATTTCCTTCATATATTTAAAAGTGGTAATTTGGTGAAGTTTGATTAAACCAGCTGAAAATAGAAAGTGCCGTCATCAGCGAACTTCCCCATTTCTGACCTTATGTTGGAGAGAAGGTCATTGATGAAGCAGCTGAAGATGGTTGGGCCGAGGACACTGCCCTGAGGAACTCCTGAAGCGATGACCTGGGGCTGTGATGATTGACCTCCAACAACCACAACCATCTTCCTTTGTGCTAGGTATGACTCCAGCCAGTGGAGAGTTTTCCCCGATTCCCATTGACTTCAATTACTAGGGCTCCTTGATGCCATACTCGGTCAAATGCTGCATTGATGTCAAGGGCAGTCACTCTCACCCTCACCTCTGGAATTCAGCTCCTTTGTCTATGTTTGGACCAAGGCTGTAGTCTGGAGGTGAGTGCTCCTGGCAGAACACAAAGTGGGCATCGGTGAGCAGGTTATTGGTGAGTAAGTGCCACTTGATAGCACTGTTGACGACACCTTCCATCACTTTGCTGATAATAGAGAGTAGACTGATGGGACGGTAATTGGCCGGGTTGGATTTGTCCTGCTTTTTGTGGATAGGACATACCTGGGCAGTTTTCCACATTGTCGGGTAGATGCCAGTGTTGTAGCTGTACTGGAACAGGTTGGCTAGAGGCGCGGCTAGTTCTGGAGCACAATCTTCAGCATGATAGCCGGGATGTTGTCGGGGCCCATAGCCTTTGCTGTATCCAGTGCGCTCAGCCGTTTCTTGATATCACGTGGAGTGAATTGAATTGGCTGAAGACTGGCTTCTGTGATGGTGGGGACCTCAGGAGGAGGCCGATATGGATCATCCACTTCTGGCTGAAGATGGTTGCAAACGTTTTAGCCTTGTCTTTTGCATTCACGTGCTGGGCTCCACCATCATTGAGGATGGGGATATTCATGGAGCCTCCTCCCGTTAGTTTGTCCACCACCATTTACGACTTATTGAACCAGGGTTGGTCCCCTGACTTGATGGTAATGGTAGAGTGAGGGATATGCTGGGCCATGAGGTTACAGATTGTGGTGGAATACAATTCTGCTGCTGCTGATGGCCCACAGCGCCTCCTGGATGCCCAGTTTTGAGCTGCTATATCTGTTCTGAATCTATCCCATTTAGCACGGTGGTAGTGCCACACAACACGATGGAGGGTGTCCTCAGTGTGAAGACGGGACTCCGTCTCCAGAGTGACTGTGTAGTGGTCACTGCTACCAATGCTGTCATGGACAGTTGCATCTGCAACAGGTAGATTGGTGAGGATGAGGTCAAGTAGGTTTTTCCCTCGTGTTGGTTCTCTCACCACCTGCCACAGGCCCAGTCTGGCAGCTATGTCCTTCAAGACTTGGCCAGATCGGTCAGTAGTGGTGCTACCGAGCCACTCTTGGTAATGTACATTGAAGTCCCCCACCCAGAATACATTCTGTGCCCTAGCTGCCCTCAGTGCTTCTTCCAAGTGCTGTTCAACATGGAGGAGTACTGATTCATCAGCTGAGGAAGGGTGGTGTAGGTGGTAATCAGCAGGATGTTTCCTTGCCCATGATTGACCTGAAGCCATGAGACTTCATGGGGTCCAGGGTCAATGTTGAGGATTCCCAGGGCCACTCCCTCCCAACTGTATACCACTGTGCCGCCACCTCTAGTGGGTCTATCCTGCCGGTGGGGCAGGACATACCCAGGGATGGTGATGGAGGATTTTGGGACATTGGCTGAAAGGTATGATTCTGTGAGTATGACTATGTCAGGCTGTTGCTTGACTAGTCTGTGGGACAGCTTTCTCAATTTTGGCACAAGTCCCCAGATATTTGTGAGGAGGACTTTGCAGGGTCGACTGAGCTGGGTGTGCCATTGTCGAGTCCGTGGCCGGTGTCGAGGTCGATGCCGGGAGGTCTGTCCGGTTTCATTCTTATTGTTTTTCGTCACGGTTTGTTACAACTGATTGACTTGCTCGGCCATTTCAGAGGGCAGTTAAGATGTAAAATAACATTGTTGTGGGTCTGGAGTCATGTATAGGACCAGAGAAGGACGGCAGATTTCCTTCCCTAAAGGACATTAGTGAACCAGATGGGTTTTTACGATAATCCGATAGTTTCATTGTCACCATTACTGACACTAGCTTTTTATTCCAGATTTATTTAATTAACCAAATTTAAATTCCCTAGCTGCCATGGTGGGATTTGAACTCACGTCTCTTGGATCATTAGTCCAGGCCTCGGGATTACTAGCCCAGTAACATAACCACTATGCTACTGTTTCCAATTCGGTAGGGTGCGTGCGGGCCGCGTAGCGGGTTGGGAATGCGATGTTCTGAACAGCGCGTTGCTCAGAGCGCCTTTAACTTAATGGCTGCAATTGAAAGGCTCATGCGCGTTTCCCGGCCCTATTAAATGGTGCGGGTCTGATGACATCATTGATGACTTGTTTCTAGCGCCGATATTTAAAGCAGCCTTGCACTCAACTCATTTGAAGGTTGCTAGAGGAGGGTGGAACCTGACAAAGGCCTGAGTACTGTTATAAGTTTGCAAGGATGGATATCCAAAGGCAGAGGGCTGCACCACGCTTTTCAGACTCATCCCTGCATACTCTGGTGGAGGCAGTCGGAGCACGCAGGGAGATCCTGTTCCCTGCTGATAGGTGAAGGAGACCTCCACAAGAGACCAAAAGAGCCTGGCTGGATATAGCTGAGGAGGTCAGCAGAAGGGATGTGGTGAGGAGGACCTGGATCCAGTGCAGGAAACGATTCAATGGTCTCATGAGGTCAGGAAAGGTGCAAAGCCACACTTACCTTCATCCTGATGTGCCTGTCAACACATCCCCATCACTCTGCCTTCCCAAGCCTACTCCTGCACATCATTCCTCACACCAACATACCTTCCAGGTCCACCCATCCCTCTCTCTCTATGTACATACTCACATCCCCCTCTGACTAACCACCCCTCACACTCACCCTCATCCTAAAGCAATCATAGCAAGTAATACCACTGATGGAGACCATTTGGCATTGGCACCCCACTCCCTCATAGTTACACACTACAGATGTAACCCATGCATTCCTTACACTCATTCCATCACTATCACTCAAACTTCTCTTCTTTCCCTCCTTGCAGAAGAAAAGAGCCCTAGACAACAGAGAGAGGGAGAGAACTGGAGGTGGCTTCACCCAACTAACAGCAGCAGAGGAGGTGGCCGTGGAGATCTCAGGAGCTCGAGAGACGCTGGCGGTGGGAGACGGAGAGAGGGGGACATCCCAGCAACCTGGTGACAGAATCACATCTCATAAAGCCACATGGCGTACAAAAGTCACTCATATGGTGACTGATGTCAGCAGCCAGTGAAATGTCATCATGTGCATAATGCTAAGGTTACACATTCTTATTATAACACTTCTAATTCACCTCTTTACTCTCCCACAGGTCCATCAACTGCCCGCCCCCCTACACTGTCCAGCTGGAGGAGGGAGACGATTCCTCAGAGGAGCCTCCAGCCTCTGAGGGTGCACTGTCGGCAGACCCAAGCGCAGCCAGCACCAGCACAGATACGCACACCTCGGTGGGTCCTGTGCGAGATAGAGTAGTGTTGTCACCTGGTGTATCACAATTCACAAGTGAGCAAGAGCAGGTGGTGTTGACAGGAACAGCAGTGGAGAATCCTCGCCGGAGGATACAGCATGTGGCAGGCATGTGGCTGCATTGGAGCAAGTTCAGTTAATCTGGCCATGATGAGGCCATCCCGGGCCTCCCGGGCAGCAATGTGCACCGCTGTTGCCATCTTCACCTCATGTTCCTCCTCCTCCTGTTCTTCCACTGAAGAGGCTGTGTACTCTGCACCTTGCTCCTCCTGCAGCTTCAATCCTCGCTGCTGGGCTATGTTGTGCAGCGTGCAGCAAACGACGATGATTCTCGAGACCCTGGCTGGTGCATACTGAAGGCTCCTCCAGATCTTTCAAGGCATCTGAAGCGCATCCTCAGCATGCCTATTTCTTGCTCTATGACACATCTGGTGGACATGTGGCTCTCATTATAACGCTCCTCGGCCTCAGTACTTGGCGTCCTCAAGGGTGTCATGAGTCACGTCCTCAGTGGATAGCCCTTGTCTCCAAGCAGCCAGCCGGTAAGTATGTTTGGAGGTGCGAAGAGCTGAGGGAGGGTGGACTGGCGCAGCACGAAAGAGTCATGACAGCTGCAAGGGAATCTAGTGCACACATGCATAGCCGAGCTCCCGCTCAGTAACACTGGCCTCATCAGTGACAAAGTTGAGATAATTGGCTGACTTGTCAAACATGGTATCGATCACCTGGGTGATACATCTGTGGGCGGCCGACTGTGAGATCCCGCAAATGTCTGCTGCCGATCCCGAGGAGTCTGAGGCGAAGAAGTTGAGGGCGGTGGTGACTTTGACAGCCACTGGTAAGGAGTGTCCGCCAGGACCTCTGGGCAGCAGGTCTTGTTCCAGCAAGCTACAAATGTCTGCGACAACATGGCGCAATAGCCTAAGCCTCCTGAAGCACTGCTGCTCAGTCACGTTGAGGAAGCTCATCCTCTGCCTGTATATCCTGTGTTGGGGTTATCGCCTCCGCCGCACTGCAGACCTGTGGTGCCCCCCTCTCTCCTGTGGAGCATCAGGTCATTGAGGAGAAGGCTGCTGCTGCTGCTGGTGTGGCTGATGTTGTTGTTGGTGGGGCTCATCTTGGTCCGATTCGGAGGACAATATAAGCAGCACCCACGCTGATGTAGTAGATGGCAGGTAAAGTGGAGATCAGAGGGCCAATAATTCAATGTGACACTGAAATTTGTGGACAAAATGGAGTGAGCAAGAGCCTTTCCATGAGGCAAGTAATGATGTGCAATGTTGCAGTATTTATGTGTTTTTCCCAGCTGTCAATGAATGAACTCGCCAATGGCCACTGAGCTTCTGCCTCCCCTTCACAGGCGAGGTACCTGACCTTCGTGAATCCCATGCTCCAGCAGTAAAACACAAAAGCTGGCGTTAAAATCAATCTTACGGGTCTCTCAACAAGCATTCAATGATTTCAATGAGGTCTCCCATCTCTGCCGATTGGGTCCGTGCGGCGCCTTCAAAGCCGCCCGAGGTAAATGCGCGAGGCGGTGGGATGATAGCGAGTTCCCGACATGCTTGCTATTTCCGGGATTTCTACTGCCGACCCGCCCCCAAACCCGCACGCCCAGCAATGGGAACATTCTGGCCAGCAGTTCAGGTCAATGACCTTTCGTCTTTTTCCAGTTCTGACAAAAGGTCATCCACCTGAAACGTTAACTCTGTTTCTCTCTCCACAGATGCTGCCTGACCTGCTGAGTATTTCCAGCATTTTGTTTTTATTTCAATACTTGATCATGTCAGCTGTGGCTCAGTTGGTAGCACTCTCTCGTCTGAGTCAGAAGGTTGTGGGTTCAAGCCCCACTCCAGGCACTTGAGCACAAAATCAAGGTTGACACTCCAGTCCAGCACTGAGCGAGTGCTGCACTGTCGGAGGTGCCGTCTTTCAGATGAGGCATTAAACCGAGGCCTTGTCTGCTCTCTCAGGTGGACATAAAAGATCCCATGGCACTATTTTGAAGAAGAGCAGGGGAGTTATCCCTGGTTTCCTCACTCAATCAACATCAGTAACAAACAGATTATCTGATCATTATCACATTGTTGTTTGTGGGACCTTGCTTTGCACAGATTGACTGTTGCATTTCTTACATTACAACAGTGACTATACTTCAAAAGTACTTGATTGGCTGTAAAGCGCTTTGGGACATCATGAGGTCATGAAAGGCAAGTCTTTCTTGTTTTTCTTTTCAATAAAAACAATGAAAGTAGAATCAAACCACAAGAGGTTTATTTCCTCTTTTCAGAATGGTGGGGGTGAAATTGGATTAGGCCCAAAAACTAGCACAGGGATCGTGATGCACAATCTGTGTGCACCTTTTCAAAGTGCACGCAAAATTCGTGCTGCCTGCTCATTCTAATGATTGGAGCGCTGAGCTCAGCGCTAAAAGCCAATATCGGGTGCAGTCTGCTGTCCAATACAATTTTGCCTAGGCTCTCTGCACTTCTTAAAAGGGGAGGTGCTTTGTTTCAGAAGCACCATATTGTCACTGTAGCTGCAGAAATGCCGCAACAGGGCAGAGAAAGGGCACCTTGCTCCTCAGATGCAGCACTGGAGGCCTTGGTCCAGGGGGTATACAGAAGAAGACAGGTCCTCTACCAACAGGCGACAGGAGGCCTTCGAGACAGAATGCCAGAAGGCAGTGGGAGGAGATAACTCACTAGTTTTGCCGGCAGGACCTGGATCTAGTGCAGGACGAAGTTTAATGACCTCACACAACTGGTCAAAGTAAGTGAATGCATCTTCAAATGCCATATCCCACCAACTGCACCACCAGCCTCAAACGCTGCTCAATGCACCACACCCTCATCACTCAACTACCAACAAGCTCTACCAATCACGACTCATATATCACAATACGGGATACGGTAGCATAGAGGTTGTGTTACTGGACTAATAATCTAGAGGCCTGGACTAGCTCTCAGAGACAAGAGTTCAAATCCCACCACGGCAGCTGAAGAGTTTAAATTCAGTTAATTAAATAAATCTGGAATTTAAAAAAAAGCTGGTAATGGTGACCATGAAACTACCAGATTGTTGTGAAAACCCATCTGGTTCACTAATGTCCTTTAGGGAAGGAAATCTGTCATCCTTACCTGGTCTGGTCTATATGTGACTCCAGACCCACAGCAATGTGGTTGATTCTTAACTGCCCTCTGAAATGGCGGCTCACCACCACCTTCTCAAGGGCAATTAGGGATGGGCAATAAATGCTGGCCTTACCAACGACGCCCCATCCCGTGAATAAAAAAAACAATTATAGTTTCACCTCACCCTCACACACTTACCACTGCTGCAAGTCTCACACCTTGCACACAGTATCAGCTATTCAACCATGACAGGCACTTCACCCAAAGATATTGCACCACACTCACTGACACATTTCCCTTTCTTGCAGGCCAAGGTGGCTCACAACCGGCGTGAGCAGCAGCAGACAGTTGTGGGTGAAGCATGTCTACACAATCTTACTGCACTGGATGAGACGGTGCTGAAGATAATTAGAGGGGCTGTCACTGAGGGAGTGGCGAGGTTGAAAGCATTGATGATGACAGTATGCTCATACCTAATCCTTCTTCTCATATCCCACTACCCCCTCATCGCACAATCTCTTCTCACTTATAAGCTGCTGATGGTGTAAGCATCCACATCTCGCATTTTCCCCCTCACCACAACCCAACCCTTGTGTCTTTCTCCTTTTAGATACCCAAGAACTGCCAGCAGCCCAGCCAAAACTAGAGGAGGAGAGTGATGGAGGAGAAGAGGCACCGTCATCTCTCCCAGGCACCAGCTCAGAAAATGGCACTGCATGAACTTTAGAGGGGAGTACAGAGGCAGGATCTGCCTGTGATGAGTCACTGGGCACGATTGGGCTACAGCCAGGCCAGGGGGAAAGGGTAGCTCAGGGGGCCAGCTCCCCAGAGGGCGAGTTCGCATATGAGTTCTGCTGCACAGGACTCAGATGAGGACTTCAATGGGGCAGTCTTCAGAAGAAGGGTGATGGGCATGCACACAGAAATGCTTGGTGCAATGGCAGACCTGCCAGAGAGCCTCTTGTCAGTATCAAGGAGGATGGAGGAGTCCGGCTCCAACATTGTACAGTGCTTTGCGCAGAGCTTGGAGCCCATGATTTCCAGGATGGAAGTGATGGGCAACTCCATCAGAGCACTTGCGAACCCAACCATGATGCTGGGTGTGATGGGCGATGTGGCAGCTTCCATTGCAACACAAGTGGAAGCGACTCAATGGAAGCTCAGACTGCTCTCATGCAGGCTCAGTTTGCTGCCACACAAGCTCAGACTGCTCTCATACAGTCTCAGCTTGCTGCCATGCAAGCTCAGACTGCTGCCATCATGGCTGGGTTTATGAATGTGGAAAGGGGCCTGCAGGGTCTCACAGCAGTCCAGCAATCTTTGCTCCAACAGATGGCTAGGAGTACTGAGGCACCGCCCCAGGGGAGTGGCAGTGGCTCAGTGGAGCAAGAACCTGATGTCCTCTCTCAGGAAGACAGCATTCGCACTCCCACCCCTGCCACACCGCCAGTGCCACTGCAGTTCCCTGTCAGCCAGGCAGCCCAGACTGCTGCCGCCCATGACGAGGGGCTGCAGTCTACAGCTAGGCCTTCTAGGCCCAGAGCTGCTCGAGGTCATCCTGCAAGGCCATCTGCAGTCTCCCCCACTGAAAGTCAGCAGCCTTCCACCAGCCATTCTGCATCCACTGGGGTAGCACTGCGTAGGAGCACTAGAATATGCAAAGGCACATGAAAGACAGACACTAAGGGAATGCACAAGGGTGATTAGTTGACTTTGTTATCTAGTATTGGATTGAATCATTTATAAATGATGTTTGTTTCGTGGTGACTTTCATTTCAACTTTGTGCCCAAGAGGATGCTGTGATGTTCTGTGACAGAGGGATGGTAAGGTGGGGAAGTGTTGAGCAACAGGGATCTGGGATCTCATTCATTGGAACCGGAGTTTAATGAGGCGCTCACGGATAGCCCGTCTGGAATGGGGATTTTCTGCCTGCCTCCTCCTTTCCTCCTCCTCGAGGTGATTGTGGAACACATGGCGGCAAGGGCTGCGCCCTCATGATGGCCAAGTTGTGAAGGATTCAGCAGACCACCACGAAATGGGACACCCGCTCCGGCGTGTAGTGAAGGCACTTCCCGAGTGGTCAAGGCAACGGAACCGTTGTGGACGGGAGTCATCAATAGATCGGATAGCTCGTCTCTGAGCTGCCATCCTCGGGTTCAACGTGGTGGCTGGAAGATTGCTGGCACATCGGTCTGGCGCAGGTTGAAGGCATCATGAGTAATGTTCCCTGTAAACAGCACTTTTTTCTGCACGGCCTGTTTCTTTTAATGCGCGGTCCCTTTAAATTTCTGCGCATGCACGGTATTTAAAAGCCAGTGAGCGGCCTGCGCGGGACCTTGCGGATGAATGTGCAGCCGCACGTGCGCAGCTTAGCGGGAACATTGATCATGACTGCTGCCAGGAGACCAGGCATTCACCATCATGATGTGCTGGGCGTGGTCACACACCAAGTGCACATTAAGTGAGTGGTAGCCTTTGCGGTTACGGTACATCTCAGAATTGATATGCGGTGCCCGCAAAGCCACGTGTGTGCAGTCGATGGCGCCCTGTGCCATGGGGAAGCCTGATATCCTGGTAAAGACACGTGCGCGCTCATCCTGCTTCTCTCTGTTCAGATTGCAAGGATCCGCTGGTGAAAAAATTCAGGGCCACGGTCACCTTGAGGGTCACTGGCAGCTCTGAGGCTCCAGGTCCGGTTCCAGGAGGTGGCAGAGTTCTGTGCCCACCTCTTTGGTGAAGCAGAGCCTCAGAATACAATGCTCCTGGCTTAAGTGCAGGTAAGATAATTGCTCTCAGAAGACCCTAGGTGGGTAAGGCCTCCTGCTGAGAGCCCTTCTCATCCTCCTCCTCCTCCCTCTGCGAGTAGCTTGTCCTCTTCTTTGCTGCCTCTGTTCCATCTCCCTGTCATGCTGCAGCGTGAGGGGGACTGCAAGTGGAGCCCTCATGACTGGGAGCAAGTGGTCTGACCAGAACCCTTGAAATCAGAACCAAGGCCTTCTCCAATTGCAGCACCACTCCCTGTCACCTCACCAACTTTAAACAACTCTAGAAAGCTCCAAACAGTTTTACAAACTTACAGAGCCAGTAGACATCAAAAGCAAGTTACCGGAAAGTTGTTGATAATCCCTTTAAATATCGCTGGTGGGAGGGGGGGGTCCCTCGTGCAGTTGAACACACGTTCGGCTGTGCATGCTTTGGAGAGGGCGTGCAGTCGAGCGCCGACGTCCAAAATGGCAGGTTGTCATCATACTCTGCCTCCTTTGCATTTTTCTGCTGAAAGTAGGCAACGGCCACGCTACCGACCTGCCCAAAATGGTGACCACCTCGGCCCGCACCGTACTTGGCCCAAAGCAATGTGGCCGTCGTTTTTCTGCTGAAACCGGCCTTAAATACCGGTGCTAAGAGGGGGAATTTCACAGCTGGTATCTCTTACAGAATCTGACAAGTAACAGGACTTTTGAATGAAGCAGTCAGGTTTGTCTCTTGGTAGATATTGCATATGGATGATGTGACTTCTAATTCACAAATGTAGTTCGAATACAGTCCAAACTGTGATTTGTGTCATCAGATTTCTTCCACGTTAATTTTTTTTTCAGTAAACAGAGTTGAACAGATTTTACACCATATGGGATGAGATGTCAATTATTATATATTACCACTTCCACTTCTAATGGATTTTCCTAATGACTCGTTATTCAGAGAGACCAGAATTGTTGCTACCATAGTCTGCCAACTCTATATATCAGCAGCTGGAGATTCGTTCCTAACCTACAAAAATATCTTTTTTTTAAATCTGCTTTCTTTCCCCATGGCTGGAATTTTCCCGTTGCCGAGCGGTGGTTTGGGAGTGGGTTGGCAGTAAAAATCCCGGAAATTGCGAGCGAGTCGGGAACCCGCCATCATCCCGCCACCTCGCGCATTTAACTCGGGCGGCTTTGAAAGCGCGACACGGACCCTAAAGGGAGAGGCGGGCAACCTTATTCAAGTAATTAACTGCTTGTTGAGTGACCCTTAAGAGGGTTGTTAATGCCAGCTTTTGACTTTAACTTCAGGAGCATGGGATTCATGCAGCTCGGGTATCTCACCTGTGATGGGGAGGTGGAAGTTTATTGGTGAGTCCATTCATTGAGAACTGGGAAAAGCACATAAATACTGCAACATTTACACTTCATTACTTACCTCATGGAAAGGCTCTTGCTCACTCAATTTTGTCCACAGATTTGGGTGTCAGCAGTTTGCAGGTCATTTCTGCAACCTCGGAAGCCACTCTCACCATATTGCTACTCAGTATCACAACATTGAGGGATTGGCACTGATCTCCACTTTACCTGCCATCTACTACATCAGCATGGGTGCCGCTCATACTGTCTCACCTTGGTCCTCAGAATCGGACCAAAATGAGCCCCACCAACAACAACATCAGCCACACCAGCAGCAGCAACCATAACAGCAGCCTTCTCCTCAACGACCTGGTGCTCCACAGGAGAGAGGGGGGCACCACAGGGCTGCAGCATGCCGGAGGCGATACCTCCAACACAGAGTATACAGGCAGAGGATGAGATCCTCAACATGACTGAGCAGCAGTGCTTCAGGAGGCTCAGGCTATCGCGCCAGGTCATCGCAGACATTTGTAGATTGCTGATACCAGACCTGCTGACCAGAGGTCCTGGTGGACAATCCTTACCAGCGGCTGTCAAAGTCACCACCACCCTCAACTTCTTAGCCTCAGGCTCCTTCTAGGGAGCTGCAGCAGATATTTGCAGGATCTTGCAGTCGGCCGCCCACAGATGCATCACCCAGGTGATCGATGCCAATTATCTCAACTTTGCCACTGATGAGGACAGTGTTACTGAGCGGGCGCTCGGCTCTGCGGCTCTGGCTGACTTCCCACAGGAACAGGTCGTCATCGACTGTACACATGTGGCCATGAAGGCACCCCATCATCACCCAGGAGTGTTTGTGAACCGCAAGGGCTTCCACTCCCTCAATGTGCAGCTCATCTGCAACCATAAAAAGATCATCATGCATGTGTGCACCAGATTCTCTTGCATCTGTCAAGACTCTTTTGTGCTGCACCAGTCCAACTTCCCTCAGCTCTTCGCACCTCCAAACAGACTTACCGACTGGCTGCTTGGAGACAAGGGCGAGCCACTGGCTCATGACACCCTTGAGGACGCCAAGTACTGAGGCCGAGGAACATTATAATGAGAGCCACATCTCCACCAGATGTGTCATAGAGCAGACAATAGGCATGCTGAAGACGTGCTTCAGATCCCTTGACAGATCTGGAGGAGCCCTTCAGTATGCACCAGCCAGGGTTGCCAGAATCATCGCCGTTTGCTGCGCGCTGCACAACATAGCGCAGCAGCGAGGATTGGAGCTGCAGGAGGAGCAAGGCGCTGAGCACACAGCCTCTTCAGCGGAAGAGGAAGAGGAGGAGCAGGCGGAAGACAAGGAGGAGCAGGAGGAGGAACCTGAGGTGGAGATGGCAACAGCGGTGCACATTGCTGCCCGGAAGGCCCGAGATAGCCTCTTCATGGCCAGATTTACTTAACTTGCTCCAATGCAGCCACATGGCTGCCATATGCTGTACTAAGACCCCGCCCCCAACAACACCTTAAAGCGTCCATACAATGACCAAGTCATTCCTCTCACCCAAACCCCCAGTGCTTGAGGTTAAGTAATGTCTCACCATTCACTCCAAATGACAAAGCCACTTCCAAGATAGCAGGCAAAAATGGACAAGACCGGAAAGTGGTGCAAAGAAAAACATTTATGTGTGTCATCAAAAGAACTGAAACTTACTACTAACATTTTTGGATACACCCGCGTGCATCTACTTTTGTGTCTTTTTTCTTTTCCACGTGCTTCTATGTGGTGCAACCCTTCAGCAGAGGTAGAGGCAGACTGCTCACTTCCCTGCTGCGACTCATTGGACACTTTTGGCGGACGTCCTCTGGTTTTTGGAGCCTGTGATGGCCCCGCCAAAGTCTGCACCTCCTGCGACTGTGCAGGGGCAGACTTGGTCATCGAGATCCGAGGAAGCATGTGGGGCTGACTGAGGGGAAGAAGTGGGAGCGCTTTGAGAAGAGCCCCCACTTTCATGTTCCCTCTCACCATCATCCCTCTCATGGGCCACCCACACTTCCCTATTAGCAAGGAGCTGGAGAACACCTTGCTTCACAGCAGTGGGGCGATGAATGCCCAAGTCTACGTTTATATCCCTCCTAGAGAGGAGGTCTAATAGCCTCTGCCATCTATTGTCCACAGCTAGCATGTGCTCATGTGAGTGGCGCATTTGCTGCCCCATGCAGGTGGCCATCCTTTTCATGAAACAGCACATCGTCGCCATCGCCTGCGACATGGTGCTGCTCATGTTGGAGATGGACTCCTCCATTCTCCGCATATTTGCAGACATCGCGGCTGCAAAAGGTGCCAGAGAATCATGCAATTGTTGCTGCCCCTCCAGGATCGCTCTCGTTCTGGATGGCCCCCGAAGCTCAGCGTCTGCATGCAGCTCAGCAGAGCTTGGAACGTCCTGTGCTCTCCGGCGAGGAGTCTCCACAGCTGCCCCTGTCTCCACCATCTGCTCTTGCTCACTTGTGAAGTGAGAGACACCAGGTGACAACACTACTCTGTGGCGCACAGCACCCAATGAGGTGTGCGTATTTGTGCTGGTGCTGGGTGTGCTTGGGTCTGCTGATGGTGCACCCTCAAAGGCTGGGGGTTCCTCTGAGGATTCATCTTCCTCCTCCGGCTGGAGAATGCTAGGGGGGTGGGTGGAGGCACTTGATGGGCGCGTGGGAGAGTAAAGAGATGAATTAGAAGTGTTATAATAAAAAT
This sequence comes from Squalus acanthias, assembly GCA_030390025.1. Taxonomy (NCBI): domain Eukaryota; kingdom Metazoa; phylum Chordata; class Chondrichthyes; order Squaliformes; family Squalidae; genus Squalus; species Squalus acanthias. The sequence continues at coordinate 53,426,607 of CM059427.1, forward strand.
GGGTAATATTACCAGCATGCACATGATGGCATTTCACTGGCTGCTGACATCAGTCACCATATGAGTGACTGCTGTATGTCTTGTGGCTGCATGAGATGTAATTCTGTCACCAGGTTGCTGGGATGTCCCCCTCTCTCCGTCTCCCACCGCCAGCAGTTCTGCAACCCCCAATATCTACAGGGCCACGTCCTCTGCTGGTGTCAGTTGGCTGAATACTGGAGGGCCACCTTCGGTTCTCTGCCTCCCCCACGTGTTCTGGGCTCTTTTCTCCTGCAAGGAGGGAAAGAAGAGAAGTTTGAGTGATAGTGATGGAATGAGTGTAAGGAATGGATGGGTTATATCTGTAGAGGGTGACTATGAGGGAGTGGGGTGCCAATGCCAAATGGCCTCCTTCTGTGGTGTTACTTGCTATGATTGCATTAAGATGAGGGTGAGTGTGAGGGATGGTTAGTCAGATGAGGATGTGAGTTTGTACATAGAGAGGGAAGGATGGGTGGACATGCAAGGTATGTTGGTGTGAGGAATGTGCAGGAGTAGGCTTTGGAAGGCAGTGTGATGGGGATGTGGTGACAGGCACATCAGGATGAAGGTGAGTGAGGGATTGTACTCATCTTTCCTGACCTCATGAGATCATTGAATCGTTTCCTGCACTGGATCCAGGTCCTCCTCACCACATCCCTGCTGCTGACCTCCTCAGCTCTATCCAGCCAGGCTCTTTTGGTGTTTTTTTGGAGTATCCTGTGCCTATCAGCAGGGAACACTCTGTGTGCTCTCACTGCCTCCACCAGATTATGCAGGGATGCGTCAGAAAATCGTGGTGCAGCCCTCTGCCTTTGGCTATCCATCATTGCTGGTTTAGAACAGTACTCCGCCCTTTGTATTTCAGCTTCCACACTCCTCCAGCAACCTTCAAATGAGTTGAGTGCAAGCCTGCTTTAAAAATTGGTGCTGGAAATGAGTCATCGAAGAGGTCATCAGACCCCCTCCATTTAATAGGACCAGGAAACGCGCACAACTGCTTTAAGTGGGGCCATTAAGTTAAAGTCACCCTGAAGAATGTGCTGAGCAGAACATCGCATTCCCTACCCGCTACGCAGCCTGCATGTACCCAACCCGACTCCATGGTAAAAATTTTGGCCGTAATCTCTGGCTGCAATTTTGTAATTTAGAGAGGGCGTTCCATTTTATATCTATGAAAACAATTTGCATTTGTATAGTACTTTTAACAGAGAATGTCTCAAGGTGCTTTACATAGGGGACAGAAGAAAAATAGATAACAGCAATAAAGAGATAGGCTCACACTGTGAAAATTAGGAGAGGTGACCGAAAGCTTGCTTAAAAAGAAGGGGTCTGAGGTTTTTAAAGGTAGAGAGAGAAGTGGTTACTCCTCCTAAACTCTGCTTCTTTGGCTCGGTGTCTGCTTTACCTTGTGCCTCTGTAAAGTGCCTTGGAGCATTTTTCAACATTAACGACACTATGTAAATGCAAGTTGTTATTAAGATGTTTACAAGGATCATGATAAAATGCTATATAAAGTAAGTCTTTCTTTCTTTGTAAAATGCTTAGCTTTCTTGTGCCTGACTTTAGTAATAAAATAACACAGTAATGTTTTGGGCAGGAAGAGACCAGTGGATCAGAGAGTCTATCCTTCCAATTTTCTGTTTAGGTTCCTAACTGTGATTCTAGATTTAAAAGCCCCAAATGTTATTTACTACCAAGAATTCATCTAGTCCTTTTTCAAAATCTTCTTTGGTTTTCTGTTCCAACAACCAATTCAATTCCATACATCCAGGGGGAAAAAATGACTCCTAGATTTCTTATTTTCTTTGACACCCTTAACTAAACCATGGCCCCCGTTCTTGAAACCTGCATTCGGCAGAATTACTTTTCTGGATCTAATTTCTCGATACCTCTGAAAATTTGAAAGACGTCTAACAAATTCCCCCTCATAATCTTCCTCTTCTCAAAAGAGTAAAATCCAGGTTAGACAATCTTTCTTCACAGCCCAGCCCTCTATGTTCAAGAATCAGCTTTATAGCCCCCTCTGGAATCCCTACAATTAATCAATATTCCTTCTGTAATATGGAAACCAAAACTGAACATAATACTCCAGATGCTGTCTCATCAAGGCCAGATACAACTTGAAAATCAACTCCTTTGACTTATCAGTCACACCCTTAGCTATACATCTCAAAAATGTCCTTTCTTCATTGCCAGTAAACATGAATCAATGACCTAGCCACCGAACCCCTTAGATCTCTTTACGGTTCCATTACCTCAATCATGCGCTGAAAACCGGCAATTGCTCTTCCGAAAAGGGGGCGGGGCCTGGCTGCATCGCGTGCGCGCTACAGGCTGCGCGCACGCTGTGCACTTCATTGTTTGGACGCGCAGGTAAGTAGGGAAGATTTTGGAAATGTAAAAAGGAGGAGTAAGACCCGCTTTTAAGAAGGTAAGTAGTGAATTAAGTATTTTTTTGAATTTTTTTTTACAGGTATATCTTTTTTATAGACTTTAAAGACAGGTAAGTTTATTTTTATAACTTTTTAAAAGATTTTAAATTTTTTCAAAAATTTAATTTTTTATTTAAAATGGTTAATTTAATTAACTATACTTATTTTATTAATGTGATGGGTTTTTTTTTTAATTTAATTGAGGTTTAGCTGTTATTTTGGGGGGGGTGTAAGATTCATAAGTCTCTCAGCCATGCTGTGAGACTTATGAATGGAAGATGGTGTGCTGCCATTGGCTCTAACTGAGTCACGTGATCCCACAGCTCGCACGAATTAACTACGCCGCTGGGATACGCAAGCCCAGCACAGCTGATGTCTGGAACATCAATTTCGTGCGAGCTGGATCAGAAAAAGCATAAGCGAGGTGAGACATCGCGGGGAAGGCTTACCCCCGCGGGAACAGAGCGAGATCAATTTCTGGGCCATTACATAGGAAAATAGGTATTGCTGGACAAAAAAAGACCAAAGATCCATCTAGTTCGCCTTCTACCAACCTGCTAGTGACATGATTTTTTTTTGTTGTTCATGGGATGTGAGCGTTGCTGGCAAGGCGAGCATTTATTGCCCATCTTGAATGGCCCTTGAGAAGGTGGAGGTGAGCCGCCTTCTTGAACCGCTGCAGTCTGTGTGGTGAAGGTACTCCCACAGTGCTGCTAGGGAGGGAATTCCCGGATTTTGACCCAGTGACGATGAAGGAACGGTGATATACTTCCAAGTCAGGATGGTGTGTGACTTGGAGGGGAACTTGGAGGTGGTGGTGTTCCCATGCATCTGCTGCCCTTGTCCTTCTAGGTGGAAGAGGTCGCGGGTTTGGGAGGTGCTGCCAAAGAAGGCTTGGCGAGTTGCTGCAGTGCATCTTGTAGATGGCACACACTGTAGCTACGGTATGCCGGTGGGGGAGGGAGTGCATGTTTAAGGTGGTGGATATGGTGCCAATCAAGCGGGCTGCTTTGTCCTGGATGGTGTCGAGCTTCTTGAGTGTTGTTGGAGCTGCACTCATCCAGGCAAGTGGAGAGTATTCCATCACACTCCTTACTTGTGCCTTGTAGATGGTGGAAAGGCTTTGGGGAGTCAGGAGGTGAGACACTCACCACAGAATACCTAGCCTCTGACATGCTCTTGTTGCCACAGTATTTACGTGGCTGGTCCAGTTAAGTTTCTGGTCAATGGTGACCCCAAGGATGTTGATGGTGGGGGATTAGGCGATGGTAATGCTGTTGAATATCATGGGGCGGTGGTTAGACTCTCGCTTGTTGGAGATAGTCATTGCCTGGCACTTCTGTGGCGCGAATGTTACCTGCCACTTATCAGCCCAAGCCTGAACGTCATCCAGGTTTTGTTGCATGCGGGCATGGACTGCTTCATTATCTGAGGAGTTGTGAATGGCACTGAACACTCTGCAGACATCAGCGAACATCCCCATTTCTGACCTTATGTTGGAGGGAAGGTCATTGATGAAGCAGCTGAAGATGGTTGGGCCTAGGACACTGCCCTGAGGAACTCATGCAGCGATGTCCTGGGGCTCTGCTGATTGACCTTCAACCACCACAACCATCTTCCTTTGTGCTAGGTATGACTCCAGCCAGTGGAGAGTTTTCCCCCTGATTCCCATTGACTTCAGCTCCTTGATGCCAGACTCGGTCAAATGCTGCCTTGATGTCAAGGGCAGTCACTCTCACCTCACCTCTGGAATTCAGCTCTTTTGTGCATGTTTGGACCAAGGCTGTAATGAGGTCGGGAGCTAAGTGGTCTTGGCGGAACCCAAACTGGGCATCAGTGAGCAGGTTATTGGTGAGTAAGTGCTGCTTGATAGCACTGTCGATGACACCTTCCATCACTTTGCTGATGATTGAGAGTAGACTGATGGGGCGGTAATTGGCTGGGTTGGATTTATCCTGCTTTTCGTGGACAGGACATACCTGGGCAGTTTTCCACATTGTCGGATGGATGCCAGTGTTGTAGCTGTACTGGAACAGCTTGGCTAGAGGCGCGGCTAGTTCTGGATCACAAGTCTTCAGCACGACTGCCAGGATGTTGTTGGGGACCATAGCCTTTGCTGTATCCAGTGCGCTCAGCCGTTTCTTGATATCACGTGGAGTGAATTGAATTGGCTGAAGACTGGCTTCTGTGATGGTAGGGACCTCAGGAGGAGGCCGATATGGATCATCCAATCGGCACTTCTGGCTGAAGATGGATGCAACCGCTTCAGCCTTGTCTTTTGCACTTACGTGCTGGGCTCCACCATCATTGAGGATGGGGATATTCATGGAGCCTCCTCCTCCCCCTGTTAGTTGTTTAATGGTCCACCACCATTCATGATTGGATGTGGCAGGATTGCAGAGCTTTGATGTGATCCATTGATTGTGGGATCTCTTAGCCCTGTCTATAGCATACTGCTTCTGCTGTGTTGCAGCTTCCCCAGGTTGGCACCTCATTTTTAGGTACGCCTGGTGCTGCTCTTCTGCACTCCTTATTGAACCAGGGTTGGTCCCCTGGCTTGATGGTAATGGTAGATATGCCAGGCCATGAGTTTACCGATTGTGGTGGAATGCAATTCTGCTGCTGTTGCTGATGGCCCACAGCTCCTATTTCTGTTCTGAATCTATCCCATTTAGCACGGTGGTCGTGCCACACAACACGATGTAGGGTGTCCTCAGTGTGAAGATGGGACTTCGTCTCCACAATCACTGCTGCCAATACTGTCATGGACAGATGCATCTGCGACAGGTAGATTGGTGAGGAGGAGGTCAAGTAGGTTTTTCCCTCATGTTGGTTCTCTTCCCACCTGCCGTAAACCCAGGTCTCGGACCCAGCCAGCTCGGTCAGTACTGAGACACTCTTGGTGATGGACATTGAAGTCCCCTACCCAGAGTATATTCTGTGCCCTTGCTACTCTCAGTGCTTCTTCCAAGTGGTGTTCAACATGGAGGAGTACTGATTCATCAGCTGAGGGAGGGTGGTAGGTGCTAATCAGCAGGAGGTTTCCTTGCCCATGCTTGACCTGAAGCCATGAGACTTCATGTGGTCCGAAGTCAATGTTGAGGACTCCCAGGCCACTCCTTCCCGACTGTATACCACTGTGCGTCTATCTTGCCAATGGGACAGGATATTATGGTGATGGAGGAGTTTGGGACATTGGCGGAAAGGTATGATTCTGTGAGTATGACTATGTCAGGCTGTTGCTTGACTAGTCTGTGGGACAGCTCTCCCAATTTTGGCACAAGTCCCCAGATGTTGGTGAGGAGGACGTTTGCAGGGTCGACTGGGCTGTGTGTGCCGTTGTCGTGTCCGTAGCCGGTGCAGAGATCAATGCCGGGTGGTCTGTCCGGTTTTATTCTTATCATTGCGTTTGGTAGCGGTTTGTTACAACTGAGTGGCTTGGTAGGCAGATTTTTTTCCCTAAAGGACATTAGTGAACCAGATGGGTTTTTAACAACAATCCGATAGTTTCACGGTTACCATTACTGATACTAGCTTTTTATTCCAGATTTATTTAATTAACTGAATTTAAATTCCACAGCTGCTGTGGTGGGATTTGAACTCACATCTCCGGATCATTAGTCCAGGCCTCTGGATTACTAGCCCAGTGACATTACCAACTACGCTACCGTTCCCTCTATGATACAATGATAATGAAATTGTTGAATCATCATAGCAATCAATTATCATGCTCAACATTCTCAAGACTTCTACGTAATCTCATGACTTTATACTCAACGTGTGTTGAATTCCATCTGTCCATGTCTGGTCATTGACCTAACCTGCCCAGATCTGTTTGACTTTTCGCACATTGGTTAGCATCATCAGCCACTGCAACTACTTTGGCGTCAGCCACAAAATTAAGACATTAATATACCATCCTCGAAGGCATTTATAAAAATTATAAACAACAGTGACCCCAACACCAACCCAGTGGTACTCCACTGGCAACTGGTTTCCGCTCTGATAACTGCCCACCCACCACCATCTTTTTCTGTCTACTTTTCAGCCATTCATCAATCTAATCTAACAATTTGTCATCTATTCCATGTAAATTATTTTGTTATGGGGTACTGTCAAATGCCTCTCTGAAGTCCATGTAGATGACATTTACTGTTATCTACCAGATGTTTTTGGTTCAAAAAAATCCAGTAAATTGGTGAAAACACAAACTACCCTTTCTCAACCCATATAGGCTCTCTCTAATCATCCTTTGTTCTTCCGGATGATCTCTTACGCTATCCCTTATCAAAGTCTCAACACTTTCCCTACAATCAAGGTAATGCTCACAGGTCTGTAATTTGAGACTTCATCCCTTCCCTGTTTTACAGGGCTTATATTCTCTACTTTCCATTGGGATGTTCTGATATGCTTTGAAAGATATTGAGGAGTATCTGCAATCTTCTCAGCCATGTCCACTAAGACCCTTGGATGAAAAATGTTAGACCCTGCAGGCTTGTTTATCTTAAGTTTTCTTAACCTATCTAATATGCCTCTTTGTTCCAATGGTAACGCTGAGTCTCTAGCCCCTTGTTATCCATTTGCTAACCACTGGAAGCAATCTTTCACTATTTACCCTCTCAAAAAACCTTTTATAGTTTTGAAAATATCTAATTTTGTGGGAAGAGTTTAATTTCCCACTATTCATATAACTCTGCACAGAATAGCCTTTCAAAGTTCTGTGCAGATGCTGTGCAGATGTTTTACATTTTATAGGCTGAAGAAGAAACAGCAGCCAATCTGAATTACAATAACAGCTATCACATTTATATCATGAATTTGATTATAGGAACCAAAAGAATTTGGATGGCACTTTGCCAATAAAAATGTCAGCTCTTTGTGAACTTCAATTAATCAGTATAATATGATACTCACGTTTGCAAGATCGACCATCACCCTGCATTTTGCCTGGGCAACTTCCACATTTGTATGATCCATAGCTATTGAAACAAGGGACTCCAGGAAAACATGGAGTTTTCTTGCATTCATTAACATCTTCTTGACATGCAAGTCCTGCAATACAATATAGACCAGATGAGGAACTGAGTGTTTGACAAAATAACATATGGAAACAAAACTGATTCTCTCCCACCAAGAAAATTCACCAACTATCATTTTTACATTGACATACAGTTTATTCAAGTCAGTTATTTGGTTAGAATAATAATAGAACTTGCTGGAAATACATAGGGGAAAAAATTCAGTATCGCCCCGTTTGGGGCGCCATTATCAGCCGTGCGCAAAGTTTAGCGCCTGGCACTAATTATCGCCTCCGACTGCAAACTTGAATTTTATCGCCCCTGGAGGTGATTGGAGCGCTAAATCAGGCGCTACACATCTGTCTTAAGGCGCAAAGGCCGAGGAGCTACCTCAGAGCGCTGGCGAAGCTCATGTGATGTCAGTCAGCAATGGAACACAGACACAATGGCGCCGGCCAGTTCTTAAAGGGGAGAGTCGATCTTGCTCTACATCCACACCATGCTCATTGCAGCCTTGAATCTCGGCCTGGAGAGACCTGTACATCAAATCTGTTGGAAAGAACAATGGAGAGGCCCAGGGAAAGAGCTCAGACTGCAGCCCCCATATTCTCTTCTAAATCGATGCAAGGAAGATCAAACCAGAAAGAACCTGCAAAGTGCTGCTCAGTACCCAAAACTCCTCAACACAGCTTTGAATATCTCCTGCAGTCTCTCTCTCTCACTCAGAATGCGTGGTGCAAAAATTTCGCCGACAAAAAAAGGCAGGAAGCGGTCGCCTTTAAATAGCGCTCCCCCAGTCCCTTCCTGACTGCAAAATGCTCCCCTCAACTGTCGTTGCTAGCGGCAGGCGGTAAGACAGGGGGCGCCACTCAATATCCGGTCCGGGGCGCTACCGGGGCGTTGCACTCTCGACTGACGTCACGATCGGCCGGCGCAGGAGATCGTGGCGGTAGTGTTTAGCGCCGCCGCGAAATGTCTAGTTAATTTTGTGAGCGGCGCAAAGATCGCCGCGCACGGGCGCTAGTTGCTTTGCGCCCCATTAGCGCCCTCTTAAGGCGCTAACGGGAGGCGCAATCCAACTGAATTTTTCCCCCATAGTCTGCCCGTCAGTATCTGTGAAGAGAAAAGATAAGTTGTTTTGCGTCTATTTAGAACTTATTTGGTCGTTGTAGCCGGTGTGACCCCACTCGTCAGAGGGTTTTATTTGGTGAAACAAAAGCAAAATACCAAGGATGCTGGAAATCTGATAGAAAAAACAGAAAATGCTGGAAACACTCAGCAGGTCAGGCAGCATCTGTGGTTATATTTGGTGATTTCTTCATCTATTTACTCTTAACTTGCATTTGCCCCAAGTAGCTCCTTATCATCAGTGATTATAACCTTCACCTAAATTTCATTACCCCTCTCCTCTGATTACTTTACCCCAGCTCTACAACCTCATGCAGTGCTACGTCCCAGCCTGTGCTCTGCAATTTTCCAACTCTGGCCTCCTGTGCATCCCCTCTCTCTCTCTGCTTCAATATTACTTGCTGAGTCTTCAGCAACCTTAGCTCTACTCTCTGGACCTCGCTCTTTAAACCCCACTGATTTTGCTGCTGCCTTTAAAAGCCATCATAAAACTTTCAACCATGCTTTCAATCACCTCTCCTAACTCTCCTCTACTACTCCGTTTCTCCTCTATCATCTTGGAATGTCTTCATTGTTAGAGACAATACTGAAGTTGCGGTTGTTGTGGTACAGGAGCAATTGAGCGCTCCCTCAAATCCCCCAGTATTCTTACTTGTCATTCATGCTAAGAATCAAAAACTAAAGTTACTCAGGGGGGAAAACAGAGCTTGTCCAGAAATGACTGAGAAGTTCCCATTTCAAGGGCTGTATTTTTCTTTGTGAACATAGCTTGTCCAAAATGATAACTATCAAAGTGTCTCAATTTAAACTGCAAGGAAACTTGACACTTAAAATGGGAAATTTTGAAGGAAACTCTTAAACCTGCAAAGGTTTATAATAGCAGATTCCAAGCAAATACAAAGAACTGCCCTGTACTAATCAGGTACATGGGAGGAACTGCTGGAACACAGTACTCTGTAATACTGGCCCGCTCATACTTTTCTCTGGTGCAATTTACACCATAGTTATTGTGTAATGTTCTCACACTGACAGGACACGGCAAAGAACGATGAACATCCACTTCTGATATTGATGCTGACAGCAAAGATCAGTCAACTTCGTCCAGCTTCTCTTCAGCTGAATTCCTTGTGTGGCTCCATAACTGAGAATTATAGGTAATCACACCTTAAGGAGGTGCGAGCTACACATTTAACACCTGTTTCTGCCCAAAATAACGGGTGACACTGTAATTGATAACATTGAAATGGTTTGCACTATTTATCTGATTTAAATGTGGGCAGTTTAAGTGGTGGGGACTGTGCTTTGTTTTCCTTTATAGTTTTTCCATCATGTATCATCCCCATTACCTATAGTATATTTACATTCCTACCCATCTTGAGTTAATGATAAGGCAGGTTTTAGCACAGGTCTGTGCTAATCAGGCAGCTTCCTAGAGTAAAATGTTAACTGATGTGTGTGAACATCCAGCCTTCTAGAGCTCAGATTTGGAAGCTTGTGTTATAAACAAATACCTCAAAATATGGTACTTAACTCAAGTGATGTAGAAATCTCCCATCCACTTTACAGTTGCCATTTTGGGCAAGTTTTGTAAATTTTACAAGTCGATAGGCATTTCCCTGCGAGTGTGTAAATAGAAATTGATGCAATGTTCATGATGCATGGTTTACAGATTTTCCATGGTGTATTGATGCCCATTGCAGTGATGAAAAGGATAATCAATGAGAGGCAGCAGAAAATCTGTGATGTACTGGCAGGCCTTCCACGCACACTGACCACAATTGCAGAGACAATGGAGGAGTCCAGCTTAAGCATGAGTACATTGATGTCGCATTGCAAAGATGTCTTTTTCCATGGATAAATTGGACAACTCCGTGCAACATCAATCGCAGCAATCAAATGAGTCCATGCAGGCCTTGACCACAGCTGTGCAGACTCTCAATGGCACCATGTCTGGCGCCTTAAATAGGATGACAGACACCTTAGCCTTGGCCTTACAGCGTGTCATTGATCTGCTCCAAGTTGCTCCCCTGCAGAGTGGTAGGAATGAAGTACAGCTGGCTCATGAGAGGGTTGATGGCGAAAGGGGACATGGAAGTTGGGACTCCAGTCAAAGCGCTCTCACTTCCCACCTGTTGCCCCCCTCCTCACCAGATATGCTGTTTCCTCTCCCGATGGCCGAGTCTGCCCCTGCACAAGTGCAGGTGGAGCAGTCTTTGGCAGGGCCCCAACAGGCTCAATACCCAGAGGTCGCGGCCACGAGCATCTCAGCAGTCAGAGCAGGGATCTGAGCAGCCTGCCTCCACCTCAGCTGAGGCCACAGGGGTTGCACCACGTAGGAGCGGTAAGAAAAGGAAGAGAAAAGCTTTGTAGTTCAACATGGGTGTTTGAGAATATGTTATGTTGTTAAGTTTCCGTTATTTACTACAATCGCATAAAATGTATTACTTTGCACCATTTTCCCGTGTTGCTTGGTTCCAGGGTAGCAAGTCGCCTTTTCAGTTGCTTGTTGATGAATGGGAAGACATGAATTGATGAGGACCAATGGGGGATGTGCAATGGGTGGATGGTTGGTTTAAGGCTGCTTTGTGTCAGTGGGATTGGCAGGGCGGGGTGGGGGGTCGCGAAGAAAGAGTGTGGCCGTTGGATACAATTGTTACATGGGTCCAGTGGTAGTGCCTAACTGAACCTTTCAGCTATAAGGGAATCCCTGCCATCCCGGGCAGCAATGTGAGTGGCTGATGCGGCATTTTCATCCTCATCCTCCTCCTCTTCATTAGAATCATCTGCAAATGATGTGTGCTCAGCGCATTGTTCCTCCTGCAGCTCCAATCGTCACTGCTGCGCAATGTTGTGCAGAATGCAGCACACCATGATCATTCTGGAGACCCTCGCTGGCGAGTACTGAAGGGCGCCTCCAGATCTATCCAGGCACCTGAAGCGCATCTTGAGCATGCCGATCGCTTGCTCAATGAAATAGGTGGTCATATCGCTATCGTTGTACCACTCTTGGGCTTCATTGGTCAGCTAAAAAGTGGAAGCAGCATGCTATAGACAGGGCTAAGCGATCCCACAATCAACGGATCAGATCAAAGCTCTGCAGTCCTGCCACATCAAGTCGTGAATGGTGGTGGACCATTAAACAACTAACGGGAGAAGGAGGCTCCATGAACATCCCCATTCTCAATGATGGTGGAGCCCAACACGTGAGTGCAAAAGACAAAGCTGAAGCGTTTGCAACCATCTTCAGCCAGAAGTGCCGAGTGGATGATCCATATCAGCCTACTCCCGAGGACCCCACCATCACAGAAGCCAGTCTTCAGCCAATTCGATTCACTCCACGTGATATCAAGAAACGGCTGATCGCACTGGATACAGCAAAGGCTTTGGGCCCCTACACCATCCCGGCTATCATGCTGAAGACTTGTGCTCCAGAACTAGCCGCGCCTCTAGCCAAGCTGTTCCAGTACAGCTACAACACTGGCATCTACCCGACAATGTGGAAAGTTGCCCAGGTATGTTGTGTCCACAAAATGCAGGACAAATCCAACCCGGCCAATTACCGCCCCATCAGTCTACTCTCAATCATCAGCAAAGTGATGGATGGTGTCATCGACAGTGCTATCAAGCGGCTCACCAATAACCTGCTCACTGATGCCCAGTTTGGGTTCCGCCAAGACCACTCGGCTCCCGACCTCATTACAGCCTTGGTCCAAACATGGACAAAGGAGCTGAATTCCAGAGGTGAGGTGAGAGTGACTGCCCTTGACATCAAGGCAGCAGTTGACCGAGTGTGGCATCAAGGAGCCCCAGTAAAACTGAAGTCAATGGGAGTCAGGGGGAAAACGCTTCACTGGCTGGAGTCATACCTAGCACAAAGGAAGATGGTTGTGGTGATTGAAGGTCAATCATCACAGCCCCAGGACATCGCTGCAGGAGTTCCTCAGGGCAGTGTCCTAGGCCCGACCATCTTCAGCTGCTTCATCAATGACCTTCCCTCCAACATAAGGTCAGAAATGGGGATGTTCGCTGATGACTGCACAGTGTTCAACGCCATTCACAACTCCTCAGATAATGAAGCAGTCCATGCCCACATGCAACAAGACCTGGACGACGTTCAGGCTTGGGCTGATAAGTGGCAGGTAACATTCGCGCCACAGAAGTGCCAGGCAATGACTATCTCCAACAAGCGAGTCTAACCACCTCCCCTTGACATTCAACGGCATTACCATCGCCGAAACCCCCACCATCAACATCCTGGGGGTCACCATTGACCAGAAACTTAACTGGACCAGCCACATAAATACTGTGGCAACAAGAGCAGGTCGGAGGCTAGTTATTCTGCGGCGAGTGTCTCACCTCCTGACTCCCCAAAGCCTTTCCACCATCTACAAGGCACAAGTAAGGAGTGTGATGGAGCACTCTCCACTTGCCTGGATGAGTGCAGCTGCAACAACACTCAAGGAGCTCGACACCATCCAGGACAAAGCAGCCTGTTTGTTTGGCACCCCGTCCACCGCCTTAAACATTCATTCCCTCCACCACTGCGTACCGTGGCTGCAGTGTGTACCATCTACAAGATGCACTGCAGCAACTCACCAAGGCTTCTTCGGCAGCACCTCCCAAACCTGCGACCTCTTCCACCTAGAAGGACAAGGGCAGCAGGCGCATGGGAACACCACCACCTCCAGGTTCCCCTCCAAGTCACACACCATCCTGACTTAGAAGTATATCGCCGTTCCTTCATTGTCGCTGGGTCAAATTCCTGGAACTCCCTACCTAACAGCACTGTGGGAGTACCTTCACCACACGGACTGCAACGGTTCAAGAAGGCGGCTCACCACCACCTTCTCAAAGGCAACTAGGGATGGGCAATAAATGCTGGCCTTGCCAGCGACGCCCAGATCCCATAAGCAAATAAAAAAAAAGGATCCTCACGGGTGTCATCAGCCAAGTATGAGGGGGGGTATCATTTGTCTCCCTGCAACCACCCCTTAAGTCTGCTTGCAGGTCCAAAGAGCTTGGATTGCCACAGGATGAAAGCATCCTGGCAGTTCCCTGGGAATCTGGTGCACACCTGTATAAACCTTTTCTTGTGGTTGCACACCAGCTGCACACTGATGGAGTGGAACCCCTTGTGGTTTATGAATACTCCTGGTTGATCTCGGGGTGCGTGGATTGCCATGTGTGTGCAGTCGATGACACCCTGCATCTGTGGGAAGCCAGTCAGAGATGTAAACCCGAGTGCCCGCTCATTCTGGCTAGTGTCATCACAGGCGAAATTGACATAATTGCCGGCCCTGGCAAACAATCCACCTGCCTTCTGCATTTATGTGCAGCCGACTGGGAGATCCTGGATATGTCTCCGGTGGCGTCCTGGAAGAATCCAGGGTCAAAAAAGTTGAGAGCGGTGGTCACTTTCACAGCTACTGGTAATGCATGGCCACCTGGTCCAGCTGAGAACAGGTCTTCTAGGAGGCTGCAGATGTCTGCCACCATTTGACGTGACAATCTCAGCCTCCGGAACCACTGCTCTTCCGAGAGGTCAAGGCAGCTGAGCCTCTGTCTGTACACCCTGTTATGTGGGTAGTGCCTCCTGCGACCTCGACCCCCTCTGCTGCTTCCCTCTCTGCTGCTCCCCTCCCCGCTCACCACCTGCAGGTCTCTCCACAGCAGGCTGTTGCTGCTGGTGATGGTTATTTTGCTCCTCATCCGAGGTCCAATCTAAAGCAGCCATGGTGCCACCCATCCTGATCCTGTGAGGCTCATTACCTCCAAAATCCACAAGTTAGCCTCTCAACACAAGTACTCTCAACAAACCCTTTTGCAGTGGGAGGTAAAAAAGCAGCTGTGAGGACTGAGTATTTATTGATGTCCATATTCATGACTTTTAAGCAACCCCATGAACTGCCATGCAATCTTCTCACCTCCCTTTCAATGGCCACTTTCAGAAAGCCCGGGAAACCCGTGCATGTGATGTTAAATTTAAATGCCGGTCAAAATCTCGTTGAACCTGCCTAATTTAAATATTATAAGCAGTAACCTGCCTCTCTGGACGGGGTTACACACACGCATCGAAACGCGCATGAGTTAAATCCACAAGCCGTCTCCCGGACGCTGTGCCATTTTCGCAGATTTTAACTCTCCCGAACCCCAACAAACACGCTCTTTACTATTAAAATGCCCCCCAGTGTGTCTGTGAATTGGGTTTGGAGGAGGTAGAATACCTCTGTATCTTGGGCAGGGATGGTACATGGGAATATGTATGTTGAGGTAATTTATGTGAGTACGATGCTGGTTCACATTATAAACCACAGGTTTGAGAGGGTGCTAAAATTTTAATGCCAGTGGATAATCAAGAGAAATTAAGCTAATTATTGGGGAAAGGGTCCAATTATCTTTTGCAATTTCTAATTGCTAGGAGGAATACTTAGGACTTTTCATATGGCAGTTATACTCAAATTTGGTCTGGCTGGAAAGCAGCTTTGGTGCTTTACTGCAACAAAATGTATCATATAAATTCAATGGAGCTGGCATCAGTTCAGAATTTAGTCCTAGGTGTAAAACCACCTGGAGGAAATTGCATCAAACCACTTCAGGTTCACTTTGGCTGCAGTATAACTGCAACCAATATGAAGTCAAATTTTACACTTTAAAATTTAAGCTTTAAATCCCCACACATCTGCATCTGATTGTCTGTAAAGTTTTCCTGTTAGATAACAGCCAGCAAGATAGCAGCTCAGACTTGACGGGCCAAATGATGTACTCCTACATAGGGTTACATAGGATATGTGATGGAAGATGTCATCGACATGGCTATCAAGCGGCACTTACTCACCAATAACCTTCTCACTGATGCCCAGTTTGGGTTCCGCAAGACCACTTGGCTCCAGACCTCATTACAGTCTTGGTCCAAACATGGACAAAGGAGCTGAATTCCAGAGGTGAGGTGAGAGTGACTGCCCTTGACATCAAGGCAGCATTTGACCGAGTGTGGCATCAAGGAGCCCTAGTAAAACTGAAGTCAATACGAATCGGGGGTAAACGCTTCACTGGCTGGAGTCATACCTAGCACAAAGGTAGATGGTTGTGGTGGTTGAAGGTCAATCATCACAGCCCCAGGACATCGCTGCAGAAGTTCCTCAGGGCAGTGTCCTCGGCCCAACCATCTTCAGTTGCTTCATCAATGACCTTCCCTCCAACGTAAGGTCAGAAATGGGGATGTTCGCTGATGACTGCAGTGTTCAGCGCCATTCACAACTCCTCAGATAATGAAGCAGTCCATGCCCGCATGCAAGAGGACCTGGATGACGTTCAGGCTTGGGCTGATATGTGGCAGGTAACATTCGCACCACAGAAGTGCCAAGCAATGACTAGCTCCAACAAGCGAGAGTCTAACCACCGTCCCTTGACATTCAACGGCATTACCATTGCCGAATCCCCCACGTCAACATCCTGGGGGTCACCATTGACCAGAAACCATTGACCACATCCCATAAACGAATAAAAAAAAAATATGGCACAGAAACAGGCCATATGGCCCAACCAGTCCATGCCGGCATTTATGCTCCACTCGAGCCTCCTCCCGTCTTTCCTCATCTAATTCAATCAGCATCACCCTCTATTCCCTTCTCCCTCATATGCTTGTCTAGCCTCCCCTTAAATGTATCTATACTATTCGCTTCAACCACTCCCTGTGGTAGCGAGTTCCACATTCTCACCACTCTTTGGGTAAAGAAGTTTCTTCTGAATTCCCTATTAGATTTCTTGTGACTATCTTATATTGATGGCCTCTAGTTATGCTCTTCCCCACAAGTGGAAACACTCTCTCTGTATTCATTCTATCAAAACCTTTCATAATTTTAAAGACCTCTCTTAGGTCACCCCGCAGCCTTCTTTTTTCAAGAGAAAAGAGACCCAAGCCTGTTCATCCTTTCCTGATATGTATACCCTCGCATTTCTGGTATCATCCTTGTAAATCTTCTCTGTACCCTCTCCAGTGCCTCTATGTCCTTTTTATAATATGGCGACCAGAACTGTACGCAGTACTCTAAGTGTGGTCTAACCAAGGTTCGATACAGATTTAGCATAACTTCACTACTTTTCAATTCTATCCCTCCAGAAATAAACTCATGTGCTTGGTTTGCTTTTTTTATGGCCTTGCTAACCTGTGTCGCTACTTTTAGTGATTTGTGTATTTGTACTCCGAGATCACTTTGCTCCTCTACCCCACCTAGACTCGCACCCTC
Source organism: Squalus acanthias (assembly GCA_030390025.1). Taxonomy (NCBI): domain Eukaryota; kingdom Metazoa; phylum Chordata; class Chondrichthyes; order Squaliformes; family Squalidae; genus Squalus; species Squalus acanthias. The sequence continues at coordinate 53,443,452 of CM059427.1, forward strand.
CAAGTAATAAGTGACCTCCCTATTCTTCCTACCAAAATGTAATACCTCACATTTATCTGTGTTGAACTTCCTATTATTAAATCTGCTTGTATGTAAATTAATTTGCCTGCCCAGATCGTTTGTATGTTATGAGGCCTCCACTGTAAAGTTTTACAGCACTCCATGTATGTACTGTAAATTGAACTACTTTGTTTAAAGACATTGGTTTCTGAGAGGAACAGATATATTTTTTATTTGCTGAAACATGTATGACACCATTGCAGAATTCCTTTTATATTCCTGGCTAACGGTGCAAGAAACCATCATTGGAACACGTGTAATTTTGAACCAACCAGAATATAATTGATTCATAATAGTTATGAAGAAAGGCACAATTTTTTCCCCAGCAGAGCAGAGAAGGTTGAGAGGAAGGGTTAACAAAAGTATGAAACGTTTCAAGAAGGTAAATAGTGAACATTTTTTTTCACTGGTTGTCGAATCAATAACAAAGGAGCATAACCTCAAGAACCCCACTAGAAACGCTAAGGGGAAAGGTTGAAGATTTTGTTCACACAGAGGACTATTAGAACATGGAATGCTTTCACCACAAGTAGCTATAACATCATTTGAGATGAAATGCCATAAATCTTTGAAAAGGAAGAATATAAAAGGATATGAGGAAAGGGGAGGGAAGCGGGTTTGCAGTAGACAGCGGCAGTTGAAAAGAATTAAAGCAGACAACTCGAATTGAAGAGATAGCACCAAGCAGGTAGTGTGAGCTGAATGGCCTCCGTCTTAACTGTACATTCTATTATACACATGCATAATGGTACACTATTATAATTACTTTGATGCTTTATTATTAATGAGGCCACAAGTTTATCCCTAGTGTCAGAGGGCTGAGTTATGATGAAAGATTAGTAAAACTCAGGATGCTCCAGCCTTAAAAGTAGCAAATGAGAGGGGACCTTATATAAGTAACTAAGTGGAATGGAAAAGGTTAATCCAATGTAATATTTCAAGTTAAACTATGTATGTAGGACAAGGGGATGTGGACACAAACTAGCAAAAGACAAGTTCACTACTGATGTCAGGAAGCCTGTCACACAAAGAATGATTAATACATCGGAATGGGTTTCTGCGTGGGGTAGTGGGGTAATGATGTCTGGAATCATTCAAGAAGCAGTCAGATGTTGTGATGGGGGGCGGGGCGGTGGGGGGGGGGGGGAACTGTACGTTTCAATGGAAGGATGAGCTCGAGGAGCCAAATGGCTTCCCTAATCTGTACTTATTTTTTTAAACCCTTTTTCTTCCTGTTGTGGCAACAGCCTAATATGAAGAAAGTGCACTACAGCTTTATGGATCTGACCGCATAAATTTAAAAATAATACCCTGGAACTCTGGCAAAAAATGATAATTAAACCTCAGCCATGCCAGGCAATTGAAAACAGGCTGAGCAGCTGTTAGCAGTTTTTGAAGGATCTGAATGAACTCTCAGTTGTCATCTGTTGCTGCAGGTCTCCATTTGTCTCAGACTTCTGCCCAGATTATTACATTTTTAATAAAGACAATCCAACTTCAGGGATTTGTAAATATTACCCAAAACACACTTCAGTTTCTTCAATCCTGTCAACACAGCAGCTCTGCCCTATTTTGGCTGCAGTTACTGCTAATGTGCGTGTTGAAGGGCTATAAATATAGGCTCACCGAGTTATTTTATCTATGTCCAAGGGCACAGGTACTATTGGTGGTGATTTTCTGCCCAATGAGCCCTTTCTAATGTTATTTGTTATTGAATTCCTTCAATTACAGCCCACACGGGAACACAATCTTTCCTGATGAACAATAGCTTGCCTTACCACAAATGGAAAATGAAGACACCCAATCAATACAGTCTTTTAATTGGCCTAACATACCAAGGTGGGCAGTAAAGCAAAAGTGCTGATTAGAAAATTTCAACCTAGTGGTGTGTCTCCCAGAAGCTGCAGAGGTACACTCTTCTAATTTCTGGGAGGAAATAATAACCAATTGAAAGGACTTGAAATAAGGTCTGAAAGAGGTATAATGACGTCAAGAATACAAGTAAGGAAAGTTTTGTGTTCAACCAAGAAGTCAGGAAGATCACAGGCAGATAGTCACAACAACTAATCGCCCTCACAGAGCCAGAAAAGGCAGAAGGTCAACTGTTCCATCTTGGGAACAGGAGGGGTGATAGTGACAGAAGCTGATGAGCTATCCACAACTTTATCCATAAACATCTCCCCTTCTATCTAATGTCTTCTGACATCAACTAATATGAGGGAGTTCTCTGCAAGCTTCCTTTCATATTTTATTTTCCCTGCCCTAATCAAACCCTTCGTCCTCCTCTGCTGAGTTTTGAAGTTCTCCCAGTCCCCGGGTTTGCTGCTACTTCTGGCCAATTTGTATGCAACTTCCTTGGTTTTAATACTATCCCTGATTTCCCTTGTTAGCCATGGTTGAGCCACCTTCCCTTTTTTATTTTTACGCCAGACCGGGATGTACAATTGCTGTAGTTCATCCATGCGATCTCTAAATGTCTGCCATTGCCCTTCCACTGATAACCCCTTAAATATCGCTTGCCAATCTAACCTCGCCAATTCACGCCTCATACCCTCAAAGTTGCCCTTATTTAAGTTCTGGACCATGGTCTCTGACTTAACTGTTTCCTTCTCCATCCTAATGTAGAACTCCACCATACTATGGTCACTCTTCTGGAGTTCAGAAGAATGAGGGGGGATCTTATAGAGACATTTAAAATCCTGACTGGTTTAGACAAATTAGATGCGGGCAGAATGTTCCCAATGTTAGGGAAAACTAGAACCAGGGGTCACAGTCTAAGGATTAAGGGGAAGCCATTTAAGACTGAGCTGAGGAGGAACTTCTTCACCCAGAGAGTGGTGAATCTATGGAATTCTCTTCCACAGAAGGTTGTTGAGGCCAGTTCGCTAAATATATTCAAAAGGGAGTTAGATAGAATACTCACAACTAGGGGGATCAAGGGGTATGGCGAGAAAGCAGGAATGGGGTACTGAGGTAGCATGTTCAGCCATGAACGCATTGAATGGCGGTGCAGGCTCGAAGGACCGAATGGTCTACTCCTGTACCTATTTTCTATGTTTCTATGTTTCTATGAATGTTTCTATGAAGCATATCTGTAAAACATGTTAATAACCTATGATTGCTTTATGTGCGTTATCTGCCTTTCAGTATCTAAACATACGTAATAATTTTGACTGTGAGGTAACATTTCTGTGGTATACTGTTAATATGTATCCTTTTCTGCCCTAAAAATCAATTGCAGCAAAGAGGACTGCTCTATCATACATCCCACAACAGGTCACGTGAAACCATCCACCACAATTATAACAGACGTCAACACAGATACAATACTTCCAGACGTCAATGAACCAATAGCATATGAGCACTGGAGGATGTAACCCATCCACCAATTAAGGTGCTTTGGACAAGCCACAGTTCTGATCTGTGTTTATTATTGCAGGGTGTATGTTAATTTGTTTCCCCTTGGTGTCTTTTGTGTTGGACTTCTAGTGCCGCTGTTCTTTGCTGTGGGTCTCTCTGGCTTTTCAGTACTCTACACTTCTTGGTATAGGAGATGACAATAATATGTCCCTTAAGAAGCGTTTTGGTGGCTTCTCAGACTAGTGCTGGGCAACTATTGGGTCTCCTGTTTTCGGCTATACAGTTGGCGAGAGGGATCCACAGAGAAGACATATAACCGTCAGGTCACCAAAAAGTGTAGGATTTAGGCATCAGTGTTGGAGATGGAGCAGCAGGTTAGCAAAGGTGAGCTGGAGGGTAATGGTGGATGATCTGACATGATTAAAGGGTAAAAATTGGGTAGCGTCCCATTTAGGGCACTACCTTCGCTGGGGCGCTAAAAAGTTAGCGCCCCCACAGCCGATTTTCCCAGGTAGCGCCCCGAGAGGGAGGAGGGGCGCTACTTGAAGCACCCCACGTCCCTCTTGGGGCGCTGCGAGGCAATATCGCAGTGCTACGTGCTGCAGCCCCATGCGCTGGGGCACGTCACGCCGCGGTACTGCAGGCCTTCCTTCCCTTACTAAAGGGGAGGGGCCTAGTGCAGCGCGTCCCGGCGCCCAGCTGGGCCACCAGGGATCGGGAGTGCCGGCAAACGAGCCTGGCACTCAAGAGAAGTGCTGGGCTCACGGAGAGCAGCCGGCACTCCGCGGGGAGGCTTCACAGGAGCCGGGGACAGCAACGGGGGCAGGTGCTGGCAGGCGGCCAGCAACAAAAATGGCCACCCGCCACCTCCCCTTTAACTAGCGTCCGGCGGTAAGTCGGGGGCACCACCCAATATTACAGCCGGGGCGCGAGCGGGGCGCTGCGCACGACGATGATGTAATCGCCGGCGGTGCAACGCCACCACTAACCTCCCGCTGAATTTCGCGGGAGGCGTTAGCGGGGCCGCGCCCAGACGCTAGTTGATTTGCACCCCATTAGCGCCCTCTTAGGGTGCTAACAGGAGGCACAAATCAACCGAATTTAGCCCCCTAAGAGCCTTATATAGCAACAAAAAATCAAGTTGTTTGGCTGACTCTCAGGATACAAGCTTAAATATTACTAAACCGAGGGCACATACCTCATTGAAAATACCCCTCTTCTCACTCACACACAATCAAGAATCATACTGCTTTGCATAGTGAAGATTGGACTTTAAATACCTGTTGGGTCATACAAAAAAAAACTTTTCCCCAACACTACATTACAACAATAACTACACTTCAAAAATACTTCATTGGCTGTAAAGTGCTTTTAGGACGTCCTGAGGTCATGAAAGGCGCTATATAAATGCAAGTCTTTCTTTTTTTCAACACTGCCCTACCATGGCCAGCATATATGGAGATAGATGGAACAACTTGCTCATACTGGAGAGAGCAAGCACAATGAATATGAAAGCACTCCTCTGCATCCCCTACTTTTTTCAGATGTTGGGTCAAGTCAATTCAAAGACCTCAATAGGCACATCTTCACGTTCCTATGGACAGGTAGGAAAACACAAACACTCCTCAAACACCTTCATCTCTTAAACATGAAGCGAGGCTTAGCCTTTGCATTCTCAGGCACTATTACTAGACAGCCAACTCTGGGGAATTATGGCCTGGAATCTAGCCAGCTCACACAATTCATGGCTGGGCATGGAGCCTAGAGCCTCTAAAAGAACCCCTTTAGCCAGTCTGCCCTTCATAGACCCCAGGGAAAATGAACAGAAGCTCAGAAATACCCCAGAGTTGAAACAATGTTATCAGCTTGGAAAGAAACCTCTGAAAATCCTGTAGGGCCTATTGTCCCTCTGCCTAATTTGGTGCAATGGAGAATTCCCAGAAAATATTCCCAGTGGATGGATTCTGGACCTGGCACAAGAATGGCTAGGCCATCTCATTGACTGGAACCAGATTTTCCCTTTTCACAGCTAGCAGATGAATCCCACCTTTATTTAAATTTAAAAAAATTGTCTCCTGCCCAGGTATGACATCAAGGACGGCCGGCGGGAGTGGGAATTAGGCCGGGAACCAGTCGCCATCAAGGTCCCATGGGAATGGTCCACGGCATAAGGCAAGTGCTGCTGAGGGGGGTTCGCGAGCCAATGCTGGTTGGAGAGGGAGAGGCAAGGCCGGGGCTGGGGAGGCCCAAAGACTTCTTCCGGGGCCCAGGAGAACACTTTTGCTCTTCCTAACCTACAAGGTTTCCACATAAAAGATTTTAATAAAAATCTCACCTTAGCCTCTTCTGGACACTTAAATTTCAATTAGGCACTTTACAGTGAGTTCAACAATTTCAGATCATAACCACTGCCCCCATTTTTTCCAGACAGCGGCTGTTGGTGATGATTCTGCTATTCCCACTTATATCTCCTCTAGACCCATCTTTTGTTTCTTTACTTGTCCCATTACCATCCTCTTTTGCTCACACCATCATCCCTTTTTGTTATTTAATCTCTCCTGCCTTCCACCCGATCACAGACCTTCCCTTTTCTTTTTTCTCACATTACAACAGTGACTACACTCCAAAAGTACTTCATTAGCTGTAAAACACTTTGGGACGTCCACTGGCCATGAAAGGCGCTATATAAATGCAAATCTTTCTTTCTTTCTTTTTCCTCCCCTCCTCCTGCCTCAGCACTTGCTTAAAACCTGTTACATCACTAACTTTTTCCAGTTCTGATGAAAGGTCATCGACCTGAAACTTTAGGTTTCCTGTTTCTCTCTCCACAGATGCTGCCTGGACTGCTGAGCATTTCCAGCATTTTCTGTTTTTATTTCAGATTTTCAGCATCCACGGTATTGTGGTTTTGTGTAAGAATTCTCTTCTATTTGGTTAGGTCATGAAAGCAACACATTGGACATTGACCCAACTCTGTGAGACTATGCCCCCAGCCCCCACCTTGCCAGGCTGGACTATGAAATCTCTCTGACTACTGAATCGGAGAAATGCCACTAAATTACCCTAATCCTCAAAGGATGTGGTTTCCAGCATGTGCTGAATTGCTGCAACAACTGTAATGTACTCTGTAAGCACTAAGTAACAAAGCTGGTACAGTGACCATAAAATGCAATTAAAAACCAGTATTTGAAAGCAAAAAATGAATTGGTGTGCGTCACTTCTATTAGAAACTTTTCAGGCAGATTTTTTAGAAATCAAAGGGTTGCATATAGTTATGTATCTGCATTGTTAGACCTAAAACATCCAGCTGGGTTTAGGACTATTAAAAAGCTGAATTAAACAGCTTAAACGGCGGGAAGAGGTGTAACTGCTGTCAGAACTCATTTAGTCTGGAAAGCTTCTGTTAAAAAAACTGCCAGACAAGAGATTTGACAATTCATATCAATTCAACAATGCAAACCCCTCAGAGACTTTGTTGATCCATGCAGAAAAACAGACAAGTGAATGATCTGGTACTAGCAATTTATTACTTTGTACATAAAATAATTTGTGAATGTCTGTAGAAGAGAAGTTTCACAGTAATTTATGAATAGGTGAACTATTTTTCCAAATCTATTGTTGGATCAGGGTTTTACGCAATGCCTGTCTTTGACGCAGTTTGTGATTAATGACTTTGGTGGTTAGGGCTCTGTTAGAGAGGAGAGCACATTCAGAGATCATCTTTCATTGGGTTCCATACAAAACAGAGATGACAACAACAACAATATCTTGCACCTACATGGCACCATTAATGTAGAAAACAGCCAAAGACGATTCACATCAGGGAAAAAAGACACCAAGCCAAAGGAGCAGAGATTAGAAGGGGCGACTAAAGGAACGAACGACAAAAAAGGGCGTTAAACATTATTCTCTTCTGTTAGGCAATGTCTGCAATAGTGAGCAATGTTGACTTCCTTTACAGAGTTATTAATCTGATAATATTTGACATTGCTTCAATTAAAAATAACAATTCTGGAAAACACTATTCCATGAACTGCTACTTGAACAAAGGTAGAAACAACAGCAGTACCAACGCAAAACAGATTAAACTATTCCCCTCAGTAAGAATTGTCAGTGTCCGATTTTATAAACACACCCCCCTCCACTCACAAATTTTTAAAAAATTCAATTATGAGGTGTAGGCCTGAAAGTCTTCCCACTTTGCTATTGACTTTGCATTTTGGGGCTAGTGAAAAAAAGGGGAGTTTGTATAAAAGATGGTATACAGTATTGAGAGAAAGTCACAAGTGAAGTCTTATGCAAATCTGACAGAATCTTTAAAATTATTCATATGACGAGCAATTGTCCTCAGATAACCACCTAGTTATGCCATATAATTACAGCAATGCTACTACAATGTTATAATCATGGTAATTCCATAAGCTAAATGTCCTCTTCCTTTAATGCAAAAGGGTTAACAAAATAAGAAATAGATAATCATTATTTGTCAGATCGCTTTTGATTTCTATTCAATTTACAAAAGATTCAACATATACTAGATCACATCCCTTCATATTTCAGCTAAATTGCACTTTTACCTGGGGTATTATTTATACTTTAGTAATATGGCTTACTACCTGTGAGACCAGCTGGACATTTGCATGAGTAGCTGTTGACACCATCCACGCAGGTGCCCACACCACATGGATTTGATTTGCATTCATCTATGTTTTCCTGGCACAACTGCCCTTCAAAACCGACAGGACACACACAGAGGTATTCACCACTTCCTGGGGGGAAATTGATATTTGTAACACATGTTCCACCATTTATGCAGCCACATGGCTTCACTGCAACCTATAAAGGAAAATGAGGAACACTTGAGCCAGCTTAGGCAGCAGTGCAATGACAGACTATCACAATTGTAAACAGGAGCTTTTTTTTAATAACATACATACTAAGTAGATTTGGGTTTTTAATGACCTCTATGAGTTTGCTGTTTGATTTGTGTAGTTTTTTTTACCGCTCAGGGTTGCTGGTACCACTATGGCCAGTATGTCTATGGTCATTTCATTTTTTATAAGTTACCCAAACCAAATAAAGCAGCATTTTTCTTGCAAAACATCAAATGGCAGCAGATATACCTGCTGTAACAATAATTAAAGCTCTATTTCCTGTTTTAAAATGAATTAGTTACTTTGATGCTAATCCTCCTCTTGCAGGGAGGTAGTGTCCAGGTTAAGCATTCTAGCGCTGCTCATTTCTCAACCAGCTGGAGGTCTACTTTCCTCACAGCTGGATGCATAGTACCATTTCTTCTCTTGTGGTGAGAGATACAGCAATCAATGTCTCATGCAAGACCTAGTAAAATGCTATGAATAGATTAGAAAAAAGATTCGAGCTTAACTGCTGTTGGGAGTTTTACCTCTAAGACAGAAAGGGGAGGTATTATCATTGTAAAGTAGCTAGCCAACTATGCGGCCCATTTATTTTTAAGACTTAGTCCTATTTCATTAAAGACAAACCTCTTCTAATTGTAAGACCTGTTAAATGTCTAATTTCGTAAACCCCCCCCCCCACCCTTCAGATGCAAATCGGTTCCCCGTTATACACCCCGCCCGATTTTTCTTTCTATTGCAGCCAAGTGATGTTGGAAGCCTGGGTTGAGCACTAAACTGACATGTTTCACTGCCCAGCCTTAAGAGAGGCATGAAGACACTCACCAGATTAGAAGGTCGTCCAGTGCAGCATCATTCTATTTTTTACTCAGGAGTTAACTTTTTTAAATTATCTATGGGGCATTTTGTGGCCAAGTACTTGTGGATAAGGTCACTGTAGGGCATTGCCTTGACACACTCCTTCATCGCATTACATACTAGCCATTGTCGAACTGAACACTCCCTACATAATAACTCTATGGGGGGCGATTTTACCAGCCCTGGGGAGGCAGGCATAGAGGCGGGACTGCCGGGAAAATGGCAGAATTTGGGGCGGGTGGCAAACCCGCCCCCAACCTGCCTCCATGCCATCTTCCCAGGAGGCGGGTAGCTGTCCCGCGCCGGGTCCCATCTCCTTGGAGGCGGGAAGGGATTAAAGCCTATTAACTGCCTGTTAACAGATAGTTAACAGGCAGAAAATAGGATTATCCCCTTTTTGCCCTCACAAGTGCGGGCTTCCCGACGGCTCCAAAACCCCCCAGCTCAGCGAGGCGAGTACTGGGTCTGCGGGGGTCAGGGGGGTGCAAAGGTGTAGTGTGAAGGTAAGTGATGGGGGCAATAGTGTAGGGGTGAGTGTCTGAGGTAAGTTCTAAGTGTTTTTAAAAGTGTACTTACCTTTGTTTCTTCCTGCAGGCTTCAGTCTGTTTCTATGCGGAGAGTCTCGCACCTCCGTGTTGCAGATGAGAGATGGCCGTTGCATTCTCAGATGCAACAAACATCTCAGTTCTGTAAAAGAAAGAAGGTTGATGAGGTCTTGTATGCAAGACCTCATCAAACTGCAGTGATTGTCACTGTTTAACAGCTTCACAGAGCTGTCAAACGATGACAATTCATCTGTCAAAATTTTTTGACAGATGACACGTCATATGTTGACGTGCTCTGCAACCGGCTTTCCCTTAATTGGCCTGCTAAGCCCGCTGGGCGGGCTTAACAAGGTCAATCAAGGGAAAATAGCGTGGGTTGGCCACAACTCGATGGAGGTGGGACTGAAACCCAACAAGCAGCAGTCCCGCCTCCCCCGTGCCTCCATTCACAAAATCGCCCCCTATGGTTCAAGGAGCAAATTTGAATGTGATCAATACCTCCCAAGAATAACTTTTAATTGTACAATACAATGTCATTTCCTGCTACAGGCAGCCTGTGCAAAGAAATGACAGGTCTAGGAGCTCTGATGAAAGTAAAAGCAGTGTACAGCTAACTTGAGAGACAACTGGGGGTAATTTTAACCAAACTTTGCCAGGCCGGAAACCCACGGAATCGGGTGGGATGCCGGTTTTACTCCCCGCCCAATATTACTCTCTATTGACTTCAATGGGGAGTAAAATCAGGCTGGGTGTAAAACCAGTGCTGCACCTGATCTCGTCAGCTTGGGCGGGTTAGATTAAAATTGCCCCTGATTTAATCCACTTTTACAGGTCAGCCGCCTGAATGTCTCTGCATAGTTATCTTTATATTCTGTTGTACTGAAAACTGTTTAAGTACATAGTACTTGTATCCAAACCTGACAATAATGTTTAACGATTTATTGTGTGTCATATTTACACATCAAAACTATGACTTCAATAGGAATATATAGTACATGGTTCAAAGGTAATATTGCTTTTCTACCTCGACATAAGAGCACATTTCCACAACAAATACATTTCTACAACAGTGAGAGCAAGACAAACAGAGAGAGAGAGGGGAGATGCATTGAAAAGCACAGTTGCATTTACTGACATGCATCATTGTTCTTGGTTATTATTAAATACACTCTTCTATATACATAACTTTGTTTGGAGCTTTATCTGGAAGAGGTTATTTGGTACGTAAGTGGCAATTCAAGATGCAATTCTAGCTGACTCCTTAACTACTCGTCATAATAAGCTGCGGTGCCATTATATATTTTGTATGGAAATTTATCAAAATGGTTTGGACCATTAATCAAAATATACAAAAGTTCTTCAATTAAATGGAACTTACTGTACTCACCTGAACAGAATATGTGCTTTGCGCATTGCACTCATCAGACACCGTAAAGCCAAAGTTGCCAGACTCTTGAGAATTCACTTTCCAGATCAGAAGTCCTGCAGGTGATAGACTGCCATTCTGTGGTCCAGACTCCAGCAAGAAAAGTACAGCCGATCCTTCTGGATCCACAGCTGTGAACTGGTAAACAAAATTTTCACCAAAGAATGTCTGGAGCTTAGCAGTGGGCACTTGGTAAATTGGCGGCTGATTGTCTTAGAGGAATACAAAAAGGAAAACATTAAGAGTACAAAAAGGAAAACATTAAGAGTAAATCCAAATCAAACATTTGCTCCCCCATTCTCCTCTCCAAAAAATACAAAAGCAAGATCCTTAATTACACTCAAAGGCTATGAATTTAAACTTACTTTCATTTATAGACCAGGTGAACTTGGATATGTCAGGCCTGCATAGCAAACAAAGGCTTGTTGGGTTTGAATCTCCTTCACCATAGCACAGCCCGTCTATATTACAGGTCTTTTCCTATGGAAAAGAGTGATATTTGTAACGTAAGATCAGGGTCAATGAACACAATTACTGTAACATTTGATTATAATCATACTAAGCAACAAATATACATAAAAACAGGCATTAAACTTATCTAACCATATGTGGGATTTTGTGCTCTTTGTGGCAATTTTATCTTTGTAAATATAACTTTTTGTAAATTTTACTTTCTTTTTCCAATTAAAAGTGCTGAACACTGTTACCGACTCCCTGTGTTCCTACTTTTATTTGTTCTTATCACAGTTTTGCAGCCATTCTGCTGTATTTCATGTCCAGCTGCTATTCCGGCCCTTTCCTTTATGGCTTTTAGCTGCAGCACCTGATTCTTTTTGATTTAGTATTTTCAGTGTGTATATTACCAGCTCCGTGAAACTAAATGTACAGTGTTCTTTGTCCACTTATAAAACCTGCTCATTAAAGAAAGAGATGAAGAGAAACCCAGCTCAAATTAATTGGTGCACATTGGTTGAGTATTCATTTTGTGACACTTCAGGACGACCAAGTCAGATTACACCTCAACATTCTTGCAGGCACATGCAGAATGTAGCTTTGGTCTATTAAATCAGAAGCCCGCAATTAGGGTTAACAATGCTGCACCTAGGTCTGCTATAAAAAAATGTCAGGAAGATAAGACAATGACATACACCCTGGAGGCAACTCCGCAGTTAGCACAAGACGAGGGGAGGAGAGGTTTGGGATGGGCCACGCTCATTCCAGAGTGTGATAAAGGTGCCCTGAAGGGAATGGCAGCAGGAAGCATGAAGGGGCTGAGGTTAAATTGCGAGGCATAACAACCGATGCCGGGTTTTATAATGTTAGCCAAGTGGAATAAAAGCAGGGCAAAGGGCGGCGCCCTTTCTGGCAGTCAAAACCTCATCATTTTGTGTAACAGAACAGAAAAAGGCAAAGTCAGTATGTTTTCATCCAGGCTGTTTCCTGAACCATGCACCCAGCAAATCAGCTATTAATAACACTGAATTTGTACTAAATTTTGAATAAAAGAGCCATCAAAGTTAAGGGATGTCTCCCAGTTCTGCATAATCTTAAAAAAGCAAATGTAAGTTTTCCCCTGGTGTCATATAGCCAGGAATTATATAGCAGTTCAAGGCCAAATTCAGCAGCTCGCTCAACCAAATTCTTCGGCATGAGAATGTAGATTCTGTGGTAGATCTTTCTAGAGTTGGGGCATGTCTCAATGCAATAAAGAATTTTGAAATCCGTTCTTCAGTATAATAAATACTTAAATACTGTATAAAATGTGTTTAGAAAATCAGACACGTTTATCTGTTTAAAAGCTGTTTCTGATAGTCAGGGCTGATCAGCAGTGCCAAAGACCCTTGCTCGCGCCCCTCCCTCCCGCTCACTTCCACCCCCCTCCCTTCTGATCACTTCCACCCCTCTTTCAGTAGCAGTGCCACCATCCCTACTCGGTGACTCCCCTCTTCCTTCTCCAATCACTTCCCCCGATCCCAGTCATCCCCTACCTCTGCTCCTCCACCTCTCCCAGCCGCTTCTCCCATCTCCCGAATGTCCTCCTCCTTCTCCCGACCTCCCCACTCCCCCGAACGTCCCCCTCCCGCTCCCGACTGCCCCCTCTTGCTCCCGACTGCCCCCTCCCTCTCCCAACCGACCCCACCTTCACCCAATTGCTCCCACCTCACTCTCCCGATCGCTTCCCGCCCTCCCGAAGGCCCTCCTTCCTCTCCCTATCGCACCCCCCCGCCACTTTCCATTTCTCTTCCCTCCTCTCTCCCGGGACATATCTGTGGGCCACCCGAAATTAAAATCCTCATTGTTGACGAGTTGCCTGGTGATGCAGGCGTTTGCAGCTCATGTAAATGTGGCCGGAAGCCCAATATCGATGCGCCTTGGGCTTATCCATTCCAAAACAACAACAGCAAAAAACTTGTATTTATATAGCACCTTTAACATAGTAAAACATCCCAAGGCACTTCACAGGAGCGATATCAAACAAAATTTGACACCGAGCCACATGGTATAGTGAACAATGAGGAGGATAGTGATAGACTTCAAGAAGACATAGACAGGCTGGTGGAATGGGCAGATATGTGGCAGATGAAATTTAATGCAGAAAAGTGCGAAGTGATACATTTTGGTAGGAAGAACGAGGGGAGGTAATATAAACTAAGGGGTACAATCCTAAAGGGGGTGCATGAACAGAGAGACCTAGGAGTAGATGTGCATAAATTGTTAAAAGTGGCAGGGCAGGTTGAGAAAGCGATTAAAAAAGCATACGGGATACTGGGCTTCATAAATAGAGACATGGGGGAAAATTCGGTTGCTTTGCGCCTCCCATTAGCGTAATGGGGCGCAAAGCAACTAGTACCCGGGCACGGCGATGTTTGCGCCGCTAGCAAAATTGACCAGACATTTTGCGGCGGCGCTAAACACTACCGCCACGATCTCCTTCGCCCGCAGATCGTGACGTCAGTCGAGCGTGCAACGCCCCGGTAGCGCCCTGGACCGGATATTGAGTGGCACCCCCTGCCTTTCCGCCTGCCGCTAGCAACGACAGGTTGAGGGGAACGTTTTGCAGTCGGGAAGGGACTGGGGGAGCGCTATTTAATGGCGGTCGCTTCCTGCCTTTTTTTGTCAGCGACATTTTTGCACCACGCATTCTGAGAGAGAGAGAGACTTCTGAAGAGATTCAACGCTGTGTGAAGGAGTTTTGGGTACGGAGCAGCACTTTGCAGGTTAATTTTGATTTGACCTTCCTTGCATTGATTTAGAAGAGACTACGGGGGCTCTGAGCTCTTTCCCTGGGCCTCTCCATTGTTCTTTCCAGCAGAATTGATGTACAGGTCTCTCCAGGCCGAGATTCAAGGCTGCAATGAGCAGGGTGTGGATGGAGGGCAAGATCGACCCTCCCCTTTAAGAACTGGCCGGCGCCAGTGTGTCTGTGTTCCATTGCTGACTGACATCACATGAGCTTCGCCAGCGCTCTGAGGTAGCGCCCCGCTCCTCGGTGTTAGCGCCTTAAGAGAGGTGTGTAGCGCCTGATTTAGTGCTCCAATCACCTCCAGGTTCGATAGAAGCCAAGTTTGCAGTCGGAGGCGACAATTAGCGCCAGGCGCTAAACTTTGCGCCCAGCCGATAATTGCGCCCCAAACGGGACGATACCGAATTTCTCCCCCATAGAGTACAAAAGCAAGGAAGTTATGATGAACCATTATAAAATACTGGTTCGACCTCAGCTGGAGTATTGTGTCCAATTCTGGGCACCGCACTTTAGGAAAGATGTGAAGGTCATAGAGAGGGTGCAGAAAAGATTTATAAGATGAGGGACTTCAGTTACGTGGATAGACTGGAGAAGCTGGGGTTGTTCTCCTTAGAGCAGAGAAGGTTGAGAGGAGATTTGATAGAGGTGTTCAAAATCCTGAGGACATGAAAGGATCTGTGTAAATGCAAGTCTTGCTGTCTTTCTTTTATCAGGCATACAAAATTCAAACAGCAATCCAGCGAATAAGATATATAAGCATAAATAAGACCGAGTTGCCTGGGCTTTGAAGGCTGGATTGGAAGTACGCAAGGGCCAAGTTGTATACTCCTGTCCTAAATGGTTGAATGGTCCATGACTGGACAAGCAGCGTTAAGCCTACCAGTGCTCTGAGCTTGGTTTTAGCTGGTTAAAATCGACCTGTATCCCTGAGTACACTTGCGGGGCTCCTAAGCCTTGGCTCTTGACAACTTGTGCCTAAGCTCTTTGGATTTGGATAAGTGTGGTGCATTCCTACAGGGAGAAAATTCTGCATTTTCTATCAGAGAAACAGATATAATTGTATGTGCATTTCTCAACTGCTTGTTTTGGAAATCTTCGCTATGGTAACGAATCTTCCCTGGTGTCGTCCTGACAACCAGCTGACCAAAACTGACCACCTCAATTTTAATAAGTGAACTTCTCATTGGCATGTCTTTTCAAGCATTCTACCACTTAAAGCTGCAACATTATATTGGGAAAGCACATTTTCTGTTGTATCAATGTTCAAAAATCTCAAATTACCTTCAACTTACAAAGTCCAGCTGGCACGCTATCACAGATCTGGCAAACACCATCATAAAGTGTCAGGACTTTTGAGTCACTGAACAAGGATCCATCATTTGTAATCTGCCAAGTAGGGGGAAAAAATTACATTTTCAGCAATATAATTTTATATTATTTTATCTATAATTGTTGATGCATTGCAGATTTGATATTTGGGGAAGTCGAAAACAAATCTTAACCTCCTAGCTAAACAATAGGAAATTCAGCAAACACATTTGTAATCATCGAATTTACAAGACAAATACCAGTGATTGCTTCCACAGGGCGCTGTCTAATTGCTTCCATAGCCAAGGCTCATGTGCAGAGCTCATACAAAAACTGGGAAGCAGCTGCTGTTGGAGAAAGATGCACCACAAAATTAAGCACGGAATTAAACCCCAGTGGGGAAGTCGTTTTTTTTCTATTACATTGCTCAGTCTTCTCCTCATTTGTTTCCCAACTGTTGCTTATTCTTCAAGTTTCTTGCAGGTTGTAAGGTTTCCAAAATTTGCAGATCCCCAAAACCTAAGGAAAAAGGACTTTGGAACTACCTCAGAGTGATAATATTGTATTTGGGCCTAACCTAAGAGACTGGAAGACCAAAAACCAAGTTTTGGTATTTTAAAACTATGTCTGGGCCTGTAAAGGAACAAGAGGTGGGCTCAACCTCTGTAAAAGCAGTTTGGGTATTGCAGTTAATTGCAATGTCTGGGGAACCGGGATGACCTCACTCAAAGCCCCAGCAAGCATTAACATTTTGACAATAGACCCTAGGAGAAGACAGTCCCACCCAAAACAACAGGCCCCATCAAACCGATTACAGGGTCCATCAGAAAACATGCATAATACAGAGCACCCAGGACTAGGCTATAGATCAGCCTAGGAACCCAAAACACGAAACCAATCACCAGCAATCAGCCAAGGAGATCGACAGGATGCAAACCATCCCAAAACCCATTTGACACTTACAGAGCAGTTACTGGTAGCAGGTCCGCCAAATTCAGACAATGAACTGAACAGATTTGGCGGGTAGATAAGGCCATATTCAATGGGTGAGATTGAAGGCCTGTTAAAACCCAGTTAACGTGCTAGTAAATCGTTACCGATTTACGAGCCCGCCAAAACTAGACAATGAACCAGGTAGATTTGGCGGGTAGATAAGGCCACTTCAATTCTGTATAATTGAAGGCCCTCCAAGCACACAAGGAGCAAGGAGAGAAACACCACAGTTCAGCGTTCGTTGGGTCGAGCAGTCAGTCGCATCCGGTTGTCATCAGAAGGAGGAGAGACCAAGGAGAAGAAAGCCTGAGCTGGAAGCGAGTCGGCATCGCTCACCACTCAGACACACCTGAGTCCAGCTCGCGAAGACACCACCTCGATGGACCCCCAACAACGGCCCCAACACAGTCACCTGGAGCAACAAGCAGCAACAAGTCACCAACGGCTCTACGAGGTCGACCGACACACCAAACAAGGCCTAAAGCCATCGCGGAAACCAAAGGCCTCACAAAACCAACAACCGCGCATTACCCCCAACTGACCAGGTAATCGCAGGCCACCGCGACCAACAAAGACCAACTCCAGGGAAGAAAACCCGAAGAATCGCAAAGTTTCCACACTACAAACTACTCCTGACTTACCCCTGGGTAAGATTTTCCCCAAAGACTCTAAGCCCTACTGCTAAACTAAAGAAATTGGGTACTCACTAGATAAATCCATAACGACATCCTACCGCATCAGCGGACTCGCGAAGACTGACCAGAGACCCAGGTGAAGTCCTCTACCGCGTACAGGGTACGGCAGACACTAACCGCCATAAACAGCGAACCCCAAAACCACGATTTAGCCCGACTGTCAAAGGATTGGTGAGCATTATCCCTCGTCCTTCAAAACCTAACTTAGCTAGTAAAGTGGGGTTGGGAGGGGTGAGGTATTGTCCTACTGTCATTTCCCTCGCTTGTACCGAAGTGTTCCCCACCTTTAGAGTGATAAGAGTGTTATTATTTGTGTCTTACCTTTTATATTGAAGTTCTTTCATCAAACTCAGTTGTCTGCTGCACCTTTTGTATCACAACCCCCAAATAAGTCCAAGGTCTAGAACCAAGGAAGTGGGAGCGATTCGAACCGCTCAGAAGTCAGAGGTAAAGCTGACACAAAACCACCACCCCCTACAAGGTTCATTTTTATATCACCTCTAGTAGTACAACCATTACAACTTACATTGACTCTGAGCAGTTTACAAGGGGTAAGGGCAGGCAAAAGAGGTATTGGTGGAGGAGGATGGAAAGGGGAACTGAAGGCAGAGTTGGGCTTCCCGGAGGTTTTTGAAGTCAGGGAGATTGTAAAATAAAGTGCTTTGGGAGAGAGTTCCATAGGGCTGGGATGCAGTAACTGAAAGATTGTCCTCTGATGATCGAGCAGAGGGTGCGTGGAACAAACAGTAGTCCAGAATCAGAGAATACGGGTGGAAGCGATCACTTAGATATGGTGGAGTGAGGCCATGGAAGCATTTGAAAATGAGAATAAAGAACTTGAAAACGATTCACTGGGGACACAGGAAGTGAGTGGAGCTTGGAATGGGTGGATGATGGATGTGTGAGACTATGTATGGGAGAGGTCTTGGGCCACAGTTCTATATTAGTTAAAGTTTGTGAAGGATGAAAGTGGGAGGGTGATGAAATCTATTCTCGAGATGATGAAAGCATGGTTTAGGTTTTAGCGGTAACAGGGAGAGGTAGGCGCATAAATGGGCAATGATTTAGAGGTGGAAGAACTCCATCTTGATTTCATACCATATGTCAGATAAGAAGCTGAATATTGAACAGAATGCAGAGTTTGGGCACCACCAGATTCCCAAAGTAGGCACAATGTAATACTGTATAAATGGAAAGGTGCTCTGCTCCATGAAGGTTCATGCCCACTTCTCAACAGCCACAATGCTTTGATTTTAAAACAATTATGTCAAATTATTTTGAGGCAAAGGCAGAGTGCTAAGCCCTAGCTAAGGAAGGAAGTGAAGTTGGTGAGAGTGACGCTGAGTAATGTGAGGTGCTGGTTTGTTCACAGCCATGGGCAATGCTGGTAGGCTGCTCTTTCAGGCGTACAAAAGAGGCATACACCATATAAGTTCATTTCCATTTGCGAATCACAAATGAATTCTTGGGGGAATAATCAATGGTGCAGGATGTTTAAAAGGACCGTTTCCTATTTGGTTGCACAGGCGGAAATAGAGTAAAGTAGAGGCTAATGGCAAACTGATATTTCCAACATGATAATATTCTCATTTTTAAAAACTGTCCACTGAAGGGAACTGAACAATGAATTATAGTTAAAATAGTTTATTATGAAGAATTATTGCCAAAAATCAGCATTTATGAACAGATAGGCAAATCAACATCACCATATTGTTGGCTGCAGTTGAAAAAGGGAGGGAATTATAAATATAATTTTTGGAACTCCCAATTGCTCATTGGGTTGGTGTACCTCATAGTATAGTACTGGTGATATTGAGCCTCACAGATCAGAAAGGTCCCCTGACCCCTGGCCTGCTGTGAATTATGCGATCTCACCCAGTGGTGACATGACAATTTATTCATTAATTCTGCTTTAGGAAGGTGGAAAAAAATCTGTTACGTACTACTGCTGCAAGTGTATGTGTCTAGATGTAGACAAGGCTGAATAAGAACATAGGAATTGCTAGATGGAAAAAGACCAAAGTCCATCTAGCTCGCTATCAACTATCCTGGTAGTCACATGATACGATAATGGAGTTGTTGGCTAATCATGGCAATCGCTCTCTATCAACCAGTTTACAACAGACCCAGACATGACACAAGGACAGCCTCAGTGGTGGAGAGTTTTGGGAACCATAGGCCCAAAGTCACCTGTTCCTTCCCAGGATGCTACACTTACCACATGTCACATCTCAAATGACTCATATACTGTATCAAAAAAAGTATTTTCTGAAAGAACTCCATCTAACTATCATTTGAATAAATCAATACTAACTGCTTCCACCGTCTCCCTCGGAAGCCTGTTCCATAGATTGACCGCTCACTCACTGAAATATTGTTTCCGCAGATTAGTTTTGAATTTACTCCCCTTCAAGCACAGGTCCTGTCCTCTGGTTGAGCTACTTGAGTGAGTTACCAGTAGAACCTTGCACATTCAGCAGAGGGGGAGTGAGGGTAGAAAAGTGAAGCAGGAAAAGAAATAGTAAAAGTTTGTTATTTAAGCCCCCTTGTTAAGCACAAACAATTCAATTATTTCAATCAATTCATATTATTAAATTATAGTTCAATTTTCAGTATAGACAGCTTTGATTCTTTAAGCTTAAAAATCTTACCTTTATTTGCCACCTGGCAAAAGGTTTATCTGAAAACATGAAGTCCACAGTTTCAGTTGCCATACTTGTTAGTGCTGGAATTTGGCAATCAACAGTTTTGGTACTAAGGAACATTGCCTTTGTAATCTGTGTAGCTCCTGGAACCCATTCATTATTCACAGACTGCTCGCGACATTAACAGGAAAAACAAACAAAATTAATGTTCACATTGTAATCTGTGTGAACTCCATAACTACTAGCAACAATCTTAAATTTTAATTCTCAACGCTAATGATTTCTAACAATCAAAAGCAATGGCCGATTTTCACTCGGCGAAAGTGATGTTATCGGGGTGGTGATAGACCCAAATTGGATTCGGTCAACTTATAGCCCTGTTAATGCCAACGCAGTGGTCGCCACCGTTTTTAACGGCCTACCTACCGCTGGACGGCCAAAGTGCCTGGCTGGTTCAGCCGGTAGGTCTCTGTTAATATACAAATCGGGGTCCTATCATGTGCATAGGACACCTACTGAAATTTAAGACAGAACTGGTCAGAGCGTGCACCATGCACGCTCCAACCAGTTTTACGGGCGGCACAAAGTAAAGTTTTAAATCATTTTTGTGCGGCCAGGGGGAGCCGGAGCACTGGCCAAAATCCAGCAAGCTGTATATGGGCGCCCATTTGGGGCAGGGAGCTCGCCGGGTCTATTTAAATATTAGGCCAAAATTGCTCCATCCTCTCCACTGTCGGAACTGGCAGGCAGCTGCCAGTAATACACTCCGTCCCATCAGGAAAATCGGGCGAGTTGTATAACGGGCGTCTGAAAGTTACGCCCGAAGTATATTTAATACAGTTATATTTTCACTTCCTGACACAGAATACAATACTAAAGTAACCCTGCAGATGTCACCTTCATGACTTTCATCCAATTTTTTGAATTAAGTACTATCTCCATTTAATCATCTGTAGAGTCTGCTTATAACAATGTTCCAATTATGCATCACCCCAACATTTTACTCTGTGCATTAGTTATAACTAATTTATAAGTGCATTTACAGAAATGGTATTTACTAAAGTATTAAAACTAACACACTGAGGAAACTAGCAGGCTACATCTTCAACATTATAGATTTGAAATGGTAAAGAAAGAAAGGAACAAAGAGTTTATATTTGTACAGGGCCTTTCACGTCCTTGCAACGTCCCAAAGCACTTTACAGCCAATGAAGCACTTTTGAAGTGTAGTAATTGTTGTAATGCAAGAAACGTGGCAGCCAATTTGTGCACAGCAAGCTCCCACAAACAGCAATGAGATAATGACCAGATAATCTCTTTTTAGATGTTGGTTGAGGGATAACTGTTGGCCAGGATGCTTCGAATAGTACCACGGGATCTTTTACGTCCACCTGAGAGGGCAGATGGGGCCTCGGTTTAATGTCAAAAATATAAATAAGTAATAATTCAAAGTAACATTAAGGCCCAAATTTCTTGACTCTTCGAACACCGAGGAACATTGCCACTATTGGAAAATCGTGGTACTGCTTTCCTGATGTGCACTGGCGAGGGGCAAGGTTCCTTCATAAGGTGCAACAAGTTACCTTATGGACTATGCCACATGACAGAATTACTTCTACAGACTATTGCTGCAATCAGATATTTGAACTATTTTTAAAACATTTTGGGTTCTATTTTGTATTTTTATTGTACAATAAACTTGGCCTCAATATGTGATGCAAATGAGGTTCCATGTTGACAGCAAAGATAAATAATCTTGTTTAATATTCTCTGACTGGGGCAAATGATTTAGTAGAACTCAACTTCCCATGATGAGTCCCATGAATTTCTACACTTGATTTGCTGCCAGAATACTCCAATTTTGCATAAAAAGTCCCTGATGCAGTGAAAATTCTGGTTTCCGAGCAGATCAAAGGAATAACAAACCACATGCCGTAACAAATCACTTGTCCGATTTACGAGAAACTCTCATCTATAAGTCTTACAACATAATTTAACAGAATGCATAAATCAATCAGTAAGGTCTAATAAAATAAATATACTTTGAATTTTAAGCTCCTCAAGGTGTGCCATGGTAGTAGTGAGAACACTTTTCCTACTTGTTCACCCAAATGTCAGCATCAGTCAGTCCTTCTACACTGCACCAATAGAAAGCCTGAAACTCAACTTCAGCAGAGCGCCCTCTACTGTGTCAGCATGGGTTTGTCTACTACCCTCGCCAGGTCTTTTTATTACATAGAATTACATAGAATATACAACACCGAAACAGGCCATTCTGCCCAACCAATCCCTTTTGATATCCATGCTGACTATTCATTATTATATTTTTGGTTTCTAGACGTTTTTCTATTTTCTCCTTTAGTAGGGATTCCATTATTTTTCCTACCACTGATGTTAAGCTGACTAGTCTATAGTCCCCTGGACATGTTCTATCTCCCTTCTTAAATATAGGTATAATGTTAGCTATCCACCAGTTTTCTGGCATGGCACCTTGTTCTAACAAATTATTAAATAAGTGTAATAATGCCTCTGCTCTCTCTTCTCTAGATTCTTTTAGAATGTGCGGATGCAATCCGTCCGGACCAGGGGTTTTATCCTCCTTGAGTTTAATTAGTTTATTTAATATTTCTCCTTTTTTTATTTTAAATGTGGTTATATCATTTCAAATCTCATTTTCTGATGTCAGAATGTTCTGATTGTTTAAGGTGATTGGCAGAAGAACCACAAGCGACATGAGGAGAAACTTTTTTACGCAGCGAGTGGTTAGGAACGGAATGCACTGCCTGAAAAGATGGAGGAGGCAGATTCAATCATGGCTTTCAAAAGGAAATTGGATAAGTACCTGAAGGAAAAAAATTGCAGGGCAACGGGGAAAGGGTGGGGGAGTGGGACTAGCTGAAGTGCTTTTGCAGAGAGCCGGCACGGGCTTGATGGGCCAAATGGCCTCCTTCTGTGCTGTAACCATTCTATGACTATGTCCACCTGTTCTGTCTCCCTGGTAAATACTGAAGCAAAGTAATTATTTAATATTTCTGCCATCTCTCTATCGCTACCTGTGATATTATTCTGTCCATTCCTTAGTGGCCCTATTCCCATCCCCACTTCCCTTTTTTTATTCGCGTCTGTAGAATATTTTACTATTTTGTTTTATGATCCTTGATAATTTAATTTCACAGTTCATTTTTGCCTTCCGAATTGTTTTTTTGACTTCTCTCCTAATCGTTGCATATTCTCCCTTATCATGCACTCCCCTGCTGTCCATGTACTCAGTGTATGCCTCTTTCCTTACCCTCAATTTTTCCCTTATGTCTTTATTCATCCATGATGTTGCATTAGTATTTAGTTTGTTCTTGTTTTTTAGCAGAATATATTTTTCCTGGACTCTGTTGAACACCGTTTTAAATTATTCCCATTGCTGTTCTACATCATTGTTTGCCAATATTGTTGTCCATTTTATTTTCCCAAGTTCTATTCTCAGTCCCTCAAAATTGGTTTTTCTCCAATCTATTACCCTGGTATGCTAACGACCTTCTCAATTATTATCTTAAGCGTATTATATTATGATCACTATTGCCTAGATGTTCCCCTACTTTTACTTGTCTTATCTGCTCTGGTTCATTCCCCATGATTTGATCCAGTAGCGAATTCTCCCTTGTTGGGCTTCTTAGATACTTGGTTAGAAAGAAGTCCTGTACTCATTGTAGGAACTACATTCCCTTATCCCCTTTATCTATCTCTTCTGTCCAATTAGTTTTGGGTAGTTGAAATCCACCATGATTATTATTCTATGCTTTTTACTCATTTCCCTAATTTGTTTGCATATTTCTTCCTGCACCTCTCTTCCACTATTAGTGTGATTGATCCTTTATTATCTTTTATCTCTATCCACATGGATTCTATTTCTGTCTTATTGATGGCTGCATCATTTTTTTCTGCCGTTATGTTATCTCTAATAAGTATAGCTACTCCACCTCCCCTTTTTCCCTCTCTATCTTTTCTAAATATGTTATACCCTGCAATGCTTAATTCCCATTCCTGACTTTTTTGTAGCCATATCTTAGTAATCCCTATTATATCTGGTTCCTCACAATGTATTATTGCCTCCAGTTACCCGGTTTTATTACAGACACTTTGTGCATTGCTGTACAGACAGTTTAACTCATTGTTAATAGCAGTTCCACTCACTTAATTTTTAACCATCTTTATACACTCCTGTTCTATAACTCTATTTATTCCCTGGCCATTTATGTCCACCCTTAGTTCAGTCTGTTCTGTGCTTTCCTTTCCCATTTTGTTTATATTTAGGCTTGTTTCATTTCTTGTCGATCCCTCCCCCCGTTTTACTAGTTTAAAGCCTTTGCCACTTCCCTATTTACCCTTTCTGCTAGGACACTGGCCCCATTCCAGTACAGGTGGCGCTCGTCCCATTGGTACAGCTCCTTCCTGTCCCAGTACTGGTGCCAGTGTCCCATGAAAAGGAACTCCTCTTTCCCACACCAGCCCTTTAGCCACGTGTTAATTCTCCTGATCTGACTGCTTCTATGCCAATTTGCATGTGGCTCAGGCAATAATCCAGAGATTACTACCCTCGAGGTCCTGCTGTTTAATTTAGCTCCTAACTCCTGATACTCCCTCAGCAGGACCTCCTCCCTGTTCCTATCTATGTCGACGTGGACCATGACGACTGGATTTTCCCCCTCCCTTTCCAAATTCCTCTCCAGCCACCTCGAGATATCCCTTACCCTGGCACTGGGTAGGCAACACACCCTTCGGGACTCTCGTTCGTGGCTGCAGAGGACACCATCTCTGATCTCTCAGAGTGAAATTGAAATTTTTTTTTTACCTCTTGCCAATTTTCTCAGCAATTTCCCCCTCCTCCCCACAGGTGATGACACCTTGTGCTGTTATCCTCAAGCAGTTTGCCCTATGTGGGAGCCTTGAGCATTGGCCGAATGTTTCACCTTGGAGGGCCATCACAACTGAGCTCAGTCCTGTCTTCACAGAAGCACACTTCCAGCAGTGATTGCTTGACAGTAATCAGGAGTAGGCACCCTGCCCGAATTCTCCTCCCTAAACCAGGAATAACTAGGCCATACAGACCAGTAAAGATTTGTTCCTAATCTGTACATGGTGAGTTCGTTGATCTTAGCTGGTACCAGATGTTTTTACATTACTGAGGTGGCAAGTGAGACATCTACACATGACTCACAGCAAACTTGTTACTGAGAGGCATCTGGGGTTTTACTGCAAAAAGCCATTTATAAAAAAAAATTTGATTAGCCAATTCTTACACAATTAACATGCTCCTGTGTGGTCAGCATCACGAGATAACAAACCTTTCTCTTAAGACTACAAGATTAATACCAGATGGTTAGGATGTAGCTGAAAGTGGATGTGGCTTTTATTGGTTTTAGGTTTATACTGCATGTGCACAAGTTGTGCAGCCAAACCTACTCAGCGACTCATATGCCCTTGGAAAAGATCTCTTATCATTTACTATCCCATAAATCTTTGCAAAAAGTCATTTTTTTCTTAAATATAGATCAGATCTTTGCTTGTAGATGCCTCACAATGAAAGTATTTAATTTTTAAGAGTGCTCATTACGTCTTAACTATTCACAAAATGTACAGTTTATGAGTAAGCCTGTAGGCTGCAGTTTCTGTTACTGTCAAATTTTGTTTAGTTTTACTCGCTCTAAGGATGTGAGATGTCTAAAGGGACACATGCTTCCAAATAACTGTATATATCCCTTACCGTTAGACTGGTAACTTCACACTGGAGATCAGGAGAGTCCCTGAAACCCAGGCCAAATACTCTGATACTATTGCACTCGTAGATTCGAATATCACACAGGCCACCGTTCTCCATATCAGTAATCTCAGGAGGCTGATCTTAAAAATGTAAAAATAAATATTCACAATAAATTTGAAATGCAGGGAACTTTAACTAGATGTGCTGAAAAAGAATCCATTTCAGAATCATTCTGACAGCACATAAATTTTGCTCGTTATTGTTTCAAAAAGGTTAATTTCAATTAATTTAAATCCAAACACAGACAGTTCCCTCCTTCATAATATGACAAGGCATAACTTGTTGTTAATAATTTCAATTTTAAACTACGTATACCTTAACTTATCTAACTGATCGCAGTTCTGTACAAGATGTACACGTCTACCATAAAAAGGAAAAATAAAGTTGATGATTATAGTAATGGGAAATCCATTGAGAATCGGATACAAATTAAACTTTGCAAGGGTCTAACCATAAAGTTCAGGTGGGAGAAATTCACTATCGCTCAGTTTGGGGCGCTAATTTTTAAAAGTTTGAAAAGTTAGCGGAAGACGCCAACGATTTCATACTTTTGAAAAATTCACCCTTTGCGCTCCAAGAAGGAAGTGGCGCGCTAAATCAAGTGTTCCGCTTCCTTCTCGTAGTGCAATCAGAAGCAGGCGGGGTGGAGACTTCAGCAGCGCTGCACACTGGGCCGTGCAGCGCTGCCGTGTTCAAAGGCTCCTTCCCACCCTTAAAGGGAAGGGCCATCGCTGCAGGCTCTGCAATATAAAAAGTACCTACCTGGACCACCAAGGCAGCCGCGATCCCGCGCAATCAGCCCGACGCTCATGCAGAGTGCCGGCCTGATCGATCGCGGGCAGGAACCAGAGGAAAAAACTAGAACAGGAAAGGTAAGTTTTTTTTTACTTACCTCGGCCACCTCGCCTTTAATCATTGCCCCCAAAGCGCCCGGCCGACCGATGCACACCTCCTGCAGCTGTCGGTATTTTCGACCGGCGCTGCTGCAGGGGGTGGAAGTCAATTTCAGGTCCGGGGCGCTACCGGGGTGATGCGCACGGCGATGATGTCACGAAGGAGATCGGGGTGCAACGCCGTAGCACCGCCGTAAAACTTCTGCCAATTATGGCGGAAGTTGATGTCAGCGCCGTGCCCAGTCGCAAAGCCATTTGCGCCCCGTTAACACCCCCGGGGACGTTAACGGGAGGAGCAAAGGCACCCAATTTCTCCCCCCCAGGTCACAAAACCCTAGCGCTTCATCTTTCTCTGGATGCAATGAATAGCAGGTGCACATGCTCTATTGCCAAGAAAGACATCAATCATGTCAGTTTGGTGCTGGAACCAAGTTTGCAAGTAGATAAAGAAAAGCATGTATAATATTTACTTGGCAGAGAATTTCCTGCTAACCACCTGCAGATTATTGATCAATAAAACTACAATAATGTCATTCATTTTCTTGTGTGAATGTCATTGTGCATCAAATCCATGGAGCACACCGACAGTTACTTTTGCAACTGCTGACACACTACTGGACACAAAAGTGAATAATAACACAATATAAGAAATGCCATGAATAAAACACATACCAATGAGTAACCTAGTTGCAACTCTAATATTCTGCTTTAGGTGATGGTGATAATCCACTCAAAACTCTATTCTTGTGGTACATAATGCCGTGAAAACGCTTTAAGTAGCTACTGTTTTGTAAACACCACCACTCCCAACCATCCAGTATTCCATAAATTATTCACTGCTGAGCACAATCTAGCGACAGAGCAGTTGTTTCTCATCAAAGTTCTGGAAACACAATGGAGAGAACATTCCAAGGCCTCAGGCAATGGCCGGGGCCTCGCGTGCAAAACCTTGGGAAAAGCAGCCGCAATTTTCCGATGAGTTGTCCACTTCAGGCAGAGCCCTTGCCAGAGGTACGAGGCCTTGGAAATTCAGCTCCAGCAGATGTTATCAGTTAAATACTAAATCCTCCCCCAGTAACTCTATATTGGTGGGGCGGGGGGGGCGGGGGGAGGAATAAATGGCAAAATGTTAGTAACTGCTGAATACAATTTGTTGTTCTTCTGCTGTGCAAATTAGAGCGATGAATGGCAATCTTTGCCTGTAGTGTGTCATACTTTATCTTGGAGTGCTTGAACAAAAGTAGAGAGTATTCTCCAGTAATGTCTTTCCTCACCTTAATGAGCACAAGTAAAAACATAAATTTGAAAAAAAAGATGGATAATACTGAGACAAAATACTGTACTCTTTCTGAAGCAGTTCAGAATTAGTAGGGAGAATCTTGGATCCATTAGAGTCAGCCGAGGGGAGTTGAAGTGTCCAAAATATGATAAGAGCAGGGAATCGCATGGTGCATTCACTGCTGACAATAGCCCCAACCTCATAAAAGTACTGTAAATGAAGTAGCATAACTACTTCAGGAGGTGGCAAAACTGACTGACGAGGGTGGGGGGGGAGGGGGGGGGGGAGGTGGTTTCCTCCACATCTTTGGAGGAAGAAGTACCACAGCAACAATGAAACCACTGTCCCTGTCTGCACTTTTACATTCTTAACTTTCGTTACTCTAGATTTTTTTTGCCTTTTGTATCTTAGGTCACGCTCAAAGGTGAGTCCAAATTCCCTATGTCTGCAAAAGTGTCTTCACTAGTCTTACTATCTAGGTAAACATTCAGTAACTTTTTGATTTACCTTAGTATAGTATACATCTGCCTTAATTATCATGGGGCAGAAATCTGTCTTGGGTGGTAGTCCAAAACGGGCAGCATCGCAGTGGCTGCCCATTATACACCCTGCCCAATATTCAGTTCCATCGACTTCAATAGAACTGACTATGGGGCGGCGGGTATAACAGGCGGCCAATTCGATACCACCCGTTATGGACTGCTGCCCAAGACAAATTTCTACCCCCAAAACTTTTAGTCTACATCTTTGGCATGCTATAGCAAAAATGAACTTTAAATGAATGTTAATTTATACAGATACAAGTTTAAGAAAACAAACTTGTTCTAATCAATGCACGAGTATTGCTCATATATAATTCAGAAAGGTATAAAGTCAGAGTTTGAAATCTGTATTTTCTATAATGGGAATGCAGTATTTACTCCCATACAGTTGCTGATGATGTCTGAGTTGCAGCAGGTCTCAGAAGCCACGTGTGTTAGAGTTTAAGGTGCTGGGAGGGTTAATGAATGACAGTAGTACCAGAAGTGGAGTTCAGGACAGCATTAGAGTCAATTGTAAAGAAAAAAAGTCCAATAAATGGTATCTATATCCGACCAAATCATTTATAAAACACCAATTATGTATTGAATTGCTGCCTAACAATAATTGTTAGCAGTTCAACCAGAGTCTAGATTACCATTTCCAAATGGAACAAAGCACTTCTGGTGAATGCATTAATATCCAGAAATTTCATATAAAATAGACAGTATCTGCCAATTAATATTTTCTAAATAATTAATAAACTTCTTCTTCTTAGGCAGTCCCTCGGAACCGAGGATGGCTTGCTTCCACATTAAAAATGAGTTCTCTGGTGACTGATGAGTCCAATGCGGGACCTACAGTCTCTGTCACAGGTGGGGCAGACGGTGGTTGAAGGGGCGGGTGGGTGGGTTGCTTGGGTTGACGTGTGCTCCTTGCACTGCTTGCGCTTGGCTTCTGCTTGCTCCCAGCGAAGAGACTCGATGCTTCTCCACTTTGTGCGGTCTTGGGCCAGGGATTCCCAGGTGTCAGTGGGGATGTTGCACTTTTTCCAAGGAGGCTTTGAAGGTGTCCTTGAAGCGTTTCCTCTGCCCACCTGGGGCTCTCTTGCTGTGTCAGAGCTCCGAGTAGAGCGCTTGTTTTGGGAGTCTCGTATCGGGCATGCGGATGACGTGACCCATCCATCGGAGCTGATCGAGCGTGGTCAAAGCTTCGATGCTGGGGATGTTGGCCTGAGCGAGAACACTGACGTTGGTGCCAATGGATTTGCAGGAACTTGCGGAGGCAGCGTTGGTGGTACCTCTCCAGGGCTTTGAGGTGCCTGCTGTACATGGTCCATGTCTCTGAGGCATACAGCAGGGCGGGTATCACTGCTGCCCTGTAGACCATGAGCTTGGTGCTGGGTTTGAGGTCCTGGTCTTCAAACACTCTCTTCCTCAGGCGACCGAAGGCTGCACTGGCACACTGAAGGCGGTGTTGGACTTCGTCATCGACGTCTGCCCTTGTTGACAGTAGGCTCCCGAGGTATGGAAAGTGGTCCACGTTGTCCAAGGCCTTGTCGTGGATTTTGATAATCGGGGGGCAGTACTGTGTGGCGGGGGCAGGTTGGTAGAGGACCTTTGTCTTACGGATGTTTAGTGTAAGGCCCATGCTCTCGTATGCTTCGGTGAAGGTGTTGACGATGGTTTGGCGTCATCTGCATACTGTAATTCGACGACAGAGGATGGGACGACCTTGGATCTGGACTGGAGGCGACGGAGGTTGAACAGTTTCCCGTTTGTTCTGTAAATTAGTTCCACTCCAGCGGGGAGCTTACTGAGGGTGAGATGGAGCATTGCAGCAAGCAGTAAACAAGCAGTAAATGATACAAACAATGCTGAGGTACATGAGGTTCACAGAAAATACAAAATGAGTAGTTGTTCCAAATATATTTAATGGGTCAAATTACTATGAAAGAATAGAACAAACTAAAAATGTAAAGACAATTAACAAAACTATATATAAAATGTGACAGTATGTCATTCAAATATTGTGAAATGTAAAAATACAAACACACATTCAAAGAGGCCACTTTTCAAAATGTAGCATTTTTTTGAGCAAATTGCTTATGATTAGCTTGGGATTTTAAAATGTCTGCTTTGAGCTAAGTTTCTAAGTGAGTAGCTTGTCAATGTTGCAAATTTAACATGTAGCGCATTTCTCAACAATTTACACATCAAACACAATTTTTTAAAATGTGAAAAATGTCAGTCATTGTGATAAATGCATTGTTCAGTATGGCCGCTGACAGCTGTTACAAAACATTACACAGTAATTGACCTGTGTACTGCTCATTGCTCTGAGTGTTTGCAGCTTTTAATGAACATGCTGGAACAGGCTAGATTTTGCCCGAATGGCCTTTCTCATGCATAACTAACTTGTGTGATTTTGTGAATTTACTTTCATGTTTTTTTTCCTTAATAGGTTGGTTAAAGTTACTGGAGGAAGTCTGCTTAATTTAACAATAAACAGATTCCTTGCGAGGCATATTATCCAAATTACATGGTATGAGCAAAATTATGTCCAAGTAAAGGCACTGATGAAAGGCAAAATTATTTAGCACTTGTGTACTTCAGCTAATACCCTGATCATAATTGCTCAACCATTGGTGGCCGTGCCTTCTGTTGCCTAGGCCCTAAGCTCTGGAATTCCCTGCCTAAACCTCTCTGCCTCTCTACCTCTTTCCTCCTTTAAGACGCTCCTTAAAACCTACCTCTTTGACCAAGCTTTTGGTCATCTGCCCTAATTTCTCCTTATGTGGCTCAGTGGCAAATTTTTTGTCTTATAACACTTCTGTGAAGCACCTTGGGATGTTTTACTACGTTAAAGGCGCTATATAAATACACGTTGTTGTTGTTGTAGACGAAGTGTTACAAGCTGATTCCACAGCACGGAAGTGCTCAATTCAGCATGATTAGCAGAAAACTATGATCATCAATAAATTGCTGAAGTAATAAATAGACCACTTTAAAGAGTTAACAGCCCAAATATTTGTTTTCTTTCACTTCAATAGTAAAAATCCTAAAATGCGTGGAAAGGTTTGCTTCTTTGGCTCATGCACTACCAATTAAAATGCAGAAAATCTTTGTAGTGTAGTAGAATGCTTATTCTATCTCACAGGAACTGTGTGGCTCAATGGCTTATTACATCAAGTATCACTTTGGGGCCAAGGTTTTGTGTGAAATGAGTTAAGACAGGCTTAATCCAATTCCTAGTGGGCATATGTCTAGTGACTAAGCTTCCCATAGTTTGTCATGAATTGCCAAGCTCAATGAGACTTTAATTTTAGAAATGGAAAAGTTCACACTGTTGTAGTGCAGGATGCTTTTGTGAAGCTGGAGTTGAGGCTTGTCACTGCAGCGCATCAGAGGGGCCTTAACTGCATAAACCAAAGATAGGAGCCAGTTATATATACCTTTAAAAAGACTAACTTCAAAGAAATGAAGCAACAACATAAGCAAATTGTTCAACAACACCTCAACAGATGCCAAGTGGAACACTTTTAAAGGTGTAAAGTTGAGCATGCTGGACAAATAGATACCACAACCAGCAAGCTCAGACTAGACAGCATTAGCTAACTGAATTCATAACCAAGTCAATGTGAAGTAAAGGAAAAATTATCTTACAAAATCCTGCACGGAGAAAAGGGGTGGACTGGGATGAATATAGGAAACATGTTAAGAGGATGACCAGAAGTTAAAAGGATGACCAGAAGGGCAAAGTTCAACCTGTAAATAAGCATAGCTGTAAGTACAAAATATGACTAAGAAATTATTTATTTATTTCAACAGTAAGAGGGCAGTCAGAGAAGAGGTGATAAACATAAAGGATACTAACAGGCTCCAAATAGAGGATGAGCACAAGATAGTAAACATTCTGAATGATTACTTCCTCCAAATATTCACAATGGAAGACATGAGCAACATGACCTCCCCCAATAGAGATTACTTAGGCAGCATTACTGACTTTAATATATATGAGATGGAACTCTTAAACAGGCTAAAAGGGTTCAAAACCAATAAATCTTCTGGGAGTTATGGTATTTATCTGAGCGCTGAAAACGACTATGGAGGAGATCTGTGAGGTACATAAATCATTATGAGAGAGTCACTGGACACTGGGGAAGTACCAGTAGATGGGAAACAAGCTAATGTGGTGTTCATATTGAAAAAGGGTGACAAATCAGACACATGCAACTACGGACCCAATAGTGTCGCTTTGGTGTAGAATAACGGAATCGATTAACAGGAATAAAGTTGAGGATTACCCGAATGATAATTTAGTAAACAGCAATACACATGGATTCAGAAGCGGAAGATCATGTTTGATCAACTTCCACAACTTCTTTGAAGTGAAATCCCAAATGGACTATGGAAAGTCCTGCGACATGACATACCTGGACTACCAAAACACATTTGACAAAGCTCCATATGAAAGACTATTAGTTAAGCTCAGAGTTGTGGTGATTCAGGGCAAATCTTGTATACAGATAAGAAATTGCCTGAAAGTACAAAAACAGGTACTTGGAGGAGTTATGGCAAAGTAGGGGGAGGAATACTGAGTGGGGTTTCCCAGGGATCAGTGTTGGGGACACCACGTTTCTCATTTGCATCGACTTGGATTCAGAAACACAATGCAAAGTGGTCAAATTTGCAGATCATACAATTTGGAGGAGGCAGCTCAGGAATTACTGAATGAGTTGGACAAAATAAGTACGTGGGCAGAACAGTGACAGATGAAATTTGATACAGACGAGTGGAAAGTACTCCACGTAAGAAAGGTAAATGGACGACACGTATACTCCATGAATGGAGTTGAAATAGCTAAGGATGAAGTTGATAAAGACCGGGGAGTCTTAATACATTTTATGCTCAACATAGCCAACTAATGTAGAGCACCAATTGAATGTTGTACTTAAAAACCAGAACAATAGAATACAAGTCTGTGGAAATCGTTATCAAAGTGCATAGTGCTCTGGTCAGACTGCACCTTGAGTAGTGTGTGCCGTTCTGGTCACCAAGACACCGAGACACAAGGAAAACATTCAACTATTGGATGTACAGGCTGATCCTGAGTATTGCACTAATACAGACACTGGAGGGCTGATTTGACAAAATGTTGCTCCCGGGGCCCTTCGCCACCTGGTGCCCACATCAGGAAATCACAGGTGCACTTCCTACATTTACACTCCAGTAAACATAGAAACATAGAATCTAGGAGCAGGAGTAGGCCATTCGGCCCGTCGAGCCTGCTCCACCATTCAATACGATCATGGCTGATCATCCAAATCCAGTACCCTGTCCCTGCTTTAATCCCCACAGTACACATATCCCACCCTACCCCCGTAACCCCACGTATTTAATTCCCCCTAACATATCCCATCCTATCCCCATAACCCCACATATTTAATCCCCCCCTAACACTAAGGGCCAATTTATCATAGCCAAATCAACCTAACCCGCACATTTTTGGACTGTGGGAGGAAACCGGAGCACCCAGAGGAAACCCACGCAAACACGGGAGAATGTGCAAACTCCACACAGACAGTCACCCGAGGTCAGATTCGAACCCGGATCCCTGGCGCTGTGAGACACCAGTGCTAACCACTATGCCACCGTGTTGCCCAGCTAGAAATGGCTGTCAGCAATATTATTGTATGAACCTTAATGCACTTGTATCAAATTCCTCTCCACTATTTTAGAATCATACAGCATAGAAGGAGGCCATTCGGCCCATCATTAACCGAGGTGTGAATCATTTACGATAGCAAAATACTGCGGATGCTGGAAATCCGAAATAACAACAGAAAACGCTGGAAAAACTCAGCAGGCCAGGCAGCATCCGTGGAGAGAGAAACAAAGTTAACGTTTCAGGTCGAAGACCTTTCGTCAGAACTGGAAATAGCAGGAAATGAAATAGCTTTATCCTTGCCTTAAATCTATTTCATTTCCTGCTATTTCCAGTTCTGACAAAAGGTCTTCGACCTGAAACGTTAACTCTGTTTCTCTCTCCACGGATGCTGCCTGGCCTGCTGAGTTTTTCCAGCGTTTTCTGTTGTTATTTTGTGAATCATTTAATTGCTTCTTATTTGTTCTCAATTTGTGAGTGATGCAGCAAGGACACATTTATTGCCCATCCGTATTTGCCCTAAGGAAGTGGTGGTGGGCCTTCTCCTTGAACTCCTGCAGTCCTTATGGTGATGGTGCTCCCACAATGGTATAAGGCAGGGAAGTCCAGGATAGTGACCATATATGTTCAAGACAGAATGGTGTGTGTTGGTGTTCCCACGACATTGTTGCTCTTGTCCTTCTTGCTGGTAGAGGTCACAGGGGAGGGAGGTGTTTGTGTTAAGCATTCAATAACATTTTTGACACTAATTTCCAACTCATGTAAGGTCTGACATGTTGCATTTAAGTAGACCTGCATATAAATGGATTTACTGCACATTACTGTGAAGCCATTGTTGGGCGAGTGGAGAAAACTCTGTGCATTATAACTTTTTAACAAAAGAGCTGAAAGAACTAAATCCTAGAAAATAATGGTTCATTGAGAAGCAGGTCATGGTCAACACTCTTATCAAGAAAGTACAAAACTTACAACAGCAGCTTAGGGCATGCCAAATTCCAGTGAACAGTATGTGGACTGTCCCAAGCTGGCTGTAGTTCAAGGAAAAGAGACATTTACAAATTTCAGTATTTAAATTGTGCTTTTTCAATATGTTTCTACAAATAGACATAAATCACTAATGTATTTTCCTGTCACACCCACGAATGAAAAATGTATTTCTTTTCCTGCCTAGTTTTTGTTGAGTTCACCCTGGCATGATAAGGGTGCTGCAGTTGGCCTCAAAGCCCTGGATTCTGGAGGGCAAAAATCAGCCAGGGTTCCAACTTCAATGATCCCTGTTGGACATCGAGCAAAAATTGCATTAGGCTTAGTTGTGCTGATCCTCTCATGGTGGAATACCCTGCCAAACTCACTGTCTAGAAAATAGGACTACTGAATTCTTCAGTCCATTAATATTGCATTAATGTGTTCTCCTCTCTCATCTCTTCACTTGTCAAATTCTCTCTTCCTCTGTCTCCTTTTTCCTCCCTCCGTCTTTTCCTTTTCTTTTTAGCTCCCTTTCCTTTTTCCCTTTTTTTTTCTTTCTGTCTTCACAGCCTGCCTTCTGTCAGTGCAAGCGCTACTACCACTGTTTGCTTTTGTTTTCCTTCACTTTTGCAGTAGAATTATTAATTTGATCTTCTTGGCATTGAAAACACACTGTCTCAACTATATCTCACTGTCGAATTCTGTCCATATGTACCCTTCAAACAAGTTTGCTTCACAATATTAGGGTCAATATTTGCTGATCTCAGTATAGGTCTATGTGGAGAGTGGAGCCAAGTGTATGAAATGTGTTCATAAAAATAATATTAAATAAGACCCTGGTGTAATTTATAACTAAGCACTGTTTATTGATGGTAATCGCCTGCAGAGCTACCTTTGTCTTTTATGTAAATTAAAGCATTTGGTTACGTGCATTAAACTGTTGAAATGAGATGTAGTTTACCTGTGTGAATGGGAGGGAAGGAAAGCTCAGAGCATCCCTATTTCATAAAGGGAATGGGAATGCCATATTTAATGATGGGAAGACTCTTATGAAATTAAGCCAAAATCTGCAAAGTACATTTGAATTATTGAGGTAATAAAATGCTGTCCATAGAGTGACAGATGGAGCACCAGACATCTTAGAAATGCTAATTTTCCTGCTGTTAGTGCTGGGGAATTATAAAGCAGAACTGTTGAAGTCATAGTATGCATGTGTGAATACAAAGATGAATCAGATTAATTAATATTCTGAGAATACAAAGCCATTTCCCCATGGAAGTAACAGAGTTGCCAATACCTGCATCTTATTCGCCATGTTTTTTTAATGCTCACAGTTCATGTGGAAAATTTAAACATGTGGCAAGCTCTGTTTTCATGTGAAGCACAAGCATTTAAAATCTTTCAGAAACTGTCAATGCTAGCAAGGGTGAATTAAGCACATGTACTGCTTTCAGTTTAATCCCATTATGTCCACTTGGACACTGAAAGACACCCAGTAATACAATTTTGTCCCTTCAAACTTGGCTTGTGTCTGGAAAGAGAATTTTAAGCTATAGAGGTCGAGTGGGTGAAATATTGGTGTTACAAATCTTTTGCTCATGGCGGGGTGCACCATCTTAGATTATGAATTAAGAGTATCACCCAAGCAGTGCTTTACACAACACTGATGTACATTGGCTTGAATGTAATTGTTCCCCGTCACGTATTTGTACCAACACCCTAACTAAACCTAGTGACAACACTAATAATGTAAAGTAAAACTCTCAATACAGAATAAATGATGAAAAAGAGTTGTTGAAAAAGACACCAGTAGTGCAGATATACCATGATACTCCTGCAATTGAAATAGATTGTCCTCCCCCCAATTTATGATCAGCTTTATTTTTCCTTAAGGATGAAAGTAGCTATTTTTTGGTTTATCCTGTCTTCTTCATTAATGTGGTGTTACAGGATTGAGGGTTGCCGGCAAACTGCTATATCACTCACAGTAACACACTAAAGGTGCATGCTTTGGACAGGTTTTATTAGAGTTTATGTCCTGCAGATAGTGTGATGGATTACTGTTTATCGTAAAATACTCCACGCAGCAGTAACCTCGTTCCACCAAGTTTGATTTTACATTTGTTTTGGTCAATTGGGTCTCTTGCACACACAGAAACTCATCACCATGCTTTAACTGTCTCCAAACTAAACTACTGAGAATCCAAGTAAGTCGAGTTCCAGCTGCCCAATGTGGAGTGCACGCTCTCTCCCCCACACAAACATATCTCACTTATCTAAGGTTGGAGCAATTCAGCGCAGATAAGCAAGAAGGAACTGCTTGTAGGCAGCCTGTTGAAGTTTAACCAGCAAAAACATACAATGGTAAGTTTCCTGCTGTCTATCCAGCTAGAACAACCCCCACTAGGGTTTTACTTGCTGGGTTCTCTGGAGTTGAATGTGAAGAATCTCAGCTACATGACAGGTCTACCCCTCCAGGTTCCATTTATGAGCTGGTTATTCAATCGTCAATAATTCCCCAATGTACTGTAGATCTGCTTGACTCAGTTATCAGATTTAGAAGCCTGCCAGAGAGGCTCACAAAAAGCAGTAGATGCTAGCTCAATTAATAATGTGTTAAATCTGATATCGATTTTTGCTAGCCAAGGGTGTTAAGAGATATGGATGGAGTTAGGATACAGATCAGCCATGATCTCACTGAATGTCGGAACAGGCTTGAGGGGCTGAATGGCTTACTTCTGTTTCTATGATGAAGGAAAGTGAATAGAGGTACACCTAGCCCAGTAATAAAATATGTACAAGAAGCATTCTTGAGGGGGGAGAAAAAGTTCCCTTGTTGCTGTTATTTCATGTGGTTGGAGCCCTGGCCTCTGAAGACAAGACTTAAACCATTAAAGGGGCAGGGGAGAAATACCTGGGGCTGCACTCTCCTCCACTATCCTGCCGTAATCAGGTAGGATAGTATTAGAGAATCATAGAAAATTTGGATGGTGAGGCCTATGGCGCTTCACCGCCTGGCCTGCATTTTCCTCCCCCGCCCCCCTCCCTCCGCCGCCATGACCCTTGCTGGCCGCTCTTTCCCCGCCTGCTGCAAATGGTGGTGGAGAAGGCACGGGTCAGGGCCCCCAGCAGTTTTCCTTACCGTCCGTCCAGTGTTATTGCTGCTTCCTGGGATCACCATGGGAATCTGCAGTAACAGTCCTGAGGTTCCCCCACAAACAGAGAGGACCTTATAGCAGCCCCCTTCCCTCCATTCTGGCCTCCACTTATCTTGCTTTGTAGGCCTCCTAAGGGCTATAAGACAGCCAATTTGCTGAACCTTGGAGCACTTCTGCCCGTTTAACTGCCCAGCCGCATCATCTAGTACTACAGCAATGGTTGGGCAATGGTGCATGCCACAGGGAGCCTGCCATGTAAACCAGATGAACTCCGACCCAGGAAACTGGGTTAGGGTTGAGGCGTGGGTGGAACTGCAACCCCACCTGAACACCGCCACTGGGAGGAGGATCTGGCCCAATTCTCAACAAAATAACATTTAGTTGGGTGGAAATTTGCTCACGGCAATATTCGCTTTCCAATTTTCAAATCCTAATCACCCACCACATTCCTGCACTGCAGGATTTTATTTGCCTCGCGATCTTCACCCCAGATTCAAAAGCCTGCTGAAAACTCTTCTCTCCGAGCATGCCGTTTGTCAGCCTTTCTCTAAATTCTCTCCTGCTTCTTGCTCAAATGCCCACTGCTCCCCTGCACAGCGCTTTGGGTTGATTCATTAGGTGAAATACAAGTTGCTGATGCGCCCATATCCAACCAAGAGGTTCAACCTCAGCATCATTCTGGGCTTCCGCCCAGCCATGCAGCTGCTCTTCCACACCCAACCTAATGCCACGACCCAACTCCCCACCTGTCTTGTCTTTGGCCTCTGGTCAGGATAGTTAAAATTTTAAAAAAATATGAGTAAAGGTGCAAAAATGTATGGTATGTTTTCCCAAATGCAAGTTACTAAAAGAGAATCAATTTGGAGTTGTTGGGATGGAGGCAGGTTTCTGACACATTTGAACTTCACATTAACATTTCTTAAAAGACACTTAACCAACACCAGCTGCCAGCCTTGGAAATGTCACAAATAGCTATGTGAAGCTTAATGTGTTAAAAGTGCTCAACGGGAAAAGTTATCCATGTATCAAACAATCCCAGGTAAAATACAAATATATAAAAAGGCAACATCTGTTCTATCCAGCGGAGGGCAAAGATTTTACCGGTGTGCACGCTGAGCTCATGTTTACTTCCATTACTTGTGTCTGTCTACTCTTTCTCCATGTAACAGATTACAGCTTCAGTATTTCTTCTGTGGCGGCAAAATATCTACGTGAAAATGAAATCATCTGAAGCCATGGTTAATACTAGATCATTAAGACTAAACTGTTACTCAAATATATAATGGCTGACCAGATTTGTTTTTGACATAAACTAAAGATGATACTAGACAAAGGTTTACAATTCTGAGAGGTCCCACTAAACATCCCTAGCATGAAAGTGTACAATAGGATCTATTACATCATGTAAGACAAGTAAAAATTCTAACTTGATGCCACAAGGATCAGTGCTGGGGCCCCAACTATTTACAATCTACATTAATGACTTGAATGAAGGGACCGAGTGTAATGTAGCCAAGTTTGCAGATGATACAAAGATGGGTGGGAAAGCAAGTTGTGCAAAGGACTCAAAGAATCTGCAAAGGGATACAGACAGGCTGTGAGTGGGCAAACATTTGGCAGATGGAGTATAATGTGGGAAAGTGTGAGGTTATCCACTTTGGCAGGAAAAATAAAAAAGCAAACTATTATTTTAATGGAGAGATTTTACAAAATGCTACAGTTCAGAGGGACCTGGGGGTCCTTGTGCATGAAACACAAAAAGTTAGCATGCAGGTACAGCAAGTAATCAAAAAGGCAAATGGAATGTTGGCCTTTATTTCAAGGGGGTTGGAGTATAAAAGCAGGGAAGTCCTGCTACAACTGTACAGGGTATTGGTGAGACCACACCTTGAGTACTGCGTACAGTTTTGGTCTCCTTATTTAAGGAAGGATATACTTGCATTGGAGGCAGTTCAGAGACGATTCACTAGGTTAATTCCAGAGATGAGGGGTTTGACTTATGAGGAAAGGTTGAGCAGGCTGGGCCTATACTCATTGGAATTCAGGAGAATGAGAGGTGATCTTATCGAAACATATAAGATACTGAGGGGGCTCGACAGGGTAGATGCAGGGAGGATGTTTCCCCTCATGGGGAAATCCAGAACTCGGGGGCACAGTCTCAGAATAAAGGGTCGCCCTTTTAGAACTGAGATGAGGAGGAACTTCTTCTCTCAGAGGGTCGTAAATTTGTGGAATTCTCTGCCCCAGAGAGCTGTGGAGGCTGGGTCATTAAATACATTTAAAGTGGAGATAGACAAATTTTTGCAAGATAAGGGAGTGAAGGGTTATGGGGAGCGGGCTGGGAAATGCTTTGAGCCCTAGATCAGCCATGATCTTATTGAATGGTGGAGCAGGCTGGAGGGGCCAAGTGGCCTATTCCTGCTCCTATTTTTTTATGTTCTTATGTTTGTCTTGCTGGATGTAATGCATCCTATGTAAAATTTGTTCTTTCTTGGATTAAGAGTCTGTGAAATGCTTTGGGATCACCTCCCCTGACCCTTCTCTGTTGTGAGACTGCTTGTCCGATATCCAGTCTTTGATAAAACACAATTTTCTCCAGTTAAACATTGGGGAGACAGAAGCGTGCAGTTTAGCTTTGGTGCAATTTGGATGGTCCAATGCCAAATCTTAATCCAAACATTGGATTTTCTTTTCCAATTAACTTTCTTCTCTACAGCCAAAGTTTACATCATCCTGATCGTACAGTGTTTATATTTGATCATTCAAACTACTTATCAACCCTAATGGATGAATCAGGAGGAGTGAGAGAGATGGAAGGCCAGCTATTTCTCTGTATTGATCCAGCTAAAAACAAAAATATTCATCATATGTAATAGTAGGGAGTAAGGAGAAGGTAAAATCTGGGTCGGAATTCCTGCCTGATCTGAACTTGTGTCATGTAAAAGAATCAAGCAACAAGCTAGTCTTGGTATTTATTCAAGTGGAAAAATATAGAATTAAAGCAAAGCAAATTTTTTACATTTCCACAGAGCTGAAGTTGGGCACTGTGATTTTTAGCAGCCTAGATTTGGCTCTGATTCTCTTACAGTCCTGGTAGACTGGTTTATGCATCGGATCCACTAAGACTTGAACATCTGTCTTCTGTAGT
Organism: Squalus acanthias; assembly: GCA_030390025.1. Classification (NCBI taxonomy): domain Eukaryota; kingdom Metazoa; phylum Chordata; class Chondrichthyes; order Squaliformes; family Squalidae; genus Squalus; species Squalus acanthias. The sequence continues at coordinate 53,484,905 of CM059427.1, forward strand.
ATGATTTGCAAAGCATTAATGCTTACAATTGATTGTTCCAGTAAAACAAGCAATTGAAAGAGCAGGTCTGTTTAAAGAGGAGTTTGATTTTGTGAACCTTCAACTTCTGGCACATAAAGTGTACTTTGAAGGTCATTATTCTGCTCAAGAAGTTACAATAATTAAAATATTTTTATGCTTACCATTAGAAATGCTGCAGTCATAGGAGCTGTATTTAGCAAAGCACTGGCAGCCCCACGCTGTACACTGTCCATTCTCACTGCACAAATTAGGACATCGGAGAGCTGTAACAATCTCATCAACATGTGGACCATCTGTTCCATGCGCCCATTTAACCCTATTTTCCAAAAGCTTTCTTTCACATTCATTGTCAAGAAATGCCAGCATCCCTTCCTCCCAAGCAAGATCATCTTTAAGTTGCAAGTCTGAAATACACAGATCCACAGCCTCAATAAGCCTTCTTCCAAGAAGTTCTTGACACACTACACCAATTGTAGAGTTTCTTAGGGCTTGTTGGCATACCTCTAGAGCCTTGGCTGATGTCAGTCCACTTGGAGTTGGCCATGTTGGTTGCACGCCAGGTCGATTCCCGGATAAATGGTCTTCTGGGAAAAAGTAAGTAAAGCTTTCCAGATCAGTTTGACTTAGGCTCTGGAATGTGAATATTGGTAGGTATTCGTAATAACCCTGCCTTTTTACCCTACTTAATGTAACCTTTGGTTCAACAAAATCAATTATGCCTGGCCATCTGGAATGTCCCATTGACTGATCAGTAAAAGTAAATGGTTTGCCTTTTGAGGTAATTTCTTTGGTGCCTTGTGTTTGAACATATTTCAGCAGATCTGCATGTCCTTCTGACTTTTCAGAAGACTGGGTTACATCACGCTTTTTGAACACTGACAGTTCAGGATTGCTTATGTATTCTGCAGTAATATCCAAAAAAGGAATCATTGAAGTAAAATCCACATTGTCGTAGGCATGGCAACTAGATGATAGATGAGAATGACCATACCCAGTGGTCAGCTTGTTAACTGAATGCAGAGACATTGTATATTCCTTCTGACAGTTGCAATAATTTCTTCTTTTCTCTCTCACAGAGGGTGCTGGAGTCTTGTCAAACAAACTTTCCCCTGGATGTATTCTAAAACAAGCGCACCAAGTAAGTTAGATAATAAACATTCTTTTCAAAAATACAAACATTTTCTTTGAGCATATGCATTCTATTATTATGATGATATGATTTGCCTTGTTGTTTTAGATTAAACTCTAAATTACTAAGAGTAGAAAGCTACTAAAGATGTTTTATGCCTGGTTGCAATATCAACAAGAAGTGTACATTAGCACATTAAGTTCTTGTCATCAAACACTTGATACTATGTATGATATTTGTATTAACAACATAAAGGAAGACAAAGGGACACTGCAAGTATTAAAATCATCTTAGCAATTCATATCACACACCACAGGATGTTAAGCAAATGCACGATAGTAATGTAAAGCAACTACAAACTGTACAAGATTTATTTTAACCGACTCTTTAATCTTTACAAACAAATGTAAGTAGTTGCTATGTGTTCAGCAATACTATCCACTATCATCATACTGCTGGAACAGTCTGAATTGTGAGTTTGAATTGTGCAACTATTTGAATTGTAAATTCAATGGAATTAAATTATCGGGTAAACAGGTTTTTATAGTCCTTTTAGTATTTGTACATACGAATGGTAAACATTAATCATAAAACAAGCAGCAACATCCATCAATATATTTCATTGACTGATGGTTTTGTGCTGACTAACTTATATTGGCCATGTTATAAGTAATTTACTTTTTCTAAACCACTACTCCTGACAGATGTCACGTACATATAAAAGGTTGGAGCTTAAAACACCTTTCATTCAGTGTAAATTCATTTTTAAAATTTAGTTTACTGCCAATTTCAAGTTGATTTGACAGTGATGTAGAGTAAGGCCTCTCTGAGACAGTGCGTCATTAAAAGTGGCCCAAATTTGGTCAAAATCCTAGAAAATAAATGTAGGGGGGAAATGTGGTCGCGCTTCCTTTGGGCACCCGCAGGAGGAGGCGAAAGGGGGCAGATGTTGGCAGGCGGCCCAAAAGAAATGGCCGCTCGGCACCTGCCCTTTAACGTGCGCCGCCGCCGCCGCATAAACGCCACCCTGACCCTGTCGGACATAGCGTCTGGCGGTAGGTCAGGGGGCGCAACTGGAGTTTGCGGCCGGGGCGCTGCGCACGGCGATGACGTCATTGCCAGAGGCTTAGCGCTGTGGGGCGCTACCGGCTACTGCCATCACTAACCTCCCGCTGAATTTCGTGGGAGGCATTAGCGGTGCCGCGCCTAGGCGCTAGGGGCTTTGCCTCCCCCCTTTAGCGCCCCCCCCCCCCCAGAGTGCTAACGGGAGGCACAAAGCAACCCAATTTTCCCCCCATAAACTCTTAAAATAAGGATTATTGTTTAAGTGAAACTATTCAAAATGAAACACATATCTGGAACATGTGGAATATAAAGCTGAATGTTCTTCTTTTCTGATGGTTTTAAGCAAAGTATTTCCAGCAGTGGCTAGATGAAGCCATACATCACCAGTCAATCCATCGCACAAGTTGTATGATCCATTAATACAAAAGCAAAATACTGCGGATGCTGGAAATCTGAGATAAAAACAGAAAATGCTGGAAATACGCAGCAGGTCAGGCAGCATCTGTGGAGAGAGAAACAAAGTTATCGTTTCAGGTCGATGATCATTCTGATGAAAGGTCATCGACCTGATACGTTAACTCTGTTTCTCTCTCCACAGATACTGCCTGACCTGCTGAGTATTTCCAGCACTTTCTGTTTTTATTGTATGATTCATCACTTTATACAGTTTAACATTTCACTTGACATTGCATCTAGTTTTAAAACAATCAAAAATTGCAGTTTCGGTCCAATGCATACCTCCATTCTTCGATGAAATCATTAGGGTCGTTATTCCAACGTGTAGCTCCCATTGGATTCCCATCAGCACCGTGGAAGTCATTATTACTGTTTCGGTCAAAGGTCCCACAAAGACCTCTAGTGTTGTTGAAATCAATGCTGGGCGCCCGTACTGTTATGCTCATTCCCCAGTCGCTTACATCTGCACGGACAAATACCCCTGAAGGGAACATGATCTGTGGAAATGGATACCGGAAAAAGCCACAAACTGTAACAAAACTGCTTTAAATATGTTGGGTTATTTATTTTAAGTTACAGTTCAAAAAAGCAAATTAAAGTTGGAATACACTACAGTGAAACAAGTGCTAAGATATCTGCAGAGGTCACTTTTTGGTCAAGAGCATTAAAGAGTTTCCTGGTATTTTTCATATGCCAATACGCATGCTGCTTTCTTCCCCCCTTGCCTCTAAACAGTCTCATCAAAAGAGTTATGAAACATTCAAATGGCACAGCTAATCCTGGTTGGAGCAGACTGTGGTACTTTCTGATATGTATGTTGCAGACAGCAAGAGCATTCAGTATATTGCTATCAGTTAGGTATCTTAACACCTGAAAAATACAACAAAAATGGCTGATACATTTACAGGATATATCAGGCTAAAATGCTTGTAAAAATAGTTTTACAGTTAATCACATTGCTATATTTCTACCTTCTTTCAATAAACTAATATTCCTTAATTCCGCATGTACCAGGGAATACTGTACTACACTTTGGTAGATGATAGAAAGATTTGGTCAAATTTAAATTCCACTAAATTTGAAGTGACATCCCTGAAGTAAGTATTTGTTAGTTTTAAGGTGTGCTGTATAAGGATTTCTTACAACTTTTGGTACAAGGCACAGGTTTTATACCTCCACACTTGAGAACTATTACAACACTGTGCTTTATAAACTACTTTGTATATAGTTTCCAAAGATTACCTTACTAAGGTCAACTGTATTTATATTTTTACATAGTGAACATCCCTAGAAAACTTGGACAGCAACAATTTAGTTGTGCCAATGCAAACGTCTTTGCTTTGCACCAATGCTGCAGTTATGGTGTAAATGCAGCCTGAATCTGGAGTCACTGTCAGTACGAAGGGGGTAGCCCCACTCGACTTTGCTTTGGAGTCAGTTTGGGTCTTCGCAACCCAACTTACACTTTACAAGTCTATTTTTGGTGTGAAGGCTAAACTTGCAGTGTGAATGAGCTGTCACATAGCAATCAACACAGCTACCTTATATGTCTTTCTATTCACTCTAAGAACATTCTTTATCTACACTGTAGTTGCTCATTACATCAGTGTCAGCTGTAGCTCAGTGGGTAGCACACTTGCCTCTGAGTCAGAAGGTTGTGGGTTCAAGTCCCACTCCATGGAACTTGAGCACCTAAATCTAGGCTGACACTCCAGTGCAGTGCTGAGGGAGTGCTGCACTGTCGGAGGTGCTGTCTTTCGGATGAAAAGTTAAACCGAGGCCCCGTCTGCTCTCTCAGGTGGACGTAAAAGATCCCATGGCACTATTTTGAAGTAGGGGAGTTATCCTCGGTGTCCTGACTGATATTTATTCCTCAATCAACATAACAAAAATGATCTGGTCATTATCACATTGCTGTTTGTGGGAGCTTGCTGTGCGCAAATTGGCTGCCGCGTTTCCCACATTACAACAGTGACTACACTCCAAAAGTACTTCATTGCCGTTTTGAGACGTCCGGTGGTCATGAAAGGCGCTATATAAATGCAAGTCTTCCTTTTTTTTATTAAAATGTGATGTAATTTCATCTTTTACATCATTTAACTAGTAAAGACCTCTGCAGATTTCCACTCAGTTTAATGTTGATGGACGTAGAGAACAAGAATCCTGATTTTAACTTCTTCATTACATAGGGTGTCAACAAATCACTTTTACTTGATCAAATTCATCTATGATAATGTCATGTTATAGTTAAGTCTACTGCATTAAATTATTTTGGAAATTTCAGGAGTGTTATAAAGCCCAATAAAGGAGGTCACTTCTGTAATCCAAATGGCAATGGTTTACCTTACAGCCTAAGAGCTACAGTTTCTACTTATTTTATTATACGCTAGAACTTATTTCAAAAACAGACGAGAACAGGACAAAACGAGTCAGAGATAAGAAATAATACCAATATACACCACCAAATCCTTAACAGCTGTCAACAGTGGTTCAAAGTGTGATGGCTTCTAGTCACTGTATGGCAGTATACAATGCTGATAAACATTAAGATATTTTTTCAATCAATCTGTGAAGACTTTATCTGCTTTGTGATGTCAGTTAGCAGCATAAGTAATGAAAACACTATCACACTATAAAAATATTGCTGATTAAAAGTTATGAGCTAAACTGTATATCTAATCAAAAACATTAAGATGGACAATTGAACAATGATTTCAAAAAATACGCACAGTGATTTTCTTTCCCTGGTGTGCATCCATTATTTTGACATGATGTGGTTCTGATCCACTGCTTTTGACTGACAGATGAGGCCTGGTCTCCTGAAAGTGCCCATTGCACATGTCAAATGCAATAATGTCATCGCCCTCCCTGGCAACCACGCCACAGTTACAGGACACAGCATAGTGGCGACTGCCACAGTCCCACTGACGTACGTGAACTTCAAATTCTCGCAAAAGGCTTTTATACAGCACAAAAGTCCCAGTTTTATGGTTGTCATAACGTCTGCAATAAAATGACACAAATTTGTTAGTTCACTGGAACCCTCCTAGAATGAATAAAATTTAACAGAAGAAAAATATGGCACAATTCATGAGCTGGTCTTATCTAGTGCTGTTAGAGTGCACCTAACAGGTTCATACTGGTACAATTCTGAGATTATCGAAAGAGGACAGCTCCAAGTTATATTGCCCACTAGCAAAACTCTGCACTTTCTACTTTAAAAGGAGTGGAAAAGCAGAAATATTTATGCGTTCAAATCTTCAAAAGTGGGAAGAAAAGTTGCTGAAGCTGGAAATAAACATATGGGATCATAGGTTTTATAAACAGGTGTATAGAGTACAAAACCCAAGTGATTATGCTAAACCTAAACAAATCATTGGTTAGGCTGCAGCGAGAATATGTTTCCAGTTTTGTGCACCCTACTTTAAAGAAGAAGTCACAGCCATGGAGAAGAGACAGAAGATTTTACTACAGATGAGAGATTTTAGCTGTGAAGAGAAACTGGAGAAATTGGGGCTTTCTTAATTGGAACAAAGAAGGTTAAGAGGAGAACTAATGGAGGTGCGAAAAACTTTGATAAAATGAATCAGGAAAAACTATTTCCACTGGTCGGTCAGTTGATAATTAAGGTTAAGATCATCACAAAAGAATGAGGGAAGAAGTTAGGTGACTGTTTTTGTGCAGCAGGGAATGATCATTGGGAAGACCATTCTAGCTGCTTAGTCTACTGGAACACGTGTGGGGTGGTGGGGGGGGGTGGTGTATGGAGGGGTGAGAAAATTTTGCATGTACTGAGACTGACAGCACTTTGGTTAAATTTAGTGCAGGTCTCAGTAAGAAAAATTGAAAACTTCAAAAATCTAAGTTACGGTGATATTAAGCGACTTTGGGCTATGCCGCGCCTAAATTGTCAGACATAAATGTACGCCAGACCACTACTGGCATAAATTCAGGAAACTCGAGTGCGCTGGTCTTTTGCATGGGGGACAGAATGGCAGAGGCCTCAGCGGATGTATTTTTAAAACAGCGCAAATAATGGAGAGAATTAGCACAGACCAGTTTGCGGCATAAAACTGGCGCACATCAGAGGTGGCAGCACAGTGGTATACAGTCAGGAGGGAGTGGCCCTGGGAGACCTCAACATTGATTCCAGACCCCATGAAGTCTCATGGCTTCAGGTCAAGCATGGGCAAGGAAACCTCATGCTGATTACCACCTACCGCCCTCCCGCAGCTGATGAATCAGTACTGCTCCATGTTGAACACCACTTGGAAGAAGCACTCAGAGTAGCAAGGGCACCGAATGTACTCTGGGTGGGGGACTTCAATGTCCATCACCAAGAGTGGCTCGGTAGTACCACTACTGACCGAGCTAGCCGAGTCCTGAAGGACATAGCTGCCAGACTAGGACTGCGGCAGGTGGTGAGAACCAACACGAGGGAAAAACCTACTTGGCCTCGTCCTCACCAATCTACCTGTCGCAGATGCATCTGTCCATGACAGCAATGGGTAGCAGTGACCACCGCAAAGTCCTTGTGGAGAAGAAATCTCGTCTTCACACTGAGGACACCCTCCATCGTGTTGTGTGGCACGACCACCGTGCTAAATGGGATAGATTCAGAACAGATCTAGCAGCTCAAAACTGGGCATCCATGAGGTGCTGTGGGACATCAGCAGCAGCAGAATTGTACTCCACCACAATCTGTAACCTCATGGCCTGGCATATCCCTCACTCTACCATTATCATCAAGCCAGGGGACCAACCCTGGTTCAATGAGGAGTGTAGAAGAGCATGCCAGGAGCAGCACCAGGCGTACCTAAAAATGAAATGCCATCCTGGGGAAGCTGACTACATGCATGCTAAACAGCGGAAGCAGCAGGCTATAGACAGAGCTAAGCGATTCCACAATCAACGGATCAGATCAAACCACTGCAGTCCTGCCACATCCAGTCGTGAATGGTGGTGGACAATTAAACAACTAACGGGAGGAGGAGGGTCCATGAATATTCCCATTATCAATGATGACGGAGCCTAGCATGCGAGTGCAAAAGACAAGGCTGAAGCGTTTGCAACCATCTTCAGCCAGAAGTGCCGAGTGAATGATCTATATCGGCCTCCTCCTGAATTCCCCACCAGCACAAAAGCCAGTCTTCAGCCAATTCGATTCACTCCACATGATATCAAGAAACGCTGAAGCGCACCAGATACAGCAAAGGCTATGGGCCCTGTCAACATCCCGGCTGTCGTGCTGAAGACTTGTGTTCCAGAACTAGCCGCGCCTCTAGCCAACCTGTTCCAGTACAATTACAACACTGGCATCTACCCGACAATGTAGAAAACTGCCCAGGTATGTCCTGTACACAAAAAGCAGGACAAATCCAATCCAGCCAATTACCGCCCCATCAATCTACTCTCTATCATCAGCAAAGTGATGGAAGGTGTCGTCGACAGTGCTATCAAACGGCACTTACTCACCAATAACCTGTTCACCGATTCTCAGTTTGGGTTCCGCCAAGACCACTCGGCTCCAGACCTCTCTACAGCCTTGGTCCAAACATGGACAAAAGAGCTGAATTCCAGAGGTGAGGTGAGTGACTGCCCTTGACATCAAAGCAGCATTTGACTGAGTGTGGCATCAAGGAGCCCTAGTAAAACTGAAGTCAATGGGAATCAGGGGGGAAAACTCTACACTGGCTGGAGTCATACCTGGCACGTAGAAAGATGGTTGTAGTTGTTGGAGGTCAATCATCTCAGCCCCAGGTCATTGCTGCAAGAGTTCCTCAGGGAAGTGTCCTAGGCCCAACCATCTTCAGCTGCTTCATCAATGACCTTCCCTCCATCATAAGGTCAGAAGTGAGGATGTTCGCTGATGATTGCACAGTGTTCAGTTCCAATTGCAACTCCTCAGATAATGAAGCAGTCCATGCCCAAAAGCAGCAAGACCTGGATGACATTCAGGCTTGGGCTGATAAGTGGCAAGTAACATTCGTGCCAGGCAATGACCATCTCCAACAAACGAGAGTCCAACCACTGCCCCGTGACATTCAACGGCATTACCTTCGCCGAATCCCCCACCATCAATATCCTGGGTGTCACCATTGACCAGAAACTTAACTGACCAGCCACATAAATACTATGGCTACAAGAACAGGTCAAAGGCTGGGTATTCTACAGTGAGTGTCTCATCTCCTGACTCCCCAAAGCCTTTCCACGATCTACAAGGCACAAGTAAGGGATGTGATGGAATACTCTCCAATTGTCTGGATGAGTGCAGCTCTAACAACACTCAAGAAGCGCGACACCATCCAGGACAAAGCAGCCCACCTGATTGGTGCCCCATCCACCACCTTAAAGTTTCACTCCCTGCACCACCGGCGTACCGTGGCTGCAGTGTATACCATCTACAAGATGCACTGCAGCAACTCGCCAAGGCTTCTGCGGCAGCACCTCTCAAACCCGCGACCTCTACCAACTAGAAGGACAAGGTCAGCAGGCGCATGGGAACACCATCACCTGCAAGTTCCCCAAGTTACACACCATCCTGACTTGGAAAGATATCGCCGTTCCTTCATCGTCGCTGGGTCAAAATCCTGGAACTCCCTCCCTAACAGCACTGTGGGAGTACCTTCACCACAGGGGCTGCAGTGGTTCAAGAATGTGGCTCACCACCACTTCTCAAGGGCAATTAGGGATGGCCAATAAATGCTGCGCTTGCCAGTGACGTCCACATCCCAGGAAAGAATAAAAAGTTATGCGTAAATTTCCTCTGGAAAAAAAACTAGCGCAACGCTGCTCTTACACTGTAGTTACGCCGAAAAGATCCAGGAAGTTCCGGGCCAGTGGGTTGGAATTTGCTGGGAATTATAAATGGCGTACGGCATTACTATGGCACAGATTTCTGAGGAAATTGTGGCATAGGTGACTCAAGCCATTACTTGCGTCACGCCAGAATTTCCAGGGGCCCTCTGTGCAATCCTACCATGACCCTTGCCGAAACAGTGAGTACGCCATTATCATAGTTCTGCCACGTCTCTCCCCTCCCCCCCGCCCCCAACCCCCGTAAAATCAATGGCGATGTCCAATTTGCTTCATGAACGCTGCTTGGATCGCCTCTGCCACTTCGACTGAACCAGAACAATGCTTGTGATTTGTGTTGAAGGAAAAGGAATACAAAGAGCAAAAGGCACTGGCTTTAATAAGTGTTAAACTAACTTAACGGCAATTATATTTATATTTAAATAGTGAGTAGAATAAGCACAATAAACACAAATTGAGACGCATATGTGTAGAAAGCAGAGCCGGTCGAACACCCTGTAGTTGGCTGACACAAAGCAAAATATCTACCCTTTGCAAATATCAAGGCCTTGGACAATTACTTTTTAAAAGACAATTATAATTGTTTGAGGTTAATGGCTCATTCACTCTCTCTAAGAACACAGGATTTGAAATGAGTTGGTAGTAGGTCTCCAGGTACCTCCTGACTGCTTGCTGGTCACTTTTTCTGATCGGACTCATGCAGTTGACGGCAGATCCTCCCTCATCCAGCTCACTTTAACAACTTATGCTTTCACGTTTAACTTTGGATAAACACTCAAATAATTCATATAATACAATCTCTTAGCTGGAGATTGTCGCATCTGCCTAGATTATTTAGCCGTTAGCATTAATGGATAAATACAATGGTCATTGGCTGTGCTGTTTTCCAATCGCCAGTCCTCGCTGTGGCCTATTCTAGCGAGTTCTCTATCAAATGTTGCCGTTAATTCACCACTGGAGGATCGGGGCGCACAACAGTCTAACTTATGGTGTTCGTGGCTAAAAGCGTCATTCTTGCAAATTCTAGGCCACTGTAACATTGTGAAGCTGTTTTTGGTCATATGGTAACTATGACTGCCGTTGTACTGCACACATTTCTTGAACTGCTTTCTTGAGAATTCCCATCTGCAGCATGCAACAGCTGGAATCACTTCTATTAGCAGGAGCAGGACTTTGGTCGGAACGGGGCAGAGTGGAGAAGGGAATGTTCCGTGCTACTATGCAGACTGGTCCCCCAAAATGCTGACTGGTGGTATGTCTGGCTCCCCATCCATTTATTTCCGTATCTCGACTTGTAAACACTTTTCCAAAAATCAGTAATAACCCCCTGTCGACAGCTTTACAACCCCTCTCATTCATTTTCCAGGCAATATGCTTAAGCCTAGCTTTGAGCACCTCTATCTGCTTCTTCTCTACATCATTACCTCCCAGGTGAATAAAACCTCTGCACCAGCACATCCATCCTCGATAATCACAAATGTAGCCCCTGGCCGACATGTCACTACCGTATTAACTTTATCTTTAAAAGAAAAATAACCACTCACAGATCACACCACTGAATCTCCAGCCATTATAACACCCTTTTTCCTCACCAGAACTTTCTCCCTAATTCCACTAATGTCCCTTCCTTTTCTGAGCACGCAATACTTCTCTGCTCTTCTTGACTGTCTTGCTTTCTTTTCTTACTGTAACCCAATTCCTCTTTCCTTCATCAGCTCTTTTTTCCAGTATGACTTTTCTCCACTGTCATTTATCTAACTGTCAGATACAAACAATGGGCTAGAAATTTGTGGCCTTAGCGCCACTCCATAGCGCCACTAAATGGCGCTAAAACGGCGGCCACCGCGCTTTTGCCAGCTGCTGGTGGTTCCCACGGCAGCCGACGTTTTCGTGCTTACCTTTGCACTGCTGGTAACTGGCAGCACCACGCTGGAGAAAATGGCGGCGTTGTGACGTAAATTGGCATGCAACGGCGACTTTACGTCACAAGTGCGAACTTTGACCCTAGCGCTGAATTCAGTGCTGGGTCCTAAGCACGCCAGGTTAACCTGGCGTGCATGCAGGCTGACAGTGGCGATGTCTGCACCTCTTAAAGGGACAGACACATCATTCAGGTAAGTTTGGATTTAAGGCTTTGGACTGTTTTTTTTTTGATTTTATTGAACTGGTGGCTTGCTGCAATAGATGTGAACATTTTTTTTTAAGTGTGTAGGGAGTGCTGCTGGACGCCTGCAAGGGCTCGGATGGTAAATGAAGGCCTTTGAGAAGACAGAACATGCTGAAAATACTCAGCAGGTCAGGCAACATCTGTGGAGAGAAAAAGAGATTTCATGCCTCTGGTCGAGATGCTGCCTGACCAGCTGAGTATTTCCAGCATTTTATGCAGTCATTTCACATTTACAGCATCCGCTTGCAGAGGGAGGAGAAAGACACAGAAGAGGAGGAAGCCGAAGAGGAGGAATCAGACGGAAGGGTGCATCCCAGACAGCCCCTTTCTGGCCGGGATATTCGGGATGGAATCATCCACCTGCAGTCCCAGTGACCACAACCCCAATTCCCCTTTCAACATTAATCCCACACCTTACCTTCCCTCTGTTACTGACCATCACAACGTCCTCTTGGCCACGATGCTGAAATAAAAGTCACCACAAAGCAAACTTTCCAATCCACCTGTATATGTCTATCCATCCAATGTGACATCAAGAAATCACCTCATCACCCATATGAATTCTCTTAGTGAGTGTCTTGTGTGTGCCTTTGCCTATCCTACTGGTGGAAGGCTGCTGACTTTCAGTGGGGGACAGTGCAAATGTCCTTGCTGGTTGACCTTGAGGTGGTGGTGGCCGGGAGTGTCAAATCAATCTTCTTCTTCTTCACTCTCCTCTCCCTCTTCTTGGTCAACCACTGGCTGGGCAGGCTGTATTTTTTGGGTGTGTTCAATGAGGAAGGCACAAGGGTGGAGTTGTGGTGATGGGAGGGCGGGAAAGCAAGTGGTGCATGCCAGAAGGAGGGTAACGTATGAGGATACCAGCATCTTGTATCCTTCTAGCCCTGCCACTGGCCAAGGGCTCAGCCATACCCCTGCGAAGAATGGCCTACACCGTCTCCTCCAAGGGGGTGAGGTGAGGCTAGGAATGGGAGATGTGCCTCGCGATTGGTGCAGATAGTTGGTAGGTGAGTGATTGGGGGTGGGGGTCATGCATTGAGCAGTGTGTGAGGCTAGTGATGCAGTTGGTAGGAGACGGCTTTTGAAGATGCATTCACTGACCTTGACCAGTGGTCTGAGGTCATGAAGCTTCTTTGGGCACTAGTACCAGGTGGTGGGGGCGACACTGCTGGCAGTGACGGCCTCGGTGATTTGGTCCCACATTGTTCTTTCTGGAGGGCCTCCTGGCCCCTGTGGGTAGAGGGCTGTCTTGCAGTGTTGACTCCCCTGCACAAAGCTGGAGTGCTGCGTGTGGGACCCTGGGTGCCCCTTCCCTGGCTTGCAGAGCCATTTGTGTTAGTACTGAGGCACTTTTCCCATTTTTTGAGGTTAGGAAGGGAATTCAGCTTTAAGAGCTGAATATTCACATTTGGGACTTCTTTTTAATGTTAAATATTTTTTTAAAAGGCAGAAAAGGCTGAAAACTGCATTGTTTCACTTCATTTTAATTTGTATTGCTTCAGTGTGCATGGCCCCTTTAATTCTCAGGCCTCTTCATTGCCCACAACTCCTTGCAAGCTCCACACTCTCACTTCCAGAGGCTGTGCGAGGCTCAAATGCTGACCTGCACAAGAACTTCGCCTCTTTTACCTCCAGCAACGCCACCAGGATGGCGCTGCACAGCAGGTAAGCGCTGTGCCAACAATCTCGATCCACCCCCATATGTATGACCAAGAAACTAACTCACATTACTTCATGTTAAGTTTTTAATTCAAACACAAACGCATGGAACAGTAGTGTATGTGGAACCTACTAATGAAGAGAGTGTCTCAAGACTATCATGACCAGTAAATATGGGCTGTTTATATTGTAGAAGCTTCTAGTAGAAACTTGTCTGACAACTCACTGCAGAACAAAATGTTCCTTTACCCCATCAATCACATTTTGCAAATCTGTGGGATGTATGGGAGTTAAATGGTGCCTGACCAACTGTTCCCAATAACAGGACGCCCATTACCAGGCTTTTATGTTGTGAAATATCAAAAACAGCAATGCCTTCAGGGGAGTTTTGAACCTCTGCTGAAGTTTCATAACAGCTGTGACAAATTACAACATTAGCTCAATGCAAATCTAAACATCTTTGTTATATTGAAACAATCCAATCCAATTACTAATATAAGCCCGACACCACTACGGCACAGATACAATGAAACTAAACTTTTAGTGAGGGGGAAGTGAAGTTGTTCATTTGTCGAGAGAATGAACACACCGTTTTGGGTTTAGATTGGTCATAATCCAAGGTGAGCTTAAGATTTTTCAATATTTCCTTCCCCATTGCTACCACTGTTTACAAAGTCTCTAAAACCCCACAAGACAAGTAACGGTTTTTTGATTGGGCTGTTGGGAGAATTCAGCCATTTCCAGTGGAAGAGTGCAGACATTCTAAGGTAGCTCTTGTTCAACTGTGAATGGTCAAATCAGGAGCAGAGGCTTGGCAGCAGGTGACTGGCATATTCCCCTTCACTACTACAGAATGGTGTATGCTGAGGATAGTGGGATAAAGAATGAAACTAAGTACATATATTTAAAACTTAACTCGCTAATATACCCAACCATTCTTTGGGATCCAAGTATGCTGATAGGAATACGCTAATTTCAAAGCAGTGGACACATCAGGCCATCCTGATGGACCCTGAAGCCAAAACATGTTGATTGTCTTCCTGTTTGGATGTTCCAGGCCCCTGATATACACTTCATACCCATAAAATATTGAGTTACCACTTGGCTGACTCCAGGCCCTGATAAAGTCATCCACGGCACCACGGGCCAATATTTCTTCAGGAATCTCAAGCAAAAAACAAAGACTTTTGTTCACAAAATGAGAATTAAAACTTATCAGAGCAAAAGTATGGTCTGATTAGCTTTTGCTTGGCCCAAATAAACTGTCAGGTAAAGGACCAGTTTGCCAAACCCATTCAACTTTGCTCAATCCCATACTCCACCAAACACTGAAGTAAAATGCTGCGACAAATTAAATCTGTCTGCCATAAAAATGATAGTCAAATATGCAAGATTTTATACATTAGACTACAATGGACAACTAAACAGAACTAAAAGTCCTGCATACTCTCAAAATAGATATCTTAGTATTTTGCAAAAGTATATTCATAGCATTCCTTATTGAAATTTGTTTTGGGGGGAACAGACGATTCCAGTTGATAAAGGAGATATTCAGGCCAGATATCACTGGGAACATGTGGACGTTTTTTTCCCAGCTGCCAGCCCATGTAAATAAGATAAACTACATGTAAGTTGTCAACTGCAAAGAAAAGAAAATCCTCCACTCACTCATCACATTGAAAGTCTACTGCTGTACCATAGATAGCTAATGATGTCAGGCACCAGCACTGCATTCCTGACACAAACTGTGTTTGAAATTAAGTTCTCCTTTTCACACTGCAAGGTGCCAGAGTGACTAATAGCAGTACTGTTAAGTCTATAATCAGGAATGTCATTATAACCTTCAGTCCGTACAACAGTTTCTTTAGTAGTCTAGTTTACTTTCTTTAAATAACAGGCATGCTTTCCACAGCACTAAAGTGGGTGAAAAAATGTGAAAGATTGGTTGGTGCAGTGAGTTTGAACATTGTATTTCCTCGCTTGGACCTGGATTTCAATCCACCCCAGACTACTGAGATGAAAGTCACCTCGCTCAACTGACAATAAGTTGATCCTTTGTCCACTGCATACAAGGCAAGTGGAGTCGCGGGGTGGGGGACCCTGAGGGCAGTGACTCCCTAAACAAGAGGTTTCCGCTTTTCCAACCCAGTCAGGACCCAATATTGGGCTGGAGGCCTGCTCGTCAGACTGCTTGTCAAACATCCAGTGCTGGATGAGCCGCAAATTTCTACAGCTAAACATTGGGAAGACTGAAACCACTGTCTTTGCCCCCAACCCTCCACCACTAAAACGTCATCCCCATCTCTGGCCACCATCTCTTGGCATGCAATTCAACCCCATGTTGAGCTTCTTACCCTTTCTCCATCACAAAGACTGCCTGCTTCCTCTTCGGTAACACTACCCACCTTCTCCCCTTCCTCAGCTCATCTGCCACTGAAACCATCATTCATGCCTTTATCACCTCCAGACTCGACTATTCCAATGCTCTCCTCATCCTCCACCCTCCATGAACTTCAGCTCAATCAAAGTTCTGCTGCTCACATCCCATACTGCACCAAGTCCCACTCGCCCATTAGCCCACATTGGCTCCGAGACCTTCAAATTTAAAATAATCATTCTTGTGTTTAAATCACTTCAAGGCTTCACTCCTCCAGCACTACATTACCCCACCCCCCCTCCACAACCGAACACTGTTTCTATGACTCTGGTCTCACATGCATTCTTCCCTTCCCTTTGTCCCACAATTGGTGGTCGTGTTCCAGCTGCCTATGTGCCCCACACTCCAGAATTGCCTCCCTAAGCCCCTGCACTTCTTTACCTGTCTCCCCTCCTTTAATATCTATCTTAATACACTGACCAAGCTCTTAGTCACTCCTCCTAGTATCTCCTTCTTTGGCTCGGCATCCATTTTTTTTCCCTTGCATGTCTATGAAGTGCCGTGGGATGTTGTTGTTGTTGTTGTAAAATAACAATATCAACACTCGTGCAGTATGGGTGTCTTTCTAAGTTGTAGTTTATGACAAGGACTTTACCTTGTGTCATAAATGTGTGGATATGCTGAATTCATTTTAATTTAAGAGTTCAGATGGTGATTTCTGATCAAGAGATCAAAAGGGAATCACTTTACTGATCTGAATGTTCAAAGGGTTCCTTATTTAACAATCAGATTGATGGCTGCATCAATATACATAGCAGACATTTCCTGTAACCTGAACAAGATCGTTTATCTACTGTGAATGTTTTGTTCCACTCAGCTGACAGCTGTACTTTTAGTATGTGCTGAGCTATCTCTTTATAAATTATGAATAAATATTTTAGTCGCTGTAGACTGCACGATCTGGTCTGAGTTTAACATACACAACAACAACAACTTACATTTATATAGCGCCTTTAACATAGTAAAATGGCCCAAGACGCTTCACAGGAGGGTTGTCAAACAAAATCTGACACCGAGCCACAGAAGGAGATATTAGGACAAGTGTCCAAAAGGTAGGTTTTAAGGAGCATCTTAAAGGAGGCGGAGAGGTTTAGGGAGGGAATTCCAGAGATAAGAGTCTAGACAGCTGAAGGCACGGCCACCAATGGTGGAGCGATGCGCAAGAGACCAGAATTGGAGGAGCACAGAGATCTCAGAGAGTCGTAGGGCTGGAGGAGGTTACAGAGATAGGGAGGGGTGGGGCCATGCAGGGATTTGAAAACAAGGATGAGAATTTTAAAATCGAGGCGCTGCTGGACCAGGAGCCAACGTAGGTCAGCGAATACAGGGGTGATTGGTGAGGGAACTTGGTGCAAGTTAGGATACTGGCAGCAGAGTTTTGGATGAGGTCAAGTTTATGGAGGGTGCAAGGTCGGAGGCCGACCAGCAGAAGTGAGTCTTGTAGTGTGGCAAAACATTGGGGGAGAAATTGAGTCACACCCCCTTTGGGGCGCTAACTTCGCTGGAGCGAAATGGAGTGGTAGCGCCCCAAGAGGGAAGCGGGGTGCTACTGGAAGCGCCCCGCCTCCCTCTTGGGCGCTACAAGGGAATATCGCGGCACGTCGGCCGCGGTATTGCAGGCCTTCCTCCCCTTCTTAAAGGGGAGGGGCCTTGTGCAGCGCGACCCGGGGCCCAGCTGGGCCACTGGGGATCGGAGTGCCAGCAAAAGAGCCCGGCACTCGAGAAGAGCCGGGCTCATGGAGCGCAGCCGGCACTCCACGGGGAGGGGGAGGGGGCGAGTCAGGAGGCCGGGAGCGGAGGCAGGTGCTGGCAGGCGGCCAGCAACAAAAAATGGCCGCCCCGCACCTTGCCTTTAAATAGCGCCGCCCCGGCCGCAGGTAGGCCCCCCTGACCCCGTCGTACATAGCGTCCGATGGTAAGTCAGGGGGCGCTATGCACGCGATGATGTCATCGCTGGCAGCGCAGTGCCGCGGGGCGCTAACGGTTACCGCCACCATTAACCTCCCGCTGAATTTCGCGGGAGGCGTTGGCGGCGTTGGCGGCGATGCGCCCGGGCGCTAGTTGCTTTGCAACCCGTTAGCGTTAGAGCGCTAACGGGAGGCGCAAAGCAACCAAATTTTCCCCCCCATTATGTTTAATTCAATAAATAGATCACTGTAAGTAGGGTAGTCATTCATTCTGAGGGTAAATACTTTTTCAATTTCAGAACTCAGAAAAAGTACAGATTTTTGGTGGAGGGGTCAAGGTCCACTTAAGGGAACTGCGATTAAATCACTGGGAGAACACATTTACATAAAGTCCCCAAAATGTCACACCATGTATCTGACCTTCATTGGAACACCTAAATTGGCAGTACCTGTTGCTGAAACCAGGTGCCAAAAGGGATTAAAAAAAAAGTTCCATTCCCAGCAATGGCTTCCTACACCTTGATGAGCACAAAATTCATCACAAAAATGGCAATTTTGATATTATTAAAAACTGACCTTCCATCAAAAGTAATGATATGGGGATCAGTGAAAGAATAGCAGTTTCCTGTTGGGATGTCTTGAACAGTCACCTATATGTAGAAAAATAAATAAGGAGAAGAGAAATTATAGAACAGAGTATACTATATTAAGCAACTATTAATATTTCCCACACATCTAAATTTACTAATGACGCACTAAAGGTGTTAAGGGATATGGGCCAAAGGCGGGTATATAGAGTTAGGTCGCAGATCAGCCACGATCTCATTGAATGGCGGAACAGGCTCAATGGCCTACTCCTGTTCCTATGAACTGCCAACTATATCATATCACAACCTCAAAGGGACCTGGAAATAAATCTTTATTCAGTGCAAGGTGGGCACTTTTTCATAATTTCAATTCTTTTGCCAGCAACACACTGTCAAATATTTTGGGTGAATTTTGGTTCAAAGCATATCCTGTTTTAAATTTACACATGCAATTAAGTACACAGATTCTACCTTTATTAGCCTATTGTTCCATGCAAGATAAATTATTTCACAGCTGCTCAGGAAAATAGCCACCAAGTAACACTTAGGTATCTCACTTCTGTTGTTTCTTTAACAAACTGTTTAAACAGCTTCCTCAGTACGCTTCTCTGTGTCTACCACTGCTTAAGATGAGAGTTCAAAATGAGCAGAGCAGGCGCTGTTAAACGTAGCAGCAGCTGGTTACATTCAACAAAACATATTCTGCTCAGCAGCACTTTAAATATTTAGAACTTGCATTTTAAACAGGAGCATCACGGACTCTGAGGAATTAAACACTGTCTGTTTAGAATTAGAGTTCAAAATGAACTCACTGAAGTGGCACCCATTGACTTCAATGGCAAATCAGTCAAATGCACAGCCTGGGTTTAGTGGCTAATTTTAGTTGCCAAAAACGATGTACAACTAAGCAGGCTTCATTACTGTTGTAATATTTTAATGCTTCACAAACTCTGCTTTGTAATTGTTTCTCCAGAGTTGATATAAAGTGAAATGCTTTTCCCTACAATTAAAGTCCTGGTGCCATTAGGAGATGTGTGCAGCCAAGACTAACCCTTACCCGCCTGGCGAAAACTGGGCAGGCAGTGGCCAGGTGACTTGCTTGCCAAAATTCCGCTGTCTTGAATGTTAACCTGCTATCCTAAGCCGCCTGAAGCCAGTGGGGCTCCTGTTTAAATGTGCAGATCGAGGTCTGATGACATCATCTGCCCCGACTGCAATTTTAACTGGTGGCCTGAGCGATGACGCTGTTATGGATTTTCCACCAGGCGAAGATAGTGGGATGAGGATCCAGAGGCCCAAATTGATAGTTTTTTAAAAACTTTTTTACATTCTCTGTGGGACCAGGAGGAGCACAACCCTTCCAAAATACCCACCCCGCGACCCACCCGAGTACTGGCTACTGTTGCTTCGGTCCCAGCCACCGGCCTCCTGAGATTCCACTCCTGCCTGCCGGCCAGCTGCCACTTCCTACCCATTTCGAGCTGGCTGCTGAACGGGGACATGCAGAGGAGGCCCTGAAGTTAAAATCGCCCAGGTTCAGGCTGCCAAGGTTGGGGGGTATGCGGGGGGGTTGGAGCGGGGGAGGGGGGGTGGTCCTGGTTGTCACACGCCACATCCTCAGGATATCACATAGTGGTTCAAAGCCAATTAATTACTTTTGAATTGCTGTCACTACTGTAATGTAGGAAATGTGGCTGATAATTTGTGCACAGCAAGCTCCCACAAACAGCAAATGACCAGATTATCTGTTTTAGTGGTGTTAGTTGAGGGTTAAATGTTAGTCAGGACACTGGAAGAACTCTCCTGCTCTTCTTTGAATAGTGTTATAAGGTCATTTATATCCACCTGAGAGGGCAGATTTAATGTCTCGTCCAAAAGACAGCACCACTCCCTCAGTACTGCATTGAAATGTCCGTCTAGTAAGTACTTAAGTCTCTGGAGTGGGACTCAAAAATACAACCTTCTGACTCAGGCAAGAGTGCTACCTCTGAGTCAATACTGATTAAAGCTCCCTCTAAACTGTCCCATCAAAGATTCCTAAGCCACCAATCCAAGGGAACCCAAACTAAAGTTTATATATGTCAAAGTATAGAGCATAAGAAACAACACTGGGAACTAGAGTCATTGATTAAAGTGGAAAATCCAGATCTAATAGCAGTAACTGAAATGTGGTTGCAGCTGGGACAGAATTGCCAATTATATATTTCGAGGCATAACATTTTCAGCATAGAAATGGAGAGAAGAAAAGCAGTAAGAATAGTTATATTAATTATAAACAATATCATAACACCAGAGAATAAAAATTTAAGTAGAGAATTGACCCAAACATAATTCCTTTGGATTGAGTTGAAGAATAGCAAGGATTGGTCACATTACTGGAAGCACTTCCAAACCGTGGAAAATAAATTTATAGACAAATTAGAAAGCGTTCAGAGATTTTTATTGTCAAAATACATGTTGCAATATGGAAAATGTTTGGATTGAAAAAGGGAAGTGGATATGCTGCAGCTCCAACATGGAAGGAAACACTGTTTGGCCTGATTCTTGGTCACGAAGCAAAGCTAGTAGGCAAACTATGAAAGAGCACTTGGGAAATATTGACCACAATATAATTAGGTTCAGTGAAATAGAAAAGGAAAAACAAAGTACAAGACTGAGGCTGGAAAAAAGAAAATGAAAGCAAGATAAAAAGGGACCGTTTCAAGGTTAAATGTAATGAAAAATTGGCAAATATAACCATAGATCAGCTATGGGAAATATTTAAACATGAAATAGAAAGGATAAAAATCAGGCATAATTACGGTAAGGAGGAAAGGAGTCTATCGGAGGCTGGTGTCCCGTGGATGAATAGGGCAATCAGATCAATTTAAAACTAATAAAAGCATTTAGTGTTTATAGGGCCAAAAATAAAAAATGAAAACCAGGAAAAATAGAAAGAATATAGAAATAAGTTACAAAGAGGGAAATTAAAGTATCTGGGGAGTGAACTGAATCGTAGGATTAGACCAGGCGGCTCATGTGGAGAAAAACACCGGCATTGACCTGATAGGCCAAATGGCCTGCTTCTGTGTGTAACATTCTCTGATTCCGTGTGATGGGAAGACCAAAGAGGCCGGGGTTTAATATATTTCTTGTATTACAAACTGTTTGAGCAGTCAATAACATAAAGCTTCCCAGTTGTTTTAAATGTATATATAGAGGTACTTCTACTTTATGGCCCGTAATTTCCAATATGAAGGCTTCCTGCGTGCGGATGCCTCCTATCGGAAAAAAATCTACGCACTTACCTGAGGGCTCCCGAGGTCCGGACACTTCCGCTCCTGGGCCTCTCCACAGTCGAAATGCGCAGGGCCCACGTATCCCAGAGGCGCATGCGGTTTGCAAGCGTCCCTGGGATCACGTGGGCCAGGCGAGCCAATGAAAGAAGGGGCTCTCCCTTTATACTTTTGACAGATAGGCCTGTCAAATATATGAATGGGGATCACTGAAAAAAGACACTAAAACATTAAATAAATTTTTTAAAAACCATCACGTTTTTAAAATGAGTTAAAATTACATTAAATTAAATATTTTAAACAAAAATTTAATTTTTTGAAAAAATAATTCAAGTTTTTTACGGGGCTAAAAATAAACTTATCTTTTTTAAAAAGTATTTTAAAATTATAATTGAGTGAAAACATTTTTTAAACTTTTTTTAAACTCTTATGCTGGTAAAAGCAGGCCTTTCTTGACAGATCGGAAATGCCGGTTTTCAGCGCATGCGCTTCGCATGCCTGAAACCGGCATTTCTGATGTCCCTACGAGTGTGTAGACAGCGCGTACACACCCGTAGGCATCGGAAAATATGGGCCAATGTATTTCAATGACAGTACATGATTTACAATTTCATGGGTTGGTATCTGATGACGATGTTCATGACTTCTGAAATTAAAATTCAGAATGATCTGTTGAAGCTAATACAAAGTATTTTTTTTGATACTGACCTTAATATCCTTCGGGGAGTAACCCCGCCACAGGAGATTGTTTGATTTAACAGGCTCAATCCTAATATTGCTGACACGATTTCCATCTCGGGCAAAGTCTGTCACAGCCATCACAGACAAAGTGCTTCTTGCACAGCTGCCACCCATACAAGGCATCTGCACTAAATCCACCTGGCACGAGGAGAGTGCTACGTTTAGGATTGTGGAACCCAGACTGTCTGAAAACACAACAGCAAATGGAATTTTTGAAAGATATTGAACAGGTGTGAGTTTTTTTCCACAGATAGGGAAGGTAGATGTACAAGATACATTGAACATTTAATCCACATAATTTTAACATGTGAAGCATGATATGGCAAAAGCTTATTCTGCATTTTACCAAAATTTCCTCTTACGAAAACATGAAATTCTAATTTTGTGAAGTAACAGAGATATCTCTGATGAAAAATTGTTTCTGGTAACTGCTCCTTCTTTTCATATGCACACAGATGTTGGCTGAATGTAATAACATATAAACAGCCAATAACAATAATGGCTGATGTTTAGCTCTGACAAGGGAGGGATTACTAAAGCAGTAACTTTGCCTGAAATCTAATATATTTTAGGTCTCATATGTGCTGTAATCACTATAAGGTACATCACTTCAACTCTTATTAGAGTAGGAGTAGCACATGGGCAGATTGTTTGACATTTCAAAGAAGGAGAACCTCTAAAGGGAAAACTATTTCTGGAATCACAGAAAGCTACTGCACAGAAACAGGCCATTTAGGCCCTCAAATCTGTGCTGGCTTTTCATCCAAGAGCCGCTTAGTCTTATCCCAATCTCCTGTTTGCTCCCCATAGCTTTTAATATTTCCCTATTTCAAGCCAATTAGTTCCCTTCTAAAAGTACCTCTGGGCCCTGCTTCAAGAACTGTTTGTGGCAGAGAATTCCATTCTAACAATCTTCTGTATAGGGCAATTGTTTTCTAACCTCCTCTTTAATTCTTTTTGTGATTATCTTAAATTTGTGCTCATTACAGTCTCACTGACCAATGGACCTAATCTACCACTAGTTATCTATCATAACCCTTCATAATATTGTACACGAGAACAGTTTTCCTATATACACATTTGTCCCAACTTTCATTTTTATTACCTGCCCTGTAAGCATTACTTATTTTTTTAGTTGAAGATTTGATCTTATCTCTCTATTTATCTATGGAATCTCAGCCTTCAACAGACTTCCTTTTTTTAAACAAAGAAGTACCTGATTTCTATCCTTTCCAAATCTTCAAATATTTCTGATTTACAGTTCTATTTGCCAATTTTTCATTCCATGTTATTTTGTTGTAAGTTTTGTTTTCCAGCCAAATCCCCCTGACCTTGACTTCCTTCTCTATTTTTACAGAGAACCTAATTATGTTGCAGATAATATTGCCCAAACATTCCCCAGTTTTAGGTTGCCTACTTGCTCCACTTATTTATCCAAAACCAGATGTACTCGTCCTTCCTTGTTGGGCTAACAACATACTGACCAAAAAAAAGTCCTTAAAATGCTGCTAAAAGACCTTCTTTCACTATAACCATTTCCCCTATCACATTCTCTTTATGAGTAATTTGGAACTCATACAATTATGGGATAGAAAACAGAGAGTTGTGGTGAAAGGCTGTTTTTCAGACTGGAGGGAGATATTCAGTGGTGTTCCCCAGGGTTCAGTACTAGGACCACTGCTGTTTTTGATATACATTAATGACTTGGACTTGGGGGTACAGGGCACAATTTTGAAATTTTCAGATGGCACGAAACTTGGAAGTGTAGTAAACAGTGAGGAAGATAGTAATAAACTTCAAGAAGACATAGACAGGCTGGTGGAATGGGTGGGCACATGGCAAATGAAATTCAACGCAAAAAAGTGTGAGGTGAGACATTTTGATAGGAAGAATGAGGAAAGACCATACACACTAAATGGTACAATTTTAAAGGGGGTGCAAGAACAGAGAGACCTGGGGGTGTTGGGCACAAATCTTTGAAGGTGGCAGAACAGGTTAACAAAGCAGTTAAAAAAGCATATGGGATCCCAGGCTTTATAAATAGAGGCATAGAATACAAAAGCCAGGAAATAATGCTAAATCTATATAAAACACGAGTTCGGCCCCAGCTGGAATAATGTGTCCAATTCTGGGCACCAAACTTTAGGAAGTGTGAAGGCACTGGAGAGGGTACAGAAGAGATTTACTAGAATGGTTCCAGGGATGAGGGAATACAGTTACATGGATAGACTAGAGAAGCTGGGGTTGTTCTCCTTGGAGCAGAGGAGGCTAAGAGGAGATTTGATAAAGGTGTTCAAAATCATGAAGGAGTTCGATAGAGTAAATGAAGAGAAACTATTTCCAATGGCTGAAGGGTCGATAACGAGAGGGCACAGATTTAAGGTGATTGGCAAAAGAATCAGAGGCGACATGAGGAGAAACATTTTTAGGCAACAAGTGGTTAGGATTTGGAATGCACTGCCTGATAGAGTGGTGGATACAGATTCAATAGTAGCCCCCCAGCCATTGGATAAATACATGAGGAGAAAAAACAAATTGCAGGGTTATGGGCAAAGAACCAGGGAGTGGGACTAACTCAATTGCTCTTCAAAAGAGCCGGCGTAGACTCGATGGGCTGAATAGGCTCCTTCTGTGCTGTACTATTCCATCACTTTATGATTCTCATACATGTCTCTCCAATTTGTGCAATTTCTGTGCTCAAATTGGCTGCCGCATTTCCTACATTACAACAGTGAGTACACTTCAAAAAGTAATTCATTGGCAGTAAAGCTCTTTGGGACGGCCTTAGGTCGTGAAAAGCTCTATATAAATGCAAGTTCTTTCTTTCTTTAACTTTTGCTGGAGTCCAGGTCTCAAACTATGTGCGCTGTTCCCTGCATTTATGCAGGGAATTTGTTCCAGTCTCTGTAATCCAGCTAGTGAAAACTTTTATTTTTGGGGCCAGGAGGAGCTAGAGTGCTCCTCCAGATCCCAAAATTGAAGTTTAGGTCTGCCCACAGTTCCTCCCCATTTCCCAAACTGCTGACTGCCTCCTCGGAACCCCTGTCCCTGTGCTTACTTTGGGCTCAACAGGTGGCCTCTGGGGCACCCAACTTTCTACCGCTTCCTGCTGGCTTCCCGGCCGTTTTGGTCGGGAAGTCAGCCAGCAGCATTGATTGCCAAGACATTTTATGCTTGGACAAGTATTCGTGGATCCAGATTTGGATAAACTGCGGCTAAATCTTTGTATCATAGCCCAGTTAATCATCCATTCAGCAATTCAATCTAAACATTAACAGACCCACTTCTCAAAATTATTTTGCACAAGTGTTTGGACATTCAAAACACAAAAACTTGACAGATCATTTATTATATTTAATGATCCGGGCACTAAAAGTAGAAATTGAGATCAGTCCCAACTCTGATAAAAAATTTAAATTTAATTTCTATGATTGGTTTGGAATTCTACACAGTGGGATTGAATTGGATATGGTTCGATATATTGGGATTCCATGCTTAGATTAGATGCTTATTCAGCTGGAGTTGGCAATAGTAATGCAGTGTTACTAATGTATTTCAAATTTTACTCTGCTCTACTTTGTATTTAAATTAACAGAGTGGTCAAGGTTAGATGTCACAGATATGATTGCAAAACATGCTTTTTAACCCTAGCAACTTATTTTTATTTGGTTTTGAAAAAAACAGAATTGGCTGTAGTGGTTAACAGGATAGCACAGGAACAGGAATTACTCGAGTTTGCTATTTCTGGCTGAGACGCTGAATGAGCCTACTTGTAAGGCGTCTCTTTAAGTAAATGATATTTTCTGTCTTTTAGGCCATAATGCTTGTGTTTATTTTCTGCTACAAATTAAGTGGTGCTGTGCACTGGGTGATCTCAGCTGTCAATGCTTCTTGCTTGTAAATGAGAACTGATACGTAAATGCTCTTGAGAAATACCACTGTGAGCTTTGGCTTTTATAACACAAAACTTTACTGGCTTTAGTAAAAGTCAAACTATTTACCATCATATGGTATAAATTAATATATCAAAACAATTATCATTTCATTGTGAAAAATCTTAGACCTGGACAAGCTAATTCCAATATCCATGTCTAAATTGCTAAGTGAGTTAAAAAGTATTCTTTGCACAAGTGTGACATTTCAAAGGCCTAGTTTTGCTTTATTTAAGATTTTTTTTGCGGCATAACTATAAATCAGAAAAGCGCAATCAGAGCTCTATTACTCATTGTCATAAGTAGTTCTGCACATAAACTATAGCCGTAGGGAGAAAGTGAACAACAAAAACCATTATACCAGATTAAAGGAATCGGGGATGAGTGGACTGATTCAGTAAGGCACTAGCTGGGGGATGTGAACAGATTACTTGCTCACTGTCTTGTTCAAACAATGCTACATTGCACAAGGTCCCTAAAGGACAGAGCCTGGAAATTATCCTGTGCAATCATCACTTAGGAATGTTTCACGTGTTCATATGAAATTCCACTTTCCATTATTTTAACAAATGGGTTAGCCTGTTTATTTCAAACCAACAGATCCAAGAGATTTCCTATGAATGTGTTATTCAATTGCATGCCATTATTTCCAGACCAGAGCAGATAACGTTGCAGTTCATTCTCTGTTATCAGAGAGATGGACGATGCATGCTGCTAAGTATTACATTATTTTCATACAGCCTTTAGATACATTAATCCTAAAGTAATAGCTGAACTTCTGTATCGGATTAAAATAAATGGGTTTTCACATGCAAGTCAGTAAATCCATTGCAAATCTTTTCACAACGTCTTCAGAGTAAGCAAAGGAGCTTTAAAAATCTTAAGTGGTGATGCACAGATGTAAAAGCATTTAATACAATGCTTAAATTGCATACTTCATGGATACTGAAAATCTGCTCAAAATATTCTGGTTGTATCTTGTTTTTCATTTTCAGATAACTTATTTTAGTTTATTATCAAACGGAATGTGTGAACCATTGCTGCCGAGGGCCAGGTAAAGCTAGGTGACATCAGAGTGAAAGAACAAATGAAGTACTACGTGCGAGAGTGCCTTGCTTAATGAGAAGACTTAATATAAAACAATTTATTTTTTGACTGTAAATTTTGGGTACACAGCCTCTAGTTATTGTTTCTTTGTGGGTTTATTTTAAATTAGAAGCCGTGTTTCATTAGTTGCTTAACCACTGTTTACAGCACATGATATACAAATATACAATCTGTGAGATTCATTCACAAGCTTAAGTCTTACCTGAGTCATTGGTGGTTAACTGCAAGGTTATTTTACAATTGTTTAGATTCTGACTATCTTCCAGACAAGAGATAGGGATAGTGCTTTCGATCAACAAAGAATGCTCCTTTCCATCTTCTGCGATTTGCAAAAACTCTGGCTCAAACTGTTTGAAAGAAAGAGATTTCAAGAGGCAACCTTTGGCATCTAGAGAAAAATGGTTCATCTTAAATATTATAAATCATTGCAGTTATAAAAGTCCCCAGTTAATGACTTCCCAGTTAATTATTTTCCAGTTCATAAAATTCTCCTACCCTGTCCCTTCATTCTTTTGGTGATGATCTTATGCGTTCTAGTTACCAACTCACCAACCAGTGTAAAGTTTTTCCTGATTTACTTTATCAAAACCTCTTATAATTTTGAGTACCTCCATTAGATCTCTTCTTAACCTTCATTGTTCTAATGAAAAGAGTCCCAATTTCTCCAGTTTCTTCTCGTAACTAAAGCCTCTCATCCACGATATTATCTTAGTGAATCTCTTCTATACCCTTTCCACGGCCCTGACATCCTTCCTAAAGTAAGGTGACCAAAAGTGAACTCAATATTCAAACTGTAGCTTAATTTGTTGAGGTTTAGGATACCCTCTTTGCTTTTGTATTGTATGCCCCTATTTATAAACGTAGGCTCTGTGGAAGTGCAGTTTTTGTCTTGGACACAAAATGGCTTCCTTGAACAAAGAATGATACAAAATGGCCGACTCTGACTTGTTTGGAAAGCAAGAATCCGTTGTTATGTTTCTCATGAAAATGTATTTAAAGTTTTAGACTATGCTGTCAGCAAAGTCTGCCAGCACAGAGAAACAACAGGCTTCTTCTAATTAAATTGAGATAAGCAAGGGCTAGTGAAGTAAACAACCAGGCGCCTTGGCCTTGGTGAGAGAAGAACAGATAGATAGACTCCATTTTGAAGAGATTAGTTAGTCTCACCATAAGGCATTTCTTATGTTTTTTTTTAACTTTTAACTTAGCTTACCTTAAACAACATGTCATGTGACATGGAAAGATTGTATTATCAGTGTATAAGAATATTCCATTTTCTGTGATTTTTCAGTCTGTAGTCGTAGCTATTTGGCTATGGTTGCATTCTCCTTGCAAGTAAAGTAAATAATAAAGCCTTCTTTGACGATATTGTTTAAAGAGTCTTACTCGGAAGTCGAAACTTCGACAGCTCCTATAAATGGGACAGTTCAATATTTTTCTGAAGTGAGAACGTTGACGGATTTGCTGAGAAGACAGGAGGTGGGGTTGATATTTGAAATGGATTGGACTTGTTGGGCCTAATGGCCTTGTCATGTTCCTAAAAATCATCTTGTTACTTCTTCGGATAATTTTCTACCAATCATTACAGTTGATTTTGAGTCTTGAGAACTCTACTGGTAAGCTAGAGATTAGCTGAGTTTTGCCAACACTCACAGAAACTACAATCCCTATGTCAGTGTGAGATATCAATGACAAAATTTCACCTACCTCCTCTACCCATAGAGCTCCCTCAATATATTGTCCCCTTATTATGGTGCAGTTAAACTTCATTTACAACACGCCCTTGTAGACAGTAGCGAGGCCCCTCAGCACCTGGTCATAAGGGATGACTCCGGCCTGTCACTGAGTACCCCATACCATAATGTTCAGCACTGTATAACTACGTATGAGTCTCACTGCAGTTACCTGCAAGTACTGAGAAAAATATACTGTGGCCTGTACACAATGAAACCATGTCCAGACAGCATATACACTTCTTGTATAACTCCCCCAACCCCACCTCCAAAGTAAATATTTTAAAAAACACTGGAGAAAATACACAAAAAAAGCATCACTTGCATGCAGTAGGCTTTGTGAAGTAACGTCTCAATTTTAAAATTCTCATCCTTGTTTCCAAATCCCTCCATGACCTTGCCCCTCCCTATCTCTGTGCCCTCCTCCAGTCCTACAACCCTCCGAGATCTCTGCGCTCCTCCAAGTCTGGCCTCCTGCGCATCCCGATTTTCATCGCTCCAACACTGGCAGCTGTGCCTTCAGCTGCCTAGGCCCCAAGCTCGGGAATTCCCTGCCTAAACCTCTCCACCTCTCTCTCCTCCTTTAAGGCGCTCCTTAAAACCTACCTCTTTGACCAAGCTTTTGGTCTTCTGTCCTAATATCTCCTTAGGTGTCAAATTTTGTTTGCTAATGCTCCTGTGAAGCGCCTTGAGACATTTTACTACGTTAAAGGTGCTATATAAATACAAGCTGTTGTGTTGTTGTTTAATGCCCTGTCAGAAACAGTGATGGAAGTAGAATCCATAATAGCTTTTAAAAGGGATGTGGATAAATATTTGAAAAATTAAAATTATAAATGTATGGGGAATGGGAAAGAGAAGAGGACTAAGTGAATAGCTCTTTCAGAGAACCAGCACAGGTGCAATGGGCCAAATAGCTTCCTTTTATGCTGTGAAATTCTATGATTCTATAGATCCTATCTGCTTCAATGGCCTTCCCTGGTCACTTATTCTAGAACTCTACTGCCCATTGAATGACCCCTTATCACTCTCAACTTACTAATCTTTACCTTATGCTCATTTATACTTGAACCCTTCACCACAGCAAACAATTTGCCTAGGTTAATTTTGTCGATTCCCTTCATAATCTTGACATCAATTATATCAACTCAAAGTCTCCTCTTCACAATATTAAACAAATCCCAACTCCCTTAACATTTTCGCACGACTTAAATTTCTGTTACCCAGAATAACCTTCATTGCTGACCTTTGTATACTCTCAAGAGCAATAAGGAGAGATTCTCCTAGGTGTGTGCCCAGGTACATTGGGTTGGCTGGGTGCAGCGAATATCGAAAAATGGAACAAAAATCAGGTGGCTTCCTTTGTAGGCGTGCCCTTCAATCTCCAAATTTTCCAATATTTGCTACATCCAGGCGATCCATTGTGCCTGGATGCAGACCCAGAAATATTTTTCCTGGGTTTTTTTTGTTCCTTAAGTAAACTACTGCTTAGAAATGACCTTTCCACCCCCAAAAAAGTAACATTTTACCTAAATGATTTTCCACCAAAAAGTGAAGGGGTTGAATCATGTCACTGGGTGGGATAGAACTGTACACAGCTTCATCCTATACAAACTTCCCCTATGCTACTTACACAATGCTCTCTATCTTCTCCAACTGATATCAGAACATAATTTCACAGATATTTCCTCTGTATCCACTCTTAGTTGAAATTTGGCAAAACACCTTTCACTACTTTATTATAATGTCAGTGTAATAAAAGGTATTCAGATTTTGCAGCAATATAAAGAGAACACTATTTCATTCACCTTAATTCCAGCAAAGAATGGCTCGCTATCCCTGGACAGACTGCGTATATCTGGAGAATCCAACGAGAAGCTTGATACACTACAGTAAACCTGGAAAAAAAAACATAAGTAGCAGAAAACCCTGACTTCAGTTAGTCTTCTGAGCAAACATTTTAAGTTGATGCTATTTGGGATGATATCATGATCTGTGGTTCCAGCTCAGAAGGGAGCCATTTGGCCCGTCATACCCCGAGAAAAATTGTAAGCTCTGATCCCCACTGGGAGCGCCAGATGGCACAATCACCCTCATTGTTACAACTTGGGCTGTTTTCCAAAGCTCTTTATTCATGTTCTCCACAAAATGCAGCTTCTATTGGCAAGCTGGCATGCCCTATAAACCAAAGCTTGACCTTGTATGCAAAATATCTGGGATAGCAGACCACACAGTAAACAATGAACCCTTTATAGCATTGGGGTATACACTGGAAATAGCACAGGAAGTCGCCATACACACTTGATCTCTTCCAACCAACAAAAAAAACAACATTGACAGATCATGTAGCATAGGTAAACTGTTCAGTAGGTTGATTAGGAAGTAAAATTATAATGAAGCAAAAATAGATCAGTAGATTATAGCAATAAACTATGTAACTTTTTCAGGTACATTAATCAGTTCTCGGGGCCTAATATAAGGAATCATTTTGAGATTTATCCTTGGTTAAAGTGGGGGGGCGGGGGGGGGGGGATTGGCGGGAGTCATTTTTACCTTGGGCGGTAAACCAACAGAGCAGATTGCCTGGCCATTATAGGAGCTGCCCGATTTTAATTTCCGTCCATTCCCATTACGCAGTATATCCGGGGTTTCTGCCAATCTTCCACCTAAGTTACACTGGCCAAATGGGAGAACCCCCGAGGAAATTCCCAGCATAAAAATTATGAAGGAGTCAGCACTCATTATGTCATGAAGGTATGAATTGTACTCTGCCCTACGTCCGATCAGGATCACTCTCCCCATTGGAAAATAGAAACTCAGGCGTAGCTGTTGAAGGAGTTAGAACACAACAGTTGATACTTCTTTTCAATAAAGTTGCCTTTAGGAGCTCTATCTGTAGATGTATGCAAGTTACAAACAGAGAAAAATATAGCTGGGGGAGCTACAGACTGAACAAGGTGAAAGGTATGATAGAATCATTGAATCTTACAGCGCAGAAGGGGCCATTCGGCCCGTCATGCCTGTGCCGACTCTATGAAAGAGCTGTCCAATTTAGTCCCACACCCAAGCTTCCTCCCCATAACCCTGCAAATTAGTCCTCTTCAAGTACATGTCCAACTGGAGGCAGAATTTTTATGAGAGACAGCAGAATGATAGATAAAAATGAACCAGTACCATATCAACAGAAGGGGAAGAATGAGGTATGAAACCCTCTATGCAAGCTAAAATTACATCAGTTGCTTCACTGGTTCAGATATAAGAGTCAGCAAAATTAAAAGAATGTCGTAAACACATTCTGGTTCAATCTCCACAAGCATTTGTGCAATTGTCCACCATAACTTCGGTGGAAGGTCCATGAAAAATTGAGTGCTTGCACAAACCCCTGTGACCTTGCCATTCATTCATTTGGGCGATCTGTTCCTTTAATTTTATTCATAAAAACTGTACAAAGCATTCACAGTGCCAAGTACTTCATATTAACTGGCAGTTACGTCAGATTAGAACTGAAATGATAGTGGGATCATCACCTCCATCACACCTGAATCAGCCACACCGCTGCTGTCAGTGTTTTATTGATAGTTGGTCAGCTTCACCTTCTGTCTGAAAATTAAGATCAGGTCTGACTCAAAGTAAACACATACCATAAATCTCCCCATAACAATGCATAATGAGTTCCTCACTGTCTGACTTCATTTACAAGGAGTTAATAAGCCCTTAAGAACATAAGAGCATAAGAAATAAGAGCAGGAGTAGGCCACTCGGCCCTTCGAGCCTGCTCCGCCATTCAATAAGATCCTGGCTGATCTAAATAACAAGGTGTTTTTTCCCCTTTTTCTCTGCTTTCATGATTTACGTTTCAGATATTTCAGTCAATAGAAGGAATGTTGAAAGAACTGCATTACCATCCAAACCCAGGCCCCAAGAGCAAAATAGTGGCTTTCTAACCCACTATTTTACCATGTCTCTTTAAGCAGTATTTTTAAAACAATAGTTATTACTGAACTACAGAGCCAAAATGTTTGAACTAGTTCTGTGACCAACTGTAAAACTGGATACCCCAGTACCGGAAACTCTCGTTTAAACGGCACCTAAATATCCGGAATTCTCTATTAACCGGCAAAATTCATACTCTGAAAACAACACCTCAATAACCGTTTTGTTTTACTGTTAAGTAATTAAAGAGTTATGGATTACCCTCAACTGGCAGTACTGTATTTAATCAAGCATCTTCCACCATCCATTTAACACAACATTCTGTAGGTGAGTACCCAATTACTGTATACTGCACATTTCTTGATTTTTTAATTTTTGTTTGTTTAAAAATAGCCTCGGTAGATAACCCTCTCCGTCATCCGGAATTTTTAATCAACCGGCACCATCCCGGTCCCGTCGGTGCCGGATACCAAAGAGTTTCCTGTATTTAGACCTATAAAAATCCAACATTTTAATCTAACCTGCTGATTCTAATGGCATTCTATATTTAATGACTTGAGCATCCTCTATCCATGGTGCCACGGTTGTTATTTTAGCAGCCACCAGCATCAGGATCAATTATTGAGAAGTTAATTTCTCAGGTGGATTATGTCAAACTGTGCAGTGTTAATTGAATCTTTGGAGGCTTTTTATGTCAGTAATAAGTTGCATTCCTTCCCTACATTGCGTCAATGTGGCAAAAGACTAACTTTCATGGGAGCAATTCATGTTGAAGTAATAAGATTCAAATACTGTACTCATTGAAATCTGGAATAAAACAAACAAGGCTGAACCACAATAAATGTCAGAACCACAAAATGCAAGGCTGCAAATAAAGATAGTTCATCATGGATATATTTATTGGGATCCATAATGGACTTAAATGCATAAATAGCCACTATGAGGGACCCAGCTTCAGTTAAACATACATGTAAAATTATGTTTTTTTCCCCTCTGGTACAACTCGCACAGCAATTCACTGTCATCCAGATTTATCCACATCTCAATGTTTTAAGGTGAGGCATCCCTGAATTAAACGCCCACAGGATTTTTATGTTCAGTATTTTGTGAAAGAGGTCAGCAGATGCAAAAGAACACATGCATATGTTACAAGAGAAGTCTAAAGTGATTAGCAGATGCATTGTGTATAATGATACACTGGGCCAATTCAATAACTGACTTTTATGCAGAAATCTACAATAAGTCTTTTTGATTTAACTATACAGATAATTTTATTTTTATTTATAGACGTGGAGTCTATCATAACAAATTCTATTGCATCCAATTAATTAGGATAGATGAAAAATTGCTTCCAACCAGAATTGCACATAACAAGAATTATATTACTAATGACTTTGCAAAATGGCACATTTGTGATTCCAAGCACTATTTTAAGCAAAACGCTCTTTATGGACTTTGTACTTGCAAAGTAATCATTAACTATGGTACCGCAGAAATGGTAACTGCTTATCACGGAACTAAAAACATCTATTAAACCAATTATTAAAGATGGGAAGGGAATTCAAGTAATTTAAATATCCCTGCCATTTCCCAGTACTTTGAATCCTTAAATTTCCAGTATAAATTCACCAATCCCATTCTCCAAGGGAGTGCAGGTTGGAAACAGGGTTACAACACTGTAGCACTGATTCTCCAACCCGCACTCCACTTAGGTGTGGCTCTATGCTTAGACCACAGGATCGGTGAATTTACCCATACATCACAAGTGTTGTTCCCTCCATGCTGCGCGGCCGTACGGCTGCCCGGGACCAGCTTTTCAAATGTGAAATTTGGCGCATGCGTGAAACTCTGAATTGAACCGCGCACCCAAAGCAAATTTAGGGGGAATGTTGATCACAAGGTAGGTTTGGTTGAAGGAGGCCCTTCAACCCATTTGACTCATCTTTTCTGAATGTGACCATCCAATCAGGTTTTATTACTGCCTATTACAGAATGAGACAAAGCATAGGTAGAGATGGTTTAAAAAAAACTCAACGGGAAACTGAAACTTCTGTGGTATTCCAAACAGAGGAAAAGTTTGCAGTTGGAACATTTTTGTGAAGAAAATAAGTTAAATAAGCCAACTAGTACAAGCCAAGCCACCTTCTACATGAATATGTTAAGGAAAGCAAGACCCAAGGGTGTTCAATCCCCTGAAGCAGCAGCAGGTCGGATAGGGGCGCTGTTCTGAAAGGCAGAGCGGAGAGTGGCATTAGTTTTTCTATTTAGATGCTCTTGAGTCTGCTAAAGATTTGTTTGCAGGATTATGGGGCACCATCTAGTTCCACAGTGGTTGTATAAATAATTTAACAAGTCAGATTCAGAAAACAGAGAGTACCATTACATGTCTACAATAGCACACATTTCACCAGCAAGTTCCCCACAAATGTTGCCACAATCTTCCATTTAAAAGTGATAGAATGTTGGGTATACCTGTGCTTAAGTTATGACAAATCCCTGTCCCACTGCACTTTCAGTGTAACTACATGTCATTGGTCTATATTCAGAGCTGTTTTTGAGTTCTCAGCTTTTTTTGAGGTTGTTGGTCACCTTTTTCTAGTTTTCCATTGGTATCAAGTCAAATTGTAGAGATAAAAAAATAATCAAATGCTGGAAATCCAACAGAAAAACAGAAAAATGCTAGAAATACACAGCAGATCACATCTAAAAGAAAGGCAGATTAAAGTGCTGGCTGATGTACTGTGTATATATTGCTGAATTATAAGCCACAGCGTTCCTATATGGCAAATTGGTTATGCCTTTAAGGGAAGGTGCTGAGGGTGGAAGGGAAATGGTAGAGACTCTCATGCATCTCCTGGCCACCAACTTAAAACAGGTTTTTGCAGACCATCAGGAGTGGGTTGCGTTCCTGCATGGGTTGGGAAGAGTTTCTTTTTGTCGCAGAACAACAATTTTCTTGTTCCAAGAATTTGTGACAGTTGTCCATAAATGTGTACTTGACTGCCTTTTGTTACACGAATAAAATAATCTTACTTCTTGGTGCCGATAATTTAATCATGAAGCTACGCAAAGAAGCTTGAACAAGAATTAAAAATGCTGCCTTGTGCTTTAACACAATTGAATGTTGGGCCAAGCATTACCGTATCTCCCAGCCTTAACGTAATCCCATCCATCTCCACAAACGAGAACATCTGCCGGGTCGTGTCCCTCTTTACCTCTTCCTTCATGTGCAGTGGGGAAACCCGGGACCACATAACCACATATCCTACGGTACCGTTTATAGCTGGGCTCACATAAGTGCACTTCAGATGGATGCTGGTGCCCACTAACTCTGGGGTGATCAGTGGTTTATCAGGCAGATCGGGAAGCCTAGCTGAAAAAAAAAATAAGCATTGATGTTTCAAATGTAGTTACAAAACTCGCAAATTGGTTTTATATATATATATATTTACAAAATTAGCCCCACAAAAAATTTCCGTTTTTTAAAACAGCCAAAGATGAATGTGCATAGTTGTTTAAAGCGACAGCACCACCACGACACATTTCTCCATCTTCAACAGCACCTCTCCAAACCTGCCACCTCTACCACCTAGAAGGACAAGGGCTGCAGGCGCATGGGAACACCAAGTTCCCCTCCAAATCACACATTTTCCTGACTTGGAAATATATCACCATTCCTTCATCGTCGCTGGGTCATAATCCTGAAACAGCACTGTGGGAGTACCTTCAACACTCGGACTGCAGCAGTTCAAGAAGGCGGCTCACCACCACCTTCTCGAGGATAATTAGGGATGGGCAATAAATGCTGGCCTTGCCAGTGACGCCCACATCCCATGAACGATAAAAAAAAAGGTGGTATGCTAATAGATTTGCAAGCTGTTCCAGGAAACATAGAAACATAGAAGTTAGGAGCAGGAGTAGGCCATTCGGCCCCTCGAGCCTGCTCCGCCATTCGATGAGATCATGGCTGATCATCCAAACTCAGTACCCTGTACCTGCCTTCTCCCCATATCCCTTGATACCTTTAGCTTTAAGAAATATATCTAACTCATTCTTGAATATATTTAATGACTTGGCCTCAACTACCTTCTGTGGTAGAGAATTCCACAGGTTCACCACTCTCTGGGTGAAGAAATTCTTCCTCATTTCTGTCCTAAATGGCTTACCCCTTATCCTTAGATTATGACCCCTGGTTCTGGACTCTCCGACCATCCCTCCTCGACCTTTATTTTCCTAACCCCGCTGCAGCAGGGAAGGCCACAGGTCATCTATTCACTGGCCCGCCACATGTAAATGACGGTGAGTAGGCAGCACCCGGCAAACTTTCTGCTAGCAACAATGACCCCAGGGGCTGCCAGGAGAGGGGTGGGAGTAGTCCCTGAGGCAGTGGCAGAAGGTCCGTTGATGCCGATAGTGAGCAACTCTCCCTCTCCTCGGGCCCCAAAACCTACCTCAGTCCAATGCCTAAAACAAACTGAATCTGTTAATCTTCAGGGCAGTGTCCCCACGCTGCACCACCACCCTGATTTTTCTCGTTGGCAGTTGCAGGCTCCATTTTGGTGGCATAGATGGGAACGCCTGCCCTGCACGAATAATAAGCCAGAATACAGTAAGATGGGTCAATGTCAAAGCGGCAGACCCACTCCAACCCATCTTCAGCGGGAGGAGGGAAATTCAGCCCATGCTATGCCGATACCTCCCCCTCAACAACCCACTACCCCTCCCCGCTCCTTCTCTACTCACTCCTCGAGCCCAAGTACCCACGAGCCCCCCAATCCTCCCCCAGCTACTCATTACACTTCCTAAACTGTTCACTAACCCCTGACTAATCCTTACAATACAAGCCCTATCCCAAACAACATTACCTATCACTAACTGTGACAAACCCCACAGATCCCTTATCTTATAAAACACTGTAGAAATTGGTATGCCTTGCTTCAAGTGTAAAATAGATGCAAAGTATACCAATTGAGCAGTCAGACAGCCTGTGCCCAATCTGCGCCTGCCCCACTCAGGATTGATCTGCGGACCCAACAACTTTAATTTTAAAAAAAACTTTCTGTGCAGCCAAGAGGAGCAGGACTGCTCCCTCCAATTCCATAGTTCTTGCAATCGCTACCCCCCGCCCCACCCCCCGCAACCCCTCTCCTATTGCCAGATCCAACCCACCACCCTCTCCCCTGGAACTTAGCTGAAGGTCGCTGTCAGTGACTTTTCTCATGGGGCGAGCTGCCTGTGGAGACGAGACAAGCGCCAGCAGCTCGCCCCGATTATGTAGATGAGGCCCGAGGACCAATTACTGCCGATCCTCGGGCCTCCTGGGTCGGACGCGCGCTGCCTCCACAAACAGACCCAGACCAAAATCTACCCTCGTATTCCCCAACTTCCCTTAAGCAGTGCCACACGAGGTTAGCAAGTGGTGATTAAGTACTAAACTCATGCTGCCCTTTAAGTTCCAAGTGTAACTTAATTCTACAGTGAGCTGCAGAACCAACATGAGATTTTAGTTAAAATTACTCAATGTAACTTAAGGAAAAAAATAAAATATGGTCTCAAATTTATCGCTGGTCATTTTAAGAGATAAAATTTAACTGCTTCCAATTTTATGCAAGCATGCTGTAATTGTGTCATTTTTTTGTGTGTGTTTTAGATGTACCGCTGTACTATATTTATTGCCTGTGGTACCAAAGTAGAATAGCACGTCCTGTTGTAATGGGCCGAAAATTGATCCCGGGACGCGAGAGTACGCACTGCGTACTCTCGCGTATTCCCACTCCAATTGCCGGTTTTCTGCATGCCCTGCGCATGCGCTGAAAACCGGCAATTGCTCTTCTGAAAAGGGGGCGGGGCCTGGGTGCATCACGTGCGCGCTACAGGCTGCGCGCACGCTGTGCACTTCATGCTTTGGACGCGCAGGTAAGTAGGGAAGATTTTGGAAATGTAAAAAGGAGGAGTAAGACCCGCTTTTAAGAAGGTAAGTAGTGAATTAAGTATTTTTTTGAATTTTTTTTTACAGGTATATCTTTTTTAGAGACTTTAAAGACAGGTAAGTTTATTTTTATAACTTTTTAAAAGATTTTAAATTTTTTCAAAAATTTAATTTTTTATTTAAAATGGTTAATTTAATTAACTATACTTATTTTATTAATGTGATGGGTTTTTTTTTAATTTAATTGAGGTTTAGCTGTTATTTTGGGGGGGTGTAAGATTCATAGATTTCACAGCCATGCTGTGAGACTTATGAATGGAAGATGGTGTGCTGCCATTGGCTCTAACTGAGTCACGTGATCTCACAGCTCGCACGAATTCACTACGCCGCTCGGATACGCAAGCCCAGCACAGCTGATGTCTGGAACATCAAGTTCGTGCGAGCTGGATCTGAAAAAGCATAAGCGAGGTGAGACATCGCGGGGAAGGCTTACCCCCGCGGGAACAGAGCGAGATCAATTTCTGGGCCAATATGTTTATAGTGGCTGACAATAAATATAAAAATTACTTTTAATTTTATCTGTAGTCTAATGGAGCTATTGAAGTATTAGACTGAGACCGTTCACTCCATAATGCGATTCACAGTCAGTAGCACTTCATCTAAGCTGTAGGTGAGGTGGGTGAGAATAACTCTTTCACCCAGGAGAAAGCGCTACTGATGTGCAGTTGCATGCATGCAC
This sequence comes from Squalus acanthias, assembly GCA_030390025.1. Taxonomy (NCBI): domain Eukaryota; kingdom Metazoa; phylum Chordata; class Chondrichthyes; order Squaliformes; family Squalidae; genus Squalus; species Squalus acanthias. The sequence continues at coordinate 53,524,538 of CM059427.1, forward strand.
AGAGCTCCACTGTCGGCAGGTAAGGTTGAAATGTTTTGTAGAGCCCATCGGGTTTCCTCAATTTTTTTCAAACATTAAATAAAGAAACTCAACAAATTAATAAAGTACCCAGCAAGTCTAAAGATCCCCATGTAATGTCGAGGCAGTCTCAAACCACTGCGCATTGGAGTTAGATTGGGGCCTGATGCCAGAGTTATTGCAGTCTTCTTCTTCTTAGGCAGTCCCTCGTGACCGAGGATGACTTGTAAAGCAAAAGTATCAGCATAACTGGAGTTGGCCTCATTATTTTTAGTCTTTGAAAATAAACCATCTCAACTTGTTCCACTGCATTTATAAGAAATAAAGAGCCTTTGGGTATACAGCGCCTTACCAAATCCTCAGGATATCCCAAAGCACCTTACAGCCAATTAATTCCTTTTGAAACACAGTGGGGTTTAAATTGGTTAGTCATAGTCATAGTCATAGAAATATAGAAACATAGAAACATAGAAGATAGGAGCAGGAGTAGGCCATTCGGCCCCTCGAGCCTGTTCCGCCATTTAATGAGATCATGGCTGATCATCCAAATTCAGTACCCTGTCCCTGCTTTCTCCCCATATCCCTTGATCCCTTTAGCCTTAAGAAATATATCTAACTCCTTCTTGAATATATTTAAGTCATAAAGTCATAGAGTTATACAGCACAGAAAGAAGCCCTTCAGCCCATCGTGTCTGTGCCGGCCATCAAGCCCTGTCTATTCTAATCCCATTTTCCAGCACTTGGTCCGTAGCCTTGTATGCTATGGCGTTTCAAGTGCTCATCTAAATGCTTCTTGAATGTTGTGAGGGTTCCTGCCTCTACCACCCTTTCAGGCAGTGAGTTCCAGATTCCAACCACCCTCTGGGTGAAAAAGTTTTTCCTCAAATCCCCTCTAAACCTCCTGCCCCTTACCTTGAAACTATGCCCCTGGTTATTGACCCTTCTACTAAGGGGAAAAGTTCCTTTCTATCTACCCTATCTATGCCCCTGTACACCTCAATCAGGTCCCCCCTCAGCCTTCTCTGCTCTAAGGAAAACAACCCCAGCCTGTCCAGTCTCTCTTCATAGCTGAAACGCTCCAGCCCAGGCAACATCCTGGTGAATCTCCTCTGCACCCTCTCCAATGCAATCACATCCTTCCTATAGTGTGGCGACCAGAACTGCACACAGTATTCCAGCTGTGACCTAACTAGCGTTTTGTACAGCTCCATCATAACCTCCCTGCTCTTATATTCTATGCCTCGGCTAATGAAGGCAAGTATCCCTTCTTAACTACCTTATCTACCTGTCCTGCTGCCTTCAGGGATTTATGTACATGCACACCAAGGTCCCTCTGATCCTCTGCCCTTCCTAGGGTCCTACAATTCATTGTGTATTCCCTTGCCTTGTCAGTCCTCCCAAAATGCATCACCTCACACTTTTCTATTTGCCACTGTTCTGCCCATCTGACCAACTCGTCTATATCATCCTGTAGCCTGAGGCTTCCTTCCTCGCTATTTACCACTCCACCAATTTTCGTGTCATCTGCGAACTTACTGATCATACCTCCAACATTCATATCTAAATCATTAATGTACACTACAAACAAGGGACCCAGCACCAATCCCTGCGGTACACCACTGGACACAGGCTTCCAGTCACAAAAACAACCTTCGACCATCACCCTCTGCCTCCTGTCACTAAGCCAATTTTGGATCCAATGTGCCAAATTGCCCTGGATCCCATGGGCTCTTACCTTCTTGACCAGTCTCCCATGCGGGATTTTGTCAAAAGCCTTACTGAAGTCCATGTAGACTACATCAACTGCACTACCCTCATCCACACACCTAGTCACCCCCTCTCAAAATTCAATCAAATTGGTTAGACATGATCTCCCCCTGACAAAGCCATGCTGACAAACCTAGATTAATCCTTGCCTCTCCAAGTGGAGACTAATTCTGTCCCTCAGAATTATTTCCAATAATTTCCCTACCACTGATGTTAGGCTCACTGGCCTGTAATTCGCTGGTTTATCCCTACTACCCTTCTTGAATAATGGTACTATGTTAGCTGTCCTCCAGTCCTCTGGCACCTCCCCTGTGGCCAGAGAGGTTCTGAAAATTTGTGTCAGAGTCCCTACAATCTCCTCCCTTGCCTCACGCAGCAGCCTGGGATACATCTCGTCTGGGCCTGGGGATTTATCCACTTTTAAGCCCGCTAAAACCACTAGTACCTCCTCCCTCTCAATGCTAATTTGTTCAAGTATATCACAATCCCCCTGCCTGATTTCTATGCCTACATCGTCCTTCTCCATAGTGAACGCAGATGCAAAATATTCATTTAAAACCTCACCTACATCTTTTGGCTCTACACACAGATTGCCACTTTGGTCCCTAATGGTCCCTACTCTTACCCTGGTTATCCTCTTGCCCTTAATATACTTATAAAACACCTTGGGATTTTCCTTTATTTTGCCCGTCAGTGTTTTTTCATGCCCCCTCTTCGCTCTCCTAATTTCTTTTTTAAATACCCCCCTGCACTTTCTATACTCCTCTAGGGCTTCCACTGTTGTTAGTCCTTTGTATCTGCCAAAAGCCTCCCTTTTTTTCCTAATCCATTCTTGTATATCCCTTGACATCCAGGGTTCCCTGGACTTGTTGGTCCCACCCTTGACCTTTACGGGAACATGTTGTCACTGTACTCTCTCTATTTCCTTTCTGAATGACTCCCACTGCTCTGATGTGGATTTTCCTACAAGTAGCTGATCCCAGTCCACTTTGGCCAGATTCTGCCTTATCATATTAAAATCGGCCTTCCCCCAATTTAGAACCTTTATTTCCGGTCCATCTTTGTCCTTTTCCATGATTACCTTAAATCTTACTGAATTATGGTCACTGTCACCAAAATGCTCTCCTACTGACACTTCTACCACTTGCCCAGCTACATTCCCTAGAATTAGGTCCAGTACCGGCCCCTCTCTTGTAGGACTTTCTACATACTGGCTCAAAAAGCACCCTCTGAGCCTTTCACACTCTGACTATCCCAGTTAAGATTGGGGAAGTTGAAGTCCCCTACTATTATTACCCTATTATTTCTACACTTCTCTGAGATTTGCCTACATATCTGTTCTTCTATCTCCCCCTGGCTGTTTGTGGTCCTAAAGTACACTCCCAGCAAAGTGCTTGCCCCCTTTTTGTTTTTAAGTTCTACCCATATGGCCTCATTAGAGGAACCTGCTAAGATATCATCCCTCCTTACAGCAGTAATTGACTCCTTGTTTAATATTGCGACACCCCCTCCTCTTTTACACCCACCTCTGTCTCGCCTGAAAATTCTATACCCCGGAATATTGAGCTGCCAGTCCTGCCTCTCCCTCAACCATGTCTCTGTGATAGCAACAATATCATACTCCCATGTGTTCATCAACACCTTCAATTCATCTGCCTTACTCGTAAGACTCCTTGCATTAAAATAAATGCCATCCAGCCTTGCCATACTCCCTTGTGCCATTACATATTTGCTCTGCCTTCCAGACTGACTTGTTTTTTCCTCTATATTTGGCTGTGCATCACCCCCTACTATAGCTCCACTCTGTATCCCATCCCCCTGCCAAGTTAGTTTAAACCCCCCCCAACAGCACTAGCAAACCTCCCCGCAAGGATGTTGGTCCCGTTCTAGTTCGGTGCAACCCGTCCGACTTGTACAGGTCCCACCTTCCCCAGAAACAGACCCAGTGATCCAGGAAACTAAAGCTCTCCCTCCTGCACCAACTCTTTAGCCACGCATTCATCTGCTCTATCTCCTATTCCTATACTCACTAGCACGTGGCACCAGGAGTAATCCAGAGATTACAACCTTTGAGGTCCTGCTTCTTAATCTGTTACCTAGCTCCCTAAATTCTTGTTGCAGGACCTCATCCCTCTTTCTACCCATGTCGTTGGTACCAATGTGAACCACGACCTCTGACTGTTCGCCCTCCCCCTTCAGAATGCCCTGCAGCCATTCAGTGACATCCTTGGCCCTGGCACCAGGGAGGCAACATACCATCCTGGAGTCACGTCTGCAGCCGCAGAAATGCCTATCTGCACCCCTCACTATTGAGTCTCCTACCACAATTGCCCTTCCACTCTTACTCCTCCCCCCTTGTGCAGCTGAGCCACCCACAGTGCCGTGAACTTGGCTCTGGCTGCACTCCCCAGAGGAACCGTCACTTTCACCGTTTTCCAACACAGAAAAACGGTTGTTGAGCGAGATGCACTCTGCGGCTTTCCTGACTACCTGCCTGCCCCCCTTTTTCTGACTGGTGGTCACCCATTCCCTCTCTGACTGCACTTTCTTAAGCTGCAGGGTGACCACGTCTAAAAATGTGCTATCCACGTAACTCTCAGCCTCGCGGATACACCGCAGTGCCTCCAGCTGACGCTTGAGCTCCGAAAACTGGATCTCAAGTTGGCCAAACCGTTGGCACTTACTGCACATGTGGTTATCCTGACTGTAAGAAGCGTCTAGAATTCCCACATGCTGCAGGCCGTGCAATGCACAGGACTGAGGTCCCCCACCATACTTTTAATTAAATAACTCTTACCTCAAATTTAAACTCTCAGATTCTCACTCTCCCAAACTACCTTAACTATGAACTACCTTAAAAGAAATAAACTTCAAATTGAAGAAAAAAAAAGCACTCACCCGCTACTCACCAATCAGCTTCTTCCCCCGCGCCGGCGTCACTTTCTGTACTGTGACGTCACTCTCGAATTCTGCCGCCGCTCCCACTGCTCGACTGGGCCTGAAAATCACCGACCTTTATTTTCTCCCACAGCCGCTGCTCCCTCGTAGGTCCGCCGCTCCCGCTGCTGCCACTGAAAACGGGCGCAGGGATCACCATGCCCGTGCCCGTTGAGTGGAATTCAGGCAGCACGCCAACTTCGTGCTGCCTGCTCATTATAATGGCCCAAAAATTTGTGTTGATACGCGAGAGTACGCACTGTGTACTCTCGCGTATTCTGTCTCCAATTGCCGGTTTTCTGCATGCACTGCGCATGCGCTGAAAACCGGCACTTGGTGAATGGAAAAGGGGGCGGTTCCTAGGTGAACCGCGTGCGCACTACAGGCTGCGCGCATGCAGTGCACTTAGTGGTTTCAACGCGCAGGTAAGTATGGAAGATTTTACACATAAAAAAAGGAGGAGTAAGACCCACTTTTAACAAGGTAAGTAGTGAATTAAGTATTATTTTGAATTTTTTTTAACAGGTATATCTTTTTTAGAGACTTTAAAGACAGGTAAGTTTATTTTTATAACTTTTTAAAAGATTTTAAATTTTTTCAAAAATTTAATTTTTTATTTAAAATGGTTAATTTATTTAACTATACTTATTTTATTAATGTGATGGTTTTTTTTTAATTTAATTGAGGTTTAGCTGTTCTTTTGGGGGGCTATAGTATTCATAGCTTTCACAGCACTTATGTGAAAGTTATGAATGGAAGATGGTGTGCTGCCATTGGCTCTAACTGAGTCACGTGATCCCACAGCTCGCACGAATTAACTACGCCTGTGGGATACGAAAGCACTGCACAGCAGCTGTCCAGAACATCAAGTTCGTGCGAGCTGGAACTGAAAAAGCCAACGCGCAGTGAGAGATCGCGGGGAAGCCTTACCCTCGCACGAAGGCTTCCTCACGAATTTTTGGGCCAATGATTGCTGCGTACAGCCAGCACTCCCCGCGCTGTTCATTGGCTGCACGCATCAGCAGGGGGCCCAGGAATGATCCCTGTAAGCTGCGCACCGCCAGCTTTTCAATAGAAATACCGTGTATGTCCCCCAAAAATGACAGAGAACATTGGGGCCCAGTATCGTTACTAACTTGCACTACTTAAAGCTAGCCTGCACCAGTGGCTGGAGCAGGTGCTGGGAGTTGTTCTACAAGTGAATCTGACCTGGAAAAGAATGAAGAATGGCTGATCATGGGACAGAGCGCGCACTCAGGTTTTCGGACGCTGCACTGGAGGTCTTGGTGGAGCAGGTGGAAAGGAGGAGAGATGTCCTGTGGAGGCTCAGTCATGGGGTATATTCAAAACAGAAGTCGATAGATTTCTGACCAGTAAAGGCATCAAGGGATATGGCGATAGGGCCAGTGAATGGAGTTGAGGCAGAAGATCAGCCATGATCTCATTGAATGGCGGAGCAGGCTTGAAGGGCTGAATGGCCTACTCCTGCTCCAATTTCTTATATTATTATGTCCTGTATCCGTAGGGGGGCAGGAGGCTCTCCAGACATATGATGAGAAGGCAGTGGGAGAGATAGCTAGGGAGGTAAAGGCAAGGAGTATAGCCCCAAGGACCTGGATGCAGTGCCGCAAGAAGTTTAATGATCTCACACAAGTGGTCAAGGTCAGTGAATGCATCGTCAATTGCCATATCCTACCAACTGCACCACTAGCCTCATTCACTGCTGAATTCACCACACCATCACTCACCTATCAACAATCTCTGTCAATCAGGACTCATACCTAATATTCAAGCTCAGCTTCCTGCCATGGAAGTTCAGACTGCTGCCATCATGGCTTTGGATACTATCGTGCAAAGGGGCTTCAAAGTGTCACACCACTTCAGCAATCTGTTCTCCAACAGATCTGCTCCCTAAAGATCCTCTGCGGATATGGCCTCCTGCTGAGAGCCCTTCTCCCCCTCCTTCTCCTCCCTCTTCTAGCAGCTTGTTCCACTCTGCATGACCTCTGCTCATTCGCCCAGTCATGCTCAATGGCAAGAGGAAGCCCTACTAGGTCACCCATATCTGGAAACATAGAAACATAGAAGATAGGAGCAGGAGTAGGCCATTCAATGCGATCATGGCTGATCATCCAAATTCAGTACCCTGTCCCTGCTTTCTCCCCATATCCCTTGGTCCCTTTAGCCTTAAGAAATATATCTAACTCCTTCATGAATATATTTAATAAATTGGCCTCAACTGCCTTCTGTGGTAGAGAATTCCACAGGTTCACCACTCTCTGGGTGAAGAAATTCCTCCTCATCTCAGTCCTAAATGGCTTACCCCTTATCCTTAGACTGTGACCTCTGGTTCTAGACTCCCCCGCCATCGGGAACATCCTTCCTGCATCTAGTCTGTCTAGTCTTGTTAGAATTTTATAAGTTTCAATGAGATCCCCTCTCATTCTTCTAAACTCTAGCGAATATAAGCCTAATCGACCCAATCTCTCTTCATACGTCATTCCTGCCATCCCAGGTATCAGTCTGGTGAATCTTCGCTGCACTCCCTCCATGGCAAGAACATCCTTCCTCAGATAAGGCGACCAAAACTGCACACAATACTCAAGGTGTGGTCTCACCAAGGCCCTGTACAACTGCAGCAAGACATCCTTGCTCCTGTACTCAAATCCTCTCGCTATGAAGGCCAACATACCATTTGCCTTCTTAACCGCCTGCTGCACCTGCATGCTTACCTTCAGCGACTGGTGCACAAGGACACCCAGGTCTCGTTGCACTTCCCCTTTTCCCAATCTATTGCCGTTCAGATAATAATCAGTCTTCCTGTTTTTGCCACCAAAGTGGATAACCTCGCATTTATTCACATTATACTGCATCTGCCATGCATCTGCCCAATCACCCAACCTGTCCAAATCATACTGGAGTTTCTCTGCATCCTCCTCACAGCACACACTCCCACCCAGCTTTGTGTCATCTGCAAACTTGGAGATATTACATCTAGTTCCCTCGTCTAGATCATTAATATATATTGTGAATAGCTGAGGTCCTAGCACCGATCCCTGCGGTACCCCACTAGTCACTGCCTTCCACTTGGAAAAAGACCCGTTTAATCCAACTCTTTGCTTCCTGTCTGCCAACCAGTTCTCTATCCAAGTCAGTACCTTACCCCAATCCCATGTGCTTTAACTTTGCACGCCAATCTCTTATGCGGGACCTTATCAAAAGCCTTCTGAAAGTCCAAATACACCACATCCACTGGTTCTCCCTTATCTATTCTACCAGTTACATCCTCAAAAAATTCCAGTAGATTAGTCAAGCATGATTTACCTTTTGAAAATCCATGTTGACTTTGTCCGATCCTGTCACTGTTTTCCAAGTGCTCTGCTATTACATCTTTTATAATGGACTCTAGCATTTTTCCCTCAACCGATGTCAGGCTTACCGGTCTATAATTCCCCGTTTTCTCTCTACCACCTTTTTTAAATAGTGGAGTTAGATTAGCTACCCTCCAATCTATGGGAACTGTTCCAGAGTCTATAGAATTTTGGAAGATGACCAGCAATGCATCTACTATTTCTAGGGCCACTTCCTTAAGTGCCCTAGGATGTAGATTATCAGGCCCTGGGGATTTATCGGCCTTCAATCCCGTCAATTTCCCTAACACCATTTCCCTACAAATACTGATTTCATTCAATTCCTCCCTCTCATTAGACCCTATGTTCCCCGACATCTCTGGGAGGTTATTTGTGTCCTCCTTTGTGAAGACAGAACCAAAGTATGTATTTAATTGGTCAGCCATTTCTTTGTTCCCCATTATAAATTCCCCTGATTCTGACTGCAAGGGACCTACGCTTGACTTCACCAATCTTTTTCTCTTCACATATCTATAGAAGCTTTTACAGTCAGTTTTTATGTTCCCTGCCAGCTTACTCTCATATTCTATTTTCCCCTTCTTAATTAATCCCTTTGTCCTCCTTTGCTGAATCCTACCTGCTCCCAATCCTCAGGTTTGCTGCTTTTTCTGGGCAATTTATATGTCCTCTCTCTGGATCTTATGCTATCCCTAATTTCCCTTGTTAGCCACGGTTGAGTCACCATTTTTGTTTTATTTTTATGCCAAACAGGGATGAACAAATTCTGTAGTTCATCCATGCGATCCAAGCAACTGGTTTGTGCACAAGCCTTTAAAACACAAAAAAAGTGATGTCATTTTAGAACCTTAAGGGGCCTCGTAGCACCCGGGCACTACCAAGCCCAATTTTGCCCCTTTCGGCCCCATTCGGCCCTTCGAGCCTGTAGGCAAACACAGCAGCTAATTTGCGCAAAGCAAGGTCTCACAAACAGCAAATGAGATAAATAGCCAATTAACCTGTTTGGAGGTGGTGACTGAGTAATGAATGCTAGCTAGCACACCGGGAGAACTGTCTGCTTTTCTCCAAATAGTGCCATGGGATCTTTTATATTCACCTAAACAGGCAGACAGTTTAACGTCTCATCTAAAAGACAGCATCTCCAACAATGCAGCAGCCCACTATGCTACACTGAAATGTCAGCCAGATTGCGTGTTTAAGGCTTGAACCCACAACCTCTGACTCAGAGGTGAATGCTACCGACTGAGCCAAACTGACATAACAATTTAATCCATCTAGCTCATTATGCTCACAAAATATCAAACCCTTAGTGTTAGATTATGGTTAACAGCTATTGAATAACATTAAACTGAAAATTCCAGAGCACTGGAAACCTGCCAGTTCCACCACAGGCCGCAGTTAATGGACGCCGAAATTAATAGCACTGCTTGCTAATTAACATTAGCGCTGCGCTAAACTGGCTGTGTAAGGCTGGTTTTCAGACGGTAGTCTCACCAGGACGCCCAATGTAGCGTGGCCGTAGCACCCTGATCAAGAACAGCTTTATCTAAATGCTAGTCTGTCATTTTAGAAAACAGTGTCAGTCCCTTAAAGATGAACTGCCTTCTAAAATGAAAAAAAATTAAAATCATTTAAAAATAGGCAGTTATTAGCCCTTAGAGCTCAACAGCCTCCTGAAATTTTTTTTAAAAGAATTCCCAAATGGCAGTCTTCAGCTGTTAAAACTGAACTGCCTTCCGCACCTAAAAAAAATGGGAAAAGTGCTTTAGCACTAACACAAATGACTCAACAAGCCAGGGAAGAGGCACCCATGGTCTTGCATGCAGAACTCCAGCTTTGTACAGAGGGTCAACATTGCAAGAGAGGTCCTCTACCTACAGGGGCCAGAGGCCCTCAAGAAAGATGGATGTGGGACCAGATCACTGAGGCCATCACTGCCAGCAGTGTCGCCCCCACCACCTGGCTCCAGTGCCCAAAGCAGCTTCATGGATAAGGTCAGTGAATGCATCTTGAAAAGCTGTCTCCTGCCAACTGCACCACTAGCCTCACACACTTCTCAATGCATGACTCCCGACCAATCACTCACCTACCAACACTAGGCACACCTCCCATTCCTAGCTTCACCTCACCCCCTTGGAAGAGATGGTGCTGGCGATTCTTGGCAGGGACATGGCTGAGCCCTTGGCCAGTGGTGGGGCTGAAAGGATACAAGATGCTGGTATCCTCATACTTTATCTTCCTTCTCGCATGCATCTCTTGCTTTCCCGCCCTCCCCTCACCACAACTCCATCCTTGTGCCTTCCTCATTTCACACACCCAAAAACTCCAGCCTGCCCAGCCAGTGGGTGACCAAGAAGAGGGAGAGGAGAGTGAAGAAGAAGAAGAAGAAACACCGTCACTGAATTTCACACTCCCAGCCACCAGTTCCTCAAGGTCGACCTGCAAGGCCATTTGCAGTGTCCCCCACTAAAAGTCAGCAGCCTTCCACCAGCCATGCTGCAGTCACTGTGGTAGCACTGTGTGACATCAGTAGGATAGGCAATGGCACAAACAAGACAGTCACTAAGGGAATGCATAAGGGTGATTAGTTGATTTCTTGCTGTTATATTGGATGGATAGATGTACTGTATAAAGTTGGATTGGAAAGTTTGTTTTGTGGTGGCTTTTACTTCAGCATTGTGGCCAAGAGAATGCTGTGATGGTCAATAACAGAGGGAAGGTAAGGTGTGGCACAAATGTGGAAAAGGAAATTGGAGTTATGATTCCATCCCGGATATCCCGGCCAGAAAGGGGCTGTCTGGGTTGCATCCTTCCTTCTGCGTCTTCCTCTTGCCTCTGTGAGCAGATGCTGGAAATCTGAAATTAAAGCAGAAAATGCTGGAAATACTCATCAGGTCAGGCAGCATCTCAGCCTGAGACGTGAACTCTGTTTCTCTCTCCATGGATGCTCCCTGATCTGCTGAGTATTTCCAACATTTTCTGTCTTCTCAGAGGCCTTCCTATACCATCCGAGGCCTTGCAAGCATCCAACAGCACTCCCTGCACACTTTAAAAACTTAACATCTATTGCACTAAGCCACCACATAAAACATAAAGGGGTAGAAATTCGGTATCGCCCTGTTTGGGGCGCAATTATCGGCCGGGCGCAAAGTTTAGCGCCTGCCGCTAATTATCGCCTCCGACTTCAAACTTGGCTTCTATCACCCCTGGAGGTGATTGGAGCGCTAAATCAGGCGCTACACATCTGTCTTAAGGCGCAAAGGCCGAGGAGCGAGGCGCTACCTCAGAGCGCTGGCAAAGCTCATGTGATGTCCGTCAGCAATGGAACACAGACACACTGGCGCTGGCCAATTCTTAAAGGGGAGGGTCGATCTTGCTCTCCATTCAAACCCTGCTCATTGCAGCCTTGAATCTCGGCCTGGAGAGACCTGTACATCAAATCTGCTGGAAAGAACAATGGAGAGGCCCAGGGAAAGAGCTCAGAGTGCAGCCCCCAAAGTCTCTTCTAAATCGATGCAAGGAAGATCAAATCAAAATGAACCTGCAAAGTGCTGCTCAGTACCCAAAACTCCTCAACACAGCGTTGAATCTCTCCAGAAGTCTCTCTCACTCAGAATGCGTGGTGCAAAAATGTCGCTGACAAAATAAGGCAGGAAGCGGTCACCTTTAAATAGTACTCCCCCAGTCCCTTCCCGATGCAAAACGCTCCCCTCAACCTGTCGTTGCTAGCGGCAGGCGGTAAGGCAGGGTGCTACCGGGGCGTTGCACGCTCGACTGACGTCATGATCTGCGGGCGCAGGAGATCGGGGCGATAGTGTTTAGCGCCACCGCAAAATGTCTGGTCAATTTTGCGAGCGGCGCAAACATCGCTGCGCCCGAGCGCTAGTTGCTTTGCGCCCCATTAGCGCCCTTTTAAGGCGCTAACGGGAGGCGCAAACCAACCGAATTTTTCCCCTAAAAAATCCAGTCCAATGCTTAAATGCAAACTTACCTGAAAGATGTGTGCATCTCTTTAAGTAGCACTGACAGCGTCTCTGTCAGTCTGCTGCACGCTCGCTTTTCAGAGCGAGCTTATGACCCAGCGTTAAACTCAGCGCAACGGTCAGAGTTTGCAGAGCGTGGTGTCAAGTCAACGTTGCACGATGACTGACGTCATGCTCTGCAGATTTGCATATCCAGAGCCAGCGTGGCTGACGGCAGCGTAGTGGGCCTCACCAAAATGACGGCCACCGAGTCCTGCGTCAGAGGCGGATGGAAGTAAGGCAGCTGCCTTTGTTTTCACTAATCTGCCGGCAACGGTATAGAAATCTTAGCCCTGACTGTTTTACAGGGAATTGAACATTATTTTGACTAAAGTTTCAAGTGATGTACACTAATAGAACAATCCTATGACATCAGTAATGTTGTAGTATTTACTGTTGGCTCTACGACCCAACATGTACTTCAAAATAAGGTCTGCTGCAATGCACCAAATACCCAGCTTTAATCTATCATTGTCCAACTGCTCTACTCACCAGTGCACAGAGGTCAAAGGGGGTATATATAAAATCTGCCTATTCATGATCAATGGATAAACAGGAAGAATCTCACATAATACAAGTAACAATGGAATAGAAATTCATAATAGCCCAGGAATGGGCGGCATCATTAGAAAAGTTGGGGATTTAGCGCCAGGCGCTAATGCTTTAGACTGCACGCAAAATTCATTCTCACTGCTCAAAGAAGTGATTGGAGCGCTAATTCAAGCCTTAAAGCCAAAGCTCATTGGCGTTACACTCAAAGGGTGGACCAATATTGCATGCAGTCTAATGCCAAGTCATCATTGCCACAGGCTATTTCCAGTTCTTAAAGGGGAGGTTCATTGATACTGCAGAACCTCATTCTCAGCATTGCTGGCTATCCAGCTGCCTTAGCAAGCAGCAGCAGGTCAAGGAGAAGGAGATGGATGACTGAAGCAGCTGTACTCATGGCAGATCCATGCCCCAGGGCGAGAACCCGCAGATTCTGCGATCAAGCTTTGGAGGCGTTGGTGTTCGCTGTGAAGAGACGAAGGGCGGTGCTCTACCCAGCAAGTGGCAGGTGGCCCGCGCCGCAAGTCTTCTGCACCATGTGGAGGGAGGTAGCCCAGCATGTCTCAGGCAGCACTGTGGTCCCCAGGACCCACACACAGTGCAGGAAGAAATTTAACGACCTCACTCGGGTGGTCAGGGTGAGTCAATGCTTCAACAAATGCTACATACCAGCATCTGAATTACAGTCTGCACACACTGGCCAAAGCACCACTGCACCAGCACTCACCCACCAACAATCTCTGCCTACCAACACTCACACCCACATCTCACACCTTGCACAGAATGACAGCTATTCAACTATGGCAGGCACATCACCCAAACACATTGCTCCACACTCACTCACACACTTTCCTTTCTCTTGCAGGCCAAGGTGGCTCACAACAGGAGGGAGCAGGAGCGCACAGGCGGGGGACAAGCCGACACCCAACCACTGTCTGAGCTGAAGAATAGAGTGCTGCAGATTATTGAGTGTCAGGTGGTGGGTGCCGTGGCCACCGGCGACGTTGACCCCCTTGGGGACAACAATGTTATGTTCATTCCTACTCCTTCTTCTCACTTCCCCTTCACCCCACAAGCGTTTTGCATTTTCCAGCTAATCATGCTGTATGCATGTATGTCACCCTTCCTGCCCCACTCCCCTCACCTCAACCCGACTCTTGTACCTTTATGCTTTCAGATAATCAGCAAGCACCTGAGCAGCCTGTCCCTGAGAGCGAGGGGGGAGAAGAGGAGAAGGAGGAGGAAGAACACACCATGTCACTGCATGTCTCACCCACAAGCACCAGCTCAGATACTGGGACTACGCGTTCTTTAGAAACTAGTATAGTAGCGGGATCTGCAGAGGGTGAGGTACTAGGGGCGAGTGGGCTGCAGCAAGGCCAGTGGAAAGGGTAGCTCAGGTGCTAGCTCCTCGAAGCCGAGTTTGTGCACGAGTTCTACTGCACAGGACTCAGATGAGGACCTCGATGGGGAGGCCTTTAGAAGAAGGGTGATGCGCATGCACACTGAAATGATAGGTGCAATTGCAAGGGTGCCCGAGAGCCTCTCGGCAATGGTAAGGAGCGTGGAAGAGTCCGCATCCAACATTGCACAAGGCAATGTGCACACCATGGAGCCCATCATTTCCAGTCTGCAAAGGATGGTAGACTCCCAGAGAGACCGTGGCGACCCAGACCTGATGCCGCATGTGATTGGTGATCTGGCAGCTTCCATTGCAGCACAGGCGGAAGCGACGCAACGTCTTAGTGCTGTAATGCAGTCTATGCTTGGTGGCATCCAATCTCAGACTGCTCTCATGCAGTCTCAGCTTGATGCCACGCAAGCTCTGATTGCTGCCATCGTGGCTGGGTCTACCACCGTCGACCAGGGCTTTCACGGTGTCACAGCAGGCCAGCAATCTGTGCTCCAACAGATTGCTAGGGATGCTGAGGTGCTGCCCTGGGGAGTGGCAGTGGGTCAGTGTAACAGGAACCTGCTGTCCTCTCTCAGGATGACAACATTCCTGCTCCCACCACTGCCACTCCACCATTGCCCTTCTCGCTGCCTGTCATCCAGCCAGCCCAGACTGCTGCCGCCCATGCTGAGGTGGTGCAGTCTACAGCCAGGCCTTCCAGGTCCAGAGCTGGTCGAGAGCGTCCTGCAAGGCCGTCTGAAGTCTCCCGCACGGACACTCAGCAGCCTTCCAGCAGCCGTGCTGCAGCCACTGGGCCAACACTTCGTAGGAGCACTAGAGTAGGCAAAGGCACAGTAACGACAGGCACTAAGGGATTGCACAAGGGTGAATAGTAAATATTTTTGGTGTAAATATGTGTTCACTGATTATTGATAAATTTATTCATTCAGTTTGGATTCTTTTGTGGTGTGTCTCATTTCAGCTTTGCGCTGTGATATGGCCTGCGACAGGGATGGAATGATGGGGATGTCGTGAGCAATGGGAATCTGGGGTTTAATTTATTGGAACCGCAGTCTGATGAGGCGATCACAGACCGCCCTTCTGGAAGGCCGATTGAGTGGCTGTCTCCTCCCTCGCTTCTGTTCCTCCTCCTCCTCATCCTCCTCTTCCTCCTCCTGAGGTGGTCCCACAATCCCTGGTGGCAAGGGCTGGGCCCTCATGATGGCCAAGTTGTGGAGCATGCAGCAGATCACCATGAAATGGGACACCCGCTCAGCCAAGTACTGGAGGACTCCTCCCGAGCGGTCAAGGCAGCGGAACCGTTGCTTGAGCAGGCCGATGGTCTGCTCGATGACGTTCCTGGTGGCAGCATGGCTCTCATTATATGAGTGCTGGGCAGGAGTGTTGGGGTTGCGGAGGGGAGTCATGAGCTAGGTGGAGAGCTGATAGCCCTTGTCTCTGAGCAGCCAGCCGCGAGCTTGACGTGGTGGCTGGAAGAGTGCTGGCACACTGTTCTGGCGCAGGATGAAGGCATCGTGGCTGCTGCCAGGATAGCGGGCATTCACATTGAGGATTCGCTGTCTGTGGTCGCACACCAGCTGCACATTATGTGAGTGATAGCCTTTGCGGTTACGGAAGATGTCAGGATTTTTATACAATGCCCTCAAAGCCACGTGGGTGCAGTCAATGGCGCCCTGCACCATGGGGAATCCCGCTATCCTGGCAAAGCCACATGCACGCTCGTCCTGCTTCTCCCTGGTGATAGGGAAAGAAATGTAGTCCCTTCTCCTGCTGTAGAGAGCCTCTGTGACCTCCCGGATGCAGCGATGGACGGCGAACTGCAAAATGTTCGCTATGTCTCCTGTTGCAGACTGGAAGGATCCGCTGGCAAAGAAATTGAGGGTGACGGTGACCTTGACTGCCACTGAGAGAGCCGTGGTCGACCTAGTCTGAGGCTGGAGGTCTGGTTGCTGGAGGTGGCAGAGTTCTGTGACCACCTCCTTGGTGAAGAGAGCCTTCTAATAAACTGCTCCTTGCTTAATTGATGGTAGGAGAAGTGGTCTTGGAATACCCTCGGAAGGTAAGACATCCTGTTGAGAGCCCTGATGGCCCTCCTCCTACCTCTGGCCACATGTTCCACTTTTTCTCGCTGCCTGCGCTCCCTGCGCCGTAGATCCTGGAGGGCCAGGTCGGCTGCGAGTACAGCCCCCATTAATGTAAGCCAAGTGTAGCGGTTTGATTTTTTTAAAGAATAAATGTAGCTACTTTTTAGTTCCCACAACACTCCTGATGCAAAATAACCTTTAATTACTGAATTAAACTGTTGCACAATGTGAAACTGACACGAACGCACTGAAACTCCACTATCCTACAGCTGCAACTCATTACTCATGATCTCTTTAAATAACGTCCCTGGAGCCGGTTTCCAGCTGCTTCACGCCAGCTCTCCCTGTCGCTGTTTGGTTGAGGCACTAAGGTAGGTGGCGACAATCAATTTCGCAGATCGGGCGGCCAGTGAGCGTTGCACGTTCACTGACGTCACGATCTGCCTGGCATTGAAGTCCCCAGTGGTACCTCGTACCAGCGGGGCAACGGGAGGCAGATTTGCCATGTGGCACTGGAGTCGCCTCGCCCCGACGCTACTGCATCAGCGCCCCATTACTGCCATCTGCTGGCACTAAAGGGAGGCGCTACGGTACCGAATTTTCCCGCATTCTTTTTCCCTGGCTCCAAATCACTGCAGTAAATTTGTCACAGTGAAAGTACTTAGAGAGAGTACCAATGCCACTGCTGTCTCAGAAACATAGTACAGAGCAAATTCTGCTCCAGAAAGACGTAACCCCAATTTAACAGGTCATTTTTCACGACTTTCATCCCAAAACAAAGAAAGGTATGGTGTTTTCCAGGTATAATTTCTCTGTTTGATAGCTGAGTTCTTAAATCAAAGTCTGACTAAGCTTCCAAATCGAATTAAACAGAGAAACAAGACAAGCATGTCTTATAACAAATGGATTACTTTGACTCGGCAAGGATAATATAACCTATCATTTTTCTTTTACAGTAACAAAAGCAGCTGATGTTCCAGACAGGAGATCTAAGCCACTAACTGAAACCAATGTATTCTATGCAAGCTTATAGCTTATACACTTACCATCTCTATAAAACCTTAGGAAATTCAACCCAACATATCACTACAGCAACAAAGCCTCATGATGCAAACTCTATGTGGGTTTCAGCAGAGGAAATAAAAAAAAAACTAGTCATAGAGTCATAAGAGTTATACAGCACAGAAAGAGGCCCTTCGGCCCATCGTGTCCGTGCCGACCATCAAGCCCTGTCCATTCTAATCCCACTTTCCAGCACCTGGTCCGTAGCCTTGTATGCTATGGGGCTTCAAGTGCTCATCCAAATGCTTCTTGAATGTTGTGAGGGTTCCTGCCTCTACCACCCTTTCAGGCAGTGAGTTCCAGATTCCAACCACCCTCTGGGTGAAAAAGTTTTTCCTCAAATCCCCTCTAAACCACCTGCCCCTTATCTTGAAACTATGCCCCCTGGTTATTGACCCCTCTACTAAGGGGAAAAGTTCCTTTCTATCTACCCTATCTATGCCCCTGTACACCTCAATCAGGTCCCCCCTCAGCCTTCTCTGCTCTAAGGAAAACAACCCCAGCCTGTCCAGTCTCTCTTCATAGCTGAAGCGCTGCAGCCCAGGTAACATCCTGGTGAATCTCCTCTGCACCCTCTCCAATGCAATCACATCCTTCCTATAGTGTGGCGACCAGAACTGCACACAGTATTCCAGCTGTGGCTTAACTAGCGTTTTGTACAGCTCCATCAAAACTAGGATGGCTCTGCAAAAGCAATGTTAATAGCATAAATGTTATAGTCTCTGTGCATTGAGCTTGGTTTCTTACGAGCACTATACATTGCTTTTTAACTAAAAACTTGTTTTTAAAAACAAACTGTGATTCCTATAAAACTGCGTGGGAAGTTAAGCCTCTAAATTGCTTGACCAATTTACATTATTTTCTGACGAGATTGCCCATAAAGTTCTATCCTATATCATGGCAGCCTTGTACAATCTCAAATCGGAACCTGTGAGTGTCACTGTCAAAGCTGAGAAGCAGTATCTAAAATGATTTGGTAATGGAAACTGTAGCTTTATCTTCCTGGTCTCCTGATATAAGGGAAAGGCCTGGTGATGTGGCTAAGCACGGCACCTGCTTGATTTTGTGTCATGATTTCAAAACTATCCCCCAGACAACTGTAGGAGAACCCACTGAGAGACCGGTCTAATTAGAGCTGTATATTCTAATCATTCTATGCTCAAGACTATTTCTGCAGTTTATCCCTGCAATTTCTCCTGACCTAGGAAAGCAACTGCAGACTGGGTTAGCTCTACATAACCGTCTGTTTGAGGTGAGTCCACATCATTGTCCAACTTATTACTTCACTGCAATTCCCCTTAACGAAAATATATCATAGTAGCAGAAAATATTTAAATACTTTTAACACCAATTTTTTTATATTTGTTTAGTGAAAAATTGCATACTAGTGACAAACCAAGGCATTGAATTGTAAAAGTGTTATGTCAGAATCAAGACTTTCATGACAGTGAATTTCCACCACTAAATACGTTGCTGCCCTTGTATAGTCAGACATTATTAAAATATTCGACACAGTTCCAGCTCACACCCAAATAATTGTACATTGATTTGTTTCTAACCTGCTTGGAAGCAGTCCAGCAAGCACTACAACACATCTGAATAAAAGACTATTTTGTTTGCTACCCCAAATTGGTTTGTTCCGTCATTAACTTAATTTTCTTTTATTTCTGGGCTTGGTTAGTAAAGCTCATTCCGAACTGAAACATCAATATAAATGAGCCCTTACAATTGTAGCTGTCTCAAGATAAATGCCCTGTTCAAAATCACCACTCTTTAATTTCAGAACAAGTACAATGCTCCGGGCACAGGAAATGGAAGGAACAAGTGCATGGAACACCTGGATTGTATGTAACCAGCCAGGTGCACAAAGTGATCCAACCTTATGCTTAAGGAACCTAAACTATAGTGTTCAGTATCTGTCACCTGAATATTCACTGCTGGCAAGGTAATGTTACCAAGGCAAGAAATATGTGAACATATTTTACAGGTCATCATGCCTCTGTAATCCCACTCTATACTAGGTTGGTAAATGAGCCAAATCTCAGGCTGAGCTAATAAAATAAGAATGGAAAATGTCTAATGTGCTGGAATGTTGGCAAAAGCATATGTTTTCTTCATAAACAAATGTCCAGAATTCCTTTAATTTCATTTTGCTTACCTTTGAATAAAATGTTTCATTTTTTAATGAAAATATTTATTGAGATGAGACCTTTGTTGACGAAGTCAGTGCTCTTTTTTAACTAAGCAAGTCACAAGCATATAAGAATGAGAACAGGCTGATCAGGCCTGGTCTTCCTACAGGCCATGAATAATCAACCTTATCATGGGATCTATCTGACCTATTTAATCTTCTGACAGATTTGGTAATGTACAGCAATTCTGAATTTTCACTTTAAAAAACTGATGTGATGCTAATCACCTTCAGCTGTGGCTCAGTGGGTAGCACACTCGTCTCTGAGTCAGAAGGTTGTGGGTTCAAATCCCACTCCAGGGACTTGAGCACATAAAGCTAGGCTGACACTCCAGTGCAGTGCTGAGGGAGTGCTGCACTGTCGGTGATGCCGTTGTTCGGATGAGACGTTAAACTGAGGCCCCGTCTGCTCCCTCAGGTGGACGTAAAAATTCCCATGGCACTATTTCGAAGAAGAGCAGGGGAGTTATCTCTGGTGTCCTGGCCAATACTTACCCCTCAATCAACATAACAAAAACTGATTATCTGGTCATTATCACATCGCTGTTTGTGGGAGCTTGCTGAGCACAAATTGGCTGCCGCGTTTCCCACATTACAACAGTGACTACACTTCAAAAGTACTTCATTGGTTGTGAAGCGCTTTGGGACGTCCGGTGGTCATGAAAGGCGTTGTATAAATGCATGTCTTTCTTTCATTTTTCCTTTTAAGTATATGGTGAAACTTTCTAAGGCCCAGCAACACTGGCAGAATCTTGTATGCAGTAGGCAATTTAGTGGAAAATCTGGGATGCTATGCTTGCAGTTTTCCATCCACTGACATTAATGGACAGAAAATCGGGGGCAATGCACCTATGATCTTTTGATAAGCTGCTTGCTGTGTGCAAGGCCCTGCCAGTGGTGCGGGGGCCAGAAGGTTCTACCCAGAATGTGTATTTTAAATTCTGTTTCTCAGCAGTGAGAACTCTCAACTATGCAAATTCACACTCCGAACCTCCACCCTTACTAAGACAAAAATCACACCCCGCCACCCCCAGCCAAAGCAAAATCAGCCCCCTCCCCTGTTGAAGCAAAATGAACTCTCAGACTCCCCGCTGAGGTAAACTCCCACTTGCCCATCTCCCTCCCTTCACCTCTCCCCTTCCCTTCTCCCATTTCCCTCCCATCCACCCCTCATCTCCCTTTTTCCCCTTCCTCCCCCTCCCCCTTTCCTCACTTCCCTGCCTTGGTTTAATCATCACTCCGCCCTCTAGCCCTGCTTGACGTGAAACTGGACTCCTGGTCTTGACTCCCCACATGTGCAATGCCACAGAAAATTGACTAGTGTCATAGTAAATATGTACAGTAGTGAAATGAATTAATGTATAAATATATGGCAAAATGGTTCAGTAAATGGATTTTGAAGTTAATACTTTTAAATACATTAAAATGCATCGCACAATATTCTGTTCCAAAATGATAATTTTTTTTTTAATTCACATTTCAAAAATATCCCCAATTTAACATGACACATACTTTGTTGCCACCATTTACAGATTACTTTCTTATACAAGAAAGGATAAAACCTATCCATCCAGGAGCGGAAGTCATGGGCGCAGCAGGATTCCCACTGCACGACACTCACCTTGGCAGTGTAGACTATTGGCTACCCTTTGTCTAGCATGCATCCATGACACTCCAGACACCACACTTCAAAGTGTTGGATTATGTTACAGATGCAAAACAATTTTAACAAAAGAGAAAGAAATGCAGGTCATTCAGCCTGGGTTCTTCTAACTTGGAGCCTGAAATTTACAATCTGCAAACTTCTCTCAGCAAGCAGTAATTAAACTGTGAATGACCTCACCCTGTGTTTACTTAACAGCAATTAGACTTTATGGTTTTAAAGAGACACATTATCTTAGTAGCAAAATAATAAATGTGCAACATGTGGTATAATAATGCTTCTATCTTTATAAAAGAGAGTATCATTTACCTACCAAGAGCAAAGCCATGGGAGATCCTGCAGTCGGACTAACCTGATAACTCAAAACTTACATAAAAGAGAAGACAGTTGTTTAGTCAAGAGATTCTGTTAATAAATTTATAAAAGCCTTCATTACCTTGACAGGTTCCATCTATTACTACTTCCCCTGGAGCACAGGACTGTGTCTTTGCTTCTGCAATAGCTATTTACAATGGGGAAAAAAGTGAAGCATTTAGGATGGGTAATATGAAAAGAAGCAAATGGCATTCTGAATAATTTCATTTGCAAAACAACAGAAGTTGTTTGAAGAACGAGACTACACTTTTGGTTAGCAATTTTTCTTCATTCATCATCATGTACAATTAATTGAAAGGTCACTCTGACTATATGTTGGCCATGATGCGGAGATGCCGGTGTTGGACTGGGGTGGACAAAAGTGAGAAGTCGCACAACACCAGGTTATAGTCCAACAGTTTTACCTGACGAAGGAGCAGCGCTCCGAAAGCTTGTGATTTCAAATAAAACTGTTGCACTATAACCTGGTGTTGTGCGACTTCTCACTTTTGACTATATGTTATAACAGAAGGTGAAATAGTTTTGTCAAAGATCTACGTCCCCAGGTGGGACTGAATTTGGGTCTGTCTCTTTTGCAAAAGTAAAAAGCATCCATAGTTGCTACACACATCAGAAAAAAAAACTTTGATTCTCTATCCAAAGGCAAAATGATCTCCCAGGAGGTTGGGACTGATAGTACCAAAGGGTTGGCATTCAGCTCTCAATTCTAATATGTTCATGTAGCACTTGACCAACTAATAAGCTTTAAAGTGCTGGTTGTTGAAAATCAAGATGTCGTGTTTCCTGCAAATAAAGGTCAAGCTGTTTCAATACATCCAGGACACATTCTTTTGGGTTGAAAACTATTCACTTTATAGGCTGAAACCTATCCCCTATCAAGAACTATCTTTGATGCGGAGATGCCGGTGTTGGACTGGGGTGGACAAAAGTGAGAAGTCGCACAACACCAGGTTATAGTCCAACAGTTTTATTTGAAATCACAAGAACTATCTTGGGATAGTTCCAAATTGAACACCTCCGCTTTTACGAGCAGCCAGCTTTTTCAGCCTGAACTTTAAGGTAGTGTATTGAATGGCCCTCCTGGTGGTTTCCATCATCAGTCAGTTAGTCCACACTGAACTACAGTATCAGAGAAGTTTACAACACAGAAGGTGGCCAGGCAACCCACTGAGTCTGTGCAGCTCTTTTATTGGGGCAATCCAAAACTAATCATACTGCCTTGCTCTCTCCCCATAGCCTTTATCTTCCTCTGCCTCAAATCTTTATTTAATCTTGCCATAAAAATGTGCGTGGTCTTTACCTCAACTATTCCCTGTGGCAAGGCATTCCAATCCCTAATAATTTGCTGCATAAATAACTTTCTCCTCACTCTTCTATTTTATATTGTTGTCCCCTTGTCACTGACTCCCCAACTAGTCTTTCCCTATTCACCATATCAAAACTGGTCTCAATTAAAAAAAAACTTCTACTAAACCTCCTCTTAGTCTTCTCTACCCCAGTGCGAATAGCCACATTATCTCAAGTCTCTCCTCATAATTATAACTTTTCATCTCTGATATCATCCTGGTGAGTTTTAGTGAACAGTGCCATCATATAGAACTTGCCCATTCATTAGTTTTGCTGCAATTTGCTTTGTATTGTCTCACTGACCTTAGTGACATTGAGAGCATCTATAATTGGTAACAAGGAGATTTCAAGCTTGTCATAACACTTTCCCATTTTTCAACTCTTAGGAAGAGAAAATTTGATAGACTTTGCCAGTAGAATGTTAAAGCCCTTGAAGGATGATTAACCACAGCATAAGACTGCAGAGAACGGTTCAGTCAGACTGACATTTCTCTCTCCTCTCCTTTCCTGTCAAAGATTAGCTCATCTTTTCACCTGGGATTTAGAGACAAAATTAACCAAGTCATTTAGTGCTTTTCACTTTCCTATGCTATTGAAAATGTAAATGACTACCAGTTCAGAGGGTTTTCACCATTTAAGGGTAGAAAACATCCAAAAGAAAGCAAGAGCATGCGTAATGCTCCCATTATATAGTTGATGCTAGCACAGTACTAGTAACATTTATACAATATTGCGACCAGGAAGTGCCTATATTTACTGACTACTTAAGATGGCCAGAAGTGCAGTAATTCAGAGATATACCAAATAATTGACTTCACTGGCCTTAATTCATAGTGCGGAGATGCCGGTGTTGGACTGGGGTGGACAAAATTGAGAGGTCGCACAACACCAGGTTATAGTCCAACAGTTTTATTTGAAATCACAAGCTTTCGGAGCTTACTAACTGCTCCTTCGTCGGGTGAAGTAAAAAGATACAGAATCGCCAAAGCATATATAGATAGAGAACAATGCATGTGTAAGGTACACATGCATTGTTCTCTATCTATATATGCTTTGGCGATTCTGTATCTTTTTACTTCACCCGACGAAGGAGCAGTTAGTAAGCTCCGAAAGCTTGTGATTTCAAATAAAACTGTTGGACTATAACCTGGTGTTGTGCGACCTCTCAACTTAATTCATAGCACATGAGGATTGAAGGCAGTGGTTAGGTTGGCTGTGTCACCCCAGAGGTGGAGTTCTCTTATTGGTTCCTCATTCCAGAGTCATAGTTCAATGTCATCAGAGTCACCAGTCACAGGAAACCTCTTGTTGCATGAACAAATTTTAAAGCTAACACTGAACATAAAATTATTCTCTTATTTTACTGTTGCAAATTTGGTCAATTCTCTGAGCCTACAAGTCACACTGTGTGATATGAACTATTAGCATGCTTGTATGAAATTACTTTCGCCGCTGTTTTAATAGTAACCCATTTATTTTATCAAAGTACTTTCACATGAATGCATCAGCATTTACACAGTAATAATCTCAAAGCACAATTTCTGGGTCTTATAAATTGTTTTGGTTATTAAGTTAATCCACAACAGTCAGAGGATTTGGACAGATACACATCTGTGCTTGTGTGCATGTACTTGTGTGAAAGAAGACATGGTTTATAAGAGAATTTACAGTTTGAAAAATATTTTAGAGCAATACCAGCTAAGTTCTTATTAAAACATACTGAATCGCAACATAAATGCCGACAATAGACACAGCTCTGCAGAAACTTTTTGTCTGCCTTTCATCAAAGCAGAAATAATGACACTGACGTCAATAACAGGAGAAAAAGAACTGAACACAGATTGCTCTACAGAGTAAAGGGGAGAGGGTGGTGTGATGGAATAACTTCTTAAAAAGGCACGATAGCAAAATACTGCAGATGCTGGAAATCCGAAATAACAACAGAAAACGCTGGAAAAACTCAGCATGCGAGGCAGCATCTGTGGAGAGAGAAACAGAGTTAACGTTTCAGGTCGATGACCTTTCGTCAGAACTGGAAAGAGCCGGAAATCAAATAGATTTAAGGCCAGGATAAAGCTGGGAAAAGGGGGAGGGGATGAAAGAACAAAAGGGGAGATTAAGAGACATTAAGAGATATGCAAGGCAAGAGGTGGTGTTAATGTGACAGGTTAAGGCTGAAAGAAGTGTGAAATGCACTGGCAGAATGAAGGACAGCTGCCAGCTTCTAGGAGGAAAAAAAAGTGGGGGGGGGGGGCAAATAAAAGGGTGGATGAAAAAATAAAATATAAATGTGATTGGAGCTAAGGTTATGATCTAAAATTGTTGAACTCGATATTGAGTCCAGAGGGCTGTAGCGTGCCTAAACGAAAGATGAGGTGCTGTTCCTCGAGCTTACGCTGCGCTTCCGTGGAACAGTGTAATAGGCCGAGGACGGTGAGGTCAGAGTGGGAGTGAAGCGGTGAATTAAAGTGACAGGCAACCGGGAGCTCGGGGTCCCCATTACGGACTGAACGGAGGTGTTCTGCAAAGCGGTCACCCAATTTGCGTTTGGTCTCCCCAATGTAGAGGAGACCACATCGTGAGCAGCGAATACAGTATACTAAATTGCAGGAAGTACAAGTAAATCGCTGTTTCACCTGGAAGGGGTGTTTGGGGCCCTGGACAGTGGGAAGAGGGGAGGTATAAGGGCATGTGTTGCATCTCCTGCGCTTGCACGGGAAGGTGCCGGGCGAAGGGGAAGGGGTGCTGGGGGTGGTAGAGGAGTGGACTAGGGTGTCGTGGAGGGAGCGGTCCCTGCGGAATGCTGAAAGGGGAGGTGAGGGGAAGATGCGTTTGGTGGTGGGATCACGCTGGAGGTGGCGGAAATGGCGGAGGATGATCCGTTGAATGTGGAGGCTGGTGGGGTGAAAGGTGAGGACAAGGGGAACCCTATCGTGGTTCCGGGAGGGAGGGGCAGGGGTGAGGGCAGAAGTGCGGGAGATAGAACGGACACGGTCGAGGGCTGTGTCGACCACGGTAGAGGGGAATCCTCGGTTGAGGAAAAAGGAAGACATGTCGGAAGCACTGGTATGGAAGGTGGCATCATCAGAGCAGATGCGGCGGAGAACACCAACGTCCCTCCGGAACCTTCTTCCCCTTCACTTTCCTCTGACCCCCCTTCTCCCAATCTCACCCCCTGCCGCGTTTTCACTATCCCTTCTGACCTTCCCCTTTCTGACCCCGAACGATCAGTCCTCAGCAAAGGCCTGAGCTTCATCCCCTTACGCCCCCACCTCAATGAATTTCGAGCTCGGCACGATGCTGAGCTCTTTTTCCGCCGCCTGCGCCTCCGTGCCCACTTCTCTGGCCAGGAGTCTTCCCCCCCTACGGCTGACCCTTTCTCCCGCTTTCAGAATTCCCGTTCTACCTGGACCCCTCCCTCTGGCCTCTTACCCTCTCTAGATCTTTTCATTGCCAACTGCCGGCGTGACATCGGCAGTCTCAATTTCTCTGCTCCCTTCTCTCACTCCAACCTACCTCCCTCTGAACTTGCCGCACTCTATTCCCTCAGATCCAACCCCGACATTGTCATGAAACCTGCTGACAAGGGTGGTGCTGTTGTTGTTTGGCGTACCGACCTCTACCTAGCGGAAGCTGAACGCCAACTCTCCGACATCTCCTCCTACCTCCACCTGGACCATGACCCCACTACCGAACATCAAACCACCATTTCCAAGACCGTCACTGACCTCATCTCCTCTGGAGATCTTCCCCCCACGGCCGCCAACCTCATAGTTCCCCAACCCCGCACAGCCCGCTTCTACCTCCTTCCCAAGATCCACAAACAGGACTGCCCCGGTAGACCCATCGTTTCAGCCTGTTCTTGCCCCACGGAACGTATCTCTTCCTATCTCGACTCTATTTTTTCTCCCCTTGTCCAGTCTCTTCCCACCTACATCCGCGACTCTTCCGACGCCCTCCGCCATTTTAACAGTTTCCAGTTTCCCGGCCCCAACCGTCTCCTCTTCCCTATGGACGTACAATCCCTCTACACCTCCATTCCCCACCAGGATGGCCTGAGGGCGCTCCGCTTCTTCCTTGAACAGAGGCCCAACCAGTCCCCATCCACCACCACCCTCCTCCGCAGGTAGAACGGGAATTCTGAAAGCAGGAGAAAGGGTCAGCCATAGGGGGGGAAGACTCCTGGCCAGAGAAGTGGGCACGGAGGCGCAGGCGGCGGAAAAAGAGCTCAGCATCGTGCCGAGCTCGAAATTCATTGAGGTGGGGGCGTAAGGGGATGAAGCTCAGGCCTTTGCTGAGGACTGATCGTTCGGGGTCAGAAAGGGGAAGGTCAGAAGGGATAGTGAAAACGCGGCAGGGGGTGAGATTGGGAGAAGGGGGGTCAGAGGAAAGTGAAGGGGAAGAAGGTTCCGGAGGGACGTTGGTGTTCTCCGCCGCATCTGCTCTGATGATGCCACCTTCCATACCAGTGCTTCCGACATGTCTTCCTTTTTCCTCAACCGAGGATTCCCCTCTACCATGGTCGACACGGCCCTCGACCGTGTCTGTTCTATCTCCCGCACTTCTGCCCTCACCCCTGCCCCTCCCTCCCGGAACCACGATAGGGTTCCCCTTGTCCTCACCTTTCACCCCACCAGCCTCCACATTCAACGGATCATCCTCCGCCATTTCCGCCACCTCCAGCGTGATCCCACCACCAAACGCATCTTCCCCTCACCTCCCCTTTCAGCATTCCACAGGGACCGCTCCCAGCGACACCCTAGTCCACTCCTCTACCACCCCCAGCACCCCTTCCCCTTCGCCCGGCACCTTCCCGTGCAAGCGCAGGAGATGCAACACATGCCTTTATACCTCCCCTCTTCCCACTGTCCAGGGCCCCAAACACCCCTTCCAGGTGAAACAGCGATTTACTTGTACTTCCTGCAATTTAGTATACTGTATTCGCTGCTCACGATGTGGTCTCCTCTACATTGGGGAGACCAAATGCAAATTGGGTGACTGCTTTGCGGAACACCTCCGTTCAGTCCGTAAGGGGGACCCCGAGCTCCCGGTTGCCTGTCACTTTAATTTACCGCTTCACTCCCACTCTGACCTCACCGTCCTCGGCCTATTACACTGTTCCACGGAAGCGCAGCGTAAGCTCGAGGAACAGCACCTCATCTTTCGTTTAGGCACGCTACAGCCCTCTGGACTCAATATCGAGTTCAACAATTTTAGATCATAACCTTAGCTCCAATCACATTTATATTTTATTTTTTCATCCACCCTTTTATTTGCCCCCCCCCCCCCACTTTTTTTTCCTCCTAGAAGCTGGCAGCTGTCCTTCATTCTGCCAGTGCATTTCACACTTCTTTCAGCCTTAACCTGTCACATTAACACCACCTCTTAATGTCTCTTAATCTCCCCTTTTGTTCTTTCATCCCCTCCCCCTTTTCCCAGCTTTATCCTGGCCTTAAATCTATTTGATTTCCGGCTCTTTCCAGTTCTGACGAAAGGTCATCGACCTGAAACGTTAACTCTGTTTCTCTCTCCACAGATGCTGCCTCGCCTGCTGAGTTTTTCCAGCGTTTTCTGTTGTTATTTCTTAAAAAGGCAAGTCGTTTGAGATTTTTCTATTGTGAGCTACACTAAATCCAAATCAACAAAAGGTTCCCAAAGTACCCCAAAACAAGCATTCCATGAACATGTAGGAGTAACGCCCTAAGCATTGCCTTAAATGTGTCTTCAAAATGGAGTCAGTGGTCAAACTGAATGCTGAGAAAGAGAAGGCTAATGCTGATTAAACCACAAAGGCTTATACAAACAGAACATTCCTAACCAGTGATAGAAAACAAGCCACCAAGACCACAGGCCCAGAGACGGATCATTAAAGGGCCATAAAGATGTCCTGCTTTATCTGGATCAATGACAGACCCTTTGTGAGCAAAGACTTAAGAAGCTTCAGAGTAAACAAGTGATCTTGCATTTCTAGGTGCCACTGGCTTCACTGATTTGGAGGTCATTGGAGTACAACAACAACAACAACTTGTATTTATATAGCACCTTTAACGTAGTAAAACATCCTAAGGTGCTTCACAGGCATGTTATAAAACACCGAGCCACGTAAGGAGAAATTAGGGAAGATGACCAAAAGCTTGGTCAAAGAGGTAGGTTTTAAGAAGCCTCTTAAAGGACGAAAGAGAGGTAGAGAGGCGGAGAGGTTTAGGCAGGAAATTCCAGAGATAAGGCCTAGGCAGCTAAGCGCACGGGCACCAATGGTTGAGCAATTAAAATCAGGAATGCTCAAGAGGCCAGAATTAGAAGAGCGCAGATATCTCGGGGGATTGTAGGGGCTGGAGGAGATTACAGAGATATGGAGGGGTAAGGCCACGGAGGATTTGAAAACAAGGATGATAATTTTTAAATCGAGGCGTTGCTTAACCGGGAGCCAATGTAAGTCAGCGAGCACAGGAGATATATAAGTTGGTGTTGTTGACATTAAAATTTTCAGTGATCAAATTTCAGTCCTTAGTTCTTAATTTAGTTCTAGTTCTTTTAGCAGTCTTTTTAGTGATATATGTAGAAAGGTGTCTCTGTAAAATCAGAAAATGTATGACCAACATATAGAGAGGAATTTTATATTAGTTAAGATTGTAAAGCTCACCAGCCAGATACACCAGCAGATACAAGTGTGTCACTTAGACGTACAAGTTTCCCTGAGATCAAGGGAGGTGAGGTTAGCCAGTTAGTCCAGATACAACTACAGGTGTGAAAGGTGAATTTATCCAACAGCAGAGGATCCAGGAGAAATGGACAGCACCTCTACAGACAGAGGTTCATCACTCTGCTGTCTCAGAAGGCTAACATCATCCTCCCAGAGGAAGGTGGGCAACCAGTTCATCCAAGCCAGCTCGTAAGGAAGAGATCATATAAGTTCTGGGAACATTGCTAACTACAAGCATATAGACTTTAATTTATTCAATAGACTGGCTATCTAATGCTGTTAAGTTATCAGCTAGCTAAGGAGTCTAATCCTAAATTAATCTCACCAATTTATAACAATCTCAGACATTGATCTCAACTGTAAATTAATAATTTGCATGTAACTAAGGCTGAATTACTGTGATATAACTGAACTGCCTTTGTTACCTCAGTTATTTATTTCATCAGTTAATTCTATCTACTAATTACTTGCATACTCAATGTTTAAGTGTTGCTAACTGTGATTCTACGGTTAATATACAATTGTTCTTGACTTTGTTGCCTGACTTCTTCTATGATCATTGTTAAGAAAGGGTTAGAAAAAAAACTTGCATTTCTACATTTCACGACCTCAGGACGTCCCAAAGCGCCTTACAGCCAGTACTTTTGGAGTTTAATCAGTGTTGTAATGTAGGATACGCGGCAGCCAAAAAATTTGCACACAGCAAGGTCTCATGAACAGCAGTGAGATAATGACCAGATAATCATTTTTTTTTTACTGATGTTGGTTGAGAGATAAATATTGGCCAGAACACTGGGGAGAACTTCCCTGCTCTTCTTCCAATAGTGCCGTGGGATCTTTTACGTCCACTTGAGAGGGTAGCCGGTTAATTCATTCATACAGTAGCTTGTGCAGATCCTAATGGAAAGTTGATAGCGTATATGCTAATATAATCTGAACTGCTTGATGTAAGGCAGTTTGACAAGCCAAATTTTGCTTTGATAACTCGTAAACATAAACTGGGTGGTAAACCCTTGACAAGGAGTTAAGGTGAAGAGGTTAAGGATTCATCTGCTGCCCTTGATTATTATTTAGTGTATGCAGGGTGCCCTTGATGAATATTCTTGTCAGAATATTGATCTCGGCGTTCTTACACTCTTTCAACCACAAGAGACATGTTTTAGAATCAAAGCATTTGATTTATTTACAGAACACTTGTTAATTATCTGAAGTTTTTATGATTGTATCTTATAAACATCAATGTTACCAATTTGCAACGGGGTCCTTAAACATGCATGTTTTAAAAGCTACACAGGATAGTCAGTACTTAACAGGTTCAAAAATGTGATAATTTATCTGCTAACCTTCAGCAGCACAGTAACCCATGCATCCCTGAGTAGGTTGAAGGTAATAAACAAAGAAGGCTCCACAGTTCCTGAGAGAGACAGGGATCCTAAATAAACAGCAGTCCTTGGTGCTGCCCAAGAAGAACTGCCATGTAGCGCAGGCTGTTAGTTTCTTTACCTCACCAGGACGAGGCAACGAGTTGGAGTCTTTAAGAGAAAGCCAAACTGGAGCTTGTGTGCCACACTTATTCATCTGAGAAGATATGAAATATTATAAGAAAGGTTAAAGTTAGAACTATGAAGGAATATGCTCTGTAAAATACTATTTAAATAATTGTTATGCATTCAATTCATTTACAATATATTAACCACTTGTAGTTCAATGCTATTGATCCTAAGAAACAGATTTGCAAAGATCAAAACTATAGTTCTTATAGTAAATAAGTATTGTGCTCAATTCATTTCATTATGTTGGCAGTTCAATAAAATTTAAGACAAGTATAAATGAATAAAAAGGGGTCTGTTGTAATGGTCCCTGTATTATTTCACAAACTATGGTTTCTACAGCATTATAATTGTAACAGATCACTAAAGTTTAACCATGCCACAATGTATTTAGAATCCTTGGGGATAGGGGTGGGGGTTAGTCACACAGCCCTTGGTCCAAGCTGCCTACTCTAAGGAATGAAGCAAATTCTAATTTCTAATTTCTCTTTTTTTTATTTTGGCCTAAAGTAGGAAAGTAACTTTCTCCCCCGCCAAACTCTTGATGACATTAGAAACATTAGAAAAGTAAAGGACAAGAAAAAGGCCCTTCCCTAGTTTCTTGACTATACTTACTGAATTGGAAATATTGGAAAGAGCAAGTTTTACTGATCTGGTCCAGGTATTGACTGTACCAGAAACCTCTATACTACCTAACTCTTCCAAGTTCTGTAATGAAGGTTCCTAAGTGTCCTAACTCCCTATAGAGAAAATATTTTCCTCTCATTTTTATCAGATTACCTAACTTATTAAATGAAGGCTACTGTCT
This sequence comes from Squalus acanthias, assembly GCA_030390025.1. Taxonomy (NCBI): domain Eukaryota; kingdom Metazoa; phylum Chordata; class Chondrichthyes; order Squaliformes; family Squalidae; genus Squalus; species Squalus acanthias. The sequence goes on from CM059427.1 coordinate 53,556,396, forward strand.
GAGGCTAAACCAGACCGTTTGCAAACTTGCCATCCTATTTGACCCCGAGATGAGCTTCCGAGCACTTATCCGCTCCATCACCAAGACCGCCTACTTCCACCTCAGTAACATCGCCCGTCTCCAACCCTGCCTCAGCTCAGCTACTGCTGTAGCCTTCATCCATGCCTTTGTTACCACTAGACTTGACTATTCCAATGATCTCTGGCAGGCTTCCCTCCTTCCACCCTCCATAAACTTGAGCTCAACCAAAACTCTGCTGCCCATATCCTCACTCGCACCAAGTCCCACTCACCCATCACCCCTGTGCTCGCTGACCTACAGTTGGAAGAGAATTGAAAATGGACCAGACAACAGAATCAAGAAGCATGGCTCTACGAATCCGGCCTCAGGTGACTGTCTGTGTGGAGTTTGCACATTCTCCCCATGTCTGCGTGGGTTTCCTCCGGGTGCTCCGGTTTCCTCCCACAGTCCAAAGATGTGCGGGTTAGGTTGATTTGGCTATGATAAATTGACCCTTAGTGTTAGGGGGATTAAATATGTGGGGTTACGGGGATAGGGTGGGATATGTGTCGGTGCAGGCTCGATGGGCCGAAATGGCCTCTATCTGCACTGTGGGGATTCTGTGATTCTGTAAGCATGAGACAGTGGCGTAGATTTACACCTTTACCACCTCGGTGTAAAGCATTGCCCAGGTTGAATATAGAGAGAAAAATTGGGCAGGAGAATCAGATGCCCGTAACAAAGCCTGCCCAACTTAAATTAATGAACGGAAGAACAGGTGGGTTCGTTTAGGAGCAGGCAATCCACCCCATCCAATTTTTCTCTCTGCCCATGCTTTACACCTACAAAGTTCAAAATGACAAAATCTAAATTGTTAAACATAAAGCAAACAGTTAGGAAAATATGAAATTCCAGTTATTGCCAGATGAACTGCAGAGATTTATCAGATGCTGTACTTTTACACATTCCTATCTTTCAGACGTATTATTCTTGGAATGAACATTACACATACTACTAACTTCTATACATTTGGTTGGCATTTCTGCTGGCTTGTCTCCGATCATGAAGCGGTACCATCCTGGTGTCAGGGAATGATCACATATGAGGTCTTGGATTGCAAATTGCTGTAGCTCAACAGAATCAAAGTGAATGCTGCGGTAAGAGCTCCGAAGTATTTGATATCCTCCTGGGTAGCATTCTGGGGCTAGAGAACAAAAAAAGTTGCAAAATAGTGAAGAGCACAAATTTGTTCTGCTGATCCTCCAACTGTGCCTTTAGTATGCAAAATTACAGCCAAACCTTGTTAGCTGAGATACCATGCTAAAATCATCTCACATATCAGATATTCCTCAATTACCATAACTAGTAATTACTGATTAAATACAATTAACGTTGAAGATAATGCTCCATATAACAAAATGTCACAACATTGTTGCGCCCCTGGGATCCGTGGGCCATTGTGCTGCCCTCCAGTACGCAGCATTAAAGAGCAAGTTTGCGAAGGAGGGTCCCCATCAGGTAAGTGGGAATTCTATTCGGATGGCGGTGACGTACTCCGTAGGTACACCGCCAACCGCAAAATACAACCCATTAAATTTGCTGTGTAAATCACGCACTCCTTATTTTGGCATCACCCTTCTGTGGCACATAGTCACACCTGCAGCTGCACATTTCTACCACTAGCTAGAGCTTCATAAGCTCTAGAAGCAGCAGATGCCTATAACTATACCTATAGCATCACCAATGCACTCAGAGAAATTTGCTTCAGCCTGACTTTCCATGGGCAAAGCCACGGGAGATCCCCAGTATATACTTATAATTGGTACCGTACGACATTGAAATTATTATGAAAAGTATGTTAATATTTCAAAAATGTACAACTGAATTAATCATTTTCTATTCCAAATACATGTCTTCCTTACACATGGCACTGAGCTCAACCTACTGAAAGGGTGTAGTTTCACACATTTTTAAAAAAATGTATTCGCTTTTATGGGATGTGGGCATCGCTGGCAAGGCCAGCATTTATTGCCCATCCCTAATTGCCCTTGAGAAGGTGGTAGTGAGCCACCTTCTTGAACCGCTGCAGTCCTGAAGTACTGATAAAAAAGTCAACTGCCCTAAATCATAGAAAAAGCAACAAATAAACACCTGGAACAAGAAGCATTGTACCCTAATTGGTCAATTACCCCCACCGTTTTCAAGTTATGGGAGAGTATTTCTGTAACAAGATCCAAGTCTTCTCCTTTTAAAGTGAAATCATATGAAGTCCTGAGTGCAGCCAACACAGCTACGTATAGAAAGTAGGTGAGTATTGGAGAATGTGTCTCCCAGTCACCATGGTCTCCTGGAACATCTCTAATCGCCCTTGAGAGTTGGAGAGGAAATTCCCAGGGTTTATTTCTCAATTGGCCTACAGTTTTTCTTTGTTTTTTTGCCTCTCCCAGGCGATTACATAGCTGGCTACTGGTGAGGGGTGGAGGCGCGGATAGGGGCTATGGTGTGCATAAATTGCACCATGACTATAAAGGACAGGCTTGGTGGACCAGCTGGCCTTATCCAGTCCTTTGTTTTCATATATTCATAAAAAAAGAGTGGGTCTAAACTGATATAATTGTGAAATTAATAATTTGGAGTTTACTTTCACGACTCAATATCTAGTGTGAGCTGGAGGATGTAACAATAAGACACCCCTGTTATATAAACTATATACTGTAATCTTCCACATATGTCTTCAATCTTCTGAAAGGTGGAATTGATGAGTACTCTAGTTAGAGGAAAGAAAGCCTTGCATTTATATAGCGCCTTTCACAACCACCGGACGTCCCAAAGCACTTTACAACCAATGAAGTACTTTTTGAAGTGTAGTCACTGTTGTAATCTAGGAAATGTGGCAGCCAATTTGCACACAGCAAGCTCCCACAAACAGCAATGCGATAATGACCAGATAATCTGTTTTAGTGATGTTGATTGAGGGATAATTATTGACCAGGACACCGGGGATAACTCGCCTGCTCTTCTTCGAAATATTACCATGGATCTGTTACGTCCACCTGAGAGAGCAGACAGGGCCTCGGTTTAATGCCTCATCCGAAAGACAGCACCTCCGACTGTGCAGCATTCCCTCAGTAGTGCATTGGAGTGTCAGCCTAGATTTTTGTGCTCAAGTCTCTAGAGTGGGACTTGAACCCACAACTTTCTGACTCAGAGGCGAGAGTGCTACCCACTGAGCCACGACTGACGCAAAGAGGTCAATGTAAACTCAAGAAGCTAGTTTCTTTTACAGCATACACGCATCTGAACTGATAATGTTAGACTCTTAATTTTTTTAGATAACATTTCCCACAACATATGAAACAACAATAGCGTACTAAGCTATCTTATTAGTAGGCTATATACTCAATATTCTTTCTGTTTCTGGTATGCCAAGGCTGAAATCTGACTCTTACCTTAATTTCCAGCCTAGGCCTTGATTTGTCTCTTGCAACTGACTTCACAACTGACTTTGACCATGTGTCTTAGTTCTTTTTGTAGCCTCTCTGGACAGAAAGTGTGTCCGTTTGACCCTTGACTCCTTCATTGTCTGTAATTTAGCCAGTAGAGCTGACAACTTACCCAGCTACCACCCTCCCATGAATGGCTTCCTACCAGATGACTCCATATTGTGTACGCAATACACCATGCTTTGTATGCAAGAACACAGTTTCTCCCACCATCTCATGTATGAATGCCTACTGGAAGTCTGAAATGAGATAACAAATTATCTATTGTCCCAGATGGTTATGGATAACAGTTTCAATAGCTGGTTCATTAACTATCCAGGTGAGCTCATTAATGTACCAATCTCCTCTTTGTCTCAGTGGCACCAGCCAGTCATCGTCTGTCAAGGTGACAGCATAGATACTGAATCTCTGAGGATTAACCCTCAAGAATCCTGAACCTGAGTTTCAATCAGAAACATATTATAGCTTATGCCAATAATCCCTAGTCATGACAGCATAATAATAATTAAATGTGGAGCTAGGTGAACGATACAAATGGCATCCTGCACCATCCACTGGTCCTGGAATTCCTGCAGATTAAGCAAGGAAGCTGTAGTAATCAGGGAGAAATCTGCAACCCTGTATTTAAGAAATGTAAGAGGGCAAGCCATGCAAGCAATGAGTGTGCACTAATGAGTTACTGTACATGCATGCTTGAACCATAGTTAAGTAATTAGCCAGTGGGGCAAAGGTGTATAATTTCTTTTTTATTTTGCACTTGGAATTAACCAGCATCTGGCTCCTCTGCAAAGATTTCACCCACTGGAATTGTTCATAGCATAGACAGCGGGATCTTGTATACTTTGGAAATAATAGGGATAATTCCATGATTGTGCCTCCCAGTGGTCACAGTCAGCACAGGCGAGAGAGTCAGGTCTACAATGTTGTCGCCCTGTCTCCAATCTACACCTGCTTCGAGCACAGCTTCCCCCGCTGGGAGCTCAGACTCTCAGAATTAGCCCTCAGTAGAACTGGAAAAATATAAGAAATAAATGGTTACCTGAAATAATTGAATGCAGGCTTGCCTTTTCTAAAGAAGGATTCTAGTAACACAGAAAACAAAAATGGAACCAGATTGTAGTTCCTTATTTTATTTCAAGAATATTAATAAAACAAAATAAATTTTGAGTCTGTAATATTCTTCATGTTTGGTTAATTTTTTGTTTCATTTATCAGGAACAATTTCAATTTTGTTAATTAAAAAATAAATTGAGATGCAAATTAGGTCAAAAAGTAACTTTACATTTTCCAGACGAAAACAAGGGGGTGTTTTGTTGCACAGAACATAAGCAGTTTTATACAAAAAATGTAAAGGTAAGGCAAGTAGCATCCTGTGTTCTTTTAAATTTCTACAATATAAAGTAACAGTGCTCTATTGCCAAGCTCACTGGAACCAAAACAGGCAACATGCTCCTCGTGCACCTGTTTCCCTGTCTGAAGTGATAGTCTGTAACGTACTATTGTTCTCACAGTTTATCCAAGTCCATTTTCAGGCTAAAACGTGCTTCTGCTATCATTTTGCACACCTTCTCTTGGGCATATTATAAGCCTCCCTCCACCGATCCAAATATCCAGGACACAACTGTCTGCTCAATTAGAGTTCTGTTACATTTCTAGTTGTTGCTACTCTCCTAGTGTATGGGGATTGTAGAGAGGTGTCATCAACTATTGTTGCAGCCCAAGTTCCATATCTTTCAAGGGTCAGCCCTCCATCCTTTCATCCTTCTACTTCAAAGAAGTAACAGAGAGGGGCTGATGAGGGTAGTGCGATTGATATTGTGCATATGGACTTTCAAAAGGCATTTGACAAAGTACCACATAAAAGACTTGTTAGCAAAATTAAAGCCCATGGAATTAAAGGGACAGTGGCAGCATGGATACAAAATTGACTAAGAAAGCAGAGGGTAGTGGTGAATGGTTGTAAATAAGAAGAAGCTGTTACCAGTGACAGAGGGTCGGTAACCAGTGGACACAGATTTAAGGTGATAGGCAAAAGAACTAGAGGCAACATGAGGATATTTTAGCAGCGAGTTGTGTGATCTGGAATGCACTGCCTGAAAGAGTGGTGGAGGCAGATTCAATAGTATCTTTCAAAAGGGAATTGGATAAAAACTTGAAGGGAAACAATTTACAGGACTATGAAGACAGAACCGGGGAGTGGGACTAATTGGATAGCTCTTCCAAAGAGCCGGCACAGGCGCAATGGTCCGAATGGCCTCCGACTGTGCTGTGTCATTCAATGATTCGATGATTCTATAATGAGCTGTGGCATACTTAATTGCCTCAGAATGGGACAACTAGGCATACCCCTGTCCCTGGGTACCATACAGCGAGCTGCAGTATTTTCTTGAGTGGGTCAAATACTATTTGCATGTTGAAAAAAGATTTCCTATTTAGGTATGCCAGAGGAACGTGCACATTTTAATGTGTGTACAGTTCATGGTGACGTGGGGAGGCACCATTTTGGGAAAACTTTATCTGCTTCTGTTGCTGCTAATCAACACTGATGTTTATGCAGCTGGCGCACATGGCAATATCCAGTTTCTTACTGCAGCAACTTTCCTTGTAGGTCACAGGGGAGCACTCCTTCTCTGGTCCACATGGATAGTAAAAAAAACTTACTTTAAATGGTCTCTTCCGGTCCCAGATCCTCTTATTGCCTACACCTGGTGGGAAAATCACAGCAGCTTCTTCACACAGGCCAGAGTTAAAATTACAGTCAGGGCCCGATGATGTCATCAGACCCTGACCTGTATAGTCGACAGGCTGATAACGCCTCTATTCACCCAGCACACTGCAGAATCAGCGGATTCCCAGGCCAGGGCTGAGGAAGCCTGGAAGTTCCCTCCCCTCCCCATGCCACTCTGCCACAAGTGACCTTGACTGGGACAGGCAAAGATCTCTCCCAGCATATCTGGCTCCTGGACTATTTGCAGGTCATCTATCACATTCCCATGGAAAGTCAGGGCCAGCATGTCTTGGAACTATACATAATGTAAATGCATCCTGTTATCTGTTCAGTATAATTCAAAGTGGGATTCACTTAAAATTTTCTGAGTCTAATTGAATAACTGTTAATTGGACAGCCTCTATCCTAGACTACATACAGCCTCGTGTATCCAGTCTAAAGAATTCAGTTGTCCAACCTGATCGGAACTTATAGCTATATGCCATCATTACTTTTTTAAGACTTACAATGCAGACAAGGTTTGTCTGTGGGCAACTCATGAATCAAGCCTGTAACATTACATTAATTTGAATCGGTTTGAAAGGAAAGCCCAATAAATTACACTCTTCCTACTGTCTGAAATGCAGTACCTGGATTTTGCAGATTCGTAAATCAAGGAGTTTTGGAACTGTTTCAATAAGAAATAAATTTCATTTCACTCAGATTTCCTTAACTATTTTAAGATTTATTTGAGTGGCTGGTACTGGGCAAACATTTTACCTTGAAAAAAAGTCATTGAATGATGTGCTTTTAGACTTTTTTTATTAGTTCACGGTGCTTCTACTATAAAAAAATTTAACAAAGTACTTTGCACTGAATTTTATGACTAAATCACAGGCATAGACAAAACAATTCCTCTATTTTGATGTCTTAAAACTCTGCTGCAAAGTTTGAATAATCATATTCACATGCCTGTTCCATAGCGTAGCATTAATAGGTTACCACAATCCTTTGTAAATGTAGAACAGAGAAAAACCATTAGTACAGGAATTGCCTTTTTGTCATTCTTTGCAGTTTTATGTCTTATGTTCTATCAATAAATTAGCATTCAGACATCAACTTTAGCTTAGCATATTACATGGACATTACAACTCAGAACCAAGCTGTTTGGCCCAACCAGTCCGTGTTGCTGTTTAAACGTCACATGAGCAGTAGTCATAATCCCATGTGCCCGCCCCGTTCCCATATCCCTTTATCCCCCTTTCCTTCAGACCTGTATCTAACCTATTCTTAAAAGTTGGCATGGAAATTTAAAAAAAACTCGCCGGGTGGGAAACCCCCGGGATCAGGTGGAAAGCCGGTTTTACACTCTGCCCAAGATTACTCTCCGCTTACTTCAATGAAGAGTAGAATAGAGCGGGATGTAAAACCAGCGTTGCCCCCGACCTCATCAGTTTCTCGACAGGCGGGTTGGTTAAAATTGCCCCCATGCTCTCTGCTTCAATTACTAACTCAAGTAGTGCATTCCTTAGCCTCACAGCCCTGTGTAAAAACATATCTCCTGCTCTCTGTCCTAAATCTCTTGGGGGAAAAATTCAGTTGGATTGCGCCTCCCGTTAGTGCCTTAAGAGGGCGCTAATGGGGCGCAAAGCAACTAGCGCCCGTGCGCGGCGATGTTTGCGCCGCTCATGAAATTAACTAGACATTTTGCGGCGGCGCTAAACACTACCGCCACGATCTTTTGCGCCGGCAGATCGTGACGTGAGTCGAATGTGCAACGCCCCGGACCGGATATTGAGTGGCGCCCCCTGCCTTACCGCCTGCCGCTAGCAATGACATGTTGAGGGGAGCGTTTTGCAGTCAGGAAGGGACTGGAGGAGCGCTATTTAAAGGCGACTGCTTCCTGCCTTTTTTTGTCGGCGAAATTTTTGCGCCACGCATTCTGAGAGAGAGAGAGAGAGAGAGACTTCTGGAGAGATTCAACGGTGTGTGAAGGAGTTTTGGGTACGGACCAGCACTTTGCAGGTTCATTTTGATTTGCCCTTCCTTGTATTGATTTAGAAGAGACTTGGGGGCTGCACTCTGAGCTCTTTCCCTGGGTCTCTCCATTGTTCTTTCCAGCAGATTTGATGTACAGGTCTCTCCAGGCCAAGATTCAAGGCTGCAATGAGCAGGATGTGGATGGAGAGCAAGATCAACCCTCCCCTTTAAGAACTGGCCAGCGCCATTGTGTCTGTGTTCAACTGCTGACTGACATCACATGAGCTTCGCCAGCGCTCTGAGGTAGCGCCTCGCTCCTCGGCCTTTGCGCCTTAAGACAGGTGTGAAGCGCCTGATTTAGCGCTCCAATCACCTCCAGGGGCAATAAAAGCCAAGTTTGCAGTCGGAGGCGATAATTAGCGCCAGGCGCTAATCTTTGCGCCCGGCTGATAATTGCGCCCCAAATGGGGCGATACTGAATTTTTCCCCCTATATCCCCTCATTGCTGACTGTTCAACCACTGGAAACCGGCCATTTCCGTCTACCCTGTACCATCGCTTCATAATTTTAAACAGCACTATCAAATCCCCTTATAATCTCCTCTGTTCCAATGAAAAGAGTCCTAGTTTTTCAAGTCTTTCTTAGTATTTGTATTTCCTCATACCAGGTAGCAGCCTAGCCTCTACATCCTTCCAATAGTGTGGAGCACAAAATTGCACTCAGAACTCCAAATGTGGTCTTATTAAGGTTTTATATAGCTTGACCATTACATCTCGACTTTCATATTCTATACCTCTTGCAATAAAATCCAGTATTCCATTAACTATTTTTACCACTTCAAGTGCTGCTTTTACTATCTTATGAACCTGAACCCCAAAATCCCTATATATTGATAAATATCCCACAATGTCACAGAATACACAATCTTGTAAAATAGACTCACTTAGCCCCAATAGTAACTATTGTTGTTGTCTTTCCAATGAGATGTTAAACTAAAGCTATATTTGCCTGTTCAGGTGTACATAAAAGACCTTAAAGCACTGTTTGAAGAAGAGCTGGCTATTTTCCCGGTGTCCTGGCCAACATTCTTCCCTCAAAGTAACACCAAAAGTAGATTAACTGATAACTTATCTGATTTACTGTTTGTGTGACTCTGATCTGTGCAAACTGGCTGCTATGTTTGCCTACATAATGATAATAATATCACTTCAAAAATTATTCATTGTCTGTGAAGCATATCGAAAGGACATGAAAGGCACTATATAAATGCAAATTCTTTCTTTTTATATGAAGAAAGAAATGCATTTTTTGTGGAACCTCAGCAACATCGCTGCTCACAGGAACTGTAGACTTTTACTTCAGAGACAGGCTCTCGCACATTTACTTTTTGTTTACTTACACCAGACGCCAAGGCCGGAATTTTGCTGGTGCTCAGAGTGCGGGTTTGGAAGCGGGTCCACTGTCAAAAACCACAAAGATTGACAGCGGGTCAGTATCCCAATGTAAACCCACCTCCATGTCAGTTTCCCAAGTGTCGGGTCTGTCATCCCTGAACAGACCCGACACCAAGCAGCAGGTCAGCCAATTTAGATACTTAAAAGCTTGTTAAAAGGTAGTTAAGAACCATTTTCCCATGTACTTACCATTTTACCAGGTTTTTACCGAGGTTCCCGGAGAGCGGCTATCACGTCAGGTAAGTAGGTCGGGTGTTGTGTCAACATGGAATGATTTACTAACCTGACAGCTGCAAATGTTCTATGAAAGCTCCCATTTCATAGGTCTTCACTTTTCAAGGTTAGAAGCTGTCGCTTACTACATTTGGAAGACAGATTGCGCTTTATGCAGCGAGCAAGAGTTTGGAGCAAACTTTCTATCCAGTGTCACCTCATTGGAACAAGCTCTCTCACCATTGACAGATCGCTTCTGTCATCTCTACTTCACCTGCCATCTATTGCATTAGCATCGGTGCCCTTGAAAAAATCTCACCTTGGTCCTCAGAATCCCACCACAATCAGCAGCAACAAGAGCATCACCAGGTACACCAGCAACACCAACATCAACACCAACCTTCCCCTCAACCACCTGATGCTACACAGGACAGAGGGCACCATCACCCATGCACATTGCTGCCCGGGACGCCAGCAATGGCCTCACCATGGCCAGATTTACTTCATTTGACGCTGTACACCCTGGCTGCCACATGATGCACCAGGTTGGCACCACCCCACACCAGCACCATAAAGCATTCCTACAATGTCCAAGCCATTCCTTTCACACTCATCACCATTCACTGGAACTCATTAAGACACTTTCAAAGATGCACACAAATCTGTCCAAGAAGGCAAAGTGGTGAAAATAAGGATTTCAATGCTTGACAACACATTAACAGAAACTTTACACGAACATTAGATAAAGCACACAAGTGCCTACCCTTGTGTGTTGTTAGTTGGTATGCTTGCAGTAGGATGAGGGTGAGTGTGAGGGGTGGCTAGTGAGATGGGGAAGTGATAACGTAGATAGAGAGGGATGGGTGGAGGTGTAAGGTACGTTGGTGCGAGTAAGGATGTGCAGGAGTAGGGTAGGGAAGGCAGAGTGAAGGGGATGTGATGAGTGGCACAGCAGGATGAGGTTGAGTGTGGCTTGGCAGTAACGTTTTGTGATCTACTGTGATCATTGAAAGACCTACGCCACCGCAGCCTAGTCTTCCTGACAACATCCCTGTTTGTGCCCTCCTGTGCAATGTGTCACCAGGCTGCGTTGGTGTCCATTGGAAGGGAAGAGAACCTTCCTGCGTGCTGTGACTCCCTCCATAAGCATAGGGAGGGAGTCATTAGAGAGCCTGGATGCAGCCGTGCACCTCTGTGCAGTGCTTGTCAGTGTTTGCAGCACCTCAATGCTGAAGAACACTGACAGCACAACTTTCAAAATGAATGTGGACATGGGGTCACAGTCTCAGAACAAGAGGAGAAATTTCTTCACTCAGAGGGTAGTGAATCTTTGGAATTCTCTACCCGAGTGCTATGGAGGCTCAGTCATTGAGTATATTCAAGACAGAGATCGATAAATTTTTGAATATTAAGGGAATCAAGGGATATGGGGATAGTGAAGGAAAGTGGAGATGAGGTAGAAGATCAGCCATGATGGAATGGCAGAGCAGGCGCGAAGGGCCAAATGGCCTACTCCTGCTCCTATTTCTTATATTCTTATGTCCCTTTAAGGGAACCGGCTGATGACGGGTCATCAAATGACGTCATCAGACCCGCTTCCTATTAATTGGCTGGGAACCTCGCAGATCGGGCTTAAAAGTCCCAGCAACGGAAAGTCTTGTTGGAGGCCGGGATCGAGACAGATGCGGGGTCCCCACACGCGTCGCCCGCCACAGACCCGCCGAGGAAATTCCAGCCCCAAATGTGGGAGTGTCAGCTGGCCAGGTGGAACATAAGAATTAGGAGCAGGAGTAGGCCATACGGCCCCTCGAGTGGAGATTGTGAAGCATGGGGGGAAGAAGGGGTGTACGTGGAGTCCAGAATGTTCAGAAGCACAGCTTTGGAAGGGAAGAGAATCGAAGGGAAAGAAAGGGACAAACTGTTGTAGTCAAGGTTTTGTGTATTTTTGTGAAGGTTTTTAGGTGCTTGTTATTCTTACAGTGAGTGGGTATGTGACTCTCGTGGTACCTCGGAGAATTTTTTTGGTGACGATGTTAAAACTTTTCTGTGGCGAAATGTGATTGGGGAAAATGTAAACTGGGAAGAAATAGTTGGTGCAATATAATTATTGGAAAACAAAAGTAAAAAATTCAAAGTTAGAAACTCATAAGCACAATTACCTTGGCCTAGAAATTGCAGTCGACTGGAAACCTGCTGGTGGCTCCGTGGGCCGCAGTTAATGGCCGCCCAAAATCATAGCGCAGACAGCACTGGTATTTTGGTGCTGCGTGCTAATTTAAATTAGTGCAGCGCTAAACCTACCATGCAAGACTGGTTTTCCGGCGCTACTCTCAGCAGGAGGCCCAATGTAGCGTGGCCATAATGTCCCTGGAGCAAGAACAGCGTTGCCTTAAAGCAAAGCTGTCATTTTAGAATGCATCGTCGGTCCCTTAAAGGGGAACTGCTTTCTAAAATGAAAAAAAATAAAAATCATTTAAAAATAGGCAGTTTTTAGCCCTTGGAGCTCAACTGCCTTCTGAAAAAAATTAAGATGGAGAAGAATTCCTAAATGGGAGTCTTCAACTCTTAAAGCTAAACTGCCTTCCGCATCTAAAAAATGGTAAAACTGCTTCAGCACTAACACAAATGGCTCAGCAAGCCAGGGAAGGGGCACCCAGGGTCTCACATGCAGCACTCCAGCTTTGTGCAGGGGGTCAACACTGCAAGAGAGGTCCTCTACCCACAGGGGCCAGGAGGCCCTCCAGAAAAGAAAGATGTGGGACCAGATCAACGAGGCCGTCACTGCCAGCAGTGTCGCCCCCACCACCTGGTACTAGTGCCCAAAGAAGCTTCATGATCTCAGACCAGTGGTCAAGGTCAGTGAATGCATCTTCAAAAACTGTCTCCTACCAACTGCACAATTAGCTTCACACACAGCTCACAGCATGACCCACCCCCCCAATCACTCACCTACCAACAATCTGTACCAAACAAGAGGCACACCTCCCATTCCTAGCTTCACCACACCCCCTTGGAGGAGATGGTGCAGGCCACTCTTAGCAGAGGCATGAGCCTCAGATGTTATACTCCTTTACACATTCCACTTCCCCCTCATCCCACAATATCTTCTGATTTACAAGGTGCACATGGTGTAAGCATGCACCTCTTGCTTTCCCACCCTTCCCTCACCACAACGCTACCCTTGTGCCTTCCTCATTTCACACACCGAAGAAATCCAGCCTGCCCAGCCAGTGGTTGACCGAGAGAGAGGAGAGTGAAGAGGAAAAACAAGAAACACCGTCACTCAATTTGACACTTCCAGCCATCAGCTCCTCAAGGTCAACCAGCAGGGCCATCTGCAGTGTCCCCCATTGAAAGTCAGCGGCCTTCCACCAGCCATGCTGCAACCACTGGGGTAGCATGCATGACATCACTAGAATAGGCAAAGACACACACAAGACATAGATACATAGATACATAGAAGATAGGAGCAGGAGTAGGCCATCCGGCCCTTCGAGCCTGCTCCGCCATTTAATGAGATCATGGCTGATCCTCCAATTCAGTATCCCGTCCCCGCCTTCTCTCCGTAACCCTTAACCCCTTTTGCCTGTAGAAATACATCTAATTCCCTCTTAAATATATTTAATGAGCTGGCGTACACTGCCCTCTGTGGCAATGAGTTCCACAGGTTCACCACCCTCTGAGTGAAGAAATTCCCCCTCATTTCTGTCCTAAATGGTTTAGCCCTTATCCTTAAATTATGTCCTCTAGTTCTGTTCTCACCCGCCAAGGGAAACATTCCTTCTGCATCTAGTCTGTCTAGACCTGTCAGAATTTTATACACTTCTATGAGGTCCCCTCTCAATCTTCTAAACTCCAGTGTGTACATCCCTAAACTACATAGTCTCTCCTCATAGGTCAATCCCGCCACTAAGAGAATGCATAAGGGTGATGAGTTGATTTCTTGATGTCATATTGGATGGATAGATGTATAAAGTTGGATTGGAAAGTTTGCTTTGTGGTGGCTTTTATTTCAGCATTATGGCCAAGAGGATGCTGTGATGGTCAGTAGCAGAGGGAAGGGAAGTTGTGGGACAAATGTTGAAAGGAGAATTGGGATTGTGGTCACTGGTACTGCAGGTGGATGATTCCATCCCGGATATCCCGGCCAGAAAGGGTTTGTCTGGTTTGCATCCTTCCTTCTGCTTCCTCCTCTTCTGCATCTTCCTCTTCCCTTTCTAAGCGGATGCTGGAAATCTGAAATAAAAGCAGAAAATGCTGGAAATGCGCTGCAGGTCAGGCAGCATCTTGACCTGAGTTGTGAACTCTGTTTCTCTCTCCACGGATACTGCCTGACCTGTTAAGTATTTCCAGCATTTTCTGTCTTCTCAGAGGCCTTCCATTACCTTCCGAAGTCTTACTTGCGTCCAGCAGCACTCCCTGCACACTTTAAAACATTTTAACATCTATTACACCAAGCTGCTACTTCAATAAAATATTTAAAAAGTCCAAAAGCTTAAATCTAAACTTACCTGAAAGATATGTGTGTCCCTTTAAGAAGCACTGACACGTCTCTGTAGGTCTGCTTCACGCTCGCTTTTCTGAGCATGCTTAGGACCCGGTGGTAAACTCAGCGCAACGGTCCAAGTGTGCAGACGTGGCGTCAAGTCACGCTCTGCTGACTTACATTTCTAGGGCCGGCACTGCCAACAGCAGCACTGTGGCTCTTACCAAGATGGCGGCCGATGAGACCGCTGAGGCGGAAGTGAGGCGGCCGCCATTTTTTCCCGAAACGGGCCTCAACGGCCACCGGTAAATCTGCGAATTTCTAGGCCCATGTGTACTATACCATGTACGCTGTGTACTGTGAATGTAATGTACATCAACATGTTGTAACCAAAGAACAAATGCAATAAAAAAAAGAGAAAAACACAAAGACTTAACTGAAGTACTTAACCAAGGAGAAACAAGAAAAATCCTGGATAGATGCGTAAATGGGATTTCTGCCGATCTTCCGCTGAAGTTTCGGAAGCCAAGTGGAAGAACCACCAAGGATATTCCCGTGGATATGTATTAATCAGCGCCATTTAACGTATACCTCAGCCAGCAGTTTTGGATAAATATACTTATATATTGGATGGAACACTGCCCTTTCTGCTCTGAGATCTGCATCAAATACATCCCAAAGTGATGGGTTGAAAGTCTCCTCTTTCGACTGGCTGGAACAGTGAAATGAGATTGAGCAGTTTGAACCCACTTCCTACTGGGACTAAATGCAGAGGTCGCAATTTCCCCAACCTCGGCGGGTCCGTGGCGGGCAACGTCGGTGGTGGGTCCCGACCCCACTGCTGGCTTCAGCCCGCTGTGTAGAATGATTTTACCTTGATTGGGCTTGTTAAGCCCGCCCAGCGTGTTTACCGGCCAATTGAAGGAAGCAGGTCTGATGATGTCATCTGAGGACCAGGCTGCAGTGGCACAAGCCTTTCAATGATCTCAGTAGATCACGAAACGTTACTGCAAATCCACACTCAACCTCATCCTGCTGTGCCACTCATCACATCCCCTTCACTCTGCCTTCCCTACCCTACTCCTGCACATCCTTACACACACCAACTTACCTTGCACCTCCACCCATCCCTCGCTATCTACGTTATCACTTCCCCATCTCACTAGCCACCCCTCACACTCACCCTCATCCTCGTCCAATCATACCAAGTAACAACACACAAGGGTAGGCACTTGGGGTGTTTTAGCCAATGTTCATGTAAAGTTTCTGTTGATGTGGTGTCAAAGATTGAAACCTTTATTTTCAACACTTTGCATTCTTGGACAGATTTGTGTGCGCCTTTGGAAGTGGCTTAGTGAGTTGCAGTGAATGGTGAGACGTAACGGTACCCCCCGCAATGGAGATGAGTGTGAAAGGAATGGCTTGGCCATTGTAGGGATGCTTTATGGTGTTGGTGTGGGGTGGTGACAACCCAGCGCATCATGTGGCAGCCAAGGTGTACAGCGTCAAGTGAAGTAAATCTGGCCATGGTGAGGCCATCCCTGGCGTCCCAGGCAGCAATGTGGTCGGGTGCTGATGCCCTGTGTCCTGTGTAGCATCAATTGATTGCGGAGAAGGTTGGTGTTGTTGTCGGTGCTGCTGGTGTGTCTGGTGATGCTGGTGTTGGGGTTCATCGTGGTCATATTCTGAGGGCCAAGGTGACAGGAGTGTAAATGGTTCCCATCCTGATGGAGTAGATACGAGTTGAAGGTGAGATGACAGAAGCTCTCCGTCAATGGTGAGAGAGATTGCTGCAGTGAGGTGAGCCTGGCTGGAGAGTTTGCTACAAAGACTTCCAGCCTGCATAAAGTGCAATCTGCCTTCCAAGGGGTGAAACCAAAGAGTCTCTGGGTTTGGAAAGTGTGCAGGTGTAAATTGTGAGGTTTTATACAAGTTTTAAATATGTCACCAATCATCTGCTTCAATGGCCACTCAACCTCCGCCTCAGATGAACAGACGGGGTCCAGGAGCAGCGTGAAATCCATGGGCGACCTGGTAAAGTTAAAAGGTGAGTAAAATATCACTGTTAACCACTTCAAAACAAGCCAATAATTGGCTCAATTGCCTCCCCCGCCGCTGCGTGTCAGGGTCTGTTCAGCACTGACAGACCCGACATCTGGGAAAGGGGCGTGGTGGCGGGTTGACAGCAGGGTCACGACCCGCCTTCAAAAAAAATTCCCACCCGACCCGCCACCAAACACGCCCGCTGAACCCCCGAAAAATTCCCCCAGAGCTTCTGGATTTTGCCTTATACACCTGACCTCCTCGCTCCTTACTTACTGTACCTTTCCACAGCTATCATTCAGCCTATCACCACTTAAGTGTCAACTGTGGCTCAGTGGGTAGCATGCTTTCCTCTGAGTTAGAAGGTTATGGGTTTAAATCCCACTCCAGGGACTTGAGCACAAAAGTCTAGGCTGACACTCCAGTGCAGTGCTGAGGGAGTGCTGCACTGTCAGAGGTGCTGTCTTTTGGATGAGACATTAAACCGAGGCCCCGTCTGCTCTCTCAGGTGGACATAAAAGATCCTATAGCACTATTTCGAAGAAGAGCAGTGGAGTTATCCCCGGTGTCCTGGCCAATATTTATCCCTCAGTCAACATAACAAAAACAGTTTATCTGGTCATTATCAAATTGCGGTTTGTGGGAGCTTGCTGTGCGCAAATTGGCTGCCGCGTTTCCTACATTACAACAGTGACTACACTCCAAAAGTTCTTCATTGGCTGTAAAGCGCTTTGAGACGTCCAGTGGTTGTGAAAGGTGCTATGTAAATGCAAGTCTTTCTTTCTTTATGTCTGAATAGTACTAAGTACAAGTAGTGGAAGACAAATTAATACAAATATAATCAGGTAACACATTGGTAATACAAATATAATCCGGTTCTTCAAATTAAACTTTGACCATGAGATTAAAGGAGTTGAATACAAAATGAGTAAAGCTCAAGAATGATGACATCTCAAATCTTTTCAAACTGAGCCTCTCAATAGATCTGTGGAATAAATTCCCAACAAAGTTAGTTCATCTTTGTCAATTAACTTCTTTAAAAAAAAGAGTTGGATCTAGATCTCATTATGAAAGGGACTGAAGATTAAGTGTATGCATACATGATGAAATTCTCTGTAGAACACGATAGCCCCTGTGCTCTGAGGGCCATGCAACTGTTATGTGTGGAATGTAACCAGGCAAGATACAATAGCACATTATACAGTTATATTTATGTTCTGGAATTTCTGCCAGATTGCATTTGGAGTTCCACACAATTTGTTATTTTTTTTCTCAGTTTTGCTACTTCACTTCATCAGGTGATAAAATAAACTACAGATTCTATCGCAGTAGCCTTTCTTTGAAAGGAGCTAACTTAATCATTTAAATAACTTTTTTTGCCTTTATACATTCTTCATGATCAAACTGCACAAAAGGTTCAATCATTTTAATCAGAGGGAAAGTAAAACTGACCATTAATAAATTAATATTTTCAATAACTCTCAAAATAACTGCAAAAAAACACAGTAACAAAGTTCAGAATCTTTGACCAAGATTTTGACAGGAATTAATGTTAAGAAGAGAATAATGTGCAATGATTTAAAATTCTCTCTGGAGCCTTGCAGACACCCTTGGAATTCTTTCCCATTGGGGTCTGCTTCCTTACTAGAAAATAGAGGGAGAGAAAAAAGGTGGTGTCATGTGAGATCTAGCAACGTATACAGCAACAACCTACGTTTATATATCACCATTAATATAGAAAAACATTCCAAGACACTTCACAGAGGTGTAACTGCTACTAGCGAAGTAGAAACATTGAGCTCTTAGAGGACAAGGATTTACTATTCCATTTAATAGAAAACTACTTACTCATTCATAAATTAATGGCAAACTCAAATTCTCTTACAATGCAATTTTAAAGACAGATTTAAGTTTTGAAATAGAAACCTAATGGGCACATCTCCAAAATTGAGTCTCTTCAGGATTGAGGGTCTCCAACAGAACTTGTGAAACTGTGAAAGTTGTGAATGCCAGGACATCTGGCTGGAATCAGAATAATAAGCTCAAACTAAGCCCAATCTGGTTACTTTATTAACTGAAGACAAATGAAATAGGTGCATCAAACTTGCAAGTATAGATGAAGCACAGACTTGATTCAAAATCTGATTGTATTTAATACAAAAGCAAGCTTAAGATTAGCTGCAAGTAGCCCTTCTGAGGAGCCTATAATAGTAGCATGTCTCCAAGTAAACATGCTAATAGTATGATACATAAAGCTGGGAGTCAAAAGAATCTTTAAGAAGTTAGAGAAGAGGAGGGAATTTGCAATCAGAGTTTAAAGGTTTCATTCCCAGGAGGTAATTATAACATGAAGAAGCTGAGCAAGTATTCTTCCACTAAATGGAAAACCAAGACTGTTGATGGCCATGGGAGAAAGTTAATTTAGCTTCAATGTGTGGCAGAACTCAAGAATTATCAAAGCATGCTAAATAAGTTTGGACAGTTTTGACATCTTCAATGTACAGGGATATCACTTAGCTTAGACAAGAAAGGTCAGAAAACCCTGTGAGAATCACGTCAAGTAAAAATAAATTCACTGAAGAGTAAAAAAGCTATTATAGCAGAGTGAGTCTTCACTAGGGGGTTACTTCCCATTACTACCTCGGGAACTTAACACAATCAGGAGGGGCAATAATAGTCAAAAACCAGGGCAAGATCACCACACGGGGACAATGAGAGTGGTGGAACATGCTTATAGAATGCAGCTATAGCAAATTAACCAGGAATAGAGAACACAATAATGAGGGGAACCCTGTTAAGTCAAATAATTATAATGTACCCCTTTAAGAAAACTAACTGTAAGGGTGATGTGAGCCAAATTGCTTTGTTTGCCAGAATGATACTGCTGCTTAAATGGTCAAATTATGAGAACAGGTTGCATAAACTTGGTTTGTATTACACTGAGTTTAGAAGATTGAAGGGTGATCTGATCCAGTGGTTCTGAAACTTTTTTGGTTGAAGGACCCCTTTTCAAATAGATTAATAATCACTGACCCCCCCCCCCCCCCGCATCTAAATTATAATACTATATAATACTCATGAAAGTGCTGCATGTAAAGAGTGTTTTAATAATGCTTTTAAGAAAACTGCGGGTCTACCTGGCAATCTTCGTGCCGCTCTCAGCCCCCCTCCTTGGTGAGACGGTCAGCCCACTCTGCACTGCACATATGGCGGCCGCACTCCGCCCCCACCTCCCGGCTCGCACCAAGCCCGCCTCCGGCCACTACTCATTCGTCTACTCTTGACCACGGCACCCCCACCACCCACCCCGTAAGGCCGGCCCTGCTCGATACTCACATTATTTCACGGACCCTGGAAAGTCTCTACGGACTCCCCCAGGGGTCCGCGGACCCCAATTTGAGAACCACTGATCTAATCGAGCGGTTTAAAATGATAAAGGAATTCAATAGGATAGATACAGAGAAACTATTTCCTCTGGTGGGGGAATCCAGAACAAGGGGGCATAATCTTAAAATTAGAGCTAGCCCAGTTAGGAGTGAAATCAGGAAGCATTTTTCCACACAAAGGGTAGTGGAAATCTTTAACTCTCTCCCACAAAATGCTGTGGGCTAGGTCAATTCAAACTTTCAAGACTGAGATTGATAGATTTTTGTTGGCTAAGGGTATTAAAGGGTATGGAGCAAAGACAGGCAAATAGGAGTTCAGGTACAGATCAGCCATGATCTAACAAAATGGAGGAACAGGTTTGAGGTGCTGGATGGTCTGGTCCTGTTCCTATTATGTTCTTATGACAAGATAAATAAATTATGAAAAAACACGGAGGGATGCTTCCTCCCCCAAGGTCCGTTATATTCTTTATTCCCATACCCTAAAAACATCTGTCACTGTCTAGTGCAAGGACAGAAGGTGGGTTGCCGATAGTGTAAGGTGATAAACCCTGCCACATTCCAATATTTAAACGGATAGGTATGACTACAGATATGGTTCTCCATTTTTACTCAGGTAAGCATACCATAATTGATTAACAAACACAATTAGTGTTTATACAATTGTTGTAAATTTATCTGAGAAGTATGTCTCGCTACTGAGTCGGAACATCTGGAGTTCAAGTGCCATTCTGTGGACTTGAACACATAATATAGGCTGTCACTTCAGTGCAGTATTGAAGGAGTGCGGCACTGTTGGTGGTGCTATCTTACAGATGAGACATTAAACTGAGATCCCGTCTGCTCTCAGGTGGACATAAAAGATCCCTTCACTATTTGAAGAAGAGCAGGGAGTGCTATCGGTGTCCTGGTTTATATTTAGCTCTCAGCCAACATCACTAAAAACAACTTATATAGTTGTTATCTCTGTTGAGAATTAAGCCGCAAACATTGTATATAAGAGGTTCCTTTGATTCAAGAGAAGAGTTAATATGATTTCTGCTGTTCCTTTGTTCCAAGAGAAGAGTTAATAGGATCGCTGCTGATGTGATATAGGGCAGTGACAAGTAAAACTCATGGTTGAAACTTGTAATAAAAGATAAAGCTGTTATCGGTCTGCTCAGCCATATTCCATTATAGAAGGTCAGGTAAGCCTGATCGCATAATAGAAACACCATGTATGGTCTGTCAGCAAACCACGTAAATAAACTGACTAAGACTAGGTAGTCGGCATCATGGGAGAACAGACAACCATCACTAACCCAGCTGAGGTGTCCTGGGTTATCAGAATGTAATACTTGTAATTTGTTATAGGTATAATAGCATTATGATCAATCTATTACTGTGGGCTTAAAAAGAAAAGAAAGACTTACATTTATATAGTGCCTTTCACGACCACCGGACTTCTCAAAGCGCTTTACAGCCAATTAAGTACTTTTGGAGTGTAGTCACTGTTGTAATGTGGGAAACACAGCAGCCAATTTGCGCACAGCAAGCTCCCACAAACAGCAATGTGATAATGACCGGATAATCTGTTTTTTGGTGATGTTGATTGAGGGATAAATATTGGCCAGGACACCGGGGATAACTCCTCTGCTCTTCTTCAAAATAGTGCCATAGGATCTTTTACGTCCACTTGAGAGAGCAGACGGGGCCTCGGTTTAACGTCTCATCTGAAAGACTGCACCTCCGACAGTGCAACACTCCCTCAGTACTACACTGGAGCAACAGCCTAGATTTATGTGCTCAAGTCCCTGGAATTTGGACTAATAAAGTTATACCTTAAGCTATACTGTGTCTGTGAGAGCCTTTCCTAAACCAGTTATTCCGGTCAACAATGCCATTGTTTACCTACATTACAACAGTGACTACACTTCAAAAGAGCTTCATTGGCTATAAAGAGCTTTAGGACGTCCTAAGGTCATGAAAGGCGCCACAGAAATGCAAGTTCTTCCTTTAAAATCAAATGGGATAGAAGAGAAGGCATACAGATCAAAAGGTGTAAAATGAAATAGGTTTTCATATCATCTCTATCACAGAGACTGCCTACTTCCACCTCTGTAACAGCGCTCTCCTCCCCCCTGCCTCAGCCGGTCTGCTGCTGAAACTCTCATCCATTCCACCTCCAGACTTGACTATTCAAATGTTCTCATGGCCAGCCACCCATCCTCCGCCCTCTGTAAACATCAGCTCATCCAAAACTTTGCTGGATGTTTCCTATCCCACATTAGGTCCCACTCACCAATCACCTCTGTCTTTACTAATCTACATTGGAGTGAGGCCCCCCCAGTGCCTCAAATTTAAAATTCTCATCCTCATGTTTAAATCGCTGCATGGTTTCCCCTCCCTATCTCTGTAACTTCCTCCAGCCATACAACCCTCAGCTCTCCGCCCCCGCCGAACTCTCAGGTCAATAGACTCGGGCCTCTGGTGCATCCCCTCCTCCCTTCGCTCCACCATTGGCAACCGTACCTGCAGCCATTGGGGCTCCACATTTTGCAATTCCCTCCGCCTCACCACCTCCTTCTTTAAGACCCTCCTTAAAACACACCTCGTTGACCAAGCTTTTGTTCACCCTTCCTAATATCTCGTTCTTTGTCTCGGCATCCATTTTTGTCTAATTACGCCTCTGTGAAGCACCTTGGGTTGTTTTTCTATGTTACATGTGCTATATAAATGCAGGTTGTTATTGCTCTTCTTAACTTTAGTAAACCTTTTGAAATATGTCCTCAAGTTTTTCTTCAAATAATTTTGAAATTTTTTTGACCATCAGTTTCTCGAAGCTAAAGGAAAAATATGCCACAGCTGATTGAATGGTATCGATTGTGAAGAATGAAATTTTAAAAATTATTTTGGTTAAATGCTTAGAAATGTCAGTTACTGAGGGGAAAAAAGATGCATGAAAAAAGTATACAGAAAGAATTTTGATAGAATTGTACGAACCCTGCAGGAAGTGTGTGCAGGTGTAAGATTTTTGGTTTATTATAGATATCGACAAACAATGTCCTATAAACTAGCTTTTCTTTCTGTATAAAGATTACTGTATTTCTTAATTATCTGAATTGAAGGTAAGAAAGTAAGTGTATTTCAAAAATTAAGTTGCTGACTGATAATGACCCGGAATTTGCGGTTGGGAGGACAGTAAACTGCAGCGTTCGCCGTCATTCCGCCTTTGAAACTGACCGCAACTTCAGGACTTGGTGAAGTTGTGGTCTGGCACTGACAGCTCCGAAACAGGCTGCACTGTGCCCACCACCCGCCAACCATCCTGGCCGCCGCCCCACCACCACCACCCCCCCCCCCCCCCCCCCAACCCAGAGCCGGCATTCTGTGCAATCAGCCCAATCAGGGAAACTGATGAAAACTTCGGCTCTTCCGCAGTAAGTACCCTGTTAAATTCCCCACTAAAAGTTAGACCCAAAGGGATCAGGGGTGTAACTGGGGTTTTGATAGCGTTATTACCGCTAACCAAATGTTAAAGGCCTGGAAAACTCATTTTAATTTTGTGCAGTGTGAAATTTGTCCATTTTAATAAAAAATTTAAAAAATGTTAAGAAACTTTTCAAAAAAAATTTTTTAAGTTTGTCCATCTTTATTTCAGGTTTGCCTTTTCCCCATGTGAGAGCCCCAATCTTTGTTTTGCTCGCTCTAGCATTTTTAAAAAATTAGAATTTTAAGACCTTACCCACTTCCTTGTTCACTGTCTGTGAAAATTCTGCCTTTTGATTGGCTGCTGAGACAGCCTGTTGACATCACAGCAGTTCACACAAGGGGAATCGCCATTAACTTCCGTTGATTTGAATTGAAGGTCGGAAAACCCGAAGTTCTTGACACAGGGATCGCGAGATCCTCGTGCGAAGCGTACGTCGGGGCCAGCAGTGAACGTTTTCGCTTCACTGCTGACCGCAAATTCCGGGCCAATGAGTTGAACTGAATTTGGTGAAAACTAAAGCCTTTACAGACTAGAAAAATGTCAGTCTTTTTAAATGCTGCCATATTATTTCAGTTCCAACAACAATTTTGTTTTTAATACAATAATTTTTATAGCAGACTGAAAATGTAATGTGAAGGCAATCATTTAATTACATGCTGTATAGTGACTTCCTGCATTTTGTACTTTTTGGCACTGGTGGGAGCATATAGCATGCAAAATCATAAACAGGAAGGTCTGTTTTGCCTCTTTAATATATTCATACCATAAAATTACAGATAGCATGCACCTAGTAGAGAAATATGAGACAACGTCTGCTTGATAAGTTTCCAAAGGTATGTGCACTGTGTGTTAATTAACTTTTCCAGTGGTTGATAGGAAATCTGTATTCCAAAACTGAATTATCTTACAGAACCCAGCATTTTAGAGTTTCATACTCCCAATCGGGAGCTAATCAGATGAAATTCTCAAAAGCACGTATAAAATTTGTCTAAAAAGTGACTGACAATTTGAAGATTTTATTTTTCCCCAGCTACAATTTAGACAACAGGGAAAAAGTCTCTGCTGTTTTGTAATCTCTGGTGTACAGTTTGTTCTGAAGCAATAATATGTCACATTGAGTAGACATAAAATGAAATATTGGGCACTCATGAAGGAAAAACACATACAGGACTTACATACACACTACATAACCTCAGAATTGCAATGTTAAACTCATTAATACTGCTACTTGCTCTCCCTGTTCTTCAGCTATAATTTCATGCAGGATGCCACGTTATTTGCAGCTTATGAAATCCTGCCCTCTGCAATTTTCTTTTTAGGCAGCGAGTTGTTATGATGTGGAATGGACTGCCTGAAAGGGTGGTGGAAGCGGATTCAGCAGTACCTTCCCAAAGTTAATTGGTTGTATACTTGAAAAGGAAAAAAAATCAGGGCTATGGAGAAAGAACAGGCATGATGGGCTGAATGGCCTCCTCCTGGGCTGTATGATTCTGTGTGTTAATCAGGCTTCCAAAGCATCACTAGTGTGGCACCTTACAGCAACGGTCAGTGGTAGCTCTGATTTCAACGACACCACTGTAAGGTAGCAAAGTGCCTTCAAAGGATCACAGACTCACATTAAGTTATTTTTGCATCCGTATCTGCAGACATCAGTGCCCCCAGCAGCAACATAAATCTTGCTATGAGAGACAGAGACTTTTCTGGGTGTGGATTGATTAACACAACATGCCTGTATAGTCCAAGAAAATGGTTTTTCATTCATTGGCCTGAATTGACCTCCCTAAATTATTGGGCAAAATACAGTGGCCAGAAACAAAGGCATAAACTAGTTGCAACTTTAAAATTGTGTTGTGGAAAATAACCAACAGTATAAATGAAGTGGATTCCAGAGCATACCCTCAAGCAATGTTGCTGGAAGTGTTTCTGAAGAGGCTAGGGACGAAAAATAAAAGTTAACCAGATTGCTTGTCAAGTGACCCCCCTGGTGAAAGCTACAAGTTTGCTGACATTGGGTGAGAACTTGGTTAGACTTGACTGTGATGACTCTACAGTCAAGTAGCCCCATTCCAGGGGTTGAGTGCACAATCTCGGCTGACACTTCAGTGCAACAATGAGAGTGTTGTATTGCCAGAGATGCCGCCTTTTGGATCAGATTTTAAACCTGGTTAGGTGTTCATAAAAGATCCCATGACACTATTCGAAGAAGAACAGGGGAGTTCTCCTGGTGTCTTAGGACAATATTTATCCCTCATCCAACACCACCAAAACAGCCTAAATGGTTTTTAAAAATCTCATTACTGTTTGTACAAATTGGCTGCCAAATTTGCCGACAAATAATAATGACCACACTTCAAAAGTAATTAATTCTCTATAAAGCATTCTTGGATGTTCTGAGGGGTTAAAGGAGTCTACATAAATGCTGGTTCTTTTTCTTTCTAACACTCACTGTCTAAAATCACACATGATGAACAGGCACCTGGATTAGGTACCAGAGGGCTGCCAGCCTTTGTGAAATTGCACCCTCAGTATCTTCAGGAGGTACTGGGGTGTAGTTCCACAGGGGCTGGTGTCTTTCTGGGTAGAGAACTTAGGGAATAAAATCATTCAAAGGACGATTGCTTACAATGTATAAGGATATGCTGATCCACATATGACTTTAATTAAAATTCAAGCTGCACTCCTGCAGTTTTCCAAACCCTGATGTACCCCTCACAGCAAATCTGCTCCACTTACTGTCCATTAATCAAATTATACCATATTGAAAACCTGAATGACTGTAACCCTGATTGGGGAATTGTAAACCTGTTAATCGTGTACATGCAACATGTAAAGTGGCAGCCTATTTCTGTCTTTGTATTTTGAATGAGTTTTCCTTCTATTTGTCTTTTCCTTTCCCGATCTCTAAGAGACATACACCAAACATTGTCGAGAGAAAGTGATCTGCTCACAGGCCTTGCTCACAGCTGCTCTGAAACTCTGCAGATAGGTGTGCAAATGTAGCCCTGGTTCCCGTGAGATTGGGAAGTCAATGATGCAGGGTTCAAACTCTATTGCCACGTGTGAAAGCATTTAATATGAATTTTCAAAATGTTGGCATAAAACTATGAAATTAAGGAATTAAAATAATCAGTGAAATATAATAGTCAAGAAACCGCCGGGAAATTCCACGGAGCGGCTCCCGTTACGCACGTAAACGGGGTTTCTGTCGCAGTTATAGCGAAAAAACACCCGCGGAGTGGGAGCAGCTCCGAGAAATTTTCCCAGCCTATATTAAGAAGCATACTGAAATAAGAATTGCATTGGCATTGTTGGAGGACAAATGTTCAAGGTTACAGATTGTCACAGATGAACACTTACTCTGCTCAGTTATTGATTTGAGTAGAACCAGGCTAGAAAACAGATCATACAGTTTGTAACTGTTCATTCCTCCACTATACTCTCAATTACATCAAAACACATCCCTGATCTTGAGGGCTCAAGACAGGTTATGGAATATCCTACCCCATTTATTATTCCATGTTCTGCAAGCTCTTACATCGCCTCTCTACCACAAGCATCTGCCTCTTTGGCATTAGTTACTTGTGATGGTGAACTTACTCAATTTTTGATATATCTTCTAACAACTTCAAGTTTTATTCTATTGCTAAAAAGATCCCAAAAATTCAGTTAGTTTCAGTACTCAATATCTACTGCAGTAAATCTTATTCATTTTTTTCAACTTTTCTCTCGCAAAATAGGCTACCAATGCGCTGTTTGTCTTGGGCAACAGCGCAAAAAAAATGATAGTGTAAAATGGGCTAATGACGCACTTCGCCCGATGTTCCAGCTCCCATATGACTTAGCTTGATTCGGACCATTCCCTTTAGTTCCAGCAGTGTCTGGCTCCCGGTATGATTCCCACTCCCGCCCGCTGGCCGTGATGTCATTCCCACCAATTTCAGGCAGGAGACAGAGCTGAAATATTTAAATAACGCGCCAAAGAATCCATGGGGGTTTCCCTCCCACCTCCAAACACGGCCGAGTTAAAATTGGGGCTAAAATTGACTCCAATATATAATACTCATAGAAAGAAATCCTGAAATTCGCATATAATGGTAAGATTTTAACTGTCAAATTCTGTATACAGTGTAAACTTTGTAAAATAATAAATGTCCAGTTGTGAGAATCAAGGTTGGAACTTACCCTTTGGGCCTAGAAATTCGTCTCGGGCGGTGGCCCAAAACAGGCAGTATCAGATTGGCTGCCCGTTATACGCAGGGTCTGATATTCAGTTCCATTGCAGTCAATGGGACTAAATATCAGGTGCCGTGTATAACAGGCAGCCAATTTGATACCGCCCATTTTGCACCTCTGCCCGAGTCGAATTTCTAGGCCTTGGTTTCTACATGTTGCTGAGAATCTGTGTAAGGTTTGTTCTCATGGTGTCACATAGGGGGCAGTTTTCCCAGCCCTGGGGAGGCGGGTATGGCAGACTGCCGGGAAAATGGCAGAAACTGGGAGCGGGTACCAAACCGGCTTCCAACCCGCCTCCGTGCCATCTTCCCGGAAGGCGGGTCCCCAACTCGCGCAGGGACCCATCTCCTCGAGGCGGGAAGGGGATTACAGCCAATTAACTGCCTGTTAACAGGTAGTTAACAGGCAGTTAAGAGGCTTATCCCCATTTTACCCCTGCAAGTGCGGGCTTCCCGACGGCTGTGAACCTCGCCAGGGTCAGCGAGGCGAGCAGTGGGTCTGCAGGGGTGGGAGGGGTCGAAAAGTCCGCTGTGGAGGTGAGTGATGGGTGCAAGTGTGGAGAGGTAAGTATGAGAGGTGAGTGTAAAGTGTTGGAAAAGGTTTAGTTACCTTTGCTTCTTCCTGCAGGCTTCAACCCTTGGGGATCCGGAGGTTCCTCATCTCAACGGCAGAGATGACAGAATGGTTGCTGCATTCTCAGATGCAGTAGCCATCTGATTTCTGCTGAGGAAAGAGGTTTGGTGAGCCTTCAGTACAAGGGATCACCTTAGAATAGAGATTGTCAGTGTTTGACAGCTTCTCAAAGCTGTCAAATGATGACAATTCATCTGTCAAACAATTTGACAGATGTAACGTCATACGCTGACATCCTCTGTCACTGGCTTTCCCTTAATTGGCCGGCTAAACCCGCATGGCAGGCTTAATAAAGTCAATCAAGGGAAAATAGCATAGGTTGGCCCTGACATCATTGGGGGCAGGATTGAAACCCGACAACCAGCAGTCCCGCCCCCAATGACAAAATCCAGCCCAATGTTCTCAGGTGCATCAACTAAGAACAGTACGAATGCAGCCCTGGGAACCTCTGAATCAAAATTTTTAAATACGGTTTAAAAGATAGATATAAAGTGATTTCAATAATACTGTACTTGTATCAGTTACTCATGGAGAAAATTGTAGTCCCTTTGCAATACCAAGAAATACTATCAACATAATAATTAGTGATGTGCAACTTAAAGAGAAAAGCTGTTCAGGAGCAAATGCTGACAGATAAATCCCAATTAATTTGGTGCAGCAAGTGCCATTGATGGTATTTTCTGTATTGTAGGCAGAAGACCCACTGGGCTGGGAATGCACTGAGTTTATCTGAGCATTTTCTGGGGGGCAGGAGCAGTAGCAGTAGCAGTAGCAGCGACCTGCCTTAAAGAGGTGGGAGCTTCATTTTAACTTATTGCTCTTGCATGCCATTTAGCACCGTTCTTGCATGCATAACGTCTGATATGAAAAATGCTGATTTTGAAATAAGTGTCCAGGTTGGCTAGCTAACAATAAGTCTCCCGAAGGTCGTGGAAAGCACACAGTAATATATACAGGAATGTGTAATTTAGCTACTTCTTAACACTCATCATTTTTGATTGTGTTTATTTCCAATTAGCACTTGGGTTCTTATGAACCCTTGAGTCAATTGATGTAAATTATTTGTATTTTTGCCCCCAGCATAATTAATGTCACTCTTGAGAATATCCTATCAGCGTGTTCAAAAGAAGAGAACCTAAGGAGGAATGTCAGGTTGATCAGGCTGCATGAGGGATGCTCTGTGCCCATCCACCAGTCCCTGCGCACCCACATTGACAGAAAGAGCAGAGTATACTTCACTTTAGCAGATAATTACTGCTGGTGGAGCTTCTTCATCACATAAGAAGCCAGGGCAGTAGACCCCAATGGCATGACTGTCAATGCCTCACTAACCATAAGGTAGGATGATTTCTCGAAAGTACACCAATCACAGCATGTCATGCTTTCAGTGACACTGCATGAAAGAAGATATGACAAGCTGATCATTGCTCTGTGAGTCTCTAACATTTTTTAACACACTAAAGTCCTCTAAATGATTCTGCTACATGCACTGCTTTCATAAAGAGGTTAGCAACTTTGTTAACTCATTTTGAACCACAAATTAATCTGGATGTATATAAAAGATATCTACAAATGAATCCATGTATCGCAAATTGAAGAGTTTAGGGCTGCATTTATACAACAGCTGCAATGTCAGTTCCAGGCGGTTTCACTTCACACCAGCCCTACAGTTACACAGCAAATGCACCCCGAATCTGGAGACAGGGAGAGAAGCGAGATGCCCCAGAGGAGAGGCTCTCAATCTACTTTGTTTCACTTAGTTTGGGCCTTAACATTTGATTTACACAAACTTAAAAGTTGAAATGGCTTTGCACTAAGGCTAACCATGTAGAATAAATGCACCTTAAAAGATGATCTGAAATACAGGACTGGGTTCCCTCAGCACTAGGCAACACAATAAAACCCTTTATTTTTTGCCTTTACTTTCCATTTAACGTGCCATGATTGATGTACTGAATCACTGAAGGCAGGAATAGTCTCCGATGACTAAACATGATTTCATCCTGGGTCTTTCACATCTTCTTTAGATTACGGTAGTACTTCAAGCACGTGTGGTAATATGCTGGGACTCCTGATGTTATAGGTACCACCTTATTTAATATTGTAGGGAGGACTTTATAGGCTGGAAAAACAAATTACACATGTAGTTGCGGAGAGCACTGCAGGAGGCTGCATCATCTAGTGGATAGAGTAACCATTGATGGACCTGATAGTCATTTCTGACCTTTTCATATGCGCATGTATGCAGTTATTTTAAAGTGACAATCAGTGACTTTAGTACTGTTTACTAGATCTGCTGTGATAGTGGGGAAACTAAGAGTTATGCTACACAAGCTTAGCATCAGTATAAAGAATCATGCTAAATTATTAGTGTAAATACATTCTTAGCTCTGATTTTATCACACTTGTAAACTCACGTAAAAATGTCAGTTTGTGTTCATGTCCGCTTCAAGACTGCCTCATTTAACTTGAGAGTATATAAAATCAAGAATATTGGCTAGTATTATTAGTCCCTAACATCTGTCTGAGGCTGAAACACACTGTTCGCAAACTTGGTGTCATATTTGACCCTGAAATGAGCTTCCGACCACATATCCGCAGCATAACAAAGACCGCCTACTTCCACCTCCGTAACTTCGCCCGTCTCCGCCCTTGCCTCACCTCATCCGCTGCTGAAACCCTCATCCATGCCTTTGTTACCTCTAGACTTGCCTATTCCAACGCACTCCTGGCTGGCCTCCCACATTCCACCCTACGTAAACTTGAGGTCATCCAAAACTCGGCTGCCCATGTCCTAGTTCGCACCAAGTCCCGTTCACCCATCTACCCTGTGCTCACTGACCTACATTGGCTCCCAGTTAAGCAGCGCTGCGATTTCAAAATTCTCATCCTTGTTTTCAAATCCCTCCATGGTCTCGCCCCTCCCTATCTCTGTAATCTCCTCCAGCCCCACAATCCCCCAAGATATCTGCGCTCCTCTATTTCTGTCCTTTTGAGCATCCCTGATTATAATCGCTCAACCTTTGGTGGCCGTGCCTTCTGTTGCCTAGACCCTAAGCTCTGAAATTCCCTCCCTAAATCTCTCCGCCTCTCTTTCCTCCTTTAAGACGCTCCTTAAAACCTACCTCTTTGACCAAGTTTTTGGTCACCTGCCCTAATTTATCCTTATGTGGCTCAGTGTCAAATTTTTTGTCTTAAAATACTCCTGTGCAGCGCCTTGGGACGTTTTACTGCGTTAAAGGTGCGATATAAATACAAGTTGTTATTGTTGTTGTGCTAGCTGTATATAACCATTAAAAAAAGATTTAATGTAATCATTAGTTCTCTTTTTACAAATTAGCCCTACAAGGGACCAGTCTTAATTTGAGCTAACAGTCCCTGCAGAATACTGAGTTTATTTTGAAATAGTCAAGAGCCAATTTATATTGGATTGCAGCTTGTTAAAACCACATCGCAAATGGAAATGTAGTCATCTAATGACCCTACTTCTTCTGGAATGTGCAGCAAATTCAATCACAAATAAATGCAAGTTTAAACTGTTAACCACTTCAAATGGAACTAATTTTGTTGAACAACTATAATAAGCTAATTTCACTGATTGGCAGACCATTATGCAAATACTGTTGACCACAGGTTGATTAAAAACCAAATGACATTTAATGTCGGTGGGTCTGAGAAAACTGAAAGTCACAGATCATTGATCTGTGAATCATTTTAAAGATTTTTGAAATCTTATGGGGGCATGGTTGTGTTTTTTTTATTAAAAGGCTGTATTACCCTATTTTTTCAAAATTATAACGGTAATGAATAGATAAAAATAATCTACACAGATGTCAGGAAGCATTAGGAAGCCAATAACTTGATAAAATATATTGTAGCATTACAAAATGTATATTACATTGAATTTCTATTAATTACACTGAATTTCAAAAAAGATGCTGCATCTCTACAAGTATGATAAGTGCCTAATTTCTATCATGCTTATATAATTTTGTGATGTGATGTTACTTATTTCTACTGTGTAAGTGACAAAGCTTATTAGAACAGTAAGGCAGGAATTTTAATCTGGAGCTGGGCGGGTGGGAGGGGGGCTAGAAAGAGGTCAGGAAAACCGGGAGAATGGGCTTCCCGCATGCCCTGCCGAATTTAACGGCACGGCCTGATTAACATTTCAAATCTCTGTTTCCCACCCACAGCCAGCCAGATGGAGAGGCTGGCTGACTGCAGGCGGGTAGGCCTAGGGCACTAGGCCGCAGAGAGGAGGGAGGGAGGGCTCGGGTGGGGGGTGGTCGGGGGCCGGAGGATCGAGGCAAGAGGAGCATGGGGGGGGAGGGGGTTGTGGCGCGGGAAGCATCGTGGCCAGCTAGAGGAGCATCAGTGGGGGGGGGGGGGGGGGGTGACGGGAGGATGAGAGGATCGGGGCAGGCCGGAGGAGCATCGGGGGGGGGGGGGGGGGGAAACGATCGGGGGCGGTGGATCATCGGGGCTGGAGGGGGGAAGTCCGGGAAGGCGATCGGAGGCCTCGTGGGGCGGGGAAATCGGAGTCCTGGGGGCGGGGTGGGGTGGGGGAGGGGGAAATCGGAGTCCTGGAGAAGGAGGGGAATCGGAGGCCTCGGGTTGGGGGGGGGGGGGGGGGAATTGGAGGCCTCGGTGGGGGAGGGGGGAAACCAAAGGCCAGGTGAGAGGGGCCGGGGGGGGAAATTGGAGGCCTCGGGGGGTGGGTGAGGCAGGGACGCTGGATTCAGGAAGTAAGTGTAAAGCCTGAGAAACCAGAAATGGTGATTAAATCTGAGGCACGCAGCCTCATTATAATATTTAAATGGACGACCCGCCTTCTGGGAACGGGTTGGCTGCCCGCCCCCCCGTCCCGCCTCCGTTAAAAGCAGAAGTGGGCCGGTTAGGGCAGGTTGGGGTCGGGATTCAGTTTTTTAACACCTTAACCTCCCACTGGTAGAATAGATAAGGGAGAACCAGTGGATGTGGTGTAGATGGACTTTCAGAAGGCTTTCAATAAGGTCCCACATAAGAGATTAGCGTGCAAAGTTAAAGCACATGGGATTGGGGGTAAGGTACTGACTTGGATAGAGAACTGGTTGGCAGACAGGAAGCAAAGAGTTGGAATAAACGGGTCTTTTTCCGAGTGGAAGGCAGTGACTAGTGGGGTACCGCAGGGATTGGTGCTAGAACCCCAGCTATTCACAATATATATTAATGATCTAGACGAGGGAACTAGATGTAATATCTCCAAGTTTGCAGACGACACAAAGCTGGGTGGGCGTGTGTGCTGTGAGGAGGATGCCGAGAAACTCCAGTATGATTTGGACAGGTTGGGTGATTGGGCAGATGCATGGCAGATGCAGTATAATGTGGATAAATGCGAGGTTATCCACTTTGGTGGCAAAAACAGGAAGGCAGATTATTATCTGAATGGCAATAGATTGGGAGAAGGGGAAATGCAACGAGACCTGGGTGTCCTTGTGCACCAGTCGCTGAAGGTAAGCATGCAGGTGCAGCAGGCGGTTAAGAAGGCAAATGGTATGTTGGCCTTCATAGCGAGAGGATTCGAGTACAGGAGCAAGGATGTCTTGCTGCAGTTGTACAGGGCCTTGGTGAGACCACACCTTGAGTATTGTGTGCAGTTTTGGTCGCCTTATCTGAGGAAGGATGTTCTTGCCATGGAGGGAGTGCAGCGAAGATTCACCAGACTGATACCTGGGATGGTAGGAATGACGTATGAGGAGAGATTGGGTCGAATGGGCTTATATTCGCTGGAGTTTAGAAGAATGAGAGGGGATCTCATTGAAACTTATAAAATTCTAACAGGACTAGACAGACTAGATGCAGGAAGGATGTTCCCGATGGCGGGAGAGTCTAGAACCAGAGGTCACAGTCTAAAGATAAGGGGTAAGCCATTTAGGACAGAGATGAGGAGGAATTTCTTCACCCAGAGAGTGGTGAACCTGTGGAATTCTCTACCACAAAAGGCAGTTGAGGTCAATTCATTAAATATATTCATGAAGGAGTTAGATATATTTCTTAAGGCTAAAGGGATCAAGGGATATGGGGAGAAAGCAGGGACAGAGTACTGAATTTGGATGATCAGCCATGATCGCATTGAATGGCGGAGCAGGCTCGAGGGGCCGAATGGTCTACTCCTGCTCCTATCTTCTATGTTTCTATGTTTCACCCGACCCCAACCCACCTGTTTTTTGGGGCTAAAATTCCCCCTAAGAGTCTATCTTACAATGCATTAAAAGTTCTATTAGGCTAACACCACTGGAGATGATTCATCGCTTTAATAGGTGGGACCTCGATTACCATTCTCTGTGCAATTGGTATAACAGAAAGCCAATGCTACATAGTGCACAACATCTTCATTGCCACAGGTCTGTACTGTATATTCGTAAGTAAAGTCTGCCTCCACATATCTGTTCATTTGGGATACCCTCTGCATTACTTGATTTAAGTAGCAAAGGACAAATCATCAAACAGTTGTTAAAATTTGATTTGTGATGATGTATTCCATGAATGATTAAGTACAGGCTGGATAAATATGGATTACAAGGTTTAACAATGTCTGCAGGACATAGGCGCATTTAATTGAACATTTTTAAATAAAATCTGTTAAGTACTTCAAGTAAAAAAAACACACAAGAACACGACGCAGTACCATAGGATGGATTCCCAATTAGCCCGGATACTTGTTTTCAAAACCAGTGGGAAGATCATAAGGGTGCAAAAAAAAGAATAAGTATAAAATAAGACAATCAAAACTTATCCCTCTAGTACTTCTATTTTTGCTTCTACTACCCTGCCGGGCAAATTATTTGAAAAGTTTCTCAGCGAGTACCATGCCATCCATCCAGAAATTAAATCACACATCAACAGGCAATTGAAAGATATTTTCTGCTGCTTATCTGCAGATTTTTAATACATATTATACAGATTGGATTATGTTAAGTGCATTCCTTACCAAACCTGTAAAGAATTGTTGTTCTAGGCTTTGATGGATTGCAAGATGTTTCTACATATCCCATTTTTCCCTATTAACACTAACTTGTGCCACATCCCATGTGATAGTTCCATGACTGACAGCTCGGAGGGTGACTTTAACCCACCCTGCCCGGCGGAAATGGGACAGCAACACAGTTAAAATCGCCTCCGATAACTTACCGCCCAGCTCCTGCTCCATTCTCACCCACCTTAACTGGGCCTTGTTTTCCAGGCAGCCATGGCGCTCGCCTGGCTCAGGCGGGAACCTCGTTAATACATGCAAATTGAGGTCCGATGTTGTTATTAGGACCCCAATGCCATTTTAACCGCTGACTTAGCAGGGTGTCCGCTGCAGCCGCCCCACTCATTAACACCTGTGGGGAGAAGAAGCAGAAGGCCTGAAAGGGAAGTTTTAAATTTATCTTTGTGGGGCCAGCAGGAGCAGGGATGCTCCTCTGGGCCCCATGTGGAAAGTCTGGCCCTCTGTCTTATCTGGTATTACATATCATTTGTTCATCATCATTTTCAAGCAATCAATATCAAAAATGATCACTTACTACTATGGATTAACACTAAGGGGGGAATTTTGCCAGCCCTGGGGAGGCGGGTATGGAGGCAGGACTGCCGGGAAAATGGCAGGAACTGGGAGCATGTACCGAACCCGCTCCCAACCCGCCTCCGTGCCATTTTCCCAGGAGGCAGGGCGGGCTTAACAAGGCCAATCAAGGGAAAATAGCGTGGGTTCGTCAGACGTCGCTGGGGGCGGGACTAGAACACGGAAGGCAGCAGTCCCGCCCCCAACTCGTCTCGGCTGGCAAAGTGTGCTCTTGGTGTCTTTCCTCAACCAACGCCACCAAAATCTGATTAGCTGGTCATTCATTTAATTTTTTGGTTATGGGACCTTGCTGTGTGCAAATTAACTGTTGCATTTGCCTACATAACAACAGTGACTATACTTCAGATGTAATTTGTTGGTTGTGAAGCACTTTGAGATGTGATAAAGTGCTGTACAAATACAAGTTCTTTCATTCTTAAAAGAAAGCAGTTGAAAGTGTTTGCACATAGATATTTTAAAGGAAATAATTTTTCAATAAGCGACAAGCTCAGATCCCCAGTCTAAAGCCTAAACTATGGGGAAGGTTCAATGATCTGACCGCAAAGCGATGCCAACATGATACACATGTAGATTACTACTCCAAATGTTCACATTGCACTTCAACTTCAGAAGCTACATGGAAGCTGTGGCTTAGAAAATTAATAGAAAATTCCAAACTTCACGATATTAATAAAATACTAGTTTTGGAGGCAATGGTCCGTATTTACTATTATTATA
Organism: Squalus acanthias; assembly: GCA_030390025.1. Taxonomy (NCBI): domain Eukaryota; kingdom Metazoa; phylum Chordata; class Chondrichthyes; order Squaliformes; family Squalidae; genus Squalus; species Squalus acanthias. Next base: position 53,592,832 of record CM059427.1, read on the forward strand.
AGAACATAAGAAATAGGAGCAGGAGTAGGCCATATGGCCCCTCGAGCCTGCTCCCCCATTCAATGAGATCATGGCTGATCTTCGACCTCAATTCCACTTTCCTGTCTGATCCCCATATACCTTGATTCCCTTGGAGTCCAAAAATCTATCGATCTCCGTCTTGGAATATACTCAACGACTGAGCCTCCACAGCCCTCTGGGGTAGAGAATTCCAAAGATTCACAACCCTCTGAGTGAAGAAATTTCTCCTCATCTCAAGTCCTAAATGGCCGACCCCTTATCCTGAGGGGTTAGGATAGTATATCCTCTTGGACTATCTTTGATGCTTTTGCACCGCACAGACAAGGAAGACGAGAGTTCAGATAATAAGGACTAAAGAATTATATTTAGCGCTAAAATATTGACTGAGATCCTTAACAAAATTCAGTATTTTACACAGTTCCATTTCAAAAACCTAGGGCTGGATTTTGTCAATGGGGGCATGTTGGGGGTGGGACTGCTGGTTTTTGGCTTTTAGTCCCGCCCCCCAACGACGTCCGGCCAACCCACGCTATTTTCCCTTGATTGATCTTGTTAAGCCCGCCCTGCGGTGACAGAGGACATCAGCATATGACGTTTCATCTGTCAAAAATCTGTCAAACACTGACAATCTCTGTTCTAAGGTGAGCCCTTGTACTGAAGGCTCACCAAACCTCTTTCCTCAGCAGAAATCGGATGGCTGCTACATCTAAGAATGCAGCAGCCATTCTGTCATCTCTGCCGTTGAGATGAGGCACCTCCGGATCCCCAAGGGTTGAAGCCTGCAGGAAGAAACAAAGGTAACTAAACTTTTTCTAACACTTTACACTCACCTCTCTTATTTATCTCTCCACACTTGTACCCATCACTCACCTCCACAGCGGACTTTTCGACCCCTCTCACCCCCGCAGACCCACTGCTCGCCTCGCTGACCCTGGCGAGGTTTGCAGCCGTCGGGAAGCCCGCAATTGCAGCCGTAAAATGGGGAAAAGCCTCAAAACCGCCTGTTAACTATCTGTTAACAGGCAGTTAATTGGCTCCAATACCCTTCCCGCCTCAAGGAGACGGGTCCCTGCGCGACTCAGGGACCCGCCTCCCAGGAAGATGGCACTGAGGCGGGTTGGGAGCGGGGTGGCCAGAAGTGGCCACAATACTCCAGCACAATCCTAACCAGTATTTTATAAAGGTTTAACATAACTTCCTTGCTTTTGGACTCTATGCCTCTATTTATAGCTTGTAATTTTAAATAAATCTGTTGGACTATAACCTGGTGTTGTGCGACTTCTCTATTTATAAAGCCAAGGATCCCTTATGGCTTTTTAACACCTTTGCAACTTGTCCTGCCAACTTCAAAGATTTGTGTGCATACACCCCAGGTCTCTCTGTTCCTGCACCCACTTTAAATTTGTACAATTTAGTTTATATTGCCTCTCATTCTTCCTACCAAAATGAATCACTTCACACTTCTCTGTGTTAAATTTCATCTGCCATGCGTCTGCCCATTTCACCAGTCTGACTATGTCTTCCTGAAGTCTGTTACTATCCTCCTCACTGTTCACTACATTTCTGAGTTTCGTGTCATCTGCAAATTATGCCCTTTATACCCAAGTCCAGGTCATTAATACATATCAAAAAAAGCAGTAGTCCCAACACCTACCCCTGGGAGACACCACTGCACACTTCCCTCTGGTCTGAAAAACAACCGTTCACTACTATTCTCTGCATTCAGTCCCTCAGCCAATTTTGTATCCACACAGTCACTGCCCCTTTGATCCCATGGGCTTCAATTAAACATATTGCATGGGAAGGTTGTCATAGTTCAGTTTTGCAGATTTTCCTTTAATTTTCTTTTATGAGATGGTATAAGAAAGGGTGCAGCCAAAGTTTGATTCGAGAAAAATAGGCCAAATAGCACAAGGTAATTTGGTGAGCAAAGCCGTATTTGAGGAACTAACTCCTCTGCAATTCATCTATTCTATTGTTTCTGTCAACTTGAGTCACACAATAATATGCAGCTGCATTTTTACTATCAGTCATATCAAAGCTAGAAATACAGAGGCCAAGAGAGCAACCAGTTCCTCAGACAAGGGGCTGAATTTTCCAGGGTGGTATCGAGCGCGATCAGTGGCGGGTCGGGTGGGTAAGTTGTTATTTTTGACAACGGGTCGGGAACGCGCTGTCATCTCATTCCCAAGCGTCTTTCCCACAGGCGCGTCCGTCATCATGGAGCCGACCCAACCTGCAGCGGCGGGGGACCCAATTGAAATCATTATGAGGTAGTTTACAGGCACTTAAGAACCTTTTTTCACTTACTTTTTAAATTTCCCTGCATGGCCACGGGATTCACGCAGCTCGGAAACAATGTCTGTCAACCTGAGGCATGAGTTCCGTGGCCATTGCTCCTGCTGATTACTTGACAGCATGGAAAACAAACCAAAATAAAAACGTGTTAATTATATCAGCCATCAGATTGATGGAGCTTCTGTTCTACTCGAAAAGCTACTGGTAAATGTTAATTCAGAAATTCCTGAAGGGATGTAAGTGCTACCCTGGATGGTGAGGGAAATACATTTTTCACTAGCCATTCTCGGCTGTTGCCTTCCAACTCAACAGTAATTGCAGTGAATTGATCTGCACGATAAAAAATGACATATACCATTTAAATAAATGTTTGTGTTGTTTCTGGTCAGGTTTTCTCACAGTACACTGTGATTGCCCAGTTAAAGATTAAATCAAGTCATCAACCGTAACAATTTCATTCTCATCACTCATTCCACTGGTTCAATCTGCTTTCAGTCCCTGAATATGACTAATTTAATTTTTCAGTCTGAGACTTTAGAGTGAATTTCTGCGGAGGTTTTCTCACTTGTCCATTGTTAACTTCAACGGAGGAGTTGCAGAAATCCCAGAAACACACTGTAAGCACCACTTACACTGTTTGTCAAGGGTTCTGCAGCTCTTCTGCTGAACTTGCATAAGATTATAAATCCACCCCTTTACAATTACATTTAAAATCTGCTTAATTTTATGTATTACCTATATACACACACATCTTTTATTTGTACCAGTTACTGATACAAAAGTCTATGGGGGTGAAATTGGGTGCCTTTGCGCCTCCCGTTAGGGTGCAAATGGCTTTGCGACTGGGCGTGGCACTGACATCGACTCCCGCCATATTCGGTGGGAGTTTTGTGGCGGCACTACGGCATTGCACCCCGATCTCCTTCGCCCGGAGATCGTGACGTCATCGCCGTGAGCCCCGGTACCACCCCGGACCCAAAATTGACTTCTGCCCCCTGCAGCAGCGCTGGTCGAAAACACCGACAGCTGCAGGAGGCGTGCATCGGGCGGCCGGCCACTTCGGGGGTGATGATTAAAGGTGAGGTGGCCGAGATAAGTGGAAAAAAAAATCTTACCTTTCCTGTTCTAGTTTTTTTCCACGTGTTCCTGCTCGCGATCGATCAGCCCAGCACTTTGCTTAAGTGCCGGGCTGATCGCGTAGGATCACGGCTGCCTTGGTGGTCCAGGTAGGTACTTTTTATATTGCAGAGCCTGCAGCGATGGCCCTTCCCTTTAAAGGAGGGAAGGAGTCTTTGAACACGACAGCGCTGCACGGCCCAGTGTGCAGCGCTGCTGAAGTCTCCGCCCCGCTCTCCGACGTTAGCACCCTAAGAAGGAAGTGGAGCGCTTGATTTAGTGCACCGCTTCCCTCTTAGGATGCTAAAACTCAATTTCGCGGTCGCCAGCACTAATTAGCGCCCGGCATTGAAGTTAGCGCCCCCAAAATGGTCGATACCAAATTTTTCTCCCCATAGATTTGTGACTAATTAATGTACTTTTTTAATTATGTTCTTGATCGTATTTATAGATGGCATTATATTACTTAATGATAATATTTAAATATTTCTTTGTCACTCATATATAACTTTTATTATATTATTGTACAGTAAAGATTCAACAACAACTATGTTAGATTAAACTTAAAATGTAATGTGGCCATGGTCCCTTTAAGGATCCCAGCTTAAAACGCATCATGAATGGTGTCACCAGACCCGCCCCATCTCATTGGGCCGGGTAAGGCACTGGGCGGGCTTAATAGGCCCCATTAAGGTAAGTTCATTTCCTACAGTGGGATGCAGCCAGCAGCGGGGTCACGACCCGCCACAGACACCGGCCGCACTGGACCCACCAAGGTAAGGAAAATTCCGGCCAAGGTTTTGAAAACCTGAGCATCTGTCATCAGGGCCATTAGTTGTTCTAAGATCGAGCTGGATCTAATTTAGCTGATTGACTTGCTAAAGTTGATGGCAGTTTTGGAAGTGATTTGAGTTCTAGTGGCTTTTCTGAAAATATGGTGTTCACCAGCTCAGCCTTGTCCACCAAGATGCAGCATTTAGTTACACCTTTCTAAAGAGGTGTGATATGTGGGTTGGACCAGACATTGGAAACATCTTCCATCAATACCTGAATCTGTCAGAGAACCATACAGTTTTGAACCGAGCTTGGATTTATATCACTGGTGAGAGAGAGGTACACTTCCCTGTCCTTTTGGTTAATTGTTATTTCTTATTTACCAAATTATTTTTTAGTATCAATTTGTTTTTGAGATGTGGGCAACGCTCACATTGTTGACCATCCCTAATTGTGCTGAGGGCATTAAGAGTTAAACATGTTGGCCGTGATTTCGCCTACCGAGGTGGGTCCGGGGCGGCCAGGGCCGGTGGCAGGTCCCAGCCTGCTGCCTGCTCCAGCCCGCACTCTCCAAGTGATTTTACGATGATTGGGCTTGTTAAGCCCGCCCAGCGAGGTTCCAGGCCAATTAAAAGGAAGCGGGTCTGATGACATCATTTGATGACGCGTCATCAGCTGGTTTTCTTAAAGGGGCCATATCCAAATTCATTTTGACAGTTCTGCTGTCAGTGTTCTATAGCATTCAGGTGCTGCAAACACTGACAAGCACTGCAGAGGTGTACGGCTGCACCCAGGCTTGCCCATGATTCCCTCCACATGCTTATGGACAGAGTCACGGCACGTAGGGAGGTTCTCTTCTCTTCCCATGGGCGGAAGAGACCTCCCCAGGAGACCAACGCAGCCTGGTTGCACATTGCACAGAAGGGCACAAGCAGGGATGTTATCAGAAGGACCAGGCTGCAGTGGCGCAAACCATTCAATGATCTCAGTAGATCATGAAACATTACTGCCAAGCCACACTCAACTTCATCCTGCTGTGCCACTCATCACATCCCCATCACTCTGCCTTCCCTACCCTAATCCTGCACATCCAAAAATGTGTGGGTTAGGTTGATTTGGCTATGATAAATTGACCCTTAGTGTTAGGGGGGATTAAACATGTGGGGTTATGGGGATAGGATGGGATATGTTAGGGGGAATTAAATACGTGGGGTTACGGGGGTAGGGTGGGATATGTGTACTGTGGGGATTAAAGCAGGGACAGGGTACTGGATTTGGATGATCAGCCATGATCGTATTGAATGGCGGAGCAGGCTCGACGGGCCGAATGGCCTACTCCTGCTCCTAGATTCTATGTTTCTATGTTTCTATCTTTACTCACACCAACTTACCTTGCGCCTCCACCCATCCCTCTCTATCTACATTATCACATCCCCATCTCACTAGCTACCCCTCACACTCACCCTCATCCTAGTGCAAGCATACCAACTAACAACACACAAGGGTAGGCACTTGGGTGTTTTAGCCAATGTTCATGTGAAGTTTATGATAATGTGCTGTCAAACATTGAAATCTTTATTTTCAAAACTCTGCGTTCTTGGACAGATTTGTGTGCACCTTTGGAAGTGACTTAGTGAGTTGCAGTGAATGGTGAGATAGCAGTACCCCCCCTCCACCCCCCACCACAACCCGTAATGGTGATGAGTGTGAAAGGAATGGCCTGAGCATTGTAGGGATGCTTTATGGTGTTGGTGTGGGGTGGTGCCAACCTGGCGCATTATGTGGCAGCCAGGGTGTACAGCGTCAAGTCAAGTAAATGTGGCCGTGGTGAGGCCATCCCTGGCGTCCCGGGCAGCAAAGTGGTCAGGTGCTGATGCCCTGTGTAGCATCAATTAATTGCAGAGAAGGTTGGTGTTGATGCTACTGGTGTTGGGGCTGATGGTGGTGGGATTCTGAGGACCAAGGTGAGATTTTTTCAAGGGCACCGATGCTGATGGAATAGATGGCAGGTGAGGTTGAGATGACAGAAGCGATCTGTCAATGGTGAGAGATGTTGTTCCAATGAGGTGACACTGGATAGAGAGTTTGCTCCAAACACTTGCTAGCTGCATAAAGGTCAATCTGTCTTTCAAATGCAGTAAGCAATATCTTCTGAGCTTGGAAAGTGAAGACCTATGAAATGGGAGCTTTTAGAAATCAGCAAAGGGGGACCAAGAAATTGATCAAGAAAGGGAAAATGGAATATGAGCACAAACTAGTGAAAAATATAAAAACGGACTGTAAAAGCTTCTATAGGTATGTGAAAAGGAAAAGACTGGCGAAGGTAAATGTAGGTCCTTTACAGTCAGAGACGGGAGAATTTATAATGGGGAATGAGGAAATGGCTGAGAAATTCAATAAATACTTTGTTTCTGTCTTCACGGAGGAAGACACAAAAAACCTCCCAGAAATACGAGAAAACCAAGGGTGTGACGAGAATGAGGAACTTAAAGAAATTATTATTAGTAAAAAAACAGTACTAGCAAAATTAATGGGAATAAAAGTCGATAAATCCCAAGGACCGGATGACTTACATCCTAGGGTTTTGAAAGAGGTGGCCATTGGAATAGTGGACGCATTGGTTGTCATCTTCCAAAATTCTGTAGATTCTGGAATGGTTCCTGCAGATTGGAGGATAGCAAATGTAACCCCACTATTTAAGAAAGGAGGGAGAGAGAAAACGGGGAACTACAGACCTGTTAGCCTCATATCAGTAGTTGGGAAAATGCTGGAATCTATTATAAAGGATGCAATAACTGGGCACTTGGAAACTAATAGTAAAATTGGGCAGAGTCAACATGGATTTATGAAAGGGAAATCCTGTTTGACAAACCTATTGGAGTTCTTTGAGGATGTAACTAGTGGAGTAGACAAAGGGGAACCAGTAGATGTGGTGTATCTGGATTTTCAGAAGGCCTTCGATAAGGTCCCACACAAGAGGTTGGTGAACAAAATTAGGGCACATGGAATTGGGGGTAATATACTAGCATGGATTGAGAATTGGTTAACAGACAGAAAACAAAGAGTAGGGATAAACGGGTCTTTTTCAGGATGGCAGGCTGTGACTAGTGGGGTACCGCAAGGATAGCTGCTTGGGCCCCAGCTATTCACAATCTAAAGCAATGATTTGGATGAGGGGACTAAATGTAACATTTCCAAATTTGCTGATGATACAAAGCTAGGTGGCAGTGTCAGTTGCGAAGAGGATGTGAAGAGGCTTCAAGGGGATCTCGACAGGCTCAGTGAGTGGGCGAGAACATGGCAATTGGAATATAATGTGGATAAATGTGAAGTTATCCACTTTGGTAGAAAAAACAGAAAGGCAGAGTATTTCCTAAATGGTGAAAGATTGGGGAATGCAGATGCTCAAAGGGACCTGGGTGTCCTTGTAATGAGTCACTGAAAGTGAATGTGCAGGTGCAGCAAGCCATTAGGAAGGCAAATGGTATGCTGGCCTTCATTACAAGAGGATTTGAGTACAGGAGTAAAGAAGTCTTACTCCAATTATATAGGGCCTTGGTGAGACCACACCTGGAGTACTGTGTACAATTTTGGTCTCCTTACCTAAGGAAGGATATACTTGCCATAGAGGGAGTGCAACGAAGGTTCACAAGATTGATTCCTGGGATGGCGGGACTGTCGTATGAGAAGAGATTGAGTAAACTAGGCCTGTATTCTCTTGAATTCAGAAGAATGAGGGGATCTCACTGAAGCATACAAAATTATTACAGGATGGATGCTGGGAGAATGTTTCCCTTGGCTGGGGAGTCTAGAACCAGGGGCCACAGCCTCAGGATAAAGGGTAGGCCATTCAGGACTGAGATGAGAAGAAATTTCTTCACACAGAGGGTGGTGAATCTTTGGAATTCTCTGCCCCAGAGGGCTGTGGAGGCTCAGTCATTGGGTATATTCAAAACAGAAGTCGATAGATTTCTGACTAGTAAGGGCATCAAGGGATATGGCGATAGGGCCGGTGAATGGAGTTCAGGCAGATCATCAACCATGATCTCACTGAATGGCAGAGCAGGCTCGAAGGGCCGAATGGCCTACTCCTGCTCCTATTTCTTATGTTCTTATAGACCATTTGCAGCTGTCAAGTTAGTCAATCATCCCATGCTGACACAACTCCCGTCCTCTTTACCTGACGTGATCCCCGAGCAGCAGGGAAGCTGTTGTACAAGGCATGAACTTCAAGCTGGAGACACATTAACGATGTCATGCAGCGAAACCTCGTGTTTGATATTTCTTTCCTGATGCCAGTGAAACTCCACTTGGACATAGTCAAATGTGCCAAGGTAAGTGCTTTGACATGATCAGGTTTTCAGTGAATGAAATCTGTACGTAAGCACTATCTGTAAAGTAAGGGTCTGAGGGAAGGTAAAATAGGGGATCTTGGTAAGGTGCTTGAAGTGATTCATGTGGCCTGTGCATTTCATCTGCAGTCCGACCAGAAACCTGATACCAAGTGTACCCTCCTACTATTCCATTCAAATCACCTGAATAATTGTCTTTCAGTGTGATACTAAAGTCTCCACATACAATTACATATAATGATGACCTCACAGCACACTGTCATAACATTGGTTTCCACTGTTGGCTATAACTAATTATCCATCCTACTTTGAGCTTGGTAAACAGTTTCCTATTGTGTGGAATATCCTCAATGTTAGATCTGGACACAAAATACAAGGGTAAGTTTTCCACCTCCTCAGCTCACAGCCTCTCCTGCCGTAAATGCATATCAGAAAAATGCATGCTGGCAATCCAATTTTCTGCACATTCATTTTAATGGGTGGAAAATCAAGGCTCCTCACCATGAATTTTTTTAATTCATTATTGGGATGTGGCCGTCACTGGCAAGACTGACATTTATCGCCCATCCCTAGTTCCCCTGAGAAGGTGCTGGTGGTTGCGCTTGATACAACTGAGCAGCTTGCTAGGCCACGAGAAAGGGCAATTAAGAGTCAGCCACGTTGGTGTGGGACTGGAGTCATTTTATGCCAGACCTGGTAAGAATGAGAAGTCGCACAACACCAGGTTATAGTCCAACAGATTTATTTAATTTTACAAGCTTTCGAAGCAGTTCGCTCCTTCGTCAGGTAAGTTAGCAATGAGAGAATCTCCCAGAATTCACAATTTAAACCCAGACAAAATCTATTCACATTATTCCCTACAGTATTCCCTATTGTAGGGAATAATGTGAATAGATTTTGTCTGGGTTTAAATTGTGAATTCTGGGAGATTCTCTCATTGCTAACTTACCTGACGAAGGAGCGAACTGCTTCGAAAGCTTGTAAAATTAAATAAATCTGTTGGACTATAACCTGGTGTTGTGCGACTTCTCATTTTTGTCCACCCCAGTCCAACGCCAGCATCTCCACATCAAGACCTGGTAAGGACAGCAGGCTTCCTTCTCTAAAGAACGTACGTGAACGTATTGGGTTTTTACAACAATCTGTCACTTTTACTGATATTTTACAGCTATTTTTTTTATTTCCAGATTTTTTAAACTGAATTGAAATTCTCAAACTGACAAGGTGGCATTTGAACTCATGGGCAATTTTTTTTTTTAAGACTGTGCCCGCATGATCCCGGTGCAGCGCAATCTGCATGACCCTAATGAGATCGGCGACAGGGCCACATAAAATTGGTCCGCCGGTCTCATTGGTATATTACCGGCAAGCTGCGGGTGCCATTAACAGCCCCAGAGGCACCTCGCCGGTCGCGGTGGAAGGCAGCAAGATCAGTCGGCTCAGACACCAGCCAAGGACCTCAGGAGAGTCTGGGGGTTGTGGGGGGAGCTGTGGGGGGAGTTATCGGGAGGGGGATGAGCGGCGACCGGCAGCTACCAGCAGTGTTAAGGTGGAGCCGCTCCCACTCCACATTGCCTTTCGAATGGAAACCTCTTGTGGTCCCTTTAGGAACCGTTGGTTTGATTGCTGTGCATCTGCCTGATGCATGCTACAGTCATTCACCATCCAATTTTGCAAAGGGGCCTGAAACAGGCGTAAAGCCCCCAATTTTCATATACAGTTGCCTAATGCCAGTTTCAGATAGATGCATGCCCTGGACACCTACACAGGAGTCCTAATCTATATGGTGGGCGGTGCACTTCCAGCGCGGAATGAGTGCGTGCCCTCTTGTCTGTCATATTGGACTCTTAGGCACCTAACGTCTGTAAAACGGGCACGCGCGATCCAATTTCGAGGCCATGGTCTCTGGATTTTTTGGTCCAGGCCTCTGGATTACTAGTTCAGTAACATAATCACTGCACTACTGTACCCCTATTTCTTCATGTGTGCTCCTGGTAGGTGAGGCCTTGCGCTGGGGACACAAAATTGGCAAAACTTACCCTGAACATTTTTCCTAATCTTCTATCCCTCCTTCAAATGAACTTGTACTATATAACAATAACCTTTTCCAGTCTGGATCATAGGTTCTCCTCTTTCATATAGAATGACAAACAACCACATTCAAATCATTGCAGTATCCAACTGGTCATGGAAGAACTGCCCTGTTCATGTGCTAGTTTGAGACACCAGCTTCATTCAGTATATAATGGGACTTCAGTCTCCGATTTCCATCTGTGGATGGGGGTGGGGGGAGAGGTGTAGAACAGTTGGTCTCTTGTCCTTTGCCCACTTCCTGCTCTTTGTAACGGATACCAAGATTCTATACGCCTCTCTTTGGTAGTCTCACCTAATGGTGGGGGCGGTAATGAAATCGTGGCCTTTGCATCCTCCCAGCCCCACTCCCCCGGAAGACCGAAGCCATTGAATTTGATCCCTTCCACAAGCTACGTACCTTTGTCACCAATTCCATCCCCCCACCTCGGCCACTGTCTCAGGCTGAACCAGACTGTTCACAATCTCAGCATCCTATTCAACCTGGAACTGAGCTTTTGACGCCATATCTTCTCCATCACAAAGACCACCTACTTTGACCTCCGTAACATCACTGGCCTCTGCCCCTGCCCATCTGCTGCTGAAACCCTCATCCATACCTATATTACCTCCACGCTCAACTATTCCAATGCACTCTTGGCTGGCCTCCCAGGCTCCACCCTCCTTCACCTCAACCAAAACCTTGCTGCCTGTATCCTAGCCCACACCAAATCCCACACACACATCACCCCTGTCCTTGCTGACCTACATTGATTCCCAGTCCCCCTACAGTTTTAATTTACAATTCTGACCCCTGTGTTTAAATCTCTTCATAGCCTCGACCCTCTCTATCTCTGTAATCTCCTCCAGCCCTACAAACACTACTCCGAACTCTTTGTTCCTCTGACTCTGATCTCTTTGTGCATCCACCCCTCCCTTCACCCCACAATTGGTGGCTGTGCCTTCACTCATCTTGGCTTCGTGCTCTGGAAGTCCTTCCTTAAACACTCTTGCCTCTCAACCTCCATCTCCTCCTTTAAGACCTTCTTTAAAACCCACCTTTTTGACCAAGTTTTTGATCACTCCTCCTAATACATTCTTCTTTGGTTTGGCATTCAATTTTTTGGTTATGCCTCTATGAAGCACCTTGCGATGTTTTTCTATGTTAAAGGCACTATATAAATGCAAGCTATTGTTGTTGGTTTCTCAGTCCACTGTTTTGGTCTGATTTTCATTCAAGAAGTTGCATGTGCTCCTCGGGAACATTTAAGGGTCATGACATTATATTGGTGTCCAAAACTGTATGAAGGAATTCATTAATGTAGGCTATATCCATTAATGTAAATTTTCTTTGGCCCTGGAGGTAGGTGGAGAGCACTTGAGACCTTTTCACAACATAGTGCTCTGCCTACTGACAACATTAGTTCTCTTTATAGCATTATAAACTACTACAGATTTTAAAACTGATCTTTCCAAAATTACTACTAGAAGATTCAAGCTTAGATCTTTCTGATGCATTCTGTGTTAGTTGTTATTTGCTGAAAAGGGCAGCAGTAGTATTTAGCAATCACTGATGTCCTTCCTAACTCCATTGAGGCTTTTTTTCCTCAGGCCACTACTGCTCACTGTTCCAATCCAAATCATATGCAATCACAAAGTAATAATTAAAAACCACCAGCATCAATCAGAGGATATCTGATGAATTCTGATACACCCTTTTCCCCAACAGCCTCAATAAGTGAACAACTCTGTTGCTTCCCAAGTTAACAGAAATCAAGCTGCCTCAGCTGAACTCTTAGCAGTTTTGCTTGCACATTCATTAGATTATAGTATTCTGTGCCGAAGATAAATAAATGTGTTCTGCTAAAACATGCAGAAAAGCCGTACAGCTGTGTTGTACATAAATACCCTTTAAATTGTTTCTTTTATAAGTATATGAAGTACAGTGTCAACAGCTAGCTTGATCAATTTTTTTTTATTTGTTCCTGGGATGCGGGCATCGCTGGCAAGGCCAGCATTTATTGCCCCTCCCTAATTGCCCTTGAGAAGGTGGTGGTGAGCCAACTTCTTGAACCGCTGCAGTCCTTGTGGTGATGGTACTCCCACAGTGCTGTTAGGGAGGGAGTTCCAGGATTTTGACCCAGTGACGATGAAGGAACAGCAATATATTTCCAAGTCAGGATGGTGTGTGACTTGGAGGGGAACTTGGAGGTGGTGAATATCTCTTCCCCGTTTTTAGATGTAGTTTAGCAAATTTATCATAAGTTTTCATTTGGCTTTCTTTTTATGACCAGAAGTACACATGCTTTATAAGGTCCTGATGTGTATATCAACCGATGTGTCAAAGCTAGCAGTGAATTATCATAAATATCTATCTACCAATGGCACTGGCTACATATCAATGTCACTGGTCAGTTATGATCAACTTTATGACTGGGGATATTTTCTGTAGTTTGTTGATGGCTGTAACATCTTCTGAACACAATTTTAAAACAAATTCAGGTTTCTAGAACATCACAAATGTGGACATACAATTTTTTTTTAATCCACAATTCCTAGCCCCCACTTGCTGTGACTTGCTTGCCATGTCCCAATTGAACCAGAGAGAGGGTAAATGTATGACAAGCTTTGAAGTTTGATCAAATGCTTACTGCAATAACAATAAACACCTCTTTCAACTGATTGAATTGGGTGGTAGTTTCATTTTTTTTAAAGTTTTACGAAAGGAATAAGTAATTGACCACGCGTTAATGGTAAACAATTGGAATTAAACAAAGCCGCTGACAAATCAGCCTCAGACGTTTGGATGGAAGGCTTTGATTTTATGATGCTGACAACACTGTCAATACCACACAATAAACTGGCGCCTGCTGTGATTAATATTGCGCCTGGTCCACACCTTACAGAAGCACGCTGACTTTGTTTTGGTTCAGTCTGATACTACAATCTGGGGAAATGCATCGAATTGTTTTTATACATCAGATCATTCTTCTAAGATTACAAACGCACGTACATAGCCCCTCTTAAACAAAACAAGAAACTGCTGACAACGTGCCCCTACCAAGAGCACTGTAAACACCAGGACCTTTCACTGCAAGGAGTGCTCTTTATCTAACACCCGCACCCTCTTCACTGCATTTTGGGTCTTTTCAACTTTTTTTTCGCCCTCCCGTTGTCTGCAAGTTGCGCCGGCGACCTCCCAAGATTTAGGCACAACAAAAGCCAGCCACAAAACTGCCTCCAACCTTCTGACGGGGAAAACTTGCCACTGACACACTCTTGCAGCTTTCCAGTCCGCTTAAAGTAAAACAGCAGAATGCAGCTGCCAACTCTTATAATGTAGAGTGATTGAACATTTTGAGATCCAACATCAACATTTTGACAAACGCCTGAATCATTCCTCACGTTTCTCGGCAAAATAATGTGTGCGCAAAAATATTAAAACAACACTTATGCCAAAGTTGTGTTAAAAGGCACATTCACCTTTTTTAAAAAAAACTTAAGCTTACCAAACTGTGCAAAAGATATACACACGTTGAGTAGAAAAAGCCCAAAGAGGCGATAGTGACCAGATGATGCTAGCAGAAGGAAAGGGATCAGCGGATACATGGTGAATTCAGCGTTTCATTTGCGCCACGATATTCCCCAGGAACCGCTGAGTCCTTGTTGATTCCGAGCAGGGTCCCATCAAAAAAGCTGCAGAAAGTCAGCGAGCGCAGTCAGTCGGCGCCATGCAATCCCGGGCTGGTGTCAGATCGCAATAATCCTGCAGAGGGCTCACAACATTCCCACATTAGCATTTCCGAGACAGGAAAAACGTGCTCGTGTGTCCAGCCCATAGAGATCTTCAGTAACAGATATGGTTGAAAAAAAAACACACCTCTCAGTATAAAATGCAAAGGACGGCACCGCATGGATAGTTCACATCACTTTGTATTAGCTTAGATAGAACTCATTCTGTTAATTATTTTAAATTAGATTTAAGGTGTGTAGCGTCCTGGTCGAATACAGTATCACTCATTGTCCAATTATCTTACTGCAAATTTTGCCTGCTACCCTAGACCTCTACAGAGGACAATATTTTCCTTTTTTCCATAGTTATTCCCAACTACTAACAAAATGGCGAAAAAGCACAATTTTGAATCATGCAATTCCATTAACTAATTTCATTACTGTTAATGGAAAAAAAAGACAATCACCTACTTGTAATAATGATACTGAGTTCAGTGACAGGGCCCCTGCTGATCAAGCTAAGTGTTTTGTTTTGGATCTTGGAGTGTTGTAGCAGCAACTATCCAAGTGAGTGGTTTTGATGAGCCCTGTAGATGGTGGAGGTATTGATGGATCAGGACGTGAGTTGTTAATAAGGCTTCAACCAATATAAATGACACAAAGTGGTGTGCACAATATTTATATGCAATGGCCGATTGACCATAGAGAGTGTGTTTTACCCATGATGTCCAGTCCCACACCAATGTGGTTGACTCTTAACTGCCCTCTGAAGTGGCGTAGCAAGCGACTCAGTTGTATCAAACCGCTTACAGCCGTTTAAGAAGGTGGCCCACTACCACCTTCTCAAGGCAACTAGCAATGGGAACTAAATGCCAGCCTTGCTAGCGACGCCCACATCCTGAGAATAAATTTATTTTTAAATGTACTTGTGAACTACATTATTGAGAAAGAGTACAACCTTTTTGGGGTGTTTATTATATTCGTTCCTGGGATGTGGGTGTCGCTGGCAAGGCCAGCATTTATTGCCCATCCCTAATTGCCCTTGAGAAGGTGGTGGTGAGCCGCCTTCTTGAACCGCTGCAGTCCGTGTGGTGAAGGTAATCCCACAGTGCTGTTCGGGAGGGAGTTCCCCGGTGCAGGAGAAAGGACCCCAAACAGGGTACAGGCCCACAAGTATGCCACTATGAAGAGAGGCTTGAGATACTGGACTGTGTTCCACTGGAGCAGAGAAGACGAAGATGAGATTTAAATTGAGGTTTGTAAAATTATGTCGTTTTGATCGGGTGAATAGAAAAAGGCTATTTCCTCTAGTTGGCGAGTCATTGACAAGGGAATCATCAATCTAAAATTGTCACTAAGAGAAAGGAGAAGAGAGGTTAGAATATTTTTTTTAAAAGCAGAGAGTTGTTGGAACTTGTAATCCTTTGCCACAGGTAATAGTTGAGGCGAAAACCATTGCATCTTTTGAAGGAATAGATCAACATTTGCAGCAAAGACACAAGTCTTAGTTTTGAATTACCCTAGCAAAGAGTCAGCACAGATACAATGGGCTGAATGGCTTCCTTATGTGCTGCAATTTTCTATAGTTCTAAACTTCTACTTTGATTTGTACAACGTTACGTGCAAAATAGTACATGTAATCACAGTGCAATCCAAATTAATAAGTGTGATAAGATATATTCATAACATCTAACCTGTTCTATTCACAGACAAAGGAAAACCCAATGCCCTATGAGGCACACATGAAGAGTACCACAGCCACAATCACGACTATCTATACTTTATATAGTCATTCACAAAAATACACACAGCTCAGAAGAAGATCGAGTGAGATTGTGGAAGAAGCAGGAGAAGTACAGATCACTGTTGAGGAAGGGGTGGTAGTGGTGGGGGGTTGATGAAGGGCTTGCAGATGCAGGGTAGCAGTCTTGTGTTTTGTTTGCTCCTCCTGAGTTGTCTATGGATACAGACCTCAAAGTGGCTGCTTGGGTTGACAGTCAATTGCCGGCACAGACACGATAAGCCGAATGGCCTCCTTCTGTGCCATAAATTTCGAAGATTCTAATTCCCTCCATACTCATGGCAATAGAAGGCAAAATGGATTGGTTAGATCGATATGGATTTGCAGTGGTAACTTCAGTAATACAGGCCTTATACACAATAGGAGCAACCCTCATGAATGCTCCCACTGCTGCTATGGAGACTTTCTGATACAAACTTCAAGAAGGAACCAAGGCTGATTTCACTTGCTGGTAGAATGGTTGCAAGCAACCAAGAAGGAGGGATTGAGAGCCCTCATTGATGTCCAGTGTTCTCTGCTCACAAACACCAGTGGGCCTTGTGAACAGATGCCCTCTAGCAGGGTCATGCATAGAATATCACAGTAGCGACGAGTGGCATTCATGTTAGCAGCACTTTGCGATGTCTATGTGTGTTTTTATAGAAACATTAGTAAAGAAATTGCATAAAAGCTGCAAGTTGCTGAGGCATGATCTTTCACTCACTCACTGCCTTTCTGCATTCACTTTACAACTAGTTTGAACCTAATCTCTCTGATTATAGATATAAACAAAAACTATAGATTGTTTATTTAACAAGTGACATGATGCACTGATCACAGAACATTCTTAAAGCAACGTAACCAGTGTGTTGGGCGTTACACAGTTCTGTGCCATCATGTAGTTCTGCATATGCGACAATCCAACAGCAAAAAGCTCACATTGTCTCTTGCACAGCTGCAGATACATCAGGATAGGTTACAAATACAGGTTGCAGATATTCTATATACCATGTAGCTGGCCAGTTAAGGCAGAACAGAAAGCATCAAAAAGTAAAGCTAATAGGACCTGTACAGGACTCTGCAACATACATACAGTTATACCAAAGAGATAAAGCAAATAGAATTTCCTTGATTGTAAATTTGTCCAATAGAATGTAGTAGAAATTGCAGAGCTCACTGTAAGAACTGGGAAATGAGCTGGTCATGTTCCAATATCAGTGCCTGCAGTGGCCTGTCTGGTGTTGGTGACTTCTGCACACCATCATTCTTCTGCTATTCCATAACTTGTAGCTGCTCATGCAGCACATTGCTAATATTTTGCACAACTTCTGTGGGGCACATACTAAGGCCCCCATAGTTCTAAAGCATCGCTTCACCATTCCAACCTTAGTTTTGCCCATATGCTTCATTGTAGCAGTTCTCTGCTTGGATGCAAAGGCTGTGCAGATGCTATTATCAGCCACGAGTGGATAGCCTGTATCTAAGGATCATTAGAACCAAGATGATTTTACTGATCTCCATCATAAAGTCCTACCTACTTTTCAGATGGTAAAGACTGAAATTGCCTCTAATAACTTCAAACTCCCTGCTATTTTCCTACCTGTATGTGCATCAAATCTGTGATGCCAGTACATGCACTGCATGCTGAATGTACCATGCCGATGCCACATATGTGATGCATGCATCTGTGGATCAGCAATTTTCCCCAATTTACCCTTATCACTCCTCTAGCTTTATAACGTTACAGGCAGATACTAAATGTACAGTGTTGTATTTGTCACTAAAAGGAAATTCGCAAAATAATGTGAAACAAACCCTAACAGTGAAACTACCCCAGAGTAAAAATGTACCCCTAATTTAACGTTATTGTTGCCCTATCTGTAATATCAACACAAAACCTGAGGTGACATCAGAGCTTTAATGAGCACCATTAGGACAAAAAAAAACAAAATAAGCCGATTACTGCATATTTTGGACAAAGAACAGGTTGCATTTAGAAGAATTAAATATCTACCATTTCAACTTTAGATAGAGAGAGTGTTCCAGAATCATTAAACACGTAAAGGAAGGTACATTCTATAAAATGAAGTTTGTCACAAAGTATGATAATGGCCCAGAAATTGCTTGGAAAATAATGACAAGTTCATGGCGCCTGCCACTATTAATGGGTAGCAAAAATGGGTAGCAACAGCATGGCAAAGTAGCTGACTTCTGAGATCTAGGTGCCAAGGTATAAAGGTTGGGGGTAGTGGGGGATGCATTGTAGATGGTACACTGTCCCTGCATGTGTCCTTCACTGAGATGGCACACCTCAAACATTGCCTCTCTGATTCACTTGAGCCTACTAATACACTGCTCCGTCATCATTTTAAGATAGCTGATACTGTTGTGGTTGATGTAGGGTGGTACCGGTTGAGAATTTCGTATTTCCTATATGCATTGCGCTTATGTGCTGCCATCTCCTCCTCTTGCTGCTGTAATGGCCCAGATATTCTGATCGCAGGCCTCTCGCGGGCGGAGGACTGCGATCTGGAAAAATCTGCGCCCTTACCTGAGGGCTCCCGGGACGCGCACAATTCCGGTGCTGGGCCTCTCCAAACTGCAAGTGCGCAGGGCCCACGTATCCCAGAGGCGCAGGTAGTTTGCAGCGTCCCTGGGATCACGTGGGCCATGGGGAGCCAATCACAGAAGGGAATCTCCCTTCATACATTTGACAGGAAGACCTGTCAAATATATGAATGGAGATCACCCCCAAAACATAGTAAAACTTTAAATAAATTTAAAAAAAAAATCACATTTTTAAAATGACTTGAAATTACAATAAATTAACTATTTTAAACAAAATTTAAATTTTTGAAAAAAATAATTAAAGTTTTTTATGGGGCTAAAAATAAAATTAACTTTTTTTAAAGTATTTTTAAATGATAAATCAGTGAAAACGTTTTTTTTTTTTACATTTTTCAACTCTTATCCTGGTAAAAGCAGGCCTTACGCTTTTACCAGGCGCAAGAATTGTAAGGGTTTTCTGTGGGCGGAGGGTCTACAAAAAGCGGAACTATCCGCCCGCAGAGGCCCTTCTCCAGGGCAGGTGTCCGATCTGTCAAGAGCTTTCTTGACAGATCGGAAATGCCGGTTTCCAGCGCATGCACAGTGCATGCCTGAAACCGGCATTTCCGATGTCCCTACGGGTGGGTACACAGCGTGTACCCACCCGTAGGGATCGGAATATCCGGCCCATTGTGTACATTGGCACTGGTACCTACACCCATGCTTTGGGGCAGAAAACTTCTCTACTACTTACTTCTGTCATTGTTGTGGTGATACTTCAAAATCCTAAGACATACAAAGGGCACTAACTTCAGATCCCTAGTTACATTAGCCCTTTTCGATTATCTCCCACCTTGCATAATTCAGTATGAGTTTTACATGATTGGCTTTTAATAAGACCAAATTCACATTTTCTGATGTTTTCTCTGTCTCTTGAACTCTTGGCTGCCTTGTAGTACATTCCAACAATGTGCTATTCTATATATTACAGGGAACTTTTCAGTAAAATTACTGAAATATGTGCCATATGTTTTAATTCAGTGTAGAAAATGCAAATTATAGAGAGAAAAGCTTATCTGGACCAGCCTATCTGGGTACTCTGCAATGGCAGGCTCACCTCCTGATTTATCAATGCCACTCCACCATCTACAAGTTTCAAGTCAGGAGTATAATGGATTACTCACCACCCACCTGGATGGGTGCAGCTGCAACAATATTCAAGAAGTTTGACACCATCCAAGACAAAGCATTCTGCCACTGAACTCAATGTCCACCCGCCTGCCCCCACGACTGGCTCACCCTAGCTGTAACATATACTATCTACAGGATGCACTGCAGTGACTCGCCAAGCTTTCATTGACAGGACCTCCCAGCTCCATGACCTGTGCCACTAGGAAGAAGAAAAGTAGCAATGTCATGGGAATACCATCACCTCTGGGTTACCCACCAAGTCACACAACACCCTGACTTAGACATATGTCTCCATTCCTTCACTGTTGTTGGATCAAAGTCCTGAAATCCCCTGCCTAACATCCTTGTCGAAGTACCTTCACCACGGAGACTGCAGCAGTTCACTGATAAGGCCCACCACCAACTTCTCAAGGCAGCTCAGTAGGGGCAATAAATGCCACATTACCACATCCCACAAAATTGAAAGTCGGTTAAATATTAGATAAACAGCGAGAGTTAAAACTCAGAAAGAATCTGCTAGACTGGGCATACTTAGATTGTGAGAAGTTAGGGGAGAGACAGACAGACAGAAAGAGGGAGGGAGCAGGGATATTGATGTAGAAATACAATGATTTTATGCAATGGACAGAATTTTGAAACTTATATCAAAAGAAAGATGGGAACTGACAGAAACAAGAAGCATTAAGAATCACTGACAAGGCAGATAGGACACAATTCTATATTCACTGTTTGCATCATGGTTATCAATGAATGTCAGTGCATGGCACTAATTGTATACATTTCTACACTTTGTGCTGGATTCCCAAAATAGTATTCAAAGTGGGATATCATTCAACTATTTTTCTGGTTGGTGCCAAGAAGGACTAACCATACATAGTGCCAGTAAATCTACAGTAAAAGTGTAGTATCTCAGATGACATAGTACTCTTGTTGTTATCAAGGAAAATGAGCCTATCTTGTCTATGTACCAATGTCTCAGACAGGAGTTTGATCATGTAGTGAATTTGCTATGCTTCTAATATTGCACAGGGACTGAAGCCCTTGGCTTCCTGCAGGGGCAATTTCCACAGATCTGTTGGACCACAAAATCTAATGTTTGAGTAATCTTTCCACTTTTATCTAGCAAAGGGCAGAATAACTCATACACTGAAATATTTTGGCATTGCAAAACACAAGGGGGGGAGAAATTATGCTCTGTAGTGCCCGTTTTTTGCGCGCTACAAGACCTCTTAAAGTGCACGCGCACACTTCCGCCGGAAAGTGCTCCGGATGCCATCTTTGTAAAGGGGTTTAAGTGCACACACCTAACAACCGCCAGCAGCAGACAGCACAGGCAGATCATGATGCCAATCAGTGAGTCTCGCTGATTTGATGCCAGCGTTGCCATTTTGGAGCTCCACGCTTAACCTCACACTGCTGAACACGACATTCAATGGCATGCAGGACCCCCACCAGCGCTATTTAAAGAGATCATGAACTACTTACAGGTTAGTTGCTGGATTATTTCTCCTGGCAGTTGCTGCAATTCTATGCGTTTTGGGTGCTTTTCCATACTTGTTAAAAGTTTCAGTAGTCTACAGGGAGTGGTCTGGCTGCTGCTGAAGTACTGAAGGACCAGAAGGAGCGGATCTGGAGGGAGCAGAGCAAGAGCGAGCAGTTAAAAGGAGCAGTCCCGAGCGGCAGGAGCCTGAGACCGGAAGGAGCGGACCTGGAGCAAGCACAGCGAGAGCGGAGCAGTTAAAAGGAGCAGTCCCGAGCAGCAGCAACTCAACAGAGGCAGTTTTTGAAAAAGTGACGTCAGCGTAAAAAAAGTGACGTTGGCACAAGCGAAGGAGCTGATTGGTGAGTAGCTGGTGAGTGTATTTTTTTTAAGTTTATAAGTTTATTTCTGCTGAGTTAGTTAATAGCCTATTAAATAGAGGGAAAGAGCTGATTTTTGATTAGCTGGGGAGTGTTTTTTGTTAAGTTTTAAGTTTATTTCTGCTGGGTTAGTTCTTAGTCTATTAAATAGAGGCATGGCAGGGCAGCTCAATCCCATGGAGTGCACATCCTGTGCCATGTGGGAAATCCTGAATGCTTCGCGTAGCCTGGACGATCACATGTGTGGGAAGTGTCACCAGCTATAGCAACTCGAGCTCCGGGATTCGGAGCTTGAGCGGCGGCTGGAGTCACTACAGTGCATCCGCGAGGCTGAGAGTTACGTAGATAGCATGTTTCTAGAAATGGTCACCCCACAGCTTAAGAGTATGCAGGCAGAGAGGGAATGGGTGACCGCCACACAGAAAAGGAGAACCAGGCAGGTAATGCAGGAGTCCCCGGAGTGCATCGCGCTCTCCAACAAGTATTCTGTTCTGAGTACTGGTGAGGACGATGGTTCCTCTGGGGAGTGCAGCCAGAGTCAAGTCCACGGCACCATGGGTGGCTCAGCTGCACAGGGGGGAGGAAAAAGAGTGGAAGAGCAATAGCGATAGGGAATTCAATAGTTAGGGGAACAGACAGGCGTTTCTGCGGCCGCAGACATGACTCCAGGATCGTATGTTGCTCCCTGGTGCCACGGTCAAGGATGTCACTGAGCGGCTACAGGACACTCTGAGGGGGGAGGGATGAGCAGCCAGAGGTCGTTGTCCATATCGGTACCAATGACATAGGCAGAAAGAGGGATGAGGTCCTGCAGGCAGAGTTTAGGGAGCTAGGAGAGAGTTTAAAAAGCAGGACCTCAAAGGTAGTAATCTCTGGATTACTCCCGGTGCCACGTGCTCGTGAGTACAGGAATAGGAGGATAGAACAGATGAATGCGTGGCTGGAGAGATGGTGCAGAAGGGAGGGCTTTAGATTCCTGAGGCATTGGGACCGTTTCTGGGGAAGGTGGGACCTGTACAAGCTGGATGGGTTACACCTCAACAAAGCCGGGACCAATATTCTCACGGGGAGGTTTGTTAGTGTTGTTGGGGAGGGTTTAAACTAGCTTGGCAGGGTGATGGGCACCAGCATATAGGAGTAGAAAAGAGGAATAAGTGCATAAAAGAGTGAGTATGTTGGATAGTACTAGAGAAGATAGTACTAGAGACAGTAGTAGTATCATATTAGATAGAAGCAGACTAAGAAAGACTACGAAAAATTCAAATAAGGGTTTAGAATGCATGTAGGTAAATGCACAAAGTGTGGTGAATAATGTTGGTGAGTTACAAGCACAATTAGCTGTGTGGCAATAACGGAAACGTGGCTTAAAAATGGTGAGGACTGGGCACTTAATATTCAAGGGTACAAGGTGTTCAGAAAAGATAGGGAAGGAAAAAAGGGTGTGGGGTGGCATGCTGATTAAGGAAGACATTGTAGTGTTGGAAAGGGAGGATGTTCTTGAGGGGACAAGGACAGAATCCATTTGGTTAGAGTTGAGGACCAAAAAGGGTATGATCACACTATTGGGGGTATTCTATAGTGAGGGGGAGGTAGAGGAGCAAATCTGCAGGGAAATCGCAAAGATATGCAAGAGCCATAGGGTGATGATATTGGGAGACTTTAATTAACCAAATATCGATTGGGATAATGCTAGAGTAAAGGGAAAGGATGGGGAGGAATTTCTGAAATGTGTTCAGGAGAATTTCCTTGACCAATATGTTCTTGGCCCAACTAGGAAGGAGGCATTGCTGGATCTGGTGCTGGGGAATGAGGTGGGCCAGGTCAACCAAGTGTCTGTGGGAGAACACTTGGGTACGAGTGATCATCGTATCATAAGATTTAGATTAGCAATGGAGAGGTGCAAGGAACAATCTAGAGTGGAACTTCTAAACTGTAATAGGGCTAACTTCAATGGGATGCGAAAGGATCTAGCCAGGGTAAAATGGAACCAAAGACTGACAGGAAAAACTGTAACGGAACAATGGATGATCTTTAAGGAGGAGATGTTCCAAGTACAGGCTAGGTACATTCCAACAGGAGGGAAGCGTAAGGGAACCAAAGCAATGGCTCCTTGGATGACAAGGGAGATAGAGAAGATGATGAAACAAAAAAAGAGGGTGTATGATGCATGTCAGGTGAATTCTTCAAGGGAGAACCAGACCAAATACAATAAGTTGAGAGGGGATGTGAAGATGAAAATAAGATTGGCAAAGAGAGAATATGAGAGGAGAATGGCGGTTAACATAAAAGGGAACCCAAAAATCTTCTACCGGCATGTAAACAGTAAGCAGGTGGTAAAAGGCGGGGTGGGGCCTATTAGAGACAAAGAAGGTGATATATGCTTAGAGGCGCAGGACAAGGCTAGAATACTCAATGAGTACTTTGCATCGGTGTTTACTTAGGAGGTGGATGCTGACAAAATATCGGTAGATTTGGAAAAGACAATGGAAGGGGTGAAAATTGATAGACAGGATGTACTAGAAAGGCTGGGTATGCTTAGAGTGGACAAGTCGCTTGGTCCAGATGGCTTGCATCTCAGGTTGCTAAGGGAATTGTGGGAGGAGATAGCGGAAGGGCTTGCCATAATTTTCCAATCTTCCATAGATGCGGGGGAGGTGCCTGAGGATTGGAAAGTGGCAAATGTGACACCATTGTTCAAGAAAGTGTGTAAGGACAATCCTAGTAACTACAGGCCGATCAGTTTATCATCAGTGGTGGGTAAAGTTTTAGAAACAATAATCAAGGAAAAAATTAACCGGCACTTGGATAGGTTTAAGCTAATTAAGGAGAGCCAACACGGATTTGTAAAAGGCAGATCGTGTTTGACTAATCTAATTGAATTTTTTGATGAAGTAACAGAGAGGATTGATGAAGGGAATGCAATGGATGTTGTCTACATGGATTTTAGGAAGGCTTTTGACAAAGTACCACATAGAAGGCTGGTTAACAAAATTGAGGCTCATGGAATAGGTGGGTCAGTGGCAGCTTGGATAAGGAATTGGCTTAAGGACAGAAAACAGCGAGTTGTGGTACATGGCTGTTTTTCAGACTGGAGGATGGTAGACAGTGGTGTTCCCCAAGGGTCAGTGCTGGGGCCACTGCTTTTTTTGATACATATATAAATGACCTGGATATTGGAATACAGAGTAGAATTTCTAAATTTGCCGATGACACCAAACTTGGGGGTGTGGCAAACAGTGATGATGATATCAATCGACTGCAACAGGACATAGAAAGGCTAGCAGAATGGGCAGACAAGTGGCAGATGGAATTTAATACAGAGAAGTGTGAGTTGATGCATTTTGTCAGAAGGAACAGGGAGAGGCAATATACACTTAATGGCACAGTTTTAAAGAGTGTGCAGGGACAGAGGGACCTGGGAGTTAATATGCATAGGTCCCTGAAGGTGGCAGGACATATTGAGAGAGTGGTTAACAAAGCATATGGGATCTTGGGCTTCATAAATAGAGAGAAGTCGCACAACACCAGGTTATAGTCCAACAGCTTTATTTGAAATCACAAGCTTTCGGAGCACTGCTTCTGAGTTCACCTGACGAAGGAGCAGCGCTCCGAAAGCTTGTGATTTCAAATAAAGCTGTTGGACTATAACCTAGTGTTGTGCGACTTCTCACTTTTGTCCACCCCAGTCCAACACCGGCATCTCCGCATCATTCATAAATAGAGGTATTGAGTACAAAAGTAGAGAAGTTATGCTGAACCTTTATAAAGCGCTGGTTAGGCCACAACTGGAGTATTGTGTCCAGTTCTGGCCATCACACTTTAGGAAGGATGTGAAGGCCCTTGAGAGGGTGCAGAGGAGATTTACCAGAATGATTCCGGGGATGGGGGATCTTAGCTACAAGGACAGGTTGGAGAAGCTGGATTTGTTTTCATTAGAGCAAAGGAGGTTGAGGGGTGATTTGATAGAGGTGTACAAGATTATGACGGGTTTGGATAGGCTAGACGGGGAAAGGCTGTTCCCACTAGTTGACAGTACAAGGACTAGGGGACACAGATTTAAGGTTTTGGGCAAGAGATACAGGGGGGACGTGAGGAAAAACATTTTTTCGCAGCGAGTTGTGATGACCTGGAATTCGCTGCCGACGGACGTGGTGGTAGCGGAGACACTCAATGTTTTCAACGGGAGACTGGATAGGTACTTGAGGGAAATAAACTTGCAGGGCTACGGGGATAGGGCGGGGGAATGAGACTGACTGGATTGCTCTACAGAGAGCCGACACGGACTCGATGGGCTGAATGGCCTCCTTCTGTGCCGTTATGACCCTACGATTCTGTGACTTTTTGGTGGCTTAAAGGCTTGTGCACAAACCTGTTGCTACTAGACATTGGTGGCCTATCAGGGTTTACTCTTGGCATTGAGCATGACTGAGAGAATGAGCAGAGGCCAGGAAGAGCAGGACAAGCTGCTAGAAGAGGAAGGAGGAGGTGGAACAGGAGGAGGAGGGGGAACAGGAGGAGGAGGCGGAACAGGAGGAGGAGGAAGAGGAAGGAAGGCTGCAACTTAGACAGCCCCTTTCTGCCCGGGCTCTACGTGAACAAATAATTCATGAGCGATACCAGTAACCTCAACCCCAATTCCCCATCCACCAATAGCCCCACACTCCTTAGCTTTCCTCTGTCACTGACCATCACATCATCCCCTTTCCCTCAATGCAAAAAAAAATGCCAACACAAAATATACATTCCAATCCAAATTTATAGATTAAATCAGGCCATAGTACATACAAAAATAAATGAATCACCCTGTGCATTCCCTCTTCCGTGTGCCTTTGTCTGTCCTAGTGCTCCTACGAGGTGCTTCCCCAGTGGCTGCAGCGTGGCTAGTGGAAAGCTGTTGACTTTCAGTGGAGAAAACTGCAGATGGCCTTGGAGGGTGACCTCAAGCAGCTCTGGGTCTTGAAGGCCCAGCTGCAGACTGCACCATCTTGGCCTGGGCTGCAGCACAAAGCTGATGTCCTGCCTGCATTGCAATGAATTGGTGTGGAATAATCACGCATCGCGATCCCTGCGTCTTTTTTGTGGGTTATTCAATTTAACCGCCAAGGACTTGGTGGATCTGTAATATGTGGCACGAAAAATGTAACACCATTTGAAAAATGTAGAGTGAAAGAACTAGAACATGAAAGAAAAGCCAAGAATGGAGAGAAAAGCAATGAAGGGAAGTAAAGCTTTTGGCTGGGAGTTTCCGCTCGACTGTGCTGTTTTTTTTGGTGCAATTCACCCGATATCAGCATAACCAGGCCAAAAGATTGCAAAATTTTAAGTGCAAATTGCATTCAGCGCAACTCAAGTTTCCGCGATTTTTTGCGCTAGTTTAAAAAACATCGCGCTAGAAGCAGGCCCCACCCACAACACTGGCCACGCCCCCAGGATGAATTAATCATCATTGGGAGTATCCACTAATTGCACTCGTTTGTGGACCTTTGGGGAGGCTCCAACAATTAAGTTGGAACTTTTGGGCGCAAGGACACTAATAGGTACGTTTTGAAAGATTTTGAATGATTTTTTTCAACTTACAACGGAATTGACTACTGTACCCCAATCTAACTAGAAAATAGTTTTGTTTATTTTTTAAAAGTCATTTTCAGTCATTTAAAATCAAGTTATGCACAGATGGTGGATTGACAATGTGATTAAAAATGTTTATTTTTAAACCAATGATAAACCAATTTTCAGCTGTATTAATCAAACTTTAGCAAGTTACCATTCTTAAATATATAACGGAATATTTTTTAAAGCAAAATTTATAAAAAATATTACATTTAAAAACACTGCCCGATTGCACTGGTTCATAGCAGATTTTGCATTTGGCAATATGCAAATGAGTTTGAGCGGAAACTTGGGGGAAAAAAACACTTTTCAAAACAGGGGCAATTTGCGCCGGAATCGCCAATTGCAGCCAAAGCGGATATCTACCCCTTCTTAATCTCTCCCATTGACATTGTGACAGCACTAAGAAACAAAGATGAGGAAAGCAGAGAAAGTAGCCAAGCACACATATTATATATTAATTTTTTAGTGAATCATGAAAAGGTTCACATTAAAACTGCTGTTACTGTTTTCTCCTTTCCCCATCTGGAAAATCAAAATTTTATTTCTCAGTGCAGTTTCATGTAACTTGAAAATATGTAACAGCACATATTTCCATTTGTGTTAACACACCAAAATATCTGCAAGCGCTTCACACGATGAATGACTTTGAAGTATGTGGCCACCATTCTGCACCAGCAATATTCACCAAACAGCAATACCATGAATAGCCTTTCATTGAGCTTCGCTTTTTGCTGTTGAGAGAAAAGTGTTAACCAGGACAATGGGCAAACTCCCCATCTCCTTCAAAGAGTGCTGTGGGATCTTTAACATCTACTTGAACCATTGGAACAGGCAAACAGGGTTTAACATCTTATCGGATGGATGACACCTTCAACAGTGCAGTACTAAGAGCTGTTAACTTAAAATGTGAGCTCAAACAATCGGCATGGCGCTCAAAACCACAGCTTTTTGACACAGAGGAAAGAGTGCCACCAACTGAGCCAACCTGACACACTTATTAAGTAAGAAACTGGCAGAAAAAGTTACTTAATTGTAAGTTAAGGATCACTTGTGCTGGTGACCATCTCTACTAGCCTTTGTCTACATAACAATTGTAACTACACTTCAAAACTAATTAATTGTATAAAGACATTTTGATGCGATAAAGCAACAGAGAACCACAGAATCAAGCAACTTCCCCCATCAGTTCCAGTGTAAAAGATCTTCTGAAAAGCAATCACTTATTAAACATGACCGTGAACACATATATCTGATGAAAGGTCATCGACCTGAAACGTTAACTCTGTTTCTTTCTCCACAGATGCAGTCTAGCCTGCTCAGTGTTTCCAGCATTTTCTGTTTTTATAAAACACATATCAATTGATTTTACTACATTACCTGACTTAAAGTGTCAAATGTTGTTAATTAAAATGCATCAATCACTTGGTTTTTCTGCAAATCTTCTGGAAAAAGATGTTTGCAAGAGAGAGGGCTATATGTTTTTAAACAAACTTCCCAATGATGGTCCAACAGTTTGTGGAGTAGCTTCCTGCTGCCACAAAGGCCGGAATTTTTCGGCGGGTCAGTGGGCACATTTGGTGATGGGTCGGCTGGGAAACCCGCTGTCAACCCGCCTCCACGCCAGTCACCCAAATGTCGGGTCTGTCCTCACAGAACAGACCAGACACCAAGTGACAGGGGAAGGCAATTTAGATCATTAGCTGGATTGTTAAGAGGCAATTAAGCAGTATTTTAAGCTTACCTTCAGATTTTTAGAGTTCGCCAACGGCTTCCCCACTGCTCGGGGATCACATCAGCTAAGGAGGTCGGGTGTTGTGTCAGCATGTGATGATTTCTAAAGTTGACAGCTGCAAATGGTCTATAAAAGCTCCCATTTCATAGGTCTTCACTTTCCAAGGTTAGAAGCTGTTGCTTACTGCATTTGGAAGACAGATTGAGCTTTATGCTGCTTGCACGTGTTTGGAGCAAACTCTCTATCCAGTGTCACCTCATTGGAACAACCTCTCTCACCATTGACAGATCGCTTCTGTCATCTCAACCTCACCTACCATCTATTACATCAGCATCGTGCCCTTGAAAAAATCTTAACTTGGTCCTCAGAATCCCATCATGATCAGCCCCAACACCAGCATCACCGGGCACACCAGCAGCACCAACAACAACACCAACCTTCTCCGCAATCAGCTGGTGATGCACATGACACAGGGCATCAGCACCCGACCACATTGCTGCCCGGGACGCATGGGATGGCATCACCATGGCCAAATTTACTTCACTTGACGCTGTACACCCTGGCTACCACATGATGCGCCAGGTTGGCACCACCCCACACCAACACCATAAAGCATCCCTACAATGCCCAAGCCTTTCCTTTCACACTCATCACCATTTCGGGGGGTACCGTTATGTCTCACCATTCACTGCAACTCACTAAGCCACTTCCAAAGGTGTGCACAAATCTGTCCAAGAATGCAAAGTGTTGAAAATAAAGATTTCAATATTTGACACCACATTAACAGAAACTTCACATGAACTTTGGCTAAAACACCCAAGTGCCTACCCTTGTGTGTTGTTAGTTGATATGTTTGGATTAGGATGAGGGTGAGTGTGAGGGTTGGCTAGTGAGATGGGGAAGTGATAATGTAGATAGAGAGGGATGGGTGGTGGTGCAAGGTAAGTTGGTGTGAGTAAGGATGTGCAGGAGTAGGGTAGGGAAGGCAGAGTGATGGGGGTGTGATGAGTGGCACAGCAGGATGAGGTTGAGTGTGGCTTTGCAGTAACGTTTTGTGATCTAATGAAATCATTGAAAGGTTTGCGCCACTATACCCAGGTCCTCCTGATGACATCCCTGCTTGTGCCCTCCTGTGCAATGTGCAACCAGGCTCTGTTGTTCTCCTGGGGAGGTCTCTTCAGCCCATGGGAAAGGAAGAGGACCTCCCTGCGTGCTCTGACTTGCTCCATCAGCATATGGAGGGAGTCATGGGAGAACCTGGGTGCAGCCCTGCACCTCTGTGCAGTCGTTGTCAGTGTTTGCAGCGCTTCACTGCTGTAGAACATTGACAGCACAAATATTAAAAGAAAGTTGGCCATGGTCCCTTTAAGGAAACCGGCCGATGATGCGTCATGAATGACGTCACCAGACCCACTTCCTCTAACTGGACTGGGAAATGCGATGGGTGGACCTAACAAGCCCTATCAATGTAAAATCATTTTCCAGAGCGGAATGGAGCCAGCAGCGGGGTTGGGACCCGCCACCGATGTCGCCCGCCCCGGACCCACCGAGGTAAGGAAAATCTCAGCCAACCTCTCAGCATCTTCCCTTTCAAGCCCTCTAAGAATTTTACATGTTTCAATGAGATCACCTCTCATTCTTCTAAACTTCAGAGAATATAAGCCCATTCTACTCAATCTCTCCTCATAGGTCAACCCCCTCATCCCAGGAATCAATCTAGTGAACCTTCGGTGCACCTCCTCTAAGGTAAGTATATCCTTCCTCAGATAAGGATACTAAAACTGTACACAATACTCCATATGTGATCTCACCAAAGTCCTATATAATTGCAACAAGACTTCCTTACTCTTATACTCCAAACCCTTGCAATAAAGGCTAACATACCATTTGCTTTCCTAACTGCTTGCTGTACCTGCATGTTAACATTCAATGATTTGTGTACAAGGACATCAAATCCCTCTGAATATCAATATTTACTAGTCTCTCACCTTTTAAAAAATATTCTGCTTTTCTATTCTTCCTACCAAAGTGGATATTTTAACATTTCCCCACATTGCACTCCATCTGCCACCTTCTTGCACACTAACTTAACTGGTCTACATCCCTTTGCAGCCACTTTGCATCCTCCTCTCAGTACATGGTCAACTTCAGCAGGTAGCTTTATACCTCTTTAGCTTTACAGTATAACTACAATACAAAATGAATGTTTTAAGAATTAAACTTAAAGGGGGAAAAATTCGATAGCTTAGCGCCTCCCATTAGTGCCTGCAGATGCTGGTAACAGGGTGCTGATGCAGTAGTGCCGGGGCGAGGCTAATCCAGCGCCGCACGGCAAATCTGGCCCACCCCCCCCCCCATTGTGCTGCCGGTACGAGGTACCGCCGGGGACTTCAACGCCAGGCAGATCATGACGTCAGTGAGCGTGCAACAACGCTCACTGGGTGCCCGATCTGGAAAATCAATTGTCGCCACTTACCTCAGAGCCTCGACCACACAGCGACAGGGAGAGCTGGCATGCAGCTGCAGGAAGCCGGCTTCAGCGATCTTATTTAAAGGCATCAGCATTAATCACTTGCAGCTGTCAGGGTAGGTTAGTTTCAGTGGTTTCTTGTCAGTTTCACCCAGTGGAACAGTTTGTATGAGTAATTTCAAGATTCTTTTGTATCAGCAGTCTTCTGGCAAGTGCAAAGTAGCTACATTTATTGTTCAAAGATTCAAACTGCTACACTTGGCAACATTAATGGGGGCTGCACTAGCATGCCACCTCAACCTCCATCATCTATGACAGAGGGAGCGTAGGCAGCGAGAAATATGGGAACATGTGCACAGAGGGATGAGGAGGGACATCAGGGCTCTCACCAGGAGGCCTTACCCTCTGAAGGTATTCCGACAGCACTTCTCCTACCTTCAATGAAGTGAGGAGCAGTGTATTAGATGGCTCCACATCACCAAGGTGGTGGTCACAGAACTCTGCCACCTACTCCAAACAGACCTCCAGTCTTACAGCAGGTTGACTTAAATCCCAGATCCCTTTTGCTCACCACATGCCCATCATACCATCTCTGTGTCATGCCATATCACAGCGTCCTCCTGGGTGCAAAGGTGAAATGAGAGAGACCACAAAATATTGAAAACTCCATTAATAAATTTATGCATAAACATATCACACATATCGCATACATTCTAATAACTAATAACTCTTGCGCCTGCCATAGTTGAATAGCTATCATTGTGTGCAAGGTGTGAGATGTGGCTGTGAGTGCTGGTAGGTAGAGATTGTTGGTGGGTGTGCGCTGGGGGTGTCGTGCTTTGGGCAGTGTGTGAAGCTTGTGGTACAGATGGTGGTATGTAGCATTTGTTGAATCATTCAATCACCCTGACCACCCGACTGAGGTGGATCTGCCACGAGCACACCTGCTTCAGTCCTCCGGCTCCTTCTCCTTGTTGTGCTTCTCCTTGCTGAGGCAGCTGCACAGCCAGCAATGCTGAGAATGAGGTGCTGCAGTGTCAATGAACCTCCCCTTTAGTACTGGGAAAAGCCTGTGGCAATGATGAGTTGCAATTAGACTGCACCCGATATTGGTCCACCCTTTCAGTGTTACACCACTGAGCTAGGCCTTTAAGGCTTGATTTAGTGCTCCAATCATTTCTTTGAGGAGTGAGAATGAATTTTGCATGCAGTCTAAAGCATTAGCGCCTGGCGCTAATTCTCAAACTTTTCTAAAGATACCACCCATTTCTGGGCTATAATGAATTTCTAGCCCAAAAATCTTTTAAATGTTAGCAGAGCATTAAAGGGACGGTTGGCTTTCAGCAAACAAAAATTGCAGCCAGCTTTAGGTACTAGTGAGTGGAGTTCTGAGCACGTGTGCTTCACTGACAAGACAGAAACAGGATGCCGACAGTATAACTCAGGTCTGCTGTCTCTCTATCACTCTAAAAAGGTACATACTGTATAATAACGTACTAAATTAATGATTAAGTTACAAAACAGATTTTAGTACAGAAAAAAATGTTGTGCAATTTGTGTGTGTATCTCAAATGTGAACAAAAAAAGTGGTAGATGTTGTTATCAATACACCAAGATTAGTTTTAGCTTTAAAAATTCAATACTGGTCACCACATGGGATGGGTTGAAAATATTAGCATGGTCAGTTCTTCTGTCTTGAATGGAATAATCTATTTACAATAGAATTCTGAAGGATAGATTTACATTTTTGGTTAATTAAATCAATAGTTAATTTGAGATTGTGTATTGCACCTGCTGTAAATTTAAGTTATTTCCTCACTTGTGCAGCGGAGGCTGAGGAAATGCTGACTTGATGTGCGTGAATGTTTCTTTTCTGGTTGGGCTGTAATTCACATTACAAGGTAAATGGTTGGGGATGGAGCTCACAGTAGGAATCTCCAGGGGATGACTCTTTGAAAGAACATTTGACCAAACAAACATTATGCTTACTGCACACTTGTGAGGTATTCTGATCCACTTGTCAATTAGCCTGGCCTGTCAGAGGCTGCATCCTGCTAATCCATCACTTGT
Source organism: Squalus acanthias (assembly GCA_030390025.1). Lineage (NCBI taxonomy): Eukaryota > Metazoa > Chordata > Chondrichthyes > Squaliformes > Squalidae > Squalus > Squalus acanthias. The sequence continues at coordinate 53,626,458 of CM059427.1, forward strand.
CCACACGCTGTGTGGAATTCAGTTCATTTGGCTGCGGATTAAAATGATAGAATGGACAGAGGATGTAAACTTGCTGGTTTCAAACAAATTAAATCAGCAAGGAGTAAATCGATACTTTAATATATTACACAATTGTCTTTCAAATTCTTAAGAACCATTCCAGGCTACAACTTTACTATCAATGGTAATGAATGAGGGGAAAATTCCACCTGGAATTTGAAAGGCCATAGCAATTTTAAAGAGTTACATTAGCAAGGTTAATTTGCAACATGTGCACACATTGAAAATATAAATGAATTTCAGTTAAAATATCATAGCAGTACAACTTAACAACAACAACTTGTATTTATATAGCGCCTTTAACGTAGTAAAACATCCCAAGACGCTGCACAGGAGTATTTTAAGACAAAAAATTTGACACTGAGCCACATAAGGATAAATTAGGGCAGGTGACCAAAAGCTTGGTCAAAGAGGTAGGTTTTAAGGAGCGTCTTAAAGGCGGAAAGAGGGGTAGCGAGGCGGACAGGTTTAGGCAGGGAATTCCAGAGCTTAGGGCCTAGGCAACAGAAGGCACGACCACCAAAGGTAGAGTGATTATAATCAGGGATCCTCAAGAGGGCAGAATTAAAGGAGCACAGATATCGCGAGGGGTTATGGGGCTGAAGGAGATTACAGAGATAGATTACAGAGATAGATTACAGATTACAGAGATTAATCTTCATAATGTTCAGAAGCAAAGGTTCTTGCTTTATATTGCAATTATTAGCGTCAAAATGTCGTACGAATTGCAATTTTATAATGCCGTTATACTGTAACTAATGATCTGTGACAGGTATCTGTCCAATGCAATGTATAAACAGCTGGCCTTTGTTATAGTGCACATTGACCGGAATCTGACCAGCACCCAGGTGCAGTGACAACTGAACAGTTGCGAAAGCTCTGGTGCCGCAATAGCTCATTTTTAATCAACAAAACAGCTGCAAGAGTGTCCATTCTCTCATAACATTAAAAACATTCCAGTCAAAGTTATAAAAACCTCCAGGAGGTCCAACAGACCACTGGACACTTTTGAAATACGGCAACATACTGGGCTAAAAGATATGTTGGAGCTGGCATGAACTCGAAGTGGTGCACGATATCTGCTTGGCTTTAGAATGCTCAGACGTCAGGTTGCGACCTGACACCAAAGGTATACTGCCAATTTCATGTCATTGCACAGACAAAATTGCTTTACACAAAAGTGTTATTATATCACCACTTTAAATTTCTTCACTTATTTGCATTGTGTAAAGTCCAGCACAAAATACATTGTACAAAACATAGAAACATAGAAACATAGAATCTAGGAGCAGGAGTAGGCCATTCGGCCCGTCGAGCCTGCTCCGCCATTCAATACGATCATGGCTGATCATCCAAATCCAGTACCCTGTCCCTGCTTTAATCCCCACAGTACACATATCCCACCCTACCCCCATAACCCCACGTATTTAATTCCCCCTAACATATCCCATCCTATCCCCATAACCCCACATATTTAATCCCCCCCTAACACTAAGGGTCAATTTATCATAGCCAAATCAACCTAACCCACACATTTTTGGACTGTGGGAGGAAACCGGAGCACCCGGAGGAAACCCACGCAGACACGGGGAGAATGTGCAAACTCCACACAGACAGTCACCCGAGGTCAGATTCGAACCCGGGTCTCTGGCGCTGTGAGGCACCAGTGCTAACCACTATGCCACCGTGTTGCCCCCTGGATTATCACTGGATTATCACCTTTATAAAACATTTTTGAAATACATCGTTTTTTGGGGTGATTTTTTTATGCTCACTGTTGGGAAATGGTACTGCTTATTCCTAAAGAAACACTGGATAAATACAGCCAAATAAATTAAAACAAGAATGGCTGCCGTTTCATGTTTATGAAGTATAATCTGTTTTAAACTTATTTTATTTCTATTCTGTATTCATTTATTTAAGTATTTCATCTAAAATTATGCATCAAACATGTAAAGAGGTCAGCAGTGTTTCCTTAAATTGTGTTCCGACCTTATGACACTGCAGTTAAAATGAAAAAGGCCTTTGGACTTCTGTAATCTACACAAACTCTTATGTATTGAATGACACATCTCATGACTGACCTATTATAGCACTGGACTGGACTACAAAGGGTATTTAATGCATTGCAGCAGCCACCTTCAGAGCCTAGTGGGACATTCTGACCACCCAAGATATATGTCAGCTAGTATTTATTATTAGGGCTGTTGCCTGTTGTTGTTGGGTTGTTTATGCTGAGGTGCCATAAAATCTGTCTGGAGTACTGACCCAATGACACCAGGGGGGCGATTTTGCCAGCCCTGGGGAGGCGGGTTTGGAGGCGGGACTGCCAGGAAAATGGCAGAATTTGGGGGCGGGTGCCCAACCCGCCTCCATGTCATCTTGCCAGGAGGCAGGTAGCCATTCCGCGCCGGGTCCCACCTCCTTGGAGGCGGGAAGGGATTACATCCACTTAACTGCCGGTTAACAGGTAGTTAATAGGCAGAAAATAGGATTATCACCATTTTGCCCACACAAGTGTGGGCTTCCTGAAGGCTCCGAAACCCGCCAGGGTCACCGAGGCAAGTAGTGGGTCTGCGGGGTACGGAGGGGTCCAAAAGTGTGCTGTGGAGGTGAGTGATGGGTGCAAGTGTGGAGAGGTGAGTATCTGAAGTAAGTGCAAAGTGTTAGAAAAAGTGTACTTACCTTTGTTTCTTCCTGCAGGCTTCAATCGGTGGGTATGCGGAGAGTTTCGCACCTCTGCGGCAGAGATGACAGATGGCCAATGCAACAACCATCTAATTTCTACAAAAGAAAGAGGTTTGATGAGGTCTTGAATTCAAGAACTCATCAAGCTACAGAGAATGTCAGTGTTTGACAGCTTCACAGAGCTGTCAAACGATGACAATTCATCTGTCAAAAATTTTTGACAGATGAAACGTCATACGTTGACGTTCTCTGTAACCGGCTTTCCCTTAATTGGCCTGCTAAGCCCGCTGGGTGGGCTTAACAAGGTCAATCAAGGGAAAATAGCATGGGTTGGCCAGAAGTTGAAGGAGGCGAGACTGAAACCCGACAAGTGGGAGTCCCGCCTCCAAAAGCTCCCCATTGGCAAAATCCAGTCCCATGGAGTCTATACACCCAAATAAATGGCCAAATGACCCTAGACGTCTACAGTAGTGGGTTAAACCCATGTCAGGTTGGTCTTGTTCTGCTGCTGTTGCCCCAATGTTAACAGCACTAGAAGTGGAATAATCTTGGGATATTTGTACCACTGGACCCATCTTTCCCTGTGGCTTACAGGTAGCTCCTAATCTCTGCATTATCTTGTCTCTTTTAAAGGGCAGTACAATTCAATATTGTAGCAGAATGCTGGTTATGGACACCGATGAGAGAAGACACACTTATTTTGTGAAGCAACAAAATGCACATTTTTCTGCTTTAACTCCTGCAACACATTTTGAAGCATGCAAATTAATGACAGCAAAAGTCATATAGCATGTTAACAGGCAAGAAGCTTCCCTGCAGGGTACACAAAGTCCAGTTAAGCAAAGAGTTTATTTTGATTGCCCAGCCACCAACATGGAGAGTGAATTCAAAGAAAATCAAAGTTCGGAGAAAGTTGGTAACATGAATTAGATAGCTTATCTTCCAGCAGTCACTTTGAAACAAGAACAGAAAATACCAGCAATACACAGATCAGTCAGCTTCCGTAGAGAGAAAAGACAAGTTAACGTTTCTGATACAGCCTTTCATCAGAAAGATGAAGGGGTACATCCAAAAATTTTAACCTGTATTTTCTCTTTACAGATGCTGACTGATCAGTAGATTGCCATCATTTTCTGATCTTGTTAGAGATTTACAGCATCTGCAGTTTTATTTTTCTTTTGAAGTTTTTTCTTGTCTCAATGTTTTTTCAGTCCTGCTAGTGAATGCTTGGCTGACAATCGATGAAAGTGATCCCGTGTAGTAGGCAAGTTGGTGTGTTAAGATTTGAGAAATAATGCCCCACATTAGGTAGCGAATGCATCACATTTGACATTGAAGGTCTCATTTCTGCTTTCTTCGGATAACTCCAGGCTTGGGTCATTTAACCTTTTTACCAGCATAAACCTAATATTTTGGACTGAACAAAATGGCACTAACTTGTGTTTCTGTTTGCTGTACTAGTTTTTTTGCTCCTGCTTAATCAATAACATTTTCCAATGGGAAGGTTTTGTAAATAAAACAGATACAATTAAATAAGAGTTTAAACATTTAAAAAGAAAACAATAATTAACAAGAAAAAGTCAGAACATAGGGCTGTTCTGAGAGTAATGTGTATGACCAGAGTGAAAGGGTTAGATGGATAATAGTTTATAATGATGAAAGCTAGTTCAAATTATGTTAGCGTCATTCTTGGCTCATTGGTAGCACTCTCATTTCTAAGTCAGAAGATAATGGGTTCAAACCCCACTCCAGAGACTCTTCTTACACATTTCTGTTTGTAGTTAGTGGCCTACAGTGTGTCAAGGTGAGCTGACTTCACAAGTCAGGAGGCTAGTGGCTAAGATGCCACAGCTGATGCAGGAGATGAATGGTCTTTTGTTGCATAAGATGCATAAAAAGCCATAAAACCAGAACAGAAATATTATTTTCAGAAAATATGAAGGATAAAGTACTTAGTATGTTTTATACAGAGTAAATGACTGGAGTCTGTTATTAAAAATGTTCGACATTTGAGAGATTTAGAGGACACCACCAATATTGGCAAGAGCAAAATACATATCACAAAACATTTTTTTTTCTCAAATGTTTTAGTTTTATGAAGCTCTTCCACTGTAGTTTTATGGTCAAAATTCACATCTTCCATTACTAACCACTACAATTCTTACAGCTAATTTTGTTGTGCCATTAGCCTCCATCACATGACAGGAATATATGGGGCCTGAAAACCTTTGAGTCCCGCTCTGCCGTTTTAAACTTGGTGGAGCAGTGCGTCCACCTGCTGGCCTCAGGCGCCCCTCACCTTGTCCAAATTGCTGGAGTCACGGGTATTTACATAAAATGGGTGGGTGCCAATGCCAGTGATGGCACAGTTGGGTGTCTACAAGATGCACTGCAGCAACTCGCCAAGGCTTCTTCGACAGCACCTCCCAAACCTGCGACCTCTTCCACCTAGAAGGACAAGGGCAGCAGGCGCAGGGGAACACCATCACCTCCAAGTTCCCCTCCAAGTCACACACCATCCTGACTTAGAAGTATATCGCCGATCCTTCATTGTCGCTGGGTCAAAATCCTGGAACTCCCTACCTAGCAGCACTGTGGGAGTACCATCACCACACGGGCCGCAGCGGTTCAAGAAGGCGGCTCACCACCACCTTCTCAAGGGATGGGCAATAAATGCTGGCATTGCCAGCGACGCCCAGATCCCATGCGGAAGATGAGTGCTGGGGTGGAGTTCCAGTGGAGCCAAAAGTGTCCCTTTTTAAATAAAGCGGGTATCTGAAGGACAGATGACAGCATCATGCCCAGCTAGCATAGCAAACCAGCCTTTCAAAATACAGCGGGTCCCAATTTGGCCAGGATGCGGTCATGGCAAGTAATCTACACACTCAAGCAAGTGTGCAATGCTTTGGGTGCAACAGAGACAGAACTGTTTCTCTCTTCACAGATGCTGCCTGACCTGCTGAGTGTCTCAAGAGATATAATCAAAAACATAGATATGCAAATGTTGCAAGACAAAGGGGATGCTCAAGATGTGTAACCGCCCTAGAAACCAGACGGCCTAACAATATCCCAAGGACATTAAGTGGATCAGGAAGCAGACACGAAGTCAACGATTCTTGGGACTAGGACAAAGGGCCAGTAAACAAATGCTAATAAGAATGAAATGATGTTATAACGCAGAACATTCTAGAAGGTAGGCGGGAACAATGTATAGCACATCAAACTGTATGTATAAATATCTACTAACTGCTGTAACAATTCAGAGAAGCTTGATGAAGGCGGAAGCTGGCTGTCTCCCCACCGGTGCGAATAAAGGCTGTTTGGACTCTCGATCTCGGACTTGTGTTGAGTGATTTGAAATTACTCCACAACAATATATATATACATATATAAAAAATATTAACAATTTAATCATCAAGCATGTTTCATCATTATGATCTCACCGATGAATAAATATTCTCGTTCCTTGGTAGGAAAAGAGAAAATGAGATAATATAGATTTGTACTTTTGGCGCCTGTTCGTTATCTTTTCATGTTAAAATAACTGAAATGATCCTCTGGAATTTTTGCAGTGACTTTACAACATGACTGTTGTCTGTTCATCACAGTCTTGGGCCAGAAACATAGGCAGGCTGCAATTTGCAATTAACCTTAATCCAAAAAAAATGGTTTTCATGGCATGAATTCAGTAAGTACTGCTTGCCTCCAATTCTTGTATCAATGCCTCAGGCCATTTCCACATATTATACCCACTTCACACTTGCTTTGCTGTGAATTTGCAGCACTGTCAAGACATCTGTCGAAGTATAATCCACGAGGAGTTATTTCTTGTGGTGCAATATTAGAACAAATAATCCCTTCACTTGGACTAAAGCAGAAAATTTGCATCAAAATACAATAAACAACAGATGTGAAATGCTGCTGATTTTTAAAAATCAATTATGTTTTATTATTTTCAAGTTTAGCAAAACAAATCCCTCCCAGCTGCAACAGATCCATTTTATATCTACAATGCCAGCTGCTAGAATTTGTGGTTTACAGATACACTTACATTGCAGATTACAAAAAAAATCAAAACCACTGGCAATTTTATCCATACTTATGATACATTTCGATGCACAACCGACTTCTGTTATAGTAATCACTAGTTATAATGATCAATTCCTTATAATTATCAAAATCTGTTTTTTGAAATCACAATACATCTGATATGTCAGCGCAATCATTTATAACATTCAGTTATGATGCACGTGTAATAGCAATTCACCAATGTTGAAAGACCTCAGTTGTAACACTGTTAATCTGCACAATCTCATATGAATGGATAATGAGATTTTTAATTTGCTGCTAATTGGTTTACTATAAACGGGCTGATGAGTGACTCAATGGGGTCACCGTGATCCCGTTGCACAGCACTGGAGCCACTGCTCCAAAGACACTCAGTGCGCCACCTCGCAAGTGATCTGACTTTGCCCATAATGGAAGATAAGATCATTATAATATTTACATTTTGTTCGTAAAATATTGAAGCAGTACCACTTTGGCCTTTGAGGTCAAAATCCACAAAAGGAGGAAATGAACGATGCAAAGCGCTGGTGATTGCTGAGCAGTGCTTTGTGGCTCATGGGATCAGCAGTATATAATCGAGGATTGCTTCATTCTGAATGACTAATCATGGGCAAACCGTTCATTATAACAGGATGCCCCCATACCTTTATATAAGCAAATAAAAATCAGATCTGGTCACCAGCCAGAACTCATCCAATTACATTTATACTTTCTAATGGACATCTTTCAATAAAGAGATTAAATATTTATTACGATGGGTTCTTGTATTTATTTCCCAAATTTAGCAAGAAAAACAATTTGGGGCATTTTAAAAAAACCTAGGTGAAAGAATAAAGAAAACGATAGTGAGCAGGATCATAGTTCTTTAACTATTAAGATTTTTCTTGCTTTCCATCTTTTCAGACAAAATATATTGCTCATGAATAGCTACACATTTCCATTTCCCAAAGTGTGGCAAGAGGATCCTTGAGGTTCCTCAATAAGTCCATCAAATCTATTTGGACAACATCCTCTGACACTATGGGGAGAATTTTAACCTCAAAAAATGGGTGGGTTTGGGTCGGGTGGGAGGATAAAGTGTTAAAAATCTGAATCCCGACCCCAACTGGCCTCCAACCCGCCCACTTCTTGTTTTAGCGGAGGCGGGACGGGGGTGGGGTGGAGGGGTGGGCAGCCAACCCATTCCCAGGAGGTGGTTTGCCACTTTAAATATGATAATGAGGCTGGAAGCCTCGGCTTTAACTTGCTTTGCAGGCTTAACGGTGGCTGGCCGGTGTTTCCGGGCCTTTTGCTCCTCTCCCCGGGGTTGGGAATCGGACCCCCCCCCCCCCCCCCCCCACGGGATTGGACCGCCCCCACAGGGTTGAGGATCGGACCTACCTGGTCCTGCGGCTACTTGTCCACCATTCCCCCCGCCACCCCCGACTGCCAGTGACGTCGCACACACGCTGTGGAGTTAAAACTCCACAGCATGCGGGGAAACCCGGACTTGCTTTGATGCCAAAGAGTTGGAAGTTCTACTGCAGAAGATACACTAAAGGAAAGTGGTCCTGTTTGGGGCTGGAGGCCACCCTGCAGTTAAAGCATAAATGTAAGATTCATTTAGTGAGATTGCTGACCAAACCTATGTAGTCACCAAGGTCCCGTACATCTGGCTGGAAATGAGGAAGAGGTTTGCCGGCATCAGGAGGCAGGCACTGGCAAGTGTGCAGATATTTCCTGTGGGACTAATTAATTATGATGGATGCATGAACAGGGTTTCTGCCAATCTTCTGCTCAAGTTATGGCAACCAATCAGGAGACCCCTTGAGGAAATTCCTGGTGAAAATATTTACCTAAATAAAAATAGTTCATTTTCAGTCATCTGCTGCTACAGGAATGATGCAACAGGTTCTGTGTCAGCTAAGAGAACAGTTAGCACCTGCCTCTTGTTTTAATTAGCTGTCTGTGTGCTATTTCAAACAAAACCTGCTGGATCCATCAATATAATCACAGGTCTTTGCTTTTAAGACAATCTTATTATAACTTTACTAAACACATCGTAAACCCACTGAATTCGATTTGTGTTCTTCTGATACCGTATTAGGTTTGTTTGTGAACTAAAGTAAACACCTAAAATGCAATCTTTACATAAACATATATCAAACCTCTGTTCATCTTGTTGTCTTTTATTCCCCTCCTGTTCTTTCTTAAGTTTCATTCTATTTAATCTTATTCTCCTGTCCATTCTTCTTTTCTACCTATTCTAATGTTCAAGGGGATAGATTTTCCAACCAACATGGTCATTCTCACCAGGCTTGTGGAGGTCAGGAAATAGCTGGGGGTGACACAGTTTGTTGGCTCCCTGCTCCATGTGCGCACTGTATAAATTCCCTGGCGCCTTTCCTGTGAGTGGACAGTGCTCTTGCTCAAATGGTGTGAGATCTTCATTTTCATAATTAATGTGAAGCTAATCAACTCCAATGGAATTTTATCATGCGAATGCCTGATTCACACAGTGCACATATCCCCACATATAAAATGGGCATTACAGTCCAATCACATTCTGGCATTGCTGGAAGTCTTATCTTAAAGACGAACTACTGCAACTTTGATTGCTACTCTTACCTTTGTGAACATGAAGTAAAGGTTCTGTGGGGTTCGTTGGATCTTATGCTGTAACTTTGGTGGAGCCTCCAGAAAGATGGCATAGACAGCTAAAAATGGCTGTTTATGCATTTCTCTGGGGACTCCGATAAACTTCTGCTGAAGGCAGAAGAAAGGCAAGTGAAAGGTCTTAGGCTGGATTGTAGGCTGGCCACACTCTGTTGGTAAAAATGGCGCAAGCGGCTTGGTGCTTACGCAAGTTGTGCATTCCCATGCCGCATGGTGATTTCTGGCGTTAGTTAAGCAAGGCAAGTTCCAAGCAAGGAATTCATCAGACATTGGGAATCTGCCAGTTGACCATAAGGAATATCTGGCTCTGTCCCAGTCATTTAAAACTTTACCGCAATTGAAAGGGAAGGATGTTTCTGTGAGGCAAACATGTTAGTCTCACTTTCACTTGCTGGAATAAAGCTAAAACAGCATGGCCAAACTCCCAGATGTAGCTGTGAAGCTGTTGCTTGCAGTGGGGGAAAGGAGGGTTGTCCTGTTTGGTATTCCAGGGCACCCTTCCCCTAGGAGAGCACTTCAGACTGCCTAGAAGAAGGTGGCATGATGGGTAAATACTGCGTCAATATCCTCAGTGGAACTGGCAGCAAATGAGGAAAGAGTTTGCAGCCCTGAAGAAATCAGCCAAGCCAAGAATACCAGAACATTATACCAAGTGAATGGGCAAAGTATGCATGGGTTTCTTTACACATGGAGTGCAGCCGCATGCCAAGCATTCAAACCATATGCCCCTTGCATGCTTACCACGCATGGCCAGACAACAGTAGGGCACAAACTGCAGCTGCAACTTGCACGTTTGGCACACTGCCCATTCAAAGGCTTCACAACAATGAATTCCACCAAAATTACACATTGATTCACAGCACAAAGATATCACTTTAGGCCCAGCTGATAATTCCAACATTTCAACATGGCGCCTCTGTTTGCAGGACAAGGCTACATAAAAAATAGGAGTAGATGCACACCGGAGGAGAACCCCGCAATTACAATGAGTCCCTATGAAGAAGACTGCATGGAAATTATTGGGTCTGCAGTGGAAGGAGAGGGGAGTGAACCCAGAGGCCATCCCTAAACTCACCAACCTTCTAATGTTCTTTCTTCTCCTTCTGTTCCCTCAGTCACTCATTGTCATTCACTCAAGCACAGCACTACAACACACTGTATATTGGAATGCAAGTAATATTTGAAGTGAAGTCATTAGACAGTGCTGCAGTGGGTATCCTTGGTCTCCTAGGAATCATGCACAAAATTTGTTTTATCCTTCAAATAAGTCTTCAGAGGACTCCCTTAAAATAAAAGATTCATCGCTACTGTTGTGGGAAGCGCATCTCAACTGATCATCCTGTGCTGCTGGTCACTCACCACTTGCCAAAGCCCTTCCAGTTCATGAACGGCATTCCACTGTGTCTAAGGGACTGTGCGGCAACATGTCTGCCATCAATTATACCCCTGGGGAATCCTTGGAGCGGAAAGAATTTCAGTGCCCTCCTACTTTACAATTCTTCATCAGTTTCCCAATGAAGAAACAATGCAAAAGTGGTCTATTTGATGTATCTGTACACTCCAGATTGACTGATCTTCCCTAACTCCAGATATGCCAGGCCCCAGCCTTGGCAGTGTTTAATAAGGGGTGGAACCTTTGTCCACCCGTTACTTGGGCACCCATGAACAAAAAGGCAAGTGTTATGCAGAGTATATTTGTTGATGGCACCTACAACATGATGATTTTCAGATAAATAAAGTCATCAGTGACTCTTTGAGGGCCAACTCAAACAATATTGCTTTCTCCAAAGAAATTCATGGTATAGCAGCTATAGGGATTTTCTGCACTATAAATTAAGATGCTGGTGCAACAGATTTTGGATTATTAAGATGAATGCAGGAACTGAACCTGACCAAAACCTCCTCACTGAGGGGATAAGACATTTGAAAAGGAACAAATGATCAGTCACTTTCTGACATCATAATCAAATATCCCTCCTCACGCTCAATTCATAATTGCATGAATCCTTTAGCTGACAGTTATTTGTAGAGCGAGTTGTGCAGGGATATATAACACAAGGCTGATAAATTTAACAGACAAATTCTGCTTTTTAAAAGTTACTGAGGTTTTAGTACTATTTGAGAGAGTAATGGTATGATCCTTTGGGAGGCCAGTTCTTGGCACTGCAAGTGTTTTAGAATACACTGTGGGCTTTGTACATCCTTTCCTAGTCAGTTTAATCATATAATCATTTCAACATGTACTGGATGTGCACCCATCTCAGAAAGTAGTTACTAATGGGCAACTCGAAGGTAATTCCTCACGTGCTTAAAATGCTTAAAAGAAAGGTTTTGATTAATTGATCTAAATACATAAAAAATAGTTAATTTTGATTTGAAAATAATGAAATATACTGAACTTATTCATTTAGTACCACTCAATTTTAATGATACATGGAAATCATTAATCCTTCAGACATAATGAGGCATTACATTAAGGTGCACTGGCTGTTGACATCTGTCATGATAATTACTGGTTAAAAAATGGACCAAACCAGAAAAATAGCATCCCCATGAACTTCACAGTATATAGTGTAAAAAAATAGTTACCATGGGGAGTGATTTCAAGGTTGTAATCTCATGATGGAGCTGAAATGATAGCACAAGCCACGAGAGGCTCATTCACCAAACTGATGGATAAGATGAGTGCTTTGTAATCCTGCTATTTAACCATTATTCTTTATTTACTTCCAATACAAATATAATTTAATTTACCGTCAGACCTCAATATTAAAAACTGATGGGGGCCAACAAAGTAGGCGGTCTTGCTGGCTTTCAGCTTCTTTACTGATTATAATGATGCTTCTGTCAGGAAGTGAAGAGAGTTTGTTAGAAGCTTGTATTGCAGAGTTTGCAATAGTGAAATTCCACTTAAGTTGTAAATTTAGCTCGCATTCCTGTTGTTAAATCCAGTTTAACAGTAGGTTTTCAGTGCGTAGAAACAAGTGGAAACATACTTTAAATGCTATCAACAGGTTATCTGTCACAGTATAGATATTTATGGTGAGGCTTAAATTATTTTGACACCAAAAGAAGCAAGTTGCTCTCTTATTCCTACCTATGTGATCCAGATAGTTGTACTATCTAATAAAGTTAAGTGTTGATGACTACATTTTTTCTTAAAGCTTTGTTGCAAGGAACTGCCAAAATTACTCAATAGAAACTGAGCTAAATCTAACAACAACTTGAATTTATATAGCGCCTCTAGCATAGGAAGACGTCCTAAGGCGCTTTACAGGAGCGTAATCAGACAAAAATTAACACCAAGCCATATTAGGAAAGATGACTAAAAGCTTGGTCAAAGAGTAGGTTTTAAGGAGAGTCTTAAAGGAGGAGAGAGAAATGGAGAGTTTTGAGAAGGGAATTCCAGAGCTTACGGCTGAAGGCATGGCCGCCAATTATGGGGCGAAGGAAGTGGTGGATGCGCAAGAGGCCGGCGTTGGAGTAACATAGGCCGTGAAATTCGGCATTTAGCGCCGACTGTTAAGGCTGGTTTCGGCAAAAAATTGGCGGCTGCCTCGCTTCCACCCTGCAGTGACCACCATTTTGGGCAGGTTGGCAGCGCGGCCGTGTCCTGCGCTTTCTAGAAAAATGGTAATGAGTCAGATCATTACATTACACAGTCACTACACTTCAAAATTACTTCATTGGCTGTAAAGTGCTTTGGGATGTCCGGTGGTCATGAAAGGCGCTATATAAATGCAAATCTTTCTTTTTTTTCTTTATCATGACCTCAATCAGTGTCCAACGCTGATTTGACGCACAACCTGCCATTTTCGATGTTGCCGTTCCATTTAACGGCCTCTCCAAAACACGAACAGCTGAACGTGCGGTATTTAAAGGGATCATCATCAACAACTTGCAGCTGACATGGTTTTTCAGTTTGACTGGCTCTGTGTAAGTTTATGCAACAGTTTGGAGTTTTCTACAGTTATGTAAAGTTGGTGAGGTGACAGAGAGTGGTGCTGCAAGTGGAGAAGGACTTAAAGGGCTCTGCTCAGACAACTTACTCCCAGTCATGGGGGCTCTACTTGCAGTCCACCTCGCTTTGGAGTATGACAGGGAGATGGAGCAGAGGCAGCAAAGAAGAGGACAAGCTACTCGCAGAGGGAGGAGGTTGGAGGGGCAAGAGGGTTCTCAGCAGGAGGCCTTACCCACCTAGGGTCTTCAAGAGCATTTTTCCTACCTGAACTTAAGCCAGGAGCAATGTATTTAGAAGCTCCGCTTCACCAAGGAGGTAGTCACAGAACTCTGCCACCTCTTGGAACCAGACCTGCAGCCTCAGAGCAGGGAGACGACGGCTCTGCCAGTGGCACTCAAGGTCACCATGGCCCTCAATTTTTTCACTACCAGATCCTTCCAGTCTGGAGCAGGAGACATAGCTAACATCTCCCAGTTCGCCGTCCATTACTGCATCAGGCAAGTCACAGAGGCTCTGTACTCCAGGAGAAGGGACTTCATTGTCTTCTCTCTGAACAGAGAGAAGCAGCAGGAGTGCGCATGTGGCTTTGCCAGATATCAGGCTTCCCCATAATGCAGGGCACCATCAACTGCACACATGTGGCTTTGTCGACGCTGTATATCAATCCTGAGATGTACTGTAACCGCAAAGGCTACCACACACTTAATGTGCAGTTGGTGTGCGACCATGCCCAGGACATCACGATGGTGAATGCCTGGTATCCTGGCAGCAGTCATGATGCCTTCATCCTGCGCCAGTCCGATCTGCCAGCAATCTTCCAGCCACCACGTCGAACCCAAGGATGGCTGCTCGGAGACAAAAGCTATCCGCTCTACACCTGGCTGATGACTCCCCTCCACAACCCCACCACTCGTGGCCAGCACTCATATAATGAGAGCCATGCTGCCACGAGGAACCTCATCAAGCAGACCATCAGGGTTCTAAAGCAATGGTTCCGCTGCATTGACCGTTCGGGAGGAGTCCTCCAGTACTCGCCAGAGCAGGTGTCCCATTTCATGGTGGTCTGCCACATCCTGCACAACTTGGCCATCATAAGGGTGCAGCCCTTGCCACTACGGGTTCCGGGACCACCTCAGAAGAGGAGGAGGAGGAGAAAGAGGAGTAGGAAGAAGTGGTGGAGGAGGAGGAAGAGAAGGATGAGGAGGAAAGGAGGAGGCAGGCTGCAGATGCCCGTTCCGGACGGGATGTCCATGAGCACCTCATCAGAATCCTGTTCCCCTGAATGAAACCCGTTGCTCACCAATTCCCCACCTTACCATCCCTCTGTCACAGAATATCACAACGTCCCCTTGGGCACAAAGCTGAAATGTGAGCCACCACAAAACAAACATTCCAAACATAATTTATGAATCAATCAATCCAAAACTACAACAACAATGTCAACTAATCACCCTTGTGAATTCCCTTAGTGTCTGTCTTTCGTGTTCCTTTGTCTACTCAGTGCTACCAATTTTATGAATCAAGCTATTACAATACTTCATGCAAAAGCCAACTAATTACCCTTGTGCATTCCCTTAGTGCCAGTGATCTGTGTGCCTTTGCCTGTCCGAGTGCTCCTACACAGTGCTACTCCAGTGGCTGCAGCATGGCTGGTGGAAGGCTGCTGAATTTCCGTGGGGGAGACTGTAGATGGCCTTGCAAGACAACCTCGAGTAGCTCTGGGCCTAGAAGGTCCGGTTGTAGACTGCACCACCTCGGCATGGGCGGCAGCAGTCTGGGCTGACTGGCTGACAGGCAGGAGCCAGGGCACTGACGGAGTGGCAGTGGTGGGAATAGGAATCCTGTCACCCTGACAGAGGACAGCAGGTTCTTGCTTCTCGGTGCCACTGCCACTCCCCCAGGGCGACGCTTCAGTATTCCCAGCCATCTGTTGGAGCACAGATTGCTGGACTGCTGTGAGACCCTGCGAACCCCTTTCCACATTTGTAAACCCAGCCATGATGGCATCAGTCTGAGCCTGCGTGGCAGCAAGCTGAGATTGCATGAGAGCTGTCTGAGCTTCCACTGCAGCAATCTTTTAAAAAAAAAATTTTTATGAGGCATCTTGCCAAATACTTTCTGAAGTCAAAATATCAACCACTTTGCCTTTATCATGTAGGCTTCCAGCCAGATGGCTCTACATCCTATTTAGAAGCACGACAGAAAAAAAAATATTCACAGATGCACTTTCAGTTACTTTTTTGTCCTTTGCATGCATTCCAAAATTGTCTGTAAGTTGATTACTCATTCCAAAAATGGACTCTGATTCTTTGCTGTATTTTCATTTTTCATTGCTTTGTTCAGTTTTTTTTGTTTTCCTTCTTGGAGGCAGGGAGTGATCGACAATAACTATAAGGGAATAGGACCAGAGAGAAATTAAAGAGATAACCAGATATGATTGCAGCCAAGCCTGAAGAAGATAGAACCAAATAAGGCACAAATACAGGCAATGAGGACAGAGAACCAAATGGGAAATGAACAGAGACAATGTACAGATAACCATTGGAAATGACTGGCGATAGTAACAGAAGAGATGCCAGTGAAGGTAACATGTAAATAATAAGGAGGACAAATAACCAAATGGGAGAAGAAAGGCAGAGATAAATAGAGAAATTCAAGAGTGAGAAGAATAGATAAGCAATTGGGAGATGAACAAAAGCACGAAGGCCAACAGATAGCCAAGTGAATGGAGATAGCGAGCAGGAGAAATAACCATGGGGATTGAGTGAAGACAGTGAAGAGGAGACATTACAGAGAACAGAATAAATATAAATAGTGAGAGAGGCAGATAATCAAGTGGAAAATTAATGAACATAGTAAGAAGGAGAGATAGCTGAGTGAGGAACAAATAAAGTCAATGATAAGAATGATAACTGACAGGAAAATGCACAGTAAGTGAGAGGACAGATAACCAAGTGTATAATGCATAGAGTAAAAAATGGATTACTGATTGGTGGTTTTATTCCCACGGAGAATGGCTGTACACAGATGACGATCAGAGTTTTTCTGAGCAGATGGTTGTGGAAATTATCTTTTCCTATCAATTATGTAAAATTCTGATATGGTAATCATGTAATTGACTATTCCGGGAACACTTTCTGAATACGCTATGATCTGCACATCAGAAAATATACTGCTGTATAGCAGTTTAAGGTTAGCCCACTTATTTAACTTTTATTTTTGTGTTTATTAATTTTTATGCTCACTGAAGTGTGAGATGTCAATGATGGAGAATGATACCCTAGGGAGGATTTAATTAAATGGCAAAACTATAGCGTGGTACAGTTGAATTTATGCTTTACCTGGCGGCGTAGCAGATCAGAAATTAAAAGTCACTTTTGACACAGTCTTGTGGTTTTGAATGGATAAACATCAACTGTTCTCAATAACTAATACTGCTAAAATTGCACTTCAAATTAATAAACATCTTGTCGAACATTTCATTCCGTGATCAGCTATTCATTATTCAGGAATCATGGGAGCTATGTAAACCAATTAGAATGATAATCAAATACCCCACAGGTAAAACAATAATCAGATTTCTTTCTTACTAAATTGCACTGCTTCATTCATTGGCTAGATGTACATTCTGTACCTTTCAGAGTTACATGCTGTCATCATGCTGAATGAATACCTTTTCCACATATCCACTGTCCAACTAATGAAGCCCCAAGGTATATTTCAATATTTGTTTCACGATCAGAAAACGGTCACTTGTCCTCTGGTGCCTGAAGGACCAAATATAGGGTCTGCAGAGGAATGTATCGCACCCAGACGGATCGATGAAGTAACTGATTTAAATTTCTGTAAATTAAATTTTACACCCGTTGGTCAACATAGCCTTCCTGAAATTGGGGCTATGGCAACTCAATAGTTTAGGAAATGTTATTAATCATTGAAATGATTAATTGAATGTTGTAAATCTTCTTTTCATATAATTGTAGCAATTAATGTGATTGTAATACATCAACCGGAAAGTAACCTTTTAAAATTAAAATTACATTGTTTTTCTTTGTTATCTGGTTTAAAATCTGTTATGTTAGAAAGAAATGTAACTTGAGATTAATTAAGAAAATGTGAAACGCAGCCAAAGGTTAATTAAAACTTTGACAGAGTAGTTTTAAACAGTGGAAATTAGCTTAAATAATTTTGAAGAAAATTCTGTTTTAAAGTCACAATGGCTTACAACTAAATTTGATATTTAAAAAAAGCGAATTAATACTAAATACCGCTACTCAGTTTAGGGTGCGGTTATGCTGCAGACACCAGTGTCCAGATCTCAGTTATATTGCTGAGTACAGGGAAAGTGGTGCTTTTGAGATTTTTGCGAATGAGACACTGGTTATGCTGGTCAACTTCACAAATAATATGAAACATATACCACAGCTGACAATTCTTGATAGATTCAGAGACTTACCCATGAGATATTGCATAATATGGCTGAATGGCCACAATCATATTGCAGTATGAGTACCTAGATAGCTAATTGCAAGCAAAGTAGTTTAATTCAAAATAAAGTGCACTTATTTGTGTTGTAACATTTGAATTACGCTCATCAGTGGATTGTACTGCATTTCAGCCCTTGGTCTTTATAGTTGAATCTGCATTGCGTTATTATGCTAACATTAACTTTATGGCTGCAGATTTAAGGATATGTTGAAATAGCCAAAGCACTCTGAATATTAATGTATTTTGAGAAATATGAAAATTATTTTCTATGTTAAATTTTAGATCTATTTACACTAATTTGACTTTCTCCTGATGTTTTATTCAATGCTTTATTTGAAACTCATGCTATTTACAGATGTGCTGAATTTCTGTTCTATTCTCAAATTCTCACTGATTTGTTACAGTCCTTAAATTGTGGTTTTTTTTTGTCCTTGGATATGTAGGTTATGAGTTACAATTTTATGTTATGAGGACTGGGTGTTGCAGCAAAGTAGAAAACTACATTTCCAACAATTTGTTCTTATTTCATGTGTTAAATTGCACAGTATTGTGCTGTGGGGCAAAACTCACTTAATAGGAACGGGAGTCAATCTACCGAATCTCCATTCATATAGATGCCTTACAACTTACAGAAAGAGGAGAATTTCATAATTTCAGTTTAATTTGGATGCAAACCTGGTCTCGGTGGTGAAAGGACAGTAGTGTAACTCACTGTACCAGTGCAGACAACAAAAACACTGAAGATACCATCCAACAACTGAGTGTCATAGCCCAGCTAGCTAAAGGGAAAAGTTGTGGAATATCACTTGCCATAGCTTGATACTAATAGTTGATCTGTCTTAATTACGTCTGACCATTAATAATTGGAAAGTTATTCTTTGTCCTTGCCGAATGAATTATGCCACAATGAGAGCTTAATACAAAATATAAGGTTAAGCTTAAAACAACCGTTTCACTATAAGCACTGAGCTTGAAATGGGCAACATTAGCACTTAGGGCTAAAAATTGGATGAGGCCCGAAAACGGACACGGGGATCGCCATGCGCGATTAACCCGTGTCCATTCAATGTAATGCAGGCAGCACGCAAACTTCGTGCTGCCTGCTAATTATAATGATAGTGGCGTGCAGCCCAGCGCTAAACGCACTGTTGAGTGGCTGCGCGCTCAGCAGGGGGCCCAAGTTTGTGCTAGGCTAGCACCAATTAAAGCTAGCATTCAGTTCTTAAAGCCAGCCTCCAACTCTTAAAGGAGAGGTGCATTCTGGCTGCAGCAGGTACTGGAAGTCATTGTAGAGGAGTGTGTGACCTACAGGAAGGGTGAAGATGGTGCAACATGGCAGAGAGAGGGCTCCCAGATTTTCGGATGCATCACTCGAGGCTTTGGTGCAGGAGGTGGAGAGGAGGAGAGATGTCCTGTATCCATAGGGGGCCAGGAGGCCCTCTGGATAGACGCTGAGAAGGGAATGGGAGCAGATAGCTGACGCAGTCAATTCTAGCAATGTAGCCCTGAGGACCTGGATACAGTGCAAGAAGAAGTTTAATGACCTCACATGTGTGGTCCAGGTTAGTGAATTCACCTTCAAATGCCATATCCCACAAACTGCACCACAAGCCTCACACACTGCTCAATTCACCACACCGCCCATTACTCACCTACCATCAATCTCTATCAATTATGACTCATACCTCACATTCATATGCTCCATCTCACCCTCACACACTTACCACTGCTGCAAGCCTCACACCCACATCTCACAACTTGCATGCACTGCCAGCTATTCAACCATGACAGCCCTATTGGCCAAACACAGCGAACCACACTCATTGCCACACTTCCCGCTCTCTTGCAGGACAAGGTGGCGCACAGTCATAGGCAGCTGCAGCAAACTGGAGGGGAATAGGCATGCCTCCATATCTTGACCCCACTCGAAGAGACAGTGCTCACCATAATTGGAGAGGCCATGACTGAGGCCGTGCCCAGTGGCGGCGCTGAAACCATTGAAGATAATGGTATGCTCATACCTAATCCTCCTTTTCACATCCCACTTCCCCCTCATCCCACAATCTCTTCCGACTTACAAGCTGCAGATGGTGTAAGCATGCACTTCTTACTTCCCCCCATCCCCCCCCACCACAACACTACCCTTGTGCCTTTCTCATTTCAGAGACCCAAGAAATCCATCCTGGCCAGGCAGTGGTGCAAGAAGAAAAGGGAGAGGGGAGTGATGATGAAGAAGAAACACCGTCACTCAAATGCACCAGCTCAAATATTGGCACTGTGCATACTTTAGAGGGTAGCTTAGAGGCAGGATCTGCACATGGTAAGACACTGGGCATGAGTGGGCTGCAGCCAGGGCAGGAGGAAAGGGTAGCGCAGGTGCCAGCTCCCTAGAGAGTGAGGTGGCACACGAGTTCTGCTGCAGAGGACTCAGATGAGGACTTCGATAGGGCGGCCAACAGAAGAAGGCTGAAGGGTATGCACAACGAAATGCTTAGTGCATTGGCAGGCCTGCCAGAAAGCCTGAATGCAATGTCAAGGAGCGTGGAGGAGTCCAGCTCCAACCTTGCACAGGGCTTTGCTCAGAGCTTTGAGCCAATCCTTTCCAGCATGGAAGGGGTGGGCAGATCCATTAGCGCACTTGTGGACCCAAGTAGAAGCCACCCAACATCTGAGTGCTGCAGTGGAAACTCAGACTTCTGTCATGCAAGCTCCGACTACTCTCATGCAGGCTCAGCTTGCTGCCATGCAAGCACAGACTGCTGGCATCATAGCTAGGTTTACCGGTGTTGAAAGGGACTTGCAGGGTGTCACAGCAGTCCAGCAATCTGTCTTTCAGCAGATTACTAGGATACTGAGGAGCCGATGTAGGGGAGTGGCAGTAGCTCCGTGGAGCACGAACCTGCTGTCCTCTCTCAGGATGACAGTATTCATCCTCCCACCACTGCCACGCCGCCATTGCCCTTGCTGTTGCTTGTCAGCCAGCCAGCCCAGACTGCTGCTGCCCATGCCGAGGTGGTGCAGTCCGAAGGCGGGCATACTAGGCCCAGAGCTGATTGAGGTCACTGTGCAAGGCTATCTGCAGTCTCCCCCACTAAAAGCCAGCAGTCTTCCATCAGCCATGCTGCAGCCACTGGGGTAGCACTGCATAGGAGCACTCGGACAGGCAAAGGCATACTGAAGACAGGCACTAAGGGAATGCACAAGGGTGATTATTTGACTTTTGCATAAAGTATTGTAATAGTTCGATTCATAAAATTGGTTTGGAATGTTTGTTTTGTGGTGGCTTTTATTGTAACATTGGGGCCAAGAGGATGCTGTGATGGTCAGTAACAGAGGGAAGGTAAGGTGTGGGACTATTGGTGAATGACCAATTGGGATTGCGCTCACTGGTACCGCCATCAGATAAGTCGATCATGGACAACCCAGGCAGAAAGGGGTTGTCTGGGTTGCCTCCTCCCTTCTGCTTCCTCCTCTTCTGCATCCTCCTCCTCCTCCTCCTCCTCAGCTAGTCGCCGAATGCCTGGTGGCAAGGGCTGTGCCCTCATGATGGCGAGGTTGTGGAGCATGCAGCAGACCATGACGAATCTGCAGTGCTCCTCCAGAGCGGTCCAGGCAGCAGCAGCATCATTTAAGGATGCCAATGGTCTGCTCTATCAGATTCCTTGTATCACGTGTGCGTGGGTTGCGCAGTGGAGTCATAAGCCAGGTAGTCAGTGGATAGCCCTTGTCGGCCAGCAGCCACCATCTGGTTTGTTATGGTGGCTCAAATGCTGATGGTACAGCAGACTGCCGCAGAATGAAGGCATCATGACTGCTGCCAGGATACTGAGCATTGAGCTGCATGATGCGCTGAGTATGGTCGCACAGCAGCTGAACATTCAAGGAGTGGAATCCCTTTCAGTTGCAGTACAGCTCCGAATTAAGATGCGGCGCCCGCAAAGCGACATGTGTGCAGTCAATGGCACCTTGCACCATGGGGAAGCCTGCTATCCTGGCAAAGCAGCGTGCTCCCTCTGCCTGCTTCTCTCTGGCAAGAGAGAATGAAATGTATTCAGCTC
This sequence comes from Squalus acanthias, assembly GCA_030390025.1. Taxonomy (NCBI): domain Eukaryota; kingdom Metazoa; phylum Chordata; class Chondrichthyes; order Squaliformes; family Squalidae; genus Squalus; species Squalus acanthias. Next base: position 53,648,436 of record CM059427.1, read on the forward strand.
TCCTTGCATACAGAGCCTCACTCACCTCCTTTATACAGGAGTGGGCGGCGAACTGGGAGATGCTACGGATGCTCCAGCCTGGAAGGAGCACGATACGAAGAAGTTCAAGGCCACCGTCACCTTTAGCGCCACTAGCAATGCCGTCCTCGCCCTGGACTGAGGCTGCAGGTCTGCCTACAGCAGATGGAAGATTTCAGTGAGCACCTCCTTAGTAAAATGGAGATGTCGCACACACTGTTCGTCGTGAGGTTGAGGTAGGAGAATTGTTCCTTGAAGACCCTGGGTGGAAATGGCCTCCTGCTGAGAGCCCTTCTCCCCCTCCTCCTCCTGACTCTTCTAGCAGCTTGTCCTGCTCTGTGTCGCCTCTGCTCATTCTCCCTCTCATGCTGCAGGCCAAGGGGGAGACAAACTACTGCACCCATGTCTGGGAACAACTGGTCTGAGCAGACCCCTTGCAATTCAGTACCAAGTCCTTGAGCATGTGCCACACCCCTCCTTGTAGACTTTAGGCAACTTTAAAGAAGTCTAGAGATCACCAAACACTTATACAAACTCAGCAATAGATAGTAGAAATCAATCAACAACTAACCTGTAAGTAGGTGATGATCCCTCAAGTAGCACTGGTGTGTGGCCCTTTCTCCTGCTGAACACATGTTCAACTGTGCGAGGTTAAGAGAGGGTGTTAGCTCTAGTATTGAGGCCGAAAATGGCAGCACTGGCATCAAATCATTGACGTTACGATCAGCCTACTCTTCATACTTGTGGCGCACAGTCCCAGTGCCAACGCTAATGCCCTCACCAAAATGGCGTCTGGCGTGGCCTGCACCAGAAGTGTGCGCGCTGCTCAGACACCATTTTGAGCCAATTCGGCACCCAAACAACGGGCCCTACGCAACCAGATTTTTAGCCTGTGGTTTTAGTTCATAACTGTTCAGTTTTGTACCAAAAGTCTGGATGGATTTCCATGTAATACATGTTATACTCACGTGTGTGTGTGTGTGTGTGTGTGTGTGTGTGTGTGTGTGTGTGTGTGTGTGTGTGTGTGTGTGTGTGTGTGTGTGTGTGTGTGTGTGTGTGATGGTATTGGTTTTATAGCGTAGAACTTGTCTGCATATTTATTGTAATGTTAATTAATCTATGCTTGCCTCAACCAAAATAGTTTGTTCCTTTCCCACTCTGGGAACAAAAAACAAGTTTAAATCAAAGCAAAATATGATTATATACAGAATACTGTCAAGGTAGAGTTTCACAAAGGTGCACGGCTGCACCCAGGCTCTCCCATGACTCCCTCCATATGCTAATGCAGGGAGTCACAGCACGCAGGGAGGTTCTCTTCCCTTCCCATGGGCGGAAGAGATCTCCCCAGGAGATCAACGCAGCCTGGTTGCACATTGCTCAGGAAGACACAAGCAGGGATGTTGTCAGGAGGATCAGGCTGCAGTGGCGCAAACCTTTCAATGATCTGAGCGGATCATGAAACGTTACTGCCAAGCCACACTCAACCACATCCTGCTGTGCCACTCATCACATACACATCATTCTGCCTTTCTTACCCTAGTCCTGCACATCTTTACTCACACCAACTTACCTTGCACCTCCACCCATCCCTCTTTATCTACATTATCACTTCCCCATCTCACTAGCCACCCCTCACACTCACCCTCATCCTACTGCAAGCATACAAATTAACAAGACACAAGGGTAGGCACTTGAGTGTTTTAGCCAATGTACATGTGAAGTTTCTGGTAATGTGCTGTCAAACATTGAAAACTTTATTTTCAGCACTTTGCATTCTTGGACAGATTTGTGTGCACCTTTGGAAGTGGCTTAGTGAGTTGTAGTGAATGGTGAGACGTAAGGGTACCCCCCACCCCACCACCCTCCCGCAATGATGATGAGTGTGAAAGGAATGGCTTGGGCATTGTAGGGATGCTTTATGGTGTTGGTGTGGGGTGGTGCCAACCTGGCGCATCATGTGGCATCAATTGATTGCGGAGAAGGCTGGTGTTGTTGTTGCTGCTGGTGTGCCTGGTGATGTTGGTGTTGGGGCTGATCTTGGTGGGATTCTGAGGACCAATGTGAGATATTTTCAAGGGCACCGTGCTGATGGAACAGATGGTAGCTGAGGTTGAGATGACAGAAGTGATCTGTCAATGGTGAGAGAGGTTGTTCTAATGAGGTGGCACTGGATAGAGAGTTTGCAGAATGCTCAACATGTCTTCCAAATGCAGTAAGCAACAGCTTCTGAGCTTTGAAAGTGAACAGCTGTAACATGAGATCTTTTATACAACTTTGGCAGCTTTCCGGTCATGAGATAATTCAATGCTGAACTGACGTGTTCCCCGAGCAACGGGTAACCTGTGAGGGAGCATGTAAAATTGAAATGTAGGCTTAACATAACAGTTAATTGGATGTTAACAACCCATTTAATGATGTGAATTGCCTCCCACGCCGCTTGGTGTCGGGTCTGTTCCGTGCCGACAGACCCAACACCTGGGAGACTCGCGTGGAGGCGGGTTGACAGCGGGTTCCCTACCCGCTGTCAATCTTTGCTATTTTGACAGCGGACCTGCCTCCGAACCAGCCCTCTGAGCGCCGGCAAAATTCAGCCCATTATAATCTAGTAAGATCTTTGACAGTATTTTTGAAAAGTGTAGGCTAGTACAAATCCGTGCTCCTTTTAAACAGGTTGGTCGACAAAAAATCTAACAAAATATAAACAGTCCAGATCGATATCAAGAACTGATTTTACCCATCACTTCTGTTACAGAGGATGCAGAGGAGATTTACCAGAATGGTTCCAGGGATGAGGGATTTTAGCTACAAGGTTAGGTTGGAGAAGCTGGGGTTGTTCTCCTTGGAGCAAAGGAGGTTGAGGGGAGATTTGATAGAGGTGTACAAGATTATGACGGGTTTGGATAAGGTAGACAGAGAAAGGCTGTTCCCATTAGCTGATGGTACAAGGGCTCGGGGACACAGATCAAAGGTTTTGGGCAAGAGATACAGGGGGGATGTGAGGAAGAACTTTTTTACGCAGCGAGTGGTAAATACCTGGAACTCGCTGCCGACGAGGGTGGTGGAAGTGGAGACGATCAATGATTTCAAAAGGAAATTGGATAGGCACTTGAGGGAAATAAACTTGCGGGGCTACGGGGATAGAGCGGGGGAATGGGACTGACTGAATTGCTCTACAGAGAGCCGGCATGGACTCGATGGGCCGAATGGCCTCCTTCTGTGCCGTAATGACTCTATGACGTACACTCATGATTCTTCTTTTTCCAAGTTCAATAGGTTAAATTTGCATTGTTTGATGTTGATATCCAGAAACAATGCATTGTAATCAAGCAAGTGGTGTTTTTGTTTTGTACAACAAAAGATGCACTAATTGACTGGTGATGGATTAAACAACATGAATGATCCAGTTCACTGAGAAAATTATTAAACATGGTAAAAGGCCGAATTCCTAAAGCAACTGTTAGCTACTAATGGTAATGAAGAATGTTCTTGACCGCTTTATGCTACATTGGGAGGTCTCAAACAAATTGAAGCACTCAGCTCTGCCTTATGTTTTAATCAACCTTTAGTTCCCTGGTCCAACATACTGTGGTTATTATGACTGCATGTTATACTATATGTGATAAACTTATTTCAACAAGACTATTTTTTAATATTTCTTTTTTCTTACACTCTCCCATGAAATATTGCTTTATGTCACTAGTTTAAGTGCTCTGACGACACACCAAGGCCGCGATTCTGCTGACCTCGGTGGGTCCGTGGTGGGCGATGTCGGTGGCGGGTCCTGACCCCGCTGCTGGCTCCATCCCAGCCTCTTAAATAAATTTCCCCTGATTGGGCTTATTCAGCCCGCCCAGCGCATTTGCCGGCTAGTGACATCATTTGATGACCCGTCATCAGCCAGTTTCCTTAAAACGAACATGGCCAACTTTCTTTTGACGTTTGTGCTGTCAGTGTTCTACAGCATTGAGGTACTGCAAACACGGACTAGCACTGCACAGAGGTGCAGGGCTGCACCCAGGCTCTCCCATGACTCCCTCCATATGCTTATGGAGGGAGTCACAGCATGCAGGGAGGTTCTCTCCCCTTCCCAAGGGTGGAAGAGACCTCCCTAGGAGATCAACACAGCCTGGTTGCACATTGCAGAAGGGGGCACAAGCAGGGATGTCATCAGGAAGACCTGGGTGCAGTGCCACAAACATTTCAATGATCTCAGTAGATCATGAAAAGTTAGTACAAAGCTACACTCAACCTCATCCTGCTGTGCCTCTCATCACATCCCCATCACTTTGTCTTCCATACCCTACTCCTGCACATCCTTACTCACACCAACTTACCTTCCACCTCCACCCATCCCTCTCCATCTACATTATCACATCTCCATCTCACTAGCCACCCCTCACACTCACCCTCATCTTACTGCAAGCATACCAACTAATAACACACAAGGGTGGGCACTTGGGTGTTTTATCCAATGTTCATGTAAAGTTTCTGTTAATGTGCTATCAAACATTGAAACCTTTATTTTCAACACTTTGCATTCTTGGACAGATTTGTGTGCATCTTTGAAAGTGGCTTAGTGAGTTGCAGTGAATGGTGAGACATAACAGTAGACCCCCGCAATGGTGATGAGTGTGAAAGGAATGGCTTGGGCATTGTAGGGATGCTTTATGGTGTTGGTGTGGGGTGGTCCCAACCTGGCGCATCATGTGGCAGCCAGGGTGTACAGCGTCAAGTGAAGTAAAGGTGGCCATGGTGAGGCCATCCCTGGCCTCCTGGGCATCAATGTGGTCGAGTGGTGATGCCCTGTCTCCTGTGCAGCATCAGTTGATTGCGGAGAAGGTTGGTGTTATTGCTGATGCTGCTGGTGTGCCTGGTACTGCTGGTGTTGGGGCTGACCGTGGTGGGATTCTGAGGACCAAGGTGAGAGAGTTTCAAGGGCACCCATGCTGATGGAATAGATGGCAGGTGAAGTAGAGATGACAGAAGCGATCTGTCAACGGTGGGAGAGGTAATGAGGTCAGACTGGATGGAGACTTGTGTAAAGACTTGCAGCATCCTGAATCTGTAGTGGAAATGCAGTTTAGAGAAGCTAGTGGTTAAGGGAACATTTCTCAATCAGCTGGGAGCTTTGACTTGGCATTTGAAGCTGTCAACTCATCAGCTGATTCAATGGTCACTGACCTCCAGCCCAGCTTCACAGCTGAGGTCTAGTCACAGTGGGAAACGGGTGGGTGACCTGTCAAATCCAAAAAGCTGGGAAAAAAACCATTGATAAGTGGCTGTAAACAAGCCACTAATTATTTTAATTGCTTCCCTCGCCGCTGTGTGTCGGGTCTGCTCAGCGCTGATAGACTCGACATTTGGTAAAGTCGCGTAGCGGTGGGTTCACAGCGGGGTCCTGACTTGCTGGGAAAAACAACACTTTCCCACCCGATGCATGCTGACCCCCCGCAAAATCCAGCCCCAAGTTACTTGTGGCATCATCAGTACGGAATAATTATCAGGTACCTGCTGGATGTGATGTTTATCCACTGAGCATCCTGAATGTGTGATACACAATTGCCAAAGTCGTTCATGCATTATAACGTTGGGTTCTCTCAAAAATACTGGGGGTAATTTTGACTTTGGGTGATAGTGTAAAAGGGGTTTATATCACATCAGCAGCCCGTTATACAGCTCTGCTGATTTTTATTTCACTGCTTTTTAATTGTAATTTTATGCACAGCTTTCAGGAAGCTCTAGGAGGCAGTGGCTACATCACAAGATGGAAATCCTTTTGGCTAGAGGAAGAAGAACAGCAGCAACAGAAGGAAGACCACCTAGAGGTGCAGTTGGAGCCGCAGTGATTCCACAGAAGAGATGGGGGGCCTGCAGACGCCCTCTACCCTTCAAATAGGATGTATAAGCCCAGAGTCAACTACCTCCAGTTCTCTGAGAAGCCACGTATAAGGAGGGTGTGCTTCTCTGGTGAAGCTGTCACAGATCTGTGCCACCTTTTATAACAAGGTCTGCAATGCATTGCCTGTTGCAAGCAAAGTAACCACAACCCTCAACTTTTTTGCCTCCTTCGAGGAATATTAGCAACTTCAGTGAGTCTAAAGTTCATGCTTGTATTAAGCAGATGACTGATGCTCTGGAATTGGGACAACACATGGCGCCACTATTGAATCAGAACCAACGGCAGCAGCTAACTGAATATTGATTGTCTCCAGACAAATTGTTTGTAAAGATTATGTTTCCTTCATGATCAGAAACTGTCAATATAATCAACAGTTTGGCTTAGATAGAATTGACAGGTAACAGGATTTAAAACAATCTGTCATAGCAGTGGAGATATATATATATGATAATAATTAAGTACAAAGCATATACACAGTTTATTTCCTATCTTGTTTAATGATTAGAAGTATGGATGAACGTATGTCCTCATAAAACTTGTTCAAGTTCACTTAAATCTAATAAAAAACTGTAGAAGGTCACTTAATTGTTCACAACCAAGGTAAAACAAGATAAATTAATATGGAAGGACCACAATTAACAGTTTTAATTATAAACAGATTCAATTTATTACAGCCTTTGAGCAATGAACTATGCAACTAATTTTGTAGGCATTTTGAAGCAGTCACCTTTCAGTACGCTTTCTGGTTCGGGCAACAAAGTGCATGAAATTGCATTACTTCCTCCATAAAATTATATTGCTCGTTCTAGCTGAAGACATTTCCCCTATTTATACTGGAAACATAAGTATTATTCACACTACATAAGTGCCAGGCAATGATCATCTCCAACAAGAGAGAGCCTAACCACCTCCCCATGACATTTAATGTCATTATCATTGCTGAGTCAGCTACCATCAACAACCTGGGGGTCACCATTGACCAGAAACTCAACTGGAACAGCCACATAAATGCCATGGCTTCCAGAGGAGGTCGAAGGCTGAATATCCTGTGGTGAGTGGTTCATCACAGGCAACACGGTGGCATAGTGGTTAGCACTGTTGCCTCACAGCGCCAGGGACCCAGGTTCGAATCCGGCCTCGGGTGACTGTCTGTGTGGAGTTTGCACATTCTCCCCGTGTCTGTGTGGGTTTCCTCCGGGTGATCCGGTTTCCTCTCACAGTCCAAAGATGTGCAGGTTAGGTTGATTTGGCTATGATAAATTGACCCTTAGTGTTAGGGGGATTAAATACGGGGATAGGGTGGGATATGTGTCGGTGCAGGCTTGATGGGCCGAAATGGCCTCTATCTGCACTGTGGGGATTCTGTGATAAATCTCCTGATTCTCCAAAGCCTCTCCACCACCTATACGGCGCAAGACAGGGGTCTGATGGAATACTCTCCACAAAGCAGTCCACTTGATCGACACCCCATCCAATGTCCCACAAGGATCTGTGCTGGGGCCTCAACTATTCACTACAGATAACACAATAGAGCCATATACCCACGTTTGCCAATGACACAAGGATTGGTGGCATAGTCGTAGTGTAGACAAGAGCATAAAATTACAAAGATATATTGATAGATTAAATGAGTGGGCAAAGCTGTGACAAATGGATTTCAACACAGGTAAGTGTGAGGTCATCTATTTTGGACCAAAAAAGGATAGATTCAAGTATTTTTTAAATGGTGAAAAGCTAGGATCAGTGAAGGTCCAAAGAGGTTTAGGGGTCCATGTACACAGATCACTTCTTCTTCTTCTTCTTAGGCAGTCCCTCGGAACCGAGGATGACTTGCTTCCACTTCCGAGGACCTGCCTAAGAAGAAGAAGAAGTGATCAGACTTGCCTCCCTGGTGCCAGGGTCAAGGATGTCACTGAGCAGCTGCAAGACATTCTGAAGGGGGAGGGTGAACAGCCAGAGGTCGTGGTCCATATCGGTACCAACGACACAGGTAGAAAGAGGGACGAGGTCCTGCAAGCAGAATATAGGAAGCTAGGAAATAAATTAAAAAGCAAGACCGCAAAGGTAGTAATCTGAGGATTACTCCCAGTGCCACGTGCTAGCGAGAGCAGAAATAGGAGAATAGACCAGATGAATGCGTGGCTGGCGAGATGGTGTAGGAGGGAGGGATTTAAATTCCTGAGGCATTGGGACCGATTCTGGGGAAGGTGGGACCTGTACAAGCTGGACGCATTACACCTCGGCAGAACCGGGACCAATATCCTCGTAGGGGAGACAGGAGAATTTATAACGGGGAATGAGGAAATGGCAGAGAAATTCAATAAATACTTTGTTTCTGTCTTCACGGAGGAAGACACAAAAAACCTCCCAGAAATATGAGAAAACCAAGGGTGTGGCGAGAATGAGGAACTTAAAGAAATTATTATTAGTAAAAAAACAGTACTAACAAAATTAAGGGGACTAAAAGTTGATAAATCCCAAGGACCGGATGACCTACATCCTAGGGTTTTGAAAGAGGTGGCCATTGCAATAGTGGACGCATTGGTTGTCATCTTCCAAAATTCTATAGATTCTGGAACGGTTCCTGCAGATTGGAGGATAGCAAATGTAACCCCGCTATTTAAGAAAGGAGGGAGAGAGAAAATGGGGAACTACAGACCTGTTAGCCTCACATCAGTAGTTGGGAAAATGCTGGAATCTATTATAAAGGATGCAATAACTAGGCACTTAGAAACTAATAGTAAGATTGGGCAGAGTCAACATGGACTTATGAAAGGGAAATCCTGTTTGACAAATCTATTGGAGTTCTTTGAGGATGTAACTGGTGGAGTTGACAAAGGGGAACCGGTAGATGTGGTGTATTTGAATTTTCAGAAGACCTTCGATAAGGTCCCACACAAGAGGTTGGTGAACAAAATTAAGGCACATGGAATTGGGGGTAATATACTAGCATGAATTGAGAATTGGTTAGAACATAAGAAATAGGAGCAGGAGTAGGCCATTCAGTCCTTCGAGCCTGCTCCGCCATTCAATGAGATCATGGCTGATCTTCTGCGTCAACTCCATTCACTGGCCCTATCGCCATATCCCTTGATGCCCTTACTAGTCAGAAATCTATCGACTTCTGTTTTGAATATACCCAATGACTGAGCCTCCACAGCCCTCTGGGGTAGAGAATTCCAAAGATTCACCACCCTCTGTGTGAAGAAATTTCTTCTCATCTCAGTCCTGAATGGCCTATCCTTTATCCTGAGGCTGTGGCCCCTGGTTCTAGACTCCCCAGCCAAGGGAAACATTCTCCCAGCATCCACCCTATCAAGCCCTGTAATAATTTTGTATGCTTCAATGAGATCCCCTCTCAATCTTCTGAATTCAAGAGAATACAGGCCTAGTTTACTCAATCTCTTCTCATACGACAGTCCTGCCAACCCAGGAATCAATCTTGTGAACCTTCGTTGCACTCCCTCTATGGCAAGTATATCCTTCCTTAGGTAAGGAGACCAAAATTATACACAGTACTCCAGGTGTGGTCTCACCAAGGCCCTATATAATTGGAGTAAGACTTCTTTACTCCTGTACTCAAATCCTCTTGTAATGAAGGCCTGCATACCATTTGCCTTCCTAATGGCTTGCTGCACCTGCACATTCACTTTCAGTGACTCATGTATAAGGACACCCAGGTCCCTTCAGGGGTTAACAGACAGAAAACAAAGAGTAGGGATGGCAGGCTGTGACTAGTGGGGTACCGCAAGGATCGGTGCTTGGGCCCCAGCTATTCACAATTTATATCAATGATTTGGATGAGGGGACTAAATGTAACATTTCCAAATTTGCTGATGATACAAAGCTAGGTGGCAGTGTCAGTTATGAAGAGGATGTGAAAAGGCTTCAGGAGGATCTCGACAGGCTCAGTGAGTGGGTGAGAACATGGCAGATAGAATATAATGTGGATAAATGTGAAGTTATCCACTTTGGTAGAAAAAACAGAAAGGCAGAATATTTCCTAAATGGTGAAAGATTGGGGAATGCAGATGCTCAAAGGGACCTGAGTGTCCTTGTACATGAGTCACTGAAAGGTGGTTAAGAAGGCATACGGAATGCTTGCCTTTATTAGCCGTGGCATAGAATACAAGAGCAGGGGGGTTATGCTTCAACTGTATAAAACACTAGTTCGGCCTCAGCTAGAGTACTGCGTGCAGTTCTGGTCACCACATTACAGGAAAGATGTGATTGCACTAGAGAGGGTACAGAAGAGATTTACAAGGATGTTGCTGGGAGTAGAGAATCTTAGCTATGAGGAAAGATTGGATAGGCTGGGATTGTTTTCCTTGGAACAGAGGAGGCTGAGGGGAGATCTTATTGAGGTGTATAAAATTATGAGGGGCCTAGATAAAGTGGATAGAAAGGGCCTATTTCCCTTAGCAGAGGGGTCAAAAACCAAGGGTCACAGATTTAAAGTAATTGGTGGAAGGTTTAGAGGGGATTTGAGGGGAAATTTCTTCACCCAGAGGGTTGTGGGGGTCTGGAACTCACTGCCTGAAAGGGTGGTAGAGGCAGAAACCCTAACCACATGTAAAAAGTACTTGGATGTGCACTTGGGATGCTGTAACCTGCAGGTCTACAGACCTAGAGCTGGGAAGTGGGATTAGGCTGGATAGCTTTTTGTTGGCCGGCACGGACACGATGGGCCAAAATGGCCTCCTTCCATGCTGTAACTGTCTATGATTCTATGAGCTCAGACGTTTTGACATAGACATCGCCGCCCTAAGCGAGACCCAGCGGGCATGGGATCACTAAAATGTAGTAGTCAGGTACAAAAAATAATCAAAAAAGCTAATGGAATGCTAGTCTTTATAACTAGAAGGCTAGAATATAAAGGGGAGGGGGTTTTGCTACAGCTATAAAAAGCCCTGGTTAGACAACATCTGGAGTACTGTGTACAGTTCTGGGCACCGCACCTTATAAAAAATATATTGGCCTTGGAAGCAGTGCAGCGCAGATTCACCAGAATGTTACCAGTGTTACAATTGTTAGATTATGTGGAGAGATTACATAAACTAAGCTTTTATTTCCCGGGATATAGAAAGTTAAGAGGAGATTTGATTGAGGTTTTTAGGATTTTGAAAGGAATTGACAGGGTAGATCGAGAGAAACTTTTTCCACTGGTGGGGCAATCTAGGATAAAGGGCTATAACCTTAAAATCAGAGCCAGGCCATTCAGGAGAGAAGTTAGGAAACACTTCTTCACACAAAGGGTGGTAGAAGTATAGAACTCTCTCCCACAAAAACATAGAAACTAGGAGCAGGAGTAGGCCATTCGGCCCGTCGAGCCTGCTCCACCATTCAATACGATCATGGCTGATCATCCAAATCCAGTACCCTGTCCCTGCTTTAATCCCCACAGTACACATATCCCACCCTACCCCCGTAACCCCACGTATTTAATTCCCCCTAACATATCCCATCCTATCCCCATATATTTAATCCCCCCCTAACACACTAAGGGTCAATTTATCATAGCCAAATCAACCTAACCCGCACATTTTTGGACTGTGGGAGGAAACCGGAGCACCCGAGGAAACCCACGCAGACACGGGGAGAATGTGCAAACTCCACACAGACAGTCACCCGAGGTCAGATTCGAACCCGGGTCCCTGGCGCTGTGAGGCACCAGTGCTAACCACTATGCCACCGTGTTGCCCAGTAGATGTTAGCTCAATTAATAATTTTAAATCTGAGATCGATAGATTTTTGCGAGCCAAGGGTATTAAGGGATATGGAGCCAAAGCAGGTGGATGGAGTTAGGATACAGATCAGCCATAATCCCATTGAATGGCAGAACAGGCTCGAGGGGATGAATGGCCTACTCCTGTTTCTATGTTCCTTATGTTCCTATGTTAAACATCCACCTCCCCTACTATCGGCGTACCATGGCTGCAGTGTGTATTACCTACAGGATGCACTGCAGCAAGTCACCAAGGCTTCTTCAGCAGCACCTCCCAAACTTGTGACATCCACCACCTAGAAGGACAAAGGCAGCAGGTCGATGGGAACACCATCAAATCCAAGTTCCCCTCCAAGTCACACATCCTGCTGACTTGGACATTGTTCTTCATTGTTGCTGGGTCAAAAACCTGGAACTTCCTACCTAACAGCATTGTGGGAGTAAGTTCACCACATGGATTACAGTAGTTCAAGAAGAAGTCCCACCTTCTTAAGGGTAAGTAGGGATGATCAATAAATGCCAGCCTTGCCAACAAGGCCCACATTTCGAAGAGTGATAAAAAGAAACACGAAGCTGGTGTGCTGGGGGATGGTTTTCTTAGGAGAATCTCTCCTCAATAATTTGTTGCCTTACAGCTCTGGCAGCTGGCAGCACTGCTGGGCCTTGGTTTTCCTCAGCAACCTCATCTACCCCTTCTTCATCTTGGCCGCGCATTTCTTCCTCCAGTGGAGGCTGCCAGACTTGGCCCCTCTGAATGGCATAGTTGTGTAGCATACAGCAAAGCATTACAAATCTAGAGACTCGATTGGGGCTATACTGCATGCCTCCACTAGATCAGTGCAGGCACTGGAACCTTTGCTGAGGACACCTATGGTTTGCTTACTGAGAGCTCTTGTTCTAGTGTGGCTCTCACTGACTCAGCACTCCATATCTGTGCCCGGGTTCCTGACAGGCGTTATATAGCAGATTAGAGGGGAAATTCCCTGTCTTCAAGGTGCTAGCCTGAGACCTGCTGGTCTGGGTCAAGACAGGGGGGATTGAGGACTGGCGCCGTTTGAAGGCATCATGACTCCTGTCAGGTTACTGAGCACAGCCATTCAGGCAGTGGAATCCTTTCCTGTTATAAAACATGGCTGGTTCTTGAAGGGGAGAACATATTAACATAAGAAATAGCAGCAGGAGTAGGCCATACAGCCCCTTGAGCCTGCTCCACCATTCAATAAGATCATGGCTGAACTTTTACATCAACTGCACTTTCCTGCCCTATACCTTGATTCCCTTCATGCCCAAAATTCTATTGATCTCAGTCTTGAATATACTCAATGTCTGAGCATCCACAGCTCTCTAGGGTAGAGAATTCCAAAGATTCACACCCTCTGAGTGAAGAAATTTCTCCTCATCTCAGTCCTAAATGGCCGACCCCTTATCCTGAGTCTGTGACCCCTGGTTCTAGACTCCCCAGCCAGGGAAAACATCCTCCCTGCATCTACCCTGTCAAGCCCTCGAGGAATTTTGTACGTTTCAATGAGATCACCTCTCATTCTTCTAAGCTCTAGGGAATATAGTCCCATTCTACTCAACCTCTCCTTATAGGACAACCCTCTCATCCCAGGAATTAATCTAGTGAACCTTTGTTGCACTCTATCTAAGGCAAGTATATCCTTCCTTAGGTAAGGAGACCAAAACTGTACACAGTACTCCAGGTGTGGTCTCACCAAGACCCTGTATAGAATGCAGGACAATGTGTGTGCAGACAATGGCACCTTGCACCTGGCAATATCCAGCGATGTGGGAAAATCCCAAGAGCTCTCTCCTCCTGATCAGAAGCCTAATTGGGAAGGCAATGTTTTGCAGTTTCCTTGCAAAGAGTGTATTTGTCAGTTGCTTGATGGCTGTATAGACAGCAAACTGACTGATGTTGCTGATGTCATCTATTTCAGCCTGGAATGATTATGGGGCAAAGAAGTCGAGAGCCATGGTTACCTTCACAGCCACAGGCTGTGTGACCTGCTGTTTTGCGCCGTTTCCTGCTGCAACTGGTGACATAGATCACTGACTGCCTTTTCCCTTGCCTCCTTCGCTGTCTTCTTTGACGATTCCACAGATCTGTCTGCTGTTGTCACTGCGGTGGCAGCCTCAATGGTAATTCCAGCAACATTCCCATCTTTTCCGATACTCCGGCAGTCAAACAGTGCAGCTGCAGCCAAAGGTCAGCTCTCTAACACCGCAGCTGTATCAAAAACTGCCAAACTTCAGCCATAACAGCCAAAAATTGGCATGAAAAATCCCAGGCGACAAAAACCGTCTTATTTGGGCGACTTCCCTTCCTTTTCTCTTTCTCCTTAACTCTCTCACTCATGCATACAGCATGCGATCTCGTGGTGCATTGTGCTGCCATTCATTTGCTGATGCCTACCCTTGCCACTATGTGCAAACCCTTGTCCTTCCATTTTTTTCTAGGTCTATCAGATGTCATTGGCATTGCAAGCACACAGAATGAGAGTGATAATCCTCCTGACAATCACTCACTCTCACTCTTACAAGCACCAGCACAATAATCAGCACCCCACATAGTACAGATAGTGAGTTATAAGGGTCTGTGCTGGGTCGTTCACTGAGCATAAGTGAGCAGGAGCTAGTGCAGATGACAAAGACCAGGAAACAGCTCACTGGAGAGCAAGCTCACATCCTAGCTCTGCTGAAGAGGACAGAATTGCTGACTTCAGCTTTAAAAGAAAGATGCTTTCTATGCACCAACAATTGCCCAATGCCTTGGACTTCCTGTGAGGGAGCTTCCACAACATGTCGCAGAGTGCGGAGGAGTCCATTGCCAACTTGTGCAGAGTTCTGCCACATGCCATCGACACTGCAGTCAATGATGCCTTAGACCGATCCATCAGCACCCTTTTTGCAAACTTCAATTTCACCCCATTGTGAGTAAAAGCATGTGAGATCTGTATTGTTTAGATTCCTAAAACTATCAAAACACTAGAAAACAGCAACAACAACTTGCAATTATATAGTGCCTCTAATGTAGTTAAACATTCCAAGGCGCTTTACAGGAGCGCAATCAGACAGAAATTGACTGAGCCAAAGAAGGAGACATTAAGCCATTAGAAGCTTGGTTAAAGAGGTAGGTTTTGAGCTTATGGCCTAGATGGCTGAAGGCACAGCCGCCAATGGTGAGGTGAAGAAAGCGGAGGATTCGCAAGAGGTCAGAGTTGGAGGAACGCAGAGTTCTCTGAGGATTGTAGGGCTGGAGGAGGTTACAGAGATAGGGAGGGGTGAGGTCATGGAGACATTTGAAAACAAGGATGAGAATTTTAAAATCAAGGCGTTGGTGAACTGGGAGCCAATGTAGGTCAGCGACCACAGGGGTGATGGGATAATCAGGACTTGGTGTGAGTTAGGATATGGGTAGTAGAGCTTTGGACGAGCTTAAGTATATGGAGGGTAGAGGAAGGGAGGACAGCCAGGAGAGCATTGGAATAGTCGAAAAATAGTCAAGTCTGGACGTAGCAAGAGCATGGATGAGGGTTTCAGGAAATGGGCTGAGGCAGGGGCAGAGACAGGTGTTATTATGGGGGTGGCCTTTGTGATGGAGAGGATATGGAATCGGAAGCTCAGCTCAGGGTCAAATAGGATGCCAAGGTTGCGAGCAGTCGGGTTCAGCTGAGCTAGTGGCTATTGAGGGGGGGTGGAATTGGTGGCTAGGGAACAGATTTTGTGAAGAAGTAATAATTCAGAATATAAATGAGGATCCAGTAACTGGAGATACCCAGTTAGGTCAAACATGCAGACTGGACAAGCATTACATTTGGCTTTCTAAATGGGAGCAATTGAAATGACCATAGTTGTGGTTTACCGTGCTAGCTACTCACTGTGTGCTGCATTGTAAATAGGTTGATTTCAAATGAATTTGGCTGATACCTGGAACAATTTGAAATGCAACAGCTGCAAATTTCAGGATAAATGGGGCAACTGATGTTAAAAGCAATAAGTATGTGTTTTATGGTTTCACTGATTCCATAAATCTTTAAAAATCAGATGAGATATGATTAGGTTAAAGGCATCATTCTATGGCATCATTTCAGTAGTTTTTTCCCCACAATCAGATGGACCTTAGTCCTAAATGCACCACTTTGTGTCTGGTTTCCACAGTTTTTTTGCGAATCAGTGTGATTGAGCACTATTATGCACTGCTGATGATTAATACTCAACAGTTCAACTGATTCAATCTACAATCAGCCCTAATATCTTGCATAAGGCAATCTGAGTCAAAATATCCAAGTCACATTTTTATTGACCCATTATAAAGACATACCTCATACTAAATGTCTTTCGGGTCCTTTATCTCAATTGTCTCTACCTTCAAACATCTGACTGAGAATCTCTAAGTAGAAGTCACTGTGAACAGTATGGGCTGTTAAAAAGTAATTTTAACGTGACTTTCCATTGACCTAGTGGCAGAATATTTACATTCATGACCAGTTTGTAAACCACCTAACACCACCATCTTTCATCGCCATCTATTAGTGGAATTTCTAAAAAATAATTATTTCATTTGACTTCAGTTACTAACGTTTCATTTGCTTTGTTGCTCTATTGACTTAACAGATCACACTGCAGTTTGAGAAAGCCTCAACACAGTTATCATGTAGTAGTTATAGAGATTGTTACACAAGCAGTTTCACTTTTAACTCTAGTTATTTAAAAACGTTCTGCAAAAGTTTAATTCCAAACTTTAAAAAACATTAACAAATTTCACACTACACTTACCCTGACAATGAAACTATCTTCCTTCACTAAGGTTCAAAATGCAGATACTCTCTCCATAGGAAAGAGGTCTGTGTTCGGAAATCAATTATGGTAAGTTACTGGCTGGAACAGCTTATTTGAAAAGTTAATATTTGAGAATTGATTGGCTGGCTTTTCAGAACAGGTTGCTGTTAGCCTTTCCAAGGAATTAATCCGCCTGATAACTCCTTCCTGCCACCCACATGAGCACAACTTTAACAAAAGTTACCTTTTACAAAACTTAACTTGTCCCATTACCATCTCCTTTTGCCTTGCACCATCATCCCTTTTGTCTTTTAATCTCTCCTGCCTTCCACCCTAGCACAGACCTTCCCTTTTGTTCTTTCCTCCCCTCCCCCCTTTCCTTGCCCCTGCACTTGCTTAAAAATCTGTTACATCTCTAACTTTTTCCAGTTCTGACAAAGGGTCATCGACCTGAAACGTTAACTCTGTTTCTCTCTCCACAGATACTGCCTGACCTGCTGAGTATTTACAGCATTTTCTGTTTTTGTTACCTTTTACAAATGTCTTCTTGAGGCGGTTGATAGATTTACACAATATCTTTGCACATATGAAACTATTTGAACTGTAATTAACAGCTTACAGGCAAAAAATTTGATAGCCCCCAAAAACAGGCGCGGGGATGGCGATGCGCGATTAACCCATGCTTGTTCAAAGTAATGCAGACAGCATGCAAACTTGGTACCGCCTGATACTTTTAATGATAGTGGCATACAGCCCAGCACTAAACACGCTGCTGAGTGGCTGCACGTTCAGCTGGGGCCCAAGTTCGTGCAAGGCTAGCACCAATTAAAGCTAGCCTGTACTTCTTAAAGCCAGCCTGCACCTCTGAAAGGGGAGGTGCAGTTTGATGAGACCAGGTGCTTGACATTATTCCAGAAGGCAGTTTCAATTGGGAAACATTCAGCAATGGCACAACACCAGAGAGAGGGCTCCAAGGTTTTCAGATGCAGCACTGGCAGCCTTAGTACAGGAGGTGGAGAGGAGGAGAGAGGTCTTGTTTCCACAGTGGGCCAGGAGGCCCTCCAGACAGACACTGCGAAGGCAGTGGGAGCAGATAGTGATGAAGGTCAATGCAAACAGTGTTGCCCTGAGGACCTGGATGTAGTGTCAGAAGAAGTTCAATGACCTCACACGAGTGGTCAAGGTCGGTGAATGCATCTTCAAATGCCATATTCCACAAACTACACCACTAGCCTCACACACTGCTCAATTCACCACACCCTCCATTACTCACCTACCAACAATCTCTATCAATCACGACTCATACCTCATATTTAGATGCTCCATCTCACCCTCACAAACTTACCACTGCTGCAAGCCTCACACCCACATCTCACACCTTGCACTCACTGCCAGCTATTCAACCATGACAGCCACATCAGCCAAACACATTGAACCACACTCCGTGACACACTTCCCTCTCTCTTGCAGGATGTGGTGGCACACAACCATAGGCAGTGGCAGCTAACCGAGGGGGACAGACGCAACTCCGTAACCTGAGCCTGCTCGAGGAGACAGTGCTCTGCATAATTGGAGTGGCTGTGACTGAGGATGTGGCCAGTGGCAGCGCTGAAAACATTGAACATGACCTAATCCTCCTTCTCACATCCCACTTCCCCTCATCCCACAATTTCTTCTGACTTACAAGTTGCAGACTACTTTTCTCATTTCAGAGACCCAAGAAATCCAACCTGACCAGGCAGTTGTGGAAGAGGAAGATGAAGAGGAGAGTGATGCTGAAGAAGAAATATTCGATCTGATACTCGAAGCCACCAGCTCAGATATTGGCACTGCACAGACTTTAGAGGGTTGCTTAGAGGCGGGATCTGCATGTGCTGAGTCACTGGGCACGAATGGGCTGCAGCCAGGGCAGGGGGAAAGGGTAGCATAGGTGCCAGCTCTCTGGAGGGCGAGGTCGCACACAAGTTCTGCTGCACAGGACTCAGATGAGGACTTTGATGGGGTGGCCTACAAAACAAAGCTGATGGGTATGCACAACAAAATGCTTGGGGCATTGGCAGGTCTGCCAGAAAGCCTGAATCCAATGTCTAGGAGCATGGAGGAGTCCAGCTCCAACCTTTCACAGGGCTTTGCCCATCCTTTCCAGTGTAGAAGGGGTGGGCAGATCCATTAGCGCAGTTGTGGACCCAACCATCATGCAGCATCTGATGGCCGCTGTCTCAGCTTCAATTGCAGCACAAGCTGAAGCCACCCAACATTTGAGTACTGCAATGGAAGCTCAGACTGAAGTCATGCAAGCTCAGCTTGCTGCTATGCAAGCACAGACCGCAGTCCAGCAATCTGCCCTCCAGCAGATTACTAGGATTGCTGAGGCGTGTCCAGGGGGAGTGGCAGTGGCTCCGTGGAGGACAAACCTGCTGTCCTCGCTCAGGATGGCAGCATTTGTCCTCTTACCACTGCCACTCCGCCAGTGCCCTTGCTGTTGCCGGCCAGTCAGCCAGCCCAGACTGCTGCCGCCAATTCCGAGGTGGTGCAGTCCGAAGCCGGGCCTTCTAGGCCCAGAGCTGCTTGGTTGTCCTGCAAGGCCATCTGCAGTCTCCCCCACTGAAGGTCAGCAGCCTTCCACCAGCCATGCTGCAGCCACTGGGGTAGCACTGCGTAGGAGCACTAGGACAGGCAAATGCACATGGAAGACAGGCACTAAGGGAATGCACAAGGGTGATTAGTTGACTTTTGAATGAAATATTGTAATGGTTTGATTCATAAAATTGGTTTGAAATGTTTGTTTTGTAGTGGCCTTTATAGTAGCATTGTGGCCAAGAGGATGCTATGATGGTCAGTAACAGAAGGAAGGTAAGGTGTGGGACTATTGGTGAATGGGCAATTGGGGTTGCATTCACTGGTACCGCCGTCAGATAAGTCGATCATGGACAACCCGGGCAGAAAGGGGTTGTCTAGGTTGCATCCCCCTTTCCTCCTCCTCCTCTTCCGCTTCCCCCTCCTCTACAGCTGGTCGTCATATGTCTGGTGGCAAGGGCTGTGCCCTCATGATGGCGAGATTGTGGAGCATGCAGCAGACTATGGCGAATCTTGAGGCATGCTCCTGCGAGTACTGCAGGGCTCCTCCAGAGCGGGCCAGGCAGCAGAAGCGTCGTTTAAGGATGCCAATGGTCTGTTTTATCTGATTCCGTGTGGCAGCATGACTTTCATTGTATGCATGCTGCCCACGTGTGCATGGGTTGCGCAGAGGGAGTCATGAGCCAGGTGGTCAGCGGATTGCCCTTGTCACCCAGGAGCCACCCTCTGGTTTGGCGTGGTGGCTCAAATGCTGATGGTACAGCGGACTGCCGCAGAATGAAAGCATCATGCCTGCTGCCAGGATACTGAGCATTGACCTGCATGATGCACTGAGTATGGTTGCACACCAGTTGGACATTGCGGGAGTGGAATCTCCGAATTGAGATGCGGTGCCCGCAAAGCGACGTGCGCGCAGTCAATGGCACCCTGCACCATGGGGAAGCCTGCTATCGTGGCGAAGCCGCATACTTTCTCCGCCTGAAATGTATTCAGCTCTCCTTGCATACAGAGTCTTACTCACCTCCCTTATACAGGAGTGGACGGCGAACTGGGAGATGTTACAGATGTCGCCTGCTCCAGCCTGGAAGGAGTCCGATGCAAAGAAGTTCAAGGCCACGGTCACCTTTCCAGCCACCGGCAATACTGTCCTCTCCCTGGATTGAGGCTGCAGGTCTTTCTGCAGAAGGTGGCAGATTTCAGTGAGCACTTTCTTAGTAAAATGGAGATGTCACACACGCTGTTCATCGCTGAGGTTGAGGTAGACCCTGAAGACCCTGGGTGGATATGGCCTTCTGCTGAGAGCCCGTCTCCCCCTCCTCCTGTATGTTCTAGCAGCTTGTCCTGCTCTATGTCACCTCTGCTCATTCTCCTTATCATGCTGCAGGCCAAGGGGGATACAAACTACTGCACCCATGTCTGGGAGCAACTAGTCTGAGCAAACCCCTTGCAAATCAGTACCAAGTCCTTGAGCATGTGCCACATCACTCCTTGTAGACCTTAGGCACGGTTAAAGAAGTCTAGAAAGCACCAAACACTTCTACAAATTCAGCAGCAGCTAATAGAAATCAATCAGCAACTAACCTGTAAGTAGTTGATGATCCCTTTAAATCGCGCTGGTGGGGGGTCCTTCCTGCTGCTGAACGCATGTTCAGCTGTGGGAGGTTAAGACAGGGCATTAGCTCCAGTGCTGAGGTCAAAACTGGCAGCACTGGCGTCAATTTGACGTCCCGAGCTGCGTAGTCTGCAGACTTCCGACGCACTCTCCCAACGCCAACGTTAACACCCTCACCAAAATGGCATCCGGTGAGGCCCGCACCAGAAGTGTGCGCATGCTGCTCGCCATTTTAGAGCCAATTTGGTACCTGCAGCGCCCAAACAATGGGTGCTATGCAACCAAATTTTTAGCCCGCTAGATTTACAAAGATCAGATAGGAACCATTCAAATGTAGTTACTATGAAGATATACTCAGACAATTTTCTTATAAATGTACTATCTAAAAAAAAAAATCTCAATAGTGTTGAGGTGCTTTCAACATGTGTTTAACCCTAATCCCATTTTATCTATGAAGTGGAACAATCCTTTGATGTCTTATGTTATGAATGCCACATTTGTGTCCTGACAGCTGTTTTTCATTTTAAGCTGCTTTCTCCACTGGAACAAGCTACACGTTCAAAACCCATGCATTTGATAGGCCAGCTATGTTACGATCTTCAATGTACAAGATGGCATTAAAAAGCAATCAGTGTGTAATGCAAACAACAGCAGTTCATTGCTGTGACTGATGTGCCCATTACACTGCTTTAGGAAAAAGCAGATTAAATCAATTTTGCGTTTTCCAAGCAACTGCGAGAAAATATTTTGCATTTATTGTTGCTGTGCAGTAGTCTAAATAAACTATAGATAATTAGACAAACCAATAACAAAAATTATATTACTTTACGGAAAAATGGTATTATTCACACGTTGTTTTCCTTCGGTCCACCATTGGCGGCCGTGCCTTCAGCTGCCTAGGCCTTAAGTCCTGGAACTCCCTCCCTAAAGCTCTCCCCCTCTCTACCTTTTTCTCCTCCTTTAAGTTGCTTCCTAAAACCTACCTCTTTGACCAAGGTTTTAGTCAACTGTCCTAATATCTCCTTATGTGGCTCAGTGTCAAACTTTCTCTGATGTTCCCTTATGAAGCACCTTGGACATTTTTACTATGTTAAAGATGCTATATAAATGCAAGTTGTTGTTAATCATTGGAAAGAAAAATGGGGCGAGGTGTATAATGGGCAGCCGATCCGCTGCCGCTCATTTTGTGCCCCCACTGAAGTTGAATTTCACCCCCCACACTTGTCGACCCAATTGATCGAAAAGCCTGCGTTTTAATAGTTGCTTCTGTTCTTACTTGTAATAAACTACAGCACCAACTGTATTAACATAGAAACTAAAATGTATAATTTTACTGTTTATAATACTGTGTGTTATCAATGGAATCTATGCTAAGTTAATAGTTATGGGAAAGAAAATGATGATTTGAAAAGTGCAACTCCCTCATCAATTATGGCCAGACCAGTCTTGTCCCCAATGTATACTATAGTCCAGCAGTCAGGTCCACAGTAATGCAAAATGCTTTCTAACACACCATGGCTTCTGAACTAACATGCATTTCCAAATTGTGCTTCCTCACAGTAAGAGACTATAAGAAAGAAAGAGCCTATTAAACATAAAATGTCCCTTGAGAACTCTATGAATGATTTACTATATTTAGTACATTTTCCAAATATTTTAAAGTTGATTCATAAAGTCTCACTCTTCCTTAAATTTAATTGGAAACACAAATATATTAGAACAAGCTATTATTCCTGTTGAAACAAATTATTTCACCTTTCCAGCTGCAACTACATGAAAGTAAAAGTGAATGGTCACAAAATCCTGGACAGGATGTACCAGAATTTTCAACCTATGCTGCTGGTGGGCGGGCTCGCTACTGCAGCACAAACTTTAAGGATGAACCATGACAATTCAAACCAGGATAAGGAAAAAAACCCCGATAAGAGCACCACCTCTGGGCTTGAGATGAGTCAGTTTAGCCTCAGTAGGTCAAGCATCCTCCCCAGAACTATCTGTCTGTGACTGACTGCCCTGTGTCCTTTACTGTCTGTGTTCCCAGCAAGTGGGAGGGCTGTCCCTCTGACCTCTTCCTTGATCACCTATTCACCAGTAGGCCTGTCAATCAAACTGGTTGCCTCTTCTGCCTCGTGGGGTGTGGATTTCAAAACACCATCACCTGCTATTCTTCAATTGAATAGGGGCCATTGTGGCTTAATGACTCTGGATGTGTCTTTTGACTCTATGGGGTAAAATTCAATTTAGGCCTGCCCATTATACACCCTGCCTGATATTGAATTCCATTGAGTGCAATAAAAGAAAGACTTGCATTTATATAGTGCCTTTCACTATATATTGCACGACCACCGGACGTCCAAAAGCGCTTTACAGCCAATGAATTACTTTTATTTTGAAGTGTAGTCACTGTTGTAATGTGGGAAACGCAGCAGCCAATTTGCGCACAGCAAGCTCCCACAAACAGCAATGTGCTAATGACCAGATAATCTGTTTTAGTGATGTTGATTGAGGGATAAATATTGGCTAAGACACCGGGGATAACTCCTCTGCTCTTCTTCGAAATAGTGCCATAGGATCTTTTACGTCCACCTGAGAGAGCAGACGGGGCCTTGGTTTAACGTCTCATTCGAAAGACGGCACCTCCGACATTGCAGCACTCCCTCAGTACTGCACTGGAGTGTCAGCCTAGATTTTTGTGCTCAAGTCTCTGGAGTGGGACATGAACCCACAACCTTCTGACTCAGGGGCAAGAGTGCTACCCACTGAGCCACAGCTGACAAAGGAACTGAATATCGGGCGAGGTGTATGACGGGCAGCCAATGCAATACTGCCCGCTTTGCGCTTCCACCCAACAGGAATTTTGGTAGAAAATCAATCTTTCTTTTGGTACAAAGAGGAATTTCTAACCCTATATCTCCATTTGAAGTAGACAGTGAGCTGTAACATTCCACAAATGTATGCAATTTTCAAAGCAATAGAAATAATGCTCATTGTAACTGGATTCCCAGGATTGCTCGGGAATGAGGTAAGTAAGTTTAAATGACTACAAAGACACCTTCCATCACCTTCCATCACTTTACTGATGACTGAGAGTAGACTGATGGGGTGGCAATTGGCCAGATTGGATTTGTCCTGCTTTCTGTGAACAGGACATACCTGGGCAATTTTGCACATTGTCGGGTCGACACCAGTGTTGTAGCTGTACTGGAACAGCTTGGCTAGAGGCGTGGCTAGATTGCCAATGGTAATCCCCTGATGTGAGGTGCTGGGAAGAAGAGAGGGACTTCTGGGGATATCTGTTCCCCCACCATTGTGGCATTCCATTTTAATTGTCTCCAGCCCTTTAAATTTCGCTGACACAGAAATTTGGTCTCAATTGTGCATCTGGATCTATGAATAAAGATGCTAATGAGTTGACCCAGGAAATTTCAGTGCGACTAATATATAATGGTGTAAATTTTCATTGCCTTCTTGTGGCGCTAATAGGCTGGTAACGGCCTCAAAATGCGGTCGGTAGCCATAGTGCAGCCAGCTTCATTTTGAAAGGGGCCTATCGTCGGGTGTCCGAAGTGTCTGCCTTTTTCAGGCAATAAGCCATTTTTAATATGGAACTCAGCGTCCTATGACGTAAATAGGACCTCGATTGTCATTTGCGCAGTGCAGGCTCTCACCAGTTCCACGGATGATGGAACAGAACAGGCCCCTGTGTCATTTTTTTTTGTGGGCCTTGGAGGAGCAGGACGATTGTGTGATGTATAGAGATCTTGAGGCCTCAAATCTGGCAAATTGTATCAGGATGCTTGCTTGGCACCCTGCAGCTCACTTGCCAAATTTAAATGAGGCCGGGGCCTCAAACTCGTGGGGTCTTCTCTGGCGCCGGAATCGACGGCCGATCAGTGCACTCCACCGGTTAGTCACCCAAAAGTCAAAATTGACCCCCATATGTCCCCTCTTTTTTTTAAATCTGTTCATGTTCTGTTGAATTCTTGTAATGATTTATTTACAGTCCACTTGCTGTGACTTGATGGATGTTTTTGGGTGATGTATAAAACCAAAACTTACCATAAAGAGTAAATTAGTAAAGTCCCCCAAAATAACTCTGCAAATTCATATGGATACAAATTTCAGAAATATTGAGAAAATCTTCAATGAAAGCATAATGGTACTAATGCAATCCAATACCAATTTTCCTTTAAGCGCTCCAGCACACATTAAAAATGGGCTTCATGGGGCAAAGTGGAATTCTCGCAGACAAGCTGCAACATTGCATCAGACATCCGGTTAAATATTTATGTATTTTACCTGGGCCTTAATGATGTAATAGCACAAAGTGGGTTGAAGCACTGCAGAACACAAAACTAGTTAGACAGAATATCACAGATGAAAGGAATCGGGAGCAAAACACGTATGAGCCATGCTCTTTCAATTTGCTAATCTCTTGCATCCATTCTAGCACCTGCACTCAGTGCAGACGACCAAAAAGTGTACCCTAATTAAATTCATCGAATGCTATTGTCAACAAGGTGAATGCAATCCTGTAATGCATCTTGAGAACATTTGTATACGTGAAGCAAATTAATTTTAACTCAGGTATGGCTTATTGGTAAGATCATATTTTATGTATGGTGATACACTAGAGAGGGTTCAAAGACAAGCATTGAAATATTTCTGGATTCAAAACACTAAATTATGTGAGTAAATTGAGAGAACTAAATTTAGAGAAGATTGAGAGAGGATATGATCCAAGTCTTTAGAGAACTGGAAGAACGGATAGACAATGCAAAAATTAGTAAGTTATTCCAGTTAATTATTACACTGCGGAAATTGTTTTCCTGTTCTCAAGTCTAACCTGAGCTTGCCAGTTTAGTACTATCTGCTGTATATTTCTGTGCATCTTCATAGTCAATGGACAAAAAATCTCTGACCACAGAAATGCACAGCATAAAGTACTAAACTGCTAAGATTAGATAAGATTGGGAACAGAGGAATATTTTTCACGTGTGGTAGTTTCATGGAATATACCCCCAATAGGATCAGTCAAGGCTAGGTCGGAAATCTCTTATAAAATGGAGATAGGGACATGTAGGTATGAAAGGGTTTGAAGATTTTCGAATAATGATTGTCATAAATCGCAAGTAACAACTCAGGAAGTACTACTGGGTGGCCAGCTGGGGCGCCGTCCAGGGAGTATAAATACTCAGGCATGGACCCACCTTGGGCAGAGACAATCTGGAAACAGGAAGCTAGTGACTGCTAACTAGACCTCCATGTTTTGTTACAAGTTGATTAAAGCCTTGCTTTATGTTCAAGTGCGTAGTGAGTCTTTATTACGTCAATGATCAAATACTCCACAGAACACTCTGGCCGGGAAATTCCTTGGAGCTACTCCTGCTCCGCCATTGTTACTTCACCGGGAATGTGACAGAAACCCCGCTTAAGCACTTAAAGGGCATTTCCCCTGCACTTCTGGCAAAGTCATGCCGGCGGAGTAGCAGCAGCTCCGAGGAATTTCCCAGCCAATGGTTCAAGTCATCCTGGGTCTGTGGCACGGTCAACTGCGGAATACAAGCAGGCAAGCTTTATTAGTACATAAGTTAGTATCCTGAAGTTTTAATTGCCTTGAAATTTATCTTCTGCATGAAATTAAATACATTAATCACAGCTCAGAACAGTATAAAATGTTAATAGCAGATTCATGGACAGAATGAGTAATTATGAAATGTTGATTTTTTTTTCACCTCTTAAGTTTCACTCCACTTAAGGGGGAAAGAAAAATCACTTCCATAATTATTCATTGTTCATTTTCTATACAGTACACATTTCTCCATTGAGTGTGCTCTACATATTGATTAGAAGGAGCAGGCTTGGTAAGTCTATTCAACTTTAATTGCTATATACTTTCTCATGTTCAATGAAAACAGATAAGGACCAGAAATGCGAAGCTTTTTGATAAAGCTGCCTCTTCTAGATAGAGAACCATATCAAAAGGTAAATTGAATCCCAATCACTGGATTTCCTCTGGATACTCTAAAATCTGGGCCCAGGTGACCTCTACACCTCAGTTAGAAACAAAGTGGTAGAATTTCTCATTATGCTCTCATTCAACCATAATCTGAACAGCAGAACTTTTTGATCATGTGGGGAGATGGTCTGATGCACATCATCTTTCCAATTTCCTTTTCTCCCAACGGTGTAAAGAAAGTCAGAACTCACTTATAATAGCCCCAGTGTGGCCAATTTGAAGGAGATATCAATTCAACTGCCCCGTGCCTTCCCTCTGCTAAGAATTCTGTTAAAGCAAAGCCTATTATACAAACCCAGCCAGCAGCCGCTAGTATCTTGTAAAGGACATTCTGCTTCGAAGCAGCAGTTAACCCTGCAGGGAATGCAATCACTACAGAATTGTTGCAAGCTATTTTGTTGAGATGCATGGCTTTCCATCAATTAGTCTTAATAAACTAAAACAAAATGTGGGCAGCAGCTCAAGCCCCTCTTTGACTAACCCCATAATTAAATTCCTGTGACTTTAACAAACATGCATATATAGTACATAAGAAATACATGAAAGACCACTTCAATGTTCCTTCTTTCCTCCTAACATTAAATGTCAATGAATTCAGATTTATCAGTGTTTTTCTATCAGGAGCTTAGCTGCCAGCTTCCTCTCTCAGTAATGAATCATCACTATTTCAATATATATTGATTATAAAATCAGAACAGTAGGGGTAAAAGCAATAATTACAAATTCATAATCACTTTCCTGTGAATACATTTTTATAGATATTTGAAAGTTAAGTGAATTGGCAGAAAGGATGTTTTCTCACACGGCAGTGATCAATGACAAGCAGTAGAGAGCAGCAACGAACAATGGACAAGAGCTGACAGCAACTGAAAGGATTCTTCAGCGGTCAATCGTCAGCTTCTCCTAGTCTACGTTTGTGGAAAAACCCTGCATTTTGCAGAAACATAAGGGTTTCAGATTAATCAACTGTGCAGTCTTGTTATCAAGACTCCATTTTTGATACAGCTCTCTGTACTAATTGACTATACTCATGAATTTTATTTAAAAGAATATACTGACATAGATCTTGGGCAGCATTCAGGGAGCAAATTTACTGAGCACTAATTGGGTAGCATCTGCAATGATCTGAAATGGAAATATTTCCCTTTTCTGCAAAGGATCATTTTTAGGAGCTCATCTTTACTGTGTCAGCCGTGGCCCAGTGTTAGCATTCTAGCCTCAGAGTCAGAAGAGTTGGGCTGGATTTTCTCAATGGAGACGTGCTGGAGGCGGGATTTCTGGTTTCCGGGTTTCAGTCCTGCCCTTAGCGACGTCTGACCAACCCACGCTATTTTCCCTTGATTGGCCTTGTTAAGCCCACCCTGCGGGCTTACCGGCCAATTAAGGGAAAGCCAGTGACAGATGACATCAGCGTATGGTGCTTCATCTGTCGAAAAAATTTTGACAGATGAATTGTCAATGTTTGACAGTTTTGAGAAGCTGTCATACACTGACAATCTCTGCTCTAAGGTGAGCCCTTGCACAAAGGCTCACCAAGACCTCTCTCCTCAGCAGAAAGCAGATGGCTGCAGCATCTGAGAATGCAGCAGCCATTCGGCCATCTCTGCCGTTGAGATGAGGCACCTCCAGATCCTCAAAGGTTGAAGCCTGCAGAAAGAAACAATGGTAAGGAAACTTTTTTCCAACACTTTACACTCACCTCTCATACTTACCTGTCCACACCAACACCCATCACTCACCTCTACAGCTGACATTTCGACCCCTCTCACCCCTGCAGACCCACTGCTCGCCTCGCTGAACCTGGCGAGGTTCGCAGCCATCGGGAAGCCCGCAATTGCAGGCGTAAAATGGGGAAAAGCCTCAAAACTGCCTGTTAACCAACTGTTAACAGGCAGTTAATTGGCTCTAACCTCCTTCCCGCCTCCCGGGAAGATGGCACGGAGGCGGGTTGGGAGCGGGGTCGGTACCCACTCCCAGTTTCTGCCATTTTCCCGGCAGTCCCGCCTCCAAACCCACCTCCTCAGGGCTGGTAAAATCCAGCCCTTTGAGTTCAAGCCCCAGTCCAGAGATTTGAGCACATAACCTAGGTTGACACTGCGGGGCAGTACTGAGGGAGTACTGCACTGTTGGAGGTGGCGTCTTTCAGATCAGAAGTTAAACTTGGCCTCTCAGGTGGAAGTAAAAGATCCCACGACACTATTTCGAACAATAGCAGAGGAGTTCTCCTGATGCCCTGGCCAACATTTATTTCTCAACCAACACCACTAAAACAGATTATCTGGTGATTATCTCATTGCTGTTTGTTGGTCCTTGTTCTGCGCAAATTGGCTGCTGTGTTTTCTATCTTAGGCAGTCTTAGGCAGTCCCTCGGAACCGAGGATGACTTGCTTCCACATTAAAAATGAGTTCGCAGGTGACTGATGAGTCCAATGCGGGACCTACAGTCTCTGTCACAGGTGGGGCAGACGGTGGTTGAAGGGGCAGGTGGGTGGGGTGCTTGGGTTGACGTGCGCTCCTTGCGCTGCCTGCGCTTGGCTTCTGCTTGCTCCCGGCGAAGAGACTCGAGGTGTTCGGCGCCTTCCCGGATGCTTCTCCTCCACTTTGTGCGGTCTTGGGCCAGGGATTCCCAGGTGTCGGTGGGGATGTTGCACTTTTTCAAGGAGGCTTTGAGGGTGTCCTTGAAGCGTTTCCTCTGCCCACCTGGGGCTCTCTTGCCGTGCCAGAGCTCCGAGTAGAGCGCTTGTTTTGGGAGTCTCGTATCGGGCATGCGGACAATGTGACTCGTCCATCAGAGCTGATCGAGCGTGGTCAAAGCTTCGATGTTGGGGATGTTGGCCTGAGCAAGAACACTGACGTTGGTGCGCCTATCCTGCCAATGGATTTGCAGGATCTTACGGAGGCAGCGGTGGTGGTACCTCTCCAGTCCTTTGAGGTGCCTGCTGTACATGGTCCATGTCTCTGAGGCATACAGCAGGGCGGGTATCACTGCTGCTCTGTAGACCATGAGCTTAGTGCCGGGTTTGAGGTCCTGGTCTTCAAACACTCTCTTCCTCAGGCTACCAAAGTGTTTTCTATATTACAACAGTGACTACACTTCAAAGTACTTAATTGGTTGTAAAGCACTTTGGGACGTCCTGATGTCATAAAAAGGGCTATATAAATGCAAGCCTTTATTTCCCACTTTTCAAGTACTATGCTCTCTATCACCTTGAGAGTTCAGATTATCTATTTGGTTTTAGTTTCTTGTATGCCTCAATTTTCAGGGTAATAAGTCGGGATTGTTGTGACCTAGATTGATCCTAGAGAGCAAAGGTAACCCCCAACTTCTTTTCTGCACTACTAACTGTCTCCTTAAATGCCTCTTCTGCCCCTCCACCCTCACCTCTAACAACGAGCACGAGGAGCTCACGGATTTCTTTGTCAGCAAGACCGAGACCATCCATTCAGCTGCATCTGCTACTTCACACCCAGCCCCCCTTCTCCTCATCTACCAAACCAAACCTCTCCCCGGGGCCCCCTTCCCTCGCACTGAACACTTGTCTGTCTATCCCTCCCATCTCCCCCCATGCCCGTGCTGAGCTCATCTCATTCATGGGATTATATTTTGTCTGCTTTGAATAGGATCAGCTGTTTTCTATTTTTTGAGCAGCAATTCATATGTGGAAAGAGCTTGGTTTGTATATTATGACACTGAGCTTCATTCTTCGTTCCTGGCAATCATACAACTTCCTGATATCAATTGTCTAGAATGTATTCAGTTTTTCTCTTGCCTAGATATAAAATAAAATGAATTTTAAATTATGCAGTCTAGAATCTTCTTTAAGTGCATGTCACTGAAAAGCTCAGTAATGATAAATTATCTTTGCTGAAACAGAGGCCTAACATTGCCAGATGTTCTCTCTTTAGATAAATTTCGAAATTATTTTGGTAAAATGGCAGGAAGTATAGCGTTTAGAAAATTAGGAACTGACATTTCAATGAATCAAATTCCTTGTTTCTTGGAATTGCATCTTTCCATTAGAGACTGTGCTGGTAATATTCTGCAACCCTTATTTGGAGCAGTGATGGGAGAAGTGTCCTGTATTGGAGCAGATTCTACAAATCAGAGCAGATCAAAAGATGCCATCTTATATGTGAACCAAAGACAAGACTATATACTGCAAGATACATTTCCTTCCATTTGATATAACTTCTTTATGAGTAGTACATAAAATTGTCAGTTATACACATTTTAGTAATACTTCTAAGATCTGAAATGATAACAAAATGATTATTTTATCTGAAGCAATAATTCTATTTACAGTAAAATGACTAATATTGCAATTCAATTGCCATTTATTTTTATTCGTTCCTGGGATGTGGGCATCGCTGGCAAGGCCAGTATTTATTGCCCATCCCTAGTTGCCCTTGAGAAGGTGGTGGTGAACCGCCTTCTGGAACCGCTGCAGTCCAGTGCTGTTAGGGAGGAAGTTCCAGGATTTTGAACCAGCGACGATGAAGGATCGGCGATATACTTCTAAGTCAGGATGGTGTGTGTCTTGGAGGGGAACTTGGCGGTGGTGGTGTTCCCATGCACCTGCTGCCCTTGTCCTTCTAGGTGGAAGAGGTCGTGGGTTTGGGAGGTGCTGCCAAAGAAGCCTTGGCAAGTTGCTGCAGTGCATCTTGTAGATGACACACACTGTAGCCACGATACGCCGGTGGTGGAGGGAGTGAATGTTTAAGGTGGTGGATGGGGTGCCAATCAAGCGGGCTAGATCATTAGAACTTGTACAAGTTCTGATATTCTGGGACAACATGCAAAAAGAAAAAGAAATGAGCATTTATATAGCTTAGAAAGACATAGAAGACATAGAAAAATAGGAGCAGGAGTAGGCCATTCGGCCCTTCGAGCCTGCTCCGCCATTCAATATGATCATGGCTGATCCTCTATCTCAATACCATATTCCCGCTCACTCCCTTCTATATTAATGACTTGGATGAAGGGACCGAGTATACTGTAGCCAAATTTGCTGATGATACAAAGATAGGTGGGTTAGCAAGTTGTGAGGAGGACACAAAGGGGGAGAAATTCGGTATCGCACTGTTTGGGGCGCAATTATCGGCCGGGCGCAAAGTTTAGCGCCTGGTGCAAATTATCGCCTCCGACTGCAAACTTGGCTTCTATCGCCCCGGAGGTGATTGGAGCGCTAAATCAGGTGCTACACACATCTCTTAAGGCGCTAACACCGAGGAGCGAGGTGCTATCTCAGAGCGCTGGCGAAGCTCATGTGATGTCAGTCAGCAATGGAACATAGACACACTGGCGCTGGCCAGTTCTTAAAGGGGAGGGTCGATCTTGCTCTCCATCCACACCCTGCTCATTGCAGCCTTGAATCTCGGCTTGGAGAGACCTGTACATCAAATCTGCTGGAAAGAACAATAGAAAAGCCCAGGGAAAGAGCTCAGAGTGCAGCCCCCATAGTCTTTTCTCAATCGATGCAAGGAAGGTCAAATAAAAATGAACCTGCAAAGTGCTGCTCAGTACCCAAAACTCCTTCACACAGCATTGAATCTCTCCAGATGTCTCTCTCTCTCTCTCAGAATGCGTGGTGCAAAAATGTCGCAGACAAAAAAAGGCCTTTAAATAGCATTCCCCCAGTCCCTTCCTGACTGCAAAACGCTCCCCTCAACCTGTCATTGCTAGCGGCAGACGTTAAGGCAGGGGGCGCCACTCAATATCCGGTCTGGGGCGCTACCAGGGTGTTGCATGCTCGACTGACGTCACGATCTGCGGGCGCAGGAGATCGTGGCGGTAGTGTTTAGCGCTGCCACAAAATGTCTGGTCAATTTCGCGAGCGGCGCAAACATCGCCGCGCCCGGGCGCTTTTCCCCAAAAATTTTCCCCCAAAGAGTCTGCAAAGCGATATTGATAGGTTAAGTGAGTGGGCAAAAATTTGGCAGATGCAGTATAATGTGGGAAAATGTGAGGTTATCCACTTTGGAAGGAAGAATGAAAAAGCAAATCATTATTTAAATGGAGTGAGACTACAAAATGCTGCGGTTCAAAGGGATCTGGGGGTCCTAGTACATGAAACACAAAAAGTTAGCATGCAGGTACAGCAAGTGTAATTAGGAAGGCAAATGGAATGTTGGCCTTTATTGCAAGGGGTATGGAGTATAAAAGTAGGGATATATTCAGTGACTTGGCCTCCACAGCCTTCTGTGGTAGAGAATTCTGCAGGTTCACCACTCTCTGAGTGAAGAAATTTCTCCTCATCTCAGTCCTACCCAGTATCCTGAGACTGTGACCCCTCGTTCTAGACCCCCCAGCCAGGGGAAACATCCTCCCTGCATCCAGTCTATCTAGCCCTGTCAGAATTTTATACGTTTCAATGAGATCCCCTCTTATTCTTCTAAACTCTAGTGAATACTGGCCCAATCTCTCCCCATACGACAGTCCTGCCATCCCAGAATCAGTCTGGTGAACCTTCGCTGCACTCCCTATATGGCAAGTATATCCTTTCTTAGGTAAGGAGACCAAAACTGCACACAGTACTCCAGGTATGGTCTCACCAAGGCCCTGTATAACTGTAGTAAGACATCCTTGCTCCTGTACTCAAATCCTCTTGCAATGATGGCCAACATACCATTTGCCTTCCTAACTGCTTGTTGCACCTGAATGTTTGCTTTCAGTGACTGGTGTACAAGGACACCCAAGTCCCTTTGTACATCAACATTTCCCAATCTATCACCGTTTAAATAATACTCTGCCTTTCTGTTTTTCCTACCGAAGTGGATAACTTCACATTTATCCATGTTATACTGCATGTGCCATGTATTTGCCCACTCACTCAACTTGTCTAAATCGCCTTGAAGCCTCTTTGAATCCTCCTCACAACTCATAATCCCACCTAATTTCGTGTCGTCAGCAAACTTGGAAATATTACATTTGGTTCCCTCATCCAAATCATTGATATAAATTGTGAATAGCTGGGGCCCAAGCACTGATCCCTGCGGTACCCCACAAGTCACCGCCTGCCACCCAGAAAAAGACCCATTTATTCCTACTCTCTGTTTCCTGTCTGTTAACCAATTTTCAATCCATGCCAGTATATTACCCCCAATCCCATGTGCTTTAATTTTGCACACTAACCTCTTGTGTGGGACCTTATTGAAGGCCTTCTGAAAATCCAAATACACCACATCCACTGGTTCTCCCTTATCTATTCTATCAGTTACATCCTCAAAAAACTCCATTAGGTTTGTCAAACACGATTTCCCTTTCATAAATCCATGTTGACTTTGTCTAATCCCGTTGATATTTTCTAAGTGTCCTGTTATCACGTGCTTTATAATAGACTCTAGCATTTTCCCTACTACTGATGTTAGGCTAACCGGTCTGTAGTTCCCTCTTTTCTCTCTCCCTCCTTTTTTAAATAGTGGGGTTACATTTGCCACCCTCCAATCTGCAGGAACTGTTCATAATCTATAGAATTTTGGAAGATGACAACCAATGCATCCACTATTTCCATGGCTACCTCTTTTAGTACTCTGGGATGCAGATTATCAGGCCCTGGGGATTTATCGGCTTTCAGTCCCATTAAGTTCTCCAGCACTATTTTTTTACTAATACTAATTTCCTTTAATTCCTCCTTCTCACGAGACCCTTGGTTCCCTAGCATTTCTGGGAAGGTATTTGTGTCCTCTTCCGTGAAGACAGAACTAAAGTATTTGTTTAATTGCTCTTCCATTTCCTTGTTCCCCATTATAAATTCTCCCGCTTCTTTTCACATCTCTCAGATGTCTCAAATATGATACATTATTTGGAAGTACAGCAACTATTGTTATGTAGGCAAATACAGGATCCATTTTACTTTCAGCAAGAATCCACAAAAGTAAGTATGGAAGATGAGTTCATATATTTTTGGTAGTATCGATATAGTCCTATGGGATCTTTAACACCCACCAGATTTCTTCCTGACCTGAAAAACTCAATTCAATGGAAATTCTAAGTTATTATTCTAAAATCACAATCTACATTATTCAACCATGGAAATCCCATTGTACCAACAAAATTGTAATCATGGTGTTTCAGGTAATAGTTTA
The DNA here is from genome assembly GCA_030390025.1 of Squalus acanthias. Taxonomy (NCBI): domain Eukaryota; kingdom Metazoa; phylum Chordata; class Chondrichthyes; order Squaliformes; family Squalidae; genus Squalus; species Squalus acanthias. The sequence continues at coordinate 53,683,153 of CM059427.1, forward strand.
GAGTCGGATTAAGAATTCCTGGGCTCCTGCGCAACCTGGCCAAACACATGGTTATAATACCAAAACTAACTTTAGAAAGCCTTTATTTTGGCCATCCTCTGTAATCTGTAATTATACGTAGGATGCTTTCCTTAGAGAACATGGGGGAAAAATTCGGTTGCTTAGCGCCTCCCGTGAGCACCTCTGGGGGGCACTAACAGGGCGCGAGGAAGTTAGCGCCCAAGCGTGGCGATGTTGACCAGACATTTTGCAGCAGTGTTAAACACTACCACCACGACCTCCTGCGCCCGCAGATCGTGACGTCAGTCGAGCGTGCAACGTCCCAGTAGCGCCCCGGACCGCATATTGATTCGCGCCCCCTGCCTTTCCGCATGCCGCTAGCAACGATAGGTAGAGGGGAACGTTTTGCAGTCAGGAAGGGGCTGGGGGAGCGCTATTTAAAGGCGGCCGCTTCCTGCCTTTATTTGTCGGCGTCATTTTTGCACCACGCATTCTGAGAGGGAGAGAGACTTCTGGAGAGATTCAACGCTGTGTGAAGGAGTTTTGGGTCCTGAGCAGCACTTTGCAGGTTCATTTTGATTTGACCTTCATTGCAGCGATTTAGAAGAGACTATGGGGGCTGCACTGAATCGGGGCATCCTGCACCTGCAGAATCGGAGGCAGCAGAGACACAGAGAGAGAGTGGCAAACATGGCCAGAGGGAAGAGGGCCAACAGGCCTCTGCAGAGGAGACCTTACCCTCCGAGGGTATTCAGGGAGCAGTTCTCATACCTTCATTTGTCTGAGGAGCAGTGTTTGTGCAGGCTGTGCTTCAGCAAGGAGGTGGTCACTGAGCTCTGCCACCTGCTGCAACCAGATCTGCAGCCTCAACTGAGAACCAGGACGTCTCTGTCAGTGGCAGTGAAGACGACAGTGGCTCTGAATTTTTATGCCAGCGGCTCCTTTCAAGCTTCTACTGGGGACATCGCCAATATCTCCCAGTTCGCTGTCCATTGTTGTATCCGGGTGGTGACAAATGCCCTGTATAAAAGGAGATGCCAGTACATCTCTTTCCCCATGACCCGGGCCAAACAGCATGAACGCGCATGTGGCTTTGCTCGGATAGCGGGCTTCCCCATGGTGCAGGGCGCCATTGACTGCACGCATATGGCATTGCGGGCACCACATGAAAATGCAGAGGTATTCCGAAACTGCAAGGGCTACCATTCCTTAAATGTGCAGTTGGTCTGTGACCACACACAGCTCATACTCGCCGTCAATGCCTGCTATCCTGGCAGCAGCCACGATGCTTTCATCCTGTGCCAGACTGGTGTGCCAGACCTTTTCCAGGCACCGCATCACCCAAGTGGATGGCTCCTCAGGGACAAGGGTTATCCACTCTGCACCTGGCTGATGACACCGCTCCGTAACCCCAACACCCCTGCCGAGCTGCGGTATAATGAGAGCCATATCGCCACCAGGAACATAATTGAGCAGACGATCGGCGTGCTGAAGCAACGGTTCTGCTGTCTGGACCACTCAGGAGGAGCCCTGCAGTACTCTCCTGAGCGAGTCTCCCTCTTCATAGCTGTATGCTGCATTCTTCACAACCTGGCAATCCTGAGGACCCAGCCAATGCCACCAGGGATTGGTGCACCACCTGAGGAAGAGGATGAGGAAGAGGAGGAGGAAGATGAGGAGGAGGATCAGCAGCAACGTGGGAGGGAGGCGCACAATGTTGCCACTGCAAGGGCCGTCCGTGAACGGCTGATAAGAAACCGCTTCTAGGCCCCTACTCAGAAGATGACTTCTGGCATGGAGAACAACATCATGGAAAGCAACCCGCACCCCTATTGCCGGCCAAAGCTGGAATGATTGCAAAGGCCAAAAATGTAAATTTTGAATACAAAAACATTTTTCTTTAACAAACTCTGTGTGTGTCATTTATTTAGGACAAACAATTAGAAACAAACACAACAAATCATGAACTAACAGAACTCGTTCTCACAAGATGGAGATAAACGGAAAAACAGTAAACAAATGTAATCGCACGAACCTCGACCTTTACTACAAACATTCCCACCATTTATTTAGACCTCCTACTGTTTGCCCTTCGAGGGTGATCTCCATCCCCTGCGCACTTCCCCCCTTCCCACCCTACTGCTCCTCCGTAATGGGGCCCCAGTAGCTGCAGCAAGGCTGGTGGAAGGCCGCTGAATGTCAGATCCAGAGACTACAGATGCCCTTGAAGGATGCCCTCGACCAGCTCTGGGCCTGGAGACCCGGCTGCAAACTGCACCAACTCTGCATGGGCGGCAGCAGTCTGGGCTGGCTGTGTTGCAGGCCATGGCAAGTGCAATGGGGAAGTGACAGTGGTGGGAGCAGGAATGCTGTCATCCTGAGAGAGGACAGCACGTTCCTGCTCGACCGACACACTCCCATGGGGCAGCACCTCAGCATCCGGAGCAATCTGCTCGAGCTCAGATTGCTGGCCTGCTGCGGCACCATGAGAGCCCCGGGGCAATGTGGCCGACCCAGCGAGGATGGCAGCAGTCAGTGCTTGCGTGACATCAATCTGAGACTGCATCAGAGCAGTCTGAGACTGGATGGCAGCAGCCAATGACTGAATTGCAGCACTAAGCCGTTGCATTGCGTCGGCCTGTGCTGCAGCGGACTGCTCCACACTCCTAGCCAGTCCATCCATGCTTTCGGGCATCCTTGCCATTGCACCCATGAGCTGAGTGTGCATGCTCAAGGCCTGGCTATTCATGGCCGCGATGGCGCGGTCCTCCTCTGAGTCCAGTGCAGCAGGACTCGCTGGCCTACTCGCCCTCCGGGGAGATGGCCCCCGAGCTTCCCTACCCCCATGGCATTGCTGCAGCCCGCTGGGTCCCGGAGCTTCGCCCTCATCAGACCCTTCCCCCCTGTTCCCCTCCAGGGAAGACATGGTCCCAGTGTGGGCATGGGCTCCCTTGGGAGACACTGGCGCTGAGGCTCCGGCTTCCTCTTCCTCCTCGCCTGGGCCGTCGCTCCCACTGCTTGGTTGAGGGTCAGGCTGCACAGCTGGTGGTTCACTATCTGAAAGCAGGGAGGTACAAGAGTGGCTTTAGCGTCAGGACAGGGGGACAGTAAGGGAGCAAGGACTGGAGACATTTAGTAAGTTGGATTGAAAGTGTAAAAGGCTGGTGTTGTGAGGGCAAGTGGAATGAGAGAGGAGAGAAAGCTGATGAACATACCATTGCTGTCCCCAAGGGGGTCGACCTCTCCAGCGACCACAGCACCTATGACCTGGATGGCAATGATCCTGTGCACGTGCACCTCCAAATCGCTGAGGGTGTGTAGGTCAGCTGGTCCTCCTCCCGTGCGTTGCTGCTCCCTCCTGTTATGAGAGAGCTTGGCCTGCAAGAAAAAGGACGGCGTCTGAGTGAATATGCAGCCATGTGCTTTCCTGATGTGCCTCCCATAGTTGAATAGCCCTTAATGTATGCAAGGTGTGAAATGTGCGTGTGTGTTTTATGAGATGGCCATAGGTCTTGGATGAGTGTTGGGAATTTGGGGTTTTTAAACCCTCTGGGCACAGAGTGAAGTTGAGATGGAGGGATGTAGAGATATTGAAAAGCAGCCACTCACCCTGACCAACCGAGTGAGGTCGTTGAACTTCTTACGACATTGGGTGTGGGTCCTCGGCACCAGGCTCCTGGAGGAGACGTGCTGAGCCACCTCCCTCCAGCCTCTTCTGTATTCACAGGACAATGGCCTCCTGCCACTCTGTGGGTAGAGCACTGCCCGTCGCCGCTCCACAGCGCCAACCAGAGCCACCAAGGCCCGGTCGTTGAAGCGCTGAGCTCTTTCCCTGGGCCGATCCATTGGTGGTTCCTGCACAATTGCTTTACAGGTCTCTCCAGGCCGAGATTCAAGGCTGCAATGAGCAGGATGTGGCTGGACAGCAACATGGACCCTCCCCTTTAAGAACTGGCTGCACCAGTCTGTCTGTGTTCCATTGCTAACTAACATCACCTAAGCTTCGGTAGCGCTCTGAGGTAGCGCCTCGCTCCTCGACGTTAGCGCCTTTAGACAGGTGTGTAGTGCCTGATTTAGCACTCAAATCACCTCCAGGGGCGATAGAGGCCAAGTTTGCAGTCGGAGGCGATAATTAGCACCGGGCGCTAAACTTTGCGCACGGCCGATAATTGCGCCCCAAACGGGGCGATACCGAATTTCTCCCCCCTTATCTTTTAACCTGGACCATTAAAACTCAAGCTGGAACTGGACTGATGACAAACTGATCAGTTCGAAATTCCACAGGCTTACCACCAAGTTTGACACAGTTTTAAACTTTAAAAATCCTTGGAGCATTGGAATTAAAGCAGCACTACCTCACGGAAATTGAAAACATCACTTTCATTTCTGGTGAGAGTAAGTAAAGATTCACTACTGATAGATGTAACAACATGGCCGATTCCCCAATTGGACACTCCCAGTGAAAAGCAGAGAAAATGTTGTTTGGGAAATGGTGGCTTGCAGTCCCTGGCCGCGATTTTCTGCCTGGAGGCGGGTTGGTGTCGGGAACGGTAGTCGGCAGGTTCCGGTCCTGCTGCTGGCCCCAGCCGGCCTGCCGAGACAATTTTTGGTTAATTGGGTGAGTTAAGCCCGCCGTGTGGGTTACCTGCCCTCATCACAAGGTGCGGCGGGTCTGGTCAGCTGATATGCTGACGCGTTTGCAGCCGGTGCTTTTAAGGGGGCCATTTCACCATTACATCTCAGGTCGTTTCTGGTGCTTCTGGCTGATGCTTCTCACCACAATGTCTGCAGAGAAACAAAAGACAGCTCCCCGCTTCAACGAGGACTCCCTCCATGTTCTTGTGGAGGGAGTCAGAGGACGTCGGGAGGTCCTATTCATAAGTGATGGAAGAAGGAAACCTCCTCAGCAGACAAAGGCAGCCTGGCTGCGAATAGCTGAGGAAGTCAGTGTCAGGTCTACGTACAGATGCACCTGGGTCCAATGCAGGAAAAGGTTCAATGATCTCCGGCGCTCCGGAAAAGTGAGTATAAAAGCACACTTACCTTAATTCTGCTGTGCCTGTCATCACATCCCCATCACTCAGCATTGGTAACCCTCCCCCTGCACATCCTAACTCAACCCAACATCCCTTGCACCATCCCCATCCCTCTCTCCCTATACACAGATTCACTTACCCATCTTACTCTGCAGCCCTCACACCCACCCTCAAGGTTATGCACTGACAACAACTAACAAAACAAAAGGAGGGAACTTCATAATGGGAACCCACTCCTTCATAGTCTCCATCTAAACATCTATCCTATTCATACTTTACACACATTCCATCACTCTCACTGAAATTCCACTTCTTTCCCTCATTGCAGGAAAAGAGAGGCCACAATAAAGGGAGAGGGAGAGAACAGGAGGAGGACCACCATCCTTATCACAGCTGACCAATGCTGAGGAGGCTGCTCTGGACATTGTGGGATCAGTGAAACAGCTCGAAGTGGGGGACGGAGAGACGGGCTCAGTTGCACAACCTGGTGACAGAATGCTTCTCCATCCATATTATTTGGCATTCATGAGTGACACATATGAGATCTGATGTCATTAGAAATTGAATGCTCATCATGTGCACAATAGGATGTGTCTGCAATCTACATATCACATGTCTAACTCATGTCTTTACTCTCCCACAGGACCATCAAGAGCCCCCCTCCCCACTGTCCAGGAGGAAGAGCAGGACGATTCCTCAGAGGAAGCTGCATCCTCTGAGGGAGCAGCGTCAGCAGAAATGAGCGCACCCAGCACCAGCGCAGAGACGCACACCTCGGTGGGTCGCTTGCGAGATAGTGTAGTGTTGTCACCTGGTGTATCACAACGCATGAGTGAGCAAGAGCAGATGGTGGAGACAGGGACTGCAGTGGAGAGTCCTCGTCGGAGGCCGCAGGACGCTTCTAGCTCTGTTCAGTTGCATGTAGACGCTGAGCTTCGGGGGCCATCCAGAAAGAGAGCGGTGCTGGAGTTTCAGGAACAAGTGCAGGAGGCTCTGACTGGGTTTGCAACCACGGTAACTGTGAGTGTGCAGAGAATGGAGGAGTCCATCTCAAACATGAGCAATGCCGTGGTGCACGCAATGGCGAATGTAGGTGCCACCATGGAAAGGATGGCAACCTCCATGGAGGACATAAATCGCCAGACTCAAATGAACATAGAGACTCTTCTAAATAGATGGTCAGCTATGGAGGATAGATGGGCATCTATCATGGAGAGGAACCAGAGGTCCATGGACATCCTCGTTATAAGAACTATCAGTACAGAGACGGGTCCTCATGGCCCCACTGATGTGCAACAAGGTGCTCTCCAGCTACTTGCTAGCAGAGAAGTGTGGATGGCCCATGAGAGGGATGATGGTGGGAGGCGACATGCAAGTGGGGGCTCCTCTCCAAGCACTCCAACTTCCATCCCCTTGCCAACCCCTCGGTCAGAGCCCCAAATGACTGCCTGAGCAGTGATGGCCGAATCTGCCCCTGTGCAGGAGGAGCAGACTTTGGCGGGGCCATCAAAGGCTCCAAAACCCAGAGGACGACCTGCCAAGGGCATCTAAGCAGGCACAGCAGTGAAGTGAGCAGGCTGTTTCTACATCTGCTGAAGCCACAGGGGTAGCACAACATAAAAGCACGTGTAAGAGAAAGCTGACACATAAATGATCACAAGGGTACTCACTTGGGTGTTCTGATAGAATTCAATGTTAAGTTTCTGTTCTTTTATTATGTTGGAATAAATTAATGTTGTATGAATGTTTGACATCGTTGCCATTTGTGTGCTCACAATTTGATGTGGCACAGTGAAGGGTGAGGGCGCCTTTTATGTCCAGCAATGCAGGTGACTGTGGATATAGAGTTAACACCAGACACTTACAGCCTCAAGACAGTCTCCCAAATCATGAAATCAGCAACCTCTGACATTTGAAATTGAGAAGATATGATAGTGCAACTTTTAGACTGCAGTTGCAGCTGTGAAGTTTCCAGCTCATTGGTCTTCCCGACACACTTACCTGGCAAGATCTCCGAACGTCGTGAAACCCAATTAAAATGTTGGAAAATTGCAAATGACTCTCAAAATAGCAGTTAACAAGCACTTAACAAGGAGTTAAGTGCCTTAAATCCCTTACCCGCCACTTGGTGTTGGGTCTGTTGTGAAATTGTAGACCCGACACTCTTGAACCTCACACGGAGGTGGGTTCACGGCGGGTTCCCGACCCACCGTCAATCATTGCGACTTTAACACCTGACCCGCCTCCGAACCCGCCCCCTTAGTGCCGGCAAAATTGCTGCCCCTGATTTTCTATGCATTCATTTACATAATGGGCCCAGGATTTTCTGACCGATGCACCTTGCAAGTATTACATAGCCATAAGTGCCTGATCGGAGAATCACTCCTAATATAATATATCGAGCCACATTGCACTCAGTGGCTTCCTTTCTACCCTGTGGCTTCTTTTTTTCTGAGCTTCTCAAAACATACATAACCTCAGCACTGTGAGAGAATTAGCTCGATCCAATTATATACTTATACTTCCGAGTGCTTCCAAAACTGTTTATGTCTCAATATTTATTGGGAAGTCAGTATACGTTCACCGTGTTTGCAATGTTTATTCTATGGTCTTTGTTGGGGAAGGGTTACATTTAATGCTCCGTCAGGTTGTGGGGTAGGTAAGGAGGGCGATGATTTGATGTTCTTTTAGAATCTGATGATTTTTCAACTGTTCATCTCTGGGGCTGACGTTGAGGCAGTCCAGCAGCTTTTGCACTTTTGGTGAATAGATTCTTCAACTATTACTTCCAAATATAGTTTAACTTCACGCTTAACATTTTATGAGGTTCTCTGTTGTATTTTTGACTGAGCGTTTTCCCGGTTTCCAAGATGTGTTCCATTATGTGGCCACTTTCACAAAATTTTCCACCCCTTTCAAAGTTGAAAGTTAGGCCCATTTTTTAAAAAAAAGAGCAACAGTTGATTATTGAGGATTCGGTAGGTGGTTACCATGCAACGTTAGGTGCTGTTCCATTGTACTCAATTAATCACGTAATGTTATGTCCACTGTGCTTTGAATATGGAGTCCACTCACCATTTTTAATATATTATTTAATATATTCACGATTTACTTTAACACCCAGCTCATAATTCAAGTATTTCTCCTAAAACACTGATTTAAATACCCTAATAGTAAAGTACTAGTTATAACAACATCTTACATAGAGGTCATCTAGATGTCTAATGTTGTGTAAAGCTAAAAAAGGAAATAAAAGCACCACTGACTTTTATATATGGAAATTAAACAGCAGGGCTCCAAGTACCTACCTCACATTTTGACTCCTTTGGTCAATGTCAACAAGTAACCAAGATAGATGTGAGCTCTAAATTCTTGCTTGGCAACACATCTGTCATATGTAACAAGCACTGTTGCACATCACTTCTGGTTTAGCTGATGGAGTGGATTCCACTTTCACTCAGTTTACTGTCAAATTATTTTATAGCCTTCTTTATTTGAAGCCCCAGTTTCATTAAGATGTTAAAATGTAGTTTCCCTTTAATTTGAAATTGATCTTATTGTCACTATTTTATTGTAAGTTCGCACCAATTGTCACTTTTTCATATAAAGTGCTGATATTGATGTACAGTACACTTTATTACCATTTTGTTTGTCATGTCATAACAGTCATTTGCAAACCCTTTCTAAATAGAACATTCATTCAAACTCTCCAGAGCATTGTAGTAGCAGTAGTCAATGTAAAAAAGTGATTGACAATTTTCTATTGATTTTATTGTAAATTGTTCATTTCTCTTTGAACATTTCTCAAAGGAAAACTACATCATACTGGATGGAATCATTGTTATTGTCACATTTAGTTGTAAAATTGAGAGTGACAAGCAGAATTCAGAGTAGTAAATATTGGGGGGAGGGGATATTAAGATATTCTCCAGTGTGCTGAATACATAATTTGCCTTTATTGTGGTTTTTATAAACTTTTTTCATGTCTGTATGTATATATATTTTTTAAATAATTGTTTTGTGCAACAAGTCACTTAGGATTAATTGCATTGTGCATGTTATGACAGCACCTAACATACTGCTATATTTAGGATCAAACTGGCACAAGATTTAACTCTCAAATATTGTTATCTATGTTCTTCAAGAATAACACAGAGCATGAAACATAATACAGTGCATATGCAGATTTTTAAGGATTGTCCAATTGCTGTAGAAAATACCCTGCAATATAAATTGTCAGCAATGACTCTGTGGTAGCACTCTTGCCTCTGTGTCAGAAGGTTGCGGGTTCAAGTCCCATTCCAGAGACTTAAGCACAAAATCTAGGCTAACACTTCAGTGCAGTACTGAGGGAGTCCTGTACTGTTGGACGTGCCACCTTGCAGATGAGATGTTAAACCGAGGCCCCATCTCCCCTCTCAGGTGGACGTAAAAGGTCCCATGGCACTATTCAAAGAGCAGGAGAGTTTTCCTTGCTGTCCTGGCCAATATTTATACCTTAACCGACATCACTAAAAAAAATGATCTGGTCATTATCACATTGCTGTTTGTAGGACCTTGCTGTGTACAAATTGGGTGCTGCGTTTCCTACATTACAACAGTGACTACACTGCAAAAGTACTTAATTAGCTGTAAAGCGCTTTGGGACATCCTGAGGTTATGAAAGGCACTATATAAATGGGGTAGTTTCTACAGCATTAATACTGGAGATGGCACAGGAAAAATGCACCAAGCAGATCTTTGATATAAATGCGTCATTAGATGTAACTGTTCTAGTCCCCAAGTCACCGAAGGGCAATTGCTAAAAAAATTGCTGATGTTAGCAGCTTGTTTCAGTATTGAGGACTATTTTTAAAGCGCATTTCTAACAACTTTCTGTAAATCTTAACCATTGATTTATCCACTGCAGCAAATGTGCTATGTATTCTGAGCTGTTCCTTTGCATCTGAGTCAAATATTCAGCAATTTAAGTAAAGTAGCCTGTTGAAGTATGTGGCTGTTCTTTTTCAAAAATGAACTTTTTGTTCGCATTGGTTTAGTTGACAAGAAAATTAGACTATAAATTGATGGCAATAATTGTGCTTATTTCTGCTTGAGGGTTTGGAATTTCTCCTTAAATTATAAAAATCCAGATGTTCTATGTACTTTTTGCATCAATTACATCTTCCATTTGAACATTTAACAATAGTGAAAGGCAGGTTGTTAATTTAATTAGCAAAAATCTACTTACGTGAACCAATGGATCTCAAGTTACAGAAAACTATTTGCCAGCTTGAACTTTTTCCCGTTATTTCTGTTGCTAATCTGATTTGTGTTTTTTGCTTGAATGGATATTGAACCATTACCTGTTTACCAAAAAAATGTCAACGTCGATAGCTAGGTTTTGATATTTGTAATACAGAAGGGTGGACATTGACCATCATTCTGAGCCATTAATAGAATCTTCAGACATTAGCCAACCAAAAAATTACTGCTGTATTTTGTAGGCACTTACTGTACAATTTAAGCATTGTCTAATCATCTTTTGAATTAGTTATTTGTGGTAAGTTTCTGGAAATTATGTACTGCACTGTCCTGTGCTTTATTTTCATCATCCTCGGCTTTTCTGTGGTTTCTGGGCAACAGTTGCAATTTTTGAAGAGAAATGAAAAACTCAAACGGTCGTTTGTCATAGTACTCTCAGATTTTGGCACCAGTTTCAAAAATTTGTGAATGACATACAAGCCATTTGTATCATTAATGTAACAACAACAACAACTTGTATTTATATAGCGCCTTTAATGTAGTAAAACGTCCCAAGGCGCTTCACATGAGTATTATAAGACAAAAACAAAATTTGACACCGAGCCACATAAGGAGAAATTAGGGCAGGTGACCAAAAGCTTGGTCAAAGAGGTAGGTTTTAAGGAGCATCTTAAAGGAGGAAAGAGAGGTAGCGAGGCAGAGAGGTTTAGGCAGGGAATTCCAGAGCTTAGGGCCTAGGCAACAGAAGGCACTTACATAATGAGCCACAACATGACTGATGGGAACAAAGATTAGCACAGCCATGTGAAAATTGTATTATATTTCTCTGCGAGAAAATAAAATCAGCAATAAACTTTGGTGATGTCCTTCACTATGGGCCTTGGTTCTTCAGCTTGCTTCTCAGTGAAATGAAATCCGCTGCAAATGTTTCAGCAAAATACAAACCTTTGAGAACTGAGCTTTCAGAAACTTGCAGGGCTGGAGGGTTGTGGAGAGAAGAAGGGGTGAACATATGTTTCTAGCTTTGCTAAAATCAGGAGCATCGTTTTATTTTTCATTTTGTCAAGCTGCTGCATAAAAGAAACTAAATTTACTATTTATTTCCAAAAAGGCTTGGGAAGAACTCACCTGGCCTGGATGGTGACGTAAAGGAGTTTGTTTCTTTATCAATCGTAGGCATTTTGTTACAAAAAATTCTCATATTAGAAATAGCTGTATGAGAAAGTGTTTTATATCATAATTGTCTGGCTCCTAACCGAAATAGAAATCCATTATTTAATTATCTCATTACACTAAGCAACCAAGATATAACAATCTAAACCACTGGTGTATGACAATTCGAAAGAATTTCTTCACTCCAACCCACCAAAACCTATATGGTGCAGTTGTGTCTGTGTGTGTCTGTGTGTGTGTTGGTAATACAATAGTGTCAGACTTTGTTGTCATCTTTTTCATTCAACTGCACTTTGGTGCTACACATCTGATCTGATAAAATTTCAAATTCTACAAATCACAATTCGTTAGTTAATAAATGCAACCAAAATCTGTCAATCAACCCTAACCAATCAAGTTGCTCAAAACGGTGTCTACTACTTTTTTTCTCTCTGCCAGCAACAAAATACAATTTATAATGTAACTAACATGTAAAAATATTTTAGATTACTCAAACAATTGCCTAGCTCCTGTTGGAAAAGCATCTATTATGCTTTTCTTACTGAAGCTATGCTTCTATCATGTTTCCCCTCGTGGGGGAATCTAGAACTAGGGGGCATAATTTCAAAATAAGGGGGCACCCATTTAAAACGGAAATGAGGAGGAATTTCTTCTCTCAGAGGGTCGTGAATCTTTGGAATTCTCTTCCCCAGAGAGCTGTGGAGGCTGGGTCATTGAATATATTTAAGGTGGAGATAGACAGATTTTTGAATGGTAAGGGAGTCAAGGGTTATGGGGAGCGGGCAGGGAAGTGGAGTTGAGACCAAGATCTTATTGAATGGCGGAGCAGGCTCGAGGGGCCAAATGACCTACTCCTGCTCCTACGTCTTATGTTCTTATGTTCTTATCAGAGCCTGGGGCTTGAGTTTCAATCCAATACTGAGGTCCACGCTCCTGATGCAGCCACTTTCTGGCATTATTTGGCACTATTTCGAAGAAGAGCAGGGGAGTTATCCCCGGTGTCCTGGCCAATATTTATCCCTCAACCAACATAACAAAAACAGATTATCTGGTCATTAGCACATTGCTGTTTGTGGGACCTTGCTGTGTGCAAATTGGCTGCCGCGTTTCCCACATTAAAACAGTGACTCCACTTCAAAAGTACTTCATTGGCTGTAAAGCGCTTTGAGACGTCCAGTGGTCGTGAAAGGCACAAGTCTTTTTTTTTCTTTTCCCAGTGCAGCCCTGAGCATCACCATAAGAAATCTGTTATAATTTTAAAATGGTCCAGCAAAACCCCAGACCCCACTACAGTGCTGCCAAATGCCCCTGAACCCAAGCAGCTTCCTCCCAGTGTTCCCATACCTCTGAATCCTCCCAGTGTTTATGGGTCCAGAGACCCCAATCTCAGTGCTCCCAGAACCATTTTCAGAATCCCCACTCAACTACTCCAAACCCCAGGACCACCCTCCAGTGCTACCAAAACCCAGAAACCTAGCACAGTGCTGCTATAAATGTAAATGAATGGCCTTCATATGTTACTTTACCTACATACTCAAATTATCTTTTTTGTAAGCCCAAAACACACAGCTAGGTAGTTGGCAAGATATAGTAGTTGGAGGTAGGTACCTAAATGGGTGCAGCTGCAACAACACATATGAAACTCAACATCATCCAGGTCAAAGCAGTTCACTTAATCGGCAGCCTATCCACTGCCTTAAACATCTACTCCCTCCACTGTGAAGGAATAGCCAGGATTTAGAAAAATGCACGATACTAAGAACAGATTTCTGAAATTATTAATAAATGACATACTGGGTTTAAAAGACATAAGCCTTAGCAGACACAGGCTGTAGGCACAATACAGGCTTCTGAGATAAAGATCAGTTATTCACAAGTTGTAAAACACCACAAGCTTTGATATGGGAATGGGATATTGAAAAAGACAATGCCCTATTGAAGCAAACCATTGGGAGGTTCCTCTATGTCTAGAGTTTGGGAGAAAAACAATGGAATGACCCAAGTAAAGTGTTATAATCTAACACGTCAAACAGGTGCACAGAACATTAAAAAAAACAAGTGCCTTTGAAAAAATGACATCAAGTAAGAAATACCTGTCGTAAAATAGTTTTATGTTAAACTTAAAGACAGGAAACACGATTAAATATGCAACCAATTGAGATAGCTAGAAAACAAGTAAACACTGAGTTAAAGTGTTTTCAATTTACATATTGTAAATATGATACCTACAGAAAGACTTTGAAAATGACATCAATGGATGCATCAAGCAATTACATTTTTCTTGTATTGAACTTGGAATACCAAGGAGTCACAACGGCTGATAAAGACCAGTTAAAGTAGTATTAGAAATTCAATAGAAAGACTTCCTAACAATTGCATCAAACAGAAACCATTGCTGTTATTGTGTTTATGATGGTTTTGGAAACACCTAAACAGGACACAAGTCTAAAAGCTGACAGCTGAAATATCAATAAAGAATAGAACAAAGTCAGCAAAGAATGACTTGATACAATTAAGCTTACATCAGCACAAATACTTCAAAGGATAAACCACCCAAAAAAGAGTATAAAACATTGACCTTTTCAAACAGAAAAGCAGAAGTCGCTGGGAAGACAAGCGTTTCTTAACTTTACAGACATACTCTGTAAGTTTTTAACTTTTGAGTCTCGGGGATCAAGGTACTCTTATTTGATTTTGGTGGATATTCTGGATTAAGAAATAAGTAGAAGTGTGGAAATGTAACGAAGTTAAGATTTGAGAATAAAGATCTGAGAATAAGATAATGTAAGCTATTTGTATTTTGAATGATTAAAGTTGCGATTGCCATAATAAATGTTATCTAAATGTCAGTTTGTTAATAAATCTATATATTGTTAGAATTGTCTCAAAGAGTATTCTGTATCATCTTGTGAACTCAATTTCTTTACACTCAAAGGAGTTGCAGAATTCTGGGGGGTATTCCGGAGCCTTATAATATCCGGAAGGTTACAGTCTAGTTAAACTTATTAAAAGTACTATCTGGAGGACGGTAACATCTTTAGACCGTTTCTTTCCTTTAGGGAGAGGTAGTCTGACCTTTAGACCCAATTAAGCGTCTTATAGGATCCGGCTACCGCAAACTTTAGTTGAAGGTAAATGTCTGGGGAATACGCCTGATATGGGGTAGTCTGAAAGGGCTAGGACTTGCAATTATCCCTTCACCACCACCAGTGCACCGTGACTGCAATGTGTACTATCCACAGGATGCACTGCAGCAACTCGCCATGGCCTCTTCAACAGCACCTCCCAAACCCGCACCCTCCACCACCTAGAAGGACAAGGGTAACAGGTGCATGACAACACCATCTCTTCCAAGTTCTGCTCCAAGTCACACTCCATCCCGACTTGGACATATATCGCCGTTCCTTCATCGTCGCTGTGTCAAAATTCTGGAACTCCCTACCTAACAGCACTGTGGAAGCTTCATCACATGGACTGCAGCGGCTCACCACCACCTTCTCAAGGGCAACTAGGGATGGGCAATAAAGGCTGGTCTTGCTAGCAACACCCATATCCTGAGAATGAAAAAGTATTTTCTACTTTTCTATTAAAAATATGTTTTACATCTAGTACAATTTAATAAATGACTGTTATAATATTGCAGCAAATAGTAACAATTGCATTTAAACTTACGGGATTCAATTGGGTGTATACAGAGAAACTATTTCCTATGGTGGGGGAATCCTGGGCAAGAGTGCACAATCTAAAGTTGCAGCTGCTAAGCACCAGGTTATTTCTGCATCCTTTTCTTTAATTGTTCAAGGTGATAAGCCATTGGGCATGATGTTCATAAGGTCCTATATGTGACATTGACATTAACAATTATTAGCTCTGATGATGTGGAATCTGTATGGGCAGAGCTGAGAAATACCAAGGGGCAGAAAACATTAGTGGGAGTTGTATACAGACCCCCAAACAGTAATGCTGAGGTTGGGGATGGCATTAAATGGAAAATTAGAGACGCGTGCAATAAGGGCACAGCAGTTATCATGGGTGACTTTAATCTACATATAGATAACAATACTGTGGAGGAGGAATTCCTAGAGTGTATACAGGATGGTTTCCTGGTCCAATATGTCGAGGAACCAACTAGAGATCAGGCCATCTTAGACTGGGTATTATGTAATGAGAAAGGATTAATTAGCAATCTTGTTGTGCGAGGCCCCTTGGAGAGGAGCGATCATAATATGATAGAATTCTTCATTAAAATGGAGAGTGAAGTAGTTGACTCAGAGACTAGGGTCCTGAATTTAAATAAAGGAAACTATGATGGTATGAGGCATGAGTTGGCTAGGATGGATTGGGGAATGTTACTTAAAGGGTTGATGGTGGATAGGCAATGGCAAACATTTAAAGATCGCATGGATGAACTACAGAATTTGTTCATCCCAGTTTGGCATAAAAATAAAACAAAAAAGGTGACTCAACCATGGCTAACAAGGGAAGTTAGGGATAGCATAAGATCCAAGGAGAGGACATATAATTTGGCCAGAAAAAGCAGCAAACCTGAGGATTGAGAGCAGTTTAGGATTTAGCAAAGGAGGACAAAGGGATTAATTAAGAAGGGGAAAATAGATTATGAGAGTAAGCTTTCAGGGAACATAAAAACTGACTGTAAAAGCTTCTATAGATATGTGAAGAGAAAAAGATTGGTGAAGTCAAGTGTAGGTCCCTTGCAGTCAGAATCAGGGGAATTTATAATGGGGAACAATGAAATGGCAGACCAATTAAATACATACTTTGGTTCTGTCTTCACAAAGGAGGACACAAATAACCTCCCAAAGATGTCGGGGAACATAGGATCTAATGAGAGGGAGGAATTGAATTAAATCAGTATTTGTAGGGAAATGGTGTTAGGGAAATTGACGGGATTGAAGGCCGATAAATCCCCAGGGCCTGATAATCTACATCCTAGGGTACTTAAGGAAGTGGCCCTAGAAATAGTGATGCATTGCTGGTCATCTTTCAAAATTCTATAGACACTCTGGAACAGTTCCCATGGATTGGAGGATAGCTAATGTAACCCCACTATTTAAAAAAGGTGGTAGAGAGAAAACGGGTAAGTCTGACATCGGTAGTGGGGAAAATGCTAGAGTCCATTATAAATGATGTAATAGCAGAGCACTTGGAAAACAGTGACAGGATCGGACAAAGTCAACATGGATTTACAAAAGGTAAATCCTGCTTGACTAAACGACTGGAATTTTTGAGGATGTAACTGGTAGAATAGATAAGGGCGAACCAGTGGATGTGGTGTATTTGGACTTTCAGAAGGCAAAGTTAAAGCACACAGGATTGGGGGTAAGGTACTGTCTTGGATAGAGAACTGGTTGGCAGACAGGAAGCAAAGAGTTGGAATAAACGGGTCTTTTTCCGAGTGGCGGGCAGTGACTAGTGGGGTACCGCAGGGATCGGTGCTAGGACCCCAGCTATTCACAATATATATTAATGATCTAGACGAGGGAACTAGATGTAATATCTCCAAGTTTGCAGACGACACAAAGCTGGGTGGGCGTGTGTGCTGTGAGGAGGATGCAGAGAAACTCCAGTATGATTTGGACAGGTTGGGTGATTGGGCAGATGCATGGCAAATGCAGTATAATGTGGATAAATGCGAGGTTATCCACTTTGGTGGCAAAAACAGGAAGACAGATTATTATCTGAACGGCAATAAATTGGGAAAAGGGGAAGTGCAACGAGACCTGGGTGTCCTTGTGCACCAGTCGCTGAAGGTAAGCATGCAAGTGCAGCAGGCGGGTAAGAAGGCAAATGGTATGTTGGCCTTCATAGCGAGAGGATTCGAGTACAGGAGCAAGGATGTCTTGCTTCAGTTGTACAGGGCCTTGGTGAGACCACACCTTGAGTATTGTGTGCAGTTTTGGTCACCTTATCTGAGGAAGGATGTTCTTGCCATGGAAGGAGTGCAGCGAAGATTCACCAGACTGATACCTGGGATGGCAGGAATGACGTATGAGGAGAGATTGGGTCGATTAGGCTTATATTCACTAGAGTTTAGAAGAATGAGAGGGGATCTCATTGAAACTTATAAAATTCTAATAGGACTAGACAGACTAGATGCAGGAAGGATGTTCCCGATGGCGGGGGAGTCCAGAACCAGAGGTCACAGTCTAAGGATAAGGGGTAAGCCATTTCTGACTGAGATGAGGAGGAATTTCTTCACCCAGAGAGTGGTGAACCTGTGGAATTCTCTACCACAGAAAGCAGTTGAGGCCAATTCATTAAATATATTCAAGAAGGAGTTAGATATATTTATTAAGGCTAAAGGGATCAAGGGATATGGGGAGAAAGCAGGGACAGGGTACTGAATTTGGATGATCAGCCATGATCTCATTAAATGGTGGAACAGGCTCGAGGGGCCGAATGGCCTACTCCTGCTCCTATCTTCTATGTTTCTATGTCTATGTAACAGTAGTGTGGATGGCAAGACTGGCACAAAAAAACTGCCAAGACATATAAAAAGATTAAAAAACCTCTAGGAACAATTCACTACCTGCTGAAATGATACTCCACAGCTTCATTGGTCTCTTTAGGCACCTCCAATGTTGAGTGTCAGGACAATAAATAGTGTCAGTAACAGGGTCCTCTACGACAGTAACTACCAGCCCTAAATGGTTGTGGCAGGAATAATTCGTAATAATGTCGCAAATCCAACAATTAAGATCGCCATTAATTTCAATGGGGAGCCTCATAGCGTGAACTAACTTTTGTCGGCTTGGCAAGGCTAACGGTGGAGCGACGCAAATCATACAGCAATTTGTGGAGAAACGGAACTCATGACATATCTCCTTTGTTCTGGAAATTGCTGGATTTTTCACAAATTAATAATGGCTAGCAACATTAATGGGATATTCAAATGACACAACTTCCCAGCAATTTCTGGCCCAATATTTTTTTCTAGTATAGGTGGCCATTTCTGAACCAAAAAACAAATATTGCACACAGCTGTCCTGAACTGTGTCATCACTTATCCTGCCATAATTTGGAATCTGCAGCTCTAGTGTTTCGAAGATATGGTTCAGTTAATTTATATTTGTTCATCTCTACCATTTGTACACAAAGTGCTTTTTACACACTCTTTGATAGATTAAAAAAATGAACTTTAACTTCAAGAAATGTGATTTTGCCTTGCTATTGCAATATAGCTAAGTATATACCACAATACACTTCTCTTGAACTAGCAGTTCTTCCAACTTGGAAGCCATCCAGGAATAATGCATATTCCTAAGAGCCTAAAACAAATCATTAGTACATTTTTGAAACCTTCTGTGTGGGATCAATCTAAAGTGGGATTACAAGGCAATTTGAGTATTACAAATATACTGTATTTAGTATGCTTAAAACAAAATTCCATGGGCTGGGTATTACAATATACTGCTATTTATTTTTGCCATTGGCAGCATAGTTTTTTGGGTAAAGTAATAGACAGACAGTAAACCGACATGAGATTTAGTGGATTTTTAAATAATTATAAAACTTGAGAGGTCATGGAAATCAAAAATGATGTTTCTGTCTTGATCTATCGACCAGCTACTGATTCTACTCCTTTTTTTAGTGTGATATATACTCGTTAAACATCCAATATTAACATCCTCTAAATATCTGCCAGAAATCTAATGGGAGAAATTACAAAGAATTTCCCCTTTCTTATATATGACACATTCGTGTGACCAGTTCTTTCCCTTGGTCATTGTCATCAGTTGTGTTTGTCCTGCTCATGCCATATTGTGCTATATACAGCGAATGTTATGGGCTTGAGTAGCAAGCTATTTTTTAATGTTTGAGTTTTGATTCTATACTTGGGACTTCAATATTTGATTTGTGTAAATTTTTGATTCCAGACTTTGCTCAACCTACAAGGCGGCCTTTCCTGTAACCAAGTCATGACCAGTTGCCTCTACATCAAGCCAGAATGTCAGAAATTCCAAGTGTAAAAAGAAAGCTTCTACAACATCAGGAGCTAATTAATGCTATGGTGGCTAGAGCAAGTTGTCAAAATTACCTATAAATCTTTCCACAATTACTACCAAAGAGAAAAACATGAAACATGGAGAAGTATAATCACTGGTTTGATGCATTAGATAAAATAGTCTTCATTTTGCTTCACGTCTCCATCAACACCATTGTTTGCTTCAAATGTATCAGCAATATAGTGCCTTTAGCACAGAATATAAGGTGCTTTACAGAAGAGGAAATAGAAAATTAATGAATTAAAGGAACGGATGCCAAGCCATGAGGAAGAATCAGGAGGGATGACTGAAGGTCAGATCTTACAATTGTATAAAGTACATCTGGTTTTATCTCTTTGCCATACTAGGGCAACACGGTGGCATAGTGGTTAGCACTGGTGCCTCACAGCGCCAGGGACCCGGGTTCGAATCTGACCGAGGGTGACTGTCTGTGTGGAGTTTGCACATTCTCCCCGTGTCTGCGTGGGTTTCCTCCGGGTGCTCCGGTTTCCTCCCACAGTCCAAAAATGTGCGGGTTAGGTTGATTTGGCTATGATAAATTGACCCTTAGTGTTAGGGGGGGATTAAATATGTGGGGTTATGGGGATAGGATGGGATATGTTAGGGGGAATTAAATACGTGGGGTTACAGAGGTAGGGTAGGATATGTGTACTGTGGGGATTAAAGCAGGGACAGGGTACTGGATTTGGATGATCAGCCATGATCGTATTGAATGGTGGAGCAGGCTCGACGGGCTGAATGGCCTACTCCTGCTCCTATCTTCTATGTTTTTTTGATGTTGGTTTGAGGATTAATTTAAGAAAAAATGTGAAAAATTGTTGTATCATCTTAAGCAAATTGCATGGGAGGTAAAAAGGAAGAATAAAAAAGTTTAAAAAAATCTGTAGTAATTAATTATATGTATAACAGGCATTTTCAATATCTTAACATTCTGCTGCAATGACAATAAGGGGCCAGAATTTGCTGTCAAAATAAGGATGAGGCTAATGGCATTCACTGTTATTTATGCACAAATGGTACAGCAAATTCAGGCGAGGGGCAGATGCGCGGTTAAACGCAAATATCTAAAAGTTGCTGTCCGTGTTGCACCGCTCCATCATTAGCTTTGCGAAAATGGCATCTCGCTGTCTGCCTCACCATTGAGATGCATTGAATGGCATGACGTTGCTGCATGTTCTACAATGAGCGGAGGATGCGCTCCACTCTTCCAGATTTCCACCCAGATAGTGAAGGAGAAAATTACCCCCACTGTGCCAGTGATAATGGAGCTCTTAATGCAATCTAAAAATAGTTTTGAAGACCAAATATTTCCAGCATTCAAAATCGATAAGGCAACTCTACCTTATCAGAGGCCCATTCAACATTACGTTAAGGTTATGGGTGTAGACTCACTGTTCTCTGCCACAGTATTTCAGACAGGGTATATATTAACCATTAAAAAATCTATGAAAAAGCCAGAAAATGCTGGAAATACTCAGCAGGTCAAGCAGCATTTGTGGAGAGAGAGTGAGTTACTAACATCACTAAAGCAGTTATCTGGTCATTATCACATTGCTGCATGTGGGAGCTTGCTGTGCACAAATTGGATTTCCTATATTACAACAGTGACTACACTTCAAAAAGTACTTCATTGGCTGTAATGCGCTTTGGGATGTCTGGTGGTCATGAAAGGCGCTATATAAATGTAAGTCTTTCTTTCTTTATTTCTTTCTTTATTATCCCTCTGTCAAGAAACTTCACAGCATGCCTGGGAGTGTTAGATCAAGTGATGGTGTCTCTTCTTCTCCATCACTCTCCTCCTCTACTTCTTGCTGCAAAGGCTGGGCTGGTGGCAGTTCTTGGGTATCTGAAAGGCACAAGGGTCGGGTTGTGGTGAGGGGAGGGGGGAAAGCAAGATGTGCATGCTTACACCATCAGCAGCTTGTAAATCAGAAGATATTGTGGGATGAGGAGGAAGTGGGATGTGAGAAGAAGGATTAGGTATGAACATATCGTCACATCAATGCTTTCAGCCTCAGCAATCGCTATGGCCTCAGTGACGGTCCCTCCAATGATCTCCAGCAGAGTCTCCTCCAGTGGAATCAGGTTGTGCAGCTGTGCTTGCCTCCTGCCTGGTTGCTTCTGTTGGCACTGGTTGTGAGCCATCTTATAGTCATAGGGGGAAAATTCAGTTGGTCGCACCTCCCGTTAGCGCCTTAAGAGGGGGCTAATGGGGTGCAAAGCAACTAGCGCCCGGGCACGGCGATGTTTGCGCCGCTCGCGAAATTAACTAGACATTTTGCGGCGGCGCTAAACACTACCGCCACGATCTCCTGCGCCGGCAGATCGTGACGTCATTCGAGTGAGCAACGCCCCGATAGCGCCCCGGAGTGGATATTGAGTGGCGCTCCCTGCCTTACCGCCTGCCGCTAACAACGACAGGTTGAGGGGAGCGTTTTGCAGTCAGGAAGGGACTGGGGGAGCGCTATTTAAAGGTGAACGCTTCCTGCCTTTTTTTGTTGGTGACATTTTTGCACCACGCATTCTGAGAGAGAGAAGAGAGAGACTTCTGGAGAGATTCAATGCTGTGTGAAGGAGTTTTGGGTACTGAGCAGCACTTTGCAGGTTCATTTTCATTTTCCCTTCCTTGCATCTATTTAGAAGAGACTGTGGGGGCTGCACTCTGAGCTCTTTCCCTGGGTCTCTCCATTGTTCTTTCCAGCAGATTTGATGTACATATCTCTCCAGGCCGAGATTCAAGGATGCAATGAGCAGGATGTGGATGGAGAGCAAGATCAACCCTCTAAGAACTGGCCGGCGCCATTGTGTCTCTGTTTCATTGCTGACTGACATCACATGAGCTTCGCCAGCGCTCTGAGGTAGCGCCTCGCTCCTCGGCCTTTGCGCCTTAAGACAGGTGTGAAGCGCCTGATTTAGCGCTCCAATCACCTCCAGGGGCGATAAAAGCCAAGTTTGCAGTCGGAGGCGATAATTAGCGCCAGGCGCTAATCTTTGCGCCCGGCCGATAATTGCGCCCCAAATGGGGCGATACTGAAGTTTTCCCCCATAGAGTCATAGGGGTAGAAATTAGGTCGCGCCCCATTTGGGGCGCAAATATCGTCCGGACGCAAATATTAGCGCCTGGCGCTAATTATCGGCACTGACGGGAAACTTCACTTTTACCGCCCCGGGAGGTGAGTGGAGCGCTAAAGCAGGCGCTGCACACCTCTCTTAAGGCGCAAAGGCCGAGCAGTGAGGCGCTAACTCGGAGCGCTGGCGAAGCTCATGTAATGTCAGTCAGCAATGGAACACACACACAATGGCACGGGCCAGTTCTTAAAGGGGATGGTTAATCTTGCTTTCCATCCACATCCTGTTCATTGCTGCCTTGAATCTCGGCCTGGAGAGACTTGCACATCAAATGTGCTGGAAAGAACAATGGAGAGCACCAGGCAAAGAGCTCAGAGTGCAGCTCCCACGGTCTCTGCTAAATCGATACAAGGAATGGCAAATCAAAATGAACCTGCAAAGTGCTGCTCAGTACCCAAAACTCCTTCACACAACGTTGAATCTCTCCAGAAGTCTCTCCCTCTCTCTCACAGAATGCGTTGTTCAAAAATGCCACCAACAATAAAAGACAGGAAGAGGCCCCCTTTAAATAGCGCCCCCCCCAGCCCCACAGCGATTGATAGCGTTCCAGTCTTCTGGTCGTTGGAAGCGCCAGGGGGTAAGGCAGGGGGCGCCACTCAATTTCCGCTACGGGGCGCCCCAAGGGCGTTGCACCATGGAATGACGTCACAATCTGCGCGCGCAGGTGGTCGCAGCGGTAAGTTTTAGCGCCGCCGCACAATCTGAAGTTAAGTTCTCGAGCGGCGCAAACATCGCTGCACCCGGGCGTTAGCGGCTTTGCGCCCCATTAGCGCCCTCTTAAGGCGCTAACGGGTGGCGCAACCAAGTGAATTTTTACCCCATAGAGTTATACAGCACAGAAAGAGGCCCTTCGGCCCATCGTGTCTGCGCCGGCCATCAAGCCCTGTCTATTCTAATCCCATTTTCCAGCACTTGGTCCGTAGCCTTGTATGCTATGGCGTTTC
This sequence comes from Squalus acanthias, assembly GCA_030390025.1. Lineage (NCBI taxonomy): Eukaryota > Metazoa > Chordata > Chondrichthyes > Squaliformes > Squalidae > Squalus > Squalus acanthias. Next base: position 53,706,706 of record CM059427.1, read on the forward strand.
AAGTGCTCATCTAAATGCTTCTTGAATGTTGTGAGGGTTCCTGCCTCTACCACCCTTTCAGGCAGTGAGTTCCAGATTCCAACCACCCTCTGGGTGAAAAGGTTTTTCCTCAAATCCCCTCTAAACCTCCTGCCCCTTACCTTGAAACTATGCCCCCTGGTTATTGACCCCTCTACTAAGGGGAAAAGTTCCTTTCTATCTACCCTATCTATGCCCCTCATAATTTTGTACACCTCAATCAGGTCCCCCCTCAGCCTTCTCTGCTCTAAGGAAAACAACCCCAGCCTGTCCAGTCTCTTCATAGCTGAAGCGCTCCAGCCCAGGTAACGTCCTGGTGAATCTCCTCTGCACCCTCTCCAATGCAATCACATCCTTCCTATAGTGTGGCGACCAGAACTGCACACAGTATTCCAGCTGTGGCCTAACTAGTGTTTTGTACAGCTCGATTATAACCTCCCTGCTCTTATATTCTATGCCTCTTGGCCTGCAAGAGAAAAGGAAGTGCGTCAGTGAGTGTGCTGCGATGTGTTTGGGTGATGTGCCTGTCATGGTTGAATAGCTGGCATTGTGCACAAGGTGTGAGATGTGGGTGTGAGGTTTGCAACAGTGGTAAGTGTGTGAGGGTAAGGTGAATCTATGATTGTGGGGTATGAGTCGTGATTGCTAGAGATTGTTGGTAGGTGAGTGATGGGGGTATGGTGCATTGAGCAGTGGCTGAGGCTAGTGGTGTAGTTGGTGGGAAATGGCATTTGAAGATGCATTCACTAACCTTGACCACTTGTGTGAGGTCATAAAACTTCTTCCTGCACCGGATCCAGGTCCTGGGGTAAAGACAGGTAGCACTGACCGCTTCAGCGATCTCCTTCCACTGCCTTCGAACAGTGTGCTTGGAAGGCCTCCTGGCCCCCTGCGAGTAGAAGATCTGTCTCCTCCTTTTGACTCCCTGCACCAAGGTGTCCAGTGCTGTATCGGAGAACCAAGTTGCCCTTTCTCGGCCCTGTTGAGACATTGCTTACTTCCAGCTCCAGTCAGATTGAGGTACTTCTCTCACAAAGCACCTCCCCTTTAAGAAGTGCAGACAGCCTTTCACTTTGCAGGCAACCTTTAAATACAGAGCGGTCTTCCCACGATATTGGTCCCCTTGTTGAGCGCTGAGCCAAACTGTAAGGCGTTTAGTACTGGGCAAACATAATGGCCCAGAAATTCGCCTCTCCGGCTTGCCACGGGGGTAAGGATTGCGCGCGCACTTACCTACCGCGCCTGCCGTTGTGTTTTGGGCCCACGGGAACTTCAGCTCCTGGTCCTGTACCAAGAGCCGGCGCGCAGTGCTTGCGTGTCCCAGGGGCGCAGTTAGTGCGATGCGTCCCCTGGGATCACGTGGGCCATGGAGAGCCAATGGCAGCAGACCATCTTTCATTCATAGATTTGACAGGAGACCTGTCAAATCTGTGAATTGAAATCGGCCCCAAAAGAACAGCTAAACTTAAAATAAATTAAAAAAAAATCCCATCACATTTATAAAATAACTATAGTTAAATAAATTAACCACTTTAAACAAAAATTTTAATTTTTGAAAAAATTTAAATACTTTTTAAAAGTGATAAAAATAAACTTACCTTTCTTTAAAGTATCTAAAAAAGATAAACCTGTTGAAATTTTTTTAAAATTATACTTAATTAACCACTTACCTTGTTGAAAACGGGTCCTGCGCCTCCTTTTTATAAGCGTAGGTTCTTCACTACTTACCCTCCCGTAGAAACCTGAAAAAAAATCTAAGTTTGCTGCGTGCGCGCAGCCTCTACTGCGCACGCAGTTCACCTAGGAACCGCCCCCTTCACCAGACCGGAAGTTCCGGTTTCCCGCGCATGCGCAGTGCATGCAGGAAATCGGCACTTCAGGACGCTTTACGGGTGAGTACGGACTGTGTACTCACCCGGGAAGGGACGAATTTTTGGCCCATTAATGAGCAGGCAGCCGAATTTTGTGTGCTGCCTGCACTACTTTCAACGGGCGCGGCAGATCACGTATCGCGATTCCCGCACCCGTTTTCAGGCATTATCCAATTTAGCCCCCAATGGCTCAAAAATGAAGTAGCGCCATGGTATCTTAGCCCTTTTTAGAACTACACAAAGAAATATTTTAAAGTGTTTATGGATAACTTTACCCAATGCCTTCATTAAGATATATCAAAGCAGTATTACTCATGATCTCGGAGCTGTGTACAATAGGAGCACATTTCGGTATTTTCCCAATTGTTCTGTTATCATCCTTTTCAGGTTATTCCAAGTCACATACTGGCCTTTGGCTAAGAGGTTGCTCTCAGGTACCTTTGTAATTAGGTAGCACATATGGTCCAAGGTGACTTGTCTTCCAATTATTCCATACTCCTCTATTCAATAATTGTCATTGATAGGGGAATTAAGATAATGCATTTTCTGCATGTAGAATAACAAGGGGTACAAAGTATTTTTTTTAAAATTTGTTCCTGGGATGTGGGCATCTCTGGCAAGGCCAGCATTTATTGCCCATCCCCAATTGCCCTCGAGAAGGTGGTGGTGAGCCGCCTTCTTGAACCGCTGCAGTTCGTGTGGTGAAGGTACTCCCACAGTACTGTTAGGGAGGGAGTTCCAGGATTTTGACCCAGTGACGATGAAGGAACGGCTATATATTTCCAAGTCAAGATGGTGTGTGACTTGGAGGGAAACTTGGAGGTGGTGGTGTTCCCATGCACTGGTGGTGGAGGGACAGAATGTTTAAGGTGGTGGTTGGGGTGCCAATCAAGCGGGCTGCTTTGTCCTGGATAGTGTTGAGCTTCTTGAGTGTTGTTGGAGCTGCACTCATTCAGGTAAGTGGAGAGTATTCCATCACACTCCAGGCTTGTGCCTTTTAGATGGGGGGAAATGCTTTGGGGAGTCAGGAGTTGAGACACTCGCTGCAGAATACCCAACCTCTGACCTGCTCTTGTAGCCACAGTATTTATGTGGCTAGTCCAGTTAAGTTTCTGGTCAATGGTGACCCCCTAGGATGTTGATGGTGGGGGATTCGGCAATGGTAATGTCATTGAATGTCAAGGGGAGGTGGCTAGACTCTCCCTTTTTGGAAATAGTCATTGCCTGGCACTTGTGTGGTGCACGTGTTACTTGCCACTTATCAGCCCAAACCTGAATGTCATCCAGGTCTTGCTGCATGCGGGCATGGACTGCTTCATTATTTGACGAGTTGCGAATGGAATTGAACAATGTGTAATCATCAGCGAACATCCCCACTTCTGACCTTATGATGGAGGGAAGGTCATTGATGAAGCAGCTGAAGATGGTTGGGCCTAGGATATTGCTCCGAGGAACTCCTGCAGCGATGTCCTGGGGCTGAGATTATTGGACTCCAACAACCACAACCATCTTCCTTCGTGCTAGGTATGACTTCAGCCAGTGGAGAGTTTCCCCCTGATTTCATTGACTTCAATTTTATTAGGGCTCCTTGATGCCACACTTGGTTAAATCCTACCTTGATGTCAAGGGCAGTCACTCTCACCTCACCTCTGGAATTCAGCTCTTTTGTCCATGTTTGGACCAAGGCTGTAATGAGGTCTGGAGCCGAGTGATCCTGGTGGAACCCAAGCTGAGCATTGGTGAGCAGGTTATTGGTGAGTAAGTGGTGCTTGATAGCACTGTCGACGACACCTTCCATCACTTTGCTGATGATTGAGAGTAGACTGATGGGGCAGTAATTGGCTGGATTGGATTTGTCCTGCTTTTTGTGGACAGGACGTACCTGGGCAGTTTTCCACATTGTCGGTGTTGTACAGTCTTGTAGCTGTACTGGAACAGCTTGGCTAGAGACGCGGCTAGCTCTGGAGCACAAGTCTTCAGCACGACAGCCTGGAAGTTGTCGGGGCCCAGAGCCTTTGCTGCATCCAGTGCGCTCAGCCATTTCTTGATATCACATGGAATGAATCGAATTGGCTTCTGTGATGGTGGGGACCTCAAGAGGAGGCCGATATGGATCATCCACTCAGCACTTCTGGCTGAAGATGGTTGCAAATGCTTCAGCCTTGTCTTTTGCACTCGCGTGCTGGGCTCCGCCATCATTGAGGATGGGCATGTTCATGGAGCCTCCTCCTCCCACTAGTTGTTTAATTGTCCACCACCATTCACGACTGAATGTGGCAGGACTGCAGAGCTTTGATCTGAAATAAAAACAGAAAATGCTGGAAATACTCAGCAGGTCAAGCAGCATCTGTGGAGAGAGAAACAGAGTTAACGTTTCAGGTCGATGACCCTTCGTCAGATTTGATCTGATCTGTTGGTTGTGGGATCGCTTAGCTCTGTCTGTAGCATGCTGCTTCCGTTGTTTAGCATGCATATAGTCCTGTGTTGCAGTTTCCCCAGGTTGGCACCTAATTTTTAGGTACGCCTGGTGCTGCTCCTGGCATGCTCTTCTACACTCCTCATTGAACCTGGGTTGGTCCCCTGGCTTAATGGTAATGGTAGAATGAAGGATATGCCGGGCTGGTTTTTGTGAGTTGGGATCATATAAATGCTATTACTTGAGAGTCATTCCTTCTCTATGGTGATACAAATTTAAACTGTACAGAGAAATTCTCATAACTATTTCCATCTAATGGCTCTTGAATCCCTAAAACATCTGATTAAAAAAATCGTCCAAATTCATAATAGCAAACTAATAATCATGATATTTTGAAGGTCTATAATAGTTGTGGTACAATTATTTGTCTCTAATTTCATAATCTGTTCCGCTATTGAACTTCAGTTTCTTTTTCCCGTGTTCAAATGTTCTTGATTTTGCATACAGATAGCCAATTTCAACTTCTCAATTGGAAGGATGTTGCATTTATTTTTCTATTCTGTTAAGCAAACAGCGATCAGCAAGCACGAGGAGACTATTGACTATGGAAGCCTTCGGCACAGAAGGCAGCCATTCAGCACTTTATTTCTGTGCTGGCTCTTTGCTGGAGCATTCCAAAACTAATCCCATTGCCCTGCTCGCTCCCTGTAGCTATGTATCTTCCTCTGCTCCCAGTGTTTAGCTGCACTTCCCTTAAAAAATGCAATGGTCTTTGACTCCCTGTGGCACATTATTCCATTTCCTAACAGCTCTCTGCACAAAAACATTTTACCTAGTTTCTCCTCGCACTCTTTTAGTGACAATTTTAAATTTATGACCACTCATCACTGAATCCCCAACCAGAGGAAATAGTTTTTCCCTATTTAATCTGTCAAAACGCTGCAGAATTTAAAAATCTCTTTTAAATCTCCTCTTGGTCTTTTCTGTTTTAGTAAAAATAGCCCCAATATCTCAAGTCGCTTCTCAATTTCTCATCCCTGGTATCCTCCTGGTGAATCCATGCTGTATGCTCTTCATGGCATTAATCTTCTTACTGTAATGAGGTACCCAATATTGCACACAATACTCTAAATGTGACCGTGTTCAAATTTATCATTACTTCTTTGCTATTGTGTTCCATGCTCCTAGTTTTAAAACCCAAATTGCCACTGGCCTTTTTATGGCCCTATCTACCAGAACTTGCACTTACAAGGAATTATAGAATAGAATCTTTAGGCTGTTCTGCTTCTGTTTCTTTTATATGAGTCTTTTCCTTCATTGTTATTTCAGCTTGAAGTTGTGCAACCTCTTAAAAAAGTTTTCATAGTTTCTTGGAGAGTAAGTTTCTCTGCATCACTGAGGTAAGAGCTAAGGCTCCAACTCAGATACCGAGGTTCATGCATGAAGGCCTAATTTAATCTTATGTTACTAATAAATAAATCTAGACTCAGATTATGGCCCGTAATTTCCGATAGGAGGCTTCCTGCATGCGGATGCCTCCTATCGGAAAAATATCTACGCACTTACCTGAGGGCGCCCGAGGTCCAGACACTTCCGCTCCTGGGCCTCTCCACAGTCGAAATGCGCAGGGCCCACGTATCCCAAGGGCGCACGTATCCCAAGGGCGCATGCGGTTCGCAAGCATCCCTGTGATCACGTGGGCCAGGTGAGCCAATGAAAGAAGGGAATCTCCCTTCATAATTTTGACAGATAGACCTGTCAAAAGTATGAATGGAGATCACCCCAAAAAGACACTAAAACATTAAATAAATGTTAAAAAACCATCACTTTTTGAAAATGAGTTAAAATTACATTAAATTAAATATTTTAAACAAAAATGTAATTTTTTGAAAAAAATAATTAAAGTTTTTTATGGGGCTAAAAATAAATGTACCTTTTTTAAAAGTATTTTAAAATTATAAATGAGTGAAATTTTTTTTTAAAACTTTTTAAAACTCTTATGCTGGTAAAAGCAGGCCTGCAGAAAGCAGAACTCTCCCCCCGCAGAGGCCCTTTTCTAGGGCAGGCGTCTGATCTGTCAAGAGGATTCTTGACAGATCGGAAATGCCGGTTTTCAGCGCATGCGCTTCGCATGCCTGAAACCAGCATTTCTGATGTCCCTATGGGTGTGTACACAGCTCGTACACACCCGTAGGCATCGGAAAATACGGGCCATTAGCATTGAAAATGGTTATCTTTAAGATAATGGGATTGAATTCCAGAACAGAAGTAAAGGACAAGAAATTTCCCTTTCCGTAACTCCCCTATTATACCATGTAAATGCATTTTAAATGTCCATAATGTTTTTGTCTCAATATTGCCTGATATTTTGTTGCAAATGTTTATCATTCTTTGCGTTCTTTGCATTATTTGTTTTAATTCTTTTTTACTACTTTAAAATTTATGCCCTCTGCTATTTTCTAGAAGAGCAAAGAAAGGCAGATTACTCATCTTTACATCGATTTTATTCATTGATAAACTTTATTTTAAAAAGTCTCACATTAACATTCCTTGGCCACAATTACTCCTTTCAACTATTGTCTGTAATATCTATGAAATGAGTTTGGAGCGCTTTGATTAATGTTCATTTTGTGTCCCCTTTTGGGGATGTTAATTTTTGATTTAGCAATAGGTATTTTAGTTGCATTTGTAATTATTACTGAGCAAAATTTGTGAATGTAGAAGTTGTTTTAAAATACCATCAAATGTTATTAATGAGTGTTCATCACAAGCTGTTTTGATTTTAGCAAATGCATAATATTTACTTGACTGGTAAACTTACAAAGTTGAGATTTTGCAGTGGGACGCTGGGTTATTAGAGATATTGCGAAATAACACGGTTGAGTTAATCAACTATGAAATTTGCCGTCAGCATTGCAAGACAATAGCATTATAATAAATTGTAAAGGGATCTTCTGAATATTGGAGATTGTCACTCATTGATCAATGAGCTTAGCCATCATAAGAAATATATAGCTTGAAGGCAGTTTTCTCATCAGCAGTGTGGTTGTTGTTCAGATAATGCTTTATGGAGATTTGTACTAGAAATTGGAACTCAGTCAACAAGTACAAGGCAATGTATTAACACATTATCTGTGCATGGTTGAATACAAAAAACAGTCCTTAGCTTTGCAGTTTGCAGTAAAATTTAACATTTTTTAGCATAAACTTGTACATTTAAAAGAATAAGCTAGCATGATGTCCTTAAAATATTAAAAGCAATGTAACCATACAAACATCACATCTTCAGATACTTCTGCTTCACAAACTGACATAAACATGTAAAATGTTATTTTTAGAATCATAGAATGGTTACAGTACAGTAGGAGGCCATTCGGCCTGTCGAGCCCGTGCCGGCTCTCTGCAAGAGCACTTCAGCTAGTCCCACTCCACCGCCCTTTACCCGTAGCCCTGCAAATTGTTTCCCCTCAGGTACTTATCCAATTCCCTTTTGAAAGCCACGATTGAGTCTGCCTCCACCACCCTTTCAGGCAGTGCTTTCCAGATCCTAACCACTCGCTGTGTAAAAAAGTTTTTCCTCATGTCGCCTTTGGTTCTTTTGCCAATCACCTTAAATCTGTGTCCTCTGGTTCTCGACTCTTCCACCAATGGGAACAGTTTCTCTCTATCTAATCTGTCTAGACTCCTCATGATTTTGAATACCTCTATCAAATCTCCTCTCAACCTTCTCTGCTCGAAGGAGAACAACCCCAGCTTCACCAGTCTATCCACGTAACTGAAATCCCTCATCCCTGGAATCATTCTTGTAAATCTTTTCTGCACCATCTCTAAGGCCTTCACATCCTTCCTAAAATGCGGTGCCCAGAATTGGACACAATATTCCAGTTGAGGCCGAACCAGTGTTTTATAAAGGTAGACTTGAGGAAGAGTTCTTCGAGTGTATACGGGATGGTTTCTTGGAACAATATGTTGTGGAACCAACCAGGGAGAAAACTATTTTAGATCTGGTAATGTGTAACGAGGCTGGATTAATTAATGATCTCGAAGTGAAGGATCCTTTTGGGAAGAGTGATCATAGCATGGTAGAATTTCAAATTCAGTTTGAGGGTGAGAAAGCTAGGTCTCAAACTAGTGTCCTGAACTTAAACAAAGGTAATTACAAAGGTATGAAGGCAGACTTAGTTAAAGTGGACTGGGAAAATATATTACAGGGTAAGACTGTAGAAAAGCAGTGGCAAACATTTAAGGAGATATTTCATAACTCTCAGCAAAGATATATTCCAGTGAGAAAGAAAGATTCTAAGAGAAGGATGAACTATCCGTGGCTAACTAAGGAAGTAAAGGATGGTATCAAATTGAAAACAAAAGCATACAATGTTGTGAAGAATAGTGAAAGGCCAGAGGATTGGGAAATTTTTAAAAACCAGCAAAGGACGACTAAAAAAATGATAAAGAGAGAGAAGATAGTTTACGAGAGTAAGCTAGCAAGAAATATAAAAACAGACAGTAAGAGCTTCTACAGGTATATAAAAAGGAAGAGAGTAGCTAAAGTAAACAATGGTCCCCTAGAGAATGAGTCTGGGGAATTAATAATGGGAAACAGGGAAATGGCGTAGACTTTGAACAAATATTTTGTATCGGCCTTCACGGTAGAAGACACTAAAAGCATTCCAATAATGGATAAACAAGGGGCTATTGGGGTGGGGGCGGGGTGGTGGAGGAACTTAAAACAATCACTATCACTAGAGAGAAAATACTAGGCAAACTAATGGGACTAAAGGTGGACAAGTCCCCTGGACCCGATGGCCTGCATCCTAGAGTCTTAAAAGAGGTGGCTGCAGAGATAGTGGATGCATTGGTTGTAATCTACCAAAATTCCCTGGGTTCTGGAGAGGTCCCAGCGGACTGGAAAACCGCAAATGTAACGCCCCCATTTAAGAAAGGAGGGAGACAGAAAGCAGGCAAGTATCGACCAGTTAGCCTAACATCTGTCATTGGGAAAATGCTGGAGTCCATCATTAAAGAAGTGATAGCAGGACATTTAGAAAATCATAATATAGTCAAGCAGAGTTAGCATGGTTTTATGAAAGGGAAATCATGTTTGACAAATTTGCTGGAGTTCTTTGAGGATGTAACTAGCAAGGTGGATAAAGTGGAACCAGTAGATATCGTGTATTTGGATTTCCAGAAGGCATTTGATAAGGTGCCACATAAAAGGTTACTACACAAGATAAGAGCTCACGGGGTTGGGGGTAATATATTCGCATGGATAGAGGATTGGCCAACGAACAGAAAACAGAGTCGGGATAAATGGGTCATTTTAGGTTGGCAAACTGTAACTAGTGGGGTGCCGCAGGGATCAGTGCTGGGGCCTCAACTATTTACAATCTGTATTAATGACTTGGATGAAGGGACTGAGTGTAAGGTAGCCAAATTTGCTGATGATACAAAGATAGATGAGAAAGCAAATTGTGTGGAGGATGCAAAGCATCTCCAAAGGGATATAGATAGGCTAAGTGAGTGGGCAAAAATCTGGCAGATGGAGTATAATGTGGGAAAATGTGAGGTTATCCACTTTGGTAGGAAAAATAATAAAGCAAATTATTATTTAAATGGGGAGAGATTACAAAATGCTGAGGTACAGAGGGATCTGGGGGCCCTTGTACATGAATCACAAAAAGTTAGCATGCGGGTACAACAAGTAATTCGGAAGGCAAATGGAGTGTTGGCCTTTATTGCAAAGGGAATGGGGTATAAAAGTAGGGAAGTTGTGTTACAACTGTACAGGGTGTTGGTGAGACCACACCTGGAGTACTGCGTACAGTTTTGGTCTCCTTATTTAAGGAAGGATATACTTGCATTGGAGGCAGTTCAGAGAAGGTTCACGAGGTTGATTCTGGAGATGAAGGGGTTGTCTTATGAAGAAAGGTTGAGCAGGTTGGGCCTATACTCATTGGAGTTTAGAAGAATGAGAGGGGATCTTATTGAAACATATAAGATTCTGAAGGGGCTTAACAGGGTAGATGCAGAGAGGATGTTTCTCCTCGTGGGGCAATCTAGAACTAGGGGGCATAATTTCAGAATAAGGGGGAATCCTTTTAAATCGGAAATGAGGAGGAATTTCTTCTCTCAGAGGGTCGTGAATCTTTGGAATTCTCTTCCCCAGACAACTGTGGAGGCTGGGTCATTGAATATATTTAAGGTGGAGATAGACAGATTTTTGAACGATAAGGGAGTCAAGGGTTCTGGGGAGTGGGCAGGGAAGTGGAGTTGAGGCCAAGATCAGATCAACCATGATCTTATTGAATGGCGGAGCAGGCTCGAGGGGCCAAATGACCTACTCCTGCTCCTACGTCTTATGTTCTTATGTTCTTTATCATAACTTCCTTGCTTTTGTACACTATGGGCTGGATTTTGAATGACCCATGGAGTCGGGTTTGGAGGCGTGTGGGGGGTTAAATTTGTGGGGTCGGGGGTCCCGACCCCATCCCGACTCCGTCCCGCCTCCAAGAGGCGGGAGAAGCCATTAAAGCCCTTAACAAGCCCTACATTGGCTCTGTAATGCCATTTTGAAACGTTTTAGCTAGTTTAACCCTTTTCTGACGTGAAGTACGCCTGGTGTGAAACACTCCAGCGAAACCTGGCGGGAGCACAAGTGGATAGCTGACTATGAGCTGCAGGTCCACTATTGCAACGGAGATGTGATGAAGGTAGTAGTAGTAGGTCTGAAAGTCGCCTCTGATGCTGCTGCATTGAATGTGTTCAGAGACTGCCTGGCCTTTGCTGTGAGAGGACTTGGATGCAAAAAAAATGCTCTCTCTCTCTCTCTCTCTCTTCCAAGTGACTGTTAACTTTGTCCCTAGTTATCGTTTCCAAAAGCTTCCCCACCATCGAGGTTAAACTGACTCGCCTGTAGTTGCTGGGTTTATCCTTACACCATTTTTTGAACAAGAGGGTAACATTTGCAATTCTCCAGTCCTCTGGCACCACCCTCATATCCAAGGAAGATTGGAAGATTATGGTGAGTACCTCTGCAATTTCCACTTTAACTTCCCTCAGAATCCGAGGATATATCCCATCTGGTCCTGGTGACTTATCAACTTTAATTTCAGACAATCTTTCTAGTACCTCCTCTTTATCAATTTTATCTCATCCAGTAACTCCACTACCTCCTCTTTTACTATGACTTTGGCAGCATCTTTTTCCTTGGTGAAGACAGATGCAAAGTACTCATTTAGTACCTCAGCCATGCCCTCTGCCTCCATGCGTAGGTCTCCTTTTTGCTCCCTAATTGGCCCCACACCTCCTCTTACTACCCGTTTATTATTTATATGCCTATAGAAGACTTTTGGATTCCCTTTTATGTTAACTGCCAATCTATTCTCATACTCTCTCTTTGCCCCTCTTATTTTCTTTTTCACTTCCCCTCTGAACCTTCTAGAACTTTAAAAAAAAAAAATTTGCAAATTAGCACAGTGCTAACGATCTCCCATGGCATTGCTCATGGGTAGTCTAGTATCTGGAACACAGGCATGATGCTCAGTTGCTAAGATACAGTTGTGCTTAACCAGTTCTTTACATCCACTGATCAAGTACTCCATATGGGAAACTGGTCAAAGTAGGAAAATACAGGCAACTGTAGCTTGCTTATATACTTTTGAGAGCAGTTAGTGGGGAAGTTGTAGCTGCGTGAAAATATCATGCTCCAGGTTATAAGAAACCAGCAAGAACTGGCTGGCTTTCTTTCTCGACAGATTATTTCACATTTGAAACATATGGCTGCTAGTTGCACGACGTATCTGGTAGGTCCTCCATGCCATTGTTCACAAGGGTCAGAGGTTATGCTATTGCAATGGACGGGGTGCTGGGGTATGGGAATGGGGAAAGGTGTACATTTTCAGTGAAAGAATTTGGAAAGAAGTTTATAAGAGATAATGAAGCTTTTTGGTTAATTACTGGAAAATAAATAAATACAGTTTTCCATACTCACTGGATGTAGATAAATAAGCACTCCAGTTACAATAAATACATTTCTGCATGTAAAATGGGGAAACAGCTCTTCAGCTTTACTGTCCGTTTGATTAGATTGTGGGTTTTTAAATCACAAACAAGAACTATATTAAAATTTACAGCGTGACTGCTGCCAATGAAAAGGAAGCTACCAGATGCTGCTGGAAGCTGCGCAGAAGCATTCTGTGCATAAATGCCAACTTTCATAACTTTCATTAATCCGATAGAAACACCAATTCAACATAAGAAACACCAATTCAATATAAGAAACACCAATTCAATATAAGCCGATAGACATTCAACATAAGCCGATGGAAACACCAATTCAAATTTTAATTTTAATTTTCTTTTCAGCTCAGTTCAGCAGCGCATAACTGTTAACTTTCTCTCTCGGCTCAGTTCGGCAGCAGCAATCTCTTTTCCCCACCCCCTCCCTATTGTTGGCAATTTTTAACATTAAACCATCATCAGCCCTCTATTATTACCTACATTTAAAGCTCGTTGAATGCTGATTGTTGAGAAACTCCAGGAGCTTTTGCTTCTCAAGCACACCAGCTACACGTGAGGAACCCAGAGCCGAGCCGGACCCCACCATCAAATCACCACATCGGTGACCAGAAACCCGTTAGAAATTACTGGAAACCGCGAGTATCTTTACTTCTAATAATTACAAAGAGGACTTATTTCACGAACAAACCACATTAATATATCAGAGTGACTGCTGCCTACGAAGTCTGGCAAGAACATCCAAGAAACCATTGGAGCTGTGCATGCGTAACTACTTGATGTCTTTGGCTGCAGTCGCATCCTAAAATTTATTGGGCGGGGGAGGTTAAGTTGGATAACCCCCAAAAATGGGTGTGAGGGTTTTTTATTTTAATTTTAAAATTTGAACATTTTATTTACAGTAAGTGACATTGCAGAGCTCAAGTTCAGCTCTTTGTACAAAGTCACAAGCCATCATTGCCTATAAGGCAGGGAACTCAATTTCTACAAGTTGGTGATGTGATCTCCAAGCTTGGGTGTGGGGATTGCGGTGCGCGATTATCCCATGCCCGTTCATTGTGCTACATGCAAGATGTTAAATTGGTGCTGCCTGCTGATTACCAAGATTGCTGCATGCAGCCAGCGCTCCATGCGCTGTTCATTGGCTGCACGTGTCAGCAGGGGGTCCGATATAGTGAGTGGCTAGTGCTACTTAAAGGCAGCCTTCAGCTCTTAAAGGGGAGGTGCATTTGGCTGCAAGAAGTGGTGGGAGTTGTTTGAAAATGGATTCTTTGAGCAATGGCTGAAGAGAGAGCGTGCACCACGGTTTTCTGATAATGCACTTGTGGCCTTGGTGCAAGAGATGGAAAGAAGGAGAGAAATCCTGTATCCGCAGGGGGGACAGGAGACCCTCCAGACAGATGCTCAGGAAGCAGTGGGAAGAATTAGCAGCGGAGCTCAATGCCAGGAGTATAGTTCCGAGAACATAGATGCAGCGCAGAAAGAAGTTTAATGATTTGACACGAGTTGTCAAGGTGAGTGCATTCAATCTCAAATGGCATACCCTACCAACTGCACCACTAGTCTCATCCGATGCTCAATTCACTGCACCCCCATCATCCACCTACCAATAATCTCTATCAATCAGTACTCAACTCTTCAATTCCAAATGGTTAACCTCACCCTCACACACTTAGCACTGTTACAAGCCTTACACCCACAACTCATAGCTCACACACACGGGAAGCTATTCAACCATCACACCACATCACCCAAACATATTGCAGGATACTCACTGACACACTTTCCTTTCTTGCAGGAGAAGGTGGCACATAACAGGAGGCAGCAGCCTGGATGTTTTAACCCCTATGGAGGAGACAGTGCTGGCCATTATGGGAAGGAGCATCGCTGAGGCCATGGCCACTGGCGGCACTAGAGGGATCGACGATGAGGGTCTCTGCAGTTGTAATCCTCCTTCTCTCTTCCCACTTCTCCTTAATAAGTGAAATGATAAATTTGCATTTGAGCCAATATGTGTTGTCAGAAAAAGGACAATGTGATGGTCAGTGATAGAGGAAAGGCAAGGAGTGTGGGACTGTTGGTGAATGGGGAGGTGTAGTTGAGGTTACTGGTATCACTCATGAATAATCTGATCATATAGAACCCTGGCAGAAAGGGCCTATCTACGGTGTAGCCACCTTTCCGCTTCCTCCACTTTCTCTTGCACTTCCTCCTCCTCCTTATGCTCCTGCTCCTCAGCTTCTCACCTGATAGGTGGTGGCAAGGGCTGTTCCCTCATAATGGCCAGGTTGTGCAGCATGCAACGTACTACCACAAATCTTGATATCCACTCAGCTGAGTACTGCAGGGCTCCTCCAGAGTGGCACAGGCAGCGGAAGCATTACTTGAGGATGCTGATGGTGTGCTCTATAAATGTTCCTTGTGGCAGCATTGCTCTCATTGTAGGCCTGCTGTGCACATGTGCATGGGTTCCTGACCCAGAGTCATGAGCCATGTCATGAGGGGATAACGCTGCTCACCCAGTAGCCAGCCTTTGACTTGCTGTGGTGGATCAAATACAGGTGGAACAGAGGACTGCTGCAGCAAGAAGGAATCACATTTTCTGTCAGGATAGCAGGAATTCACCTGCATGATTTGCTGCCTGTGGTTACACACTAGCTGCCCATTGAGGAGGGAGTTCATGAAAATGGCCGAATACAGATGAGGAACATGCAAGGCAATGTGCATGCAGTCAATGGCACCCTGCACCATGGGGAAGCCTGCAATCTGTATAAAACCTCATACTCGCTCCTCCTGCTTGCCTCTGACAAGAGGGAATGAGATGAATGTGTATTTCATTGTATCGAGAGCCTCAATGACCTCCCTTACAGCAGTGCTCTGCAAACTGTGAGATGCTGCTTATATCTCCAGCCACAGGCAATGCTGTCCTTGCCCTGCTTTGAGGCTGCAGTTGTGGCTGCAGCACTTGACAGATTTCACTCACAGCCTCTTTTGTGAAGCGAAGATGTCTCAAGCATTGGAAGAATTGTGCCCTGAACACGCTGGTAATGGCCTCCTGCTGACAGCTCTTCTCTCCCTCCTCCTCCTCCCTCTTCTAGCAGCTTGTCCAGATTTGCCAGTCATATTTCATTCCCAGAGGAAGCCCTACCAGATCACCCATATCTGGAAGCAACTTCTTTCAGCACAACATTTTATATGACAAAAAAAAGTACTGCAAGACCAGCATGACCACTCACTGTACAGTATTCAAGCTTTAGCCAAGTATAGGAAACCTCCAAAAACATGCATAATTGCACCAGGAGCTAGAAGAAATAATCTGGCACCTAACCTTTAAGTACTGCATGATCCCTTTAAATAATGCTTGTTTGGGGGGTGGAGGGGGTGGGGGGGAGGGTCCTTCATGCCATTTAATGTTGTTTACAGCTTGTGAGGTTAATGGGGATTGGCTGAAGTGTGGAGTTGCAAAATGGTAGCAGTGGCTTCAAATCAGCATTGCACACTGATTCGCATCATGATCTCACTGCTCTGCGTGGTGCCGGTGGTTGTTAGGTATGCGCGTGCAAACCCCTTTACCAAGATGGCGCCCTGCACACTTCCCATCAGAAGTCTTTGTGCGCATCTTGGACACCATTTTGAAACCTTAGGTGGCCGTGTGGCACCTAAAAAATGTTGCACTACATGGCTCAATTTCACCCCCGCGAAGTTTAAACAAATTTGCATATTTCCTTTTATATCAAAAACTCCGCAGCAGTACTCAGTTACCAAAATATTCCACTTAAATATACGTGTTTAAATCAAGACTTTATTAAGAACCTCACTTTATCTTAAGTTATGGTACACTCCTTCCACAGCTTCCTACTTGTTTCTATGAATTCACATCAAGCCTCAAGTATGACACCTGAAGTATGCAACATTAAAAATTCATAGACACACTGCAACATTATATATGCACTGATCTAAACTGATCTTGTGATCTATTTACAGCACAGTAATATCAGAATTATATCAGTATGAAGATGGCAAGATGGTTGGGTTGTCATCCCAGTATGACAGTAGTATCAATGCAGTCAAAATACCTGATCTAAACCTTTTCATCTACTCTGCTTAGGATTTAAAATTGCCAAGTTTGCACTCAAGTGGAGCCTATAGTGGATTAACTTTAGCACAGACTTTGCCATTCAAACAGGACACTGTCTTTAAATGATGATACAAAATGAGTCTTTGGAAGATGTCTTTACCATTAACCTGCCTGATTAGATCTCCAACTGGAATTAAATTTGAAGTATCAGCTATTTGAATTTTTTTTTAAAATTAGAGGCAACAGCAGATTTACTTATATTGGGCAGCAGCTGGAAGTTGATGCTCTAGTTTCTCAAATTGAACATAGAACTAATCTTTCTTCAAAAAGTTTTTTTTTAAACTTTGAAATGCATTTAGTGTGCTGGAAAAAATTGTTTATTTTTACAGAATGCAGCAGGTTTTCCAATTTGAGAAAAAAAATGAAAATCAATAAAGAAAATCCTACTCTTCCGTAGTTGCTATCTGTTGTGTACACATGATTGTTTCATTTTCTTTCTGTTTGTCCCTTTAGTGTGCAATGCTTATTCTCTATAGCTGTGCCTCCAAAACTGTGACATTGAGGTAACCTTGTTCCATCCGCAACAGCCAAAATAAAAGTTTTGAAAATGGTAAATGATGCATGCATTCAGGGGGCGGTGCATCACCAGAACTGAATTTAACTTTCCAGATAAATACTTTCATTGAGTTTTTTATAAATGTGACATGATGTCCAAAACCGTACTGTTGCTTACTGTAGGAGAAATGTCCTATGAATTACCTGAAATATGTTCTCAAAATTGAGTCAGACTGCTAGGAACGCAAGGAAGGGAAAGGGCTACTGCTAATTAAACCATAAGAAGCATATACAAACAAAACATTCTTTACCAGGGCTAGAAAACAAGCCATTAAGACCACAGACCACCAGATGACTCCTCAAGGGAGGCATAAAGATGTCTTGCCTTGTCTGGACCTGTGTGTGATCCCTTTGGTAGCAAAGACCTGAGAATCTAGGGAGTAAACTAGTGAAATAAAAACAGAAAATGCTGGAAATACTCAGCAGGTCAGGCAGCATCTGTGGAGAGAGAAACAGAGTTAACGTTTCAGGTAGATGACCCTTCGTCAGAATTGGAAAAAGTTGGAGACGGAACAGGTTTTTAAGCAGGTGTAGGGGCAGGGAAAGGGGGGAGGGGAGCAAAGAACAAAAGGGAAAGTCTGTGATAGGATGGAAGGCAGGAGAGTAAACTAGTGACCTGGCATATGTAGGTGCTGTTGCTTCATTGGTTTGGAGGTTATCAAGGTTGTGTGAGATGATTAGTACCTGAGGGCAGAACTCTTCTAACACATGTCTCTCAGATTGGTCAACAGAATTGAGGTGGTTTCTTTTGAAATAAAAGATATATGATAATAAGATGATATTTTGACACTAAAGTCCTCTGTTCTCAATTTTCAGTCTTCGGTTCTGAGTCTTCATTCCTTAGTTTAGTTCTATTCTTTTAGCGGTCTTTCTGGTAGAAAGTGTAGGAGTTCTGTAATTAGTATATTTAGAAAAGTGTCTCTGTATAATCAAAGTGCATCTCCAACAAAGAGATAGAACAGTTAAGATTGTACGGCTATGCTAGCTAGTTACAGCCAATACAGCTAGATACAGGCAGATAGAAGTGTGTAACTTAGATGTACAAATTCCCCTGAAATCAAGGGAGGTGAGATTTAAGCTTGCTAGTTTAGATACAGCTACCAGTTTGGAAGGTGAATTTATCCAGGAGCCAAGGAACCATGAGGAACGAATAACACCTCTACAGACAGAGTTCAGCAGTCTGAAGTCCCAGAGGGCTAACAGCATTCTCCCAGATGAAGGTGAGGCAACCAGCTCATAAGGACAAGGGTTGTATAAGTTCTATAAACATTGGTAACTACAAGCATATATACTTTAATCTATTTAATAGACTGGCTTTGTAATGCTATTAACTTGTCAGCTATCTAAGGACTCTAATCCTAAATTAATTTCACCAATTTCAGACACTGATCTCAACTCTAAATTTATAATCAGCAAGCAGCTAATGTTGAATTCCTGTGACTAACTGAGCTTCATTTGTAACCTTGGCTATTTATTTAATCAAGTAACCTATCTACTAATTACTGGCATTCTTAATGTTTGAGTGTAAGTGCTGCTAATTATGATTCTACAGTTAATAAGCAATTGTTAGTTCTTGACTTTGTGGTCTGACTTCTTTGATAATTGGCAAAAAAGGGATAATTCATTCAATCAGTGGCTTGCACAGATCCTGATGTGATCTTGGTAGTGTAAATGTTAATATAATCTGAACTGGTTGATGGAAGACAAATGTAGAAGTCATTCACTCCAAGACATAGACTGGGTGGTAAACCCCAGATGGTTCCTTGATGAGGAGTTAAGGTGAAGGGGTTAAGGATTTGTTTGGTGTCCTTTATGAATAATCTTGTCAAGGTATCAATCCCAGTGTTCTCACATTACACAGAATGATTAGAAAATTGACAAAAACAACTTTCAGTTTCTTATCTTTTTATTTTCTAAAACAAAACTTGTGAAAAGAGCGCGGACCTGAGCAGGAGCGGCGGCAGCAGCAGCAGCAGCATAACGGGAGAGGCGGAGAAGGCCCAGGACAGAGCACGGACCTGAGCAGGAGCGGAGGCAGCGGCAGCGGCAGCAGCATTAAGGGAGAGGTGGAGAAGGTCCAGGACAGAGCGCGGACCTGAGCGGTAGCAGCGGAGGCAGCATAAAGGGAGCTGAGCGGCGATTCAAAAAAACACAAGAAGTGATGTCACAGGATAGCTGGTAACTGATTGGTTGGTAAAGGTCACACCGTCTTTTTTCTTGTCAAGTTAGGGGCCTGGGTTAAATAGCTGGTTAGGGATAAAGCAGGAGCTTGGAGATTACTAACTGTTAATACTATATTAAATTAGTAACTGTTAATACTATATTATTAATAACTTGAATTAGATACATCTTAGTCTTAAGTTTCTGTAAAGTTAGTTAATAGTCAAATAAATAAAGGCATGGCAGGTAAGCTCGGTCCAGTAGAATGCACATCCTGTGCCATGTGGGAACTCCAGGACGCTTCCCGTGTCCTGGACAACCACATATGCAGGAAGTGTCATCAGCTGGAGGAACTCGAGCTCCAGCTTTCGCAGCTTGAACAGCAGCTGGCGTCACTGCGGTACATCCGCAAAGCTGAGAGCTACGTGGATAGCACGTTTCAGGAGGTGGTCACCCCGCAGCTAAGGAGTGTGCAGGCAGAGGGAATGGGTGACGAGGTAAAGAGTACAAAAGTGTTCAAATTATGATGAACCTCTATAAAACACTAGTTCGGCCTCAACTGGAGTATTATGTCCAATTCTGGGCATCACACTTTAGGAAGGATGTGAAGGCCTTAGAGAAGGTGCAGAGAAGATTTACGAGAATGATTCCAGGGATGAGGGACTTACATGGATAGACTCGAGTAGCTGGGGTTGTTCTCCTTAAAGCAGAGAAGATTGAGAGGAGATTTGATAGAGGTTTTCAAAATCATGAGGGGTCTGGACAGAGTAGATAGAGAGAAACTGTTCCCATTGGCGGAAGGGTCGAGAACCAGAGGACACAGATTTAACGTGATTGGCAGAAGAACCAAAGACGACATGAGGAAAAACTTTTTTACTCAGCGAGTGGTTAGGATCTGGAATGCACTGCCTGAAAGGGTGGTGGAGGCAGACTCAATCATTGCTTGCTTTCAAAAGCGAGTTGGATAAGTACCTGAAGAAAAAATATTTGCAAGGGCGGGGGAGTGGAACTAGCTGAAGTGCTCTTGCAGAGAGCCGGCACGGGCTCGACGGGCTGAATCGCCTTCATCCGTGCTGTAACCATTCTCTGATTCTATCCAATAAAGCTGAAAATTAAAACTCAAGAATATTGCACAATTGTGGTCATTTAACCCTCTGCTCTAGTAAAATGTCAAGTATAAACCAGGCTCCTCTACTTCCCAAACCCCAAGATCCTTGGTTGTTGTTAGCTGTACCTATTGGGAGGATCAGGCAACCAAATACATAATCTATATTCTAAACTGTTGTAGCGTCCAGTCGATGGTAGAAATTTTAAGAGTGGCAGTGGTAGGGATTTGGGGACTATATCCTGTTAGTAATATCGGTGGATAAAAGCTTAAAATGTCCACATGACATTCCTCTGCTCACTATTCCAATATTGACATTAGCCAGTCTTCTTATAAGCATTAACTCATTTAAAAGAAAACAAATGAATGTCTTAGCTAAAATAATGGGCAAAGGAATGTCATAAACTTGTTAAGCATTCATCTATTAATATTGCCAACAAAAACTTCTAGACTTAAAACCTTTAAAAGGCTGCAATAATAAACATTTCAACTAGATTTCTGTGACTGTTTCTTTCTCTGTAGAAAATCACTGAACCCAATGGCCATCTATCAAAAATAGAATAAAATTCCATATTTGGTGACAACAAACGAAAACCAATTTTGCTTATGATATAAAAGCTCCTTCATTAAGATAGTGCTGCTGGTCAGATGTTACTGCTGTATTATCAGTGATTACCACAGTTTAAAATTCTCCTGTCCTACGAGAGCTTTGCAGCAAAGTTTGCCAGATCTGACATCATGTGGTAATATAAACTCCTCTGTAAACTTATCCCATATGTTTTTCAGCGGTTGACCACTAATCATTCAGAATACGTAATGTTTGACTGTTAAAGTAATGAATGCTACAGTATCGCAGATATACCATAGAGGCAGGATTTGAGGAAGGTTAACCTATTATGGTAAAAATGTATGTAGATGACATGTTCTGTAACTGCTAATTAATGTGGCAGGAAGGATAGATTTCAATATATTTGTTTATTATACTTTTATAAGCAGTAGAGGACATTTCACAGAGAAAGCAGAAATATGCCATTTTTGAAAAAAAGGTGTTATAATAAGGGAGATTCATTTCCGACCTTTACTGGCATCTTCACACTGAACCGTGGCCAAGTGACTAGGAAGTACAATTTTTAGTTGTGCAAGGATTTATTCGTTTAAGTTGCAAGCAAAGCTTTAAGTGACTTGCAGTAAGTCTTAAAAATAATTCTGGCAAGGCATTGAGTGCTCTGCTCAACTCTTTTACAATGTTTTATGAAGCTTGTAATATTGATTTTTGTTTGGTTTTGGTTTCTGTTTTGAATAAAGAAAAGCAGAGAAATCTGTTACAACCTGTCAGGTGATTGCACAGTTGCTATCCCAGGATAGATTTACAAAGAGTGACCAGTGTGATTGCTGGATCTTTGTTATTCTTTAACATACTGTAATTAAAGGGGCACACTTTGTCCTTTACATTGACATTGTGCTGATAACATACTAATTCTTGGGAAAAAATAAAAGTAAAGTACCTGATAAACATCTGGTGTCAATTAAATTAATTGCTTATGATTAATGAGCGAGGAAACAGGTGAGGCATTGATTAATATTTTTAGGAGGTTCATTAAGACAGGAGCTTACAGGAAATATATTTGAGGATTCAAGGATACCAAATGTTTTGCTGACATTCAGAGAAGGAATCTAGGGGATAAGTTTGCTCATGTGGGGAAAATCTAACAGAATCGTAACAAATATTCAGGGTGTCGTTGGAAGCAATGGCTTGTGTTTCACCAAGCTGCTGGAATTCTTTGAACAAGTAACTAAATTGGTTGAGCAGCAATAATCTACTTGGATATTCCAAAGGCACCTCACAGAAGATGAAGTTCTTCATTGGAGGTTTACAAAACAGATTAAGACTCATGGCAAATTAACTAATTGGATGGTTAACTATTTTAGCAATGGAAAAAAGAAAGTGATAATAAATGACAAAAGATATAGCTGGGCCAGTGACTAATATGCAGAGATGTAATCTGAGTCCTCTGCTGTACTCAAATGGTATGCAGGAGGCCATGTTGTATAGTATAGAAGTTATTGATGACACCAAACTATGTAGCTAGGTGCTAAACATATGCAACATTGTCAGATTTAAAAGGCATCTAATCTAATTACGTGCATCAGCTAAAGAATAGTATATGAATTTTCATTATGGATAAATGTAGAGTGGAACAGGATATATGTATTGTGTATACAGAAGTAAGGGATATTTCCCAATGGCTCAGTTAGCTAAGGTAGTGAGCAGCTGAGAAAGGTGTCAGGTTTGATCTTCAGTCTCTGTTGAGTTAGCTAATCTCAGCTGGGACAAAGGAACAAATGCTATAAGTGGCCTCAGCAACCTGAGTTGAGGAGAGGGGACATCTAGGTTGCTGCTCTCAAATGCTATTCAGCAAGTTAACTCAAAGTGCATATGAGGACAGGATCAGACTCAGCTGATAAGTCTCATGGTCCAATAGCCTACTAATATGCTGTAGGTTCATACATGAAGAATAGACACTTGGCTGAGGTACTAGAAGGTAATGGACCAAACTTCCAGCAGGGAAGCCATAACTTCAGGAGAGCAAGAGAGCAAAAGAGAAAAAGCAGAGGAAATTTATTTTTAAAAAGAAAATGATTTTGATGACCCTTATAGCCAGCAGAGACAAAACACTCACCCCATGAGTTTGGAATAAAAACAGAAAATGCTGGAAATACTCAGCAGGTCAGGCAGCATCTGTGGAGAGAGAAACAGTTAACGTTTCAGGTCGATGACCTTTCATCAGAACTGGAAAAAGTTAGAGATGTAACAGGTTTTAAGCAAGTGCAGGGGCAGGGAAAGGGGGGGGGAGGAAAGTACAAAAGGGAAGGTCTGTGATAGGGTGGAAGGTAGGAGTGATCAAATGACAAAAGGTATAATAGCACAAAGCAAAAGGAGATGATAATGGGAGAAGTAAAGAAAAAAAAGATGAGTCTAGATGAGGTGTAAATGGGAATGGCAGAATCATCAACAGCTGCCATGTGAAAAAATAGGGGCAGAGGTTATGGTCTGAAATTGTTGAACTCGATGTTGAGTCCAGAAGGCTGTAAAGAGCCTAATCGAAAGATGAGGTGCTGTTCCTCGAGCTTACATTGAACTTTGATGGAACAGTGTAAGAGGCAGAGGACAGAGAGGTCAGAGTGGGAGTGGAGGGGAGAATTAAAGTGACAGGGGACTGGAAGCTCGGGGTCACGCTTATGGATTGAACGGATGTGTTCTGCAAAGTGGTCACCCAATCTGCATTTGGTCTCCCCAATGTAGAGGAGACCGCATCGTGAGCAGCGAATACAGTATACTAAATTGCAAGAAGTACAAGTAAATCGCTGTTTCACTGGAAGGAGTGTTCGGGGCCCTGTGAAGGGAGGAGGTAAAAGGGCAGATGTTGCATCTCCTTCGCATGCACGGGAAGGTGCCATGGGAAGGGGAGGTGGTGTTGCGGGTGATTGAGGAGTGGACAAGGGTGTCACGGAGGGAGCAGTCCCTTCGGAATGCTGAAGAGGAGGGGAGGGGAAAATGTGTCTGGAGGTGGTAGAAATGGCGAAGAATGATCCGTTAAATGTGGAGGCTGGTGGGGTGAAAGGTGAGGAAAAGATGAACCCTATCGTGGTTCTGGGAAGGAGGGGAAGGGGTGAGAGCAGAAGTGTGGTAAATGGAATGGACACGGTCGAGAGCCATGTCAACTACGGTAGGGGGGAATCCTAGGTTGAGGAAAAAGGAAGACATATCGGAAGCACTAGTATGGAATGTGGCATCGTCAGAACAGATGTGACGGAGATGGAGAAACTGGGAGAATGGAATAGAGTCCTTACAGGAAGTGGGGTGGGAGGAAGTGTAGTCCAGGTAGCTGTGGGAGTCAGTGGGCTTATAGTGGATGTTTGCCGATAGCCTATCCCCAAAAATGAAGACAGAGAAGTCGAGGAAGGGAAGGGAAGAGTCGGAGATGGACCATGTGAAGGTGAGGGAAAGGTGGAAATTGGAAGCAAAATGAATGAAATATTCTAGCTCAGGGTGAGAGCAGGAAATGGCTCCAATACAGTCATCAATGCACCGGAAAAAGAGGTGAGGGAGGGCACCTGAGTAGGACTGGAACAAAGAATGTGTCACATATCCCACAAAAAGGCAGGCAAAGCTAGGACCCATGCGGGTTCCCATAGCAACACCTTTAATTAAACTGAGTAGGACAGGAACATTCTTTGATCCAGTCCTACTCAGGTCCCCTCCCTCACCTCCTTTTCCGGTACAATGATGACCGTATCAGTGTTGTTTCGTGCTCTCACCCTGAAACGTTCACTCTGTTTCTCTCTTCACGGATGCTGCCAGACTTGCTGAGTATTTCCAGCATTTTCTGTTTATATTTCAGATTTCCAGCAGCCGCAGCATTTTGCTTTTTGTCACATTAGTTTGGTTTAGATTCAAATCTATATTCTAAAGGAGGAAGGCGACCATGTTATCTAACTGGTTAGTAAAGATGGAAAAAGAAGTTAATTTGGGGTGACTATTAAGCACTTACTGAAGCTATGGAGCTATTAGTAACAATATCAATCAAGTAGTGAATGTATCTCAAGGGCATCTCATTACAAGATAAAAGAAGTTCTGACAACCCTGTATAGTTATAGTGAGATCACATTTAAAATATTGGTCATGAGTTAAATTACAGACAGACAGACAGACCGATCAATCACAAGTTATGTGGAACATGGTTGTTCCTTGGTTGCTGACAACCAAAGAAATTGCCTGTCATGCCAAACAAGACGACTAATCTTGGATGAATACTGCAGAGTGCAAGGGTAATTAGATACAGATTTATTGCTGGATTTACTTTGAAGTAAAGGGGAAAGCAGTAAGAAATTTTATGGAATCTCTCCTCCGGAGATCAGATAAATTAAGCGGAGTCCACAACAAAATGGATTGTGCACAATCTGTCGAAGGAATAGGGTTAATTTCTTTTATTCATCCCATGTTTTTTATGATTTTTTAAGTGATATGATTGAGGATGATGACATCTTTACATATCATTGAACGCCCTCGTTCAAAACACGCAGTAAAATATAACTATTGTTTTTCACGACAAATCTCCTTCAGTGCGACAACCTCTTCCCAGTAAATTTAGAAACTTAATAGATTTGGTGAATGGTTTTGGGCCGAAAGCCTGCCGGATTTTGACATTCCCTATTTATTTTTTAGAGATAGAACTTGCATTTATATAGTACCTATCACGTCCTCTGGATGTCCCAAAGCCAATTAATTACTTTTGAAATGCAGTCAGTGTTGCTTTGTAGGCAAGCTTGGCACCCAATTTCCACACAACAAAATTCCATAAACAGTAATGAGATAAATGACTAGTTAAACTATATTTGGTGAGGTTGGTTGAAGAATAAATGTTGGCCAGGACACCAGGATAACAGCCCTGTTCTTCTTTGAATAGTGCCATGGAATCTTTTATGTCCACCTGAGCAGGCAAACTCGGTCTCAGTTTAACGTCTCAATGGAAAAACAACACCTCCGACAATGCAGCACTGCCTCAGATTATGTTATTCAATTCTGGCCTCTTGCGCATCCCCGATCTTTAATCGTTCCACCATTGGCAGCCATGCCTCCTGTAGTCTAGCCCCTAAACTCTGGAGTTCCCTCTCTAAACCTCTCCACTTTTCTCTCCTCCTTTAACACTCTTCTTAAAACCTGCATCTTACCTGTCCTAATATCTCCTTATGTGGTTCGGTGTCAAGCTTTGTTTGATAACACTCCTGTGAAACACCTTGGGATGCTTTACTACATTAAAGGCGTTTTTAAATGCAAGCTGTTGTTGTTCAAAGTCCTGCAGTGGGGCTTCGAAACCATGACCTTCTCACTCAGGTGAGAGTGCTTTCACTGAGCCAAGCTGACACTATACATTATTAGGGGTAATTTTCAATTTATCGCTGGAGCGTACAACTGGCATTGCGGGTCAGGTGACCGTTATACAATCCACCCAATTTTCCTTTCCAAGAACTCCATAACAGTAGTGTTTAGTATTCATGAGAGATAGTCCAACTGTGTGAAGGACTTCTGTCATTAAGGACTCTGCTGCAGAGGCAGTTGCTGTACAATCTCTGTAGTGGATTACAGTTCTGATAATCCATTGTCTGCACAGTTGAAAAGTTAGCGGAGTCCTTTTTAGTTGCTGTCAGACCTTGCTGGGTGTTTCGGACAGTGTCATGTCACTGTAAACAATAATCATGCTCAGACAGAAACCCTGTGAGACCTGAACTGGTCTTTATTGCTGAAAAAGGATGCAAGGTTCTTGCTCCCTACACTGCCATCGCCAGATAATCTAGCTAACTTGTGCTCTTTGATTCTTCTTGTGCTCTGCCATCAAGTAGATTTACCTGTGCTGGTGCTTGGAAGAGATGTTATGAGTGATGTAGGGCGCTGAGATGTACTAGCTATTTCCATTTCACTGGGAGGCCGGGATGGTTCTTGGAAGACTCTTATTGAAACAGAAGAGGAAAATATACTACAATTCTGGTTGGAAACCAATCTTTCACATGATGTTTGCATAGCAATACATTGTGTGTCATGTTGTTGTGCTTGAATGTATGCTTTGTACGAGTGAGTGTTTTGGATGAAAGGATGATCAGGACACCGCCCCCTCCCCAGAGAGTGGTGTAGACTGCATGGGGAGGTGCTAAGAAGGGGGAGAAAGCAAATAGAAAAAGTGTTGAGATGCTGGAAGTTTGAAGAGCAGGTACAGTGATAGGCAAGTGTGTGTGTCCCAGGTGTGCCCGAATAGGTGTCCCAGTACTTGAGAGGCTTTATTGGAATATTGCTGTCTGGGCACATCTTTATAGATATAAGTAGGACAATAGCTCCAGTCTTAAGTTGCAGCTGGAAAGTGAATGCTTCACTTGGGCCTACTGCAGAAGATCCAGCATGGTCAGCCTTGTTTGATATGTGCAAAGCTCACAGCACAGTATTCTGGCTCGATAAAAATAAAGCCAATAATAGAAAATTCTGCCTTGTGTGATTTAATCACCCTTTCAAATACTGACAATGTTGAAAGTTATCATTTTAGTCTTCAGGCATATGGGTACAGAGCATTTTAAAGTAAGATGCAGTACGGCTATGCATGTGAAGCTATGAAAGGGCTGCAAGGTAGATTCAGTACTTTGCATGTAGTGCAGTCAACATGTAATAGGATGCAAATACTTTGCCCATTTACTTGATATAGGAAAATGCTGGATAGTCTTACCTATCATCAGGCTGGCAAACTTCACACCTGCTCTGAGGTTGTTTGGATATTTGGGAGCACATTGACGCTTTCTGCACCTCCCCATGGAGTCAACACCACTCCTTGGGGAGGGGGTGGTGCCCTAATACAGGACAACCTTCCTTTCATCCACTTCCTGAAGCCACACCTGTATCTGTGAAGTAGGATGTTCATGGCTGCCACTTCAGATATTGCATCAAATATTTTTAGGCTCCGCTTTAATGTTTCTCTTTCACAAAAACACCTCCCCTTTAAACAGTGTTGCTGTGTCAAACATTCCCCTTCACCCTATTGAACAAGCTCCTGACAAGAGGTCCAATCCAAGCCAGGTGTTTGTTATGTATACTTCACTAATGGGCCTACTCCAGAAGGTCCAACACTGTCAACCTTGTTTGATATGTACAAAGGTCGCTGCATAGTCTTCTGGCTTTAAAAAAAAGCTAATAATAGAAAATCCAGCCTTGTGTCATTAATCTCTCTTTCAAATACTTACAATGTTGAAAGTTTTCATTTTAGTCTTCAGGCACAAGCGATGATATGGGTACAGAGCATTCCAAAGTAAGATGCAGTTATATCGATAAGAAGTGATTTTACTTTGCATTACTGCTGCAGTCAGTTGGCCTCCATTTTAACCCCCCTTGCCCAGCGAGAATGGTGCATGAGGGGGGTAAAAATTAGGCACAATACATTTACTGGTCTGATGTCACCCCGTTCCCACCTGGCGCCATTTCATCTTCATCTACTCTCAAATTGGCTGAGGCTCCTGCTACAGGCAGGTAGGGGCCTTAATTAAATTCAAAAGTTGTGGCCCAATGAGGTCATTGGTGCCATGATATGACTTTTATGATGAGCCTGGGGAGGCCCGCCCAGTGTGAAACTCGAGAGTCGAACCACTGCAGGAGGCAGTGACTGGCCTGCTGTGAAATCCTTGTGGGCCAGAAGGAGCAGAAGTGCTTTCCCAAGCCACGCAAGGAGTCCTTGGGTCTCCTCAGCCCCAGCCTTGCCTCTCCCTCCATGCGCTGGCATCGGCTGCCAAAGCCCTTGCCCAGCGCTGACTTTATACTGAGGACTGTTCCTGGGATTTCCCACTCCAGCCCGCTGGCCCTGATGTCAGTCCTGCTGGTTTTAGGAGGGAGATTATCCGGCATTATTTAAATAAGGCTCTGGGGTTAAAATAGTCCGAGCCTCACACTGAGCACCCTGTGGGGGTTTCCGTCCAGCCTGCACACCACCCCTGCCGTCCCCGGTTAAAATCGAGATCAATGTAAATGCAGCCTGCATCTGGAGTCAAGCCCTGACCTGACACCAGAACAAAGAGGAGAGATAGGGCTGGATTTTACTCACCGAGACGCGTTGGGGCGGGACTGCTGCCTTCTGGGTTCTAGCCCCACCCCGATTGACAGCTGACGAATGGACGCTATTTTGCCCTGATTGGCCTTAAGCCCACCTTGCGGGCTTGCCGGCCAATTAAGGGAAAGCCGGTGTCAGATGACGTCAGTTGATGACGCTTCATCTGCCGGTTTTCTTAAAGGCATATGCACCACACTTGTTTGACAGATGATTTGACAGTGTTTGACAGCATTGAGGTGCTGTCAAACACTGACAATCACTGTCCAAAGGTAAGCCCTTGTACCCAGACTCTCCAGTTACTCTCTCCTTAGGATAAAACAGATGGCAGCTCTAGCTGAGATTGCAGAAGCCTACACAAACACTTCAAATGCTAGAGTCCATCATAAAAGATGTAATAGCAGAGCACTTGGAAAACAGTGACAGGATCGGACAAAGTCAACATGGATTTACAAAAGGTAAATCATGCTTGACTAATCTACTGGAATTTTTTGAGGATGTAACTGGTAGAATAGATAAGGGAGAACCAGTGGATGTGGTGTATTTGGACTTTCAGAAGGCTTTTGATAAGGTCCCGCATAAGAGATTGGCGTGCAAAGTTAAAGCACATGGGATTGGGGGTAAGGTACTGACTTGGATAGAGAACTGGTTGGCAGACAGGAAGCAAAGAGTTGGATTAAACGGGTCTTTTTCCAAGTTGCAGGCAGTGACTAGTGGGGTACCGCAGGGATCGGTGCTAGGACCCCAGTTATTCACAATATATATTAATGATATAGATGAGGGAACTAGATGTAATATCTCCAAGTTTGCAGACGACACAAAGCTGGGTGGGCATGTGTGCTGTGAGGAGGATGCAGAGAAACTCCAGTATGATTTGGACAGGTTGGGTGATTGGGCAGATGCATGGCAGATGCAGTATAATGTGGATAAATGCGAGGTTATCCACTTTGGTGGCAAAAACAGGAAGGCAGATTATTATCTGAACGGCAATAGATTGGGAAAAGGGGAAGTGCAACGAGACCTGGGTGTCCTTGTGCACCAGTCGCTGAAGGTAAGCATGCAGGTGCAGCAGGCGGTTAAGAAGGCAAATGGTATGTTGGCCTTCATAGCGAGAGGATTCGAGTACAGGAGCAAGGATGTCTTGCTTCAGTTGTACAGGGCCTTGGTGAGACCACACCTTGAGTATTGTGTGCAGTTTTGGTCGCCTTATCTGAGGAAGGATGTTCTTGCCATGGAGAGAGTGCAGCAAAGATTCACCAGACTGATACCTGGGATGGCAGGAATGACGTATGAAGAGAGATTGGGTCGATTAGGCTTATATTCGCTAGAGTTTAGAAGAATGAGAGGGGATCTCATTGAAACTTATAAAATTCTAACAGGACTAGACAGACTAGATGCAGGAAGGATGTTCCCGATGGTGGGGGAGTCCAGAACCTGGGGTCACAGTCTAAGGATAAGGGGTAAGCCATTTAGGACTGAGATGAGGAGGAATTTCTTCACCCAGAGAGTGGTGAACCTGTGGAATTCTCTACCACAGAAGACAGTTGAGTCCAATTCATTAAATATATTCAAGAAGGAGTTAGATATATTTCTTAAGGCTAAGGGATCAAGGGATATGGGGAGAAAGCAGGGACAGGGTACTGAATTTGGATGATCAGCCATGATCGCATTGAATGGCGGAACAGGCTCGAGGGGCCGAATGGCCTACTCCTGCTCCTATTTTCTATGTTTCACAGCTTGTCACCTGCAGAAACATCTAATCACATAAAAAATTACTTTCACAACTTTTCCTTAGCTCTGATACTAACCTGTGTCCAATTGTATGCTTCACA
Organism: Squalus acanthias; assembly: GCA_030390025.1. Classification (NCBI taxonomy): domain Eukaryota; kingdom Metazoa; phylum Chordata; class Chondrichthyes; order Squaliformes; family Squalidae; genus Squalus; species Squalus acanthias. The sequence goes on from CM059427.1 coordinate 53,737,453, forward strand.
CCACTTCTGCAGCTGTCATCCAAACACCAACATAACAACAGACCCACAGCTCGCCTCACTTACCCTGGCGGGGTTCCCCGACATCGGGAAGCCCGCAGCAGCAGTCGAAAAATTGGAAAAACCCTCTTAGCTGCCTGTTGTAGTTAACAGGCAGTTAAGTGGCTATAATCCTCTTCCCGCCGCTAGGAATCGGGTCCCTGTGCATATCGGGGACCCGACTCCCGGGAAAATTGGTTGGAGGCGGGTTGGGAGCGGGTTTGTGACCCGCTCCCATTTTTGGGGATTTTCCCAGCAGTCCCGCCTCCAGACCCGCCTCCTCAGGGCTGTAAAATCCAGCCCATAGTCTCAGTCCACATGCTTTGGAATCAGTTTGGGTCTTGGCACCTTATCCACACTGCACAAGTTTAGCATTTGTGCAAAACCGTAACAGCTTTGGAGAGATGCTAAACTTGTAGTGCGCATAATTGACTCTCTCTGTTGCAATGGTAGATTTTTCAAAACAGTCTATCAAGGCAACCAAAAGCTGACTTATTCACCAACATGACAGTCTAATAATTGGTTTGATATGCACTGTGACCACATTCTTTCCTGAAGCAACATTTTGGCTGCTGCTTCTGAAGCACATAGTGCAGCATTTATCATCCAGTCAAAGCACCGGGCAACATAACAGACATGTGATTGCCATGGTCTCCATTGGAGCAGAAAGTATAATCATTTTAATCATCTCCTGTGGGAAAAGAAGATCTTGATAGTTCTTGACTTAGCATTACCATTTCATCTTTTCCTCTCGGGATGTTGTGTGTGTAAATTCATGACTCAAACAGGAAATCTGGTGGCTTTACACCACATGTTAAACATAATCTTTCCTCAGGTATTGATGGAATGGAAGAAGACATCATTCAGTCGGGAGCAGAGCGGTTTAATATATGGTCTAAGTGATAATTCACTTTTTTTTTGCAGACATGTTCTACATTTTCTAGTCCTTTACAATCCTAAAAACATAAATTTTATCACCTCTCAACCTTCTGTTTTCTAGCAAGAATATGTCTAATTTACATAATCGATCCTTATAATCCAATCCCTTAATCCCCTCAGTCATTCTGGTTGCACTCTTCTGTATCCTTTCAATAGCTGCAATATCCTTTTTGTACAGTGGCGACCAGAACGGAACACAGTATTCCAAGTACAGTCGCACCAATGATTTCTAAAGTGCAGGATTACCTCACTACAGGAAGCATCACAGCATAGCTTGTTCACTTAGCTGTTTCAGGCCACACGTGCAAGGCCCACTCAGAAACTAGCACGAAGAAATATCTTATCACATCACGGGACACTTTGGCACTGGGTGAAGTGACTGAAAAAGTAAGCCTTTGATAATGGGATTCGGTGTCATTATCGAACACTCCTAGGCATGTATAGGCGAATACCACAGAAGCATTTAAGAAGAAGCTAGATAAGTACATGAGGGAGAAAGGAATAAAAAGATATGCTGATAGGGTTAGCTGAAGTAGGGTGGAAGGAGGCTTGTGGGGAGCATAAACGCCACCATAGACCAATTGGGCTGAATGGCCTGTTTCTGTGCTGTAAATCCTATGTAATATACCATAAACTACTACACAGGTAGCTTGTTAATCATATACATAGTTTTACAATATTAATAGGCATTCTAAGCATTGGCTTTATCTATTATTTACATTACATTCTGCTTTCCCATTTCTTCCACCCCAGCAGTATTGCCAGTTACCCTTGAAAAACCTCAAAATTCCTCCACTCTCTACCAGACATACACCATTCCAGCTCCAGTTCCAGCTCCATTAGGTGGTTAGACTTAGGGGTGAGGGATACTGGAGTATATTAGGGTGATTTACTGCTTGGAACTGAATCTTACTTTCAAAGATTGACAATGTTTTAATAGAGCAAGTGGGGTTTTGATAGAGCAAGTAGGGAGAAACTGTTTCCTCTGGCAAGTGGGTCGGTAACCAGGGATCATAGATTTAAAATAATTGGCAAAAGAACTAGCGGGGAAATGAGGAGAATTTTTTTTCCCACACAGGAGGTTGTTAAGATCTGGAACCCTCTACCTGAACAGGTGGTGGAATCAGATTCCATCGGAACTTTCAGAAGCCAATTGGACATGTAGTTGAAGAGGACTAATTTGCAGGGTTATTTAGAAAAAGCTTGGGTGTAGGACTAAATTGGACAGCTCTTTCAAAGAGCCAGCACAGGCAGGATGGGCCGAATGGCCTCCTTCTGTGTTGTAAGATTCTATGATTCTATGAATGTTAACTTTCCCATTGTGTTCTTCTCATTACTACTGGAGAAAACTTTGGCTTTATCTATATAGTGAAAGTATTTTAAGATAAGCAACATGCTCCTTTTCTGATGAGACAGGAACCTTAAACATTTTGACTGTTTTCTCCATTTCTTCGCGTTCCATACTTTCACTCACTCACCACCACCACAAATACAATCAACAACATCAACTTGTATTTATATCGTGCCTTTAACAAAGAAAAAATCCTAAGGTGCTTCACAAATGTAAAAGGATAAAAGGGGACACAAAACCAAAGAAGGAGTTATTAGGAGTGGTGGCCAAAAGCTTGGTCAAAGAGGTGGATTTTAAGGATGGTCTTAAAAGGAGGAGAGGGAGGTGGAGAGACGGGGAAGTCTAGGGAGCAAATACCAGAGTGTTGTAAGTAAATTATAAGAATGTAAAAGCAAGAATGTAAAACAGTTCATCTGACATAGAAAATGTCTGTGGTTAACATAAAGATGTGCGACGGAACTGAACCAGACAGACATAGACAACACTGACCACATTCCGATGTTTATAGTTTCGGTTAGGAAGCCAAAAGCCCCGTGTTCTAATTATTCATTGTTGCTAGGGAAACCTAATTGGGTAAAGATATTTTGTATCCAATGCCATAATGTATAAAAGATGCTTGATATCTGTAATCTGGGAGAAGAGGGTCATCAGGTCGTGGGACCTATGAATTCTTCTCCCAGAACGCTCTGTTAAATAAACTGTGATCTTCTGCTTTAAAACAGACTCGAGTGAATTCATTTTTCACCAACAATTGGTGTAGTCAGCAGGATGCTCCGGGACTGAAAGACCGCCCGTACCAGTGAAGCCGGACGAGAAGTCAAATTTTGACCGTCCAGAAATTGAGTCACTTGGAACGGCGGAGGGCCAGTTGTGTAGCATCACGAATCGGCGAAAGTCTGTGAGAGGTAGGAGACCACAGTTGTGTGATTGTGGATTGTGTGTATTAACGGCTGTGTATTGTGACTGATTAATCGCTTGAAAGTCTTTAAAGTATCAACAAAAGTCCGGGTAGAGGAACTCAGCATTTGATAAGACTGTAAGTTGGACTATATTTGGCGTCGGGGAAAGAAATAGAATAGGGACGAATGGTGCCCTTACTAGGTTCTATATAGACGACCAGACGGGTTTAGTTGATAAGATGATGAAGGAGGGGTGGGACCCGCTCCAGAATCGGAAGGTAGAAGAGAGTGGTAGAGGGTCAAAAACAGTAAAGACAAAAAAGGCGAGGGTAATACTAGTAAACCAATTAGTTGCATTGACTAACAAGGTACAACGACTCCACACTAGACTTGCAAGTAAAAATAAAAGAATTCTGGAATTAGAACAAGACTTATTATTATTCATTGGAGGCCAGACGGTCCTTGATGGGAACCGACTGGACAAAACAGAACTATGGAACAAAAGGCGGGCACATTTGTGCACCTCGGTAAAAGTCCAGGGCTCCGAAAATGAGGACGAAATACCACCTCTTTACCCTCAAGAGGCATCAGCCCCTTCCATGGAAGACAGTGATGATGAAAATTTTGAAGAAGGGAAAAAGAACCCAAACGTAGTCAAGGCAGGCCCTTTAAAAAGAGGGGGTACGGTACAAAATCACACAGCCAAGTACCAAGCTTTTAGTCCCTTAGAGAAACAAACAATATTGAAAGATTTGGGAACATTGAAGCCCCGTAGCACAAATGGGGAATTTTGGAGAAATCTCGAGGAAATGTGGGATATCCACGACCTCCATCTTCAGGACATTCACCAGTTAGTACGGGCTAAATGTCCGGCTGAGAAATGGAGGGAGGTGGATAACCAAAACGGTCACCAAGATGGTGCCTGGACCGGCCGTATCGCCTTAATTGCGGACAAGGCTGCCCAACTCGTGGCCTATAACCCCTTTAAAACAGCGGTACAGGCGGCCTTAGGAAGATCCTCACCTAATTGGGGACGTATAATGATGATAAAACAACGGAAAGGGGAAAGCAGTAGTGATTGTGGCGAATGATTGTTCGTCGTATACCAGGAATCATCGGGAGAAGCAAATCCCCACATGAGAGACCAGCCCTTTATTCAAATGTTTAAGGATGGGTTGTCCCCATCCCACCAAGCGATATTGAAAATGGGAATAGTGGCGGCAAATACATATGATGCGGCGGTTCAGTGGGCATGTCACATAGATGCCAAAGAGGCGGAACGAACACCAGTAATAAAACAAGAAAAAGTAGGGGCCGCAGGAATACGGCAACTGTCCCAAAGGAAAAAAGGACCCTGTTTTAACTGTGGGAAGTTGGGTTATCTGGCAAAAGAATGTAGGGCCCCCAAACAAAACCAACTGGTATGTACTAATTGCGCAAAACCGGGACATTCAACCGAGAGGTGCTGGACAAAAAAGGAAGAGCCAAACCAGACCGGGACCATTGAAATGTATCAAAGGTTTCTGAAGTATGTAAAGGAACAGGATGGCGGCCATTGACTAGCAACGGCCCCCATCAAGAGGGAGAAGGAAGATCCCACAGTCTATGTACCAGCACTGTTAGGGGCCGGCAGTGCGATATGTTCGTAAACATGGGAGCTTCTGTATCCATTACTGATTTACCCCTTCCCCTCAACAAATAATGGATAGACTTAGTGGGGTTGGGAGGGGAGCGTTTACATACATTTAAAAGTGAGTGAAAGTTTCCCTGACTGTGAATGTTTAAGAAGTTACAGTATTTATTTTGTCTGAAAGTCTGTCTTTAAAAGTGAAAGTCATTTTTGTTTTAGCTCCACCCACTCTTTTGTACAGAGAGCTAAAAGCTGTTTAACCCTTTGAAGACCTGTCTTGAATGACGGACAAGTGTGTGTTGTTTTAATTTTGTTAATTGTTTTACAAAAGATAAGCTTCAGCCTTGAAGTCACATTTGCCAATGTGCCTGGAAGAAATGAATTTGAATGTTTACAAGGCATGAGTAGTTGTTTCTTTGTTAATGTGGTTTCTTTCTTTTCCAAGTGATATTGGTTAGTTTAAAAAAATTGATCTGGATTGAATTGGAATTATTGAGGTTAATTAACCTATTAAAACCAGACTTTCATTGTGGCCACGGTGAAATTCTGGTTGGTGTAAATTTGTGTAGACCGCATTGAATAAGATTGTGCACCCAAAATTGAAACAAAACTTCAAACTTAAGTTAAGCTGGTGTGTAAAAACTGAGAAGAAAAACAAAAAGTTTGTTTAACAAAAGATTAAGTTTCAGTCTAAGATTTAACCTTGGAGTCACGGTTGCTATGGTGGAATCCTCCGAAGCAATTTGTTTAAATGTGAAAAACTAATTGTTCTCCAGTTGTAGGCAACAACTTTAGTATGGCTGAACGAAATTTAAAGATAAGATATTGGACATTATTAAATTTAAGTGTCTTAATTTTAAGTTAGTATTTCCCCACAGTGATGGAAGGAAAATTAAGATTTGATAAATTAACCCCTTGGGCTCTTAAACAGAACTATATCAGATAGCCGGAAAGCAAAGTGGGGAACAATCCTCTGAGCAAGAGATGGATCAGTATTAATACAAAAACATATTGGAATAAACCCAGCATCCAGAATATTAACAGAAGGGGTTATATGACCTCCACTGGAAAGATAGTAAAACATGGAAAGCTAATAGAAAGGTTAGTTATGGCGACACAGGCACCCCAAACCGAACAACGGGCTTATCACCATATGAGCTAATGACGGGGAGGGCAATGTAATTCCCCCACGGCATAATAACTGGAGGAGAGGATGTGGGTCCTCTAAAGGATAAGCTCCGAAGGTATGTCCTCGAGTTAAGCAGTCAGTTAAAGGAACTGAGGCAACAAACACGGGACAGACAGGAAGAAAAGGATAAGGATTTAGAATTGACCGCGTTCCCATATATTCCTCCAGCCGGGATTAAGGTAATGGTTAAAAGTTTACCAGGGAAACCCGGGTTTGCCCCAAAATGGTCAGGACCATATCAGATTCTAATTAGTGGAGATACGTGTGCTTGCATTGATATGAAGGACAGGGGTCGATGGAAGCACTGGACACAACTAAAAGTCTATGACCCTTCACCAACTTAGGGATGGCTACACAAGAACAAGTACCTTTTGTAGAAAGTGAAGAATACATTAGACAATACAAAGAATGGGAATGGGCGCTAGTACGAACATTGGTATGGCCAATATGCATTATCCTGAAATATGTATGGGAACGGTCCCGTCAACTCCGACCAGTTGAACCACGGGAAGAAATCCAGAGGGTTGCGATTGAGGAACCAAATTCTATTCACCCCCACAGAAAAATAGAATCTACAGGCAACAAAGCGGTTCGGTTGGCGATATAGCCTTTGGGACATTGTTAACATAAAGTATAAGATGAACATGTTACGTAATATCGTGTGTAGTTTGCTAGTTTGTATAATTATAATATGTAGCCTTGGGAGGACTCGGGCTAGAGTACTTCCACGGGCCAAAAGAGGGATACGGTTGAATACCTTTTTATATATGTCATACACATATGCCAAGAGAGTTGATGTTGCCAGTTGTTGGGTCTGCGCCCATGTCCCCACACACTCAGAGGAAGGAGTCCCCCTACAACCAATCCCACTTAGTGATGATGAGACGGTCAGTTGGATGTTTGGAGTTAGAGCAGGATGCACAAGTGTGGGCTGTTATGAAGCCAAGACAAACGGCAGAATTATAGCAAAACTCCAACGTCATGGGTACAACCCAGAATATTGTAGTGGGTGGACACGGTCAACATATAATGATTCCTATGTACCACCGTTCCTGAGAACAAAGAGTAAGAACGGACAAGGGGGGAGACTTTGGCCCGAAAATTAGACCTAATACGCGAGAGTACGCACTGTGTACTCTCGCGTTTTAGGTCTCCAATTGCCGGTTTCCTGCATGCACTGCGCATGCGTGGGAAACCGGCACTTCGTGAATTCAAAAGGGGGCGGTTCCTAAGTGAACCGCGTGTGCGCTACAGGCTGCGCGCACGCAGTGCACTTAGTTATTTTTGCAGCTTTGAACGCGCAGGTAAGCATGGAAAATTTTACACATGAAGAAAGGAGGCGTAAGACCCTCTTTTAACAAGGTAAGTAGTTAATTAAGTATTATTTTTAATTTTTTTCAACAGGTTTATCTTTTTTAGAGACTTTAAAGAAAGGTAAGTTTATTTTTATAACTTTTAAAAAGATTTTAAATTTTTTCAAAAATTTTATTTTTTGTTTAAAGTGGTTAATTTATTTAACTATACTTATTTTATTAATGTGATGGCTTTTTTTAAATTTAATTGAGGTTTAGCTGTTCTATTGGGGGTGTGTAGGATTCATAGCTTTGACAGCTCTTGCTGTGAAAACTATGAATGAAAGATGGTGTGCTGCCATTGGCTCTAACTGAATCACGTGATCCCAGAGCTCGCACGAACTAATTGCGCCTCTGGGTTACGCACACACTGCACAGCTGCATGTTGGACTGGCCTTGAAACTAAAGTTCGTGTGGGCCCGGAGGAAAAAGGTAGGCGCGGAGTGAGATATCGCGGGGAAGCCTTACCCCCGCGGGAACACTCACTGTTTAATTTCTGGGCCTATGTCTCGTAAAGAGGGGATGACCGACAGATCCTATTGTGGGCTACAGTAACTGCACATATAACATTGCCTTGCCTGGTGAGACGGGTAGTGTGAAACTCCCATCACTAAACAGAAGCAGTGACTTCTCAGTACAATGGGACCTCCCAGAAATAAATAAGTATACCCCCTACAACGGGACTCATTTCATGTGCAGTAATAGGGCCTATCCCTGGTTGCCCCGAGAATGGACGGGTTCTTGTTATCTGGCTTATGTCGTACCCTACATACATCACATGGGCTCACTGAAGGACCTCCATGGGAGAACCAGACGAGCCATCACGGAGACTGAAAGATTCTGGGCAATTGCGTTCCCCTGGCATGGAACGGCTAAATTGGCAAGGGAATCCATTAACTTGGCCTCCGTCTTGGAGCTGGTGGCCAACAATACAGCTGAAGCCCTAATCAAGGTTAATGCAGAGATGATAGCCCTCCGCATGGTAGCTCTACAAAATCGGATGGCCCTGGACTATGTGTTAGCAGAGAAGGGGGGAACCTGTGCCCTAATAGGTACAGAATGTTGTACCTATATACCAGATAACTCGGAAGCAATAACTAACTTGGCAGAACACATACAGGAAGAAGTAAAGAAATTAAAACAACCTCCGGCATCCACCCTTTGGGGTTGGGCAACTGGATGGTTGGGATCGCTCGGGACATCAGTAATACAGGGATTGATTTTGTTCTTTGTTGTAATATTAGTAATATATAGTCTAGCCCAATTGTTAAAATGTTATTGCGCTCAAATGTCACGGCCGGCTGCAAGTGTCATGATGGTTAATCAAGTGACACCTGGAGAGAAAGATGTGTGGATATGAGTCCCTATACAAGGATGCCACACTCTGACTAATGGACTGTGAGCCCCTAAAATGGAGTAAACATGATTACATTACCGGAAATCCATTTGAAGCTGGTTCCCTGTCACAAAAGGAGTTTTGATCAGGGACCAATAGGAGGGAGTGTTGCAAGTAAATTATAAGAATGTAAAAGCAAGAATGTAAAACAGTTCATCTGACATAGAAAATGCCTGTGGTTAACATAAAGACGTGCGACGGAACTGAACCAGACAGACATAGACAACACTGATCACATTCCGATGTTTATAGTTTCGGTTAGGAAGCCAAAAGCCCCCTGTGTTCTAATTATTCATTGTTGCTAGGGAAACCTAATTGGGTAAAGATATTTTGTATCCATTACCATAATGTATAAAATATGCTTGATACCTGTAATCTGGGAGAAGAGGGTCATCAGGTCACGGGACCTGTGAATTCTTCTCCCAGAACGCTCTGTTAAATAAACTGTGATCTTCTGCTTTAAAACAGACTCGAGTGAATTCATTTTTCACCAACACAGAGTGTAGAACCAAAGTGGCCGAAAGCCGCCAATGGTGGTATGGGGGATGTACAAGAGGCTGGAGCCAAAGGAACTGAGATTTTGAGGGACATTGCAGAACTGGAGAAGGTTAAAGAGACAAGGAGCCATGAAGAGATTTAAAGGCGAAGAAGAGAATTTTAAATGTCAGCATGAACAGGAGGGTTGGGTGAACAGGAATAGGTTTTAGCAGCAGATTTTTGGAAGAGCTAAAACTTGCAAAGGGTGGAGGATGGAAGCCCATCCAGCAGAGCATTGGAATAGTCAAGTCTGGAGGCAACAAAGGCATGGATGTGGGTTTCACTGGCAGATCAGGTAAGGTAGGGGTGGAAGTGGGCAATGTTATGGAAATTAAAGTAGGTGGTCTTTGTGATGGAAAGAATTTGGTGTTGGAATCTCAACTCAAGATTGAATTGGGATGCTGAGGTTGTGACCAATCTGGTTTCATCTAAGAATAGCAACCTCATTGGAGGGACCCAAACAGTGAGTTATGGGAGAGATTAGCATAGATTTGGGAAGCAATAGCACATTCAACGACATGAGAGTAAAGGGAGGATGGAGTTTGCAAGGACGGGGGTTGAGGGTTGATTCTTTGCAGGAAGGGCAGAACGATAATGGTGGATTGAAAAGGAGAGAGACAGTGCTTGAGGAGACATAACCATTTTCAAAGTTAGCTAATATAAGGAATAGGAAGGGACAATATGTGAAAGCCGAAAATTGCTACTAATGCAGTAAAAGTCCTGCGATCAGGTGGAAATTGATGTGTTACAAATAAACTTCCCTCCCCCAATATTATACTGTCCTTTTAATGTACATTGAAGTAAAAATCTTCAATTGCAGAGTAATGTTCTCTCCTTATGGGGGAACGATGCCAGGGAAATAACAGGTAGGGGTGGTAGGTGGCACTTACACTTGTGCACATAAAAACAATTCTACAAATATTGTGTAAATAGAAACGCATGTTTCTAGCAATTAGAATGAGAAAACAGGAAAGAAAATCTTTGAATACCAGGCTTGACAGATTTAGTCAATTTATTTTTGATAATAAATGGCAATGTCTCACTCTGCACAGTGACCTGTGAATCTATGAATTATTCCTGATTTCTTTCAGTTCACTGGGGAGCTTACTGAGTATCTTTTATTCTTGAAGCAGATGTCCTTCAGTACTGGAGAAACAAGCAAGGCTGAAGAATTTGATTATTTTTCATTCAAATTAATAGACATTATTTCCATATTTCTGTTACACTGTCAGTAGAATTTTAAAAGTGTTTAGTTAAGTTTACTTTATTGCATCACAGACAACTGAAACCTTATGGATAAAGGAAGTATGGACTTGAGCCTTGACCTCCCCAGCTCAGTACAGTACAGTACAGTTACTTTTCAGGCTCCATCACCAAAACATTAGGTACTCAATATAGATCATTGCATTTACTATTGTTCATGGGAGTGGAGGATTTGAAGGCTATGCATCGTCACTGAGTGCCGCAATATTAAAGAAAACAAAGGGAGAAAGAGTTTATTAGTCCAATAGCAAAACAAAATGGGGTTGCTTTTAAGCTTTGGCTGGTGGATTGGTGGAGTGCAGCGGCAGCTCGCTGGTTCCTGGGGTGACGATGCTGGAGCCATTTTAAGGCTTGAGCCTCATGTAAATGGAACTGGCGAGCTTTAGGACTCAAATGGTATCCTGATCTAGTTCACCGAATTCAGGCCGGCCAAATATCAGGTGGCCCGGCTGCAATGCAAGTGGATAGTGGGGTGGATCTTGCAATTGGCGGGAGGGAGCCCTATCGCTGGTTTTGTTGAGCACTCCAGCTCCACCGATTTCTGTTCCATTGGTTCTGAATGATCACTCTGTTCAGTTGAGTGATTTTTGTTTCTGCAACTTTACAGACAGCGTAAAATTAATGTGAGGGCAGACGAGATGAGGATATTACCTTTTTCAAAAGGTTTATAAGGAAAACATCAATTATTTCTATACAAAATGGTCAACAAGAACAATCCCAACATTAACAAGCTTCTAACAAGATTATTTTTCCTTTTTTATTTACAGATCAGTATATTATGAATGAGAATGAATCACATTGAGCCAATAAGAATGCAATGCAAAGGGAATTTGTGATTTCATAGAAACATAGAAAAATAGGAGCAGGAGTAGGCCATTCGGCCCTTCGAGCCTGCTCCGCCATTCAATATGATCATGGCTGATCCTCTATCTCAATAGCATATTCCCACTCTCTCCCCATGCCCCTTGATGCCTTTTGTGTCTATAAATCTATCTATCTATCTTCTTAAATATATTCAGTGACTTGGCCTCCACAGCCTTCTGTGGTAGAGAATTCCACAGGTTCACCACCCTCTGAGTGAAGAAATTTCTCCTCATCTCAGTCCTAAATGTCCTAGCCCGTATCCTGAGACTGTGACCCCTCGTTCTAGACCCCCTAGCCAGGGGAAACATCCTCCCTGCACCCAGTCTGTCTAGCCCTGTCAGAATGTTATACGTTTCAATGAGATCCCCTCTCATTCTTCTAAACTCTAGTGAATACAGGCCTAGTCGACCCAATCTCTACTCATACGACAGTCCTGCCATCCCAGGAATCAGTCTGGTGAACCTTCGTTGCACTCCCTCTATGGCAAGTATATCCTTTCTTAGGTAAGTTGACCAAAACTGCACACAGTACTCCAGGTGTGGTCTCACCAAGGCCCTGTATAACTGTAGTAAGATATCCTTGCTCTTGTACTCAAATCCTCTTGCAATGAAGGCCAACATACCATTTGAACATAAGAATATAAGAAATAGGAGCAGGAGTAGGCCATTCGGCCCTGCTCCGCCATTCAATGAGATCATGGCTGATCTTCTGCCTCAACTCCATTCACCGGCCCTATCGCCATATCCCTTGATGCCCTTACTAGTCAGAAATCTATCGACTTCTGTTTTGAATATACCCAATGACTGAGCCTCCACAACCCTCTGGGGTAGAGAATTCCAAAGATTCACCACCCTCTGTGTGAAGAAATTTCTTCTCATCTCAGTCCTGAATGGCCTACCCTTTATCTTGAGGCTGTGGCCCCTGGTTCTAGACTCCCCAGCCAAGGGAAACATTCTCCCAGCATCCATCCTATCAAGCTCTGTAATAATTTTGTATGCTTCAATGAGATTCCCTCTCATTCTTCTGAATTCAAGAGAATACAGGCCTAGTTTACTCAATCTCTTCTCATACGACAGTCCAGCCATCCCAGGAATCAATCTTGTGAACTTTCGTTGCACTCCCTCTATAGCAAGTATATCCTTCCTTAGGTAAGGAGATCAAAATTGTACATAGTACTCCAGGTGTGGTCTCACCAAGGCCCTATATAATTGGAGTAAGACTTCTTTACTCCTGTACTTAAATCTTCTTGTAATGAAGGCCAGCATACCATTTGACTTCCTAATGGCTTGCTGCACCTGCACATTCACTTTCAGTGACTCATGTACAAGGACAACCAGGTCCCTTTGAGCATCTGCATTCCCCAATCTTTCACCATTTAGGAAATACTCTGCCTTTCTGTTTTTTTCTACCAAAGTGGATAACTTTACATTTATCCACATTATATTCCATCTGCCATGTTCTCGCCCACTCACTGAGCCTGTCGAGATCCCCTTGAAGCCTCTTCACATCTTCTTCGCAACTGATACTGCCACCTAGCTTTATATCATCAGCAAATTTGGAAATGTTACATTTAGTCCCCTCATCCAAATCATTGATATAGATTGTGAATAGCTGGGGCCCAAGCACCGATCCTTGCAGTACCCCACTAGTCACAGCCTGCCATCCTGAAAAAGACCCGTTTATCCCTACTCTTTGCTTTCTGTCTGTTAACCAATTCTCAATCCATGCTAGTATATTACCGCCAATTCCATGTGCTTTAATTTTGTTCACCAACCTCTTGTGTGGGACCTTATCGAAGGCCTTCTGAAAATCCAGATACACCACATCTACTGGTTCCCCTTTGTCTACTCCACTAGTTACATCCTCAAAGAACTCCAATAGGTTTGTCAAACAGGATTTCCCTTTCATAAATCCATGTTGACTCTGCCCAATCTTACTATAATAGATTCCAGCATTTCCCCAACTATTGATGTGAGGCTAACAGGTCTGTAGTTCCCTGTTTTCTCTCTCCCTCCTTTCTTAAATAGTGGGGTTACATTTGCTATCCTCCAATCTGCAGGAACCGTTCCAGAATCTATAGAATTTTGGAAGATGACGACCAATGCGTCCACTATTCCAATGGCCACCTCTTTCAAAACCCTAGGATGTAGGTCATCGGGTCCTTGGGATTTATCGACTTTTAGTCCCATTAATTTTGCTAGTACTGTTTTTTTACTAATAATAATTTCTTTAAGTTCCTCATTCTCATCACACCCTTGGTTTTCTCGTATTTCTGGGAGGTTTTTTGTGTCTTCCTCCGTGAAGACAGAAACAAAGTATTTATTTAATTTCCCTGCCATTTCCTCATTCTCCATTATAAATTCTCCCGTCTCTGACTGTAAAGGACCTACATTTACCTTCGCCAGTCTTTTCCTTTTCACATACCTTTAGAAGCTTTTACAATTCGTTTTTATATTTTTCGCTAGTTTGTGCTCATATTCCATTTTCCCTTTCTTGATCAATTTCTTGGTCCCCCTTTGCTGATTTCTAAAAAATCCCAATCCCCAGGCTGACTGCTTTTTCTGGCAACTTTATAAGCTTCCTCCTTTGACTTACTACTAGCTTTAATTTCTTTTGTTAGCCATGGTTGGATCACTTTTCCTTTTTGGGTTTTTATGCCCTAGAGGAATATATGTTTGTTGCAAATTATGCATTATTTTCTTGAATGTTAGCCATTGTATGTCCACCTTCATACCTTTTAGTGTAGTCTCCCAATCTACCATGGCCAACTTGTCCCTCATACCCTTGTAGTTTCCTCTGATAAGATTGAAGACCTTAGTTTCAGATTGGACTACATCACTCTCAAACTTAATGTAGAATGCAATCATATTATGGCCACTTGTCCCTAAAGGCCCCTTTACCACAAGATTATTGATTAGCCCTTTTTCATTAGACAGTACCAGATCCAGAATAGCCTGTTCCCTGGTTCCCCCACATACTGATCCAGGAAACCATCTCGCATGCATTCCAAGAATTTGTCCTCCACACCATTAGTGGTCATTTGATTTGCCCAGTCAATATGTAAATTAAAGTCCCCCATGATTACCGCATTGCCCTTGTTACATGCACTTCTAATCTCTTGATTGATACTTTGCCCTACATTACCATTACTGTTTGGTGGCCTATACACAACTGTAAGGGTTTCGTCGTGCCTGTGTCTTGCTCTGGTCTCCGGCCAGCCTTTTTGCAATAAGCACCTGTGAGTGGTTCGACCCACTCGCCCTTACGGTTCTAACACTGGACTTAGGTGCAGGGAGCAGTAATGCAGGGAAAACTCAAATAGACCCGGTTGAATAGTACGAAATGGAAATCTTTATTGCATAGTGTCTAAAATCATGAAGTACATGTCATAGGCGCAAATTAATGAGAGTACAAGTATACATACATTCATAAAGCTTGGTCTATGGTAATGAAGAACGCACGGCACATCGTAAAAAGGGAAACACATTATACTTTATCCTTAATAAAACCACCCTCCCTTATCAATACCTACACTACGTCTAGATTTGTAGGATCGGGAAACATGCTCACCACTCGTGTTACTTCGGAGAATTTTAAAGTGAGGCACTCGGCTCGTTTCGCTGCAGCGCCTGACTGTCATGTGTTTGGAAGGGTCTCTGTACCCCACTTGTTTATCTTTGCTGCTGCGACAAGCAGGCCAGACTCCCTGTTGTCATGACGAAGTCGATGGACCCAAACCGGATCGTGCAGTAACCCGTAAAGTTCAACAAAATGAGTTATGTATTTATATTTTCGGGCGCGGTCGGGGTTTACTGACCGTGGCGGCACGTGGATTCTTCTTCTTTTCTTGTCATTTCGTCTTGTCTTTTCGGTCCTTCGGGTCCAGACACCGTTTACCGATTCTCGGGATGGTGCACCCGGTCACTTGCCCTCATCGGGGCGGCTCGTTCCGTTTGAGCTCCACCCAACATTCGAATAACCGTCCAGTGCGACTAAAAGTCCAGAGTCAACAGAGTCCAGCCCTACAGAAGAGCTTCAACCAGCGGTCGAGCAGTCAGAGCATAAGAGTCCAGCCCGAGTCAAGAGAATAAGAGTCGAATCAAGAGCATCAGCCGAGATAAGAGCAATAAGAGACCGATGGACATTTGTTCACTATAGTTATAGTGCTGTGTCCCCTTATCTCCCGCTCAAATCTTAATGTTTGTCCTTTGAGTAATATTGGCGCTCAAAACTCCCAGCATGGGGCGATTCTTGTCTTTAATGGGTTTCGGTAGCACCTGAAACTGGCCAACTACCCGTTAATGTTTTCCCCATTGTTGACCCAGCCAGGATCATATGAATCGTCTCCCTGACTGGTTTTGGGGGCCCCCGAATACTTGCTTAATCACCCGTCAATGTCTCTCTCATTGTAGAGCCGTGGGAGTATTTGTGTATTGATGTGTCTGGATGGGCCTTCGATTGCCCAGTACAATGGTCCTTACTTGTGCATGGAAAACGATTCCAGCACTTATATATTTGCTATTGTCACAAATGCAAACAGGTTGCATCCTGTCTTTATCAATGTTTATCGAGTATGATCCGATTTTATATCGAATGTTTATTCGACGCCATCTTGTCTGCCCACTGTATTTCTGGAAGCTTCTGCCACGATGCGCGGCGGCCATTTTACAGGCTTCTGTGTCCTTTATATCATGACAGCATTTTGTTTAATAAAACTGATCAAACGAATCTGCTTCTCTTTCGTTATTTTGAATCGCGATAATTGCGAAACTTTACACAACTCCCACCAATGTTTTCTGCCCTTTGCTGTTTCTTAGCTCCACCCAAACTGAATCTAGTTCTACATCACAATCTGCCAAGCCAAGATCTTTTATCTCTACCGTACCAATCTCATCCCTTATTAACAGCGCTACGCCACCTCCTTTTCCTTTTTGTCTGTCCTTCCTAAATGTTGAGTACCCTGGAACATTCAGTTCCCAGCTTTGGTTACCCTGCAACCATGTCTCTGTAATGGCAATTACATCATACCCATTTACTTCTATTAGTGCCATTAATTCATCCACCTTGTTGCGAATGCTACATGCATTTAGATAAAGTGCCTTCAACTTTGCCTGTTTAATATTTTTCTGCACTTTGACCCACTTTACTGTTGGCCTTTGTTTCTGCTCCCTACTAGTTTTGCTGACTACTTTTCTAACTTGCACTTCCAGCTTTGTTTCTCTCCATTCTGGGCCCACACTAAGATTCCCAGCCCCCTGACAAACTAGTTTAAATCCTTCCCAATAGCACTAGCAAACCCCCCCTGCGAGGATGTTGGTCCCGTTTCTGCCAAGGTGTAACCCGTCCAGCTTGTACAGGTCCCACCTTCCCCAGAATCGGACCCAATGCCTCAGGAATTTAAATCCCTCCCTCCTACACCATCTCTCCAGCCACGCATTCATCTGGTCTATTCTCCTATTTCTGCTCTCGCTAGCACGTGGCACTGGGAGTAATCCTGAGATTACTACCTTTGAGGCCCTGCTTTTTAAATTTATTTTCTAGCTCCCTATATTCTGCTTGCAGGATCTCGTCCCTCTTTCTACCTATGTGGTTGGTACCGACATGGACCACGACCTCTGGCTGTTCACCCTCCCCCTTCAGAATGTCCTGCAGCCGCTCAGTGACATCCTTGACCCTGGCACCAGGGAGGCAACATACCATCCTGGAGTCACGTCTGCGGCCACAGAAACGTCTATCTGTTCCCCTTACGATAGAATCCCCTATCACTATTGCTCTCCCACTCTTTTTCCTCCCCTCCTGTGCAACTGAGCCACTCGTAGTGCCAGGGACTTGGCTCTTGCTGCATTCCCCTGAGAAACCACCTCCCCCAGCAGTATCCAAAACGGAAAATCTGTTGGAGAGGGAGATGGACCCAGGGGACTCCTGCACTACCTTCCTAGTTCTTTTACTCTGTCTGGCGGTCACCCATTCCCTGTCTGCCTGTGCACTCTTTGCTTTCCTAACTGCTTGCTGCACCTGCATGTTTGCTTTTTTCAGTGACTGGTGTACAAGACACCCAGGTCCCTTTGTACATCAACATTTCCCAATCTATCACCATTTAAATAATACTCTGCCTTTCTGTTTTTCCTACCGAAGTGGATAACTTCACATTTATCCATGTTATACTGCATCTGCCATGTATTTGCCCACTCACTCAACTTGTCTAAATCAGTTTGTACTTTACACCTTCTTCAAAACAGTCTATACCACGAGGAGATATGGTCCCAAAATAAAAGTTACTGCTGTCTCTTCTGATACACAGTATTGAGTTATGTTACCTCTATTGATTTCTTGTTGTTTTAAAGGATTCAGGGAATGAAAATAATAACTTTGAAATCCTTTTTGCGGATGTGTGGGACAATAAGATTGGTACTTGCACTGCATACTGGCAGTTAACAATAGAGTTAAATCCTGATAAATGAATAGCTAATTTATTAACAGCTTTTATGTTTGGAGTTAGACTTTCAGACTTCTGCAATAGTCCAGCGAAGGACATGGTATATTAGAATGTTATGCTTGGATTATATACCCATTCATCCATATTCAAGTGCAACAGCCAAGGATGTAATTTGTAATATGTTGCTTAGAATTTATCGTGGTACCTGAATATTTGGAAAAGAATTAGTTTGGGTTAAATTGTAAAGTGCATGCCAGTGGTAGAAAAGGTCACAGACAGAAGGGAACTTTCATATATCTTTTGTTAAAATTAACAGCTAGAGTCCTCTCAGATTAGGAATGCAATGAAAGGGAAATAGAAGTACATAAGAAGATGACATTCTGGAAAAGATCATGACCTCGGGAGAGTGTTAGGTTGTGCGCGCGCGTGGGTCCAGGAAGCTTTGAGAGATGGTATGTTAGTAGATGGAACAAGGGCAGATGAAATTTAATACAGAAAATTGTTAGTATTGCACATAGGAAGAAAAAATAGGCATCATAAGTACTCCATTAAACATCTAAGGATGAAGTCGAAAGAGATCGTAGTGTTTTTACTGGACTCAATGCTCAACATGTCCAGTCACTGCAGAACAGCAATCAATAAAGCAAATCGTCAAAACAGTAGAGTACAAGTTTTTGATTTCATGATAAAACTATACATTGCTCTGGTCAGGACACAACTGGGGACCAATTTTAAGGGCCTCCATCTCACATTAACGGCTTGAAAATGGCACCAAGTCACTAACCATTAACCGCCATACCCCCCACATCCCCGTTTAAGCTGCACCATTTCGGGCAGGATCCTGAGATGGACAGCTGGACACCTGTTTGTTTCAGACTTACGTGGGACCCAAACTGCAATTTTGAGGTACAGTCTGCCTAACTAGTGGTCTTTAAAGGAACTGCTGGAGGCCACTCCGAAAACAGGTAAAGTTTCTTTTCAATTTTTATTATTGTGGGGCCAGAAGAAGAAGGAATGCTTCTCCTGGGCCTACAGAAAGATTCTTGCCTTCTGCCAGTTCCTCGCCTGGGATTGTCTTCCGCCCCCAGGCTCCGAATGTCAGCCGACTCAGTTTGGGAGCCGGCCAATTTCCCACACTTTCCAACCGGCGAGCTGCTTCAGAGCTGCTTTGTTGCCTGCTGTTCATCGGCTGCATGCAAATGAGGCCCAGGCCTCAAAATGGCTCAGGCCTCCCGGTAGTAACAACAACTTGTTCTCTGCTAAAATTTACCCCTTGAGTACTGTGTCCAGTTTTGGTCAGAGATACAAGTGAGATATTGAAGCGCTGGGGGTGGATCGGAGAAGAGCCACAAGACTGATCCCTAACATCAGAGCACTGAGTTATGTGGAAAGACTGGAGCAACTTGAGCTTTCCAACATTGAAAGGAAACAATTTGAGAAGTGATATTACAAGAGATATACAAAACAATGAACATTATAGAAAAGGTAGATCCTCTACACTACTTTAAACTAAACCATGACAATAGGACAAGGAGACACAGATTGTAACTAGTAAAAGACAAATTTAGGGCTGATGTCAGGAAGTTCTTCATACAAAGAGTGATAAAGACATGGACTGGACTTCTGGGTAGAACACTGGAGGCAACATCCCTAGAATCATTGAAGAAACAATTTGATGCCATCATACAGGGACTGCCAGGTCTTTCGGTATTCATGGGCTAAGATGGATCGAATGGGCATCCTCATTTATATCTACCTTGAGCTGCTGGAATATGATGTAAAGAGATCATCAGTGAATCCAACAGCTCTGTTCTGGCAGTTACAGTGACTCTGACAATGAAATAGGTGCAGGTTCACCTTGGCCATTACATCATATATTCCGACAGCCACCTCAAAATCTGTAAAGCATATTTTTGATATTCTCCGCTATACATCTTTTGAGCTTTCAATCAACGGTGTTGGATGAATGTTTGCTTGTTGTCTTAGAGGTTAAGTTCCTCTCTTCCCACTTGTTACGGCACTGACCTATAATTATTGTGAGTATGTCTTAACTGAGTGTCTTAACTTACCGCAAGAGGGAAGTTCAACTGTTCTTTATCAAACTGCAACATTCCCATGTGGGTGGTAATCATGCATAATTATGATTCGAAACACGTCTGCAGGGCGCTAATGCCCAAAAGTTGAAAGCCTGCCCTCAAGTCTACCTTGTCCTGCTGGAATATGATGTAAAGAGATCATCAGTGAATCCAATAGTTGTTACACTGGGTCTGACAATTAACTAGGTGCAGGTTCACCCTGGCCATTACCTCATCAAAGGAAGGAGTGGGTGTGACAGTTTTGATCAAGGATAATACTACAGGGTTCAAAGACTGAATCTATTTGGTTAGAGTTAAGGAACAGGTTACATTGCTGGGTGTTTACTATAGACCTCAAAATAGTGAGAAGGACATAGAGGAGCAAATCTGCAGGCAAATTTCAGAGAAATGTAAAAATATTAAGAAGATGGAAGCCCATGGAATTAAGGGGAAAGTGGCAGTACAGATACAAAATTGGCTTAGTGACAGGAAGCAAAGGGTGGTGGTGGATGAATGTTTTACAGACTGGGAGGTGGGTTGCAGTGGTGTTCCCCAAGGGTCAGTTTTGGGTCCATTACTTTTTTTCAATTTTTCTAAACGAACTAGACTTGGGTGTAGGAAGCAGCATTATAAAATTTGCCGATGATACGAAACTTGGTAACATAGTAAATAGTGATGAGGATAGTTATAGACTTCAGGATGACATAGCCAGGATGGTGAAACGGGCAGAAGCATGGCAGATGGAGTTCAATGCAGAGAGAAGTGTGAATTGATGCACTTTGGGAGGATTAATATGGAAAGACAGTGTACTATAAATGGCACGATTTTGAATAGCATATGGGTTACTTGAGTTTACAAATAGAGGAATAGAATATAAAAGCAAAGAGATCCTGCTAGATCTTTATAAATCACTGCTTAGGCCTCAGCTGGAGTATCATGGACACCACACTGCAGGAAAGTTGTAAAGGCCTTAGAAAGGGTACAGAGGAGGTTGACCAGGATGTTACCAGGAATGAAGGACTTCAGTTATGAGGAGAGGTTGGAAAAGTTAGGGCTGTTCTCCTTGGAACATGAAGGTTAAGAGGTGACCGAATAGAGGTTTTCAAGATGATGAGAGGTTTTGATAGAGTAAATAGGGAAAAACTATTCCCTCTGGCGAGTGGGTCAATAACGAGATGGCATAGATTTAAGATCATTGGCAAAAGAACGAGAGGGGAAACGAGCAGAAATATTTTCACACAGATCTGGAACTCACTCTCTGAAAGGATGGTGGAAGCAGATTTCACAGGAACTTTAAAAAAAACAATTGGGCATGTACTTGAAGAGGATTAATTTGCAGACTTATGGGGAAAAAGCTGGGATGTGGGACTAAATTGGATATCTCTTTCAAAGAACTGGATCAGGCACAACAAACTGAATGGCCTTCTTCTGTGCTGTATGATTCTATGATTCGAAGTCCTTTAAAAGACTGCAATTAATCCATTTCAAACTTTAAGTCCTTCCATATTTATTTTTAGAATGACAAGGGTGTAAAGGCAGTGATGCAGGTATACTGAGCAATAATAGTAAGTGACTGAACCATGAAAGTGTACCTTCAACAGTTAGCTCATCTATAGTCATGCTGCTATTGTGCATTACTAAACATGGAAACTCCATGGCAGTTTATGTAGGGTGGAAGATGGGAGGCTGACCAGGAGAGCATTGGAATAGTCAAGTCTAGCGGTAACAAAGGTATGGATGGAAGCCTTCTTAATACAATAACGTAAAAAGAAATTATTCCAGAACTCTAGCATCAAACACGTAATGGCAGCTATGGTGAGTTCAAACCAGACAAAATTTGATATTACCTCATTTCAAATGATCCTATTAAATATCGATTACCTGCAATTTCTCAACCAGATTTGCATCCACCCCTAATAACTCATACAATTCTACACAACTTCTTTGAAATATATAACATTTAAGTCATGTTAATAAATTCTAACATTTTCAGAGAATTGTTGCAGTCTTGGTTTTTTGGGAATATTCCTTTAACAGTGACAAATAGCTGTTTTCGATCCATCCACTATAGTAGGGCATTACATTTTGCCTTGGGGTTCAATTAAAGCCTCAAATTAACCCCTGTGCTATTTGAATTATACCAGTAATTAATCATATTGGCTACATATTGCTGCACCCTAACCTTCTAACCCCTAATCCCCTTCCAATAATACATTTACATACCTTAGTTCAGTATTGTTTCCTTAAAATGGGAGTGTAATCATACTGGTACTAAGCAAAAACAGTCTCTCTCTACAACTTTCAGGTTCCTAAATGCTCAGGGGCATGGCTTTTAAAATATATATAGACAGTCTGGTTTGATATATAGCAGTGTTATTTTGGCCAGTATGCAATTTTCAAGATCAGGTCATTACGTGTTTGTTGCTAGAGTTCTGGAATAATTTATTTTTACGTTATTGTATTAAGAAGGCTTCCATCCATGCCTTTGTTACCGCTAGACTTGACTATTCCAATGCTCTCCTGGCCAGCCTCCCAGCTTCCACTTTTAAACTTAAGCTCATCCTAATCTCTGCTGACTGTATCCTAATTCGCACCAAATCCCATTCATCCATCACCCCTGTGCTCGCTGACCTACATTGGCTTCCAGTCCAGCAATGCCTCCATTTTAAAATGCTCATCCTTGTTTTCAAATGCCTCCACGGCCTCACCCCTCCCTATTTCGGTGGCCTCCTCCAGTCCTACAAGCCTTTGAGAATTCTGCACTCCTCCGATTCTGGCCTCTTGCCCATCCCTGATTTTAATCACTCCACTCCACCATTGGTGGCCCCGCCTTCAGCTACCTTGGCCATAAGCTCTGGAATTACCTCCCTAAACCTCTCTACCTCTCTCTTCTCCTTTAAGACGCTCCTTAAAACCTACCTTTTTGTCCAAGCTTTTGATCATCAGTCCTAATATCTCCTTATATGGCTCGGTGTCAAATTTTGTTTGATTACGCTCCTGTGAAGCACCTAAGGACATTTTACTATGTTAAAGGCACTATATAAATGCAAGTTGTTGTTGTTTAAACCGTCAACCCTGAATAAAACTGAGTTCTTAAGTTAAGCAAAACTGAGATGTAATTTAGACATCAGAGAGTCAACTTCTTACCTGCTGAGCCATGCAGATTAGGAAGTTCCAAAGTTTGATCTCTTATCTGTGCTGTCTGTTGACCCCAGGTGGTAGGAGCAATGCAATTTATCTCAGTGCCCCTGGATGAGAGAGGGGAAAATCAGCTGCTGAATGCTATCCAGCTACTTCAGCTGGAAGTACACATGCATGAATGTTAAAGGCGGATGGGATCAGGCTCAGCTGTGATCCCCCTGTATTCGAATAGTCAGTTGACTCTCAATGTTACGAGTAATGATGATTTCATGAAGTACCAATGGCCATCAAATCACAGCCCAACAAAGCGATGACACCTCCAGTGGGGATGACTTCCACGGTCATCAAAAAACTCTAGCACATTTATTTTGGTTATATAGCAACCTGCTGTCAAGTGTATGTTGCTTCTGTGCAAGGAAATTGCCATACAATCTAACATCTCTATTGATGACAGAAAACCGACCTATCACGCCAAATCTATTGTAATGAACATTTCACAACTTTGAAGCAGCTAATGAGCCAGTTAAATGGTATCAAAGGCAAAATGGTTGCTGATCAGCAACTCAGTGCAGGAAACCCCAATGTTAAGGTGTTGCACTAGAATGTAAGGAGGCCAGAGAGTCATGTCCATTGTCAATGATGTCTTAGGATGGAGTCAAAGACATGTGCCAACTTGGGCAACCTATGCAAATCTGGCCAGGATAAGTTAATCCCTTGCATCCCGGGCAGTCGTGTGCTGCTGCTGCTGCTGGTTGATACACCGGCGCTCTGACCTCCTCCTGCTCCTCCTCCTCCTCAGCCTCCTCCTCATCCGAGGAGGGCTGGAACTGAGCCACTTGCTCATCAGGAAGCTGCAAGCCACGACACTGTGCGATGTTGTGCAGTGTACAGCAGACCACGATCATTCTGGAGACCCTGTATGGGTATACTGCAGGGCTCCACCTGATCAATCAAGGCAACAGAAGCGCATCTTCAACAACCCAATGGTTTGCTTGATGATGGACCTGGTCAAAATGTGGCTGGCGTTGTAGCGCTCTTCAGCCTTGTTAGTTGGCCTCCTGATCGGCGTCATTAGCCACTTCTTCAGGGGGTAGCCTTTGTCACCAAGGAGTCATCCATTAAGTTGGTTTGGTAGATTGAAAAGCGGAGGAACACTAGAGTGCCGCAGGATGAAAGAGTCATGGCAACTACCACAGAACTTGGCGCAAACATGCAAGAACTCCTTCTTGTGGTTACACACCAGCTGTACGTTGAGGGAGTGGAAACCCTTTCGGTTGACAAAGATAGCTGGGTTGTGATGGGGTGCCCTAAGGGCCACATGTGTGCAGTCTATGATGCCCTGCACCATTGGCATGCCTGCCATATTTGCAAAGCCAACCGAACGGGCGGTTATACCTGCTTGATCCCTTGTGAACTGGATGTAATTGTGGAACTTAGCAAAAAGGGCATCGGTAACCTGCGTGATGCAATTGTGGGTGGCTGACTGGGAGATGCCGTTGATGTCTGCTGATGATCCCTGGAAGGAGCCTGAGGCAAAGAAGTTGAGTGCGGTGGTGACTTTGACAGCCACTGGTAAGGGGTGTCCACCCATTCCTCTGGGCATCAGGTCATGCTGCAGCAGTCCGCAGATCTCTCAGACAACCTCTCGCAAAAGTCTCAGCCACCTTTGGCACTGCTGCTCACTCATGTTGAGGTAGCTCATCCTCTGTCTGTAAACCCTCTGTCGGGGGTATCTCCTGTGGCAAGGTGCCTCGATGCGCTGGCGCCTTCTGCCCTGTGCAGCATCAGGTGGCTGAGCAGGAGGTTGGTGGTCCTGTTGTTGTTGCTCCTGAGCTGCCTGGTTCTGCTGCTGCCATGGATGCTCCTCATCCAAATCTGAGGTCCATGGTGAAAGAAAACGAATGGTTCCTATGCTGCTAGCAGATGCCTCAGTTGGGGAAGCGCTCATTGCAAGCGGGGAGTGGATCTTCCAAGGAGGTTCCACATTTGATAGATTCAAGCTGCAGCACCTCCGACTTCGGAAGGCCTTCTAAAAGTGCTCAAAGACCTTTTAAAGCAAAGTTCTGCCACCTGCAACTAATCCCTGATGAAATCTCCGATTTAATAGTGGACCTGCAGCTGTGAGGAGACCACCCACTAGTCAACCCGCCAGGTTTAGCTGGCGTGGTTTAGGAGGGTCGTGGAACAAGCTGGAATGTTCGAAAAATCACGAGGGCCTCTCAAAATAGGCTTAGAGAGGCCCTTAACGAGCATTTAATCCTCTTAATAAGCGCTCTGGCCAGCTGGAGGTGGGACCGTTTCCCGCCCTGCAAAACTGGCACTGGCAAAATCCCGCGGAGGCAGGTTGGAAGCGGGTTCCGAACCCGCACTCATTGTTTCCGATTTTCCCGCCTTTCCCGCCTCCAAACCCGCCTCCTCGGACATCAGAAAAATCGCCCCCAATGTGTTTGTGCTGGAAAATAGCAGAGTTACATAGAGAGATGCATGTGAAGGTGGAAATGCATAGAGAGAGCAAGCAGATAGATGTAGAAAGATGCAGACAGAGTTGCAGGTACAATTACATAGAATTTATTGTACAGAAACAGGCTATTTGGCCCAACTAGTCAATGATGGTGTTTATATACCACTCGAGCCACCTCCCACTTTAATTACCTCTTCCCACCCTGACCCCATATCCCTCTATTCCCATCTCCCTCACGTATACATCAAACCTCTCCTTAAATATGTTAATTCTATCTGTCAACCACTCAATGTGGCAACCCGTTCCACATCCTCACCACTCTCTGTATAGAACTTCCTCCTTAATTCTTTACTGGATCTTTTAGTTGCTATTTTATATGTATGCCCCTTGTTCTGGACCTACCCGCAATTGGATACAGTTTCTCCACATCCACCCTATCATACCCCTTCATAAATTTAAAGACCCTGATCAGGTCTCCTCTTTTCCAGAGAAGAGAGCCCTAGCCTGCTCAATCTTTCTTGATAGTTGTATCCGCTCACGAGACAAGAAAATGCAGAGATACCAAGAAACACAAAATATAATAACATAGGAACATTAGGAACAGAAGTAAACCATTCAGCCCATCGAGCCTCCATCTCAACTCATTTACCCACTTTTACTCCACATCTCTTCATAGACATCCTGACAAAAATCTATCTATCTCAGCCTTGAAAGCTCCAACTGTCCTAGCACCCACAGCCTTTTGGGGAAGAGAGTTCCAGATTTCTACTACCCATTTGTGTGAAAAAATAGTTGTGAAACAACTATCAAAAAAGATTGAGCAGGCTGGGGTTCTTTTCTCTGGAAAAAAGGAGACCTGATAGGGGGCTTAAAAATTATGATCGGTTGAAGGAAATTGTTGGGAGAGAACAAAGGAAGTAAAACTATTTAAAATGGTCTATTTGTTCATTTAAAATTATTTTATTCAACCATTATGTTATTCTGAGAAACAGGTCCCACCCAAAAGCATGAACCAATATTTTTTTTGCAGATACTAACTGACATGTGGTACATTTTCTGGTTTTACTAACTGGTTATTTTCCTACAAATTTTTGCTATAAATCTAAGCCTTTAGTTTTTCCTTTTCATTCATTTTAACTGTGAGCCCCATTTTTCCTTCAATCTGTACCTGTACCACAAAAATAATTGCTCTATCATGATTTCACAGCGTCAACTTGAGCTTGCACTGCCAGCAAAGTCTCACTGCCAACAGTATAAAGTCGGAAAATTGGCCCTCATGCGTCTTCCCAGGAGAGGGCCACTTTTTCTGTCGGGCTGTACTTTAATTAGACAATTACTACGCACAGGAATTGCTTTACTTGTAATCAGATAGTAAAGTCTGGAGTGTTTTAGAACCCCAGGCTAGACTGAATTGTAATTCCTCACTTGAATTTTCTTTCCCATCTGTGCTCCTCCCTCATCATGAGGTCTTCAGTTTCAGCGCTATCTCAATTATAAGGCCATTGAATCTTGTCTTTTAATGTTTCTCACGCTGCCTTGTGGATACTTGTGCACAACATACTTCATCATATAATGCTTTCCTCTAAGAACTATTATAATCTGTATGGGAATAGATATTCTGCCCAATAAATAAAAGTGTTCTTCTGTCCACAGGCAAAGCTTTTAATAGAGGAATCAATCAAGGTTTAACTGAACAACTAACAAGTTGCTTATATAACTGAATAATCTTTAAGGCTCATCAAAGAGATACCAGTCAATTGCAGCAAAAACCTTTTGCTAAGCTAAATGGTTCTATTTTACCCATAATACAGTTTATTCACATCGATACTTTATTTACTTGCAGTTGTTAATATGCAACTTTTGTAAATCACAATTTTTCTTCCTTTAATT
The DNA here is from genome assembly GCA_030390025.1 of Squalus acanthias. Lineage (NCBI taxonomy): Eukaryota > Metazoa > Chordata > Chondrichthyes > Squaliformes > Squalidae > Squalus > Squalus acanthias. Next base: position 53,764,912 of record CM059427.1, read on the forward strand.
TTCAGAATTAACTCGAATTAAGAACTCAATCTATTGCACTGGCACAATCCATCTATTGGGAAGGGAGGTTGGGGGAAGGCGGCACATCTTCAAATGCAATTTTCTATACTTAATTCTTACTTCACTGAAATCAACCAATTTACTGCTAATTATACAAAGTAGAAGACAGAATAATTTTCCGTAGCCAGCTTCTGTACACACTTACCTCTGTGGGAATAAGTGATTTTATTCCAAAGTTTGAAATTCTAGCCATTGATTAAATAAACGGATGTCTTACTGACTTTCCTGTAATCAAAGCAATAGAAAAAGATAACACTGGAAGATGGAATCCAATTTAACCCAGTATCATACTCATGAATGCCACACAAGTTGATAAATTAAGCAATATAATTGAGTTGCTGCATAGAGGTTTGTAGAATTTACAGGAAATTGCATGGCAATGTTGAATCTTACAAAATCTCCCATGTGCACTCCGAGTGCAGTATAGTCCTGTGGAATATGTGATGGTTAAACACAACTGAGGTGATTTCAAAAAAGCAACAGAATCCTGAATGACATACAAGCTACATTAAAAACGTTTTACCTCTTAAAATCACATTTTCCTCAAAGTCTATGTTAAGATTTGAAAATCCAAATGAAAAAAGCTTGCAAGACATGATTGGTCTCTGGATATTCTACTGATTTGCAGTTTGAGCACCAATCAGTCAGAACATAGAAATTGAGAAAATCAATGCTGTACAGTTTAAATCTCAATGTAAAGCAAGGATGTAGTGGGTGTAAACATCATGGCATGGCCCAAGGTGACGATAATTGCAGACCTTCCAAATGAGGAAGGTTTGTTGAGGGTGAAGACTCATCCAAATGCACCAAGTGCAGTCAAATTTGCTGGGAGTTCAGCAGCTGCTTTAAGTCTCCACCAGCAAAAATAGCTTAGAATGATCAAACTAATTAGCCTTTGCAATGGTCCCCTATCAATAAGCACAAGTTAATCACAGGAAAAATAGACAAAAGAAAGCTGTCACAAACCTTTAATTTATTATGATTGATATAAAATATCTCAGTAGCTTACTGATTTCAGTGCATGTATATTAAAAATAGTGCCAATGATTGCTGAGCAATCAGAGCGTTGCTTTCAAAGTGACAGTAATTTGTATCGACCAGTCAATTTGGCTATGATATCAGTTGATTGGAGCTCTTTCCTCCATTTTAGACCTAGACAGCCCATTTGAAATTAAACTATAAGAAATGGGAATACAAAACTCCACAGACCTGTGCTTTTTTTGTCTATTTTCCTATGATTAACTTGTGCTTATTGATATGGGACCATTGTAAAGGCTAAATTAGTTTGATTATTCTAAGCTATTTGTGCTGGTTTCTCTCAGCATTGAACAGCCTCAGGTCACTACAAAAGGCTTTGGCTCCCACCAGACTTCAAAGCAAAACTATAATGATGTAATTGGTGTTTAAACAGGGGATTTCAGTGCCAGTTTGATTAAAGGGATGAAGTAAATTATAGTTGGCTGCAGCATTGCTTAGTCATTGACACAAAGTACTAATAAGCAACTATTACCTGTAGTTTGTGGGACTTGATAAAGGAAATGCAGCAAGGTTGCTATTTACTGATCTTAAATTCTCTAATGTTTATCTTAAGTTCACGTTGGAGTTTCCTCTGCTCTGGCACCTGGAATGCAGCTTCTTCAACACAAAATATAGTTTTGTGCCAGTTTTTAAAAATTCCTTCTTGGATGTGGGTGCTGCTGATATGCTGCTGACCGGCATTTATTGTCCATCCCTAGTTGCCCTTAAGACAGTGGTGGTAGGCCTTCTTCTTGAACCTCAAGCAGTTTGATATAACTGAATGGCTTGCTAGGCCTCTTGAGAGGGCAGTTAAGAATCCACCATGTTGGGACTGGAGTCACATATAGGCCAGACTGGGTAATGACGGCAGGTTTCTTTCCCTAAAAGGACATTAGTAAATTAGTTGGGTTTTTACAACAATTCGACAGCTTCTTCATCATTTTTACTGATACCAGCTTTTTATTTCCAGATTTCCAGATTCTCTAGATTATTAGTCCAGGCCTCTGGATTACGAGTCCACATAACCACTACAGTACCGTACTCCGTGAGGCAAAAAAAGCTTCATCTGCTTTTATACTGGCATTTGCTTAGGTTGGTTTCTGTGGGGTACCTCATAGTATTTAGATGACCAAATCTGGCTCCTTTATCCTAGTGACAAAATTTTAAACCCACGAATAACTGGGACTATAATTCTGCTGCTGGGACTAAGAATTGGATTTAGTAGTGCAAGTGTCAGGAGTTGGCTCTGGGATGCCAGTCTCCCAGAATCGGACCTAAGCAAGCACCAGTATAAATATAGTTTAGGATTATCTGCCTCGCTGGCACAAACCTATATATTGTTCTGAAAAAAATATACTGCAGGTGGCATTATCTTGCATGTCAGTTTCCATTTTTCTCCATAGCCTCACCCCTCCCTATCTCTGTACTGTCCTCCAGCCCTATAATCCCCCTCGACCTCTGTGCTCTACCTATTCTGGACTTTTGAACATCCCCGATTTTAAATGCTCCACCTTTGGCGGTCATGCTTTCAGCTGCCTGGGTCCTAAGCTCTGGAATTCCCTCCCTAAATCCCTCCGCCTCTCTACTTTTCTTTCCTTGTTTAAGACTCTCCTTAAAACCTAACTCTTCAACCAAGCTGTTGGTCATCTGCTCTAATATCTTCCTATGTGGCTCGGTATCAAATTTTTCTTTTGATAACACTCCTGTGAAGCGCCTTGGGATGTTTTACTACGTTAAAGGCGCTATATAAATATAATTTGTTGTTGTTGTTTTAGTCAAAACATGACACTCAAATTCAATAACAAATATGACAAAATGGAAGAAAAAAATCTGAGAGAGCCACTCAGGGACATTGGAGACACACAAAACTGAGGAGACTGAGGGGCGCAGAGAATTACAGAAAGAGAGAATGAGAGAAAGGATTGGACAACGTGATACAGAAACAACACAATGTGAAGTCTGTAACAACCGGAGGGATAAAGAGTAGAGAACAAACACAGAGAGTGAGACAAAAACAATTTTAAAATGGGAAAGGAACAGAGACACTTAAAATACACTTTTTTGCCAATAAACAATGCCACATTAGTGCAATTATATTATAGTACATTGTGTGTTGTATGGCATGATACTTGTTCAGATTAACTTATCTTTGGTCTTTCAATTAATCAGGATCAAGTGCAAACCAATATGGTAGGTATATTGCATTTATTCGGAGTTTAAGACGGAATATAACACACTAGTTATACAGCAAAAACATACAACCATGACAAGCAGCTGGTACCGGCCCAATTGGACAGATGGCTGCCGTGTGCGAACAGCTCTTCAGTTTACGGCCTTTCTCCCTCGTTTTCTCTAGAACCGCCGCCAAGAGTGTTAGATTAGTGTTAGACCATCGATCCACTCTCGGAAGAGTGTTAGACCATCGATCCACTCTCGGAAGAGTGTTAGACCATCGATCCACTCTCGGAAGAGTGTTAGACCATCGATCCACTCTCGGAAGAGTGTTAGACCATCGATCCACTCTCGGAAGAGTGTTAGACCATCGATCCACTCTCGGAAGCTCTTCACTCCACCTTCTGCACTAAGAGCTTTTTAGGTCTTTTTCTTATATCCTTTTTTAGGGGTGGACCTGGGATAGAATATTGACAAGACCATTTAACCTGTAAGGGTTCCTCTTAAACCAAGGTGCCCAATGGTATGTCGAGTGCTTTGTCTTAACTTTCAGATGAAAGCTCTCCCCTAAGGGGTCTCATGCTCTTCCCTCACATGTCTTTCCTGTTTATACATTCTGAAGGCCCATCCATCTGAATTCCTCCTATCTCTCCTTCTTATCCTCCCAAGTTTGGAGTCAGACATGCCATTCTCAGCCTTCAGATGTTCATAGAAGCTTGTTATCAGTTATTTATGTTCATGCAGCTTAGCTGTGCAAAACTATTTCATTCCATTATCAGACTATTGTACCATGGAATGAATCATTAAATTCTCAAAGCTATTCTCACACACTGGTTAACTTACGCATTTTAAAGCAGCTTTGTTAAACAAAGTCAAAATCCTAACTTAGCATTATAATATGGTTATTAGCAGTAATGAAAGAAACATAGGCGTTGGGCCTTAGTTTGGTCAAATTAAAGATACATTTAAAAAAGTTGAAATCCTAACTTACAAACAGCAGATAGCTAGCCTGGGAAGCAAGGTCATATATGACTGCCACGGTGCAGAATGTTATAACATCTGCAGGGAACCAAAAACATAAGCAAATTCTAAGCATCTATCCAACTATTCTGAAGAGACACTTTTGTCTCAAGTTCTAATACAATCATCTAAACACAGTATTATTCATGTCACAATTTCATTCGCATAACCATATACATTTTAGATCTCCCTAATTTCTAACAGACTTGTCATTCAAAAATAATGTCTTGTCTAACCCACTGTGAGCAACACCATGGAGGATCTGCTAGTACCTGTAAAAAGTAATTCATTGACAAAGTCATCCCACAAGCATTCAAGAGAAGGCAAGGATTTGCCTGCACAGCAAACCAGATCCCGGTCAAGTCTGAATGATTGATTTAATTCTAATGTGGATTTAAAAGCATGTCTCCCTTTGAAACTTACATGACTTCCAGTGCTGGTCATGCAAATTACAAGCAATACAGCCTACAGATTAAATAGTTGGCATGGTATCTATAGCTGCTCATCCATTTAAACTAGAGTAATTAAAATCAGGAACTGTGCATCAGCAATGCCGTTTTATCAGAAAACCTCATGTCAAAAACCTGGGCACATGATGAAATAGCTAATTGGGGACTAACATTGGGCCGGATCTTGCTGTAAAAATAATGTTTTTTTAACGACGCACGCCATTATTAATGTACAAATCAGCCAGCAAGTTCAGGGGATTAACTGAGTTGTGAATCTCCAGATTTACACTGCTCAGCCGTTAGCTTTACACAAACTGCATCTTGCCCATAGCCTCCACGTTATTTTTAAGGAATTGCTGGATTTGCACATTAATTGCCCATTAAACTCGCCACAGAAAGTTAAGTCTGGTAATTAAGAGCACAGGTACCTTTTTAATGACCTCATAATTGTTCATGCAGTGCCGATCAAGCTTTTGGCCCAGAAATTGAACAATTTAAACTGTGGAGCTCGATCACATCAGGTGGTAAATTTTTCTTAGAAATTTAAAAAATATCGACCGCGAATTTCCCTGTAGTAGCGCCGGCTTTTAAGGCCAGTTTTCTTGAAGAAATGGCAGCCACCTCGCTTCCGGCGCGGGACACGGCGGCCGCCATTTTGGAGAGGTCGACAGCGCTGCCGTTGCCTGCACTTGCCTCTCCAATGTAAATGTGCAAATCGTGACGACAATCGGCATGCAACGCCTGATTTGACGCACAACTGCGATTTTGGACGTCGCCGTATGCCATAAAGCCCTTTCCTAACCACGCATGGAAGAACCTGCATGCAGCAGTTGTACAGAGACGCTGTCAGTGCTTCTTAAAGGGACACACACATCTTTCAGGTAAGTTTCAATTTCAGCTTTTGGACTTTAAAAAAATATTTTATTGAAGTAGTGGGTTAGTGCAATACATTTAAAAAGTCGTTAAAGGGCAACAACAACAATGTGTTGTTGGGCTGCAACATCACATGGAGGTGAAGCAGAGGCAGCAAAGGGGACACGCTGCTTGCAGAGGGAAGAGGAAGAAGCAAAAGAAAGAGGAGGAAGCAGAAGAGGAGGGAAGGAGGCAACCCAGACAGCCCTTTTCTGGCCTGGATATCTGGGATCGAATCATTTGCATGCAGTACCAGTGACCACAACCCCAATTCCCCTTTCAACGTTTGTCCCACACCTTACTTTCCCTCTGTTACTGACCATCACAGTGTCCTCTTGGCCACAATACTGAAATAACAGCCACCACAAAGCAAACTTTCCAATCCAACTTTATCCATATATGCATCCAATATTACATCAAGAAATCAACTAATCACCCTTGTGCATTCCCTTAGTGACTGTCTTGCATATGCCTTTGCCTATCCTAGTGATTTTATGCAGTGCTACCCCAGTGGCTGCAGCATAGCTAGTGGAAGGCTGCTGATTTTCAGTGGGGAACACTGCAGATGGCCTTGCAAGATGACCTCGAGGAGCTGGTGGCGGGGAGTGTGAAATCGAGTGATGGTGTTTCTTCTTCTTCACTCTCCTCCCCCTCTTCTTGGTCAACCATTGGCTGGGCAGGCTGGATTTCTTGGGTGTCTGAAATGAGGGAGGCAAAAGGGTAGAGTTGTGGTGAGGGGAGGGCAGGAAAGCAAGAGCTGCATGCTTACACCATGCACAGCTTGTACATCAGAAGATATTGTGGGATGAGGGGGAAGTGGGATGTGAGAAGGAGGATAATGTATGAGGATAGCGGCTTTTGTGTTCTTTCAGCCCCGCCGCTGGCCAAGGGCTCAGCCATGCCCCTGCCAAGAATGGACAGCACTGTCTCCTCCAAAGGGGTGAGGTGAAGCTAGGAATGGGAGGTGTGCATCGTGTTTGGTAGAGATTGTTGGTAGGTAAGTGTTGGCAGCCATGCATTGAGCAGCATGTGAGGCTAGTGGTGCAGTTGGTAGGAGATGGGTTTTGAAGATGCATTCACTGACCTTGACCGCTCGTCTGAGGTCATGTAACATCTTTGGGCACTGGAATCAGGTCCTGGGGGCGACACTGCTGGCAGTGATGGTCTCCACGACCTGGTTCCACAACCTTCTTTCTGGAGGGCCTCCTGGCCCCCTGTGGGTAGAGGACCTCTCTTCCACTTTTGACTCCTGCACAAAGCTGGAGTGCTGCATGAGAGACCCTGGGTGCCCTTTCCCTGGCCTGTTGAGTCATTTGTGTTGGTGCTAAAGCACTTTTACCATTTTATATGTACAGAAGGCAGTTCAGCTTTAAGAGCTGAAGCCTGCCTATTTTTGAAAGATTTTTTTTTCAGAAGGCAGTTCACCTTTAAGGGCCCAAGACTACTTTCTAAAATGACAGCCTTGCTTGAAGAAAATGCAGCCTCACTCCAGGGATGCTACAGGAATGCAACATTGGGCCTCCTTCTGTGTGCACAGCTTGAAGCATCACGTTTGTTGCTGGGCTGTGCACTGAAATCATTCAAATCAACAGGCAGCACCAAAATAACGGGCTGCCTGTGATTTTTAAACAGGCGCGAGCAAACCTCGCCCCGCGATGCCACCGCCCGTTTTCAGGCCTTATCGAATTTCTGGCCCATCATATTTTAAATCAAAAAATGTTTTTCTTACAGTTCCTTTCTCCTCTCTTCTTTCTCTCTGTCTTAATCCAATCTTCCTTTCCCTCTCTTTAGGCTGGATTTTACCAGCCGAGGAGGTGGGACTGCTGGGAAATTTAAAAAAAATGGGAGCAGGTCCCGAACCTGCTCCCAACCCGCCTACAACCAATTTTCCTGGGAGTCGGGTACCCAATTTGCGCAGGGACCCAACTCCTAGCGGCGGGAAGAGGATTATAGCCACTTACCTGCCTGTTAACAGGAAGTTAACAGGCAGTTTAGAGGCTTTTTCCCATTTTGAGCCTTCTGCTGCAGGCTTCCCGACATCGGAGAACCCCGCCAGGGTAAGTGAGGTGTGCTGTGGGTCTGTTGTTATGTTGGTGTTTGGATGACAGCTGCAGAAGTGGTGTGAAGGATGCAAATTGACAATGGTTAGTATCAGAGGTAAGGAAATGTTATGAAAGTAATTTTTAATGTGTTTAGATGTTTCTGCAGCTGACAAGCTGTGAAGTGTTTGTATAGCCTCATCTCATCGGGAGAAGTGACAGATGGCTTCTGGAATCTCAGCTGCAGCTGCCATCTGTTTTATCCTAAGGAGAGAGTAATTGGAGAGTCTGGGTGCAAGGGCTCACCTTTGGACATTGATTGTCAGTGTTTGACAGCACCTCAATGCTATCAAACACTGTCAAATCATCTGTCAAACAAGTGTGGTGCATATGTCTTTAAGAAAACCGGCAGATGAAGCGTCATCAACTGACGTCATCTGACACCGGCTTTCCCTTAATTGGCTGGCAAGCCCGCAGGACGGGCGTAACAAGGCCAATCAGGGCAAAATAGCGTCTGTTCGTCAGACGTTGCAGGAGGCAGCACTAGAACCCGCAAGGCAGCAGTCCCGCCCCCAACTCGTCTCGGTATATAAAATCCAGCGCTTTATTTCTCTTTCTATACCTGATATGACTAATTCACCCACTTGAATGTATCCTCCTTCTCAGTCCTTCCTCTGTTTCATCCTTAAATCTCATTGGTCAACGAGATAGACTGTTGGTTCCAGATGCCCCATTGCCCTCGCTGCACCATTACCAGCTCGCACTTCCAGGAAGTTATGGCCCAAAAATTTTGGGCTTAAGGGTGCAGAAAAAGTCTAACAGGGCATGCCACGAGATCCGCGCCACCCCACCCCTCGCCCCCCACTGCAGGAGGACAGATGTTTCCCTCAGGTAACATATTGTGCCGTCATCATATTTCTTTCACTTTGACAACACAACACTACATCTATTTACAGGCAGTCTAATGCTGCAAATGATCTCAGAATGCTCTATGTTCTGCTTGCTATGAAGTGATATGAAGCACTGGAGAGGTACCACCAATGCTGCCTCCGCAAGATCCTGCAAATCCATTGGCAGGATCGGTGCACCAACGTCAGTGTTCTCGCTCAGGCCAACATCCCCAGCATCGAAGCTTTGACCATGCTCGATCAGCTCCAATGGACGGGCCACATCGTCTGCATGCCCGATACGAGACTCCCAAAGCAAGCGCTCTACTCGGAGCTCCGACACTGCAAGAGAGCCCGGGGGGGGGGGGGTGGGGTGGAGGGAAGAAATGCTTCAAGGACACCCTCAAAGCCTCCTTGAAAAAGTGCAACATCCCCATCGACACCTGGGAATCCCTGGCCCAAGGCTGCACAAAGTGGAGGAGAAGCATCCGGGAAGGCGCCGAACACCTCAAGTCTCTTTGCCGGGAGCAAGCGGAAGCCAAGCGCAAACAGCGGAAGGAGCGCACGTCAACCCAAGCACCTCAACCACCGTCTGCCCCACCTGTGACAGAGACTGTAGGTCCCGCATTGGACTCATCAGTCACCTGAGAACTCATTTTTAGTGTGGAAGCAAGTCATCCTCGGTTCCGAGGGACTGCCTAAGAAGAAGATATGAAGTGATGTACATTGACATTCAATGTGCTGTGAAATACGTTTCAAAAAAGTACTCAGACAGTCCCCTGAACTTTCAAAATGTGGCCAGAGAACATCTAAAACCTGGAGAATCTGAATCAAAGTGAGGCAGTATAAATAAAATACTGATGAAGTGTCCCCGACTCGAAACGTTGACTCTGTTTCTCTCTCCTCGATGCTGCCTGACCTGCTGAGTGTTTCCAGCATTTTCTGTTGTTATTATAAATAAAATACTGCCGGCTCAAACTTCTCCTACAGCTGCCTGTCCCAGACTGGTAGCCTCAGTGTAAATTCTCTGTGGGTTAAATTTGTAACATTGTTCATACTGGTTCCATGGAACGATAAGATCACTACATTTCTGTTCTATTTCTTTGCTTATCGCTGAAAGGTCAACAAGTCCCGGTTTCATAATGAAGTGATTCTTACAGAATTCATTTGTATTTTTGCAACCTTGATATTTTAGAAAGAGGACTTTTCTGGTCTTTACCGGCTTAGTAGTAGCTTACAGCTGGGAATAGTTACCTCAACTAGAAGAATGTGTGAGTTTGAGAAATAGATTGTTTGCAGTTTCAAAAATAATGGCTTTAGTATAAAATAATCTGAAAAATTGCTTTATTGTTTGGGCTTTTTCCCATTACTTTCTTCTTACGTTCATGGCAAAAAGGTATTTCCCATAAGTAGACTCAGTCCACTATTATCTAAAACACGCTGTTGCATGGGTTATTATCCACAGACTTAAAAAATAACCTCTGGTTGTGGTATATTGTTCTGGTATATTAATTACTGCAGAATGAATGTGGTGCCCAAAATGCTCCCCTGAAATGCGTAGAATACCATGCTCTCAGACCATTGCACACAGGCTAAAAACTATGTAGTTGGATTTATTTACCTGTTGAATAATAAATAGAAGCAGTAGTAAACAGTAAGATAATGAGTACAATTATCCTGACGAGTTCAATTACAGCCCCATCAGTGTTTCTAAAATGGAGTCAGATTTACAGAGATTAAAATAATCTATTTCATTGCCTCTGAATCTGCATACATGAACCTGTGAAATAAATAGTTCAAAGCACTAAAGCAACAAAGATTTAATGGGGTAGAAATTGTTATGCATTACGCCCCTTTTTCAGGCAAAAAGCATACCAATTCAGCAGTGACATGGCTAGCACCTAATCTGCGCAGGCATAGGTCCCACTGTTAAATTTGTGGGATCCTTTTTTTTAGGCTGCTGTCTAAAACACGTGTGAGGCTGTTTAAGTATGTAAATTAGGGGCCTAATGCCTGTTGAAGGACCCCATCCTGAAATTAGTCAGCGATGCGAGGGGCAGCCTTGGGCTCACAAATCTTCAGCAACCACGGCAGCCACCAACGAACGGTAAGTAAAGAAAATATTTGATCTAAAAAAGACATTCATGTGGAGCTGAAGGATTAAGAATAACCCTCTGATTCCAAAATTGAAGTCTTTGCTGGGGCAAGCTTCCTGTGACGGTGTGACCAGTGCCGGAAGCTCGCGCCAAATATGCCGATGAGGCACGGGGATCAATTTCCATCGATCCTCGGGCCTCTTGGTTCATGCACGCGCTAGTTATGCAGCGGTCCTAAACCAAAATCAACCTCAATGGGTTTCTGATGAAAGACACAGTACCTGCAGATGTCTATGTTAAAATTTGGGAAAGGAAGACATTTAGACTGTAGCTATTCTTCAAATTCTATGAAATAAAGACAGAAACGTCCCCCTTTTCCACAATTGGTGATCTCCACATACTCATTAAGAAATAAAGAAACAAGGCCAAACAGCTTCCACCAGCAGCTGATAATAATTAATAAATAATCACACCAGCATATTATGTAATACTTTTCTAAAAACCAAAAGGTCTTCAGATGTGCAAAAACCCCGATGTATGATGAGCAGGTGCTTTATGCAAGGTATCCCTATCACTTGGTGCTTTCTTCACCACCAGAATATCATACTGAATTTTTCAGAAGCAAATGCAGTAGTTTTCAGCAGATATTGATCTGACTGATTTGAGATTTTGTATTATACTTTGAGTTTATTGCTGCCAATGTTTTTTTTTTCTATTTTAAAATGTTACCTCTCAAATTGTTTTCTTAGAGAATCAATAAAAATTATACAACTGGGAAGGATTCCTTGTGTGCTCCATGTAATGAATTTATAAACACTATTCTTTATTATTGGTGAATGACCCTATAATAGATAGCACCTAAAGAACACTTCCCTTATTGTGTTGTATAGTATAATTGAGCACAAGTCGGTCAGCCACATACCCTTAATCCATGTACGCACAGCTAGATTTCTTAATTAATTTTTGTAAAACTCAAAAGCACTGTGGTAGATAATTATAACCTCTATTCTTCTGGACACTTCAATAACACTACAAGGACAGTGTTACGTTAGGTTGTGGTAATAATGGCTGAGACTTTGAAGAATGTTTTCAATAGTGCAGCATAATAATCAACCAATACAACAGAAAAAGAATAGTGGAACTGAAAATTAATGAATATACAGTTTTAAAAAATGACCAAATTACAAATCGTTATACAATAGGCCATTTCATTACTCATTCAGCAAATGAATGCTGTGAAGTCTGAGGATAGATTTTCAGAATGGGCCTCCAATTAGACATTAGTTTAGCAGAGTGTTATCAGTAATAGAAGCAGAAAATGCTGGAAACACTCAGCAGGTCAGGCAGCATCTGTGGAGAGAGAAACAAAGTTAACGTTTTAGGTCGATGACCTTTCATCTGTTCTGAAATGTTAACTCTCTCTCTCTCTCTCCACAGATGCTGCCTCACTTGCTGAGTGTTTCCAGCATTTTCCATTTTTATTTCAGATTTCCAGCATCCGCAGTATTTTGCTTTTGTGTTGTGTGAAGTTGTTATTAGTACCTGCCCAGCTATTAGTGTGCTGGCACCACCTGATTTTGCTGAGTCAGCTTTGTTTAGTGTGGGCAAGTTTGCACCCGGATTGGAAGCTTACCAGAACAGAGATATAGGCCGGGACCTTACCTGAGGAGGCGCGTTGGGGGCAGGACTGCTGGTTTCCGGGTTCTAGTCCCGCCCCCAGTGACGTCTGACGACCTGACACTATTTTCCCCTGATTGGCCTTGTTAAGCACGCCAATTAAGGGAAAGTCAGTGTCAGATGACATCAGTGCATGACGCTTCATCTGCCGGTTTTGTTAAAGTGACAGGCCCCATAATTTTTTGACAGAGGATTTTACAGTGTTTGACAGCATTGAGGTGCTGTCAAACACTGACAATCACTGTCCAAAGGTGAGCCCTTGCATCCAGGCTCACCAATGACTCTCTCCTTAGGAGAAAACAGATGGCAGCTGCAGGTGAGATTGCAGAAGCCATCTGTCAATTCTGCCGATCAGATGAGGCTTCACAGAAACATCAAATCTTGTCACCTGCAGATACATAGAAACAGAATAAAAATGTATTTCTCACTACATTCTTTCACCTGTCATACTTACATGTGCACCATTGCACCCATCACACTACCTCTGCAGCTGTCATTTGCACACTTACACTGCAGCAGACCCACAGCTCGCCTCGCTGACCCTGGCGGGGTTTGCCGCCGTTGGGAAGGCCGCATCAGCAGGCGGAAAATGGAGAAACGCCTCTTAACTGCCTGTTAATAGGCAGTTAATTGGCTCTAATTCCCTCCCCACCGCTAGGAGACGCCTCCTGGGAAGATGGTTCGGAGGCGGGTTGGGAGCGGGTTTGGGACCCGCTCCCAATTTTTCCCATTTTCCCAGCAGTCCCGTCTCCAAACTTGCCTCCTCAGGGCTGGTAAAATCCAGCCCAATGAGTAAGCAGCCCCTAGAATTGTGACGAGTAAATTTAAAATGATGTGGCCATTTAAAGGTAAACGGTCACAAGCAAGAATATAAATGTTGGTAGCAATTACAAAGGCTGCTGATAGTTTCAATGTATGTTTCAGCCTTTGCAAATGTTGTTTTTTGTTTTATTCATTCATGGGATGTGGACGTCGCTGGCAAAGCCAGCATTTATTGCCCATCCCTAATTGCCCTTGAGAAGGTGGTGATGAGCCGTCTTCTTGAATCGCTGCAGTTCATGTGGTGAAAGTACTCCTATAGTGCTGTTAGGAGATTGAGGATTTTGATCCAGTGATGATGAAGGAACGGCGATATATTTCCAAGTCAGGATGGTGTGTGACTTGGACGGGAACTTGGAGGTGATGGTGTTCCCATGCACCTGCTGCCCTTGTCCTTCTAGGTGGTAGAGGTCATGGGTTTGGGAGGTACTGCCGAAGAAGTCTTGGCAGGTTGCTGTAGTGCATCTTGTAGATGGTACACACTGCAGCCATGGTGCACCAGTGGTGGAGGGAGTGAATGTTTAAGGTGGTGGATGGGGTGCCAATCAAGCGGGCTGCTTTGTCCTGGATGGTGTCGAGCTTCTTGAGTGTTGTTGGAGCTGCACTCATGCAGGCAAGTGGAGAGCATTCTGTCACACTCCTGACTTGTGCCTTGTAGATGGTGGAAAGGCTTTGGGGAGTCAGGAGGTGAGACACTCACCTATGGAATTCAGCTCTTCTGTCCACGTTTGGACCAAGGCTGTAATAAGGGTCTGAATCTATCCCATTTAGCACAGTGGTATTGTAACACAACACGATGGAGGGTGTCCTCAGTGCGAAGATGGGACTTTGTCTCATAGAAACATAGAAGATAGGAGTAGGAGTAGGCCATTCGGCCCCTCGAGCCTGCTCCGCTATTTGATGAGATCATGGCTGATCATCCAAACTCAGTACCCTGTCCCTGCCTTCTCCCCATATCCCTTGATACCTTTAGCCTTAAGAAATATATTTAACTCCTTCTTGAATATATTTACTGACTTGGCCTCAACTGCCTTCTGTGGTAGAGAATTCCACAGGTTCACCACTCTCTGGGTGAAGATTTTCCTCCTCATCTCTGTCCTAAATGGCTTACCCCTTATCTTTAGACTGTGACATCTTGTTCTGGACTCATCGGGAACATCCTTCCTGCATCCAGTCTGTCTAGCCCTGTTAGAATTTTATAAGTTTCAATGAGATCTCCTCTCATTCTTCTAAACTCCAGCGAGTATAAGCCCAATCGACCCAATCTCTCCTCGTACGTCATTCCTGCCATCCCAGGGATCAGTCTGGTGAATCTTTGCTGCACACCCTCCATGGCAAGAACATCCTTCCTCAGATAAGGCGACCAAAACAGCACACAATACTCAAGGTGTGGTCTAACTGCATACAGTTTTGGTGTCCATACTTAAGAAAAGACATACTTGCTCTCGAGGCAGTACAAAGAAGGTTCACTCGGTTAATCCCCGGGATGAGGGGGTGGACATATGAGGAGAGGTTGAGTAGATTGGGACTCTACTCATTGGAGTTCAGAAGAGTGAGAGGCGATCTTATTGAAACATATAAGATTGTGAAGGGGCTTGATCGGGTGGATGCGGTAAGGATGTTCCCAAGGATGGGTGAAACTAGAACTAGGGGGCATAATCTTAGAATAAGGGGCTGCTCTTTCAAAACTGAGATGAGGAGAAACTTCTTCACTCAGAGGGTAGTAGGTCTGTGGAATTTGCTGCCCCAGGAAGCTGTGGAAGCTACATCATTAAATAAATTTAAAACAGAAATAGACAGTTTCCTAGAAGTAAAGGGAATTAGGGGTTACGGGGAGCGGGCAGGAAATTGGACATGAGGCTGAGTTCGGATCGGTCGAGGCCCTGTGGGTGGTGTAGCGGGCCCAGGGGCTGAGTGGCCGGGTCCTGCTCCTACTTCTTGTGTTCTTTAGATTTGAGGTGAGGATCAGATCAGCCATGATCTTATTGAATGGCGGAGCAGGCTCGAAGGGCCGATTGGCCTACTCCTGCTCCTATTTCTTATGTTCTTATGTTCTAACCAAGGCCCTGTACAGCTGCAGCAAGACATCCTTGTTCCTGTACTCAAACCCTCTCGCTACGAAGTCCAACAAAGACTGTGCAGTGGTCATTCCAACCAATACTGTCATGGACAGATGCATCTGCGACAGGTAAGGGCACATTACTGCCCCCATCCCTAGTTGTCCAGGAGCCCTGAGAAGGTGCTGGGCCTTCTTCTTGAATCGCTGTAGTCCTTATGGCGGTGGTGCTCCCACCCACAATGTGTTTGGCAGGTAATTCCAGGAGATTGACTCAGCAGCAATAAACGAACAGTGATATATGTCCAAGTCAGGATGGTGTGCAACTTACAAAGCTATTACTAACACTTATTCTTTTGATTCACTGCTGGTGCTGTCAAAATGCATCTGCTTCCTGTTAAGGAAGTGTCACTGTTTCCTGCTAAGAAAACCAGTATGTGGAGAAAAAATAACAAGTAATTCTGCGAATGTTCAAAAAGAGAAGGACAAATTAATATTTTGGGTTAGATCCTTCATAAGAACTGTATTGATGAAGGGTCCTGACTGAATGATTAACCTAGGTGTTTTTCTCTCTCTTTCAGATGCTGACAGACTTACTGTGCATTTCCAAAATTCAGGATTTCCAGTATTCATTTTATCCTTTCCTCTCCCGAAGATGTTGTTCTTGTGTTATGGTTCCCCAGGTGCCAGCACCCTTTCGATACTTCACATGAACGGCCATTCTTCATGTGTGAACCTATTATTTGTGGCATGAAAGCACGTCAGGACCTGGTAGAAACAATAAATGCAAGCAGCTCTGAGCAGAGAGTCTGGTTGCAGTGCTGTAAGAAATTCAGTGATCTCTTCTTTCTGATCTCTACCAACTTGCAGAAGCATGATCTTGTACCTCCTATACATTCATTAGTTGTGAATCCTTCACCTTCCCTTGGTTGCCTATCACCTCTTCTGTGGATTTTCAATCACTTTGCAACTTCCCTTCCTTCAGCAGAAACGGGCTCAGGACAAGCCTTCCATAGCTATTCCTTGAATACTGCATATGTCTGTCTTCACAATCCTTATAGTGTCCAATATCACACATGGGCATAGGCCTACACTGTCATCTCCTCTAACTCTGCTTCTTTTGTAGTGTATGGACAACAGAAGGGAGCAGTCTGCAACTGGAGGGAGAATCAGCAGCTATCCACAAGCTCACCCCATTTGAGGAGAGGGCCCTGTAGAGTGATGCACAGAGCACAAGTGATAAGGAGTATGTAGAAGTGGAACAAGAGGAAAAAGAAAGCACCTCACTGGAAGGCAAGATCACTTCTGTCCGCAGCTGATGAGGCCAGTTGATTTTCCAGGTGGAAGGAGCACACTTGTGCCTTGCAAGAGTTGGCATTCAGGGACCAAGTACGATAGTATTCTCCAAGTACACTCAGGGAGTCACAGTTCAGATGCGCTGAATGTCCTTAAATCTCTCTGAGTGGCTTCGCAGAGATCATCTGCATATATGAATCTTCGCACATCAGGAAATTCTAGTTAGTCATTTGTGTCGACATTAAACAGCAGGGGTGCTAGCACTGAGCCTTGGGGCAAGATCCCTTGAATCGTTACATATTATTATTGTAATTGTTCTTGGTTGCATGTGGATATATTTTACATTGCTAGTATACAGTGTATGATGTGTGATATATTGTGATAGTGAGTGAGCTTTAAAAGAATTGCTTGAGTTATAGAGGACCCCGGAGACTGATTCCAGGAGGTGAGAGCTGTGCTTAGTTTTCTGATACCTTCCCGGGTTTCTTGTCCTTCCAAATTTATCAAGTGAGCCCTTTCTCTAAGTTGATAAAAGAAAACTTGGAATGTAAATAGGTCTCATGGACGAGATGAGGTTAGAGAGGCATGCAGGGGGCGGGGTGGGGGGTGGCGAAGATACTAATATACCACATATTATGCTTACCTGAAACAGTTCAACTTTGGGACATACCCAACCCAAAGGCTTAGCACAATCAACAGCAATACACTCAGGAATAACAGATTGTTGTCAGTCTTCATTTCTGGAGCCAGCTGTGTTTTGGAACTTAAAGTGATCCATATAGGGATGTGTGTGTGGGATACAGGAAATCTCCATAAACAAGTCTGCTATAATCACCACAAAATGTTTTTTGTCAAGACAAGAAGGGCTTACATTTGATATTCTGTGCATTGAAACAGCTTTTAAGGTTTAGAGAAGATTTACATAAATCTCTGATGAGATGATCTAGATAGGAATGTTTTTATAAATACAAGCACTCAAAAGTTACTACATTTATTTAGAACATTGTAAAGTGTAACAATGACAGGATGATGTAACTACTCCACAGTAAACCTTTTGTAACACATTTGGCTAGAATGTGTCATAGTTTCCAGACATTCTTGTTATTTATTTTAAAGCAAAAATTCACACAGAACCTAAATGAACTCATTTGCAACCTTGGACAGTCTTAGTAATCACCACTTACGCTTGTAATGTGTTTAGCATTTGAAATATTTAGAGATGCAATTTGTGTACAATTATGATGTAATAGTTTGCTATAATTGTTGGACAAATTAACACACTTTAGTATATGTGTAATTACTCTAGTGTATGTGTAATTACTCTAATTACATGATGTCAGTGCCATTTATATCATACGTGAATGCTTTGAGAGGTCATGGCAAGCTGCCAATTTAAGACCTTCATCTGTAATTTAAGATTTGCAGGAATCTGTAGCTGGTCAGAATGAGCATGAATCAGATCAAAAATCCAA
The DNA here is from genome assembly GCA_030390025.1 of Squalus acanthias. Lineage (NCBI taxonomy): Eukaryota > Metazoa > Chordata > Chondrichthyes > Squaliformes > Squalidae > Squalus > Squalus acanthias. The sequence continues at coordinate 53,782,884 of CM059427.1, forward strand.
AGGAATCTGTATTTAATCATTTCCAGTTCATTTATAAATACCTAAATTTGGACAGTTTTTAGGTCTAGATAACAAAATAACCCTCTTTGCCTTACAATACTTTATGAGGCCTATCATTGTAATATACATTCACAGAACAACCAGAGGGTCATCTGCATTTCCAGTGAGTCTTCAGATGACCATGCCACACGTTTACAGGTTTTGTGGTAAACTCAGTGGGTGTGTGGACATTGCCTCTGACCAGAACCATGGCCTCAATGGCTATGTTTCTAAAATGTTTAAAAAAAAAATTTGGTGGAGTTGATTGGACAGGTAAGAGTTTGAACCAAATAAGGGCATTCCCACTCAGCCAGACAGTAGCACAGAGGCATTGGAGGAGGATGGTGTCAACTGTGTCAAAGTCAGCAGAGAGGTTGAGGAGGACGAGGAGGGAAAGTAAACCACTGCCACAGAGGCTGTTACTTGTGACTTTGATTCGGGATATTTCAGTGCGGTGGCAGGGGTGGAAACCTGACTGGAGAGATTTAAACATGGAGTTGGAGGAAAGATTTGGGAGACACCAACAAATTGAAGGACTTTGGAGAGGAAAGGGAGATTGGAGATGGGGCAGTAGTTTGCAAGGACAGCAGTGCCAAGTAAAGGCTGTTTGAGGAGGGGTCATCGCAACAGCAGTTTTGAAAGAGAGGGGGACAATACCCAAGGAGAAGAAACAATTTAAAATGCCAATTAGCACGGGGGCCAGGAAGAGTAATTGGGTGATCAGCAGTTTAGTGGGAATGGGGTCAAGGTGCAGGAGTCGAGTCTCGTGGACAAAATGAGTTCAGAGAGGGCGTGAGGGGAGATAGAAGAGAAATTTGAGTGAGGTCCAGGTTCAGTGCTAAACCAGGGAGGAGGTGGAAAACGGGAAGGGGGAAAAGCAGCGAAGGCTACACTAAACATCTTGGGGTAATTTTGATAGAGTAAAATGGATGATAGTGAATCGGCAGCCTGCTTTACATCTCTCCCGATTTTTATTGCCATTGAAGTCAATGGAAGTAGAATAAAAAATAACAGCTATGTATATCTTAGCAAAACTTTATAATACGAGAGGATGTCCCATGGTAGATATAAATTAGAAAAACAATCATAAGTAAGAGTGTGTGTCTAATGCCATCCAGTGCATGGGAAGTGGCCATCAACAAGATCACAATGAAGTTGTTAAGTGAGTGATGTCAATTACCTCAAATGTTACTAAACAGGTAAGAAAGCTACCAATCAAGAAGCAGCAGACAGCAAAAAAAACTACCGATAAGCAACGAGCAAGCAGGAGAATGGAAAGCAAAATATTTTTGTAAGTGATTTCAGCTCCCATCTTGGTTTGATAACTTGAGGATACAGTGCTAAAAATTTAATTTCCCTCATAAATCCACATAAAATATTAAATAATACAGAACAAAACCATTAAAGTAGTCAGAGTTGCCTCTTCTGTGCCTGAAATCTCTGTAAAAGGCACAGGCCTTTGGCTCTCGCTGGCGCTTGAATTTTGAGTATTAGCTGTGGCTCCACCCTCGCCTCTGATTCAGAAGGTTGTGGGTTCAAGTCCCACTCCAGAGACTTTAGCACAAAAATCTAGACTGACACTCCAGTGCAGTGCTGAGGGAGTGCTGCACTTTCAGAGGTGCTGTCTCTCGGATGAGACGTTAAACCGAGGCCCCGTCAGCTCTCTCAGGTGGATGTAAAAGATCCCATGGCACTATTTCGAAGAAGAGCAGGGGAGTTATCCCCGGTGTCCTGGCCAATACTTATCCCTAATTCAACATAACAAAAAATGATCATCTGATAATTATCACATTGCTGTTTGTAGGAGCTTGCTGTGCACAAGCTGCCGGTTTCCTACATTACAACAGTGACTATGCTTCAAAAGTACTTCATTGGCTGTAAAGCACTTTGGGACATCCTGAGGTCATGAAAGGTGCTGTATAAATGCAAGTCTGTCTTTCTTTACTTTTTTGCTACGTTCCAGGAGATAACTGATATGGAATGCACCAGTATCACTTACTGTTCAAACTGTGTGTGTGTAGCTTACAAATAGAAGTCATGGCATGCTCTGAATGCTTAATCTTGCTGTTAATCAATAACTTATTCTTCTTTAAATCTGCAACCTGACGGATGAACAAAAATGTAAAATAATTCTCCAGGATACAGATGACTGATTTGAAATCAAATCTGAGAAAAGAAAATCACCTCAGAACAGCTGCCGTCGCAATTTACTGCAGCCCTTGCATTATTAAACAGGGAAGACCTGCAGTAAAGACAATATTTAGCCCCCTACCAGGCAGTAGTTAGCCGACCAAAATGGATTCTACATAGACGGTCTTTTATATCACCCTGAATATTAACTGAAATGGAGAATATTTGGATCTTGGTGCACTAAATAAACTATGCACTTTGAAACAAAATGCTCCAATGGGCTACTTGAGCTTGTTTTACAGCTAACGGTTACCTGAAAGAAAACCATGAAACACCCCTAGGGTACAGTGGTTTTAACGTTAACATTTTCAATGCTATCCTCCACTCACTGTGCTCTGTTCCCTAGCACAGAATAGCATTGTGCTAAATATCACAACCTCACTACCGACCCTGATTACATCCGACAGAAAGTAGCTACCACGTTCCTCCAAAAATGGGGTAGGGGGCAGGGTTTGCAAACAAGAAGTTGTGACATGCTCTGTGAATGGCCAATCCTGCTGTCAATCAAGTGGTAGTTCACAGCAGAGATCAGCAAATAAATTAAGTTTCAGTGAAGCTGCAGCGAGACCAATGCAACCGTTTTTTTTTGTAATTGAATGCTGCCAGCTACTACAGAAAGGAATTACTTCGTCTTTGCTGGAAGGCTGGGTTTAAGTGAATACATGACCACTGTCTAAGGACATACATATTTCACTGGGAGCATTCAAGCTCAACCCACCTCCCAGAGGGAAGTCATCAAACATATTAATTGCATCAGATTTTTTTGCCAAGCATCTCAAGCTTTTGAAATGCAGTGCGTAAGGGCTAACTGAGGAAGCAGATAAAGCATTTTTCTGTGCTGATCGACCCATCAGGAGATCCACTGAAAATAAGTCAGTTGTTTCAAAATTAACATTTGTGAAATGAAAGGCTTCTTTTGACAAAAAGATCTTGTATTAGTTGTCCATCATATGTTTTGACTGTAATTCCATGTCACTGTGGCGAGACAGATTTCCATGGAGGCAAGTGTATACACCACAAAGAGACTCATTTTATGGACGGTTAATAATTCAAATGCTTTTGTTATTTTGTTTCCAGAAAAAAGTTTCACAAGCATCAGTCAAGGTTATCTTTATCAGATGATTTATTGCGTTTGTGTATAAATTTGCATCTAACAATAAAGCAATATAACTTAACCTGAAAGACATGGGCCCGTATATTTACAGGGAGGCGGGGGGAGGCCGAAAACAGCAAAAGAAGCCGGTAAGGCCAGGGATGCGGAGGTTCTGCTGAATTTAATGGCAGGACGTCATTAGCATCGTTTTGTTCCATTACAAATGGACAACTTGGTCAGCGGCTGGGGACTCTTGGAGAAGGTCCCAGGCAATTAGAAGAGGGAAGAGAGGCTGCAATTGGGAAGGCTGGGGGGAGGGGCGTTGGTGGAGGCTGGTGATCAGTGCTGGGGGAGGCCGAAGGCTTTCTTGTGTGGCCGGGTTTGGGGGAGGGGGGGTGGTGGGAGGGGAGCACACCTGCTCCTTCTGGCCCACAAGGAGTTCTGTAAAAGGCGCTAACCTTGTAGAACATGCAGCTCCCACTTCCCTTTCACTGCTGGGTTTCCCGGATCCCTGGGAAACCCATGCAGCAACTGTCAATTTTAAAATCGGGCTCCCAATTTCACTGTGGGAGTCCAAATTAAATGTTAATTAAGTGGTCCGTCTCTCCACGGCAGAACACTCGGATGCCCCGATATCCTCCCCCATAAAAAAAGGCGGCGGCCGTGTTGGGGACGTGTTCACCATATGCCCCCGACCCTCTCCCGCCTATCGTGAGAGGTTAATATGAAGGCCATGGTCTCTCAGTGTGACGTTTCTCTGCTTATTGGAGCAATCAGTAGAGAATAGAGGGTATCCCATACACATTTGCAGTGCATAACTTGAGAAGCAAGGGCTAGTCAGTCCTGCAGCACATTAAGCCACTCACTCCATATACAAGGTTTATAACTTTCATTTCATAGAAGGCACAGGCCTGGTAACTAAAACCGCATTGCTGCTGTGAGCACAAAGAGTGAATTGTAACATCCAATCCTGTGGTCCTCTTTTACCGTAAGAGAGAGAGAGAGATTTGGAGCTGGCACTCATAGTCCAAAAGGTGGGTTGAAATGGAGATCTGACTGGTCAGGAAGAATGCATGACTTGAGTGTTTTGCATCCACATCTGGAAGAGGTGATGGACCTGGACAATGACCGAGACTCTGTAGTCTCTACCATATCGGATTGACCACCCGTTAGACACCGGGAAAGAAAAATCGGGCGGGGCATATCACAGGCAACTGATTCCATATTGGCTGTTTTACAACCCCGCAGAAGTTGAAAGTTCCAGTGTATAACTTTTCCGAGTCACACAACTTTTATTAAATATAAAACATAAAGCAAAGCTGACAGTGTAAACATGAATCATATGGAAACATGAAAGCTGACTCAGCCTACAGCACATGATTAATATTCTATTTCTTTTTCAGGCAGACTAATATCAGTTACAGTTTTTTTTTACACCATGATTATTATTTCATCTCCAGGTACTTCATTTTGTGAAACTGAGAAATGGATTTTGAGTAGGTGTGAATACCATCTCAAAGGAGAATTTCAATCACGGCCTATAGCAATGGTGCTATTTGAAAATAAATTAGTAACATTTACCAGTGTTCTTTGTAGTGTGACAACTTCAAATTTATTTCTTTGCCAGATCTGTCATTTTGAGTGTCGTGGTGCAGGCTGCAAGGTTTCATGCTTACTTTAAAAAAAATTCTTTTTCTAGGACTGTGATACATAACCATGGCAATTCTGTAGATAATGAGCCCAGTGGTGTTTCAATGGTATGTGTTAACTCAGCTTCCAAATGCTACGATCCTTAAGTTACCCTGAAAAATGGACTTAAACATTCCCTAATACTGCTGCAAAGCTACATCTTTTCACAGGCCAACCATTTTATCTGCTCATTTGTGGTCAAACGCTTATGCACCTGCTCTTTTTGGTACCTTCTGTTAAAGTCCGCATTGTTTTACTTGTAAAAAAAAAGCTCATTTCTATATGCTAGATAAAAGAAAGCATTCACCGTGATGTTTTAGTAAACTTGCTTTTTTATTTATTGTGAAAGCATCTTGTACCCTGTTAATTACTAACCTTGGAGTTCAGTTCCACATGCCCGAATGTCACCTTTTGATTTATGGACTTGCTGCAGGGAGTCCTGACCCTTTCTTTGAAGAAAAAAGCCAATTTAAATATTCTATTTACTGGTTCATTGAAAATGCGCACCAAAGCTTTTATGTTCGATATTGTTACTAGAAACAAGGCCCAGCAGTCATGGTCAACTAATGAATAGCAAAAAGGTAACTGATTCTGCACTGCATGCTGCTCCCAGTGGTGGCTTGACATGTAGGTGGTACTCTTTCTTTCTCAATGCTTCTCAAGACCATGCTATACTTTTTAAAACAATATTCTGCTTCCAGGCATTCCGTTTTAAAAGCTGATAACCAAATTTATGAGGCATTACATATTTGTGTGGGAAATGATCCTTGCCTTCATATGTGGATGTTCCAGATTAATAATTATGGGTACAGAGGGGTTCATGGGAAAAGCAAACTTTCAAAATACATTGCTGTTAACACTTGCTTATGTTCCAGTAAGAATCATCCTTCTGTATCAGTGTCATCAGTGAAAGGATCAAAGGTTTTGAATCCTGAAAGTGGTTCTGCATTGGTACATCCCTGTTCATATTATATTTGATCCCACCACAAGATGATCCAAGCATTTGGAATAGAAAGGTCAGCCAGTAAGATGAATAACTGCTAAGTGCAGTGACTATTATTAAGTAGGCAAATATGACAGGTATCTTGCACACAGGAAGATCCCACAACAACAATGAAATGAAACACCAATTCATCCGATTTTGGCAGTGGTTCTTGAAGGAGAAATGTTGGGGTAGGATATTAGGAATAGTGCCATGGCATCTTGCAATGTTCACCTGAACCACGGAAACTGTCTGAAGGACAAAACTAAAACATACTGGAGATTTGGATTTAAGCACATGCAGATATGGACATCAAATTATAGCCAGGATAAAGACATCTGTTTGCACTCTACCCTTCCATCACAGTTTGCGATTGCTGTGATAAAATTCCCTTTATTCAATGTATGAACCTATCAGGCACTGAATAGCATCCACACAATCTGTGGCAATATTACACATCCTGAAATATCCATACAAGATGAATCGAAAAGATTTAATCTCTTAATCTATTGCATTAAAAGGGTAGCATCTGAAATATGTTGTATTCGACACAAAATTTCTGGTATGTCCGTTGACCCAATTTTCAGCATAGGTGAGCATGGGTGGAAATAATGCTGCCTCTTGCTGGGTATAGTTCTGTATTTTTGCAATAAACTTGTAGAGGATAGAAGATAGCTGGCTGTGAAATGCAAGACAATAAGAAAATCAAATGGTTCTGATGATGTTGCCCGTGAGAACAAAGCCCGAGTAGTTTCATCAACAGATTAAATTATTAAGGCGGATTTTCCTTGGTGGGCACCCGACAGGCACAGTGCACCTCAGGTGCTTTGTGAAAATACTTCCATTTACATAATAACAGCGGCCGTAACTGCACTCCTGACCGTTGCTGTGGGAGTCTTCTGGCTGCTGCTATGCAGTAGAGATGAACAGACCTCAAGGTCTTCATATTGTCCTGGGGAGGGGTAAGGTTTTAAAAAAGGTTTGCCAACTTCTCTGCAATGTCTTGGTCCTGCCCCCAGACCCCCGTAAACCCTTCGGTCCATGGCGGTCTCAGGGAAGGGCCACATACAAGGTTTTTTCCAATGCCTCTTTGATGAGACACCCAAAGTTCATGGGCAGAGAAGACCAGGAATGCCCCCTCCGCTCTCAATAAAATTCACATGCTGGGCCTCTGCCTACCTAAGGTATCGACCCATTCATATACCTCGGGGATAATATTCGCGGGACATAAAGATGGTAGAAACCTGACGTAGCAAGCTCTACCCCCTTTCCTCTTCACGGCATCTGGGAAACACTGATTTCTCAGGTACAGTGAAGAGGAAAATCTACCATCTTGTGTATTTATATCAGACATTTTTTGTCTCTGTAGTATGTACTAGAGTGGAGTGTATTTAAACTTATTATTGAAGCTTTAAGTATCTTACCACTTTTTTTTTCCTTTTGCCACTGGGAAGTGAAGTTTGTGAATGATAAAGCTGATGGTGTAATGGGATTCATCATGGTGACCTGCCCCACACTCTCAAGGTAATTTCTCATCACTTTTTTGTTACTAAGTTTGGTTGAAGAGTTTGGGAAAAAAAACAAAAGCAGATTATCCTGCAATAGGCAGGCACATCACGAGGCCAAGTTCAACTTTATGTACAGCTGTGCAGAACAACTTGAATCTATTGCTTGCAGTTTAATATTTTAAGTTACTGGTAGGTATACAACTTGCTATGAAAGTTACACATCACAGTAGCTGTTAACAATACACATTTGTAGCTCTCAATCATGGTTGGTTTACCTTAATGACACTCATTTGACTGTGTTACAAAATGCCAATCAATTTTTTATGAAAGTTGCCTCTCCAAAGATACTTCTATTAGGTCCATCACAGTGGTAATGGGGAGAGCTCAGGAACAAAACAGCCTTGGTCTTTCACTCAAACAGGTTAGTGTCGAAAACCAATTTGTCTCATCAGCCTTCTCGAATTCTGGTTCCCTGGCTCAAAATCTTCTCTTAGGTTGCAACTGGGCCGTTAGAACAATCAGCAGCATTTTCTTTGGGGAAATCCATTATTGCCCAAAGGATAAATTTGAACTCTTATCATGCTACCATTTTAAAATACTCCAATTTCACAAGACCTTAAAATGTATCCTTCTACCCAAAAAGGTCATTACAATCACACGTAGGATTAGAGCAGCACCACTCTTTTGGAGTGCAGTTTAGACAGACATATAGATGGCAACATATCAGCCTGGATTTTGCAGTTGTAATGAAGGTAAAACTGTCAGTGTTCGCCGTCATTACTCTGTGAAACTGACAGCAACTTCTGGCATCCGCACATCCGCAGTTAAACGCAGAAATCCAGAAGATGCTGTCAGGGATTCCATGCTGCTCCACAGGGCGCGCTGTTGAAGTCCCTGCAGACGGCAATCTTTAGAAATCATTGAACTAACAAGAACTTTCCCTTTTATGCTATGATATCGCTGTTAAAAACCCCTGAAAATGTTAAGCCGTTTGAGTGAGGTCCAACAGGGTTTTTAACAGCGTACTAAGTCATAACTACAACTGAACAACATCCCTGGCCCTGAAAAACTAATTTTATATTTGTGGAATGTCAAATTTTTCCATGGTGATAAAAATTCAATAGTTTTTTAATATAATAAAAATTATTTTAAGTTTATGATATTTTAGCTTCTACCTTAATCCCATGTGTATGTCCCAATCTTTATTTCACTCTCTGTAAAATTTATAAAAGGTGAAGGATAATCAGTGAATTTTACTTCCTGATTTGCTATCTGTCAGAATTCTTCGACATGATTGGCTGCTTAGCCTACTTGATGACATCACAGTTGCTGGACATTGGACATCCCCTAGAGTTGGCGCTAGAATCAAACTAATGTCGGGAAAGGTGAAATCCACGCCAGAGAGCTCTCGAGATCTTTGTGGGCAGCTTTCTTCAAGGTCAGCGGCGAGCACCATCATTTCGCTGCTGACCGCAAAATCCGGGCCTTTATTTCATAAAAGGTCATTTAAAATATTAGAACCATTATTGGCAAACTTACTTCTTTCCTTTCATTCTTCCATGGAATTGAGCTAGCACAACAGCTTAAAGCTGGCCAATAGCCAGAACAGTTGCCAAGAAGTGTTGTTGAGATCAGGAGACTGCATTTTCTTATTCTGGAAGGATGAGGTCAAATGGGCTAAAGGGCTTCTTAACCTAAGCCTATCTTGTGATTTTGTGAGTTCAACCTTTGTCAAAGTACACTGCTTCTGGAATAGATATATTACCCTCGCGTGGTTTAAGAAAAATGTTGGGTTATGTCTTTGTGGGTTCCTGATAATAGCATGATGAGATCAAGACAGGAATATAAAGGAAAGCAGGTGGAACATAGTGAATGAATTAACCTGATTTACTGTATAATTAGAAACAGTTGGCTGACAACTTGCATTACCAAACGTATGCATTGAAGTATTATAGCACTTGCAGTTTCAAAAGTATGCACATTTTAACAAAGATGGAAAACAGAGACTACTGTACATCACTTTGACCTTTCAATGACCTTATTATATGACAGGTTCGGAGGAGTGTTAATTTGTTCCACAGACCAACAAAATTCCATTTTCAACCCATAAACATCAGGGGCGCTGGAGGGGGGGCGGGGAACACAACATTTTTGAACTCTCTGGAATCTTCTACCAGTTTAATAGCCATTCTAAAATGGCACTTCAGTCTGCAAAGGTACTTTTAGGATATTAACATGTGGGGTTAAGGCAGCATTAAATGATTACTGCTAGTGATCTAAAAACAGTAAAATACCCATTTATTAGGTGGCGGATCATATTAAAATAAAAAAAAACAGACTAAGGTCAAACCAATCCATCCAGTTCTCATGAAAGGTTATACCTGAAACATTCATCTTTCTCTCAAATGCTGATTGGCATGTTGTACATTTCCAACATTGGTGTTATTTTTTCTCTTTATTTCTGGTTTTAGCATTACCCGATGACCCACGGTAATATGTTGGACTTTGATTTCTTTTTTAAAATCAAAACTGAGTTTGTAAGGAGACAAGTATGGTTAGAGCTATGTGTTTTCCACTGTAATCCTGCAAAGAATTTTCAGGATTTTTTTTAAGCTTTCAAAAATGTGTAAAAAGCAGGGGAAAGATACCTTAAAATTTTCAATGGAAATTGGAGGGAAAAAAATGATCACGTTGAAAAAATGTGTGTCCACGTCATCAATGTTCAGTATAGTTTGTTTGTATTTTATACACATGGGGGTGGGGTGGGGATTTTGACTAGTCGGGTAAGCAGTTGAAATCCGCAATGCGACTAATCCACTGATGTTCTGGATCCTGCTATGGCGATTTTCAGCAACACTTTTAGACAAGCGACCCAAGACGGCGGGGTCCGTCTTTAAGTATGCACATTGTGGTCCAATTATGTCATCGGGCCCCAACAGGAATTTTAACTCTGGCCTGTACAGGGACGCTGATACAGTATTCCCACCAGGTGAAAGCCTGTCAGAAGAGGCCATTCAAGCAAGCAGGGGAAGCTAAGCACCACACGATTTTCCGCAGACTGGCAGTCGCCTCCTGTGCACCTCCTACCCATTCCGGGGAACTCGGCCGGGTGTATGTTAATGAGGCCTGTCGGTTGAAATCAAGCCCAGGATTTCTGCCACACTTCCAGTGAAGTTACAGCAACGGAGTGGGAGCAGCTCCAAAGGAAATCCGGCTAGTATGTGATTGCAAATAGCGTGGACTGCCGCTCATTCTCTCCAGACCTCCGAGCTTGTGAATGTGCAAAGTATTTTTCACAAGGTTTCAGACCTCATGATCACCGGCCAAGTGTCCTGTGAGGTGTGATGATGTACTTTCAACATCAATAGAATCAAACACTCAAAGAAACTAGGGTGACATATAAGGATACAATGAGCCGCAACTGCCAGAAAACTAATGGGAAAATGGCAACATCTGAGGCTGGCATTGCAAAATAGGCAGTAAATTTACTAATCAGTCTTCAAAAGTTACGAAAGCACAGAATACACACCAGTATCACCGATAGTTAGCACCTTGTAGAAGAGGCAAAATAGTTACATGACATTCCAGACAGAGTTATTTCCATCAAGAAAGAATTGGGTCCTGACACCATGGTCGCGATTTCGCCAACCGACGCGGGTCTGGGGTGGCCGGGGTCGGCGTCACGGTCCCAGCCCGCTCCCTACTGCAGCCCGCACTCTCCAAGTGATTTTTCGTTGATTGGGCTAGTTAAGCCCGCCCTGCGAGGTTCCCAGCCAATTAATAGGAAGCGGGTCTGATGACGTCATTTGATGACGCGTCATCAGCCGGTTTCCTTAAAGGGGCCATGTCCACATTGATTTTGACAGTTCTGCTGTCAGTGTTCTACAGCATTGAGGTGCTGCAAACACTGACAAGCACTGCACAGAGGTACACGGCTGCACCCAGGCTCTCCCATGACTCCCTCCATATGCATATGGAGGGAGTCACAGCACGCAAAAAGGTCCTCTTCCCTTCCCATGGGCGGAAGAGACCTTCCCAGGAGATCAACTCAGCCTGGTTGCACATTGCACAGGAGGGCACAAGCAGGGACGTCGTCAGGATGACCAGGCTGCAGTGGCGCAAGCCTTTCAATGATCTAAGCAGATCACGAAACGTTACTGCAAAGCCACACTCAACCTCATCCTACTGTGCCACTCATCACATCCACATCACTCTGCCTTCCCTACCCTACTCCTGCACATCTTAACTCACACCAACTTTCCTTGCAGCTCCACCCATCCCTCTCTATCTATATTATCACTTCCCCATCTCACAAGCCACCCCTCACACTCACACTCATCCTAGTGCAAGCATACCAACCAGTAACACACAAGGGTAGGCACGTGAGTGGTTTAGCCAATGTTCATGTGAGGTTTCTGGTAATGTGCTGTCAAACATTGAAACCTTTATTTTCAGCACTTTGCATTCTTGGACAGATTTGTGTGCACCTTTGGAAGTGGCTTAGTGAGTTGCAGTGAATGGTGAGACATAAGGGTACCCCCCACCCCTCTCCGCAATGGTGCCAAGTCTAAAAGGAATGGCTTGGGCATTATAGTGATGCTTTATGGTGCTGGTGTGGGGTGGTGCCAACCTGGCACATCATGTGGCAGCCAGGGTGTACAGTGTGAAGTGAAGTAAATCTGGCCTTGGTGAGTCCATCCCTGGCATCCCGGGCAGCAATGTGGTTGGGTGCTGATGCGTTGTGTCCTGTGCAGCATCAGGTGATTGCGAAGAAGGTTGGTATTGTTGTTGGTGATGATGGTGTTGGGGCTGATCTTGGAGGGATTCAGAGGACCAAGGTGAGATTTTTTCAAGGGCACCGATGTTGCTGGAATAGATGGCAGCTGAAGTTGAGATGACAGAAGCAATCTGTCAATGGTGAGAGAGCTTGCTTCAAGTAGGTGACAGTGGATAGAGAGTTTACTCCAAACACTTCCAAACTGCATACAGCTCAAAAGTGTCTTCCAAGTCCTGAAGGCTCAAGCTTCTGACATTGGAAAGTGACCAGCTGTGAAATGGTAGCTTTCATACCACTTTTGCAGCTGTCACCTATTCACAGCAATGGGGAGACATAGAGAACCCAACCTACTTACCTGACGTGATCTCCGAACGACGTGAACCCCGTTAAAAATGCTTGAAAATATAAAAAGGCAGGCAAAATAGTAGTTAACAAGCATTTAACTATCTTAAATGTCTCCCCCGCCGCTTGGTGTCGGGTCTGTTCTGAAATCACAGACCTGACACTTTGGAAACTTACATGGAGGCGGGTTCGGAGCGGGTTCTCAACCCGCTGTCAATCATTTCGATTTTGACAGCGGACCCGCCTCCGAACCCGCAGTCGGAGCGCCAGCAAAATCGCGGTCCATATTGCTGCTTCTCTGCTTTGGAATGCAGCACCGTGTTAGGAGGAGGTATTCTTCAGTGTTGGAGAAATCTTTTGCGTTGGTGGTCAAGAATTCCAACCTCGACAACATGTACTGTCACATAGAAAATGTTTATCCAATGCTATGGTGCAAATGGGAAGCCTGGCTCCTGACAGCATGAAAAAGGCCAGTAAATTTAATCACATTCCTAACCACTCCACCAAAGCTGACCAGGATGGAGTTCAATCCTTTAGAATTTATAATGATTTAAATGAGAATAGCTGGGAGTATAATTAGAATCATAGAATGGTTACAGCACAGAAGGAGGCTATTCGGGCCATCGAGCCCGTGTCAGCTCTCTGCAAGAGCACTTCAGCTGGTCCTACTCCCCTGGCCTTTTCCTGTAATCCTGCAAGATTTTTTTTTTATGCTTCAGGTACTTATCCAATTCCCTTTTGAAAGCCACAATTGAATCTGCCTCCACCACCCTTTCTGGCAGTGCATTCCAGATCCTAACCACTCGCTACGTAAAAAAGTTTTTCCTCATGTCACCTTTGGTTCTTTTGCCAATCACCTTAAATCTGTGTCCTCTGATTCTCGACCCTTCCGCCAATGGGAACAGTTTCTCTCTATCTACTCTGTTTAGATGTCTCATGATTTTGAACACCTCTATCAAATCTCCTCAACCTTCTCTGCTCTAAGGAGAACAACCCCAGCTTCTCCAGTCTATCCACGTAACTGGAACCATTCGTGTAAATCTTTTCTGCACCCTCTCTAAGGCCTTCACATCCTTCCTAAAGTGCAGTGCCCAGAATTGGACAATACTCCAGTTGAGGCCGAACCAGTTTTATAAAGGTTCATCATAATTTCCTTGCTTTTGAACTCTATGGGCTGGATTTTCATTGACCCGTGGAGGCGGGTTTGGAGGCGTGTGGGGGGTTAAAATTGCGAAAACTGGCGGGCGGGCACAAGCCCGCCTCCATGCAATAAATTGCCTCTATAATGCCATTTTGAAAGGCCTTTGGTGATTTTAACCCTTTTCTACATGAAGCACGCCTGTTCTGAACCATGAATGTGAAACCTGGCAGGAGCACATTTGGCTGGCGGGCTGGCTGGATGGATATGTGGATGGATGGATGGATGGCTATGTGGATGGAGAGGAGAGACATATCTGGGAGTGGTGGTATAAAAATATCTGGGAGCAGACTTAGGACTGCTGCTGTTCATTTTGCAGGTCCTCTCACAGCAAAGGCCAGGCAGTCTCTGAAGACCTTCAATGCAGCAGCAATGATGACATCATCAGAGGCGACTTTCAGACGGAAAACACTAATTGATTCATGGGTTCCCATATGCTGGAACTCAATTGCCCAATTAAGTGAAAATTGTATCAATCTCCCACATCCAATTGCAGTCGGGTGGATAACACGAAAAGTGGATGACACGACCCCAACCCGCCCCAGTATCAAAATCCAGCCCTATGCCTCTATTTATGAAGCCCAGGATCCTGTATACTTTAACCGCTTTCTCAACCTGCCCTGCCACCTTCAATGATTTGTGCACATATACCCCCAGGTCTCTCTGTTCATGCACCCCCTTTAGAATTGTACACTTTAGTTTATATTACCTCTCCTCGTTCTTCCTACCAAAATGTATCACTTCGCACTTTTCTGCGTTAATTTCATCTGCCACAGGTCTGCCCATTCCACCAGCCTGTCTATGTACTCCTGAAGTCTATCACTCTCCTCCTCACTGTTCACTATACTTCCAAGTTTTGTGTCATCTACAAATTTTGAAATTGTGCCCTGTACACCCAAGTCTAAGTCATTTATATATATCAAGAAAAGCAGTGGTCCTAGTACCGACCTCCAGTCTGAAAAACAATCGTTCACCACTACTCTCTGTTTCCTGTCACTTAGCCAATTTCGTATCCATGCTGCCACTGTCCCTTTTATTCCATGTGCTTCAACTTTGCTGGCAAGCCTATTATGTGACACTTTATCAAGTACCTTTTGGAAGTCCATGTACACCACGTCAACTGCATTAACCTCATCAACCCTTTCTGTTACCTCATCAAAAAACTCGATCAAATTAGTTAAACACAATTTGCCTTTAACAAATCTGTGCTGGCTTTCCCTAATTAATCCACACTTGTCCAAGTGACTGTTAACTTTGTCCCTGATTATCGTTTCTAAAAGCTTCCCCACTACGAGGTTAAACTGACTCGCCTGTAGTTGCTGGGTTTATCCTTACATCCTTTTTTGAACAAGGGTGTAACATCTGCAATTCTGCAGTCCTCTAGCACCATCCCCGTATCCAAAGAGGATTGGATGATTATGGCCAGTAACTCTGCAATTTCCACCTTTACTTCCCTCAGCATCTTAGGATGCATCTGGTCCTGGTGACTTATCTACTTTAAGTACAGCCAGCCTTTCTAGTACTTCTTCTTTATCAATTTTTATCCCATCAATTTTTATCCCATCCAGTATCTCAACTACCTCCTCTTTCACTGACTTTGGCAGCATCTTCTTCCTTGGTAAAGACAGATGCAAAGTAGTCATTTAGTACCTCAGACATGCCCTCTGCCTCCATGAGTAGGTTTCCTTTTTGGTCACAAATCAGCCCCACCCCTCCTCTTACTACCCGTTTACTATTTATGTGCATATAGAAGACTTTTGGATTCCATCTTATATTAGGAAAGGGTTTAACTTTGTGCTTACAATTCTCAGACATTTCTCATGCATAGTTCATCACCTATGAGGTTGAATCTGTGCTAATGCTGTCATTTGCTCCCACAGTGCATATTATAACAGATCATCAATGCAACTGCTCACTAACTGGTTATTGACAGATGACAAGAAACAAAATATTTGCACAAACCAGAGCTAACTTCATCACAAAATCACAGAAAGAAAACAGGGTTCTCCAAGCGGGATAATCAAAGCATCCCCAGTTTATCAGAAAAATGTTGCGTTCACTATGCTCCTTTATGATTTCAACAAAATGTAACTTCATTCTCTGCCATGCCTCCATATATAAAAAGCTAGACTTCTATTGGGCCTTGTTTTTAAAAATGGTCTTTCTGAAAGACCTACGTATCCTCACCCGTAGATGTCTCTGTTCCTCCATTTTAAGAGTCTTATCCTTTATGGCAACTTCGTTTCACTATTTTTTCCTTTCCTCCCCCCCCCCCCCCACCCACCACCCCCCAAAATCTACTACTTCACATTTCTCGGCATTGAACTGTAAAACTATATGTTCCTGTTATGTCCTGCATTCTTCCTCATATTTTTCCATGCTTCCTAATTTGGCATCAGCAAATTTCCAAATTTCATTCCTCCTGTGCCTACGTACAATTACGTTATATAAATAGGGGGAAAAAAAGATTCCAGCACAGATCTCTGAGGCACACACTTACCCCCAACCCAACAACCATCCAGTTAGATCTTTGCTTTCTGTCCCCTAGCAGTCTCTCTATTCATAGACTTAATACCATTAATACTATTGCCCTGATTTTCATAATAAGTTTCCAATGTAATACTTCATCAAATGCCTTCTGGAAACCCTTAATTATAATGGCCCAGAAATTGATCTCGCTCTGTTCCCGCGGGGGTAAGCCTTCCCCGCGATGTCTCACCTCGCTTGTGCTTTTTCAGATCCAGCTCGCACGAACTTGATGTTCCAGACATCAGCTGTGCTGGGCTTGCGTATCCCAGCGGCGTAGTGAATTTGTGCGAGCTGTGGGATCACGTGACTCAGTTAGAGCCAATGGCAGCACACCATCTTCCATTCATAAGTCTCACAGCATGGCTGTGAAATCTATGAATCTTACACCCCCCCAAAATAACAGCTAAACCTCAATTAAATTTAAAAAAAAAACCATCACATTAATAAAATAAGTATAGTTAATTAAATTAACCATTTTAAATAAAAAATTAAATTTTTGAAAAAATTTAAAATCTTTTAAAAAGTTATAAAAATAAACTTACCTGTCTTTAAAGTCTCTAAAAAAGATATACCTGTAAAAAAAAATTCAAAAAAATACTTAATTCACTACTTACCTTCTTAAAAGCGGGTCTTACTCCTCCTTTTTACATTTCCAAAATCTTCCCTACTTACCTGCGCGTCCAAAGCATGAAGTGCACAGCGTGCGCGCAGCCTGTAGCGCGCACGCGATGCACCCAGGCCCCGCCCCCTTTTCAGAAGAGCAATTGCCGGTTTTCAGCGCATGCGCAGGGCATGCAGAAAACCGGCAATTGGAGTGGGATTACGCGAGAGTACGCAGTGCGTACTCTCGCGTCCCGGGATCAATTTTCGGCCCAATAGCCAATGTATTCAATTTAATTTGCTCTTTACAAATCTACGCTGATTCTCCTGATTAGTCCATACCTTCCTAAGACCTCACTACTTACATTCCATATTATGAACTCTAGAAGTTTATCCACAACTTCACTACGTTCTTTTTTTAATTAAATCAATTACAGCATATCAATAAATAGTGGATAGTTTTGATTGTCAAATGGTAATAATACTAGCTAATATAGAAATACGGATGCATAATGTTAATTTTACAGTATAGAGAACTGAATAAATTGTAAAAAAGTGTTTAGAAATTCTGCCTACTGAATTTACACAGAACTGGTTGGCAGACAGGAAGCAGAGAGTTGGAATAAACGGGTCTTTTTCCGAGTGGCGGGCAGTGACTAGTGGGGTACCGCAGGGATCGGTGCTAGGACCCCAGCTATTCACAATATATATTAATGATCTAGACGAGGGAACTAGATGTAATATCTTCAAGTTTGCAGACGACACAAAGCTGGGTGGGCGTGTGTGCTGTGAGGAGGATGCAGAGAAACTCCAGTATGATTTGGACAGGTTGGGTGATTGGGCAGATGCATGGCAAATGCAGTATAATGTGGATAAATGCGAGGTTATCCACTTTGGTGGCAAAAACAGGAAGACAGATTATCTGAACGGCAATAAATTGGGAAAAGGGGAAGTGCAACGAGACCTGAGTGTCCTTGTGCACCAGTCGCTGAAGGTAAGCATGCAGGTGCAGCAGGCGGGTAAGAAGGCAAATGGTATGTTGGCCTTCATAGCGAGAGGATTCGAGTACAGGAGCAAGGATGTCTTGCTGCAGTTGTACAAGGTCTTGGTGAGACCACACCTTGAATATTGTGTGCAGTTTTGGTCACCTTATCTGAGGAAGGATGTTCTTGCCATGGAGGAAGTGCAGCGAAGATTTACCAGACTGATACCTGGGATGGCAGGAATGATGTATGAAGAGAGATTGGGTCGATTAGGCTTATATTCGCTAGAGTTTAGAAGAATGAGAGGGGATCTCATTGAAACTTATAAAATTCTAACAGGACTAGACAGACTAGATGCAGGAAGGATGTTCCCGATGGCAGGGGAGTCCAGAACCAGAGGTCACAGTCTAAGGATAAGGGGTAAGCCATTTAGGACTGAGATGAGGAGGAATTTCTTCAGCCAGAGAGTGGTGAACCTGTGGAATTCTCTACCACAGAAGGCAGTTGAGGCCAATTCATTAAATATATTCAAGAAGGAGATAGATATATTTCTTAAGGCTAAAGGGATATGGGGAGAAAGCAGGGACAGGGTACTGAATTTGGATGATCAGCCATGATCTCATTAAATGGCGGAGCAGGCTCGAGGGGCCGAATGGCCTACTCCTGCTCCTATCTTCTATGCTTCTATAGGATAGCATGAGGTGCATGCCAGAAGGAAGAAAATGTATGAGGATACCAGCATCTTTTATCCTTTCAGCCCCGCTGCTGGCCAAGGGCTCAGCCATGCCCCTGCCAAGAATGGCCAGCACAGTCTCCTCCAAGGGGGTGAGATGAAGCTAGGAATGGATGTGTGCCTCGTGATTGGTATAGATTGCTGGTAGGTGAGTGCTTGGGCAGGGGGTAGAGTCATGCATTGAGAAGTGTATGAGGCTAGTGATGGTAGGAGGGTAGGAGATGGCTTTTGAAGATGCATTCACTGATCTTGACTAGTGGTGCGAGGTCACAAAGCTTCTTTGAGCACTGGAACCTGGGAGTGGGGGTGGTACTGCTGGCAGTGACAATCTCAGTGATCTGGTCCCACATCGTTCTTTCTGGAGGGCCTCCTGGCTCCTGTGGGTAGAGGACCTCTCTTGGAGTGTTGACCCCCTGTACAAAGCTGGAGTGCTGCTTGCGAGACCCTAGGTGCCCATTCTGTGGCTTTCTAAGCCATTTGTGTTAGTGCTGAAGCAAGTTTCCCATTTGTTGAGGTATGGAAGGAAATTCAGCTTTAAGAGCTGAAGACTCCCATTTGGGAATTATTTTAAAAGACACATGCGCTGTAAGGGCTGAAAACTGCCTTTTTTCACTTCATTTTTATCAGTTCAGAAGGCATTGTCCTTTTAAGCAAATGACAATGGATTGCCCTTTTACTATCCCACAATGCCTAGCAAAATCATAGCCTTGCTTCCAGAGGCTGATGGAAGATGCAACACCGCTTTTGGATGCCACATTCGGGACTGCTGCCTGGACTAACGCCACCAGGAGGCCATTACATGGTCAGTTTAGCACTGGGCTAATAATCTTTAGTCCCCAGCGTGAATTTTTCTCTCCTACCATTTTCAGTGACTGTTAACCCGAGGCTGCGGCGATGCTGGCAACTTTCGTGTCGCAGTCGAGTTTCTAGGCCAATAACTTATTTACTAATGTACTGCAAATGGCAATGAGGTAACACCAACAACTTGCATTTATAGAGTCTTTAACGTAACAAAACCTCCCAAGGTGCTTCACAGGAGCATTATCAGAAAAAAAATTGACACCAAACCACATAAGGATAAATTAGGGCAGGTGACCAAAACCTTGGTCAAAGAGTAGGTTTTTAAGTAGCATCTTAAAGGTGGAAAGAGAGGTGGAGAGGTTTAGGCAGTTATAGGTCAGACTAAATATTACTGAGAAGCATGTTAGGAATGTTATGAAAATTGCTGGGGTTATTAATTCGTATTTCTTAGCACTTTTCATTAGAAGCACATAGATCATTTAGCAGAGTGTGAAGATTCAGAGGAGGCATTGGTTTCCTGGCCCAGAAGATTAGTGGTTACCTTTTGTTTGGCCCGACAGCCTTTCCTGGATAGCAAGGGGTTGTGGTCGGGGGGTCGGGGGGTGGGGGGGGGGGAGGGCGGGGGCATAGACCATCATCTTTATCATTATTCACCCAGCCCCATTATTCTTATTCTGTTTTCTTTTCTTTTAAGCAAAATGCTTTAGATTATTGATGTTTAGTCCAATATAACAAAGTGCTTCAGAAATCTGGATTACTTTCTTGACTAGAATAGCCCAACCCTTTGCTTGTGTGCCAATTTTTTGTTGCAATGTATTTTAGGAATAGAAAATAGAATTCTGTCTTACTTACAATTTTTCATTTTTTTCCCTGCAAAACAATATAAGCCAAGTTTATTTGCAGAAGCCAAGTGGCTATTTTCAGTTATTAGAACAAATGTCAACTAGGTTCCCTTGAATAGCTTAATATACTGATGGAGAAAAATTGTTATACCTTAGCAGCAACTGAGTCTAATTGTTGCTCAGTTACTGTTCAAAATACCTTTCCACCTTTTCTCAACCTTCAGTCTGAAAACAGGGCCCCAGATTATTATATTTAGACTTAATGCACATTAACTATCTGAAAAAGAATGAATTATTTAACTCCAGGCACCTAATTCCATCTTGGGTAGATGTAATTCATTCACTGTGAATGTAGAAAGCTGTACCAAAATAGACCTACCCTAAGGGTTTCTTTGACCCGTACACAATTGTGTGAAAGGCCCAATTATTCAGCTTATTGAGATAAATATATTAAGTAGACTAATGGATTTCCTGTTCAAAATAGTTCCCTGATGCATATTTGGACAAGATATGTATTGACATTTTTCTGAACGTCAGTCCAGATGTCCTCCATTAATCCATGTTACTGACAGTATTTTATTTAAACTGGTCCATCTCTTTCCTTCCCATTTGTCCTTTAAAGTTGTAGAGAGAAGGTATATTTCCCCTTTGGTTCCAAAGCTGCAACGTGAAAACCACATTCTGATCTCCACTACATCTGAAAAGATTGTTTTCACAAGATACTGTGTCCTTTGGGTATACCAAATCGAGCTAGAGAGCAGAAGATGGAAGAGGAATCAAGGAGTAATTGAGGTCATTCACTGACTCTATATTCATATGCACTATCGCTGGGCTCAGCAACCATTTTTAAAATTAAATATGCAATTTAACCTAATCTTAATTATAATAACCTGCCACTTTATTATTTTAAAACACTAGCATTATTTCATATCCCCCATAGGACAGGAATGGATTTTGAAATTTTTGATGTTAATGCATGAGTATAGAAAAAGAGCTATACTCATGGTGGCAGTACAAATTGGTGCTCCTACGAGCAGTGCTATGAACTGATAGGATGTGGTTTCTTGGTTCCTCACATAAGTCAGTTTGTGGAGAGGCTCTGAATGAAAATAAGAAATAAGGTAGGAGGGAGAGATGGGAAAATCAGAGGGTGAATCACCCTGGCCACTTCTATGCCGCAGCAATGGTTGCAAACTGAGTGGTACTGATAGAAGCCTGGGAGCAGAATACTATCTACTGCCCCAGGGACTGATATGTTTAAATGGTGTACAGAAAATTTCCTATGCTTTAAATTCTCTGTTTATTCCTTGGATCCCTCGTAACACACCTCTGATTTGCTGACAAGTGAAAAGCAAACCTACCAACAAGCAGAAGCTGCCTGCAAACTGGCTACTGTTGAGCTGTGCAAGAATAGGCTGGGCTTGGCATGCGATTCAGGAAAGGGAACAGGAAAGAATACAAGGAAAAGAAAACTTATACAATTGTAGCACTTTGTCCCTTATTGAGGCCTCCCTACCTGGCTACGCATTCCACCACCTGCCCTGCCTAAATCCTCGCAACGGCAGTGTGGCCCTTATCACCAAATCACACCGACTCCTCTGGCATCATCACCTGCTTTGAGCACCTCACTTTGTTCCTACCCTTCTCTCTTCTCCTTAAAAATACTTGTTCTCTACCACTTCTCCGCATCTCCATCCCGGATTTCTCTCTAAGATATCCACCCTCGTTTCCTCCCTCACCCTCTGCACTCAGACTCTCCATCCTCAGTGAGTTGAATCTTTTACTCAACTCACCTTGCCACCTTTCTCTGATTTCGCCATCTTCCTCTGATTTCATTGCCTTCTTGTCCTCCCTGAACTTTTCCCTCTTTAGAATATCTCCTACCCATATTCACAGTCAACCCCTCGACATTGTCATCTCATGTGGCCTCTCTATTCCCATGGTCTTGATAACAGACAAGGCCATCTCCAACATTTCCTTGTATCCCTCACCACCCATTACCTCCTACCTCCTAGCAACTGCACTTCATTCTGTCTCCACTCCTGGGAAAAATACTCTCCCCAACTCACTTACTTTCTCCCATCTGGTTATCTCCCCCTAGTACGGTCCCATCTTCACTCTCTCAAAACCAAGGGCGCAGACTTAAGTGTATCTGGTGAACAACAGCTTTAGCCATCCATTGCCAGATCTTGCTGAGGCACATAGAGTGCTATTGGGCCCCAGTCTCATCTGCCAAAATCACCCACTATTCCAGGATAATCTTAGGAGAGCAAAAATAACCCCCAGCTTTTTTTGTTTCCTTAAACCGCTTTCCCTTGCTCTCTCCACCAAGTTCAAGGAGCTCATAGATTTTTTTGTCACGAAGGTGGAGACCATCTGATGAGCTGTCTCTGCTGCTTCCCCCGCAAGCCAAATCTCCTCCCAGACTTCACCCTTCACTAGCCCTGAATCCGCATCTCTCTCTAGTTTCTCTCCTATTTCTCCTCATGTCATCTCATCCATGAGACCCATCTCCTGCTCCCTTGACCCCATTCCCACTAAACTGCTGACCATCAAACTTCCCTACTTGGCCCCCATTCTAACTGACATAGTAAATGGTTCCCCTCCCTTTCAAAACTGCTGTTATCATCCCACTCCTCAAAAATCCATCCTCGACTCCTCTGTCATTGCAAACCACCACCCCATCTACATTCTCCCTTTCCTCTCCAAAGTACTTTCTTTCTTTCTTTTTACTTGAACATGTTGTCACCTCCCAAATCCATGCCCATCTTCTTCTCAACTCCATGTTTGAATCTCTCCTCTCAAATTTCCACCCTGCCACAGCACTGAAATGGCCCTAATCAAAATGACATCCTCTGGGATGGTGTCTGTGGATCACTTTTCTTCCTGATCCTCCTTGACCTCTCTGCAGCCTTTGACATAGTTGACCACACTAGCCTCCTCCCAATGCCCCCTTCCACTGTCCAGTTCAACGATACGGCCTTTGCATGATCAACTATCCAATCATAGCCAGAGCATCTCCAACAATGGCTGCTCTTCCTGCCCCTGTACCATTAATTCTGGAGTCCCCCAACATTAGAACGGTGACTACACTTCAAAAGTACTTAAATGGCTGTGAAAGGCATGATATAAATACAAATTCTTTCTTTATCATCCTTGTATTTAAATTCCTTCATAGCCTTGTCACAGCTTATCTCTGTAATCTCCTCCACCCTACATCTGCTAGATCTCGCTGTTCCTTAGACTCTGGCCTCTTGCACATCCCCCCCACAACCCCACCCCCTCCCCCACACTTGATCCCCCCATCGGCAGCTGGGTGTTGATCTGTTGTGGTCCCACATTTTGGATATCTCCATAATCCCTCCACCTCTCTTACCTCACTTAAGACCCTCCTTAAAAGCCACCTCTTTGACTAAGTTTTCGGTCACTCTTTCCCACCCCCCAGCCAATTTCCTTTTTTGGTTCTTCATCCATTTTTGTCCGATTACACCTCTGTGAAATACCTGTGAGGCAAGTGTGGTGCTTCTTGTATATGTATGCAAGGGAAGCTGGAAACAAATTTCAACTACAGGATTGAAAATCTTATTGATTCTCACAGTCTTTGATTTTTTCTGCTTCACATCTTTCACCAGTTTCACTCCGATCTCCCCTCATGGCCTTTCCGCGCTCATCTTGTCCACGAGACTCACTTACTGCTCCCTCGACCCTATTTCCACCAAACTGCTGACTACCAAACTTCCTTTTCTGGCTCCCATGTTAGCTGACATTGTTAACGGTTCTCTCTCCTCAAGTACTGTCCCCCTCTCCCTCAAATATGCCATCATCACCCCACTTCTCAAAAAGACAACCCTTGACCCCTCCGTCCTTGCAAACTACCGTCCCATCTCCAAAGTCCTTGAACGTGTTGTCGCCTCTCAAATCCGTGCCCATCTTTCCCGCAACTCCATGTTTGAATCCCTCCAATCAGGTTTCCGCCCTTGCCACAGTACCGAAACGGCTCTCATCAAAGTCACAAATGACATCCTTTGTGACTGTGACAAAGGTAAACTATCTCTCCTCGTTGTTCTTGACTTGTCTGCAGCCTTTGACACGGTTGACCTCTCCATCCTCCTCCAACGCCTCTCCACTGTCATCCAGCTGGGTGGGACTGCACTCACCTGGTTCCATTCTTATCTATCAAATCGTAGCTAGAGAAGCACATGTAACGGCTTTTCTTCCCGCTCCCACATCGTTACCTCTGGTGTCCCCCAAGGATCTATCCTTGGCCCCCTCCTATTTCTCATCTGCATGTTGCCCCTTGGCGACATCATCCGAAAACACAGCGTCAGTTTCCACGTGTACGCTGACGACGCCCAGCTCTACCTCACTAGTTCTTCTCTCGACCCCTCCACAGTCTCTAAATTGTCAGATTGCTTGCCCGACATCCAGTTCTGGATGAGCAGACATTTTCTCCAATTAAATATTGGGAAAACCGAAGCCATTGTTTTTGGTCCCCGCCACAAACTCCGCTCACTAGCCACTGACTCCATCCCTCTCCCTAACATCTGTCTGAAGCTGAACACACTGTTCGCAACCTTGGTGTCATATTTGATCCTGAAATGAATTTCCGACCACATATCCGCAGCATACCTAAGATCGCCTATTTCCACCTCCGTAACATCGCCCGTCTCTGCTCTTGCCTCAGCTCGTCCACTGCTGAAACCCTCATCCATACCTTTGTTACCTCTAGACTGGACTATTCCAACGTACTCCTGGCTGGCCTCCCACATTCTACCTTACGTAAACTTGAGGTCATCCAAAACTTGGCTGCCCGTGTCCTAACTCGCACCAAGTCCCGTTAACTCTGTGCTTGCTGACCTACATTAGCTCCCGGTTAAACAATGCCTCGATTTCAAAATTCTCATCCTGGTTTTCAAATCCTCCCATATCTATGTAATCTCCTCCAGCCCCACAACTCCCCCCCCCCCCCCCCGCCGCACCCCCCCCAGTTATCTGCGTTCCTCTAATTCTGCCCTCTTGAGCATCCCTGATTATAATCGCTCAACCATTGGTGGCCGTGCCTTCTGTTGTCTAGGCCCTAAGCTCTGGAATTCCCTGCCTAAACCTCTCCACCTTGCTACCTCTCTTTCCTCCTTTAAGACGCTCCTTAAAACCTACCTCTTTGACCAAGCTTTTGGTCACCTGCCCTAATTTCTCCTTTTGTGGCTCGATGTCAAATTTTTTGTCTTATAATACTCCTGTGAAGCGCCTTGGGACGTTTTACGAAGTTAAAGGCGCTATATAAATACAAGTTGTTGTTGTTTCACTACTTGAATGTACATTTTTTCAGCTTGAATATAAAATGTCATATCGGTGCTACATGATTTTCATATCTATTATCACAGTCCAGTAAAGTGGTTACTAGCTCACAGTTAATCCAACCACGAAGTTAAAAGCTGAGGCCTTACACAAATGTATAAAATAAAGTTGGTGAACGTATAACTAAAATAGGAAGCACATGCTGCTTGAAATAATTTTATTTGTGATTGAAAATTAAATCATGGTAGCAGATAACACAGGTCATTTATTTCATTTTTAACCAGAATCTTCACAGTTGGAGTTCAAGTTATATTTTTTTGTTAAACAGTGGGACATCTCTACCTTAAGCAGTTGTTGTCTGACTTGGCTTGTGAATTGGGACCAGACCCAAGTAACCGCCTTTTGGATTCTCTTTTAATGTTTCTACCCTTATTATTTGGCTAAAACGTTAGGACACAATATAAACATTAGTTAAAGAGGCAACATTTTCATGGGAAAGATGTTCGACGAACTTTTTGCCATAAGAAAAACATATGAGAGAAGATAAATGATAACAGTGCTTTGCTTGGATGTCACTGTAACAAAATCAATGCACAACTCTTCAGGCTCCTCTCCATCCTCAAACAAAAAAAAAGATTTGACAAACAATTTTCAGGAAGACAGTGTCCCTTCAGAAATTTGCTACAATACATCATGTACCTTTAAGTGCGACAGTGCCATGCACTGGAGATTTGATGCAAGTTCATTCTAATATAACTAAATAAGCAGAATATCAATTATGACCTAATAATTCATACAATTGTAAGCTCTGAAATATTCAGCTATGACACATTTAACTGATTAAAAAAAAACATTTTTTCTGAATTTTGATTTCTGATTTGGTTCCAGTTGTCAGTACACCAAAACCTATCAGGCACTGATACAAGAACAAGCAGTACACACTGGGCCCGATAATAACCCAGAGGCGGGTTCTAAGCGGGGGCAAGGCGACAGCGGGTGCCAAACCCGAAAGAAGTTTCAGTGTGTCGGAATGCCCGATTTCAACATGACTACCTAATTATAATTTTACTTCTGGGTTTCGAGTGTCCAATGTGCAATTGCGGGTGTGATGCGCACCCGCATGACACGATCTCAACTCCACTATTTAAAGGGGCCAATTCAAAGATGCCAATTGGAGGAGTTAGGAGTTTGTGCAAAGAGATGACAAAGTTTAAAGATGGAATCAGGACGGTCAAAGGCAGCGCCCCGGTTTAGCGACACATCACTTGATGTCTTGCTGGGTGCAGTGAGCAGCCGGAAGCAGATCACCTTCCTCGGCAATGGGAGGAAGAACCTGCTGCTGTCACCAGAAAGGCATGGTTGGAGGTAGCGGAGATGATCAGCATTAGAAGCATTGTGGCCCGTCCCTGGATCAAGCGTAGGAAGCGCTTTAATGACCTAACAATGTCAGGAAAGGTGAGTACAATTGCAGGTTCATTTACATCCTGTGGTGCACAACCCCCCCTCTCTCAATGTCTTGTCCATATCTCCATCACATCGTTCCTCACACCCACTTAAGTTTCAAGTGCATCCATCGTTCATTTTCTATGCACTTCCTCAGGTCTCAATTTATCCATCCACCACTGCCACTCACCTTAATCCTTTTGCAATGTGACAGCTGTGGAGAGTCTGTGTCAGAGGGCGCAGTCCTCTCCAAGCTCTGCTCAGCTGGGCTGAGATGTTGAACCCCAGGGGCCATCGATGAAAAGGAGAATCATTGAGGGCCAGCAGCAAAATTGTGATGTACTGGCAGACATGCCATGTACACTCTCCACAATAGCAGAGTGGATGAAGGAGTCCAGCTCGAACATTTGTGGATTGAATTTACAGGCCATTGCGAGTATGTCTGCCATGGAGAGAGTGGCCACCTCCATGAAACTTCAATTGCGTCTATCATACCAGTCCATGCAGGCCATGACCATGGCCATGCAGACTTCATATGTCAGCATGTCTGCCGCCTTAAACAAGATGACAGATACCTTATCCATGTCCTTACAGGGCGTCACTGATCTGCACCAAGCTACTCCCCAGCAGAGTGGTAGGAGTGATGTGCTGCTGACAGACGGATGATGGGGAAAGACTTGGAAAACATAGAAACATAGAAGATAGGAGCAGGAGTAGGCCATTCGGCCCCTCGAGCCTGCTCCGCCATTTAATGAGATCATGGCTGATCATCCAAATTCAGTACCCTGTCCCTGCTTTCTACCCATATCCCTTGATCCCTTTAGCCTTAAGAAATATATCTAACTCCTTCTTGAATATATTTAATGAATTGGCCTCAACTGCCTTCTGTGGTAGAGAATTCCACAGGTTCACCACTCTCTGGCTGAAGAAATTCCTCCTCATCTCAGTCCTAAATAGCTTACCCCTTATCCTTAGACTGTGACCCCTGGTTCTGGACTCCCCCGCCATCGGGAACATCCTTCTTGCATCTAATCTGTCTAGTCCTGTTAGAATGTTACAAGTTTCAATGAGATCCCCTCTCATTCTTCTAAACTCTAGCGAATACAAGCCCAATCGTCCCAATCTCTCTTCATACGTCATTCCTGCCATCCCAGGTATCAGTCTGGTAAATCTTCGCTGCACTCCCTCCATGGCAAGAACATCCTTCCTCAGATAAGGCGACCAAAACTGCACACAATACTCAAGGAAACTGAGCTTCTGTCTGCACACCCTGTTAGGTGGGTAGTGCATCCTGTGAACTCGGCCTCTCTCTTGTCCACCTGCCTGTTGCCCACCACAACACGACCTTGCTAGCTAAAGCAACCATGGCGCCGTCCTGATGTTGCGTGCGTGAACACCTGCAAACTTTACCACAGGATCTCTCAGCAAACCATTTACCAGAGGGAAGAGAGAAAACATCTGTGAGCAATGAGCCTTTATTAATTTCAGGACACCTGCCCTTTAACCATCCCCAGGACATGCCGCTCAATCGCGCCTCAGTTTTACTGCCGAGCTCCGGGACACCCGTGCTGGAGGTGTTAAATTCAAAGCACAGTCAAAATTGGAGGGATGTACCCTCATTAACATATTCAAATGATGGACCAGCCTCGCGAGGTCAGGTTACTCGGCTGCACCGTTAAAACCGGAATTGGACGCCTTGGAGGCGGGTTGGGGTCGGGTTTCCTTTTTTTGAGATTTTGACCTACCCACCCGCCACTAACACGTCCGTCCTTGGGGTTAAAACTTCCCCCACTCATTCCATATAGTGCAGCTGATGTCAGTCACCAGGTCTCTACAACACAAGCCACTGCGCAAAGCTCACTTAGCATATTCATGTATACTGCACTGCACTGCACACTGTCAAAGTGCTCTATGTTAGATTGTTGTTTGGTTGCAGCACACTATCAATCAATACGATCAAAAGATTATGGGGGGGGTGATTTTGACTTTCAGTGATCGTGTTAAACGGACGACATTGGATCGATCGTCCGGTTATACACCTCTCCTGATTTTCCTTTCCATTGAAGTCATTTCCAGACCCCACTCCCACTGCTGTCCATGGTTCAAAACCTCCTTGGTTCTTGCTCCTCAATGGCTTGCAGCACCAGATTTGACTGGCACAACCTCCCAATACCAAACTTCACTGCTATTGTGGGAGCCTGTAGAAGGACTGGGTTGGGGAGGTGGCACGATGTCTGTGAAAATGGGATATGCTAGGTTATTCTCTGGGGGTTCTCCTGTAACTTCAGCAGTAGATTGGTGAAACCATGAATAGACAACATAAACGCGGTTTCTGCTGATCTTCCACCAAAGTGACGGCAGCCGATTGGGAGAACCCCCAAGGAAATTCCCAGCGATAGAGAGAGAATGGGAAATATACAGAGGAGACAGTGAAGGGATAATTACTAGTCCTAGCCCTTTTTGGGCTACCCCAGATCAGGCGTATTCCCCAGACGTTCACCTTCAACTAAAGTTAGCGGTAGCCGAATCCTAGAGACGCTTAATTGGGTCTAAAGGTTCAGACTATCTCTCCCTAAAGGAAAGGAACGGCTTGAAGATGTTACCGTCCTCCAGATAGCACTTTTAACAAGTTTAACTAGACTGTAACCTTCCGGATATTATGAGGGTCCGGAAAACCCCCCCAGAATTCTGCAACTCCTCACAAAAGAGTGTACAGAAATTGAGTTTGCGAGGTTGATACAAAATTACTCTGAGATAATTCTAAAAATATATAGATTTATTAAAGAACTGACATTCAGCTAACAGCTGTTGATTCAATCGCAACTTTAACAGTTCAAAATACAAATAGCTTACATTTCTTATCAGAGATCCTTATTCTCAAATCTTAACTTCGTTACATTTCCACACTTCTACTTATTCTTAATCCAGAATATCCACCAAAATCAAATACCTTGATTACCCAAGACTCAAAGAGTTAAAAACTTACAGAGCCTGCCTCTGAAGTTGAGAATCGCTTGCCTTTCCAGCGACTTCTGACTTTCTATCTGAAAAGCTCTATTTTTATACCTTTCTTTAGTAGTTTATCCTTTGAAGTTTTCTGCTGATGTAAGCTAATTATCTCTAGCCATACCGCTGTTGACTTCTTTCTATTCTTACTGTTAATTCAGCTGTTAGCTTGCAGAATTTTGTCTGCTGTATAGGTGTTTTGAAAACTTATTATATAAAATAGTTATTACAGATTTATCTCTTTGATGCCATTTTTTTGAAGGTCTTCAATTCAATTCTTAATATTGGCTTAACTGCTTGTATTACAGACTTCTCGTCTCTTGTGTTCGAAGTTGAACACATAAACAAAGTGATTGCTTGGTACATCTATTGATGTAATATTTTCAAAGTCTTCTGTAGGTATCTTTTACAACATGTAAATTAAAAACACGTCATCTAGGGTGTTCTTTGCATTTCTTAGCTACTTCAATTGGTTGTATATATAATCGTGTTTCCTGTTTCATTTGATGTTACTTTTACAAAGGCACATGGTTTTTTAATGTTCTGTGTTTCTGTTCGTGTTATTTTTTAACACTTTACTTGGGCATTGCTATTGTGTTGGAACCTACAACCCTCTGTTTCAATGAGGCCATTGTCTCAGTGTCAATAACCATTTCCCATTTCAAAAGCTTGAGTGGTGTTTACAACTTTTGTGTTAACACTTCATCTTATCTCAGAAGCCTGTATTTCTGTTTACGGCTTGTGTCGTTGAGGCTTTTAGATTTTTAACCCCAGTTTGTCATGTTTTAATAAAATCAGAATTCTGTTCATAGGATGGTGTATTTTTCTGAAATATGGCTATTCCTTTACAAACTTACAGAAAGTAGGAAACTGAAAGATTTAGAATGAGAAGGAATGGGAGTTTTGCTACTGGAATATCATGAAAACTTGGTTTAAGCTTAATCATCACCCACCTGAAGTAAAAAGAAAGAAAGACTTGCATTTATATAGCACCTTTCACAACCACCGGATGTCCCAAAGCGCTTTACAGCCAATGAAGTACTTTCGAAGTGTAGTCACTGCTGCAATGTAGGAAACGAAGTAGGTAAAAGTAGGTAAACTCTACAATATATCCACAAATATCTTGCCAACCTCTCAGCTGTGCCGTTGGTATCAGCAGCGCTGCAGATAGATGTAAGCAAATCACTGCAGGAAAGCTTTGAACTTTGTGCCCTGACAGAATTCAAACACCTTTAATCTTAAGGGTGATTAAAATCCTATTGAAAACAGAGCAGAAATGCATATGTAGTAAGCTAAAGGTTAAATGGGCATTCCAGTTCAAGCGACTTCATTAGACATTTCATATCAACCATAGAGATCTCTGGAAAGTCTCAAGTTGAACAGGCTAAACTTAACAACAGTCTTTTGATCGAAAGATAACAGGATTTATTTTTAAACTGGCATGTTTGAGCGGCTGAATGTTTATTAGGAACCTCAAAGATGCATACTGCCACATAACTATCAGAGAAAGCCATAAAAAATAAATCTTTCCAGTGGTGGGTAGTATAATGTGTCCCTCCATTTCACAATATTTGTGCAAAGGGCGTTAACAAAGTTCCTATCTCTGGTGGTAACTAACCCAAATCTGCAAGGCAGGGTACAAACTTACTCCTATCTCAGAAACACACGTTCTTTTTTTTCCTTCTTGCTTGCATTTTTATTGGCAGCGTTGGTTACATTTTTCAACTAACTTCAATTCAAACAACCAAAGGTTAGTGTTTAGACTAAAGTCCTGAACGGTGACAACAAAGAAATGAAACCCCCAAAGCTCATATTTTTGCAGATATAAATTATTACTGTTGTGAACATAAACCGGTGAGTTCAAAAAGTGGTTTATGGAAACTGGAGCCCCGATTTTAACTCCGGGCAAGATTCTGGCAGGCAGGGGTTGGGGCGAGTGACACGCTTCCATGATATCGCCGCCATGAGGCCCGGCTGATTTTAACTTCTGGGTCTCATTTTAATATGATTGATAGACTTCCCATTTGATCATGTTGGGAAATGGGCAGACCACCCATTTTCTCCACACAATTTCTGGCGGACCTCCGGAAGCATATTTAAAGTGGGAACGCACCTCTTAAAGCGAGGCTGCATTCCTTTCTGGAAGATTTCATTTGAACAGTGTGGAGACAATTATCTTGGCATTAATGGGTTGCAGGGCTGCCTCCTGGGTATCAGATGCCTCCCTAGAGATCCTGGTGGAAGAGGTCAGGGCAAGGAGGAAGATGCGGTTCCCCAGCACCCACAGGAGCATCTCCAGGGCCACTATCCAGCAAGCTTGAACAGAGGTGGCTAACAGGGTCACTGCCAATAGCATCACCTCCAGGACCTGACTTCAGTGTGGGACGAGGTTGAATTACCTCGCGAGAGCAGAAAAGGTGAGCATAGCTCTTCGTCTCTCTCAGGAGCATCTGCCAACATTCCATACACCCTTTCACACTACTTTTGATTCCCTCATCTCTATCACTTCCTTCAACATACAATCAAAAAGGCAAACTGCAACATCTGTCTTTCTCATTCCAAACACACTCACCGCTTCCTTTGCTGTCTTCATACCACACACTAACACCATTCTTTTCTTACATCCTAGCACTTGCACAACCACCAATTCATCCCAGGACTCCTTCCTCACTTCACATTCCACACACTTGGTTTTACATTTATCACCACCCCTCCATCCTAATTCCATCTTATTCTTCTCCAGCTCTCAGCCCATGTACTATATGCACAAGCCCTAAACATCTCCATTTACTTATTCAACAGCCACTCACTAACTCTCCCCCCACCCTCTCTTTCTGCAGGATAAGACAGCATATAATGCCACAGAGAGGTGCAAAACTGGGGGAGGAGTACCTAACATCATAGGCCTCACCCAAGTGGAACATAAGAACAGGAGTAGACCATTCAGCCCCAGAGCCTGTTGTACTATTCAATAAGATCATGGCTGAGCTTTACTTCAACTCCATTTATCTGCCCTTGTTCCATATCCCTTGATATCCTTATGTAACAAAAATCTAGCGCTCTCAGTTTTGTAAATTTCAGTTGACCCATCATCCAGAGCCTTTTGGGGGAGCGTGTTCCAGATTTGCACTAGCAAGAAGCCCTGGAGATTAGTGGACTGGGAAAAGCCACAATCATTGGAGAAAGCAAGGTTGGTGGCTTAGCTGAGCGTCTGTATATTACTTGTAACCCTTCCTTCACCTCAGCAAATATTCAGCAAACTTCACCACTTCTAGCTGCATTCTCAAGACTGTCACTGGCCAATGTCCAGCCTCTCAGTGTCATCTTAACTCTTGTACCTTTTCTCTTTCCTCTCAGAACTTGACAGTAGAAATAGATTCCTGCAGAAGACACCTTGGAGGAGGACAATCCTCCTGAGCACTTATATGCTCCATCCCTCTCAAGTACCAGCACAGACATTGGCACTCCACGTGGGTTAGATAGTAAGCCAAGGGGTCTCCAGCACAAGTGAGCAGCAGCAAGTACTGATGGTAGGGACAGTTCGGAAGTTAGCTTTCCAGAGGGCGAGACCCTCTCCCAGCTCTGCTGAACTGGAGAGATGAGGACTTCAGGGACACAGCCATGAAAAGAAAACTGCTTGCTTCTCACAAGCTGTTATACCAGGTCTTGGAAGACCTGCCAAGGAGTTTCAGGACTATGGCTGAAAGTAGAGAAGTCTTCTTCCAGCCTATGTGGTGTCATCAGCATTCTGCAGTTGACCTTGGCAAATGTGTCCACCTCCAGGGATGCTGCAGCTGGGCCAATATCATCAACATTTGCAGCTTTGGTGGAAACTCAATTGGCTGCTATGCAGGCTCTATTTAAAGACAGGTGCCCACCTTAGACAGACTGGTTGACTGAATAGATTGGGGTTTTTATGAAGTTACTCATCTTCTGCAGTTTTCTCTCCTGCACATCAGTGGAAGTGATTAGTCTCAGCTCCATGGGAGTGGCAGTGTTGCAATGGAAATAGTATGTGTTGTTCTCTCTCAGCATATCTGCTCTTTCCCCGCCACTTCTACCAATAGAAGCTATGGTGCCGGCAAATCAGCTGAGCCAGACTGCCCCAGCAGCAGCTGAGGTGCAGTAGTCTGTGGCTGGGCCTTCACAGACTCGAGCACCCAGAAATCACTGGCCACAAGCATCTCAAGGAGTCTCATGGGAGCAACTGCTTTGCTGAGGCCACAAGGGGAGCTCCTCGTAGAAGTAGTAGAGTTAGGAAATTTTCTTCTAAGAAAGCATCATGGGTTGACGCTCGGGTGAGAAATGAATGGAAGGCAATTATTGTGCTGGGAATTAAATTAATCACCTTTTTCACATTTGGCATTTTGGTCTGCAGTGTGGTTTCATAGCGGCTTCTTGGTTGGTTGGTCCTGAAAGGGACCTTTGGTTGACAAGTTCGATGCTTTCATGCTTTTCAGCCTGGGGGACCGCTTTCGGGCGTTTGGTCGTCTTCTTGATGACATTAGCTGGCAAGTTCTCGGTGAACTAGCACGCACAGAGAGACCACGTGTAGGTTGTCATCTTCGACCTCCCTCGAAGACAGTGGGCAGCGCTCAACCGAATCCACACGGCATGGATGATGTGGCCACAGGCTCCACAAGTGGAAGATGAGGGACGACCCGAAGTGCGACTGTGGCCATGAGTCTCAGACCGTGGAACACATCACATCAACCTGCCCACTAAGATCTGTTGTGGGAGGCACCTCATTTCTCCCACTCAGCATCTCAGGAGGCCATCGAGAATGGATAGCCAATCTAGACATCTCATTATAAGCCTTTCCCATCATACAAAACAACAACAACAATAGCGGCTTCTGAGTCTGCATTGTCATTATCTATTTGATTTAGAAGTTGGCTGAATGGTTTCAATGTTCTTTAATACAGGATTAAGGGAGTGGTGAAGGGGGTATCTGGACTGTTAATACGGATGGGCTTCTTTAAGTTTTTCAGGCAGGGAAATGAGCAGCCCTCACATCTCTTGCTGCAAGGTGTTGAGGTGGCCCTCCTTCTTCTGCTATTTCATTGCCTTCTACCTGGTCTTCCTTGTCCAATGAGGACTACTGCTGTGTCTCCTCCAAATGCAGGCCTCTCTGTATGGCAAGTTTGTGCAGGACGCAGCACACCACTACGATGCAAGAGACTCTTTGCGAGGCTTAATTTGGGGAGCTCCCAGACCTGTCCAGACACCTGAACTTCTGCTTTAGCAGCCCTATGGTGTGCTCACTATTTATCCTGGTAGCCCCATGGCATTGATTATACCAGTGTTGCCCAGGTATGGTGGGGTTGTAGAGGGGTGGCATGAGCTATGTGGTTGTAGAATTCGCAATATAATCGCGATTTTATAAATAAGGAGGAAACACATAGTTTCGTACAAACAGCTTTATTTCAGCAGAATGCTGTCAGGTTTCAAAAGTGGACACAAGCAGCCTGTAAAATGGCCGCCACGCCTCGTGGCAGAACATTCTAGACTTTTCGATAAGCAGACAAGATGGCATTCCAATAAACATTTGTGCGAGATCGGACAAGACTCAGCACATTTGAGATAAATCACAAGACATAATGGGTTTGCATTTTACACATAAATACTGGAATCGGTCTCCCAGGTGCGAATAAGGGCTATTGTACCAAGCGATCAAGAACCCATCCAAAGACATTAATATGCAAAATCCCCACGACTCTACGATGAGAGAGCCGTTTGCGGGTAGTTACAGAAACATTTGGAAGCCCCAAAAGCCCTCCAGGGAGAATACCGACCGGTTACACAATGGGAGAAGTATTAACGGGTACTCAGGCAGTTACGAGTATCACCGAAACCCATTAAACGGAGATCACCCTATACAAGAAGTTTGGGCGCCAAAACCCTAACAAAAGAAAAGACATTAAGATTGGGCGGGAAAAGAGGAATCACAGCTCTATAACTGTAAGCTCCAACCGTCCATCTTTCTCTTATCCTCTTGCCTCTCCGCCTGCGACGCTGTCTCTTGACTCCTTGCTGCTCGACTTGCTGGAAGACTATCGAACTTTCTGATCCGCCAGGATCAACCTCGTGGCTTGCCGCGAAGATCTGTGTGGAACCGGGCTGTGAAGCCTTGAAACGGGCACACCATCCCGAGAAGTCGGTAAACGGTGTTGGAACCGAAGGCCCGAGATGAGATGAGATGAGATGAGATGAGAAGGGAAGAAGACGACCATACGTATCGCCACGGTCAGTAAGCCCCGCCCGCGCCTGTAGGTCGAATAGACACTTTCCTTGCCCAGGAAGACTATCTTTTGAGTTTTACAGAACTGGCATCGGAAGACCATTCTTCGAGTTTTATCGCATCGGGGCGAGGGCACAGGAAGACTATTTTTCGAGTCGTGTCGGAACTCCGAGGACAACACAGATCTTCATGACAGCAGATGGTCCAGCCTGCTAGCCGGAGCAGAAACGAGTAAACAAGTGGGGTACAGAGACCCCTGATCAACACGTGGGTGGTCAGGTGCTGCGGTAAAACATCCGAGCAGAGTTTCGGAATTCTCCGAGTTATCACGAGTGGTGAGCATGAGTCTCGATCCTACAAATCTAGTTTAGGTCAGGTATTGATAGGGGAGGGTTTAAGTTTTAAGGATAATTGTAATGTGTGCCCCCATTTACGATGTGTCGTTCGTTCCTCGTTTCCCTAAAATTAGTTACATAACTGCGTGTAAGATTGTACTGTCATTAATCTGTGCTTATGACATGTATTTCGTAATCTTGAATAATATGCAATAAAGATTTTCCATTTCGTACCAGTCAACCGGGTCTACCTGAGTTTTCTCTCCATTATTGCTCTCGCATCTAAGTCCAGTGTCAGAACCGTAAGGGCGAGTGGGTCGAACCACTCACAGGTGTCTAGTGCTCCCAGACTGGCTGGAGACCAGAACAGGCAACAAGGCCTAACCTCGCACTAGCACCCAGGCTGAGCACAGAGCCACAGGCGGTGTCACACACGCAAAACCCTTACATGGTATCCCTTATCCCCAGCAGCCACCCTGTCATGTTGGTGGAAAAGTTTAATATTTGGGGATGGTTGAGTGTTGCAGGATAAAAGAATCATGACAGCTACCTTGAACTATTTTTTGCATGATCTTGTTTTTGCGATCTGAGACTCGCTGGACACTAATGGAGTGGTAGCCCATCCTATTCACGAATGCTGCTGACTGGTGTTCTGGTGCTCTGATGGCAACATGATACCCTGGACGTGAGGGAAGCTAGCCACTGTTGCAAATCCCCAAGTACAGTTGAAATTGTGGACAACAAGGATTTGTTACAATAGGAGGAACATCAAGAAACACAGCAAGCTAAAAGTGTTTCCCATAATCACTTTGCTGGTTAAGCCAGTAAGTAACTGATCCATGCAGACCAGGAAGTCTCAAATTCAATTCCTGGCCTGTGCGGAGTTAACGCATCTCAGCTGGGGTGAAAGATGTGGTGCTATATTGACTTCAGTGCCTCTAGGGGAAAATCATCCAGGGTTCCTGAGCCTGATCATTACCCAGTGATGTTTGTTAGAAGTGCAATGTGTGGACCTCAGGAATGGACAGAGCAGACATCTGATAACAAGCACTGTCTAGATTCACACATGAGGAACAGTCACTTGGGCAAGGTCTTTGAGGGAAACTGGCAACTATGGAGTTGTAGCCAGTAGAGAAAGGGGAAAGAAAAATCGAGGAAGAATTTTATTTTATTTAGCTGAATAATTAGCGCAAGAAATTAGCTATGTTTTAAAAAGAAAGAAATTGCAAATTCTGGAAATCTAAATTAGATTTGTTAAACCACTGGGCGAGTTTACTGTTAATTGCCATCTTACTGTTACTAAGTTGGCTTCAGGCAGTTTTAAAATAAATAAATGCGACATGAGAAAACTATATAATGAAAGTCACATTGTGACAGGATGACACATTGTGATCTTTAAGGTTCAGGAAACCTGTAAAATGTTCTTTGTGATTCATTACCTTTTACCTGGTTCCCATGACAAAAAAAAATAATTTGAGAACTAAAGACTACAGTACCTTCACTAGGTAATTTATCCTTCCTACTGTTGGAGCCTGTTAAACAGTGCCTAGGTTTAACATTTGGAAAGTTTTG
This sequence comes from Squalus acanthias, assembly GCA_030390025.1. Classification (NCBI taxonomy): domain Eukaryota; kingdom Metazoa; phylum Chordata; class Chondrichthyes; order Squaliformes; family Squalidae; genus Squalus; species Squalus acanthias. Next base: position 53,821,085 of record CM059427.1, read on the forward strand.
GTGCAGACACATTTTAACTTTTTCTGGCACGATCATATTTTTTAATGCTTTGAAAGACCTAAATAAATTTCAAAAAGTAATAGATTTAATGAATATTTATAACTAGACACCATTCTTTGATGATAAACCTCCAGTACCAAACTAGTCACCTCGCCTGATTTGATTTTCCTTGAACTATTGTAGAACATATAGTGCTACAAATTTTGGCGGATGTGCACTGTTAAAATGTATTGCACTGATGTTATGCATACACTCAGACATACAAGGGGAGGGGGCAGAGGTCACAGATTATGCAAGTATGAGCTTCCCTATTAACATTTTAATGCAACCATGCCACTACTGATCAAAGGAATGGAAGGAGCCGATGACAGGGAACAGAGACTGTATTGCTTTAGACACACCTCAAAAAAAAATCCTTCCGAAACCTATGATGCTATAAGCCAATGTAAACAGCGCAACATATTGATGCTGCTAATCAGCACAATTATCGTGTTGTCTGTCTTACATTTGCAGCTGCCTCGGAGGTCTGTTTGTGACATCAAAAAGACAGATTCTGAAAGCATTCCAAACATTAATTTTCAAATAAATTTCAGCACTAGAATGAAGCCATTTAGCTGGGCACGCCTGCGCGAGCTCAAATAAAACTATTTAGTATAAACTAATGTTCCTGCTGTTTCCTTTTATTTATTCACAGGGATGTGGGCATCACTGGCAAGGCCAGCATTTATTGCCCATCCCTAATTACCCCCAGAAGACAACTAAGTGGCTTGCTGGGCCATTTCAGAGGACAGTTAAGAGTCAACCACATTGCTGTGGGTCTGGGCCAGACCAGGTAAGGATGGCAGATTTCCTCCCCTAAAGTGAACCAGATGTTTTTTTTACGACCATTACTGATTCCAGGTTAATTAATTAATTGAATTTAAATTCCCCGCTGCCATGGTGGGATTTGAACTTGTCTCCAGATCATTAGTCTAGCCTTCTGGATTACTAGCCCAGTAACATAACCACTATGCTACTGTTCCCGTTAAAGCACATTTAGGAATATTTAATTCCCAATCTTGCCCCAGCTGAAGCCAAGTTTCTGTCAAGGCTACAGCTTTTACAAAAGCAAAATACTGCAGATGCTGGAAATCTGAAATAAAAACAGAAAATGCTGGAAATGCTCAGCAGGTCAGGCAGCATCTGTGGAAAGAGAAACAGAGTTAACGTTTCAGGTCGGTGGCCTTTCATCAGAACTGGAAAAAGTTAGAGATGTAACAAGTTTTAAGGGAAATGGTGGGGTGGGGGAAGGAAGAACAATAGGGAAGGTCTGCAATAGGGTGGAAGGCAGGAGAGATTAAATTACAAAATTGATGATGGTGCAAGGCAAAAGGGGGTGGTAATGGGACAAGTAAAGAAACAAAAGATAGCTGTAAATGACAATAGAATCATTACCAGCAGCTGCTGTCCAAAAAAAAGGGGAGCAGTGTTCAATGTTCCCTCTAATTTTCTTTTCTCGTGCGTGTTCCCTTTAAATTTGCTGCGCGGTATCTTCCAGCGGCAACAGCTTGTGAGCGGCCTGCGTGGGACCTCCTGATTGATGCACGGCCCCACACATTGGGGGAACATTGGCGGTAATTATGATCTGAGTGGGGAGTGTACAACATCTTTTGTCTCTTCATTCAATTGGTGGCTTGATTAAACAGACTTTGGCCCTGATTTTGAGGTTTCTGCCCAGCGGGAACAAGCCATAACGCTCCCAAATATCACTGAATGTACCGCCCCATTTCCGCTCTTGATCTGCGTTTTCGTTGAGGCCTGCACACCGGCGGCCGAGGCGCCCGCCTGAATTAGGACAGGGCCTAATTGTAATATGCAAAACATGGTCCTATGATATACATAGGACCCTGATGCAATTGTGAGGTACCAGTGGGTGGAGTGTGCATGACGCATGCGATATGCACCAGGCATCGAGTGGCCTAACCAGCGTTCCTTCAAGGTAACTTTCTGATTTTTCCAACATTTTTGTGGGGCCAGGAGGAATTCTGCCAGCCCATCTGCCTCCTTCCCCATGATAGTCTCCCTACTTTAAATCCTTACTTCTGGCTTGGCTCCGTGCTGGAACCATTGGATTTCGTTCGGCAAGCTGTCTGAGAGCGCTAATTCTATGATCGCAGCTCACCTTGGATATTGAAACGAGGCCAGGCCCTCAAACTAGCTTGGGCTTCTTACTAGTGAGTTCGGCATGAGAGCACCACTCCCACCACCCTATCTGCCCAATGTTAGAATCACCCCTTTAATTCTAATGCTTTGCACATAAAAAACATTGTTGCATTCATTTACAGGGATTGAACCTAGCACCTTCCTAGTCTGTATGGCTCAGTGACTCATCGGTTAAACTAGTTCAGGTGCCGTTTCATAATGAACCAGGTTATGAAATAAATCTAACAGCATAATTACAGGCAGATTTATGAAATGTCTGATCCCTGTTGAACTGCTTAAGAACCCCAGTGGAACTTGTGAATGTCAAGAACATAAAGGAAAAGGACAGCTACAAAGCATTTAAATATTCGTATAAAAAAATTATATGGTTGTAATAACACACGTACAGCAGATTATAATTGAAGACAGCAGCTTGATTGAGAGACTTGACCTGCGTCTTCATTTTTTAATGAAGCTGCCCGCCCTCAATTGTGACCTGCTGCACTCCCACACATCTATTATTATATTAATTCAACACATACCCTTTCCAAAATCATTAGATCAGTAAGGTTTGGAAATGTAGTGCTACTAATCATACATACTAATTTTATGCTAAAATTGAAAGTGCTGGATTTGAAGTACAGTTGCTTCTCTCTGGAATACTGCTGTACACTATTACCTTTGAAAGAACATACATTTTTTTATTTGTTCATTCGTAGAGACACCTTTTGATGTACCTTTAGAGAAAGTATCTTTCTGTTGCCAAGAGAGCACACTAAAGTTGGAACTGGTGACCAACAACCACCTCTTTCCCATATTGGTGTCAGCAGTGGCATGTTGGTAGAACTCTCGCCTCTGAGTCAGAAGGTCACTCCAGAGTCCTGAGCACAAAATTCAGGCTGATGCTCCGGTGCAGTACTGAGGGAGAAGCAGTCTTTTGGATGAGATGTTAAACTGAGGTCCCATCTGCCCTCTCAGGTGGACGTAAAGTAGCCATGGCACTATTCGAAGAACAGTTGAGTTCTCCTTGGTGTTCTGGTCAACATTTAACCCTCAACCAACATCACAAACAGATTATCTGGTCATTATACGTTGCTGTTTGAGGGATCTTGCTGTGCGCAAATTGGCTGCCGCGTCTCCCTATATTACAATGGTGACTACACTTCAAAAGTACTTAATTGGCTGTAAAGCGCTTTGGGACGTCTTGAGGTCGTGAAAGGCGCTATATAAATGCAAATTCTCTCTTTTTTACTGTGGGTATTGTATGAGCTGGATGAGGTCCAATAGGAAACAATTCCTTGTTCTACGCTGCCTTCTGATGGCTACACTTGAAACAATTTTACAAGCGGAGAAATGCCGCTGACAACAGATGTATCATCCTCCACCACTGGCTCCCATTTGTAAATAGAAATGACACAACCTCTAGAGAATTAATAGTATTGTAGACCCAATGGAAAAGTAGGTCTATGAAGTGGCCGTTATAATGAGCACCTCTTATTGCAACAATATGGAACCAATCTCGTGCATCTGTGCGCTTGTGTTACGATGCAAGGGCACAGATGTGTGGGGCCAGCCGTGTGTTGATCCCATCCACAAGAAATTATCTGCCATTATGAGGAGGAAAAGAAACAGCAAGCAAACAACTTACTATGAATGAGTTGAAATGGACTAGTTTTAAAAAGTACTGTCCGTTCCCTGATAGAGTGCTCAGGCTCAGTTTCTAAAGCTCAATGCATCTGCATGATGACTGGGTCTCCATATTTTGTGATGGAGACCGGCAGGCCTGCAGAAATGGAACTTGATGGGAAATACAAATGGGGAAAAGCAGATTATGGAGGCCACTCTCCTAGGACTGGAACAAAAAAAAGTAATGGCATAATTTTTTTTCTAAATTCGTTCATGGGATGTGAGCGACGCTGGCAAGGCCCATCCCTAATTGCCCTTGAGAAGGTGGTGGTGAGCCACCTTCTTGAACCGCTGCAGTACGTGTGGTGAAGGTACTCCCACAGTGCTGTTAACAAGGGAGTTCCAGGATTTTGACCCAGCGACGATGAAGGAACGCCAATATATTTCCAAGTCAGGATGGTGTGTGACTTGGAAGTGATGGTGTTCCCATGCGCCTGCTGCCCTTGTTCTTCTAGGCGGTAGAGGTCGTGGGTTTGGGAGGTGCTGCCAAAGAAGCCTTGCAGTGCATCTTGTAGATGGTACACACTGCAGCCACGATGCACTTGTGGTGGAGGGAGTGAATGTTTAAGGTGGTGGATGGGGTGCAAATCAAGTGGGCTGCTTTGTCCTGGATGGTGTCGAGCTTCTTGAGTGTTGTTGGAGCTGCACTCATCCAGGCAAGTGGAGGGTATTCCATCACACTCCTGACTTGTGCCTTGTAGATAGTGGAAAGGCTTTGCCCAGAGAATCCAGGAAATGTTGGATTACAGCACTACCAGAGGTTCAAACTTTGCCTTGAAACTCATCCCGTGCTGTGATGTACTTAAAATATGAATCCCAAAGGCAGCATTACTTATTCTGTATTTCAATGATGAGTTAAACAAAAATGCAACAGAGGTGAAATTACAGTGTCATCTTCGAATGATAGCTGCAACCTCATGTTACACTCAACAGAATCCAATCTTTATATATGCCAAGTATGCTGTCAATTTAATCCCCAGAGCTTAAATGTGGACATTCAACATCAGATGTGAAAAATGTGAATTATTTTCAATTATTATACACTCCTGGTTCGATGGCAGGACCAGACTAATGATGAGGGAAGACAGCAGGCAGGAGTAAAACAAAAAAAATACTGTAGCCCAAAATAACAAGCAGAAAGCCGAGATCCTACACAAATACCAGATAGATAGTCCAAGACAGTTCAACTTGGTCTTGTTGAAAGACAATACGCCATGACCGACACCAGCTGCAGTGACCAAACATCAACAAAGCACAGCCAGAAATATCATTGATAGAAGCAGTAACAGAAACCAACAGAGAGCTATGGAAATGTCGTATCCAAGTTATCAGTCCTCAGGGGATGAGAGGTGACTGTTGCTGCCATTTTCATTTCTAAGATGATAAATTGTGCCGTGCCACACCACCTCAGCCACTAGTCTATATTTGCCTAGAAATTTAAAGTGAAAATGGCCTGTATTTATTGTCATATTCCATGAGGCTCTAGAATGTCCTGCTGATTAAATTGCATTTTGAGATCACCAGGTTCCTCCCTAATGACTTCTTTTACTCAAGTAATTTATTTATGCAGTAGTTAGCTTTAAGATATTTCTTTTTTCTGGATACTATTTTGCACAGTGGTTTTATCGGAGTGGTCAGAAGTCCACATACTTTTGTTATTCTTAGCATTTGGGGAAACACTGTACGCAGTGATTTACTGGCAAGTCTAGTGTCCCATTTGCTGTGCATACTGTATTCTGTGATAAACTTAGCACAGACATAACCCTTGAGTTCAGAGTATGTCATCCTGGTACTACAGATATTCTGGTGCAAGCATGTATAAAGAGTAGTTTGAGAGCATTGGGGGTAATTCCAGGATTTGGAGCAGGGGAAAGAAGGCATATAGAAAAATAATATAATTACCTTCACCATCACTACACCAATCCAATGGCTGTTCCCGTTACTCTATTGTACTAGTAGGTTAAAAGTTCACTATAAAATACAGAATACAGGTATGCTGCGAAAGTTTTTCCAAAGTGTATGCATAAGTATTCCAACACTGATAATGCTCCTTTGGATTGGAGGTGACACCATGACATGAATGACAAATTCATCACTACAGCTTTACTATAAATGAAAATGGCTCTGCTTTTTTGATAAGGTAATGAACTATCTCTAACATTTTTCAACACCATAGTCACTCCATGCACTAACAGAAATGAGCCACATAAATCCTCTCTATACTCAGGCTGTAGTTTTATATTCACAGTGAATTAGCAGCTGATGTATTACAAAAGAGCATGATAGGACTGATACATGATCTTCCATAGATTGAGGATGGGAGCACATTTCCCACACTAAGGCCACAATTTTGCCGACCTGGGCAGCTTCAAGGCGGGAGAGTTTGGTGGCAGGTGGCCACCCTGCTGCTGCGTGGATCCCATCGATAAATATGATCTTGCCTTAATGGGCCTTGTTAGTCCCGCCCTGTGCGTTTCCCGGCCCTATTAAAGGGTGCGGGTCTGGTGACGTCACCGGATGACGCGATTATTGCCAGTTTATTTAAAGGGGCCATGGCCCCAGTTAGTGTCAGTTGCAATTTGATAGCATTCAGTGCTGTCAGTGTTTGAGTCTCTGCACTGTGAGCTTCCAGCGCCAAAGATCAGCACCTCGCTTCTCAGATGAGTCTCTCCATCATCTTGTGGAGGGAGTGAGAGCACATAGAGAGGTTCTCTTCCCTACGGACGGTAGGAAGAGGCCTCCCCAGCAGACAAAGGCAGTGTGGCTGCAGATATCACAGGAGGTTACGGGGCTGTCAATGGTGGTTCGCACCTGGGTGCAGTACTGCAAGAGGTTTAATGATCTAGTAAGATCAGGAAAAGTGAGTATAAACCCACAATTACCTTGATGCTGCTGTGCCTTTCATCACATTCCCACCACTCTACATTGGCACCCCTACTCCTGCACAAGGTTACACACCCCAACATCCCTTGTACCTTCATCCACCTCTCTAACTCTTTCTACATTATCAGGTCCCCATCTTAATATGCAGCCCTCACACTCAGCCTCATCGTTATGCAATGACAGCAACTAACAACAAAAGGAGGCACCTTGGTATTGCCAACCCACTCCATCAAATTCTCTGTGTAAAGCTCTATGCCATTCCATTCCTTAGACTCATTCAATCACTCTCACTGAACCTTCTCTTCTTTCCCTCCTTGCAGGAAAAGATAGCCCACAATAAGAGGGAGAGGGAGAGAACGGGAGGAGGTCCTCAACAAACCATGTCATATCTGAGCACTGCAGAGGAGGCAGCACTGGTGATTGCTGGAGTGGTGGACCTTCCGGAAGTGGGGGATGGGGAGGGTCTCATTAGAAGAAGCTGATGACAGAATGAATTTCCATACAATTGCATGCCTTTCATCAGTCCCTCATATGGGGTTTGATGTCAAGACAAAATGAATGCTCATCATGTGAATAATGATAGGTGTCTGCAGTAGACAACCTGTATATCTAACTGATGTCTTCACTCTCCCACAGGTCCATCAAGAGCACCACCCCCAATGTCCAGGAGGAACAGCAAGAAGACTCCTTAGAGGAGCCTCCTGCCTCTGAGGGTGCAGCATCACCTCAGGCAACGTAACCTAGCACCAGCGCAGAGTCACACACCTCAGTGGGTATGTCGCGAGATAGAGTAGTGTCGTCACCTACTGAGCAGCAGCAGATGGTGGAGACAGTGACAGCAGTGGAGACTCCTCGTCGGAGGGCGCAGGACACTCCAAGCTCTGCTCAGCCACATGCAGACGCTGAGCCTCGGGGGCCATCCAGGAAGAGGGCAATCCTGGAGCTGCAGGAACAAGTGCAGGAGGCTCTGACAGGTTTAGCGACCACGGTGACTGCGAGTGTGCAGAGAATGGTGGAGTCCATCTCCAACATGAGCAACACCTTGGCGCACTCACTGGCAACTATAGCTTCCTCCATGGATAGGATGGCCACCTGCATGGAGGAGACACAGCGCCAATCACATGAGAACATGGTTTCTCTTCAAAATAGATGCTCATCTATGGAGGAGAGATGCTCATCTATGGAGGAGAGAAACCAGAGGCTCATAGACGTCCTTTGTAGGAGGGATGTTAGTATAGAGGTGGGCCCTCATGGCCCCACTGAAGGTGGGTAGTGGTGTGCCACAAGGATCAGTGCTGGGACCACTGTTGTTCACAATTTACATTAACGATTTTGACTTTGGAATCAAAAACACAATTTCTAAATTTGCAGATGACACCAAATTGGGGGGGATAGTCAATACTGAGGAGGACTGCAACAAATTATAGGAGGACATTAATAAACTTGCAGAATGGACATATAATTGGCAAATGAAGTTCAACACAGATAAATTTGAGGTATTACATTTTGGTAGGAAGAATAGGGAGGTCACTTATTACTTGCAAGGTACAAGTTACAGAGGCCAGTGTCGGGAGCGGAGAGAGCAGCAGCACAGTGAGTATTTAAACTCACTTTTGTGGGCTTTTTACAGAGGCCAGTGTCGGGAAAGGGCCCTTGAGTATATCATTTAATTGAAGTGAAATTGGTGGGATTCATTTAATTTAATTTTAATTAATTAATTAAGTAAAGGGTAAGTCATGGCAGGAGAGCTCCGCCCCGTGATATGCTCCTCCTGCTATATGTGGGAAATCAAGGACGCTTCCTGTGTCCCTGATGACCATGTGTGTGGGAAGTGTATCCAGCTGCAGCTACTGATAGACCGCATTGCGGCGCTGGAGCTGCGGATGGATGCATATTGGAGCATTCGCGATGCTGAGAACGTCGTGGATAGCACGTTTAGTGAGTTGGTCACACGCAGGTAAAGGGTGTACAGGCAGGAAGTGAATGGGTGACCTCCAGGCAGAGTAAGAGGTGCAGGCAGGTAGTGCAAGGGTCCCCTGTGGCCATCCCCCTCTCAAACAGATATACCACTTTGGATACTGTTGGGGGGGATGACTTATCAGGGGAAGGCAGCAGCAGCCAACTTCCTGGCACCATGGGTGGCTCTGCTGCACAGGCTGGGAGGAAAAAGTGTGGAAGAGCTATAGTGATAGGGGACTCAATTGTAAGGGGAATAGATAGGCGTTTCTGCGGCCGCAAACGAGACTCCAGGATGGTGTGTTGCCTCCCTGGTGCAAGTGTCAAGGACGTCTCGGAGTGGCTACGGAACATTTTGGCGGGGGAGGGCGAACAGCCAGTTGTCGTGGTGCACATAGGCATCAATGATATAGGTAAAAAACGGGATGAGTTCTAAAAGCAGAATATAGGGAGTTAGGAGGTAAATTAAAAAATAGGACCTCAAAGGTAGTAATCTCAGGATTGCTACCAGTGCCACGTGCTAGTCAGAGTAGAAATAGGAGGATATTTCAAATGAATACATGGCTAGAGGAATGGTGCAAGGGGGAGGGATTCAAATTCCTTGGACATTGGAACCGGTTCTGGGGGAGGTGGGACCAGTACAAACGGGACGGTCTGCACCTGGGCAGGGCCGGGACCGATGTCCTAGCGGGAGTGTTTGCTAGTGCTGTTGGGGAGGGTTTAAACTAAAGTGGCAGGGGGTTGGGAACCTGAGCAGGGAGACAGAGGAAAGGGAAACAAGGATAAAAGCAAAAGACAGGAAGGAGAAAAACAAAAGTAGAAGGCAAAGAACTCAACGGTTTAAATCAAACATGGTCACAGTAAATAATAATTCATATAGGTCTGAGAGTGTTAAAAAAACAAGCCTGAAGGCTTTGTGTCTTAATGCAAGGAGCATTCAGAACAAGGTGGATGAATTAGCTGTGCAAATAGAGGTAAATGAATACGATTTGATTGGGATTACAGAAACATGGCTCCAGGGTGGCCAAGGCTGGGAAGTCAACATCCAGGGGTATTCAATATTTAGGAAAGATAGGCAAAAAAGAAAGGGAGGTGGGGTAGCATTGCTGGTTAAAGAGGGGATTAACACAATTGAAAGGAAGGATATGAGCTCTGATGATGCGGAATCTGTATGGGTAGAACTGAGAAATAATAAGGGGCAGAAAACGTTAGTGGGAGTGGTATATAGACCTCCAAACAGTAATACGGAGGTTGGGAACGGCATTAAAAGGGAAATTAGAGAAGCATGCAGTAAGGGCACAGCAGTCATCATGGGTGACTTTAATTTACATATAGATTGGGCTAACCAAATTAGTAAAAATACTGTGGAGGAGGAATTCCTAAAATGTTTACGGGATGGTTTTCTGGAACAATATGTCGAGGAACCAACCAGAGATCAGGCCATCTTAGACTGGGTATTATGTAACGAGAAAGGATTAATTAGCAATCTTGTTGTACGAGGCCCCTTGGGTCAGAGTGATCATAATATGATAGAATTCTTCATTAGGATGGAGAGTAAAGTAGTTGAATCAGAGACTAGGGTCCTGAATTTAAATAAAGGAAACTACGATGGTATGAGGTGCGAATTGGGTAGGATTGATTGGGGAATGTCACTCAAAGGGTTGACGGTGGATAGGCAATGGCAAGCATTCAAAGACTGCATGGATGAACTATAGAATTTGTTCATACCAGTGTGGCATAAGAATAAAACAAAAAGGGTGACTCAAACGTGGCTAACAAGGGAAATTAGGCATAACATAAGATCCAAGGTAAGGGCATATAAATTGGCCAAAAAAAGCGGTAACCCTGAGGATTGGGAGCAGTTTAGGATTCAACAAAGGAGGACAAAGGGATTAATTAAGAAGGGGAAAATAGAATATGAAAGTAAGCTTTCAGGGAACATAAAAACTGACTGTAAGAGCTTTTATAGATATGTGAAGAGAAAAAGATTAGTGAAATCAAGTGTAGGTCCCTTGCAGTCAGAAGCGGTGGAAGTTATAATGGGGAACAAAGAAATGGCAGCCCAATTAAATGCATATTTTGGTTCTGTCTTCACAAAGGAGGACACAAATAACCTCACAGAGATGTTGGAGAACATAGGGTCTGATGAAAGGGAGGAACTGAAAGAAATCAGTATTTGTAGGGAAATGGTGTTAGGGAAATTGACGGGATTGAAGGCCGATAAATCCCCAGGGCCTGATAATCTACATCCTAGGGTACTTAAGGAAGTGGCCCTAGATATAGTAGATGCATTGCTGATCATCTTCCAACATTCGATGGAATCTGAAACTGTACCCATGGATTGGAGGGTAGCTAATGTTACCCCACTATTCAAAAAGGGTGGTAGAGAGAAAGTGGGGTAGAGGAACAAAGGGATCTCGGAGTAAAATTACACAAATCACTAAAAGTTGCGACACAGGTTAGCAATGCCATAAAAAAAAAACAAGCACTAGGGTTTATTTCTAGAGGGATAGAATCGAAAAGTAGGGAAGTTATGCTAAACCTGTATCGAACCTTGGTTAGACCACACAGAGTATACTGCGTACAGTTCTGGTCACCATATTATAAAAAGGATATATAGAGGCACTGGAGAGGGTGCAAAGAAAATTTACAAGGTTGATACCAGAAATGCGAGGGTGTACATATCAGGAAAGGATGAACAGGCTGGGTCTCTTTCCTCCTGAAAAAAGAAGGCTGAGGGGTGACATAATAGAGGTCTTTAAAATTATGAAAGGTTTTGATGGAGTGGAGAGAGAGAGAATGTTTCCACTTGTGGGGAAGAGCATAACTAGAGGCCGTCAATATAAGATAGCCACCAAGAAATCCAATAGGGAAGTCAGAAGAAACTTCTTTACCCAAAGAGTGGCGAGAATGTGGAACTTGCTACCACACGGAGTGGTTGAAGCAAATAGTATAGATGCATTTAAGGGGAGGCTACACAAGCATATGAGGGAGAAGGGAATAGAGGGTTATGCTGATAGAGTTAGATGAGGAAAGATGAGAAGGCTCAAGTGGAGCATAAATGCCGGCATGGACTGGTTGGCCTGTTTCTGTGCTGTATAGCCAATGTAATCCTATGTAACGACCTGGCACGATAGCCTGAGCCTTCTTTGGCACTGCTGCTCCGTCATGTTGAGGAAGCTGATCCTCTGCCTGTATTCCCTGTTTTGGGGATATGGCCTCCGTTGCGGTGTAGCCCTGCGCTAATGCCCTATGCCCTGTGCAGCAGCAGGTGGTTGAGGAGAAGGTTGCCGCTGCTGTGGTTGATCATTGTCAGATTCTGAGGACCAAGGTGAGAGAGCATAAATCGTGCCCATTCTGATGTTTCAGATGGCAGGTGAAGTTGAGATGACATAATCAATCTATCAAGGGTGAGATATGATGTTGCAAGGAGGTGACAATGAATGAGAGTTTACTGCAAACACTTCCCAACTGCATAAAGCTGAAAAATTTCTTCCAAATACTGAAGGCTGAAGCTTCTGAGATTGGAACGTGACCAGCTGTAAAATGGCAGGTTTTAAACCACTTTTGCAGCTGTCACCTATTGAAATAAATGGAGAGTTGTTCAGAACCCAACACACTTATCTGGCGTGATCCCCGAACGACGGGAACTTCGTGGAAAACTTGGGAAAATGCTTTGTAACTGGTAAAATGGTGATTAAATTGTTTTAAACACCCTCTTAACACGCACAATTGCATGACCCGCCGCTTAGTGCCGTGTCTGCAAAGTGCAGGCAGAGCCGGCACTAGGGAATCTCACAAGGAGGCGGGTTCAGAGCGGGATACCGCCCCGCAGTCAATCTTTTAGATTTTGACAGCGGACTCACCCCTGGACCTGCCCTCCGAGCGCTGGCAAAATTCAGCCCTAAGATACAGAGTCAGCATGATTCAGAGAATGCCAGTGTAGTGGCAATTATTTTTAAGTATTACTGCCGGTTGGTCTTAGTAAATTCCAGTGTCTGTGAATGGGCTGTGCTTTAAAACTTTCAGCTCATACACTGATACTGAAACATACATTCTGGTTCTAAAGTTATTCACTTGTCAGAAATATCTAAATATAAAATAAAAGGTAAATTAAGAAATGTCAACACTTCTGCTCACTTTTTCTCTCCTTCCAATTCTCTGTAGTCATGTGTGACTGACTATGTAAATATGACATTAGTTAACCACACACCTGACTTCACCTAATCACTGTATGGCAGCTTATTTACTTTGAACAAACTGTGGTCTGAATTAAATTTCCCCAGTATGTGCCAACATGGGCACTGAAGCCCTATGACATGGTCCATTGATGCAACGTGAATCATTGTTTCAAGGTGCTGGATGAAAAGATGCAGCGATGCACTGAGACCTAGGGCTCGATTTTGTCATGGGGCGGGCTGGGGTCATGTCATCCGCTTTTCGTGTTAGCCACCCGACTCCAATTGGATGTGGGAGAATTATTCGATTTTCCCCTAATTGGGCAATTGAGTTCCAGCATGTGGGAACCCATGACCCAATTAGATTTCAGTCTGAAAGTCGCCTCTGATGATGTCATCATTGCTGCTGCATTTAAGGTCTGCAAAGACTGGGAAGCTTTTGGCCTTTGCTGTGAGAGGGACCTGGAGGCAAAATGAGCAGCAGGAAGCCTAAGTCTGCTCCCAGAATTTTTTTCCACCACCACTCCAGGCTCCAAACTTCCACAACAATGGTTATGACTGCTAAAAGTTCCCCCACAATGATGATTGATCAAATCTCCTTCTTAATGGTGGACCTGCAGCTGATAGTCAGCAATCCAAGTGTGCTACTGCCAGGTTTCACCGTCGTGTTTCAGAGGAGGCGTGTATCACGTCGGAAAAGTCTTGAAATCAGAAAGGCCTCTCAAAATGGGATTATAGAGGCAATTAAGTGGTTCTTAAGGGCCTCAAGGGCCTATCCCGCCTCTTGGAGGCGGGACGGAGACAGGATCAGAAACCACGCATTTGGGGAAATTGCTCGGAGGCGGGGTTGGGCCCGCCTGCCATTTTTTGCAATTTTAACACCCCACACGCCTCCATTCCCGCCTCCTCGGGCCTGGCAAAATCGAGCCCCTACTGATTATAGCTCCAACATGCTTTGTTAGTGTGGGAGAATGGGTTAATGCCCATGGTATCTCACCATGTCAGGAATCAGTGTTCACGTAGCAACAACTGGATACAACATATTTTTCTGGGGAGGGGGGAAAGTGCAGAATGAAAGCCAACTTGTGACCATTTTTATGCATCAATATGGACAGTCCAAATGCAGTATCGGCAGTGGATTGGTAAAAGGTCACCTGCCCACACAATCATTGAAGGAATTTTTTGGTACAAGTGGAACTAATGAGGCATGAGGAAATAATTTTACAAAAATGTGTGCGAGGGAAAATAAATAGACAAATAATTTTCAAAAACCTAGTTAATGGCCTAGTTTAATGGTGAGATGTGTGGGATTTGCTGAACATTAGCACATTAATCATTTTACTGTTTTTTAATATATTGTCATTGTGGAATATTAATGACATGTTTTTATAAATTATGTGCAGCGTATCGCATACACAGAGGGATATTTATGCATTTAGAATACAGATATATGTGGGACGCTTGGTTTGCATAACTAACTGAATTGAGCACAGAGGTCTACGAAGTCAGGTTAATGATTTATTGATGCAAACTGCTTCTCAAGTTACTGTTTAAATGGACTACAAAGAGTCACCCTAAAGCAACTTATTAGATTGATGTTCCGTTTTATATTCAGACAACAACTAACAGAGCTAATTGATACAATTGCCTATTTGCAAATATAAATTACATTTTATTAAGCAGCAAAATTGCATCAGATTTTGCAAGATAAACATATTTGATGATAAAGGCCACCTCTGAAAAAATAAGTTTAAAACATTTTTTTTAACCTGAATGTGGAGTCAGGAGCAGCACTCCTGCTCCTCCCGGTTCCACTGCAGTGCCAAGCACCATGTCTCACCCCCGCTCGGCCCCCTCCCATTCCCTTCTCACCCCTCTGCTTAGCCCCAATCCTTCCTGATCACTTCCCCCTCTCTCGATCACCCCCTTCCTCTCCTAATTGCTTCCCCCCCCCACCATCTATTGATTGCTTCCCCCTATTCCCACTCACTTCGCCCCACCTCTCCCAGGAGCTACCCGAGGGCCACTGCCTGCGACACAGCGGCCCAGAGTTGAAATACTCTTTGCCGATGGTACCTGCAGCTCGCCAGTCTCATGTAAATGAGGCCCGAGGCCCAATATCAGATGGGCCCCAGCCTACCCGTTCTGCCGCAGGCATTGTGCAATTTCTCGGGTTTCCATCAAAGACCGATGCATCGGACAGTGTGCCTTTTCATTGTGAGGATCAGGCACATTTGTAATTTAAGAATGTGTAGTTCAGCTTTTATCCGAACAATACACACATATTATGGACGCATATCACACCCAATTGTTCCCCTAAAATAGGTGGTGTATGCTTCAAAATTATTTTTTGTCAATGAAAAATGGTAAAATAGGATGGGGAAAAATTGAAAATTGCAAAAAAAAAGGCCATTATTAATTGAGGTTAGTGTCAAAATGCCTTAACTTCCATGTTTAGCATCAGCTGCCTCGTGTACGACACCATATATTCTCCTTTAGCCTCAGATGGCAGAGTAACCAGGCCACCTGCATTTTGACATCCTGACTGTGTCAAGACCAAGATGAAATATGTTTTTATTAATGCTGTGAAATGGACAAAAAATACCTTGCCCAGTTCCATTATTAAGCCTCTCACTAAGTGGTGATTGAAATCATTAAGAGTGGTTTATCTGCCAGTACGGTTTCTTACAATGTCGGTGATAATATGCAGTAAAGCTATCGCTTCCTGGATGTCTGAAGTTTACAGTATGAATCAGAAACATTGATTACTTATTAAAAAGTGAGCACTTTTTAACATGAAGGGGAAACATCGTTGAGGGCTGAGCAACTTAATTTCCCTTTATTACTATTATAACCAGCGGAGACAGGGTCTTATCAACCCATTGCTCTGGAGTGCTTTTGACCCCAGCTTTAAGAAGTTAAAGGACAGAATACTAATAGCACTTAATCACAAAGTGCTTTAAAAAAAAAAAATTCAACTTTGTTTTAAGGCATAATTCATATTTTCTTGCATGTCGCGCTCTTAATTACAAAGATATGATCAGTGATTCAATGTAATTGGTTTCTATATGCATTATAGTGAACAAAGGGCACAGAGTTCTGTTCAAAGCCCTGTCAAGCCTCCAAGTCAGTCATAATGCCCCTCTTCCTGTGGCTTCTAGCCTCTCACTGCAGTACTCTGCAATACTTTGATTTTTTTTCCTCAGGAGCATACTGGGACCTGACCAGAGACCAAGGAAATTTTCCAACATTTCCTTTAATCTTAAGCGAGAAAACAATTTGCACCAGTTGACCAGACAACACCTCTTTCAGCAGCTATGAAAAATAGATGATGAATCTATATAATGATACAACACCTATGGAAGGACCTGTGTACAACTGGGAGGTCTGCATTCCAGTGCGTACAGTCTGTTAGAGAAAGAAGGCATAAGTTTGGGAACCCTTTATATTGGCAATATTTCATCCCATACTATGCTTCTCCTTTAATTACTTGTCTCTTTTTGGCTTTAGTAATGTTGGGATGATATAATTCACCATATTGGTGCAGCATCTTCTCTTCTTAGGCAGTCCCTCGGAACCGAGGATGACTTGCTTCCACACTAAAAATGAGTTCTCAGGTGACTGATGAGTCCAATGCGGTACCTACAGTCTCTGTCACAGGTGGGGCAGACGGTGGTTGAAGGGGCGGGTGGGTGGGGTGTTTGGGTTGACATGCGCTCCTTCTGCTGTTTGCGCTTGGCTTCCACTTGCTCCCGGCGAAGAGACTCGAGGTGTTCGGCGCCTTCCCGGATGCTTCTCCTCCACTTTGTGCGGTCTTGGGCCAGGGATTCCCAGGTGTCGGTGGGGATGTTGCACTTTTTACAAGGAGGCTTTGAGGGTGTCCTTGAAGCATTTCTCTGTCCACCTGGGGCTCTCTTGCCGTGTCGGAGCTCCGAGTAGAGCGCTTGTTTTGGGAGTCTCGTATCGGGCATGCGGACGATGTGGCCCGTCGATCGGAGCTTATCGAACGTGGTCAAAGCTTCGATGCTGGGGATGTTGGCCTGAGTGAGAACACTGACGTTGGTGCGTCTATCCTGCCAATGGATTTGCAGGATTTTTGGTGGTACCTCTCCAGTGCTTTGAGGTGCCTGCTGTACATGGTCCATGTCTCTGAAGCATACAGGAGGGCGGGTATCACTACTGCTCTGTAGACCATGAGCTTGGTGCCAGGTTTGAGGTCCTGGTCTTCAAACACTCTCTTCCTCAGGCGACCGAAGGCTACACTGGCACACTGAAGGCGGTGTTGGATTTCGTCATCGACGTCTGCCCTTGTTGACAGTAGGCTCCCGAGGTGTGGAAAGTGGTCCACGTTGTCCAAGGCCTCGTCATGGATTTTGATAATCTGGGGGCAGGTTGGTAGAGGACCTTTTTCTTATGGATGTTTAGTGTAAGGCCCATGCTCTCGTACGCTTCGGTGAAGGTGTTGACGATGGTTTGGAGTTCGACCTCAGAGTGTGCGCAGATGCAAGCGCCGTCTGCATACTGTAATTCGATGTATGGAGCAGCATAAACCACAATATGAGGCTAAAAACACGATAGCACATCTCTTAATAGCACAAATGGTCTGTGGCATTTAACACTATACCAAGGGGGAAACTGAGCCCTTGTGTATCTCTTGTGTACTGCATATGGCATAAAAGTAAAATGAAAGTTTGTGAGCCCTGTTTAAAATTCAGCTGATTTGCTTATAGTTCAAATGATAAACCTACAAATCCTTGAACTCAGTCAGTGCCTCCCATATCACAACACACATACTGAATGTTAGATGACAATAACATCTCAGGATAGCATTTTAAATTGTTCCTTATGCGTTTCCTTTTGTTCTAGATTATGCCATCAGTCTTAGCTGGCTTTCTTTCTGCACTGATTGACATCTCATAATGACCTTTACTATCCCCCAAATCTCATGATACCATGTTGGAATCTGTAAGATTTTTGTCCGCTTTCGTCTTTGCAGACTCGGGAAGGATTTTCAAATAGTGGGGTTTTCTTTTTAAGCAAAATGCTACAGGAACAAATAGTGGCAGCATTTTACTTTTATACCCTAGTCTCCATTCCACTCCTCCCCCTCACTCTCTGCCTCCCCCTCCCCCCCCCTCATTCACCAGAGTGCTGATTCACCTGGCAACTAAAGATACCATATTTTGTCTCTGTTTTTACCAATGTATTTAGAAAATAATTATCTAAAAAATTAAAAATAAAGTATTCCTGATTGGTATGACTGAGTAACACACTGAACGGCAGTCAATGGAGCACTCAAACATCATTCCACATTTAGGTTAATTGATCTTGACCAGGGTGCAGTAGGGCCACAAATGGCTTCATTGATTCCTGGGATGGGAAGAGGAAAATTGAGTTTGAATTCCCGCTTTAGATGACTATCCAGTGACCCCTGCTAGAAGGTATGTGTACCTGTGTGTGGACATCAGGTGAGGACTGGATTGTTTTTGGTTCTGATGCCCCCCACCCCACAGTCAAAAGGCTGCCAACACTCACACAAAAATTCCACTTGGGTAAGCTATCTGCACTCTGACATAAATGGCAGAACTGTGCCCCAGCTTGAGTCAGGACTTCCATAAGAGGAGAGGAGACAAGGGAAGAAAACTGGGGGGGGTGGGGAGGGGATAGTCATCGAGTTGTATTTTGCATGGTTCGCAAACATTTGCACATCACAATTTTTAATCTTAACAAAAGTTATGTCTTGAAATCTTAATTAATGCATGCATTGCTTTGTACATCATTCAACATTTTATAAATCAATAGTTTGTTAGACCTTTTAGTCTATTTTTCCTACGAAAATCCACTGTTGCTACAGATACTTTTCATACAAGCACCTCTGAAATGTCAAATAATGTTTGCAGTCGAATCATTGAGGTGTGTTAGAAGGTAGTAACACATTGAGAGGTTAGGATAGTTATAAATTGCAAGAGTACAGTTCAGATGATTTATGAATATTCTTTGATGCCAAGATGTGATTGAAACCTAAAGCATACATCTACACATCTATTGTTATATACAATACAAGATCAGATGAAATCGCTGGAGGTATCTTTGTGGAAGATATTTGGGTGTGCAGCGAGATGACTGAAGCTTTTGTGGTTGAAATCAGAGATTGTGTGATCCGCAAGATTGTTAATGATTTATATTGGGTTATTGCATACATTTCTAGATAATAACAAATTTGAAGGATGAGATGACATCACAGAGCAAACCTTCAGTAATTTATCAACATATCTCAACCAGACATATCTTCTTGTCACTTAACAACGTTGGTTGCTACAAAGTATTAATAGTCATTAAGGTAGTCAAGTGCAATATACAAATAATTGGGTATATTTTAAAGCAAAACACAAAAAGAAACAGTGACAGCACCAGCTCTGCGAACCTGTCATGCCGTTTGCACCAGCTCGTTGGGGCTTACATCCATAGTGATTTGCACCACTGACCCCCCCCCCCACTGGAATCGGTGGGGTCACCTTATTTAAATATGCATTGGTGGGGCCAGGAGCACAACTCCCATGCAACACAGGAATGAATTGTTGGGAGGGAGCAGTTTGTTGCTGCGGCTTTAAAGAAAACTTACGGTGGCAGCAGGTTCTTGAAGGTTTCTCCTCCAGCTTGTGTCAGAATGCTCAACCGCATTAATATCTAACCAAAGGATTCCTTTTCTTTCTCAAGACTTCATAAACAATGCCTGCCACATGTTCTGGTGGCTTGCAAGGAAGGCATCAGGAAAATGATACCAAAACCTCAGAACCTGTCACATTAAAAGCCCAGAAGCTTTCCCATTAAATTGTATAAAAATGAGAAGTCGCACAACACCAGGTTATAGTCCAACAGTTTTATTTAAAATTACGAGCTTTTGGAGCTCCGCTCCTTCTTCAGGTACAGGTACAGTGAGGGAATCGATTACACAGTATATATACACAGAGAACAATTTGTCTGCAGAGATACAATTTGTTAGGGAGGCATTACATCAAAGACACATCAGAGTACAGCCTCCACTACTCGCCTTCAAACAGCCGCCTAACCTCAAAAGTACCATCGTTCGCAGCAAATTACCCAGCTGTCAGGAGAACAGCGACCACGACACCACACAACCCTGCCACGGCAACCTCTGCAAGACATGCCAGATCATCAACACAGATACCATCATCACACATGAGGACACTACCCACCAGGTACATGGTACATACTCATGTGACTCGGCCAACGTTGTCTACCTCATACGTTGCAGGAAAGAATGCACCGCAGCATGGCACATCGGCGAGACCATGCAGACACTGAGACAACGTATGAACGGACACCGCGCAACAATCGCCAGGCAGGATTGTTACCTCCCAGTCGGGGAACACTTCAGCAGTCAAGGACATTCAGCCTCGGATCTGCGGGTTAGCGTTCTCCAAGGCGGCCTTCGAGACACACGACAACGCAAAATCATCGAGCAGAAACTGATAGCCAAGTTCCGCACCCATGAGGACGGCCTCAATAGGGATCTCGGGTTCACGTCACACTACAGAGAGTGACTCGACGTCGTTGTCTGTTTTTCCAGTTTTTAAAAAATAAAAAAAAGTTAAAAGCTTAACTGCAGACAGCAGCATTTGACATGTTGGACCCCCTGTGACCCACCTCATTGTCTTAGCTGTACTCTGATGTGTCTTTGATGTAATGCCTCCCTAACAGATTGTATCTCTGCAGACAAATTGTTCTCTGTGTATATATACTGTGTAATCGATTCCTTCACTGTACCTGTACCTGAAGAAGGACAGAGCTCCGAAAGCTCGTAATTTTAAATAAAACTGTTGGACTATAACCTGGTGTTGTGCGACTTCTCATTTTTGTCCACCCCAGTCCAACACCGGCATCTCCGCATCATTAAATTGTATGACACAGCTGCCCAATGTCACCACACTGTTGCATCTCCAAAAGAGCAAGACCTCAAAGATGGCTGTCATATGCCACTCTGAAGCCCATCCTAGAAATGGTGATAGCTGTGTTGCAATGGTTTAATTTGTGAAGCCCTTGACAGCTGTAATTGTGGCATGGTTTTCAATTGTAAATTGCAGATTAAATATATGCGCATCCTTGGTATGCAATGGAAAGGCTGCATTAGGTTGTAATGGGTTGGTATGGATTAGCAGTAAATGTGGGATAGATTGAAAACATTATTTTGTGACATGCAATATTGCACCACCTTCCTTGTATTCCTGGTTGAGTAGTGTTCCTTTGCCAGATTCTTCACAGCAGGTCACTTCCTCCTCTATCCATGCTCAGGTTCTGCAAATACTGTATGCAGCAGTCAGCCTACCCGCCACCTTCTACCAGGCACAGTGTACTTGTGTCCTGCTACACCCTCTTTGCACTCACCTCATGCAGCACCACAGCCACTTCATCAGCCAAACATCAGGGAGGGCCTGTGCCACTTCATTACCTGCCCACAGATTGCATTTCACACCTTGATGCTGGTTTACTTTTGGTCTGGTACTTCTTTGCCTTCCTTCCAAGGACTGGCAAAAATTGAAAGGAAACAATTTTCAGTTTTTCTAAAGCCTGGAAGATTTTTCTTTCCCACCAATGCAGCTACTTCCATGCCCGCATCTCTGAAAGGCTGCCATGTCATGGCCCATAATACAGCCCGCTCCATTATACACTCTCAGCATGTTATGCAGTATGCAATGAAGTGCATAAAACATTTTAAAATTAGATGATCTTACATTATACTGCGAGGTCAGTCTTTCGCACTGTAGGTGCAGCCAACATCTAATGCACAGCTTCCATGGCAACACTGCACCAAGGATCATAACATGGGCCCATTATTAACATATTTTATATTGCTGACCACAAATCATAAACAAATCCAAGTTGACATACAATTAAAAAGCTGTATATGGTTGCGTAAGGGTTTGGACTAGCAATAAGTACCTTGAAGTTATTGTCAGTGATGAAGGGTTAACATTCATATGACTTTCCTCTGTCTTCAATTTTGAATGGGTTAACTACTCTGCTAAAATAACAGACAGAGGAATATTGTGCAATTGTGTTAAGCACTTCTCTGTTGATATTGCTGACAGTAATTGCCAAGCTTTGGTGACTGTTAAAGCCAACCATTCCTATACGGTTTACAGGGAGTCATTCATGCACCATGTACACTGGAGCCTGAGGGTTGGAAGAGGATGTAAAGAATATAATGGCTGGAGTCAGCATGAGATCTAAAGTGTAATGAAACACACAGCTTGAGCTGGGGTCAGTCAAACAATATTATAGTTTGATGTAACTGGGATCAGCTGTCCATTCTAGTAGTACTGCACGAGCAGCAACAATGTTTGTTGAGGTTAGATTATTATTTTGTGGTTTCATGAAATTAAACCTTTGTTGTCTCCTTAAAATATTATATCTGTAATTAATAACATTTCCAACTTTACAAGTGATTGCAATAATTTCTCTATGTGTGTTATGTTTTGTTTCAGCTGAGTTTTTTAAAAATGTGCCATGCTGTAAGGAATATAAACCTAAATAAACTGAAGAGAACAGCCGACCCCAGATGGGCCACACTGCAATACATTTCTTTTGAACCTTTTATTTTCCATCTCATGATCTGTACCCATGACCTCAAACCTATTGGTGCAGAAATAACACTTTGCCCTGCATCCCCCTCCCTTGCCAACCATTGCTTGACAAGATCAAGCTTACCAGGGGAACAGGTCATACACTCCACATATGCTCATCATAGCTTTTCTATCATTTCCCATCCGTCTTTCAACCATCCATGGATTTACCTTTCAATTACTTTCTTCCCCCACATTCTTTATCTGTGGGATCTTCTTCAGGTTTCTTAATACAGGGGAAAGCACAAGTAACAACTGCTACCATTTTGATTTGCATGTGAGTATAGAAATAGGAGGAATACGGGAATATTATGTTGTGGCGATAACTGAGACCTGGCTCAAAAAAGGGCAGGATTGGTACTAAATAGTCCTGGTTAAAAGGTGTTCAGGAAAGATAGGGAAGGAAAGAAAGGAGGTGGGGTGGCAGTATCAATTAAGGAGAATATTACAGTGCTGGAGAGAGAGGATGTCCTGGAGGGGTCAAGGACAGAATCTATTTGGTTAGAGTTAAGAAACAATAGAGGTGCCATTACACTACTAGGTGTATTATATAGGCCACCAACTAGTGGGAAGGATATAGAGGAGCAAATTTGCAGGAAAATTACAGAGAGGGGCAAGAACTATAGAGTAGTGATAATGGGGGACCTCAATTATCCTAATATAGACTGAGATAGAAATAGTGTAAAGGGCAGAGAGGGGGAAGAATTTCTGAAGTGTGTTCAGGAGAACTTTCTTGGTCAGTACTTTTCCAGCCCAACGAGGAAGGAGGCATTGCTGGATCTGGTTCTGGGGAGTGAGGTGGGTCAAGTAGAGCAAGTGCCAGTAGGGGAACATTTAGGGAACAGTGATCATAGTATCATAAGGTTTAGATTAGCTATAGAAAAGGACAGGGAACAATCTAGAGTAAAAATTATTTAATTGGAGGAGGGCCAATTTCAGTGGGTTGAGAACGGA
This sequence comes from Squalus acanthias, assembly GCA_030390025.1. Lineage (NCBI taxonomy): Eukaryota > Metazoa > Chordata > Chondrichthyes > Squaliformes > Squalidae > Squalus > Squalus acanthias. Next base: position 53,844,567 of record CM059427.1, read on the forward strand.
TCTGGCCCTGGTAAATTGGAATCAAAGATTGGCAGGCAAAACTGTAATCAAACAATGGGCTGCCTTTAAAGAGGAGATGGTTCGGGTACAGTCGAGGTACATTCCCACGAGGGCAACCAAAGTCAGAGCTCCCTGGATGACAAAAGAGATAGAGAGTAAGATGAAGCAGAAAAAGGGGGCGTATGACAGATGTCAGGTTGAGAATACAAGTGAGAACCAGAATGAATATAGAAAGTTCAGAGGGGAAGTGAAAAATGAAATAAGAGGGGCAAAGAGAGAGTATGGGAATAAACTGGCAGCTAACATAAAAGGGAATGCAAAAGTTTTCTTTAGGCATATAAATAATAAACGGGTAGTAAGAGGCAGGGTGGGGCCGATTACAGACCAAAAAGGAGACCTACGTGTGGAGGCAGAGGGCATGGCTGAGGTACTAAATGAGTATTTTGCATTTGTCTTTAACAAGGAAAACAATGCTGCCAAAGTCATAGGGCTGAATTTTGCCGGCGCTCAGAGTGCGGGTTTGGAGGCGGGTCCACTGTCAAAATAGAAATGTTTGACAGCGGGTTGGGAACCCGCTACAAACTCGCCTCCATATAAGTTTCCAAAGTGTTGGGACTGCGATTTCAGAACAGACTCAACACCAAGCAGTGGGGGAGGCATTTAAGATATTTAACTGATTGTTAAGTGCTTGTTAACCACTATTTTGCTAGCCTTTTTCTATTTTACCACATTTTTAATGGGGTTCCCGTCGTTCGGAGATCACGTCAGGTAAGTAGGTCGGGTTCTCGATGTCTCCCCATTGCTGTGAATAGATGACAGCTGCAAAAGTGTATGAATGCTGCCTTTTCACAGCTGGTCACTTTCCAATGTCAGAAGCTTGAGCCTTCAGGACTTGGAAGACAGTTTTGAGCTGTATGCAGTTTGGAAGTGTTTGGAGTAAACTCTCGATCCACTCTTACCTCCTTGGAGCAAGCTCTCTCACCATTGTCATCTCAACTTCAGCTGCCAACTATTCCAGCAACATCGGTGCCTTCGAAAATATCTCACCTTGGTCCTCTGAATCCCTCCATGATCAGCCCCAACACCAACATCACCAACAACAATACCAACCTTCTCCGCAATCACCTGATGCTGCACAGGACATTAGCGACCGACAACATTGCTACCCGGGAGGCCAGCGGTGGCATCACCATGCCCAGATTTACTTCACTTAACGCTGTACACCCTGGCTGCCACGTGATGCGCCAAGTTGACACCACCCCACACCAGCACCATAAAGCATTCCTACAATGTCCAAGCCATTCCTTTCACACTCATCACCATTGCAGGGGATACCATTATGTCTCACCATTCACTGCAACTCACTAAGAAATTTCCAAAGGTGAACACAGATCTGTACAATAAGGCAAAGTGTTGAGAATAAAGATTTCAATGTATGACAACACATTAAAAGAAAATTTACATGAACATTGCATAAAACACCCAAGTGCCTACCCTTGTGTGCTGTTAATTGGTATGCTTGCAGTAGGATGAGGACGAGTGTGAGGGGTGGCTAGTGAGATGGGGAAGTGATAATGTAGTTAGAGAGGGATGGGTGGAGGTGCAAGGTAAGTTGGTGTGAGTAAGGATGTGGAGGAGTAGGGTAGGGAAGGCAGAGTTATGGGGATGTGATGAGTGGCACAGCAGGATGAGGTTGAGTGTGGCTTTGTAGTAACGTTTCGTGATCTACAGAGATCATTGAAAGGTTTACGTTACTGCAGCCCGGTACTCCTGACGACATCCCTGCTTTTGCCCTCCTGTGTAACGTGCAACCAGGCTGCGTTGGTGTCCTGGGGAGGTCTCTTCCGCCCTTGGAAGGGAAGAAAACCTCCCTGCATGATGTGACTCCCTCCATAACCTTCAAAATGTAAAAACAAGAAAGATGAATTGGCAAAGGACATGAGACCCCTTTGAGGGGGGAGGCTTTCATCCAAGAATTGAGACAAAGAACTCGACGCCCCATTGGGTACTGAGTTTTTAGGGGAACCTTTATAGGTTAAATGGTCTGATCAATAATTTGGCCTCAGGCCCACCCCTAAAAAGAGAATAAAAGTAACACCCTAAGGGCTTGCCCACTCAGATGGTGGAGGGAAGAGTTAAACAAAAGTTGGGCTGGTCGAGCACTCTTTCGAGAGTGATCCCATGCTCACCAACTCTAAGGTTCTAGACGAGAGGAAGAAAGGCCGCAAGCCAGAGAACTGTTCATGCACGCCAGCCGTCTATCGAATCGGGTCTGGTACCAGCTGCTTGTCACCGTTGTATGTTTTTGCTGTATAACTAGCATGTTATATTCCATCTTAAACTCTGATTAAACACAATATACCCACCATATTGGTTTGCACTTGCTCCTGTTTACCAGAGATACGCGAATCTCTACAAAGTAGTGTGTCCAATTCGGGGCACCGTACTTTAGGAAGGATGTGAAGGCCTTAGAGAGGGTGCAGAAAAGATTTACAAGAATGATTCCAGGGATGAGGGACTTCAGTTACGTGGATAGATTGGAGAAGCTGGGGTTGTTCTCCTTAGAGCAGAGAAGATTGAGAGGAGATTTGATGGAGGTGTTCAAAATCATGAGGGGCCTCGACAGAGTAGATAGAGAGAAACTGTTCCCATTAGCGGAAGTGTCGAGAACCAGAGGACACAGATTTAAGGTGATTGGCAGAAGAACCAAAGGAGACGAGGAAAAACTTTTTTACGCAGCGAGTGGTTAGGATCTGGAATGCACTGCCTGAAAGGGTGGTGGAGGCAGATTCAATCGTGGCTTTCAAAAGGGAATTGGTTAAGTAACTGAAGGAAAAAAATTGTAGGGCTATGGGGAAAGGGCAGGGAAGTGGGACTAGCTGAAGTGCTCTTGCAGAGAGCCGGCACGGGCTCGATGGACCGAATGGCCTCCTACTGTGCCGTAACCATTCTATGATTCTATGTCCCAATCCAACATAATGCAACCTTCAAATCAATATTAAAAATGATTAAATATCTCTATAAAATAGCTAATTTATTTTGGGTATTTTTTTTGTATTCATCCAGGTAAGAGATGCCAGTGCTGAGGAATGGAACACTCTACATTCAGTGTAGCAATGATGGTGTCAGCATCAAACATCCTCAGCTGAAATATGGCACAGGTACGACATCGACTAAAACTCCCTGTATTCTTCTATATCCAAGTGCCTTAAACGTAATCTTAGAAAAGCACCCTCTGTGTCATCAGTTTGATATTTCCATTTCCCATAACAATCACCCTTACGAGTGTGACTTCCAATTTTTATGCTGAACTGTGGACCAACTTGTGCTATGGGCCCCATCGTCAACAGGTTGATTTTATCCAAACTCTTGACACATTACATCTTTACAATTAGTGGTAAAACAAATTCCCCTTTCATCAGTTTGCACTGGATTTCAACAAAGATCCCACAGATAAGAAAAACTGTCTGCTAAAGTACTGCATCACCATTTCCTCTGACTATTGATTATGACACACAAGTACACAAAATAATGAACCTACATAGTATTGCTATACATCTGAGTCAATATTTTAATAGTAAATTTAGTTCTGGACTTTTTCATTCTGTTGCTTCCGAATTTGTGAAGACTTCAACATACAAACCTATTCAGCAATAGTATGGGAGCACCACCACCTCCACAAGGAATGCGGCAATTCAATGAAAAGACCAATTAGGAATGGGCAGTGGACCCTGAGCACAAACAAAAGAGAAAATATTATCAGAGGAGGCTGTAAGGAGGGAAATCCAGACCTTGGAGCCTAGGCAGCTGAAAGCACAGCCACCAATTGTGAGGCACGAGGGGGGGTTGCGGGGATACACAGGAGGTCAGAATCAGAGGAATGAAGATTTTGGGAGGGGGGGAGGTGTTGTGGTTGGTGTAATTAATCTATAATTTCAGATAAAATTAGTGAGCATTTAGAAATGCTTGGGTTCATCAAGGACAGCCAATATGGTTGTGTCGTGAAGGAATAAGCCATATTCAGAAAAATACACCATTCTATGAAATAATTCTGGCTTTATTATAACATGACAAACTGGGCTTGAAAATCTAAAAACCTAACAATGGAGAAGCTGTAAACAGCATACAGACTATTGAAATAAGATAAGTTGTTGACACTGAATCAATAACCTTATTGAAACAGGAGGTTGGAGGTTCCTGATAGTCTGAAGCCTTGGAAAGAACACAATGGTACACCCTGTTAATGTGTTTTAAATTACACTTTGGAAAGAAACACAGGAAATTAAGAAATATATGCCTTCGTAAAAATGACATCAAATGAAACACAGGAGACACGATTCTGTGTTGCAACCAGCTGAGGTAACTAAGAAGACAATGGTGCACCCAGTTGAGGTGTTTTTAATTTACACATCGTAAAAAGACACAAACAGAAGACCTTGGTAAGAATGACATCAAATAGATGCATCTGCTGTCACACCGTTTTTATGATAAGCTTCGAACACCTAAAGGTAGAGACACGATTCTTAATGCTACCAGCTGAACTGACTGTAAGAATAGCAGGAGTCAGCAGAAAAATGACTAGCGATAATTAGCTTACATCAGCAGAAAACTTCAAAGGACATACCACTGAAAAAAATATATAAATATTGAACTTTCAAATGGGATGAGAGTCTCGCTGTAAAGGGGCAAAGCGATTTTCAGGCTTCAGAGGCAAGCTCTGTAAGTCTACAACTCTTTGTACCTCAGGGATCAAGGTATTGTACTGTATTTGATTTTGGTGGATATCCTGGAATAAAGACTAAGAACTGTAAAAATGTAATGAAGTTAAGATTTGAGAATAAGGATCTCTGATAATAGAATTGAAAGATTTCTGTTTTTAGAACTGTTAATGTTGCGATTGAATCACCAACTGTAATTACATGTCGGTTACATAGAACATAGAACAGTACAGCACAGTACAGGCCCTTCGGCCCTCGATGTTGTGCCGAGCATTGTCCGAGACCAAGATCAAGCTATCACACTCCCTATCACTCTGGTGTGCTCCATGTGCTTATCCAATAACCGCTTGAAAGTTCCTAAAGTGTCCGACTCCACTATCACAGCAGGCAGTCCATTCCACACCCCAACCACTCTCTGAGTAAAGAATCTACCTCGGACATCCCTTCTATATCTCCCCCCATGCACCTTATAGTTATGCCCCCTTGTAACAGCTGCCTCTACCCGAGGAAATAGTCTCTGAACATCCACTCTATCTATCCCCCTCATCATCTTATAAACCTCTATTAAGTCGCCTCTCATCCTCCTCCGCTCTAAAGAGAAAAGCCCCAACTCCCTCAATCTTTCCTCATAAGACCTCCCCCCCAAACCAGGCAGCATCCTGGTAAATCTCCTTTGCACTCTTTCCAATGCTTCCACGTCCTTCCTATAGTGAGGTGACCAGAACTGCACACAATATTCCAAATGTGGTCTCACCAAGGTCCTGTACAGTTGCAGCATAACCTCACGGTTCTTAAACTCAAACCCTCTGTTAATAAACGCCAACACACCATAGGCCTTCTTTACTGCTCTATCCACTTGAGTGGCAACCTTCAGAGATCTGTGGATATGAACCCCCAGATCCCTCTGCTCCTCCACGTTCCTCAGAACCCTGCCGTTGACCCTGTAATCCTTATTCAAATTTGCCCTACCAAAATGAATCACCTCGCACTTATCAGGGTTAAATTCCATCTGCCATTTTTCGGCCCAGCTCTGCATCCTATCAATGTCGAATCTGGCCTCGGGTGACTGTCTGTGTGGAGTTTGCACATTCTCCCCGTGTCTGCGTGGGTTTCCTCCGGGTGCTCCGGTTTCCTCCCACAGTCCAAAAATGTGCGGGTTAGGTTGATTTGGCTATGATAAATTGACCCTTAGTGTTAGGGGGGGATTAAATATGTGGGGTTACAGGGATAGGATGGGATATGTTAGGGGGAATTAAATACGTGGGGTTACGGGGATAGGGTGGGATATGTGTCGGTGCAGGCTCGATGGGGATTCTGTGTGAGAAAGCAGGGACAGGGTACTGGATTTGGATGATCAGCCATGATCGTATTGAATGGTGGAGCAGGCTCGACGGGCCGAATGGCCTACTCCTGCTCCTAGTTTCTATGTTTCTATGTCTCTTTGCAGCCTACAACTGCCCTCCACCTCATCCACTACTCCACCAATCTTGGTGTCATCAGCAAATTTACTGATCCACCCTTCAGTCCCCTCCTCCAAGTCATTGATAAAAATCACAAACAGCAGAGGACCCAGCACCGACCCCTGTGGCACACCGCTGGTAACTGGTCTCCAGTCTGAAAATGTTCCATCCACCACCACCCTCTGCCTTCTATGAGATAGCCAGTTACTTATCCAATCGGCCAAATTTCCCTCTATCCCACAACTCCTTACTTTCTTCATGAGCCGACCATGGGGAACCTTATCAAACGCCTTACTAAAATCCATGTATACGACATCAACTGCTCTACCTTCATCTACACACTTAGTTACCTCCTCAAAGAATTCAATCAAATTTGCTAGACAAGACTTACCCTTCACGAATCCGTGTTGACTATCCCTGATTAAGTTGCCCCTTTCCAAATGGTCATAAATCCTATCCCTCAGGACCTTTTCCATTATCTTACCAACCACCGAAGTAAGACTAACCGGCCTATAATTACCAGGGTCATTCCTATTTCCTTTCTTGAAGAGAGGAACAACATTCGCCACTCTCCAGTCCTCTGGCACCATTCCCGTGGACAGTGAGGACCCAAAGATCAAAGCCAGAGGCTCTGCAATCTCCTCCCTTGCCTCCCAAAGTATCCTAGGATATATCCCATCTGGCCCAGGGGACTTATCGACCCTCAGGTTCTTCAAAATTGCTAAAACATCTTCCCTCAGAACATCTACCACCTCCAGCCTATCCACCTTTATCACACTCTCATCCTCAAGAACATGGCCCCTCTCCTCGGTGAACACTGACGAAAAGTATTCATTCATCACCTCTCCTATCTCTTCTGACTCCATGCACAAGTTCCCACTACTGTCCTTGACCGGCCCTACCCTCACCCTGGTCATTCTTTTATTTCTCACATAAGAGTAAAAAGCCTTGGGGTTTTCCTTGATCCGACCCGCCAAGGACTTCTCATGCCCCCTCCTAGCTCTCCTAAGCTCTTTTTTTAGCTCATTCCTTGCTACCTTGTACCCCTCAATCGACCCAACTGAACCTTGTTTTCTCATCCTTACATACGCTTCCTTTTTCCTCTTGACTAGACATTCAACCTCTTTTGTGAACCATGGTTCTCTCACTCTGCCATTTCCTCCCTGCCTGACAGGGACATACCTATCAAGCACACGCAGTAATTGCTCCATGAAAAAGCTCCACTTTTCGTTTGTGCCTTTCCCTGATAGTTTCTGTTCCCATCTTATACTCCCTAATTCTTGCCTAATCGCATCATAATTACCCCTCCCCCAATTATAAACCCTGCCCTGCCGTATGGCCCTATCCCTCTCCATTGCAATAGTGAAAGTTACCGAATTGTGGTCACTATCTCCAAAGTGCTCTCCCACATACAAATCAAACACTTGGCCCGGTTCATTACCCAGTACCAAATCCAACGTGGCCCCAGCTCTTGTCGGCCTATCCACATATTGTGTCAGGAAACCCTCCTGCACACACTGTGCAAAAACTATCCCATCCGAACTGTTTGACCTATAAAGGTTCCAATCAATATTTGGAAAGTTGAAGTCACCCATGACAACTACTCTGTGACCTCCACACCTATTCATAATCTGCTTTGCAATTTCTTCCTCCACATCTCTATTACTATTTGGGGGCCTGTAGAAAACTCCCAACAACGTGACCGCTCCTTTCCTATTTCTAACTTCAGCCCATATTACCTCAGACGGCAGATCCCCCTCGAACTGCCTTTCTGCCGCTGTTAAACTATCCTTGATTAACAATGCTACTCCTCCACCTTTCTTACCAACTTCCCTACTCTTACTGAAACATCTATACCCCGGAACTTCCAACAACCATTCCTGTCCCTGTTCTAACCATGTCTCCGTAATGGCCACCACATCGTAGTCCCAAGTACCAATCCACGCTCCAAGTTCTCCTACCTTATTCCGGATGCTCCTTGCATTGAAGTAGACACACTTCAAGCCATCTTCCTGTCTGCCGGTACATTCCTGCGACCTTGATACCCTCCTCAGTACCTCCCTACACTCACCACTGGCTCCTGGACTACAGCCCTTTTTCCCATCCCCCTGACAAATTAGTTTAAACCCCCCCGAAGAGCCATAGCAAATTTCCCTCCCAGGATATTGGTGCCCCTCTGGTTCAGGTGCAAACCGTCCTGTTTGTACAGGTCTCACCTTCCCCAGAATGTGCTCCAATTATCCACATAACTGAAACCCTCCCCGCTACACCATCCCTGCAGCCACGTGTTTATCTGCACTCTCTCCCTGTTCCTCAACTCGCTAGCACGTGGCACCGGCAACAAACCAGAAATTACAACATGGTTTGTACTGGCTCTCAGCTTCCAACCTAGCTCCCTAAATTCCTGTTTTAAATCCCAGTCCCTTCTCCTACCTATGTCGTTGGTACCGATGTGTACCACGACTTGTGATTGTTCCCCCTCCCCTTTGAGGATTCTGAAAACACGGTCCGAGACGTCACGGACCCTGGCACCCGGGAGGCAACATACCATCCGTGAGTCTCTTTTGCTGCCACAGAACCTCCCATCTGTCCCTCTGACTATTGAGTCCCCAATAACTATTGCTCTCCTGCTCTCCCCCCTTCCCTTCTGAGCCACAGGGACGGACCCAGCGCCGGAGATCCGGTCACCATGGCTTACCACTGGTAAGTCGTCCCCCTCAACAGTATTCAAAGCGGTATACCTGTTACTGAGGGGAACGACCACAGAGGATCCCTGCACTGACTGCTTCCTCCTAGCCCCTCTCACCGTCACCCATCTATCTTCATGCTTTGGAGTAATTACATCCCTGAAGCTTCTATCTATGACCTCCTCTGCCTCCCGAATGATCCGAAGTTCATCCAGCTCCAGCTCCAGTTCCCTAACACGGTTTTCGAGGAGCTGGAGATGGGTGCACTTCCCACAGGTGTAATCAGCAGGGACACCTACGGCGTCCCTCACCTCAAACATTCTGAAGAGGAACATTTCACTGCCTCCCCTGCCATCCCCTCCAGCTAACTTGCAGATTAAACTAGAACAAAAAAGAGCTTACCTGATAGTCACTCACCTCCTTTAGTGTTAGAGGAGGAGGAAGGGTGGGGGACACTACAAGTGTAGTGTCTCGGGTTTAGGAACCGCCCAACTTATATACAGGTAAAAATTAATCACCTACCCAGCAACCACTGCGTCCCGCACTTTAAAAGCCTCTGTGGGCCTACCTGGTCGCCGCCGCCTCTTGACTCCTCCGCCTCGCCGCAGCCGCTCCACCGCCTCTGTGGGCCTACCTGGTCGCCGCCGCCTCTTGTTCTTTAATAAGTCTATATATTTTTAGAATTGTCTCACATAATACTTTTGTATCAAACTCGCAAACTCAATCTCTGTACACTCTTTGGTGAGGAGTTGCAGAATTCTGGGGGAGTTTTCCGGACCCTCATAATATCCGGAACATTACAGTCTAGCTAAACTTATTAAAAGTGCTATCTGGAGCACGGTAACATCTTCAGGTTGTTCCTTTCCTTTAGGGAGAGATAGTCTGGACCTTTAGACCCAATTAAGCGTCTTTAGGATTCGGCTACCTCAAACTTTAGTTGAAAGTAAACGTCTGGGGAATACGCCTGATCTGGGGTAGCCATAAAGGGGTTAGGACTAGTAATTATCCCTTCAGTGTTTGGAAAATTGAATAGACTGTTGTGAAGAAATTACCAATTGGATAGAAAAGCAAATACATTAAATATAGTCTAGAGGAATTTTCGGGAGGTATTTGATAAGGTATCTCAAGTTGCTTTTTAGAAAAATTCAGCTGTATGGTATGAGGGAATAGATAGAAAGTTGGTTGATGCATAGGAAACAAAGAGTTAGAGTAAATGCATAGACTCATACAGCACAGAAGGAGGCCATTCGGCCCAGTGTGCCTGTGCCGGCTCTTTGAAAGAGCCATCCAATTTGTCCTACTTCCCTGCTCTTTCCACATAGCCCTCAGAATTTTTCCATTTCAATTATATATCCAATTCATTTTGAAAGTTACTATTGATTCTGCTTCCACCACCATTTCAGGCAAAGCATTCCAGAAAATAACAACTCGCTGTGTAAAAACAATTCTCCTTATCTCCCCTCTGGTTCTTTTTCCAATTACCTTTAATCTGTGTCCTCTGGTTACTGACCCATCTGGCAATAGAAATAGTTTATCCTTATTTACTCCATCAAAATTCACAATTTTGAACACCTCTATTAAATCTCCCTTTAACCTTCTCTGGTCTAAGGAGAACAATCCCAGCTTGAACCGGAGAAGGGTTGGGTGTCGTGTCCCTTGAGGATCAACGCTGGGTCCACTTTTGTTCTTGGTATATATAGATGATTTGATTTAGGTGGAGGAAACACAAGCTCCAAATTTGCTGATGAAACAAAAGTAAAGGGGGGGGGGGGGGTCGGCGATACCGCACGGGGGGTGGGGGGAGTTGACAATGGTCGGCAATATTGTGGGTGAGTCGGTGAGATCGCGCCTCCTGGGAGCAGGTTGGCTGCCCGCCCTCCCTCCGTTAAAACTGGAAGTGGGCGGGTTGGGCTTGGGTTTGAGAGTTTTTTTTACATTTTAACATCCCACCTGTTTTTGCGCGTTAAAATGTGTCTAAGTGTGAGGTAATACATTTTGGGAGAAAAAGTAATGAATTTTTGCCATTCGCCTCCAACCTAGCCATCAGCAAGCAGGAAAGAATAGGTTGCGTGATTCTACTTAACATGTATGAAGGTAAAATATTTTTCCCACCTCATAATAGAGTTTTCACTGTCACTGAAGATATTAGGAGTCACTTTCAGACTTGTGTGCTTCTAGCATGGAACATCACTGATTGAAAATGTGAATGGGAAATTATCTCTACAGGGCCATTTTGGGCAGATGTGAAATCAAAATTGTTGTTGAAGAAATAAATAAATAAATGCCACTTTTTCCAGTCTTCATTATAGACATGTATTTGGTAGAATAGTTTTCATTCACTGAAAATGGCATTCATTAAAAATTATAGTTGTGAATTAGAACATGCATACATGTGGATATTATATCAAATTATAGGGTTGTCCTTCCTCTCTGCACTGTCTGGGAGCAATGTGGGGGTGCAGTGAGCCAGAAGTGCACCACATCCAAAGTACAATCTCAGAGCCCGAGCTACCTGTCACACCTCATTAAAATAGAGCAGGTGCTTCAAGTGCACATGTGGGCAGATTGTTGGGTGCTTCAGGGAAGAGAACAGCAAATCTCAGCGTTCTTCTGCCACGCCATTCCATGCATTGGTGAGTAGGAAGCCACCTGAAACTTTGAAGAATTATAAACAAATATTTGCCTACCCTTGTCACATTTATTTAGTTGGTTTGTTTGTGGACACTTCTTTTGATCGAGAAGATTTCTGCTGCCGTTTTCAGAATGCTCATTTTCTACGTAGTTAATCTGTACTCTGCTTCAATGCAGCCTAAAACCCACAAAAAATTATACTTCTTTTATGTGACTTCCATTGTTCCTGCCACATTAAAGGGGCAGTCACAGTGGGAGGGAAATAGCAAGATTATAGATTGTACAGTGAATTTTAAAAGAGTCAGCTGTTGCTGAATTTTGAAAAGTCTTCCAAATCCTTTTTAGCCAGACAGAAGCTCATCGATGCTAATTCCTGTGCCTGTAATTCCACTTCTAAATATTAGGATGAAATATTCAGAAAAAAAGCATAGCTTTGCATTCGATCTGTGACAGAAAATCTATGCTGGACATGTCCAATTTTTTCAGCCAATTTTTTTTTTTTATTCATTCACAGGATGTGGTCCACATGTAATCAACATTCTGAAGAAACGTGTCTTTGTATTCCCCTTTAATTCTTTTTGTAGTGGCAATCTGGAACATAGCTTACCAATTAGAACATTTTCAGATCAAGCGTGTATGTTACAATTATGATTATAAATGAAGTGCGGCAACCAGCAACACATTTGTTACTCATTTTAAGAAATATGCAATGAATTCTATCCCAAATGAACTTTTCATTGTTTGCCACCTAAGTTGAAGTTCACCCCCAATGTTTGCAATCTAACTACCAATCTTTTCATCAGCAATAACTTGCATTTATAAAGCACCTTTAACATAGTAAAACGTCCCAAGGCATTTCACAGGAGCGTAATCAGACAAAAATTGACACTGAGCTAAAGGAGGAGGTATTAGGATGGATGGCCAAATGCTTGGTCAAAAAGGCAGGTTTGAAGGAGGAGAGATAGGTGGAAATTATATTTCAGGGCTCGATTGAGTGGTGGAGGTCTGGAGAGTGGCCAATGCAGTACCCATTTTTAACAAGGGAGATAGAGCTAATTCAGGTAATTACAGGCCAGTTAAGTATACCATCTGAGGTAGAGAAAATTTTAGCCTTTAATAAAGGATGAAATTACCATGTATCTAGATAAAGAGAAAATAGTTAGAAGTAGACAACATGGCTTTCAAAAGAAATAATCATGCTTGACAAACCTCAATTCTTTGAGGAGGTAACAGGCATGGTGGATTACTATAGATGATTCAGGGGAGGATAGATAACTAGATTAACAGAGAGTAGGAGTTAAGCGTAGTGATTCAGAGTGATTGGAAGTGGGTTGTGGTCTCCCACAGGGTTCAGTTCTGCGGTCACATCTGTTCACTCTGTACATCACTGATTTGGTTACAGACCTAAAGGTAGCGATGTTGGAATTTGCAGATGATATCAAAATAGGAGATATAGTTAATTCTATAGAAGACCAAAGGAAGCTGCAAAGGGATTTGATAAGATGAGGGAATGGGTTAAAATGTGACAGATGGAATTCAGTGTTAGTAAGTGTGAGGTGATGCATTTTGGTAAAAGAAAACATCAGTAATGATGTTCTGAATGGTAGTAGGTTCAGTGCTGTGGAAGAGCGGAGGGATTTGGGGGACAGCTTCACAGCATATTAAAGACAGCATCTCAGGTTGATGAGGCTGTAAAAGAATCTAATGGAATTCTAGGTTTTATCTTGAGGTATAGAATATAAATGCCAAGAGGTAATGATGAGCCTGTATAAAATCTTAATAAGACCTGTGTTCGAGAATTCTATGCCGTATTGAGCTTCACAGTTTTGGAAGGATATTGAGGTTTTGGAAGGATGTTGCGGCTTTAGAGAAGGTACAATGCAGATATACTAGGATGCTGCCTGGTATGAGGAAATAAAAATATGAAGGTGTTGGGGCTGATCATGGAAGGATTCGGAGGACCAAGGTCTGATTGTTTCATTGGCTCCAATGTTGCTGGAATAGATGGCAGCTGCAGGTGAGATGACAGAAGCAATCTGTCAATGGTGAGAGAGGTTCTCCCAATGAGGTGGCACTGGACATACAGTTGGATCTAAAAAATTGTAAGCTGAAGTAATCTCTATATGTATTAAAAATGCAGTAACCAACATTTTCTTTGCTCTGAAACTCACCATGCTGACTTCATGTCTGTGCATGCTGAGAAAGGAACAGCATGTAGATGAGGTAGAGAATGAGACCAAGGATGGATCCTTGGGGAACTCCCTAGGTGACAGTAGAGGGATGGGAAGAGAAGCCATTGATAGCAATGCTTTGGCTATGATTGGATAAGCAAGAGTGGAACCAAATTTGGGCAGTCACACTGAGCTGGACAACAGAGGAGAGGTATTGGAGGAGAATGGTATAGTCAAACAACATCAAAGGCTGCAGAAAGGTCCAGGAGGACAAGCAAGGAAGGGGTTGTGGAAGGGGCAGAAATCTAATTGGAAAGATTCAGATCTGGGAGGCAACAACACATTCAAGGACCTTGGAGAGGAAAGTAAGGTTGGGGATGGGATGATAGTTGGCAAGGACAGGGTGGAATTTGAGAAGGGTGCATAATAACAGGGGTTTTGAATGAGAGAGCAACAGTGCCTGAAGAGAGGGAACCATTTACAATATTAGCTAGCATGGGGGCCAGGCAGGAAAGCTGGGCAGTCAGGAGTTTAGTGGAATAGGGTTGAAACTATGCAGAACTTGTAATATCCAAAATGAGTAGTAGGATTGAAGCCAGACTCTCAAAGCACATTGATTGAATACCAACAATTAATTCCATTTTCAGTACTTGTTTGACTTCCACAACCCATGCTTGCTAATGGTTATAATTACTCAGGCCTTGCCCTCACAATTCTTTATTTCTTGTAACACTGACAGACCTACTAATTAGCTAATGCTTGATAATTACAGCTGTTAATCAATATTAGAGAATCTGGCTTGTCTGTAAACCACCAGTTAGGATTAGTGCAAGTGATTTGCACAGGGACAACTGATCTGCATTTAATCAGATGTTTGGAAGCACCTGTGTACAGAATATTTTAACAAAATTATCCAGCTTTTCTTTCCAAATTACTTACTAATTAAAGCTTAGATAGGTTTTTGGGAGTGCTTTTCTAGTAATGCAAGCTTGGAGTGTTCCAAATAGTTTGGGTAGCTGCACCTTTGGCCAGTGATAAGTTGTAGTGAATTTAAAACAATGTTTTTCCTTTCCTGCTCGAGAGATAAAGTTACTTTTAAATTGTTTACTGGCGTACGTCATCAAAAAATAAATTTGCTTGTAGCACATTCTTAGAAGCGCATCTGCAATAAAAGTGCAGATTTCTAACAATCAAATTAAAGTAGAGACAACTAACAGATTCCCTCCCTGATGATCGATAATGACCAACAAATTTAGGGAAATTCCTACTTTCCTTGCCTGACCAATGTGTTTTATTTTTACTTCAGACACTGAAAATATTTGTATCATAGTATTAAAGTGTATCAAATAAATAAAAAATACTAAACACCTGAAGTACAATTTTACAAAAACAACAAATAAACACTTCATCTGTGCAGGCATTGTTGTCACTTTTTTCCTTCATATTTTGCTTTCTTTAAAATCAACGTTCATTTTATACTTCTCTTCCTTCAATCTTACCTTATAATAAGATTAAAGTGTTTTGCTTGCCTTTCTTCATTGGTCTCCCTGCACCTACCATCCATTTTGGAGGTAGAAAGAGTTTAAAGAAAACATTTTGCATTGGCTGAAAACTGACTCGAAAGACTGGTGTGCAGCCAATGAAAAGCCTAGATTTTGCAGATGGGCAAGATCTTAATTTGACAGCCCTCAGATGAGTAAACTCTGAACAAGTATCATAGTGCTGCAAGAACTATGTAGAAACTCAGACCTAGGTTTCCTGATCATAACAGCGATAGTAACTCATTGAAATGAATGACTTACAATTGACATTATAAATGGAAAACCTAGACTTCTATTTGTCATTGACCAGCCCAAACTTTAGAAGTAGGTCATTGTAAATTTCAGGGGCCAATATGGAATCATTAACAAATAACAACAGAAAATGCTGGAAATACTCAGCAGGCCAGGCAGCATCCGTGGAGAGAGAAACAGAGTTATTGGGCCAGAAATTCGGCTTTCCGGCTTCCTGCGGGTGCAAGCATCGCGCGCGTACTTGCCTACCGCGCCTGCCGTTGTGCTTTGGGCCCAAGAGGACTTCGGCTCCTGGGCCTCCTCCAGCTGCTGGCGCGTAGTGCTTGCGTATTCCAGGGGCGCAGTTAGTTCAAAGTGTCCCCTGGGATCACGTGGGCCATGGAGAGCCAATCCTAACGGCATTTTCATTCATAGATTTGACAGGAAGACCTGTCAAATCTATGAATAGAGATCGGCCCCAAAACCACACTTAAACTTCAAATAAATTTAAAGAAAACATCACATTTTTAAAATAACTATAAGTTACATAAATTAACTACTTTAAACAAAAATTTAAATTTTTGAAAAAATTAATTATACTTTTTAACAGTGCTAAAAATAAACTTACCTTTCTTTAAAGTATCTAAAAAAGATAAACCTGTTGAAGAAATGTTTAAATTGTAATAAATTAATCACTTACCTTGTTAAAAACAGGCCTTGCGCCTCCTTTTTAAAAGTGCAGCTTCTTCATACTTACCCTCCCGGAGAAACCTGAAAAAAAATGAAGTTCGCTGCGTGCGCGCAGCCTCTCCCGCGCACGCGTTCGACTTCTGAACCCCTTCCTTCAGGGGAACGGAAGTTCCGGTTTCCCACGCATGCGCAGTGCATGCAGGAAACCGGCACTTCAGATGGCCTTACGGGTGAGTACACAGCGCGTACTCACTCAACAACAGCCGAATTTCTGGCCCATAACACGTTAACTCTGTTTCTCTCTCCACAGATGCTGCCTGGCCTGCTGAGTATTTCCAGCATTTTCTGTTGTTATTTCAGATTTCCAGCATCCGCAGTATTTTGCTATTGGAATAATTAAGAATTTAACTAGCAGTATCACTTTTAAACATCAATTACTATAAGGAAATATAATTAATTTTAATATTTTTTCAATCTATCTAATTTTATTATTGTTTTAATAAAATTGTTATTGAATTCAGGAATGCTTACATGTTTCTTTGGATTATTGCGCATTACAGGTTACATTACAGTTAGGGACTTATATTTTGTTGGCACTAAGTATTGAGGGCTGAGAAGTCAATGCCTTTCCTTTGTAAAATAAAGCTTGGGGCAGGTGAGAAAGGTAGTATGGAAATTTTTTAGGCATTAAATGAAAGCAGTTTTGGACAGTGTGTAGTTTCATGGTGTACTTCTGTAGCTCAGGATGGGTTGGGGTCTCCCGGATCAACTGGTGGTATCAGAATTTCTTTGGCTAGAGGATAAATCAGGATGACTGTCAAGAGACCATGATATAGGAAGGCTTATAGGAAGAAGACCCACATGCTTGATGTTTCCCCAGTTCCATGTATAGTTCATGCATTATTTGCTTTGATTGACAGATGCCCGACAGCTGTTCTGTCAACATGTCTATTGTGTGATGGGGCGTGGGGGGTGGTCTCAGGTTGCATCAAGAGTGAGAACTGAGTCAGTCTTTAGGCTTATGGGGAACAGACCAAGTAGGTTTAAATAACAGCACTGACAGCACTTTAAAAGTAATCCATGTATTGTAAAACACTTTAGAATGTCCTGAGGATTCAAGGTCTTTCTTTCCTCGTTTTAGAGGGATGGGGAAGGCTGTTATGGTTCTGGAAGCTGATTTTTGATATTTTATTTAAGAGAAGAGTGCTGATGACATCTTTCAGGAGCAGTACAAAGAGAGGATTGGACACATACAGTTGCAATTGTGATACTGTGGAGACACTTGGAGTAACAGTGAGTTTTTATGACACCTAGGCAAGAATATTGCACTCAATATGCAACTCCATGTCTGTTCCTAATTTCCGACTGCCAGGAGGTCACCCCACTCTATTCTCTGTGATCTCTGAATCATCAATATGTATAGCATGTCCCTGTAGGCTGGAAAACAGCACAGAAATTAACTACTACATCTCTAACATTTATTACTCATCCCTAGATTGATACGACTGAGAAGGCCACTTCAGAGTCAACCACATTGCTGTGGGACTGGAGTCATATAGGCCAGATCGGGCAAAGGTGACAGGTTTCCTCCCTAATGGACATTAATTAGTGAACCAGTTGGGTATTTACAACAATCTGACAGCTTCAATGTCACTTTTATTGCCAGTTTTTTATTTCCAGATTTTTTAAAGTGGGTTCAAATTCTCAAACTTCCCATGGTGCGTTGGGCCTGCTCGGCTCAGGCTTTCATGGATGTGGAAGTAGCCTAGTCAGCAGCTGCCACCAAAAAGGTAAATGTAATTTTTTTTTTAAATTGACGTGGAGGTGCTGTGAGTATTTGAACTCACTTTCGCGGGCTTTTCTTCACAGGCTGTTGTCGGGAGCGACGAGACCGGAGGTGCTGTGAGGTGCTGTGAGTATTTGAACTCACTTTCGCGGGCTTTTCTTCACAGGCTGTTGTCGGGAGCGACGAGACCGGAGGTGCTGTGAGGTGCTGTGAGTATTTGAACTCACTTTCGCGGGCTTTTCTTCACAGGCTGTTGTCGGGAGCGACGAGACCGGAGGTGCTGTGAGGTGCTGTGAGTATTTGAACTCACTTTCGCGGGCTTTTCTTCACAGGCTGTTGTCGGGAGCGACGAGACCGGAGGTGCTGTGAGGTGCTGTGAGTATTTGAACTCACTTTCGCGGGCTTTTCTTCACAGGCTGTTGTCGGGAGCGACGAGACCAGAGGTGCTGTGAGTATTTGAACTCACTTTCGCGGGCTTTTCTTCACAGGCTGTTGTCGGGAGAGACGAGACCGGAGGTGCTGTGAGGTGCTGTGAGTATTTGAACTCACTTTCGCGGGCTTTTCTTCACAGGCTGTTGTCGGGAGCGACGAGACCGGAGGTGCTGTGAGGTGCTGTGAGTATTTGAACTCACTTTCGCGGGCTTTTCTTCACAGGCTGTTGTCGGGAGAGACGAGACCGGAAGCGGACCAGGTGGGAAGCACCCAGGTGAACGGCATTTAAGGAGGGTGGTGGCTTAAACCCGAGTTCCTACAGAGTAGGAACCCCCACCCGCCCTCCTCCTCTAACCTACTAGTCTTTTAGCAGTCTAAAAACAGAGGTCACAAATTTTTTGGTCTCAGTTTCTTTTCAGCAGGGCAGGACGGTTACCGGGAGGAGCGGGAAGTCGGCGTAGGACCAAGGGGACACAAGACCGGGAAGTCAGCGAAAGACCAGGGAGGTAAGACTAACTGGTAAGTACTTTCCTCAAACCTTCCTAGAAATTAAAACTAAAACTAGTGGGATTTGGTTAGTTTAAAAAGGAATAAGAGGAGTACAGTATACATTGGTCTAAGTAAGCTTCGGGAAAACAAAAGTCAACAAATAAACTAAAACTAGAAAATTAAAAAGTAATATAAGGGTTAAGTCATGGCAGTAGAGCTCGGACCTGTGTCATGCTCCTCCTGTAACATGTGGGAAATCAGGGACGCTTCCTGTGTCCCTGACAACCATGTGTGCGGGAAGTGTGTCCAGCTGCAGCTCATGTGGGACCGCATGACGGCCCTTGAGCTGCGGATGGACTCACTTTGGAGCATCCACGATTCTGAGAGGGTTGTGGATAGCACATTTAGTGAGTTGGTCACACCGCAGGTTAAGGCCAGCGTAAATAGTACATGGGTGACCAAAAGGCAGAGCAAGGGCAGGAAGGTAGTGCAGAAATCCCCTGGGGTTGTCTCCCTTAGCAACAGGTTCACCGCCTTAGGTGCTGTTGTCGGGGGGGATGACTCATCGGGGGAAGGCACCAGCAGCCAGGCTCATGGCACCATGACTGGCTCTGTTGCAAAGAAGGGAGGGAAAAAGAGTGGCAGGGCTATAGTAATAGGGGATTCGATTGTAAGGGGAATAGATAGGGGTTTCTGTGGTCGCGACCGAGACTCCAGGATGGTATGTTGCCTCCCTGGTGCAAGGGTCAAGGATGTCTCGGCGCGGGTGCAGAACATTCTGGAGGGGGAGGGGGAACAGCCAGTTGTCGTGATACATGTTGGTACCAACGACGTAGCTAAAAAAAGGGAAGAGGTCCTACAAGTAGAATTTAGGGAGTTAGGAGCCAAGCTAAAAAGTAGGACCTCGAAGGTAGTAATCTCTGGATTACTACCAGTGCCACGTGCTAGTAAGAGTACAGAGAACAGGATAGTTAGGCTAAATACGTGGCTTGAGCAGTGGTGTAAGAGGGAGGGTTTTAAATTTTTGAGGCATTGGAACCAGTTTTGTGGTAGGTGTGACCTATACAAAAGGGACGGTCTACACCTGTGCAAAGATGGAACTGATGTTCTCGGGGTAATTTTTGATAAAGCAGTTCGGGAGCATTTAAACTAGTATGGCAGGGGGCTAGAAACCTATGTAGTGAAATAGAGGAAAGTGAAAGGCAGACAGAAATAAATGGTAAAAGGGTGAGGAACAAAAAACAAAGGGCCAAACTAATTCATAAAAAATGTGAGCATAAAAAAAGCCTGAGGGTTTTATACCTTAATGCGAGAAGCATCAGGAACAAGGTAGATGAATTAGCTGTGGAAATAGAGGTTAATAATTATGATCTAATTGGGATTACGGAAACATGGTTGCAGGGTGAGCAGGGCTGGGAGCTTAACATACAGGGGTATTCAGTATTTAGGAAGGATCGACAAAAAAGAAAGGGAGGAGGGGTAGCATTGCTGGTAAAAGAGGGGATAAATGCAATTGAAAGGAAGGATATTAACTCAGTTAATACAGAATCTATATGGGTGGAGCTAAGAAATAGCGAGGGGCGAAAAACATTAATAGGAGTGGTATATAGGCCTCCAAATAGTAAAATAGAGGTTGGGGAGGGCATCACGAGGGAAATTAGAGAAGCGTGCAATAAGAGCACAGCTGTCATCATAGGTGACTTTAACTTACATATAGATTGGAATAGCCTAATCAGTAAAAATAATGAGGAGGAGGAATTCCTTGAGTGTTTAAGGGATGGTTATCTGGATCAATATGTCGAGGAACCAACTCGGGAACAGGCTATATTGGACTGGGTACTGTGCAATGAGAAGGGACTAATTAGTAATCTTGTTGTACGGGGACCCTTGGGTCAGAGCGATCATAACATGATCGATTTCTCACTCGAAATGGAGAGCGAAGAAATTGACTCAGAGACTAAGGTCCTGAATTTAAACAAGGGGAATTATGATGCCATTAGACGGGAACTGAGTAGGTCTGATTGGACAACGTTCCTGGGAGGACTGGAGGTAGATAAACAATGGCAAGCATTTAAAGATAGAATGACAAAATTGCAAAAATTGTTTATACCAATCTGGCATAAAAGGAAATCTAAAAAGGTGACTCAACCGTGGATAACAGGGGAAATTAGAGACAGCATAAAATCCAAAGATAGGGCGTATAAAATAGCCAAAAAAAGCGCCAGAGCTAAAGATTGGGAACAGTTTAAGATAGAGCAAAGGAGGACAAAGGGCTTAATCAAGAGGGGCAAAATAGCTTACGAAAGCAAGCTGGCGGAAAATATAAAAACTAACTCCAAAAGCTTTTATAAGTATATCAAGAGGAAAAGACTGGTGAAAACCAAAGTTGGCCCATTGCAGTCAGATACGGGGGAATATATAACGGGAAATAAGGAAATGGCAGACCAACTAAATGCATACTTTGGGTCAGTCTTTACGAAGGAAGACACAAAAAACCTCCCTGGGATATCGGGAAAAATAGGGACATTGGCAAAGGAGGAACTGACGCAAATCAATATCTCTAAGGATATGGTGTTAAGGAAGCTAAAGGGATTGAAGGCGGACAAATCCCCAGGGCCTGATAACATGCATCCTAGGGTACTGAAGGAGGTGGCCCTAGAGAGAGCGGATGCACTAAGTATGATTTTTCAGAATTCATTAGACTCGGGAACAGTGCCCATGGATTGGAGGGTAGCTAACGTTACCCCACTATTCAAAAAGGGGGGTAGGGAAAAAGCAGGTAATTACAGACCTGTAAGCCTTACATCAGTTGTGGGCAAAATGCTGGAGTCCATCATTAAGGATGAAATAGCGGAGCACTTAGCAAATGGGGACAGGATAGGACAGAGTCAACATGGATTTACAAAGGGTAAATCGTGCTTGACTAATCTATTGGAATTTTTTGAGGGAGTAACTGGTAAAATAGATGGGGGAGAGCCAGTAGATGTGGTGTACCTGGACTTCCAAAAGGCCTTCGATAAGGTCCCACATAAAAGATTAGCAGGGAAAATTGAAGCTCATGGGATAAAGGGGAAAGTATTGACGTGGATAGAGAACTGGCTGTCAGATAGAAAACAGAGAGTTGGAATAAACGGCTCATTTTCTGAATGGCAGGCAGTAACAAGTGGGGTACCACAGGGATCTGTCCTGGGTCCCCAGTTGTTCACAATTTACATTAATGACCTGGATCAGGGAGTCGGATGCAGCATTTCCAAATTTGCAGACGACACTAAACTAGGAGGGGGGGTGGGCGGGCTCTGAGGAGGAGACCAGGAAGCTCCAGAGCGATTTGGACAGACTGGGTGATTGGGCGGATAAATGGCAGATGCACTATAATGTGGACAAGTGCGAAGTTATCCACCTTGGGTGCAGGAACGGGAGGGCAAATTATTATTTAAATGGCAATAAATTGGGAGAGGGGGAAGTACAGAGAGACCTGGGTGTTCTTGTACACCAGTCACTGAAGGCGAGCATGCAGGTGCAACAGGCGGTCAAGAAGGCAAACGGTATGCTGGCCTTCATAGCAAAAGGGTTGGAATACAGGAACAGGGATACCTTGCTGCAGCTGTACAGGGCACTGGTGAGACCACACCTCGAGTACTGTGTACAGTTTTGGTCGCCTCATCTGAGGAAAGATGTTCTTGCCATGGAGGGGGTGCAGCGGCGATTCACCAGGCTGATACCAGGAATGGCGGGATTGACCTATGAGGAGAGACTATGTAGTTTAGGGATGTACACACTGGAGTTTAGAAGATTGAGAGGGGACCTCATAGAAGTGTATAAAATTCTGACAGGTCTAGACAGACTAGATGCAGAAGGAATGTTTCCCTTGGCGGGTGAGAACAGAACTAGAGGACATAATTTAAGGATAAGGGCTAAACCATTTAGGACAGAAATGAGGAGGAATTTCTTCACTCAGAGGGTGGTGAACCTGTGGAACTCATTGCCACAGAGGGCAGTGTACGCCAGCTCATTAAATATATTTAAGAGGGAATTAGATATATTTCTACAGGCAAAAGGGGTTAAGGGTTACGGAGAGAAGGCGGGGACGGGATACTGAATTGGAGGATCAGCCATGATCTCATTAAATGGCGGAGCAGGCTCGAAGGGCCGGATGGCCTACTCCTGCTCCTATCTTCTATGTATCTATGTATCTATGAACTAGGAGAAGCAGGAGTGCTCTTCCTGGCTCCACAGCACTGCCACCAGCTGCGATCAGCCCCCTTCCGCTATCGTCCCCCTCCCTCCCAGGACTTACCTGAGGCCAGTGAGACAGGCAGCTCGAAATTGGATTCTCCAATTGGGCGAGTTGCCTGTGAAGGCACGACAGGCACCGGCAGCTCACCACAACTACATAGATGAGGCCCAAGGACCAATTTGCCACGATCCTCAGGCCTCTGTCTTCGGGTGCAGGGATCGTTTTGTGTGCCCATTTGGCGCTTCAAAACTGTCCCCAACTAATTTCTCGGCCAATGTATTAGTCTGCTGACTGCAGCATTAATATGTTAAAAGTCATGTTCCCTTGATCAAATGTAAATGACATGAAGCATCTTCTTGTTCTTTCAAGCCCCGGCAGAATGAAACACACCCTTTTAGATGGAATTCCATCTGAAAAAAAACTAATGAAGTACTTTTCAAGTGTAGTCACTGTTGTAATGTAAGGAAAAACAGCCAATTTGAATACAACTGGTGCCACAAACAACAATGAGATAAATGAGTAGATAATCTGTATTTGGTGGTTTTGGTAGAGGGATATATGTTGACTAGGACACCAGAACACCCCTGCTCTTCTTTGAAAAGTACTATAGGATCTTTTACATCCACCTTCATGGGCAGTCTTAGTTTAACACCTCATCTGAAAGACAGAACTTCCAACAGTGTAACACTCCTTCAGTTCTGCATTGAAGTATCAGCTTAGATTATATGCTCCAGTCACTAGAGTGCAGCATGAACCCACAAACTTCTGACTCAGAGGCAAGAGTGCCACCACTTAGCCACAAGTCTGACACTAAGAGTTGAAAACCACTTGTCCTTCTGTGACACAAAACAGCTTTAAATAGCTGTTAATATTGCACTTAGCCGGTAAGGTCCAATAGTGGGAAGTAAATTGAATGGTTCAGGGCTTTAACACATTTAAATTGTGCATGGTAGCAAATATCTTATACGTTTCTATACTGAAGGTTTCTGAATCTTAACGTTTTATGAAATTGAGTCCTTTATCACAATATTTAAACGTAGAAATAGGAAGAAAAGTAGTGAATACATATAAATTACTATTTTTGTTATCTGATTTAAACACAACTGAAATTGAATTTCGTATTACTTTAGTGTTGCCAATATATTGGGAACAATGGCAAAACATAAGAACATAAGAGATAAGAGCAGGAGTAGGCCATACGGCCCCTCGAGCCTGCTCCGCCATTCAATAAGATCATGGCTGATCATCGACCTCAACTCCACTTTCCCGCCCGATATCCATATCCCTTGATTCCCCTAGAGGCCAAAAATCTATCGATCTCAGCCTTGAGCTATAGTGATAGGGGACTCAATTGTAAGGGGAAGAGACAGGAGTTTCTGTGGCCGCAACCGAGATTCCAGGATGGTATGTTGCCTCCCTGGTGCAAGGGTCAAGGATGTCTCGGAGCGGCTGCAGAACATTCTGGAAAGGGAGGGTGAAGAGCCAGCTGTCGTGGTGCATGTAGGTACCAACGATATAGGTAAAAAGCGGGAAGAGGTCCTACAAGCAGAATTTAGGGAGCTAGGAGCTAAATTGAAAAGTAGGACCTCAAAGGTAGTAATCTCTGGGTTGCTACCAGTGCCACGTGCTAATCAGAGTAGCATGAACAGGATAGCGAGATTAAATACGTGGCTTGAGCAGTGGTGCAGGAGGGAGGGATTCAAATACCTGAGGCATTGGAACCAGTTCTGGGGGAAGTGGGACCTGTACAAAAGGGACGGTCTGCACTTGGGCAGGACTGGAACCGATGTCCTCGGGGTAATATTTGCTAAGGCAGTTCGGGAGGATTTAAACTAATATGGCAGGGGAATGGGAACCTATGTAGCAAAACAGGGGGAGGTAATATGCAGTCAGAAACTAATGTTAGAAGGGTGAGAAACAATAAAGGAAATCCGAGTAAACAAAGGCAAGAAACACAAAGGGCCATACTAAATCATAAGTCTAAAAGGACAAAGGGTGTTAATAAAACAAGCCTAAAGGCTCTGGGGTAGAAATTAGGTCGCTCCCCATTTGGGGCGCAAATATCGTCCGGACGCAAATATTAGCGCCTGGCGCTAATTATCGGCACTGACGGGAAACTTCACTTTTACCGCCCCGGGAGGTGAGTGGAGCGCTAAAGCAGGCGCTGCACACCTCTCTTAAGGCGCAAAGGCCGAGCAATGAGGCGCTAACTCGGAGCGCTGGCGAAGCTCATGTAATGTCAGTCAGCAATGGAACACACACACAATGGCACGGGCCAGTTCTTAAAGGGGATGGTTAATCTTGCTTTCCATCCACATCCTGTTCATTGCTGCCTTGAATCTCGGCCTGGAGAGACTTGCACATCAAATGTGCTGGAAAGAACAATGGAGAGCACCAGGCAAAGAGCTCAGAGTGCGGCTCCCACGGTCTCTGCTAAATCGATACAAGGAATGGCAAATCAAAATGAACCTGCAAAGTGCTGCTCAGTACCCAAAACTCCTTCACACAACGTTGAATCTCTCCAGAAGTCTCTCCCTCTCTCTCTCAGAATGCGTAGTTCAAAAATGCCACCAACAATAAAAGACAGGAAGAGGCCCCCTTTAAATAGCGCCCCTCCCAGCCCCACAGCGATTGATAGCGTTCCAGTCTTCTGGTCGTTGGAAGCGCCAGGCGGTAAGGCAGGGGGCGCCACTCAATTTCCGCTACGGGGCGCCCCAAGGGCGTTGCACCATGGAATGACGTCACAATCTGCGCGCGCAGGTGGTCGCAGCGGTAAGTTTTAGCGCCGCCGCACAATCTCAAGTTAAGTTCTCGAGCGGCGCAAACATCGCTGCGCCCGGGCGTTAGCGGCTTTGCGCCCCATTAGCGCCCTCTTAAGGCGCTAACGGGTGGCGCAACCAAGTGAATTTTTACCCCTCTGTGTCTTAATGCAAGGAGTATCCGTAATAAGGTGGATGAATTGACTGTGCAAATTGATGTTAACGGATATGATGTGATTGGGATTACAGAGACGTGGCTCCAGAACAATCAAGGCTGGGAACTGAATATCCAGGGGTATTCAACATTCAGGAAGGATAGAATAAAAGGAAAAGGGGGTGGGGTAGCATTGCTGGTTAAAAAGGAGATTAATGCAATAGCTAGGAAGGACATTAGCTTGGAGGATGTGGAATCAATATGGGTTGAGCTGCAGAACACCAAAGGGCAGAAAACGTTAGTGGGAGTTGTGTACAGACCTCCAAACAGTAGTAGTGAGGTGGGGGAGGGTATGAAACAGGAAATCAGAGGTGCATGCAAAAAAGGCGCAGCAGTTATCATGGGTGACTTTAATATGCATATAGATTGGGCTACTCAAACTGGAAGGAGGAGGATTTCCTAGAGTGTTTAAGGGATGGTTTCCTAAACCAATATGTTGAGGAACCAACTAGAGGGGAGGCCATCCTGGACTGGGTGTTGTGTAATGAGGAAGGACTAATCAGCTATCTTGTGGTGTGAGGCCCCTTGGGGAAGAGTGACCATAGTATGGTGGAGTTCTACATTAGGATGGAGAAGGAAACAGTTAATTCAGAGACCATGGTCCAGAACTTAAATAAGGGCAACTTTGAGGGTATGAGGCGTGAATTGGCGAGGTTAGATTGGCAAGCAATATTTAAGGGGTTATCAGTGGAAGGGCAATGGCAGACATTTAGAGATCGCATGGATGAACTACAGCAATTGTACATCCCTGTCTGGCGTAAAAATAAAAAAGGGAAGGTGGCTCAACCATGGCTAACAAGGGAAATCAGGGATAGTATTAAAAGCAAGGAAGTGGCATACAAATTGGCCAGAAGTAGCAGCAAACCTGGGGACTGGGAGAACTTTAAAACTCAGCAGAGGAGGACGAAGGGTTTGATTAGGGCAGGGAAAATAAAATATGAAAGGAAGCTTGCGGAGAACATTAAAACGGACTGCAAAAGCTTCTATAAATATGTAAAAAGAAAGAGGTTAGTAAAAACAAACGTAGGTCCCCTGCAGTCAGAAACAGGGGAAGTCATAATGGGGAACAAAGAAATGGCAGATCAATTGAACAAGTACTTTGGTTCGGTGTTTACTGTGGAGGACACAAACAACCTTCCGGAAATAAAAGAGATCAAAGGATCTGGTAAGAGGGAGGAGCTGAGGGAAATCCTTATCAGTCGGGAAAAGGTGTTGGGGAAATTGATGGGACTGAAGGCTGATAAATCACCAGGGCCTGATGGTCTGCATCCCAGAGTACTTAAGGAGGTGGCCTTGGAAATAGTGGATGCATTGACGATCATTTTCCAACATTCTTTAGACTCTGGATCAGTTCCGAAGGAGTGGAGGGTGGCTAATGTAACCCCTCTTTTTAAAAAAGGAGGGAGGGAGAAAGCAGGGAATTATAGACCGGTCAGCCTGACATCGGTGGTGGGTAAAATGATGGAATCAATTATTAAAGATGTCATAACAGACCATTTGGAAAGTGGCGACATGATAGGTCCAAGTCAGCATGGATTTGTGAAAGGGAAATCATGCTTGACAAATCTTCTGGAATTTTTTGAGGATGTTTCCAATAGGGTGGACGGGGGGCAACCAGTAGATGTGGTGTATTTGGACTTTCAGAAGGCCTTCGACAAGGTCCCACACAAGAGATTGGTGTGCAAAGTTAAAGCACATGGGATTGGGGTAATGTGTTGACGTGGATTGAGAACTGGTTGGCACACAGGAAACAAAGAGTAGGAGTAAATGGGTACTTTTCAGAATGGCAGGCAGTGACCAGCGGGGTACCGCAGGGTTCGGTGCTGGGGCCCCAGCTGTTTACATTATATATTAATGATTTGGACGAAGGGATTAATTATAATATCTCCAAATTTGCGGATGACACTAAATTGGGAGGCAGTGTGAACAATGAGGAGGATGCTAGGAGGCTACAGAGTGACTTGGACAGGTTGGGTGAATGGGCAAATGTATGGCAGATGAAGTACAATGTGGATAAATGTGAGGTTATCCACTTTGGTGGTAAAAATAGGGAGGCAGACTATTACCTGAATGGTGGCAGATTAGGGAAAGGGGAGGTGCAACGAGACCTGGGCGTCATGGTACATCAGTCACTGAAGGTGGGAAGGCAAGTGCAGCAGGCAGTCAAGAAAGCAAATGGCATGATGGCCTTCATAGCAAGGGGATTTGAGTACAGGAGTAGGGAGGTGATGCTACAGTTGTACAGGGCCTTGGTGAGGCCACACCTGGAGTATTGTGTGCAGTTTTGGTCTCCTAACTTGAGGAAGGACATTCTTGCTATTGAGGAAGTGCAACAAAGGTTCACTAGATTGATTCCTGGGATGGCCAGACTGACATATCAAGAAAGACTGGATCAACTGAACTTGTATCCTCTGGAGTTCAGAAGAATGAGGGGGGATCTTATAGAGACGTTTAAAATCCTGACTGGTTTAGACAAATTAGATGCGGGCAGAATGTTTCCAATGTTAGGGAAAACTAAAACCAGGGGTCACAGTCTAAGGATAAAGGGAAAGCCATTTAAGACTGAGATGAGGAGGAACTTCTTCACCCAGAGAGTGGTGAATCTGTGGAATTCTCTACCACAGAAGGTTGTTGAGGCCAGTTCGCTAAATATATTCAAAAGGGAGTTAGATATAATACTCACAACTAGGGGGATCAAGGGGTATGGCGAGAAAGCAGGAATGGGGTACTGAGGTAGCATGTTCAGCCATGAACGCATTGAATGGCGGTGCAGGCTCGAAGGACCGAATGGTCTACTCCTGTACCTATTTTCTATGTTTCTATGTTGAACATACTCAAAGACTCAGCATTCACAGCCCTCTGGGGCAGAGAATTCCAAAGATTCACAACCCTCTGAGTGAAGAAATTCCTCCTCATCTCAGTCTTAAATGGCCGACCCCTTATCTTGAGACTATTCCCCTCTAGTTCTAGACACTCCAGCCAGGGGAAACAACCTCTCAGCATCTACCCTGTCAATCCCCTTCAGAATCTTGTATGTTTCAATGAGATCACCTCATTCTTCTAAACTCCAAAGAGTATAGGCCCATTCTACACAATCTCTCATCATAGGACAACCCTCTCATCCCAGGAATCAATCTAGTGAACCTTCGTTGCACCGCCTCCAAGGCAAGTATATCCTTCCTTAGATAAGGAGGCCAAAACTGTGCACAGTACTCCAGGTGTGGTCTCACCAAGGCCCTGTACAATTGTAGCAAGACTTCCTTACTCTTATACTCCAACACCCTTGCAATAAAGGCTAACATGCCATTTGCCTTCCTTATTGCTTGCTGTACCTGCATACTAGCTTTCTGTGTTTCTTGCACGAGGACACCCAAACCTTTCTGAACACCAACATTTGAAAGTTTCTCACCATTTAAAAAATATTCTGTTTTTCTATTCTTCCTACCAAAGTGAATAACCTCACATTTCCCTACATTATACTCCATCTGCCACCTTACTGCCCACTCACTTAGTCTATCTATATCCCTTTGTAGACTCTTTGGCCACGATTTTGCAAATGGATGCGGCTTGGGAGCAGGTCAGCTGGTTTCCGGCTTCCAGTCCCACTCCTAACTGCATCCAGCCCATGGACGTGATTTTACGTCGATTGTGCTTGTTAAGCCCGCCCTGCGGGCTTGCCGGCCAATTAAGAGGAAGCCAGTCAGATGACATCATTTGATGATGCGTCATCTGCCGGTTTTCTTAAAGGGACCAGGCACAATCTTTCTTTGACAGCTCATTTCTCAGTGTTTGACAGCATTGAGATGCTGCAAACACTAACAATCACTGTACAAAGGTGAGCTCTTACACCCAGGCTCTCCAATGACTCGCTCCATAGGCTAGAACAGATGGCAGCTGCAGGTGAGGTTACAGAAGCGATCTGACACTGGTGAGAGAGGGTCTCCCAATGAGGTGAGACTAGACAGCCAATTCAAAACTTGTTACCTACAGAAAAGTGTAAATGCATTAAAAATGATTTTCCCAACATTTTCTTTCCTCTGAAACTCACCAGTGCACCATTGGATTCTTCACACCACTTCTGCAGCTGTCATCAATGCAGAAACATTACAGCAGACTCACAACACGCCACACTTACCTGGCATGGTGTCCGGACGTTGGGGACACAAGGCAGAAGCGGCAAAATTGAAAAAGAGCCTGTTAACAAGTATCAAGTACCTGTTAACAGCCAGGTAAGTGGCTATAATACGCTTCCCGCTGCTAGGTGTCGGGTCCATGTGCAAATTGGGGACCCGACACTTGGGAAGATTGATTGGAGGCGGGTTGACAGCGAGTTTCCTATCCGTTGTCAATCTTTGCGATTTTCTCAGCGGTCCCGCCTCCAATCCCGCACTCTGAGGACCGGCAACATTCTGGTCTTTGTGTTCTCCTCACAGCTTACTGTCCCACCTAGCTTTGTATCATCAGTAAACTTGGATACATTACACTCGGTCCCTTTATCTAGGTCATTAACATAGATTGTAAATAGCTGAGGCCCCAACACTGATCCTTGCGGCACCCCACTAGTTACAGCCTGCCAACCTGAAAAAGATCCGTTTATCCCTACGCTCTCTTTTCTGTCCGTTAACCAATCCTCTATCCATGCTACTATATTACCCCCAACCCCATGAGCCCTAATCTTGTGTAATAACCTTTTATGTGGCACCTTATCGAATGCCTTTTCGAAATCCAAATATACTACATCCACTGGTTCCCCTTTATCTACCCTACTAGTTACATCCTCAAAAAACTCTAATAAATTTGTCAAACACGATTTCCCTTTCATAAAACCATGTTGACTCTGCCTAATCATGTTATGATTTTCTAAGTGACTTGATACCACTTCCTTAACAATGGATTCCAGCATTTTCCCAATGACTGATGTCAGGCTAACTGGCCTGTAGTTCTCTGTTTTCTCTCTCCCTCCTTTCTTGAATAGCGGTGTTATATTTGCGACCTTCCAATCCGCTGGGATCATTTTAGATTCGAGGGAATTTCGGAAGATCAAAACCAATGCATCCAATATCTCTTCAGCCACCTATTTTAGAACCTTAGGATGTAGGCCGTCAGGTCCAGGGGTCTTGTCAGCTTTTAGTCCCATTAGATTCGCTAGTACTTTTTCTCTACTTATATTAATTACATTAAGTTCCTCACCCTCATTAAACCCTTGGTTCCCCCACCATCTTTGGTATGCTTTTTGTGTCTTCTACTGTGAAGACAGATACAAAATATTTGTTTAACGTTTCTGCCATTTCCTTATTCCCCATAATAATTTCTCCTGTCTCAGCCGCTAAGGGACCAATGTTTACTTTTGCTACTCTTTTCCTTTTTATATACTTGTAGAAATTCTTACAATCTGCTTTTATATTTCTTGCTAATTTTCTCTCATTCTATTTTTTTTCCCTTTTTATCAATTGTTTGGTCAACCTTTGCTGGTTTCTGAAACTCTCCCAATCCTCAGGCTTATTATTATTCTTTGCAACATTACAAGCTTCTTCTTTCAATCTAATGCTATCCTTAATGTCTTCAGTTAGCCACGGTTGGATCACTTTTCCCGTGGAGTTTTTGTTTCTCAATGGAATGTATTTTTGTTGAGAATTATGAAATATTTCTTTAAATGCTAGCCACTGCTTATCTACCGCCATACCTTTTAATCTATTTTTCCAATCGACCTTAGCCAACTCGCCCCTCATACTTTTGTAATTGGCTTTATTTAAGTTTAAGACTCTAGTTTCGGACTTAGGCAAGTCACTCTCAAAATTAAGGTGAAATTGTATCATATTATGATCACTCTTGCCCAGAGGATCCTTTACTATGAGATTGCTTATTAACCCTGTCTCATTACAAAATACAAGATCTAAAATAGCCTGCATTTGAACTTGCATTTGTATAGCACTTTTCACGTCCTCGTGACATCCCAAAGTGCTTCATAGCCAATGAATTACTTTTGAAGTGTAGTCACTGTTGATTTGCTGGCAGACATATATCCACTTTTATACCATTCATAATTATACCATTAAATATTTCACAAAGTTCATGTCGCAGTCCAACTACTGGTACTATTTTTGTTTGAAAAGAATGTTCAAAGTAAACATTTTCTAAACCCACATCACCAGCGGTTTTACTGCTTCCAGTTACACTTGGAACCAAGCAATAAAGTGTGAATTTTCAGGCCCCTTGCCCAGCAGAAACGGGGCGTTAACGCCTCAAAAATGGGCGATGGTGGGCAATGACTGACCGCACTGTTACTGCTGTCACTACTGCTGACTACCATTGTTCCCCGGGCCAACCATTTGGTGGCTGGTGCGGCCCCCTAACATGGTAGGCCCATTTAAAATTAAAATTGAGGTTGCAAGATGTATATCGGACCCCGATTGCCATTTTTGGACTGAACTGGCCATGCATGCTCCATGCTCCAGCCAGTATCAGCTGGCGGTCCGGCCAGAAAGAATCCCAAAGGCAAGTTCCTCTTAATTTTTGTCAAGTGGAGAGAAGCAGGAGTGCTCCTTCAGGCTTCACAAAAACCACCCTGGGCTGCTGCCACACTGACTACAAAGACTCGTCCACCCCCACCCGCACCCCCGCCAAAGACATTGGGGCCCTCCAAAGTCCTACCTTGTTCTGGCCCGGAGGCCGGTTGGGCCACCCTATATTGCTGCAATCCAAAGCCAGTAAGCTGTCCTGGGTGCTTGATCTCTGGCCAAAGCCCACCATCCCATACTAATGAGGCCCGACCCTCAAAATGGATTAGGTCTCTTGCCAGGATTACCGGCTGACAGGTGTGTTCTACTGGTAGGCCGCCCGAAGTATGCTTGTGGGGGAAAATCCATTTCTAAAACTCTGTAGTGGACCAATTAACTGTCCTTTTTGAGAGGTTTCATAATTAAGTTACCAAGTTCTATTCCTAACCAGAACTATTATTTACTGTATGGTACAAACATATCTATGGACCCGTGGATTTGTTTATTGATGCTGACAATAACTTATGAATTTGTTACTCCGACATCAGTTATCCAATGCTGAATTATTTGATGAAAATAATAATATATATTTTCATAAAGTCTTTTTAAACAAACATTTTTTCCTTGCCTTTCTTTGAAGACATTGGGGGAAAAATTTGGTTGCTTTGTGCCTCTTGTTAGCACCCTAAGAGGGCGCTAATGGGTCGCAAAGCAACTAGCGCCCGGGGACGGTGATGTTTGCGCTGCTAGCGAAATTGACCAGACATTTAGCGGCGGCACTGAACACTACTGCCATGATCTTCTGCGCCCGCATATCGTGACGTCAGTCGAGCGTGCAACACCCCAGTAGCGCTCTGGACCGGATATTGAGTGGTGCCCCCTGCCTTACCGCCTGCCGCTAGCAATGAGAGGTTGAGGGGAACATTTTGCAGTTGGGAAGGGACTAGGGGAGCGCTATTTAAAGGCGACTGCTTCCTGACTTTTTTTGTCGGCGACATTTTTGCACCACGCATTCTAAGAGAGAGAGAGACTTCTGGAGAGATTCAACGCTGTGTGAAGGAGTTTTGGGTACTGAGCTGCACTTTGCAGGTTCATTTTGATTTGTCCTTCCTTGAATCGATTTAGAAGTGACTATGGGGGCTGCACTCTGAGTTCTTTCCCTGGGCCTCTCCATTGTTCTTTCCAGCAGAATTGATGTACAGGTCTCTCCAGGCCGAGATTCAAGGCTGCAATGAGCAGGGTGTGAATGGAGAGCAAGATCGACCCTCCCCTTTAAGAACTGGCCGGCGCCAGTGTGTCTGTGTTCCATTGCTGACTGACATCACATGAGCTTCACCCGCGCTCTGAGTTGGCGTCTCGTTCCTCGGCGTTAGCGCCTTAAGAGAGGTGTGTAGCGCCTGATTTAGTGCTCCAATCACCTCCAGGGGCGATAGAAGCCAAATTTACAGTTGGAAGCGATAATTAGCGTCAGGCGCTAAACTTTGCGCCCGGCCAATAATTGCGCCCCAAACGGGGCGATACAGAATTTTTCCCCCATTCACTCTTGTTGGGGTAACCATCCGATATCTCATCCAAGCAGCTAGCCTTCACATTAAAGCCTCGATAGTTTGGTGGATAACTTGACTGTAGGGGCAGGGTTGGTATTACAATCAAGGCCAAACAGCACTCACTCAGTGTCAACATATGCAGTACCAATAGCGTTCACTCTATAGAAATCGGTAGCTGGAACTCTTGAGTGATTTTTTCAGTCTGAATAACCTGCTTATCTGAGGAAGGATGTTCTTGCCATGGAAGGAGTTCAGCGAAGATTCACAAGGCTGATACCTGGGATGGCAGGAATGACATATGAGGAGAGATTGGGTCGATTGGGCTTATACTCGCTGGAGTATAGAAGAATGAGAGGGGATCTCATTGAAACATATAAAATTCTGACAGGTCTGGACAAACTAGATGCAGGAAGAATGTTCCCGATGGTCGGAGAGACCAGAACCAGGGGTCATAATCTAAGGATAAGGGGTAAGCCATTTAGGACAGAAATGAGGAAGGATTTCTTCACCCAGAGAGTGGTGAACCTGTGGAATTCTCTACCACAGAAGGTAGTTGAGGCCAAGTCATTAAATATATTCAAGAATGAGTTAGATATATTTCTTAAAGCTAAAGCTATCAAGGGATATGGGGAGAAGGCAGGTACAGGGTACTGAGTTTGGATGATCAGCCATGATCTCATCGAATGGCGGAGCAGGCTCGAGGGGCCGAATGGCCTACTCCTGCTCCTATCTTCTATGTTTCTATGTAGCCAATGCTACTCTAGCGGGAATTAGTCAATTCAGTACAGACCAGAAATTGAACTGGCTCTTTCATTATCTGTACAGCTCAATATAATCTTATGTGCATTGAACTATTCCTCAACAAAATCATAAATCTGGCTACTGGTTGTGAGTGTATGATAGGGAGTTATGATTGAGGTTTAGGGAATTAAATGGGTAATGGTACTACTAATTTACTGTCCAAATTTTTGTGTAGATTGCTTGTGTTAATGGTATGGAGACAAATCTACCTGTAGGTTCTTCATCCCCCACGGGCTTTTCTCCATATTACATGACAATGTGCAGTCTTGTTTTTGGTATAATAGGACTGTAACCTCATCAGAAAAGAACATTACCACATAAATAACCTAACAGTGAACAGAATTACAGCTTGGGTAGCATTATCCACCCCTTTGCACACTATTGCAATACATAAAATTCTATTTGAATATAGAAAAGTTACAGATGACAATTGGCGTGATTAACACAGCAGGTGAACTATGGAAGGGTAGAGCACAGGTTTGTAACTGTGATTCTCAAACTGAGTTCATGACCTCAGGCAGATCATCGGCACGCAAACTTGGTGCTACCTGCTAATTTAAACGACAGTGGCGTGCAGCCCAGCGCTAAATGCACTGCTGAATGGCTGCAAGCTCAACAGGGGGCCCAAGTTCGTGCGAGGCTAGCACAAATTAAAGCCAGCCTGCACCTCTTAAAGGGGAGGTGCAGTTTGATGAGACCAGGTGCTGGAAGTCATTCCAGAAGGCAGTTTCAACTAGGAAACATTCAGCAATGGCACAACAGGCCAGAGAGAGGGCTCTACGCTTCTCAGATGCAGCACTGGAGGCCTTAGTGCAGGAGGAGGAGACAGGTCCTGTTTCCACAGGGGGCCAAGAGGCCCTCCAGACAGATACTGTAAAGGTAGTGGGAGCAGATAGCCACAGAGGTCAATGCCAACAGTGTTGCCCTGAGGACCTGGATGTGGTGCCGGAAGAAGTTCAATGATCTCACACGAGTGGTCAAGGTCGGTGAATGTATCTTCAAATGCCATATCCCACAAACTGCACCATTAGCCTCACACACTGCTCAATTCACCACACCCTCCATTACTCACCTACCAACAATCTCTATCAATCACGACTCATACCTCATATTTAGATGCTCCATCTCGCCCTCACGCACTTACCACTGCTGCAAGCCTCACACCCACATCTCACAGCTTGCACATACTTTCAGCTATTCAACCATGACAGCCACATCAGCCAAACACAGTGAACCAAACTCACTGTCTTTCATGGCCACCAGACATACCAAAGCAATTTACAACCAATGAAGTACTTTTGGAGTGTAATCACTGTTGTAATGTAGGAAACGTCGCAGCCAATTTGCACACAGCAAGCTCCCACAAACAGCAATGTGATAATGACCAGATAATCTGTCTTTGTTATGTTGATTGAAGGATAAATATTGGCTAGGACATCAGGGATAACTCCCCTGCTCTTCTTCGAAATAGTGCCATGGGATCTTTTACGTCCACCTGAGAGAGCAGACGAGGCCTCAGTTTAACATCTCATCCGAAAGACACACCTCCAACAGTGCAGCACTCACTCAGCACTGCACTGGAGTGTTAGCCTAGATTTTTGTGCTCAAGTCTCTGGAGTGGGACTATGAACCCACAACCTTCTGACTCAGAGGCAAGGGTGCTACCAACTGAGCCATGCCTGACACCATATTATAATCAAACTATGCAAGGTCAGTGACAATATATAGCAGTGCCGTCTGATGGTTACAGGCGTAGACATTTCAAATAACTTGATCTGCATTGTCTCCTGTATTTGAACTGTAAGCTTGAATTATAACAATGAATAAGTGTATTTGGCCAACTCTCCTGACTGCCTAAAATTCAGTGCATTATTCAAAATTAGATTTACCATAAATATTGCATGTACTGGTCATTAACCTTGATTTATGATGCTATTATACTAATATTTATTAATTTTATAAGACTGAAAAAATATATCAGCTAATATTTTTAACTGTGATTGGCTGGGGGAAGGGGGGTGGGGGCATGGGTCTGAATGCAAAATCTCACTGACATCTTGCCAGTATTTAATCTGTTCATCTCCAGTGCTGCTGAGAGTCTAAGCAATTGTAAGAGATAAGAAAGGTCTGTGCAATCATTCTTTGCGGATATGGGCACTGATATCTCCTAAAAATCCAGTTTACAGTACAAGAAAACAGCAAAAACAGCCAGGCTTTTATTATTTTATTTAAACACACCAATATCAATAAAACGCAATTTCAAAGTGACCTGACATTTTATTTTTTTTAAAACTTCCAAGCAAAGCAGCTGTGAAATTCAATCGGAAAGAATATTTGTTGAATTTTAGGCTTATCAAACCTCGAGAACAAAACCAGAAAAAAAATTCTGTAGCCCATCAACAGTCTCACAAAATTCTACTCAGTTTATGCTGTGAACAACTGTTTGAGCTGAATGCTGGTGAAATGCATAAATTAAATACAATTAACAAAGGCTTCAATGTAGTTAAATTAAGAAAATATAGGTACTATGCATGCAGACATAATGGCAAAACCTTTAAAAAAAATCTTCTAATGTCTGTATAATTTTAATAAAGTTTTGATTATTTGAAAAGATTAATACAGACTTTTTCGTTCAGTAGCAAACACGTATCATATAAGTCATGATATTAAAGATATCTCAGGTACAAAGCATTATAGCAAAACAAAACAGAAGCCCTTATTTTCAGTAAGAATTTAAATACAATTTTATTTTTGTGCCTTTGATATGATAAAAGCATTGTTTGATCACTGTAACTAAATGAAGTAAATTCCACTTGGTGTAAAATTAAGAGCTTATATACTGTGTCAAATTTTAAGCCATAATCCATTAACCACATGATTGCATTATAGCAGACATGTTTTTTTCCCCACATGATTAATATAGCAATCCCAGGACTCACTCATATAACTCGATGCCTGTTATTACTTCCACAAATGTCCAGAACAATGCTTAATAGTAATCCAACAAACATTTGACATTAAATTCAATTTTGAAGGATGTGCAAACTGGCTTGGTTTGGAAATTCATTTAATCGGAAATAAACAGAATTCATCAAAGCGAAGATGAACTGCTAAAATTATTACCTTCACAATGTAATAGAAATGAATGGGAAAGTAAAGATTGGTTGGGTAGTAAAACGTTATCAATTACTTGCTGTAAAATCATTACTGTCTGTCTGCTGATCTCTCGACAGACACAGAGAAATAGAAGGGCTGTTTGAAAGTGCTCGGAACTGTAGATTCCAGTCATGTTTGTGCTGAAGTACATCAGCACAAAGCACAGTGCTGGGAAATAATTGCTTTTGTAGAAGAATCTGAGTAGAATGGGTTCCCAATGCTTTTTCCCCTCCCCTCATTCTAACACATAGACACACACAACAATCCAAACAGAGAGAATAAAATGCTCTGCATCCTGGAAATCCTTGAACAAGACAAGATGGTTATAAATAAATTACACTGTAAATGCTTTCAAATCAATCATTTGGAAGGCAAATCTATATATGCTTGGCACTGTCACACTTTTTAGTGTAAATTTAAGTTTCCAGTAGTTAACAAAAGTCAGCAATAATGTCTGCTTCCTCCTCCCCAGCTTACAATTAATCAAAGCCCAAGATGTCCGCAGTGACATTCAATTTGTACAAGATGTTGGTTAGGCCCTTGTTGCTGTATTGCATGCAGTTCTGGGCACTCCATCGTAGGAAAGTTATTACAGCCGTGGAAAGAAGATTCATTAGAAAGATAGCGGGAATGAGAAGTTATGGGCTGATAATATGACCCTCGTGCACCTGCGCACAAATGAGCTAACCTCGCTGGATAATGCAAGGTCAGCTGAGTTACATAATTTTCTGGCACTCCAGATGCATTGCTCATGATGTGTCAGGATTGCCAGCAGGCCCATTCTGTGCCAGGCAATTTTCCAGCATGTGGTGGAGGGGTACCAAGCACAAACAGCAACTGGTCATGGGGGAATAAATGCCACTGGGCATGGGGAACTGGGCAGGGGAGCCAGAGTGTTTTTTTATAAAGGTCAATCCCACCCTCCCTCAGCACTTGTTCCAAATGGGTGTTGTGTGACTGCAGTCCTGCTCAGGCACTCCATTTTGAGGTGGCCCCCTTACTGAAATATTTCTTTGTGCATCTAATGAGCTTTATGGACAGGCTGAAAGTCTCTTTTGTGGTTGCTGCCTACATGTTGGACACCTGCACTGTGTTAGTGTCTCAGATCTCTGCACCAAATAATAAAGGGAGCAGCTGCCCAATGCATTTGAGTACACCAGGCATATTCTATCAGATTATTGGTCCTATCGTTAAGAATAGCTCAAAAAATTGGGGCTTTTCTTACTGGAACAAGTGGTTCGGGGATCTAATAGAGGATTAAAAAAATTGTTTAAGGTTTAGCAGGGTAAGCAGTGAGAGATTGTTTATGCTAGTTGAAGAAAGTGCAAAAAAGATTTACAAGGATGATACCAGAACTGAGAAGTTATAACTATCAGGAAAGACTGAACAGGCTGGGGCTCTTTTCTCTAGAAAAGAGAAGGCTGAGAGGTGACTTGATAAAGATCTTTAAAATGATGAAGGGGTTTGATAGGGTAGACATAGAGAAGATGTTTCCACTTGTAGGGGATTCAAAAACTATGGGTAATAAATATAACATAGTCAGTAATAAATCCAATAGGGAATTCAGGAGAAACATCTTTACCCAAGAGTGTTAAGAATGTGGAACTCACTATCACAGGGTGTAGTTGAGGCAAATAGCATTGATGCATTTAAGGGGAAGCTAGATAAGCACATGAGGGAGAAAGGAATAGAAGGATATGCTGATAGGGTTAGATGAAGATGAGTGGGA
Organism: Squalus acanthias; assembly: GCA_030390025.1. Lineage (NCBI taxonomy): Eukaryota > Metazoa > Chordata > Chondrichthyes > Squaliformes > Squalidae > Squalus > Squalus acanthias. The sequence goes on from CM059427.1 coordinate 53,884,343, forward strand.
GGGGGCTCGTGTGGACCATAAATGGCGACATAGACCAGTTGGGCCGAATTGCCTGTTTCTGAGCTGTAGACTCGATGGTTGGTAAACCATTAACAAGGGAGCATAGATTGAGGGTTATCACTAGTAGATGAACAGAGAAATTTGAAGAATTCTTTTCACATGGATAGTTATCAGAACATGACATGCTTGGCCACAAGTGGTTATTGAAGCAGAGACTCCAAGATCTTTGATGGGTTGAATGGTTTCCTTCTGTGCTAGGATTTCTATGATTCCAAGATTGTTCTTATTTTATTTATGCAAATTTCCCTCTATTTCCTTTTATATAGCAGCCTTTTTTCTTTATCTGGTTCTCCTTTTTTCTAATATTTAGCATGTTCCCACTATATAACCTGCTGTTGTGCATCTCTCTGTACTAGTCACTTGCTTTCTCGTAATATTTCAAACTTCTGCATTTCCGTCTCAAACTATCATTTGTAAAGTTGAAACATGATTAGAAACTCGTGAGATGGTGACAGGGGAGAAGATGGAATGAAAGATGAATGTGGTGGCAAGGGGACAATTGGAAGCTGGGACTGATGCAGTGGCAGCAGGAAGATTAGAGATCAGAACAAAAGGCAGACGGGCCTCAGGGAAAGCCATAAGCGGCTGAAAAACAAGACTGATGCAGAAACATTGGAAAGACTTATCCGTGTGACAAATTATCTTTCAAAGACCAGGTATATACAAATAAATAGATAACTTTGTACGATACACAAACAAACTAAGCCATCAAAATGAGTGAGAAACAAAGCAAGGTGTTCAATTAAAATTTGGTTGTGGGGGCACAATAAATTCAACTCACCCATTGCTTCCATTTACAGCTCAGTTATACTTCCCCCCCATACTGCCAATGGCTGCAAAGAAATGCCCAACAGCAGACTGTCAGGTGGATATTTAAATATTTAGAGATGTCAGACAGTGCCAGTAAAGTGCTGAAAATGAGCAATACACGATTTACTGTCAGAAGTAACCTGCTTGTATTCACCCAGAGCATAAAATAGGCTGATTAATTTTAAAGTTACATATACAGTAAGCACCGCTGAAGCACACTATAATCCATGCCAAAACGTTCTTTTCCATTTGCTGACATGTGCACCTTGGCTGATTACTGCACCAGCCTTGTTCTGAGAAGACTGACAAATAAGCAAACTATTTGTTTTCTGACCAAGTTACACAGAAAAATTGCAGGGTTAAAGTGGCCCAAATATGATTGTATTACCTCTCCGTATACAAGAACCAATTTATCTAGTCAATCTTGTCAAGAGAAAGATAGACAACACATATAATGTCAAGCTGGTGCATTTAATCAAAAGCTGGAGCCTCCCTGGCAGGAATACCAAGCAGAAAGTATAACTGAATAGTCTGGATTAAGTTGCAACAGCAACTTGAAGCTTTGGGAGAATGTGTTGTTGCTTATGTAATGCTTTAGAGATGATTGGAGTTTAAGGCCCCGATATTTACGGAGAGGCGGGGAGGACTTGTAGTGGCCAGTAAATCTGGAACGCGGAGGTCCTGCCGAATTTAACGGAAAGTCCTCATTTGAATTTGTTTTCTCCGTTTCCCGACTGGCAGCCAGACAGATCGAGAGGCTGGCTGACTGTCGGGTTAGAAGGCCTGCACTAGAAGGCCGCAGTCAGGGACTGGAAAAGAGGGAGGGAGGGAGGGATAGATCGTGGGTCGGCCTGAAGATCGCGGGGGGGTTGGGGTGGTGATCAGCTGATTGTGGAAGGGGGTGTCAGCGGATTGTGGGGGGGGGGATGGAGATCGTGGGGAGGGAGGCAGATCACGGCAGGTTAGCTTGGGGGTCCGGGGGGGCGGGGGGGGAAGCACTCCTGCTACTCCTGCCTCACAAACACTGCTCTAAAAAGACACTTACCTGCTGGATCCAGCTGCTCTCACCTCCCTTTAGCTGCCGGGTTTCCTGAGCCCTAGGACACCCGGCCCGCAGTGTTGAATCTAAAAGGCTGCTAAAATCTGAGGCACACAGTCTCAGATTATTATACTTAAATTACTGCCTCTCGAGAACAGGTTACTCGCCCGACCCCCAAACCACCCCGGATAAACCGGAAGTAGGCGCATTCACGGCAGGTTGGGGGTTGGGTTTCAGATTTTTAAGAATTTAACCCCCCCTGCCCCGCCCCTCTCCCATCCGTCCTGGGGGTTAAAATTCCCCCTAAATGTTTGAAGTAGTAGAGGCACAGGCACATCAAATAGGTCACAATTGGAAACCACAATTGGAACATTTTCAAGTCTTATGGAGAGGAAAGCAGTATAGTACAGTTTGAACAACTTATTAAAAGTTCATAGTGATTGCGGCAACCACATATTTAGCATGGTGAGGTACTTCAGAGAGACAGCTCACTGGATATAGAAATTAGAGCATTTTAAAAGCTCCGGGATTAGAAGAAAGGTTGGCATCAGTGTGATGTGATGCAGGGAAGGACAGAGAAGGTGTGAACTCAGTTATGAAATTAGAACAATATTCTGATAGTTGTTAAAACAAGAATGTTGGTGTGATAAGGTAATAATTAGACACGGTCCTAGACACGAGGATGGTTTGACTGGCAAACTTGGATCTGTGCTGCCTTGTCGAGCATCATGACTAGAATAGAAAACTGCAGTATTTTTAAAAACAGGAGTAATGTTATGAAAGTATAAATTCTTTAACATTGATCTTTTGGAGGATAAGCAATATTCTGCAGTGCATTAATTAGCATTAAAGTTCTCTGCTCAAGATATCAAAAGTGTGAAGAGATAAATAACAATGCCTTCATACCTTTTTAAAGCCTATCTCCATTTGGTTAAAAAATACATTATAACAGTTCAGTCATGAACAGAATCCTCTGGGCAATGTTCTTAACCTAGTGCTATCTCATAGAACTCTATAACAAGCATGTTTTCAGCACCAGAATGATGGGATTTTCTCAATATACAGCAGAGCTATGCTATCAAATGCTATAGAAATTCAGTAAGATGTTCCAGATTTTAAGTTTCTCTCAAGTTTTACAGGAGAGACAGAACTTATGTCAATTTTCACAAATTACATCCTCTTACTACTGAAAGGTGCATTATACCAACTGAATTTTTTATATATTCAGAAAATTTGACAGTAAATTTTGTTTGTCAGCAAACCTTTGGTCTTTACAATTTTTTAAAATCACTTACGATCAAATCCAAATATTCTGCACTATACATCTGTATTGTAGTTGTCAGACCCAACCCGTCAGGTGACATTACAATTTTTAAGATCAAATCTAAACAGTCTCTCTTATTAATTATTTATTAAAGTTAGGGTACTAGTTTCTAGCATCAGTATGTAGTGCAAATTTCACACTAATATTCACCTACTTGGTTATTCCCCCTCAACATCCAAAAATGTTCCTCCACATCCCACTTTTTCGTCCTTTTTAAAAAAATACACACAAAGTTACTGTGTTGCTAAAGTTTTCTCAGTTTGGTCATAGTTCATTTTGAATCACTATAGATGAGTACTAGTGACACGACAGAGCAGGAAATATGGTGCTGCTTTAAAGCAGGCTAGCAAAGGTCAGACAACATGGGTTACACATCACATGTTGGTCCCAAATGACTTGAGGACTGTCCCAGTGACATCAGGTTCATAAAAACATAAGAAATAGGAGCAGGAGTAGACCATTCATTCCCTCAAGACTGCGCAACCATCCAATAAGATTATGGCTGATCTTCTACCTCAACTCCACATTCCCGCCGTATCCCCATAACCCTTGATTTCCTTAGGGTTCATAGATTTGTGTCAGTTTTCCTAGTGCAGACAGGAGACTTCCATCCGGAAGATTGCACAAGCCAAAGTTTTACCCAAGCCTGAATATATTCAACTGGAACCTACAGTGCTTGGTGTTGGCCAAGCTCCAGTAAACAGTATAAATTGAGACTCGTTTGATTTTCCGGCTTAGTTTTACTTTCATCCCTGTTCAGGATTAGTGAGACACATGTAGGGTGAAATTGCACTTTGCGGTATTAGCATTTGAATGCTTGAGTGAAATTCCTCTATCTGTAATTTCAACAAAGTCATTAACCCATACAAATAAACAGGCTAATAATGCCTCTGTTAAAATAGTAGGCAAAGAAATATTATGGACCAAAAATTGCTGTCAAAATAACAACGAGGCTAATAGAGCTCGCCGTTATTTATACGTAAAATGCCACAGCAACTTTAGGTGAGGGCAGATACACGATTAAACGCGGAAATCCAAAAGTTGCTGTTGGAGAGGCGCTGCTCTGCCATTAGCTTTGTGAAAATGGCATCTCACTGTCTGGCTCCCCATTCAAATGCATTGAGCGCCGTGAAGTTCCTGTACTTGCATGGATACGAAGTAAACTCGCCACAGAAAGTTAAGTCAAGTAATTTCAAGTCTAAGTACCCTTTTAATGATGTGATAAGTGTTAATTACTCCCAGTCAACCTCTGGCACTGAAAATTTACTATTACAAGTGTGGAGACTCATTCCTTCAGGTTTTAATTGTTGTTGGAATTTTTTTTTTAAATGCAGAATTAATTTATTTTTTACTTTTTCTTTCTCTCTCTCTTAATCCAGTCTTTCTTTCCTTCTCTTTATTTCACCAATCCAAATTACACTTCCTTCTCAGTCTTTGTGCTGTTACTTTCACAATGCTTCAATGTGATTGGTTAAAGAGATACGCAGTTGCTTACCCTGTTCACTCAGATCCCCGATGCTCTGTAGAGGGCTCCGCGCTGTTTCCATCTCACACTTCCAGAGCAAAATATTGTCGACATTGAACAAGTAAGGACAAGTCTAACTAACAGCGGGCGGCGTTCGCTGGCATGCCACAGCAATTTTTGGGTCATTATATATATGTTAACAAGTTCAAAGTTAACAGGTTCATATGCTAATAGCATGACTTCCCATGATCGGTTTAGATGCTAAGTTAGAATGTGCAACATTTTATTTTCTCAAACCAAGCCAGGTATAGTAGAAACATATCAAAATCCCCTTATCTCCCACACAAAGCAAAATAAAAATGCAACTTATCAAGCATATACTATTATATCAAAATAAAAACAATGAAAAGCCAAATAAGAACCAAACCAGCAGTTCAGTCAGACCCTGAAATTTGGATGAGTTTGGTTTAGGTTTCAGTTTGCTATTTGTCCCTATTCATTTTTGAAGAAACAACTACAGTAACTTTCAAAACTGCTTAAAATGAGGGCATTTTCCCCAAAGAGTACAGGTATCTAAACTAATAATAGGAAAACCAACGGGGACATAGAGGTGTCTATTTATAATTGTTAAAATTACTCATTAGGTCTATTCAGCTGAAAATGTTGCAGTAGAGATTGTCAAATGTGCCATACTTCTACCAAAAAACAGAACTGGTATAAAATTAAAAAAAAAATTAAAAATTGGTTTGTATGATTCTTCCAAGTACAGGATCAAATACAATGGGAGATGCAATCAGCAGCTTCGTTTTACGTGGTTTAGTGCAGGTGGCTTTCCCGGTCCATTAAACAGAAATATTGGACAAAGGGTCAGTCAAGAATCCTCAGCGCAAAAACACAGGTAGTGCTGATGCAAAAAAATATAATCAGAACACTGTCATTACATAGAAAAATTAATCCTTTCTTTATACATTTATACAGTGTTTAAAAAAGATACAAGACTAAAGGGTAATCTAAGCAACAGTCTCCCTCAGGCCATCTTCTAACTTCTTTGGAAGCAGCTCTTTCTTTTCCTCTGTGCTGACTAAGGAATTCCGGCAGTTTGATGCATCCAAGTACAGTTTTGCATAAACAGGATTTGAGTAATTTGTCGGCTGTCAAATAAATAAAGGACAAAGGTCACGTTATTGAATTTTAAATGTCACTAGATCCTTAGAACACTGCAAATGAGATTCTGAGTGTACTAAACTCACAAGACAATATTAAATTAGCATTTGTTCCTGGTACAAAAGGACACTGTATTTATTATTCATTAAAATTGAAATATGCATGCCTGCAGCAACAGCAGCTCGAGGTCTGTAATATGATGGTTTTAGAATCAATTTAATATTGTGCTTATGTCTCTGCATTTCCATCAATCTTTCATGGGATTTTGGTATCTCCATTCTCAGTCACATTCAAACTCATTAAATGCACCCACTGTGACTATCAGTGCTGAAACTGGGTTTACTTTACATTAGTTTTGCAGTGTGTGCATTTTATAAGTTAAGGTGGCAACAGAGATGAATTGAAATTATTCTTAATGAAGAAAAATAAAATTATTCTCAATGAAAGATCACAGCTCATTTTCTGGCAGCATATCTACCGAATAGAATTGCTGACCTCCCTGTTGTAAATAGGTGTCTAGCAAATTATGATATTAGGACTCCAGGTAACAATAATTATATCTTATATAAATCATAGGCATTTCTGGTCTTCTCAATGGGCAGGTGATGCCGCATTCTCCATGAGTGATCCAAAGTATTAATTCCATTGAAGCCCAAGAGTTGCCAAGTTTCTGCATGGAACAGTTTTTTGCTAATTGGAAAGAATTCAACATTGCTCCAATCTCTAACATTGAGTATTGAAATTCTGAGTAGCTGTTTGATTTCCAATTCCAGTGTAAAAAATGTCGCTCATGTATATCCTTGTGCATAAACCATGCAAATATACATTTTTGAAGTATATATAAGGGCTCACTAAATTCCTTCAGTACAGACTGGGATGAGGATGTTGTGTGGAGGTGGGGGTGGAACCTACACTAAAATAATGAGTCAGGATCCCAGACATTGGAGGAAATTTTAACATAAAAAAACGGGTAGGTTGGGGGGGCGTGTGGGTAGTTAAAGTGTTAAAAATCGGAATCCCGACCTGAACCCGTCTGCAACCCACCCACTTCCGGTTTTAACGGTGGCGGGATGGGGCGGGCAGCCAACCCACTGCCAGGAGGCGGGCCGTCTATCTCAATATTATAATGAGGCTGGAAGCCTCTTCTTTAACCTCTATTTTGTGTTTAACTGTTGCTGGTCGGGTTTTGCATACCTTGTAAAACCCACCAGCTACAGCAAGGTGAAGACAGCGACATCCAGGAGGGAAGTGCCTTTACACCTATCTCCTGGATCCAGGGTCACTGCCTAACCCACCCCCCACGATTGGAGACCACACTCCCCACGCGGCCTCTGATATCCCACCCCCACCCCCAGGCTCCCCTACAGGCCTCCGATTCCCCGACAAGGCATCCCCCCCCCCACCACCCCCCCCCCCGAGGCCTCCGATCCCCCCTCGTGCTGCTCCGCTGGCCCCCGATCCTCTTCGGACCCCCACCACCCCCCATCATCCTCCGGTCCCCGATCTTCTTGCCGCTCCCAGCCCCAACCCCTCGATCTTCTTCCAGCACCCAACCCCAACACGTTCCTTCCCTCCCTCCTCTGTGCGGCCTAGTGCCAGGAGCCAGCCAGCCAGCCTCAATCTGGCTGGTTGTGAGTGGGAAACAGAGGCTTCCTATTCAAATCAGGCCCAGCCGTTAAAGTCGGCAGGGCCTGCGGGAAACCTGTTCTCCCGGGTTTCCCGACCGCCTCGACGTCCCCGCCCCCAACTGCCTTCACCATTAAAATTCACCCGTTGACTCTTGAAAATGGAAATGTTATACAACGCAAGAAAATAGGATTGTTAGGTAGATGTGCATCTGTTGTGCGTGACCTCCATCTTAGTTGAACATTCCATTGTGGCCATTGACACTTCTTGACAGTTAGATTTTGGGAAACACTAATTGTCAACTGAAAAATACATATAGTAACCAATGGATGTGGTGCAAAACAATGACTTTTGTCTATATTGATATATTGGCAACTCAGTAGCATTTTTTCTCTTCTCCCAATTACATGCTGCAGAGGAGCAAAATGGGCTCCTGGTTTCCATTATTTTACAATTTTCGAATGCATGAACATACATACCTTTTCTGGATCTAATGTAAAATCTGGATCCAGCAAGCCTCCGGCATTTTCATGACTGCGGTCAACTTCATACATGTTGTATGTTGGATTTCCAATTTCCACATTCATGCCTCCATTTGTCAGTGGATGCCTCCGAACTGTTTTCACACTAATAGGACGTTACCAAAACATGTTAACATGAATTCGCACTGTTAGAGAATTTGTGTCAAAGTATTTAAGTTCAAGTAGAAATCATTGGATTCAACCTTGTCCACAGGTTTGTTGGACAAAGTACAGAAATAACAGGTTAACATCAGCCTAGTATAACAACAATATGCTGGAGTTGGGAGTATTTATTTATTATACATTTTACATTCATCAAGGTGAGGGACATTGGTGCTGGTGAATGAACCACATTTTACTTTGGGCAGCCAGTATCAACAACAAGCATTCCCAGGTCAGAGTAACAATCTCCCTACTCTATCTCAACGAGGTGCCTCAGCACCAACCTCAGATGATTGCAAATTACTTCACCAGTGTGACATTTATCCATTTCCCAGACTAAGTGCCAAATTATGCTGAACTAGGAGCGTTTTCTATCCCGTAGGAAGTGGATTGAGATTGCCCAAATTCATTTTACATCAGATGCTTACAGCCAGCAATGCAGACTTTTAAGGATGACTTTGTTTTAAGGATGCATTACAGTTAAAATCACTTACCGTTGTCTTCTTTTGCAGATGATTATTCCAACGACGACTGCAATAATCAAAAGAACCAAGATAACAAGTGGTACAATAAAAGTGATGTTTCCTGCAAAAGAGGAACAGAAATAACAACATAATCAACCAGATATCTTCCATCACCTACAATGGTAAATGCTCAAGTACAGTTATGCATTTTACACGTACGTGCTTTTTCTTAACATGGGCAGAATAAGTAAATATACATCGTGCTAGCCATTGGTTTGACAACAGTGGCACTATAGCATAACACTAGGTAAATAATGGCCCAGATATTCCGATCGCAGGCCTCCTGCGGGCGGAGGGCTGCGATCTGGAAAAATCTGCGCCCTTATCTGAGGGCTCCCGGGAGGCGCACAATTCTGCTGCTGGGCCTCTCCAAACTGCCGGTGTGCAGGGCCCATGTATCCCAGAGACGCAGGTAGTTCGCAGCGTCCCTGGGATCACGTGGGCCATGGGGAGCCAATCAGAGAAGGGAATCTCCCTTCATACATTTGACAGGAAGACCTGTCAAATATATGAATGGAGATCACCCCCAAAACATAGTAAAACTTTAAATAAATTTAAAAAAAAATTACATTTGTAAAATGACTTAAAATTACATAAATTAACTATTTAAAACAAAAATTTAAATTTTTGAAAAAAATAATTAAAGTTTTTAACAGGGCTAAAAATAAACTTAGCTTTCTTAAAGTATTTTTAAATGATAAATCAGTGGAAACTTTTTTTTACACTTTTTTCAACTCTTATCCTGGTAAAAGCAGGCCTTACACTTGCTTTTACCAGGCGCAAGAATTGTAAGTGTTTTCTGTAGGCGAAGGGTCTCCAAAAAGCGGAACTATCCGCCCGCAGAGGCCCTTCTCCCGGGCAGCCGGAGGATCTGTCAAGAGCTTTCTTGACAGATCGGAAATGCCGGTTTCCAGCGCATGCCTGAAACCGGCATTTCCAATGTCCCTACGGGTGGGTACACAGCGCGTACCCACCCGTAGGGATTGGAATATCTGGCCCATTATTGCAAATGTTGATCAAACATTCATGACGGATACGTAACAAAATCCCCTGTATTCCACAAGTGGGCTGACCTGATAACTCAGGAGATATAAAGTTGCGACTGAGTTATGATCAGTATGAGAAGTAAACATAAACTGTACACGGTAGTTCTTTGGCTTTCAGTGACATCACCATGAACCACATATGAGTTGTCTCTGTTCTTAATTACAATAACATGAAGATTACATGTTTCGAATAAATTGTGCAAAAATTATATAAAAGCTACAGGGAAAAAGGAAATAACATTGAAAGGAATATATAAGAAAATACTAAAAGATTAAAAAGTATTAGGGGTTGCAAAAATGGCACTGGAGTAGGTATAGCAAAAGTATTTTTTAAAACAGTTTTAATATCATAATAAAATCGTACTTAATGATGAAGTTAGAACTTCCAAAGATACATGATGATGAAAGCAGTGAGGGAACGTACTTAATAATTAATAAGTCTGGGGACTAAAAAAATCCCATGGCCAGATGGCATTGATCAACACACAAAACTAATTAAACTGAAATCCATGGGAGTCTAGGATACAAGACTGGCTAAGAAATTGAATAAAAATAGAAAATGGAGAGTACTCATGAGGAGCACAGTGTCAGACTGGGCTAAGTGCAGTTTTGTAGGAGTCAGTGTAGGTACCTTTGTTGTATCGTATGAGCATATATAAGCTGGATGCAGAAACCAATTGCAAGCTTGTTAAATTTATAGATAGCATTAAAATATGGAGTACAGTAGGGGTGGAGGATGTAGTTGCAGTTTTGTAGAAGATTTCAAAAGGGAAAGTCTTGCTTGACCAACCGCATTGAATTCTTTGAAGAGGTAACCGAGAGTCGACAAGGGTAATGTAGTAGATGTAACTTATCTAGGTTTCCAAAAGTCCTTTGATAAGGTACCACATAATAGATTAATGAATAAGGTCAGATCATGCAAAGTCAATGGACAAGTAGTAGAATGGATAGCTAGCTGGCTTCAAGACAGAAAGCAGAGAGTAGGGGTAAAGGGTAGCTATTCAGAGTGGCAGAAGGTGGAAATTGGGGTTCCACAAGGATCAGTGATAGGCCTGGGACAACTGTTGTTCACAATTTATATTAATGATTTAAACTTTAGAATCAAAAACACAATTTCTAAATTTCTGGATGACACCAAATTAGGGGGATAGTCAATACTGAGGAGGACTGCAACAAATTACAAGAAGGCACTAATAAACTTGCAGAATGGGAATATAATTGGCAAATGAATTTCAACATAGATAAGTGTGAGGTATTACTTTTGGTAAGAAAATCATAGAATCATAGAAAGTTACAGCACGGAAGGAGGCCATTTTGGCCCATCATGTCCGCGCCGGCCAAAAAAGAGCTATCCAGCCTAATCCCACTTCCCAGCTCTTGGTCCGTAGCCCTGCAGGTTACAGCATCCCAAGTGCACATCCAAATACTTTTTAAATGTGGTTAGGGTTTCTGCCTCTACCATCCTTTCAGGTAGTGAGTTCCAGACCCCCACAGCCCTCTGGGTGAAGAAATTTCCCCTCAAATCCCCCTGAAACCTTCCACCAATTACTTTAAATCTGTGCCCCCTGGTTTTTGAACCATCTGCTAAGGGAAACAGGTCCTTTCTATCCACTTTATCTAGGCCCCTCATAATTTTATACACCTCAATAAGGTCTCCCCTCAGCCTCCTCTGTTCCAAGGAAAACAAACCCAGCCTATCCAGTCTTTCCTCATAGCTAAGATTCTCTACCCCCGGCAACATCCTTGTAAATCTCCTCTGTACCCTCTCTAGTGCAATCAGATCTTTCCTGTAATGTGGTGACCAGAACTGCACGCAGTACTCTAGCTGAGGCCTAACTAGTGTTTTATACATAAGCCCCCTGCTCTTGTATTCTATGCCACGGCTAATAAAGGCAAGCATTCCGTATGCCTTCTTAACCACCTTATCTACTTGGCCTGCTACCTTCAGGGATCTGTGGAGATGCACTCCAAGGTCCCTTTGTTCCTCTACACTACTCAGTGTCCTACCATTTAATGTGTATTCCCTTTCCTTGTTAGCCCTCCCCAAATGCATTACCTCACACTTCTCTGGATTGAATTCCATTTGACACTGTTCTGCCCACCTGACCAATTTACTAATATCTTCCTGCAGTCTACAGCTTCCTTCTTCAGTATCAACCACACAGCCGATTTTAGTATCATCTGCAAACTTCTTAATCATACCCCCTATATTCAAGTCTAGATCATTGATATATACCACAAAAAGCAAGGGACCTAGTACTGAGCCCTACGGAACCCCACTGGAAACAGCCTTCCAGTCACAAAAACACCCATCAACCATTACCATCTGCTTCCTGCCTCCCAGCCAGTTTTGAATCCAACTTGACACTTTGCCCTGGATCCCATGGGCTTTTAACTTCGTGACCAGTCTGCCATGTGGAGCTTTATCAAAAGACTTGCTAAAGTCCATATACACTACATCAAAAGCACTACCCTCATCTACCCTCCTTGTTACCTCCTCAAAAAATTCAATCAAGTTTGTTAGACACGACCTTCCTGTAACAAATCCATGCTGACTATCCTTGATTAATCCATGTCTTTCTAAATGAAGATTTATCCTGTCCTTCAGAATTCTTTCCAATAATTTTCCCACCACCGAGGTTAGGCTGACTAGCCTGTAATTACTCGGTCTATCCTTTTCTCCCTTTTTAAACAAGAGTACCACATTAGCAGTACTCCGGCACCACACCTGAAGCCGGAGAGGATTGGAAAATGATGGTCAGGGCCTGTGCTATTTGCTCTTTTGCTTCACTTAACAGCCTGGGATACATTTCATCCAGGCCTGGGGATTTATCCACTTTTAAAGCTGCTAAACCCCTTAATACTCCCTCTCTCACTATGTTTATTTCATCTAATATTTCACACTCCTCCTCCCTGATAGCACTGTCTGCTTTGCCCCTCTCCTTTGTGAAAACAGACACAAAGTATTCATTAAGAATCCTACCGACATCTCCCGCCTCCACACACAGATTACCCTCATGATCTCTAATAGGCCCTACCCTTTCTTTAGTTATCCTCTTACTCTTAATATATTTATAAAACAACTTTGGGTTTTCCTTGATTTTACTTGCCAAGAATTTTTCATGCTCTCTCTTTGCTCTCCTAATATCCATTTTAATTGCACCCCTGCACTTTCTGTACTCCTCTAAAGATTCTGCAGTATTTAGCCCTCTGTATCTGTCATATGCCTCCCTTTTTTTCTTTATCCTACCCTGTATGTCCCTAGACATCCAGGGGGCTCTAGATTTGTTAGTCCCACCTTTTTCTTTAAGGGCACATATTTGGTCTGAACCCTTCAGATCTCCTCCTTGAATGCCTCCCACTGCTCTGACACTGATTTACCTTCAAGTAGCTGTTTCCAGTCCACTATGGCTAAATCCCCTCTGAGCTTAGCAAAATTTGCTTTTCCCCAATTTAGAATTTTTATTCCTGGTCTATTTTTGTCCTTTTCCATAAATACCTTAAATCTAACTGAATTATGGTCACTAGCACCAAAATGCTCCCCCACTGATACGCCTTCTACCTGCCCAGCTTCATTCCCTAAAACTAAGTCCAGAACCGCCCCCTCCCTTGTTGGACTTGTTACATACTGGCTAAAAATGTTCTCCTGGATGCATTTTAGGAATTCCGCACCCTCTATACCCTTCACACTAATGTTATCCCAGTTAATATTGGGGTAGTTGAAATCCCCTACTATTAGTGCCCTATAGTTTTTGCACTTCTCAGAAATTTGTCTACATATTTGTTCTTCTATCTCCCTCTCACTGTTTGGGGGTCTATAGTACACTCCCAGCAGTGTGATCGCCCCTTTTTTGTTTTTCAATTCGACCCATATGGCCTCATTTGATGATCCCTCCAACATATCATCCCTCCTCACAGCTGTACTAGTTTCTTTAATCAATACCACAACCCCCCTCCCTTTTTACCTCCCTCTCTATCCCGTCTGACAATCCTGTAACCAGGAATGTTGAGCTGCCATACCTGCCCTTCTTTCAGCTACGTCTCTGTAATAGCTATAATATCATAGTCCCAAGTATCTACCTGTGCCCTCAGCTCATCTGCCTTGTTCGCTATACTCCTTGCATTGAAGTATATACCATTTAGTACAGGCAAATGTCCTTGTTGACTACTATCTAGCCCTTGATTTCTCTGTCCTTCCGATTTACTTTCTACGTTTTTGTTTTCCAATTCCAGTTTTTCTTCCCTCCCTACTGACTCTATTCTTAGGTTCCCATCCCTCTGCCAAGCTAGTTTAAACCCTCTCCAACAGCACTAGCAAACCCCCCCACGAGGATATTGGTCCCGGCTCTGTTAAGGTGCAACCCGTCCGGCTTGTACAGGTCCCACATCCCCCAGAAACGGTCCCAATGCCTCAGAAATCTAAAGCCCTCCCTCCTGCACCATCCTTCCAGCCACGCATTCATCTGCTCTATCCTCCTATTTCTGGACTCACTAGCACGTGGCACCGGGAGTAATCCGGAGATTACTACCTTTGAGGTCCTGTTTTTTAATCTGACTCCTAGCTCCCTAAACTCTGCCTGCAGGACCTCATCCCTCTTTCTACCTATGTCAAAATAATGAGGTCACATATTATTTGGAAAATAAGAATCTAAATGGGGTAGAGGAACAAAGCGATCTTGGAATACAAATACACAAATCACTAAAAGTAGCAACACAGGTTAATAAGGCCATAAAAAGGCAAACCAAGCACTCTGGTTTATTTCTAGAGGGATAGAATTGAAAAGAAGAGAAGTTATGCTAAATTTGAATCGAACCTTGGTTAAACCACACTTGGAGTGATGTGTACATTTCTGGTCACCATATTATAAAGAGGATATAGAGGCACTGGAGAGACTGCAAAATAGAGCATCTTATACTTATATATTTTCACCCACTTTCAGTTGGACCTCAGTTCCTAGGTAATGCAGGGTAAAGTGACAAATGTAATAGACTCATTGGGGATAATTTTAATTTTTATCATTGGGCGAATAATGGACAACAGCGATTCAGCCACTCATTTTACACCACATATAATTTTTTTTTCCATTGACTTCAATGGAAAAGAAAATCGGGTGGCATGTAGAATGGGTGTTCATTCACTATCGCTCATTTTTTACCCGATGATAAATGTTAAAATTATTCTAATATCGTATCTGTCCGAAATATAACCTGCAGCTGTGATGCAGTGAGGAAGGGCTGGTTGGATTAGGGGTGTACTAGACAAGATATTTTTTTTGAAAAAATGAAAAAGCTTCTTCTTTAAAGGGCTTGTAATGCTCAACAATAAGTTTATTCCTGACCTGTCATCTAATGGCAGTTTAAAAGCAGTCCTTGGAACAGGCTGACATTCAGCAGTCTTGCTGGCCATTCTTTACATTACTCTCTCAAAACAGTTATGTCAAAAAGATTGACACATGATATTTCCATTTATATTTTCAATCCATGACCTCTCTGAAAACAAGATCTTAGAGTTGCCTGTCTTATAATAGCAATTGTATTCTTCTGAGCCCCTGTTCAGTGTTAGTTGTAACTGTCAATAGGAATCAATCAGAGAAAATCTTCTTGCACATCATTTAGTGTAGATCGGGATTCTACATTAACTATTGTCTGGTCACTGAAATAACAATAAACACAACCAGATAGTGTTAAAGGCTACTAGCTGGAATTGCCAAGTTGTAAACCTAAGCATTTAACCCTGTCACACATATGTCATGATGTGGAGATGCCGGCGTTGGACTGGGGTGGACAAAAATGAGAAGTCGCACAACACCAGGTTATAGTCCAACAGATTTATTTAATTTTACAAGCTTTCAGAGCTGTTCGCTCCTTCCTCAGGTAGAGTAGCTGTGAGAGAATCTCCCAGAATTCACAATATAAGCACAGAAATGTTATGCATATGTTAAGCATTTGTCAATTCCAGGCTGGCTCAACATTATGAAGTCTTCATGTAGGCCAATAAGCCATTTACCCTGGAAGGTGCCCTCAAATTAATATAGAGACCAATGTATCATGATAGAAAACTATCAACAACAGTAAGGCATGGATTTAAAATACTTACTCCCTCTGGTATTCTCAGTTTTGCTGCTCTTGGGAGCTGGCCTTTCACACTGTGTGCCTGACCATTCATCTGAACACCTGAAATGAACCAATTAAGGATGTAAAATTAATGTACTGCAATTGTTACAACTTCCAGAAGAGAGAGCACCTACAGATATCAGCAAGACTAGACAGCATTTAGGAGCATGCATAAAGGATTAGACAGCAGGTTTGTTGAAATAGCTATGTTTTGAGGAGATGATTAGCTCTGATATAGGCCAACAGCATGCCATGCATAAAAGCAATTAATTTACAAGGCTATTCAAACATGCCACCAATACATGATGATGCTGCTGGAATTCAATGTTTTATAGCAAAGAACAATGTTTGGCATAAGGTCAAAACCTACTTGCACTGAGGCTCATTAAGTGCAGTTAAAGTGCAAACCCCTCCATTTTGACAGTAGTAATCACAAAGGTTCATTTTCTGGTCACATCGATCACTTTTAAACCCCACTGTGCATCTGCAGAGTTATAGAATATAAGTGGTATTAAAATGCTGAATTGTACTATAATGTAAGTCTATTGACCCCTTTTTCTAACTGAACCATTTTATCAAGAACAAGGAGGGTGATGTTACATCTAGCAGCTTTGTTCAGTCTAATAAACCTAATTAATTAAAGACCACTGTTACTACAGCAAGACATTAATTAGCCTCAGAGGAAAATTCACTTCAGCCCTTTCATTAACCATTTTTCATGCTATTGTTGCATGAGGATATGGTTAGTGCATATTTGGATTGTGTTTATTTAAATATCATGGATATTTGTTCAAATAATTATATTTTTCTGCAAGATGTTGCAACTGGCCTCAGAGTTTCAAGTTTGCGATGGCAAAAATCAACCTGGATTCCAGGTCCTGATCCTCATTAAATGATCCCTGCTGGAAGGGTGCATGTTTGGTCATCAGGTGAAGAAAGAATGGGTTTGACTATGATTTCCCCATAGTTAAAATGCTCGCTGACATTCACTGTCTAGGCTTGTACATAAACAATGGGGATTTGTACAAGATTCTGGAGCACTGCCATTGCCAGTGCCTGCACCCATGGAACTCTTCCCACTTCATAAGATCTTTAAAAGATGAGGCATAAGGGAAGGAAAATTTGTAAATGGGTACTGTGCAAGACTAAAATTACAATGCTAAACAAACTTAATCAACTTTGAGGTGCTTTTAGATTCTATAACTATTTACAACTTGAGCAATGTAAAAAAATAATTAATCATGAACCTGTTAGTGTTTTGACACAAGCATAGACCTCTCATAGACACATGCCAAGTCCCATATGGATGATCTGGGGAGATTTCTGCTGCTTGGTATCTGTAGTTAAATTATAAATGCAATCTTTATACATGCATTTATAATTTTGCTGTAAATAGCAAACAGTGAAAATATTCCTTTTTAGTGTCCTGCTGTGGTTGCTGAATGAGTTTTTCCTTCTCTCTCTCCCTCTTCTAATTACTTTCTTAAACTTAACTTTTCAACCACCTATCCATTTGGTTCCTAAGGATTTCAGCCAATTTACTTCCTGTTTACTATCCTTCCCTCTCTGTTCCATCACTGTTGAAGTTGTTAGGAGGGCAAATGCTACTAAAAGGAACCCCTTACCCAAATTTAGGGCCATACAGACTCATTGGTAACACGATGGGAAGTTGCCCCATTAAGAATCCCGACACAGATATATGGCCACCTTATGATTACATGGGAATCTTGACCATGTAGCTATGTCCAGGGCACAATAAACGCTAAGAGACTTGCGGAATAATGGCCCAAAAATTCGTGAGGGAGCCTTCGTGCGAAGGTAAGGCCTCCCCGCGATCTCTCACTGCGCGCTGGCTTTTTCAGTCCGAGCTCGCACGAACTTGATGTTCTGGACAGCAGCTGTGCAGGGCTTCCGTATCCCACAGGCGTAGTTAATTCGTGCGAGCTGTGGGATCACGTGACTCAGCTAGAGCCAATGGCAGCACACCATCTTTCATTCATAGCTTTCACATAAGTGCTGTGAAAGCTATGAATCTATACCCCCCCAAGAACAGCTAAACCTCAATTAAATTTTTTTTAAAAACCATCACATTAATAAAATAAGTATAGTTAAATAAATTAACCATTTTAAACAAAAAATTACATTTTTGAAAAAATTTAAAATCTTTTAAAAAGTTATAAAAATAAACTTACCTGTCTTTAAAGTCTCTAAAAAAATATACCTGTTAAAAAAAATTCAAAATAATACTTAATTAACTACTTACCTTGTTAAAAGAGGGTCTTACGCCTCCTTTCTTTATGTCTAAAATGTTCCATGCTTACCTGCGCGTTCAAAGCACTAAGTGCACTGCGTGCGCGCAGCCTGTAGCGCGCACGCGGTTCACCTAGGAACCGCCCCCTTTTGAATTCACCAAGTGCCGGTTTTCAGCGCATGCGCAGTGCATGCAGAAAATCGGCAATTGGAGACAGAATACGTGAGAGTACACAGTGCGTACTCTCGCGTAGCGGCACTAATTTTTGGGCCAATATCTTTCACCCCCTTCTCATGATACAATGGTAGCCGTTCCTTATCATTTCCTTTTCTTCTCTCCAATGACAAATGCAAGTACAACCCAAAGAGTTACAACCCAGCGCAACCTCTGAAACTGTGCCTGCTGCATTTGCTAGTTCCTCTTTTCACTTTACTGTACACTTTGCAATCCTTATGGCAATTCTAGAACCTTGAAACTATTTCTATCGCCATTCCCAGTCACCCTGACCTCATCTACTGTATCTCTCTGAAACCCAATGTGAAAAGAGAAACTTTGCACTTAAAATTTTGCCATTGTTTAACATTTATCTTGTAAGGTGTACTAAGTGGTTGAAGAAACTGCATTTCTTTCATTTCTGTATGTATGATAGGCAAAAAAAAACAGAAGAAAAACTAACTAAGGAAGAAAATCATTAGGATTGTACTCAAGGGATAGGTGGGGGGTGCACTGAATAAAAGTCTGTTTAACCATGGTTATGTAAGCAGAACCTTTTAACAATACTAGGTGCTGTTGCAGGGATATTTGGGAAAGAAAGGAAGATGTAAGTTTGTTAGTTTTTTTTAAGTTTTACCATTTTTGCTTCCCACTTTAAAAACCCACAACTTAAACCAATGGAACAGTCTGCTTATTCAATATTGTGCCTGTTGTTTTAATCACACCTTGCGGACTTCCATGCCTAAATTATGAAAGAGGGTGGAGGCCTTTGAACTTTAACAATGGAAGGTAATAAAAGCAGCTGCAGAAACATGATACAAAATATCTGTACAGGAAATGTTTGGTTTCGTGGTGGAAAGTGTAAGTTCATTCATCTCCCTGTAACACCAAGTTTCAACTTTTTCTGACTCCTACCTCTTTCAATGTCCCTGTTGCACTTTGTATTCCAACTTTTGACCAAAATAAGGTGCATACGATTACATTCATTCTGATGTCCCTGCTGCTGGCCTTAACGCCCTTGAATTATTTGGCTTTGATTTTTTTTTTAAATTAAAAATATCCCTTACTTGTTAAGTTCACCTATTGGTTCTGTCACTCTCCTAATCTTTGACAGCTGTCGAGAACTTTTCAACTTTTTGTAAAGTAGAATCAAATCTATCAACTATAAATTCCTTTCTGCTGGCACTCATCATCTTGGTGATTTCAGTGTTCAGTAACAGCTTCTCCTGTCCAGACTGGCACTATTGCTGGGCCCTTTACAATCCTGAATTCCCTTTGATAATTTGGTTCCTTTTCTAAACCCTTTCCTTATCTCCAGTCCTAACTCTTCCACTGCATCAGTCTGTTTTTTTCTGACCATAGCCTCATATCTAACTTAAGTAAATTAACTAAATTAAGATCTTATCGAAACATATAAGATTGTGAGAGGGCTTGATCGGGTGGATGCGGGGAGGATGTTTCCACTGATGGGTGAGACTAGAACTAGGGGGCATAATCTTAGAATAAGGGGCTGCCGTTTCAAAACTGAGATGAGGAGAAACTTCTTCACTCAGAGGGTAGTAAATCTATGGAATTTGCTATCTCAGAGAGCTGTGGAAGCTGCAACATTAAATAAATTTAAAACGGAGATAGACAGTTTCCTAGCTGATAAGGGAATTAAGAGTTATGGGGAGCGCGCAGGGAAGTGGACGTGAGTCTAGGTTCGGATCAGCCATGATCCTATTGAATGGCGGAGCAGGCCCGAAGGGTCGTATGGCCTACTCCTGGTCCTACTTCTTATGTTCTTATGTTCTTAAGTAGAATCCCTCCAATGCTCTTCAAACCATACTTTTTTTTGGCACTATAGAGCTATATTCACCATCCATTGACTATAAATGTGTGAAAAAACCTGGCATAAATCAGTCAACTTGGATAGTTTTCAAAAATCCTTTGCTACTTTGCCTGGTCCAAGAAGAGTTACTTTTGCTCTTCTGATACTTCTATCTATGCTAATGAAGTAACTGATGCTTTTCTAGCTGGCATGGAAGGTTTCACACCTTATTCCTCCTCGTCCATCAGATATGATACTAATCTCAGTTCAATCATGTCTACTATTTCTCATAAAACATCTGCCCATCACACCTGATGTTTTCATCAGTCTGAAGCATTCTGAGCCAATTTGATCTCTGCTGATAAATTCTGTGAATCCACCATCATAGCTGCCACGCACAACTTTATTGATAGCTCCATCCTTAATCCTTCTTTATCCATTGGCCTTAGGCACATAGGAACAGGAGTAGGCCATTCAGCCCCTCGAGCCTGCTCCGCCATTCAATGAGATCATGGCTGATCTGCGATCTAACTCTATATACCCGCCTTTGGCCCATATCCCTTAATACCTTTGGTTAACAAAAAGCTATCAATCTCCGATTTTAAATTAACAATTGATCTAGCATCAATTGCCATTTGCAGAAAAAAGTTCCAAACTTCTACCAGCCTGTGTGCAGAAGTGTTTCTAATTTCACTCCTGAAAGGTCTGGCTCTAATTTTTTGACTATGCCCCCTAGTCCTAGAATCCCCAACCAGTTAGAAACATAGAAGATAGGAGCAGGAGTAGGCCATTCGGCCCCTCGAGCCTGCTCCGCCATTCGATGAGATCATGGCTGATCATCTAAACTCAGTACCCTGTACCTGCCTTCTCTCCATATCCCTTGATACCTTTAGCTTTAAGAAATATATCTAACTCATCCTTGAATATATTTAATGACTTTGCCTCAACTACCTTCTGTGGTAGAGAATTCCACAGGTTCACCACTCTCTGGGTGAGGAAATTCTTCCTAATTTCTGTCCTAAATGGTTTACCCGTTATCCGTAGATTATGACCCCTGGTTCTGGACTCTCCGACCATCGGGAACATTCTTCCTGCATCTAGTTTGTCCAGACCTGTCAGAATTTTATATGTTTCGATGAGATCCCCTCTCATTCTTCTATACTCCAGCGAGTATAAGCCCAATCGACCCAATCTCTCCTCATATGTCATTCCTGCCATCCCAGGTATCAGCCTTGTGAATCTTCGCTGAACTCCTTCCATGGCAAGAACATCCTTCCTCTGATAAGGCGACCAAAACTGCACACAGTACTCAAGGTGTGGTCTCACCAAGGCCCTGTACAACTCTCTATCTACTCTATCTGTTCCCCTTAATATCTTGAAAACTTTGATGAGATCACCCCATAACCTTCTAAATTCTAGGGAATACAACCTTAATTTGTGTAATCTCTCCTCATAACTTAACCCTTTGTAGGATCCATTCCTTCCCCCCAATGGTAAAAATTGGACTATGAAATATAAAAACCCAGAACTGCAGAACCCACAAAAAGGGTTCGGCAATAAAGGGTTAATTCAAACATTGCAGCCGAGACTACGACTGGATCACAGACAATCTAAAATCTGAACAAGAACATTTGCATATTCATGTACCTTAAGGGGTTGCATTGTTCACCTTGGACCATGGTATCAATGCAGGCCTAGGACAATGGGCTGGGCCTTGAACCATTTGAATATGAATGCTAACAGAAACCAACAACTTCGCATATGCAGTCACTTTGGGAAGGTTGCATTGTCAGAAAGGTATCTCTAATCAATGGTCAATACAAGGGATAATTCACACATTTTGAAATGGCCATCGTATGCTCAGGAGGGAGCCAGGACATGTGTTTCAAGATTGCAAGTTGGTTTTGGTTTAAGTAAAAGATCACTTTGAGGACAGTGGTGTGGGAAGCCAATGGCAGAACAGCAAACAGAGAGATTCGGGCCGACAATCAACTCCAAGAGACAGCCGATCGGGAGTGGTGATTGTATGTTTCAGTCAAATCATAGAGGGGGCTCTTGTGATTGAGTCTGAATAAGTTTGTGAGTTTCAGTCAGATCACAATAAGGGTTTTTGTGATTGAGTCTGGGTAACTTTATATGTAACAGTCAAATCACAGACGGGTTTAACTGTGTCATATCGTGTCGATGCAAATGACCCTTGCGTAGGGGTTTGTATTTTGGGGTTGTTAGTCTGATATAAATCGTAGGGATTTATACTGGGGAAGTAATTGTGTGTGTGTGTTCAATAAACGAACAAATCAAAGGTTGAGCCAAAACCCTGTGCCATATGTATTTTGTTCTTATAAATCCTGAAGTCCAAGAACTGTGTGTAATGGGGGACCAGTATCGGAGAAAACCCCTTACACCTGGTCACTGTCTGAGGTTGAATCATACCGTTCGCAACCTTGGCATTATATTTGACCCTGAGAAGAGGTGCCGACCACATATCCACTCCATCACCTCCGTAACATTGTCTGTCTCCACCCCTGCCTTAGCTCATCCACTGGTGAAACCCTCATCCCTGCCTTTATTACCTCTTGACTTGACTATTCTAATGCTCTCCTGGCCAGTCTCTCAACTTCCACCCATCATAAACTTGAGCTCATCCAAAACTCTGCTACCCGTATACTAACTCGCATCAAATCCCGTTCACCCTGTGCTCGCTGACCTACATTGGCTTCCGGTCCGGCAATGCCTCAATTAAAAAATTCTCATCCTTGTTTTAAAATCCCTTCCTGACCTCGCCCCTCTATATCTCTGTAACCTCCTTCAGCCTGACAACCCTCCGAGATATCTATGCTCCTCTAATTCTGGCTTCTTATGCATCCCGATTTTAATCGCGCCACCATTGGCAGCTGTGCCTTCAGCTACCTAAACCCTAAGCTCTGGAATTCCCTCCCTAAATCTCTGTGTCTCTCTATCTCGCTCTCTCCCTTGAAGACACTCCTTAAAACCTACTTCTTTGACTAAGCTTTTTGCCATCTGCCCTAATATCTCCTTATGTGGCTCAGTGTCAAATTTTGTTGACGCTCCTGTGAAGTGCCTTGGGCCATTAGGTGTAAAATAAATTTTGCATTTTGTAAAGAATGAAAGCTATTTATAAAAAATGTAATTGCCGATGATGCAAACAAGTATTATGATATACTGGTATGTTGCTGAACAAGCAAAAATGTAATTTTAAGGAGTTTTGAAACTAAGCTACTGACACCATGGGCTGGATTTTACCTGCCGAGACGAGTTGAGGGCGGGACTGCTGTCTTCCGGGTTCTAGTCCCGTCCCCAGCGACGTCCGACGCACAGACGCTATTTTCCCTTGATTGGCTTTGTTAAGCCCGCCCTGCGGTCTTGCTGGCCAATTAATGACGCTTCATCTGCCAGTTTTCTTAAAGGGACATAATCATTTATTTTTGACAGATGATTGACAGCATAGAGGTGCTGTCAAACATTGACAATCACTGTACAAAGGTGAGCCCTTGCACCCAGGTTATCCAATGACTCTCTCCTTAGGATAAAACAGATGGCAGCTGCAGGTGAGGGTACAGAAGTGATCTGTCACTTCGCCCAATGAGGTGAGGCAACACAAACACTTCAAAGCTTGTCACCTACAGAAAAATCTAAACACTTTAAAAATGACTTTCCCAACATTTCCTTACCTCTGATACTCACCAGTGTCCCATTGCATCTTTCACACCACTTCTGCAGCTGTCATCTATACACAAACATTACAACAGACCCACAGCACGCCACACTTACCCTGGCGGGGTTCCCTGATGTCAGGAAGCCAGCAGCAGAAGTCTCAAAATGGGAAAAAGCCTCTTAACTGCCTGGTACTACCTGTTAACAGGCAGTTAAGTGGCTATAATTCTCTTCCCGCTGCTAGGAGTCGGGTCCCTGCGCAAATCGGGGACCCGACTCCCGGGAAGATTGGTTGGAGGCGGGTTCGGGACCCGCTCCCATTCTTTTTGATTTTCCCAGCAGTCCCGCCTCCTCAGGGCTGGTAAAATCCAGCCCCACAGATCCAATACAGTTCTTACATATTATCTATTTTAGAAATAAAATATATAAATTAATTAAATGAGCCAATTCAATAGCCGGGAAATTCGGATAGTGCCGGAAACCTGCAGCAGCCGAGGCTCACTGGAAATTGGGCCTCCAGCTTGATGTGCATAATGCTAGCAAGCTGCAGATGCCAATCGGACCTCCCTGTGCAGCTCGCCGGTCGGGGCCTCAGGAAGATCGGCCAGTCTCTGGTATGTCTTTATGGGGGCGTGGGGGGGTGAGGAGATCGGTGGGATGGTGTGGAGGTTGAGAGCCTAACCCGGCAGCTGCCCGTGGTATTGCAAGTTAAAAAGTAAGTTCGGAAAAAGTGAAGTATCCGTTTCGTCAGTGGCCCCCCGGACCACTGGTTAGGTTGCTGTAGATCAATAAAAACCTAGTGGAGCCTGCGTGGTGCACGCTCCATTCAGTTAATGAAGGATTTCCTGAAACGGGTGGGAGGACCCTGATTAGCATATTTAAGAGGCCGAAAGCCTGTTTCAGGTGAGCAACCTGGAAACTTGGAAGCAACTGACTTCCAATTTGACAGCAGCGTACTTCGGTGGAGATCGGGCGCGTGAGATCATGCCCAGAAATTGGTTCCCCTCAATGCTATTTTTTTCCCAATAGAACAGTGTGATGGGGACCAAGTATCCCCGAATAAGTTTTGCAACCCAAATAAGAGTTAAAAAATAATTCTAAAGGATGAGGGAAGGTGGGATGATGTCACACCTGTGCTAATATATACAAAATTGTAACAGGGCATAGCACAATTTTGACATAGGTGGTGTCACTAGGGAAATAGTACTTAGTAAAATAATGGGACTAAAAGACGACAAGTCCTCTGGACCAGATGGCCTGCAGCCCAGGGTCTTAAAAGAAGTGACTGCAGAGATAGTGGATGCATTGGTTGCAATATACCAAAATTCCCTGGACTCTGAAGAGGTCCCAGTGGATTGGAAAACCGCTAATGTAACACCCCTATTTAAGAAAGGAGGGAGACAGAAAGCAGGAAACTATAGACCAGTTCGCCTAAAATCTGTCATTGGGAAAATGCTGGAGTCCTTCATTAAAGAAGCAGTAGCAGGGCATTTGGAAAATCATAATGCAGTCAAGCAGAGTCAGCATGGTTTTATGAAAGGGAAATCATGTTTAACAAATTTGCTGGAGTTCTTTGAGGATGTAACGAGCAGGGTGGACAAAGGTGAACCAGTAGATGTGGTGTATTTGGATTTCCAGAAGGTGCCACATAAAAGGTTACTGCATAAGATAAGATCTCACGGAATTGGGGGTAATATATTAGCATGGATAGAGAATTGGTTAACTAACAGAAAGCAGAGAGTCGGGATAAATGGGTCATTTTCCAGTTGCCAAACGGTAACTAGTGGGGTGCCACAGGGATCGGTGCTGGGGCCTCAACTATTTACAATCTACATTAATAACTTGGATAAAGGGACCGAGTGTAATGTAGCCAAGTTTGTTGTTGATACAAAGATGGGTGGGAAAGCAAGTTGTGCAGAGAACTCAAAGAACCTGCAAAGGGATATAGACAGGCTAAGTGAGTGGGCAAACATTTGGCAGATGGAGTATAATGTGGGAAAGTGTGAGGTTATACACTTTGGCAGGAAAAATAAAAAAGCAAATTATTATTTAAATGGAAAGAGAGTACAAAATGCTACAGTTCAGAAGGACCTGGGGGTCCTTGTGCATGAAACACAAAAAGTTAGCATGCAGGTACAGCAAGTAATCAAAAAGGCAAATGGAATGTTGGCCTTTATTTCAAGGGGGTTGGAGTTTAAAAACAGGGAAGTCCTGCTGCAACTGTACAGGGTATTGGTGAGACCACACCTTGAGTACTGCATACAGTTTTGGTCTCCTTATTTAAGGAAGGATATACTTGCATTGGAGGCAGTTCAGAGACAATTCACTCGGTTAATTCCAGAGATGAGGGGGTTGACTTATGAGGAAAGGTTGAGCAGGCTGGGCCTATACTCTTTGGAATTTAGAAGAATGAGAGGTGATCTTATTGAAACATATAAGATACAGAGGGGGCTCGACAAGGCAGATGCAGAGAGGATGTTTCCCCTCATGGTGAAATCTAGAACTCGGGGGCACAGTCTCAGAATAAAGGGTCGCCCTTTTAGAACTGAGTTGAGGAGGAATTTCTTCTCTCAGAGGGTCATAAATCTGTGGAATTCTCTGCCCCAGAGAGCTGTGGAGGCTGGGTCATTAAATACATTTAAGGTGGAGATAGACAGATTTTTGCAAGATAAGGGAGTGAAGGGTTATGGGGAGCGCGCAGGGAAGTGGTTTTGAGCCCAAGATCAGCCATGATCTTATTGAATGGCGGAGCAGGCTCGAGGGGCCAAGTGGCCCATTCCTGCTCCTATTTCTTATGTTCTTATGTAAGTCACAGAAGTTTTGAATTATGACTTTATTTTGCTTTGAAATCTTTCCTGTCTGTTAGTCAAAATCCAGTAAATCTCAAAAATATCCTGTTAACCACTAACCCATGGATGCATTCCTGTGTGATGTCATCATGACTGATTAAAAAGAGAAAGGATTTAATACTGAAACACATATGATAGATAAGTTTGGGTAATTTTTGACTTTGTACATTTTCCACTTGTTAAAGTGTCACCTGAGGTGTTGCTTTCTTATGTTTTATCTGGTTTATATTCTGATACCTTGCTGCATATTACTGTGTTTTTACATGTACACAGAAACACATTGAAATAGGTAGCTAATGGCAAAAAGAAATACATTCACACCTTTAACATCAAATTGTTACATGATACCAATGAGAGAGGTGGCATTGTGAATAGATTATCACCTTGCATCGCTCAACAGTGATCCTACATTGCAAGAAAACCTACAGTATACCGAAAAAAAGAAGCCTACAAAGTTCAATAGAAGCCTAAAGTTAACAGAACTATAGGAAAAAGTGCCCTCACATACACAGAAATATAACAAAAGATGCCTACAGTATGCGGAAATAAAACAGAAGCAGAGCTGTCTACCCTGAACAAATCTAAGGTGTGAATTTTTCAGTCACAAGCCATATTACTGACGCATTAATTCAAGCCAAAATAAAGAAAAATCACGACAAGCTATGTCTGTTGCAAGGACCAAAAAGGATGGCCAAGTGGCATTAATGTGTTCTCTCTTTCTTGTCCTCTTTTCTCTGTCTTTCTCTCTCTTCCTTTCTCTTTGTTTTCTTTTAGTAATTCTCTATCTCTTTTCACAGTCTGTAGGATTTGCGGGTGCTTTTCTTCCTCACTGGAGAGCCAGTGACAACTATGGAAATAAATCAATTGCAGCATTCATGGTGGAAGTGAATGCCTTCTACTAAAAACTATATGCTCCAATAACAATATTAACATTAATATTAATTGAGGGCTTTCACTACTAATATGAATGCTGGGATAATTCTATAGTTTCATAGTGATCTCTGGCTTCCCCTCATTCTCCAGCAAGAAAAGCCAACTGAAATGTTGGGAATTACCAATATACACAAGAGTGTGGATTGGGAGATTACAATCTGCCCCCCCACCCCCCCGCCCTGGGCACCCCCCCCGCCCGCCCCCCCCCTCCCCGCGTGCGCCCCCCCCCCCCCACACCCGCCCCCCACCCCCCCGCGCGCGCCCCCCCCCCCACAAGACACTGTTGAACCCAGGTAAGTTTGTAAGCTTGATGAGGCCTAAAACGTACTACAATTAATCTTCATTCAGGGAAGGGAATCTGTCACCCCTACCCAACCTGATCTACATGTGGTTTACTCTTAATGGGCCGAAAATTGATCCCGGTGCGCGAGAGTACGCACTGCGTACTCTTGCGTATTCCCACTCCAATTGCCGGTTTTCTGCATGCCCTGCGCATGCGCTGAAAACTGGCAATTGCTCTTCTGAAAAGGGGGCGGGGCCTGGGTGCATCGCGTGCGCGCTACAGGCTGCGCGCACGCTGTGCACTTCATGCTTTGGACGCGCAGGTAAGTAGGGAAGATTTTGGAAATGTAAAAAGGAGGAGTAAGACCCGCTTTTAAGAAGGTAAGTAGTGAATTAAGTATTTTTTTGAATTTTTTTTTTACAGGTATATCTTTTTTAGAGACTTTAAAGACAGGTAAGTTTATTTTTATAACTTTTTAAAAGATTTTAAATTTTTTCAAAAATTTAATTTTTTATTTAAAATGGTTAATTTAATTAACTATACTTATTTTATTAATGTGATGTTTTTTTTTAAATTTAATTGAGGTTTAGCTGTTATTTTGGGGGGGTGTAAGATTCATAGATTTCACAGCCATGCTGTGAGACTTATGAATGGAAGATGGTGTGCTGCCATTGGCTCTAACTGAGTCACGTGATCCCACAGCTCGCACGAATTCACTACGCCGCTGGGATACGCAAGCCCAGCACAGCTGATGTCTGGAACATCAAGTTCGTGCGAGCTGGATCTGAAAAAGCACAACCGAGGTGAGACATCGCGGGGAAGGCTTACCCCCGCGGGAACAGAGCGAGATCAATTTCTGGGCCAAAGTCTTTTTAGTTGTATAAACAATCGATCTGTCTTCCTGATGAGATGTTAAACGGAGGCCCTACCTGCCTGTTTAGGTGGATGTAAAATATCCCATGGCACTCTTAGAAGAGGAGCAAAGGGATGTGTCCCAGTATCCTAACCAATATTTATCTCTCAAACACCACCAAAACCACATTAACTGATCAGTCATCTCATTGTTAGTTGTGAGATCTTGCTGTGTACATATTGGCTGCCGTGTTTCCCAACATAACAACAGCTGAACTTGAAAAGTAATTCATTGGCTGCATAGCACTTTAAGGTGTACTGAGGATAGGAAAGGTGCTATATGAATAAAAGTACAGCAAAAAAGTCTATGATTGCACAGAGACCTACAAAATTTAGAAATGAACAGTAAAACCCTCCAGTACACAGAAATACAACAAAAACAATATACAGAAACAATTCATATGCAACAAATATCCAATGCAGAGAAATATGGCATTGAGTTCTAAAATCCACAAAATGATAAGAAAGAAGCTTAAAATAAAATAGATTCTAGCTATATAACAACTATAATAACTGGCATTAGTGTTACTACGATTGCACCTAATCCAAAGAATATTGAAATCTTGGTAAAAGGAGACATCCAATAGATACATTTAAATAATTTGTGATTTTCAAACTACAGAGCTATATAATGAAGTGAATAGAATCATAGAATAGTACAGCACAGGAGGCCGCCATTTGGCCCATTGAGTCTGCACCGGCTCTTTCGAAGAGCAGTCCCACTCCCTCGTCCTTTCCCCATATCCCTGCAATTTTTCCTCCTTCAAGTATTTATCCAATTCCCTTTTGAAGGCTACTATTGAATCTGTATCCACCCTATCAGGCAGGACATTCCAAATCCTAACCACTCGTTGCGTAAAAAAGTTTTCCTCATGTTGCTTCTGGCTCTTTTGCCAATCACCTTAAATCTGAGCCCTCTTGTTATCGACCCTTCAGTCATTGGAAACAGTTTCTCTTTATTTACTCTATCTAAATCCTTCATGATTTTAAACACCTCTATCAATCTCCTCTTAGCCTTCTCTGCTCCAAGGAAAACAACCCCAGCTTCTCTAGTCTAGCCACGTAACTGTATTCCCTCATCCCTGGAACCATTCTAGTAAATCTCTTCTGTACCCTGTCCAAAGCCTTCACACTTCCTAAAGTGTGGTGCCCAGAATTGAACACAATACTCCAGCTGGGGTTGAACTAGTGTTTTTTATAGGTTTAACACAATTTCCTGGCTTTTGTACTCTATGCCTCTATTTTCAAAGCCCAGGATCCCATATGCTTTATTAACTGCTCTGTTAACATGTCCAGCCACCTTCAAAGATTTGTGCAGAAGCACCCCCAGGTCTCTCTGTTCTTGCATCACCTTTAAAATTGTACCATTTAGTGTGTATGGTCTCTCCTCATTCTTCCTACCAAAATGTATCACCTTACACTTCTCTGCATTGAATTTCATCTGCCATGTGTCCGGCCATTCCACCAGCCTGTCTATGTCTTCTTGAAGTCGACGACTATCTTCCTCACTGTTTACTACACTTTGAAGTTTCGTGTCATCTGCAAATTTCAAAATTGTGTCCTGTACCCCCCAAGTCCAAGTCATTAATGCATATCAAAAACAGCAGTGGTCCTAGTACTGAACCTTGGGGAACGCCACTATATAACTCCCTCCAGTCCAACAAACAGCCATTCACCATAACTCTCTGTTTTCTATCTCTTAGCCAATTTTGTATCCATGCTACTACTGCCCCTTTTATCCCATAGGCTTCAATTTTGCTAACAAGCCTAGTATGTGATACTTTATCAAATGCTTTTTGAAAGTCCATATACACAACATCAACTGCACTGCCCTCATCCACCCTCTCTGGTACCTCATCAAAAAGCTCAATAAAGTTAGTCAAACACAATTTGCCCTTAACAAATCCATGCTGGCTCTCCTTTATTAGTCCATGCTTGTCCAAGTGGCTGTTAATTTTATCCCAGATTATTATTTCTAAAAGCTTTCCCACCACCGATAACTAAACTGACTGGCCTGTAGTTGCCAGGTTTATCTTTCTCCCCTTTTTTGAACAAGGGTGTAACATTTGCAATCTTCCAGTCCTTTGGCACCATCCCTGTATCTAAGGAGGATTGGAAGATTGTGGCCAGCACCTCTGCAATTTCGACCCTTACTTCCCTCAGAAAGCTAGGATGCATCCCAACCGGACTGGGTGACTTATCCATTTTAATTACCCCCAGCCTGTTTAGTACCTCCTCTTTATCTATTTTTATCTTATCCAGTATCCCAACAACCTCCTTGTTTACCATAGCTTTGGCAAAGTCCTCTTCCTTGGTAAACACCGATGCAAAGTACTCATTTAGTACCTCAGCCATGCCTTCTGCCTCCACCAATAGTTCTCCATTTGTTCCCTAATCGCCCCCACTGCTCCTCGGATAACCCTTTACTTTAAAACATTTCCCAGATGCAGGACTCACTAAGTTCAATCATTTCAATTAAAACCTTTATTTTGTTGGATCATCCTGGATGTTATCAGAACAGAAATGTGCTTCAATGTCTTCAACCCTAATTCAATAGGAGAGATGTTTTATACAGAATTAGCACACCCTTAAAATATGTGTTTGCTACTCTTGGGAGTTCAATTTTTCAATGTTTGAAGAGGATGAAAGAAAACAAACATCATGAAATCATTACAAGTTGGAAACCATTCAGAACTGACGTGAGCCTTTGATGAAAAAATATTTCAATGATTCGTTGCTTTGACTTTTTCCTCCAATTCTATTCAAATCAGTATTTTCAACAGTTTTTAGTTCTCTGCTCCTCCATATGAAAAAAATATGATAATCAGAGTAAAATGTTAGCATAACACACACACAACTTCAAAAATATGCTATAAAGGACCTGCAAGTATAATCTGAACCATTTCACTCATTCTTACAAGTGCTAACTTTTGACCTCATTTGAATGAGTCTCCAGTTTAATTAGTCCTTCAATATGACACTCCTCCCCCACAATCCATTATTAGACATCATAACCTGCTCTAGTGCTTAAGTCAACAATTGTCTGGTGCATCAGATTAGTTGCATTGATTCTCCTCACCTCCACTTAGAGCCCCGCCACCCCCCCCACCACTACTTGCCAACTGAGATCAGAACCCGTTGTGTTGGGAATGATGGGCACAAACTCATGTCCTACCACTGTCCGTGGCACAATGTATTCGTAAGCAATGAACTACAGAGCCTAATTTCAGACTTTCCAAAAAAACGGATTCCCATTTAAATTATAGTGCTGCTACCAACTATAGATCTGACTTCCGCAGAAACACTGCAATGTAAAGCCACAGAGAACCACTTCAAGTCGAAAGAAATGGAATTAACTACTATGTGCAGTGCATTGTTTCTGCCCACAGGTAGACTTAGCACTGAATCAAGGGGAAAATGCAGCCGGAAATGAAAGCTAATTGTATATCAGCTTATATATGCACCTTTGTTTCTGTGCTGCTATTGATGCAGTAGATTTCACCCTGCACTGTACATAGACAGGATATCGCCAGAAATCTCAGTATATTACAGCACTAATTCCACTGGAAGCAGTTCTATAATATAAAGGGAGCATTGAACCATTGCTCTTACGTTTTATGAAAGTGAACTCCAGTCCCATTCAGTTACAACCTTGTAGCTCATTCCTTTCTCTCACTTATTGCATGTTTTATTATTTTGCCCAGTGGAGAAGTTAATGGGCAGTATTTTACGACCCCTACAGGTGCGTACGAGGTGTGTACGCACCTGTCGGGGCCGTGCAAGTTCTGGGTTTAGGCATGCGAAGCTCATGCGCTGAAACCCAGCACTTGCGATCTGTCAAGAATCCCCAGGAAAAGGGCCTCTGCGGGTGGAGAGTTGCGCTATTTGCCCAACTTCCGCCCGCTGAAAGGCCGTGGAATTCTTACGCCGGTAAAAGCAGGCATAAGGCCTGCTTTTACCAGCATTAGAGTTGTAAAAAATAGAAAAATGAAATGTTATCACTCACATATACATTAAAAACCCTGTCCAATAAGGTAAGTTTATTTTTAGCCCTGTCAAAACATGTTAAAAATAATCAAAAAATTAAATTTTTGTTTAAAATATTTAATTAAATGCCATTTTAATTAATTTTATATGTGTCATTTTTAAATTTATTTCATGTGTTCGTGTATTTTTTAAGTCATCCCCATTCATACTTATGACAGTTCCGTACGTATGGAACTCCCATAAGTATGAATGGTGATTCCCTTCTTTCATTGGTTGGGCCGGCCCACGTGATCCCAGGGGCGCTTGCGAACCATATGTGCCCGAGATACCTGGGCCTCTACGCATTTCTACCAGGAGAGGCCCAGGATCGCAAGCCTCCATATCTCCCGGACCACCAGGTAAATGCGTAGATTTTTTGATGATCGGAGGCATCCGCCCGCGGGAAGCCTCCGATCGCAAATTCAGGCCTAATGTTCTTTGGCACTGACTAGTATGAGTTAGCATTTAATTCCTTTACCTCTGCCACTCTGCCTGAATGATGTGTTAAAAATCATAGAAAAGAGACACAAACCTTAACTTACTGTTCTAGAGGTTGCAATAGGGACACTGTTAACAGCGAAAGAATAAAATGACAATAATGGCACAAATGGTCCATCAAATTAACACTATCTGGCTGAAAGGAGAATCACTACCCCAATATAGTTGCTTAGCTAATTTTATTTTTATCAACATACAACATGATGAAACTATCCACAATGCAATAACATAATTTGTGTCATAAGAAATGTAATTCTCATGCTTTGGCACTCTTATGTCCCTTGTGAATGACATCAAGATAGAATGACAAGACCAATGCTCTGCTTCTCAAGCACTGAGTGATTATAATTGCCTCCCTAAAAATGTTGACTGGTACCTAATAATAAAAGATGCAAGAGCCATCTGAATTAGCAGTGGGCTCAATGAATGAGATGCAATAAGGCATGACTTTATAACTTTGGGTTTTATAAAGTTAATAATTAGTTATACACATTCAAATCGCAGGCAAATGCTTACTTGACATGTAGAACTGCTGTCTTAGGTCAATGATTGGTATACCTACTTTTCCTCTTCTATATTAGAACTTAATTTGTTGAATAAAATTGAAGTATTTGATTTTTAAAAACAGATAATTTATGAAGACAAAGGAAAGCCATGAGATGCTGACGCACATTAGGATTGCAAGAGCAAATTAGTGAGAAAGTGTGTCCACTGGTGAGATAGAGTTAACATCGGGTTATTTGACAACCGTGGCATGCAGGACTACAGAGATTTTTATTTTTATTTTAACACTTACCACGACGTAAAATAGATTGGTGTAGATGGAAGAGGTTAATGAGAAATGATAAATACCCCCAGCTGCGAATTATATTAGTATAAAGTTAAATTTCAAACCAAAAGAGATTGTTGCATTGTTGTAGAATACATTGACCAGCTCTCATTTGCAGCACTGTGTATAATTCTAACCCCAATCATATTTATTCATGGCTTTCAAAGGGCACAGAGGCAAGCAACCAAGATAGAAACATAGAATCTAGGAGCAGGAGTAGGCCATTCGGCCCGTCGAGCCTGCTCCGCCATTCAATACGATCATGGCTGATCATCCAAATCCAGTACCCTGTCCCTGCTTTAATCCCCACAGTACACATATCCCAACCTACCCCCGTAACCCCACGTATTTAATTCCCCCTAACATATCCCATCCTATCCCCATAACCCCACATATTTAATCCCCCCTAACACTAAGGGTCAATTTATCATAGCCAAATCAACCTAACCCACACATTTTTGGTATTCCAGCTATCAAAAATCTATTTTTTTTTTTAAAGAAGGGATTAAGAAAGTTGGGCTGGAACTGTGTGTGAAGACTTTGAAGTGATCTAATTTGAAGTCTTCACGAACGTGAAGGGTTTGATAAGGTTGATCCAGCCAAGCTGTTCACTATGGTAAAAAGCTCAGATGCCAGAAGGCAGAAAATAACCATTAGGAACATAGGAGCAAGGGGAAGGTTAGTAGGGAAGATGACTGAAATGAATAACATAAATTGATTCAAGCGGCCACAGATGTAGTTAGAGGGAGAAGGGATTGAAGAAAATAGTAAGAAGGTGAGCTAGTGGAGTATACTTCAATGAAAAAGTTCGAGGATTGTTGGGTCTAATGATATTTGCCTGAAATTGTTGAGGTTGAGTTAGACAATATTTTTCCATGGGGGTGAACAATAGTTCCACTTTAGTAAAAATTCTCAGCTCTAAAAATCTTTGCTCCATACAGCGCACTCCCCCTTAACTTTGGCGAGAGTCTGCTGGATGAGCCACAAATTAGGCAGGGACCTGAATATGCTATTTCCTGGCCCTGCATTAGAATTTCCAGAATGGCCTGTTGGGGTCAGAGCCTCTAGCTATCCCAAGGCCACTGCCATAAGAGAGGGCAGGGGCTGCCTATGTCGGGAGTTTCTGGTTTCCTGGCCCACAAAGGGACTTGGTGTAGGGTGGAAGAGGTTTGCCTGATGTGCCTACCCGCCAAATAACAGAAAGGGGGCCCACCTGGAGACGCAGGCTGGGATTGTGGCCTGGCCTGTGGAAGAAGAAGAATTTCAAACAAAATTTTTCCAGAGATTTGGTATCTTTCCCTTTCCTCCGAGTCAGCCATTGTTCTGCATCTAGGGTGCCCACCATTTACATGTAAATGAAAAAACCTGCATCTGATTCCATGAACTTTGGTGGGGCCAGTGTTGGCACTCCTCAGTGAACACATTTTGGTACTTACCAGGCCCCCTTCCCGCAGATTACTGGGGCTCTTATCTTCTAATACTATGTTGCTGATGAGTTATCTGGTCTAGTTGATTTAGTAATACGTGCATTTATATCACATCAATTCATTTTGTTTAAACATCTCAAATGCTTATGCGCTAAACTATTTATGTTGAGGGTCGGTGACTTTTGTTATGTAGGCAAACTTGTGGAGCTGTTCAGCACATCTCACTGCTGGCCATGAAATATCCTCCAGGTGTTGAATTATAACTTATTTAGAATCATAAAATGGTTGCAGCACAGAAGGAGGCCATTCGGTCCATCAAGCCCGTGCTGGCTCTCTGCAAGAACACTTCAGCTAATCCCACTCCCCCGCCCTTTCTCTGCAGCCCTGCAATTTCTTTTTCTTCAACCCGAGCTTCTCCAGTCTATCCACGTAACTGAAGTCCCTCATCCCTGGAACCTTTCTCGTAAATCTTTTCTGCACCCTCTCTAAGGCTTTCACATCATTCCTAAAGTGTGGTGCCCAGAACGGGACACAATACTCCAGTTGAGGCTGAACCAGTGTTTTATAAAGGTTCATCATAACTTCCTTGCTTTTGTACTCTATGCCTCTATTTATAAAGCCCAGGATCCCGTATGCTTTTTTAACCGCTTTCTCAACCTGCCCTGCCACCTTCAACGATTTGTGCACATATAACCCCAGGTCTCTCTGTTCATGCACCCCCTTTAGAATTGTACCCTTCAGTTTATATTGCCCTCCTTGTTCTTCCTACCAAAATGTATCACTTCGCACTTTTCTGCATTAAATTTCATCTGTCACGTGTCTGCCCATTCCACCAGCCTGTCTAAATGATCTTCAAGTCTCTCACTATCCTCCTCACTGTTCACTATACTTCCAAGTTTTGTGTCATCTGCAAATTTTGAAATTGTGCACTGTACACCCTGTGTACCATCTACAAGATGCACTGCAGCAACTCGCCAAGGCTTCTTCGGCAGCACCTCCCAAACCCGCGACCTCCTCCACCTAGAAGGACAAGGGCAGCAGGTGCATGGGAACACCACCACCTCCAAGTTCCCCTCCAAGTCACACACCATCCTGACTTGGAAATATATTGCCGATCCTTCATCGTCGCTGGGTCAAAATCCTGGAACTCCCTACCTAACAGCACTGTGGGAGTACCTTCACCACACAGACTGCAGCGGTTCAAGAAGGCAGCTCACCACCACCTTCTCAAGGGCAATTAGGGATGGGCAATAAATGCTGGCTTTGCCAGCAATACCCACATCTCATAACCGAATAAAAAAAAAAGCCAAGTCCAAGTCATTAATATATATCAAGAAAAGCAGTGGTCCTAGAACCGACCCCTGGGGAACAACTTCCTGGGGTATACCTTCCTCCAGTCGAAAAACAACCATTCACCACTACTCTCTGTTTCCTGTCACTTAGCCTATTTCATATCATGCTGCCACAGTCCCTTTTATTCCATGGGCTTCAACTTTGCTGGCAAGCCTATTATGTGGCACTTCATCAAATGCCTTTTGGAAGTCCATGTACGCCACATCAACCTCATTGCCCTCATCAACCATTTCTGTTGCCTCATCAAAAAACTCAATCAAGTTAGTTAAACACGATTTGCCTTTAACAAATCTGTGCTGGCTTTCCTTAATTAATACACACTTGTCCAAGTGACTGTTAATTTTGTTCCGGATTATCGTTTTTAAAAGCTTCCCCACCACCGAGGTTAAACTGACTGGTCTGTATTTGCTGGGTTTATCCTTACACCCCTTTTTGAACAAGGATGTAACATTTACAATTCTCTAGTCTTCTGGCACCACCTCCGTATCTAAGGAGGATTGGAAGATTATGGCCAGTACCTCCGCAATCTCCACCTTTACTTCCCTCAGCATCCTAGGATGCATCCCATCCGGTCCTGGTGACTTATCTACTTTAAGTACAGCTAGCTTTTCTAGTACCTTCTCTTTATCAATTTTTATCACATCCAGTATCTCAACTACCTCCTCTTTCACTCTGACTTTGGCAGCATCTTCTTCCTTGGAAAATACAGATGCAAAGTACTCATTTAGCACCTCAGCCATACCCTCTGCCTCCATGAGTAGGTCTCCTTTTTGGTCCCTAATCAGGGCCCACCCCTCCTCCTACTACCCGTTTACTATTTATATGCCGATAGAAGACTTTTGGATTCCCTTTATGTTAGCTGCCAGTCTATTCTCATACTCTCTCTTTGCCCCTCTTATTTTCTTTTTCACTTCCCCTCTGAACTTTCTATATTCAGCCTGGTTCTCACTTGTATTCTCAACCTGATATCTGTCATACACCCCTTTTTCTGCTTCATCTTACTCTCTATCTCTTTTGTCATCCAGGGAGCTCTGGCTTTGGTTGTCCTACCTTTCCCCCTCGTGGGAATGTACCTCAACTCTACCCGAACCATGTCCTCTTTAAAGGCAGCCCATTGGTTAATTGCAGTTTTGCCTGCCAATCTTTGATTCCAATTTACCCAGGCCAGATCCGTTCTCATCCCACTGAAATTGCTCCCTGTCCTTTTCCATAGCTAATCTAAACCTTATGATACTATGATCACTGTTCCCTAAATGTTCCCCTACTGACAGTTGCTCCACTTGAACAACCTCATTCCTCAGAACCAGATCCAGCAATGCCTCCTTCCTCGTTGGGCCAGAAACGTACTGATCAAGAAAGTTCTCCTGAACACACTTCAGAAATTCTTCCCCCTCTCTGCCCTTTACACTATTACTATCCCAGTCTATATTAGGGTAGTTGAAGTCCCCCATTATCACGATATAGTTCTTGCACCTCTCTGTAATTTTCCTGCAAATTGGCTCCTCTATATCCTTCCCACTAGTTGGTGGCCTATAGAATACACCTAGTAGTGTCATGCCACCTCTATTATTTCTTAACTCTAACCAAATAGATTCTGTCTTGACCCCTCCAGGACAT
Organism: Squalus acanthias; assembly: GCA_030390025.1. Lineage (NCBI taxonomy): Eukaryota > Metazoa > Chordata > Chondrichthyes > Squaliformes > Squalidae > Squalus > Squalus acanthias. The sequence goes on from CM059427.1 coordinate 53,922,874, forward strand.
CCTCTCTCTCCAGCACTGTAATATTCTCCTTAATCAATACTGCCACCCCACCTCCTTTCTTTCCTGAACATCTTATATCCAGGATTATTTAGTACCCAATCCTGCCCTTTTTTGAGCCAGGTCTCCATTATCGCCACAACATCATATTTCCATGTGGCTATTTGCGCCTGCAACTCACCAACCTTATTTACCACACTTCGTGCGTTTACACACATGCACTGTAAACCTATCATAGACTTTCTTGTGTTCTCTCTTAGTCTGACCCCACCTAATACCGTACTATTTCTTACTCTAGTGCTAACTGTCTCTCCCAATCCTTGTACACCTTGTTTCTCTTTTCTAACGCTACATCCTGGTGCCCATCCCCCTGCCAAATTAGTTCAAACCCTCCCCAACAGCACTTGCAAACACGCCGCCCAACCCCCCACCGCTGTAAGGATATTGAAGTAAACAAAACCTCTATTGCCATCATTCTGAGATACAAATATTTTTCCTTGCATTAAAAGTTTGGTGGACTTAAATTATTCATCAGCATATTAAACTCATCCTAAGACATATTGGTGCTCGAAAGAACTATATGTTAATTATAAGTTTAAAGTACAGAGTATACACTTACACACACGTGGGCATTTCAGAGTGTGGGCCCAGCTGGCAAGTGCCACCATTGTAACAGTATCCATCACAAGACAGGCAGCTGGATGCAATCCTTCCATTTGTGCAACTGTATCAACAAAGTGAGACTAATGTCATTCCAGATCATGCTACAAGAACCATAATTACAGGCACCTGTATGTATTCATTGGAATGCTCTGTTGCACGAGAAATTGCTGACATTGAGTTAGAAAAATATTTTTCCATGAGAGTGAACAATAGTTTCACTTTAGTGAAAAATAAATCAATGAAATGCTGCAGAATGACCAATTTACTGCTATACATGTACCACTTACAAGTTTAGTGCTGTTAATCGTTCTGAGACTTTTTACTTCAAATAGTATTTCTCTAAAGATTATTTAATACTATTGCTACACTTTTCCAATGTGATTTCAGTATCCTGATGCTAGAGTTTGGATTGTTGAAGCAAGAGGGCTAATGGTCGCAATGTCATGATGTCCAGTGCATGGACATACATATGTTTATATGGACATACATGTGTTTATCAGCTTCATATTGGGAGTATTTCCAAGGCAGCAAAAGATGGAGGATTTGTTTTGAAACCGAAATATGTTCAAGCAGATTGCATTTGATATTTGAGGTCCAGTTGACCAAATAAGTTTTTGAAAATATCCCTGCTCTTTAGTTATAGCCTACACCTACAGCCTATAGCCGTGCAAAGAGCCATAATGTGTGAAGATTTCCTGTGTGTGCTAGGTGTAGAAAAAGCATAAAGCATAAACATACTTGGAGATTCTCTATACTTAGCGCAGAAGATATCTTCCCAAATGTCATTATCGCTTGAATTTAATGTGCTTCTCTGATGATAGTAAAACAAAGCTATATGTCACAGACAGCAACAACCAGACTGCATTAGCACTCCCTATAATAACTTTTCTTATTTTTCAAACGACCAGTCTTCCTTTTCTAAGCTTGCCATTCTTGTCAAAAAATCAAGCTCTCTCAATCTGAGCCTTCCACGGACTGAGTCATTTTGAGGGAGTAATGCGGAAATAGTTGATTTCTTTATTTTATACTAGAAATTGTCATAAAATCCTATTTATATCTCAAACTTGTGTCAGCTTCTCTGGGGTGACACCATGCCGTATGTTATTATGTGTAAACATGTAAAGCATTCATTTATATTTCCTTGTCTAGTATTTTAAGGGAGGCGCTAACCTAACAAAACCATTACAATAGTAGACAGATGAGGTTCATATTAGTTATTCATATATGCTAATATTGTACAGCGTAATTTCACTACTCTTGTGTTTTACCCAACATGAATTGTAATCAGATTGAGTGGGTCTCAGTGGTGGCAATATAACTACTTTAATTTCAAATTCTGTAGTTCCATATCACCACTTTCATGTTACCTAATTCAATTCAACATAAAATTAATTGTTCAACAGGGGCATAAATTACTGGACATGAGTTCACACCTACAGAGCATTGTAGCATTTCATTGCAGGAGATTTTACTGTTACACAGCTACAACTGAACTCATTGACACAAGACCTGAATTCCAGAGGTACGGTGGAAGTGACTGCTCTAACATCAAGGTAGCATTCGACCGACTGTGGCACCAAGGAGCACTAGTACAACTGAAATCAATGGGGAATCAAGGGGAAACTCTCCACTGGCTGGAGTCATAACTGGTACAGAATAAGATGGTTGTGGTAGTTGGAGGCTAATCATCTCAGCCTAGGATATCACTGCAGGAGTTCCTCAGGGCAGCACCCTAAGCCCAACTATCTTCCAGTTGCTTCATCAATGACTTTCCCTTCATCATAACGTCAAAACTGGGGCTGTTCACTGATGATTGCACAGTGTTCAGCTCCATTCGCAATTACTCAGATAATGAAGCAATCCGTGCCTGCATGCATCAAGACCTGGACAACATCCAGGCTTGGGATGATAAGTGCCAAGCAACATTCACATCACGCAAGTGCCAGGCAATGACCATCTCTAACAAGAGAGAGGCTAACCACCTCCCCTTGACATTCAACGGCATTACCATCGTCAAATCAACCACCATCAACATCTTGGGTGTCATCATTGACCAGAAACAGAACTGGAACAGCCACATAAATGCCGTGGCTACTGGAACAGGTCAGAGGCTGGGTATTCTGTGGTGAGTGGCTCACCTTCTGACTCCCCAAAGCCCACCATGCACAATGCACAATCCAGAAGTGTGATGGAATGCTCTCCACTTGCCTGGATGGGTGAAGCTACAATAACACTCAAGAATCTCAACACCATCCAGGACAAAGCAGCCCACTTGATTGGCACTTAATCCACTAGGTTAAACATCCACTCCCTCCACCATCAGTGTACTGTGGCTGCAGTGTGTACTATGTACAGGTTGCAGTGCAGCAACTCGCCAAGGCTTCTTCAGTAGCACCTCCCAAACCTTCGAAGGACAAGGGCAGCAGCTGCATGTGAACACCAGTACCTCCAACTTCCCCTTGAAGTCAATCATCATCCTGATTTGGACATATATCTCCATTCCTTCACTGCCCACCACCACCTTATCAAGAACAGTTAGGGATGGGCAATAAATCCTGACCTTGTCAGCAATGTCCACATCCCGAAGACTAACATTTTTTTTAAAAGCTAGCACTTGTTGGTAAATTGTATTTACAAGGAAACTTTTTAAAGAAGCTACTGGTGTAAATGGTGTGAATTCTTTTAAAGAAGCTAGGTGGCGCAGTAGGCTAAAATAGCAATATATGATACGAAGTGGGAAAATAGTCAAAACAGGCACAATATTATCAGAAACCTTTTTGGGGATAATTTTTTTTTTAATTTGATAAAATTAAAGCAGCATTCCAGCCAAAACATGTAAATTGCCCTAAAGATGAAGGAATGGCAGGCTAATAATCGGAACTAAAAGCTGTTTCAATAGATCAAGCAATTTGCAGAAAATGAGTAGAGTTCACCTGCAGGCACCCAATACCACTGGCTAGGGTATTGGCTTGCTCATTTTCTTAATAACAATGCTTCGCAATATATAACAGAAGTTTACTTACTTGCAGGCCACCTGTCCTGTCTCTTTGTCCACAATGCACTGTCCACCGTGGCACACAGTACATTTATCCACTTCACATTTTGGTCCTTCAAATTGTGGTAAGCAGATGCACTGAGCACTGCCATCGCTGTTTATTCTGCAGGTTCCTAAATTCATGCAGTAGTTATAGCACACATCTGGAAAAGAATGAAACATAAATAGTAAATTGAGTTACAGTAATAAATTAATTAACACAAATTATGATAATGTCAACTGTAAGCATTTTCATTGAAAGTAATCCTGTTTGAGTGCATTTTCTTACTAACAATTCAGAGATTGCTATTTTTAGAAGGCAGGCGAGGGTTTTTTCGAATAATAAGGAATAGTGCGTCAGGGCTGAACATAAAAACATTTTAAGTGCTTCTCGTTTAGCGATTACCCTGATTCCACTTAAGTCATTGTCTCCATTCACTATTGCTTAGTACAATCTTTTTCAAAATTTGTTTTTATGGGATGTGGGCTTTGCTGGCAAGGCCAGCATTTATTGCCCATCCCTAATTGCCCTTGAGCAGGTGGTGGTGAGCCGCATTCTTGAACCGCTGCAGTCCGTGTTGTGAAGATACTCCCACAGTGCTGTTAGGGAGGGAGTTCCAGGATTTTGACCCAGCGACGATGAAGGATCGGCGATATACTTCTAAGTCAGGATGGTGTGTGACTTGGAGGGGAACTTGGAGGTGGTGGTGTTCCCATGCGCCTGCTGCCCTTGTCCTTCCAGGTGGAAGAGGTCACGAGTTTGGGAGGTGCTGCCGAAGAAGATTTGGCGAGTTGCTGCAGTGCATCTTGTAGATGGTACAAACTGCAGCCACGGTACGCCGGTGGTGGAGGGAGTGAATGTTTAAGGTGGTGGATGGGGTGCCAATCAAGCGAGCTGCTTTGTCCTGGATGGTGTCGAGCTACTTGAGTGTTGTTGGAGCTGCACTCATCCAGGCAAGTGGAGAGTATTCCATCATACTCCTTAATTGTGCCTTGTAGATGGTGGAAAGGCTTTGGGGATCAGGAGGTGAGACACTCGCTGCAGAATGCCTAGCCTCTGACATGCTCTTGTTGTCACAGTATTTATGTGGCTGGTCCAGTTAAGTTTCTGGTCAATGGTGACCCCCAGGATGTTGATGGTGGGGGATTCGGCGATGGTAAAACCGTTGAATGTCAAGGGGAGGTGGTTAGACTCTCGCTTGTTGGAGATAGTCATTGCCTGGCAATTCTGTGGCGCGAATGTTACCTGCCACTTATCAGCCCAATTCTGAACGTCGTCCAGGTCTTGTTGCATGCGGACATGGACTGCTTCGTTATCTGTGGAGTTGCGAATGGCGCCGAACACTGTGCAGTCATCAGCGAACATCCCCATTTCTGACCTTATGTTGGCGGGAAGGTCATTCATGAAGCAGCTGAAGATGGTTGGGCCTAGGACACTGCCCTGAGGAACTCCTGCAGCGATGTCCTGGGGCTGTGATGATTGACCTTCAACTACCACAACCATCTTCCTTTGTGCTAGGTATGACTCCAGCCAGTGGAGCATTTTCCCCCCCGATTCCCATTGACTTCAGTTTTACTAGGGCTCCTTGATGCCACACTCAGTCAAATGCTGCCTTGATGTCAAGGGAAGTCACTCTCACCTCACCTCTGCAATTGAGCTCCTTTGTCTATGTTTGGACCAAGGCTGTAATGAGGTCGGGTGCCGAGTGGTCTTGGCGGAACCCAAACTGGGCACCCATGAGCAGTTTATTGGTGAGAAAGTGCCGCTTGATAGCACTTTCGATGACACCTTCCATAACTTTACTGATGATTGAGAGTAGACTGATGGGGCAGTAATTGGCTGGGTTGGATTTGTCCTGCTTTTTGTGGACAGGACATACCTGGGCAGTTTTCCACATTGTCGGATAGATGCCAGTGTTGTAGCTGTACTGGAACAGCTTGGCTAGAGGCGTGGTTAGTTCTGGAGCACAAGTCTTCAGCACGATAGCCAGGATGTTGTCGGGGCCCATAGCCTTTGCTTTATCCAGTGCGCTCAGCCGTTTCTTGATATCACGTGGAGTGAATCGAATTGGCTGAAGACTGGCTTCTGTGATGGTGGGCACCTCAGGAGTAGGCCGATAAGGATCATCCACTCGGCACTTCTGGCTGAAGATGTTTGCAAAGGCTTCAGCCTTGTCTTTTGCACTCACGTGCTGGGCTCCACCATCATTGAGGATGGGGATATTCATGGAGCCTCCTCCTCTCGTTAGTTGTTTAATGATCCACCACCATTCTCCATAACAAATATGTAGGTAAAACTTCCATGGGACATTTATGAATCAGAATGAAAAATATCTACTACAAGTTTGGTAAATACCCTAATCTCAATCAGCGAACAGCAAATAAATCCTTCTTTGTCATTGTATTGGTTAATTTGTTAAAAACAAACGTTGACCCAAAACCCAGCTGATAATTGTTTTTGAAATGAATTGATTCGCAGTTACTTCATTTTTAAAAATTTATTTATGGGATCTGGGTGTCACTGGCAAGGCCAGCATTTATTGCCCATCCCTAATTGGCCTCGAGAAGGTGGTAGTGCGCCACCTTCTTGAACTGCTGCAGTCCGTGTGGTGAAGGTACTCCCACAGTGTTGTTAGATTGGGAGTTCCAAGTTTTTGACCCAGCGACGATGAAGGATCGGCGATATATTTCCAAGTCAGGATGATGTGTGACTTGGAGGGGAACTTGGAGGTGCTGGTGTTCCCATGCGCCTGCTGCCCTTGTCCTTCTAGGTGGTAGAGGTCGCGGGTTTTAGAGGTGCTGCCGAAGAAGCCTTGGCGAGTTGCTGCAGTGCATCTTGTCGATGGTACACACTGTAGCCACGGTACGCCGGTGGTGGAGGGAGTGAATGTTTAAGGTGGTGGATGGGGTGCCAATCAAGCAGACTGCTTTGTCCTGGATGGTGTCGAGCTTCTTGAGTGTTGTTGGAGCTGCACTCATCCAGGCAAGTGGAGAATGCTCCATCACACTCCTTACTTGTGCCTTGTAGATGGTGGAAAGGCTTTGGGGAGTCAGGAGGTGAGACACTCGCCGCAGAATACCTAGCCTCTGACCTGTCCTTGTTGCCACAGTATTTATGTAAATAGCGTCAGTGCCAGATGAGGGGAAGACACTTCTATGATGAAATATTACAAAGCAGCACTGTTGTTGTTGGGGAAATGTTTATTACTGAATGTTATCAGAATGACAGAAATCTGTTGATCGGTAAAGAGATTTCTTAATGGGATTTAATTAATTTAATTAATTTTAAATTTAAATCATTACACTTTTGTTATGTTGCAGCAGGACAAAGATAATCTGAAAGAAATGGGTTATGATACAAGTCCTAGGGCACTATACGGCATTGCATTCAGTTAGACTCAGTTATATTTGCGCTTTTGGAGATTTGAGGAGCAATTTTCTGTCGGTTGGTAATTTTGCTGCTAGGATACTGCCATGTGGAAAATGTAATTCTAGGCATAATTCCCACTGGATCTCGTTCATGTTGCATAAAGCAATTGATCCTGTCTTTTAAATTTATCTTTAAAACTTACATCTCATTCTAATCATATATTCATTGAACTACATTTTTTAATAGTCACATGGCTTAACTGCTTTGGAAGGGAGAGGGAAATTCTTTCTAATCTCAAGTCTCGCTCCAGGCTTGGTGACCATGTACAAAAACAACAATCACTTACATGTCTATAGTGCTCAATTACATATAGATGTGTCTCAGACTGCTTCACATGAGAGTGGATGGTGAGTGGATACTGAGCAGAAGGGAGAAAAGGAGGAGGGTCAGGTGGGGCAAAAGCATGGCTAAAAAGAAGGATTTTTGAAGGCAGGGAAAAGATTGACAGGGCAGGGATACTGAGGGAAGGAGTTCCAGACATCAGGGACGATGTATCAAGAGGCAGAGGGAACAGGGAATGGGAAGTAAGCCAGTGTTGGAGGAGCAGGGACTGCATTCAAGGACCTAGGACTGGAGGTAGGAGGGAGTGAGACCATGGAGGGATTTGAAGATGAGGATAAGAATTTTAAAGTTGATTGTCTGGAATGCAGAATGCCAGTGGATCTTGGTGAGGATAGGGGTGATGGAGATGTGGCTTTTAGCATGGATGAGAATGAGGGCTAGGCCATTGTGGATGAGTTCTGATCTTTGGACCACTAGATGATAAAGGTATAGATTAGGGTTTTAGCATGGTCGGGGGGGGGGGGCGGGGGGGGGGGGGGCGGGTGCGGCAATGGTAAGGTGGAGCTGGGTGATGTTTGAAAGTTGGAAGAAGGTGGCCTTGGTCATGGATTGGATGTGAGCAAGGAAGCTGAACTTGGGACCAGGCAGTATGCAAACTTTCCACACCTCCAGACATTGCTGAGGTGAATGGCTTCAGTTTTGAATTTTCTAAACTAGAGGAAATTTTGGCAATTCCATATCCTAGTGTTAGGCAGTTGGAGAGAGTGATAACAGCGGTGGGACAATGAAGAGGCAAAGAAGTACAGCTGAGTGTTGTGGATGTACATGTGGAAGCTGAACCCATGTTTCTGGCTGATGCTGCTAAGGAATACTACGTAAATAGTGAAGAAGGGGAGGCCAAAGACAGAACCCTGAGATTCACCATGAAGTAACCATGTGGGCACAGCAGGAAAAGACATTGGAGGCAATGCAATGCTTATGGTGCAGCAGATAGGAGTGCGTTGGAGGTGGACTGTGAAGGAGAGACATTTAAAGAGGATGCAGTAGTTGATTGGGTCAAAGGCAGCAGAGAGACCATCAAGATGAGCAGGCACGGTTAGCTGTGGTCTCAATCACACAGGAACTCATTGGTGACTTTGACCAATGCAGTCTGAATGCTGCGAGTAAGGTGGAGACCTGATGGGAAGGCTTTGACCAAGAAGTGGTGGAAAACATAGAAGTGTAGTTGTGAGTTAACAACATGTTCAGGACTGTAGAAAGAAAGGGAAAGTTAGAGTTGAGGCAGCAATTGGAGAGGATGGAAGGATTGAGAAAGAGTTTTTTTGCAGGGGTGGATGATGATGGTATTTATGTAAGGATCAAGCTGGAGGATAGGGAGAGTTTGATGATGCCAGTGATCCTGGGCCTCAAAAGAGTGATCAGGAAGCAGATAGTAGAGTTCATGGAATAGCGCAAGTATAGTGACAGCAGGGGAGAGATACAAAGAAAACAAATAAGGAACGGTGGGTGCTGGGCTCAAGTGAGTAGATCTTAAGCAGGCAACCAGCAGCCTGCATATGTTAGATTTTGGACATGAAGATGTCCATAACTTCTTCATATTTGCCATCTGAATGAGGATGAAGTGGAAAGTGGTTGGACGAGGTGGTTAATCATAAAGTTTAGTTTTTTACTCACAGTCCAAATGAAATAATCTGTATGCACTTTTATTATCCAGACTTTCCATGTAAGACAGAGATTTACATTTACTCAGTTCTGACAAATGGTTATACCTGAAACATTAACTGTTTCGCTTTCTCCACAGATGCTGCCTGACCTGCTCAGTGTTTCTAGCATTTTCTGTTTTTGTTTCAAATTTCCAGCATCTCCAATATTTTTCTGACCTTTGTAATTTTGTGCTCCTTCACTGCTCCAAACCATGCACAATGTGAATTTTAGGAGCATTGGCCCAGATATTCCGATCGCAGGCCTTCCGCGGGCGGAGGACTGCGATCTGGAAAAATCTGCGCCCTTACCCGAGGGCTCCCGGGAGGCGCACAATTCCAATGCTGGGCCTCACCAAACTGCCGGTGCGCAGGGCCCACGTATCCCAAAGGCGCAGGTAGTTTGCAGCGTCCCTGGGATCACGTGGGCCATGGGGAGCCAATCAAAGAAGGGAATCTCCCTTCATACACTTGACAGGAAGACCTGTCAAATATATGAATGGAGATCACCCCCAAAACATAGTAAAACTTTAAATAAATTTAAAAAAAATCACATTTTCAAAATGACTTGAATACAATGGGCCAAAAATTGATGCCGCTACGCGAGAGTACGCACTGCGTACTCTCGCGTATTCTCTCTCCAATTGCTGGTTTTCTGCATGCGCTGAAAACCGGCACTTGGTCTTTGGAAAAGGGGGCGGTTCCTCGGTGCACCGTGTGCGCGCTACAGGCTGCGCGCACGCTGTGCACTTAGTGGTTTGGACGCGCAGGTAAGGACGGAAGATTTTAGAAATGAAAAAAGGAGGAGTAAGACCCACTTTTAACAAGGTAAGTAGTGAATTAAGTATTATTTTGAATTTTTTTTAGCAGGTATATCTTTTTTTTAGAGACTTTAAAGACAGGTAAGTTTATTTTTATAACTTTTTAAAAGATTTTAAATTTTTTCAAAAATTTAATTTTTTATTTAAAATGGTTAATTTATTTAACTATACTTATTTTATTAATGTGATGGTTTTTTTTTTAATTTAATTGAGGTTTAGCTGTTATTTTGGGGGTGTGTAAGATTCATAGCTTTCACAGCACGTATGTGAAACTTATGAATGGAAGATGGTGTGCTGCCATTGGCTCTAACTGAGTCACGTGATCCCACAGCTCGCACGAATTCACTACGCCGGTGGGATACGCAAGCACTGCCCAGCTGATGTCTAGAACATCAAGGTCGTGCGAGCTGGATCTGAAAAAGCCAACGCGGAGTGAGAGATCGCGCCTGCTCCTTACCCCCGCGGGAACAGAGCGAGATCAATTTCTGGGCCAATAAATTAACTATTTAAAACAAAACTTTAAATTTTGGAAAAAAATAATTAACGTTTTTTACAGGGCTAAAAATAAACTTACCTTTTTTAAAGTATATTTAAATGATAAATCAGTGGAAATTTTTAAAACACTTTTTTCAACTCTTATCCTGGTAAAACCAGGCCTTACGCCTGCTTTGACCAGGCGTAAGAATTGTAAGGGTTTTCTGCGGGCGGAGGGTCTCCAAAAAGCGGAACTATCCGCCCGCAGAGGCCCTTCTCCCGGGCAGCCGGAGGATCTGTCAAGAGCTTTCTTGACAGATCGGAAATGCCGGTTTCCAGCGCATGCCTGAAACCGGCATTTCCAATGTCCCTACGGGTGGGTACACAGCGCGTACCCACCCGTAGGGATCGGAATATCCGGCCCATTATCTAACTTTCCTTCTGAGTACCCTTTAGTGCTCTGGTCTGAACATTGACTTCAACAACTTTCCCCTGCTGGATTTTTCCATTTACACTCAGTTGCTTTCCTTCCCATTTTGATTGCTATGATTAGTCAATAACTACATTACAGGAAACTTTCGTTTATCCGGCACCCAAATATCCGGAATTCTCGCTTAACCGGCAAAAATCAGGTAAGTTTTATTGTACAGACAAGACCCCGATTCTGACCTTTCGCCCCCACGAAAGGGGGGTCAACGTTCTTCCGACTCGGACCTGTCACGGCCACGGAGGAAAAAGCCGGAGTCTCGTTTACTTTCCCTCTCCGGGTCCCAATTGTTAAGCCTGTGGCCGTGTACGGGGCTCTCGTACCTTGGTAAGTATAGCTCTCTGTAATCCGGCACTTTCGATCAACCGGCACCACGCCGGTCCCGTCGGTGCCGGATAAACGAAAGTTTCCTGTATCTTTGTAGCATGCGACTACCAGGACGGTAGAAGGCAAACCAGATGGACTGTGGTCTTTTTTTGTCGGGTAATTCTTATGTTCCCAAGTCATGTGTGACTCAACTTTTTTCATTCTAACATCTTTTCAAATGTGTGACGGAAATGACCTTTGTATAGTACTTTATGCCTCTTTCCAATATTTAAAACCCTATTTGTAGCTATTAATGCTACTAACTCCTCTTTATGAAAGTAGTTTGCCTATTTGAAGTCTTGACCTCAACCTGTTGTTTTCCTTTCCCCTCTTTATTTTGACCAGCTCTGTAAAGAGTTTCCTCCCCCCCTCCTGCCTGACAATGACAATTCAGATGATAGGTTAATGTTTCGATGAAACCTATCTTTCTCTTTCAGATGCTGACTGGCATTTCCAACATTTTCTATTTTGATTTCAGATTTATAGCATTATTGAATTATCTTTTTAATTTCTATGTATTGCTTTTATGTTTTGTGCAAACTGCTTTATTCCCCAGCTGATTCTATCTGAAAAAGCTTGCCAGTTTTCTAGTATCAATTCCCTTCTGTACACACCATCTTAATCTTGAAGTCAATTAGCCTACTGATTTTTTCCATGTCGCCAAGTAGCACTTGATGTAAGCTCGATAACACCATCTTTGTCTCAAACTTACTCACTATATTTCAGATTTTTTTCTTTCATTGCTCAGACTTTCAGCCCATGTTGTTATTTGTCACCCCAAGGCATATCTACTGATTCAAACCCTCCCTCTTCATTAGCTTCTCAGCCTTGCTTCTACCCTTCGCTCATGTTCCCCTGCCATAGATAATGTAAGCATTTACCACTAAGGATTACAGTCATGAAACTCACTGTATTGACACCTGTCTCCTGTGAAATCTGGTGGGCAGTAACAATAAGGTTGATTTCCTGTGTTCACATCACAAATTCCTTCATTGAGACAGAAGCTGTCGCAAACCCTCTGCTTACACGTTGGACCAGTAAATCCTATTGGACAGCGACAAGCTGGTTTTCCTAAACAGATCGAAAAGAAACACGTGAAAAACAGGAACACTTTGAGAGCCATACAATTATTACATGCATGCATTGGAGTGGACCAACAAAACTGAATTGGATCAATCCTAACAAGTCAAACTGCAGCTTAACCAATTCAGCAGCCTGTTCAGTTAATGCTGATGCCTTTGCTACACCACAAATTTTGTGTTGATGCTTTGTGACTGGTATTCAAACGAGTCATAAAGCATATAGGATATAGGTTGTTTGGCCCTTTAGTTCTATGCACAGGTTTGTGTCAGTGAATGAGTTAAATTAAGTCTGGCAGCGCCAAACTCATTACACTACCACCTGTAGCGAAGAGCAACAGCATCTCCAAATTGACATCCCATTACTTGACTTTTCCCCCCTTCATGAAACATTTCCCAAATATGGAAATTATAAATTGCGATAATTTGAGGGAAAATGATGTTCTTGCACTGCACATATAAATTTCCATTAACTGTCAGTGTGGTTCATTAGGTACATTTGAAAGAAAAATTCAGATTATTGGTAACACGTTGAGGTTTCTACTTAAAAATGCATAATGAAATGGTAGTGATAGCAGTGCTTAAAATACGATTAGGCACTGACGGCAGAATGACTCCCTGGTTAGCACAGCATGTCAATTTGTCTTCAGCAGTTTTTTTTTTATTCGCATTAGGATTCCTTACCAGTTTCTTGAAACAAGCAAAGAATTTCAGCTGTAAAGGTAAATTTGTACTATTCACGAATGGGCCATCTGTCATGAATTTATTGATAATTCAAAAGGGACATTAAAGCAGAGGCATCATAACTGCATGCCTGTGAAGGGCAATAACTTCTGAGGGGTAAAGTGGCAACAACGGCCAGGATGCTAAGCATTTATCAAACATAATGAAATTTATTCATTAAAATTTATCAGTTACGGGGTTGTTTCTGCAAGCATGGCTTTGCATTGCAGGAAATTTCTGGAATATCACAAATGTTTTACAGGAGGCTGCACAAATTTGCAGTGAGACAGGAATGGCACATTAACATCTCTGCAGATTATCTGCAAAAAATGTATTTTCAAAATATGGAGAACTGAATTTCTACAAAAATACAATTTTTTTGTGAATCATCTTCAAAATGTGAGTTGCATGCTAATAATGTAATACTTATTTTCTGCTGTTACCTTCATTTTGGCCTTTCCTGTTTTTCATACATATTGAACAGTTCCGCCACAGATTAACAGAACTGACATTGAGGCTACCTTCAGTCTTGGCTTACATTATACAACTGTTGTATTCATTCCAAATCTCAAACCTGCAGATCAGTACTTATAACAACAACAACAACTTGTATTTATATAGAAAGAACCTTTAACGCAGTAAAATGTCCCAAACCGCTTCACAGGAGCCTTACCAAACAAAATTTGACACTGAGTCACATAAGGAGATATTAGGGCAGGTGACCAAAAGCTTGGTCAAAGAGGTAAGTTTTAAGGAGTGTCTTATAGGAGGGAAAGAGAGGTAGAGAGGCGGTGAGATTTAGGGAGGGAATTCCAGAGCTTAGGGCCTTGGCAGCTGAAGGCACAGCTGCCAATGGTGGAGCGAGTAAAATCGGGGTTGTTCAAGAGGCCAGAATTGGAGGAGAGCAGATACCTTGGAGGGTTGTAGGGCTGGAGGAGATTACAGAGATAGGGAGGGGCGAGGCTTTGGAGGAATTTGAAAACAAGGATGAGAATTTTAAAATTGAGGCGTTGCTTAACCGGGAGCCAATGTAGGTCAGCGAGCACAGGGGTGATGGGTGAACGGGACTTGGTGCGAGTTATGACACAGGCAGCAGAGTTTTGGATGACCTCAAGTTTACGGACGGTAGAATGTGGGAGGCCGGCCAGGAGTGCATTGGAATAGTCAAATCTAGAGGTAACAAAGGCATGGATGGGGGTTTCAGCAGCAGATGAGCTGAGTCAGGGGCGAGCGATGTTCCGGAGGTGGAAGTAGGGCGGTCTTCGTGGTGGCGTGGATATGTGGTCGGAAGCTCATCTCAGGGTCAAATATGACACCAAGGTTGCGAACAGTCTGGTTCAGCCTCAGACAGTTGCCAGGGAGAGGGATTGAGTCCATGGCTAGGAAACAGAGTTTGTGGCGGGGACCGAAGTCACTGGCTTCGGTCTTCCCAATATTTCGATATACAAATGAAAAATGTATTGGTGTGTCGTATTAACGAAAAATATTGAGTTTCGTGCCCATAATCCTGATATGAGCACTTAATGTAAATCAGACAGGATTTATTTCTTTGTTAACATGCAGTTTTTACCATTAATGTAATGTGGATGGCTGTTTTAACGCATGTAGTCGCATTTATGCAATTATACATAAAAAGTACATTTCATGCAGTCAGACTAAGCATTTGATTCCCCATTACTGGGTAACTATTTACAGTACCTAATGTTGATGCCGAACAGATTCCTCCATTTTGACAATAGTCTTTGCACTGGTCAGTTTCACATTCCTGTCCTGCATACCGAGGCTTGCATTTGCATTTTGGCTGGTCTCGCTCATTCACAAAACAAGTTCCACCATTCACACACACTAGGTCACAGGTAGTCCCTGCAAAAGCAATAGCAGCAGGTATCAGTATTACATCTGTTCAGTCATCAGATTTTTGCTACTCAAACAACAATTTCATTTTTAAGCAGTTTAAGTTAAAAGGGGAAAAATTTGTTCGCGACCATTTTGGGTCGCTAACATCGCCTGGGCGCTAAATTTAGTGCCTGGCAAAAAATAGCGCCGGCGATCGCTAAATTCAGTTTTCGTGCCCCAGTAGGGAGGTGGAGCGCTAACTCAAGTACTCCACTTCCTTCTTAGAGCGCTAACCCCGAATATCGGGGTGGTACCTTCTGCAGCGCGACGCACTGGGCCACGTAGCGCTGCCGCATGGAAGGGCTCGTCCCGTCATTAAAGGGGAGGGCCCAAGCCAACAACTCTGCGGGGCCTTACCTGGACCACCGGGGAGCGGGGTGCCGTGCCAGCAGCCCAGCACACAAGAGCAGTGCCGGGCTGCCAGATCGCGGTACGGACCCCTCGTTCAAAGAGGCAATGAGTCCTGACAAGTCGGCCGATTTTTTTCCCCCACCCGCCACCTCCCCTTTAGTTAGCGCCCTGCAAGCCTCCTGCCGCTTTGTTCCCGCCCCCTGAATCGGTCGCTGTCATCGCCCGGCGCAGATTCAGGGGGCGGGGGCCAATTTTGCAGGCGGGGTGAAAACGGAGCGCTGCGCACAGTGATGACGTCGTCATCGCCTGCGGAGCGGGGCACTACCAGTTACCGCCGCTGCTAAACTCCCGCTGAATTTAGCAGGAGTTGTTAGCGGTGCTACGCCTGGGCGAAAAGTCGTTTGCGCACCTAATGAGAGGCGCAAATGCACCAAATTTCTAGCCCTAAATATTTTATTTCAAAGATTTCTACTGTGAAAGGAATGAAAACATTGCATTTATATAGCGTTTTTCACAGAATGTCCCAAAGCTCTTTACAGCCAATTAAGTACTTTTTGAAGTGTAGTCACTGCTGTAATGTAGAAAACGCGGCAGCCAATTTGCATACAGTAAGGTCTCACAAGTAGCAATGAGATAATGACCAGATAATCAGTTTTAGTGATATTGGTTGAGGGCTAGATATTGGCCAAGACATCAGGGCGAACACCCCTCTTCAAAATAGTGACATGGATCTTTTACGTCCATCTGAGAGGGCAGATGGAGCCTTAGTTTAGCATCTCGTCTGAAAGACAGTACTGAACTGGAATGCCAGCTGAGATTATGTGATCAAGTCTCTGGAGCAGGATCTGAACCCACAAACTTCTGACTCAGAGGCCAGAGTGCTACCACTGGGCCACGGCTGTGAACAATAAAGGATTCAAGAATGTCCCAAAAAATGTTATTAAAGATTCTAATGAAGGAATCCTAAAGAGAATTCCACCTTAAATAGCATTGCCAGTAAGTGGGCTGTTGTAGTTTTCATTTTGGCATGGCAATTATTTTGTTGATAGAGTACATAATCTAATTGAATCAGAATTTCCTGTTACTAGCTCTTCGTGTGATAGATCGAAACATTTTGTCGTAAGCTTTTCTCCCAAAGATTTTACAATGAACATTTATGGTATGATAAATATCTCCACAAATGTGATCAACTGGATAATTCATAACTGAGTCTCACAGACAAAATTATTTATTAGACCACATAGCTGCTGACAGTCATTTCCTTTATTTTAATCACATTTATAATATGTACCCAAGAAAAACTATGTTGTAATGTCACTTTGACATGGTCGTGCCATACCTGTAGAAATACAATTTTTATTTCTATTGGTGTGATAGAATAATACATATACTCGAGTTTGTTACAAGGCAGTGGCACATTATGTGATTGAAATGACATAATAAATCATCAAAGTGAAGCTGAAGTGATTTATCAGTGTCATCTCACTCAAACGTGTCACATTTGTCCTTGGAACACAATCCAAGTGATATTATTTAGATTATTGCTAACTGCTCAGTACCATTGAGATAGTGATGGTCAGCGAGCTCTGACGCTGGAACAATATGATTTGACCAAAACTTCAATAAAAGGCAAATTACTGCAGATGCTGGAAATATGAAATAAAAAAACAGAAAATGCTGGAACACTGAGCAGATCAGGCAGCATCTGTGGAGCAAGGAAGGTAAGGTTAACGTTTCAGATTGATGACCTATTGTCAGAACCCCATTTAACGATAGGTCATTGACCTGAGACTTTAACCCTACCTTCCTCTCTCCACATATGCTGCCTGACTTGCTCCGAGTTTGTTGCATTTCCTGTTTTTTTATTTTAATTGTACCAAGCTGTCTGATCCACAGTATTTCATTGCATGCTACAGGGGAAAGGCACACTACATAGATATCATTCCCAGAAATTGCCTACAGCACAATTTTGTTGTTACATTATCAATGCTTGCGGGGCTATATGGAAATAGCTGGGGAGTGGGACGAATTGGATAGCTCTTTCAAAGAGCCGACACAGGCACACTGGGCCAAATGGCCTCCTTCTGTGCTGTATGATTCTATGAATGTACAATAACAAAGTAATATCTATGTTTTTTTAAATTTTCCTTTCAATTCTAAACTAGCTTATATATCAGTGCAGTGTAAATTTTTTAAACATTTGTCAGACACACTGAGACCGCAGGTAAAACTAACTGTGCATATTGGTACAGCTGTTCAGGGTGTCCACGAGAGAGAGCACATGGGTGCACCACAGGCAATATCCTACCTTCCTGATTTGCATCACTATTTTTCTGCTGCTGGAAGCTGTTGTCCCATCAGCCTGTCTCTCCCTCTGCTGTGCTATGTTGTAGGTTGGTGAGGAGGGACTTACTTTTGCAAGTTATTTTCCCCTAGGTCTCTTGGTACTTTTTGTCTAATTCTACGAGGTGTGTGAGAGAGAGCACAGGATGACTTTTCCTCTGGCTTTCTTTCTGGTAGCTGCTTTCCCCAAGACAGTAGTTTTAAGATCAGAAATTCACCATTCCCTCAGTGGTTCAGTGAGTTTATCCATTGAGTAGCGAAACCATGCAGACCAAGCAAGTCCCATGCTGGATTCTCAGTATGTGCTGAGTTTCCTCATTTCAACTTGGGTGTTACAATAATTGCAAACATTTTCAGAACTAAAAAGCAATGGTCCAGGAAATATGGGCTGTAGCTGAATTTAATTGGACCAAAGAGACTTGCAAGGACCATTGAGGCACCAATTGAAAATCATTTAAATTACATAGGTTGAGGGATGGGGAGTGGGGGGAGTGGGGCGGGGAGAGCAGGGAGGTAACCAAATCCCAGATGGGATGGATCATAGAGTAGAAGATAGTCAACTGCTGGGTATGGACACAGTTACCCTGACAGACATACATATACCAGACCCCAGGAAAAAAAGAGACATTAGATAACATGAAAGGAGACAAATCTACATCAAAATGCCGAATATATGAAGGCTACAACAACAACAATTTGTATTTATATAGCACCTTTAACATAGTAAAACATCCCAAGGCGCTTCATAGGAGTATTGTAAGACAAAAAATTTGACACCGAGCCACATAAGAAGAAATTAGGGCAGGTGATCAAAAGCTTGGTCAAAGAGGTAGGTTTTAAGGAGCCTCTTAAAGGAGGAAAGAGAGGTAGAGAGGCGGAGAGGTTTTGGGAGGGAATTCCAGAACTTGGGGCCCAGGCAACGGAAGGCACAGCCACCAATGGTTGAGCGATTATAATCAGGGATGCTCAAGAGGGCAGAATTAGAGGAGCACAGATATCTCGGGGGGGGGGGGGGGGGGGGGGGATTGTGGGGCTGAAGGAGATTATAGCAATAGGGTGGGGCAAGGCCATGGAGGGATTTGAAAACAAGGATGAGAATTTTGAAATTAAGGCTTTGCTTAACTGGGAGCCAATGAAGGTCAGTGAGCACAGGGGTGATGGGTGAACGGGACTTGGTGCGAGTTAGGACATGGGCAGCCGAGTTTTGGATGACCTCAAGTTTATGTAGGGTCGAATGTGGGAGGACAGCCAGGAGTGCATTGGAATAGTCAAGTCTAGAGGTAACAAAGGCATGGATGAGGGTTTCAGCAGCGGATGAGCTGAGGCAAGGGCGGAGATGGGCAATGTTATGGAGGTGGAAATAGGCGGTCTTAGTTATGCCACGGGTATGTGGCCAAGCACCCCACCCACCTGCCCCTTCAACCACCGTCTGCCCCACCTGTGACAGAGACTGTAGGTCCCGCATTGGACTCATCAGTCACCTGCAAACTCATTTTTAATGTGGAAGCAAGTCATCCTCGGTTCCGAGGGACTGCCTAAGAAGAGAAGATGTGGTCAGAAGCTCATTTCAGGGTCAAATATGACACCAAGGTTGCGAACAGTATGGTTCAGCCTCAGACAGATGTTAGGGAGAGGGATGGAGTCAGTGGCTAGGGAACGGAGTTTGTGGCGGGGACAGAAAACAATGGCTTCGGTCTTCCCAATATTTAATTGGAGAAATTTCTGCTCATCCAGAACTGGATGTCGGACAAGCAGTCTGACAATTTAGACACTGTGGAAGGGTCAAGAGAAGTGGTGGTGAGGTAGAGCTGGGTGTCATCTGCATACATGTGGAAACTGACGCTGTGTTTTCGAATTATGTCATCAAGAGGCAGCATGCAGATGAGAAACAGGAGGGGGCCAAGGATAGATCCTTGGGGGACACCAGAGATAATGATGCGGGAATGGGAAGAGAAGTCATTGCAGGTGATTCTCTGGCTACAATTAGATAGATAAGGATGGAACCAAGCGAGTGCAGTCCCACCCAGCTGGACGACGGCGGAGAGGCGTTGGAGAAGGATGGAGTGGTCAACCATGTCAAAGGCTGCAGACAAGTCAAGAAGGACGAGGAGGGATAGTTTACCATTGTCACAGTCACAAAGGATGTCATTTGTGACTTTGATGAGAGCCATTTCAGTACTGTGGCGGGGCGGAAACCTAAGTGGAGGGATTCAAACATGGAGTTGCGGGAAAGATGGGCAAGGATTTAGGAGGCTAGAAGCACTAGAAATAAGATGCCAGTAAACAAAGTTGAACCTGTGAGGGAGGGGGTAAGCTGCATAAAGAATTACTCTGGACAGAAATCTCGAATGTGTAACAAATCCAGAGGGGTGTGCTGCAGATCGCCAAGTCAACACAAGAAGGAGACAGTTTGCTCCATGAAGACATTAGAAGGGAATAAAAGAACAGGAAAGTTATTTTAATGGGAGACTTCAACTAACCAAATTTAAATTGGGGAAAACCCAAACAAATTAGAGTCAGAGTTGGTAAATGCAATGCATGATTGCCTCATGAACTAGTGCACAAGCAAAGCGACAGAAGGAAGTGCACATGTTGACCAAATATTCAGAAATGAAAATGTACAAGAAATGGAAGTCATGCAACCCTAGAGGACAGTGATCACAAAACAATCAACTTAAATATGATTTGGGTTTTAGCTACATCAAACACTAAGGCCCCAATTTTAACTCCCCTCATCTGGCAGAAACCAGGCCCGGGGGGGCTGTTAAATTTGAGAGAGGGTCTCAACCACTCCTATCCTGCCCGATTTGCTCAACAGCAATTTTAAATTGCAGGCAGCAAGGATATCCACCACAAGCCAGTGAGGCCCTCTTTAAATATGTAGATTGGGCTTTGATGCTGTCACTGATGCTATATTACAATAGCAAGAGGTGAGAACTTTAAAAGATGGAAACAAGCTTGAAATAAAGAATGAGCAATTCATGCCTGCAAGCAGCAAGATATCGACAACATCCAGGCTTGGGCTGCTAAGTCCCAAATAACATTACACCACAAAAGTACCAGGCAATGACCATCTCCAACAAGAGAGAGCCTAACTACCGCCCCTTGATCTACAATGGCATTACTATCGTCGAGCCTCCATCATCAATATTCTAGGGAGTCACCATTGACCAGAAACTCAGCTGGACCAACCACATAAATGCCATGGCTACTAGAGCAGGTCAGAGGCTGGGTATTCTGTGGCGAGTGGCTCACCTCCTGACTCCCCAAAGCCCACTGTGTATAAGGCACAAGCCAGAAGTGTGATGGAATACTCTCCACTTGCCTGGATGGGTGCAGCTGCAGCAATATTCAAGAAGCTTGACACCACCCAGGATAAAGCAGTCCACTTGATTAGCATTTTGTCCACTAACTTAAACATCCACCCCTGCACCACCAGCGTACTGTGGCTGCCATATGTACTATTTACAGAATGCGCTGCAGCAAGTTGCCAAGGCTTCTTCAGCAGCACCTCCCAAACCCGTGACCTCCACCACCTAGAAGGATAAGGGCAGCATGTTCATGGGAACATCATCAACTCTAAGTTCACCTCCAAGTCACATACCAGCCTGACTTGAACATATATCACCATTCCTTCATCGTTGCTGAGTCATAATTCTGGAACTCCCTATCTAACAGCATTGTGGAAGCATCTTGACCACATGGACTGCAGTGGTTCAAGAAGAAGGTCCACCACTACCTTCTCAAGGACAACTAAGGCTGGGCAACAAACGCTGGCCTTGCCAGCGACACCCATATCCCAAGAATTTTTTTTAAATTGAGCACCAGATAGTAAATATTCTGAATGATTAATTTCTCCAAATATGCACAAGGGGAGGTAGTGCAGAGAAGAGCCAAAAGGCTGACCTCTAGTATTAGGAGTCTGAGTGATGTGGAACGACGGGACAGACTTGGGCTCTTCAGTCTGCAAAAGGAGATTTCAGAGGTAATCTTAGAGGTATACAAGATAGTAAATGGTATCGAAAAAATAATTTGGAACACAATTTTAACTCAAACTGAGAGTAGAACATGGGGACACAGGCTAAAACGAATTAAAGATAACTTTAGCACTGATATCCAGAGGTTATTCTTCACAAAGAGAACAGTCAACACTTGGGATGGACTTTTAGAATAAGTGGTGGAGGTGAAAAGCTGGGAATCATTTAAGAAACAATTAGATCTAGCAATGAGAGGGAGTGCAAGGTTGTGTAAGTATATAAAAATGTTACATTTATTTTTTCCTCCAATACAAGCGATGGGCTTGCAGCTTAAGTTACAAAGCTTGTATATCGACTTGTTTTCAAATGTTACAATCAAGGCCAGTCTTGAATTGTCAGGTTTTTTGATGCCGTGTCAGCTTTCTTGAACCTGTTGACCAGCTTCAGCTAGTTTTGTAGGTTGGCACGTCTGATGAAAATTAGCCAGGCGTACAGAAAGTGCAGGGGTGCAATTAAAAAGAATATTAGGAAAGCAAAGAGAAAGCATGAAAAATTCTTGGCAAGTAAAATCAAGGATAACCCAAAGATGTTTTATAAATATATTAAGAGTAAGTGAATAACTAAAGAAAGGGTAGGGCCTATTAGAGATCATGAGGGTAATGTGTGTGTGGAGGTGGGAGATGTCGGCAGGGTTCTTAATGAATACTTTGCGTCTGTTTTCACAAAGGAGAGGGGCGAAGCAGACATTGCTGTCAGGGAGGAGTGTGAAATATTAGATGAAATAAACATAGTGAGAGAGGAAGTATTAAGGGGTTTAGCAGCTTTAAAAGTGGATAAATCCCCAGGCCCAGATGAAATGTATCCCAGGCTGTTAAGCGAAGCAAACGAGGAAATAGCAGAGGCCCTGACCATCATTTTCCAATCCTCTCCGGCTTCAGGTGTGGTGCCGGAGGACTGATGTGGTACCCTTGTTTAAAAAGGGAGAAAAGGATAGACCGAGTAATTACAGGCCAGTCAGCCTAACCTCGGTGGTGGGAAAATTATTGGAAAGAATTCTGAAGAACAGGATAAATCTTCATTAATCAAGGATAGTCAGCACGGATTTGTTATGGGAAGGTCGTGTCTGACAAACTTGATTGAATTTTTTGAGGAGGTAACAAGGAGGGTAGTGCGTTTGATATAGTGTATATAGACTTTAGCAAGGCTTTTGATAAGGTTCCACATGGCAGACTGGTCACGAAGTTAAAAGCCCATGGGATCCAGGGCAAAGTGTCAAGTTGGATTCAAAACTGGCTCGGAGGCAGGAAGCAAGGGGAATGGTTGATGGGTGTTTTTGTGACTGGAAGGCTGTTTCCAGTGGGGTTCCGCAGGACTCAGTACTAGGTCCCTTGCTTTTTGTGGTATACATCAATGATCTAGACTTGAATATAGGGGGTATGATTAAGAAGTTTGCAGATGATACTAAAATCGGCTGTGTGGTTGATACTGAAGAAGGAAGCTGTAGACTGCAGGAAGATATCAATAAATTGGTCAGGTGGGCAGAACAGTGGCAAATGGAATTCAATCCGGAGAAGTGTGAGGTAATGTATTTGGGGAGGGCTAACAATGAAAGGGAATACACATTAAATGGTAGGGCACTGAGTAGTGTAGAGGAACAAAGGGACCTTGGAGTGCATGGCCACAGATCCCTGAAGGTAGCAGACCAGGTAGATAAGGTGGTTAAGAAGGCATACGGAATGTTTGCCTTTATTAGCCGTGGCATAGAATACAAGAGCTTATGCTTCAACTGTATAAAACACTAGTTAGGCCTCAGCTAGAGTACTGCGTGCAGTTCTGGTCACCACATTACAGGAAAGCTGTGATTGCACTAGAGAGGGTACAGAGGAGATTTACAAGGATGTTGCCGGTAGTAGAGAATCTTAGCTGTGAGGAAAGACTGGATAGGCTAGGTTTGTTTTCCTTGGAACAGAGGAGGCTGAGGGGAGACCTTATTGAGGTGTATAAAATTATGAGGGGCCTAGATAAAGTGGATAGAAAGGACCTGTTTCCCTTAGCAGATGGTTCAAAAACCAGGGGCACAGATTTAAAGTAATTAGTGGAAGGTTTTGAGGGGAAATTTCTTCACCCAGAGGGTTGTGGGGGTCTGGAACTCACTGCCTGAAAGGATGGTAGAGGCAAAAACCCTAACCACATTTAAAAAGTACTTGGATGTGCACTTGGGATGCTGTAACCTGCAGGGCTACGGACCAAGAGCTGGGAAGTGGGATTAGGCTGGATGGCTCTTTGTTGGCCGGCACGGACACGATGGGCCGAAATGGCCTCCTTCCGTGCTGTAACTTTCTATGATTCTATGATCACTGTCTGGTGACCCTTTCTGGAAGTGTGTATTTGTGGACACTGGTTCAGGACTGGTTTGGGCTCAGTTGTAATACCACCTCCACAGTTAAATAACCTGCCAATAGTTACTTTCTAGGCTCACACATGAATAAATGGCCATTTGGGCATGGTACCAGAGACGGTCTAGCACCTGTGGAAACATTCTTCAGCAAGACATCAGTGCCTTCAAGTGGGGAGGGGATGGGAGAAAATTAATGACAAAAAAACCCCAGAAAATCACTACGTGGGAATTATGGGCGTGCAGATAATATGGTCAATTTTCAACCTGTTTAACATTGCACATTTGCTGGTCATGAGCTAATAGCACCAATACCCATTTTGTAAGTCAGAGCTCCAGGCATGAGTATCCAATCCACACATGAATTGCTGCCAACTAACCTCTAATTGCCATTGAGACCTTTAAGGGTCGAAAAGAGCAGACATTAAAATGTGACTTACAGTACACGATGTTAAATTTAGGTCAATTGAGTTTTAAAACTTAGCTAGGCTGGCAACTGGTGCACTGCTGTGCATTAGCTAATTTTATACTGAACTTTGGGGTTGGGTCTGTGCCAAGGAGGACCCCACAATGCCAAAAAAGCAGAATTAAAGTGGCATAAGGCAATTAAACGACAAAAATCAAAAAGCTAGAGGTAAATTTTTGGTCTTATCTCCTGATGATTCTGGATGTCTGTGGTACTCAGTGCTGTAAATCATTAAAATCAGTAGAGTGAACTCCATCTAAAGCGACTAATTTCAGATTCACTGTGTAGATGTGAGGTCTGCTGGCAGGTAGTCTCTACACACGATGACTTTGATGCAGGTTTTACAATACAGGCTCCTGTCATCCAGGGGAAATCTCAATCACAAAATATAGGCTCACGCTAAGTAAATAACTGCGTTAAGAAAACAAGTTTAATAAAAATATATATGTACATATTTCTCAGTAAACCTACTTGTATATTCGATGGAAATGTTTTGGTTAGTTAGTAGGGAATTGAACATGGTCATTTCTGCTTTTTATCATAAGTGTCCTTATTTGGCTTCAATAAATAAATTATTGATATTGTTTCGGATAAGCACCCAATCACTACTTATGTCTTTTTTGATTAATGCACACCCACAAGGGAACTTTATTAGGAGTCTGTCTTGTGGCTTGAAATAATCTGAAATCACCATTCCACCTTGAGGCATCATTAGGAACAAAACACTGACATATTTCAGACCACAATATTCCCACTTTATTATAATTTATTATTCCATTCATTATTAAATGTGTGCCTTAACATTCTATCCGGCATAGAGTGTTCATATTTCTCACCTTGTTTATTTTTAAACAAACAACCACAAAAGGTCATACTTCTATCAGCACTGAGTATTTCCATAACATCAAACTTTATTTCTCCTTAGATACATTGGTCACATTAAATTATGTGGAGAAATAAGGAATTATTTATTTATTGCCATTAAAAGGAACCAGCCACATATAATTAGATGATATATGGCTCTAATATTTTGGTCCTGTTTTTACAATACTTGTATCCTCCACTTGTATTTATTCAGGAATAATACAGGAAGATAGGAAGGAATATAGGAACAGGGGTAGGTCATTCTGCCCCTCAAGCCTGTTCCGCCTTTTAATTAGATCATGGGTGATCTGTATCTTAAGTCCATCTACCCGCCTTGGTTCTGTAACTCTTAATACCCTTGCCTAACCAAATCTATCAATCTCAGTTTTGAAATTTTCAATTGACCTAGCCTCAACAGCTTTTTGGGCGAGAGAGATCTAGCATGAATGAATATTTACTATGCGCATTTCTTGTGTTGTTGAGGAATAAAAACAATAAATTTATAAATAATTAATATAAAACCTCTAAACAACATAACTACTTTGATTACTAAACCCTGTAGGCATCTGATGAAAGTCATTTGTTGCAATTTTTTATTTTTTTTTTAGAATTGTTTTCTCTCGTGAAGGTTTAACAGTGGTTCCTGTAAGCAGACCATGTCCCCTATGATCTGGAAGCTGTCCCTTTTCAATTAACTACCCTTAGCAGAGGTGTATAACTCAGGGACAACCATCACACTGCTTGCAGTAAACTGTTTAATGGATCAAACTTAGTCTCTCGCGATATCACCAAACAAACACAGAATAGAGCTTTTACGGCAGGAAGCAATTAATATATTTACGTGAGAGGCACAAAAAAATCATAAAATACTAAAAATATAATATATTGGAGCATACATACAGCAACAAAGTCTATAGCCCGATTTTAACCTAACCCGCTCAACGGGAACTGGACAGGTTCGGGCTGGATGCCGGTTTTACACCCCACCCAATTTTACGCTCCATTGACATTAAAATCGGGGTTTGGAATTGGTCAATTATGTTATGTTACATTACATACCCAAGGTGAGAAAAAGCTATAACGTCCATACATGCTTGCCCCATTTGTCTTGTTGGCTCTAATCCCCATTCACCAGCCCTCTCTTGCCCCCATTCCTGGGAGATCCAAGAAGACAGATTATGCTACCTAGCAATGATTGCTGAAGAAATGTAAAAGTTGCGAATGGTTCATTAAACAAAGTCCTGATTTCTGGTTTAGTGAATTCATTTGGTTTTATCTTCATATATTTTCACTAACAGCATCATAACATATAATATTCTATATTTTAACTTAACGTCTCAAGTGCAGCACAAGATGGAGTTCTTTGCCACATACCAGAATTCAGAACAAAATGCTGAACTTCAGATTTGAACCTCTCATGAAGTGCAGTTTTCAGATGAACTTAATAATGTTGCATTCCCATACACAAGTGACATGCTACATATGAATATTTAAATAAATAATTTTGTAAATGTGCAGCTAGACAGAATTCACACCCATATTCTTAACAAAGGAGCATTTCTGTCTGCAGAGGTCCAAACACAATTAAAAAGTTCCCATAAATTAATCAATCAAGGAAGCAAACCACTTTGTTCTTTGGATCAAAAGATCCTGTATGAGCTTTAATTAAAAATACAACAAACTATTCAAACATTTGACACATTTCCTACTGTCTAATTTTCTATTCAGTGACTTTGAAAATAATTTCTGAATCTGAGTTGGGTAAATGCAGATACAATTATTGAACCATAGAAGACCCATAGAAGTTTACAAGACAGACTATTTGGCCCATCATGCTTGCTCTTTACTAAAACCATCTAAAATGATCGCTAAGATCTCATCCTATCATTTGGTTTTAGCATTGATACTCACTCTGGCAGACCTGCTCTATTAATACTAATGGTTAGCTCCATTAAGTACAAAAAAAACTTTTAAAGAAAGAACCCGCATTTATATAGCAATTTTCATGACCTCAGGATGTTCCCAAGTGCTTCACAGCTAATGAATTGCTTTTTGAAGTGTAGTCCCTGTTTTATTGTAGGGAAACGTGGCAGCCAAACTGAACACAGCAAGGTCTCGTTAACAGCAATGAGAACAATGACCAGGAATGGAAATGAAAATCAGGCGGTTTCTAGAATGGGCACCCAACCCACAATGCCGGTTTTACGCTCTGGTGACAAGTTGAAAATTACCCCCACACTGTTTCCACACATGCAGGATTTATTTTCGAAAAAGCAATTTTGTTCTTCCCCAGTGATTAGCAAAGAGGACGGAAGGCAGTGCAGTGAACCAGTGGCAGGTTATAAGTGGAATCTACCAATGGGAGGATGAGTGCATTTTCTGATCTCAGAGATTCAGGTATCACTGATTATGGAAAAAAAAAATATTCTCTGGTCTATCGTGAGGTCTGCTCATGCCTTCAAATTCTGGAATCACAGTCTAAGTTAAATAATTCCCTTAGTCATGATTTTCACCATTTTAAAAGGTGAATCATGCCGATAGAAAAGTTAGATGAAGAGGTGGAGGCGGAACAGGCTCGAGGAACTGACTGGCCTATTCCTGTTGCTATGTTCATATGTCTGAAGTTCATGGCTATATTCAGCTAGCAATATACCCTGATGTTCAGTATTAAAAATATTGGGTCGTATTTTGCGACCCTCACGGGTGCGTACGAAGTGTGTACACGCCCGTAGGGGCTGCGCATGTTCCGAGTTTAGGCATGTGAAGTGCATGCGCTGAAACCTGGCACTTGCGATTCTTGACAGATCCTCCGCATCCGCGGGAGATGGGCCTCTGCGGGTGGAGAGTTGCGCTATTTGCCCAACATCCGCCCGCTGAATGCCTGTCAAATTTTTACGCCTGGTAAAAGCAGGCATAAGGCCTGCTTTTACCAGCATAAGAGTTTTAAAAAATAGAAAAATAAAATTATCACTCATTTATAAATTAAAAATACTCTTCAAAAAGGTAAGTTTAGTTTTAGCCCCGTAAAAACATTAAATTTTTTCCCCAAAAATTACATTTTTGTTTAAAATATTTAATTAAATGGCATTTTTATTAATTTTAAATATGTAATGTATATTAAAAAAATGATTTCATGTGTTGGTGTATTTTTTAAGTAATCCCCATTCATACTTTTGACACTTCCATCCATACAGAACTGTCAAAAGTATAACTCTCCGACACCTCCTCCTACCTCCCCCTGGACCATGACCCCACTACCGAACATCAAGCCACCGTTTCCAAGGCCGTCACTGACCTCATCTCCTCTGGAGATCTTCCCTCCACGGCCACCAACCTCATAGTTCCCCAACCCGGCACAGCCCGCTTCGACCTCCTTCCCAAAATACACAAACAGGACTGCCCATCCTTTCAGCCTGTTCTTGCCCCACGGAACTTATCTCTTCCTATCTCTATTTTTTCTCCCCTTGTCCAGTCTCTTCCCACCTACTTCCGCGACTCTTCAGACGCCCTCCGCCACTTTAACAGTTTCCAGTTTCCTGGCCTCAACCGTCTCCTTTTCACTATGGACGTCCAATCCCTCTACACCTCCATCCCCCACCAGGATGGCCTGAGGGCGCTCCGCTTCTTCCTTGAGCAGAGGCCCAACCAGTCCCCATCCACCACCACCCTCCTCTGCCTGGCTGAACTTGTTCTCACATTGAACAACTTCTCCTTTGACTCCACTCACTTCCTCCAAATTAAAGGTGTTGCTATGGGAACCCGCATGGGTGCTAGCTATGCCTACTTTTTCGTGGGATATGTGGAACATTCTTTGTTCCAGTCCTATTCAGGTCCCCTCCCTCACCCGAGCTTCCGGTTGCCTGTCACTTTAATTCTCAACTCCACTCAGACCTCACCGTCCTTGGCCTCTTACACTGCTCCAATGAAGCTCAACGTAAGCTCGAGGAATAGCACCTCACCTTTCGATTAGGCACTTTACAGCCTTCTGGACTCAACATCGAGTTCAACAATTTCAGACCATAACCTCTGCCTCTATCTTTTTTTTCCAATTTTCTTCCCCCTCTCTCACATGGCAACTGTCTTTCATTCTGCCAGGGCCATTTACACTTCATCTAGAACCATCCTTTGTTTCTTAACTTGTCCCATTACCATCTCCTTTTGCCTTGCACTATCTCTTAATCCCTCTTAGTGTCTCTTAATCTCTCCTGCCTTCCATCCTATCACAGACCTTCCCTTTTGTTCTTTCCTCCCCTCCCCTCCCCACTTTCCCTGCCCATGCACTCGCTTAAAAATCTGTTCCATCTCCAGCTTTTTCCAGTTCTGACGAAGGGTCATCGACCTGAAACGTTAACTCTGTTTCTCTCTCCACAGATGCTGCCTGACCTGCTGAGTATTTCCAGCATTTTCTGTTTTTATGTCAAAAGTGTAAATGGGGATTCCCTCCTTTTATTGGTTGGGCTGGCCCACATGATCCCAGGAGCGCCTACGAACCGCGTGCGCCCCTGGGATACGTGGGGCTCTGCCCGCGCGAACCCGGAGAGGCGCAGGATTCCTCCTGGGTCACCAGGTACTTCTGTAGAAATTTTGCAGGTCGGAGGCGTCCGCCCGCGGGGAAGCCTCCGATCGCAAATGTTGGCCCATTGTTTAAAATATTCATAAACTGCAACATCCTTAATAATTTATATGCCACAGATGAATTTACTCATCTCGTAGAGTCTCTTGACATTTTGACAGGGAAAAACACATTAGTCACATCAATCTTTAGATCCTTTGCCAATCAATTAGCTGAAAAGGCAGCCTTTGAAGCTGACTTTGAGCTATGCAAATGGTTTGCATTCTTAAATTTGTCTCAGGAAACAATGTGAGTAAGATACTCAAACACAAAAATGAATTAAAGTTAGAATTGGTCATATATGTAAAATTAGTCAGAAAAAGTGTAAGGTCAAAGACAAAGTAATAAAAATAGGACAGAAAAAAGAACATCCGAGAAAAAAAATAGTTTTATTTAAAACTGCTTTCTTGATTTTTTCATAAAGACTGAGCTGAAACGTACAATATCCGACTGTCATGCTGAAGACTTGTGCTCCAGAACTTGCCGCGCCTCTAGCCAAGCTGTTCCAGTATAGCTACAGCACTGGCATCTATCCGACAATGTGGAAAACTGCCTAGGTATGTCCTGTCCACAAAAAGCAGGACAAATCCAACCCGGCCAATTACCACCCCATCAGTCTACTCTCAATCATCAGCAAAGTGATGGAAGGCGTCATCGACAGTGCTCTCAAGCGGCACTTACTCACCAATAACCTGCTCACTGATGCACAGTTTGGGTTCCATCAGGACCACTCGGCTCCAGACCTCATTACAGCCTTGGTCCAAACATGGACAAAGGAGCTGAATTCCAGAGGTGAGGTGAGAGTGACTGCCCTTGACATCAAGGCAGCATTTGACCAAGTGTGGCATCAAGGAGCCCTAGTAAAACTGAAGTCAATGGCAATCGGGGGGAAAACTCTCCACTGACTGCAGTCATACCTAGCACAAAGGAAAATGGTTGTGGTGGTTGGAGGTCAATCATCTCAGCCCCAGGACATCGCTGCAAGAATTCCTCAGGGAAATGTACTAGGCCCAACCATCTTCAGCTGCTTCATCAATGACCTTCCCTCCAACATAAGGTCAGAAATGGGGATGTTCGATGATGACTGCAGTGTTCAGCGCCATTCACAACTCTTCAGATAATGAAGCAGTCTATGCCCGCATGCAACAAGACCTGGACGACATTCAGGCTTGGGCTGATAAGTGGCAGGTAAGATTCGTGCCACACAAGTGGCAGGCAATGACTATCTCCAACAACTGTGAGAAGTCACACAGCTTTATTCGAAATCACAAGCTTTCGGAACGCTGCTCCTTCGTCAGGTGAAGGAGCAGCGCTCCGAAAGCTTGTGATTTCAAATAAAGCTGTTGGACTATAACCTGGTGTTGTGTGACTTCTCACATTTGTCCACCCCAGTCCAACACCGGCATCTCCACATCATATCTCCAACAAGCAAGAGTCTAACAACTGCCCCCTGACATTCAATGGCATTAACATCGCCGAATCCCCCACTTTCAACATCCTGGGAGTCACCATTGACCAGAAACTTAACTGGACCAGCCACATAAATACTCATAGAATCATAGAAAGTTACAGCACGGAAGGAGGCCATTTCGGCACATCGTGTCCGTGCCAGCCAACAAAGAGCTATCCAGCCTAATCCCACTTCCCAGCTCTTGGTCCGTAGCCCTGCAGGTTAGAGCATCCCAAGTGCACATCCAAGTACTTTTTAAATGTGGTTAGGGTTCCTGCCTCTACCACCCTTTCAGGCAGTGAGTTCCAGACCCCCACAACCCTCTGGGTGAAGAAATTTCCCCTCAAATCCCCTCCAAACCTTCCCCCAATTACTTTAAATCTGTGCCTCCTGGTTTTTGACCCCTCTGCTAAGGGAAATAGGTCCTTTCTATCCACTTTATCTATGCCCCTCATAATTTTATACACCTCAATAAGGTCTCCCCTCAGCCTCCTCTGTTCCAAGGAAAACAGACCCAGCCTATCCAGTCTTTCCTCATAGCTAAGATTGTCTACTCCCAGCAACATCCTTGTAAATCTCCTCTGTACCCTCTCTGGTGCAGTCACATCTTTCCTGTAATGTGGTGACCAGAACTGCACGCAGTACTCTAGCTGAGGCCTTCTTAACCACCTTATCTGCATGGCTTGCTACCTTCAGGGATCTGTGGGCATACACTCCAAGGTCCCTTTGTTCCTCTACGCTACTCAGTGTCCTACCATTTAATGTGTACCCCCTTTCCTTGTGAGCCCTCCCCAAATGCATTACCTCACACTTCTCTGGATTGAATTCCATTTGACACTGTTCTGCCCACCTGACCAGTTTATTGATATCTTCCTGCAGTGTACAGCTACTGTAGCAATAAGAGCAGATCAGAGGCTGGGTATTCTGCGGCGAGTGTCTCACCTCCTGACTCCCCAAAGCCTTTCCACCATCTACAAGGCACAAGTAAGGAGTGTGATGGAATACTCTCCACTTGCCTGGATGAGTGCAGCTCCAACAATACTCAAGTAGTTTGACACTATCCAAGACAAAGCAGCCCACTTGATTAGCACCCCATCCACCACCTTAAACATTCATTCCCTCCACCACCAGCGTACCGTGGCTGCAGTGTGTACCATCTACAAGATGCACTGCAGCAACTTGCCAAGGCTTCTTCGGCAGCACCTCCCAAATCCGCAACCTCTACCACCTAGAAGGACAAGGGCAGCAGCCGCATGGGAACAGCACCACCTCCAAGTTCCCTTCCAAGTCACACACCATCCTGACTTGGAAATATATCACTGTTCCTTCATCGTCGCTGGGTCAAAATCCTAGAACTCCCTCCCTAACAGCACTGTGGGAGTACCTTCACCACACGGACTGCAGCGGTTCAAGAATGCGGCTCACCACCACCTTCTCAAGGGCAACTAGGGATGGGCAATAAATGCTGGCCTTGCCAGCGACGCCCACATCCCATGAATGAATAAAAAAAAAACCCGGTTGGCTCAGGAGGCAAAAGTTTCTCTTGACCCAATGACAGTGTAAGGTTTAAATGAAATTCAAGTTTACTTCAGAAATTTCGATGTAGGTTTTAGTTTTTACCATCTGGTTGTTCAACACTGCCTGGGTCGATTGTAGAGAGGAATATTGGGCACAGAGGATTGCACACCAGTAATAGAACCCACCAAATTATACATTCATTTAAATTAATAGAAGGAAAATTGGGCGGGTTCAGATTTTCCTCTCTGTACTCTGTCCAGGCGATGCTGATAACAAATTACCCCATCAGCTTCACAAAGCAGTTGATAATTTGATTGTGAACCAAAGACATCTGTAATGAATGCGTATGTAATTAATAATTCAGCAACAGTCATTGTCATTAAGTTTGTTATTCGGACATCTGACAGATAACAAAATTGAGTGTAAAATGTTGTAGGTGAGCCAATTTAAAGTCATAAGGATCAAGATATCAAAAGATCAAAATCATAATACATTATGGAAATAAATAGTGACCAAAATTTCAATAATTTTAAGGCTACCTCGGAAAGTTATTTTTTTCCGTAAGAAATCTAAACTTAAATAATTAAATTGAATTTAAAATAACAGAAAATAAAAGTACAAAGGCATAAGGAAGGAGGAAAATTGCACAAAATATATGAAACTGATAAACAAAGGGCCAGAAATTGCGGTTGGAGGCGTACCTCCAGAGTATGCCTCTGACCCGTGAAACAATTCCGAAAGTACCTGCTGGCACCCAGGCTGCGAATAGTTGCGGTCTCAGGCCTTGAGGCGGAGGGCAGTGTAATGGCTCACGGATCCCAGGGACGCAGGCGGTGCAGAAGCGTATCTGGGATCACTTGGGCCTGGTCCTCCGATCAAAAGGCAGAATTCCATTTCAATCACTTATGATGGGAATCCTCTAATGATATGCAATGGAATCCCCAAATCTAATAATTATACAATGTACAGAATTGGAACTTTATTCATAATTACCTTCATTCCACCAACCTCACTAAAAATTTAATTTTTTGATAAATTTATACATCATTAAAAGTGTAATCCGGGCCAATATTTGCATAAACTAATTTCCGCCAGTGTATATGCATAATTTAGGGTACGAAAATGTTTAATTAAAGCCTTAGATATCCCCTTACGCTGATGCAAACAGGCCCTGCTTGCATCAACCGTAAGACTTCTGTGCACAATCGGGCAGGGGGTTGGGAGGGGAGGAAATTAGACTGAAATTTTAAGAAACAAAAACCTGCAATACTCATAATATTTCATGCCACTGTTTAAAGCTTTTAATTTCATAAAATTATTCATGAACATTCGGAGAGTAATTTTGAGAGTTATTTTTGGCTAGAGTGATCAATGTCAGGAAATACAGAAGTACTCACCATAAGGTAGTGCAGTAGGAGAATCTACATCAACACATGTTCCATTAATCATGTTCTTTCCATCTGGACACAAACATGTTACACCAGTAGGATTCAGCAAACAAAGCCACTCGCAGTTCCTTTTGCTGCAAGGATTCGGTACTGTGGAATGCAAAGAAAGTGTATGTTACTAACAGTCTACATGATTCAAAGTATTCTGGTGCATTCTACTCATACTCTGTTTTGTTAAGTCAGTACTGTTACTTACAGTCTTGCTGTTTGTACTGATGGAACACTACTGTAGCGGAGGCATCACTGAGACCCGATACCAGGTATTCAAGGTGAGCATGTCCAAATTTGTGCACTTTAAAAACACGACTGTTGGTATGTGTCACTCCATAAATATAATCTTCAAAAACGTCAATGCTGAATGGACTTAGGAGACCTTGAACAATAAAACAGATTGTATACTATCTTTACTAAAGTGGAAAAAGTAGGACATAATTAAATTAACTATCAGTATCTATAATTTTCTTTTCAGATCACAAATATTAACAAAGAAAGGGAAATTTGTGCTACCTTGTTTAACACTGGCAACGACAACAGAATTACTGCCATCAAAGCGGACACTGCCTACAATTGAAAGCTTGGCGTCTGCCCAATACAAGCGCTGGTTGAAATGATCAAGAGCTAGTCCTAAGGAGAGGAAAATAAATATACACATTTTAAAATGATTATTATACTAGTGTTAACATTTTCTGTTTATAAATACATTTTTCATGAATTTCTTAATGATTAGACCGTCCAAGGTTTGCTTTCAATTTTATAGGCATCTATTTTCTTTTCTGCCTGAGATTCACAGAAAAAAATCCCATTGTTGATACATCTATGCCTTCAGAATAAAAAAGAATGATTATACAGTACAGACATTTTCTGTTTTCTGTTCCTCCACCTACTGTTTGGAATCACAGTGCTAGCCTCTTACCAGCTCCCTCCAAGGCGTGGCTTGGACTGCTGCTAGGGGTACTACTGCCAACCCAGCCATGGCTAATTTGTACAAACTCACTCATAGAAGGCAGAATCTTTAAATATATGTGAACACTATAAAAATTCTGCCCACTACCTTTAGAAAACAAAGATCTCTCATGGGGCTTCCATTTGATTATGGAGGGAGCTGGTAAGAGACTAGCACTGTGATTCCAAACAGTAGGTAGAGGAACAGAAAAAAACATGTGCAGATATGAAGAATGATGCTGTGGGAAAAGGAGAAGGGTGTCGATTTATTTTAGGCTAGGTGGCATGGAGCAGGCACAGTTAGGTGCAGACACCAGAAAAGTAATGGAGAAAGTTCAGGTGCAGTGATATTCAGGATCAAAGGGTACAATCCTAAAGGGGATGCATGAACAGAGAGAACTGGAGTTTTTGTGCACAAATCATTGAAGATGGCAGGACAGGTTGAGAAAGCAGTTAAAAAAGCATACGGGATCCTGGGCTTCATAAATAGAGGCAAAAAGCATGGAAGTTATGATGAACCTTTATAAAACACTGGTTCGGCCTCAACTGGAGTATTGTGTCCAATTCTGGGCACCGCACTTTAGGAAGGATGTGAAGGCCTTAGAGAATGATTCCAGGAATGAGGGACCTCAGTTATGTGGATAGACTGGAGAAGCTGGGGTTGTTCTCCTTAGAGCAGAGAAGGTTGAGCGGAGATTTGATAGAGGTATTAAAAATCATGAGGGGTTTAGACAGAGCAGATAGAGAGAAAATGTTCCCACTGGCAGAAGGGTCGAGAACCAGAGGACACAGATTCAAGGTGATTGGCAAAAGAACCAAAGGCGACATGAGGAAAAACATTTTTACGCAGCGAGTGGTTAGGATCTGGAATGCACTGCCTGAAAGAGTGGTGGAGGCAGACTCAATTGTGGCTTTCAAAGGGGAGTTGGATAAGTACCAGAGGGGAAAAAATTTGCAGGGCTTCGGGGAAAGGGCGGGGGAGTGGGACCAGCTGAAGTGCTCTTGCAGAGAGCCGGCACGGGCTCGACAGGCCGAATGGCCTCCTTCAGTGCTGCAACCATTTTATGATCCTAAGTGTAAGCAGTGAGGCCTACAACTCCTTGGGCGAAGGAAGAGAAAAAGAATCAATCAGGGTTCCTGCACCTGATCACTATCCAGTGACCCTCTGGCAAGTGTGAGTGTATGGATGTTGCTTAAAGACCAGGCTTGGCTGTGATGCCGCTGTAGTTGATTAGTCAGCTGACTAACACTCTCGGCTGTGTGTGGAGATTGACCAGTGAGTGAAGCACTGGAGCATTGCCAGCACTCAAGGAACCATGTACCATGAGGAAAGGAATTTAAAAAAATACAAGCCTATCTGTGAAAAAGTTAAAAATGTGTTGCCTAAATAATACCTTTTGACTGTATGCAGTACATGAATCGCACCATAAGAACATGAGTTCACTTAAAACTCTAAGGGCTGGATTTTGTGAATGGAGGCGAGTTGGAGGCGGGACAGTTGCTTGTCGTGTCAATGTCCCGCCTCCATCCTCGCCTGACCAACCAGAGGGATTTCCCCTGATTAAGCTTGTTAAGCCCGCCCTTGGGGCTTGGAAAATCCAGCCCCAAGAGTGTTTTTCTAGTCCCAGTAGTAATGGAGCAGCACCAGAGTCAGCCTGGCATTCACTGACATCATGCCAGGTGGTAATCCTGAGATTTCCTGAGATCAGCATCATTATTTATGCACAGTGAGAACCTGACCTGGATTGTTGGTTGCCTGTAGAAGCGGCGGGTGGGGGGCTGCATTGGTTAGTGTGCAGCTGCAACTCTTAAAGACACAGTTAAAGGGTGAAGCTGGTATTTAAATGTTATTGAGCAGAAAAGTGGAAATGACTGGGCAATGAGGTAGATCACCCCTTTTAAGATCATGTTTTGAAGGTGCTTACCAGGAAGACACCAGGGATAGGAAACTATATGAATGAGGAGAGATTTGAGGTACAGGGACTACTTCCACTGGTGCAGAAAAGGCTAATAGGAGATTTAGTAGAATTTTTTTTTCCCAATTATGAAGAGTTTTGATACAGTTAATAGGCATAGACTATTTTCTCTGGTTGGGGAGTCAGTGACAAAGGGTTATTAATTTAAAATTATCACTAAGAGAGTGGAAAGCTCAGAGAAATTTCTTTTTACAGAGGGTTGTTGGAGCATGAAATGTTTTGTGGCAGAGAATGTTGGGTCAGAGATCGTTGCATCTTTCAAGGGTAAATTCGATAAATACTTGAAATAGAGGTCTATACAACGTTATGTGGACAGAGCAGGGAAATGGGATTAGTTTTGGATTATAAAAGTGCAGGTCATGTTTCTATCGTTATAAGTGTAGCAAAGAAGTGCCCTGTCTGGGACACCAGGGCATTCTACCTACACCAGAACTTTACACTCTGTCTGCCACCTCTTTCTAAGCCGAGTGAACAGCCAAAGGAAGTGAGAGCAGCTAAGGAAAACATTTTAGCCTCAGATTATCTGGTAAGGTAAGATGACCAATATTTCACTGTACCAAGTAGATGAACAAATCAATTATGCCACACGGCTGGATTTTCTGCCCGGAGGCGGGTTCGCAGTGGCTTAGCTGTTTGGCGGGTTCCGGTCCCGCTCCTGGTTCTGGTCCTGCTCCCGGTTCTAGCCACTGTGCAGTAACGATTTTGAGTAGATTGGGCTTATTAAGCCCGCTGTGCGCGTTACCCGGTCCAATCAGTGGGTGCGGGTCTGCTGATCTCCTGTGATGACGTGTTTGAAGCCGCTGTATTTAAGGGGGCCAGGTCCCCTTTGGCTCTCACTTCCATTTTGCTGCTCCTGAGTGCTGGTGGTTGCAGACATGACAGCACATAGAATAAAGGCTGTTCCCCGTTTCGACGATGACTCCCTCCATGTTCTTGTGGAGGGAGTAAGAGGGCGCAGGGAGGTACTGTTCCCTCCTGATAGAATGAGGAAGCCTCCTCAGCACACCAAGGCAGTCTGCCCACAAATAGCTGAGGAGGTGAGTGCGAGGTTTATCTATACACGCACCTGGGTCCAGTGTAGGAAGAGGTTCAATGATCTCCTGCGTTCAGCAAAAGTAAGTATAACAGCACACTTACCTTCATTCTGCTGTGCCTGTCTTCACATCCCCATCACTCTGCATTGCCAACCCTACTCCTGCACATCCTAACTCACCCCAACATCCCTTGCACCGTCACCCATCCCTCTCTCCCTACATACAGAATCACATCCCCGTCTTACTATGCACCCCTCACACTCACTCTCAATGTTATGCAATGACAACAACTAACATCTCACAAGGAGGGAACTTGATATTGGCACCTCACTCCATCATAGTCTCCCTCGAAACATCTATCCTATCCATTCTTTACACTCATTCCATCACTCTCACTAAAACTGCACTTCTGTCCCTCATTGCAGGAAAAGAGAGCCCACAACAAGAGGGAGAGGGAGAGAACAGGAGGAAGACCACCATCCGTTGCGCAGCTCACCCATGCTGAGGAGGCAGCTCTGGACATTGTTGGAGGTGCTGAGGAGCTTGAAGTGGGGGATGGAGAGACGGGGTCAGCCGAACAACCTGGTGACAGAATTATTTTCCAACCATCTGATTTGGCATTCAGGAGTGACTCATATGGGATCTGATGTTCATAGAAATTGAGCGCTCATCATGTGCACAATGGGATGTGTCGGCAACCTACATATCACATGTCTAAATCATGTCTTTACTCTCCCACAGGACCATCAAGAGCCCCCCTCCCTACTGTCCAGGAGGAAGAGCAGGAGGACTCCTCAGAGGAACCTCCAGCCTCTGAGGGAGCAGCGTCAGCAGAAATGAGCGCACCCTGCACCAGCGCAGAGACGCACACCTCAGTGGGTCCAATGCATCTCACAACTCACAAGTGAGCAGGAGCAGATGGTGGAGACAGGGACAGCAGTGGAGAGTCCTCGTCAGAGGCCACAGGATGCTCCTAGCTTTGCTCAACTGCATGTAGACGCTGAGCCTCAGGGGCCATCCAGAAAGAGAGCGGTGCTGGAGCTTCAGGAGCAAGTGCAGGAGGCTCTGACTGGGTTTGCTTCCACTGTAACTGCAAGTGTGCAGAGAATGGAGAAGTCCATGTCAAATATGAGCAACGCCATGGCGCAGGCACTGGCAAATGTAGGTCCCACCATGTAAAGGATGGCAACCTCCATGGAGGACATAAATCGCCAGGCTCAGAAGAACATGGTAACACTTCTAAATACAGGAAACTCTTTGGTATCCGGCACCTACGGGACCGAGATGGTGCCGGTTTATTAAAAATTCTGGATAACGGAAATGTATACCTACCAAGGTATGAGAGCCCCATTACACTGCCACAGGTGCAGGAGCCCCGGTTACACGGCCACTTGTACAGGAACCCCGGTTACACGGCCACAGATTCAGGAGCCCCGGTTACACGGCCACAGGTGCAGGAGCCCCGGTTATACGGCCACAGGTGCAGGAGCCCCGGTTACACGGCCACAGGTGCAGGAACCCCGGTTACACGGCCAAAGGTGCAGGAGCCCTGGTTACACGGCCACAGGTGCAGGAGCCCCGGTTACACGGCCACTTGTACAGGAACCCCGGTTACACGGCCACAGATCCAGGAGTCCCGGTTACACGGCCACAGGTGCAGGAGTCCCTGTTTCACAGCCACAGGTGCAGGAACCCCAGTTACATGGCCACAGGTGCAGGAACCCCGGTTACACAGGCACAGATCCAGGAGTCCCCGTTTCACGGCCACAGGTGCAGGAACCCCAGTTACATGGCCACAGGTGCAGGAGCCCCGGTTACACGGCCACAGATCCAGGAGTCCCGGTTACACGGCCACAGGTGCAGGAACCCCAGTTACACGGCCACAGGTGCAGGAGCCCCGGTTACACAGCCACTTGTACAGGAACCCCGGTTACACGGCCACAGGTGCAGGAGCCCCGGTTACGCGGCCACAGGTGCAGGAGCCCCGGTTACGCGGCCACAGGTGCAGGAGCCCCGGTTACACGGCCACAGGTGCAGGAACCCCGGTTACACGGCCACTAATATACAGTAAAACTTACCTGAACCTACTCCTGAATTTTGCCGGTTAATAGAGAATTCCGGATATTTAGGTGCCATTTAAACGAGAGTTTCCTGCAGATGGTTAGCTATGGAGGATAAATGGGCATCTATCAAGGAGAGAAACCAAAGGTTCATGGACGTCCTTGTTATGAGGAATGTCAGCACAGACACGGGTCCTCATGGCCCCACTGATGTGCAGCAAGGTGCTCTCCAGCTACTTGCCAGCAGAGAAGTGCGGGTGGTCCATGAGAGGGATGCTGGTGGGAGGGGACATGGAAGTGGGGGCTCTCTCCAAGCGCTCACACTGCCATCCCATTGCCAACTCCTCGGTCAGAGCCCCAGATGCCTCCCCCAACAGAGATGGCCGAGTCTGCCCCTGCACAGCCGCAAGAGGAGCAGACTTTGGTGGGGCCCTCACAGGCTCCAAAACCCAGAGGACGACTGCCAAAGGCATCTAAGCAGGCACAGCAAGGAAGTGAGCAGGCTGCCTCTACATCTGCTGAAGCCACAGGGGGAGCACCACATAGAAGCATGCGTAAGAGAAAGCTAACACACAAATAGTCACAAGGGTAGTCACTTGGGTGTTTTCATATAAATCAATGTTATGTTTGTGTTCTTTTATTTGATTGTGTTAAAGTAATGTCATGTGAATGTTTCAATGCATTGCCCTATGTGGGCTCACAATTGGAAGTGGCACAGCGAGGGGTGAGGGCGCCTTTCCAAGGAGATGACAGTGAAAAAGCCTGACAAAATAGCAGTTAACAAGGAGTTAACAAGCACCTTAAGTGTCTCTCCTGCTACTTGGTGTTTGGTCTGTTCTGAAGTCGCAGACCCGACACTTTGGAAACTGGCGTGGAGGCGGGTTTGTGGCAGGTTCCCAACCCGCCATCAATCATTTTGAATTTAACAGCTGACCCGCCTCCAAACCCGCCCTCTGAGCACCGGCAAAATCGCAGCCATAGTTTTCTCTCACCAGGTAAACCTAAGACTGAGGTACATGACAAGCCTCACTAAAAGCTCTTTCCGAGCACTGCTACAGGGTATATTGTTTTGTACTTAAAACTGAAACTGCTGTTGTGTTATTATTTGAACAGATCGCCAATCCAATCTTACAACACAATCTACTTGCATGAGTCAGATTTACTTACTCACGCACACCGGGGATGCACAGTAGACATTAGGTTATCACTCTATGTGCTCTTCAAACTTTCAATATCTCACCACTACTTCTCTAATTGTAGGATTAAAGCAACACGTAACACGAGGGACCATTAAGTCAATCGCAACAAACCATGCTCAATGCCTTGTAGCCTGATAACATAGAGGGAATGGGCCAGAGTAAAACTAGAGGGTCGTGAAGCCGAGAGCTGGTATCATCGTCCTGTTACTCTTCTTTTCCCTACTCACTCATTCGTGAATACATTCCAGTATATCAACATGATACACACTATTATCTATGTAAGCTATGTTTAAAGGCATGGGGGAAAAATTCAGTTGGTTGCACCTCCCGTTAGCGCCTTAAGAGGGCGCTAATGGGGCGCAAAGCATCTAGCGCCCAGGCGCGGCGAAGTTTGCGCCGCTCGCGAAATTAACTAGACATTTTGCGGCAGCGCTAAACACTACCGCCACGATCTCCTGCGCCGGCAGATCGTGACGTCAGTCGAGTGCGCAACGCCCCGGTATCGCCCCGGAGCGGATATTGAGTGGCGCCCCCTGCCTTACCGCCTGACGCTAGCAACGACAGTTTGAGTGGAGCGTTCTGCAGTCATGAAGGGAAAGGGGGAGCGCTATTTAAATGTGACCGCTTCCTGCCTTTTATTGTTGGTGCCATTTTTGAACTACGCATTCTGAGAGAGAGAGAGAGACTTCTGGAGAGTTTCAACGTTGTGTGAAGGAGTTTTGGGTACTGAGCAGCACTTTGCAGGTTCATTTTGATTTGCCATTCCTTGTATCGATTTAGAAGAAACTGTGGGGGCTGCACTCTGAGCTCTTTGCCTGGTACTCTCCATTGTTCTTTCCAGCAGATTTGATGTGCAGGTCTCTCCAGGCCGAGATTCAAGGCTGCAATTAGCAGGATGTGGATGGAAAGTGAGATTAACCATCCCCTTTAAGAACTGGCCTACATATGACACAGTCCCATACCAGCATGGTTGACTCTTAACTGACCTCTGACTTGGCCTAGCTAGCCATTCATTTGTATCAAAATACTACCAATGGTTCAAGAAGAAGGCCCACCACGACCTTCTCAGGGCAACTAGGGATGGACAATAAATGCCGACCTTACCAGCAATGCCTACATTCCCAGAATGAATAAAATGAACCCAGGTATATGGTAGCTTAATCTCCTATAAGCCATCTATGCGGTTTGCTTTCTTTTTCAAATAGCTTAGACACAGAGGATTGCCTTAAGGTTAAGGTGTCATGACTGCTGCCTGGTGAAAGGACATTGACCATGATGATTCTGTTTGCTGATCATTGCCGTCTGCACATAGATAGAGCAAAACCCTATGTGGTTCCTGAAAGCCATAATTGGTGTGCTCGGATGAGCATATAGGTACCATTGATAATGACCTTGATTTTGGGGAATCCTACAATGTGAAGGATCCTTTCATTCTGCTGCTAAGCTTCGAGAGAGAAAATAATGCTTTTTTCCCTGGTGAACAATGCATCTGTGCATTGCATGATGTTAGAGAGGTCCCCGAGGCATTAAGCCCGAGGCATTAAAGCACAGAGCTGTGGTGAACTTGACTGCCACTGGCTGTGCTGTCCTTGTGGTAGAGGTTGTCTGCAGATCAGATAGCACATTATCTCTGCCTCCCTGCTGAAGTGGAGTCTGTAAAGTTAACTTTCATCGGACACTCCCAGGTGGTTGTGCCTGCAACCACAGACATGGCTGCATGGGTAAAAGCTGAAGGAGGCAGTCCTCCTCTGGTGCAATCGAATGTGCTTCACATCCCTCCTTTCCTTCTTCAAGAAACACAAGACAGGAATATCCATTGTAATTCCAACACCCACAATTTTGGTTGCAGTAATGAGAAATGAGTAAAAGCCTCCACAGATAAACAATCCGCCAAAAAACAGAAACACTGAACAATTCTGCTGTCACAGACTCACCAGAGCTAAATTGGGGAATCACATCTTTGTTGATTCCTATATCATGAACATTGATTTTTGTATTGAAAGATGCAACTTTTGTTCGAGAACACGTTAGGCTGGCCAGAAGATCATCCATGAAAAAAAATAAGTAGAAATCTCTGCTTGATTTCCCAGCCCGACAGTACACTTTGGCACCATCAGCTATGGTGACCGGAAAATCAGTCTTACTGTGTTTTACTGTTCTCAAAGATAAACAGACTATCCACTATTGTGATTGGGTTGTCTTTCAAAGTTTTCAACCACTTTATGCACCATTTGGAAAACTGTAATTTGAAGGAACGAGGGAGATTTTTGTCTTGCTATCACCCCTCGCTTACACCTAAAAATTTGACCCACCAACTTACCACTGGTTGACTGCCTGTTCTAATCTTTGGGCGGACCTCAATTTAGGCAGCCAGAGCTCCTGCCGGGAATAGACGATGGCCTCGCTAATAATTGCAAATCGGGGTCAAATGATGCAATTAAGATCCCAATGCTATTTTTGTTTCTATCTGTGTTGCTACCGCCAGTTCCCCAACACTCCCACAAAGCATGAGTGGTACAAGTCGAGTGGTGGCTATTTCATAAGAACTTAAGAAATAGAAGCAGGAGGAGGCCATTCGGCCCCTCAAGCCTGCTCCCCCATTCTATAAGATCATGGCTGATGTGATCTTGGCCGCGACTCCACTTTCCTGCCCGCTCCCCATAACCCTCGACTCCCCTGTTGTTCAAAAATCTGTCTATCTCCGCCTTGAATATATTCAAAGACTCAGCCTCCACAGCTCTCTGGGGTAGCGAATTCCAAAGATTCACGATCCTCAGAGAAGAAATTCCTCCTCAGCTCCATCTTAAATGGGTGACCCTTATTCTGAAACTATGCCCCCTAGTTCTAGATTCCCCCACGAGGGGAAACATCCTCTCAGCATCTACCCTGTCAAGCCCCCTCAGAATCTTATATGTTTCAATAAGATCACCTCTCATTCTTCTAAACTCCAATGAGTATAGACCCAACCTGCTCAACCTTTCCTTATAAGACAACCTATTCATCCCAGGAATCAACCTAGTGAAACTTTTCTGAACTGCCTCCAATGCAAATATATCCCTCCTTAAATAAGGAGACCAAAACAGTATGCAGTACTCTAGGTGTGGTCTCACCAATGCCCTGTACAGTTGCAGCAAGATTTCCCTACTTTTATACTCCATCCCCCTTGCAATAAAAGTCAACATTCCATTTGCCTTCCTAATTACTTGCTGTACCTGCATGCTAACTTCTTGTGTTTCACGTACGAGGACACCCAGATCCTTCTGTACCGCAGCATTCTGTAGTCTCTCTCCATTTAAATAATATTTTGTTTTTCTATTCTTCCTACCAAAGTGGATAACCTCACATTTT
The DNA here is from genome assembly GCA_030390025.1 of Squalus acanthias. NCBI lineage: Eukaryota > Metazoa > Chordata > Chondrichthyes > Squaliformes > Squalidae > Squalus > Squalus acanthias. The sequence goes on from CM059427.1 coordinate 53,967,809, forward strand.
TCCACATTATACTCCATCTGCCAAATTTTTGCCCACTCACTTAACCTATCTACATCCCTTTGCAGACTCTTTGGCCTGGATCTTTCCTGAAGAGGCGCATTGAGGGCGGGACTGCTGCCTTTTGGGTTCTCATCCCACCCCCAGCGACGTCCGATGCACAGACGCTATTTTGCATCAATTGGCCTTGTTAAGCCCACCCTGCGGGCTTGCCGGCCAATTAAGTAAAAGCCAATGTCAGATGACGTCAGTTGATGACGCGTCATCTGCCGGTTTTCTTAAAGGGGCCACCACCACTTTTTGACAGATGATTTTTTCAGTGTTTGACAGCATTGAGGTGCTGCAAACACTGACAATCACTGTACAAAGGTGAGCCCTTGCACCCAGGCTCTCCAGTAACTCTCTCCTTAGGCTAAAACAGATGGCAGCTGCAGGTGAGGTTACAGAAGCGATCTGACACTGGTGAGAGAAGTTCTCCCAATGAGGTGGGACTACACAAACACTTCAAAGCTTGTCACATACAGAAAATTCTAAACACATTAAAAATGACTTTCCCAACATTTTCTTACCTCTGCAACTCACCAGTGTCCCATTGGATCCTTCACACCACTTCTGCAGCTGTCATCTATACACAAACATTACAGTAGACCCTTCCACCCCTTCTCTTTAAGTTGCTGCTGCAGGCCCATCAAGATTTTCCACACTCCCAGTCAGTGAACTGCATATAGGATTGCAATTAGCGCCGTCAGCTCATTGATTCAATGCCAACAAGGCCCTATAATCAACATTTATCAGGCCTCTTGCTGACTGCATCAGGTTGGCAGAGCCCCGCCTTACTTCTTGATGTACGCCCAAATCGAAAATCGCCCCATTTTGTTTGAAGCATTATCGTTTCACCATTGCAAGATCAGGAATTGGTCACACTCTGAGGTTACAGACATTTACATTACCTGTAGGCCACTGCAGGTCCTTATGTATGAGAATTCTTCGCAGAGTCCCATCCATGGCAGATTGCTCTATCTTGGGCTGCTTACCATAGTCTGTCCAATACATCATTCTGTAACCATTACAAATAAATGCGTCAAAACAATATAGTTAAAATAAACAGAATAAAATGCCTATTTTGGTCAATAGTGCCCCTTCAACAGATGCACTTCAAAATTAAACATCGATAGCAAGCTGTGCATTGTTGTCTGTTATTTACTATAATTATGAGAATATTGAGCTATTCGAGCAAGAATAGTGAGCTGTTTACTCTAGCCACCACATGTTCTAATTAATTATAACTCTGTTATTCCAAGTCATCAATTAAATGTTCCGCGTCAATACAACTATTTATAGAATATGTGCTACTTGTGATTTTAATTCTGACTAAATATTGGAACATTAGGGGATGTGTCTGAAACTCACAGGATTGTAATTATAACTACATACTGTAGAGTCTGGGATGGGCGATTTTCGACGGCTGCTTCAGGCGCTAAAGAGCCTCCGAGGAGGCCAAGATGGGATCTTGAGCTGAAATGCCAGTTTAGCCCGCATTTAGCGCAAAATGCCATCTTGGTAAAGGAGTTGAAGCTTGCACTCGGAACAGCCGGCTGGAGGATCATTAAAGGGGCCAATTGCCACTTAAATTGCCCACTAGTACTCATTAACAAGGCTGCACGACATTTTGGTGGATAACGTTTGACCTAACACCCTCTCCTAACAACAACCAGCTGATTGGGAGTAAACAAGTTGTGGCTGAGGATTTTGAGCACTACTTAAAGGTATATCACCTTTTACTGTTCACTTGCTGCTGGAGGTTTGAAGAGGACTTTTGAAACACATCAGGAGACTTTCTGGGACACTTTGTCAAGATTTCACCAACACTCTATCAACATTTATTCTGGAAATTTTCTGAGGACTTCACCTAAAAAGAGTGAGTGCTGCGCTACTCTACTTTACTGGACACCGTATAAGAGTCACCAGTTGAAAGGGAGTGCTTGGTCATGGGCATCTTGCTAGTCGTTCCCCTTGGTCTGCAGGAGGAATGGGAGGAGGGCATGAGGTCAGGCAGAGCAGCACCAGTTGCTGCAGGAGAGAGAATCAGGAGGATGAGGTGGACTCCTTCCCATCTGCGGGTACAGGACATCCCTCCTCCTTTGGACTTCCTCCACCAGGACACCCAGTGCCGCATCCGAGAACCTGTGCGCCCTCTCCCTCGGTCCCTGCGCCATCCTTAAACCTGCCGCTATATGTCATCCAGCACACTCCACACCTTCAGTGGAAGTTGTAGCATGGAGCCCACATATAATGCTGCATGAAAATTGCCTCTAATCAGTGCTTGCGTGCTAAACCTGTTTTAGCACCTCCAGGCAAGTTCAAATTATGGTAATCAGCAATTAGGACCAAAATTGCGTGCTAAAACCAGACTTTTAAACAGACGTGTCTTGTTAGCGCAGCACCCATTAAGCACCTGTTTTCACCCTTTCATCAAAATAACCCCCCAGTCCTGAACTATTCAAAGCCTTTTGTAGTCAACCTATGGCATCATAGTTGGTAGAAGTTGTGAAGATCTAATTAATGAGCTGTGAACTTAAACTTCTGCAATTTTTATTGTTTAAAGTAAAAGCCTTGGATTGCAAGCCTAGTTCTTCCTGGTGATATCCAAATGCACTTATATAAGATATGAAGTGACATTCGCCAGTCTCAATAGAGTTCAATGGCAAAATTTGGTCTGAAAATGAAGATATTTTTGAATGGATTAAAAGTGGAAAATGGTGGAAACATGCAGCAATTCAATCAGCATTTGAAAGAGAGAGACAAGTTAACGTTTCACTTTTGAGACACACCAAATACTGACTATTCTTGCTCTTTCAGATGCTGCCTGAGCTGCTATACATTTCCAGCATTTTCTGTTTTATTTCAGATTTCCAGTATTTGCCATTACATATTATTTAATATTTCAGAATTGGCAATTCATAGGTCATTCTGAATTTGCTGCGTTGGTAGTTGGATAGCATTGGTGGCCATGTTGTGATAAGTGCACAAATTGGTTTTCTGAACACAGGTTGAGCAGCTCAAAGTAACCTCGAAAATATAGCACCATACCCTCTGCTGGGATCAACAGCAATAGCACAGGGTTTGTCCATCATCCCAGATACAAGTCTTTTGTACTTCTGTCCATTAATCTTAGCCACATAAATGACATTTCTGAAAGAATCGGTCCAATAGATATTTTCAGCAACCCAGTCAACTGCGATGCCTTGTGGTGCTTGGAAGCCAGGAATCTAAAGTAGAAATAAAAATTACATTATGTTTGCTTTCAAAAGTTGCAGTTGTCCATTTTTCCACAAGAATATCTTTTGGGGAAATGTAAGTATCAAATGCTTGAATGAGTTACAATGAGGTAGTTTTGCCAGAGATCTTAGATAAGGTGTTACTTTATTCCTAACTTGGGTGATTCTATGATAACTAGTCTACAGCTCACACTGTAAGAAATATCTATTAGAAAGAACTTGCATTTATATAGCGCCTTTCACAACCTCAGGATGTCCCAAAGCACTTTACAGCCAATTTACACACAAACAGCAATGAGATAATCTGTTTTTCTAATGATGTTAGTTGCGGGATAAATGTTGGCCTGGAGATCAGGATAATTCCTGTGTTTTTCTCCAAATAGTGCCATGGGATCTATTACATCCACCTGAGCAGACAGGTGCTCAATGTAATGTTTAATCTGAAAGACAGCACCTCTAGCAGTGCAGAACTCTGTCTGTACTGCACTGAAGTGCCAGCCTAGGTTATGTGCTGAAGTCTCTGGAGTTTGCCTTGAAACCATGGCCTTCTGACTCAGAGGTAAGAATGCTATCACTAAGCTAAGGTTGACCCCTGCTCTGTTCTTATCTATCCTAACCCATTTGGAAACTCAGATTTTGTTAATGGAATCAATGAATCCACATGAGCAGGTCAAGTAGAGCTACCCTAGTTATACTTTTGGCTTTCAGCAGGGTAACTCTATGGCTGTTATATTTTTCTATGTATGTTGTGTGTATATACATGACAGATGCTACATGCCTATGTCTGTAGCACACAATGGTTACAGAGAGGGCTGGGACGAGTAAATTGGTAAGTATTTACTGTTTTACCACTCTCTCCAAATTGGTTCCTATACAAAATCCTCTCCACATGGGATTAAAATGAAAGAAAGAAAAGAAAGAATTGCATTTATATAGTGCCTTTCACGACCACTGGACGTCTCAAAGCGCTTTACAGCCAATGAGGTACTTTTGGAGTGTAGTCACTGTTGGAATGTAGGAAACGCGGCAGCCAATTTGTGCACAGCAAGCTCCCACAAACAGCAATGTGATAATGACCAAATAATCTGTTTTTGTTATGTTGATTGAGGGATAAATATTGGCCAGGACACCGAGGATAACTCCCCTGCAAACGAGGATCAAATCATAATACAATATTCATCACATCTACATTGCCCATCAGATTTTTGGTCTGATTTGACCTACAGTTGCAGGTTTAAATTGGACCAGAGTGATTCTAGTTTTTCTATCTGGCTGCAAGGTAAGGAGGAGGTTGAATCGCTGGAGAAAATAATCTACAGTATTTTTTCATATATACTGGATATGCCAGTGTTTGGCAGAATTTGAAAGTGTGCACTCTGCACTTACACACTAACAATTTTGATCTTATGACATTTGAAAATTTTACTTTCGAGAAGGCATCTATTTGACATACTTACATAATTAACTAACCAGTAAAATGACAATCTGCAAAAAGGAATCCTCAGATCTCACACAAGTTAAAGATCAGGAAACAAATCAAGTTGAGCTCATTTCCATCATATTAACCACACATTTTCAAACCCTTTATTGTAATAAATAAAGCATGAAAAATGCTATATTCATTACTTGCATAAAGGGGTTAGTCAAAATCGTTACACAACAGCAAGCATTATCTGTACTGCTCAACATGAGGTACATATAGGAGGTCCTCCTCCCTTATTTATGACTTGTCTGATACACCATGACTGCTTGCACAATGTGGATTGTTTATCTAACTATTGTGGAAGCCACATAAAACATGCTTTTTGATTGACGCCTGGAGTCAGATCTTTTTTTAGGAGTGGTGGATACAATTCTTTTAGTTGCAAGTTCAAGATCCCAGGCAAGCTGTTATGAGAAGCGAAGTGCTTCTCCATAGGCAGGAAAAGAAAGCCATGCTGTGCCAAAGGATGGATGATGCAAAAATGGCAGAGAGCTCTTGGTTAAGGAAAACGTGCCTCACGGGAGAGAGGGGGACAAACTGGTTGGACTTACATTAGAAAAAAATGAAATGTTTAATGGGACTTTGATATTCAGTTTCAGCCAGAGGACCAAGCATAACGAGTGACATCAGAAGACATTCCCATTCCCTCTCCTCCAGTTGGAACAATGATCACAGTAGATTTTTGCGACTACAGGATCAATAATCTGCTGCTGCATTTTTAAAAATAATTTAGTGGCAGAACACAATGATTTTGTAACCAAAAGCCTGGTCGTAAGAAAGCTACTAGGTGACAACCACAGACTGACTAAAAATGTTCAAAAAAACACCTTTTGGAATCACTTCTACACTCTTATGCTGAGTGCGGATTTTATTATAGACGATGAAAACAATTGTAATCTACCACATCGATAATGTGCATTAAACCACTGGTGCTGGTGTAGGCAACATTTGGTGCTACAGGAGACAATACCTAAAAGGGCCCAAATTTATAGAAACTTGACGCAAAATTCATCCAGTACTCTCCTATGAGTTAACTCCCAGTATTACATCACAACAGTGCTCAGTCTCAAAACACCACAACTTCATTAATAATGAGCTAAAAAAGAATAGCAAAAGTGAGACAAAGAGAAATGGTAAACTAGATGTTAAGAAAGATAAGTAAAATAGTGATTGACAAAAAGAAATTGAGGAGTACAGAAATCAATTGTAAATTGTATTATTAATGCACAGTTCATTCTTAATGATTTAATGCATTCAATTAGTGCTTTCTTGAAATTACATTCAGATCTGTAGCATCACTTGTCTGTCTCTTCTGTTTGTCTGAGATGTCTATATAGGAGATTTTGCCTGTGTGCCCGTTGGTCCAGAAGATCTTTTTGCCTTTAATGTACACATCCATCATACTAATTTTGACAGTCTCATCTCCTTGAAACACTTGCTCATAGGCTGAGTTGGGGTCAAATGGATATATACTACGAATTTCATTTCTTGTTGCAATGTAGAGCACTTGATGTTCTGAACCTGTATGAAGAGTACAAGGATAAAAGGTTACATTATCTTGCAGCTACACATCTAATGTTTTCACCCCTTTTATGGATTACCAATTTTCAGGCAGGTGTGGGCCATTGGTTCGTTTAATCTATTATCCAATTTCCCATAAGATTACCTTAATATCTTTCTAATTATGAATCTAATAAATCTGAATCCTATTTGCTGACGGGAACCTGCCGAGTCCCTTTTTGAACCCTGTCATAGTTTGTTGCTCCACCAGCCTTTCTGGGTATTGCACACGTTTCACATGTTTATTGCTATTTAACTGGGAAAAAAATTGCCTGAATTTTTCATTTTTCCCATCCTTCATTTGAAATCATGACCTCGTGTTCTTGAATTTCATACATGGTAGAAAAACTTATCTGAACACACATTCTCCAAACGCTTGATAATCGTAATAACTTTTATCAAGTCACCACTCAGTCTTCTCTTTAAAACAGAGAAAAGTCCCAGGATAGCTAACTTCCCCTCATAGCTCTGTACCCTTGGTTCTGAAATTAATCTAGTGGCCCTCTTTTGCACTTCCTCCAATAACTTAATATCCTTTTTAAAACAGGGAGAATAAAACTGCACACTGTTCTCCAGATGTTGCCTCATTCGTGCCAGGTATAATTTTAGAGTTATTTTTCTTGATTGTTAAGTTACACCTCTAGTTATACATCCCAAAATTCTGTTCACTTTTCTAACTGCCCACGAAGACAGAAATGACAGCGACCTGTCCACTCAAACCTCAAGATTTTTTTCCTGATAAGCACCTTGCCATCTAACACGGAATATCATTCCCAATGCTAAATTGCATAATTTCACACATCTCTGTATTAAGTTGCATCTGCTGGCCTACAGGTTTAGCTTCTTTAGATGCTTTTGAATTTTTGCACATTGATAATCGTCTTTTGCCACTGCTTCCGGTTTGGTGTTATCTGCAAATTTGGCACTTTGGACATGATTCCACCCTCCAAATCATTTATAAAAATGATAAAGAGTAGTGGCCAATGTTCCCCCTAATTCTTTTGGGGGGTGCGCAGCCCCTTTAAGGGGCTGCATGGCCCATTCACAGTTTCACGCATGCGCAAACTTTAACATTGGAAAAGCCCGTACCGGGCGGCGCGGCTTAGAGGGAACGTTGGTAGTGGCCCCAACCCCTGTGGCACTCCACTAAAACTAACTGCCACCCAGGCACCTCTCCGTGCACCACAACTCTCTGAGTTTACCTGCCAAATTCTAATTCAATCCAATATATTGGCATTAATTCCATTTGCCTGAATCTTATAAAGTAGTCTGTGGTGTGACACAGTGTCAAATGTCTTTCTGAAGTCCAGACATACAACATTCACTGTCTCACCCTGAACCACTAGATCTGTAACCTCCTCAAAGAAATTCAACATAATGGTTAAGCACAACTTACCACTCCTAAAATTATCCTGGCTACCTAATTAAACTCTGGCCCTCATCACAGTTTTTTTTAACAATTTCCTCACAATTGAACTAAGGCTTTCATATCTGTAATTTGACATTTTTCCCAACTCCTCCTTCAAAAATAGGTGCCACATTTACTCCTTTCCAATCCCCAAGATGTGACCCCAATCCAATAAACTCTCGCGATGATTGGTGTGGGGAATCACTTTTTCCTGTGATGACTCCTCATAATCACGAGACGAAAGTTGTCAAAAGCCTGGGGCTTTATCTACCTCGAGCTTCTACAACCTCCACAATATATTCTCTGTTGTGATTTTAAAGATCATTGGTTTACACTCACTGTTAAACTGTATCTTAATCTTTTAGCAATAGCAAAATACTGCAGATGCTGGAAATCTGAAATAACAACAGAAAATGCTGGAAACACTCAGCAGGCCAGGCAGCATCCGTGGAGAGAGAAACAGAGTTAACGTTTCCGTTAACTCTGTTTCTCTCTCCATGGATGCTGCCTGGCCTGCTGAGTGTTTCCAGCATTTTCTGTTGTTAGTTCTTAATTTTTTGGAATGTTTTGCCCTTCTCTGTAGAAAAAATAGCAACTTAGTATTTTATTTTAGCAACTTTTCTGTGCTCAGTCCTCACTGTTATCTCTCAGTGTCCCTTTGCCGGCTTTTCTGACACATTTGCTGTTCTCTTTTATTATGGTCCTGCAGCCGGCAACAAAAGATAAATTACATTTTCTGTGGAGCCAGTAGGAGCAGGAGTGCTCCCTCCGCCTCCACAGTCCAGGAGATCGGCCCCTGTTGCCCGATCCAACCACCACCAGCAGCCCCCCTCCCCGCTCCCGGAACTTAACCGAGTGCTGCTGTGGGCCAAAATTCAATTTTCTCGTGTTGCCCCAGGCAGCTCATCCCAAATATGTAGATGAGGCCTAATTTCAGGCCAGCCTCGGGCATCTCTGTTCGCAACCCAGACTAATTTCTACCCAAGTGTCTCTATCAATAATTTTGCCTTTCTCAGTTTGTCTTTATAGATCATTATCCTGTTCCTTTACTGAACATTTTAAAATGTTTTTTGCTTCTTCCTAATACTTGATAAGTTTAGTTATCCACGCAGGTTTTATTCTTTTGTTCATGACTTACTTAAGGGATAAATTGCTTTTCCAGTTTAAAAAAACCTTTAAAATTTACCCATTTGCTTCCATATGCAGTTCTCTAAATATTTCCTCCTATTTTAATGTTTTTGTGTATTCCCTTATACACTCAAGGTTAGTTCATCTAGAATTTAGCTACTTAACAGGCTTCCTTTTATGTTCTGTCCTTGTTGTGACTATGGCCACTAGATCCCAGATGTTCCCTAACTACTATTTGAGTTATCACTCCCTCTTTAATACCAAATCCGATACTGCAGTCCCCTTGTAGGTTTTATCACAAATCATTTTCAAATGAGTCTCACATAACTTCAATAAATCCTGGTTCACAAGCAAATTGTCCCTGTTGTATTGTTGGAAAGAATGAAATTCCTGAGATCACAACTTAGAACTTAGCACTCATCTATTTTATAACCTCTATAGCAGTATACTCATCCCCTCTGGTAGGCTATAGCATATTCATATCACTAACAATTCCCCTTTGCAGTCTTTTAAATCCAACCCCACACACACACACACAGTAGCATTTTCAATGTCATTCTTTGCCATTACCGATAAATAGTCCCTATCCATCATTCCTTCTCAGTCCTTCCAAAGTGCTCTGAACCCTGCATCTTTCTTCGCTCCTGTGAAGCACCTTGGGACATTTTATTCCATTAAAGTGATTATATAAATGCAACTTGTTGTTCTTTAGCCACATTTTATTTATTCCTATAGTATCAATTTGCTGCCTACAAACCATGTGTTGGTCCTTATATTCCTTGCATTCATATAATCCCAACTTAAGTCATCCTTCATAATTCTTAGTCTATATCCCCCAGTTTCCTTAGCTGGTGGTCTGGTCTGTTTTTGCCTTCCTCCCATTTTATTAGTTTTAAAGCCTTTCCCACTGCCTTATTTATCCTTCTTGCTAGGATATAGGCATGACCTTGGTTCATTTGAAGGCTATCCTATCTGTACAGTCTTCCATTGCCTTGTAGTCCTATAGCCCCAGAAAAGTAAAACCAGTCTTTCTATACCATGTCTCAAGCCATGTTTAACCTGCCTTATCAGTCTCTCCCTAACTAGTCCAGCAAGTTGTATGAGAAGCAATCCTGAGATTACTATCCTGGATGCCATTCTCCTTAGTTCTCCTCAACGAGTTATTATGATCTGGAATGCACTGCCTGAAAAGGTGGTGGAAGCAGATTCAATAATAACTTTCAAAAGGGAACTGGATAAATACTTAATGGGGTAAAATTTTCGGGCTATGGGGAAAGAGCGGGGGAGTGGGACTGATTGGATAGTTCTTTCAAAGAGCTGGCACAGGCATGATGGGCCGAATGGCCTCCCTTCTGTGTTGTATCATTCTAAGAATCTGTGATTCGTCTTTCTCCTTGCTCATGGAATTCCCTTCCAGAGATGACCTCTTCCATCCTACATGAACTTTGACCTCTGGCTGCTTACCCTCCCTAACTCTGAGCTCTTTCTAATCATGGTTCAGAAAAATGCCATCTTTGAGTAAAATTCTGTCATACAGATACAACTGTTAGTGGCGTGAACAATCTATATTAATTGTTCACATCAGGTCTCATTCTATTTCCCTACAGTGTACCAGAGTAGCATTTTAAAAACAGTGCAGGTCTCTGTCTGAATGCTCAAAGTAGCTTTTAGAACATTAAAACCAATATGCAACCCAGTAATAATTTCAAGCAGTTCATATAAAATGGGTTTTGCTTGGCGCTAAACCAAAACCTTTACCAACAGATTTTTATTTTTAGGAACGGAGTGACTGCTGCCAATGAACCGGAAGCTGCGCAGAAGCGTTCTGCGCATAAAGCTGTGGTGGTTTAAGTATGAATGTATAATAATATAGTCATATCGCATGCCTAAATCTATGGAGCTATGGGTTGGTTTAATAATGTATAATAATAGAGCGGGTTGGTTTAAGTATTAATGTATGATATTTTCGCGGGGGGAGGGTTGCGGAGATTTATTTGTATGGAGCGCAAGCGAAGGGAAAGGAGAATAAAATTAATAAAAATTGACGTTTACCGTGTTTGGCTGGCGCAGATTTTCTTTTCCTGATACGGCTGTGTTCGGCAGTAACGATCTCTTTCCACCACCCCCTCTCCTCCTTTCTCTCTGGAAGTGTTTTCTTTGTAAAGCCGACAATATTTTCTTTTCAGTGAGCGAACAACCGGAAAAACACTGTGGGACGGATTTTCCGACCCCCACGGGTGCGTACGAGGTGTGTACGCACCCGTAGGGGCCGCGCAAGTACCGGGTTTAGGCATGCGAAGCGCGTGTGCTGAAACCCGGCACTTGCGATGTCAAGAATCCTCTTGACAGATCATCCGCCTGCTCTGGAGAAGGGACTCTGCGGTGGAGAGTTCCACTTTCTGTACAACCTCCGCCTGCTGAAAACCTTAAAAAAATTTACGCCTGGTAAAAGCATGCGTAAGGCCTGCTTTTACCAGCATAAGAGTTTAAAATTTAAAATACTTTTAAAAAAGGTAAGTTTATTTTTAGCCCTGTAAAAAACTTCAACTTTTTTTTAACCAAAAATTAAATTTGTTTAAAATATTTAATTTAATGTAATTTTAAATATGTGATGTTTTAAAAAAAAATTATTTAATGTTTAACTGTGTTTTTAAATGTGATCCCTATTCATACTTTTGACAGATCTGTGCGTAGAGACTTGTCAAAAGTGTGAAGGGGGATTCCCTTCTTTGATTGGTTCCCCATGGCCCACGTGATCCCAGCGACGCTTGCGAACCTGGGATACCTGGGCCCTGCGCTTTTTGTAGAGCTAAGGCCCAGGATCGGAGGTTTCGGGACCTACGGAGCCAGCAGGTAAGTGCGTAGATTTTTTCCGATCGGAGGCATCCGCCCGCAGGAAGCCTCCGATCGGAAATTCAGGCCCACTGAAACTGCGCATGCACAACTCCTTCAACTTCGTTGGCAGCAGTCCTATTAGAAATGACGTGAAAGCATTATAAGTGACTTTTTGTTTCTCAAATCAAAACACTTTCGACGCAAAGGTAAAAGGCATGTGGGACATATAGGAAAATTACAGCACAAAATCCCTAAATATTACAGTTTTGGTACCTAAAATATAAAGATGGGAAAGGTATGCTGAAGCTTTGCAGCAGCCATAAACATGAGATATATGCACAGGTACTAAGTATTTGACATATAACTTTTGAATGATAAACTACAGGCTTCCCAACTATTTAGGCATTACCCTGAAATGAGATTGCTTACAGAAAACTAAACTTCTTTTGCTCTAACAAAGCTGGGTAATTTGCACCTGCTGTGCTTCTGCCTTCGCTTGGTTTCCATATTTAATGAGCTGTTAGCGCAAAGGATGGTAATGTGGAAACTGCTCATTTTCTCACTTAATTGCTGGCTGATTTTCTCCCTGATATGCTATTTTGTATCATTAGCAAAGGATCGCCCTAGCTGAGTGAACAGGTGTTATCTCTCAATCAGTTCATCCATTTTAACAAAACACAGGGTGAAGAGTAGTTCATGTAAATTAATGAAGTGATACTTGATTTATGCCACCAATTTTGCACATAAGATGAGTATTTATTTTTTTCCCTTTAGAGTTTAAGGTTTAGAATCTAGAATCATACAGCACAGAAGGAGGCCATTCGGTCCATTGTGTCTGTGCTGGCTCATTGAACAAGCTATCCAATTAGTCCTACTCCCCTGCTCTTTTCCCATAGCCTTGCAATTCTTTTCAAGTATATATCCAATTCTCTTTTAAAAGTTGTTCATGAATCTGCTTTCACCAACCTTTCAGGCAGTTTATTTGAGTTACCTGTTTACCGAGATATTCACTGGATTGAAAATCTAATCCAGATCTCACCAGGTTTTGTTAGATAACCCTCAAACATTGTGATGTTCCTTCTCAGTTTTCAGCCTGCAGCTGCATAATAATTTTTAATTAAGATGCAGCATCTAAGTTGATGGCAGGCTAGAATGCTAAAAAAGTTCTCATAGATTGATAGAATTTATGTTCGGTGATGTGCACATTCACTAATGTGAGGGATACATTATCAGGTCTGTTATTAATAATTGGGGTCACAGCAAAAGTAAGCTGAACTTGTGATGGGATGTGGCACATGTGAGTTAAATGTATGAGCTACAGACTTTTGTTGCTGGTGTCATTAGGGTTGCCAACCCTCCAGGAATGTCTTGGAGTCTCCAGGAATTGAAGGTTAATCTCCAGGACACTCCTGCAAGCAACCCAGGAAAAACATCGTAGGGGTATTAAACAAAACTTGTGTTTTTTTCATTTTCTTTGAACACTTATTTATTAGTTATAAAAATATTGGCAATGGGGAAAAAAGGCTGTTTCACGAACAGTCAAGATTAATCCAAATGGGTAACAAAGAAGTGTGTGTTTCCTTCTGACATGGGAAGGTGGTGGCATCTGGAGGATGGACCAATGGCAGGAGTGTGGGGGAAGGGTGGCGCTCGGCAGGAGGTCATGTGACAAAACCTCCAGGAATACATCCAACCAGAGTTGGCAACCCTAGGTGTCATGCAGTATGACAGCAACTAAGTACAAAGAAGCTTTAATCTATGAGGAGATTAAGGTGGAATCTTGTAAAATTAGTTGAAATCAGTTGACTACCCGAGTAAGCCCCCCGCCATTCCCCATTTACATGCTGCCTCTCAATGCCATCATCTGAAGACGACTGGATTTTGATACTGGGGCGGGTTGGGGTTGTGTCATCCGCATTTCGTGTTATCCACCCACCTGCAATTGAATGTGGGAGATTGATGCAATTTTCACCTAATTGGGCAATTGAGTTTCAGCATGTGGGAACCCATGAACCAATTAGTGGTTTCAGTCTGAAAGTCGCCTCTGATGATGTCATTATTGCTGCATTGCAGGTCAGAGACTGCCTGGCCTTTGCTGTGAGAGGACCTGGATGCAAAATGAGGAGAGAGAGAGAGAGAGAGAGAGAGACAGGTCCTCTCACAGCAAAGGCCAGGCAGTCTTTGAAGACATTCAATGCAGCAGCATCAGAGGTGACTTTCAGACCTAATACTACTACTACCTTCATCACATCTCCGTTGTAATAGTGGACCTGCAGCTGATAGTCAGCTATCCAAATGTGCACCCGCCAGGTTTCACAATCGTGGTTCAGAACAGGCGTGCTTCACGTAGATCAAGGGTTAAAATCACAAAGGCCTTTCAAAATGGCATTATAGAGCCAATTTAGTGCTTGTTAAGGGCCTTAACAGCCTATCCCATCTCTTAAAGGCGGGACGAGTCGGGACCAGCAGACACGATTTAATGAAAATTGCGTGGAGGCAGACTTGTGCCCGTCCGCCACTTTTCGCAATTTTAACCCCCCACACGCCTCCAAACCCGCCTCCACGGGTCAATGAAAATCCAGCCCATGATGTCAGGTTACACATGTACGCTCATGACACCCAGCTCTACCTCTCCACTATTTCTCTCGACCCATCCACTGTCTATGTGCTGTTAGCCTGCTTGTTCAACATCCATTCCTGGATGAGCCAAAACTTCACCAATTAAACATTGGGAAAACTGAAGCAATTGTCTTCTGCCCCCATCACAAACTCTGTACCCTAGCCATCAATTCCATTCACCTCCTTGGCCACTTTCTCAGATTGAAGCTGACTATTCAAAACTTCGGTGCTCTATTTAACCGAGCCGAGCTTCCAAACCCATATCCTCTCCATCACAAGGACCTCCTACTTCCACCTTGGAAACATCACCCATCTCCACCCCTGCCTCAGCCCATCTGCTGCTAAAACCCTGATCCATGCTTTTGTAACCTCCAGACCGAACTATTCCAATGCTCTCCTGATCGCCATCCCCCAGCTTCGTCGACTGTCCATAAACTTGAGGTCATCCAAAACTCTGTTCCCTGTATCCTAACCTACACCAAGTCCAGTACACACATCACCCCTGTGCTCGCTGACCAAAGTTGGGTATAATACTGGAGAGCTATTTTTACCCATGGAACAAGCCTACATAATAAGTCGATAATGGGCTATTGGACTGTGCTAGCGATCACAGCTGTGTCTGATCCTGCCCTCAACATGCATGAACATATGAACATTTTCAGCAGGAACTGTGGAATAGTTATCAGGCCTGGGAAGTCAGGCTGATATTTTCTTCTCCTCCTAAGTTGATGTTAAGACCAATTGTGATTCCATTTCTGTTCCAATTAAGATCATGTAACTCAACACAGATGAGGGATTAAACTTGGGAACTTCACTAATCCAGTGGGTACTGTGACCCATGTCTTTTCCTGCACTTTTCATAGGCACTGTTAGATACTTCAAGCCAAGTACCACAAACCAAGCGAACAAATAGCAAAATACTGCAGATGCTGGAAATCTGAAATAAAAACAGAAAATGCTGGAAATACTCAGCAGGCCAGGTAGCACTTGTGGAGCGAGGAAAGTAGGGTTAAGGTTGCAGGTTGATGATCTTTTGTTAGAACTGGGAGATGTTACCGATGAGAGTTTGTGAGGAACAGAGCCAGGGAAAAGGGGGTGGGGGAAAAAAAAGGTCTGTGATTCAGTGGAGGACAAGAGATGATTAATTAACAGCAGTGATAATGGTGTGACAAAAGGAGGCAATAATGGGAGAAATTAGAGGAATAAAAGATGTACTGTATCTGAGACCCAGATGATATGTAAATGAAACACAGCAGAATAGCACATGGGAAGGGAAGCATGGGAATTCTGTCAAAGCGGAGATAGCTCCAGTGGCCCAGGAGTGTGGATGAAGAAAAAGGCAAGTGGCATTAGTGGTGCAGACCACCCCGCTGGCTGTGCACCATTCGGGGATCCCCATCCCAAACACCAGCCTACAACCTTCCCCATTCTGGAAGCGCTGGTGCACCAATCCTACATTACCAGCACCCGCTGTCCGAGAGAAAATGGAAGCTGTGTTAAGGTCTGAAGTTGCTAAAGTCAATTTTAAGACCAGAGGGCTGTAATGTTCAGTTCAATTCACAACTCCTCAGCTAATGAAGCAGTCCATGCCCGCATACAACAAGTCTTGGATGACATCAGGCTCGGGCCGATAAGTGGCAAGTAACATTCGCACAAGTGCCAGATAATGACTATCTCCAACAAGAGAGCATCTAACCACCGCCCCTTGATATTCAACGGCATTACCATCGCCAAATCCCCCACCATCAACATCCTGTAGGTCACCATTGACCAGCAACTTAACCTGAACAGCCACATAAATACTGTGGCTACAAGAGTGGGTCAGAGGCTAGGTATTCTGCAGCGAATGTCACACCTCCGGACTCCCCAAAGTCTTTCCACCATCTACAAGGCACAAGTCAGGAGTGTGATGGAATACTCTCCACTTGCCTGGTTGAGTGCAGCTTCAACAACACTCAAGAAGCTCGACACCATCCAGGACAAAGCAGCTTGGCTACAGTACACTCGGTCCCTTCATCCAAGTCATTAATATAGAAGGGAGAGAGAGGGAATATGGTATTGAGATAGAGGATCAGCCATGATCATATTGAATGGCGGAGCAGGCTCGAAGGGCCGAATGGCCTACTCCTGCTCCTATTTTTCTATGTCTTCTATGTCTTTCTAAGCTATATAAATACTAATTTCTCTTTCTTTTTGCATGTTGTACCAGAATATCAGAACTTGTACATGTTCTAATGATCTAGCCCGCTTGATTGACACCCCATCCACCACCTTAAACATTCACTCCCTCCACCACCGGCGCACCATGGCTGCAGTGTGTACCATCTACAAGATGCACTGCAGCAACTCGCCAAGGTTTCTTTGACAGCACCTGCTGAACCCACGACTTCTACCACCTAGAAGGACAAGGGCAGCAGGCACATGGGAACACCATCATACCATCACCTCCAAGTTCCCCTCCAAGTCACACACCATCTTGACTTGGAAATATATCGCTGTTCCTTCATCGTCGCTGGGTCAAAATCCTGGAACTCCCTCCCTAACAGCACTGTGGGAGTACCTGCAACAGCTCAAGAAGGGGGGTCACCACCGCCTTCTCAAGGGCAAGGAGGGATGGGCAATAAATGCTGGCCTTGCCAGCGACACCCACAATCCAGGAACAAATTTAAAAAAAGTACCTGGTCGAAAGATGAGGTGCTGTTCCTTTGGCCACAAACAAAGATGCGGAGATGCCGGTGTTGGACTGGGGTGGACAAAAGTGAGAAGTCGTACAACACCAGGTTATAGTCCAACAGTTTTATTTGAAATCACGAGCTTTCGGAGCTCGTGATTTCAAATAAAACTGTTGGACTATAACCTGGTGTTGTGCGACTTCTCACAAACAAAGAGACATACCTCCCAGTGTTTGCGGATTACAGATGGTATACAAAATATATAATTGAATACCACATTACCTGATACATTTATAAAAGGATACGATAGCCGAGTGCTTATGATACTGGACAAGCAATGCTGAGTTTGAGTTCAAATTTCACAGTGGCATTTTGTGAAATTGAATTCAATAAATCTGGTTATTTATAGACAGGCACCAGATAAAATGACCATGAAAGCTGGTAGACTGTTATAAAATCTTATTAAAACATATAAAATTCTTAAGGGGCTTGATAGGGTAGATGCTGGGAGGATGTTTCCCCTGGCTGCGGAGTCTAGAATTAGGGGTCACAGTCTCAGAATAAGGGGTCAACCATTTAGAACTGAGATGAGGAGAAATTTCTTCACTGAAAGGGTTGTGATTCTTTGGAATTCTCTACCTCAGAGGGCTGTGGATGCTCAGTCGTTGAGTATATTCAAGACAAAGATCGATAGATTTTTGGATATTAAGGGAATCAAGGGATATGGGGATAGTGCAGGAAAGTGGAGATGAGGTAGAAGATCAGCCATGATCTTATTGAATGGTGGAGCAGGCTCGAAGGACCAAATGGCCTACTCCTGCTCCTATTTCTTATGTTCTTAAAAATCTAACAGGTTCACTAATGCCTTTCAAAGAATGGACCTGCCTGTCAGCCCTACCCGATCTGACATAGGTATAATTTTAGACTCTTCATGCCCTTAGGTCAACTTGGGATGGTCATGAATATTGCCTTGCCAGTATCTCCCACATCCCAAGAGCAAATAAAAAAAACCTCAGTATATACAGTTATAGTGTATTTGTTTTTAAAACTCAAACTTCCATAACACCAGTTACACGGTACAATGTATAATGTATTATACTGAATTATCCGTTGTCTTAATCAAAGCTAGTTATTATGTTACCTTGATCCTTTGTGATTGGAACTTTCATATCATCTTTTACATTTGGCCCCAAATTCCTCTTTTTATAATAGATAGCAGAATACCTGTTTCCCTTCATAATGAAATAGCCAAAATTGAAGGCTATGAAATGTGAGGTTTATCGGAATGTGATATCATTAATAATTGGAAAAAAACACTATCTCCCCATTTTTGTTAAGAGGATTTCACCCACACATTCACCCAAACCTTGGTCCTGACAGGGTCCAATATGCAGCAGTGTCATTTTCCAAACTTATGGAAACTTGCAAACAAATATGAAACATTGAAAAAGTACTTCAAACGTATTGTTTCAATGCATTATAAATGACAATACAAATTCACCTTTCCTACTCAACACTATCTCACAAAAAGACACACATATTTACCTAGTCAATACTGGAATAGTCAACGTGAGATTACTCACGTTTTAAAAAAATGTATTCAACATTCAACAATTACTATGTACATATTTTAAGTTAGCATGTAATGCTTTATGCACCATTACCTTCTGTTTTACAGCTGTGGTTATAAGTTTTTTTGTAGTTTTTCCCACATGCACACAAGTATGACCCCTTAGTGTTATTGCAGTAATGTGAGCAAGTTCCAAACTGAAGGCACTCATTGATATCTGTAAAGAATCAAAGCAGGTGTTGTTAAATATGAGAGGTCATTTTGTATTATAAAAACATCAATGATTTTGAAATGACTTCTTCAGTTACTGCTGGGAACTTTTAAAATTCTTGCATCTAATTTAGTTCAATTTTGAAATGTCAGCTTTAAAAATACTAGCCATGATGTGGAGATGCCGGTGTTGGACTGGGGTCGACAAATGTGAGAAGTCGCACAACACCAGGTTGAAATCACAAGCTTTCGGAGCGCTGCTCCTTCATCAGGTGAAGTGACGAAGGAGCAGCGCTCCGAAAGCTTGTGATTTCAAATAAAGCTGTTGGACTATAACCTGGTGTTGTGCGACTTCTCACATTTAAAAATACTAGACATGACAAACTGGAACAGTAAAATTATATTTGTGTCATTTTCCAATCATCCATTTGCTCCTGACTGCTACATGTTACCATTAATTCCTACCGTTCTTACATTCTCATAAGTACTTTAAACGTAAGTCCATGGAAGCAGTGAAAATGTTCAAAAGGTGAGATGTTTATTAAATTAAAATATTTACTCTTACTATACTTTAAATGGCTTTTTTTGTAAATTGGTCATCAAGGTAAGGTTTATTAGCATTTCCTATCCAGTCTCAGCATCAAATGCTCCCAAGGTATATAAAGCATGGATTCATTGTGGAGTTCCTTCTGCACTACTCCAGCAACATGCCTAAAACCCAATCCAAGGAGACGGCATCTCTTGCACTGGAGTTACATTTGTATTTTGGACACCAACCTGAGTAGATTGCTAATCTCATTCTAGTTCGTGCGTGCAGGTTTGTTTTATGGGGTTACAGTTACAATGAAGGCTACCTAAACTTACTTTACATAGGATTTTACAGCTAACAAAGCTGAAGAGACTTGTTTTCAAACCCAGGTCCCAAAGGTGAAAAGACAAAGTTCTGACCCACTCTGTCACCTAGTACTTCACGATATTTTAGATTACATTTTATAACATTAATAAAATTAAATGCCTGTTTGTTAAATTAATTTTAATGAAAAAGATGAGAATAAAAGCGGTATTTTGTTACCTTATACTTTCTTCTACCTTTCGCTAGTAATTGGAAAAGGCTGGAATTGCAGGCACAAAATTTCTGAAGTATTCATTTTAAGACTTTACACAACAGCATGTATGCAAAAACTACATTTAAGAAACAAGAATTCTTCTGAAGTCAGATCCTATATCATAAAGAACTAGATAATTACCTTCACACTGCTTCGAGGCTTTGTTTCTTTGAAAGCCAGGCCGACACTCACAGAAAAGTGAAAACATTGTCCTGTTGCAATAGGCATCATTCCCACAAGGATTTATTTCATCTTCACAATTAAATTCATTATAATCTGAGAAAGAAAGCAAAAAAACTTTAAATCACATACAAAAACAGAAGACGATGGAAACACACAGCAAGTCAGCCTGCACCTGTGGAGAGAACAGACAAGTTTACGTTTCCGATATATTATTTTATCAGAATTGGAAAAATAACAAATGAACATGCATTTAAATTGGATCTAAACAAAGGGAAGGAAGTAAAGAAAAAAAACACATACAGAAGAGGAAATAGTACGAGTAAAATTACCTATAATGTGTTTAAAAGAAAATCAGGGAGATGGTTAGGTGGCAGAGAGGATATTTACATAAAATTACGGGAAGAAGCATAATAAAAGTAATTGACCTGTGGAACAGAATTCTGGAAGCAATAATGAGGACGAGCGCCTTACAGTTCTTCAAGAAGACATCAGACACATTCTTGAAAAACTATGAAATTACGGCAGAAGGAAGCCATGATTTTAGGTAATAACCAACAGGTCGGAGCCTCTTGGGGCTTGAGCAGGACTGGAGAGGAATTTTTGACAGAGGTTTTCTGACTTGGCTATGGGTATCTTTTTTTGCTTCTTGCGGGAGATGGGGGTCGGGGGGGGGGGGCGTGGAAAGGGTTGGAATACAGGGCTGAATCTGATAAGAAGTGGGGTGACTGCATACAGAACTTAAAGGGGGAGAAATTCAGTATCGCCCCATTTGGGGCGCAATTATCGGCCGGGCGCAAAGATTAGCGCCTGGCGCTAATTATCGCCACTGACTGCAAACTTTACTTTTATCGCCCCTGGAGGTGATTGGAGTGCTAAATCAGGCGCCTCACACCTGTCTTAAGGCGCAAAGGCCGAGGAGCGAAGCGCTACCTCAGAGCGCTGGCGAAGCTCATGTGATGTCAGCCAGCAATGGAACACACACACAATGGCATGGGCCAGTTCTTAAAGGGGATGGTTGATCTTGCTTTCCATCCACATCCTGCTCATTGCAGCCTTGAATCTCGGCCTGGAGAGACCTGCACATCAAATCTGCTGGAAAGAACAATGGAGAGTACCAGGCAAAGAGCTCAGAGTGCAGCCCCCACAATCTCTTCTAAAGCGATACAAGGAATGGCAAATCAAAATGAACCTGCAAAGTGCTGTTCAGTACCCAAAACTCCTTCACACAGCGTTGAATCTCTCCAGAAGTCTCTCTCTCTCTCTCAGAATGCGTGGTTAAAAAATGGCACCAACAATAAAAGGCAGGAAGCGGTTGCCTTTAAATAGCGCTCTCCCAGTCCCTTCATGACTGCAAAACGCTCCCCTCAACCTGTCGTTGCTAGCCTCAGGCGGTAAGGCAGGGGGCGCCACTCAATATCCGCTCCGGGGCGATACCGGGGCGTTGCACACTCGACTGACGTCACGATCTGCCGGCGCAGGAGATCGTGGCGGTAGTGTTTAGCGCCGCCGCAAAATGTCTAGTTAATTTTGCGAGCGGCGCAAACATCGCCGCGCCTGGGCGCTACATGCTTTGCGCCCCATTAGCGCCCTCTTAAGGCGCTAACGGGAGGCGCAACCAACTGAATTTTTCCCCCAAAGTCTTTTCTTGTCCTGAGTACATGACATGAAATGACATAACATATCAAAGACATGAGAGATAAAGAATGGCTTTGTGTAGGGGTAAATCAGGTCTCAAATGGAAACAAGAGAAGCTGGCAAAACAGAGCAGGGTTCAGTAGCCACAAGAGAAGAAAAACTGGCCGATACCAAAGGTCTAGATTATTAATTTCTTTCAGCTCTGAGGAAGGGTTGCACCCAGAACATTAATGTAAGTCAGCATCGGTTTTCCCCACAAATGGTGACTGACCATTTTCCAGCATTTTCTGTTTCTTCCCTTGAAAAATACAACTCGCTTCCAACTTTGGGTTTGTGCCTCCTAGTCAAAATGCCTCCCATTGTTCACTTATGTCCTAAGTGATCCAAGTAATGTTTAGATAAGTGGGAGTGTAATTATATAAGCATTGGACTCATGCCATAAACTTCCTTGTACTTCTGAATGCAAGAAAGCGCTAAATGAAAAAAACTTACTTGTAAAGGTCTCATGATGACATATTTTGGAAACAGCTCCTCAACTTATGCCACTATACCCTATTAATAGCAAATGGTTGATAGCAATCATAGAAATATATAGCACAGAAGGAAGCCATTCGGCCCATCATGTCTGTGTATGATCATGCCAATTTCAGTATCAGACTCAAAGGACACATTTATGAATATGCATGAAACTAAATCAGCAGAGCCAAATGTCACTCACTGGAAGCAACATTCATTTTAATTAAAATTGTAATCTATTTTCATCTATGCCACTCTTAAAAATAAATACAGCTCATATCTTTAAGTCAGCTTGCAAACGGTGATACTCCTAAAATTTTCACGTTGTCAATTCACTGGACGATAGGCCTGTTCTGTATTGCTTGCAGTACAATTAAGTGGAACTCCTGAAGTTACGAGAATATACTGAACTTTATAATGTACATGGGTTTAGGAATGCCATAAATCGGGCATTAAATGTGGCTATGGACAGAATACTCCTGCAAAATAGCCCAGAAAAAAAAATTGCCTCTTAAAACCAAAAGGAGTTATATTAAGTTTAGCCTGAAGAAAAGACCACACTGGTAAAAAAAATGTACTGCCCTTAACACTTATAACAATACTGAAGTGATTGAGACAGTTGAAATCTTGGTATAATGATGGCAATTAAAACATATGTAAATATCTGTCAGTTCTTTATCTGATCCTCGTTTTGAAACAGGAGAAGAACTGGACTAGGATTCAGAGCACAGATCAGATCACACAAATACATTTATAACCTTGCCAGAAGTCAAGCAGTGCCAACTCCATTAAGTTGGACCTTTTTTTTAAATAAACTTGCTGATGGAATTATTAATATGTATGCATTTCATCAAGTGAACATGAAAAGAACAGCAAAGAGGACAGCCAAAGCAATTCTGCCACAAATACATCAATAAAACTGTCAAGCTTTCTCCGAAGGAGAGCCACAAAGCTACACAAAGCAGAGGGCAATAGGATAATGTCCTCTAGCATTGCAGATCCGCTACATTTAACTTGTATATAATAACAAAATACAAGGAATTATATTTGCACTAAAAATATTTTAATCAAGACTTACTTCTCGTACAGTCTTGTTCATCAGACCCACCATCAGCACAATCATTGAACATGTCACATTGTAGCTCTACAGGAATGCACTTCCCATTGCTGCATGCAAACTCATCCTTCCCACATGGCCTCTGAATTTGCTTACCTATTAGTTAAGTAGACAGAGTGACTGATGATGCATGATATAAAAATGTCAAAGGTTACAACACAGACACACAAACTGAAGGTTATTTGATAAAGTTGGTAACGTGTAGTTCACAATAGTTAGTTGCAAAATATCCATTCATGACCGAAACTGGTGATACCAAACACAGTGGAATTTATGGCCTAGAAATTAGTCTGGGCCTGTCTATCAGGCCATGGAGGCAGCGACGTCTGAACCAAGAGGCTCGAGGAGCGATGGAAATTGGTCCTCGGTCCTCACCTGAATAATTGGGGCGAGCTGCCTATGGAGGCGCAAACAAGTGGTGGCAGCTCACCAAATGGGAGACGTCAATTTGATGCTGTTTGTCTCACTGGCAGCAGCCTTCACCTAAGTCCTAGGAATGGGTGGTGGGGGGGGGTTGGAGCAGACTACAGGGGGGGGGGGGGGGGAAGGCGATTGTAACTCCGGTAGAGTCAGGGGATCTCTCCTGCTCCTCCTAGCTCCACCGAAAGGTGCTTCTTAATTAAAAAATAATTTAAAACAATACCTTTGATCAGCAGCCGTGGGGCTGCTAAAGGATCAGCGATTAATTTGTCAAAGGTGTCCTTTAACAGATGTTAGGCCCTTAATTTACATATACAAGGGTCCTAGCGCCTGTTTTATGTGTCTAAATATTGGGCCCCACGAATTTGACAGTTTGACCAACACCTGCGCAGATTGGGCACAGGCCATCCTACTGCGAAATTGGTATGCTTTGTGCCCATTTTACACCCGTGAAATGGGGCAAAGCATACCAGTTTCTACCCCTATGTATTAAAAATGGTAAGCCCCATCTTACTGGTTATATTTTCTTATGAGCTTGAAAATTTAGCGATACTAATGTATTCTGATTCCTCTATTATGAAATTAGACAGGGCACGAAGTCAGCAGTACAACATTAATTCATTCACTCCAGGCTACCAGCAGATGTCACATGCTTTAGCTCACATCCCCTTGGCACAGCTGTAATAATTATATCAGCTGGTGTTATCCATGGTCAGGGACTGCTGTGTAAATGATGTAATTGTTAATAAAGAAGAATTTAGCACAGTTATATTCGCAAACCACAGTAAATAAGCAATAATGGAACATACAGAGTTTGGCGCAGCCAATGCTTCCACACCGAGGGTAAATGCAATTCTTTCAGGCAAGTCTCAAAATCACAATCAGTTGCCTCTGCCAAGAAGCCTAGTCTTGTGCTTGAAAAGGTACATTTTCTCAAGTGATTTTACAGTCTACCAACTTATTTGTCATCAGATTAGACCACTGAGGTCTTGTAATTTGTGACAACTGATTTAATTATTTATAGTGACAGAATTCAACAAGTTCTGCACTTAACATTCTTTGGGTGATTTAGCATTACTATATTAGGCTTCTAAAGTAAACATATCCATGCCATGTACTGTACTTTTAAACAACAAAGGAGTATTTCAGATAGTAACCTACTGGTCCAATGAAATCTTAATAGTTCAATCACATAAAAATGTCCATAATGAAAATTCTTAACATTTCTCAAGAATCTTGTAAATTTGAAGATAGTTGAAGAAAAATATTATGCCTGTTTCCATTATTTCACACTATTCCTCTTCATATACTTAAATTAAAACACAAGAATACTGTTTAAATTAGATATCTTTTAACTGTAGTTGCAAATGTTTACTCTGCTAAATGTCAACTTGGTTCAGTGGTAGCACACTTGCCTCTAAGTCAGAAGGGCATGGGATAAAGCCCTATTCTTGAGAAAATCTAACACTTCAGTACAGTACCGAGGGAGTGCTGCATTGTCAGGGGTGCAGTGGTCTTTCATATGAGATGTTAAGCTGCGGCTCCGTCTGCCTGTTTAGGTGGATGTAAAAGGTGCACTGGGAGAATTCTCCTGCTGTTTTTCAAATAGTGCCTGGGCCAACATTTGTCCCTCGATTAACAATTTCAAAAACAGATTAAGTGGTCATTGATCTTACTGCCGTTTGAGGCACCTGTGCGTAAATTGCCTGCCATGTTTGTTTACAAAAGAACAGCAACTGCATTTAAAGAAAAACAATTCATTAACTGGAAAGCATTTGGGGACCCTGTGAACATGAAAGGCACTGCTTAAGTGTAAGTTATTTCATTCTTCTTAATGTTGTTGCATCTTGATATCACACCATAAATGTTGATTCACAATTCACAACATAACTGATACATGATTCATTCTTGCCTGTTTAAAATATGCAAACTGTTATCTTTGAAGCTTAACATATTAGCATTTAGATTATTAATAACACTATCTAAATAAAATGGATGCACGTACCACAGTCCACTTCATCAGAGTTGTCACCACAGTTATTCATTTCATCACAAACTCGCTCAGGCCGCAGGCACACTCTCCCATTTTTGCATCTGAATGATCTTGTGGGTGGACACTGAAATTTTACTTTTTAAAACAAAATACAGAAAGTAACCTTTTCAAACTTGTAATGGATCTTCTGTAGTATATTAAAAGTCTTTCATATATCCGTACTTCCTGTGAGTGCCACACTTATTTCCTGTAACATTTCCCTGCCTTTCTTATTGCCATAACACCTGCCTGTGATGATTAAACTTAGCTATTTCATTTAATTACCTTAGATTGAGTTCTCGAAACTTGGTCTCAAGGTAGATGTTGCCTTTTCTTACTTACCTTTGAAACTTCCCAGTTGTACTCCAAGATTCAACAACAACTTGTATTTATATAGCGCCTTTAACGTAGTAAAACTTCCCAAGGTGCTTCACAGGAGTGTTATAAGACAAAAAATTTGACACCGAGCCACATAAGGACAAATTGGGGCAGATGACCAAAAGCTTGGTCAAAGAGGTAGGTTTTAAGGATGGTCTTAATGGAGGGAAGAGTGGTAGAGAGGCCGAGAGGTTTAGGGAGGGAATTCCAGAGCTTAGGGCCGAGGCAACAGAAGACACGGCCACCAATGTTTGAGCGATTATAATCAGGGATGCTCAAGAGGCCAGAATTAGAGGAACGCAGATATCTCGGGGGGGGGGGGGGGGGGGGGTTGTGGGGCTGGAGGAGCTTACAGAGATAGGGAGGAGCGAGGCCACGGAGGGATTTGAAAACCAGGATGAGAATTTTGAAATCAAGGCGTTGCTTAACCGGGAGCCAATGTAGGTCAACGAGCACAGGGGTGATGGGTGAACGGAACTTGGTGTGAGTTAGGACACGGGCAGCTGAGTTTTGGATGACCTCAAGTTTACGTAGGGTAGACGTGTGAGGCCAGCCAGGAGTGCATTGGAATAGTCAAGTCTAGAAGTAACAAAGGCATGGATGAGGGTTTCAGCAGCAGATGAGCTGAGGCAAGGGCAGAGATGGGCGATGTTATGGAGGTGGAAATAGGCAGTCGTATTTATGGCGCGGATATGTGATCAGAAGCTCATTTCCAGGTCAAATATGACACCAAGGTTGCGAACAGTGTGGTTCAGCCTCAGACAGATGTTAGGGAGAGGGATGGAGTCAGTGGCTAGGGAATGGAGTTTGTGGCAGGGACCGAAAACAATGGCTTCGGTCTTCCCAATATTTAATTGGAGAAAATTTCTGCTCATCCAGAACTGGATGTCAGACAAGCAGTCTGACAATTTAGAGACCGTGGAGGGGTCGAGAGAAGTGGTGGTGAGGTAGAGCTGGGTGTCGTCAGCGTACATGTGGAAACTGACGGTGTGTTTTCGGATGATGTCGCCAAGAGCCAGCATATAGATGAGAAATAGGAGGGGGCCAAGGATAGATCCTTGGGGGACACCAGAGGTAACGATGCGGGAGTGGAAAGAGAAGCAGTTGCAGGTGATTCTCTGGCTATGATTAGATAGATAAGAATGGAACCAGGCGAGTGCAGTTCCACCCAGCTGGACGACGGTGGAGAGGCGTTGGAGGAGAATGGAGTGGTCAACCGTGTGAAAGGATGTCTAAGGATAAGGGGTAAGCCATTTAGGACTGAGATGAGGAGGAATTTCTTCACCCAGAGAGTGGTGAACCTGTGGAATTCTCTACCACAGAAGCCAGTTGAGGCCAATTCATTAAATATATTCAAGAAGGAGTTAGATATATTTCTTAAGGCTAAAGGGATCAAGGGATATGGGGAGAAACCAGGGACAGGGTACTGAATTTGGATGATCAGCCATGATCTCATTAAATGGCGGAACAGGCTCGAGGGGCCTGCCTGTGCAGCCTTTACTTGCGTGGTCAGGTTGGTGGTCAGAGTGAAAGGAGGCCAGAGAGTCATGTCCATTGTCTATCATGTGTTAAGAAGGAGCCAAGCACACGTGCCACAATGGGCAACCTATGCAAATCTGGCCAGGATGAGTGCATCCCTTGCATCACGGGCAGCCATGTGTTCGCGTGCTGCCGCTGCTGCTGGTAGATGCGCCCCCACTCGGTCCTCCTCCTCCTCCTCCTCATCTGAGGAGGCTATGAACTGAGCCACTTGCTCATCAGGAAGCTGCAAGCCACGATGCTGTGCCATGTTGTGCAGTGCACTGCAGACTACGACCATTCTGGAGACCCTGGCTGCTGAAAACTGCAGGGCTCCACCTGATCTGTCAAGGCATCGGAATCGCATCTTCAGCAAGCCAAAGGCCTGCTCGATGATGGACCTGGTCGATATTTGGCTGGCATTGTAGCACTCCTCAGCCTCGTTAGCTGGCCTCCTGATCGGCATCATTAGCCACTTCTTCATGGGGGTAGCCCTGGTCACCAAGGAGCCCTCCGTTAAGTTGGTTTAGCGGATTGAAGAGCGGAGGAACATTCGAGTTCCCAAGGATGAACGAGTCATGGCAACTACCACAGAACTTGGTGCAAACATGCAAAATCTTTCTTGTGGTTACACACCAGCTGTACATTGAGGGAGTGGAAGTCCTTGCGGTTGACAAAGATAGCTGGGTTGTGATGGGGTGCCCTAAGGGCCACATGTGTGCAGTCTATGATGCCCTGCACCATTGGCAAGCCTGCCATATTTGCAAAGCCAACTGAACACTCGGTTACACTTGCTTGATCCCTTGAGAAGTGGATGTAATTGTGCACCTTTGCGAAAAGGGCATCGGTAACCTGTGTGATGCAACTGTGGGCGGCCGACTGGAAGATGCCACTGATGATCCCTGGAAGGAGCCTGAGGCAAAAAAGTTGAGTGCGGTGATGACTTTGACAGCCACTGGTAAGGGGTGTCCACCCGCTCCTCTGGGCTCCAGGTGTTGGTGCAGCAGTGCGCAGATGTCTCTGACAACCTCTCGCGAAACTCTCAGTCTCCTTTGGCACTGCTGCTCACTCATGTTGAGGTAGCTCATCCTCTGTCTGTAAACCCTGAGAGGGGGGTATCTCCTGCGGCGACGTGCTGCCATGTGCTGGCGCCTTCTGCCCTGTGCAGCATCAGGTGGGTGAGCAGGAGGTTGGCGCTCCTGCTGCTGTTGCTGCTGAGCTGCCTGGTTCTGCTGCTGCTGTGGCTGCTCCTCATCCGAATCTGAGGTCCATGATGAAAGGAAATGAATGGTTCCCATGCTGCTGGCAGATACCTCCATTGGGGAAGCGCTCAGTCCAAGCGGGGAGAGGGTTTTCCAAGGAGGTCCCACAGTTGAGAGATAGAAGCTGCAGCACCTCCGACTTCGGTAGGCCTGCTAAAAGTGCTGAAATACCTGTGGAACAAAAGTTCTGCCACCTGCAACTGCTCCCTGATGAAAGCTCAATTTTAATGGTGGAGCTGCAGCTGTGAGGAGGCCACCCACTTGTCAACCTGCCAGGATCAGCTGGCGTGGTTTAGGAGGGTTGTGCAACATGTGCAAAATGTGGCAAAATAACAAAGGCCTGTCAAAATAGGATTATAGTGGCCCTTAACAACTATTTAAGGGTCTTAACTACCTCTCCTGACTGATGGAGGCGGGACTGAATCGCACCTATCAAACCCGCCTCCGGTAAAATTGCGCGGAGGCAGGTTCCGAACCCGCACTCACTTTTTGCGATTTTCCCAACTGTCCCGCCTCCAAACCCACCTCCTTGGGGCTGGGAAAATCGTGGCCTAGTCCTGCTTCCAAGTCACTACTGGGAAACCCTTTCACAAAATTTCTGCCACCCCCCACCTCCCTGGGACCAGCTGCAGCAACCATATTGTGACTAGACCTCACCCTCTCTATGCATCCATACCTTACTCTATTACCTCTTGCTATCTCTCGCTGAGGAGTTTAGGAACAGGAAATGCCCATTAGGCCTAAATATTCTTTTCCTGATTTTCAGAGATCAAATCCACCTACCGGACTTCTCAACATATCTCTCAATTTTTTATCTTGTGAAATGCATAGGACGTAACATTTATTGAATTTAAATAACATCATTAACGTACCACATGTTTCTGGGTTTTCATCTGAGTTGTCTCCACAGTCATCCTCTCCATCACACAGCCATGATAGAAGCTTACAAAGTGTATTGTTGCATTGGAATTCATCTATGTTGCAGGTTGTTTTCACTAGAAAACAGGAGTATTAAACAATCTGATTTTCAAATTCATATAACAAATATAATATGTATAGAATCATCAATTTTAACACAGACATTAATTAAAGGACAAATGTTTCAATTGACTCATTCATTTATGGAACTATTTTAGTCTCTTCCACTTTCATGCAGTAATTTATCTGCCAGCCAGAAGGGTTTGCTCTTAATGGAGAGCTCCTTGCTTTTTTTTATAACATTAACTTGAACAAGAAACAAATATGACATGTTCAATATCTTTACATAACAGACTGTAATTTTGTTGATGCAGTAATGAAAAAAAATAAGCTTTGTGTCACATTCAGTTACTTGTATACACAAGCCTCTGTTTTAGCTTGGGGCAGGAATCGGGTGAGTGGTGCTGAGGCAAGCTCAAAATCCCCCTGACCTCGGCAGCGTGAGGGCCGGGAGATTTTAACTCCCGGGACTCATTTGCATGCCCACTGTCAGTTCTCCCCTTGTAACCTGTTGAAAGTATAAGCTGGCCGGCAGGTGGGAGCAGAATGTCGAGAAGCTTGGGTCCCCCACCTGCTAACTTCACCTGGCAGTAAAGCCGTAATGGCTTCTCCATGCAGGCCATTGGTTAAAATAGCAGTCGCACCCCGATGACATCATCGGAGCCCTATCTGTATGTTTAAAAAAGGACCCCGGCAGTTTCCAGTGGGTGTTCGTGCTGCCTGCTCAGAAGAGCAGTTTAAAATTGAAGACTGCAGGAAGGGAGCGGGTCATCAGCAAGTCAGTCTTCTGGCTGATTTTAACTGCCCATCTGCCTGGTTTTCGCCAGGTGGGCAGGGTTAAAATTGCCCCTACAGATTCCTTAAAATGCATTTTCTCAGCAATTTTCCCCAAACACTTCAACTTCCATTCGCGCACTGCAAACACATTGCCTTGTTGGGAGAGGTTTTGCTGAATATCTTATTTAACTCTGTAAATTTGGATCCTTGCACTTGTGTGGCATGAATGTTACTTGCCACTTATCAGCCCAAGCCTGAATGTCGTCCCAGTTTTGCTGCATGCGGGCATAGACTGCTTCATTATCTGAGGAGTTGCAAATGGAACGGAACACTGTGCAATCATCAACGAACATCCCTACTTCTGACCTTATGATGGAGGGAAGGTCGTTGATGAAGCAGCTGGAGATGGTTGGGCCTAGGACACTGCCCTGAGGAACTCCTGCAGCCATGTCCTGGGGCTGAGATGATTGGCCTCCAACAACCACAACCATCTTCCTTCGTGCTAGGTATGACTCCAGCCAGTGGAGACTCTTTCCCCTGATTCCCATTGACTTCAGTTTTGCTAGGGCTCTTTGATGCTACACTCGATCAAATGCTGCCTTGATGTCAAGGGCAGTCACTGTCCCCTCACTTCTGGAATTTAGCTCTTTTGTCCATGTTTGGACCAAGGCTATAATGTGGTCTGGAGCTGAGTGGTCCTGGCAGAACCCAAACTGGGCATCAGTGAGCAGGTTATTGGTGAGTAAGTGCTGCTTGTTGGCACTGTCGACTACACCCTCCATCACTTTGCTGATGATTGAGAGTAGACTGATGGGGTGGTAATTGGCTGGATTGGAATTGTCCTTTTTTTGTGGACAGGACATACCTGGGCAGTTTTCCATATTGTCGGGTAGATGCCAGGGTAGCTGTACTGGAACAGCTTGGCTAGAGGCGTGGCTAGTTCTGGAGCACAAGTCTCCAGCACGACAGCCGGGATATTGTCTGGGCCCATAGCCTTTGCTGTATCCAGTGTGCTCAGCTGTTTCTTGATATCACATGGAGTGGATGGAATTGGCTGAAGACTGGCTTCTGTAATGGTGGGGACCTCAGGAGGAGGCCGAGATGAATCATACACCCGGTACCTCTGGCTGAAGATGGTTGCAAACACTTCAGCCTTGCTTTTTGCACTCGTGTGCTGGGCTCTGCCATCATTGAGAATGGAAATGTTCATGGAGCCTCCTCCTCCCGTTAGTTGTTTAATTGTCCACCACCATTCACGACTGGATGTGGCAGGACTGCAGAGCTTTGATCTGATCTGTTGATTGTGGGATCACTTAGCTCTGTCTATAGCATGCTGCTTCCATTGTTTAGCATGTCCTGTGTTGCAGCTTCCCCAGGTTGGCACCTCATTTTTAGGTGCGCCTGGTGCTGCTCCTTGCATGCTCTTCTGCACTCCTCATTGAACCAGGGTTGGTCCCCTGGCTTGATGTTAATGGTAGAGTGAGGGATATGCTGAGCTATGAGCTTACAGATTGTGGTGGAACACAATTCTGCTGCTGCTAATGGCCCACAATGCCTCATGGATGCCCAGTTTTGAGCTGCTAGATCTGTTCTGAATCTATCCTATTTAGCACGGTGGTCGTGCCACATAACACGATGGAGGGTGTCCTCAGTGTGAAGATGCCTGTAATGGACATCTTTGTAATACAAACTATGTAGACCTTGTTATAGAATCTATTACCAATTTTGCCATTCAATCCCTTCAACAACTGAATAATGAAAAATACTGCATACTTATTGCTTTCATCTTGGTCTCATTTCTAAATGTTCTATGCTTGAATCTCTCCATGTTTGAATTGTTGAAATAGCCCAAAAATCAAAGTCACAAATTGCATCCTCTGTGACCGAGGTACATCATCTCTGCAGCCTTTTGACATGGTCAACTACACAATCCTCCACCAAACCGACTCCTACATTGTCCAGCTCAGTAGAACTGGCCTTTCTTGGTTCCATTCTTACCTATATAATTGTACCCAGAGTATCTCCAGCGATGGCTTCTCTATCCACTCCTGCACCAGTACCTCTAGAATTTCCCCAAGGAGCTATCCATCACCTGCTCCTCTTCCTCATCTACATGCTGCCCCTTGGAAACCTCATCCGCCAACATGGGTTTAACTTCCTCATGTACACTGATGACACTCAGTTCTACCTCTCCACTACCACCCTTGACACTCTACAAGGTTTGTGTAATCAAACCGCTTGTCTGATACCCAGTCCTTGATGAGGCACAATTTCCTCCAGTTAAACATTGGGAAGATCGAAGCCAAATTGGCCCTGATTTTAACTCCAGGTGGATTCCCCGCTCAGGCCTGAGTTAAAATTACAGTCGGGTCTCAATGATGTCATTGGGCCGCAACATGCATGTATAAAGAAGGACCCTGTTGGCTCCGGGCGTGTGTCCATGCTGCCTGCTCAGGAGAGCAGGTTAAAATTGCAGATGTTGTGCTCAAGGCAGCTTTTGGACAAGAGAGCCAGGGCGATTTTAACTGTCCACCTGCCAGGTTTCTGCTGAGCGAGTAGGGTTAAAATCACCCACAATTGTCTTCTGCCCCCACCACAAACTCCAGGTCACTGTCACAGGTTGAACCAGACTTTTCTCAACCTTGCTGTGCTATTCAACCCTGAGCTGAGCTTTTAGCCCCATTATTCTTTCCATCACAAAGACCACCTACCTCCATTCTGCCAGCAAAAAATAGGGCTATTTTGCCTCTCAAGCTTTACTATTAATTCTAAGAATCTGGTTGTATTGTTGCACTGTGTGTTCTTTTCGAGATTGAGACCTTTTATCGAAGGGGAAAAATGTTTCTAATGCTGGCGATACATTTTTTGATACTGTTCCAAATCTTAGTTTGCATCAGGTGTTGGCACAATAGCCAATTTTGTAAAAAGTATGAAGTCAAGCCCATTTCTTTTCAACACAGTGAATGGTTCTGTTCTTCCTTGGTTTCCTTTTTTTGCAGTCTATCATTGTTGCTGTGAGTCTCCAGCCAGGATAAAAAGGATTGTGGAACTGCAGACCAGTCTGCAATTTGCTCAATTGGCTAGACTGAAGTGGGAATCTGCAAAGGTGGTTGGATAAGAAATAGCCATCTAATCTGCCCACCAGGCGGTGTTAGCTCTTTTTATGATTATGATATTTCACTGTTCAGCCCAAGTGAAATGTGACAAAACTCTTGCCAAAATTCCTCTGTGGGCTATTTTTAGTGCACTGGTTAACAGATGTGTTTCAAATTCTGGTGTGCACTATTTAACAAAGTCATCAATCCTCCACATCGTTTTGTTGACACTGCAATGGTAGCAATGCATGCATAATGGATTTGTATGGAAAATTCCTGTCAGCTATTTTAACAAAGGCATTACCCTGTTCAAAATAAATGAGTTAATTTTATATTAGCTGGTTTTGGTACTAATATTGTACAGCATGCTTTCAACCCTTTAAGATGTTCACAAGAACTTAGTGTGACCACATTAAACAGTGCACTAAAAAAACTGCACTGAAGAATTTACACTCCCTCCTGTAGGTAGCAGACAATGAGAAACATCTGGCTCTGAAGACATTCAAACCTGTGACCATAAAACTATCAACCAAGGACCTACCATATGGCAACATAATTTATTGAGCTTAAAATGTTAAAGCATAGTCTTAAAATCCTGGCAATAAACAAGGTTCACTAATATAGCAATATATTCTGTTTAGGCACATATCCATTTAATTTTCAGCTTGCATTAGAATAATAACAATGTTAAGCTATTTCAGTTACCTTGTTCACAGTTTTCTTCATCACTGCCATCTAGACAATCAGTCTCTCCATCGCAGTGCCACCTGACAGGAATACAGTGGCCATGCTTACACTGGAACTGATCTTCTTTACATTTAATTACACAGTCTTTCTGTTAATATAAATCACATACAAGATTTAATTTAATAATGTTTGTCTCCAATGGCATATGGCTAATTACAAAGGAGTCAAAAATTACTAAAGCATGTTGTTAATCATCTGCTGTAAATTCAGAAGCGACAACATTAAGGACAGATAAAATGTAGTCCTTTCTTTCCAATCAAGCAAAGCTGGCAAGAACAGTTGGTCATGCAGCAGCACAAAAACACAGTAACAAATAGTATTCAGTACACAATGAAATAAGAACGAGCAATTCACAATACATGTCTAAAAGTTCTGTACAGAAGCATTTACTTGTAGCAATACTCCCAACATATTTTCTACAGGAAACATGTTTGTATAGCAAAGTAGAGACTGCCAAGGACAATATATTTAATTTTAACACATCATTACATTTAACCACCTGCAATAATACAGGAGGTGATGGGACGTGAATCATTGTTTTAGTATATCTATTAAAGTCCAGCAGAATTCATAGTTTTTGATCTTCACACGGAATCACTAAAATCTCTCATGCTTACAAATAGCTAATGGGTCCTTACTAAATTCTAGCGTTCAAAATCTTCATGATAAAGTTGTTTATGCCAAGATCACCACAGTTTATCCACCCAGGAAAAACTACACGCATAGCACCTATCAGGGCTTTTGCCTCCATTTCCCTACCCAGAAGTCCACTCCATGGGGTAGAGCTTCCGTTTTGGGCGCAATCAGTAATCCAGGCGCAAAGTGCGCTCAAAATTGCGTTAGTTTTCGGAATTGAATTTTTTGCTCAAGTTTCTGCTCAAACTCATTTGCATATTGCCGAATGTAAAATCTTCCATTAACCAGCGCAATCGGGCAACATTTTAGAACGTAATTTTTTTTTTGCATTAAAAAATATTCCTTTATATATTTGAGAGTGATAACCTGGTACAGTTTTATTAATACAGCTGAAAAGGGGTTTATCACTAAAAATAAGCATTTGTAATCAGAGTAACTCGATTTTAAATAATTGAAAATGTCCTTAAAAACTATACAGAACCAGTTACTACTTTCATTGGTGTACAGTAGTCAGTTTCTTAGTAGATTAAATATTTAATATTTAAAAGCTTTTAAAAGGTGCCTATTAGTGCCCTTGCGCCTAAAAATAAAGCTTCACTTTAAGAGCATTCTCAAAGGCCTGCAAACAGGTGCAATTAGCAGAAAATCGCCATGGTGATTAATTCGATCTGAAGGTGTGACCAGTTTTGTGGTGGGGCCGGCTTCCAGCGCGGTGCTTTCTTAAACCAGCGCAAAAGATCGAGGAAGCTCGATTTGCGCTGAACATAACTTGCGCTTGAAATTCCGTGATCTCTCGGGTGATTAGCGCTATGAGTGCAACCTAGTGGAGACTCCACCCCATATGTTCATCACATTTTGTACAAAGAAAACCTATCTGTCATCAGGCCAATATTCGCCTTTTACCAGTTTGAACCTGTCTCTCCTTGTCCTACTATCACAGTTTAACCTGAAGTAATCTTCTGGATTTACCTTTTGTATATCTGACTGAGATATTTCTCCATGAGTTCCTTCTGAGTCAACTCCTTTGAAGGCTATAGAGTGCTCTCGTTTCTCCAATATTCCTCATAAAGCAGCCTCAGGTTCTGCTTTGTATTACCTTCAGAGCTTGAACATTTCTCTTGTATCATGGTGATTGGACCCAGTACTCAAGTTGAGGTTTGACCAGAGCATTGTAAAGTTTTAACATGACATCTCTGAATTCTACTGTACAGTTTTAACAATGTAGTTCAGCATTCTATTTGTTTTGTCGATTGCTGTGCCACAGTGACTGGGAATGTCAAGTGTCAAGTCTATTGCTACTCTAAATCACTTTCAATTTCTCCCTTAGCTGTTTCAACACCATAAACAGAATAAATGTACTGCTGAATCTTTCTTCCAATGTGCAATAAATTATACTTAACTGCACTAAATTTCATCTATCACAGTTCCACCCACTTGTACATTTTATCTAGCTTATTTTGTAGTTCCCTGGCTGCTGTAGACTCAACAACCACCTTCCACTGCTTCAGTTTAATATTACCGGTGAATTTGACCAAATTACTTAGGATCTAATCCAATAGTCACTGTTCAAATTAGAAACAGCAGAGTCCCAACAGTGGTCTTTGGAGCATTTCGCTCAGCATTACTCCCCCACCCGAACATCACTCTGCTAACATATACTCTATTCTTCCTTCCTTTTCAGGTTTTCCGCATCTCTACCTCTCTCTCCTCCTTTAAGATGCTCCTTAAAACCTACCTCTTTGACCAAGCTTTTGGTCATCTCCTTATGTGGCTCAGTGTCAAATTTTTCTTGATAACGCTCCTGCGAAGTGTCTTGGGACGTTTTACTATGTCAAAGGTGCGATATTAATTCAAGTTGTTGTTCTTCCTGTGAATTACCACTACTTTAAGTTTGGGTAGCAGCCTCTCATGTGGGGTTTTGTCAAGGCTTTCTGGAAGTCTAAGTACACCACATCATAAGGCTTTGCACGGTCCACTTGGGATGCCATTTCCTCAAAAAAATCTCGTGGATGTTGATCAGACTGCCCTTCACTTTCTACTTTCTGAAGCCATGCTGCTTGCAGGTAGCTTGCATGTTTACTCCTGATAAATGATTCTATGGGTGAAACTTTCGGCAGGTACGTAAAACGGGCGGGAGTGAATGACTTTAATGGAATTGGGCGTATAATGGCCAGCCGATCCGATACCACCTGTTTTTTTGCTGCCGCTGAGTGATTTCATCAGCTGGATAAATAATGTCAGTTATTTAGCCCAGTGATATTACCACTATGGGATGTGGGCGTCGCTGGCAAGGCCAGCATTTATTGCCCATCCCTAATTGCCCTTGAGAAGGTGGTGGTAAGCCGCCGCCTTGAACTGCTGCAGTCTGTGTTTCGTCGCGGTTTGTTACAACTGAGTGACTTGCTAGGCCATTTCAGAGGGCAGTTAAGAGTCAACCACATTGCTGTGGGTCTGGAGTCACATATAGGATAGACCAGATAAGGACAGCAGATTTCCTTCCCTAAAGGACATCAGTGAACCAGATGGGTTTTTACGACAATCCAATAGCTTCATGGTTACCATTAATGATCAGAGCTTTTTATTCCCGATTTATTTAATTAGCTGAATTTAAATTCCCCAGCTACCATGGTGGGATTTGAGCTCACGTCTCTGGATCATTAGTCCAGGCCTCTGGATTACTAGCCCAGTGACATTACCGCTATGCTCCGTTCCCATATTGCAGCCCATGATATGACCTGTGGAATAGTGCACTGAAAACGGGAAACCAGTATAATAAATGACAATAACATTGAATGCGTATATTCAGAGTTCAAACCTTTGAACATCACAATGAAATTTTAATTAACTGTCAGAATTTTAACGTATTTTGTTAATGTAACATTGATTGGGGCTCTACGTTAAGA
Source organism: Squalus acanthias (assembly GCA_030390025.1). Lineage (NCBI taxonomy): Eukaryota > Metazoa > Chordata > Chondrichthyes > Squaliformes > Squalidae > Squalus > Squalus acanthias. Next base: position 54,005,872 of record CM059427.1, read on the forward strand.
GATGTAATTGCTGTTGTCTAAATGGATACACAAAAGTAGGAGGTTTGGTAAACATGCCACTGGCATTTGCGGAAAGGATCATACAGGTTCCTTTTACTGTTATCAGATGCAATAAACTTTTTAATTGTTGAAGACAACAAACATACCCTGACAGCACGGTGACATAAGAAACACAAATATTGATTCTAAATCCAGAAACTTCCTTCACAGAAAGGACATTTGAATTTTACTAGATGTTAGTCAAAGCCTAAAAATAATTACAGAATACCCTGTACACTCATCTCTCACTTTTAGTAATGTTCTTACTAATATTATCAATCTGTTTGTAAAGAAAATTCTTGATTCACAAGCATATTCATTTTATGAATTGTGAAACACAATCCAAGGGCAAACATTTTAAGTCTAAGATACATCTTTTATTTTACTGTCATAACAGCTAGGCTTGGGCTGAACTTAGCAGTGATTTTTCAGGCAGATTTAAATTTGTTTCTTAATAAAAAATATACCAAATCAGCCTGTTTAAATTGCCCAAAATGATTAGGCCTCAACAGAGCCGGGACCAATATTCTCACGGGGAGGTTTGCCAGTGCTGTTGGGGAGGGTTTAAACGAGCTTGGCAGGGGGATGGGCACCAGCATATAGGAGCAGAAAAGAGGAATAAGGTGCATAAAAGAGTGCGTGTGTTGGATAGTACTAGAGAAGATAGTACTAGAGGCGGTAGTAGTACCATATTAGATAGGAGCAGACTAAGAAAGACTACGAAAAATTCAAAAATGGGTTTAGAATGCATGTACGTAAATGCACAAAGTGTGGTGAATAATGTTGGTGAGTGACAAGCACAATTAGCTGTGTGGCAATAACGGAAATGTGGCTTAAAAACGGTGAGGACTGGGCACTTAATATTCAAGGGTACAAGGTGTTCAGAAAAGATAGGGAAGGAAAAAAGGGAGGTGGGGTGGCAGTGCTGATTAAGGAAGACATTGTAGTGTTGGAAAGGGAGGATGTTCTTGAGGGGAGAAGGACAGAATCCATTTGGTTAGAGTTGAGGAGCAAAAAGGGTATGATCACACTATTGGAGGTATTCTATAGGCCTCCAAATAGTGAGAGGGAGGTAGAGGAGCAAATCTGCAGGGAAATCGCAGAGATATGCAAGAGCTATAGAGTGGTGATATTGGGGGACGTTAATTACCCAAGTATCGATTTGGATAATGCTAGGGTAAAGGGAAAGGAGGGGGAGGAATTTTTGAAATGTGTTTAGGAGAATTTCCTTGACCAATATGTTCTTGGCCCAACTAGAAGGATGTGAGAAGTCGCACAACACCAGGTTATAGTCCAACAGGTTTATTTGAAATCACAAGCTTTCGGAGCGCTGCTCCTTCTTCAGGTGAAGTGAAGAGATACATATAGGCACAGCATATATAGTCAGAGAACACAGCCAGATGATTACAGTTAATCTTTCCAACTGAAGGGCAGTTGGAAAGATTAACTGTAATCATCTGGCTGTGTTCTCTGACTATATATGCTGTGCCTATATGTATCTCTTCACTTCACCTGACGAAGGAGCAGCGCTCCGAAAGCTTGTGATTTCACATAAACCTGTTGGACTATAACCTGGTGTTGTGCGACTTCTCACATTTGTCCACCCCAGTCCAACACCGGCATCTCCACATCATGGCAACTAGAAGGAGGCATTGCTGGATCTGGTGCTGGGGAATGAGGTGGGCCAGGTCGACCAAGTGTCTGTGGAAGAACACTTGGGTATGAGTGATCATCGTATCATAAGATGGAGAGGAGCAAGGAACAATCTAGAGTGGAACTTCTAAACTGGAATAGGGCTAACTTCAATGGCAGGCGAAAGGATCTAGCCAGGATAAAATGAAACCAAAGACTGACAGGAAAAACTGTAATGGAACAATGGGTAATCTTTTAAGGAGGAGATGTTCCAAGTACAGGTTAGGTACATTCTAACAAGAAGGAATTGTAAGGGAACCAAAGCAAGGGCTCCTTGGATGAAGAGGGAGATAGAGAAGATGATGAAACAAAAAAAGAGGGTGTATGATGCATATCAGGTGAATTCTTCAAGGGAGAACCAGACCAAATACAATAAGTTGACAGGGGATGTGAAGATGAAAATAAGATTGGCAAAAAGAGAATATGAGAGTAGAATGACGGTTAACATAAAAGGGAACCCAAAAATCTTCTACCCGCATGTAAACAGTAAGCGGGTAGTAAGAGGCGGGGTGGGGCCTATTAGAGACAAAGAAGGTGATGTATGCTTAGAGGCGCAGGGCAAGGCTAGAATACTCAATGAGTACTTTGTATCGGTGTTTACTAAGGAGGTGGATGCTTACAAAATATCGGTAGAAGTGGAAAAGGTAGAAGCAATGGAAGGGGTGAAAATTGATAGACAGGATGTACTAGAAAGGCTGGTTATGCTTAGAGTGGACAAGTCGCCTGGTCCAGATGGCTTGCATCCCAGGTTGCTAAGGGAATTGGGTGAGGAGATAGCAAAAGGGCTTGCCATAATTTTCCAATCTTCCCCTAGATGCGGGAGAGGTGCCTGAGGATTGGAAAGTGCCAAATGTGACACCATTGTTCAAGAAAGGGTGTAAGGACAATACTAGTAACTACAGTTTAACATCAGTGGTGGGTAAAGTTTTAGAAACAATAATTAAAGAAAAAATTAACGGGCACTTGGAGAGGTTTAAGCTAATTAAGGAGAGCAAACACGGATTCCTCGGCCTTGTGCATTGTTCCACGGAAGCTCAGCGTAAGCTCGAGGAACAGCACCTCATTTTCCGATTAGGCACTTTACAGCCTTCCGGACTCAATATCGAGTTCAACAATTTCAGATCATAACCTCGGCCCCTACCACACATATATATATATATATAAATATATACATATATACACACATTTTATCCACCCTTTTGGTTTGTGCCTTTTCCCTTTTTTTCTCTCTCTCCCCCACGGCAGCTGTCTCTCATTCTGTCAGCATTTCACACTTCACACTTCTGAGCCACCTTTTGTTTCTTAACCTGTCCTATTACCATCTCGTCTTGTCTTGAGCATCTCTTAATGTTTCTACTTACCATAGACCACCCCTTTTGTTCTTTTATTCCTCCCCCCAGCCTCCCCCTTGCTTTTTTATCTGTTTCATTTCCTGCTTTTTTCTCAGTTCTGACGAAGGGTTTCGACCTGAAACGTTAACTCTGTTTCTCTCTCCATGGATGTTGCCTGGCCTGCTGAGTTTTTGCAGCGTTTTCTGTTGTTGTTTCAATTTTCCAGCATCCGCAGTATTATGCTATCATTTTACGGATTTGTTAAAGGCAGATCGTGTTTGACTAATCTAATTGAATTTTTTGATGAAGTAACAGGGAGGATTGATGAAGGGAATGCAATGGATGTTGTCTGCATGGATTTTCAGAAGGCGTTTGACAAAGTACCACATAGAAGACTGGTTAACAAAATTGAGGCTCATGGAATAGGTGGGTCAGTGGCAGCTTGGATAAGAAATTGGCTTAAGGAGAGAAAACAGCGAGTTGTGGTAAATGGCTGTTTTTCAGACTGGAGGATGGTAGACACTTGGGTCAGTGCTGGGGCCACTGCTTTTTTTGATATATATAAATGACCTGGATATTGGAATACAAAGTAGAATTTCTAAATTTGCTGATGACACCAAACTTGGGGGTGTGGCAAACAGTGATAATGATACCAATCGATTGCAACAGGACATAGAAAGGCTAGCAGAATGGGCCGACAAGTGGCAGATGGAATTTAATACAGAGAAGTGTGAGGTGATGCATTTTGGCAGAAGGAACAGGGAGAGGCAATATACACATAATGGCACAGTTTTAAAGAGTGTGCAGGGACAGAGGGACCTGGGAGTTAATGTGCATAGGTCCCTGAAGGTGGCAGGACATATTGAGAAAGTGGTTAACAAATCATATGGGATCTTGGACTTCATAAATAGAGGTATTGAGTACAAAAGTAGAGAAGTTATGCTGAACCTTTATAAAGCGCTGGTTAGGCCACAACTGGAGTATTGCATCCAGTTCTGGTCAACACACTTTAGGAAGGATGTGAAGGCCCTTGAGAGGGTGCAGAGGAGATTTACCAGAATGATTCCGGGGATGGGGGATCTTAGCTACAAGGACAGGTTGGAGAAGCTGGATTTGTTTTCATTAGAGCAAAGGAGGTTGAGCGGTGATTTGATAGAGGTGTACAAGATTATGACGGGTTTGGATAGGCTAGACGGGGAAAGGCTGTTCCCACTAGTTGATGGTACAAGGACTAGGGGACGCAGATTTAAGGTTTTGGGCAAGAGATACAGGGGGGATGTGATGAAAAACTTTTTTACGCAGCGAGTGGTGATGACCTGGAATTCGCTGCCAACGGAAGTGGTGGAAGCGGAGACACTCAATGTTTTCAAGGGGAGACTGGATAGGCACTTGAGGGAAATAAACTTGCGGGGGAATGGGACTGATTGGATTGCTCTACAGAGAGCTGGCACGGACTCGATGGGCCAAATGGCCTCCTCCTGTGCCGTTATGACTCTATGGGGGAAAAATTGTAGCGCCCCGAAAAATTAGCACCCTCGCGGCCGAAATTCACCGGTAGCGCCCCAAGAGGGAAGCAGGGTGCTACTGGAAGCGTCCCGCCTCCCTCTTGGGGCGCTGCAAGTGAATATCGCGCTGCTATGTGCCGCAGCGCCACGGTACTGCAGGCCTTCCCCCCCCTTCTTAAAGGGGAGGGGCCTAGCGCAGCGCGACCCGGGGCCCAGCTGGGCCACCAGGCATCGGAGTGCCAGCAAAAGAGCCTGGCACTCGAAGTGCTGGGCTCACGGAGTGCAGCCGGCATTCCGCGGGTGTGCTGCAGAGAAGGCCGGGGATGGCAGAGGGTGCAGGTGCTGGCAGGCGGTCAGCAACAAAAATGGCCGCCTGGCACCTCCCCTTTAATGTCGGCCCCCCTGACCCCGTCGGACATAGCGTCTGGCGGTAAGTCAGGGGGCGCTACCGAAGATTGCGGACGGGGCGCTGATGGTTACCGCTGCCGCTGAATTTCGCGGGAGACGTTGGCGGCGCCGCGCTCAGGCGCCAGTTGCTTTGCGCCCCGTTAGCGCCCTCTTAGGTTAAGTTAAGTTTGTATGGTGTTCATTTATAAAGGTTATGCATATTCTACCCCACACATTGGCAGAGATAAGTCAAAAAAGATATAACATTTGTTTGATTTGTCTAATTCTACAAAAATGTTGCTGGGCTTATATAGAGTACAACAGCAAGGAAGTTATGCTAAGCCTTTATAAATCACTAGTTAGGCCTTAACTAGAGTATTGTATTCAATTCTGGGAACCACACTTTAGGAAGGATATCAAGGCCTTGGAGAGGGTGCAGAGGTGATTTAATAGAATTATACCAGGGATGAGGGATTTCAGTCATGAGGAGGGACTAGAGAAGCTGGGATTGTTCTCGTTAGAGCAGAGATAGTTATGGGGAGATTTAAGAGAGGTGTTCAAAATTATGAAGGGTTTTGTTAGAGTAAATAAGGAAAAACCAAGGTGACATATTTTCAACAGCACTGATGCTGATGTAAAAGATGGCAGGTGAACTTGAGATGACCGAAGCGATCTGTCAATGGTGAGAGAGGTTGTTCCAATGAGATGACACTGGATAGAAAGTTTACGCAAAACACTTGCAAGCTGCATAAAGCTCAATCTGTCTTCCAAATGCAGTAAGCAACAGCTTCTTAGCTTGGAAAGTGAACAGATGTGAGATGGGAGCTTTTATAGCACATTTGCAGCTGTCAAGTAATGAGATGATTCCATGGTCATACAACTCCTGAAGTGCTTACCTGACGTGAACCCCGAGCAGCGTGGACCCCATAAAATGTAAAGGTGAGCTCAAAATACTTTTTAATGGGCTGTTAACAAGGTCACAATGACCTAAATTGCCTCCCTCGTTGCTGCGTATTGGGTCTGTTCAGCGCTGACAGACCCGACATCTGGGAAAGGCGCGTGGCGGTGGGTTGACAGCGGTGTCCCGACCCACTGTCAAAAATGTTTTCCCCACCTGACCCGCAACCAAACGCGCCTGCTGACCCCCTGAAAAATTCCCCCCATGGTGTGGAGGATCATAGATTTTCACCCAAGGCTAAAGTGAATAAATTGCTTGATTTTAACAGTTCCACACAAAAAATAAAAATAAAGTTCTATCAAAAAAATAATGCTTACTGAACCATTAACAGAACTTTTACAGCATTCCCAATTTACTGATTTGTGCAAGGAATGTTTAACTTTTGCAAGAGTGAATGGGAATAAATAGTGCATTTTAGCCAGCAGTGAATACAAATCTCTATACTTTGACAAACATTGCCGCCAGCATGAAAAATCTGTCAGGATTTACAATATGTAAAGATCAACAGATATTGATAATAAATTATCCAGTCCACCTCAGATGGAATAGATTTGAAAGCATTTTCTGATGTTTCTGTAATATATCCATCAAAGTCAGATAAATCAGAAGATATTTGAATGGCTTTTCTTTCAGTCTCTATGGAGCCTGAAGCTACCATTTCACAAAGTGAAAAAATACAATTTCACAAAATAGAAAACCGAGCCTCCTTGCAAAATTCTTAAAATGTGCCAAGACTTAAATGACATATCAGATTGGTGGGACAGCATACCAGCACGCAAATGTGAAGTGTATGGATTGGTGGGCCTCGGTTACCACATTATGAGCCCCAATCTAAGCAAGGCCATAGATAAAATGGAAAAATTAGAGGACAAATCAAGCTGCATTTTCCACCTTAACCCTTTCCTCACAGGTGTCTCAGTAATGGTACTTGTACCTAAAGAGTTGGTTACCTGCCTGCCCTCCCAGTTGGGGTAAAGTGCAAGGGTAAACTAAAGATGAGGAAAATGAAAACCAGAACAGAAATACAAAATAAAATACTCACCTATGAGCTGAAGTTGAATTAATCAAATTTTGGTGGCTGGCAAATTAGTTCACATACCAGGACCACCAGAAACTCAACGTTTCTGGCTATCGTTAGGAAAAAATTGATTACGTTCATGGTTAGGCTCCTTGACTGAGCATTGTTATGACTGCTGTTAATGTTTTCTCTTAAGAGGGGGGAAGAGAATGAGGAAAAGCCATTTTCTCACTGCAATATAGCTCTGCCCTCTGTCAGCCCATTACAGGGTGATATTAACAGCAGTCAAGGAGATTTCAGCAGGCCACACATCATCCTAAATGCAGGACTGTGTGCCAGCAAATAATCACTACATTGAAACAAAAGGAGAATGGTAAAGATTTTATTTTAAACAGTAAGTTAATAACCATTAAAATAACCATTATTGCCTTAGATAGCTGCTATTTCGATTCTGAAACACACTTGTCTGAAATAAAGTGCAAGTAATTCTTGATAGTTAACCAAAAAAACTTGTTTTTTTTTAAATAAAATGTTGGACTATTGGTTCACTGAGAAAATCCTGTGCCTTTAGTACTTGTGTGTATTAATTTGACTAACTTTATGAAGTTGTTCAAGAAAGGCAGCAGGTGGCAGTCTACAGCTAGCAATCTGAGAACAGTAACAAACAAAAATCGTGTGATGTTGGTCAGTCACAGCACAGTCGAATAACTCCTGATGCACATTTGGTTACGTGACGCTGTTAAGTGTAATCTTCTATTATTGACAAAGAACCACCATTAACTCTGGTCCTATTAGAGCCTACTACTAACCCTGCTTCCATTATAGATAGCGAGCCACTATCAAGTCCAATCTTCCTCATGGAAGCAGCACCAGACAATACACATCAGAAAATAAATTCTTTGGAAGACAGTGTTAAGGCTGATGTTTTTTCTGTGTTTAGTCCCATTAGTGTTGTCACCAGCTTTTCAGTGAAGAGTAAAGGTGGGTGTGTGCAATTTCTGTGCTTTGTCCACTTGAATTATGAAAAACACCTTGTTCTTCTGAATTTGGGTTGTGTAGAAAGTGAATTTTTGACAAACACAATAGGGTGGTTAATGGTGATAGTAATAGTGGGAGAAATTTTAGGTGATGAATTAAAAGTAACACACAATAAAACAAGTACATTTGTTCCTACAGTTATTTGTATCAATACAGTAAATAAAGAACAACTTGCATATACAGAGCACTTTTAATACTGGATACATCCCAAGGCCTTTCATAGGGGGAGGGGGGAGAGGAGGAGAAAACAATGAATTCAGGAACAAGAAGCCAAGGTGGGAGAATAACGGGAGTTGACTGAAAGCCGAGTTGAAAAGATGGAGGTTTTGAAAGGTGAGAGGCTTACAGAGTGGGGGGCGCGGGGCGGGGGTCCAGAGTATAACCGAGGCAGCTGAAGTCTCGGCCATGAATGCCAGGGTGAAAGGAGGGAGGGATGCACAGAAGGTCAGAGTCAGAGGACTGAGAGCATGGGAGGGCACGGAAGGCTGGAGATAAAAACAGAAATTGCTGGCAATACACAGCAGGTCAGGTAGCATCTGTGGAGAGAGAAACAGAGTTAACGTTTCAGGTGGATGACCTTTTGTCAAAACTGGAAAACGTTAGAGATGTAACAGATTTTAAGCAAGTGCAAGGGCAGGCACTTGCTTACAATCTGTTACATCTCTAACTTTTTCCAGTTCTGACGAAAGGTCATCAACCTGAAACGTTAACTCTGTTTCTCTCTCTCCACAGATGCTGCCTGATCTGTTGAGTATTGCCAGCATTTTCTGTTTTTATTTCAGATTTCCAGCATCCGCAGTATTTTGCTTTTGTAAGGCTGGAGATGTTGCTTAAGTAAGGCCACAGAAGGATTTGGATGAGGGCTTTAAATTTAATGGTTTGGCGGGGGCGTCAAGAAGCCAGTGTAGGTCAGTGAGGATATGATGATGGGAAAGCAGGATTTAGTGTGTTAGGGTATGAGTGATTGAATTTTGAACAAGCTGGCATTTGTGAGAGATGGCCAAGGGGGACATTGGAGAAATCTAGTCTTAAGGTGACAAAAGAGTAAATAAGGATTTGCTGATGGAGTGAGTGAGATAGTTACAAAAGGGGATAATGTTGAGTAGGTGGATGTTTGTGGTCTTGGTGATAGCATATATTTGGGGTTTGAAGTCCAAATCTGGCATTAACAGGACACGGAGGTTGTTTATGATCAGGCTCAGGTTGAGTATGGGGCCAGGGAAGAGGATGGAGCCAGGGGCAAGGAAGCAGAGATTATGATGGGGGCCAAAATTTCAAACATTTGTCTTTCCAATGTTTAGCTGGAGGAAATTTTGACTCATTCATGACTTAATTTTAGTCAGGCAGTCTGACAGCACAGACAGGTAAAGGGAAGTGGTGGAGAGGTATACCTGAGTGTCATTAGCATAAATATGAAAGCAGACTCCATGCCTGTGGATGGGAGAGCATATAGATAAAGATGAGGGGGGAAAGGATAAATTGTTGGACAATTCTGGGTGACTATCAGAAGAGAAGGTCTGATGAGCTACTGGAGATGGACTAGCTGCATTTGGACAGGTTGGAGAGAAACCTCATGAGCGCAGTCCCATGGAACTGAACAAGAAGAGCCAATGGAGGGAGGATGGTTTGGTCAACCATATCAAATGATAAAGAGAGGTCAACGAGGGCAAATGGGTCATGGTCACAGTCACACAGAATGTCATTTATGTCTTTGGCCAGGGTGCTGTGAGCTGGGTGTAAACTGGACTGAAGGGATTGGAACAGCAAATTTTGGGAGAGATGGGCATATAGCTGGGAGACGACCACAATTTTGTTGACCATAGAGAGGAAAGGAGGTTAAAGATTGGGCAGTAATTGGAGAGATGGATGGGATGAGAACAGGGGTGTGATGATGGCACTTTTGAAAGGAAGAAGGATGGTGCCTGAGCAAAGAACCATTAACAATGCTGGCAAATATAGGGCCATGATGGATAATTAAACTGTTAGGAATTCAATACTAGAAATGAAGAAATCCGTGAGTCCTTCACACTAGGTAATGGAGATGGGTGGGGGCGGCGGCAAAGGTGCAACTGGCATTTATGTTACTTGTCAATGGCTTACCTGTGAAGAAATATTCAGTAAACTCTCACTGAACTAAATTAAAGGTTCATTGATGAAAAGATTGAAATACTGAACTCATATTGTACACAGACAATGGATCATCTGTTATGCTTTATTATCTATAAAAAGTAATAAAAGGAAACTGAGTACTTACTTCATCTGAGCTATCAGAGCAGTCATAATCTCCATCACATCTCCATCTGGCAGCAACGCAACGACCATTGGCACAGGTAAACTCATTCATGGAGCATGAGCGAAGTGCTGATATTTAACAAATAAAGGAATGCTTTAATTAAAAAATTCATTCCATTCCATGGAAGAATTGTTCCATCATAATTACAAACCTGGATCAATATTGTATCCTGAATGTAAAATGTTCTCATGCCATTCTAAATTTTATAACTATATTAAATTTAATGAAATTTGAAACAAACAAAATAATAAATCATCCAGGGGTAGTTCAGTTATGAAAACTAATTATGTACGGGAGCACGAGAAATGTAAAAATTCAGAAGCTCTTTAAGAACTAATAAATACCTGAATCTTAAATTAGATGATTCAGTAAAATGGGCGAGTATAGAGTTTAAAAAGAACTTCAAAGTCTTGATAAATGTTGACAGTGCCAGGACGACCATTAATATGTAAACACTGTACTCTAAATTTTGACTGGAAATGGTTATTAATAGTTTGAAGCAAGGCATACAATCTGACAGTATTTCTGCTTTGTACTTCAGTTAATCAAGAGGATCTAACTATTACTTCTGCCATATCCACCGGTAACATATATCCCTCAACCAACATCACTAAAAACAGATTATCTGGTCATTTATCTCAATGCTGCTTGTGGGACCTTGCTGTGCACAAATTGGCTACTGATTTTCTCTCCAACAGTGACTACACTTCAAAAATAATTTGTTGGCTGTAAAATGCTTTGGGGTGACCTGAGGTTGTGAAAGGCGCTATATAAATGCAAGTTCTTTATTTCTTTACCACAAGTCCTGCTATCTCAAGCAGAGGACGTTTAAAAAAAACAATGACAATGACACAGAATATCCCCAGAGAAACAAAATGCAGATGGACTGTTTCGCTCTTTATTAGGTAAATACACCATGTGTGTTACTAAGCCGTACAAATCGGATAGATCCCAGGTTGAAACCCACCACCCTTCATAAATTTGAGCACATCCAAAACTCTGCTGTCTGTATCCTTATGCACAAAGTCCTGCTAACCCATCACCCCTGTGCTTGCTGATCTACATTGGTACCCGGTCCGGCAACTCAATTTTAAAATTCTCCTCGTGTTCAAATCCCTCTATGGTCATGCACCTCCCTATTTTGGTAAACTCCTCTAGCCCTAACACCCTCTGAGATCTCTGCAGTCCTCCAATTCTGGCCTCTTGCGCATCCCCGATTTCCTTTGTTATACGATTGGCTGCCATGCCTTCAGCTGCCTAGGCCCTAATCTCTGGAATTCCCTCCCTAAACTTCTCCATCTTTCTACCTCTCTCCTCAAAGTTGCTCCTTAAAACCTCTTGTGGGAATGAGGGTTCACACTACCTGTGTACCTCGCTATTCTTTTTGGGCTGTCTGTGAGACCAGCACACAATGAGTTAAATGTTAAAACAGCTTTCTGCTGAACATGGGTTGTAAATTGGGTAAGGGGATTTTAAAGCAAGGATATCTTCACAGGAAAGTAAAATAGTAGAATGCGTAAGAGTCAGTCAGCCATATCTATAATGGTCTGGAATATATCCGCTTGGTCACTTGTGTTTATGGTAATAAAAATGAATGGAAATAGTTTTATGACAGCAATAAAACAATTAGAAGAGTTAAGTGCCCGGTTGTTTAGTTTATGCTGTTATTCTGTTGTCATTTGTATGTATTTTTGAAGTACTATGATTTATTGGTAGTATGCATGGAATGTAGTGATCAAAGGTAAAGAATGGTATAAGAAATGTGAGGGAATGACTGTTTAGCAGCTCATACTGGAATTGTGAGAGTATGATGCCTCAAGAGCTCACACTGGAATCATGAAGTGTGATGTTCAGCAGCTCACTCTCTTACTGGAATGGTGTAGTATGGAAAGACCTGATCTCTCATACTAGTTTTGTGAAGTATGAAAAGACCTGTGTACCGATACTGGTTGTGAATGGCATGAGGTTTCAATAAAGTCCTGATCCTGCATTGTTACAATTGAGTGTGTGTGTAATCTAGTGTTTAAAATAACAAGATGAAAAAGAAGAAAGCAGTCCAACACCTATCACTTCGACCAAGCTTTTGGTCACCTGCCCTAATAGCTCTATGTGGCTCAGTGTCAAATTTTGTCTGATAACATACAAGCATATGAACGATGACAGACAGGTAAAGACCCTTTGGTCCATCCAGCCTGTCCCACAGAATTGTGATACTTTGTGTATCACACTAAGTGCACTCTCCACTCCACCTGAAACCATGTGGGAGAGGCGGAAAACCCACGCCAATTTGATGGGAAAAATATCTGGGAAATTCCTCACCGACCCATCAAGGTAATCAAAACTAGTCCCGGAGATCACTCTGACCCTGAATTCCCTACCTTTTTTTAACGCTCCTTCAAAGTGCCTTGGGACATTTTATGTTAAAGTACTATATAAATGCAAGTTATTGTTGTTGTGATAAATTAATCTCAGCCAAGCAGTGGAAGAGGGACAACATGTCCTTCAATGTCTCTGGGTTAAGTAGAGGAAAAATTAACCAACTGTTATCTAATGAGCCCTGTGCTTTCAACAGTTTCCTGACATTGCCTAATCTCATAGAAAAGATACAGGAACATTTCTGTGGTGCCAATGAAATTATACCCCAGCATGAATTATTGCTTAATCTGTTTTTTTTTTAAATCAAAGTATCAACATAATTGCTCAACTCAACTTAAAAAAAAAGTTTAATTAGTAAATTTGAGACAAAAATGTAATTCTAATTGCTTTTTGTACCTTTGGTATTCATCAGCAAATAATCTGATATCAAATATTAAAGAAATGTTTCTGAGACTATAGTGCAATTAACAGGAAAGGAAAGTCTAGAAGGAGAATTTTCTGTTCATTTCCCCTGTAAGAAAGTATAAGAATTTAAACTTACAATGATAGGAAATGCTGTTAAATTTGTTGCTTTGTGAAAATGTGCCATTTCAGGTCTTTTTCCATCCTTAGTTGATCTGTGCTGTATATTACAGGAAGATGTCATGCGCATCCCAAGAAGAGTGGCTGCATTTGATTCAGTGGGGGGCAAGCCCTTTGGACCAGCCAGAGAGCCGATTCTGAGCTCCCCATCTTGGAAAGCCTTTACAAGCTAGGTATGCAGTAGTACTCATCAGTACTGTGCTTGTCTATCCCCCTTGAAGTAATATAATTTGCACCAGGAGATGGGTTTAACTAATAACTATGTGGAGGAGTTTATTGGAGTTCTGGCAAACTGGTTTCTGGAAACTGTCACTTGTTGTAAAACTACAAAAATTGGCTCAATCACCCAAGGGCACCTTTCCAAACTCATGCCTTGGAAAAGTTTAGAAGCCTGCAGTGGCAGCTGGTGATCTTTTTGGCGGATGAGGCACACACGATTCATGCCGAAACCAGCCAGCTTGTCACCGCGGCAACGGACCCTTCGCACATGCACAATGTCATTGAAGGCACATACTGCAGAGCAGGAACGGAGCCCCAATTACCCCGAGGAGAAACATAGAAGGGTAAAAAATGATCCGAAAAGAATGCAGTTTTGTAAATGTTCATTCGGCTGCAAGTTGCATTCTTGCGCGTGGAATATTCTAAAATAGAAATTGTTCCTTTCATGTGTGTGCCATTCTGCAGTCGCTGTAAGCCTGGCAATTCTAGCTGAGGTAAGTGCCTCACTTGACAAACCTCCTCCGTGACATTGGTTTGCCCTGGATCTGCATTACAAGAGCCAGCAGTATAATTTTCAAATGTCGCTGAAGGGAATTGGCCTAAGAAAGTGTTCAGATTTCTGCAAACACTCCAAATTTGATAGTAATGATAGGGGATGATAAATATAAGTGTAAGAACAATCTTCCCCATTCTTTCTTCCAAATAGGAAATTGAGTATTTGTGTTAATATGTAATGATTGCATCAACAGCTCTCAGGTCACAAAAGGCACAAGCCTGCATGTAAAACAACATCCCTTTCCACATTAGCTCAGCCTCAAAATCACCCTGGCAGTGTAAATTGTAATTTCCTTCACTGTCTGTCCTGAAGGGTTATTCACTAAAATTACTAATCAGTGGCTTAGTGCAGAATCGGAGGGTAGTTTTGTGTTGTGCTGGCAATTGAATTATAAGCAACCAGTTTTACTGGCACTGTCAATACTGGGGAAAATGTTTTTTTTTTCCCAAATCGTTAAGCAAATGTCAAAGCAAATGATCAACCTACCACATGATTCCTCATCAGAGTTATCTCCACAGTCATTATCGTAGTCACACTGCCAGTGCCCAGGTACACAACGATTGTTTTTGCACCGGAACTGATACGGCTCACAAGTTCTTTCATCTGAAAGATATTTAAGTGGTGCAATAGTTTATTTTTCCCCCTTAGCAGTGTTTTGAAAATATTTAATCCTGAAATACATTTTACGCGGTGAACCTTTCAAATTACAAAAATGACAAATCAGCCTCTTTTTATATCATATCATTAACACTAGGTTTCATTTCTTTGTCATCTGTCAAATACTAAATTGTGTGTTTTCAGGTGAGACCTGGCAACTACAGACATTGACTCATGCAGACATCAGTTACAGATTAAAATTCAACTTCACAGTACACTTCAAATGCAATGGCAGTCTTATTCCCTGTTCAAATAAAATGTATGTATTATCACTATATCACACCCCTTATATCATCTCTGGGATAACAGTCTGTTGTGATTAGGTTCCCATTACTTTGTTTAAATTATGTAAATATATATTTTATTGTTCTGACAATAGATCATTGCAATAATAAAAGCCTCAAGAAAGAAAATTCAACATCTTCAACATTTACTTTCTTTTCAATAAAATTTTGCTACGATCAGTCGCTTCAAAATCAGTTAATAGAAGTATAGCTTGATTTGATGTAAACTCAGCAATGTTTGCACTTTGGTTGCCAAGGAATGATTATTTTCCGCGACCAAGTTGCCTTTTTGTTATTAATTATTCATGAGATATTCCCATACTTCAAACGCCTTGTTTGGCAGCACAATGCCGTTTTCCACGGATTGCACATTTTCAGTAAGCAAACAGAAGTGTTTTATTGTGTTGTCTGACTGGCATTTAGTTCCTCAAAGCTCTGGAAGTTGTAACTGCATTTCTGATGCATCATTATTAACTGATCCACAGAATCATAGAGAATTAATTCCATGTCACTAATAATCAGAAAGTAACTTGATTCATATTTGACTGAATGTTGGACTTTTTCATTTTAATACCAACATTTTTACAATGAAATCATTTCTAACAACTCGCAATGCAGCTGCGCTGCACAAGGACAGGAAAAATGTCAGAGTCCTAATAAGATGACAGAATTTCTCCGTTTTTTTTTAATTAACTTGTGTCTTGATGAAAATGAAAGACTGCAGCTGAAGTGAAGTGAATATAATTGTGATATCATCTAAATGAGTAGATTTATAAAGATCTTTAATATATCCCTACACTAAAAACAACAGCTTACAGTCTAGGGCAGTATTACTGTATTGCCAGAATACTGGAGTACAGCATTGTTTGCGGTGCGAGTAATGCGATTTCACTCATCAGATAACTTGAAAACAAACTGTTCTCCATAAGGCTGAGGTGCATGTTCTTTCCTTAAATTGTGTTTTAAAATGCAGCAATTGGATGCAACAACAACAACTTGTATTTATATAGCTCCTTTAACGTAGCAAAACGTCCCAAGGCGCTTCACAGGAGTGTTATAAAACAAAAAATTTGACACCGAGCCACATAAGAGGAAATTAGGGTAGGTGACCAAGAGCTTGGTCAAAGAGGTAGGTTTTAAGGAACGTCTTAAAGGAGGAAAGAGAGGCGGAGTGGTTTAGGCAGGGAATTCCAGAGCTTAGGGGCTAGATAACAGAAGGCATGGCCACCAATGGTTGAGGGATTATAATCAGGGACGCTCAAGAGGGAGAATTAGAGGCGCGCAGATATCTCGGATGCAGACTGATTGTTGGCAGTCCTAACATATAAAACCAGCCTTCTAATAAGAACATAAGAAAAAAAATCTATCAATCTCTGTCTCGAATAAACTCAATGACTAAGCATCCATAGCCCTCTGGGGTAGAGAATTCCAAAGATTCACAACTTTTTGAGTGAAGAAATTTCTCCCCATCTCAGGCCTAAATGGCCGACCCCTTATTCTGAGACTGTGACCCCTAGTTGTAGACTCCGCAGTCAGCATCTACCCTGTCAAGCCCCTTAAGAATTTTATATGTTTCAATGAGATCACCTCTCATTCTTCTAAACTCTAGGGAATATAGGCCTAGTCTGCTCAATCTCCCCTCATCAGATCATCCCCTCATTCCAGGAACCAGCCTGGTGAACCTTTGTTGCACTCCCTCTAAGGCAAGTATATCCTTCCTTAGGTAAGGAGACCAAAACTGTACACAATACTCCAGGTGTGGGCTCACCAAATGCCCTATATAATTACAGTAAGACTTCTTTACTATTATACTCTAATACCCTTTGTAATAAAGGCTAACATACCATTTGCTTTCCTAATTGCTTGCTGTACCTGCATGTTAACTTTCTGTGATTTGTGTACAAGGACATCCAGGTCCCTCTGAATACCAACATTTCCCAGTATCTCACCTTTTAATAAATATTCTGCTTTTCTATTTTTCCTACCAAAGTGGATAACTTCACATTTCTCCAAATTATAGTCCATCTGCCATGTTCTTGCCCACTCACTTAACCTGTCTATATCCCTTTGCAGCCTCTTTGCGTCCTCCTCACAGCTTACTTTCCCATCTAGCTTTATATCGTCAACAAACTTGGATACATTACACTTGGTCCCCTCATCTAAGTCATTAATATAGATTGTAAATAGCTGAGGCCCAAGCACTGATCCTTGTGATACTCCATTAGCTACAGCCTGCCAAACCAAAAATGATAACTGGCACTGGCAGGAGTGACATTGCTCTTCACAGCAAGTTGCCACACTTCTGTAAACGAGCAAAGGCAGGTCAATGAAATGTGAGGCGTTTCTCCACAACATCATTCTGAAGCATCTTTGTGACATGAATGTCACTTTGTTTTTTGCAGTTGCACTTCTGAAAAAGCATTGCTTGTTTGTATTGTCATTTAAAATGAAGCCAAACTTGCACAGCACTTACTGGGGCTATCTGAAACAGACAGGGAGTTAACACTCCTAATTACATGTCAAATATACGACAATGTGAACAATTTATGTTAAATGTTTAATGGCATTATTGTTTGCAGGAAAGAAATTGTTAGATGGAGCCCAGTACATGCACATTATATTGCTATGTATTAACACTTGCCATAGTTGATTGGTATTTCTTACTCCATACATGTTCAATCTCCGAAGGTAAGGTATTGGTTTTCCCGAGAGGGTTGCCACAAAACCAATTTCCAATGTGAGTAGGACTTTTAATGAAAATGTCTGGCAACTTTGACCAAAGTCTGAATCTAGTGGAAAAGCTTTATGATTCTCCCCCCGCCCGCCCCCTGGCCCCTGTCGCCTGCCCCTCCACACAAGACAGTATGGAGTGTTAATGGAAAGATATCTGGGAACATAGGTTCAGCTCAATGCTCATCATGAAAAAGGTCAGGAAAATGAATTCCATCAAATTGTTTGCCGTGTGGCATTTGAAGGTCAAGCCAAATTTCAGTGTTGCGGATATTTTTATTCCTAAATTTTTAGCCAAGCACAAGAATATGAATGGACGTTCACTGGAACAAAAATATTAAACCAGATTCTACTACAGGTGCACCCATTAGTTTGCTGTTGTTGAAATATTCTACATTCTTGACTCTTTTCCAATCCCTATGTGTGCCACCTTGAGTCACTGCATACTATCGCCTGTACAATGTAAAGCATACAAAAACAGGGTATGTCTAAATTTAAAGCAGCAACCATTGTTCAAATCAAAGCATAGCATGCCAAAGATGAACATAGTTTAAAGGTAATCAATAAAACAAGCTTAGACACCGACACAAATATTCTTATGGCCTCTAATGACAGTTGACAAGATAAATGCCATTAAGGCCAAGATAAATAGAACTCACCAGGCACAATAAAAATAATGCAGCTGCACGATGACTGTCAACATTCTGAAATCTTAAGATGTGGTGCTACACCAGGAAATCAGTGTCTTCACTGATTAAGTCGCATATAAAATATTTTTATACGTAATGAAACATCTAACATACATGTGATTTTTTTTTTTAAAGCAATTTTTTTTTAATTTTTCTTCCATGAGCCATGAATTACTCCCAGGCCTCTGACAATTTTGTTGTGTAAATGGCCACTTGGAGGATGGGAGAATGTGCTCCTGGTGCCTTGACCTCTGGTATTTCCTACCTTCCTGTAGGCAAGCACTAAAATTCTGCTTGGCATCACAGCTAGTGGCACAGCAGACCTGCACTTCATCGAGCTCGTCTCAGAATGCAACTCCAGCACTCACATTACTTACCTTTACATACACAGCTCTCCGAATGTGATTTTATCGCATTTCAGTTACTGCTAGTTGCCCTGGTATTTCCAGCGCAATTGGCCCAACCAATGCAAAAGATCGAGGAATTTCAAGTGCAAATTACGCCCAGCGCAAATCAAGTTTCTGCGAACATTTGCACTAGAATATAAAACATCGCGCTGGAATTCGTCCCCTCCCACAAAACTGGCCACACACCCAGATTGAATTGAACAACATGGCGAATTTCCGCTAATTGCGCCCGTTTGTGGGCCTTTGAGAAAGCTCTTAAATTTAAGCTTTTTTTTTTAGGCGCAAGGGTGCTAATCGGCAACTTTTAAAAGCTTTTAAATATTATTTATTTTAAATGTATTAAAAAACTGACGACTGAACACCAATGAAACTAATAAATGGTTCTGTATAGTTTTTTAAACTCATTTTCAGTTATTTAAAATCAGGATTGTTTTTAATCATTCACAGGATGTGGGTGTCACTGGCAAGGTCAGCATTTATTGCTCATCCCTAATTGCGTCGAGAAGGTGGTGGTGAGATCCTTCTTGAACCGCTGCAGTCTGTGTGGTGAAGGTACTCCCACAGTGCTGTTAGGTAGGGAATTCCAGGATTTTGACCCAGTGACGATGAAGGAATGGCAATATATTTCCAAGTCAGGATGGTTTGTGACTTGGAGGGGAACTTGGAGGTGGTGGTGTTCCCCTGTGCCTGCTGCCCTTGTCCTTCTAGGTGGAAGAGGTCACGGGTTTGGGAGGTGCTGTCGAAGAAGCCTTGGTGAGTTGTTGCAGTACATCTTGTAGATGGTACACACTGCAGCCATGGCGCACTGGTGGTGGAGGGAGTGAATGTTTAAGGTGGTGGATGGGGTGCCAATCAAGCGGGCTGCTTTGTCCTGGATGGTGTCGAGCTTCTTAAGTATTGTTGCAGCTGCACTCATCCTGGCAAGTGGAGCGTATTCCATCACACTCCTGACTTGTGCCTTGTAGATGGTGGAAAGGCTTTGGGGAGTCAGGAGGTGAGTCACTCAGTGAAGAATACCCAGCCTCTGACCTGCTCTTGTAGCCATAGTATTTATGTGGCTGTTCCAGTAAAGTTTCTGGTCAATGGTGACCCCTAGGATGTTGATGTTGGGGGATTCGGCAATGGCAATGTTATTGAATGTCAAGGGGAGGTTGTAAGACTCTCTCTTGTTGGAGATTGTCATTGCTTGGAATTTCTGTGGTGCAAATGTTACTTGCCACTTATCAGCCCAAGCCTGGATGGTGTCCAGGTCTTGCTGAATGTAGCCACGGACTGCTTCATTATCTGAGGAATTGCAAATGGAACTGAACACTGTATAATCATCAGCGAACATCCCCACTTCTGACCTTATGGTGGAGGCAAGGTCATTGATGAAGCAGCTGAAGATGGCTGGGCCTAGGACACTGCCCTGAAGAATTTCTGCAGCGATGTCCTGGGGCTGAGATGATTGACCTCCGACAACCACAACCTGAGCTCGGTATGAGTTCAGCCAGTGGAGAGCTTTCCTCCCGACTCCCATTGACTTCAATTTTACTCGGGCTCCTTGGTGCCACACTCGATAAAATGCTGCCTTGATGTCAAGGGAAGTCACTCTCACCTCACCTCAACTCTTTTATCCACATTTGGACCAAGGCTGTAATGAGGTCTGGAGCCGAGTGGTCCTGGCAGAATCCAAACTGAGCGTCGGTGAGCAGGTTATTGGTGAGTAAGTGCCGCTTTATAGCACTGACGACGACATTTTCCATCATTTTGCCAACGATTGAGATTTGGCTGATGGGGCGGTAATTGGCTGGATTGGATTTGTCCTGTTTTCTGTCGACAGGACATACCTGGACAATTTTGTTAGTGTTGTAGCTGGACTGGAATAGCGTAGCTAGAGGCGTAGCTAGTTCTGGAGCACAAGTCTTCAGCATGACAGCCGGGATGTTATCGGGGCCCATAGCCTTTACTGTATCCAGTGCACTCATTTGTTTCTTGATATCACATGGAATAAATAGAATTGGCTGAAGACTGGCATCTGTGATGGTGGGGACCTCAGGAGGAGGCTGAGGTGGGTCATCCACTTGGCATTTCTGGCTGAAGAAGGTTGCGAATGCATCAGCCTTGTCTTTTCCACTCACATGCTGGACTTCGCCATCATTGAGGACGGGGATGTCCATGGAGCCGCCTCCTCCCGTTAGTTGTTTAATTGTCCAACACCATTCATGACTGGTTATGGCAGGACTGCAGAGCTTTGATCTGATCCGTTAGTTGTGGGATCGCTTAGCTCTGTCTGTAGCATGCTGCTTCAGTTGTTTTGCATGCATGCAATCCTGTATTGTAGCTTCACCAGGTTGGCACCTCATTTTTAGGTACGCCTGGTGCTGCTCCTGGCATGCTGTTCTACACTCTTCATTGAACCAGGGTTGGTCACCTGGCTTGATGGTAATGATATAGTGAGGGATATGCTGGGCCATGAGGCTACAGATTGTGTTAGAATATAATTCTGCTGCTGCTGATGGCCCACAGCGTCTCATGGATTCCCAGTTTTGAGCTGCTAGATCTGTTCTGAATCTATCCTATTTAGCACGGTGGTAGTGCCACACAACACGATGGAGGGTGTCCTTAGTGTGAAGACAGGACTTCGTCACCACAAGGACTGTGTGGTGGTCACTCCTGCTGATAATGTCATGGACAGATGCATCTGCAACAGGTAGATTGGTGAGGACGAGGTCAAGTAGGTTTTTCCCTCGTGCTGGTTTTCTCACCACCTGCCGCAGGCCCTGTTTGGTAGCTATGTCCTTCAGGACTCGGCCAGCTTGGTCAGTAGTGGTGCTACCAAGCCACTCTTGGTGATGGACATTGAAGTCCCCCATCCAAAGTACATTCTGTGTCCTTGCTACCCTCAGTGCTTCTTCCAAGTGGTGTTCAACATGGAGGAGTACTGATTCATCAGCTAAGGGAGGGCGGTAGGTGGTAATTAGCAGGAGGTTTTTTTGCCCATGTTTGACCTGATCCGATGAGACTTCATGGGGTCCGGAGTCAATGTTGTGGACTCCCAGGGCCACTCCCGCCCGACTGTATAATACTGTGCCGCCACCTCTGCTGGCTCTGCCTGCCGGTGGGAAAGGACATACCTTGGGATGGTAATGGAGGATTCTGGGACGTTGGCTGATTGGTATGATTCTGTGAGTATGACTATGTCAGGCTGTTGTTTGACTAATCTGCGGGACAGCTCTCCCGATTTTGGCATGTCCCTTGATGGTAGTAAGGACGTCTTTGCAGGGTCGACTGGGCTGGGTGTGTCATTGTCGTGTCCGAATCCGATGCCTGGGTCAATGCCGGGTGGTCCGTCCAGTAACTCACAGGTGGAGGACTAGACACTCTGGTTAAAAAGGCTTATTTTTAGTGATAAACCCATTTTCAGCTGTATTAATAAAACTGCACTAGGTTACCACTCATATATATCAAGGAATATATTTTAATGCAAAAACAATTTATAAAAAATTATGTTCTAAGATGCTGCCCAATTGTGCTGGTTCATGCAAGATTTTATGTTCAACAATATGCAAATGAGTCTGAGCAGAAACTTGAGGGAAAAATTCAATTCAGAAAACCAGCGCAATTTTGAGCGCAGTTTACGCTTGGATCTCCGATTTCGGCCAACACTGAAACTTTACCCCCGAGGATTCTAGCTTTCTTTAATTTTTTTCATCATACAACTTAGAATGATTACAAATAAAATGACTTTGTAATATTGGGAGTTCAGAATTAAGATGCATATAATTCCAAAACTAAATTGCTGTGAATTTTCAAATAGATAAGCACTTGAAGACTGAACAAGAAAGAATGACTTTATTAGCTTTCTCTTCTGAGAAAAAAAGTAATGAAGATATTTAACTTTATTTAATGCTAATTTTAAGATCTTTTCACATGTGAAGATGGACTTCACAGTCAAGC
Organism: Squalus acanthias; assembly: GCA_030390025.1. Lineage (NCBI taxonomy): Eukaryota > Metazoa > Chordata > Chondrichthyes > Squaliformes > Squalidae > Squalus > Squalus acanthias. The sequence continues at coordinate 54,028,572 of CM059427.1, forward strand.
AAATGTCCAGGGAGGCTAACATAACGACAGGCCAATTATGATGATTTACAAGTGCACTATTGACTGGAAGAATACAGCTATTTGAAATAATAAAATACCATTCAATTACGTTAATTATATCCATAGGGCTGTCGATACTAGAAATAATTAAAGTCAAAGCAGGTACAAAAGGCTCCATGGATTTCATTAAATTTCATCAGAATTCAAAATGATGTTTCTGAGGGATCATTCTCGTCTCAAACACCTAAACTTTGATTCCATATCATCAGTAAATATTTTAATTGCTTCCTGAAGAATGCAAATTTTATTTCCATAAATATTACAGAGGGGGTGAAATTGGATAGCGCCGGCCTGCCCATGTAAACAGGGAACAATCCCTGCGCCGGAACATGTAGGCCGGAGACACACACAGCACTGGGTTTCGAACCTCATGTAAACTGCGAGCTGTGGATGCCTGCTTTGCGTCCCCAAGTGCTTTGCCCCACTATTGGAGGCCATGCCTTCAGCCCTCTAGGCCCTAAGCTCTGGAATTCCCTCCCTAAACATCTCCACCTCTCTCTCCTCCTTTAAGATGCTCCTTAAAACACATCTCTTTGCCCAAGCTTTTAGTCAAACCTCCTAATATCATTTTAAAAAAATGTATCAGTGAGGTGTTTTCTGCCCTTTGCAGAGACATGAGAATATGGCAGACATCCCATGTAATCACCAGGAAGATACATGGTACAAAAAGACACGGGTCAGTGATCCCTACCGGTTACCTTCACCGCTGCCGGAGTATGTGGGGTCAAGTGGAGGTCACCCAATTTAAATACACATCTTCGACGCCCCCTGACCCAGGTGGCCACAGAATTTATTGCAGGCAGCCAGTCTGGAGAAGGGGTTGTCTGGGATCCTTGTGGCCTGAGTGATACCTTAGCCAAGCAAGATGGCTGCTCTAAAAATGTTTTGATCAATTGTTCTCGTTGGAAGTCCAGGCCATGATCCCGGCCTGGACCCCAATGTGACCCCCAAACTACCACTCCTGAGGCTGGTACTTTTCTTTCTTCTCTGCATACTGACTACCAATCCCCTGACTGGCTGGGATCCCAGAAACCCCTGGACTTGGGAGGCCCCACTCCCAGCACTGCCACCTCCATGTCAATGGCCTTGCTTAGGATGTTTAGATGCTCCATCCAGTACATTGTACAGAGGAAACTCCTGGTTTGGACCCGGAGAATCCAGATCCTTGCCTGATTTGCAACTCTTCTACTGCACTCCCGCACAGTTAAGACAGAATTGCACTTGAAGAGTTGAGGATTTTTGGTTCCAAATATAGCAATTTGAGGCCATTTGTTAATCCTGGACACTACTGGGGAGAATTTAACTTCCTCCGCCCAACTGAAATTGGGCAGAATGGGAATTAAAATCAAGCAGCTCTTTTTCTGCTCCGAATCTGTCCAGCAGAGAATTTAAGCCTGGGCGCGTGAGGCATTCACGTGAGCCAGGCAGATATGTCATTAATGTATACTAATTTGTCTTTGTAGGGCACAGAAAAGCAGGAGGGCTCCCCTTTTTCACCCCCTCCCTCCCCCGTCCCCTACAGCTTACCTGAGAGCCAATGGGCAGCGCAATCTTCGCCTGCCAACAGCTGCCCAGCTACCTCTTTACGTTAATTTCAGTCAGGCAACTGGCCGGTGGGATATTAATGAGGGCCAACCATAAAAATCGGCCAGGCCTCCCACAGAGACTCCAGGGCAGCTCTCTTCCGGCTTTCCACTGGGGAGTTAGAATTCAAGCTTATATCTCACAAAGCACAGGCTTTGGATAAGATGCTTGTGGGAACTGCTTTTTTTAATCAGAAACAAAAGTGTTGGACACAAGCCTGGACCATAACACATTATTATATTAAATCTGTGTAAAGTATGTTTAAATAGCTTAAACCAAATTAAGTGCCAGCCAATGGCTCAGTTGGTAGCACCCTCACCTCTGAGTCAGAAGGTTGTGGGTTCAAGTCCTGCTCCAGACTCTTGAGCACAAAAATCTAGGCTGACACTCCAGTGCAGTGCTGAGGGAGTGCTGCACTGTCGGAGGTGCCGTCCTTCGGATGAGACGTTAAATTGAGGCCACGTCTGCCCTCTCAGGTGGATGTAAAAGATCCCATGGCACTATTTCGAAGAAGAATTTTCAGTTTCTTAACCTGCACTGAGTAGTTCCTATTTCATTACAACAGATCTTAACAACTTCACTGTTCACATATCTGAATTAGTTGTGCATCTGAAGTTACCTTGAATTTGAGGTGTTCAAGTAACTGATGGGGCACTGGAGTGTTTTTTTATGATATGTGCTGGATCAAGATAACTCTTAAAAGGAAATAGTGTTTCAAAATGTATTTTAACTCCTATGTTGGTCACAGTACATAATTTGTCTAGCTTTTTTTATTAGTGTGGACCAATGTGGTTACACTGAATTTATTATATTATTTCAGGGAAAATGAGCCATCATTCAATTTTTTTGTGACTATATCTCATTAAAAAATATCAGAAATCTTATTACAGTCAAAATAAAAATTATTTTTTTCTTATCGTGTGCTGCTGTCCATTTATCAGAAAAATGGGTTGGATCAGCTGAGGCTGCAACATACAGTGGTTTTTGCAGTCACTGATTATATTGATTGATTGATCCCTGTCAAATTTGTAACCCGTATGCATCTGTGCAGCTATGCTTATTTATAATGATGAGTGTGGTTTGGTTGTATTGATCAGATGCGTAGCACTGTACCTCTAATCATAGTCTATTGTTTGACCCTGGGAATGTAGTTCACAGCTTGTCCACCTGTAATCTGCATGGGGCAAAGGTATCACAACTTGTTAAACTTAATCAGGTAGTAATTAGTCAGCTACTGCTAGTATGAGGAGAAACCCTATTGCTACACAAAACAAGTCACATTTCCACTGTAATGATGTTACAAAAGCTGCTGTTTGACCACACACACACATGATTAACAAACATTTCAAAATTATGGGCCACTGTAAACACTGCAGGATACAAGTGCCAAGATTTTGCTGTGAGCAGCGAATGAACGGCGCCTGGCATTCGTTAGACTTGCACTTGCCCAGAGATTTTCTATGGGGTTTTGCATGGCAAGCTACTGTCAGTGGGACATCCAAACAGCACGGCGCCCTCTACAAGGCATCTGGGACCTGTGTGAACAGGGCAAGCAACAGTGTGTCTCCTTAACCAATCAGATTGAAGAATTGTTAATGAACAGCGCTGACTCTGATACAATAGCAAAATACTGCGGATGCTGGAAAACTGAAATAACAGAAAGCGCTGGAAAAACTCAGCAGGCCAGGCAACATCCATGGAGAGAGAAACAGAGTTAACGTTTTAGGTCGAAACCCTTCGTCAGAACTGAGAAAAAAGCAGGAAAGGAAACAGATAAAAAAAGCAAGGGGGAGGCTGGGGAGAGGAATAACTGTGGTAAGTAGAGACATTAAGAGATGCTCAAGGCAAGACGAGATGGTAATGGGACAGGTTAAGAAACAAAAGGTGAAGTGTGAAATGCTGGCAGAATGAGAGACAGCTGGCGTAGGGGAAGAGAGAGAGAAAAAAAAGGAAAAAGGCACGAACCAAAAGGGTGGATAAAATGTATGTATATATGTGGTAGGGACCGAGGTTATGATCTAAAATTGTTGAACTCGATTTTCTGTTGTTGTTTCAATTTTCCAGCATCCGCAGTATTTTGCTATCGTTGAAATAATTCAAGGTGTTTTGTCTCCACTGTCCTGCCAGAAGATGATCCAAAGTAGTTTTTGTATGAATAGGTTCTTCCTGACATATGTTTTAAATTGTTCTTTCATTACCTGTCCTTTTCTGTTCTCCCTTATTCTATAATTCTGGCATACCTTGAAGTAATGCTCTAGATTTACATAATCCATAACATTTAATGGCCCAGATTTTGCAGGGCCATCGTAAGCCCTCAGAAGCCCGCAAGTTCCGGGTTTCTGCATGCACGAAAACCCGGAACTTGCAATCTGTCAAGGTTCACCTTGACAGATTGTCCACACGTGCCCCAAAAACACTTTTGCTAGTGCAGAGTTTTGCCCAGCGAATGCCCACAAAATCCTTACGCCTGGTAAAAGCAGGCATCGGGGCTGCTTTTACCAGTGTAAGGGTTAAAATAAATGTTAAATTAAAATTTTAACTGCTTAAAACATGCAAAGACATTTAAAATTAATTAATGTAAATTTTGGCCCAGATTAAAATGTTTAAAATTATTTTTCCAAATTTTTTTTTTAAATTTCTTAATTAAATGGACTTTTAATTAATTTTGAACATGGGAATATTTATTTTTATTAGAATTGTGTTAATTATTTCTCATAAGCTTAAGAGGACTCCCCCTGTCTAATTGGTTGACCTGGCCTACGTGATCCCAGGGGCGCTTCCAAAACGCCTGCGTCCCTGGGCCTTTACGCAGGTGTACGCCTGCAGGCCCAAGACCCGAAGTCTCCGATGCCCGGGAGCCAGCAGGTACTTTCGGATTTTTTTTTCAGGTCGAAGGTGTACTCCGGAGGTATGCCGCCAACCGCAAATTTTGGCCCAATATCTTTAATGATACCACAGAAGAACCACTGTCAACCCCCTTTCAAAGTTATTGGGCCAAAAATTCGGCCCTTGCCGGGTGAGTACACAGTGCGTACTCACCCGTAAGGCGTCCCGAAGTGCCGGTTTCCTGCATGCACTGCGCATGCGCGGGAAACCGGAACTTCCGATCTGGTGAAGGGGGCGGTTCCTAGGTGAGCTGCATGCGCGGTAGAGGCTGCGCGCACGCAGCAAACTTAGGTTTTTTTTCAGGTTTCTACGGGAGGGTAAGTATTGAAGAACCTGCACATTTAAAAAGGAGACGCAGGAGCCATTTTCAACAAGGTAAGTGGTTAATTAAGTATAATTAAAAAAATTTTCAACAGGTTTATCTTTTTTAGATACTTTAAAGAAAGGTAAGTTTATTTTTAGCACTGTTAAAAAGTATTTTAATTTTTTTTTTAATTTAAATTTTTGTTTAAAGTGGTTAATTTATTTAACTATAGTTATTTTATAAATGTGATGGTTTTTTAAAAAAAAAAATATTTTAAGTTTAGCTGTTCTTTTGGGGCCGATTTCAATTCATACATTTGACAGGTCTTCCTGTCAAATCTATGAATGAAAGATGGTCTGCTGCCATTGGCTCTCCATGGCCCACGTGATCCCAGGGGACGCATCACACTAACTGCGCTGCTGGGACACGCAAGCACTGCGCGCCGGCACTTGGAGCAGGCCCAGGAGCTGAAATTCCCGTGGGCCCAAAACACAACGGCAAGCGCGGTAGGTAAGTGCGCGCGCGATCCTTACCCCCGCAGCAAGCCGGAGAGGCGAATTTCAGGGCCAATATCCACATAACTCACTCATTTAATCCTAATGATAAACCTTGTGGCTCTTCTCTGCACTGCCTCCCTAGCTTGAATGTTTCTCATGTATCTTGGTGACAATATTCAGGATATAGTCTGACCAAGCCACTGTACAGTTTTAGCATGACAGTTTCTGACTTAAACTCTATATTGATTTGGCTGTATAATTTAATATATGATTCCATTTAACTAATTAATACTCTGGACTGGCCTGTCAATAACTATTGCTCATGTCATTAAGAAGATTCATATGGACTCTGCAGTACTCTTGCTTCTACAAACACATATGGACCTCACTGCTCTTGTTTTCAGATACACATAGACCCTGTAGTTTTCTTGCTCCAAGAGACTACTGTCCTAATCGAGCACCATTAAAAATATATTGAAAATGTTTTGGGGCACACTGTCCTGAACAAGGAAGCAAGGAGTTAATTACTTTTGTTTCTCGCCTTCCTTCTCCTCTGAACTTTCCATCCAAGAGATCTAAAACATTCCACTCCTGTTAAGTAATATTTCCAGTTGCCCCTCTACACATCAATGTACCCTTCTATACTGACCATGTCCAGTACATAAAAAAATACCCGCTCACATCACAGTAACAACACTACCATTCGTGCATCCTCTCCTGCTTAAAACAGTCCTGCATTACAATACTTATATATAATAAATATCGTATTTATAAAAAATTAATTTGTGTCTGCCAAATAGAATATATGGAAGAACATAATGTGATTTTTATCTTCCCTTACGATAACCATAATTCACTCATGACTGTCACTCGTGAGTTATCCAGTCAATCTATCCAGGTAAACAAAAATCAGAAGTCAGACCCTTCCATGCAATATCCTGTATATTTTGAACAGCATGGGACAACATCTCTTTGAATCTGGGCGGCACTGAAAATTTCTCATATGGTCAGAAAGGTGAAAACTATATAGATCACAATGAGACAGCTCCATGGAGACAGAGGAAAAGAGCTGAAGCAAAATAGATCTTTCATTTGAAAACACTGGAACAGTGAACTGAATGCTTTTCTGCTTTTGACAGAATGCTGTGACAGGCATAATTTAATTGAATCTACAGCACCGGATGATGCTGATATAACAAATACCAGTATTTCCAGCTGCAATGTGACTCATAATTTGATGGGTTAAGGAATGGAAATGACAGTGCCTTATACATAGTTCAGATGCACACGAATGTGTCAAAGTTGTTGCACATCTGAATGATTCAAAGGGAATCACACAATGGGAACAGTTTATAAAACCAATTGAACTCGAAGAGTGTTCAAGTGCTTTCTAAAACACTCAAGCATCTTTTGTTTTCCATTAGTTATAGTGGGTTATTTTGGCAAGGCAAATATTCATGAGTTGGGCTTTTTTTGTGTTTCACCTATAGTACATACTGGCCATTCGTCAAAGCTTAATTTTAGCAATTGAAGTTAACTAATTTTTGTAACTCAGTACATGGTAAATATAACTGCACGCTACTGGAGGAGTTTGTCATTTCTGCAGGAGCTGTACAGCTTGGACTACAGGCAACATTTCCCTTCATTATTGCATTGTGATAAAACAAAATGGGGGTAATTTTCAACTTATTGATTGCTGGAGCATTAAATTGACGTTGCTGTTCCAGTAATTTAATGGAAAGGAAAATCTGGTGGCTTCAGTAAAAGGTGCCCGACCTGCAATACCAATTTTATGCTTCAGTGATAGGTTGCACAGTGCCCCTATTAAGTTTCAAGTGAATAAGATTGTATTACATGACTGACACAGAGGTTAGACAAGATTTTTCGTTCCCCAGTATTTTGCAAGGTTTGTGTATATATATTAGCAGATTTGTCATGGTCAATCATGAAAGATTATGTACACTTCCACAAGCAACACCAATGTAGTGTTCAGCAAACTGGGGAAGTACCATTGATGGGACGAATGGTTTGATTTTATTGCTGTTGAGTTGACGACTGTGCAAACAATTTTGCCAGTTGTTACATCAAAATAACTTAGCTGCGTCAGGTTCAAGTTGCTTTGCTTTCCCTGCTGTATAACATAAACAAGTCCGTAGGAATGATCTTTTGAAACCAGAAAAACATGACAGCGTGATGTGCTTCATGCTTGGATGCCTTCCTGTGAAAAAATGTTTTCTATTTCTGCTGGTTAAGTTGACTCATCACTCACGAGTTTTCCAGTCTGCCTGATCAAGGAAATAGAAATCAGAATTCATGTGGAGAATTTACATGTCTTTTATTTATACAGAAAGAAAGAAAGACTTGCATTTATATAGCGCTTTTCATGACCACCGGACGTCCCAAAGCGCTTTACAGCCAATGAAGTACTTTTTGAAGTGTAGTCACTGTTGTAATGTAGGAAACGCGGCAGCCAATTTGCACACAGCAAGCTCCCACAAACAGCAATGTGATAATGACCTTGAGATGTTGATTGAGGGATAAATATTGGCCAGGACACCGGGGATAACTCCCCTGCTCTTCTTTGAAATAATGCCATAGGATCTTTTACGTCCACCTGAGAGAGCAGACGGGCCTCAGTTTAACGTCTCATCTGAAAGACAGCACCTCCAACAGTGCAGCACTCCCTCAGTACTGCACTGGAGTGTCAGCCTAGATTTTTTATGCTCAAGTCTCTGGAGTGGGACTTGAGACCCACAACCCTTCTGACTCAGAGGCGAGCGAGCTACCAATTGATCCACAGCTGACAGAATATATCAATATTAGAATTTTTAAACCTACATTATAGGTAGCCTCATTGATACTTGACACCATAATGTTAGCTCAGAGGGAGCACTCTCGCCTCTTGCGTCCGAAGGTTGTTGGTTCAGAATCCCAGTCCAGGGACATAAGCACAAAATCTAGGCTGCCACTCCAGTGCAGCACTGAAGGAGTCCTGCACTGTTGGATGAGACGTTAAACCAAGGCTCCATCTGCCCTCTAAGGTGGATGTAAAAGTTCCCATAGCACTATTTTGAAGAGCAGGGGATTTCTCCCCGGTGTCCTGGGCAATATTTAACCCTCAACCAACATCACTAAAATAGATTATCTGGTCATTATCACATCGCTGTTTGTGGGACCTTGTTATGCTGTAAAGCACTTTGGGAGGTCATGAAAGGTTCTATATAAATGCAAGCCTGATTGTGGTTAACAGTATTGATACATGATGAGGAATGCAGACCGAGTTCGTGCAGCCATTGACTTCATATCCATGAAAAAATGCAAGATATTTTTTGTAAAATGAAGATCTCAAACTACTGGGACTCCATCAAACTCTGAATTCCACAGGCAAGGGAATGGAATTTTATTGTTACTGCCTGATAATTCTGCTACACAAAAACTTGCAGATACTTGTATAGAGTCCAGTGATCCTAGATGAGAAATTATCGATCTTTCTTTAATTCAGTAAATTGTCAATTGCCTGGAGTTTTCAAGGGAATAAATAGAGTTATAGAACAGGCGTCTAAAAAGATGGTTAAACATAAAGTGAGAGGAAATCCTATTAAAAATGAGTTAAACTGTCTGTACAGCAATGCACACAGTGTCTGTAATAAAACTGGGAAGCTGGAGGCAATCATGCGTTGCGAGGAACCAGACATAGTAGGGATTACTGAGACATGGCTACAGAAAAATCAGGACTGGGAATTAAACATTGCAGGGTATAACATATTTAGAAAAGATAGGGAGGGAAAAAGGGGAGGTGGAGTAGCTGTACTTATTAGGGATAGCATAATGGCAGTAGAAAAAAGTGGCGTAGCTATCAGCAAGACAAAAATAGAATCCATATGGAGTCTGCAAAGGGATTTAGATAGGTTAAGTGAGTGGGCAAAAATTAGCAGATGGAGTATAATGTGGGAAAATGTGAGGTTGTCCATTCTGGTAGGAAGAATAGAAAAGCAAAATATTATTTAAATGGAGGGAGACTACAGAATGCTGCGGTACAGAAGGATCTGGGTGTCCTCATACATGAAACACAAAAAGTTAGCACGCAGGTACAGCAAGTAATTAGGAAGGCAAATGGAATGTTGGCCTTTATTGCAGGGGGGATGGAGTATAAAAGTAGGGAAGTCTTGCTACAACTGTACAGGGTGTTGGTGAGACCACACCTGGAGTACCGCGTACAGTTTTGGTCACCTTATTTAAGGAGGGATATATTTGCATTGGAGGCTGTTCAGCGAAGGTTCACTAGGTTGATTCCTGAGATGAAACGATTGTCTTATGAGGAAAGGTTGAGCAGGTTGGGCCTATACGCATTGGAGTTTAGAAGAATGAAAGGTGATCTTATTGAAACATATAAGATTCTGAGGGGGCTTGACAGGGTAGATGCTGAGAGGATGTTTCCCCTCATGGAGGAATCTAGAGGGGGCATAGTTTCAGGATAAGGGGTCGCCCAATTAAGACGGAGATGAGGAGGAATTTCTTCTCTCAGAGGGTCGTGAATCTTTGGAATTCTCTACCCCAGAAAGCTGTGGAGGCTGAGTGAGTGAATATATTAAAAGCGGAGATAGACAGATAGTTGACCTACAGGGGAGTCAAGGGTTATGGGGAGCTGCAGGATAGTGGAGTTCAGCCATGATCTTATTGAATGGCGGAGCAGGCTCGAGGGGTCAAATCGCCTACTCCTGCTCCTATTTCTTATGTTCTTATGTAGATAAAAGATAATAAAGGATCAATCACACTAATAGGACCACCTAATAGTGGAAGGGAGGTGGAGGAAGAAATATGCAGACAAATTAGGGAAATTAGTAAAAAAAAGTAGAATAGTAATCATGGGGGATTTCAGCTACCCCAATATTAATTGGACAGACGAGGTAGGTAAAGGGGATAAGGGAATGGAGTTCCTACAATGTGTACAGGACTCCTTTCTAACCCAATATGTAAAAAGCCCAACAAGGGACGATTCGCTATTGGATCTAGTAATGAAGAATGAACCAGAGCAGATAAGAGAAGTAAAAGTAGGGGAACATATAGGCAATAGTGACCATAATATAACACGCTTTAAGATGATAATTGAGAAGGACATAAGTATGATGAAAACCAGGTTAATAGCTTGGAGAAAAGTTGATTTTGAGGGGCTGAGAATAGAACTTGGGAAAAAAAAATGGGCAACAATATTGGCAAACAATGATGCGGAACAGCAATGGGAAACATTTAAAACGGTGTTCAACAAAGCGTAGGAAAAATATATTCCGCTAAAAGGAAAGAACAAACTAAACAATAATGAGACTCCATGGATGAATAAAGCCATAAGGGAACAAGGAAAGAGGCATACATTAAGTACATAGACAGCAGGGGAGGGCATGATAAGGGAGAATATGAAAAGATTAGGAGAGAAGTCAAAAAAACAATTAGGAAGGCAAAGAGGAATTATGAAATTAAATTATCAAGGAACATAAAATAAAATAATAAAATATTTTATAGGCACATCAATAAAAAAGAAGGTTGGAATGGGAATAGGGCCATTAAGGGATAGACAGGATAATACCACAGGTAACGATAGAGAGATGGCAGAAATATTAAATCATTATTTTGCTTCAGGAGATAGAACAGGTGGACATGACATGGAATGATGAGATTAGTAATGAGATAAGTGCATTTAAAATAAAAAAGGGGGTATATTAAATAAACTAATTAAACTTAAAGAGGATAAAACCCCTGGTCCGGATGGATTGCATCCATACATTTTAAAAGAATCTAGGGAAGAGATAGCAGAGGCATTACTACACATATTTAATAATTAATTAGAAAAAGGTGTAGTGCCAGAGGGCTGGCAGATAGCTAACGTAATACCTGTATTTAAGAAGGGTGATAGAACATGTCCAGGGAATTATAGACCAGTTAGCTTAATATCGGTGGTAGGAAAAATAATGGAATCCCTACTAAAGGAGAAAATAGAAGAACATCTAGAAACCAAAAATATAAGGAATAGTCAGCATGGATTTCAAAAGGGAAAATCTTGCTTGACCAATCTTAGTAAATTTTTTGAAGAGGTAACAGAGAGAGTAGACAATGGTAATGCAGTAGATGTAATTTATCTAGATTTTCAAAAGGCCTTCGATAAGGTACCCCATAACAGGCTGATGAACAAGGTCAGAGAATGCAAAGTCAGGGGACAAGTAGCAAAATGGATTGCTGGCTAGGTTCAGGACAGAAAGTAGCAAGTAGAAGTAAAGGGTAGCTATTCACAGTGGCAGATGGTGGGTAGTGGTGTTCCACAAGGATCAGTGCTGGGACCACTGCTGTTCACAATTTACATTAATGATTTAGACTTCGGAATCAAAAACATAATTTCTAAATTTGTAGATGATACCAAATTGGGTGAGATAGTCAATACTGAGGAGGACTGCAACAAATTACAGGAGGACTTTAATAAACTTGCAGAATGGGCATATAATTGGCAAATGAAGTTCAACACAGATAAATGTGAAGTATTACATTTTGGTAGGAAGAATAGGGAGGTCACTTATCGCTTGGAGGCTGCGAGTCTAGGTGGAGTAGAGGAACAAAGGGATCTCGGAGTACAAATACACAAATCACTAAAAGTTGCGACACAGGTTAGCAAGGCCATAAAAAAAGCAAACCAAGCATTAGGATTTATTTCTAGAGGGATAGAATTGAAAAGTAGGGAAGTTATGCTAAACCTGTATCGAACCTTGGTTAGACCACACAGAGTATACTGCGTACAGTTCTGGTCGCCATATTATGAAAAGGATATAGAGGTACTGGAGAGGGTGCAGAGAAGATTTACAAGGATGATACCAGAAATGCGGGGGTATACATATCAGGAAAGGATGAACAGGCTGGGTCTCTTTTCTCTTGAAAAAAGGCTGAGGGGTGACCTAATAGAGGTCTTTAAAATTATGAAAGCTTTTGATAGAGTGGATACAGAGAGAATGTTTCCACTTGTGGGGAAGAGCATAACTAAAGGCCATCAATACAAGATAGTCACCAAGATATCCAATAGGGAATTCAGCAGAAACGTATTTATCCAAAGAGTGGTGAGAATATGGAACTCATTACCACAGAGAGTGGTTGAGGAGAATAGTATAGATGCATTTATGGGGAGGCTAGACATGCATATGAGGGGGAAGGGAATAGAGGGTTATGCTGATAGATTTAGATGAGGAAAGATGGGAGGAGGCTCGAGTGGAGCATAAACGCTGGCATGGACTGGTTGGGCCGAATGGCCTGTTTTTGTGCCATATATCCTATGTAATCCTATGTAAAGTTTACTGCTTAAATAACAGTGTAATCTGGATGAAATCAAATTAAATTGCTCAAAATATCACAGAATTTTAAGCATGAGTTGTGCCTGTAACTATTTTACGCTTGAGTCTCCGCAATCTTTTACGCTAGTTCAACAGTCCCTTCACCTGAAGCCTTCCCCTACCACAAAACTGGCCCCAGCTCGGAAAGGCATATTTCCACCAATTGTGCTCCTTCAGGGGCGGGGGGTGGGAGGCGTCATCACATTGCAGCAAAAGTCGCAGATACCCGTGGTCACATGAATCCAGGGTTAATCACCTGACCAGCAGTCAATTGAAGCCACTGAGCAAGTCTGCCCTGCTGCTGCAACAATTAGTTTCGAAAGTAAGACCAAGAGCATTAAATCAATCAATTGATCTTCTCTGCTGCTGCAGAAATCAATTAGTTCAAAAAGTGTAACATTGAAAAAAATTTCAGGACAGAGAGAAAAGTGCTGCTTACCTTGTGGTCTCCAGCCTCACTCTGAAGGGGAGCATTTTTCCCCTTACCTCACCCTAGCACCTGCACGCCCCATTGCCTTGTTCCAGTCACAAATCGATTATGTTTGATTACGCCACTGGATTGCACGGATTCATGGGAGATTTGGCGTTCGGGCTTATACTAATGAGATTTGTGCGGAAAGTTGAGCGGAACTGCACCTCGGCAAAACTAGTACAGGGTCCGGCGCATTCTGGGCACAGTTTGGTGATTGCATCCTTAGCGGAAACTCCAGGCCAATGTTTCCTTTCAGTTTGAGCATGTCATTTAGAAGTATTCTGTCAACAATCAGTTCCTGACTTGCATCAATTAACCAACTGGCTTGAGGTAGACTGTCCCAGACAGAACACTGAAGGTGCAGTTTGCCAACAGCAGCTTAAATACTGGTGTATGTAATACATCGTTGCCAACACTCATGATTGGAGTGGGCAGCTTGCTTTTTTGACTTTTCTCTGCTCTGTTCACACACCACCTCTTCAAATCGTGTTTCTGGCTCAAAACCAATACCGCTTCACAAAGTTCATAATTTGACGCTTCTGCGTATGTGCGGGTGTCGTGCATGCGCAGATGCGACAAAGTATAAACTTTATGGAACAGGAGACATTTGGTGCCAGAAGCATGATTTGAAGAGGTGGCACGCGTGGCAGATATTCCAACCACTTAGCTGCACACATTGTTTTTGTTTTGAAAAGTGTCTTTATTAGTGCACATATTAATTGATCATTTCATTGAAGAAAGACAAAGAACTTGCAATGACGTAGTGATTTTCACAACCTCAGCATGCTCCAAAGGGCTTCACAGATAATGAAGTATTTTTGAATTGTCGTCACTGTTGTAAAGTAGAAACATTATTCATCTTTAAAATTAGTATATTATCCTCTACTTAAAAATCTTTCCAAATAGTTTAAAGTTGAAAGGAAAACGTGGGTGAACAGTTTTCAGTTCAAACTTCTATCCTCTTCTTTATCCTTCTTGTGCTTGAATTCGCTGCCTCCCTCCTTTTCAGCCAACTTTGTTCTCAAGTATGCAGAACTACTTTACTTTGCTCTAGCCAATAATTCCACATCCCCTTTGCCAGCTGCTTCTACAGTTTTGGTTTGCTGGCAAACCAGGTAGCTCATTACTGGTCCCAATTGTCATGTAAGCAATGCTGCACTGAACATGCTAATGGCCTGTTCAAACAGAGGAACTGTTACTGTGTTTTTAATTTCTTCTGCGGGCAGTGGTAGTGACTCTCCTGTTGAAAGATATGGTATTAATTGTTCTTGAACCTCTGCATTTGGCAGAGTAGGAGCCGTGATCTCCATTGTCAACACTGGCCAACTCCATTGCCTTCTGCCCTGTGTTTACATTCCTGCTGGCCAAGATACTCTGCAAATCATGCAGCTGCTTACAGACCCAGGGGCTGGAGCAGAAGCAGATCCAAATGCAGAGCTGCTGGTTGATTCTGCTCATATTCTTGGAATTGCTGCTGCTGCGGCCGCCTCTGGCACTGCTGTTTATGTTGTAGCAGGTGCTGATACTGGTATTGTTTTTGCAGCAACAGAAGGCACTGAAGTCATGTAAACTGCAGGTGTTCGAAGATGGACTAATAGCAGCAAAGTGGCTTTGAGAAACTGCTACTAGTTGGAGAGCGTCCACAGTCAAGTAAGCCAGCGAGACCCACTGGTCCTGCCAGACCACCTAGGCTACCAAGTCCAGCCCAGCTAGTTGCTTCCATCAGCTGGTTATGATTCATGTTACTCAAAAGATTGTGCAGACCACTTTCTGCTTCAAGTGCTACCAGTTCATGGCCCTGTTGCCTCTACCACCTAAGGCACCAGACATGGGTTGTTCAGGTACTCATTCACTTTACAACAGAACTCTTCACCTTTATCAATTTTGGGCTCCTGCTTCCAAAAGAAAAAAACATGGATCCTGCCTTGAAGTTCAACACACACGTGCCCAGTAGTACATTAGGCGACTCATTTAAATTCACAGCCGTCAGGAAAAATGATCAGGTCATCCTCCAAGGTGCCAACAGTCCAGTCCTTCCAACAGAAGGGAATGAGATGTACATCTGCTGGATGATTCTTCTTCTTCGGCAGTCCCTCAGAACCGAGGATGACTTGCTTCCACATTAAAAATGAGTTCTCAGGTGACTGATGAGTCCAATGCGGGACCTACAGTCTCTGTCACAGGTGGGGCAGACGGTGGGTGGGTGGGGTGCTTGGGTTGATGTGTGCTCCTTGCGCTGCTTGCGCTTGGCTTCCGCTTGCTCCCGGCGAAGAGACTCGAGGTGTTCGGCGTCTTCCCGGATGCTTCTCCTCCACTTTGTGCGGTCTTGGGCCAGGGATTCCGAGGTGTCGGTGGGGATGTTACACTTTTTCAAAGAGGCTTTGAGGGTGTCCTTGAAGTGTTTCCTCTGCCCACCTGGGGCTCTCTTGCCGTGCCAGAGCTCCGAGTAGAGCGTTTGTTTTGGGAGTCTCGTATCGGGCATGCGGACGATCTGACCCGTCCATCGGAGCTGATCGAGCGTGGTCAAAGCTTCGATGCTGGGGATGTTGGCCTGAGCGAGAACATTGACGTTGGTGCGCCTATCCTGCCAATGGATTTGCAGGATCTTGCGGAGGCAGCATTGGTGGTACCTCTCCAGTGCTTTGAGGTGCCTGCTGGATGCACATTTGTCATCTGTCCCTTGTGCTTGTTCGGCATCACTGTTGAACCTTTAAAGGATATCCTGCCAAGGTGAAACTCCACCAGATACTTACTGGGGTTGCCGTGACTCTCGCCAGCAGACTGGGGAACAGTGCTCCTGAGGCTGACATCATTAAACACTTCAAAATGAATAAGTAATACCTAGTTTGTATTTATTTACCACCATATTTTTAAATTATCTGCAACGCCTCCACTATCAGGCCCAGCCTGTCCAACATGTCACAACAACTGGATACATATTTTGAGACATTTTTCTGCATTAAAAGCTCTACATAAATACAAATTATTGTTAATAATTCACACCAGCTGAAAATGTAGCATTTTTGACCATTGTTTTTGTCTGAGAGGCAGTGCAAGACAATGTAGCCTCAAATCTAGCCCAGGTAGATTTAAGCAATCAGATGATTTATTAAGCACAATAAACAAATGGAAGATACACTGGAAAAGGTTCTGCTCCTGACTGCAGCAATATGATTATACTACACAGAAATTCCATCGACTTTTTTAACTTGCTTCTTTCAAAATAATGTGATTTGCCATGTAGATGCTTGCTGAAATTAGAATACAATGAAATATGTCTGAGGTTAAATATTAAAGACTAAATCAAAGTCTCTGGATAATATTCTCAGTCACCAAATTGCAGCTTTTGTAAACTTTCCCCGGCCAGCAGAATTAGCTGCAGAGCAAATCGCAACAAGGCGGTAAAGAACAGAAGCTGCACCAGGTGCCGGTCACACTGCAGCCAGTACAGCACCTTTCCCAGCCAAGAGGACAGGCTTCAGACCTGCTCTCAGCTTCTGCCATTGCTGCTTTGTAACCAGCTCCAAGTACAGCGCTGGATAAAAATATCTGAGAGGAGGTACAGGTCAGACCGACACAGATTTTTTTTTATTGCCTCAGAGCACATTTTTATTAGAACACTGCCCTTTGTTTCCAATTAAAGCAAGGTCAAAATAGGCAGGCCTTTCTACTGCTAATTACCAGCAAGTTTCCCTTTTTAAAACTTGGGACTTCCATTGAAGTCAATGGAAAGTAACCATGATGTGGAGAGGCCGGTGTTGGACTGGGGTGGACAAATGTGAGAAGTCGCACAACACCAGGTTATAGTCCAACAGCTTTATTTGAAATCACAAGCTTTCGGAGCGCTGCGCCTTCGTCAGCAGCGCTCCGAAAGCTTGTGATTTAAAATAAAGCTGTTGGACTATAACCTGGTGTTGTGCGACTTCTCACAATGGAAAGTAAAACAGGGCAGAGTGTAAAACCGGCGGCCAATCCGATCCAATCGGTTTCCCGCCGGGTGGATTGGGTTAAAATGACTCCCTTATTCCCACATCTGACGAGGTGAATATGTAGGTTAGTGCAATCGACTTGAGAGCTGCATTGGAGTCTGTTAGTGCAACCCACTCAGGGCCGACATCGCAGTCTGTTGATGCAAACAACTTGGCCCACAATGCAACTGATTTAGAGGTTCACTGCAGTTTTAATGTAATCGGGGTGTTGTGCAGTTTATTGTAAGAATCAGTGAGCTGCACTACAAGTTAATATAATTGCCACGTGGCTGCACTGCGGGTTAGTGTAACTGTCACGGGTGCACTGCAACTTACTCTGTTGCTTTTGCTGATCGTGGGAATGGTTTTCTGTCTCTCTGATATCCCAAATATAGCACAATGGGGCCGACATCTATACTGAGCTCAGCCAAGTAGATAACTATGTGACGGCTCTGTATTATAGCTTGGGACTTCCCAGATCTGTGCGGCTCAGTACTACACTGGGTGGTGCACTCTAAGCATTCAATGGAGCTACAGTTTTTAATTAATATGAGAAGGCTAAGGGAGTGAATTTATTAAAATGTTTGAGGTTTTTGAGGAAGTTCTCTGTTGAAGAATGCAGTCTCTCTCACACAGCAATTTGGGTACTGTCTTACAGTATTTCTGCCACCACCAAGAAGCATGCTCGACCTCTCCTCTCCACCCCAGAATTTTTTCAGTTAATTTATTGCCAACAAATCTGCCATAAGAAAAATACACTACAGATTATAGTTTTCAAATCGAGATATGTTTCTTATGTTTCTGTATTGCTGCGCCTTCTCCATTGCTTAGTAGATAATCATACACGCATACTCAGGACAGTCATTGCTTTAGGTGCAATGTCCACTTGTCTGTATTTGGAGAGAAATTCAGCACCGATTCCAGTTCCTCCCTCAGAGCTGATCCTAACCATACTGCTCATCACCATACCAGGCTTCTGCACGATGCGGCTGCTGTTCCAGGGATTGGACTTGCGCTGCACACTGTTGTGGGTTTTGTGAAATCAGAAGTTCCTGCCCACAGTGTGTAGCAGAGCTCTATCCCCAGAGCAGCAGCACCAGTACTGGTGTTAAGTAGGAGCTAGGAGTGGCAGTCAGTGGGATAGGGAGAAATGTGCCAGTTTGCACTGGGGCCCAAGAAAGAAGAGAATGCTAGCTTGAATAGGGAGGGTAGGGGTGTGGAAGAATGTGCCAGTTTGATCAGAGGGGGCAAAAAGCTACCCTCTTGAATTAAGGAGGCAGGAGATTGTCAATGTGACCTGAGGGAGAAGGGAGAGACAAATTCTAGTATGAACTTAGGGGTAAACTGGAGGGATAGAGTAGAGTGCCAACATGAACTGGTGATGTAGGGGTTGAAAAGGTAATATGAGTGCTAGCTTAAGCTGGGTAGAAAAGTGCCAGCTCTTGTCCCTGGCTCCCATCCGCCACCCTCTGTAAACTTCAGCTCATCCAAAACTCTGCTGTCCCTATCCTATCCTGCCCCAAGTCCCAATTTCCCTTCGCCTCACTGACCTATAGTGGCTCCCAGTCCCCTAACACCTGAAACTTAAAATTCTCATCCTCATGTTTAAATCCCTCTACGGCGTCTCCCCATCCCACCTATGAACACTCTGCACCTGTGAAATTGTCCTTTTGTATAGACGACACCATTTTTGATTTACCAGGTTTTTTAAGGTTGTTACTCAGCTTTTGCTAGTCTTCTAGACTGGCGTGTATGCATCATGTGATTTTGGCCCAAAAATTCGGCCGTTCCCGGGTGAGTACACAGTCCGTACTCACCCGTATTCATTCCCGAAGTGCCGGTTTCCTGCATGCACTGCGCATGTGCGGGAAACCGGCACTTCCGGTATGGTGAAGGGGGCGGTTCCTAGGTGAACCGCGTGCGCGCTAGAGGCTGCGCGCACGCAGCACACTTAGATTTTTTTTCAGGTTTCAACGCGAGGGTAAGTATGGAAGATTCTACGCTAGTAAAAAGGAGGCGTAAGACCCCTTTTGAACAAGTTAAGTAGTTAATTAAGTATAATTTAAAAATTTTTTCAACAGGTTTATCTTTTTTAGATACTTTAAAGAAAGGTAAGTTTATTTTTATAACTTTTAAAAAGTATTTTAATTTTTTCAAAAATTTAAATTTTTGTTTAAAGTGGTTAATTTATTTAACTATAGTTATTTTATGAATGTGATGTTGTTAAAAATTTTTTTTTGAGGTTTAGCTGTTCTTTTGGGGCCGATTTCAATTCACAGATCTCCTGTCAAATCTATGAATGAAAGATGGTCTGCTGCCATTGGCTCTCCATGGCCCACGTGATCCCAGGGGTCGCATCGCACTAACTGCGCCCCTGGAACACGCAAGCACTGCGCGCCGGCACTAGGGAGAGGCCCAGGACCCGAAGTTCCTGTGGGCCCAAAACACAACGGCAGGCGCGGTGGGTAAGAGCGCGCGCGAATCCTTACCCCCGTGGCAAGTCGGCCACGCGAATTTCTAGGCCATTGTGTAGTAGAAATCAAAAAGCTTCTAAGTTAAATCCCTATCTGTGCTGAGTTAGTCAATGCCTGATGAACTGGCAGTGGGACACTACAATTAGCTTCAGTAGATGCACTACAATTGCCCAGGGCTTGAGCAGATGGAAGGGAAATCATGGAAGATTCCTGCTTCTGACTGCTGTCCAGTTAGCCTTGCTGGAAATGGTCTTGTGAGGAAGCAAGTTATCCTTAGTTGTGATATACTCAATGGTCAAACAGCCTGCTATCACTCACTACAGGCTTCGATATGAAGAATGGCGGTTTGCGTGAGGTATCAGAAAGTCCCAGAGTGAATCACTTAAGAGGCGGGTTAAGTGGAGAAATGTGGAGGGAAGGAAAATAAACTGTGGAAAATATACTTACTACAGGAATTCACTGACTATATGTAAAGCCTTTCACAAGGTTGTGGAATATTTTACTAAAAAAAAGAAAAAGCAAGAATAATCTCTTCTCCCATTGAAATGGTAAAAATTATAATTGGCTTGCCATACTAGTTATTATTATAGCTCTAACTCCAACTGGAGAGGGGAAACATTGCTGACTACACCTGGGAAGGTGTATTGTCTCATCATTCCATTGAGACTGAATAAAGCCATCAATAGGAAGTTCACAGAAGTGCAGTCATGGTTTCAGAAGAACCAGTCGTGCACAGGTTAGATATTTGTGTTGAGATTGCTGACAGGCAAAGCTGCTGAATTTCAAATACGTTTAATCTTCAACTTCATTGACTTTTAAAGATCCTTTGAGAGAGTACAAAGACTCGTTGTTGAATATTAAGGCTGCCTCGTATTGTGGAAAAGGTTGAACGGATTAACAGCAATATGTATAATGGGACGCAGTGTGCAGTAAAGGTTGATGGTGGTCGAATAGGTTGGCTTATTGCAGAATTAAGAATGTGATATGACTGTATGCTATTACTACTTTTGTTTCGTGTGGTCATAGTTAGATCAGGACTTATTGGGCCAAATCTTGCCGGAGCTGCGCCGTTAGTTAGACTATTTCCTGCACCCTTTTGCTCGGATATCATTTGCACTGTAACTTGCTGGAAGTGCGAGCTGATAACGGCGCTGCAAGGGCAAAGGGACATCTGAAATCTTAGTGGACAACAAGACCAACGGTCCTATCTCCTTTAGCAATGAGATTTAAGGATTGAGAAAGAAATAGAGGAACAAGGGAGAAGGAGGGTAAATTAGAGTGGATGAATTCAAATCAGGTACAGAAAGAGAAATAAAGAAAGAGAAAGAAAGATTGGATTAAGAGACAGCGAACAAAGAGACAAAAAGGAAAAGTAAGAAATAAATATAAATTTGAAATCACGAAGAAGTTGCTACATGAAGGAATGAGACTCAACAATTTAAACTGTTCCCTTTCTGGGCCAGAGAGGTTGATTGGCATTGCATTAACAATTATCATGTTGTTAAATGGGTACTTACATTGTTAAGTATGAACCCAAACTTTCTGTGGTGAGTTTAATGGGCAATTAATGTGCAAATGCAGCAAGTTCTTAAAAATAACAGGGAGATTGAGGGCAAGTTGCCGTTTGTGTGAGGCAAGAACTCGCTGTTATTTTTCCAGGAAGAGCTGGCCCAATATTAACCAGGGTATAATGTCATCAGTCAATCATCCCTAAAGTTTTTGATTGTGTCTATAACAAGATGCTAAAGCACTAAAACAGACATGAATGCTGAAACAGATAAGCTAAACACAAGAGGGAGCATCTAATTGAAAATTCAGTCAAGAGACAGAAATTATGATAATTATTGCTGGCATTCTGAATACAAAAGGGGAACATTAAAAAATCAATTTTATTACTTGAAGATTAAGACAGTAAAGATGGGTTTTCAAGTATGGAGGCTGACACCAGGTCTGGGAAGGTGCCAGGAACCTTTCACTATCTGGAGATTTGATGAAACAGATATTTCAACCTCAGAAATTAAAATCTAGATTCTGAATACATGTGTGATGCTGATGTTTCAATCGAAGAACAAAGACCCTACGGAAAAGAAACAAAAAACTAAGTATATTTGAGATGAACTGCCCAAATTTTTAAATCAAAAATTGAGTTATTATCCTCCTCCATGGAAGGGGGTTACTATTGGATACAGTTTCAAAATGACTGCCAACCCGAGATAAACTTTGAAGATAGATCAGAACAAAGAAAAAGAAAAAAGTCTTTCTCAAACTCAAGCCGAATTGCCAAAGATATATTATTAAATGATCCACAGGACACCTATATTTCAACTGAATGTCTTGAGTGCTTCACGAGAACAGATTACCCTTTCTGTGCAACTAATAACCAGAAGGCCATAGGGTTTGCACTTAGCATGCTGTACAAGATTATGTTTTCTGTTGACAATTTATTTATCTCTTATTTTCTGCATTTTAAATCTCAAGAAACTTTGCCTGCAGTTCCACAATTACAGTGCTATGCAAATACCCCATGAAAAATGTATAGTCCCGTAAGTTGCGGACTGCAGTGAAGTGACGGCAATCGCTGCTGACCTCGAAGAAAGCTGCCCACAGTGATCTCATGATCTCTGTGGTGAGAACTTTAGCTTTCTCGACGTGAAATTGATTGTAGCGCTGTCAAAAGGGGAACTCCAGCGAACAGCAGCAGTGATGTCAGCAAGCTGTCTAAGCAGCCAATCACATTGAAGAATTCTCACAGACCGCATACCAGGAAATAAAAAGCACCGATTATCTGCCCTTTTTAAAAATGTTGCAGAGAGCGAAATAAAGATTGGGAGATACACATGGGGTTAAGGCAGAAGTGAAATATCATGAACAAATTTTTTTTTAAATAGCCTTTTTAAAAATCTAGTCATTTTTTATCATAATGGAGAAATTTGACATTCCACAAATATAAAATTAGCTTTTATGGGCCAGAACAGTTATTTAGCAGTCAATATGCTGTTAAAACCCAAGTTACACCTATTCCAACAAGACTTAACATTTAATGAGGTGTTTAACAGCGATATTAGTGTGGAAAAGCTTAAGTTTTCATCAGTTCCACGGATTTCACTGATTGCCGGCTATGGGGATGGGGTCCACAGCACAGCCTGTGGCGGAGCAGTGAATGACTGACCGCAACTTCAGGATTTCTGCGTTTAACTGCGCATGTGCTAAATCCTGAAGTTACGGTCAGTTTCAGAGGGGTAATGACAACGACTGCTGACAGTTTGTGGTCATTACCACCACAAAATCCGGGCCATTGGCTCCTGTTCCCCAACTCTCATTCAGGCAAGTATTCTGAATTTAGCAGGCTTTCCAAAAATGATAGTTGAGAATGCTGACACATTCCACGCAATGCTCAACCACGATCTCTTCCAGACGCTGCTCCCCCACCTGGCAACACTCCCTGCCCACATTAGTCCTCAGTGCAACACTTGTGACTGCTGTGGATGCTCAATGAATAACAGCCAGCAGCAGGTCATGTTAACTCAATGATGGAGGGAATAGGGCAATATTCATTATGGCCAATTATAGAGCTGCACTTTACAAAATGAGAATGGCATGCGGTTCACAAAATGTGACTGAACACCCCTAGTCTGAAGTCTAATGTGGCTTTGAACATGGGTGATGACATCTCCAAGTTATGAAACATTTTGGCTGCTTATATTCTGTTTTTAAATTTACTTTTTGACCTGTCATGCCAGTAAGAATGTAAGCGATGCTTGAAATACAGTGGATTCTTACTATAATGTACTGTTGAGAAAACTGTCAAAAGGGCATGATTAGCTTCTTTTCATCTCCTAATTATGGTTAATTTTCTAACATCAACTAGGGCTTGTAGCTTATGAATGAATTGACAGAGCTGGTGTTACATAATGTCTCTAAGCTGTACAAAATTTACCAAACCTTTGGCAGCAACTTCTCTGAATGCAATTCAAATGCCTATGGTACGGACAATATCAGTCAGGTTCATAACAAGTATAATTTACAAACACTATTGTGCTATTTCACGTATAGTGCTTTAACTTGTTAATTCAACTTATTCCCTTTGATTAGAAGACAAAAAGAACAAAAGTATCTCGCAAAGTGTTGCAGTTAACTGTAAGAATATAATTAGGTAAAAATTGGAGAAATGTCATTCACCCAATACAATTTGTCCTATTATTTACTGCATTCAGCACTGGACAAACAGTTCTTATCCTGCTCCTCCATTAGTGCATCTCTATTCCCTGCTGAGGCAAGAATCTATTGATATGGCTTTTGAGTCTTTCAATTGAGACAGCATTCATTATGCCAGTGGGTGGGTATTCTGTAAAGTAACTTAAAGTAGGGAAAAATAATTCCTTAAATCAGATTGTGGTTTTCTTAACTTAAATTAACATCTGCTGGTTTTCTTTTCCATACTCATTGGGGTCAATTTTAACTGTTCCCGTCGGGCGGGAAATGGATGGCAGAGGATCAGCCGCTCGTTTTAAACCCGTTGATTTTCCTTTCTGACTCCTGCTGCCCGTTTCCCACCTGGTGGGAACAGTTAAAATCAACCCGAGTGAAAACAATAATCACCATGCCAAGCATACCAATTCCTTTCTGTTACAATTTTAAAAGGCCCCAGCATTAATAGTGATTAGAAAGAAAAACTTTATTTCCCCCCACAGGACAGTGGGCATATGCAATAGATTCCCAGAGAAGGTAGTTGAAATGGTATCAATTGACACATTTAAAAGGGAGCTGGATTGATATATTTTTTTCAAAAGAGAGATCGAGGGCTTTAGGGTGCAGTCCCACTATTGCTGCAGCATATGTGTGAGGTAGTTTCACGTGGCATCAATGCTACAAGCGTTGAGTAAATGCAGCCTGAATCAGGAACCACACCCAATTTAAATGCAACAAACTTAGCATCAGTATAAAGACAAACCCGCTTTGTGCTAATGTTAAACTTATAGTGTAAATGGGCCCTTAGAGACATTATAACTTTTTTCCCAGTGAGGTAATGTCCTTTAAAATAGGGATCAGCAGGTAGGGGTGTGGAGGGAATTCCACAATCGAATATGGACTATGGCCTCTTCAGAGTCAGGATTTCCTGAAGCCCGAAAAGGATTTTTTAGAAAGATGGAAGGAGGAAGATTGACAGGAATTGAAAATAACTTTCATGAATCATAACTTATTGATAGGTTAATTTTGAACACTTTGAACACATGCACATTTTGAAATCATTGGTTAATCCATAATTGATAGCAGTAATTTAAATATTTTATACCATAACTTTAGACTCCAGAAACAAAACATACCACATTCTTCTCTTGGCTCATCAGATCCATCTCCACAGTCATCCTCTCCATCACATTTCCAACGTGCAGGAACGCACCTGCTTGTGCCTTTACAGTGGAAATCATCTGTGCCACATGCAATTTGAGCTGAAGTCAATCAAAAATATAATGAAACAGAAATAGCCATTACTATAGTTCACAGCTCACAAAGACTTAACATTATATAAGCCAAATATATGGCTTCTTATTCCCAATGCACAGGTATCCATTTAATATTTGTATTCTGTCACATTTGATATGAATCAAGGCAGTAAGAGCTTCAAGTTTCTGTTATGACGATCATTGCACCAGTGC
Organism: Squalus acanthias; assembly: GCA_030390025.1. Lineage (NCBI taxonomy): Eukaryota > Metazoa > Chordata > Chondrichthyes > Squaliformes > Squalidae > Squalus > Squalus acanthias. The sequence goes on from CM059427.1 coordinate 54,053,838, forward strand.
TCTGATGGCATTTTCCACTTACCATGATTATTTCTATCAGCACTTCATGCATTTGTTGTAAATGTCAAGATTGTAAATGGTTTCGGAAACAAAAACAAGAAAAGTAAAATGATGTATTTTACTTTCTCTGTTGCGTAAATGAAAATTTATGCTTCCTATCTAAAATATCTTGTCCTGAAAGATGGTGACTGAGAGAGGGACCTGATGCAGAATATTAAATGGTATGGATCAGCTAAATCTGGACCACTACCTCATCTTAAACAAATACAAGGTGGCACAAGCTAAAGCTGAATCGGAGGCAAAAACTTCAAGATTCACTCCAGTTAGATAACATGATGGGGCAAATGTAATTTTTTTTTCTAAGATGCGTGAACTACGATGAACTGAATAGTGTACCTCACACCTGTAGTTATCTTGTGATCAGACTATGCTGTTAAAAATAGATGCCATGGCTACCAGAGTGATGTTACTATTTAACATAAGCGAGTCTAGTTGAATGACGTATGTAACAAAGCTCCAGTTGCCTGTCACTTTAATTCTGTGTTCCACTCCCATTCTGACCTGTCTGATTAGGCACTTTACAACCTTCTGGACTTATCGGCTTGGGCTGATAAGTGGCAGGTAACATTTGCGCCACAGAAGTGCCAGGCAATGACTCTCCAACAAGCGAGAATCTAACCACCTCCCCATGACATTCAATGGCATTACCATCGCCGAATCCCCCACTATCAACATCCTGGGGGTCACCATTAACCAGAAACTTAACTAGACCAGCCACATAAATACTGTGGCAACAAGAGCAGGTCAGAGGCTAGGTATTCTGCGGCGAGTGTCTCACCTCCTGACTCCCCAAAGCCTTTCCACCAGCTACAAGGCACAAGTAAGGAGTGTGATAGAATACTCTCCATTTGCCTGGATGAGTGCAGCTCCAACAACACTCAAGAAGCTCGACACCATCCAGGACAAAGCAGCCCGCTTGATTGGCACCCCATCCACCACCTTAAACATTCACTCCCTCCACCACTGGCGTACCGTGGCTGCAGTGTGTACCATCTACAAGATGCACTGCAGCAACTCGCCAAGGCTTCTTCGGCAGCACCTCCCAAACCCACGACCTCTTCCACCTAGAAGGACAAGGGCAGCAGGCGCATGGGAACATCACCACCTCCAAGTTCCCCTCCAAGTCACAAACCATCCTGACTTAGAAGTATATCGCCGATCCTTCATCGTCACTGGGTCAAAATCCTGGGACTCCCTACCTAACAGCACTGTGGGAGTACCATCACCACACAGACTGCAGCGGTTCAAGAAGGCGGCTCACCACCACCTTCTCAAGGGCAACTAGGGATGGGCGATAAATGCTGTCATTGCCAGCGATGCCCTGATCCCATAAACGAAAAAAAAACATCGAGTTTAACAATTTCAGACCATAACCCTTGCCCCTATTTTTTCAGATGGCAGCTGTTGATGATTCTGCTATACCAATTTACACCTCTTCTAGACTCATCTTTTGTTTCTTTACTTGTTCCATTACCATCTCCTTCTGCTTTGTACTATCATACTTTTTGTCATTTAATCACTCCTGCCTTCCACCCTATCACAGACCTTCCCTTTTGTTCTTTCCTCCCCTCCGTCCTTTCCCTGAACTTGCTTAAAATCTGTTACATCTCTAACTTTTTCCAGTTCTGATGAAAGGTCATCGACCTGAAACTTTAACTCTGTTGCTCTCTCCACAGATGCTGCCTGACCTGCTGATTATTTCCAACATTTTCTGTTTTCATTTCAGATTTCCAGTATTTTGCTTTTGTAACAAAGCTCCCTTGCTCTGTTCATCGCTCCCTCTGCCATGGTACTTATGGGCCTAAGTTTTGCTCTTGCTGCTTTGTTTTTATTCATAATCTCAACCAATGTCTATTCTCTCTCCTCTGTCCACAAAAACCTCACTTTTGAAATATAGCACTATGACATTTTAATCAACAAAACAAATCCAATGTTCAAATAGATCAAATAATATTCATCAAACTTCGAAAGGCTTTAAAATTCAAGAGAACTTCGTTGAAATTAAACTCGTTTTTAACTGCATTCATATTATTTCAACAGATTCTGAAACTTATCACATTTTTATAGCAACCCTTTGTCAACTGTGGGTCTCTGTCTTCATCCTGTCTCAAAATCCTTATTCACTCTAATCTATTTCCTTTTTTTTTACATGGTGATATCAACCCATTAGTTCCACTCTTGTATATTTTAGTTCTATTCTTTCTTACTTTTGATATCACCTTCAGTTCACTCTCTCTCTCTCTCCATTCTCTATATATCTTTTCTATCTATTTCCTTTTCTTGTGCTCTGTCCCTTCCCCCTCCTACCATGTGAGGGAGAACTTCCACATCTCTCAGATGATTTCATTTAGCTGTACAGATCAAATACCGGAGGCCACAGCAAACATATTACATAGGATATACGGCACAGAAACAGGCCATTCGGCCCAACCAGTCCATGCCGGCGTTTATGCTCCACTCGAGCCTCCCCCCTGTCTTTCCTCATCTAAATCTATCAGCATAATCCTCTATTCCCTTCTCCCTCATATGTTTGTCCAGCCTCCCCTTAAATGCATCTATACTATTCGCTTCAACCACTCCCTGTGGTAGCGAGTTCCACATTCTCACCACTCTTTGGGTAAAGAAGTTTCTTCTGAATTCCCTATTGGATTTCTTGGTGACTATCTTATATTGATGGCCTCTAGTTATGCTCTTCCCCACAAGTGGAAACATTCTCTCTGTATCCACTACCTCCAAATACTATCTTATACTTCAACAGAATGCTACTCTGAAACATAACAGCAGTGCAGTTAATTGTATCACAAGAATCAATAGCTGTATCAATAATGCAGCCAGCTTCCATAACGGTAAACTGCAAATAAGTTTATAAATGTATTATGAAAATATACTGTTTTGAAGAACACTGTACATGTGGTTATAAATATCCTACACACTGATTAAAGCTGTATTTACATTTATCTTTTTATTAAACTTGGAGCATTACAAACAATTCAAACAGCCTTTGAGCAAAGGAAGCTATACAGCAAATTAACCCTGGACCAAATATTATCTACTGTTGTTCAGGAAAAAATACTGCAGAGGGAAAATGTTTATATATATTTTTAAAAGGTGCATGTCCGAGAGTACCAAAGTACCTGAATTAGCCACTATCTCTCTCATATATATATCTCATTTGGGGGTGGGGTGGTCCACTATATTTCATCAGAGCCAGATTTTGCTCTCTGTGAGATAGGGGCCATTTTTCTGCTCAGTGCAGGGGGTGGGGAGGGGTGTGTGGAAAGAGAACCATACAATTCTAAAGGGGATGCATGAACAGTGAGACCTGGGGGGTATATGTACTCAAATCGTTGAAGGTGGCAGGGCAGGTTGAGAAAGCGGTTAAAAAAACATACAGGATCCTGGACTTCATAAATAGAGGCATAGGGCTCAATTTTCACCAGCCCGTGGAGGCGGGTTTGGAGGCGTGTGGGGTGGGAAAATAGCAGATTCGGGGGTCCCGAACCCATCCCGCCCCCAACCGGCCTCCATGCCAATTTCACAGGAGGCGGGTATCCGACCTGTGCTGGGAGCCGCCTCCCCGAGGTGGGAAGGGGATTAGTGCCAATAAACTGCCTGTTAACAGGTAGTTAACAGGCAGTTTTTTGCCTAACCCCTATTTTTAGCCCTGAAGTGTGGGCTTCCCGACAGGTCCGAACCACGCCGATTTAGCGAGGCGGACCGTCGGTCTGGAGGGCTTGGAGGGGTCGAGATGTCCGGTGTGCAGGTGAGTGATGGGTGCATGAGTGCAGAGGTAAGTGTGTTTGGTGTGTGTAAAGTGTTTTAAGAACTTGTGCTTACCTTAACTTTGTCCTGCAGGCTTCCTTCCTTCAGTTCTCGGGAGTCCCTCAGCTCACCGGCACAGAAAGCAGAATGGCCGCGGAGCTGTCAAAAGCTGCAGTCTCTGCTTTCTGTGCTGGATTGATTTCTAACTGAGTCTAAGTATAGGGACTCACGTTAGAAATCATATTGTCAGTGTTTGACAGCTTCACAGAGCTGTCAAACGCTGAAATTTCATCTGTCAAAAGCTCTTGACAGATGAAATTTCAATGGCTGACAACACCTGTATCCAAGGGACCCTTGATTGGCCTGCTGAGCTCGCTGGGCGGGCTTAACAAGGTCAATCAAGGGAAAATACAGTGGGTTGGCCAGAAGTCGATGGAGGCGGGACTACAACCCAAAAAGTGGGAGTCCCGCCTCCATCACGTCCCCATTGACAAAATCCAGCCCATAGAGTACAAAAGCAAGGAAGTTATGATGAACCTTTATAAAACACTGGTTCGGCCTCAACTGGTGTATTGTGTCCAATTCTGGGCACCGCACTTTAGGAAGGATGTGAAGGCCTTAGAGAGGGTGCAGAAAAGATTTATAAGAATGATTCCAGGGATGAGGGACTTCATTTACATGGATAGACTGGAGAAGGTGGGGTTGTTCTCCTTAGAACAGAGAAGGTTGAGAGGCGAATTGATAGAGATGTTCAAAAATCAGAGCGGTCTAGACAGAGTAGATAGAGAGAAACTGTTCCCATTGGCGGAAGGGCCGAGAACCAGAGGACACAGATTTAAGGTGATTGGCAGAAGAACCAAAGGCAACATGAGGAAAACTTTTTTTACGCAGTGAGTGGTTATGATCTGGAATGCACTACCTGAAAGGGTGGTGGAGGCAGATTCAATCATAACTTTCAAAAGGGAATTGGATAAGTACCTGAAGGAAAAAAAATTGCAGGGCTACGGGGAAAGGGCGGGGGAGTGGTACTAGCTGAAGTACTCTTGCAGAGAGCCGGCACGGGCTCGACGGGCCGAATGGCCTCCTTCTGTGCTGTAACCATTCTATGATTCTGCAGCTCACAGGGAGGGGGAATTGGTCAAGGCCACTTTTTACATTGTTCCAAGACTCAATCTTCTAACACTTACTGAAAATGTACTCCCTTTCTGTACACTGAGAATCCATGTTGACCCATACATCGCACTCCACACATATTGTGAGGGTTCCCTGCACTGTCACCTCTCTGTGTCTGACTTAAAAATGTTGATAGTGTTAGCCTGAACTTCCACTAGCACCAAGAATCAAACTCTGGCTGCTCACTTCACACAGGTGTTAATTTTAGAAAAAGTCCCGTCAAACTTCACCTCTGGACTGTGGCACACTCTCCCACTCATAAGTTTTGCAGGAAATTCAGCCTGTTTATGGAACCATCCTTTTTATCGTAAAAACAAGTATTGGGACAAAGCCTGACCTGTAACAACTGCATTGCAGCTTGCAAGAAAATCCTCCCTGAAATGTTTGCATGAGAAACTACAGTCTTTCTGAATCCTGACTACCATCAGAATATATTGTTAGTCTATTTTTACATTACACCCAAATCCTTAACAACTTAACAGGTTATCTCATTCATCATTAGGCACAAATGTAGAAATACAAACTTTATTCAGCAATAACCGATCTTTCATTTGCATTTTAATCAATGTATAAATAGCTTACTGCAATTCAATTCGTCAGACCCATCCGCACAGTCATGGTCCTTGTCACAGACCCATTCTTCAGGAATGCAGCGCTTGGTTACAGCACACTGGAACTGGTTTGGAGAACAGGTAACTTCAGCTAAGGGCAAAGTTAAAAATGTTCTGTTAGACCGTTATTAGTAAAATTCAATGTAAGCAAAAGCTTCTAGCTAATGCATGGCAATATTTGATTCAACCTTGGCTCCTGAACATGCCATGATTTATTAAAGTTCTTACACTGTTGAAAAACATTACATTTAAATTAAAACTACCTATCACTTTGAAAATGTATAAATAATAGAGTTATAGAGCACCATCTAAATTGCAGTCTTATAGTTCCGAAAAATGACATTCAAACTAAGTTCAACAATAACTAATATACATACTAATTGCCCAAATTAGATCATGCATTTTAAACCAATTTTTAACCAACTTCAACTATAAATAATTTGATTGATGAGTTTCTTTCGCAGCTTCCATCTTATTCGTCGTATCAGCAAAATGGCTTGGTATTTACTTTGAATGCTGAATATAAAGTAGGATGAGGAAATAGTTGTGAAACACAACTAAAATGCTGGCATAGTCCTTAAAATGGCTTTCAAGTGGCAAATTTTGACAGATTGAATTAGATCACATATTAAAACATTAATTGAACTGAAGAAGCCTTATTCTCCTGCTCTTCTGAAGCAGGCATTGCTAAATGTTTTGCAACACAACTAAATGTCCTGATTTTAGATCTTAAAATGATTACTGATTATGGGAACTGAAAATGCATTAAAAGTAAAAACATTTAGATAAGTGTGTTACTCTATCTGTAATTATATATAGATAGATTCATATTTTATATGACAAGTATGTAATTTCTGTTGTACAATCATAGCTATATTATCCATCAACCCCAGTCAATATCACTACTTGCAAGAACTGTAAAATCTATCAGCTGGTGCAGGAAAATTAATTAATTCTATTAATTAGAAAACATTTTAAAGTAGAGATCTAGGTATTCATTATTAAATGCATTATAGGCAGATAATATGGATGAATTAAATGACTTGGTTCATAAAAGATTTAATTAGATTTTCTTTCAAACAAAGAGATTTGTATTGGTCAAGATATGGCCTTGGAAATTCTCTAGCTACAGGGGGATTAGAGCATCAAGCAGCATTGAGATTCATTGTAGGGAATATCTGATTCAGAATATCAGAATCCTTTTAAAATTTTCAGGAATGCTAGTCAGAAGCAGTCATAATATTGGGAAAAACTAGCAGATTTCCTTTACAGAGACCTGTTGGTAAAAGAATAGATCATTAAATACATTATGCCACATGCGAGAGGATATTTAAACGTATTTTTTACTAAACCAGGATTCTTCCTCCCAATTTTCTTTCCACTGTGGAAAGCGGTGAAACATGTTGAAATACAGTTTCCTCAGTGCCAGTCATTCAGTACCTCATCCAAGTAGCCATTCTTTATGTAAACCTAGGCAGTGAGTTGGCGGGATATTAATAGAGGAGGGCCTCGTAGCCAAGTCTAATGCCATCCATACTTTCCAATCGGAATCAGAAGTGGAAATCCTGGCTAACTTTCCCCCCTCCGCCAGCAAGAGTTACTGGCCAGGGTTTTACCGCTTCTGTGCTTGTGATTTTCTGACCATTAAAGTGAATGGGTAAAATGAGCAGAAGCAGAAAACCCTAGCTACTGAGCCTATTTTAGCAGCCTATCTCTGACAAAACAGCTAACTCTCAAGAGGAGCAAGAACTGACCTTGGGATAGCCCTGATCTATATTACTCAGTACCACACCATGCAGTATATTTACGACTGAGCCACTGGGAGAGCCTTGGCTAGGATTCATTAATATGCAAGATACATTATCTTCAAAAGCTGAATTTTAAAACTCACGGCAATCACTTTCATCCTCTCCATCACCACAGTTATCTTGACCATTACATCTGAAGATGACAGGAATGCAGCGCCTCTTCTGTGAACACTTAAACTGACTTGGAAGGCAAACATGTGTCTCTAAAGAATTAAAAACAAAGACAATGTGCTCAATATTCATAATTGAAATCATGCACATGACATAAATATTCTGAAGGTAAAGCTAAGCAATTCTGATACGGTACTTACCACAGTTTGCTTCATCTGAATTATCCCCACAGTCATTCTCACCATCGCAGATGAAGGCAGGCTTAGTGCATATTCCAGTGCCACACTGAAATTGCCCTGGCCTGCATTTAAATTCAGCTGGGAAGTTCAAAGAAGTGTTACTTATAGAAAGAAGGAACTATAGTTAATTTGTGATAGATATTGAATGATTGCTGTGCTAATTAAAAAGGTAAGGGAAACATGCGAAGGAGTAGTAACCGACTTCTGTTATCTGCCGAATTATTACTACAATATTTTACACGGTTCATAAAAGGAACAATATTTTCTCACTTACAACTGCTGCAATCTGTTTAATTAAGGAACATGTTAAAGTTTTGCCACTTTCACACCACTGTTGGCACCATAGACAGTAACAGCTGCACATAAGGAGCAGGACAATGCACCACCTTTCCAGGGAGGGTAATTTTTCTTCTATTAACAAATAGCCTATTTGATATTCTTCAGATATGGTATAGATTGAACACCAGACAACATTAAAGGCAAATAATTATTGGTGACAAAATGATTAAAAATACTCACGACAGTATTCAGGTTCATCCGATCCATCTCCACAGTCATCTTCTGTATCACATTTCCACCAGAATGGAATGCATTTGTCATTGCTACAGACAAACTGTTGAGACAGTATTACAAACATACCATACTATTTAGGCCATATATGAAAGACATATTTATTGCTACACTTTGCAGTGAATAAGCAACAACTGGACAAAAATTTGAAACATGGGGCATTATTAAGTGGCATTCCTTGACCATTAATACCTGTTCTCACTCAAAGTTACTCGGTTGGGAGGAGGGGAAGGTGCAATATGCTGGAAAGTTGTAGTGTGTATTATTAATGATTAGTTTAAGGGCTTTCTCAGCAAGGTGCTGAGTTCTTGGGAAAAAATTTCAAATCACTTTTATGTATTTTCCTTCCCTTATTCTTCTATATCGAAGAGCAGCAGGGGAGTTATCCCCGGTGTCTTGGCCAATATTTATCCCTCAATCAACATTACAAAAACAGATCATCTGGTCATTATTACAGTGCTGTTTGTGGGAACTTGCTGTGCTGCGTTTCCCACATTACAACAGCGATAAACTCAAAAGTACTTCATTGGCTGTAAAGCGCATTGGGACGTCCTGAGGTCGTGAAAGGTGCTATATAAATGCAAGTCTTTCTTTTCTTTTTCCCTACTGTCTGTGAATTCAGTGATTCATGCTGCTTATGGCTTCTTGTGTGTTCGCAGCCCACTGACACCTCAGCCAACTGTATATTCTTCATCTGTGAGGCTGAATAGCAAGTGTTGGAAGGCGAATTAACAGTGGGGAGCAGCCAAGCTCCAATCCTGTTCTCAAGCCAGTGTCCACAAAAGAATCACTGGATTGCAATCAGGAGTGAGAACATTGGACACTTTTTCCACTCCCTACCTGAGGATTCTGAGACCAATTGGAATGTCCCCAATACCTCTCCCACTGAAAGCATATGTTCATAAAAAACTTAGCACAGCCCAAGAAATGATCCTGGGAATCTTCTGACCTTTATGGTTAATACACAGTAGGGGGACTCCACTCATTACAGCTCTGCAGCCTGAACATCAATCTCCTAGCTAGTACCTGTCACACCCTCTTTTTTGCCCAATTACTTACTCACTTCCAAGTTGAAGTGCTTCACTAGCATTGGACTTGGCAGATGACACCAGCAGGAGCAGGAAAGGACTGCCGGTGATATAAGATCGTGTACAAGTTAAGCCCCACATTCGACCACACAACGTGTCTCCTGTTCTAGGCACAGCTATCTGGTAATGACAACTGAGATGTGCCTAAGGAATTTTAGCATGGATGCAGTGACAGAACTGCCCCATCACCTTAGCACAACATGTAACAGATGTCCAGTACTGCAATGATCACAGTAAGTATGATGCTCAGTTTTCATACATTGGGCTTGCTCCCGGCTGAGGACATATGCAATGTCAGCCTATTTTCTGTCCATAGATTTACCAAGGTCACAAGTGTAGCATGCTGAGAAGCAACAGGTGAATTTGGTCCTATTGTTCCCTTAGCTTTCCACAACTTAGGGGGGAGGGGAGGGGGGGAGGGAGTAACTGAAACAGAGACTGAGATAAGATGCCGGAAGCCCGTGGGTGACCCATGCTTACTTGGGGAGTGCTTTAATTGTGTTCTTCTCTCTTTATTGGGAAATAATAGTTAATGGGAGGAAAGTTCTAGATGGGCTAGAAATAAATTGTGAAAGCAGCTGTATAAATTGACCTGTGTGTTTAAAGCCATAAGTTCTACCAACACCTGAGGTGAAATCTGATCCTCTAAATGTTTATCAAGGGTGGAGGAGAGTGAGCTAGCCTGAACATAAAAAGCTTGGGGACGTTTGGAGGTTGATTGATCAAGGACACTGATAAACCAAAGGACCTGAGCCTGAAGTCCTTTCCCACCTTAGATTGGTCAGACTGGAGAAACCCAATTGCTTCCTGATGATTTCGACTGACTGAAGTCCGTAAGATCTCAGCTTTTCCAGGGAAGGGCAGAGAGAAAGAGTAAACTGGTCTTGGCCGTAAAGATCCATCGCAATGTTATTGGGCTTTTTAAATTTCTTAGAATGCTTTTTTTTTTAGAGCTTTTACTTTGTGTTTTGACTGCCATTTTGTTCACTCTAGGCTGCAGAGTTTTGATCAGGCATACTAGTATAAATTTGGCAAGTGAATGGATCTCATGAACCGGGGGAAGCAATTTGAACAATTTTCGTGTCCATCTTCAACAGAAAATGAACTATCACACTTCTTGCACTGTTTACACCTTCAAATCAACAATGGCAAACGTGTCTTTTTCTTTGTCAAAGTCATGGGTCAGGTATGCACAATCCTTATCATGGATCTGAATAGAATAGTTGCTGTTTATTATAGGAAATTCCTAGCACTCTGATCTTCTGCAAAATGTATTCTTCTTTAGTTTGATTTATTTTATTTGATTGAACTGGACAGTGTCTGTACACCTTCTGCAAGATCAGTCAGATGATAGGTGGCATCTATCTTTAGCAGGCTCTAGAATACACAGCTTGATGTATAATAAAATAAATCTCTCTCCCAGTTAGTGCCATGAATTATTTAAAAAAAATATATAGGGCACAATAACAACAGGGTCTAAAATGGTGTTAGGCATGAGGTCTCTGCTCAAGGGTAGCGTACTAAGGTCTGAGTTCTAAATTTTATATGAGGCCGGGGTCTGATGTACTGAGCTCTATCTGGGGTGAATGCCTTCAACAGCAGGCTGAGCATTTTATTCTGGAGATCTCTTGTGTAATAAGAACCCCTTCCCCTCCCACGCCCCCAGCGCTCACACGCACACAACGATTTGGCCACAAATCTCAGTTATTTATTCCTTTGCAGACTATGCTGATCAAACACATGAGAACACCGTGTTATAAGAATAACTTTCAGAACATGGTCAATTTTGCCAGATTAGTTAAAAGATTTGTGTCCTGATGTGACAGCCCCAGCCAAACTCACACCTCAACTCAAAGAGGGCAGATAAGGTTGATAAAAAAGACAATAACTAAGCACTTAAGAGTTAAAATCGATACTTATCTCTCTTACGATTCACTAAAAACTGCAGAGCTTTGTTCTGGAAGTCAAATAAAATCTATGCTGGGAGCTGAGGGAAGGAAATAAATGGAGCTATCGCACAGATCTGGGCCTTTATACAGTGCGGGAGCAGGAGTGGGGGGGGGGGGGGGGGGGGGCACATTGGATGGAAGTCCCAGTGATGGCCAAACAAAAAAAATATTATCTCCTAGAACCAAACCAGATTGAACAAATTTCTACGAGGGCTGCCTCAATGACAAAGAACAAACAGTTTACAACCATGAATGAATTAAATATTTGGATACTAAGGGAACCAAGGGCTATGGGGATAGTGCGAGAAGGTGGAGTTGAGGTAGAAGATCAGCCATGATCTTATTGAATGGAGGCTTGAAGGGCCGAATGGCCTATTCTTGCTCCTATTTCTTACATTCTTGTGGCTGACATTGGGAATTTTTCGATAGTCTGTTGTAAAAAGTCAGTAAAAATGCAAAGTTTTGGCCATAAGTTTATCCTGTGGCAGACATTATAATTACTGCAGTTGGAGCACCAACATGTTTAGACATGGTCAGTGACACTGTCTTACTGATTATGTCATTGTGCAATCTCTGTGTACAGGATTTTTAAAGTGGCTCACAGGGTAGTTACAAGAAGACAGAATATTTGCCCAGTGAGATTATTGCACTTACATGCCATATGTTTAAAGACTGAGAATATCAGATGCATACAATACCTGGCTTGCAGTGCAGTTGGAAAGACAAGTCTTGCCATCAGCAGCAAGGTAGAAGTTGGTGGGACAGGCACATTTGTATCCTCCTCCAGGAGACAGCAAACAAAGGTTGCTACAACCTCCATTGTAAATTTTGCACGGGTGACCAGGCACTGAGACAGAAGATAAAAAACATTTTATGAGACAAATGCTTTTAATCTGAAAATCAAGTTATATGCAAATACTTTCAATTGGAAAATGTTGAATAGATCCAAAATTGATTGGAAACTGTAACCCTATTTAAAGCTTATACAGACAAGAATGGAACCATGTTATAAAACTCAGGGGAAGAGTTTAGCCCCCTGCGGGCTTCGGGTGGGTGGAGTGAGTGCAAAACGCACATACAGGCCTACTTTTGAGACTTGGGGTAATTTTAACTCCTGGGTTTCATCTGCAAACAGCTGGTCAGATGTCCATTTAGATTATACTGCCTCTCCATGCTGTTCCTCCCAAAGTGCATCACTTCACACTTACCGCAATAAATTGCATCTGCCATATGTTAGCTCATTTTACCAGTCTGTCTCTGTCCTCCTGAAGTCTGCCACTATTCTGCTCACTACTTACTACGTTGCCATGTTTTCTATCATTCGCAAACTTCAAAATTGTGCTCCCTATAGCAAAGTCATTTATACGTAACAAGAAAAGCAATGGTCCTATTACCGATACCTGGGGGACTTCACTACATACTTCTCTCCTGTCAGAAAAAACATCTGTTCACCACTACTCTCTGCTTCCTATCCCTTAGCCAATGACTTACCCAAATTACCACTGTCCCCTTAATCTCATGTGACTCTATTTTCCGAGTAAGTCTGTTTAGTCGTACCTTATCAAATGCCTTTTGAAAGTCCATATATATATATATATCTACTGCACTACCTTCATCAACCCTCTCTATTACTACATCCAAAGAACTCAATCAGGTTAGTCAGACATGATTTACCTTTAACAAATCCATGCTGGCTGTCCCTTATTAACTCATGCTTCTCCAAGTGAGAGTTAATTTTGTCCTTGACAATGTTCCCTAGTATTTTTCCCATCACTGACTTTAGACTGATTGGCCTGTAGTTACCAAGCTTATCCCTTTCCCCCCTTTTTTAAAATTTGTTTATGGGATGTGTGCATCACTGGCAAAGCCAGCATTTATTGCCCATCCCTGAACAGCCCTGAACAGGGGTGTAACATTTGCAATCCTCCATTACTCTGGCACCACTCCCATATCCAAGTAGGATTGAAAGATTGTGGTCAGAGCTTCTGCTATCTCCACCCTTGCTTCCCTCAGCAACCTAGAATGCATCCCAGCTGGCCTGGGTGACTGTTAACTTTGAGTGATGCCGACCTATTTACACTTCCTTTCTCTCTATTTTTATCCAATCCAATATCTATACTCCCTCCTCCTCTATTGCAATATTAACTCCACCCTCTTCTTTTTAGAAGATAGATGCAAAACATTCATTCAGTACCTCAGTCATGCCCTCTGCCTCCACAAGAAAATTTTCTTCTTTATCCCTAATTGGCCCCACCATTCCTTTAACTATCCTTTTACTTTATAAATATTTATAAAAAGATTTTTGGGTTCCCTTTTATGTTACCTGCTAATCTTTTCTAATATTCTCTTTTCCCTTCTTATATCCTTTTTCAGTTTCCCCCTGCACTCTCTGTATTCTGCCTGGATTTCGATTTTATTCTGAACCTGACATTTGTCATAAACCTCCTTTTTCTGTTTTATTTTAACCTCTAACCTTGGTCATCCAGGGAGCTCTAGTTTTGAATGTCATATAGTTACTCCTTATGGGAATATGCTTGGTTAGTCCCTGAACTATCTCCACCTCAAAGGCCTGCCATTGCTCATTTATTGTTTTCTTAGCCAATCTTTGTTTCCAGTCCACCTGTGCTAGATCCCTTCTCAAATCACTGAAATTGGCTCTATTCCAGCTGGGTATTTTCACCTTTGATTTTTCTTTGTCAGTTTCCGTAACTACTTCAAACCTAATTATATCATAATCACTATTACCCAGATGTTCTCCCACTGAAACACACTCCACTTGCCCTACTTCATTCACCAGAACTAGATCTAGCACTGCTTCATTCCTCGTTGGACTAGAAACATACGATTAAGAACAACAACAACAAATTGCATTTATATAGCGCCTTTAACGTAGTAAAATGTCCCAAGGAGCTTCACAGGAGGGTTATCAAACAACATTTGACACAGAGCCACATAAGGAGATATTAGGGCAGAAGCTTGGTCAAAGAGGTAGGTTTTAAGGAGCGTCTTAAAGGAGAAAAGAGAGGGAGAGTTGGAGAGGTTTAGGGAGGGAATTCCAGAGCTTAGGTAGCTGAAGGCACGGCCACCAATGGTGGAGTGATTAAAAGTGGGGATGTGCAAGAGGCCAAAGTTCTCCTTGCCCTTTACATGTTTTTTTCCCCAGTCTATATTAGGGTAATTCGGCACTTATTATTTTTACATTTCACTGAAATTTGCCTACACATTTGCTCCTCTACCTCCTTCTCACGATTTGGGGGTCTATAGTAAACACCCAGCAATGTAACAGCTCCTTTGGTGTTCCTTAACTCTCACCAAATAGATTCAGACTTTGAACCCTCTAGTATCCTGCAGAACTGTAACATTACCCTTACATATATTTCCTTATAAATGTCAGATTATAAATTCACAGGACCTTTTGGCTGAGTTTTTTGTATATTTGGAGGCATAATAACTAGCTGTGTGCCGCTACAAGCAGCTGTACTAATAAGAATAGATGGCTCGTGGTCGATGACTCATGACTCTTTATAAGCTTGAAGTCTAGTCTGCATACCGTAAGTGAATGTCAACCATCTCGTGAAAAAATATCTTCGCAAGAGCAAATGAATCATTGGATAAGGGTGGCTGTTGTGGAGTGTGGGCAAATGCCAAGTGCACACATCCATAGTTATGAAACAGAAGGTTTAAAGGCATTGTTAGCAAATTCGAGTGAAGTCAGATAAAACTGAGTGTTTGATTCTAAACCTGTAAAAGTGCTTGTCACAGCACTTCTGCTAACTCCACAAAGTTCACGTTCATTCAGCAGGATAAGGGTCAGTACAAGTGATGTAACCATTGTAGGCTTAGCTGACTATAGGCACCTGTGGGGTTGATAAGCCGAGTTCATGCAAGGCTAGCAAGTATAATGCAAAATATAGACTGTTCTGAAATGATTAGCATATAGACCTCATTTTTATGCACAGTGATAATGTTTTCTTCTTCCAACTTGATGCTTTTAAAAAAAATAAACAGTAAAATTCATTCCTATCCATAATTATACAAATTATCCAATTAAACAAGTGATTTATGTGTTAACTTTTGAAAATATATAGCATGTCGTGAGAAATTACCATCTGGCTGTCTGTGGGGATGATACACATGGATATCCATTATCTGATGCCAGGAGCTGATTAGTGACATCTTGTTCAAGCCTGTGGTTTTGTGAGCACGGCTGACCGACTTAGTTTTCCAATCTGTCCAGTAGATGTAGTCTTCAAATAATGTCACTGCTAATACGTGCGGGATATCTTGATTATGAACTGTAATAGGATATGGTTAGAGTAATGCACTACCTTGGAAGACTGCCAGCCACAACATTCAATATTGCATGAGCCATCAGATACAACTGGTACATAACTTTTTATGAATAATTGCTGTGACAGTATGCTGGCTCCCCAGGGTTCTCCATTACCATTTAAAAGAACACAGAACAAAGCATGAACTCTGTTAGCTTGAGGTTTCATTCGGTCCAACACCTGACAGAAAATGAATATTCTTGCTAATAAGAGAATGTTTTGGCATTCTTCAACAATAAATAACAAATTCATTTGGAAAGGAAATACTTTGAACTGAAATCCTATTGAACCCAGCTAAAACTCTCAGAATTTATAACAAAAAATGGATTAGCATGAGATGTACAGATACAGAGTGCACACTGTGTAGATCAACTCCTCCCATTTCCCCCCCTTTTTTCCCTCTCTTCTGAAGGTGCTAAGTCTTGCTTGGGTACAGTTCCATAGATGTTGGCAGCCCCTTATCTAAGTGGTCATTCTATATGTGTGCGTGTCAGAAGGTTATCTGACAGAGTAGACCATCAGGGCCAAGCCCAATTCTGTCTTCACTCAATGCTCATACAAATGTATTTTCAGCAGAGGGCTTCCAGCAGCACTCAGGAGTGGGAAGTTTGGCTGAGCTTTTTCCATTCCTTTGTGGAGGGGTGCAGAGGCCAATTAAAGCACCCCAGCTGTGATCAGCTAACTCAGCACAGATTAGGAATAGCAGCTGGGGACCATCTAGTATGCAGGGCGATGCATTTACCCACGAAGCTATCAGGTGATCTACATAAAAATTTGAATGTATATTTCATTTCAGTAATGAGAACTGGGGGGAATAATAAGAGAATTCTTTTGCATTTACTTCCCTTCCCTTTTCTGACCTCTAATGGATAGCCTTGTGTTGTTATCACTCACTAAAATTTGCCAGCTATTAATAAACTTGGTACAGATCTGTTCCATCGAGTCCAAAATCCTTCTATGCCGACTTTCAATTAACAGACTAATCAATAATAGAATTCAAACACTCAGCCTATACTGCCTTAGATCATGCCTCTAGGCAGATATCTAACAAGAGTCTGACTATACAGTTAAAAAAAAATCTTCCTTCACTTTCAGAACCTCTTTGGTCAGCATCTTAAAAATCCCTTTAATGAGGATACAGAATTCACAGGGCCATCTTAGTTTCAAATAGAACATGCTGCAGCAATCAATCATTGACCTAGGATGAATTTCAATTCCACATTGCAATATCAAGAAAGAAAGACTTGAGCACTCCTTCAAATCTGACAATTTAATTCCTTATAAGTACCAAATACTGACTCAAAACTATAAGTAGTAAGCACAGTAGACAGCTGTAGAATACAGAATATATTTTACTCTGATCTTGATGGCTTTCTCTTATAAATTAGAATAAATTCATGCAAAAAGCATTGAAATTACACATTTCTCCACACAGTATCTTATATTTATACATCTGTTGCCTTTACAACAGAGATAAGTTTCTGTCATTTATCACAAATGGATTATGATTTTTATTCCATAAAGGTAAGAGAACATACGGATTTGGATAAAAACCTAAAATACTGCAAACACACAGTAGAGTCATCAGCATCTGATAAGAGAAAATTGGCTAATCTTTTGGTGTACATCCATTCATCAGAACTATTAAGAACATAAGAAATAGGAGCAGGAGTAGGCCATTCGGCCCCTCGAGCCTGCTCCACCATTCAATGAGATCATGGCTGATCTGATCTTGGCCTCAACTCCACTTTCCTTTTATGATTCTGATGAACCGTTTTGCATCTTCAGCATTTTTTATTTTTACTGCAAATTTCAGCATTTGTACTGTTTTTTCCCCCTTTTATCTATATTGACTAGATTAGATTCTCGCAAGCCGGAAGAGTCAATTTTAAAACACCAATGGCATCGCCAAACAGCAACCGTATAAGGTCCGGTGCAGAACTAGCCTGAAATATTCCAGTAAATTGCTGCATCCACCATGTTACACTGCACAGTTATAGAAAATAGGTTTGCCAAGATGGTAAATCTCCAATCTTGGCTGGAGCGACAAGGGTTCAAAGAGCTTTTACCCGAGAAATGAAGGAAAAAATGGCGAGTCATCTCAAGCGACTTTTTCTTTGAAAATAATAATTTAAAAAAGCCAGGATCAAAATTCAATACAGCAGCTCATTTTAAATCCATTTTTTATTGATACCATTTCCCGAACTTCACCACAAAACTATTAAAACTAAAATTCATGCGAAAAATCTTCCATTACTAAATTCCTGCCTGACCCTGCTGCATAAACTCCAGTCACAACCCTATCTCACTGCTGCTGCTGTGTACTGCTCTAAGATCAGACATCAGTATCACAGAGCTCTGAGGAGTCACCGAACGTAACCTGACTTATCTTCCAATGACCGACTTCCACAGAAGATATTCCCTGAGAACCAAAATCTGCAGAAGGAAAGTCCAACAAAAGCAATTTTCCTCACACACTGGAAAACAAGCCACATATTTCAAATGAGCAGAATACTGCACAGGAAAAAGCTGAATATGTTTTAATTCCACCCATGAGGCTGAGTTGTGTATTATGACTTGCAACTACATTTCTCATAAAATTTATCAGGTTGTTTTCACTTGGGGAATAAAAAACATATTCAACTCTTTTCCACTGTAGTCAATCCATTAAAATGCCTATTCAAAAATGTATTTATATCAGCGTCTCAGAAAATACTATTGTAAAATAGTCACTTCATGGTTTCTTGCATTTTAATTTTTTTGAAATGTGTAAACTATATGAAGACATATGCTCCAATTTTAACTCGGGGGCGAGCACTGAGTGTGGAGACGACAAGGTGAGTGTCAAGCTTGTCTCAGCACGCCAAAGTCACGCCATTTTAACTTCTGGGCCTCATTTAAATATACCAGGCCTAACTCCTGGCCAAACCTGGTGGAAATGATTTCAGGGTGGCAGGCGGGAATCTGGCAAGTGCGGCAGGAGGGCACCTGTGGAACCGGTCCTCAGCAGTCAGGGAAATGGTGGAGGGAGTAGGTGATCACGGTCAGGAGAGGGAAACCCGGGGCCCTTGTGGGGACCGGAGGAGCACTCCAGCAGCTTGAGGCTCACAAGTTAACCTTTAAAAAATTGAATTAAATGATCTTTTCAGCCCTCTTCCGGGCCCGCTGTTCCTTTACACCCGGTGCTCCGGGTGATGCCAGCAACAGGTGCCAAACCCGGCTTCTCACTGTTAAAATATTGTCAGATCTGAATTACGTCATCAGACGTTGACTTTTTAATGTCAATGAGGCCCTCGCCCACTTGGGCCGAGGGTCTCACTGGCGCCCAAACCGTGCCAGTTAAAATGGTGACAGACACGAAGATGACATGACTGAAGTGAGTAGCTGGCTACCAGGATTTTAATCGCGCATACACAGCATTCTTATTGGGCGCAGGGGGTTAAAATTGGGGTTACAATGTGCAAATCTGATTAATACCAGGTACAAAATGGCTTATTGAGATCAATAGATTGTCAATTTGTGGACTAGTGAAAGATATCTGTGTCACACTGGCAGTCTATTGCCAGTAAAAGATAATTTTATTGTACATACCATCATTTTATAATATTGCACATGGTTCAGATAATTAAGTGATAATTTAATGCAATGATACATTTATCAATATTTTCATTTCACCAGGTCATTTAAATAGAAACATCAGCCATTGAATTAAAAGTAAACTTACCAAACTTATCATAAGCAAACTTCAAAAATGAAATATTTGCCATTGTTTATTATGTAGTATGCTGAATTAAAATATACACGTAATATAAAATAATTCAAAATGAAAAAAAACAGCCTTACCTACCTCTATGTCTATTGGATCCATCCAGGTCAGCAAACTCTATATAACCTTGCTGATCGTCAGCCCAATACAGCCTGTTATTCACATAATCCAGACAAAGACCACTTGGCTTTGAGATTTTTGTGTCTATGACAATGCCTTGATTAGTTCCATCCATTCCTACACGGCCAATATGTGGATAATCGCCATGGTCAGTCCAATACAAATATCTGTTCAAAAATATTTATTAAAAAATGTTAAACTGAATTGAAGTCCCAATATAAAAACAGAAAATACTGGAAACACTCAGCACATCAGGCAGTATCATGTACTGTGCAGTATCATTCTGTGATTCTAGGAAAAACGTCTTTATTCAGAGAGTGGTTAGAATGTGGAACTTGATCCCACAAGGAGTGGTGAGGCGAATTGCATAGATGCATTTAAAGCGAAGCTAGGTAAGTAGATGAGGGAGAAAGGAATAGAAGGATATGTTGATAGGGTGAGATGAAGTCGGATGGGAGGAGGCTCGTGTGGAGTATAAACACTGACACAGACCTGCTGGGCTGAGTGGCCGGTTTCTGTGCTGCAAAATTCTATGTAATTCTAACCCTGATGAAGAGTCATGAAATCTAAAACTTTATCCCCACCTTCCTCTCTCCGCAGATGCTGCCTGACTTGCTGAGTTTTTACAGCATTTTCTGTTTTTACTTCAGATTTCCAGCATCCGCAGTATTTTGCTTCAAGTTCCAGTGTGTTAACCTTTAACTTTGGCACCACTTCTCAAAAAAAATCTTATCTTTTACATAATTTGTCACACATGACAATTTTGAAGGTAGAAATAACAATACTATCCAGAAAAAAATTCAAGTTAATGTAGAAAGGCTGTATGCCTCAAGAGGCCAAAGAACTAAAAGAGAAATGTGAAATATATGATTTAAGCAGATCTACTGCCATTGTAAAGCTACATCAATAATATGAATAATAATTCAGATAGAAATGAGAACTTCCATCCCAAAATGCAAATGGTTAGGAAAATGATAAACCATACAAGTGCCATTTCTATGTACATATTCACAACAGCTGAGTCTCACAGATAATTCAAACACTGGGAGATTGAAATATTGACAGGAATCTCCTGCATTATACCCTTAAAGCAGCAGAGCTAAATTTATGGAGTTCCTTTATTAAGCATGCTAAGAGTTAGTATTATCCCATACTTCCATGTAAATAAGAAAAAAGCCCTATTTGTTTAGGATTAGTTGTAGCTCAGTCATTGTGAAAACATATTTTGATTACAGCTTTATGCTGCTGTTAAGGTCATGTTCATACCCAGTGCGAGGATCTATCACTAGGTGTTTAGGGGTCTTCAGTCCTGTGTTCACAAGGACTGTCTGATAAAGCCCATTAAGTTTAGAGACTTCAATAGTCAGCTTTGTGTTGTCACACCAGTATAGATTCTTGCCAATCCAATCAACTGCCAATCCATCTGGAATAGCTTGTCCTGTATGCTGCACCACCTAGCCAGAAAAAAAATAAAGTATTAATGCTGACTAAATAGTTAAAACTTTTACCTAAAGCAGTGACACAAAATGAAAATAGAGCAACACAATGTGACAATGCAGCAAAGATTTGCAAAGATGTATATCCTGAAAACAATTTGTTTTTAAGAAAAGCAAACTCTATTGTATCTAAACAAAACAGAACAAATCAAATGGAACATTTTTCATTGTGCTAGATATTCAGATTTAATGCTAAAATGGGACAGTGAGAAAAGTACAATGTTGCTTTGGTGGATTGTAAATGGGTGCCAAAATATAATTCAGTGAGCCCAGAGAATGATAGAAGCCAAGAATTCTCCAACAGAAACCTATATATTTGTTGAGGTATATTCAGGATTTGTAACATTGCCAAATCAACTGATTGGAATCTGTAGAAAAGGCAAACAATTCAGCAAGAGAAATTATTAACAAATCATGAAATCCACAATAAATG
The DNA here is from genome assembly GCA_030390025.1 of Squalus acanthias. NCBI lineage: Eukaryota > Metazoa > Chordata > Chondrichthyes > Squaliformes > Squalidae > Squalus > Squalus acanthias. The sequence continues at coordinate 54,075,355 of CM059427.1, forward strand.
CAACTTTTAAGCAATACAGTGGATTTCCGTTCTTGTCATGTTCATTGTTAGTTTTCTCTGAGTTACAATTTGTTTCAACAAATTTCCATTCATTTTGGTCTCAGTTATTCAATGTCTGTGAATCTGTGGACCAGTTGTGGTTTGCAAGATAGCCTAAGGCAGGGTGGTCAAAAATTAACATTTTATGGACATGTACGTATTGGTTTTCAAACGATTTTATTGAATTAATTATGATTTAGGTTTTTTTTCCAAAATCTAAAGTCATTTAATCTCTTCTATATATTTCAACTGAATAGCGATTTGGAAAAATGTGATGTACACATGGAAGTACTTTAAGTCTGCATCAGCTTTCCATATATTACATTGATATAGTTTCAAGTAGTTAGAAGTTAAAATGGATACTGTTCTCTTAACTAGAATGGAAGGCAGGAGACGGCCAGACTGAGAGAAAAGCCTTTTGATCTAAAATTAGTTAAGATGAAGTTAAGAGGAGTATATTTAAAATGGTATTGTACAGAGGTTGATGGATAGAGCCACAGGGCTAGAAATTACTGATGATTGTTTACCATGTTAGTATGCCATTCCTCTACCCACTATTTAAGCCTATTTAAAATAATAGGGTTAACTTCTGTAATAAAGTGGTGAACAGAAAGAAGGGCTAGGAGAAAGGTAAATGTTCATCTGCTAATCTTGCCAGCCTGTAGTTACTGTTGGGGTCCCTGGGTTAAGACTGGTCTAGCCGAAAGGAAAACACAACTTTCTCCAGATGTCCTGGCCAACATTTTTTCCTGAACCAAACATTCTTAAAAAAAATGATCTAGTTATTTATTTTATTGCTGTTTGTGGGACCTTGATGAGCACAAACTGGCTGTCATGTTTGCTTGCATTGCAACAGTGACTACACTTCAACAGTACTTCCATGGCTGTGAAGCGCTTTGGGAGATCCTCAGGATGTGAAAGGCACTGTATAAAATGCAAGTTCTTTCTTTATGTAATATTTCATACCAAGGCTCAGCTGGTTTGCCTAACAGAACTGTTACATTTCAAGAAACTGGAAAGAGACAGCTTTCTGAAAAGGATACATTAAGCATTTGTGGATAGATTCCAGTTCTCTCATATTTTAATGTTAGTATTCTGCCTGTGTCTTTCTGCTTACCACCACAATCCAACTCCAAAAAGTGTTCACCAGAATTCTCATTAAAAATTTTCAGTTCAGATAACTGCCCACCTGGAATCTGCACCTCCCTCCCCCGCCATGCAAGTGGGAGTGGGTAGGAACAGCCTACGTCTCTGCACCATTTTCCCCAATTACCGTGCCAAATCTAACCTCAGAGAACACGCCCACTATGTTAGTGGTTGTATAAGCAGCACAAATGGTCTCCCTGGGACAGATACTGCATTGAGGAGGCCAGCTAGGTTGTGATATCTGAAGCTTTGTGAAACTTTGCCAGTTCAGCGATGTTTGCTATTTGCTGCTGTGCAGCTTCTCTGAAGATGTCTGCTGCCATATAGAATGAGTATTGGAGAAAGTTAATTTTGGGACTGCAGAAATTGATTTCTCAATAGGAAGAGATTAGATTGGAGGAATTTATAGAGAGGCGTTTGTTTCCAACACATAAATTTCCACTCCATGAGGTTTACAGACCAAGAAAGTCATTTAGATTTCTCTGCCCATCAGTGCCTCAGAAGGCTGTGTTTCCCTTGCAGGCTGTTGGATAGTTAGGCTAGTTACTGGCTGAAGACATCCACCAGGAGAACAGCATTGTCTGTTTAAGTGACAGTGACCACTGTCTTGATATTTTTGCCAGGCAGCCTGGGCGGAACTATTGTCACATGCGTTAAGCAGCAGAAGGACGCCACTGTCCAAATAAGGTCATTGGTGGCCTATTCTGGTGGGCCTTGCAGTTTATTACCTTCTCCAAGGAACCTGAAAAGCAAAGAGAATAAGCAGTCCAATTCTATAGATTGGCAGGGTTCTCATAGGGGCAAGAAGCAATTGATGGAACATATGTGGCATTGAAATCCTGATAAAACAAGCCTCTCAGTTTCATTTATAGGAAAGGCTTCCATTCAATAGCCAACCAGTATGTCCAATCACTGTGGCATGCCCACTACCCAGAAGCTATCATGATGCTTTATCATGCAATAATCCACCATACTGGCCTTGAGGACGCAACGCGATGTATCATGATAGTTAAGTGGTAATTGGGAATCTCCCCTGCAGTCATGCCATATGATTCTAGTATCGCATTCACAGACATTTGAAATATTGCTTTAAGTGCCTGGATAAAGCTGGTGCAGCCCTGCAGTAGAGCGCAGCAGGATTCTCTGGAATCACTGTACCTTGCTAGGTCCTACACAATGGGCTAGATTTTTGTCTCACTGCCTGCATGTTGAGCATTGCCTGGACAGAACGCAGAAAGGAAATTTTGGCAGGGATGACTGCATGCCCCTCAAAGAACCCACTAGATTTTCCTTCCATTCATTTTGGAAAATCAGGCAGCTTCTGTAAAGGCTGTGCAATCCTCTCCATCAGATTTTCTTTGTTGCATCCTGCCCATGTGATGCTTAACGCCCAGGCAATAAAGCTGAAAATCTACCCCATTATCACTTGGATTGCAGAAAAGGTTGCTACTTCCTTAAGCTGAAAAGGAGATGATGATGATGATGACAAAGATGGATTTTTTTTTCTTGAAAAAGATTGGTTAATCTAAAATGTATCACATTTATTTTGAATCTTCATCTAAATAAAGATTGATTTTTTGGTATAAAAGTTTTCAAAACAGTTAAATCGTAAATTCTTCAATGAAGGTCCAAGAAATATGACCAGACGTTTTCAGGTACAAAACCATTAAGGTTTAATTGTAGATTGCAGCAAAGGTTTGAGCTGGCGGGCTAAGATCAATCAATCAATTAACATTGTATCTAATGAAGGAATCGGCAAATCCTACAAAATCAATTATAACAAGGGCATTTGACTACTGCTCTAGTATTCCATTACCTGTCTTTTGATATATTCTCCTGGTGTCTCCCAGAGGCCTTTCCTAAGATTAATACAGACGAGTTCCTTCACGGCTAATATACAAATATATTGGTACTGTCCGCATCTCCAAAACCCATGTGATAGACAGTATGTTCAGTTTCTGATACTATTGCATTCACTCAGCTGAATACAAATAAAAAAATAGCTAGAATTCATATAGGCACAGAACATGCTTTGACTGCAAGAACTTACCTCCAGTATGATAGGATTCATCCCTAAGGATCCATACAGTTAGTCAGAGGTGCTGGAACTGTCTCGGGGTGTGAGTGCAGATGTGCATTGTCATGGGGGTCAGGATTATTAGTAGGAGTAGGCTAACCAACTTTAATGACATTTGCTTCACTGGATCTGAAAACTGCTTAGGTACCAATTGTATACATGGATGTTGATTCCCCAGGTGCATGACCTCCTTTTGTCTTCTGTTTTGCCAGTACTTGTATTATTACTGCAAGCATTTTTTTTCCCTCTCCCCTACAGCCTGCTGGTTTCTGATTGAAAAGGTGATGAACTTTTGTTTCTTGTTTTGTAATATCTCCTGATTTATTTTTGCAAGCAGTTAGCTTAAGTGCACATTGCAACCACCATAAGGGGAGAATTATGCGCTGCAGTGCTTTGGGAGAGCAGAAGTGAGATGATTGCAGAGGGAGTTGCAAAATTGCATTTGCAGACCCTGTGCCCATTTCCTACTGGTCCACAAGACGATAGTCTGATGCTTATCACTAATGCCGCCTCCTGTGCTCCCAACATTAGGTATGCCTGCAAGATGCAGGAATATAGTACATTTCTGCAGCAAAAGTTAGGCCCACAAAGGTGTTCCAAGCAGGGTTCATGGTCTGGAATGCGCAGGAGAAGTCTTTCTTTTCCATGAGATCAGTGGCATTCCTGAAAAGAGGCTGATTTCTTATATTTATTGACTTCTTCAGCTGGACCTACTGGCTTTGCCCACAAGTAGCTAACCAGTGCTGTATTTTACTGACCTTCAAACGGGCACCCAAGATGTGCCAATACTGGTGCAGGTGCTCACCAATATTACACAAATTGCCCGACCTTGGAAACCCTGACAGAGTCAAACACTCGTCACTGGTGGGTTAGAACTCCTGTTCCGCCACCATAACTATGGCGGAGAGGGATCACGGGCATTTGGGCCCAGTATTGGGGAGAGAAAGAATGATAGCCCAAGGCAGACAATATAGAAGAAAAATGTTTGTGGGAGCATGCAAGATCACCTCTTTTTATCAGAATGACCTTACGGTGTCAGCCGTGGCTCAGTTGGTAGCACTCACGCCTCTGAATCAGAAGGTTTTGGGTTCAAATTCTTGAAACTTGAGCACAAAAATCTAGGCTGACACTCCAGTGCAGTACTGAGGGAGTGCTGCACTGTCAGAGGTGCCGTCGTTTGGATGGGACGTTAAAAACTGAGGCCGCGTCTGCTCTCTCAGGTGGACGGAAAAATCCCATGGCACTATTTTGAAGAAGAGCAGGGGAGTTCTCCCGGTGTCCTGGCCAATATTTATCGCTCAACCAACATCACAAAAAAAAATTATCAGGTCATTATCACATTTCTGTTTTTGGGAGCTTGCTGTGTGCAAATTGGCTGCCGCGTTTCCTACAGTACAACAGTGACTACACTTCAAAAGTACTGAATTTTCTGTGAAGCGCTTTGGGACATCCTAAAGTCATGAAAGGCACTATATAAATGCAATTCTTTCTTTTTCTTTTTACTATTTCCCAGACCAGTTACTCTCTCCCCTTTCTGAATGTTATTACCAATTTAATATTAACTGGTGTAGAATTAGGAACAATTTTGTTCTGTGCACCTATACACCCCCACCCCAGACTGCCCAAACCCATTTCATGCACTGGGCCATGTGAAAGCTCGATTTTGCCTGCTGATATCTCTATCTGTTTCTATTCTTTCAACAGGGCCCATATTATGAAACATCGGTCTCTATTATTGTCACCTCCAGCTGCTTCCTGTTGTTACATCAATAATCAAAAATAACAATAAATTAATGCTCTATGAATCCTAGTTACTGTAATAAAGTGAGTATTTAACATGGTAGTGGAACCACAACTATCTCAGTGACCAAAGCCATGGTTACTGTATATTTGCTCCAGGCCATTTCTTTCCACAATCATCATATACCTCTTATTTAAACCCAAAGGTTCCTTCCTCCATCAGAAATCTCTAATCATTAAAGTAGTGTATTGTACCACTACAGCTCCGCTCCACTCCTCAATGGAGTTCAGCTAGAAAGAGGGACAGACTGCTCCAGGCCCTTTGCTTCATTATTAGGTTGTGGCTTAAACAGGATTTTGGTGAAATCTTTTGAAACTTTCCAAAAGCAGAATTCTTCCAGCTAATATTTGAGTAACATCAAATTCATAGAAACGTGCTCATTTGGGAGCTTTCCCATTCGACTGCTACTGAACACATAAAGGGGCGATTTTAAACCTACCGCCCAGTGAAGGGTCAGTCAAAATTGGCTGGGTGACTTCCCCTTCTGGATCTCGGCTTCTTCAATTTTAAGCTGCACTTCTAAATAACCGGCCAAGTCACCTGCCTGAAGCCAGTGGGGACCTTCTTTAAATATGTAGATCAAGTATTTTAACTCTGGTCTGAACAGCGAGGTGAAGATGGGAAGAAGCAGATGTGGGACCAGAAGAGGCAATTTAAGGTAAGTTTTTTTACATGCCTTATGGGGCCAGGAGAAGCGAAGAGCGTCCCCTGTCTCGGGCTCCCTTCCGAAAACTCCTCCCCGTGACTTACCTTCTTGCTGGTGAGTCTTCCTTTGGTGATACCCAGCGCTTCCTGCCGTCTGAACTTCTGCTCCCACCCACTGGCCAGCTGCCCCTTCCAGGCGAGCAGTTGACCGGCAGCATGCAGATGAGGCCTGGGACCAGTTAAAATCGCCCGGGCCTCAGGCTGCCAAGGTCAAAGGGGGTTGGCGCTCACCCCACCCCTGCCCACCTGAATCTGATTCCCAGATAAAATTGTCCTGATAGTCTTGGCGAGCTAGGGAGCAGCTATCAAGGCACTGGAATCACTGCTTGAGGTTAAGAAATCTGTGCTAATGACTGAGCATGTTGTATCAGAAGCCTTGTTGTACCTGTGTTCGGCACCTGTGAATTCCATGATGGGATCACAAACCACATTTGTAGGCCATTACACAAATCACGCAACAACCTGCCACAAACAGAAATGACTAGCTGAGAATGAATGATTTGTATATTTATCCCAGGTACCGTGCATTCACAATCAAAATCCTATGCTGAGCATCGCACAGTATATGCACATTGACTGAATGGAAGCCTTTATGATTGTTGTAGGTTGTGGGATTTATTGTGGATGTCCGCACCTCCATGTGATTGTACTAAGACCTTGGGGAAGGTAGCAATGTCATAAAGTTATTGCAGTCTCTTCAGCTATTTACCCACACCTCTGTAGAAATGGATGAGCCTGTGGACCCTCTGGAACAGTGCATCAGTCACATTTTCAGTGCAGCTGGATATCGATCGTTCTTTGGATAATGCCTGCTAAATCACCATCAGATGATTGGACTGAGCCAGTGGGGGAAAAGAAATGAGGGCGGTTGTGAGCTTCACAGCCACAGACAAGCAGTATTGGTCACAGAGGAATCGCTTACGGTATTTGCTGCTATTTGACAGTTCATTCATTGGAACCCTGGACAGCTTGAGCTTTCTTAAACAACGCTGCATGGCAGGATTGCCTTGTAAACTTTCCTCTTTGAATATGATCATATTCTGAATTGGAGTCATAACTGATATGAGCAATGCCCTTACTGGATCAGCCCCGTCCTCTTCATTTAATTAGCTTACATTGTGTTTTTACAACAACATCCGAAAACTATTTCTGATATTGTAAAATTATATTTAGAAATTCAGGGAGCGACTTTAACCCTACCCACAGAATCTGGGCGGGTGGGCAGTGAAAAATCGCACAGGTTACTTTCCTGCCTTGAAGATGCTGGGAGCTGACGGTTCCTAATTATAACCTGCTCAGTTGAGTAAGCGGCAAGGATCCGCCCAAGCCGGAGGGCTCCTTTTTTTTACTGAGGCAATGCCGGGTCCCGATGACATCAGCGGAATCCGACTGCTATTTTAACTGGCCGACCTCAGCAGGAAGCCGCAGTAAGTTTTCTGTCAGGCCAACTTAGTGGGGAAGAGGATCGGGGCTCGATGAGGCCTACAAAAGGTTGTTTTTTTCTTTGTAGGGTCATGAGGAACAGAAGGCTCCTCCGGGCCCCACATGGCAAGCTTAGGCCTCGCCAGCCGGAGACTCACCCCCTCCCCTTTAGCAATTGTGAGATCCCCGTGTGACATGCCCCGGCAGACTGATCCCAGCAGCAAGTCTGGTCAGGCGTCAGACAGAGATGCTGTTGTAATATAATATTCCATCCATCAATTTGTTGTTAGCAGCAATGTTGGGTAGTTCCACAAAACTGTAGTTGATAACAAGCCACTGGGTATAGATTACATAGGATTACATAGGATATACGGCACAGAAACAGGCCATTCGGCCCAACCAGTCCATGCCGGCGTTTATGCTCCACTCGAGCCTCCTCCTGTCTTTCCTCATCTAAATCTATCAGCATAACCCTCTATTCCCTTCTCCCTCATATGCTTGTCTAGCCTCCCCTTAAATGCATCTATACTATTCGCTACAACCACTCCCTGTGGTAGCGAGTTCCAGATTCTCATCACTCTTTGGGTAATGAAGTTTCTTCTGAATTCCCTATTGGATTTCGTGATGACTATCTTATATTGATGGCCTCTAGTTATGCTCTTCCCCACAAGTGGAAACATTTTCTCTGTATCCACTCTATCAAAACCTTTCATAATTTTAAAGACCTCTATTAGGTCACCCCTCAGCCTTCTCTGCACCCTCTCCACTGCCTCTATATACTTTTTATAATATTGCGACCAGAACTGTACGCAGTACTCTAAGTGTGGTCTAACCAAGGTTCGATACAGGTTTAGCATAACTTCCCTACTTTTCAATTCTATCCCTCTAGGAATAAACCCTAGTGCTTGGTTTTCTTTTTTTATGGCCTTGATAACCTGTGTCGCAACTTTTAGTGATTTGTGTATTTGTACTCAGAGATCCCTTTGTACCTCTACCCCACCTAGACTCGCACCCTCCAAATAATAAGTGACCTCCCTATTCTTCCTACCAAAATGTAATACCTCACATTTATCTGTGTTGAACTTCATTTGCCAATTATATGCCCATTCTGCAAGTTTATTAATGTCCTCCTGTAATTTGTTCCAGTCCTCCTCAGTATTAACTATCCCCCCCAATTTGGTATCATCTACAAATTTAGAAATTGTGTTTATGATTCCAAAATCTAAATTGTTAATGTAAATTATGAACAGCAGTGGTTCCAGCACTGATCCTTGTGGACCACCACTACCCACCTTCTGCCACTGTGAATAGCTACCCTTTACTCCCACTCTCTGCTTTCTGTCCTGAAATGAGAAGTCGCACAACACCAGGTTATAGTCCAACAGTTTTATTTAAAATTACGAGCTTTCGGAGCTGTTGCCCCTTCGTCAGGTAAAAAAAAAAGTTAGGAGCTCAACTGCAGACGGCAGGATTTGACACGTTGGACCCCCTGTGACCCATCTCATTGTCTTAGCTGTACGCTGATGTGTCTTTGATGTAATGCCTCCCTAAAAGATTGTATCTCTGCAGACAAATTGCTTTCTGTGTTTATATACTGTGTAATAGATTCCCTCATTGTACCTTTACCTGACGAAGGGGCAACAGCTCCGAAAGCTCGTAATTTTAAATAAAACTGTTGGACTATAACCTGGTGTTGTGCGACTTCTCATTTTTGTCCACCCCAGTCCAACACCGGCATCTCCGCATTCTGTCCTGAAGCCAGCTAGCTATCCATCTGCTATTTGTCCCCTGACTCCGCATTCTCTGACCTTGTTCATCAGTCTATTATGGGTTACCTTATCGAAGGCCTTTTGAAAATCTAGATAAATTACATCTACTGCATTACCATTGTCTACACTCTCTGTTACCTCTTCAAATAATTCAATGAGATTGATCAAGCAAGACTTTCCCTTTTGAAATCCATGCTGACTATTCCTTATTATATTTTTGGTTTCTAAATGTTCTTCTATTTTCTCCTTTAGTAGGGATTCCATTATTTTTCCTACCACTGACGTAAAGCTACCTGGTCTATAATTCCCTGGACATGTTCTATCTCCCTTCTTAAATACAGGTATTACGTTAGCTATCCACCAGTCTTCTGGCACTGCACCTTTTTCTAATGAATTATTAAATATGTTTAGTAATGCCTCTGCCACCTCTTCCCTAGAATCTTTTAAAATGCGTGGATGCAATCCATCCGGACCAGGGGTTTTATCCTCTTTGAGTTTGATTATTTTCTTTAATATATCCCCTCTTTTTATTTTAAATGCACATCTCATTACTAATCTCATCATCCAATGTCATGTCCACCTGTTCTATCTCCCTGGTAAATACTGAAGCAAAATAATTATTTAATATTTCTGCCAGCTCTCTATTGTTACCTGCGATATTATCCTGTCTATCTCTTAATGGCCCTATTCCCAACCCAACCTTCCTTTTTTTATTGATGTGCCTATAAAATATTTTACTATTTTGTTTTATGTTCCTTGATAATTTAATTTCATAGTTCCTCTTTGCCTTCCTAATTGTTATTTTGACTTCTCTCTAATCTCTTCATATTCTCCCTTATCATGCACTCCCCTACTGTCTATGTACTTAATGTATGCCTCTTCCCTTACCCTCAATTGTTCCCTTATGGCTTTATTCATCCATGGAGTCTCATTAGTGTTTAGTTTGTTCTTTCCTTTTAGCAGAATATATTGTTCCTGCACTCTGTTGAACACCATTTTAAATGTTTCCCATTACTGTTCTACATCATTGTTTGCCAATATTGTTGCCCATTTTATTTCCCCAAGATCTATTCTCAGCCCTTTAAAATCAGCTTTTCTCCAATCTAGTAGCCTCATTTTCGTCATACTTATGTCCTTCTCAATTATCACCTTAAAGCATATTATATTATGGTCACTATTGCCTAGATGTTCCCCTACTTTTCCTTCTCTTATCTGCTCTGGTTCATTCCCCATTACTAGATCCAATAGCGAATCCTCCCTTGTTGGGTTTTTTTACATATTGGGTTAGAAAAGAGTCCTGTAGGCATTGTAGGAACTCCATTCCCTTATCCACTTTACCTACCTCTTCTGTCCAATTAATATCGGGGTAGTTGAAATCCCCATGATTATTATTCTATGTTTTTTATTTATTTCCCTAATTTGTCTGCATATTTCTTCCTCCATCTCCCTTCCACTATGAGGTGGTCTGTAGACTGTGCCTATTAGCGTGATTGATCCATTATTATCTTTTATCTCTATCCATATGGATTCTATTTTTGTCTTGATGATAGCTGCGTCACTTTTTTCTACTGCCATTATGCTATCCCTAACAAGTACAGCTACTCCACCTCCCCTTTTTCCCTCTCTATCTTTTCTAAATATGTCATACCCTGCAATGTTTAATTCCCAGTCCTGATTTTTCTGTAGCCATGTCTCAGTAATCTCGACTATGTCTGGTTCCTTGCACCGCATGATTGCTTCCAGCTCCCCTGTTTTATTACGGACACTGTGTGCATTGCTGTACAGACAGTTCAACTCATTTTTAATAGGATTTCCTCTCACTTTATGTTTATCCATCTTCCTAGACTCCTGTTCTATAACTCTATTTATTCCCTTGCAATCAATGTCCTCCCTTACTTTATTCTTTCCTATGCTCTCTTTTCCTGTTTTGTTTATATTTAGGCTGGTTACGTTTCTTGTAGATCCCTCCCCCTTCTTACTAGTTTAAAGCCTATGTCACCTCCCTATTTACCCTTTCCACTAGGACACGGATCCCATCCCGGTTCAGGTGGAGCCCGTCCCATCCTTGCTGTCCCAGAACTGGTGCCAGTGTCCTATGAAAAGGAACCCCTCTTTCCCACACCAGCCCTTTAGCCACGTGTTAATTCTCCTGATCTGTTTGCTTCTATGCCAATTTGCGCGTGGCTCGGGCAATAAACCAGAGATTATTACCCTCGCGGTCCAGGTTTTTAATTTAGAGCCTAACTCCTGATACTCTTTCAGCAGGACCTCCTCCCTGTTCCTACCTATGTTATTTGTTCCAACATGGACCACGACAACTGGATTTACTCCCTCCCTTTCCAAGTTCCTCTCCGGCCGCCATGAGATATCTCTTACCCTGGCACCGGGTAGGCAACACACCCTTTGGGGTTCTTGTTCCTGGCTGCAGAGGACGCTATCTATCCCTGTAATTATAGAGTCCCCTATCACTACCACATTTCTATTCTGCTTTTCCCCCCTTGGACAGCCTTCCAAGCCATGGTGCATTGTTGCTGTCCTCCCTGAAGTCTTTCTCCTTGTCCTCACTGGTAGCGAGTACATCATACCTTTTGGACCGGACCAGTGTCTGCGGGACCTGCTTCTCAATCTCTCCTAAATCCCCGCTACCCGGCTCCCTAACAGTCACACCCTACCTTTCCTGAACCTGTGCTTTCCTCTGGGGTGTGACTGTATACTGGATAAAACTGTCCAGAAATTCCTCCCCCTCCCTTATGTGTCGGAGTGTCTCCAACTCGCACTCTGACTCAATCACTTTGAAAGCAAACAGGCAGCACTTGCAAAAATGTTTTCTAAATAACATTCAGCTACCTGCAGTCATTAATCTGCCACTAATGTTGCAGGTGTTGATAGAAGTGATTTGTTTTGTTCTGCTTTGTTAAAATGAACTTACTGAAGGTTTGCTGAATCCACACTAAAACTGCTGCTTCAACCATGCTCCAACGATTACATTCACTCCAGTGATAATGTTTAAGATCGTAGGCAGTTTCTCAGAGTTACATTGTTTATATTGATAAAATATGTTGATGAATGAGATTATAATAATACTAGAGGCAGGGTATTTTCATTGGCAGGAAACTGCATTAGTAAACTAGATGTGACAAGTAATAGTTTTTGCTATCACCTTTCTGTGCTTGTTATACGCCTGTGACTTGATCTTACATGCAAATTCTTTCTAAATCATGGTAGAAAATGCTGGAATATGCAGCAGGTCAATCAGAAAATACAGATTAACATTTTGAGTGCAGAGCAAGAGTCTTACACCCAAGACATTCAATTGTCTTTTCTCTAACCTGCTGTGTGTTTCCAGCAATGCAGTTTCTGACTGACCATTACCTTATCTACACCCTATTTAAGTATAAAAAAGAATTATTGATGTTCCAATCCCAATCCTAAGTAGCTGTAATGCGACTGTCTACATTCAATCTTTATGGACAAATATTTAATGGGGCAGAAATTCGGGTCTCTACGGGTGAGTACGCGCTGTGTACTCACCCGTAGGCCCAACGAAAGTGCCGGTTTCTTGCATGCACTGCCCATGCGCGGGAAACCGGCACTTCCGTTCCCCTGAAGGAAGGGGTTCAGAGGTCTAACGCGCACGCCGGAGGGCCAGCGCGTTCGCCTCACACTTTGTTTTTTTTTTACAGGTTCCTCCGTGAAGGTAAGCACGGAGAAGATGCGCATTGAAAAAGGAGGCGCAAGGCCTTCTTTTAACAAGGTAAGTGTTGATTTTATTAAAATTTTAACTTTTTTTAACAGATTTATCTTTTTTAATTACTTTAAAGAAAGGTAAGTTTAGTTTTAGCCCTGTTAAAAAGTGTAATTAATTTTTTCAAAAATTTAAATTTTTGTTTAAAATAGTTAATTAATGTAATTTATAGTTATTTTAAAAATGTGATTTTAAAAAAAAATTATTTGTAGTTTTAGGGATGTTTTGGGGCCGATCTGTATTCATAGATTTGACAGGTCTTCCTGTCAAATCTATGAATGAAAGATGGTCTGCTGCCATTGGCTCTCCATGGCCCACGTGATCCCAGGGGACGCATCGCACTAACTACGCCCCTGGGATACACAAGCACTGCGCGCCGGCAGTTGGAGGAGGCCCAGGAGCTGAATCCCCCGCGGGCCCAGAGGTCAACGGCAGGCGCGGTAGGTAGGTGCGCGCGCGATCCTTGCACCCGCGGGAAGCCAGGGAGCCGAATTTCTGGCCCAATGTCTTTTTTAAGATATAACATCGGCGAAAATTTGCCGACGGGTGCATCCAGCTTAAGTGTCGGGATGCGCTCGCCCATGCCCACTGCTCCTGACCACACCAAAGTTCATGGGGTTAGGTGGTGGGAGCATGAAAAACAGGCCTTTTGGCACCTGGGGTGCCATCCCCCTCCCTCCCCCCCACCACCACCAGAAGAAGCCAAGTAGTGCAGCATAAGTGGCTAGCTGGAAGGAGGGGTGATGGGGTAACGGGCTTTCCCACCCTCTCAGCAACAAAATGAGCTAAGGGGACTGCATTTACATTTATGAAATAAAATGTCCCCTTCACTTTTGGAGCTCTGGGTCTGATCCCAGCCTACACCCTTCCTTGGTGGGACCCTCTCGTGCCTGAAGAGAGGCTGGTACACCTCCCCTTCTTTAACATATTAGCCTCCAATATTACGCTGGATCCCCTGTAGGCTGAGGATGAGCCCTGCTTCCTCTGATGCGGGTGCCCAAGTAAGGGGTGAATAAAGGTTTTACCGTGGAGTTCTAAATGGCGTGAGAGAATAAGGTTAAGCACAGAGCTTGAGATTGAGGTGGATCTTTCTCCAATGCTTTGGGGGGAATTTTCCCAGCCATGGGGAGGCAGGTATGGAGGCAGGACTGCCGGGAAAATGGCAGAAACTGGGAGAGGGTACTGACCCCGCTCCCAACCCGCCTCCGTGCCATCTTCCCAGGAGGCGGGTCCCCGAGTCGTGCAGGGACCCGTCTCCTTGAGGTGGGAAGGGGATTAGAGCCAATTAACTGCCTGTTAACAAGTAGTTAACAAGCAGTTTTGAAGCTTTTCCCCATTTTACGCCTGCAATTGCGGGCTTCCCGACGACTGCGAACCTCACCAGGCGAGGCAAGCAGTGGGTCTGTGGGGGTCGAAATGTCAGCTGTAGAGGTGAGTGATGGGTGCAAGTGTGGAGCGGTAAGTTTGAGAGTTGAGTGTAAAGTGTTGGAAAAAGTTTCCTTACCTTTGCTTCTTTCTGCAGGCTTCAACCTTTGAGGATCCGGAGGTGCCTCATCTCAACGGCAGAGATGACAGAATGGCTGCTGCATTCTCAGATGCAGCAGCCATCTGAGGAGAGAGGTCTTGGTGAGCCTATGTGCAAGGGCTTACTTTAGAACAGGGATTGTCAGTGTTTGACAGCTTCTCAAAGCTGTCAAACGCTGACAATTCATCTGTCAAAAATTTTTCGTCAGATGAAGCATCATACGCTGACGTCATCTGTCACCGGCTTTCCCTTAATTGGCCGGTAAGCCCGCAGGGTGGGCTTAACAAGGCCAATCAAGGGAAAATAGCGTGGGTTGGTCAGACGTCACTGGGGGCGGGACTGAAACCTGGAAACCAGAAGTCCCGCCTCCAGCACGTCTCCATTGAGAAAATCCAGCCCTTTAAATTTTGAACACTACTGTAAGCCCTACATAATGAAACAAATGATGCTATGGAAGATCATATACCACAAAAGTAGCTTACATATATATGTCAGTTAGGCCAGTCATTCTAGAAATGTCAGTTTAGGCACTCTATTATCTTCCCAGAACTCTTAACCATAATTATTTGAAATTGAATCGTTACACAAGGGAAGGTGTATACAATGTGTAAGATTACAGACTTGATAGAATACCCAGTTAGCAAGGCAAAACATCTTTAATAATTCAGGGGTTAACTTGGTGTGAGACAAGTAAGTAATGTGAAAAGGCTGAACCAAATAACATTTCATCCCAGCCATGTTAGCTCTCTCGGAGTGAGGCTTAATTTATCAAAGTAATGAAATGGGATATTTCAGATACCAATATATGACAGTGGCATATATTAAATGGTGTAGAAGTTTTGAAAAAATAAAATTATTTTCTCTTATGAGGAGGGGATTTCTCAACTCATTTGTTTTTATTTAATTGAAAATGCAATATTATTCTCCGGATCATATTGTTGTGAGACATGCTTTTTAAATACAAATTTACTGTACCAGTAGGAAGTTTAATAATGTCAAATTATGTGTCATGATTTAACTATAGTACATTCAAAATAGTATGAGAACAGTATCAAACCTGTGAGAGTTCAGGTCCAACATTTAAAAAAAATCAAGCATAATGTTTAATATCTGGGCTACAATAGGTCTCACTAGAAATAATAGAAAATTCAGAAATTATTAGCAGGCAAATTCCCAATGCAAACATTCCTACCTCAGGATTGCTTCCATTCAGATGGATCCTTGATATTGTACTGCCTTGTGTGGTGAAATCAGCCCAATAAATACATTGCTCCCTGTAGTCAAAATCTATTGCATGAACATTATTCAGCCCCTGTCAAATAAACAAACTTAATTGTTACTGTATCAAAAGATTTCAAATGCAAAGCGAGGCACAGAGATAGAAAAGGTTTTAAAACATTTTACCTGTTTTAATAATGTATAGTTGAATCCATCTATACTCATTTTTCTTATTTCATGTCGATCAGCAAAAATTAAAAATGGTTCCTCAGCTGAGTACAAAGCAAAAGAACACTTCAATAAGTGCAGTAATGGCATACATATTTATGAAGCCAATATAAAATATTTAGCCTTGCTTATACACAAAAGCTTTGTCAAATCTTATAAATTATTGCACATGGGGCAATCTTGCATGAGTTTATTTAAATGTGACAACGGGCAGGTATATTCTCACATTTAGTCCAAGCCTAGTCTACTATCAGTCATTAATTCATCCTTACCTCACTGTACTCTTTTGCAAAGGTTGAAATCCCTAGCAATGTACATTCTGCAACATTCATATCCAAGACTAACCTTTTCTCCATGAACAAGGCCAAAGACAGCCAAGCAATTATAACACTAAAATAATAGACAATCTTGACATTCACAACACATACTTTATGGATTAATAATGGATTGGACTGCAGCCCCTGTCATTAATTGGCACACAAGCTCATTCTCAACCATAATACCATTCCAACTACTAATGACAGACTGTGGTGGATATAGGGCCTTAGTGAGACCACACCTGGAGTACTGTGTACAGTTTTGGTCTCCTGACTGATTCCTGGGATGAGGGGATTATCCTATGAGGAGAGATTGAGTAGACTAGGTCTATATTCCATAAAGTTTAGAAGAATGAGAGGTGATCTCATTGAAACATAGAAAATTCTTAAGGGGCTTGACAGGGTAGATGCTGGGAGGATGTTTCCCCAGGTTGGGGAGTATAGAACTAGGGGTCACAGTCTCAGAATAAGGGATCGGCCATTTAGGACTGAGATAAGGAGAAATTTATTTTCAAAAAGGATGGCTAATCTTTGGAATTTTCTACCCCAGAGGGCTGTGGATGCTCAGTTGTTGAGTATATTCAAGACAGAGATCAATAGATTTTTGGATACTAAGGGAACCAAGGGATATGGGTATAGTGCGGTAAGGTGGAATTGAGGTAGATGATCAGCTATGATCTTATTGAATGGCGGAGCAGGCTTGAAGGGCCAAATGGCCTACTCCTGCTCCTATTTCTTATGTTCTTATGTTTGAATCTCACCAAAATTGCTTTAACAGAACAATTCTCAATAAAGTACAAGAACATAAGAAGAATTAAGGCAAGGAAAGGCATGTGGCCCATCAAAGCCTATTCCTCCATTTTCTCAGTTTTCCCAATAGAACTACAAAAATGTATAGCACAGAAGGAGGTAATTTTCCCATCTTATCTGTGCTGGCTCTTGGCTAGAGTGATCTAAAATAAATCCCACTGCCCAGCATGTTCCCATCGCTCTGGATCTTGCTTTATATCCTTTGAACATTCCGTAATTTTTTTTTGTCTCTACTACCCTGCCCAGCAGATAATTTCTAACATTTATTATGCCTTGAAGAAATACATTCTTCTTGATGTTTGTTTTAGATTTATTTTTCACTATTTTTCTCTTCTACATTGAAATAATCTTCACGTTTTCTTCCTACTATTTAAGAATACTTAATATACCTCTGTGGGGTTTCCTTCAACCATCCTTCCAGACTACAGAACTTCAGCTTTTCTAATCTTTTCTCTTTGGTCATCCACTTTACATGTAGAATTAGATTTGTTGCTCTTCTCTGCACCCTCTGCAATGTATGCATATATATTTTATGGTAGTGAATTGAACACAGTACTCCAAATATGGTCTGACCAGTGTGTTGTAAAGCCTCAGCATAATACCTACAGACTTGTACTTTACTGTTCTGGCTATATATCCCAGCATTCTATTTGTATTTTTAATTGCTTCACTACATTGTTTAGACTTTGAAAGTGATGAGTCCATTATAGCTTTCAAGACTCTTTCTAGTGCTCCGATGATAATTCAGTTCCATTCATTGCACAATTGTGATATTTTTCTACAAATATTCAGTACTTTACATTTAACACTGTTAAATTTCACATTTCTTATTTACCGTTGATCCACGGTATAATACAAGCCTACTTATTATCTCAGATGTGATTGCAAGCTTGTAATACACAGTTGTAAAGTGACTTATATACACACCAAACAATGAATACATGGGTTAAAATGTAGTAAAATACATTTTCCACTTTCACCGTTGTGACTTAAAGGGGAAGAATATTCTATGAAGAGGTTACATTATACTAAGTGTTATAAAGGAAGGTAACCATACACTTCACAGCACCTCTCAGTCCCCCTTTGTTCTGTGCTTTAAAGCTACAAGTTAGAGGCAACATGAGAGCAGACATTTTGTGCACTACTCCTCCGATGTGACACAAGGAAGTTCCACCTCTGTTACATAATGCATGGGGGAACGTTGCCGAGATATAGGGAGTCCTATACAAGATGTCTGCTTCCAAGCTATCTCTAACCAGCCTTTTAAAGCATAATACACAATCAGAAGGAGGAACAGAACAATGCTTATTCATGCACAGGTAATTTCCTATATACTTTATTAACCAATTGTAGACATTGCCCTGAAAAAAAGTTATTTTTTCTTGTAAAAAATCCTCATGGATGTAAAAACTACTGGGGTAATTTTGAGGATTTCTATCATGGTAGATGGCAGTAAAATTGTAATGCTCTTTTCAAAAAGGATACCTATGGGCTGAAACCACACTGCGTGATATTAGTAATGAACATGGTAATGTGTCCATTTGAAATCACTTGTCAACTACTTTAATGGTGGTCTTAATCAATATTATAACGTTCTAGTTACTGATCTAAGACAATGCAATTTCAGTGCACTGGGTTCTAAAAATAGTACTTTTCTTTGACTCATATATCACATCCTTACATCTCTTGTGAGATTTTAATGCAGAGGGGAATAAATAGAAAATCATACCTGATAAAACTTTGCAGCTATTGGGATTATCTGCTCGTATTTCATAGCCTTCCGCACACAAACACTTGTAGGTTCCATAGGTATTGATGCATTGCTGGCTACAGGGGAAGGTGGTTGCACATTCATCAATGTCAATACAGGTTTTGCCATCATCTTTTAGTCTGAATCCAGGCCAGCATTTGCACTGAAAAATACAAATCATTAAAAAAATTACTAACATCAGCAGTTCATTTAAAGACCATCACTTTTCAAAACAAAATATACTTCTTGTATAGCATGCAGGATAAAAAAAAAAAATTATAGTTGCTAATTTTGAACAAAGAAAGGAACATGTAAGTAATACAGTAAATTCCTGAAAGGACGCATTAAAACCCATCATGGTTTATGACGCAGCACCCGTTTTACAGGCGTAAAATGGGCGCAAAAGCTTCCAATATGGACAATGGCATGCATGAATACATTCTGAGCCGGAGGTGTGGTACAGGCATCAAAAGAGGCGTCCAGGGCCCACGTCTGAAATAGATGTTAGGCCCCTTCCTATGCAAATAAGGGGCCTAATGCCTGTCAGATGCCACCTTTACTAAACTTATCTGGTCTAAAAGCAGCCGGTCTAGAACATAGCCAGCCAGTAAAAGATGTAGGGGGAAAAATTCGGTATCGACCATTTTGGGACGCTAATATCGGCCGGGTGCAAAATTTAGCGCCCGGCGCAAATTATCGCCGGTGACCGCAAAATTCGTCTCCAGCACTCCTGGAGGTGATTGGAGCATTAAATCAAGTGCTACACACTTCTCTTAGGGCGCTAACGTTGGGGAACAAGGCGCTACCTCAGAGCGCTACTCAAGCTCAGGAGCTGTCAATTACCTTGTACTCAGACATACTGGTGCCATCCAGTTCTTAAAGGGAGGGTCCATTATGCTGCACAGCCTCACTCTGATCATTGCTGCGTTTGACCTGGGCCTGCAAGGAGGTGCGAATCTTCAACAACGATTATCATGGCTGCTCAGAGGCCCAGGGAGAGAGCTCGCCGGTTCAGCGACAAGGCATTGGAGGCTCTGGTTGTGGCTGTGGAACGCCGATGGACAGTGTTGTTTCCAGACACTGGCAGGAGGCCATTGCCCTGGGAGTTCACAAGGGTGTGGAGGGAGGTGGCCCATTACATATCGTCCAGAAGCCTGGTCCAAAGGACTCACACCCAGTGCCGCAAGAAGTTCAACGACCTCACTCGGGTGGTCAGGGTGAGCAGATGCTTGAAATACCTCTACATCCCACCATCTCAACCTCACTCTGTGCACACACGGTATAAAGTGCCAAATCCCCAACACTCACCCAACAACTATGCCCATCTACTAAATTCACATCCACAATTCACACCTTGCATACAATAACGGCTATTCAATTATGGTAGGCACATCTGCCAAACACATGGCTGCACACTTACTCCACACTGTCCTTTTTCTTGCAGGCCAAGCTTTCTCATAACAGGAGGGAGCAACAACGCACGGGAGGAGGACAGGTGGAGGAGCGAGTGCACAGACTAATCGCGAGCCATGTCATGGGCACTGTGGCAGTTGGAGAGGTCGACCCCCTTGGGGACAGCAATGGTATGTTCATCATCTCTCTCGCCTCTCTCATACCACTTCCCCCTCACAACACCAGCCTTTCCCACTTTCCAATCGACGATACTGTCTCCATTCCTTGCTCCCTTCCTGCTCCCTGACCTCACATTAAACCCACTCTTGTACCTTCCTGCTTTCAGATAGTGAGCCACCATCTGACCAGCCTGTCCCTCAGCATCCTAGTGGCAGCGACGTGGGAGAGGAGGAGGAACACCAAGCCGGAGCCTCACTGCCTGCGTCTCCTGAGGGTGAGACATCCGATAATGGGGCTATGCGGTCACTGGAGGGAAGCAGAGGGAATGGCTCTGATGTGGGTGAAGCTCCAGGACCCAGCGGGCTGCAGCAACATTATAGGGAAAGAGAAGCTCAGGGGCCATCTCCCCGGAGGGTGAGTGCATGCACGAGTTCTGCTGCACAGGACTTGGATGAGGACCTCAATATCGCGGCAATGAATACTCAGGCAATGAGCATGCATACTGAGCTCATGGGTGGAATGGCAAGGGTGCCCGACAGCATGGATGCACTGGCTAGGAGCGTGGAGGAGTCCGCCGCCAGCACAGCTGTCATCTGTGCGCAAACCCTCAAACCCGTCCTTGCCTCGTTGTAGAGGATGGTTGACTTGCAGAGACCGTGGGGACCCAGACCCCATGCCGCGTGTAATGGGTGACGTGGCAGCATCTATTGCAGCACAGGCCGAGGCAACGCAACAGCTTAGTGCTGGAATCGAGTCATTGGTTGGTGCCATCCAATCTCTGATATCTCAGATTGATGTCACGGAAGCGCTGACTGCTGCCATCGTTGCTGGGTCGCCCACAGTCCACCGGGGATCTCACGGTGCCGCAGCAGGCCAGCAATCTGTGCTCGAGCAGATTGATCCGGATGCTGAGGTTCTGCCCCGGGGGAGTGACAGTGTGTTGGTCGAGCGGGAAGGTGCTGTTCTATATCAGGATGACAGCATTCCTGCTCCCACAACTGCCACTCCGCCATTTCACTTGCCACAGCCAGTAACCCAGCCAGCCCAGACTGCTGCCGCCCATGCAGAGTTGGTGCAGTCTGCAGCCGGGCCCTCCAGGCCCAGAGCTGGTTGAGGGCGTCCTTCAAGGCCATCTGCAGTCTCTGGATCCGAGATTCAGCAGTCTTCTGCCAGCCTTGCTGCAGCCACTGGGGCCACATTACGGAGGAGCAGTAGGTTTGGAAGTGGGGGGAAGTGCGAAGTGGAGGGAGATCATTGAAGAAGGCCAAATAACTAACATTTTTTGACCATATGGGGGGAGTGTTGGTACCAAAGTTGGATGTGTATGTAAATATATTGTTCACTCTGTTAAGACTTATTTCAATGCGTTAAGAACCAGTTTTGTTTGTTAATTAATTGTTGTGTTTGTTTGTTATTGGTTGTGCTTAATAAAACACAGTTGTTCAGAAAATTAAAATTTTTTATTGAAACATTACAAATCTCATGTTACTCATTGGAACTTTGCCCAGTAATAGGGGATGCCCGATGGCTGTAATGATGTGCTTGTTGATCCCAAAAGCCATCTTCTCTGTCATTCATCGGAAGCACTGTTTTATGAGGCGTTCACGAACGGCCCTTGCAGAAGCAACATTGAGCGCCTCCCTCCCATGTTGTTGCTGCTTATCCTCCTCTTTATCATCCTCCTCCTCTCCCTCCTCCTGAGGTGATCCACCAATCCCTGGTGGCAGTGGCTGGGTCCTCAGAATTGTGAGGTTGTGAAGCATGCAGCACACAACAATGAAAATTGAGATTCGCTCGGGAGAGTACTGCAGGGCTACTCCAGAGTGGTCAAGACACTGGAACCGTTGCTTCAGCACACCGATCATCTGTTCAATGAGGTTCCTGGTGGCGCTATAGCTCTCATTGTATGCGAGCTCAGCAGGAGTGTTGGGGTTACGGAGCGGTGTCATCAGCCAGGTGCAGAGTGGATAACCCTTGTCCCCGAGGAGCCAGCCACGAGGTTGACGCAGTGTTTGGAAGTGATCTGGGACACCAGTCTGGCGCAGGATGAATGCATCGTGGCTGCTGCCAGGATAGCGGGCATTGACGGTGAGGATGCGCTGTCTGTGGTCGCACACCAACTGGACGTTCAGAGAGTGGAAGCCTTTACGGTTGCGGAAAACCTCTGCATTTTCATGAGGTGCCCATAATGCCACGTGCGTGCAGTCAATGGTGCCCTGAACCATGGAGAGGCCCGCTATCCTAGCGAAGCCACATGTGCGTTCACGCTGTTTGTCTCGGGTCATGGGGAATGAGATGTACTCCCTTCTCCTTTTGTAGAGAGTATTTGTGACCTCCCGGATGCAGTAATGGACAGCGAACTGGGAGATGTTCGCAATATCCCCTGCTGAAGCCTGGAAGGAGCCGTTGGCATAGAAACTGAAAGCCACTGTCACCTTCACTGCCACCGACAGAGACGTCCTGGTCCTGAGCTGAGGCTGGAGCTCTGGCTGCAGGAGGTGGCAGAGCTCTGTGACCACCTCCTTGCTGAAGCGGAGCCTTCTAAAACACTGCTCTTTGGACAGATGAATGTATGAGAATTACTCCCGGAATACCCTGGGAGGGTAAGGTCTCCTGTGCAGAGCCCTGTTGGCCCGCCTCCATCTGGCCACGTTTGTCACTCTCTCTCTCCACCTCCGCTGCCTCCGACGGTGAAGCTGGAGGACGAGGCCCCGTGCTAGTACAGCCCCATTAAATCTTCTAAGATGGGCAACACGGTGGCATAGTGGTTAGCACTGTTGCCTCACAGCACCAGGGACACGGGTTCGAATCCGGCCCAGGGTGACTGTCTGTGTGGAGTTTGCACATTCTCCCCGTGTCTGCGTGGGTTTCCTCCGGGTGCTCCGGTTTCCTCCCACAGTCCAAAGATGTGCGGGTTAGGTTGATTTGGCTATAATAAATTGACCCTTAGTGTTAGGGGGATTAAATACGCGGGGTTACGGGGATAGGGTGGGATATGTGTCGGTGCAGGCTCGATGGGCCGAAATGGCCTCTATCTGCATTGTGGGGATTCTGTGATGTGGTAGTAATAAAGCTTACAGAAATGGGAACCTGGAAAGTCTTGCTGACGAACAAAACTCCTTCAAGTAGGATAGCGTTAAATGTCTCCAGACATCACTCTCCCTCTCTCAACCTGCGTATGCAGAATTGATTGCCGACAGGAAAAAGCAGGAAGCACATGCCTTTAAATAGCGCTCCCCCAGCTCCCAGCCGACTGAAAACCGTTCCCCTCTACCTGTTGGTCCTAGCGGCAGGCGCTGAGGCAGGGGGCGAGAATCAATTTCCAGTCCGGGACGCTACCAGGGCAATGCACACTTGGATGACATCATGATCTCCGGGCGCAGAAGATTGTGGCAGTAGTGTTTAGCGCCACCGCAAACCGGCAGGTCAATTTCGCAGGCGGCGCTAAAATCGCCGCGCTCGGGCGGTAAGTTGTTAGCGTCCCGTTAGTGCCCCCCGGAGGTGCTAACGGGAGGCGCTAACCAACCAAATTTTCCCCCCGTAATGTATGCGGTTTAACCAGTGGTCCTTAAAGGGATTCATGCTGGCTGCCAAAGATAGGTTTTGTAAAATACACTTACCTGAATGACTGCTCCACTGTAGCTCCGAAGACAATTGCCGGCTCCTGATCCCGCCTCCCCCCCCACGATCACTGCCTCCCTCCCTTGGTCGTTCCTCTCCCGATCACCTCCTTCCTATCCCGGTCACCCCCTTTCCTCCCAATCGCTTTCCCCTCTTCCAGGACCTATCTGAGGGTTGTTGCCGGCGATGCAGCGGCCCGAAATTACAATCCTTTTCATTGGCGAGCTGCCTGAGGATACCCAGCAGGAGGCCGCATCTCATGTACTTGAGGCCTGAGGCCCAATATCGGGTGGACCTTGGGCCTACCCGTTCCCTCGCAGGCCTGCGCAAACCACTTCCTTGGTTCACATCGCCATGTGCTAGATCTTATGCAATTTTGTCTCACAAAATCATGGCATTCAGTAAATTGCATAACAGAAGAATTACAAAATTACTGTGAAACATTACTCTCTAATTATCATTACACTACCCTTATATCCATTCCTTATGAAAGTGAGGGAGTACAGTGCTGAATAATTGCATTAATATTCAGCTTCAGATATTTCCATAATGTATTTTTGTAGCTAGTATATAACAGGAAGCAAGTAGCATAGTTGGAAAGATACAAAGATCATTAGGTGATCAAAGAGATAATGCAGACAAATTTAACTTAAAAATTCCAGATTTAAAATTTGTTTATTGCTTTACTTGTTCATTTTTTTTTTTACTTTCCATGGATTAAAATAAGGGTAAATGAAATAAGCTACACGTCTCAGTTATATCAGCTTGATTACTGACTTCTGAGATGAAACATGGGTTTGATTTTACCTCACAAAAGCACTATGTTATATATTAGTGGCAATAATGTAGATTCAAAATTCACATTAGCACTAACCTTATACCCAATTTTGAGGTCCTGACAGTCTTGCGAACATCCACTGATTCGCTTATTTGCGCATTCATTGACAAAACAATTGCTTTCATCTGATCCATCTTCACAGTCATTATTCTGATCACAAGTAAGGGTTTCATTTATACACCTTCCATTTTTGCACAGATAAAAAGAATTGCGGCAATTTCTTCCTGAAATTCCAAAAGAAAGAGAAGTGAATAGCTTTCAGTACCTTGTGAAGGATAATGTCATACTGGGAATTTTTATTTTATTCGGCTAAACAACATTAATAAACAACCACAGCTATTTATGAAGCATCAGCAACAAATGATCATCAACTAGGATTATCACAGTCTGAAAAAAATTAACTTCTGGTTAGCATTATCTTCAGCAAAATAAAATATATTATTCAGTGTTTTACAACCATTCGCTTTGGGCTGTAGTTACAAATTACCCCATGTCTCTATTGGGCAAGCAGAAATTGTACAGGTATAGTTCTCTTGATTTGGGTCAGCTTGGGTTTGGAGGCTTGAGGTGTTGAAGATTATGATGGGTTTGGATAGGCTAGACGGGGAAAGGCTGTTCCCACTAGTTGATGGTGCAAGGACTAGCGGACACAGATATGAGGTTTTGGGCAAGAGATACAGGGGGGATGTGAGGAAAAACTTTTTTACAAACGAAAAGTGGAGCTTTTTCATGGAGCAATTACTGCGTGTCCTTGATAGGTATGTCCCTGTCAGGCAGGGAGGAAATGGCTGAGTGAGAGAACCATGGTTCACAAAAGAGGTTGAATGTCTAGTCAAGAGGAAAAAGGAAGCGTATGTAAGGATGAGAAAACAAGGTTCAGTTGGGTCGATTGAGGGGTACAAGGTAGCAAGGAATGAGCTAAAAAAAGAGCTTAGGAGAGCTAGGAGGGGGCATGAGAAGTCCTTGGCGGGTCGGATCAAGAAAAACCCCAAGGCTTTTTACTCTTATGTGAGAAATAAAAGAATGACCAGGGTGAGGGTAGGGCCGGTCAAGGACAGTAGTGGGAACTTGTGCATGGAGTCAGAAGAGATAGGAGAGGTGATGAATGAATACTTTTCGTCAGTGTTCACCGAGGAGAGGGGCCATGTTCTTGAGGATGAGAGTGTGATAAAGGTGGATAGGCTGGAGGTGGTAGATGTTCTGAGGGAAGATGTTTTAGCAATTTTGAAGAACCTGAGGGTCGATAAGTCCCCTGGGCCAGATGGGATATATCCTAGGATTCTTTGGGAGGCAAGGGAGGAGATTGCAGAGCCTCTGGCTTTGATCTTTGGGTCCTCACTGTCCACGGGAATGGTGCCAGAGGACTGGAGAGTGGCGAATGTTGTTCCTCTCTTCAAGAAAGGAAATAGGAATGACCCTGGTAATTATAGGCCGGTTAGTCTTACTTCGGTGGTTGGTAAGATAATGGAAAAGGTCCTGAGGGATAGGATTTATGACCATTTGGAAAGGGGCAACTTAATCAGGGATAGTCAACACGGATTCGTGAAGGGTAAGTCTTGCCTAACAAATTTGATTGAATTCTTTGAGGAGGTAACTAAGTGTGTAGATGAAGGTAGAGCAGTTGATGTCGTATACATGGATTTTAGTAAGGCGTTTGATAAGGTTCCCCATGGTCGTCTCATGAAGAAAGTAAGGAGTTGTGGGATAGAGGGAAATTTGGCCGATTGGATAAGTAACTGGCTATCTCATAGAAGGCAGAGGGTGGTGGTGGATGGAACATTTTCGGACTGGAGACCAGTTACCAGCGGTGTGCCACAGGGGTCGGTGCTGGGTCCTCTGCTGTTTGTGATTTTTATCAATGACTTGGAGGAGGGGACTGAAGGGTGGATCAGTAAATTTGCTGATGACACCAAGATTGGTGGAGTAGTGGATGAGGTGGAGGGCAGTTGTAGGCTGCAAAGAGACATTGATAGGATGCAGAGCTGGGCCGAAAAATGGCAGATGGAATTTAACCCTGATAAGTGCGAGGTGATTCATTTTGGTAGGGCAAATTTGAATAAGGATTACAGGGTCAATGGCAGGGTTCTGAGGAACGTGGAGGAGCAGAGGGATCTGGGGGTTCATATCCACAGATCTCTGAAGGTTGCCACTCAAGTGGATAGAGCAGTAAAGAAGGCCTATGGTGTGTTGGCGTTTATTAACAGAGGGTTTGAGTTTAAGAACCGTGAGGTTATGCTGCAACTGTACAGGACCTTGGTGAGACCACATTTGGAATATTGTGTGCAGTTCTGGTCACCTCACTATAGGAAGGACGTGGAAGCATTGGAAAGAGTGCAAAGGAGATTTACCAGGATGCTGCCTGGTTTGGGGGGGAGGTCTTATGAGGAAAGATTGAGGGAGTTGGGGCTTTTCTCTTTAGAGCGGAGGAGGATGAGAGGCGACTTAATAGAGGTTTATAAGATGATGAGGGGGATAGATAGAGTGGATGTTCAGAGACTATTTCCTCGGGTAGAGGCAGCTGTTACAAGGGGGCATAACTATAAGGTGCATGGGGGGAGATATAGAAGGGATGTCCGAGGTAGATTCTTTACTCAGAGAGTGGTTGGTGTGTGGAATGGACTGCCTGCTGTGATAGTGGAGTCGGACACTTTAGGAGCTTTCAAGCGGTTATTGGATAAGCACATGGAGCACACCAGAGTGATAGGGAGTGTGATAGCTTGATCTTGGTCTCGGACAATGCTCGGCACAACATCGAGGGCCGAAGGGCCTGTACTGTGCTGTACTGTTCTATGTTCTATGTTCTATGAGTGGTGAGGACCTGGAACTCGCTGCCGACGGAAGTGGTGTAAACGGAGACACTCAATGTTTTCAAGGGGAGACTGGATAGACACTTGAGGGAAATAAACTTGCAGGGCTACGGGGATCGAGCGGGGGAATGGGGCTGACTGGATTGCTCGACAGAGAGCTGGCATGGACTCGATGGGCCGAATGGCCTTCTTCTGTGCCGTTATGACTCTATGGGGAAAAAATTAGGTCGCGCCCCATTTGGGGCGCACATATCGTCTGGACGCAAATATTAGCGCCTGGCGCTAATTGTCGCCACTGACTGGAAACTTCACTTTTACCGCCCCGGGAGGTGAGTGGAGCGCTAAATCAGGCGCTGCACACCTGTCTTAAGGCGCAAAGGCCGAGCAGTGAGGCGCTAACTCAGCGCGCGAGCACAGCGCAGGGGCTGCCAGTTAGCGAGGGAACACAGACACACTGGCGCCGGCCAGTTCTTAAAGCGGGGGGGGCCAACTTGCTCCCCAGCCACACCTTGCTCATTGCAGCCTTGAATCTCGGCCTGGAGAGACCTGTGAATCCATTTTGCTGCCAAGGATGGAGAGGGTGAGAGAACGAGCTCAGCGCTTCACCGAGCGGGCCTTGGATGCTCTGGTTGGCGCGGTGGAGCGCAGAAGATGTATACTCTTCCCTGAGAGTGGCAGGAGGCCTTTGCCACGCGAGTACAGAAGAGTGTGGAGGGAGGTGGCTCAGAGCGTCTCCTCCAGGAGCATGGTGCCCAGGACCCATGTTCAATGCCGCAAAAAGTTCAACGACCTCACTCGGGTCGTCAGGGTGAGTGGCTTTTTCTCAATACCTCTCCATCCCTCCATCTCAACCTCACTCTATGGCCAGAGGTTCTTAAAACCCCAATGCACAACACTCATCCAACACCTATGGCCCTTTCATGAAACACACACACACATTCCACACTTTGCATACAGTAAGGGCTATTCACCTATGGGAGGCACATCAGGCAAGACCATGGCTGTATATTTACTCAGATGCTGTCCTTTTTCTTGCAGGCCAAGCTGGCGCATAATAGGAGACAGCAGCAACGGACAGGTGGAGGGCGGCCTCAGCTGCAACCCCTCAGCGATCTTGAGGAGCGCGTCCACAGGATTGTGGCAAGCCGGGTGATCGGTCCCGTCGCCACTGGAGACGCCGACCCCGTTCTGGACAGCAATGGCAAGGTCATCACCTTTTTGTCCTCTGTCCTTCCACTTGTCCCTCACAACACCAGCCTTTGACACTTTCAATCCAACTTGCTAACTCGCTGCACTTATTCCTCCCTTACTGCCACCCTGTCCTCACGCTAAAGCCACTCTTGTACCTCCCTGCTTTCAGATGGTGATTCACCAGCTGAGGAGACGGGCCCTGAAGCTGCCAGTGGGAGTGAAGCTGCAGCCGAGGAGGAAGAGGAAGCCGGAGCATCAGTGCCACCCTCTCCCGAGGAAGCCCATGCCCACACTGGGAACACGCCTTCCCTGGAGGGGAGCAGGGGGGAAGGGTCTGATGAGGGTGAAGCTCCAGGACCCAGCGGGCTGCAGCAACGCCATGGGGGTAGGGAAGAACGGGGGCCTTCTCCCCAGAGGGAGAGTATGCCAGACACTCCTACTGCAATGGACGCAGAGGAGGAGCGGCTGATCGCAGAAATGAACACCCAGGCGGTGGGCATGCACACTGAACTCATGGGTGCAGTGGGAAGGGTGCCCGAATGCATTGAGTCACTGGCAAGGAGTGTGGAGCACTTCGCTGTAGCACAGGCGGATGCCACACTAACGCTTAGTGCTGCAATTCAGTCACTGACTGCCGTGATCCCATCTCTGACTGCTCTCATGCAGACTCAGATTGAGGCCACGCGAGCACAGACTGCTGCCAACCTCGATGGTTCGTTCACATGTCCCCGGGGCTCTCACCGCGCCGCAGCAGGCCAGCAATCTGTTCTCCAGCAGATTACTCCGGATGCTGAAGTGCTGCCCCGTGGGAGTGCCAGTGTGTTGGGCGAGCAGGGAGTTGCTGTCCTCTCTCACGATGACAGCATTCCTGCTGCCAACACTGTCACTTCTCCATTGCACTTGCCACCGCCTGTAGGACAGACTGCTGCTGCCCATGCAGAGTTGGTGCAGTCTGCAGCCGGGCCCTCCAGGCCCAGAACTGGTCGAGGCCGTCCTTCAGGGGCATCTGCAGTGTCAGGGTCTGACGATCAGCAGCCTTCCACCAGCCTTGCTGCAGCCACTGAGGTCCCATTACGGAGGAGCAGTAGGGTTAGAAGGGGGGAAGTGCGCAAGGGAAGGAGATCACCCTCGAAGGGCAAAAAGTAGGAGGTGTGACAAAATGCTGGTCATTTTTTTTATTAAAGGCCGAGGTTCGTGGTCCAACTTTTGTTTAGTGTTTTGGACATTATCTCCAGGTTGTGAGAACCAGTTATGTTAATGACTGTTTTTTTGTGTTTATTTCTATGAGTTTGTCATGAGGAAATGACACACACAGAGTTTGTAAAATAAATAAGTTTTTGTATTCAAAATATACATGTTTGGTATTTGGAATCATTGGTGCCTTGGCTGGCTTAGGGGTTGCGTGCTGTGTTCATTGATGTTGTTAGCAATGGCAGAAGCCATTTCCACAGCAGGGGCCCTAGAAGCGGCTTGCTATCAGCCGTTGACGGACGGCCCTTGCAGTTTCACCATTGTGGGCCGCCCTCCCGCCTTGGTGCTGCTGATGATCATCCTCCTCGTCCTCTTCCTCCTCCTCCTCTGGTGGTGCTCCAAGGCCTGGTGGCATTGGCTGGGTCCTGACGATTGCCATGTTATGCAACATGCAGCACACAACTACGAAGTTGGATACTCGCTCAGGCGAGTACTGCAGGGCTCCTCCAGAATGGTCGAGACAGCGGAACCGTTGCTTCAGCACGCCGATTGTGCGCTCAATGATGTTCCTGGTAGCTTGATGGCTCTCATTGTACCGCAGCTCAGCAGGGGTGTTGGGCGTACGGAGCGGTGTCATCAGCCAGGTGCTCAATGGATACCCCTTGTCCCCGAGAAGCCAACCAACTGGCTGATGCGGTGCCTCGAAAAGTTCTGCCACAGTAGTCTGACGCAGGATGAAAGCATCGTGGCAGCTGCCAGGATAGTGGGCATTGACAGCGAGTATCAGCTGTCTGTGGTCACAGACCAACTGAACATTCAAGGAATGGAACCCCTTTCTGTTCCGGAATTCCTCGGCATTCTCATGTGGAGCACGCAAAGCCACATGCGTGCAGTCAATGGCGCCCTGCACCATGGGGAAGCCCGCTATCCTCGCAAAGCCCAGAGCGCGGTCACGCTGCTTGTCTGGGGTCATGGGGAAAGAGATGAACTCTCGTCTCCTTTTAAAGAGGGCATTTGTGACCTGCCGGATGCAGCAATGCACCGCGAACTGGGAGATATTGGCGAGGTCCCCAGCAGCAGCTTGAAATGAGCCAGTAGCATAGAAGTTGAGAGCCACTGTGACCTTCACTGCCACCGACAGAGACGTCCTGGACCTCAGTTGAGGCTGCAGATCTGGCTGCAGCAGGTGGCAGAGCTCAGTGACCATCTCCTTGCTGAATCGCAGCCTTCGCAAACACAGCTCCTCAGACATATGAATGTAGGAGAGCTGTTCACGATATACCCTGGGAGGGTAAGCTCTCCTGTACATACGCCTGTTGGCCCTCCTCCGTCTGGCCATCATTGCCACTCTCTCTCTGCGTCTCTGTGTCCTCCGATTCAGCTGGAGCAGGACGACGCCCCCAATCAGTGCAGCCCTCATAGTCTCTTTGCAAGCAAAGTTATGAAGGACAGCAACCAAAGTAGCAGCGAAGTTAGGATCAGTAGGCAAAACTACCTCACAAAGCGTTGACTCAATGCAGAAGTCTCTCTTTCTCTCTCTCCGAATCTCTCTCTCTCTCCGAATCTCTCTCTCTCTCTCAGAACGAGTGGTGCAAAAATGTCAACCACAGAAAAAGACAGGAAGAGGCCCCCTTTAAATAGCGCCCCCCCCCAGCCCCACAGCGATTGATAGCGTTCCAGTCTTCCGGTCGTTGGATGCACCAGGCGGTAAGGCAGGGGGCGCCACTCAATTTCCGCTCCGGGGCGCCACAAGGGCGTTGCACCATGGAATGACGTCACAATCTGCGCGCGCAGGTGGTCGCAGCGGTAAGGTTTAGCGTCGCCGCACAATGTCTAGTTAAGTTCCCGAGCGGCGCAAACATCGCTGCGCCCGGGCGCTAGCGGCTTTGCGCCCCATTAGCGCCCTCTTAAGGCGCTAACGGGAGGCGCAACCAACTGAATTTTTACCCCTATGACTCTTAAACACTGTCAGTGACCCAGTTTGACCAAATAAACATTTTCGTTAATTTTATTGATTGTGTTTCTGATTTCCATTATTATGCCTGGAAAGACCAGTGCAGAAATGATGGGCCAGAATTTGCGGTGGGTATGACGGTGTACTCTCAGAGTATGCCGTCATAACGCCTTTGAAATGGATGCGCTAAATCCCGAACTTGCGTCTGTCAAGTTTCGACTTGACAGATCATCCGCACCGACACCGCACCAACATTGGAAAGCTAATTGCAGGCGCAGAGTTCGGCTAATTGCCCACCAACTGCCCAGCAATTACGTACGAAAATTTTACGGCTGGTGGAAACAGGCACAGGGCCTGTTTCCACAGCATAAGGGATACCTCCTGACAAATCCAAGTAATTTAAAAAACTTATGAGGCCGGAAATGGAAGGATTTTAGGATTTTGTCCATGGAAAGTATTTGTTTGTCATTGAAAAGTTCAGAGGAAGCGGGTGCTACATTGATAAAATCATTTATTTTTTGGTATTTATGTGGAGCATAAGCTTAAAAAAATTCCAAACTGAAAGTATAGCTAGGGGGGAAAATTCGGTATCGACCATTTCGGGGCATTAATCTCGCCTGGGCTCTAACTTTAGCGCCGGCGACCGCAAAATTGAGTTTTAGTGCCCCAAGAGGGAAGTGGTGCGCTAAATCAAGCATTCCACTTCCTTCTTAGTGCGCTAACATCAGAGAGCGGGGCGTAGACTTCAGCAGCGCTGCACACTGGGCAGAGTGCCGGGCTGATCGATCGTGGGCAGGAACCCGCGAAAAAAACTAGAACAGGAAAGGTAAGATTTTTTTCCACTTACCTCGGCCACCTCGCCTTTGATCATCGCCCCCGAAGAGGCCGGCCGCCCGATGCACGCCTCCTGCAGGTGTCGGTGTTTTCGACCGGCGCTGCTGCAGGGGGCGGAAGTCAATTTCGGGTCCGGGGCAATGCACACGGCGATGACATCACGATCTCCAGGTGAAGGAGATCAAGGCGCAACGCTATAGCGCCACCGCAAAACTCCCGCCGAATATGGCGGGAGTCGATGTCAGCGCCACACCCGGCACTAATGGGAGGCGCAAGAGCACCCAATTTCACCCCTAGATGTTTATCTCGGAAGGCTCTAGTAATGAAGGCTTTTCCTTTCCGGAGATTATAAATGAATGAGAGACCTTCTGTTTGCTGATTGGAGCACCAGGCCCACGTGATCCCAGGTACGCTTCCGCACACGTTGAGCCCCTGGGATCGGTGGGCCCTCAAGTACGCAGCGTCAAACAGCAAGTTCGCGAGGGAGGGTCCCCATCAGGTAAGTCTGCATTCTGTTCGGATGCCGGCGGCGTACTCCGTAGGTAGGCCGCCGACCGGAAAATCCATTCCTGCCTCTCATGTTTCGTTATTTGTTGTTGATACTCGAGACATCAACAGAGAGAGCAAGATATTCTTAGTGGAAGTAACAATTAAAGGAAGAAAAATGGAAATCCATGTACAATTCCTCAGATTTAAAAAAAAATTATTATTGACGCTTCTGAGAATTTTGGTTTCAGGTCTTTCCTCAAGGGCTCTGAACACATGGAACATGCTAATTACAATGGACCATTTATAAAACAATTTTCCATCATAGCAATCATGAACACAAGAGCAACAATAATAAACGAACTGGCAGTGATTTTCAGAAGCAATAATTAGGTAAATGCAGAGATTGTATGCAGGTTAAGTAGGCCATTATAATTCATTATGCCTTTAGGTAAAAAATTACTGACTTGAAAAATACCAATAATTTTTTCAAAACAATGCTTTCACTGTTGACTTATTTCCACTGAATGCTTAAAGAGTCTAGCTTCAGCAATTAATGTACTAGTAATATTAAATCATAGGTAATTATGTTATCACAGCCTTCTAGGTAATTCAGAATTTCCCCCTTGAGTGACAGCAATACAAAAGTTAGAAATGTTAGACAAACATAAAGCCTTCCAAATATAGGCCCTGTAACAGTTGGCATGTGGTTCAATTCAACAGCTATTTAGAAGCAGTGAAGAGCCGCTGAGAGTCTGAGTAGTGAGTGGAAAGGCAAGAAAATGGTGTGACCAAGCAGTGGGGTTTACATGGTACAACCAGCAATTCCATAATTCTGAAAAAAATATCCATGAAAAGTAACTTGGTACCAAAACTTTCATCATATCAACAGCTAGTCTCAAATTTTAACAATATACACATAAAATAAAGTTGGGTGATTTAATGAGGCACTATAATGGGAGAGATTCTTAATTTGAATGTATGAATGTAGTAGTAAATGGGGTTGCTATTAAAAAGGGCAGATTTTAAAAAAGTGCGTCTAAAAAGGAAAGACTGTATTGATAGAATTAATTCTACTCTTCTTAGTTTGCTGAGAATTAATGGCCCGGATTTTGCGGTAGAAATAACGGTGAGGCTATCAGCCCTCACCGTTAGTAATGAGTATCTCAGGCAGCAACTTCCAGTGACTGCACATGCACAGTTAAATGCGTAAATCAGGAAGTTGCTGTCCGAGTTGCCCTGCTCCTCCAGAAGCTGCGCTACACTGATATTTTGCTGAGAGATTTGGCATTGAAACACATGTAATGGTGTGAGGTTGGGGTTACTTGCATGATAAGTACCCACTTAACACACCAGAAAAAGTTGGGGCTTGTCCATTCCAATGTAAGTGAATTTTTAATGGCATGACAAGATTAATTACTGCCAAACAACCTCTCTGGCACTGAAAATAAACTTTTACACACGTGGAGTCTCATTCCTTCAGATATTAATTATTATTGGAGATTTAAAGAAAATTTAAAAATGTAATTTTTTTTTACTTTTTCTTTTCTCTCTCTCTTAATCCTATCTTTCGTTCCCTCTCTTAATGTTGCTTTCTGTTGCTGTACATGATTTGGCATCGAACTAAATATTCTAACTTACACTTCCTGGTTCAGACCCTGCAGCCCCAATTTTAAGTTTGCGACATGCTGGGGGGTGGTGGGGAGGTGGTGGATCTGATAGCACATGGGAAACCCTTAAGTAATTTTAGCGCATCTGTCAATGGCTTTTTAACTCAGCCACCTTTTTATAGTTTTACTTCCAGGTTTCCTGTCCTAATCAGCGGCAGCGGGCGTGATGTGGACCCGCATGACGCGATCTCAACTCCAGTATTTAAAGGAACAAGGCAAAGATGCAAGTTGAAGGAGTTTGGAGTTGGGAAGAAGAGAGAAGCAAGTGTCAGAATGGAGTCCAGACAGGCAAAGTTTCACTGACACCTCCATGGATGTGCTGCTGGGGGCTGTGAGGAGTTGGAGAGAGATACTCTTCCCAAGCAATGGGAGGAAGAAGCCTGCAGCTGTGACCAGGAAGGCGTGGCTGGAGGTTGCAGAGGAGGTCAGCAGCTGGAGCGTGGTGCACGCTCCTGGAATCAGTGTAGGAAGCAGTTTATTGAGCTAAGCAAGTCAGAAAAGGTGAGTACAGTGGCACCCCACCCCCTCACTCTGCCTTCTCAAGCCTACTCCATCACATCACTCCTCACACCCACTTACCTTGCAGGTGCACCCATCTTTCTCTTTCTATGCTCTTCCGCACTTCCCCATCTATCCATCCACCACTCCCACTCACCCTCATCTTTATGAAATGTTATGCCTATCCCTCACCAAATGCACTCCATCCATCAGATTAACACATGCCATTACACTCACTCATAGGTCTTGTGGGAGGAGAAAGCACAGAACACCGGGGCGAGGGAGAGAACTGGGGGGGGGGGGGGGGCCCTCCGCAGATCATGCAGCTCACAACTGCAGATGAGGAGCCACTGAAAATAAGTGGTGTTATGGTGTCCCTGGCTGTCGGAGATGGGAAGCTCCCAGCTATTTGGT
Organism: Squalus acanthias; assembly: GCA_030390025.1. Lineage (NCBI taxonomy): Eukaryota > Metazoa > Chordata > Chondrichthyes > Squaliformes > Squalidae > Squalus > Squalus acanthias. Next base: position 54,110,983 of record CM059427.1, read on the forward strand.
GTCACAGTTAAAGAAAAGGTGCCCACAGATCATACGGCGCTCAGTCATGTTGACTTGGTTCTAACAGCGAGTGAAATATGATCATCTTCATAATGATAACTTGCAACATTCTTAACTTGCCAGGACTAATTCATGTCTTTTATCTCCCACAGGGCCTTCACGCACGCAGCAGGAGTCGGCGGACATGGCGGGTGACGAGTCCTCAGAGGAGCTGGGCCCTTCTGAGGGTGCACCGTCACAAGACTCATTCAGAGCATGTACCAGCACAGAAGCTCACACTTTGGTGGGACCAGCAAGACAGATAGTTGGGTTTTCACCTGGTGACTCACACTTCACAAGTGAGCCAGAGCAGATGGTGGAGACAGGGACAGCAGTGGACAGCCCTCTACAGGCTCTGCTCAGCTGGACACAGATGTTGTACCCCAGGGGCCATTGATGAAGAGGAGAATCATTGAGTAGCAGCAAACAATGTGCGATGTGCAAAGCCTTCAAAGTAGACTCACCACGATTGCAGAGAGATTGGAGGAGTTCTTCCATGGATAGAATGTCTAGCAGCATGGACCGTCAAACGCTCCAATCAAATAACTAAATGAGTCCATGCTTGCCTTCAACACCACTGTGCAGACTCTGGATGCCAACATGTCTGCCACGGGCCGAATGGCCTCCTTCTGTGCTTTAACCATTCTATTATTCTATGAAATAGATTGACAGGTACCTTAGCTTTGGCCTTACAGGGCCATACTGATCTGCACCAAAGCGTTCTCCAGCACAGTGGTAGCAGTGAAGTGTGGCTGGGCCATGAGAGGGATGATGGCAAAAGGGGTCATGGAAGTGGGAACTCCACTCAAAAGTGCTGCCACTTCTCACCTGCAGCCTGTCTCTCAGTCAGTAGCCCACATGTTGCCTTGGCTCCCGATGGCTGAGTCTGTCCCTGCACAAGTCCAGGTGGAGCAGTCTTTGGCGCGGACCTCACGGGCTCCAAAACCTAGAGTACGTCAGCCAAGAGCATCTCTGCAGTCAGAGCGTGGATCTGAGCAGCATGCCTCTACCTCTGCTGAAGCCACATAGGTTGCACCACATAGGAGTAGCAGAAAAAGGAAGAGTAAGACTTTGTAGTTGCGCAAGGGTATGCATATGAGTGTCTGAGAAAATGTTGTTTTGATAAGCTTTTGTTCTTCATTTAGCTCACATAAATGTTATTCCTTTTCACCATTTTCCCGTATTGTCCATTCTTGGGTGCTGGGAGGTAAGTGGCCTTCTAACTAGTTTGATAATGAATTTGAAAACATGAATAGATGGGGACCAATGGGGGCATGTTCAAGGGGTGGTTGGTTGGTTGCAGGACTGCTTTGTGTCAGTGACAATTAGGAGGGAAGGGGCTAGGGAGTGGCCGCTGTATTTTCTGGTGACATGTGTCCACTGGTGCAAACTAAGTGAACCTTGCACTGATAAGGGCATCCCTGGATTCCCAGACAGCAATGTGAGCAGCTGGGGGCGCATTGCCCTCATCACCCTCCTTCTCCTCCTCTTTTCTTCCTCCTCTCCCTCCGAATCATCCAAGGAGGATCTGAGCTCTTCACCTTGTTCCTCCAGCAGGTCCAAGCCTTGCTGTTGCGCAATGTTGTGCAGAGCACAGCAAACCACTACCATTCTGGAGACTCTGGCTGGTGTGTACTGAAGGGCACCTCCAGATCTGTCCAGGCACCTGAAGCGCATCTTCAGCATGCTGGGGGCCTGTTCAATCACACATCTGGTCGTGATATGGCATTCATTGTAGCGCTGTTGGGATTCAGTGTTGGGGTTTCTGACCGGCGTCAAGAGCCAAGTTTGCAATGGGTATCCCTTATCAACTAGCAGCCACCCCTTAAGTCTGCTTGCAAGTCCGAAGAGATCACGGAGCTTGGGCTGCTGCAGGATGAAAGCATGGCAGCTGCCGAGGAATCTTGCACACACTTGCATAAAAATCTTCTTGTGGTTGCACACCAGCTGCACCTTGATGGAGTGGAAGTTCTTGCGGTTGACGAATACTGTTGGTTGTTCTGGGGGTGCCCGGATTGCCACGTGTTCAGTCGATGGAGCTCTGCACCTGTGGGAAGCCAGCCACAGGCGCAAAGCCGAGCGCGCGCTCATTCTGACTGGCATCGTCACAGGCAAAGTTGACATAATTGCCGGCCCTGGCAAACAAGCCATCAGTGACCTGTCTAATGTATTTTTGGGCAGCAGATTGGGAGATCCTGGATATGTCTGTGGCAGGGCCTTGGAAGGATTCGGAGGCAAAACAGTTGAGGGCAGTGGTAACTTTGACAGCCACTGGTAATGCATGGCCACCAGGCCCAGCAGGGAGTAGGTCTTCCTCTAGGAGGCTGCAGATATCTGCCATCACCTGACGTGACATCCTGAGCCTCCTGAGACACTGGTGTTCTGAGCTGTCAAGTCAGCTGAGCCTCTGCCTGTAGACCCTGTTTCGTGTGTAGTGCCTCCTGCGAGCTGCACCACTCTGCTGGTCCCCTCTCTGCTTGCTGCTCCCCTCTCTCCTGTGCAGCTACAGGTCTGTGACCAGCAGGCTGCGGGTGTTGTTGCTGGTCATCTTGGTCCTCATCTGAGGTCCTATTTAAGGCAGCATAAGTGACACCCATCCTGATGTGATAGAGCAAACCTCCGAAGTGTAGAAAGTAACCTCTCAGCAAAAGTATTGTGAGCAAACCCTTTACCACTAGCAGGTAAGAAAGCAGCTGTGAGTACTGAGTATTTATTGGCATATTTTCCCGAGATTGATTCAGCCCCCTCAATTGCTGCTGTGTAACCGACTTGCTTTTACTGGTGAGTTTCAGGAAACCCGTGGACCCGACGTTAAACTGAAAAGTGTGTTGAAATATCGCTCTAATTGAGCGATTAACATATGGTGATTGGCAACCTGCCTCTCCCGAGGGGGTTGTGCGCACGCAGCCTAATGAGCTTGAGTGAAATGCGGAAGACGGTGGGTTGGATCTGGCTTCCCGACGTGCTGTCAATTTTGCTGGTTTTAACCCCCTCCCCACCCGCACCCAAATCCTCGCGCTCCTGCAGGTTAAAATTCAGCCCTGCGTGCCTCAGTAAGGATTCTTTAATCTGATTGGGCAAGGAGCCCTGTTCACACAGGTCCCAGATCCCCTGTAGAGGGCACTGCGCTGTTTAGGATTTCTAATTACCCCAACTTCCAGAGCAAAAGCCCATCTGTGGGCAAGTGTAAGTATAATGAATGGCTACCGCCGTTCGTGGACCGCTGACCACAAAATCCGGGCCAATAACTTAGTGAAGCCTGTCAACTTTGTTACCTCAAATAGAAGTATTAAAAAGGGTAAGTTTGCTACAAGATGACGATATTTTTCAATTCAACCAAAAAGGTAAAACTATATTAATCATGAATGGAACTATCAGACTATTAGCTTTGCCATGTCCAATGTATCACATTGGTTCTCATGACCTAGCGTCAGTCTCTCTAAAAATTGGTTCTGATTTACTTCAGCCCTCAAATGTAGGTTTCATTTCGTTGTTACACCTGTTGGCATCTTCAGGTTGTGTGCATTTCATACTGGATCAATCATGATTGCAGATAAATAGAAATCACCTGAATGACTCAAGAACGTAAAGTAAAAAGGTATGTAGATGACAAAGGCTTCAAATCCTGTACCAGAGTGAAGCAAACTAATTTGACCGTATTTTTTTGCCTGCTAGTAGGGACATAGGAACAGGAGGAGGCCATTCAGTCCCTCGAGCTCCGCCATTCAATGAGATCATGGCTGATCTGCGATCTAACTCCATTTACCCGCCTTTGGCCCATATCCCTTAATATCATTGGTTATCAAAAAGCTATCAATCTCCGATTTAAAATTAACAATTGATCAAGCATCAACTGCCGTTTGCAGAAGAGAGTTCCAAACTTCTACCACCCTTTGTGTGTAGAAGTGTTTCCTAATTTCACTCCTGAAAGGTCTGGCTCTAATTTTTAGACTATGCCCTCTAGTCCTAGAATCCCCAACCAGCGGAAATAGTTTCTCTCGATCTACCCTACCTGTTCCCCTTAATATCTTGAAAACTTTGATCAGATCAACCCTTAACCTTCTAAATTCTAGGGAATACAACCCTAATTTGTGTAATCTCTCCTCGTAACTTAACCTTTGAAGTCCAGGTATCATTCTGGTAAACACTGTATCCAAGGCCAATATATCCTTCCTAAAGTGTGGTGCCCAGAACTGCTCACAGTACTCCAGGTGTGGTCTAACCAGGGTTTTGTACAGCTGCAGCATAACTTCTACTCCTTTGTATTCTAGTCCTCTAGATATAAAGGCCAGCATTCCATTAGCCTTTTTGATTATTTTCCGTACCTGTTCATGACATTTTAATACCTGGACCCACAAGTCTCTTTGGACATCCACTGTTTTTAGCTTTTCACCATTTAGAAAGTACCTTGTTCTATCCCTTTTAGGTCCAAAGTGGATGACCTACATTTGCTTACATTGAAATCCATTTGCCACACTTAATCTATTCACTTAATCTATCGATATCCCTTTGTAATTTTATACTTCCATCTACACCGCCTACAATGCCACCTATCTTTGAGTTATCGGTAAATTTGGATATATGACTTTCTATGCCAGCATCTAAGTTGTTAATAAATATTGTGATTGGTTGAGGCCCCAACACAGATCCCTGCGTGAAACCACTAGTCACATCCTGCCAGTTTTAGTACCTGCCCATTATCCCAACTCTCTGTCTCCTGCCGCTCAACCAAATTCCTAGCCATGCTGTACTCTATTGTTTTGGGCCATGTCAAGTTATTCTTGGCAGTCAGGTTGGCAGGAAGTGAGTGTAACAAATGACTTACTTCTAGGAATGTGCAAGAAAATAAGTCACGTTTGTCAATCTTCCATGCCTTTGCAACCTGGGGTATTGTACAGCAAAAGACTCTCTATTACTGTTTTAACAATAACTTTGAACCCTAAAAAAATGATAGAGAGAGAAGCTAGCTTATGAGAGTAGCTAGCAAGAAATATAAAAACAGACAGTAAGAGCTTCTACAGGTGTATAAAAAGGAAGAGTGTAGCTAAAGTAAACGTTGGTCCCCTAGAGGATGAGTCTGGGGAATTAATAATGGGAAACATGGAAATGGCGGAGACTTTGAACAAATATTTTGTATTGGTCTTCATGGTAGAAGACACTAAAAGCATCCCAATAATGGATAATCAAGGGGCTATTGGGGTGAGGGGGAACTTAAAACAATCACTATCACTAGAGAGAAAGTACTAGGCATACTAATGGGACTAAAGGTGGACAAGTCCCCTGGACCTGATGGCCTGCATCCTAGAGTCTTAAAAGAAGTGGCTGCAGAGATAGTGGATGCATTGGTTGTAATCTACCAAAATTCCTTGGGTTCGGGAGAGGTCCCAGCGGACTAGAAAACCGCAAATGTAACGCCCCTATTTAAGAAAGGAGGGAGACAGAAAGCAGGCAACTATCGACCAGTTAGCCTAACATCTGTCATTGGGAAAATGCTGGAGTTCATCATTAAGGAAGTGATAGCAGGACATTTAGAAAATCATAATATAGTCAAGCAGAGTCAGCATGGTTTTATGAAAGGGAAATCATGTTTGACAAATTTGCTGGAGTTCTTTGAGGATGTAACGAGCAGGGGGGATAAAGGGGAACCAGTAGATGTCATGTATTTGGATTTCCAGAAGGCACTCGATAAGGTGCCACATAAAAGGTTACTACACAAGATAAGAGCTAACGGGGTTGGGGGTAATATATTAGCATGGATAGAGGATTGGCTAACTAACAGAAAACAGAGAGTCGGGATAAATGGGTCATTTTCAGATTGACAAACTGTAACTAGTGGGGTGCCGCAGGGATCAGTGCTGGGGCCTCAACTATTTACAATCTATATTAATGACTTGGATGAAGGGACTGAGTGTAAAGTAGCCAAATTTGCTGATGATACAAAGATAGGTGGGAAAGCAAATTGTGTGGAGGACACAAAGAATCTCCAAAGGGATATAGATAGGCTAAGTGAGTGGACAAAAATCTGGCAGATGGAGTTTAATGTAGGAAAATACGAGGTTATCCACTTTGGTAGGAAAAATAAAAAAGCAAATTATTATTTAAATGGGGAGAGATTACAAAATGCTGAGGTACAGAGGGATCTGGGGGTCCTTGCACATGAATCACAAAATGTTAGCATGCAGGTACAGCAAGTAATTCGGAAGGCAAATGGAATGTTGGCCTTTATTGCAAAGGGAATGGAGTATAAAAGTAGGGAAGTCCTGTTACAACTGTACAGGGCGTTGATGAGACCACACCTGGAGTACTGCGTACAGTTTTGGTCTCCTTATTTAAGGAAGGATATACTTGCATTGGAGGCAGTTCAGAGAAGGTTCACGAGGTTGATTCCGGAGATGAAGGGGTTGTCTTATGAAGAAAGGTTGAGCCTATACTCATTGGAGTTTAGAAGAATGAAAGGGGATCTTATTGAAACATATAAGATTCTGAAAGGGCTTGACAGGGTAGATGCAGAGAAGATGTTTCCCCTCGTGGGGGAATCTAGAAGTCGGGGGCATAATTTCAGAATAAGGGGAAACCCTTTTAAATCGGAAATGAGGAGGAATTTCTTCTCTCAGAGGGTCGTAAATCTTTGGAATTCTCTTCCCCAGAGAGCTGTGGAGGCTGGGTCATTGAATATATTTAAGGTGGAGATAGACAGATTTTTGAACGATAAGGGAGTCAAGGGTTATGGGGAGCGGGCAGGGAAGTGGAGTTGAGGCCAAGATCAGATCAGCCATGATCTTATTGAATGGCGGAGCAGGCTCGAGGGGCCAAATAAGAACATAAGAACATAAGAAATAGGAGCAGGAGTAGGCCAATCGGCCCTTCGAGCCTGCTCCGCCATTCAATAAGATCATGGCTGATCTGATCCTCACCTCAAATCTAAAGAACACAAGAAGTAGGAGCAGGACCTGGCCACTCAGCCCCTGGGCCCGCTACACCACCCACAGGGCCTCGACCGATCCGAACTCAGCCTCATGTCCAATTTCCTGCCCGCTCCCCGTAACCCCTAATTCCTAAAATGACCTACTCCTGCTCCTATGTCTTATGTATGTTCTTATGTTCTTGTTTTAGTTTTAACTAACTAGGCCATTCAGTTTAACAAAGGGCTGTGGTTTTACAAGCAAACTTGCTATTGTTTCGTATAATTGCGCATTGATCAAATTCTTTTATTTAGCTGTGCTAACATATTCCTGGTCTTCCCAAATTTAAGTTTATCAATCATTCTGTACACATCTGTCAAGTTTCAGAAAAGCAGCAAACCGTATGGTCAGCATTTATTTCTTGAGCAACAAAATATAAATACTCCATGGATTAGGAGGATCCAGATAGGAGAGTAACACCTATTACCAAAAGTACAAGCACATCTCAGAACATCAGAAGCCTAAAATACACTAATAAAATGATTTAGTGAAAAAGAACTTGCATAAAACAGCTAATTTCAGCACCTTCTTTCACGTATTACATTATAAAGTCAGCATCCATCTTATTAAGAATGAATCAAAACTAGGTGATGTTTGAGGTATCATTTATTTTGATTTGAACTAATACAAGCCCATTTGGTTTGATGCAAGAACTGGAATCATCCACTCTATTTCCACTGCTACCAATATTTAAAAGCCCCCCAAATCTTTAAATCTCAATTGTTGACATGAATGCAATACATCAAGGGGGTGAATTTTCATGCGCGTTCTCCCGATTATTCAGCATAACTTCAGTGGAAGAGCCACGGATACTCTGTGTAAATGCTGTTTATGCTATTTTCCCGAGATTTCCGAGGCTCTTCTGCCAGTTACGATGGACGAGCGGGAGAACCACCCAAGTATCTAAACTACAATATTCCCACTGAGCAGATTAAGCTAAAATTACCCTCTTCCCCCACTTGAAATGGACGGCACAATTATACAGGCTGGGAAATATCATAGCTTCTAGAATTTTCATTAAAACAACATAATTCATTTTATACTTTGATCTCTCAAGAAGCAAATTGAGGAGATCTTTGGGAAATGATAGTTAGGTGAAAAAATGCAGTTTGAGCGATGTGTGCATTTTACATAATACTTTGAGAAAGTATTCTGCTATATACACTGCAGTTTTATTTAGTATCCTGTATTACCTCAGAGTGGGTGAGAGGACTTCATGCACTATTTTACCAATTTTCAATCAAGTTGATGTCTGCAAGTTGGAGCATACAACGTTGAAGAATTGAAACACTAAAATCAATACCAAGATTAGATTTCCAATCATAAATAGAGTTTAAACTCCGTTTACTTAGTACATAAGCTATTTGAAGCAAGCCAAGAAACTGTGATGAACAGGCAACAGCGATTTGAGGCAGTTTAACACTTCAGACCTCGAATAAAATTCCACACAAATGCATTAAGCATCCCTACAGTAATATTGCACAATGCAATTCTTCTCCATAGGCTAGAAATTAGTATTGGCAATAATAGCAAACAATCGCATTAAGCCATTCGTATGGCAGGATTCCTCTGTTATTTTAAAGGAGGCATTCGTCTATTTAAAATAAGTGCATTAATTAAATTTTATGATGTTCCAATCAATAAATCCTGGCATAAAAGCAGATTCTGTCTTTCCCTCAATTGTGTAACTGTAACATTGACAATTCATCTGGTCAAAAATAAAGCAAGCATTGACTTTAAAAGTGACCATTCTTGTCCTAATGACAAATTCACAATGCTGTTGAAATTTGGCAAGAACAATTTAATCCTATAAGATTTTCTCTTCTCATGCAAGATTATATCAGTAATATCCCAAATGCTGCCATTATCCAGTCAGAACAAAGCAGTTTAGGGGGTCATTTTAACCTAACCCGCCCAGTGGGATCAGATCAGCCGGCAGTTTTACACGCCGCCCGGTTTTAATTTCCATTGAAAGTTGGGCCGGGCAAATTACATTAAAATTACCGTTGTTATGTTGATTTTTCTAACGTAAGTATTTTCATTCTTGTTCCCTCTCTTGGGCCGGAATTTTACTGGTGATCAGCGCATGGGATCGGTGGCGGGTCGGCAGTTAAATGTGAATTGATTGACAGCGGGTCGGGAATCCACTGTCAAATCGCGTACACTTGCCTTTCCCGACATCGGGTCTGCCAGCGCTGAACAGACCCGACAGGCAGCGGCGGGGGAGCCAATTTAAATGATTAGTGGCTTGTTTACAGCCAATTGAAATGTTTGTGGCACTGTATCCAGATCCTCCTGACCACATCCCTGCATGTGCCTTCCTCTGCAATGTGCACCCAGGCTGTGTTGATCTCCTGGGGAGGTCTCTTCCGCCCATGGGAATGGAAGAGGGCCTCCCTGCGTGCTCTGACTCCCTCCATAAACATATGGAGGGAGTCATGGGAGAGCCTGGGTGCAGCCCTGTGCCTTTGTGCAGTCACTGTCAGCGTTTGCAGCACCTCAGTGCTGTAGAACATTGACAGCACAAATGTCAAAATAAATTTGGACATGGTCCCTTTAAGGAAACCGGCTGATGACACGTCATCAAATGAAGTCACCAGACCCGCTTCCTCTAATTGGCTGGGAAACGCGCTGGGTAGGCTTAACAAGCCCCATTAACGGAAAGTAATTTCACAGAGCGGGATGGAGCCAGCAGCGGGGACGGGACCCGCCACCAACGTCGTCTGCCACGGACCCGCCGAGATTCGCAAAATCACGGCCAATGTCTCCAAATGCCATGAATCACCCACAAGCAGATGATCTATTCTCAAACCTCTGCCAATGGTGCTCTGGAGCTGTCTGATAGGAACTGCATAATCTTTGTCTGATTTTTACTCCTGGGGGGGAAAACACAGCAGAACATCATGGTTTAGGTTGTTAATTCACTGGGTAGAGAATTACAGACTCAGCCTGCATCTCATCACTCCAGGTACCACTATAAGTGCTGTTTTGCCAATTGTTATGCAAATGTTTGGTGTTTTCAGCAGATTAACTCATTAGAGGTGAATTTGTGAGTCATATGGTACAGCTGTTAGTTGAAGAAAGTTGACTGTAGTTCCTTGAAATATTACACATAGGAGGAATAGGGCGTAGAGACCCTCCTCTTTTTGGTTGGAGCACATAAAATCTGCCCTCCTACTGAGAGAAAAGCTCCCACCTAAATCTTGAGGCTTAAAACCAGAGGCACAAGTGGGCTTCCTTCTTCCTCTCTATCTTAGAGCATTAACTGAGTGTAACAAGAGCTTTTGATAACTGCTTGAAAATGTGTGTTAAATTAGACATCATTTAAGATGTTATTGTGTAAAAAATAGGATGTCTGCAGAGTAATAGTAGTGTAATGCAGATTAAAAGTAAATTAATCTGCCTAATTAAATTGTTGTATATTTAAGTAGTTTTGAGGTTCTTATTACAAAGTGATAGAAACCTGACTGGAAAGAGTGCCTGTTACAGCTTGTTACAAAAGCAAAATACTGCGGATGCTGGAAATCTGAAATTAAAAACAGAAAATGCTGGAAATACACAACAGGTCAGGCAGCATCCATGGAGAGAGAAACAGAGTTAACGTTTCAGGTCAATGATCGATCATTGACCTGAAACGTTAACTCTGTTTCTCTCTCCACAGATGCTGCCTGACCTGCTGAGTATTTCCAACATTTTCTGTTTTTATTACAGCTTGTTACAAGTTCAGTACTATGCAGAAAAATCTTGCAACTGAATTGAGATTGGAGCAACAGGAACAACAGTAACTTGAAAACAGATGGAAATCAAGTCAAGAAATGAGTGTCAGAAGTGTTGCTTCAACTTTCTTTCGGGTCTCACAGCTGCATCAATAGCTAACAAAGGTTTTACAGCACCCATGCAACACTGGGTAAGAGTTCCCTTTCCTTGACTACTGCTCCGTGAATTTGTATGGGAACATTATCAGTCTGAATTTCAACCCTGATCTGCTTAAACAATGAGGCCTAGAAATTCGAGGTCTTACCGCTGGCCGTTAAGGCCCATTTTGGGGAATAAAAATAGCGGCTGCTGCACTTGCGCCGGCTGCCAGTGGGTTCTGCGGCGGCCACTATTTTTGGCAGGTCAGCAGTGCTGCTGTTGCCTGCGCTCGCCGAAAGTATTGTAATTAGTTGGATTGACGCTCGCTCATCCATTTTGGATATCGCCGCTCCTCTTGCCGCCCTCTCAAAAGCACGCCCGTGCGTGCAGTCACTAAAGGCGCTTCAGCAGCATTAACAGCCGTGAGGATGCTTCAACTGACAAATGTAAGACAGCCAGGACCATTATCTCCACGGAGCAGTGTTTATATTATTCGAAAGCCTAGGTCTTGAGAGCAAACCTTTGAGATTTGTAGGTAAAGTTTAATTTTTTTTTGGTGGTTTGCTTATTTGAAACTGTCCTGCCTGAGATTGTAATACTGAATGAAACAAATGGGAAGATGCAGAATATTGCAAGTGATTACTTCTGATTGACTAGAAGAGTAAGCTTGAGGTTTGGATTAGGAATCACCTGTGGCTGTTTAGTGTTTCGATCTCTGAAATCTGAAGTGTGAATTCAAATTGTTTAAGTTATCAGATATGAGTACTCTGTCCTCAGCATGGAATAGTAAAAAACCCTCAGTTGTCAGACAGTGACTAAAGTGACTTCAGCATATCAATGGAATTATGACTGCGGTATAATGATTTCAAAAACTACAAAGCACTGGATTTGATCATTCCTGTCCTATATCTTTTTCTTCCTGCAACATGAAAATTTAAACAAACATTTAAAATAAAGAGCTTGGCTTAGTCTCTATTCCTTTAGAATGAGATGTGTGGGTAAAGTGTTAGGAAAGAGTGCTTGAAAGCATTAATGGGCCATCTTGGCTCAATGTAAAAAAAAATATGACTTGTGGTCCCTTTCAACAGCACTGAATACTGCAGGCCTTCGTCAGCGCTATGAGAGGTACAGACTTCCGATAATTAATTTGCCCTGTTGTACACCCACACCCTCTCCACTTCTTCTCCCATCCCGTAAAACCCGAAGTCCGATCAACCCACAGACTTCCCCAGCGCAGTCGACAGACTCCCCACATGTGCATAAACAATTTGCCTGTAAGATTGATTGGTGAGTGGGTGACAGGTAAATTGTTGTAACAAATACAGCAACTGTTCCGTACATGGCCTACAGGTTCGCTCGTTTCTTCCCCGTTCTCCTTAACGGCAAGAGGGACACAAACGCGACCTTCAACCTCCTGCTGAGCTTAGCACCGGAAAGAGCATGTTACAACACAAATTCTTTGCACCAATGATGTTAATTAGTAGACAGCACCAAAATATCGGTGCTGCCTGCGCTCTCTCAGCGGGTGGCCATTAGCCTTGGCCGGAGCTGTTACCGGCAGGTTTCCGATGTAATGCAATTTCTAGACCTGCGTTTACTAAATACTAAAACAGTCTAGCAATGTTTATTTTATCTAAGCTAGTATAAAATGTTAACATTTTCAGAAGGTTCTAAATGATTTACCCAAGAGCCTAAAATGCATGCAGAATGGAATTGAATCCTCCTCTTTAGTTTGGGGTTATGTGTCTACATGGCAAGCATGTTGATGGCCCATAAACTTGGAAGCTTTGGGATTAAGTTGTTTAAAATCAATACCTGAAATTCCCACAGCAGTTTAAAAGGGAATGTTAAATGAAGTTTAAATAGTAACACACGCTCTGTAATTAGCTCCACTGAGAGACTGTCCAAAGGAGGTACCATACAAAGCTCCAGGCAAGGTGAATAGAAAATTAACCTGCACAGAAGCCAGTCTTCCTTTCTATCTTGTTCTGCTAAATGCTTTCTGCTTTTTTTTTTAAATCTTGTTCTAATCCCGGTATTATTTCTTTAAAAAAACAAGACTTTGCTTGCTAGGATTTGTCCTTTTCTACCTCCTTGTTTTGTTCACATGATTTGTAGCCCTTAGGTTCTCTCACTAACACAAGCTATTGCAATATCATGCCAAAATCTTGTACCAGAATTACAACTCTAACTGAAATAGGCTTTAACATGTACTCTTTATTTTAATTATTTGAGAAATGACCGAAAGTCAGAAAAATCTAAACCGAGTCTAAGGTACAATAGGGGAGAGTGGGTAATACATGTTTAGTTTGGAATCTATGCTGGTAGCAATGTGAATAGTGTCACAACTTACCTCTGTAAGACCCTCTGGCTCCCCTCCAGACTTAATAATTTATTGTCTCCTCCTTGGTAAATTATTAAATAATATTCAGTAACTTATTATTTACAGGCCGAATGGCCTGCTCCTGCTCCTATTTCTTATGTTCTTAAATATTTTTCTGTAGCAAGAATTAAAACATAATACGTAAAAGCTTTAAAGGAATACATAGTGAGAGAAATTAAGCTAATTAGAATCATAAAATGTCACAAAATAGAAACAGGATAAAGCAGTCCTCTTGATCAGCACCCTTGCCACTGGGTTCAATATCCATCCCCTACATCACCAGTGAAGTTGCAGTGCATACTATCTACAGGATACGTTGCAGCAACTCACAAGATTCCTTCAACAGTATCTCCCAGCCCCATGATCTGTACCATTGAGAAGGACAAAAGCCACAATACAACGGGACCATCATCCCCTGGAACGGTTCCCTCCAAGCCACACACTAGCCTGACTTGGACATATATCACTTTTCCTTCATCCTCACTGGGGTAATATCCAGGAATTTCCTAACTATCACTATCAGGCAGGCGCCATCACATGAAGACTTCTGTGATTCAAGAATAAGACCCACAACCGCTCTCTCAGGGCAATTGGGCACAGGCAACAAATGTGGCCTTGCCAGCATCACCAACATTCCATGCAGAAATATTGGTCTGGAATTTGCGGTCCTCTATAGGTTACGCCAGAATGAAATTAACGTCAGGAAAGGTGAAATCCACGCCACAGAGATCGCTAGATCTTTGTGGGCAGCTTTCTTCACGGCGAGCGCCGTCACTTCGTCGCTGACCACAAAATCCAGGCTGTCTAATTCCCTTCTAAAAGAATGTATGGCTTCTGCTTCAACAACAGTTTATGATAGAAAATTCCTATATTGTAACTGCACTATTATATAAAGTTTTTTAGAACCTCCCTTTTAATTATTTTTTGATTGTCTTAAATTTGTGCCCTCTTGCTATTATGTCACTAACCAACAGAAGCAACCGATCACTGTGTGCTTTATCACAACCTTTTGTAAGGTAGAAAATTTGCAGGGCTATGGGGAAATAGTAGGGACGTGGAATTAATTGGCTAGCTCTACCAAAGAGCCGGCACAGGCATGATGGGCCGAATGGCCTCCTTCTGTGCTGTTTCATTCTATGGCTGCGATTTTGCTAACCTCGGTGGGTCTGGGGCGGGCGACGTTGGTGGCGGGTCACGACCCCGCTGCTGGCTCCATCCCGCTCTGTGAAATGTTTCCCTTGATTGGGCTTGTTAAGCCCACCCAGCACGTTTCCCGGCCAATTAGAGGAAGCGGGTCTGGTGACATCATTTGATGACACGTCATCAGCCGGTTTCCTTAAAGGGACGACGTCCAAATTTATTTTGACATTTGTGCTGTCAGTGTTCTGCAGCATTGAGGTGCTGCAAATACTGACAATCACTGCACAAAGGCACAGGACTGCACCCAGGCTCTCCCATGACTCCCTCCATATGCTTATGGAGGGAGTCAGAGTACTCAGGGAGGTCCTGTTCCCTCCCCATGGGTGGAAGAGACCTCCCCAGGAGATCAACATAGCCTGGTTGCACATTGCAGAGGAGGGCACAAGCAGGGATCTGGTAAGGAGGACCTGGGTGCAGTGCCGCAAACGTTTCAATGATCTCAGTAGATCACGAAACGTTAGTACAAAGCCACACTCAACCTCATCCTGCTGTGCCTCTCATCACATCCCCATCACTCTGCCTTCCCTACCCTACTCCTGCACATCCTTACTCACACCAACTTACCTTGCACCTCCACCCATCCCTCTCTATCTATATTATCACATCCCCATCTCACTAGCCACCCCTCACACTCACCCTCATCCTAGTGCAATCATACCTACTAACTTGGGTGTTTTATGCAATATTCATGTAAAGTTTCTGTTAATGTGGTGTCAAACATTGAAACATTTATTTTCAACACTTTGCGTTCTTGGACAGATTCGTGCACACCTTTGGAAGTGGCTTCGTGAGTTGCAGTGATTGGTGAGACATAACGGTACTTCCCGCAATGGTGATGAGTGTGAAAAGAATGGCTTGAGCATTGCAGGGATGCTTTATGGTGTTGGTGTGGGGTGGTGACAACCTGGCGCATCATGTGGCAGCCAAGGTGTACAGCATCAAGTGAAGTAAATCTGGCCATATGAGGCCATCCCTGGCGTCCCGGGCAACAATGTGGTCGGGTGCTGATTCCCCAGTCCTGTGCAGTTGATTGCAGAGAAGGTTGGTGTTGTTGTTGGTGCTACTTGTGCACCTGGTGCTGCTGGTGTTGGGGCTGATCGTGGTGGGATTCTGAGGACCAAGGTGAGAGAGTATAAAGGCCACCCTTGCTGAAGGAATAGATGGCAGGTGAAGTAGAGATGACAGAAGTGATCTGTCAATGGTGAGATAGGTAATGAGGTCAGACTGAATGGAGACTTGTGGAAAGACTTGCAGCAGGCTGAATCTGTTGTGGAACTGCAGTGAGGAAGAGCTTGTGGCTGAGGGAAGATATCTCTGTAAGGTGGGAGCTTTTACTTTACATTTGAAGCTGTCAACTCAACAGCTGATTCAATGGCCACTGAACACCCACCTCAGCTTGACAGACATGGTCCACGACCAGACTGGACCCGTGGTGAGCTGTGAAATGCAAAAGGAAAGCTGAAAGTCATTCTTAAGTGGCTCTAAACAAGCCACTAATTACCTGAATTGGGTCCCCCGCTGCTGTGTGTCAGGTCTGCTCAGCGCTGACAGACCCGACATTGGGAAAGCCACGTGGCGGCGGGTTCACAGCTGGGTTCCAACCCGCTGTGAAAAAAAACACTTTCCCACCCGATCCGCCACCGATCGCGCCTGCTGAGCCCCCGCAAAATTCAGGCTTTTGATTCTATGATAATTTTGAAGACTTCGATCAGCTACCCCCACCATTCCACTTTAACCTACCTCAGCTCTAGTAAAACAAATACTTCTCATCTCTCTTTATAATCTTAACCTCTCATTGCTGTTAACATTACATTCTTCCCAATTCTTTCACACCAGTGCTATAATGGAGTACCCAAACTTACACACATTATTCCAACTGCAATCTGACCAAGATCCAGAATGATTAAAATAAATAATAATAATAATAATAATATCTATGTAAAATGTTGCTGTAAAACCAGTGGAAACATTAATAGCAGTTGGGACATTGCATCACTCTCCTGGTGACAGAGTGATTTAGATTGAAATACTCAAGATAACTGATAATTACTAATTATGCCCCAACTATAAAAATTCAGGGAGGCACTATTATAAACAATTGAGCAGGATCTATAAGATTACGTTAAAAATGTTAACTGAGATTTTTTTTTAAATTAGGCATAGAATTAAATTAAGTTTTTTTTTAAGTGCACATTAATAATTGGGAAACTTGCGCTTATCAAGAATGGAAATTCAAATCAATTGGACAAGAAAATGTTTCAAAATACAGAACAATTAGGGGTATGACAACTCCTGACAAGGATTATGAAAGACTGCAGGAAGTTAGAGATAGGCTAGTAGGATGAGCAGAAAAAAGGTACTTCCTTTATTTTGTATTCTATTCCCTATTCTTAATTTCAAAATGTATGAACTGTACTTAACACCTATCTGCTCATCTGACTATTTCATCTCTGACCTCCTGCAGTCTTTTACAATCCTCATCAGGATTTGCCATACCTCCAATTGTTCTGTATTATGAGCCATTCGTTGTGCAAGCGACCGAGTTTCCACTCTTGTTAAACATAACTTTCAACTATTACATGCACCATAAAAAAATCAATTTAATTTAAGTCTGTGACTATAGATTACTACTCTTGATTTTTAATAATTCTGGAAGTAACACATAGATATATTCGAATGAATATGTTAACATCATTCCTTTTTTAGTTTCAAGACTGTACACACCGGAAAAAGTGTGAATCTTGCAATTAAATTGACAGCTCACATCACTGTATTTGGAACTATGATAGTCACGAAAGCATGAACAGGAACTGCTTATACAGAGGATTGTGACCTGCTAAGATTGGCACCACATTTACAGAACCTGACAGTTTTTCACCAGATTTTCCCAACAAAGCTAGTTACCTTGGCCTCCGATTTTAAATGAAGAGAGTGTTTAAATTATTTTTTGAATGGTTAGTCACTTCTTTTCAATTTCCTTAAGTTGTAAAACATTATTAGAAAAAAGCGATTCAAAAAATTGGAAAAAGCCAGAAGATCATTGAAAGCAGCGGGAGGATAGTAAAAAATTAGAATTAAAAGGCACTCAAATAACAATCGATAGTGACAAAACGAGTTAGATGGCAGAGCAAACAGAACAGCAGGCACAGTAAAACAGATTGTAGGGAATTGTAGCACAATGTGGGAATTCCTGCTGTTTTCAATTCACAAGATGAGCATTTTGGGTTGTTTGAAGCAGACAATGATGGCAATGCATGAATAGCTTTAATGGTTGCCATTTAATCACACTGAGATTAAATCTGTATTGCATGAATTACCATATGGTTCAAGTTAATGGCACTGTACATTGTAGTGTAGTGATCAAAAATACAAAAAAAATAAAGTTTTGAAGAATCATCAACAGCTGCCATCTGAAAAAATAGGGGTCATGATGTGGAGATGCCGGCGTTGGACTGGGGTGGACAAAAATGAGAAGTCGCACAAAACCAGGTTATAGTCCAACAGATTTATTTAAAATTACAAGCTTTCGGAGCTGTCGCCCCTTCCTCAGGTAGAGTTACTGTGAGACAATCTACCAGAATTCACAGAATATAAACACAGAGAAAATGCAGAGATTCAATCTTTCCCTACATCAAAGACACACTAAGAGCACAGCCAAGACAATGAGATGTGTCCCAGGGGGTCCAACGTGTCAAAACACCTGCTGGCTGCAGCAGTCAAGGGGATTCAGCCTCGGATCTGCGGGTTAGCGTTCTCCAAGGCGGCCTTCGGGATAAACGACAACGCAAAATCATCGAGCAGAAACTGATAGCCAAGTTCCGCACTCATGAGGACGGCCTCAATCAGGATATCGGGTTCATGTCACGCTACAGAACGTGACTTGACATCGTTGCCGGTCTTTCCAGCTTTTTAAAAAAACAAACACAAGAAACAAACACAAGAAACAAACCCAAATGGAGAGGATATGCAGCCAGCAGGTGTTTTGACACGTTGGACCCCCTGGGACACATCTCATTGTCTTGGCTGTGCTCTTAGTGTGTCTTGGATGTAGGGAAAGATTGAATCTCTGCATTTTCTCTGTGTTTATATTCTGTGAATTCTGGTAGATTGTCTCACAGTAACTCTACCTGAGGAAGGGGCGACAGCTCCGAAAGCTTGTAATTTTAAATAAATCTGTTGGACTATAACCTGGTGTTGTGCGACTTCTCATTTCTGAAAAAATAGGGGCAGAGGTTATGGTCTGAAATTGTTGAACTCGATATTGAGTCTAGAAGGCTGTAAAGTGCTTAATAGAAAGATGAGGTGCTGTTCCTTGAGCTTGCGTTGAGCTTCATTGGAACAGTGTAGAAGGCTGAGGACAGAGAGGTCAGCATGGGAGTGGAGCGGAGAATTAAAGTGACAGGTGACCGGAAGCTCGGGGTCATGCTTGCGAACTGAGTGGAGGTGTTGAGAACGTTGGAAACCAAACGCAGATTGGGTGACCACTTTGTGGAACACCTCCATTCAGTCCGCAGCTGTTGATGATTCTGCTATACCCATTTACACCTCCTCTAGACCACCTTTTGTTTCTTTACTTGTCCCATTACCAGCTCCTTTTGCTTTGTACAATCATACCTTTTGTCACTTAATCACTCCTGCCTTCCACCCTATAACAGACCTTCCCTTTTGTTCTTTCCTCCCCTCCCCCTTTTCCCTGCCCCTGCACTTACTTAAAATCTGTTACATCTCTAACTTTCTCCAGTTCTGACAAAAGGTCATTGACCTGAAACGTTAACCATGTTTCTCTCTCCACACATGTTGCCTGACCTGCTGAGTATTTCCAGCATTTTCTGTTTTTAATTGAGAAGTGCTAGGTAGTCTGGGATTTAGTTTGATAAATTTGATTCTACTAATTTAAAAAATTGTAGCCAAGTATATGACATGAAGACAGAAAAAACATAAAATTCAGAAAGTATCAGCTGGAAATGAAAAAAAGAACAAACTGTGAAATAAAGAACCCACATAACATGAAAATCCAGTATTCAGCACCATTTATATCAGAGCATTGCTAATAAACAACTCCACGAGAACCACATAATAATTATAAACCTCTCTAGAAAATAATTTCGGCATACAGCTAGAAATCCCGTTATGATTCAATGAAGTTTAGCAATCACTCAGGCAGCTGTTAAATTAATGTAATTTTGTTTTTGAACAAAGCAGTGCAGTAGATGTTGCTGAGGGTTTGCTACAATCTCCCTAAAATGTCAAGTAAAGGGAAAATTCAATTGGAATAAAATGGAGAAAATACTTGAGACAGTAATTCCTATCACTGTTGAGAAACATTGGTCAGTTTGTTGTGATTATTTGATTTAGTGGCTTTGAAACATGGACCAGTAGTTTTCTGTGCAGAGTGATTTGTAACCAGTGACCAAACAAAACAAATGTTGAACCCTTCCAGTTGGTGGTTCTGTCATCCGACATATTGGATAATGACAGAGCCAAGAAGAGATGTGATGCACAGAGGTAGTCAGCCTCCGTTCCTACAACCAATGAAAGTACAAAAGGTACATTTGTAAAGCTAAACAGAAATATGTGGACATTAAAAGAAATACAATTTAGAGAATTAGGATTGAATGAAAAGGGAAATTTGAATAGAAAGAGTAAAAGAAAACAACCCTGGAACATTTGACAGAGGGGAAATATTGCTTGAATTATAATGGAAAGAAAGAATAATAAAACAGAATTATATTATAAGACAAATCTTGGGCCATTTTCTAGGACTTCCGTTACTTTCTTAATATTGGCATCTTTACATGCGTTGTAGCAAGTACTATATGTATTTGTGCAAGTGGCAAGCACTATATGTATTCATCGTAACACACATATTTTTAACCAGTAATTGTAACTATATGCTGATTATTTTGTGTGCTGTGATACCTATTGGATAGGAATCTCCAGTCACACGAGGAGTCATTCACCAGTAACAATAAAGCAAAGAACTTAAAATACTCTACCTGTTCCTTCACACTTGGGATTTTTAGGTGCTTCATCCGAATAGTCAAGACAGTCAAAATCCCCATCGCATTCCCAATCTGCATTCATAAGACATCTTCCATTGGCGCAACGGAACTCGTGTGGACCGCAAGTTTTGTATTCTAAAAATCCACAAAATAAGAATCTTTAACCAGCATAACAATAATGTGAATATTTCTGTTGGTCTTTAATTGTAATATATGTCATTTAATAAATCTGAAGTATTGGGGCAGGATTTCACACCCTCCCTCTACCACTTTTCCAGTGGAACTGGGTTGGGTTGGGGGCAGAAGAGTGGGTTGGGACATGCTCTGCCCCATCCCTGTCCATTTTCATGTCCTCCTGATTTCTGGCAGGCAGGGCCCCCAGCAAGGTACAATATATGCCCAACCATATTTGAATTCCAAGGATGCCTTTTGGTTCCTGGTGTCCAGCGTTGCTATGGTGATGGAGGAAGGGATATTGGATTTTTAGAGTAGAAAGCTTGGTGAATCAATTGCAGTTGACAGTGGCCAAAAGAGGGTGGGCCTACTTGCACAAGGCTGCTGGTACCACTACACTGCAGAAAAACTCCACTCACGTATTGGCCAGCTTCCCTGATGGAGGCCAGGAAGCCCGCTTTAAATATACTGATGATCCGAAGGCTGAAACGTTACCTGGGGTCATCGGCACAGCTTTGTGGCAGGTGGAATTCCTGCCATGATGGAGATGCCCCCTAAACAGCAGAAATCTCTGCTTTGATATCAAAATGTTACATTTGTTTACATTACAGCCGGTATCGCGCTAGTGATGTTGAGTTATGACATTTCATTTTATTAACCATTGATGCCGCAACGGCTCGGAACACAGTGACACCAGGAATTTAAAAAAACACATTCCAACAGGTCAAAGACTGTTTTGCCAGACGTCAAAGAGAAAGTTTGGTCATCAGTACTTCTTCTAAAAATCAAATACAATAATAACTAACTTTGGTAGATAAAATTCCACATCTGAGGTTTACAAATCGGATTAGAGCATACTGAATTAATGGCTAATTAGATTGAAAACTGCCTTTGTACAGGGGCATTATGGTAAATGGGAAAAGCTATCTGGGAGTGGAGGTCGTTGAGTTCCATAGGGATCTGTTCCAACACTCTTTTTCATAAATTTTAGGCAAGGTATTCTGTAATATATAAAATTTGCTTATGACACAAATCTATATGGTCAAGTGATGAGGATAAAAGAGATTAGAAGCGTTAAAAATAAAACTGGATTAATTAAGTGGATGCACTGGGGATATAGATCAATGCAAATTGGACATAAAGAAAGGAAGAAGGAAAATCAATTATGGTTTCACAATTCACCAATTAGTGAAATTATCCAGTCATTGTACAGCTTTTATGAACAAGGCTAATCAAATACTGTGATACATCTGAAGGGCATTTGACTATAAGTCAAAATATATCATTTTAACCTTGCATACATGGGCCTTGTTTGGAAAACCGTGTGCTGTTTTAAGCATCATACTGTCAAAAGAACACAGGAGAACTCGAGAAGGTGAAGGATGATAAGGATTCTAAAATTTAGGGTTTAAAATTATGAAGTGAGACACATAGACATGTACTGATTACTTTCCTGTGAAGCATCTTGGGACATTTTACTACATTAAGGATGCTATATAAATACAAGTTGTTGTGTATTTGTTCTCAATACTGACAGCAAAATTGAGAGGTGAATTTTGAAAATATTGAGAATAGATAATTTAGATGCAAGTAGGTTGCTTAACTTGGATTGTGAGTATAGATCTATAGGATATTAGCATAAGTTAACAATTTCAAACAAGAATTGAACTTAGAACCATTCCTCCCATTTACAGAGGAGTAGATATGTAGTAAAGATTCCCAGCTAAAGTAGTTCATGCTGTGTTCACTAACATGTTTAAAAACAAACTGGATGAGTATTTGGTTAGGAATGGAATTGAGGATTATAAGGATAAGTACAGAGCCACGTGATTGATTTCTGTGTAGAACAATAACAGCAAAAATATCAGCTGATCAAAGATAAATGCAGTAGGGTATAAGGACAAATATTTTAAAATGTCATTTGATTTACTTTGATAGGAAAACATCACAGAGCCTATGCTTGGATGATTAAATGGGTGAGTAGAATCCACAATGGAGCAGGCTTTATATGATTTGCACAAGGAACTGAGACCACTGGAACTGGCCAGATAGACTGCAATGGTTTCCTATGGTCATGTACATTCTTATGTTCCTAGGAACAGGTTTGATGGGCTGAATGTTTTTTTTCTAGACTTGATTAAGTTTTTATGAACATTACAGCATCAACTGTAAGTGGTGACGTTATTGAGAGAACTGGCTGAGAGGAGGCACTGAGGGCTGGCTAGATCGTGAACAGCGATGCCAATACTAACCTCTCTCATCCGTTCGTAGCCCAAGGATCCTGCTCAAACAGTGCTAAAGATTAACCATTAACTTCTCAATTTTTCTAAATACAAAACTGAGGATACACATGATGAATTACTTTTTCCTAATGAATTAATAAATTATATCAAATTACATCAAGTCTATAGCACAGAAACAGGCCATTTGGCCTAACTGGTCCATGCCGGCGTTTATGCTCCACAGGAATCTCCTCCCATCCCTCTTCATCTAACCCTATCAGCATATCCTTCTACTTCTTTCTCCCTCATGTGCTTATCTAGCTTCCCCTTAACTGCATCTATGCTATTTGCCTCAACTGCTTCTTGTGGTAGAGCATTCCACATTCTAACCACTCTTTGGGGAAAGAAGTTTATCCTGAATTAACTATTGGATTTATTAGCGACTATTTTATATTTATGAACTCTAGTTTTGGACTCCCCCACAAGTGGAAACATTTTCTCTACATCTACCATATCAAACCCTTTCATTATCTTAAAGACCTCGATCAGGTCATGTCTCAGCCTGTTCAGCTTTTCCTGATAAGTATATCCTCTCAGTTCTGGTATCATCCTTGTGAATTTTTTTTGCACCTTCTCTGATGTCTCTATATTGTTTTTATAATATGGAGACCAGAACTGTGTACAGTACTCAAAGCGTGGTCCAACCAAGGTTCGATACAAGTTTAACATAATTTCTCTGCTTTTCAATTCTATCCCTCTAGAAATTAACCCCAGTGCTTGTTTTTTATTTAAAGGCCTTACTAATCTGCATTGCTACTGTAGTGATTTATCTATCTGTACCCCTAGATCCCTTTGCTCCTCTACCCCATTCAGACTCTTATTATCCAAGCAGTATGTGGCCTCCTTGTTCTTCCTGCCAAAATGCACCACCTCACACTTATCTATATTGAAATTAATTTGCCAATTACATGCCTATTCTGCAAGTTTATTAATGTATTCCTGTATTTTGTCGCATTCTTCATTTGTATTAACTACACCCTCGAATTTTGTGTCATCTGCAAATTCTTAAATTGTACTTCCAATTCCTGAGTCCAAATCATTAATGCAAATTGTGAACAACAGTGGTCCTAGCACCGATACCTGTGGAACACCAATTCCCACCGTATGCCAGTCTGAGTAGCTACCCTTAACTCCTACGCTTTGTTTTCTGTTTTGTAGCTGTCTTGCCATCCATTCTGCTACTTATCCCCATACTCCACATGCTCTGACCTTAGTCATGAATCTACTGTGTGGTACCTTGCCAAAGGCCTTTTGAAAATCCAAATATATTACCTCTACTACATTACCCTTGTCCACTCTTTGTTACTTCTTCAAAGACTTCAATAAGGTTGATCAAGCATGAAATCCATGCTGACTACTCTTTATTACTTTTTCGGTTTCTAAATGTTTTTCTATTTCAAATCCTTTGTGTCAGAGAGAGGAATAGGCTCCCCCATCAGGAATTCTATAGCTTCCTCCAGATTAAATATACTTGAATGTTATTTGAGGGGTTATTTACCTCCTGAGACTCGTTTGAAAAGTTCCCTAGTGTGAATACACACAAGCACAGCCTTATCTCTAAGATTTAAGGAACACTTATGGCACATAAGAGGGTATGTGGGTCTTTAAATTCCAGGAAAGCTATAGGCTTAGATAATCTCAAAGGGTAATGTTAAATGTGAAGGACTGCAAACTCATCAGTGGCAGAACCCCACTTCATTTCTGTACAGCGTAAAATTATTAGTTATTATTAGACTTCTGTTTGCTTCAAACTATTTGACTTGACGTGACAAGACAATTAACGTATTTGCAGTATGCAAAGAAGGATTTTAATATTTACTGTTTTATTGTGCATGTCTGCCTGCAGTACTTTTGGCGTAAATGTTTAACTGTAACATCTTAAATAATGGACCTGACTGATCATCTACCTTTGATCGTAGGTGACTCACCAGGAAATGCACTCCCAATATAAAAAGCAGTGACATTTATCCTTGCCAAATTGAGAATCAGCCGATTCCCGGACCCTGGAAAGATGGTGCCGCTCCAATGCCCTTTATCTTTCCTCAGATAAAGCAGCATGCAAATACATGAGATCAGCCATCAAATTGGGCTTGTTCATTGTCAACGTACCATCACTCCTGAGAAAAGCCAAGATGCCTATCGAGTTTGTGGACTTTCACTTGAGAATGGACACAAGTAATGCACCATTATAATATACATTTCTTCCCCGAGTGCTATTTATTACTGGGACTCGCCAAAGACATAAATCTTTACAACCCTCTTCCAGTCATGTCAATAAACTTAAATTGTTCATGGTATGGGGTAAAAGGGCTTAAATTAAAAACAGTGAATGTAATGTCCAATATACACAAGTCATAAGAACATAAGAACATAAGAAATAGAAGCAGGAGTAGGCCAATCGGCCCCTCGAGCCTGCTCCGCCACCCAACAAGATCATGGCTGATCTGATCCTAACCGCCAATCTACTATCACAGAACCATCTCCTGCATCTAACAGAATTGCACACACGAAATAGGAGCAGAATCAGGCTACACGGTCCCTGGGCCCGCTCCACTACCCACAGGGCCATGACCGATCCGAACCTAGACTCATGTCCAAATTCCTGCCCGCTCCCCGTAACCCTTAATGCCCTTTACTTCTAGGAAACTGTCTATTTCTGTTTTAAATTTATTTAATGATGTAGTCCATTTAGTTATGCCTCCCCTGTGCTAATTAAGTGGGATAATATTAAAACAAGTGAATAATTGTGCAAGAATTAATATCCCACTAACAGTCATTAGTGAGAGCAAAATGTTAAATTGGTAAATTTGAAACAGGCCAAATCATAGTGCTGATCATCACTCCCATTTCTACCCTCCCAATAATTTACAAACATAAATTCAGATAATAGTCAGATACTATCTTAACTACACAAAATGTAGTGTAAAATAGTAAAATCTTCAGTTACTAAATGAATGAAATGATTTATCGATTGATTATTTGTTGTTCTGAAAGTCTACATGGCTGTGCTTCGGGATCCACTCCCATGTCTAAGACGGCAATGAGAAGCCCTGCCGTCGTACTCTGGGTACCGGGAGAGGAAAGATGAGCAGCCACGACTCGACTCAGACTAATGTGCAGCTCGAGCTCCGACTCGCGTTCTATTTCTGTCCCATCCAGCGGGCCGGATAGAATGAACTGGCGGGCCGGATACGGCCTGCGGGCCATATTTTGCCCACCACTGACATAACCTAACTATTTGGTCAAGTAAAACTTGTTAATCCTTATCTGAGAGGAAAAGCTGAATTCAGAAAATGGTAAGCATGATTTAAAAAGACCACCTATAGATATGATGACAGCCCTTGATTACATTATTTCAGGACAATATTGGCATTAGTGAAAAAGTTAGTCCAATTCAGAGTACCACCAACATTTTGATAAGAATATTTTATACCTACCACACTCTAGAGATTCATCAGATCCATCTCCACAATCATCATCATGATCACACACAAAATATTGTGGAACACACAATTTGTTCTGACACATGAAAGCTTTGTTATCACATGTGCTATTATGTGCTAGAATAAGGAGAAACAATAGATGAAATTAATGTTGATAAGTGTATGTAATAGTAATTATACAAGTTGAAGTTATTGCAGTAGCATATGGCTCCATTAATGTAGTCAGAACATTACTTTTCAAACATATATGCAACAATCATATCACATGATAAATTGCATGCACACTAATGCTTTATCGAAAAAGGTAATTATAATTTATTTTGTAATTAATGTATTTTAAGTTTAAATATGTCATCCCACAAAAATAAGAAAGATAAAATTGTTACTTGTAGCAAAAATGGCATAAGAAGTGGAGTTTTAAACTATTATTGTTAGCCTTGGCTCAGCGGTAGCACTCTTGCCTCTAAGTCTGAAGTTAATTACTTCAGTTCAGGAATTGAATACACTTCTAGGCTCACACTTCAGTACAGTATTGAGGGAATACAGCATATTACAGATGAGATGTTAAACCGATGTCCTGACCTTTTTCCAAGCAGTTCTGCTGTAACTTAGGTTGGAGTCCAGTTCTGGAACTGTTGAGGAACTATTGCCCCAGTGTAATGTACTCAAACTATGTTTGTGCCCTGTCATGTTTTTAGATTCTGTCATTTCATAATATCTACCCAAGTTCTAAGTGTTAACTCGATGCTGAACAGCATGGTGGCATTAAGCATCTTATCATGGATGTATTAATAAAGTAGCTCACGAATTTCTGTGCTAGACTTAATTTTTGATGGCTCTGGCAGGTCAAAACTAATTAATCCATTCAATAGTGTACTGCTTCTCCACTATTCTCCAGAAGTAGTACACTATTGAATGGATTAATTATTTTGGTTTATGCAGATTTTAATATGCTTTGGACTGGGTAATGTAAGATGGCTCAAAGGCAAGCTACACTAAAGGGACCGAATAAATCTTCAACAAGGGGGGAGATTTTCAACTTTCTGTCAGGGTGTAAAATTTGCGTTGCGGATCGGCCGCCCGTTTAGAAACCACCTGATTTTCATTTCCATTGATTTTACATGGTTTCTATAATGTGCAGACGATGCACAATGTCAGTTTTGTACCCGGGCATCAAGTTGAATTTCTATCCCATGGATTGTAAATCTCCAACCCAAGTCTCTGGTGTGCAGTTGAATTAAAGGGGTGAAACATTCAACTGATACCTTTAACATTCTTTACATGGTTTACAGATTTACCATTTCCCAGAAATGCACTGGACCACAACACAAGATGTTACTCTGTATGTCACACTGTTGTCTCTAACTACGTATGAACTAGTTAGGGTTATATAAATTAAACCATCCGTATCATGTCTGTCATAACTCACTCATTCAGTCTTCTTGAATCATGGTTCATTTTCCAGAAACCACCGGTCCCATTGTATAATGGTTGTGAGTTCTTGCCTTAATAGACCAAGACAATTGTTTCTAGCATTACTTACTGCAACCAGCTGTGGAGAGTTCATCGCTTCCATCTGGGCAATCTTTATCACCATCACACAGCCAATGTTTTGGGAGACATACATGAGAGTTGAGACATTGGAACAGATCAGGAGCACAAGTGACTGAACCTGTGGCGGGGAAATAAATTATAAATAACAAGTTCATGGAGTAACATTCGGTATAGTGTGTGAAACTGGTCTCCTTTCAGTCTTTCTGGAAATATAAATAAATTTGGGCTATCAGTTCCTCTGGTTGTCAATTTAATTGAAAAAGTAGTTATGAGCAATTAGTAGAAAGCTTTGATTAACTTGTAACCTATCATTACTGTTACTCTGAAACTTGCTCCTATCATAAAATAAGTGAATGGAAATTTGCAAAATTAAAGAAAAAGTGTTCTTAAGTACTACTACGATCTTCTTGAGCCTAGATTGAGAAATTCATGTAGAATTGCACTGGAATTCTGGGGGTGGGGGAGATACAAACAAAACATTCAGAATGGGGATTAGTCATACGGAGAAAATTTTATCCAAAGGATATAGCAACATGTCATATGAAGATCTCCTGTACATTCCAAATAAAATACCTCTCATTCAGGTTGTAATTCAGCTCCAGCAGAATGATACCTAACCAAAGTCAAAATTTCTAAAAACAAAAAACCTGTAACATATATATCATGAGAGGTATACTGACTTAGAGGGGTATAAATTAATCGGTGCCATGTTTTGGGCATGAAGGTGGCGACGCAACCGCAATGTGTGCTCAAACAGGGAGGCCCAAGGCCAGCCCTAAATTGGACCTTATTAATATTAATTGGACGAGCTGCTGCCATCTGTCAGGCCTCCACAGGCAGCTCACCCATTTGAAGAAATGAATATCAGGCTGCTTGCCTTGTCAGCAGTTGCCCAAGGGTAAGTCCCAGGGGTGGGAGAGAAGGAAAGGGGGTGATCAGGCTACTGTAGATTTAATAAAATTAAGAATCCCGAGGAGAAGGACTGGCTCCTGCGTTCTCTCTGGGATATCAAATTTAGCAGATGGGGCTGAAAATAATTGCTAGGCTCCTCATTTACATATGTAAGGGACCTAACGTTTGTCTTCGGCAGCCCACAACGACATCTGAAAAATCACCCAATCCATTATCAGGTCGGACATCTTTCAGACATACTTTGGGCGTGGGACATTGGTCCCCGAAATTGGCCCTCATTCCGCCCATTTTATGACTGTAAAATGGCACAACATGGTCCAATTTTTACCCCAGAATCTTTGCATTTACAGGCTTGTTCATGATACTGCAGAATTCTAAGGTGAAGATGCAGAAATAATCCGTCTGCCAAATAGCTGAAGTAAATAATGAATATGGTCATTTTAAATTTATAGATAAAGGGTACTGTGAAAACTTCTTCCTGCACCCTTCGACTATTAATGATGGTGGGGAGGAATTCCTTCCTGTCAATTAGAGCAGCAAATTTTCCCTTCCAAAATCAGGTGAGGTACATGATGGGTCCATTACTGCCCATTTTGCACCCCTGCCAAAGTTGAATTTCAGCCTAAAGGTGCTGAAGAGGTGATCTTATAGATATATATGATACTGAATTGTACAGAAAAGATAACCTTAAATTAAACTGTGGGAGAAGGACAAGGGGATACAGGTTCAAACTAATAAAAGGTAACTTTAGGACTGATATCAGGAGGTTTTTCACGCAGAGTGATCAACACTTGAAATGGAATTCAGAGTAGAGCGATGGAGGCGAGCATCCTGGAATCATTTAATAAATCACTAGATGCAGCAATGGCGGAGTGTAGGGATGTTCTGGATGGTTGAATTACGATGGTTTGCCTCAGCTGTAAATATCTTGTGAACAAGCAGCCATCACAAGGGACAACAAGATTCTTACCAACATTCAGATCATTGAGGAGCACATCATAGGCATCATGAAGCAGCAGATGAAACTTCATCAAAACCCCTCAGAATTTTAACATTTTGTCAGATCTTCTCTTAAACTTCTTTGTTCTTATGAAAAGAACCCCAGGCTCTCTAGTTGTTCCTCATAACTAAATCTTATTCCTGCTTTCATCTTAGCATATCGCTTCTGCATCCCCTCTATGGCCTTGGCATCCTGCTCTAGATATTTACTGTGCCTTTCCGGTACATTAACTTTTAGTGATTTTGCAACTTCTGTATGACCTTTCTGTAGATACCCTATACCTAAGTGTTTTCCCACCTTAGGGAGTAGCAATGATGGCTTGCTACTCAGGCAATTTGTCTCCATGGGATTCTTAAGGTCTGAAACCTGTGTCTATGTCTTCCTTTGTCATACCCTCACTAGTTTCTACCTAAATCATTGCTATTGGATGCGGTGCCTATAGTCATGTGTTGACATCCCATGTTGGAAAGCATATCAACTAAGTTCTTAATCCCAAAATGACTTGAGCATCATATAGCATCAGGCTCTCTTCCCAGTACCTGCTCACACTGATTCAAATCTTGTCTTTCCTGCCTCTACTTTGCCACTGTGTTTCCTCATCCGGGTCACTAACAGCTAGAAATTAGTTTGCCCCCAAAAATGGGCGCGGGGATCGCAATGCAGGATCAACCCGCGCCTGTTCAAAGTAATGCAGACAGCATACTAACTTCGTGCTGCCTGCTGATTAACAGGATTGTGGTGTTCAGCTCAGCGCTGAATATGCTGCTGAGTGGCTGAATGCTCAGCATGGGGCCCATGTTCATGCGAGGCTAGCTCCAATTAAAGCTAGCCTGCACTACTTAAAGGCAGTCTGCACCTCTTAAACTTGAGGTCATTTAAAACTCTGCTGCCCGTGTCCTAACTCGCACCAAGTCCCGTTTACCCATCACCCCTGTGCTTGCTGACCTACACTGGCTCCCAGTTAAGCAACGCCTTGATTTCAAAATTTTCATCCTTGTTTTCAAATCCCTCCATGGCCTCGCCCCTCCCTATCTCTGTAATCTCCTCCAGCCGCACAATCCCCTGAGATATCTGCGCTCCTCTAATTCTGTCCTCTTGAGCATCCCTGATTATAATTGCTCAACCATTGGTGGCCGTGCCTTCTGTTGCCTAGGCCCTAAGCTCTGAAATTCCCTCCCTAAACTTTTCTGCCTCTCTACCTCTCTTTTCTCCTTTAAGACGCTCCTTAAAACCTACCTTTTTGACCAAGCTATTGGCCATCTACCCTAATTTCCCCTTATGTGGCTTGGTGTCAAATTTTTTGTCTTATAATACTCCTGTGAAGCACCTTGGGACGTTTTACTATGTTAAAGGCGTTATATAAATTCAAGTTGTTGTTGTTAAAGGGGAGGTGCATTCTCCCTGCAGCAGGTGGTTCAGCTGGCTGGGGAGCAGGGTCAATGTGGAAAAGACAATGGGAGCAGACAGCCATCGTGGTCGTGCCAGCAGTGTAACCCCGAAGACCTGGACGCAGGGCAGGAAGAAGTTTAATGACCGCACACGAGTGGTCAAGGTCAGTGAATTCATCTTCAAATGCCATATCCTCCATCTGCACCACTAGCCTCAAACGCTGCTCAATGCACCACACCCCCATCGCTCACCTACCAACAGTCTCTACCAAACACGACTGATACCTCACATTCATAGCTTCACCTCACCCTCATGCACTAAGCACTGCTGCAAGCCTCACATCCACATCTCACAGCTTGCACACACCATCAGCTATTCAACCATGACAGGCATATAACCCAAACACATTGCACCGTACTCACGGACACACTTCCCTTTCTCTTGCAGGACAATGTGGCTCAGAACCAGAAGCAGTAGGACCTAACCGCTGGGGGACAGGCGCCTGTATAACCTGACCCCGATGGAGGAGACGGTGCTGACCATTATTGGGAGGGCCATCACTGAGCCTGTGGCTAGCAGCTGGGGTGAAACAATACAAGATGACGGTATCCTCATACCTAATCCTCCTTCTCACATCCCACTTCCCCCTCATCCCTCATCCCACAATCTCTTCTGATTTACAAGCTGCACACGGTGTAAGCATGCACCTCTATGCACCTCTTGCTTTCCACCCCTCCGCTCACCACAACATTACCCTTGTGCCTTTCTCCTTTCAGATAGCCAAGAACTGCCACCTGGCCAGGCACTGGTGGAGGAGCAGGAAATTGAAGAGCACCAAGGCACTGATGATGAAGACACAGCACCGTCACACGATTTCACACTTGCAGCCAGCAGCTCAGATACTGACACTCCGCCTATGTTAGAGGATAGGTTAGAGGTGGGATCTGCACGTGTGAGACACTGGGCATGAGTGGCCTGCAGCCCGGGCAGGGGGAAAGGTTAGCACAGGTGCCAGCTCCCCAGAGGGCGAGGTCGCACACGAGTTCTGCTGCAGAGGACTCAGATGAGGACTTCGATGAGGCAGCCTACATTAGAATGCTGGTGGGTATGCACAATGAAATGCTTGGTACATTGGCAGGCCTGCCAGAAAGCCTGAATGCAATGTCAAGGAGCATGGAGGAGTCCAGCATCAACCTTGCACAGGGCTTTGCGCAGAGCTAGGAGCCCATGATTTCCAGTGATGGGCAACTCCATTAGCACACTTGTGGACCCAACCATCATGCAGCGTATGACATCCATTGCAGCACAAGCAGAAGCTACCCAACATCTAAGTGCTGCAGTGGAAGCTCAGACTGCTCTCATGCAGGCTCAGCTTGCTGCTACACAAGTTTAGACTGCTGCCATCATGGCTGCATTTACCAGTGTGGAAAGGGCCTTGCAGGGTGTCACAGCAGTTCAGCAATCTGTCCACCAACAGATTACTAGGATTGCTGAGGTGCTGCCTCAATGGAGTGTCAGTGGGTCGGTGGAGTACAAACCTGCTGTCCTCTTTCAGGATGATAGCATTCGTCCTTCTACCACTGCCTCACCACCAGTGCCCTTGCTGTTGCTGGTCAGCCAGCCAGCCCAGACTGCTGCCGCCGATGCAGACGTGGTGCAGTCTGAAGCCGGGCCTTCTAGGCCCAGAGCTGCTCGAGGTCATTCTGCAAGGCCATCTGCAGTCGCCCCCACTGAAATTCAGCAGCCTTCCACCAGCCATGCTGCAGCCACTGGAGTAGCACTTAGTCGGAGCATTAGGACAGGCAAAGACACACGGAAGACATGCACTAACGGAATGCACCAGGTTGATTTAGTTGATTCTGTTATGTAATATTGAATGGATTGATGTTGGTATGGAATGTTTCTTTTGTGGTGGCTTTTATTTCAGCACTGTGGCCAAGCAGAGACTGTGATGGTCCGGAACAGAGGGATGGTAAGGTGTGTGACTGTTGTACAATGGGGATTTGGAGTTGTGTTCAGTGAACCACAGTTGAATGAGGTGATCACGGACAGCCGGCCGGAGACGGGATATGCTGGTTGCCTCCTCCCTTCTTCCTGCTCCTCCTCTTCCTCCTCCTCCCTCTGCAAGCAGCTTGTCCTCTTCTTTGCTGCCTCTGCTCCATCTCCCTGTCATGCTGCAGTTCAAGGGGGATGACAACTAGAGCACCCATGACTAGGAGCAAGTGGTCTGACCAGAACCCTTGAAGTCAGAACCAAGGCCTTCTCCACTCCCTGTCACATCACCAACTTTAAACAGTTCTGGAAAGCACCAAACACTTCTACAAACTTACATGGAGCGAGTAGAAATGAATCAGCAACTAACCTGAGAGTGGTTACTGATCCCTTTAAATATCGCTAGGGGGCTCCTTGCTGCTGCTGAACGCATGTTCAGCTGTGCGAGGTTAAGACAGGGCGTTAGCTCCAGCTTTGAAGATGAAAATGGCAATGTTGGCGTCAAATCAGCATCATGATCTTCCCACTCTACATACTTCTGACACACGCTCCTAACGCCCGTCCGACCGCCCTCACCAAAATGGTGTTCGGTGCGGCCCACACCAGAAGTGTGTGCGTACGGTGTGGAGGTAATTCTTGACACAAAACAGCACCTGTAGGGTCGAAAAATCAGGTGCTACAGAGCCAAATTTCTAGCCCTAAATGTTTGCTGTGGTGTGTCTGGATGCGAGCTCATGCTTGTTTCAGATATGTGTTATGTCATTTGGCTGTCTGTGGACTACTTCTAAGTTGCTGAGAACTGCAGACCACGTTATTAATCTTGAGCAGTGAAGAGAACAGAGAGAACACTAGGAGTATATAAGCACATTTATCCATTTAGGTATGTATTATCACATGAATTGGTAAAGGAGACCTTCTGTGAATTAGAGCAGTGGGACTTGATAGTATACCTTGTGTGCCACTTCAGAAGGCAGCCCTTGATGCTCTTGCTGGTCCTTCATTGTTAAGGCTAACGCTAGTGCATGTAATACTGTTGCAACACATAATGCTTCACTCTGAAGTGCTTAAACTGTCTGGGTAATTGATGTTCTGCATGGATTGAGTGCATTAGGTCCTGAAGTAAAAATTCTACTTACAGCAATTTTGTTCAGGTCAGCAAACAGGCAGTGTATACTGCATTCTTGGCCATTAGCATACATTTGCCACTCTTACTAAGATTAGCATCAACAACATTAGCCTTGCTGATATGTCCTTCAGGCCCATGATAAGACAGTCTAATTTGGCACTCTGAAAATCATTGATTTCTATCTGAGTAAGAAGTAGCATTTTCAAATTCTGGTCAATATATGCTCTTCATGTCCAAATCTGTCCTTTGCTACTAATTTACAATAATATTGAAGCTTTATCTTGGTCCTCTTTTTTATGTTGTGAAGATTGTTCTGGACCTCTATCATGATCTTCACAGTGAGCTCAGCTGGTCTGTTATTTATGACCACTCTGTTTGTCTCCATTGCATAGTACTTGTCTTCCCTGCAGCATCAAAAACTTCAATCCATTGTTCCATCATAATCTCTCAGTCAATAAATTGGGCTGTCCAAATTGGACCTCTCATTATCCTTATGAATTTAATAATTTGTGGTGTGAAGGAACATCATTGTCGGCATGTTGTGATTGGTCAGTTTATGTTTACATTATAGTGCAAATTTGTGTTGCATGAAATTGACTGCAGGTAATTGTGGTCAACGACCATAAAAAATTCATAACAGTTGGGCTATCAGCCTTTTATTAAGAGGAAAATAGCCCTCTCAGTATTACTGAAGGAACATATGATTAAGCTGGTTCTTTTGGCAAAACAGAATTTTAGTTGCAATGGGAACTACCGTTGCCGAGATGACATGATAGCAACATCTGTGTTAGTGAGCTCACCAAAGCCTGCAGAATTAAATTTTTTATCTCAAGAGCCAGTAAATGATCCATAGGACTAGAAATTTAGAGCATAGAAGGAGGCCATTACACCCATTGTTTCCGTGCTGGAGCAATCCAAAACTAATCCCAGTGTCTTGTTTTCTTCCCATTGCCTTTTGTTTTCCTCTACTTCAAACAAGAAGGAGAAGTCGCACAACACCAGGTTATAGTCCAACAGTTTTATTTAAAATTACGAGCTTTCGGAGCTGCTGCCCCTTCGTCAGGTAAAGGTACAGTGAGGGAATCTATTACACAGTATACAGGAAACTTTCGTTTATCCGGCACCCTAATATCCGGAATTCTCGCTTAACCGGCAAAAATCAGGTAAGTTTTATTACACAGACAAGACCCCGATTCTGACCTTTCGCCCCCACGAAAGGGGGGTCAACGTTCTTCCGACTCCGACCTGTCGCCGCCACGGAGGAAAAAGCCGGAGTCTCGTTTACCTTCCCTCTCCGGGTCCCAATTGTTCAGCCTGTGGCC
Organism: Squalus acanthias; assembly: GCA_030390025.1. Taxonomy (NCBI): domain Eukaryota; kingdom Metazoa; phylum Chordata; class Chondrichthyes; order Squaliformes; family Squalidae; genus Squalus; species Squalus acanthias. Next base: position 54,146,618 of record CM059427.1, read on the forward strand.
GTGTACGGGGCTCTCGTACCTTGGTAAGTATACCTCTCTCTAATCCGGCACTTTCGATCAACCGGCACCACGCCGGTCCCGTCGGTGCCGGATAAACGAAAGTTTCCTGTATATACACAGAGAGCAATTTGTCTGCAGAGATACAATCTGTTAGGGAGTGCGGGTCTGCGGGTTAGCGTTCTCCAAGGCGGCCTTCGAGACACACGACAATGCAAAATCATCGAGCAGAAACTGATAGCCAAGTTCCGCACCCATGAGGACGGCCTCAATAGGGATCTCGGGTTCATGTCACGCTACAGAACGTGACTCGACATCGTTGTCTGTCTTTCCAGTTTAAAAAAAAACACCAAAAAAAAAAACAAAAAAAAAGTTAGGAGCTCAACTGCAGACGGCAGCATTTGACACGTTGGACCCCCTGTGACCCACCTCATTGTCTTAGCTGTACTCTGATGTGTCTTTGATGTAATGCCTCCTTAACAGATTGTATCTCTGCAGACAAATTGCTCTCTGTGTATATATACTGTGTAATAGATTCCCTCACTGTACCTTTACCTGACGAAGGGGCAGCAGCTCCGAAAGCTCGTAATTTTAAATAAAACTGTTGGACTATAACCTGGTGTTGTGCGACTTCTCATTTTTGTCCACCCCAGTCCAACACCGGCATCTCCGCATCAAACAAGAAGGACAGTATCAGAAGTATGTTTTCTTCCCACTGATAGTGTAGATGATGAAGAACAACAGAGTCAATGGAATATAATGAGAAAATTAAAGAAATGAGAGATTTTTCAGACTAAGTAGAAATGTAAACAAAAATCAGATGATAGACAGTAAACAGGAGTTGCACAATCATATCTTACTATTGCTGAATCTAGACTATAGAATGGGGATAGATTACTTTTTATCCACAGTGTGCATCTGCAATAGATTCAGCCCAAATTACAGCACCAGAGTTACTATTCTGTTGTACCATTAGGCAATGACTTTGTGTCCCTGGACTACCTGCTCACCCTAATTGTTTTTGGTCCAAAATGCAAGAGAAAGCCACAGTTACTTCAAGCATCATTCAGATTTTGAGGAAACAAGGAAGAAAGTAAAAGGCTATGACACCACCACATTGGCATCTTTACTCAGCACAACTGTATTTCAAGTTCCCTCAGATCGGTCACAGTGCAATTAGGCAGGATGCGAATGTCAATTGATAATTGGCCTAAATGAATCAATTCAATTAGTAAGGCCACTTAGCTATTGAGAGTTACAGTTGAAACAAATTCTTAGTTTTCTCTCTAAGAGATACAAATCCACAGCATATTTCCTCGGATCGAGTGAATTTTTTTCAAATGGGTTTGAATAGAATGTTTGCACAAGGGCAACATCCCTGTTGCAATGCAATGTTGCTGCCCAACGTCTGGGCTTACACTGTACTTTCAAGCTGATGACAGAGGTGCCTGATAGAGTACCAGAACTATGGAAATCTATACTATGAATGCTTAGTACTGTCATAACATGTCTGCGATATGAATATCCAAAACCCGGTTCAGCTTACCTGTTTTCCCAACAAAGCAAATAGTTTCATCTTGTTTAATAAATAAATAAAAACTAAAGGGGCCGAAACTCCTGATGGGATGAGGAAGTCACAAAGCAGGTGGCTTGCCTGCAGAGAGGCAGGAATTTGGAGTGGAACCTGGATACGCCAGGTGCTGTCGGTATGATCGAAAGGGAGGGGGCGAATCAAACTTCTGCTCACCCACCCTAAGTACAGTGCTAACTTTGGGGGCATGTCTCGGGCTATTCCACCAATTGCGCCCTCCTTAGGCCCAGCAGAAGTTCTGCTTGCTGAAGGTTCCAGACATCTTGAGAAAGTCATGCTTTCCCAATTGGGGAAATATTTAAAAAATATTAACATTACTTCTAAGTACCTTTGTTGCAGCTCAACCGGTGTGGGCCACCCACTCCGACTATTTAAATGGCCGTGTCCTCACGATTTGGGATGGAGTTCACTCCAGGATACAATGGCGATTGGAAGTCCTGATCTGCCACATTTTTGGTGGTGGAGCAGGGGCTCTAGAATTTGTTGCCCAAATTATTGGACTTGGGTTGAAAACAAAACCGTACTTCCCAATATCTTGTCTGTGTTTGATATTCATAGGATTTGGAAGCATTATGCAGATGAGTAAAAAGCTTTCAAGAACTAAATAACTGAATATGCAGCTGAGGTCACATTTCGAAACCGGGTTTGGTAACACCACGGTATATTCACCAAACCTAAACAACAACTGTGCATCACAAGTGTTCCAAGTACTGTTAGATCTGGGCTGATGTCACATACCAGTGGACAAAAAGTGCACAGGATTCATTACTGTTATCAAATCCCCAACTGAAAACTTACCGCAGAGAGAATCTACTTCATCGGCACCATCCCCGCAATCATCTGCACCATCACAGACCCAGCGATTAGAGATACATTTGTGATTTGGGCATTCAAACTGATTCCATGTACAAAAAGAATCTGTGAACAAAGGCAAATGTATTTAATATCAATTTAATGCTTTGCTAGATTGTAGTAAGTTAGTGTTGCTCATACCCTTCATAATTTATGCACCATTGAGCCTGAATCTATCTGTCAAGAATAAAAAGTGGTTTAAGACTTGTTTTCATGATCCTTAAATTGTCATTTTGAAGCACTATAATTCATGTAGTGTAATTTATGACTGAGATTGAAAATCTTGAATATGGAAGTTTAGTTAATAGATTTAAAACTCCCCATCTTCTTGCTATCCTGCCAATATTAAAAGTCACTATCTAGATGGTAAATAGTAGTTTCAGTAGCGAATGGAATGCACCATAAATTTTCACAGATGGTCTTTTCCATTTGGCCATAATTTCTCAGTGTCAGGTTCCTCTATTATTTTTCTGTCTATCCAGGAAATCTGAACTTTCCTTTCCACCAGAGACAAAGTTAAATACTTAATTGGATTCAGAAGCGAGAAATGTAAAGTTTCATAAAACTACTGAGCTTAGCATGTGTGTGTTAGACCTTGAAAGAGCGATATGTTCAAAATAATAAAATGACTGATTAATAGCCACTTGATCTGAAGTGTCTGTTTCTAATTTTGGTCAAGAATAGAATTTAAAGGAATAAAATGGCAAACCACACCATTAGTTCATAATTCAAAACATTGCTTTAGAGCTTTTTATCAATATGACATAGATATATTGAGGTATAAAAGAAGCCAGGGTTAAGATTCATCTATGTAAAAGAAGAAGAACCTTGCATTTATATAGTGCCTTTCATGACCGCAGAACGTGCCAAAGCGCATTACAGCCAATTAATTACTTTTTGAAATTGTAATGTAGGAAACATTTATGCACAGCAAGGCCCCACAAATAAGATAATTTACAGATAGTCTAACTTTTAGTGATCTTGGTTGAGAGAGAAATGTTGACCAGGACACCAGGAGGACTCCCCTGATCATCAAATAGTGCTATGCGATCTTTTACATCCAATTGAGACGGCAGACAGCGCCTCGGTTTAACGTCTCATCCGAAAGACGGCACCTCCCATAAAGCAGCACTCCCTCAGTACTACACTGAATTGTCAGCCTAGATTATGTGCTCAAGTCTCTGGAGTTTGGTTTGAACCAACGACCTTTTGACTTAGAGGCGAGAGTGCTACCACTGAGCCATGGCTGACACCGAATATATAGGATTAGATATAGCTAGTATAAAGGATTCAATACCACAATGGGATTCATCTGCTCCATCTTCACAATCCTCTTCTTTATCACATATCCAGAAAGCTGGAATACATCTTCCATTAGGGCATTCAAAGTAGTGTTCTTTGCATTTGAGCTTGTGATGAGCTGAAAAGAAAAATAATCACAAAGTAATTATTGAGTATTTCAGAAATTCCACAACTATTCTATAGAGAAGATACCACACAGCACCCAATGTGTTACCACATATAAATAACTGAACACAACTGACAAAAACACAAATAAAAACAGAATAAAACTGTAATACACCGGCACCTGAAAAAATAAGATGGGTTAACGTCTTGGGTGGAGATCGTGCATCGGCACTGGATCGCAAAGTCTCAGACATGTTGAGCTGATTTTCCTGGTTCACCCTGCCCTGGTGCTGGACAGGCACAGCGAGCCTAAAGTGTGCTGCACCAGTCAAAGCTTAGCTGTGGATGAATTTGGTGTATTGGGGGATTAACACAGCCCAACTGCGCTGCTAGAACAGGCCTGCCCCGGCAGGGCCTTGTGCCAGCAAATGGAGGAGGAAAGTGGAGTGTATCTGGAGAGGCCTACAGGTGGGGGTCTGGCTGACTCAATCACTGGTCAAAAGGTTCCAAGGTCCAAAGATATGGTGGGTACTTAACAAAAAAAAAGGCCATCTATCTTTAGGGTCCTCTTTGGCTTGCTGCCAGAACAATCACTTTGCAAGCTTTTTGGAACACTCCTGTGTCTAGGAAGCTCAGGCCATGTTGCCAGGAAACTGAAGCGGAGGCCAAGAATGCCCCTCCCACCTCAATTACATCAGTTCCTTGGGCCTGCACCTATTACAGATGCAAGCCCTGCTCTACCCCTCAGGGGATGCTTTCGGAATCCATGGGCAATGTAAAGGGGTGGAGATCCAGCAAAAATGGTCACTGTCCCTTTCTCCCTGACCTTTGCACCTGGCAAATGAGTCCAATTGGTTCCACGCGTTAGTTAAATGAAGTACTACAGTGGGCATGAAATGGGACTATTTATATAACAGGTAGAGATTTTTGTTTTCAAAAAACTGTAGATAAGGGAAATTTTAAAACATGGAGGATATACATTCTTCTTAATTTTGTACTTGTGTACAATGATTTGTGATATTGGGAATTATGAGATAAATTCACTGGTTCCAGACTCCCATCAGGGAGCTGCGCTTGAATGGTGTGCAGCCGGAGACATGACTCCAACACTGTAGTTTCAATTCTCTGGCCCACGTTCCTTTAAAGCACAGCTCTCCACTGGGAGCATGATTCTAGTGGACTTAGCAGTAATGGATTCAATGTTGTTTGTGAAATGGCAGCCTTTGCTTTGTTATTATTGAAGTTTTTAAATTATATGGTTCCATTTAATTTTATTCAAGCAGTTTATTGTTGGCATATTTCCCCTTTTATCAAAAATTGGAATTAAGAATAACAGCAGCTGGTCAAAGCTAAAAATAGCCTTATGAGAAAATGGTATCACAAGAGTCTTGAGGGTAGACCTACTGTACAAATACAGGTACTTTTAAACTTAAACTCATGAAAATAATGGAAATATCTAAATATTTTAACCACTTCTATTCTAAGGGCTAATTTCTATTACTGCTACATGGCTACTAAATGAATGCTTTTTTTCCCAATAGGACTGACACAGGAAGGCCAATTTTCCTGCCTCCCTCACCTGTGCTGGGTGCTAGACACGCCTAGCATGCCTGACGACCTATGTGCTTGGCAAGGCCTCTGTGTCTGACATTGCTGTCCTAGGCATGGCTTAGGCACACCCCCAGTTTAGGTCTTCCCCCTGACAGGGCCTTGCACGAGAAACCAAAGATGGAAACAAGAACACAGCTGAAGACCCGGGAGGACTGTAAGCTGCAGGCCTGGCCAGAGGCTGAAGATCCTGCTGAAGGAAGTAAATGATTGCTTTCCTTCAGTGGAGTTCCTTTTTAGCTTGATCCTGGGCCTCCTTTAAGCCCTCCAATCTAAGGAGGATCATAATGCAAGTCCCAGCACCAGCATTTTAGGGCGCTCCTGTGCCTGAGAATCCTACTAATGTATTTGGAGGAAACTGAGTCTGGTGGGCTAGGAACACCTCGTCTCATCTCATTAACTGCTGGGCCTGTTCCTATTGCAGATGTAGGCCTCAGACAACCCATTGAGAAAGCACCCCCGCCACCCCCCCTCCCCACCCCCCGCCCACTCCCTGGTAACCCTGAAGCAGCATAGAGCATAGTGGAAACCTGACGTAGTGGATTACTGTCCCCTTGTTCTCTCCATAGCACCTGGGAACTGAACATTATCCAGGACCTGTTAAGAGGAAAATCAGGAAGATTTCCACATTGGCCTTCTATCAAATTTGCGTTAATGCAACACCTGAAACATTACCAACTGTATTTGAAAAGAAAGTTAGCTGTATCTTGTGGTAGTGCAACACTGCGTGAGCTATGCCACTGAGTGATAGCAACTGAGCTTGTGCTCATGAGTCATCAGAAGCTGAGTTCTCATTTTAGTCGAAGAATCCTAGGAGGCATTCAACAAGGGCCAAGCATTCCTCCGCAACAAGGGAGGGAATATTGGAATGGCAGTCACCCAGATTAATTTTGTGCCCATTTGACATTATGTAGCAATAGTGACAACATGCAACTTAAAATGAAAAAAAAAAGTATATAAAAAGTCAGGGATCAACATCAGATGGTAAACAGAACAGCAATATTGGAAAAATAATACAAGTGCAATCTTATATCAGGTGACAAGACAACCTAGTGCATATCCACCCATGAGTGAGTGTTTAGACATCTAGCCGTGTAATTAGAATAGCTACTGAGCCCAAAATTAATAATGGCAGTTGGAAAGGCTACTCCATCTTGCTTAATTGGCATTTTATTCTGTGCCTTCTTGCCACTGTTGGCAGAAGGCCTGGCAGAAGTTTGAAGCATGTTCTCAGCAAGAGAAAATAGTTGTCACGGGGAGGCAAAGAAAAAGGGAAAATATGTCTGATTCATTCCACTTAGATGCAGGCAGTCTATGGTGCTATGCAACTGTTCTCATTACACATTTTGGAAGAAAGAAAAATAAATACATAAAAACATAAATACACAAATAAAAAAATACAACTTAAAAGATGGCTCGAAGCCTGTTGGGTGGCTATGTCTCATCGAATAAAACAATACCTTGGTTCTTACAGCTGTATTTAGTGTCGGTATTTTAAATTTATTCATTTGAATATAATTTAACAGTCCAAGTGGACAACCAAAAATGGTAGGGCATTCTGCGGCACTGCATGACTTTTAGATACAACTGAGGCATCCGGGACATTTGTAGAGGTAGAAATTGGTGTGGATCGCATTTGTTTTTCCGGCATAAAACGGAGCAAAGAACACCAATTTAACAGTGGGACAGTCTATGCTCAATCTGCGCAGGCGTTGGTGCCACTACTAAATTCATGTGGTCTTTTTTGTAGGCATCTTGGGCTACAAATAATGGACCCCTTTTCAAAATTAATTAGGCCCAGTCTGGTCAGGATTGTTCAGATCCTCACCCCGCCCCCCCCCCACCTCATCAGCCGCCAATGTAAAGTAAGGTATGTAATTCAAAAAAATTATGAACACAGAAGTCGCGATTGGGCCCCCCCCCCGCCCATAGCCTGCTCGAATCCCTCCTCCTGGGACGTACCGAGGCAGGCGACCAGTGCCTGCAGCTCGTGCTGAATATAATGATGAAGCCTGAGAACATATTTCCATCGATTGCTCGGGCCTCTTGATTCAGACCCGCAGTGGTCAAAATCTACCCCCAGTCTCCTGGTTCTACAAATACTGATTGCAATGATTTGTCTGCACGTAACAAACAGCTTGGGACTTCATGAGTATATGAATATCTTGTTACATGATGAAAAATGATTGAAAATGCATGGAAGAAAAATATGAACTTTACTAGCAATACACAGCAACTACTGCTGTACTGCTTGCATCTACATAATGAAAAAAACATTAGCTTTGCTCAAAAGACTGTTCTGGGACCCATGCTACTAAATATGTCAATCATAATGGGTTCGATTTTGCCAGGCCCGAGGAGGCGGGATTGGAGGCGTGTGAGTTGTTAAAATCGTCAAAATGGCGGGCGGACCCGATCCCGCCTCCATCCTGCCTCCGAGCAATTTTCCCAAATGCGTGTTTTCTGACCCCCTTTCCATCCCGCCTCCAAAAGGCGGGATAGGCCCTTAAGGCCCTTAACAACCACTGAATTGCCTCTATAATCCCATTTTGAGAGGCCTTTCCGATTTTTACACATTCCCCCCATCCTACACGCCTCCTCTGGAACACTCCAGGTAATGCTGGCGGCCTCACAAGTGGATTGCTTACTCACAGCTGCAGCTCCACCATTACAAAGGAGTTTTCACCAATGATCATTTGCAGGTGGCAGAACTTTGTTGTTTCAGGTCTGGGGGAACTTTTAGCAGGCATACTCATTGTTGTGGCAGTTTAGAGCCTGACACCCATCTCCAGTGTGACCTCCTGGGAAACCCCTCTCCCCACCTTGACTAAGCGCTTCCTCAACTGAGGCATATACCAGAAGCATGGCAACCATTTAATTCCTTTCCTCCTGGACATCAGATTCGGACGCAGACCAGCCGCGGCAGCACCAACAGCAGGAGCATCAACAGGAGCGCCAAGCTGCTAGTCACCCACCTGAAGGTGCACAGGCCAGAAGGCGCCAGCGCGCGACAACATTGCTGCCCGGGATGCAAGGGACGCACTCATCCTGGCCAGATTTGCTTAGCCTGCACAATCAAACACTTTAGTCTTGCTCCTTCTTACGAGAGCATCGACAATGGACAAGAACCTGCGGAATCCCATCACTCTGACCACCATTCTGACAATCGCAAGGCGCCCTAAGCCCTCAATGTGAAAGTCCCATTTGCAAAATGACACAGGTCACAACTTCAACAGTTTGCCATCAAAACATTTCATAATACAATCACAATGATGGCTGGTCCAAAAACAAAACAACACAGCACCCAAGTGACTAACCTTGTGACTACTTGTGCTTTATCTTCCTCTTACACGTGCTCCTACGTGGTACTTCCCCTGTGGCTTCAGCAGATGTGGAGGCCCCTTGCTCACTCTCTTGCTGCTCCTGTCTCGACGCCTTTGGCGGGCATCCTCTGGGGTGGCGAACCTGTGCGGGCTCGCCAACAGTCTGTTGCTCCTGCGGCTGTGCAGGGGCTGAGACGCCCATCTCAGTTGGGTGAGGACTCTGGTGGGGCTCTGACCGAGGGCTTTGCTGTGGCATGGTCGTGTGAGCGCTTGGAGAGGAGCTCCCACTTCCTTGTTGTCTGCCACCAACATCCCACTCATGGGTCAGCCCCACTTCAGAGCTAGCAAGTGGCTTGGCAGCACCTTGTTGCACTGCAGGGGGGCCATGAGGACCCATTTCTGTACTGGCAGTCCAACTCCAGAGGACTTGCATGAAGATCTGGTTTGTTTGCTCAATAGATGACCATCGCTCCTCAAGAGATGTCATTCTATTCTGAACAATAACCATGTTTTCCATACCCTGGCGACTAAGCTCCTCCATGGACGTAACCATTTTCTCCTCTACCGTAGCCATCCTCTCCTCTATGGTAGCCAGCCTTACCATGGGGGTAGCCATCCTTTCCACATAGGTTGCCATCCTTTCCGTGGTGATGCGTTCATGCGCCAATGCCTCCACAAAGGCTCTGCTCACGATCGCTATGGACTCCTCCATTCGCTCCACACTCGCAGCGACCCTGGAGACAAAACCTGCCAGAGACTCCTGCACCTGTTCATGGAGTTCCAGCACCACTCTCCTTCTGGATGAACCCGGAAGCACAGGGTCGACATGCAGCTGAGCCGAGCTGGCAGAGTCCTGCGCCCTCCGACGAAGACTCTCCACTGCTGTCCCTGTCTCCACCATCTGCTGATGCTCACTTGTGAGCTGTGATACACCAGGTGCCAACACTACTCTATCTTATGAAGGTCCCACCGAGGTGTGAGTGTCTGCGCTGGTGCTGGGTGCGCTGAATTCTGCTGACACTGCTCCCTCAGAGGTTGCAGCTTCCTCTGAGGAGTCTGGAGGCTCAGGCTGTTCCTCCTGGATAGTGGGGACGCGGGCTTTCGATGGTCCTGTGGGGGAGTAAAGGAAAGAGTTAGAGATGTGAGGCCAAGGTTACATGCACATTGAATATTGCAGATGGTCATAAGTCAATCTGTTAGAGCACAGAGCATCAGAATCATTATCAGTGACTCATGCAATGTCAATGAGAGAGATTCCAAACTATTCTGTCACCAGCTTGCTCTGATGCGCCCATCTGTCCATCCCCCACTTGGGAATCCTCCTTGATCCCAGCAATTTCCAGGGCTGCCTCCTCCCAGGGGGTGAGCTGGGCTACTGAGGGTGGCCCTCCTCCTGTCATGGCTCTTTCCCTCTTATTGTGGGCTCTCTTTTCCTACAATGAGGGACACAAGTGGAGTTTGAATGAGAATGAAGGAGTGAGTGTAGAGAATCCATAGCATAGATGCTTAGAAGGATACAAAGGACCCTCCCTGTGTGTTGTTGTTGTCATGGCATCACAGTGATAGGGAGTGTGAGGGCTGCATGGTCGAATAGTTAAGTGAATGTGACCATAAAGAGAGAGGAAATGGGTAAGGGTGCAGGCATGTAAGTGTCAAGTGGCATGTGGAGGAAGAGGTTGGCAAATCAGAGTGCTAGTGAGGAGAGGCGATGGGGATCAGATTGAGGATGATGGGAAAGTCATACTCACTTTTCCTGTGCAGAGAAGGTCATGAAACCTCTTCCTGCATTGCAGCCAGGTTCTGCGGCTCAGCGAAATGGAGTTGACCTCCTGGGCCACTTGTAGCCACACAGCTTTTGTCTGCTGGGGTGGCTTTTTTCTCCCTGAGGAAGGGAACAGCACCTCCTTATTACAGCTGGCTCCATGCACCAGAGCTTGGAGGGAGGGCTCATCAAATCGAGGAGCACACTTTTGCTTGATTGTTGACATTTTCCACAATTCAACTCCTTCATATAAATTGCAGAGCCTTTGCAGTCTCCAGAAGAATCAAGGCTGCTTGCAGGCCTTAAATTCAACAGCATTGATGACATCATCGGAGGCGACTTTCTGTATGAAAAGACTCATTGGGCCAGTGGTTCCCACACGCAGGAAATCAATTGCCCAATTAGGGGAAAATCCCACTTTTTCAACACATCACTTTGGAGTCGGGGTCCTGACACGATTTCCACCTGACACGCCCCAGCCCGCCCACACTGACAAAATCCAGCCCAATATGTTTAAAATAAGATGTTACTATTCAGAATTTCCACCAGCCCAAGTCTCAAAGCACATCTGTTTAACGTTCACACATTTCTTAATAATACAATTAGAGGATTAGGTCTCATGCTTCTCACATAGCCTGCTGTTCTCATTCATCAATATGAAATGTGAATTGCAGCATGTTGTCATTTGCTTTCATGGCAGATGAAAGCAATAACTTTCAGGATTTACCTAATATAGCGCATTATAATACACCAAAAAAAGGATAATATCTGGAGCACTTGACAGGTGGAAGTGGTGTACAATGTTGTAATCCAAATGACAGTTTCATATAATATCACAAAATGTGAGATCAAAGTTCAAACAGTTTGTAGGCTGTTTAAATTTTAATACTAATCCTTGCCACCATTCCGGTGCTAGAAATCTCCTGTAGCGTTGCTCATGGTTATTCCAGATACTACAGGGCATGAATTCAAAAGCAGGCGCAACAATGGCGAATTTAGCAGTGTGACGGCCCGCACCTGATCTGTGCATACATTCAGGCCACGCTAAATTCATCAGGGCCTTTGTTTAGGTGGCCAATATTGAAATGAGTGTAATGCACCCATTTCAGGATCAGTTTGTAAAATTTGTGAAGTCAAATTGGAGCTTGCTACAACGACAATTTTTTTGATTCGACAGAGGCCTAATCTTCAGTCCTTAAAATGAGCCACTGGAAGTCGCCTAAGAAAGGGTAAGTACAAGTTTTCTCACTTACCCTAATTTGGAGCCAGGAGGAGCTGGAGCACTCCTACTGCCTCACAGTAGTCGTTGACATCAACATCAACATCAACAACAGCAACTGGCATTGATATAGTGCCTTTAACTTAGTAAAGTATCCCAAGGCATTTCACAGGAGAGTAATCGGAGAAAAACTGACACCAAGCCAATGAAGGAGATATTCAGACAGGTGCTTAAAAGCTTGGTCACAGAGGTAGGATTTAAGCAGAGAATTAAAGGGGGAGCGAGAGTTGGAGAGCTATAGGGCAGGAATTCCAGAGCTTCAGGCCGAGACAACTGAAAGCTCAGCTTCCTATGGTGGGGAGAAGGAAGTAGGGGATGCGCAAGAGGTATTTACACCTACACCACTTGGGTGGTAAACTGGGGAGGAGGAGTGCCCGATTTCTATTGACATTGAATTAATGAAAATGAAAATCGAGCAGTATCTATAATGGCAGGCAAATTGCTCTGCCAGTTTACCACCCAAGCCATGAATGTGAAAATTATCCCCAGGTTAAAAAAAAAAGAAATCAATATTCCCCGTCATTGGTGTGAAGTATAAAAAGAATATTTACCAGGATCTAACAGATTATGGTAACTAAACCACTCAAAATGTTGCTGGCATAATTCCCTCATACCTGTCTGGACTGCTTGTGAGTTATGCAGCTCAGTGTTACTTATAGAAACATGGAAACATAGAAAAATAGGAGCAGGAGTAGGCCATTCGGCCCTTCAAGTCTGCTCCGCCATTCAATATGATCATGGCTGATCCTCTATCTCAATACCATATTCCCGCTCTCTCCCCATACCCCTTGATGCCCTTGATAAACTTTCATGTCCTACTGTGTGTCTGTTCTTTTTGTTGTAAAGCAAATTTAAAAAGATATTTACCGTGGCAATTTAATTCATCTGTGTAGTCACCACAATCATTGGAACCATCACAAATCCAGGATGGAAGGATGCAGAGGGAGGTCTTATTACATTTTATGAAATTTGTATCCTTAACTCCAACTCTGTAGAAACCAGTGCAGTCTGTGTTACCTGAAGTAGAATTGATAGAAATCACTCAGTTAAAATAGATAATGTTTGCATCATGCAGATCAGAACTCGTCATCACAAGGTTTCTATATTTCGCTGCAAATTATTATACTTGAAAAATTGCATTAATGCTATTATAGAGTTTTCTATATTTTTACTGTAATCCATGAAAAATCTTCAAAGTGTGAATACGTGTTTCGGCAATATTATACAAAATAAAGTGACACCTTTTAGTTATGTCTGATGGCCAATGAGTGTGAAACCACTTCCTGTGAAATGCCGCACACATTGAACTGATGCCAAAAGCTTACAACTTACTGCAATCTGTTTCATCAGAAGCATCTGCACAATCTATCATCTGGTTGCAGTGTGCTGAATTGACAATGCAAGTTCCATCTCTGCACCGAAATTCAGCTGCACCGCATGTAGAATCTGTAACACGAAAGCAAATCATAGGCCGAGGTACAACTTTGCTCTTAATTTAAATTTAACAACAACAACTTGTATTTATATAGCTCCTTTAACTTAGTAAAACGTCCCAAGGCGCTTCACAGGAGTATTATAAAACAAAATTTGACATTGAGCCACAAAAGGAGAAATTAGGGCAGGTGACTAAAAGCTTGGTCAAAGAGGTAGGTTTTAAGGAGCATCTTAAAGGAGGAAAGAGAGGTAGCAAGGCGGAGAGGTTTAGGCAGGGAATTCCAGAGCTTAGAGCCTAGGCAACAGAAGGCATGGCCACCAATGGTTGAGCGATTATAATCAGGGATGCTCAAGCGGGCAGAATTAGAGGAGCGTAGATATCTCGGGGGGTTATGGGGCTCAAGGCGATTACAGAGATAGGGAGGGGCGAGGCCATGGAGGGATTTGAAAACAAGGATGAGAATTTTGAAATCGAGGCGTAGCTTAACCGGGAGCCAATGTCGGTCAGCGAGCACAGGGGTGATGGGTGAACGGAACTTGGTGCGAGTTAGGACATGGGCAGCTGAGTTTTGGATGACCTCAAGTTTACGTAGGGTGGAATGTAGGAGGCCAGCCAGGAGCGCATTGGAATAGTCAAGTCTAGAGGTAACGAGGGTTTCAGAAGCGGATCAGCTGAGGCAAGGGCGGAGACGGGCGATGTTACGGAGGTGGAAGTAGGCGGTCTTTGTTATGCTGCGGATATATGTAGTCGGAAGTTCATTTCAGTGTCAAATATGACACCAAGGTTGCGAACAGTGTGGTTCAGCCTCAGACAGATGTTAGGAAGTAGGATGGAGTCAATGGCTTGGGAACGGAGTTTGTGGCGGGGACCGAAGACAATGGCTTCGGTCTTCCCAATATTTAATCAGAGAAAATTTCTGCTCATCCAGAACTGGATGTCAGACAAGCAGTCTGACAATTTAGAGACCGTGGAGAGGTCGAGAGAAATGGTAGTGAGGTAGAACTGGGTGTCATCAGCGTACATGTTAAGTTACTTAACTGAATGGATGGAAAATACAGGCTAGCGAGGGCACAAGCAGCAAACCCTAGCCAATCAATTACAGTTCATACATGTTACAGAATTCATACGGAATGCCAAACGATAACATTTGACCCCTTATATATATGAACCCCAATTGTTTTCAATTAAAGTATTGTCCTTGGGGAAAGGCCGAATGGATTCTAATAACTCAGGAAGCTATCTACCTGGAAAACAATTCCTAAAATCATGATATTGATCTAAAATTTATGCTGTTTTGGTCACCAGAAGACTGTTCAGTGCAAAATACTGCTCACAACACCAACTTAATACTTACTATTGCAGGATACTTCATCTGAGTTGTCAGCACAATCATCCATTCCATCACACCACTTTGCATTGGACACACAGCGCCCATTGTAGCAATGTTTAAAGCCTTTTCTACAGCTCCTGTTTGCTGATGCAAAGAAACCAGAGAAACACAAGTGAAACAGCAAGGTGATAAATTCATCACACTGATGGATGACAGTGTCCAGTCAGAGAATGAACACTTCAAGCATCCAGCGATCAATTTTACAAAGTTTGATTGGAGTTTAATTAGAGAAACACTCTATTAACTTCACCTATCTCACTCTTAATTGTTGTTTCCATTAACAAGGTTGCTACTGTAATTTTTCTGTGTTCATTTCAGAATTCTGTGACTTATAGCTTCTCTCCTACTTCTCTTCTGTCACCATCTGCCCTGACACCTGCATTACTGGGGATAGGCAGGTGTTTCCAACAAATCTGGGTCTTTCTTGTCTCCCATATAAATCAAAGCCTTTTCGTCCTTTTATTTCTGGTCCTTATCACTCTCTGACTAAGATCAGCTCATTCAGCACAGATTGGAGACGTTCCTGGTGAGTATAGCTCAGTTACTCTCTGCATCAACTTACTGAACTGCTGAATCAGCTTGCCTGGCAGCAATTTTAAAACAATCTAGTGTCATCTGGGTATAAAATTGCAGTTGGGCAGTCGTAATGTTGGCTTGCAATTTATAGCGTAGCTTTAACAGGTGATTAAGTTTTAATGCTGGTAGATTAAAAAATAAAAGACTTTCATTCATATAGTGTCTTTTTAATATTTCTAAGTCTCGCACAGCCAATAAATTACTTTGGAAGTGTGGTCACTTCTCTTATATCAGCAATTGCAGCAGCCATTGTACACACAACAAGAATCCACAAAAAACAATGAGATAAATAATCAGTTAATTTGCTTTTAGTGGTGGTTGAGGGAGAAATGTTAGCCAGGACACCAGGAAAACTCCCTGTTCTTCTTCAAGTGATGCCATAGGATATTTAATGGCCGCCAGAGGAAGCAAATGGCACCACCGGCAATGCAGCACTCCCTTAGTAATGCACTGGAGTGTCAGCAAAGATTATGTACTAGATTAAAAATATCAAATAAACCAATTATAATGGAGAAGATCCAATTAACTTTAGCTAAGGTGAATTTCCTGAATATACTTTCTGTGGTTTATAAGTCACAACAGACCAAGCCTTAACTTAATGCTGATGCTGCAAAATTAATAGAACGAAACTCAAGTTTTACCATAATGCAAAATGTAACAACGATAACAAGAGTGACCATGCTATATTGTATCAGTATCAATACAGTTGAGTGAAAACATATTGGTTGCACACTTTATTATGTGCGATGAACCCACTTTATATTGCACTATAATAATACAATATTTTGAAGGAGCATTTACTCATTGAATACATGTCCAATAGATATGTGGAGGTATACGTGTGCCTTTGCAACTGACAGGATACCCACCACATGAACATTACAACCTTGTCAGCACCCCTAAGAGAAAAGAATACTAAATTGGATAATATGATCCAGAAATAGTTACAGATCCACTAGATGCCGGGAATTTCCTGCTCTGCCACCAAAATTTTGGTGGAACACCTGTTTATGCCCATAAACTGGGCTTCTGTCAAACTTCCGCCAAAGTTATGATGGCAGTGCAGGAGAAGCCCTGAGGATATTCCTGGGTAGGGAGTGAGCAAGCACTGTGTTTGCATGAGATGGGCTTAAAAGACTGATTCAGAGGAGAAGTACAAGACTGGAGACACAACTGAGAAGGATGAATATCTTTTATTATTTCAGCAATTAGCTGCAGTTCCTGCATGGTGATCTGAGATAGTTGTTCAATTGAATAGATGACATGCATGAAATAATTAAATATATCACAATACAATGTCTCGTATCTGTGCAAAATGTGTAACAATAAACAGTATTGAGCAAAATATAAAATAACAACAGAAAATGCTGGAAACAGCAGGTCAGGCAGCATTGTGGAGAGAGAAACAGAGTTAACGTTTCAGGTCGATGACCCTACGATGACCCCTCATCTGCTGGTGCAGATCCTCCTGACAGTTTGAGGTACAGTACCTTCAGCCAAGCGCTGAAGAAGATCTCCAATGAATGACATGATTTTCTACTGCTCGACAACAAATTGTGCATTTTCCTCCTTGGATGCCTATTGTTCAGTGGTTGCAGATGGTAACAACTCCTCACCAACAGCTTCCTCACACCTCAGTGCCTTTTTAGTGTCCTCAGAAATTGTTATTCCCTCTGGAATGGATGAAGTGAAGCGGGAAGACGATGTTGACTCATCCGTGGAGACAAAAAGGACAAGATACAAATTATTACTTATGAGCACATATCCACAAGAACTGGCGATACACAGCTGCAGAAACCATTTTGGAAACATGTTACACATGCAGGTGAAGTGCAACTATGGACTGTTGTATAAGGGAAAATTTGTATATGCATTAGAGACTTAAAAGAGTAATACTGGCATGCTATTTAATTACAATTTATGCGCACTGTTTTTCCAACTATTTATGGTATTTGGAGATTGCATGAAGAGACAAAATGTAATTTATACTTACCATATACTTTGGGTTAGATGTTTTGCCTTCTGGAATGTTTTGAAGAGCTCTGAAATCTTGTCTTCTGGGCACGTTACAATTTTTTTGGTGGAAATGTGCCTTATTAATGACCTTTTGACCTTTGGGCATTGAACTACAGTTTTTTTTAATCAGCCTTTTCAAGTCATGAATCTTTTTTGACAATCCTGTGAGGTTAATCAAGTTTGGGAGCCTTTTAAGCTACGATGCATTTTTGTATGATCTTCCTTTGGGTGTTTGTAGCATTGCTGATGTTCCAAGAAATATATTTATGTCAGCTAAATTGTTTTACATCAATAAATAATTCTGGCTTGAAAAAATGATGGCCACTGCTGTTTTCTTCTGGAGTCCATTGCACATCTGTACTGCTAACATTGTGTGATGTCAAATTTATATTGTCTTGTCATGTTGGTGTATAAAGTTAAAGTCTGCTGTCTCGTGTGTTTCTTAAATTGTAAAATGTGTGGCTTCCCTTGGTCGAAAAATGCATCAGGAGACTGGCGGTTTTTCTAATCTATTTGTAAATGAGATTGTCTAGTGTTAATTGTTATCAACAGCTACATTGATGCATCCTGGGAGGTGGTATGTCAGGAGTTGTTGCATTCCTTCAGTCACAAAAGTGCTCAGAAGTCTCATATTCTAGACAATATGCATTTGCTTATTCATTAGAATTTGGTGAGATTTTCTCGTAATATTGCAATTAATCTTCAAGAAATAGTAAAACACTTATCACGTGTCAAAATGATACATATACTTTGATGCTCTTTTTTTCATGCTTGACTACTGAAATAGAAAATGGCATTTTAAAAACCCAAACTGTAACAGTCATATTTATTTAAGTTTGTTGGTATTGATATTATTGGTTATATAGCCTTTGAGGAAATAAATTTGAATAATAGCAACTAACTTCTATTTGGTGCCTTTCTCTAGTTTCTTTCCTATCTGCCCTCATGCCCTCTCTAACCTCCTGCTATCTTGGTCTCATACCCATGAAACTGCTGAGCACCGATGTTAGCTCACATTGGAATCGTTCCTTCTCCTTAGGTACTGCCCCCCTCCCTTTTGTCATCACTCTTCCTCCAAAAACCCACCCTTGACCCCTCTGTTCTTGCTAAGCATCTCCCCATCTTCCACTTCCCTTTCCCCTTCAAAGTCCTTGAATGTGTTGGCACCTTTCAAATCTGTGCCCATCTTTCCTGCAACTTCATTTTTGAACCTCTCTAATGAGGCTTGTGCCTCTGCTACAGCACTAAAACGGCCCTTATCAAAGCCAAAAATGACACTCTTGTGACTGTGACCATGTTGGATCATCCTTCCCTATAATTCTCACCCTCTCTGCAGCCTTTGACATAGTCAACTCACCATCCTCCTGTTCTCCTCCATTGTCCAGCTCAATACAACTGCCCTCTGAATCCCTTGCGTGACGCCACCATCAAATCCCACTCCACAGACAAAATCTGGTCTGACACTCCAGTGCAGTACTGAGGAATGCTGCACTATCAGAGGTACCATTTCAGATGAGATGTTAAACTGAGGCCCCGTCTGCCATCTCAGGTGGATGTAAAAGATCCCATGGCACTATTTCGAAAAGAGCAGGGGAGTTCTCCCCTGTATCCTGGCCAATATTTATCCTTCAACCAACATCACTAAAACAGATTATCTGGTCATTATCACATTCCTGTTTGTGGGACCTTGCTGTGCGCAAATTGGCTGCTGCATTTCCTACATTACAACAGTGAATATACTTCAAAAAAGTACTTAATTGGCTGTAAAGTGCGTTGGAATGTCCTGAGGTCTTGAAAGGTGCTGTATAAATGCAAGTGGTAAACAAAAATGTTGATTTGTAGAAACTGCAGCCTTCCCATTTTGGCAGAAACTATGAACATTTTCTGCCAGACAGTTGTATAATGCGCCTTAACATACAAAATACACCTGCACACTGACTAAACTCACTCTTGTTTGATCTTGGCCCGTAATTTGCAGTCAGTGGTGAAGCGTAGGCGTTAGCCCTGAAGTAAGCTTCCCACAAAGATCTCGCATTCTCTGTGCCGAGAAGTTCAGCTTTTCCAATCTTCAGTTGAAATCAGTGTAAGTTAATGGGGAATCCCTAACACGAGCAGCTGTGACATCAACAAGCTGTCCAAGCAGCCAATCACAATGCAGAATTCCTGCAGAACGGGAACCAGGAAGTGAATAAGCTCCTTTTATTCTAACTTTTTAAAAATGATAGAGAGCAAAACAAAGATTAGTGCTCTCACATGGGGGAAAAGTAAACTTGAAATAAAGATGAAAAAAATCATTTTAAAGTTTCTTTAAAGTGTAAGGGGTAAAAATTCACTTGGTTGCGCCTCCCGTTAGCGCCTTAAGAGGGCGCTAATGGGGCGCAAAGCCGCTAACGCCCGGGCGCAGCGATGTTTGCGCCGCTCGAGAACTTAACTTGAGATTGTGCGGCGGCGCTAAAACTTACCGCTGCGACCACCTGCGCGCGCAGATTGTGACGTCATTCCATGGTGCAACGCCCTTGTGGCGCCCCGTAGCAGAAATTGAGTGGCGCCCCCTGCCTTACCGCCTGGCGCTTCCAACGACCAGAAGACTGGAACGCTATCAATCGCTGTGGGGCTGGGGGGGGGGCGCTATTTAAAGGGGGCCTCTTCCTGTCTTTTATTGTTGGTGGCATTTTTGAACTACGCATTCTGAGAGAGAGAGGGAGAGACTTCTGGAGAGATTCAACGTTGTGTGAAGGAGTTTTGGGTACTGAGCAGTACTTTGCAGGTTCATTTTGATTTGCCATTCCTTGTATCGATTTAGCAGAGACTGTGGGAGCTGCACTCTGAGCTCTTTGCCTGGTACTTTCCATTGTTCTTTCCAGCACATTTGATGTGCAAGTCTCTCCAGGCCGAGATTCAAGGCAGCAATGAACAGGATGTGGATGGAAAGCAAGATTAACCATCCCCTTTAAGAACTGGCCCGTGCCATTGTGTGTGTGTTCCATTGCTGACTGACATTACATGAGCTTCGCCAGCGCTCCGAGTTAGCGCCTCACTGCTCGGCCTTTGCGCCTTAAGAGAGGTGTGCAGCGCCTGCTTTAGCGCTCCACTCACCTCCTGGGGCGGTAAAAGTGAAGTTTCCTGTCAGTGCCGATAATTAGCGCCAGGCGCTAATATTTGCGTCCGGACGATATTTGCGCCCCAAATGGGGCGCGACCTAATTTCTACCCCTAAATTTTTATTAAAATGGATAAATTTGATACTCCTCAAAATTAAAATTAGTTTTTCAGGGCCAGAACATTTATTTAGCAGTCAATACACTGTTAAAACCCCAGTTACACCTAATCCAAAATCGTCTAACTTTTAATGGGGTATTTAACAGTGACATTACCGTGGAAAAAGCACAATTTATAGCAGGTTCGCTGATTACACTGATTGCTGGCTATGGGAGGTGGGGGGTCTACAGTGCATCCAGTGTCGGAGCAGTGAATGACTGACTGCAATTTCTGGATTTCTGCATTCGGATGCGAATGCGCTAAATCCTGAAGTTGCGGTCAGTTTCAAAGGGGTAATAACAGTGAACACTGCTCGTTCGCTGTTATTACCCATCGAAAATTCCAGGCCAATATTAACGTTATAATCTAACAATTACATAGCATCTACAATGAAAATAAAAGGAGCATTCACATATTTATTTTGTTTTTTAACCAAATTGTTAGCCAATGTTTCACCTTCATTATATATATCATTCAGAATTTGTATCTCCAATGTAATGTACTCTCCCAGGTTATAGTACAAAGGAATTGGCCCTTATCAGAGCTGCTAGATTAGATAAATGGCATCAGAGACTAGCGTTGAAAGCATTCAGTACAGGGGGTCAAGCCAAGTGAGGGATGGTTTTATGATTTGCAAATGTGTCATAGATTGCAAAAAAAAAGTCACTTCTGAAAATCCAGCCCCAAGTGATTATTCATCTCAGTTACTGATGGAATTTTGAGAGTAATGATGCTGGGTGAAAAAGCTAATGCATACTTTCACTTTCACACACCTCCTACCTAATAGAACAGATTACTTACCACAGTATGATTGCTTTTCATCTGATTTATCTTTGCAGTGAACAATTCCATCGCATGTCAAATGGTATCCAATGCAATCTCCGTTTCCACATTCAAATTCAATGTGAATATTGCAAGATGAGTTTTTGGCTGAAACAAATGGCAACATATTGCATGGAAGAGCAAATTATTTAGATACAGAATCAATGGTTACTTATACTTAATTTTGTAATGTTTAACCCTACTGTTTCCTCACACTGTGGACACCTCTGCAGACCTAGTAAATAGCTAGCCACATATGAGCGGTCCAGGATTGGATCAGATAGTTTCCATCTCTTCCCTTGCTTCCTTCCCTAGACAACCTTGTTGAGATTGGCAAATTCACCCCCTAAAAAACCTTAAGTCAAGATTGTGATTCAAACTTGGATCGCAAATGAGGTTCTACATGTAACGCTGGATCTACTTCTCCTTCTGCAGAACAGTGAATTCAAGAATGCAACATAAGTGTCAACATAAGGGAACATATGAGCCTAGAAACAACTACGCGTGATATTAGCTTTGAAGGCTCAATACATTTGTCTGAAATGATTGGCTATTTCTACAAAGGTGTTCACCCATTTAAAATAGAACGGGTTAATGTTAAAATAGCACACAAAGTCATTTCATATGAACGCATTAAGCGTTCACATGCTGCTATCACAGAGTAGGGCAACTTTACTGATCCTGCACTCTCAGTGGGGGGCCATACTCGAAGAGAGAGCAGGTCAGGGTATCAGGGCTATGGTGTTACAACTGTAACTCTGATCTCTGCTCCCCTGGAGTGCAGATCCCTGCTGGAAGCATGCGATCAGTGAATTTGCCTGAGTGCAATTTCACTCTAGTATGTTTTTGCAGCCCCAGGGAGGTGACACCTGGTGACCTTCCACCTCATAGAATGTATTAAGCCTTTGTACACTAATATTGCACAGAATAATATCTAGGCTACTGTTATTAATAGTACAGTACTGAACGTATAAATTAAAAACATTTGGCCTTTTGATGTTACTGAGACAGGCAGTGTGAAAGAGCTAAATTAGCGGTTGAAGTGGAAACAGCTTGGGGCTAACAACGACACCTTTACTGAAATTAAGCCAACATCCTCATATCTTGACTCCTGATAATATCATCAGCATTTGATGCTCCAACAAAATCAACAGAACCAAAAATACGTAAAAGGATCTCAAAATTATTCATAACTCATTGCAATTGGTTTTTTAATGGAGTGTTGATAGCCACAGAAGCTCAATCCTTGGGGGGAAAAATCAACTTACCAACACATCTGTTGTCATCTAATAGTATTCGCTCGCCCCTACAAGAACAATTTACTTGGCCATCAGCAGTCAACAGGCAAAGGTCATGACAACCTCCATTCATTATCCTGCATGAAGACATTTCACCTAGTTTAAAAGAAACGATTTTCTGTCACAACTGAAATATGTCTTTACTAATAAGCAAAACAAGTCTCTACTAAAGTCACTCCTTGTTGTTAAAAAAAGCCGTTGTAAAGTCACAAGAAGCTCCAGATTCTGCTGATCATTTTTATATCCAAGAGAATTATTCAAAAGACCTTTAGGATTCTGTTAATAATTTTAAAAAAATGAGTTTATAAAGCTTCCAGGTGTCCTGATAAAATGCTGGAAACATTTTAAACTTGGTAGACTGTAGTTATATGTAAGTGGGTGTGAAGCCCACCAGTACGAGGCAAACTCTTGGATCTGGACTTAAATTTCTTCCCTTAATGCAATTCAGGTGACTTTGCATGCAAATTCCTAACGGTTTGCTCAAACTACTTTGTACAGATACAAACCATTCTATGCTAAAATTTTTATTGGTATTGAGATTTTGACATCAGCCAACAAGTGGCCGTTTTTAGAGTTTTTTTCTGCTTAAATATCTATTTGGGCTCTCTTTGTGCCACGCGCAATGATCCATTCATTATTTTGAATTTATAAAATCAAAACTTTGATTTTAAGTAATAGCAGTCATATGTTTCAGCCTGCAAGTATGAAAATCAGGCACAGTGACTCTCAAATAAGGGGCAAATGGACAAAATCATGGCTCCATGGGTATTTAAATAACTTTATGCTTTCATTTCCTATATGTGTTTTAAGAAGTTAGCTACACTGTTATGGCTTCCACAAATCTAAAACAAATGAAAGGAGCTTCAGGCGGCAATGTGCTTGATTTTGTTTTTCAAAGTTCTCAATCAGATGAATTAACATTATTTTGATGGTTCTTGTTTTAAATTACATGCTGTAAAAATAATATAGTGTTAATATCTCTGAGAAATATATGCAAGAAATAAGCATCCGCCAGATTGTCTTTAGCACAAATATCTGAACTCAAAAAGTCGCAAATGTTGCAACAGTTGCATGAAAAGCTTAACGTTCTGGAGTGCTGCTCTGAAGTTCAAACAGAATTGAAATCAACTCTCAAAATCAGGACACCTTGATTAAATCTGGACAAGTTAGACATGTGATACCACTCCCCTCTGGCATTATTTGCAGCACATTCTTAACGCCAACATTGAGGAAACTTGAGCAGCTCCTCAACATTGCCGCTTCCAAGGACTCAAAGGTACCATTAAGAAGCAGTATTGTAGGAAAAGCTCACTTAGTGGCGGCAGCAGCAGACCAGGAACTCTCTTACTGCTGGCTCACAGCAATTACTGGAAGTTTTGAACATCACAGTTGTTATCCAATATGATGCTTTTATCACAATGAAACACTTAAAAACAGCATTCTGTAACATATCAACATATCCAATAACCAACTCGGAAAAATGAAAAATGTCATCAAACTGAGTGCAACTTACAGTTGTTGGTATCGTTTGCTACAACCATAATTCCCATAGGTTGATGTGCTGTATCTGAACGCAGCACTTTAACATCTCCTCCTGTGTACTTATCACAGCGCATTACAGATCTCTGCATCCAGTCTGTCCAGAAGATGTAATCACCATAAATAGCTAAACCGAAGAAAGTGCCTGGTCCAGATTTCAGAACTACCTGTGCCATTGCAAGCACAAGAGGGAGAAAAAAATTAAAAGGCGTTTCTTGGCCAAAGATGAGTTATGATAATGAAAATTGTTATAGAGAATTGTCGAGAACCCGCCGCAACACGCCTTTCCCAATGTCGGGTCTGTCAGCGCTGAGCATACCCGACAGGCAGCGGCAGACGACCCAATTAAACTAATTATAATATACTTACCAGACCCTTAACAGGCTTTTTTACCTTACTTTTTAACTTTTACTTCATGACCACAGGAACCACGCTGTTTGGTGACCACGTCTGTCAACCTGAGGTGGGAGTTCAGTGGCCATTGCTGCAACTGATTACTTGACAGCTTCAAATGTACAGTAAAAGCTCCCACCTGACAGATCATCACTTTCCTCAGCCACAAGCTGTTTCTCAGTCCATTTCCGGCACAGATTCTGCAGACTTTCCACTTTCCACTGTCGATCCAGTCTCACCTCATTGAAAGAAGTCTCTCACCATTGACAGAATGCTTCTGTCATCTCTACTTCACCTGCCATCTATTCCAGCAAGATGGGTGCCCTTTATACTGTCTCACCTTGGTCCTCAGAATCTGACCACTATCAGCCCCAACACCAGCAGCACCAACCACAGCACCAACCTTCTCCGCAATCACCTGATGATGCACAGGACAGAGGGCATCAGCACTCGAGCACATTGTTGCCCAGGAGGCCAGGGATGGCCTCACCATGGCAAGATTTACTTCACTTGACGCTGTACACCCTGGCTGCCACATGATGTGCCACGTTGGCACCACACCACACCAACACCATAAAGCATCCCTACAATGTCTAAGCCATTCCTTTTGCATTCATCACCATTGCGGGGTGGGGTACCACTATGTCTCACCATTCACTGCAACTCACTAAGCCACTTCCAAAGGTGCACACAAATCTGTCCAAGAACGCAAAGTGTTGAAAACAGAAACTTTACATGAACATTGGATAAAACACCCAAATAGCTACCCTTGTGTGTTGTTAGTTGGTATGATTGCACTAGGATGAGGGTGAGTGTGAGGGGTGGCTAGTGAGATGGGGATGTGATAATGTAGATAGAGAGAGAGGGATGGGTGGAGGTGTAAGGTAAGTTGGTGTGAGTAAGGATGTGCAGGAGTAGGGGAGGGAAGGCAGAGCGATGGGGATGTGATGGAGGCACAAGAAGATGAATGTTTCATGATCTAATGAGATCATTGAAAGGTTTGCGCCACTGCAGCCTGGTCCTCTTGACGACATCCCTGCTTGTGACCTCCTGTGCAATTTGCAACCAGGCTGTTTTGGTTTCCTGGGGAGGTTTCTTCCGCCCATGAGAAGGGAAAATGACCTCTCGGTGTGCTCTGACTCCCTCCGTAAGCATATGGAGGGAGTCATGGGAGAACCTGGGTGTAGCCCTGCACCTCTGTGCAGTCATTGTCAGTGTTTGCAGCACTTCAATGCCGTAGAACATTGACAGCACAAATGTCAAAAGAAATGTGGCCATGGTCCTTTTAAGGAAACCAGTTGATGATGCGTCATGAATGACGTCACCAGATCGCTTCCTCTAATTGGACTGGGAAATGTGCTGGGCGGCCTTAACAAGCCCCAGCAATGTAAATTCATTTTAGGCAGCAGGATGGAGCCAGCAGCAGGGCCACGACCTGCCACTAACATCACCTGCACTGGACCCACCGAGGTAAGGAAAATCCCGGCCATATACTCTATTTAGATTATTTCTCAATACTTTACATGGAATTACATTAGAATTTACAGCACAGAAACAGGCCATTCGGCCCAACTGGTCCATACTTGTGTTTATGCTCCACACGAGCCTCCTCCCACTCCTCTTTATCTAACTCTTATCACATTTTTGTTGAATATTTTAATATCGTACAACCCAATTGATATTTTAGCATATGGTAGGAGAACCAGCTATGGTTGCACAGAAGTAATTCTCACTGGGACACACTAGTCTCACTGAGGTATGATGCTATCTGACTTAATGATAACATTGGTAATTGACCATTTTCTGCTTAATTGTACTCTAAATGATTATTGAATGACTGATGATTGCTATAAACAAATAGTTTTAATAATAGAAATTCTACTTTTTTATTTCTTAGAATTTTCTATTGCCATTTGTTCTGAAGCCTAATTTATCATTTAGCAATCTGTAGTGTGTAATGATCAAAATGCCTAAACTGCTCTCATTAGTCATTCATTCTAAGACCTTAAGATGAACTTGAAATGGCAAATTTTAATGAGTTGGTGGTTATAGAAAGAGGCATGTCAAGAAAGTAAGTTCAATTACTCTTTGTGCACTAAACAATGATTAATGAATTTCAGAGCAATTATTAGCAATGATTAATCTGTTTTAATCACTACAAATTATACCCTTAATCAATGCTGAACTGCAATTTACAATGACTCTTAATGGGTTGAAGCAATATAGACTTTACAATACTAAAGATAACATAGAAATGTGAAAAAGGGTCAGCTTGGGGTATAAAATGGTCTGAGCCATAGAGATTTAGTGAACTGCCAACATGGGATGGCAAAATTAAGAATTATGTAGTCTACTGACTAGTGGAAGGTCATAGGTGACAGCGAAAAAAGGAAACTAGTAATGTAAAAAGGCCAAGTGGAGATACTTTTTTTGCTTGAAGTGTCTTGTTACGCTGAAAGTGTTAAGCATAGAGAACAGTGGCCTGAAATGTCAAATAATGGAAAAAAAATCAAGTGAAAGGACTGGAAAGAACACATGGGAAGTTCAATGTCACTTTCTGTAATTACATAGTGTTCAACAAAAAGGAAAGTGCTTCCTAGTACAGGAAACTTTTGTTTATCCGGCACCCAAATATCCGGAATTCTCGCTTAACCGGCAAAAATCATCCTCCGAAAACTCCTCTCAAATAACCGGCAATGTTGCCGAGTCGCAGTCGAGTCTCCGCGAACGCCGAGTACTCCGAAAACTCCTCTCAAATAACCGGCATTGTTGCCGATCCCGAGTCCGAGAACGCCAATTTAGTCAGTAGGGGTAGTTTTCAAAAGTGCCACTACTCGGCCTCCTGGCGCTGTCGGAAGTATACTGCACATTTCTTGATTTATTTATTTTTCTTTGTTAAAAATAGCCTCGGTAGATATAACTCTCCGTTATCCGGTACTTTCGATAAACCGGCACCACGCCGGTCCCGTCGGTGCCGGTTAATAAAGAGTTTCCTGCACTACAACAAATAGATTTTGTTCATCCTTAATTTCACTTTTATGGTGTTCATTAGGTCATAGCACAGCAATCCAAGGATTGCAATTCATGATATCAAATAATTCAGCAGCATCTCCTTTCCCTGTGACCTCTACCATCGAGAAGGACAAGAACTGCAATTTCAGGAGAGCAGCATCACCTCGAAGTTCCCCTCCAACTCACACACCATCATAATTTAGAAATAATACACTGTTCCGTCACTGTTGCTGGATCAATATCCTGCAATTCCCTACTTAGCACTATTGTGGAACACCATCATTGCAAGGACTGCAGCAGTTCAAGGAGACGTCACATCACCACCTGCTCAGGGCAACGGGAGATGCTCAATAAATGCAGCCTTGCCAGCACCAGCCACATTCTGAGAACAAAATCAGAATGAACCTTCAATCTTAACCACACTTGTATAAACCTTTCTGAAATGAGGAGATGGCTGAGTTTCTCTCGTCTGGAATGAGATAATTATATGCATTCTTAAAACCAGTCTTGTACTTTACTAGGTTACTAAAAAAAAATCTACTGTATGGTTCCAAACTCTCCATATGTCAAACACTGAATGGTGCCAATGTGGAAAAAGAATCCATTTGTCCCTAATTGTAATTGTGATATATATCATGATCTCACAAAGCTATATAATGCCATTAGCTAGATAATTCAACAGCAAATTATGGTATGACTAGACTTCAGAACAAATTACCTATAAATACGGTATGCACAATTAGTACTCAATAAATAACTTGGTTTCCCATCACATTCAGTTACTGTCAGTACTCACTTAACACGACTCACTATTTGATCTGTTTTATTTTACTTCTGTTTGTTTGTCAAAAGCCAAAATATATCTTCCAGTACAGGTTAATAGAAAAGCAAATGGTTGTGTAGAATGTTGGTTGCAAATATCATGAAATATTCAACATGAACAAAAAACATTTGTCTTAACAGAAAGGTAATGTGGTGTGAATAACTGGAGTGGTTCTAGATAAATATATTTTCCAAATGCTATTCACTCACAGCATAATTTAACACAGAATTATATAGAAGCTATAACACAGAAAATTATTGTTCTGCCCAAACAGTCTGTTTAGTGTTTATCCTCCACACAAGCAGTAGTTCTGCTCCCATGTGCCCACCCTGTTCCCATATCTCTTTTTCTCTTTTCCTTCAACCACCTATCATCCCTTTTCTTAAAATGTTGACATGGTCTCTGCTTCAGTCATTAATTCCAGTAGTGCACTCCAGAGCCTCACAACCCTCTGTGTAAGAAATGTTTCTCTGTCCTAAATCATTTACATTTAATCTTATATGTATGCTAACCCCTCAATCACTGGAAACAATCTGTTTCTATCTACTCTGTCCCATCCCTTCATAATTTTAAACACCTCTATCAAGTCACCCCATAAGCTCCTCTATTCTAATGAAAATAGCAAATATTGAATGTATTAGCATATTCATCACCACACAAGCACTCGTCTGTTTGACCCAGTGGTTGCACTCTCATCTCTGAAGCCTTAATTTTAACCTGGAGCGGGATTCGGGCAGGCAGGGGCCAAGGTGACGCCAAACTCCACCGACCCTGGCAGCGCGAGGCCTGTGAGGTTTTAACTCCTGGGCCTCGTCTGCATGCTGCCTGTCAGCCGCCTGCCCAAAAGGAAGCAGCAACTGGCCGGCAGGTGGGAGCGGAAGTCCAGGTGGCAGGAGGCTCACTGGCAAGAAGGTAAGTCGCGGGGAGCGGGTGTTTGGGAGGCTCTTATGGAAAGGAAGAGTGGAGTGTGGTAGTGGAGGCCTAAACTTTCCTTATCGGGCCCCGATACGCACTCCTGCTCCTCTTGGCTCCACAAGGAAAGTAAAACAAACATAGCTTAGATGGTCTCTTTTGGCTTCGGATCCTCTTTCTACTCTCTTTTCCTGGCGGGGAAGCCACAATGGCTTTCCACAATCAGGCCACAGTTAAAATTGCAGTCGGAGACACTGCCGGCTTCAGATGGGTGTCCTTGCTGCCTGCTCAGAAGAGCAAGTGAAGATGGTGACTCCAAGAGGAATGTGGGTGGGTAAGTCACCCGGCTGGTATTAACTGCCTGCCTGCCCGGTTTCCGCCAAAAAGCAAACTGGCCATTCATTTCATTTCCTAGTTGCGTGTGTAAATTGGCTGCAGCATTAGCCTACATAACAAGCAGTAACAACACTTCAAAACTAATTGATTGAGAAGTCCTATGAACCGGATAAGGTGCGATCTAATTACAAGTTCTTTGTTTCTAAACATAAAATTATGGACTTACATATCTGTGTGTTCCATCATATTCACACCTTTCAATTCTTCCTACAGATCCATCAGAGAAATACAGTTTCTCCGCTTTATGATCAATCGTAAGTCCATTTGGAGTGAAAATGTCAGTGCTAACAATGATCTGAACATTTCCTCCAGCCAAGGTTGCTTTCATTATACTTGGCTGCTGTTCATTCCAGTTTGTCCAGAACATTAAGCTGCATAAGGTAGAAAAAAAAGCATGTCAAATCTTGTGAAAGAATTTTACAATTTTCTTGAATCTACCACAGGATGTTTCTGAAAGATATTATTGGAAAGTATGGGGTATGTTTAGCGTTCCTTTGTTTTGAGTGGGGAGCCTTGCTTGAGGGGAGCTTGTGTTTGAGGTAGGGCTACAACACTCTTAAAAAAATTCTACAACTCACCATCCATTGAGCAAGGCTCCCTGCTGAGGGCTCAGGATAAATGCAATAAACCCATAAATATGTATAAAAAAACCTTATCCCACACTTGGCGAAGCCTAACAATGGGGGAATTATAAAGGCTTTCCGCATACAAGATACAGTTTCATTTTTCACATTTAATCGTTCAGTATTTTGATTACACATCACGCACTTTATGTAACATAACCCACAAATAAAATTAATTATTTAAATGACAAAATTTAATGATAGATTTTTGATACCGAATATATACAGTTTACCCCTATTAGTTCAAAGTTGTTCCTTGAAAAAAAATCGAATTGTCCAGTATTTTGAATTAAGCAGGAGCCATTTTTGCATAATTTCAATTCAAATTAACAGATAATTCAAATTAAACAATGTTCAATTAAGAGCAGACTGCATAACAGAACATACCAGGAGTGTTATACTTTTGTAAATCAGACTTTATTATTTTCCAATGAAAGTGTTTTCCCGATTAGTTGACAAGATTAAAGTGTCATAATGCTGTAAAACACATCAAGTGAAACAGATCTATATAAAACAATTCAAGCACTACAGTGACAAGAGTTAACAGCAGAAATGGGAAAAGAACAAATTTAGACAGCAATAGCGCTCTTGCCTCTGAGCCGGAAGGTCATGAATTCAAGCCTCATTCTAGAGACTTTATCACAATAATCTAAGCTGACACTAAGGAACCACTGCACTGTTGGAGCAGTCTTCTTTCAGATGCGATATTAAGCTGAAGCCCCACTTCACCGCACATATGGACGTAAATTACCCCATGACACTATTTGAAGAAGAGCAGGGGAGTTCTCCCAATGTTCTGGCCAATATTTACTGCTCAACCAACATCACTGAGACACATTATCTTCTCAGTTATCTTAGTGTTGTTTGTGAGACCTTGCTGTATGCAAATTGGCTGTTGTGTTTGCTTACATTACAGCAGTGACTACACTTTGAAAGTTCTTCATTATCTGTGAAGCACTTTGGGAGGTCCGTAGGTCATGAAAGATGTTATATAAATGCAAGTTTTTCTTTTTATCTAACGTTGGGACCCATCTACCAAATTTAATACATGCGAGATAGTAGCCTCGAAATCACCCATTGTGGAAAAGAAAATTGGGCGGAGTATAAAACGAGCTGCCGATTCGCTATCACTCGCTTTGCGGAAGATGAATGTCACCCCCACCAAGTTCAGGCTTGTTCTCTGAAAGCTATATATTTTAAAAATTAAACCCTTGCTTTTTAATCCAATAATTTTGTGTGTTCCACCTAGTTGTTGGAATCATGCAAAGGACAACCAAATCTTGGAATTTTGCTGCTGCAACATTCTATTGATTCTTTAAAAAGTAACTCATTAGGTCTCTTTTGATTAAATGGTAGGGGGAGAAGACATCGACAGCATGCTCGGAATGTATATGCACATATAAGAACATAAGAAATAGGAGCAGGAGTAGGCCAATCGGCCCTTCGAGCCTGCTCCGCCATTCAATAAGATCATGGCTGATCTGATCCTCACCTCAAATCTAAAGAACACAAGAAGTAGGAGCAGGACCCGGCCACTCAGACCCTGGGCCCGCTACGCCACCCACAGGGCCTCGACCGATCCGAACTCAGCCTCATGTCCAATTTCCTGCCCGCTCCCCGTAACCCCTAATTCCCTTTACTTCTAGGAAACTGTCTATTTCTGTTTTAAATTTATTTAATGATGTAGCTTCCACAGCTTCCTGGGGCAGCAAATTCCACAGACCTACTATCCTCTGAGTGAAGAAGTTTCTCCTCATCTCAGTTTTGAAAGAGCAGCCCCTTATTCTAAGATTATGCCCCCTAGTTCTAGTTTCACCCATCCTTGGGAACATCCTTACCGCATCTACCCGATCAAGCCCCTTCACAATCTTATATGTTTCAATAAGATCGCCTCTCATTCTTCTGAACTCCAATGAGTAGAGTCCCAATCTACTCAACCTCTCCTCGTATGTCCACCCCCTCATCCCGGGGATTAACCGAGTGAACCTTCTTTGTACTGCCTCGAGAGCAAGTATGTCTTTTCTTAAGTATGGACACCAAAACTGTATGCAGTATTCCAGATGCGGTCTCACCAATACCTTATATAACTGCAGCAATACCTCCCTGTTTTTATAATCTATGACCCTAGCAATAAAAGCCAACATTCCGTTGGCCTTCTTGATCACCTGCTGCACCTGCATACTAACTTTTTGATTTTCTTGCACTAGGACCCCCAGATCCCTTTGTACTGCAGTACTTTCCAGTTTCTCGCCATTAAGATAATAACTTGCTCTCTGATTTTTCCTGCCAAAGTGCATAACCTCACATTTTCCAATATTGTATTGCATCTGCCAAATCTCTGCCCACTCACCCAGCTTGTCTATATCCCCTTGTAGGATTTTTATGTCCTCGTCACTTTCTACTTTCCCTCCCATCTTTGTATCATCTGCAAACTTTGATATGTTACACTCGGTCCCCTCCTCCAAATCGTTAATATAGATTGTAAAGAGTTGGGGACCCAGCACCGACCCCTGCGGAACACCACTGGCTACTGGTTGCCAGTCCGAGAATGAACCATTTATCCCAACTCTCTGCTTCCTGTTAGATAACCAATCCTCCACCCATGCCAGAATATTCCCCCCAATCCAGTGATTTTTTATCTTGAGCAATAATCTTTTATGTGGTACCTTGTCGAATGCCTTCTGGAAGTCTAAATACACTACGTCCATTGGTTCCCCTTTATCCACCCTG
The DNA here is from genome assembly GCA_030390025.1 of Squalus acanthias. NCBI lineage: Eukaryota > Metazoa > Chordata > Chondrichthyes > Squaliformes > Squalidae > Squalus > Squalus acanthias. Next base: position 54,179,659 of record CM059427.1, read on the forward strand.
TACGTTATGTCCTCAAAGAACTCAAGCAAATTTGTCAGACATAATTTCCCCTTCATAAAGCCATGCTGACTTTGTCCTATCAAATTATGTTTATCTAAATGTTCCGTTACTGTCTCCTTAATAATAGACTCCAAAATTTTACCCACCACAGATGTTAGACTAACTGGTCTATAATTTCCAGCTTTCTGCCTACTACCCTTTTTAAATAAGGGTGTTACATTAGCAGTTTTCCAATCTGCCGGGACCTTTGCTGATTCCAGGGAATTTTGGAAAATTATTACCAAAGCATCCACAATCCCTATTGTCACTTCCCTCAAGACCCTAGGATGTAAGCCATCAGGTCCAGGGGATTTATCCGCCTTGAGTCCCATTATTTTACTGAGTACCAATTCCTTAGTGATTTTAATCGTATTTAGCTCCTCCCCCCCTAGAGCCCCCTGTTTGTCCAGTGTTGGGATATTCTTAGTGTCCTCTACCGTAAAGACTGAAACAAAATATTTGTTCAGCATTTTTGCCATCTCCATTTTTCCCACCATTAATTTCCCGGTCTCATCCTCTAAGGGACCTACGTTTGCCTTAGCCACCCTTTTTCTTTTTATATAACTATAGAAACTCTTGCTATCTGTTTTTATATTTTTTGCTAATTTATTTTCATAATCTATCTTTCCTTTCTTAATCAATCCTTTAGTTACTTTTTGCTGTCTTTTGAAGACTTCCCAATCTTCTATCCTCCCACTAAGTTTGGCTACCTTATATGTCCTTGTTTTTAGTCGGATACTATCCTTAATTTCTTTACTTAGCCACGGATGGCTGTCATTTCTTTTACACCCTTTTTTCCTCAGTGGAATATATATTTTTTGAAAGTTGTAAAATAACTCCTTAAATGAACACCACTGCTCATGTACCGTCTTACCCTTCAATCTATTTTCCCAGTCCACTTTAATCAATTCCGCTCTCATACCATCATAGTCTCCTTTATTCAAGCTCAGTACGCTTGTCTGAGAACCAATCTTCTCACCCTCTAATTGGATATGGAATTCAACCATGTTATGGTCACTCATTCCAAGGGGATCCTTAACTAGGACATTATTAATTAATCCTGACTCATTACACAGGACCAGGTCCAAGGTTGCTTGCCCCCTTGTAGGATCAGTTACATACTGCTCAAGAAATCCATCCCTAATACACTCAATAAACTCTTCCTCAAGGCTGCCCTGCCCAATTTGATTTGTCCAGTTAATATGATAGTTAAAATCCCCCATAATTATAGCTGTTCCCTTATTACATGCATAATAATATATACATAAACATATGGTTTAGTTTTGGAAATGCACCTCTTTTTCCAATCCTAGGAGACTGATGATATGAATTTTTGAGTTCAAGCTTTGGCTCTGCCTTATATCTTATGATGTGGAGATCATATATATCTTATGGCTTATCCTTACACTGGCATACAGACATTTTTAACATTTCTGCTGGGGATTAGTAAAGTGTGACTATGAAAGGAAGGATGACAGAGTAGGAAATAAAACACTGTATATATGTTTTTATCCACTGTCGTTCTGAAGTGAAATCTGGCACAGCATAAAAAGAGAGCTTCTCCTACACTGCTTCATTAAAGCAGGTCAATCAAAGTTTCAGAGCAACATATAAAAGTAACACTTCCATTTCCCATAGTTTCTATCGTTACGGTTTTTATGTGTGATACTGTAAATTACTGCTAAATTCAAGCACAGATTGTGTACTGTAGACTCACTGTCCACAAGGAATTAATTTAATTTAAGACCTAGCCATCAGAGAGAGGAAACAACTCTGCCCCATCTGTCTGGGCTAGATTCAAAACAAGATAACTAAGCTGCAAACAATGTTTGAACTTTGAATCGCATCGTCCCCAGTGAATGAAATCATTTAACCAATTTCCAATGAAGTAGTGATTTTGCATAGCATTCATATTCCAAAACAATAAAATAACTAATGAATTTACCTCTGTTGAGGACTGAAAACAATTAGAAATAATATAGCAATATGTTACTGTTACTATCACAAAAAAACAATAATTTATGAAAATCACAATGAGGTCTTTTTTCCAAATCCATTTAAGTATGGGGCTAAGTGAGCGAAACCACTTTGAAAAACAATGAATTAGCTTTAGCATCTGTTCTTCCGTGTTTTTTATTAAGTGTTTGAACCTATTTCTCAAATATTAACTGTATTTTTAAAAAATAAACATAAAAACAAAAAAAACAACCATTTCTTTTTAACACAAATATTGTTTCTTTTTATATTTATAAGTTCTAAAAGGGGCTGAATTGTTTAGATTTTTTTTAAGAAAAGTTGCTCTATGGCAGAGTTAATGGGGGGAAAATTGGGTCGTGCCCCCTTTGGGGCGCTAACTGCGCCAGGGCGCTACATTTAGCGCCCCGAACAAATTAGCACCCTTGCGGCCAAAATTCACTGGTAGCGCCCCAAGAGGGAAGCGGAGCGCTACTGGAAGCGCCCCGCCTCCCTCTTGGGGCGCTGCGAGTGAATATCGCGGCACGTTGCGCCGCGGTACTGCGGGCACTTCTTCCCCTTCTTAAAGGGGAGGGGCCTAGCGCAGCACGACCCGGGGCCCAGCTGGGCCACCAGGGATCGGAGTGCCGGCAAAAGAGCCCGGCACTCAAGAGAAGTGCTGGGGTCACGGAGCGCAGCCGGCACTCCGCGGGGGAAGGGGCTGCAGAGGAGGCCGGAGACAGCAGAGGGGGCAGGTGCTGGCAGGCAGCCAGCAACAAAAATGGCCGCCCAGCACCTCCCCTTTAATTTGCGCCGCCCCAGCCGAAGGTAGGCCCCCCTAACCCCGTCGGACATAGCGTCCGGCGGTAAGTCAGGGGGCGCTACCAAAGATTGCGGCTGGGGCACGAGCGGGGCGCTGCGCATGGCGAAGACGTCATTGCCGGCAGCGCAGCGCCGCGGGCGCTAATCGTTAGTGCTGCCGCTAACCTCCTGCTGAATTTCGTGGGAGGCGTTGACGGCGCCGCACCCAGGTGCTCGTTGCTTTGCGCCCCGTTAGCGCCCTCTTAGGGCGCTAACGGGAAGCGCAAAGCAACCGAATTGTTAGGCCAAAATATTTTTACCAACATAATATTTTAAAATTATGTTTCATATGGTACAACATCCTGAAATCATACTAGGAAAGAAATAACAATATAGACTGTATTTCATAACCTCAGGACATCCCATAATGCTTCACCTTACTATCACAATTTCTTTTCTTTAAAGAAATGTGCACTTTCCTGTCAGGCATACAATTAGTTTTTTTCTTCTTGTCCCTTGACCATGAATGCGTCCAAGAGGGAAGAGTAGGCAATATTTCCCAGGCACCACCACTGTTTCGCTTGGCTGGATGCCAGGCAGCCTGTGGCCATCTGACTTTGGAAAAATTTACTGCACTGGAAATCTTTGCTTAGTGATTTTCCAAAGTAGCATAACGGAGGCTAGAAATTCATCAGAGTGAAGGAATCAACTCTGTGATCTCTCCAATTGGGATAACATATATATTTTGCATAATGTGCTGTGCCACCAAGCTAACATATTTAAAAAAAAAAGGGTTTTAATGAGCAGCGTGAGGATGTAGCTTGTTGAAATACCAATATATAATTACAAAGTGGTGGAACACAGGTATGATTCTCCAGTTCTGGATTTTAGCCAGGTCATTTACAGGAACCATGAAATGAAAGCAAGGTGCTTTCTCAAGAGGTGCAATCTCTTGTGTACACCCAGCCACAAGTTCAGGAATATCATCACGAGAACTGGGAGCAGGCCAATTGCTTGCCTTCTCATCCAGGAATGGTACATGAGGTTACCTAAACAGCAAAGATTATGGGCTGGATTTGACAAACCTTGGTGGGTCTGTGGCGGGCGATGTTGGTGGCGTGTCCCGACCCCGCTGCTGGCTCTATCCCGCTGTGTAGAATGAATTTCCCTTGATTGAGCTTGTTAAGCCCGCCCAGCGCGTTTCCCGGCCAATTAGAGGAAGCGGGTCCGATGACGTCATTTGATGACACGTCATCAGCCGGATTCCTTAAAGGGGCCATGGCCAACTTTAATTTGACATGTGTGCTGTCAGTGTTCTGCAGCATTGAGGTGCTGCAAACACTGACAAGCACTGCACAGACGTGCGGGGCTCCACCCAGGTTCTCCCTTCCTCTTCCCTTCCCATGGGTGGAGAAGACCTCCCTAGGAGATCAACACAGCCTGGTTGCACATTGCACAGGAGGGCACAAGCAGGGATGTAGTCAGGAGGACCTGGGTGCAGTGCTGCAAATGTTTCAATAATCTCAGTAGATCACAAAACATTAGTGCAAAGCCACACTCAACCTCGTCCTGCTGAGCCTCTCATCACTCATCCCCATCACTCTTGCCTTCCCTCCCCTACTCCTGCACATCCTTACTCACACCAACTTACCTTGTACCTCTACCCATCCCTCTCTATCTACATTATTACATTCCCATCTCACTAGCCACCCCTCACACTCACCCACATCCTAATGCAATCATACAAACTAACAACACACAAGGGTAAGCACTTGGGTGTTTTATGCAATGTTCATGTAAAGTTTCTGTTAATGTGCTGTCAAACATTGAAATCTTTATTTTCAACACTTTGGGCTGGATTTTGCCAATGGGGAGCTTTTGGCGGCAGGACTCCCACTTGTCAGGTTTCAGTCCCGCCTCCATCAACTTCTGGCCAACCCACGCTATTTTCCCTTGATTGACCTTGTTAAGCCCGCCCAGCGGGCTTAGCAGGCCAATTAAGGGAAAGCCAGTTGCAGAGAACATCAACGTATGACGTTTCATCTGTCAAAATTTTTGACAGATGAATTGTCATTGTTTGACAGCTCTGTGAAGCTGAATTCAAGACCTCATCAAACCTCTTTCTTTTGCAAAAATTAGATGGTTGTTGCATTGGAGAATGCAACGGCCATCTGTCATCTCTGCCGCGGAGGTGCGAGACTCTCCGCATACCCACCAATTGAAGCCTGCAGGAAGAAACAAAGGTAAGTAAACTTTTACTAACACTTTCCACTTACCTCAGATACTCACCTCTCCACACTTGCACCCATCACTTACCTTCACAGCGCACTTTTGCACCCCTCCGACCCCCGCAGACCCACTACTCGCCTCGGTGACCCTGGCGGGTTTCAGAGCCTTCAGGAAGCCCGCACTTGTGTGGGCAAAATGGGGATAATGGGTTGGGCACCTGCCCCCAATTCTGCCATTTTCCTGGCAGTCCCGCCTCCAAACCCGCCTCCCCAGGGCTGGCAAAATCCAGCCCTTTGCATTCTTGGACAGATTTGTGGGCACTTTTGGAAGTGGCTTTGTGAGTTACAGTGAATGGTGAGACATAACGGTACCCACCCCCCACAATGGTATTGAGTGTGAAAGGAATGGCTTGGGCATTGTAGGGATGCTTTATGGTGTTAGTGTGGGGTGGTGCCAACCTGGCGCATCATGTGGCAGCCAAGGTGTACAGCGTGAAGTGAAGTAAATTTGGTCATGGTGAGGCGATCCCTGGCCTCCCAGGCAGCAATGTGCTTGGGTGCTGATGCCCTCTGTCCTGTGCAGCATCAGGTGATTGCAGAGAAGATTGGTGTTTTGTTGGTGCTGCTGGTGTGCCTGGTGATGCTGGTGTTGGGGCTGATCGTGGTGGGATTCTGAGGACCAAGGTGAGAGAGTTTCAATGGCACCCATGCTGATGGAATAGATAGCAGGTGAAGCAGAGATGACAGGAGCGATCTGTCAACGGTGGGAGAGATAATTAGGTCAGACTGGATGGAGACTTGTGTAAAGACTTGCAGCATGGTGAATCTGTTGTGGAAATGCAGTTTAGAGAAGCTTGTGGTTAAGGGAACATTTCTCAATCAGATGAGAGCTTTGCGTTGACATGTAAAGCTGTCAACTAATCAGCTGATTCAATGGCCACTGACCTCCCGCCTCAGCTTCACAGACGAGGTCTAGTCATAGCGGGAAACCGGTGGGCAACCTGTCAAATTCAAAAAGCTGGAAAAAAAAACATTGTTAAATGGCTGTAAACAAGCCACTAATGATTTTAATTGCCTCCCCTGCCGTTGCGTGTCGGCTCAGCGCCGACAGACCCGACATTTGGTAAAGACGTGTGGCGGCGGGTTAACAGCGGGGTCCTGACCCGCTGGGGAAAAAAAAACACTTTCCCACCTGACCCACCACCCATCGCGCCCGCTGAACTCCCACAAAATCCAGCCCTATAATTTTCACATATTGAAAAGTGAAAATACATACAACAATTGTAAAATAAATACATTTCTTTAGTTATACACTGTTTATATAGTGCTGGATAATGAGAAAGTAGTATTTTACTAAAATGGTAATTACAAATTATGAATCTAATGAACTATAAAAAATGACCTTCTTACTTGTGGCACTCATCCAAGGCAAGCACGTGAGGATGGTCATCAGGAGACATTGCAACTATGATTTCTTGGTCAAAAGCTCCGAACCTGTTTTGGTCAATCGTATGCCTTTTAATAGTTGATGTTGTAGAACTTGTCCAGTAAAGGGTATCCCAAGCTTTGTGATATGCCAGACCCTCAACTGAGCCTACATCTGTTGAATTGAAAATCAACAAGTCAACTACAAACACCGTTGCTCATGCACATTTATAAATGCAGTCAGATAGTAAGGAAATGCTAAGCTGTGTAAGTTACCTATAATGGGACATGATCTGGATATTAGCAGCTAATAACTCAGGAAATACAAATCAAGTCAAGAAGTATGATCTTAAATGACAAACACTGGATCTACCGTGAAAGATATTTTTCTACGGGCTCTCATTGAATTGTAATGTAACATTGTGGAATACTGTTGACTGCAGTTGAAGGAAATGTTAGCAAATTTTTTAATAAAACTGATTGGTATTTCCTTCAGTTAAAAATTCTCAATTAAATTTCAGCCTTAACTTCTGATCGTTAAGGCAAACAATCAAGTGTTCTTGAGTATAATTATTTGTGGCATTATACAATGAGAGGTTTCCAGCCTCATATTTCTGGTTAAAATTAGAAAATTCCAGCTACCATAAATACAAATGCTGAGGGCGAGATACTAACAGAATGGTAATTAAATCTGCTGAGGTTTTGAGTTCAAAACCACTGTGAATCAGGTCTGATATACCAACAAAGCCCCAGAGTGTACTCTTTGTTCTTCCTTTGCAAGCATCTTGAAACAAACTCACAATGTAACAAGTGTGTAAGCATAATATGCGAGAGTTGCCAGCACAACTAATTTATTAAAAGGACACTTTGACCTGAACTGACTTAACTCCCACACCATTTGGAGTGTGGCTGTAATAGATAATCCAGTAGAATGCCAGTGATATTGGAACTTAATCCAGTTTATTACCAGGAAATTGAATACCGAAGACAGATGCCTCCCCAGACTTCCAAGGAAATTGTACATTGTGGATACATAAGCCTCCTAGACCGTCAGGAGAACAGACAGACGAAGCAGACCACTTGCAAAATTAAAAAATACATTTGCTACCCTGCCAGGGTATCAGACCTCATGACTGAAAAGACCTTAGGCTGGATTTCCCCCTAGACTTTCAGACAATTGATTCCACAGACAAGCTGTGCCAAAATTCATAGGAATCAGATAATATAGATGGACTGCACCCCATGCGCCCCAACTTGTAGAGAATCATGCTATGGACATATATACCCACTGGACGAGCACGTGAAGGAAGTTGATCACGCATGGACAAAATCAAGTTTAAGCTGATTGACAATGCCTGCATTTGCAGCCTCAGATATGTGAAACGTAATTATACTAATATTTGATATGTTATTAATAGGGTATCCCAGGTTGAAAATTCATGATCACTCACGACACTCTCCTTGTGTGTTGTAATTAGTCAGTGATTACACAATCTATCATATGGATTTGATTGGGTATATGAATTCCAAATTGATATTAGTAAATAGATTGAGTCATAAATATGTTCACCTGAAAATAAAACAAGCTCATGACATTATAATTCTTACATCACAGTATATTTTCTTCCCTTTAATTCCTTACAAGTTGTTTATTGTTATAAAATATTGTGCCAGAAATTCGGGTCTCCACGGGTGAGTACGCGCTAGGTACTCACCCGTAGACCTAACGAAAGTGCCGGTTTCGCGCATGCGCTGGAAACCGGAACTTCCGTTCCCCTGAAGGAAGGGGTTCAGAGGTCGAACGAGTGCGCCGGAGAGGCAGCGCGTAGACCTCGAACTTTGTTTTTTTTCAGGTTTCTCCGTGAGGGTAAGTACGGAGAAGCTGTGCGGGGAAAAAGGAGGCGCAAGGCCTGCTTTTAACAAGGTAAGTGGTGAATTAAGTACAATTAAAAAATTTTTTCAACAGATTTATCTTTTTTACATACTTTAAAGAAAGGTAAGTTTATTGTTAGCACTGTTAAAAAGTGTAATTAATTTTTTCAAAAATTTAAATTTTTGTTTAAAGTAGTTAATTTATGTAACTTATAGTTATTTTAAAAATGTGATTTAAAAAAAAAAATATTTGAAGTTTTAGGGAGGTTTTGGGGCTGATCTCTATTCATAGATTTGACAGGTCTTCCTGTCAAATCTATGAATGAAGATTCCCTGCTCCGATTGGCTCTCCATGGCCCACGTGATCCCAGGAGACGCTTCAAACTAACTGCGCCCCTGGGATACGCAAGCACTGCGCGCCGGCAGCTGGAGGAGGCCCAGGAGCCGAATTCCACGCGGGCCCGAAGCACAATGGCAGGCGCGGTATGCAAGTACGCGCGCGATTCTTGCACCCGCGGGAAGTGGGAAAGCGAATTTCTGGCCCATTATATTATTGTTATAAAAGACTTTAATGCATGTAAAGAAAAACCCGGGAGAGTTCAAAAGCAGCGGGAGCAAAGCGAGAGTGCCAAAACCCGGGAGAGTTCAAAAACAGCGGGATCAGAGCGAGAGCGCCAAAACCCGGGAGAGTTCAAAAGCAGCGGGAGCATAGCGAGAGCGCCAAAACCCGGGAGAGTTCAAAAGCAGCAGGAGCAGAGCGAGAGCGCCAAAACCCAAGAGAGTTCAAAAGCAGCGGGAGCACACTGAGATACAAAGGACTGGTGAGTGTAAAGAAGTAAAAAGTAATCGAAGTGTGACGACACCAGAAAGCAGGTAAATGATTGGTTGGTGAGTATTTCTCTATTTCTCGCTTTTTTTCCAAACTTGAGCGTCTAAATTTAAGTGCCTTGGTGCAGATTAAAAGATATAAGTGTTCCAAATTTTAAAACTCATTAATTAATTGAGATGGGAGACCAGGCAATGTGTTGTTGTTGTTGCATGTGGGAGCTCGTGGACACCGTTGAGGTCCAGGGCGACCACATCTGCAGCAAATGTTGGCTGCTCAAGGAACTATGGCTCAGAGTTGATGAGTTGGAGTCCGAGCTTCAGACACTGCGACACATTAGGGAGGGGGAGCATTACCTGGACACTATGTTCCAGGAGTCAGTCACACCCACTAGAATAATTACTTCCAATTTGGCCCATGGTCAAGGACAAGAGGGTGTGACTACAAGCGAGGCAGGTATTGGGATCCAGGAGGTAGTGGTAGAGGAGCCTCAGCCCTTGGCCTTGTCCAACAGGTATGAGATTCTTGCTCCCTGTGTGGACGAGGCCAGGGACTGTAGGAAGGATGAGCAAACTGACCACAGCACCGTGGTACAGGGAGCCATTCAAGTGGAGGGAGCAAAAATTAATGTTGTAGTGATTGGGGACAGCATAGTGAGGGGGATAGATACTGTTCTCTGCAGCGAGAGCGTGAGTCCCGAAGGCTGTGTTGCCTGCCAGGGTTAAGGACATCTCCTCTGGGCTGGAGAGAAACTTGGAGTGGGAGGGGGAAGATCCAGTTGTTATGGTCCACATAGGTACCAATGACATAGGTAGGACAAAGAAAGAGGTTCTGCTAAGAGAGTATGAGCAGCTAGGGGCTAAATTAAAAAGCAGAACTACATAGGTAATAATCTCTGGATTACTACCTGAGCCACGAGCGAATTTGCATGGGGTAAATAAGATCAGCGAAATAAACGAGTGGCTCAAAAACTGGTGTGGGAGAAATGGGTTTCGATTTGTGGGGTACTGGCACCAGTACTGGGATCAGAGGGAGCTGTTCCGTTTGGACGGGCTTCACTTGAACCATGCTGGGGTTGGAGTCCTGGCAAATCGAATAACTAGGGGTGTAGAGAGGGCTTTAAACTAAATAGTGGGGGGGGAGGATCCAGGTGAGCGGGAAAATAAAAAGTCAATGAGAAATGAGAAAGCAATAAATAGAGCAGGCTAGAGATGGGGGAAATAATAACCAGAGTGTGACAGGAAGGGACAGAATGTTTAAAAATAAGAGTGTAACAGAAAAAAAGGCCAAAACAAGGAAAAATGGTAAAAAGACAAAGTTAAAAGCTCTATATCTGAAAGCACACAGCATTCATAACAAGATAAATGAGTTGATGGCACAAATAGATACAAATGGGTATGATCTGATCGCCATTACAGAGACGTGGTTGCAAGGCGACCAGGGCTGGGAACTGAATATTCCAGGGTATATGATAATTCGGAAGGATAGAAAGAAAGGAAAGGAAGGTGGGGTGGCTTTGTTGGTAAAAGACAGGATCAGTGCAGTGGTGAGAAGTGATATTGGCTCAGAAGATCAAGATGTAGAATCGGTTTGGGTGGAGATAAAAATAATAAGGGGAAAAAGTCTCTGGTGGGCGTAGTCTACAGGCCCCCGAACAGTAGCAATGCTGTTGGACAGAGTATAAATCAACAAATAATGGAGGCCTCTAAAAAAGGTACGGTAGTAATCATGGATGATTTTAATCTCCATATTGATTGGACAAATCAAATTGGCCATGGTAGCCTGGAGGAGGAGTTCGTAGAGTGCATTCGGGATGTTTTCCTCGAACAGTATGTAATGGAACCAACCAGGGAGCAGGCTATCTTGGATCTGGTACTATGTAATGAGACAGAATTAATAAATGATCTCATAGTAAAGGATCCTCCAGGAAAGAGTGATCATAGCATGGTTGAATTTCAAATTCAGTTGGAGGGTGAGAAAGTTGTATCCCAAACCAGTGTCTTGATCTTAAACAAAGGCAATTATAATGGCATGAGGGCAGAACTGGCTTAAGTGGACTGGAAAAACAAATTAAACGGTAAGAAAGTTGAAATGCAGTGGCGGACATTTAAGGAGATATTTCATAACTCTCAACAAAAATATATTCCAGTGAGAAAGAAAGATTTTAAGAGAAGGGAGCATCATCCGTGGCTAACTAAGGAAGTAAAGGATGGTATCAAATTGAAAACAAAGGCATACAATGTTGCCAAGATTGGTGGGAGACCAGAGGATTGGGAAATTTTTAAAAACCAGCAAAGGGTGACTAAAAAATAATAAAGAGAGAGAAGATGAATTATGAGAGTAAGCTGGCAAGAAACATTAAAACAGATAGTAAGAGCTTCTGCAGGTATATAAAAAGGAAGAGGGTAGCTAAAGTAAATGTTGGCCCCTTAGAGGATGAGACTGGGGAATTAATAATTGGGAACGGGGAAATGGCAGAGACTCTGAACAAATATTTTGCATCTGTCTACCCTGTAGAAGACACTAACAACATCCCAATAATGAATAATCAAGGGCAACAGGGAGTGGGGGAACTAAAGACAATCACTATCACTAAGGAAATAGTACTTGGCAAAATAATGGGACTAAAAGACGACAAGTCCCCTGGACCAGATGGCCTGCATCCCAGGGTCTTAAAAGAAGTGGCTGCAGAGATAGTGGATGCATTGGTTGCAATATACCAAAATTCCCTGGACTCTGGAGAGGTCCCAGCGGATTGGAAAACCGCTAATGTAACACCCCTATTTAAGAAAGGAGGGAGACAGAAAGCAGGAAACTATAGACCAGTTAGCCTAACATCTGTCGTTGGGAAAATGCTGGAGTCCTTCATTAAGGAAGCAGCAGCAGGGCGTTTAGAAAAACATACTGCAGTCAAACAGAGTCAGCATGGTTTTATGAAAGGGAAATCATGTTTAACAAATTTGCTGGAGTTCTTTGAGGATGTAACAAGTAGGGTGGACAAGGGTGAGCCAGTGGATGTGGTGTATTTGGATTTCCAGAAGGCATTCGATAAGGTGCCACATAAAAGGTTACTACATAAGATAAGAGCTCACGGAGTTGCGGGTAATATATTTGCATGGATAGAGAATTGGCTAACTAACAGAAAGCAGAGATTCGAGATAAATGGGTCATTTTCCAGTTGCCAAACGGTAACTAGTGGGGTGCCACAAGGATCGGTGCTGGGGCCCCAACTATTTACAATCTACATTAATGACTTGGATGAAGGGATCGAGTGTAATGTAGCCAAGTTTGCGGATAATACAAAGATGGGTGGGAAAGCAAGTTGTGCAGAGGACTCAAAGAATCTGCAAAGGGATATAGACAGGCTAGGTGAGTGGGCAAACATTTGGCAGATGGAGTATAATGTGGGAAAGTGCGAGGTTATCCACTTTGGCAGGAAAAATAAAAAAGCAAATTATTTTTTAAATGGAGAGAGATTACAAAATGCTACAGTTCAGAGGGACCTGAGGGTCCTTGTGCATGAAACACAAAAAGTTAGCATGCAGGTACAGCAAGTAATCAAAAAGGCAAATGGAATGTTGGCCTTTATTTCAAGGGGGTTGGAGTATAAAAGCAGGGAAGTCCTGCTACAACTGTACAGGGTATTGGTGAGACCACACCTTGAGTACTGCATACAGTTTTGGTCTCCTTATTTAAGGAAGGATATACTTGCATTGGAGGCAGTTCAGAGATGATTCACTAGAGATGAGGGGTTTGACTTATGAGGAAAAGTTGAGCAGGCTGGGTCTATACTCATTGGAATTTAGAAGAATGAGAGGTGATCTTATCGAAACATATAAGATACTGAGGGGGCTCGACAAGGTAGATGCAGAGAGGATGGTTCCCTCATGGGGAAATCTAGAACTCGGGGGCACAGTCTCAGAATAAAGGGTCGCCCTTTTAGAACTGAGATGAGGAGGAACTTCATCTCTCAGAGGGTCGTTAATTTGTGGAATTCTCTGCCCCAGAGAGCTGTGAAGGCTGGGTCATTAAATACATTTAAAGTGGAGATAGACAAATTTTTGCAAGATAAGGGAGTGAAGGGTTATGGGGAGCGGGCTGGGAAGTGCTTTGAGCCCAAGATCAGCCATGATCTTATTGAATGGTGGAGCAGGCTGGAGGGGCCATATGGCCTATTCCTGCTCCTATTTCTTACGTTATGTTCTTATGTAATCCACAGTAAAAGCCTTGCGATAATACAGTAGAAATGAAATAATACCATATATGACATGTGGCAAGTTACTAACATGCTTGCTGTTGAATCATAAAAATTACAGCATAAAAAAGGATCGTTGGGCCCTTCGTGCCTGTGCATAAGCTGGTACAAGCTCTTCAACTGGAGTTATCTAATTTCCTTTCCCTGCTCTTTGCCTGTGTCCTTTTTAAATTTTGCCTTTTCAAATACTTAACCATTTCCCTTTAAATTACAGTATCGCAGGCACATTAATAACCTCTGTCAAAAAAAATTCTTCTATATTTCCGTGAAACTTTATTCCACTCGGAATATTCTACAGTCTATTTCCCTTGTCGCTGATAGAAACAGTCTTTCACCGTTTCCTCCTCAAAACCTTCTATCATTTTGAAAACTTCTATTCGATCCTCCTTTACCCTTTTCCGTTCCACTTATACTAGGGTAACCCTTCCATACTGAGCTAGCTCAGACTTTAAAGTACAGACACCCTTTGGCTGCTAGTTGCAAGATGCATCCTCTCTCTTTCTCTGAGATTGAGAACTTCCCTCTGAGACTAAGGGGGTAATTTTAACCCGCAAAAATGGCTGAGTTTGGATCGGGTGGGAAGTTAAAATGGTAAAAATCAGAAACAGGAACCCAACCTGCCTCAAACCCACCCACTTCCAGTTTTAACTAGGGTAGGATGAGGGCCGGGCGACCAGTCTGTTCTCAGGAGGTGGGTCGGTCGTTGAAACCTTTTCAGTGTGCCTTCATTTTAACAGGATTTCTATTTTTAACCCATGTTGGCCAGGTTTCCCAGGCCTCAGGAAATCCAGCAGGTAAGAGGAGGCGGGAAGGGCTGGATCCATCAGGTGAGTACCTTTACAGCACTGTGTATAGATTTTCAATAAATTCGGTGCATTTGTGCCACTTGTTCGTGCCACCGGGCGCAAATGACTTTTCACCCGGGCGCGCCGCCGCTAATGACTCCCGCTACATTCAGCGGGAGTTTAGCGGTGGCGGCAACCGGTAGCACCCCGCTCCACTGCGCAGGCGATGACAACATCATCACCGTGCGCAGCGCCCCATTTTCGTCCTACCTTCAAAATTGCGCCGGCCAATGACAGCGACCGATTCAGGGGGTGGAAACAGAGCGGCAGGAGATTTGCGGATGCTAACTAAAGGGGAGGTGACGGGTGGGGAAAACAAAATTGGCAAACTTACTTTTCACGGCCCGTTGCGTCTTTGAACATGGGGTCCGTGCTACGATCTGGCAACCCGGAGCGCCTCCTGAGTGCCGGGTTGCTGGCACGGCCCCCCACACCCCAGTGGTCCAGGTATGGCCCCGCAGAGTTGTGGGCTTGGACCCTCCCCTTTAATGAGGGGAAGAGCCCTTCCATGCGGCAGCGCTACGTGGCCCAGTGTGTAGTGTTGCAGAACACACCGCCCTGATATTTGGGGTTAGCGCTCTAAGAAGGAAGTGGAGCACTTGAATTCGCGCTCCACCTCCCTCTTGGGGCGCTAAAACTGAAGTTAGCGATCGCCGGCGCTATTTTTTCGCCGGGCGCTAAATGGTCGCTAACAAATATTTCTCTCTATGTGATGCACTGAATTATAAGATCTCCTTTTTCTATTGCCAGATGCACATAAAGTCACTAAGTGGCCCAAGGTTCTTTTAAAATTTTTAACTCTGTCCTTAATTGCAGCTGAAAACAGCCCCAAGAGATCTTCTGCTGGCCTATTCCAAACCTCCTCAGGTGTCAACCTCGCTGAAAACATGTTGGCCCGTAAATTCTGATAGGAGGCTTCCTGCGTGCGGATGCCTCCTATCGGAAAAAAGTCTACGAACTTACCTGAGGGCTCCCGAGGTCCGGACACTTCCACTCCTGGACCTCTCCACAGTCGAAATGCGCAGGGCCCACGTATCCCAGGGGCGCATGCAGTTCGCAAGCGTCCCTGTGATCACGTGGGCCAGGCGAGCCAATGAAAGAAGGGAATTCCCCTTCACACTTTTGACAGATATATCTATCAAAAGTATGAATGGAGATCACCCCAAAAAGACACAAAATAATAAAAGAAATTTTAAAAACCATCACGTTTTTAAAATGAGTTAAAATTACATTAAATTAAATATTTTAAACAAAAATTTAATTTTTTGAAAAAAATAATTAAAGTTTTTTACGGGGCTGAAAATAAACTTACCTTTTTTTAAAAAGAATTTTTAAATTATAAATGAGTGAAAACATTTTTTTAAACTTTTTTAAACTCTTATGCTGCTAAAAGCAGGCCATATGCCTGCTTTTACCAGGCGTAAGATTTCTGAGGGTTTTCAGCAGGCCGAGTATCTGCAGAAAGTGGAACGCTCCCCCCGCAGGCGTCCGACCTGTCAAGAGTATTCTTGACAGATCGGAAATGCCGGTTTTCAGCGCATGCGCTTCGCATGCCTGAAACCGGCATTTCCGATGTCCATACGGGTGTGTACACAGCTCATACTCACCCGTAGGGATCGGAAAATACGGGCCGTTAAAATGGCTTTGGGGTCTGAATGACATCATCAGACCCTGAATTTTGCATTTCAGTTCGGCCTTCATCTGCCGAAATGTGCCGGTTAAAAGCCAGCACAGATGCAGTGTGTATCACGCCCAGTGGTCGTGAAAGGCGCTATATAAATGCAAGTCTTCTTCTTCTTCTTTAGGATCACTGCTGTAACACTCGCAGGTATCAGCCAGTCAATCAGTCACAATGTAATTTCAGAAGTCATACCTTCATTTCTGTCCAACATCAGAAGGTGATTTGAATGAGGAAATCTTTGCCACAAACATTTATTGAAGCAAAATCCATATTTTGTTCAGAGGGAATTAGATAGTTGCTTTAAAAAGAGGAATATTAAAAGGTATCAGCACTAACCAGGGGAGTAGGAATAGACTCGGTGGCTCATGTGGAGAAAATTACCAGCACAGTTTTGAGCAAATGGTCTGGTTTTGTTTGTACCATTCTATAATTCTATCAACTTCCTAATGCCCCTATAGCAGTGACTTCAATTCCAACAACAAGACTCCAACCCTATTAATGTTGGAGTAGTACGCGATTCCAAGAATATCATGCCTATGTGCATCAATTGCTCGACGGAGACCAACAATTCTTTTATCCTTGATATTTCTGAACTGGGTGGGAGCTTCAGAGAAGTAGGGTTGACGAGTAGATGCCCAATAGATCAGATCTTAATCTTGAGTGTCTGTGTTCTTTTTCTGTTGCCTTAAAATTATTGCCCATTTCTCTTGCGAAAGTGACAGAGGCTATGGTCTGAAGCCATTTTATTTTGGCTTGAGGCACCAGCTGAATTGGATAAACATTGCCTCATGAATAGTCATTGAGTGCACATTTGGGACTTCGAAAATGGCATTTTGATGTTTATAATTCACAGGTGACTTATCACAGCATAGCTTTGGGAAAGTCCTCACATACTTTGTTGTTTGTCAAATTCTGCACAGACTGGCAACATTTTGTAGTATTACTGCCAACTTGTTAAAAGTTAACAACAACAGACAGATGGAGAAGGCAGACAACCATAGGATGTAAACGGACCAAATCACGTACCACCAGGGATGTAGTGCTATCATCCATGATTGCTTTTCATTGTGAAGTTAGGGGACTATTGTCAGAAGCTTGCATATTGTGCACTGTAACAAATAAGGTTGATGCCTTTTTTGTTGTATTCCTTGAGGGAAATGATGTGCTAGTTCTGGATAAGTCACCTTGAAACTAGTTCAGGGGTTGCTCAAATTCAATGATTACAAAGAAATGTGATTTTAATAGTCTGAAAATAGGAAAAATAACTGACGTAATAAAGACTCACTACGCACTTGAACATAAAGCAAGGCTTTAATCAACTTGTAACAAAACATGGAGGTCCAGTTAGCAGTCACTAGCTTCCTGTTTCCAAATTGTCTCTGCCCAAGGTGGGCCCATGCCTGAGTATTTATACTCCCTGGACGGCGCCCCAGCTGGCCGCCCAGTAGTACTTCCTGAGTTGTTACTTGCGATTTATGACAATAACTACATTAAATTCAAAGTCAAATATTTCAATATATGTAGCACAAAAAGGCACTTCTTTTGCAAATAAGTGTTCACTATTCTATATTCAAAACAAAACCTCCAAAAATTCTTGTATTACATTTCTCAATTTTCAGCTGTATCTTGGTAGGATTTGATGGACTGTTGGAGTAAAGTAACTACCACTGGATAAAGAAGTAATTGGGTTGAATACAAATGGTGCACCCCCCACCTCGCACCAACACCTTACCACCCCACCCCCTCCACATAGTAAGAGAGATATGGTTAACATTCTGTAACAGATGCACCTAACAGAATCTGCACAATGGACTGTGTATGGCTATTCCTGCTTGAAATTCTGGGTTCTTTGTGAGGGCGTGCTGCACTGCCGGAGGTGCTGTCTTTCGGATGGGACGTTAAACCGAGGCCCCGTCTGCTCTCTCAGGTGGATGTAAAAGATCCCAAGGCACTATTTCGAAGAAGAGCAGGGGCATTATTCCCGGTGTCCTGGCCAATATTTATCCCTATATAAAGAGGAGGAGGCTCCAAGAATATCCCCATCCTCAATGATGGTGGAGCCCAGCACATCAGTGCAAAAGACAAGGCTGAAGCGTTTGCATCCAACTTCAGCCAGAAGTGCCGAGTGCTGAAGACTTGTGCTCCAGAACTAACCACGCCTCTAGCCAAGCTGTTCCAGTACAGCTACAGCACTGGCATCTATCTGACAATGTGGAAAACTGCCCAGGTATGTCCTGTCCACAAAAAGCAGGACAAATCCAACCCGGCCAATTACCGCCCCATCAGACTACTCTCAATCATCAGCAAAGTGATGGGAGGTGTCATTGACAGTGCTATCAAGTGGCGCTTACTCACCAATAACCTGCTCACTGATGCCCAGTTTGGGTTCCGCCAAGACCACTCGGCTCCCGAACTCATTACAGCCTTGGTCCAAACATGGACAACGGAGCTGAATTCCAGAGGTGAGGTGAGAGTGACTGCCCCTGACATTAAGGCAGCATTTGACCGAGTCTGGCATCAAGGAGCTCTAGTAAAACTGAAGTCAATTGGAATCAGGGGGAAAACGCTTCACTGGCTGGAGTCATACCTAGCACAAAGGAAGATGGTTGTGGTTGTTGGAGGTCAATCATCACAGCCCCAGGACATCGCTGCAGGAGTTCCTCAGGGCAGTGTCCTAGGCCCAACCATCTTCAGCTGCTTCATCAATGACCTTCCCTCCAACATAAGGTCAGAAATGGGGATGTTCGCTGATGACTGCACAGTGTTCAGCGCCATTTACAACTCCTCAGATAATGAAGCAGTCCATGCCCGCATGCAACAAGACCTGGATGATGTTCAGGCTTAGGCTGTTAAGTGGCAGGTAACATTCACGCCACAGAAGTGCCAGGCAATGACTATCTCCAACAAGCGAGAGTCTAACCACCTCCCCTTGACATTCAATGGCATTACCATCACCGAATCCCCCCACTATCAACATCTTGGGGGTCACCATTAACCAGAAACTTAACTGGACCAGCCACATAAATACTGTGGCAACAAGAGCAAGTCAGAGGCTAGGTATTCTGCGGCGAGTGTCTCACCTCCTGACTCCCCAAAGCCTTTCTACCATCTACAAGGCACAAGTAAGGAGTGTGATGGAATACTCTCCACTTGCCTGGATGAGTGCAGCTCCAACAACACTCAAGAAGCTCGACACCATCCAGGACAAAGCAGCCCGCTTGGTTAGCACCCCATCTACCACCTTAAACATTCACTACCTCCACCACCGGCGTACCGTGGCTGCAGTGTGTACCATCTACAAGATGCATTGTAGCAACTTGCCAAGGCTTCTTCGGCAGCACCTCCCAAACCTGCGACCTCTTCCACCTAGAATGACAAGGGCAGCAGGCGCATAGGAACACCACGACCTCCAAGTTCCCCTCCAAGTCACACACCATCCTGACTTAGAAGTATATCGCCGTTCCTTCATCGTTGCTGGGTCAAAATCCTGGAACTCCCTCCCTAACCGCACTATGGGAGTACCTTCACCACATAGACTGCAGCGGTTCAAGAAGGCGGCTCACCACCACCTTCTCAAGGGCAATTAGGGATGGGCAATAAATGCTGGCCTTGCCAGCGACGCCCACATCCCATAAACAAATAAAACAAAAGCAGCTTCAGCAGCAGATGTATTGGAAGCAATTGTAGGGGATCTCAGGAATCAGCACAATGAGGTACATAGACTCAATCCCAAACAGCTCCTGTTGATACCCAGCATTCATGCACAACACTACCTCTTCCACTAATGAGTCAATTAGAAGAAGTAATTGATTAGGAGTACAACAGCTTCACTAAGGGGAAGCACCAGGCCAAAAAAACCAGCAAAACTACATACACATAACACAAATAGGGAAATAATTTGTTGCATTTTATTTGATCTTTACCAAGAGCGATTTTTGTTTCAAGTACAGGCTTGGCTCAGTTGGTAACATGCTTGCAATTGAGTCAGAAGGCTGTGCGTTCAAACCTCACAACAGCTTGGGCACATAATCGAGTCTGACACGGACATATGAACCTAAGAAATAGGAGCAGGAGTAGGCCATTCGGCCCCTCGAGCCTTCTCCACCATTCAATAAGATCATGGCTGATCTGATCTTGGCCTCAACTCCACTTTCTTGCCTGTTCCCCATAACCCTTGACTCCCCTGTAGTTCAACTATCTGTCTATCTCAGCCTTGAATATATTCACTGACTTAGCCTCCACAGCTCTCTGGGGTAGAAAATTCTAAAGATTCACGACCCTCTGAGAGAAGAAATTTCTCCTCATCTCCGTCTGAAACTATGCCCCCTAGTTCTAGATTCTCCCACGAGGGGAAACATCCTCTCAGTATCTACCCTGTCAAGCCAGCTCAGAATCTTACATGTTTCAATAAGATCACCTCTCATTCTTCTAAACTCCAATGAGTATAGGCCCAACCTGCTCAACCTTTCCTCATAAGACAACCCCTTCATCCCAGGAATCAACCTAGTGAACCTTCTCTGAACTGCCTCCAATGCAAATATATCCCTCCTTAAATAAGGAGACCAAAACTGTATGCAGTATTCTAGGTGTGGTCACACCAACACCCTGTACAGCTGTAGCAAGGCTTCCCTACTTTTATACTACATCCCCCCTGCAATAAAGGCCAACATTCCATTTGCCTTCCTAACTTTTTGTGTTTCATGTACGAGGACACCCAGATTCCTCTGTACTGCATTCTTTTTTTTTATTCATTTATGGGATGTGGGCGTCGCTGGCAAGTCCAGCATTTATTTGCCCATTCCTAATTGCCCTTGAGAAGGTGGTGCTGAGCCGCCTTCTTGAACCGCTGAAGTCCGTGTGGTGAAGGTACTCCCACAGTGCTGTTAGGTAGGGAGTTCCAGGATTTTGACCCAGCGACGATGAAGGATCGGCGATATACTTCTAAGTCAGGATGGTGTGTGACTTGGAGGGGAACTTGGAGGTGGTGGTGTTCCCATGTGCCTGCTGCCCTTTTCCTTCTAGGTGGAAGAGGTCGCGGTTTTGGGAGGTGCTGCCGAAGAAGCCTTGGCGAGTTGCTGCAGTGCATCATGCAGATGGGACACACTGCAGCCACGGTATGCCGGTGGTGGAGGGAGTGAATGTTTAAGGTGGTGGATGGGGTGCCAATCAAGTGGGCTGATTTGTCCTGGATGGTGTCGAGCTTCTTGAGTGTTGTTGGAGCTGCACTCATCCAGGCAAGTGGAGAGTATCCATTACACTCCTTACTTGTGCCTTGTAGATGATGGAGATTCTGTCGTCTCTCTCGATTTAAATAATATTTTGCTTTTCTATTCTTCCTACCAAAGTGGATTACCTCACATTTTCCCACATTAAACTCCATCTGCCAAGTTTTTGCCCACTTACTTAACCTATCTATATGCCTTTGCAGACTCTTTGTGTCCTCCTCACAACTTGCTTTCCCACCTATCTTTGTATCGTCAGCAAATTTGGTACACTCTGTCCCTTCATCCAAGTCATTAATATAGATTGTAAATAGTTGAGGCCCCAGCACTGATCCCTGTGGCACCCCACTAGTTACAGTTTGCCAACCTGAAAATGACCCATTTATCCTGACTCTCTGTTTTCTGTTAGTTAGCCAATCCTCTATCCATGCTAATATATTACCCCCAACACCATGAGCACTTATCTTGTGCAGTAACCTTTTATGTGGCACCTTACTGAATGCCTTTTAGAAATCCAAATACACAACATCTACTGGTTCCCCTTTATACTCCCTGCTTGTTACATCCTCAAAGAACTCTAATAAATTTGTCAAACACTATTTCCCTTTCATAAAACCATGTTGGCTCTGCTTGATTGTATTAGGATTTTCCAAATGTCCTGCTATTACTTCCTTAACAATGGATTTCAGCATTTTCCCAATGATAGATGTTAGGCTAACTGGCCTATAGTTTCCTGCTTTCTGTCTCCCTCCTTTCTTGAATAGGGGCGTTACATTTGCGGTTTTCCAATCCACTGGGACCTTTCCAGAATCTAGGGAATTTTGGAAGATCACAACCAATGCATCCACTGTCTCTGCAGCCATTTATTTTAAGACCCTAGGATGCAGGCCATCAGGTCCAGGGGACTTGTCAGCCTTTAGTTCCATTAGTTTGCCTAGTACTTTTTCTCTAGTGATAGTGATTGTTTTAAGTTCCTCCCTCCCTCTTGCCCCTTGATTTTCCACTATTATTGGGATGCTTTTTGTGCTTTCTACCATGAAGATGGATACAAAATATTTGTTCAATGTCTCTGCCATTTCCTTGTTTGCCATTATTAATTCCCAAGTCTCATCCTCTAAGGGACCAATGTTTACTTCAGCTACTCTCTTCCTTTTTATATACCTGTAGAAGCTCTTACGGTCTGTTTTTATAGTTCTTGCTAGTTTACTCTCATAATCTATTTTCTCCCTCTATTATTTTTTTAGTCATCCTTTGCAAGTTTCTAAAAAATTCCCAATCTTCTGGCCTACCACTAATCTTTGCAACATTGTATGACTTTTCTTTCAATTTGATACCCTCCTTAATTTCCTTAGTTAACCACGGATGGTTCATCCTTCTCGTAGAATCTTTCTTTCTCGCTGGAATATATTTTTGTTGAGAGTTATGAAATATCACCTTAAAAGTCTGCCACTGCTTACCTACTGTCTTACCTTTTAATCTATTTTCCCAGTCCACTTTAGCCAACTCTGTCTTCATACCTTTGTAATTGCCTTTATTTAATGTTTAAGACACTAGTTTCAGACCCAAGTTTCTCACCCTCAAACTGAATGTGAAATTCTATCATGTTATGATCTCTCTTCCCTAGAGGTCCTTTACTATGAGAACATTAATTAATCCTGTCTCATTACACATTACCAGATCTAAAATAGCCTGTTCCCTGGTTGGTTCCACAATGTTTTGTTCTAAGAAACTGTCCTGAATACACTCTAGGAACTCATCCTCAAGGCTACCTTTGCCATTTTGATTTGTCCAATCTATATGAAAATTAAAATCGCCCACGATTATTGTAGTACCTTTCTTACAAGCCCCCGTTATTTCTTGATTTATACTCTGTCATATAGTATAGCTACTATCAGGGGGCCTATAGACTACTCCTGCCAGTGACTTCTTTCCCTTATTATTTCTTATCTCCACCCAAACTGATTCTACATCTTGATGTTCTCGGCCAATATCATTTCTCATTACTGTACTGATCTCATCCTTTATTAACAGAGCTACCCCACTTCCTTTTCCTTTCTGCCTATCCTTCCGAAATGTCAAATACCCCTGAACATTCAGTTCCTAGCCTTGGTCACCTTGCAACCACGTCTCTGTAATGGCTATCAGATCATACCCATTCATTTCTATTTGTGCTGTCAATACATCTACCTTGTTATGAATGCTGTGTGCATTCAGATAAAGAGCCTTTAATTTTGTCTTTTTACCATTTTTCCCTACTCTGACCCTATTTGCTGGTGCACGCTTATGCTTGTACGCTCTGTCCCTTCCTGTCACACTCTGGTTATCATTACCCTTATCGCTACCCTGCACTATTGCCTTGTCCTTTCTCTTTAACGTTCTAAGTTTCATTTCTAAGACATTGCAGTACAGAACTGAAGGAGTGCTGCATGGTTAGTGGTTCTGTACTTTGAATGAGACTTTAAATTGAGGCCCCATCTGCCTGCTCAGGTGGATGTGAAAGATCCCTGGCACTATTCGAAGCAGAGCAGGCAGTTCTTCCTCCTCAACCAACATTTGTGGGACCTTGTGTGCATTCTGTTGTGCATTCTGTTGTGCATTTGTCTACATAACAACAGTGACTCCACTTCAAAAAATACTTAATTGGCTGTGAAGCATTTTGGGATGTCCTGATATATTGCTATGTAAATGCAAGTTATTTCTATCTTTCTCACTGCATATGAGTACTGAGATTCCTCTTACCACAAATCCTCTCACTGCATTATCAGTATAATCCTTCTCACTGCGCTATCACTATTGGGATTCCTCTCACCCATTTTGTACCTCCATTGTGATCCACTGTGTACCATTCCATTTTCCATGGAATCGTTGAATTTATCCTTACATTTTGACCTATATACAGGGAATAGCATCCTGGGTGATTGATACTGCTTTGAAGGGAGTTCCACTAATTGGAAGACCGGTGTGAAGCTTTGCTGGCATTCATACAGAATGCCAATGTGCAGCTAGAGTGATTGTGTCCCTGATGTAAATGTAGAAGTCAAGTTTAAAAATAGAAGAGAGAGTATTCAGGAAAGGTGTTCAGTAGAGTCACACAAGGGTCAAAATTTGAACCGCAACTGTTTCTAATCTGCACCAACAACCTGAATATTGAAACAAATGTAAGCTTGTTGCTGACATTAAAAGAGGGAGAGTAATAGAAATATAAGATGCAGCAAAATATTTGTGAGTGCTTTCAGATTGACTATACAATTGAGCAAACAGATGGCAGCTGAAATTTAAAGTATTGCATATTAGTGAAAAATGGCCATCTTGAGTATACAATCAATGGGACTGAATTGGCAGAGGACTTAGAAGTAATGGTAAACTTATCACTTTCAGTATCTAGACAAAACAATTGAAAAGATCAAACAAACAGCTGTACATAAATCTCCAGAGGTTATATGCACTGCTCAGATTAGACTGATTACCATGCCACCAAAAACATGTACAAGCATTGGAAAAGGTGCAGAGAAGAGCTCTGGTCCTTTGATCTAAGCAAGGAAATCCTTTTAGCTGTCTCTCACATTGAATTTTCCAAACTACCACTCACTTTTTGTAGGACAACTAATCATGCTCTGTCATGGACCAGAGATTCTCTGAGTCATCAGCATTTCACACAAGCCAGCAGAGCCCTCCCTCGCTGTCATTCCTACACAGATAAAGCAGCCTATGTTTGGGCAGCAGTAGGACATAAAGTAAGTGATATATGGAGTAGTACATCAATGGACAATAATCTCCCTAATGGATGCTGCTGACTTTCCCACCTCCCCTTCATTCATCAATGCCATCTCTCAGCTAAAGGTTGAAATGCGGGTAATGCCTCACTAGCTCCCTGGAATGTGTTCTCTTTTGTTAAATAGCAGCCTTCATACCGTGACTAAGTTTGCCTTTTGCTATATGACATAAATATCTAGCCAAAGGACTTGAAGACCAATAATCTTGGCTATAATTTAGTCATAGCTTTTGTCCATGTTGTAATAACCGCCACTTAATAAGGTAGAGAAACATAGTTGAAGTGAAAGGTAACGTGATTATGAAGCCACCAGAAGAGTTTGGAATTGGAACACTGGGGACTCCGTCTGGTAAAATGCTTGATGAACAAGTTTAGTCACTTGGCATCTTCAAGTTGAGGTCTTTGTAATGACACCGTATGTGTTGGAAACACTTGTATCATCTACAGGAGGTGGGATTAAATGGAATTGGGAGTTGTTTAACAAGCAAGTGAGTAATTTAAAAAAACATATAAGCCTGGTTTGGAAGAAATCACTGTTGCATATAATGATTGCACCTGCATTTTCATAGTGCCTTTCACACCAAAATATCTAAAAACATTTCACACCACAATGAATTACTTTTTGAAATCTGGTGACTATTGTTATTTATGTAAACATGAAATATGTTTTCATATAATTCACATATCACAACAGTAATGAAGGTAAGCAATAAATTATGCAGGGTGTCCAGCAAACACAATGTGCTTTGCTATAAACACTCTGTGCTGCCTATGGTATTCTTCAACATAGAATAAGAAATACCGGGGGGGAAATTTGTGGCGGCCACCAGAGTTGCCAGTATCACCAGCAACTTAGGTAAATGGCTGCAGCGCTACCGGGCAAAAATTTGCGCTGGGGGATGGAGATTTTTAGCGCAGTGCTAACTTACAGTGTAACGCCCTCCTGGTGGTGGTAGTGGAGGCGTCTTACAGCCTGTGGGAGTGAGGCTGTGGAGCTCGCAAGGCATTGTGGGCAATTAAAGGGGCTATGAATTAAAGGGGCAATACATTCGGAACTAATGAAAAACACATTTTTCAGCCCATCCTGCCTTTCAACAAAAATATATTAACACTAAAAATAAGTCCCAAATGACAGTCTTCAGCTCTTAAAGCTGAATTGTCTTCCGCATTTAAAAAAATGGGAAACGTGCTTCAAACTAACACAGACGGCTCAGCAAGCCAGGGAAGGAGCACCCAGGGTCTCGTATGAAGCACTCCGAGCTTTGTGCAGGGGGTCAACACTGCAAGCAAGGTCCTCTAACCATAGGGTCCAGGACGCCCTCCAGAAAGAAGGATGTGGGACCAGATCACTGATGCTGTCACTGCCAGCAGTGTTGCCCCCCCCCCACCTAACCTGGCTCCAGTGCCCAAAGAAGCTTCATGACCTCAGACCATTGGTCAAGGTCAGTGAATGCATCTTCAAGAGCCATCTCCTACCAACTGCACCACTAGTCTCACACACTGCTCAATGCACGACCAGCACCCCCGCCACCCCACCCCCCGCCAATTACACACCTACCAACAATCTGTCCCAATCAAAAGGCATCATCTCCCATTCCTAGTCTTACCTCACCCTCTTGGAGAAGACGGTGCAGGCCATTCTTGGCAGAGCATGGCTGAGTCCTTGGCCAGCGGCAGGGCAGAAAGGATAAAAGATGCTGGTATCCTCCTTCTGGTATGCACCGCTTGCTTTCCCACCCTCCCCTCACCACAACTCCACACTTGTGCCTTCCTCATTTCACACACCCAAGAAATGTAGCCTGCTCAGCCAGTGGTTGACCAAGAAGAGGAAGAGGAGAGTGAAGAGGAAGAGGAGAGTGAAGAAGAAGATGATTGATTTGATACTCCTAGCCACCAGCTCCTCAAGGTCAACCAGCAAGGCCATTTACATAAGAACATAATGTAAGACGTAGGAGCAGGAGTAGGTCATTTGGCCCCTAGAGCCTGCTCCGCCATTCAATAAGATCATGGCTGATCTGATCTTGGCCTCAACTCCACTTCCCTGCCCGCTCCCCATAACCCTCGACTCCCTTACCTTTCAAAAATCTGTCTATCTCCACCTTAAATATATTCAATGACCCAGCCTCCACAGCTCTCTGGGGAAGAGAATTCCAAAGATTCACAACCCTCTGAGAGAAGAAATTCCTCCTCATTTCCGATTTAAAAGGGTGCCCCGTTATTCTGAAATTATGCCCCCTAGTTCTAGATTCCCCCACGAGGAGAAACATACTCTCTGCATCTACCGTGTCAAGCCCCTTCAGAATCTTATATGTTTCAATAAGATTCCCTCTCATTCTTCTAAATTCCAATGAGTATAGGTCCAACCTACTCGACCTTTCTTCATAAGACAACCCCTTCATCTCAGGAATCAACCTAGTGAACCTTCTCTGAACTGCCTCCAATGCAAGTATATCCTTCCTTAAATAAGGAGACCAAAACTGTATGCAGTACTCCAGGTGTGGTCTCACCAACGCCCTGTACAGTTGTAACAGGAGTTCCCTACTTTTATACTCCATTCCCTTTGCAATAAAGGCCAACATTCCATTTGCTTTCCTAATTACTTGTTGTACCTGCAAGCTAACTTTTTGTGATTCATGTACAAGGACCCCCAGATCCCTCTGTACCTCAGCATTTTGTAATCTCTCTCCATTTAAATAATAATTTGCTTTTTTATTTTTCCTACCAAATTGGATAACCTCACATTTTCCACATTAAACTCCCAGATTTTTGCCCACTCACTTAGCTTATCTATATCCTTTTGGAGATTCTTTGCATCCTCCACACAATTTTCTTTCCCACCTATCTTTGCATCATCCGCAAATTTGCATTGTCCCCCACTGAAAGTCATTAGCCTTCCACCAGCCATGCTGCAGCCACTGGGGTTGCACTGTGTGACATCACTAGGATAGGCAAAAGCTCACACAAGAAAGTCGCTAAGGGAATGCATAAGGGTGATGAGTTGATTTCTTGATCTCATATTGGACGTATAAAGTTGGATTTAAAGGTTTGCTTTGTGGTGGCTTTTATTTTAGCATCGAGGCCAAGAGAATGCTGTGATGGTCAGTAACAGAGGGAATGTGAGGTACGGGACTAATGTTGAAAGGGGAATTGGGGTTGTGGTCACTAGGACCACAGGCGGATCATTCCATCCCAGATATCCCAGCCAAAAAGGGGCTGTCTGGGTTGCATCCTTCCATCTGCTTCCTCCTCGGCTTCTTCCTCTTCTGTGTCTTCCTTTTCCCTCTGCAGGCAGATGCTGTAAATCTAAAAAGCATAAAATGCTGGAAATACTCAGCTGGTCAGGCAGTATCTCGTCCTGAGATCTGAACTCTGTTCCTCTCTCCACGGATGATGCCTGCCCTACTGAGTATTTCCAGCATTTTCTGTCTTCTCAGAGGCCTTCCTTTACCATCCAAGGCCTTACAAGCGTCCAGCAGCACTCCCTACACACTTGAACATTTTTAACATGTATTGCAGCAAGCCACTACTTAAATAGAATTTAAAAGAAAACAGTCCAAAAGTTTAAATGCAAACTTACCTGAAAGATGTGTGTGTCCCTTTACAAGGTGCTGACAGTGCCTCTATCAGTCTGCTTGCATGCTAGGTTTACCTGGCATGTTAGGACCCAACGCTGAACTCAGCGCTAGGGTCGAAGTTTGCAGTGGTGACGTAAGTCGGCGTTGCACACTGACTGACATCACCACTCCGCCATTTTTTTTGCAGGGCGCTACCTAAGAACGCCAGCTATACCGGGACTTCCAACATGGAGGACGCCGCGGGACCCACCACCAGCTGGCGGAAGAGTGGCGGCCACCGCTTTCTTCACTTCACATCGCGCTAACGGGTGGCGCTAAGGTTGGGTAATTTCTCCCCCATTGTATTCTGGAAAAGATCTGCACAGGCAAAAATCAGCCTCAGCCATGATGTTGCTGAAGTGCAAACGTTACTTTATTTCTTTTAAAAAACAAAGGTTAAGACTTTATTTTCACTCAAAGGTCCTTAAAAAAGTGTTATTTGCATATCCTGGTCTTTAAAGGTTTTAAGGTGGGAACATTTGTTTTTCAGCTGTCTGCCTACTGGAGTTGAAGTTCTTGGTAGTATTGTTTTGGCAAATTAATTTGTGCTTTAATCATGTTACTTTAATGTCTAACACCCCACTGCACAATTATGCACTATTATAGCATACTACAACCAGTCCATGCCGGGGTTTATGCTCCACTCGAGCCTCCTCCCATCTTTCCTCATCTAACTCTATCAGCATAACCCTCTATTCCCTTCTCCCTCATGTTTATCTAGCCTCCCCTTAAATGCATCTATACTATTCACCTCAAATACTCCCTGTGGTAGCGAGTTCCACATTCTCACCAATCTCTGGTTAGAGAAGTTTCTTCTGAAGTCCCTATTTGATTCCTATAAAAGCATTGCACCATCTGATTTAGGTGTCTTCATGTTCACTTTATGTTGCATTTATTCTGCTGTAATCCCACTAATCATAGCTCTGAATTTAGCAGCATTGCTGTAAAGTAAAGAGGGCAATGCTGCTGCCTCTACAGGGTCCATGCAAAAGCACAAGAGGTGGCTTCTGTCGGTATCTGCAGAACCAATGCTTCCTCTGATAGCAATATAAACGTAACAATAATTCCTCCGGATGAAGTGCTTCCGAAGGGCAGTAATCCAGCTGCAGACCTCAGAGACCAGCAGCAGCACTAATGGCTGCTGGGTTCAGGGGCTTCTGGGTGCTGTCCAAAAACATCAAGCTGCTGGCCCTATGGAAGGAGAGGTCTTACTTGCTGGTGGCCCAAAAGTTTGCACCCAGGCCCTGCTCAGATCTTGTAATCTGAGTGGAGCAGGGTCCAAGGACCAAGGCCTAAGGCCCACTTTCACCAACATGCCTCTGAATGTCATGTACCCAGTGTAAATAGAGCAAAATGAGGTGGGAGGTGCCATAATGTTACTCTCCCCTCAGTTCCATAGTCTTTCAATGCTTGTGTCTGTTATAGGCCTCAGTATTCTGCACCCCTTCAGCGAAAGGTCCCAGTGCCACGCAAGGAGGGTGGAGACCCAGCATAATGAATTCCTGACTGTGTTTCCTCTGTTTCGCATCTGGGGAATAAGCCTTCCTCAGGCATAAGGCAGAAGAAAACCAGCCCTACCTTTTCCAGGCTTTTGGGAACTTATGGCAGTCAAATACAATGTTATGAATTGCAATTCACATGCAACAGCACACGGGTGAGCTTCAGCGTGCTCAGTGGTCTTCCTGTTTAAATCTCCAGGCTAGGAAAAAGGAATATCAATCAGGGTTGTTGATTACGTTCATTAGCTCGTCGCCCCAGCTGGAAAGTGCGGTTTGCTGCTCCCCACCCCACCCACCCCACCGACTATCTACACTCATTGTGTAGGCTTATTGGAGGGCTGCCAGCATCAACAAAACTGAACTGCAATACGAGTCAGTGTTTTCAGGAAAGCAGAGTGGAGAAAAATTATTCTACTCTGAAAACATACTATCACGATGTTCCCATTTTATGAACGGTGTTTCAGTACTTTACTTGTTTAGCAGCCAGCTTCACATTGCACAACACCCCATTATGAAGTCATCGAGCACCACAGATCAGCCTGCAACTGGAAGTTCATCTTCAAGTTAACACATTCTTGGACTTTACATCAAGACTCAGAAAAATGGAGTAATGTTTGGGTGGGGTTTTCACTCAAGGTGAGGAATGTTATGCTGGGAGGATGAATCATTTTTCAAGTTCTACACCCATTATCAGCATCAAGCACTCCTAGGCTAGGAATATCACTAGCCAGATGAACGACTTGCATTTATATAGCCCCTTCCACGACCATGGGTCAGCCCAAAGCGCTTTACAGCCAATGAAGTACTTTTGAAGTGTACTCACTGTTGTAATGTAGGAAACGCAGTAGCCAATTTGCACACAGCAAGCTCCCACAAACAGCAATGTGCTAATGGCCAGATAATCTGTTTTAGTGATGTTGATTGAGGGATAAATATTGGCCAGGACACCGGGGATAACTCCCCTGCTCTTCTTCGAAATAGGCCACCTGGGAGAGCAGACGAGGCCTCGGTTTTAATGTCTCATCTGAAAGACGGCACCTCTGACAGTGCAGCACTCCCTCAGTACTGCACAGGAGTGTCAGCCTAGATTTGTGTGCCCAAGTTTCTGGAGTGGGACTTGAACCCACAACCTCAATCTGACTCAGAGGCGAGACTGCTACCAACTGAGCCACGGCTGACACACTGATGCAGAGTAAAGCACCCTTTACATTATGCTATCAAGCACCTTCCAGGTCAGTTGGATGAGGATTGTGGTAATTTTCACCCCCTATCTTCTGCCCAATCTGAGCCAGCCTCTGTTTTTATGTTGATTACCTTCTCCTTCAGTCCCTAATGAAAATCATTCCAATATATACTTTCCTTCATCCACAAGTCAAATATCTACTCAGCTTTTCAAAGTAACTCTGTGTCAGTATTCACAGTAAATCAGGGAATACACAGTTTTGGAACAATTAGGGATATTATCAACAAAGTGGTGAAGGGTAAAGCGTGATGAGAATGCATTTCAGGAAGCAAGTGTGACAATTACAGAAAGATCACGTTACATGCGCGACTGTTAGGGGCTGAAATTCCAGGGGTCCTGCTCCACTAGGGTAAATGTGGCAGAGAGGAATTTGCATCCACCCATGTATTTAACTGTGGACTCTTTCCCAAATTCTGGGGACAGGGAATTTGCATGGTTGGGACAGGACATCAGCACCAGCAAGGGCACCTGAGCACCACCTGCCCCTATCCATCCTAGTGCACCGGGACAGCCCATAGATCCCTCTTAGACCTTTCCCAATCTGAAGAAACATGAATCTAAAAAATCTTCTGCCTCAAAGGATTCAATTTGCAGGTACAACAAAGGTAACCAGTCCCATCCAGGATCGATTACCTTTGTCTACAGAGTTTCTTGGGCCCTTCCAAAGGCTCTCAGCTGGTGAGAGTTCTGTTGAGGCTTACTTGGGAGAGTAGGCCTGGAACAGCCTAGAAGCTCCCCAGAAGCTGGAGGGGGTCAGCAGATGAGACACTCTCTCCCCTGACTGGATTCTGTTCCATTTTCCGGGCCCTGTCTGACAGTTACACCGGTGAAGCGCCCAGTTGAAATTTTGGGCCCTT
Source organism: Squalus acanthias (assembly GCA_030390025.1). Taxonomy (NCBI): domain Eukaryota; kingdom Metazoa; phylum Chordata; class Chondrichthyes; order Squaliformes; family Squalidae; genus Squalus; species Squalus acanthias. The sequence goes on from CM059427.1 coordinate 54,211,791, forward strand.
AATACATTAGATAGACCATTACTTTTCTGTCTTGAACAATTTTTCATTGCTCCACATGAACTTGTTACAATAAATTAGGGGGGGGTGGCATTCAAATGTTTTGCTGTCATAAATTTTAGGGAAAAATTGGAATTAAATGTGCTAAAATCAAAAGAAATACCATTGATGGACTTTAAGAAAGAACTTGCATTTATATAGCGCTTTTTACCACCTCACAAAGTCCAAAAGTGCTTTATAGCCAATGAAATACTTTTGAAGTGTACTCACTGTTGTAATGTCGGAAACGCAGCAGCCAATTTGCGCACAGCAAGCTCTCACAAACAGCAATGAGATAATGACCAGATAATATGTTTTTAGCGATGTTGGTTGAAGGATAAATATTTGCCAGGATACTGGGGAGAACTCCCCTGCTCTTCTTCGAAATAGTGCTGTGGGATCTTTTACGTCCACCTGAGAGGTTTAACGTCTCATCTGAAAGATGGCACTTCTGGAAGTGCAGCACTCCCTCAGCACTGCACTGGTAGTATAAGCCTAGATTTTGTGCACAAGTCTCAAGAGTGCTACCCACTGAGCCATGGCTAACACCTTTCATCTGTATAAGGCACTTTGCTGAAGATTCCTCATGGTGCAGAAACATTTTTTAAAACCCTAATGAAAGATTCCTTTAATTTTGTTGAGACTAATGATGAGAAACTCATTCAATGTTGCACAACATTTAATGTTAACCCAACAGTAAGTTATTAGCAGAAGCTTAGAAGGGGCATTACGCGGCTTAATGAATAGGAAGATTGTAAAATATCAGCACTGCAGTCACAGAATTGCTAATTGCTGTAACCTGTATGGTTCTGCAGCAGCTCTGCCAGAGAGCTCACTTATTTAAATCTCAGCAGTATAAATAAGGGCGACTAGAGTCCAGTTTGTCACGGAGTGCAGATTGGGACAGAGTGTTAAGCTGTGAGTTTGGTGAGTGAGGGAGTAAATCTTAAAGGTTAATCTCTTATTTTTATAAATTCTAGTTCTGTGTGCTTGCAATTAGCATTTAAATTTACTGTTTTAAGTTTCTTCCAGGCTTGGGCAGGGCTAAGCAAGCTCTGTGCTGGAGAGCAGGTGAGAGTAATTAATTAATTAATTAACTGGTCTAATCTGGTTCTGTAACTGCCAGAGAGCTCACCTATTTAAATCTCAGCAGTATAATTAAGGGAGACTAGAGTGCAGTTTGTCACGGGTGCAGATTGGACAGAGTGTTAAGCTGCGAGTTGAGTGAGTGAGTGAGTGAGTGAGTGAGTGAGTGAGTGAGTGAGTGAGTGAGTGAGGGGAGGGAGGTGTTCCTTCCTTTTTCCTGTGGACCTGCGTGAGGCGAGGCGGCGGCAGAGGGTTTAAAAGGCTCCAGAGACCAGGTAAGGCGGGACCAGTCTCCGAACTCGGAGGGAGGTAAAAAATAATCGAGGTGTGACGTCACCAGAAAGCAGGTAAGTAATTGGTTGGTGAGTATTTCTCTCTTTTTAAACTTAAACTCTGTGGTTTATAGTTTCTAAGGTGTGATATTCATCAGGCAGGGCAGAGGGTATTTAAAAAATATTAATAAATTTAATTAATTACATAGAATGGGAGAGCAGATGATGTGTTACTGCTGCAATATGTGGGAGCTGGTGGACACCATTGATGCTCATGGTGATCACATTTGCAATAAGTGTTGGCTGCTCGAGGAACTCCGGCTCCGTGTTGATGAGCTGGTGTCCGATCTTCAAACACTGCGACACATCAGGGAGGGGGAGAGTTACCTGGACTCTGTGTTCCAGGAAGTAGTCACACCAATTAGATTAACTAATTCAGATGTAGTCCGTGGTCAGGGACAGGAGGGTGTGACTATGAGTGAGGCAGGTACGGGGATCCAGGAGGTAGTGTTGGAGGAGCCGCAGCCCTTGCTCTTGTCCAGCAGGTTCAAGGCTCTTACTCCCTGTGAGGACGGGAGCAGGGACTGCAGGGAGGATGAGCAACCTGGCCACAGCACCATGGAACGGGGGGTCATTCAAGTGGGGGGAGTAAAAAGAAATGTTGTAGTGGTAGGGGATAGTATCATAAGGGGGATAGATAGGGTTCTTTGCAGCCGAGAGCGAGAGTCCCGAAGGTTGTGTTGCCTGCCTAATTGGTGTGACTACTTCCTGGAACAGAGTCCAGGGTTAAGGACATCTCCTCTGGGCTGGAGAGAAACTTGGAGTGGGAGGGGGGAGGATCCAGTTGTCGTGGTCCATGTTGGTACCAACGACATAGATAGGACAAGGAAAGAGGTTCTGCTGAGGGAGTATGAGCAGCTAGGGGCCAAATTAAAAAGCAGAACCACAAGGGTAATAATCTCTGGATTACTCCCTGAGCCATGAGCAAATTTGGCTAGGGTAAATAAAATCAGAGAGTTAAATGCGTGGCTCAAAGACTGGTGTGGGAGAAATGGGTTTTGCTTCTTGGGACACTGGCACCAGTACTGGGACGGGAGAGAGCTGTTCCGTTGGGACGGACTTCACTTGGCCAGTGCTGGGACTAGAATCTTGGCAAATCGAATAACTAGGGCTGTAGAGAGGGCTTTAAACTAATTAGTGGGGGGGAGGTTTCAAGAGAGCGAAGAATAAAAATGTCAGCGGAGAAGGCAATAGAGCAAATTAGCAGTGGGGAAATTAAAAACCAGAGCGTGTAAGGAAGGGACAGAATATATAAAGATAAAGGTAAAGTAGTAAAGGGGGTAAAAGCGGAATAAATTGTCACAAAACATGTTTATAAGTTCTTTATCTGAATGCACGCAGCATTCGTAACAAAATAGACGAGTTGACGGTACAAATAACTACACATGGGTATGATCTGGTGGCCATTACAGAAACATGGCTGTGAGGTGACCATGACTGGGAACTACACATCCAGGGGTATTTGACTATTAGGAAGGACAGACAGGATGGAAAGGGAGGTGGGGTGGCTATGTTAATAAAGGATGGAATCACTGCAATAGTGAGAAATGATATTGGGTCAAAGGATCAGGATAGTGAAACAGTTTGGGTGGAGATAAGGAATAATAAGGGGAAAAAGTCACTAGTGCGCGTAGTCTATAGGCCTCCTAACAGTTGCAACTCTATTGGTCGGAGTATAAATCAGGAAATAATTGGGGCTTGTAATAAGGGAACAGTTATAATCATGGGAGATTTTAACTTTCATATTGACTGGACAAATCAAATTGGGCAGGGCAGCCTTGAGGAAGAGTTCATAGAGTGCATTAGGGACAGGTTCCTTGAGCAGTATGTTGCTGAACCAACCAGGGGCAGGCAATCTTAGATCTGGTCCTGTGTAATGAGACAGGATTAATAAAAAATGTCCCAGTAAAGGATCCCCTTGGAATGAGTGACCATAACATGGTTGAATTCCAAATTCAGTTGGAGGGTGAGAGAGTTGGATCTCAAACCAGCATACTAAGCTTAAATAAAGGAGACTATGAAGGTATGAGAGCAGAGTTGACTAAAGTGGACTGGGAAAATAGATTAAGGTGTAAGACGGTACAGGAGCAGTGGTGTACATTCAAGGAGGTATTTCACAACTTTCAAGAAAAATATATTCCACTGAGGAAAAAGGGGCGTAAAAGAAAAGCCAGCCATCCGTGGCTGAGTAAAGTAATAAAGGATAGTATCCGACTGAAAACAAGGGCGTATAAAGTAGCCAAATCTAGTGGGAGGATAGAAGATTGGGAAGCATTTAAAAGCTAGCAAAGAATAACTAAAAGATTAATTAAGAAAGGGAAGATAGATTATGAAAGTAAACTAGCAAAAAATATAAAAAGATAGCAAGAGTTTCTACAGTTATATAAAAAGAAAAAGGGTGGCTAAAGTGAATGTTGGTCCCTTAGAGGACGAGACCGGGAAATTAGTAGTGGGGAACACGGAGATGGCAAATACGCTGAACAAATATTTTGTAATCAGTCTTTACAGTAGAGGATACTAAAAATATCCCAACACTGGACAAACGGGGGGCTATGGGGGGGGAGGAGCTAAACACGATTAAAATCACCTGAGGAGATGGTACTCGGTAAGGTAATGGGACTTAAGGCGGATAAATCCCCTGGACCTGATGGCTTACATCCTAGGGTCTTGAGAGAAGCAGCGGTAGGGATTGCGGATGCATTGGTGGTAATTTTCCAAAACTCCCTGGATTCGGAAAAGGTCCCAGCAGATTGGAAAACTGCTAATGTAACGCCCTTATTTAAAAAAGGAGGTAGACAAAAGGCTGGAAACTATAGACCAGTTAGCCTAACATCTGTGGTTGGTAAAATGTTGGAGTCCATTATTAAGGAAGCATTAACAGGACATTTGGATAAGCATAATTTAATCGGACAGAGTCAGCATAGCTTTATGAAGGGGAAATCATGCTTGACAAATTTGCTCAAATTCTTTGAGGACATAACAAACAGGGTGGATAAAGGGGAACCAGTGGATGTGGTGTATTTGGACTTCCAAAAGGCATTTGATAAGGTGCCACACAAGATTACTGCACAAGATTAAAAAAATCACGGAATTGGGGGTAATGTACTGGCATGGGTGGAAGATTGGCTATCTAACAGAAAACAGAGAGTTGGGATAAATGGTTCATTCTCGGGTTGGCAATCAGTAACTAGTGGTGTTCCGCAAGGGTCAGTGCTGGGACCCCAACTCTTTACAATCTATATTAACGATTTGGAGGAGGGTACCAAGTGCAACGTATCCAAGTTTGCTGACGATACAAAGATGGGAGGAAAAGCAGTAAGTGAGGAGGACATAAAAAACCTGCAGAAGGACAGAGACAGGCTAAGTGAGTGGGCGGAAATTTGGCAGATGGAATATAATGTTGGAAAGTGTGAGGTTATGCACTTTGGCAGAAAAAATCAAAGAGCAAGTTATTATCTAAATGGAAAGAAACTGCAAAGTGCTACAGTACAAAGGGATCTGGGGGTCCTGGTGCATGAAACACAGAAGGTTAGTATGCAGATACAGCAGGTGATCAGGAAGGCCAATGGAATCTTTGCTTTTATTGCAAGGGGGATGGAGTATAAAAGCAGGGAAGTCTTGCTTCAGTTATACAAGGTACTAGTGAGGCCACACCTGGAATACTGCGTACAGTTTTGGTTTCCATATTTAAGAAAAGATATACTTGCGCTCGAGGCAGTTCAGAGAAGGTTCACTCGGTTGATTCCGGAGATGAGGGGATTGACTTATGAGGAAAGGTTGAGTAGGTTGGGCCTCTACTCATTGGAATTCAGAAGAATGAGAGGTGATCTTATCGAAACATATAAGATTGTGAGGGGGCTTGATCGGGTGGAGGCGGGGAGGATGTTTCCACTGATGGGTGAGACTAGAACTAGGGGGCATAATCTTAGAATAAGGGGCTGCCGTTTCAAAACTGAGATGAGGAGAAACTTCTTCACTCAGAGGGTGGTAAATCTATGGAATTTGCTACCTCAGAGAGCTGTGGAAGCTGTGACATTAAATAAATTTAAAACGGAGATAGACAGTTTCCTAGCTATTAAGGGTTATGGCGAGCGGGCAGGGAAGTGGACGTGAGTCTAGGTTCGGATCAGCCATGATCCTATTGAATGGTGGAGCAGGCCCGAGGGGCCATATGGCCTACTCCTGCTCCTACTTCTTATGTTCTAACTACATCGTTTATTTTACCTTTGCTTCTGCACATCTTGGGGGTGATTTAATCAAGGTTTATAAGATGACTAAGGGAATAGATTGTGTTTGTCTAGACAGTTTGTTTCAAATAAATAGGTTAGGGAAGACCATATCCTTCATATAATGTCTTTTGTACAATAATGCAACGTTTAGTTTCAATTTTTTTTGTGCATCAAATCTTGTTAACATATCTGTGGGGGCAAATTTTAATTTTTGCTAATGCATTTTACCATTTCAGCAACTCACCATGTCCACACATGGACTGCATTTTTTTTACTGTACCATAATACTCACACCATAGCTTGGTGCTCTTCTTCAAATCATACAACCATACAGCACAGAAGGAGACCATTTGGCCCATTGTGTCTGTGTGGGTTCTTTGTAAGAATATAAGCATGTGCAGTAATCTTTTGCTGTAACTTGACCAAACTTAAAAGTTGACCAAATTTCATGTACCATCATGCTTCGCGAGGCCAAGAGACTAGTTGTTGAAAGAGCTTTTGCAAAAATAAAAGATGCTACGGATGTAAGCTGTGAAGGCTGCCAACTGTCTTTCAACAGATAAGGAAAACAGACCTTGAAGTTTCTGTGGGAACAGACTATGGGACTGTTGAATCATTGCAAAAACAGAAACATCTTCAGACTATGGAATGTATCCGGCTTTGAAGCCCACGGATGCTTAACATACTATTGATAAGAAGAGGAGAAAAACAACTACTGACTATTTTTTGTATAAGTTTGGGACATGTATGCTGTGGGCAGGTTGCCAGCTTTTAAGGTATAAAGGATGCTGTAAAAAGACACTCGGGGCTGTAGCCGGGCAACCTGGTCAGTTGTCAGCAATCATATGTCCAGTCATCGTCAAATTGACCAGTCGCTGGTGTTAGTATGTACGTGGTGTTTGCTTATTATCGCTTGAGCTTTAAGTAAAGGGATAGCTCTGTGTATCCTAAAGTATAATCGGGAATTGTTATACGCTACATAACTGTCGGATGCTTACTTGTAATCTCTTGCTGATTTTTAAGTAAAAGAAGTTTTTCACAGATTCATTGGGTTTTGTGTTGTCTGTTCGACGGGTGTGAACTTTGGAAACTGTTGGACGGGGCGAGGGGCGATTTCCGCACGTCTTACACTTTGAAGAAGCTGGCCAATTAGTCCCACTCCCCTGCTTTTTGCCCATGGCCCTCCAAGTTTCTCCTTTTCAAGTATGTATCCAATTCCCTTTTGAAAGTTACTATTGAATCTGCTTCCACCACCTTTTCAAGCAACGCATTCCAGATCGTAACAACTCGCTGCGGAAAAAATACTCTCCGCATTTCCCCCCTTGGATTTTTGCCACTTTTTCCTCCATGTGTCTTGGTGGTGGACACCGAGTTCCCCACATTGTTTGCCTTGCTTCTCTCCTTCTCTGTGGGTTGGGAGGGGCTTCCACTATTTCAAAAAAATGTCCCCGTGAGCATACCAGGACTTCCTGCAGCTCATCTGAAAATCAAGCTGTGTAACTGTGCCATTCAGACAGAGGGGCTGCCACCTGCAGACTACACAACTGATTTCATACAACTTGGTGGATTAAAACTGCTCAGGCACCTCCCGACTTGCTGAGTATTGTTACATCTTTATTGGTGACGGTGCTGTGGGACTGGAGGCTGTTTCTTAATTTCTGCAAATCAAAATTCTGATGTTTTCATTATCAATCAGCATTAATGAAGTAAAGCAGCAATTTAACACTATTTCTGTGAAGAGAGGAATTTCACAATTAAATAAACTTTTCAATCCTTGCAAGGCTCATTAAAACTGCAGTTGGAGCTGCTGCCATATTTTGCACCTGGGTAATTTTCTGTAGATGCAACTGATTTAAATCTCATATGATTGAAAAAAGCAAAGATTCCTTAATGCAAACCGTTCTGACCCAAGGAGTAAAGTCAAAAGCATGCTGTTTTACAGAGGCACTATTCATTAATGCAAAGGAAAAGAGCAAAATTCTGAACCCTATCTTACAAAGAATTAACCAATAATTAACAGCGAGCTTAGGGCAGTAATTGACTCCAGGGAGCTTGCAAATGTTCAGAAAGTGTTTAAGCTTCACCGCAATCATTTAAAATGTCTTTAGAATTGCTCGATTGAACGGCAGTCTTCAAATTCAATGTCAACCGCCTATCAGCTCATTTACCTGGTGTTTATGCCACACTTTTTGATCTAATTAGTTAATTTTGATCAACATTACCTGCTGAGAAACAAGCTGCAGTATTAGAAAATTCCACTGCTTCTGATCCAAATGTGGATTCAAAAGCTACTGTTAGAATGAAGATCCTGAATGAGCTTGCGTGTAACACTGATTACTGCAAAAGTAAAGCACAGGTCTGCCCATTTTAATGGCTGGGTCGCATTTTAAATGTAAGCTTCCCATGCAAAATGGGCTCTAGAGGCAGCGCCCTGTCTTGTGAATATAGGGTGGCTCAGAGGCCGGCATCCATGTAAGTAGTTGGGGGAGGGGGAGGGTTCTTCTAACGCGCAAGGTGGGAGGGCCTGTGGTCCAAATTTTCTCCTGCTCCTCCTGGCCCCACAGTAGTAAATTTTGTGCTGTTCTTTTGGAACCTCCACTTCTGCTCCGACTGCTTCCACTTGGGTGGAGCGTCTACAGAAGACTCTTCACCCAGTAGGCCCTTCAAACGGCTTAGGAATCCTATCTAAATGGTAGGACACCAATTTGCATATATTGGAGGTGATCACCTGATGTCAGATGGGCACCTCAACCGCCCAAGAAAACAACAGCATAAAAAGTTTAACAGCCTGCAGGGCAGAAACAGAGCATTGGAGGGAGTCAAAATCTGCCCACTACCCCCCCCCCCCCCCCCCCCCCCATGCGTACCCAGACTGACTGAGCGAACGGACTGACCTTATCATTTCATTGTACATCAGTGAATAATTAATATGAAGCTTTTAAAATTGGTGATCCAAAGACATGGCAATGGTGGGATAGTTAGGGCAGAACGTTAGTGATACAATGGGCCAACATTTGCGATTAAAGGCTTCCCGCGGGCGGACGCCTCCGACCTGCAAAATGTCTACGAAAGTACCTGGTGGCCTGGGAGGAGTGGAGGCTTGCGATCCTGGGTCTCTCCGGGTCCGCGCGGGCAGAGCCCCATGTATCCCGGGGCGCAAGCGGTTCATAGGTGCTCCAGGGATCACGTGGGCTGGCCCAACCAATAAAAGAAGGGAATCACCATTCATACTGTTGAGTTCTGTACGTACAGAACTGTCATAAGTATGAATGGGGATCACTTAAAAAATACACCAAAACATGAAAATAATTTTTGTTTTTAAATTACGAAAATGCCATTTACTGAAATATTTTAAACAAAAATGTTTTTACGGGGCTAAAAATAAACTTACCTTTTTAAAGAGTATTTTTAATTTGTAAATATGTGCTAAAATTTTATTTTTCTATTTTTTAAAACTCTATGCTTTTAAAAGCAGGTCTTACGCCTGCTTTTACCAGGTGTAAGAATTTGACAGGCATCCAGCAGGCAGAAGTTGTGCAAATAGTGCAACCCTCCACCCGCAGAGGCCCATCTGTCAGCTGTGGCTCAGTGGGTAGCACACTCGCCTCTGAGTCAGAAGGTTGTGGGTTCAAGTCCCACTCCAGGGACTTGAGCACATAAAGCTAGGCTGACACTCCAGTGTAGTGCTGAGGGAGCGCTGCACTGTCGGAGGTGCCGTCTTTCAGATGAGACGTTAAACTGAGGCCCCGTCTGCTCTCTCAGGTGGACGTAAAAGATCCCATGGCACTATTTCGAAGAAGAGCAGGGGAATTATCTCCAGTGTCCTGGCCAATATTTATCCCGCAACCAACATCACAAAAACAGATTATCTGGTCATTATCACAATGCTGTTTGTGGGACCTTGCTGTGCGCAAATTGGCTGCCGTGTTTCCCACATTACAACAGTGACTCCACTTCAAAAGTACTTAATTGGCTTTAAAGCGCTTTGAGACGTCCGGTGGTCGTGAAAGGCGCTATATAAATGCAAGTCTTTCTTTCTTCTTTCTTTCATCTCCCGCAGATGCGGATGATCTGTCAAGAGAATTCTTGACAGATCACAAGTGCCTGGTTTCGGCGCATGCGCTTCGCATGTCTAAACCCGGAACTTGTGCGGAGTCCTTATGGGCTCGTATGCACCCATGGGGGTCGCAAAATACGACCCAATGTGTTACTTCACTATCTCAATAAGGCAGGTTTGTTTACAACAGTGAAACACCTAATAAATACTGTGCAATACCAGCTCATGAAGTTGACCTTTGCTTAAAGTAAGTTCATCGACATGGTATAAGCAGGAGAGAATGTGTTCCTAGGATATCTATGAGTACCTGATTAATTCTTTACATTTCAGAGTTCTCTCCTTGACAGTGAGTTTGATTGATCTTCTATGTAGTTGGACTACATGGCAAGTCAGTAACTGCTTTCACCAAGGTGCTTGTTCTAATGTTGTGCGACTTCTCATTTTTGTCCACCCCAGTCCAACGCCGGCATCTCCACATCAAAGAATAAACAGATGTTGCTAATATGTTTGATGTATTACCCTGTCCTTTTAGGTAATTAACTACTCACCACCAATTTTTACTTAATGTATGTACATGAATTTCAATTTATGATAGTGTATCCATCACAAGATATTTTGATTCACGCTCGTGGATACTGGTACCATTGTTAGCCAGGTGACATTACATCAAGATTGGCAATTCCTCATGTGGTTAGACTGGTATCCTGTACAAACATTCCCACAAATTCATCTGCAACCCCCGTTCCCCCCTTGATGTCTTCACTACAAATATAAAATCAACAGTTGGAGCCTGTTCACCAATCTATTGAAAACTGCTTCAATTCAACAAATTTAAGCCTCTGCAATAAAACACACCCTTCCCCAGTATCTTACTGTCCCAGATTATTATCCAAATCAATGCAGAATTAAAACACAAAGTTATTAAAGAACCCGGATAGTTGTTGATTGCCCATGTGTATGGAATTATTTGTCATCTGGGCATTTTAACAAATCCCATTATTTTAATAATTTCTTTAAAACATTTCCCTCTGGCAGTTAAAAGTGTTATCATATCGGAAGCAGAATAGTTATGATTAGTTAATATGAGTTAAAGAGAGTGATAATTGACTCATATCTACATTAAGATGTGACTGCTCTCTTAATAACTTTGTGCTAGAGCTGTGAGCAGTTAAATCTGGAAAAACACATTGCAAATTTGCCAGCATTATATGATTATATTAGGATTATGCTCGGATTGGGATTTTAATAAACTGGGCATAAAATAATCAAGTAGGTGGTGTTCCTTCAATGAATTCAATAAATCCAAAAACATATTGGCCCAGATTTTGCGGTGGGTATGACGGCGTGCTCCGAGAGTACGGCGTCCTACCACCTTTGAAATATACAAGTTCGGGATTTCCGCATGAATCCCGAACTTGCGATCTGTCAAGGTACACCTTGACAGATGATCTGCACCGCCCTTGGAAATCACAATTGCTGGCGCAGAGTTGGACTATTTGCCGACCAATTGCCCAGCAATTATGTCTGAAAATTTTACGGTTAGTGAAAGCAGGGGTTTCACATCTTAAAAGAAGATCTATGTATGTATTTTGGTGGAGGAAACTTTTTTTGTCGGTCGATTAAGGTTCAAATGGCCGTGCCTTTCAATTTAAAGAATATATAGTGTGATACGGTACAGTACTGACACCCAGTCTTCAAAACCAGGAAACATGTCAAACTAGGATAAAAAGGTTTCAATTTTTCTAGCTTGACTTTCAATATAAATTGGTGCTTTTTATATGTGTATGTGAGAGAGACGTAAACAAGTAAACATTTGTAGCATTGCATTACTAACAACATAGTTATTACAGGGAGTACCCATGTTCAAATAGCCTGGAAAAAAATCATCTCCTAAAGTCAAAAAACACTTCTCACAGCACAGTGCGTGCCCTGAAAATGTTTGACTTTGCACAGACTTTTAAGCAGAAATTAATTCAAGATTTCAAGGATAACTTTTAGTTTTGTTTCAACGGTGTGTAGTGAGGGGATGCTATCTTTTGTGTACTTTAGTTTTATATCATTAAACGGAGAGCACACATCCAAATTGTTCAATCTAACAGTAGTTAAAGAATTTTTGGAGTTATTTTTGCAAGTTTCATGTGAACACACTATTTAGCATACTCGATTTTACTTTGTTAAATTCTGAAAATTAAATTGATTGCTCATGAAAATATATCCTTTAGAAACTCAGAAGGCCAGACAGACAGATAGAAAGTATTCATTTTAATTACTTGGGAAGTTGTATAAGAAAGTTAAATTAGGTGAACATCTATCAAATTTCAGTGACCAATTCTGTCCCTTCAACTCAAAAATGCACAACGTAACAAATAATGGCCCAAAAATTTGTGAGGGAGCCTTCGTGCGAGGGTAAGGCTTCCCCGCGATCTCTCACTGCGCGCTGGCTTTTTCAGTCCCAGCTCGCACGAACTTGATGTTCTGGACAGCAGCTGTGCAAGGCTTCCGTATCCCACAGGCGCAGTTAATTCGTGCGAGCTGTGGGATCACGTGACTCAGTTAGAGCCAATGGCAGCACACCATCTTTCATTCATAGCTTTCACATAAGTGCTGTGAAAGCTATGAATACTATACCCCCCAAAAGAACAGCTAAACCTCAATTAAATTAAAAAAAAACATCACATTAATAAAATAAGTATAGTTAAATAAATTAACCATTTTAAACAAAAAATTAAATTTTTGAAAATTTTTTAAATCTTTTAAAAAGTTATAAAAATAAACTTACCTGTCTTTAAAGTCTCTAAAAAAGATATACCTGTTAAAAAAAATTCAAAATAATACTTAATTAACTACTTACCTTTCTTTATGTCTAAAATGTTCCATGCTTACCTGCGCGTTCAAAGCACTAAGTGCACTGCGTGCACGCAGCCTGTAGCGCGCACGCGGTTCACCTAGGAACCGCCCCCTTTTGAATTCACCAAGTGCCGGTTTTCAGCGCATGCGCAGTGCATGCAGAAAACCGGCAATTGGAGACAGAATACGCGAGAGTACACAGTGCGTACTCTCGCGTAGCGGCACTAATTTTTGGGCCAATATAATGCATCTATAACAAGGAAAATAGATTTATCTATTACCAGTCTAAATGAGGTCTGTATAATATATTTTAATCCTGAAAATTAACATTGAAAATATGGCTGGGAATCTCTTTCTGGAATCCAACGACATTACTTGTAGGAGTGTTAGACCTTTACTGAGTATACAGGAAGTTGTATACATAGGGACTAATAAATTGTGAGTTTGGATAAAAAAATAAAACAAAATGCTGATATATGAAATAAGTCCAAGTGACAGATTAATTCAAAGATTTTAGAAGTTTTTTAAAATGTAATTTCAATGGAAGAGACTGAGCGAAGTTTCTGTGGGCGTGGTTTCGTTTTGACAGCTTTTGTGGGCGTGTCTTCCCTTACGCATAGGCTGTACGCTGCGCTCCTGGCCTCCCTGATGTCATACGCTGCGCAGAACTCTGCAGCACTTAAGAGTAAGTCGCCATTCCAGGCCTCGCACAAGGTAAGTTCGTATTCTTTTCGTAGGATGGCGGTGTACTCCGGAGCTATGCCGCCGAGCGCAATTCTTGGGCCATTAAAATGATAAATTTACAAATGACATCTAATTTTCTGTACGTGAGTGTTCAACATCCACCAGGGTTCTTTAATGGTATACATATTTGTTATTAACTTTTTGCATTGGTGTGGCTAGTAGCCTGGGACAAAGTAAGTGTATTTTGCATGCTGAAGATTCAAGTCTGGACAACTGGGTTATTTATTTCATACTTCAGGATTTTGTATTTAAAGTTATGCATAGCACAGAAATTCTATATAACAGGAGTAAATATGGAATGGTTCAGTACATAATTCTATATTTGGATCGGAAATCTGGGTTTAACTGTATTTTCTTACAAGCAACAAAGACATTATGTTAGATTTCTATTAAAAGAGTATTATCATCAGGTCAGTCTGTGCACTCTGCAGTATCTAAAGGTGGCAGCAGAACACAATTCGGTCATGATTTTAACAGCGCTATTTTTGCTTAGACTGTATCATCTGGAGACAGAAGTTACTATCTGTAGATCACACTGATTAAGCCATTTTGAAAAGAATGATTGAAAACATTATGATGGAATTGCTGCCTGGTACAGTTGGCGATACGACTGTTGCTTCGGCTTTGTTGAACTAGCCTCATAAACAGCCATCTTTTCAGTTTCACTGACAGGACAACAAAGCCCTTCTGGAATCAAGAAATGTTTAAATTTAACCTTTACTCAACTATAGTTAAAGAAGCACCACAAAATATACATACACTGATCTAATCAGTAGAAATGTGTCCAAGTCCGAATTCTATCAATCCATTTCTAACTGTAGGTTAGCCTTAAGTAATGAGAGTTTAAAACTAGCCCACTGAGCTTCCTTAACATCTGTTATGAAGAAAGTCAAAGCATTAAATATCAAAAATATCACTATCAACCAGATGGAATTCACCCTAGAAATCTCAAGGAAATGAAGATCTGAGGCTCTGGTTCACATTATTAAGAGCTTCATAAATGCAAGAGCCATACATGGGGAAAGCAGGAACCTGAAATTTAATAAAGAAGAGTGAGACATAAATCAGCAAACAAAAGACCAGCTGGTCTAACATTTGTAATGGGGGTGCGATGGTGGGGGAGTGGGAGCATTGCAATGTTCAAAAGCATTTAACAGGACACTATCAGGGAGTACTTTTCACACAAAGCATTGTGGAAATCTGGAACTCGCTGCCCCCAAAAGGCTGTGTATGCTGGATCAATTGACATTTTCAAGACTGAGAGCAATAGATTTTTGTTAGGTCAGCACATCAAGGGATATAGAACAAAGGCAGGTAAATGGAGTTGACGCAAAGATCAGCCATGATCTAATCTGAGGACCAAGGTGAGAGAGTTTCAATGGCACCCATGCTGATGAAATAGATGGCAGGTGAAGTAGAGATGACAGAAGCGATCTGTCAATGGTGGGAGAGGTAATGAGTGCAGACTGGATGGAGACTTGTGTAAAGACTTGCAACATCCTGAATCTGTAGTGGAAATGCAGTTTAGAGAAGCTAGTGGTTAAGGGACAATTTCTCAATCAGCTGGGAGCTTTGACTTGACATTTGAAGCTGTCAACTCATCAGCTGATTCAATGGCCACTGACCTCCTGCCTCAGCTTCACAGACGAGGTCTAGGCACAGCAGGAAACTGGTGGGCGACCTGTCAAATCCAAAAAGCTGGGGAAAAAACATGGATAAGTGGCTGTAAACAAGCCACTAATAATTTTAATTGCCTCCCCCGCCGCTGTGTGTCGGGTCTGCTCAGCGCCGACAGACTCGACATTTGGCAAAGGCGCATGGCAGCGGGTTCACATCGGGGTCCTGACCTACTGGGGAAAAAAAACACTTCCCCCACCCGACCTGCCACCAATCGCGCCCGCTGACCCCCCACAAAATCCAGCCCATAGTATCAGCCACTCTTCATAATTTCACCATTGTCCTGACATACAGCACATAAAGCAAAGGGGTGTAAGCAAAAACAAAAATATTGCAGATGCTGGAAATCTAAAAACAAAAACAGAAAAAGCTAGAAATACTCAGCAGGTCTACTGCATCAGTAGAGAAACAGAAGTCGACGTTTCAAGTCTTAGACCTGAAACATTGACCTCTGTTTCTCCATGGATGCTGCCTAACCTGCTGAGTATTTCTAGCTTTTTCTGTTTTTGTAAGCAAAGGTGCCAGTGACTCTTAAAGGGCTACTGGTCACTTTAAAGCTGTACTGCTACTAAGGAGTCAACATGGCTGTAGCAAGACAAAACTGATGAACAGGACCCTTCAATGATGCAGCTTTGGAGTTCCTGGTGAGGATGTGCCAGATAGAAGAATGAGAGCATCCTGGTCTAAGAGTAGCGTGAGAGCAGTCAGGGTGGAGGTAGAAGAGTAAATGTTGTCTTCCTTGTAACAGCTCCTGGGAACAGGATAACTTCCACCCCTTTTTATTCCAGCCCCCTTGAGATAAAGGCTAACATTCCATTAACGTATTAAATTATTTTTTGCGACAGTCCATTAACTTTTAGTGATTTTGTACATGGACCCTTAATCTCTGTGCCCCTCCACAGTTTCTAGCTTCTTACCATTTAGAAAATACAATGATCTATCTTTCTTAGGTCCAAAGTGGATGACTTCTCATTTCTCCACATTTTTGTCCACTCACTTAATCTATCAACATCCCTTAGCAACTTTCTACTCTCATCTACATTACTTACTGCGCCATCTAGCTTAGTGTCGTCAGCAAACTTGGATATTTGGCTCTCTATTCCTTCATCTAAGTCATTGATAAATATAGTGAAAAGCTGAGGTCCCAGTACAGATCCCTGGGGCGCCCCACCATTCACATCCTGCTAATTGGAGTACCTACCCATTATCCCTACTCTCTGTCTCCTACCTCCTAACCAATTCCCTACGCATGTCGATAAGTTGCCTCCAATTCCATGCACTTTCATTTTTTCTCACAGATTATCTGGTCATTATCACATTGCTGTTTGTGGGAACTTGCTGTTCGCAAATTAGCTACCGCGTTTCCTACATTACAACAGTGACTACATTTCAAAAAGTACTTCATTGGCTGTAAAGTGTTTTGGGAGGTCCGGTGGTCGTGAAAGACGCTATATAAATGCAAGGCCGGAATTTTCTCTAACTGAGCGGGTCGGGTGCAGGTGGTCGCCGTTGCAGGTCGCGACCCCGTTCTTCATTCCATCCCGCTCCGGAGATCGACTTTGTGTAGTTAATCTTTGGGCAGTATGAACACACCCCTAAGATGCTCAGATTATTTACATGTGTGACTAGCAGTATCTGAGTCAATATATAAGACAAGACCCTAAATTTATGATAGACCTCATCAGGTCAGGCAAGTTTAAGAGAACCTTTCAGGAATGCACTATACAACATGCCAATCACTTACAATGGACTCTGCTTCATACTGTATTATCGTGCAATCACATTTGTAAAATACCCTAGTCGTGCACACATATATACGGAGGGTTAGGAATTGATTTAATCTAATATGATTGAGATTTTTTGCTTTCATTTTACTTGTAAATGGCTTTTGGATTTATATTGTAGCTAGAAATAATGAAATGGTTAAAGTTGTTCATTCCCAGGATGCTTTAGGGTTTAAAGGGTCAGGATACAATTGAGCTGACTTCTTTTTGTCACAACATTGTGAAACGAGATAGTCAAGATAATCTTGAGTTAGGAAGTGGAACAACAGTCCAGAATAGTAAACAAGTTGGCATCTGGTGGTTTGTAGGAAGTAACTCATTTCTGGGGGTCTTGTTCACAGTAACAATTGGCATGCCAGAATGAATCAGCAAGGGCAGTGTGCGTGATTAGTAACCTATAAAGATTTTGTGCTTTCCTTAACAATTTGTAGAGAGAGTCGTGATTGAAAGGATTGCTTAAGGTTATGTCTCTACCCTGGGAAAAACGGGGTAATTGCATTTATTACTCTGTATGTCTACTGCTTAAACACATTGGGGGAAAAATTTGTTAACGCCTGGCGAAAAATAGCGCCGGCGATCGCTAAGTTCAGTTTCAGCGCCCCAAGAGGGAAGTAGAGCACTAATTCAAGCACTCCACTTCCTTCTTAGAGCGCTAACCCCGAATATTGGGTCGGTGCGTTCTGCAGTGCTACGCACTGGGCCACGTAGCGCTGCCGCATGGAAAGGCTCCTCCCCTCATTAAAGGGGAGGACCCAAGCCCACAACTCTGCGGGGCCCTACCTGGACCACCGGGGAGTGGGGTGCCGTGCCAACTGCCTGGCACTCAAGAGGAGAGCCGGGCTGCCAAATCGCGGCACGGACCCCGCGCTGAAAGACGCAATGGGCCGTGACAAGAGAGTTGTCTGATTTTATTTCCCCCGCCTGCCACCTCCCTTTTACTTACCATCCAGGGAGCCTCCTTGCACTACGTACCCGCCCCCTGAATTGGTCGCTGTCATCACCCGGAGCAGGTTCAGGGGGCGCTGGCCAATTTTGCAGGCGGGGCGAAAACGGGGCGCTGGGCATGGCGATGACATCGTCATCACCGTGCGCAGGGGAGTGGAGCGCTACCAGTTACCACTGCTGCTAAACTCCCACTGAATTTAACGAGAGTCATTAGCGGCGCCGTGCCTGGGCGAAAAATTGTTTGCACTCTGCTAGTGCCCCCTCCCGGAGGCGCTAACGGGAGGCTCAAATGCACCAAATTTCTAGCTCATTGTGTGTGTCTGGACTTGGCTGAACACAATAAAAGGATTATGTTGTAACCATTTTTGGTTTGTCAGATTCGAATTGTATTACACATTATAAGTCAATGGTTTCAGCTTCACAATGATGTTAAACTAGAGTACAGGTCGGATGTGAAGGCCTAAACTAATTCTGAAGCATGACAATGCAGTATTCCATCATTACTGCAAATGTCAGCCTAGATTATATGCTCAAGCACTGAATGTAGCTTGAACCAACAACCTTCCTACTCAGAAGTCAAAATGCTATCAACTCAGCCAACTTGATGCTTGATAAATGAAAAAGAAATATTTCTGACGTGATGATGATCAGTGTACTTCCACTGAGGTCTGTTCTAAATTCACTAATTGCAGGGTATTTCCAGAAATAGGGTAACCTTTACTGCTGACATCAAGTTATATGATCAGTATAAGGAAAATTGACAGAATTCAAAGAAATCTGGGCAAATTAGGTAGAAGGGTTAAGGAACTGAAGCTGTTATTTAATGTGGATAAATGCAAAATAATACATATAGGTGCAGGAAAAGTGAATCATGTGTTCATGATTGATGGCTATCCCTATGGCAAAGGTTATGATTATGATTATGATTATAGACCATTCACTGAATTGTGACACAGTTGCAACAAGGCAAATGAAATACTTGAGTGCATGCCAAATATATTTGACTACATGGCAAAAGAGATCGTTGTAACCTGATAGGACTCGATGGTAAAGTCACATTTGGAATATTGTGGGCACTTTACTTTCAATACACTGAGGGACATTCAGAAAAGAGTGACAAAGACGTTTCTTAGATTCTGAAATTATGATGGCAGACTTAAAAAATTAAACTAGTATTCTTCGCAGAAAAGATGATTATGAGAATAAATGCTCCAGGCTTATAAAATGCTGAAAGGCAAAGATGTAAGCAGATTATTTAAGCCCCAGTTTTAACCCAGCTCATCCTGCGTGAATCGGGTGGGTGGGTAGTTAAAATGGGGGAGGGTGATTTGAGCTGTCTTCACGATGTATTCCCACCGCTTGACATTTTAAATTTAGGGCTTTACTTAAGGTGTCCTTGCAGAACTAAATGGGTGATTCCACATCATGGGAAATTGCAGGCATACAGCCCAAGAGTTTCCTTTCATTAAAATTAATAGACCTAGCACTGGCTATTTGATTGTGTGCAGCCAATATAACCTTGCTTGGACAAGGAAAATGTATTAAAAAATCTTCTAGCTCCAGGTAAGTTAGTATAACAGGCATGCAAGATGATTCTAGCACTGATACTTTAATGTGGCAAGAAACAGTGAAATTGGTAATCCAATGTTACCCAGACTCTAATAAAACACTAAGGGGGAGAAATTCGGTATCGCCCTGTTTGGGGCGCAATCATTGGTCGGGCGCAAAGTTTAGCGCCTGGCGCTAATTATCGCCTCCGACTGCAAACTTGGCTTCTATCGCCCCTGGAGGTGATTGGAGCGCTGAATCAGGCGCTATACACCTCTCTTGGCGCTAACGCCGAGGAGCGAGGCGCTAACTCAGAGCGCTGGCGAAGCTCATGTGATGTCAGTCAGCAATGGAACATAGACACACTGGCGTCGGCCAGTTTTTAAAGGGGAGGGTCAATCTTGCTCTCCATCCACACCCTGCTCATTGCAGCCTTGAATTTTGGCCTGGAGAGACCTATACACCAATTCTGCTGGAAAGGACAATGGAGAGGCCCAGGGAAAGAACTCAGAGTGCAGCCCCCATAGTCTCTTCTAAATCGATGCAAGGAAGGTCAAATCAAAATGAACCTGCAAAGTGCTGCTCAGTACCCAAAACTCCTTCACACAGCGTTGAATCTCTCCAGAAGTGTCTCTCTCTCTCTCTCTCTCTCTCTCAGAATGCGTGGTGCAAAAATGTCGCCGACAAAAAAAGGCAGGAAGCGGCCGCCTTTAAATAGTGCTCCCCCAGTCCCTTCCCGACTGCAAAACGTTCCCCTCAACCTGTCGTTGCTAGCGGCAGGTGGTAAGGCAGGGGGTGCCACTCAATATCCGGTCGGGGACGCTACCGGGGCGTTGCACGCTTGACTGATGTCACGATCTGCGGGCGCAGGAGATCGTGGCGGTAGTGTTTATCGCTGCCGCAAAATGTCTGGTCAACTTCGCGAGCGGCGCAAACATCGCCGCGCCTGGGCGCTAGTTGCTTTGCGCCCCATTAACGCCCTCTTAGGGCACTAACGGGAGGTGCAAAGCAGCCAAATTTTTCCCCCTCAATAAAATTTATTTTGAATATCACACTATTATTTCCACAGATATTGGCTTCTTAATAATGGTAGCCAAACTGTTAAGCTATTGAGATCTTGCTTACTTAGAAAATAAGTTTGTTGAAAGAACTAAACAAAGTTATTAATCTCTAATTGAAAGGTAGTTACCCATTTGTAATATCTAGATCAATTATTGCATTAGAATGATTGTGCCAATCCAAATCCATACCCATCTTTCCTGCAACTCCATGTATGAACCTCACCAATCAGGTTTCCTCCCCTGCTACAGCACTGATCAAAGTGACAAATGACATCATGTGTGTCTGTGACCGTGGTGCACTATATCTCCTCATCCTTCTCGACCTGTCCGTCGCCTTTGACACAGTTGACCACACCATCCTCCTCCAACGCCTCTCCTCCATTGTCTAGCTGGGTGGGACTGCCTTCGCCTGGTTCCATTCTTATCTATCCAGTAGTAGCCAGAGAATCTCCTGCAACTACTTCTCTTCCCGCTCCTGCACAATTGCCTCTGGAGTCCCCTAAGGATCTATCCTTGGCCCCCTCCCATTTCATCTTCCAAAAACACAACGTCTGGCTCCATGTGCAGGCTGACGACACCCAGCTCTACCTCATCATCACCTCTCTCCACCCCTCCACTGACTCCATTTTGTCAGGCTGCTTGTCCAACAGCCAGTTAAACATTGGAAAGACCAAAGCCATTAACTTTGTTCCCTAGCCATCAATTCCATCCCCCTCCTTGCCGACTGTCTCAGGCTGAACAAGACTGTTCTCATCCTTGGCATTCTATTTGATCCCAAGCTTAGCTTCTAACCCTAGATCCTCTCCATCACCAAAACTGCCTACTTCCACCTCCATAATATCCATCATCTTCACACCTGCCTCAGCCCATTGGCTGCTGAAACCCTTATCCATGGTTTGTTACCTTGAAACTCGATTATTCCAATGCTCTCCTGGATAGCCTCCCATCTTCCACACTCCATAACTCTGCACCTGTATCCTAACTTGAACCATGGGCGTGATCTTGCCAGCCCTGGGGAGGCGGGACTGCCGGGAAAATGGCAGAATTTGGGGGCGGGTGCCCAACCCGCCCTCAACCCGCCTCCGTGCCATCTTGCCAGGAGGCGGTTAGCTGTCCCGTGCCAGGTCCCGTCTCCTTGGAGGCGGGAAGGGGATTACAGCCACTTAACTGCCAGTTAACAGGTAATTCACAGGCAGATAAGATGATTATCTCCATTTTACCCACAAAAGTGCGGGCTTCCCGAAGGCTCCAAACCCCGCCAGGGTCACCGAGGCGAGCAGTGGGTCTGCGAGGGTCGGAGGGGTGCAAAAGTGCGCTGTGAAGGTAAGTGATGGGTGCAAGTGTGGAGAGGTGAGTGTGTGAGGTAAGTGGAAAGTGTGAGAAAAAGTTTACTTACCTTTGTTTCTTCCTGCAGGCTTCAATCATTGGGTATGCGGAGAGTCTTGCACCTCCGCGGCAGAGATGACAGATGGCCGTTGCATTCTCCAATGCAGCAACCATCTAATTTCTGCAAAAGAAAGAGGTTTGATGAGGTCTTGAATTCAAGAACTCATCAAACTACAGAGAATGTTAGTGTTTGACAGCTTCACAGAAATGTCAAACAATGACAATTCATCTGTCAAAAATTTTTGACAGATGAAAAGTCATGCGCTGACATTCTCTGTAACCAGCTTTCCCTTAATTGGCTTGCTAAGCCCGCTGGGCGGGCTTACCAAGGTCAATCAAGGGAAAATAGTGTGGGTTGGCCACAAATCGATGGAGGCGGGACATCGACCCGACAAGCAGCAGTCCCGCCTCCAACGCGCCCCCATTGGCAAAATCACCCCCAAGGTCCCTATTTAGCCATCACCCCTGTGCTCGTTGACCTACACTGACACCCGACCCACCAGCGCCTCGTATTTAAAATTCTTGTGCACAAATCACTCCATGGCCTCACCCCTCCCTATCTCCGAAACTACTTCCAGCCCCACAACCCTACAAGAACTCTGTGTTCCCTCTATTCTGGCCTCTTGTGGATCCTTTGCCCCAACATTGGTGGCCATACCTTCAACTGTCTAGGCTGTAAGCCCTGGAATTCCCTCCCCTTTAAACATATCTCTTTGACAAAGCTTTTAATCATCTGTCCTAATGTCTCGTTCTTTGGCTCGGTGTCAATTTTTTCTGATAACGCTTCTGTGAAGCGCCTTGGCACAATTTACTATGTTAAAGGTGCTATATAAATGCAAGTAGTTGTTGTGCTGTGCACGACATAACTGTTCACTGTTAAATAAATAGCAACAAGAACACAATAGTTTCCTATTTGTATTAATATCTTCTAAATTCTTGAAAGGTGCCTGAGTTTAAATGTAATTACTATCCACTACAGCTACAGCTAGTTTAGAGTGCATTTTCACAAAACTAATTGGCCAGAATTTCCCCCCAAAAAAAAAAATGGGTGGGTTTGGAGCGTGGAGGCAGTTAAATTGTTAAAAATAGGATTCCTGACCTGATCCCGCCTCCAACCCGCCCACTTCTAGTTTTAATGGAGGCAGGATGGGGACGGGATGGGGGGCGGGCGACCAACAGGCTCTCAGGGGCGGTATGTCAATTAAAATATTATAATGAGTCTGGAAGCCTCTTTTTTCCCCTCCATTTTGAATTTAACTGCATGTGGACGGGTTTCACACAATTCGTGAAACCCACCAGTCAAACCGAGGCGGGGACTGCTGCATCCAGAAGGTAAGTGGCTTTATACCTACCTCCTCGATCCAGGGTCCCTGCCTAACCCACCCCCCGCGATCGGAGACCCCCTCACGAGGCCTCGGATCACCTTCCCAGGCCTCCAATCCCCACCGTGAGGCCTCCCCTACCCCACCCCACCGATGATGTTGAGGCCGGCTACAGTCTTCCGGTGACCGACCCTGATCCTCTCTCCCCCCCCCCCCCCAACCGATGCTCCACGACCACCCCCCACCCCGTCTACCTGCTGAAAATTCCGGCCATTGTTTGTGAATCAGTAATGCCAAAGCAGATTTTCAGGATTTATGGCATGCCACAATAGATTAGATGAAACAGATGCATGTAGGTACTTTTGGGAAATCTGAGAGTTTTCTGTCAGAGAGCCTAGGCAGATCATCACTAGATATTACATACAAAACCTAGAGGGTATGATACCCAGTGGTAAATACATTTTTTCAAAATGTTTCACATCTAATAATATTTAGAATACACACTATTCTTCCGTGTATTTTGAATAAAAATTCTATAGCATTGAAGTTACACTGTGTGACGTCACCATGTGAACACTTAATACAATCATATGAAATTACTTTGTCTGCTATTTTACTGTTGGTGCCAACCCATTTATTTTAATGCCTCTGTTAAAACAGTGGACAAGGGAATTTCATACATATGTATCAAGTGTTCGTATGTAATATTCTTAGAGCATAATTTCAAGCCTTACGACGTTTACACATAAGATCATCTTTACAGTATTAAATTCCTGACTGCAATAATTCAAAACTAAGAATTATCAGATATATTTTGTATTTTGCCCAACTTGATACATATATGTATATAAGTTTCAATGGCAGAAAGAAAATCAGTGATTTCACCTATTGCGGGCACTTTTGAATGAAAACAGATATAGGGAGCATTACTGATTAAATACCTACAAGACAGAAAGTAACAGCATATGATTTAGTAAGGCAATGCTACAGTGATCACATCATTATCCTGCCAAATGCCATCTATCACATTTACAGAGGTTAACGATGATGGATTACAATCCGTAGTGAAGATGCAGCTTGTAAATAATGTCACACTGCTCTTCAACTGACTTTCCTGAAGCGCACACAGACAGCTAATCAATGCTGGAAGAACCTATATTAAACAAGTCTTTCCTCTGGATGTACTGAGGGGATGTGTGAGAGTGACAACGTGGGAAAAGCCTTTGTAAAAGTGATCTTTGTCACACAGATCCCACTGCTGAACCAGAGCACTACAGACGGCAAATCCAGTCCTCACTAATTATTCATTCTTATATCTGCCACTGCTGGGAAATGCAAAGCGCTTTAGCGCGGGACTTTGCATGTTTCATATCCATGCTGCTGTGGGCTGTAATTATCAGTCCTATACATTTGCCTTGAGCAAATGTTTCACAAAATCCTACTGATGCCACTGAATCAATATAGTGTTGTCTCTGGAGCAAAAAACAAATGGTGGGTACCAGAATTTACTGAAAGATTCATTAAAAATTATTGATACGGTTTTCTACAAGCTGGAGTGACTGGTTCCTGCAACAATGTGATCAACGACAGCATCTTCATGCACACAAATGCTCTTCCAAGCAAACATATTAAAATATAAGCAATGTTAGTTTTTGTGTTACATCTCACAGAAGTTAACTAAACCTGCAGCCGCATGTGGTAGGAAATAGGGAAAATTATTTTAAAATCTGATTTATGCTGTTTGTCTGTATATTAAAAACTGCAACAATCTTCTTTATAAAATGTATTCAAGATAATAATAATTCTGAATAAAATGATCAGAATATTTCTCAACTTAAATTAATTGTAATAATACCACTAGAAACTTTCATAAGTAAATACATGATAGCTCTAAACTGCTGACTCACTAAGATTTCTTACTTTTTTTTTATCAACAACAATTTTTATTCAAATGTACTGGTGAATGATGTTTATGTAAGTATACATTTCAAATTGGGGAGCTTTTGCTGGTTGGAGCAGGCCGTGGCGGGTCACATGATGCTTTGTTTACCAATCAGAAATAACAAGTATTAAAGCTGAATTACCAGGTTGCATCTCATTTTTTAAAGTGATGCTAACATATGTCCTTAGAGCTGTTGCTCCTAGTTTTTCTAATGCCATGTGATTTAGGTAATTTGTTGTTGTAGTTGGCTGTAGTTGGCTGCAGATGGAGTATCAATCATATTGTCACTATGATTGAGACCATCTGTTAAGCTGCATTCCTTTCTTCTCCTTGCCCAGCAAGCCAAACTTCCCCCAAAGTTCTCCTCTGCCCTAGCCCTGAACCCACATCTTTCCATAGCTTCTCTCCTCTCTCCACCATGCCCTCCCCGAGCTCATCTTGTCCATGAGACCTAGTTCTTGCTCCTATGCCCTCATTCCCACTAAACTCCTGACCAGCCAACTTCCCTTCCTGGTACCCATGCTAGCTGACAGTGTAAATCGTTCCGTTTCCTGAAGTACTGTCTCGCTCCCTTTCAAAACCACTGTCATTATCTCCTCCTCGAAAAACCCACCCACCCTCGACCCCATTGTCCCTGTAAACTACCGCCTCATCTCAAAAACCTCCTTTTCCTCTCAAGTCCTTGAATGTGTTGTCGCCTCCTAAATCCGTGCCGATTTTCCTGCAAATCAACGGTTGAATCTCCCAAATATTTTTCTGCTCCTGCCACAGCACCAAAGTGACCCTAGTTAAAGTCACAAATGACATTCTCTGTGACTATGACCATGTGCATTATTCCTCCTCATCATTTTTGACCTCAGTCTATCCTTGCCCCCTCCTATTCCTCAACTACATGCTGCCCCTTGGCAACATAATCCAAAGACATGGCATCAGGATTCACATGTACCCTGACAACACACAGCTTTACCTCTGCACTGCCTCTGTGTTGTTAGCCTGCTTGTCCGATATCCAGTTCTGGATGAGCTGCAATTTTCTCCAGTTAAACACTGGCAAGACCAAAGCCATTTTCTTTAGCCCCTGCAAATACTCTGTACCCTGGCCACCAATTTCAGCCTCTCCACAGCCATTGTCTCTGGTAGAAGCTTTGCAGCTATTAGTTGACCCCAAGCTGAACTTCTGACCCCATATCCTCTCCATTACAAAAAACATTTACTTCAACCTCCATAACATTGCCAAGAATTGTCTCTACCATCTGCCTCAGCTTATCTGCTCCACTATTCCAATGCTCTCCTGGCCGGCTTTCCATCTTCCACCTTCCATAAACCAGCTCATTCAAAACTCCACTGCCTAACCCACACCAACTCAACTTCACTCAGCACCTCTGTGCATGCTGACCCACACTGGCTCCGAGTTTACCAACGTCCCCAATGTAAAATTCTCATCCTTGTGTTAAGTTCCCTTCCTTATCTCTGTAACCTCCCCCAGCCCTACAACCCTCCAAGCACTCTATGTTCCTCAAACTCTGGCCTTTTGCTCATCATCCACTCCCTCTGGCCACCTTTGGCGGTAGTGCCTTCAGCTGCCTAGGCCCTAAGCTCTGGTGCAGTAAGTTGTGTGGACTGGAACAGAAAGTTGCAAATGGACACAGACAAAGTGAGTGAGTAAAGCTATGGCAGATAGAGCTCAATGTGGGGAAGTATGAGGTTATCTACTTTGAATTTGAGAAAGACAAATCTTCCTTGTATCCTATTTCTATTTTATAAACTCACATGTATTTTTAAAGTGCTGCAAGTAATTTTTCACTTGGAGCACACACACACTTTGTATAGTCATGAGTGTTTTCTACGCAAGATGTAGCAGATATAACAACACATTTAAACTCATGTCTCGTGTATGTATCATATAGTTAGGCTTAGTCCCTCCTGGATCATACTGTTCTGCTCATGCTAACTACAAATATTTAATATTTTTACGTACTGTAAGACTAAGGGAGATAAATCTGCTCTCACTGAAGAAAAGAACTAGCATGATCAACATTTTTAAAATGAAGAGAACCATTGGATGGAAATGGTCAAACTGTGAAAACTGGGAGAATCCAAAGAATCCTTGAGCAGGGAGTGTATGCTTGAACTGTATAAAACACTAGTTAGGCCGCAGCTAGAATACTGCGTGCAGTTCTGGTCACCACATTACAGGAAGGATTGCACTGGAGGGGGTGCAGAGGAGATTTACGAGGATGTTGCCTGGGCTGGGGAATTTTAGCTATGAGGAAAGATTGGATAGGCTGAGGTTGTTTTCTTTGGAACAGAGGAAACTGAGGGGAGACCTAAATGAGGTGTATAAAATTATGAGGGGCCTAGATAGAGTGGATAGGAAGGACCTATTTCCCTTAGCAGAAGGGTCAATAACCAGGGGGCAGAGATTTAAAGTAATTGGTCGGAGGTTTGGAGGGGAATTGAGGAGAATTTTTTTCACCCAGAGGGTGGTTGGGGTCTGGAACTCACTGTCTGAAAGGGTGGTAGAGGCAGAAACCCTCATCACATTTAAAAAGTGCTTGGATATGCACTTGAAGTGCCGTAACCTACAAGGCTACGGACCAAGTGCTGGAAAGTGGGATTAGGGTGGATAGCTCTTTGTCACGGACAAGATGAGCCGAATGGCCTCCGTCTGTGCCGTAAATTTCTGTGATTCTATGATAACTCAGTTCATACTTAGACTTCTTGACCTATGGAACAGAATGGCATCAAGTGCAATGAATGCAAGCTCATTTGAAGCACTCAACCATAAATGAATTGTTTCTGATACAATGGGGAGTTGTATTGTTTCAGTGAACTAAAATGAAGAGGAAAATAGTTCTTGACTAAATTATTCTATTTTTATCAACTAAAATAAAGTTGGAACTATACTTCTTATGTAGCCTAAAACTAAAATTTATGATAAAGAGACAGGGCTAAAACTAAACATTATGGGGTGGAGTTTCCGCTTTGGGTGCAATCGGTGATCCGGGCGCAAATTGCACCTAAAATTGCGCCTGTCTTGAAAAGTGTTTTTTATTCTCGAGTTTCCACTCAAACTCATTTGCAATTCGGCAAATGCAAAATCTGCCATGAACCAGCGCAATCGGGCAGCGGTTTAAAACGTAATTTAAAAAAAAAATCTGCTTTAAGAAATATTCCTTGATATCTTTAAGAGTGGTAACTAGGAGCAGTTTGAGTTCCACAGCTGAAAATGGGTTTAATCACAAAAAAAATCAGCCTTTTTAATCACAATGTCAATCCACCACCTGTGAGTAACCTGATTTTAAATGACTGAAAATGACTTTTAAAAGCTATACTGAATCATTTCCTAGTTATATTGGGGTACAGTAGTCAGTTTCTTAGTAAATTAGAAAAAAATTATATTGAAAAGCTTTTAAAACGTTCCTATTTGTGTCCTTGCACCCAAAAGAACCAGCTTAATTTTTAAAGCCTTCTCAAAGGCCTGCAAACGAGCGCAATTAGCGGAAACTCTTGGGGGCATGGCCAGTTTTGTAGACGGGGCCTGCTTCTAGTGGGATGATTTTTAAACTAATGCAATAAATCGCGGAAACTCGAGTTGTGTTGAACGTAATTTGTGCTTAAAATTCTGCAATCTTTTGCGCTGGCAACTTGCGCTGAAAAAACCAGCGTAACCGAGTGTAAACTCCAGGCCTATTTCTTTATTATCCTAAAAATACTGTTGTCAGTGGACCAAACATTTGGAACAGATATAGGGAATGGAAATGTGTGAATACAGTCTTCATTATTTCTAAACGTCTCTTGTGTCTCAACATCAATCCGTACAGCACACCAGTAATAAACTGACTCTAGGCAAGATGTTTTCCATTAACCGCTATCCATTGCTCTCTTTCAACTAGGTATTCTTTAATCCATTTCAATACATTTTAACCTATCCCATGTGGTTATCTTTTATGTTGATACAATGATGATTCACTACTGGAGAAAGTGTACCTCACACAAAGTATGAATTCCATCTTTGATCTAAATCTGGTCTGTGACATGTGACTGTCAATAATAATTATATACACAACATTAATAATTATGTATATATAATCATGTCCACAAACATCAAATAGCTGCTATTTTCTGGTAAATGGTTTCTGTACATTTCTGTTTGATTCATATTCCCCACATCCATTCCGTTACCAAGACTGCTTTCTTCGATTTCCACACTATTTCCTGCCTACTCTGCCCCACCCGTGTCAAAACACTAACCCAGATCTGTATCACCTTAAGGTCTGACTTCTCAAATGTTCTCCTGATTGGCTCCCCACTGCAAATTATGACTCATTCTGTGCAAAGTTCTGCATTCCTATCCTCCTGGCCCTTGCTAAGGTCCACTAGTTCCATAAACCCCGAACCATTTGACTTTAAGATCCTCACTCCCACTTCCCATTCCCTCAGTGATCTTGACAAACCCTACGTCAACAATGTCTTCTAGCCACATATCCCTGCTTGCATAATCTGCTCCTCTGATGCTGGCTCACTCCTCACTTTCCACTGCTTCTGATTCACTCCCAGTAGCCTCACTTTCAGCCACGATGCCCCTGCCCTCTGGAATTCCCTCTATAGCTCCTCCTACTTTGCCACCCTCTTCCCTGTTCACAAAACCCTTCCCTTTGGCTGTGCACTTTCTTCACCTTACCTGTAAACCACTCTGAGGCATTCTTATTTACAGAAGCAGCACTCTATAAATGCAAGCTGTATTATTTCACATAAACAAGCATTAGCTACGGCCAAGCACTAAGAATTTAATAACATCATAAAAATGACATGCAGAGTGTGAACTGAAAGTTTATATATTCAGATATTCACTGTAAGGCCCAATTTCTAAGTCCACTAAAGCCCAGCTTAATAACATGTGATGAAAATATTGTATCAACACTACTAATATTATGTCTTGGCTTATCTGTTTGTCACTAGCAGCTTTATAAGAATCAGCTTTGGTTTAATATCAAATCAATTCTTTGAAAATTGCATACATCTATGAACTGGGAAAGACAATGTGCATTTTCACAATCAAAGGAACAGAAGAGCCCAATCAGTCCATAGATTCATATAGCACACAAGGATGCCATTCAGCTCATCATGCTTGTGCCGGCTCTTGGAAAGAGCTATCCAATTAGTCCCACTCCCCTGCTCTTTGCCCTGTAGCCCTGTGCATATTTTAATATATTCTCATACACACAGTGCTCTCCAATTTTGATCAGTAGAAGGCAAGAATATTTTGTTTTTTTAACATCATGGTCAGGGTTTTGTGTTTCTGCGTGAGCCAAGTCCTGATTATCCACCGATTGGTGCATTAGTGAAAAATCCTGGGCCATAACTGTGGCAAATAAACTATTCATCCCCAAAGGATAGTTCATTCTTTATCAAATATGAATTTTGGAAAACTATTTTTTTTCATAAACACTAATATTCCTTATTTTCATATTACCAGAGAAAACTGCACAACATGTTGGAATAGGATTACATTACATAGATTACATAGAATTTACAGCACAGAAACAGGCCATTCAGCCCAACTGGGCTATGCCAGCATTTATGCTCCACATGAGCCTCCTCCCAGCCCTTTTCATCTAACTCTATCAGCATATCATTCTATTCCTTTCTCCCTCATACGCTTATCTAGATGCCCCTTAAATGCATTTATGCTATTCGCCTCAACCACTCCCTGTGGTAACGAGTTCCACATTCTCACCACTCTTTGGGTAAAGAAGTTTCTTCTGAACTGCCCATTGAATTTATTGGTGACTATCTTATATTTATGGCTGCTAGTTTTGGTCTCTCCTACAAGTGGAAATATAATTAGCTTTACTTCTGGTGTTGGTCTGTTGTATGATTAAACTGGCTGAGAGTACAGTATACCCTGTGTACAGTCACTAACTATACTTCTTCGGAAGTAAAGCCCAGGGCTATCTTTCCAGACTTTTAATTACTCAAATGCTTAACCTTGAGGTTTCTTATGAAAAAATTACTGCTTGCACTGAAAACATCAGCATTATCAACCTGATGATCAGTCAGATCTTGGAAAATAAGGAGTTCAAGTGGCTAAAAGCTGTCCATACTTTTATTTTACATAGATGTTTTTCAAATTTATCCAAGTGAAAGTCTACAAAACGTCATTGTATGTCATTCCCAGGGCTGACCTTATTAATTCAATGGAGAGGTTTTATCAAAGTGATTGCTTTTTGCAGGTATAGCTGTAAACTTGGCAAATCATAAGCTTCTCTGCTATGTACATGCGGGTAGTGATTTATTAGTATGGATTTTATCCTTGTTAAACAATAAGTAGTCCATAAAAGCCTATTCACTAAGGTTCATAATTTAATTCCCAAATGGTCTTTCTTTCAAAATAACGATTTACATCTGGCGACACTGACTTGCATGAAGCAATGCTTAAAAAAAATTCAATGTTCATTTCACAATTGGTTCCTTTCCCTGAATAAGTCATTTAGTGCTTACAGTCTCTCATTACTTTAAAATATAGAATTTCCTGCACAGGACACCTGTAAGCATTTATAACAGGTAGGATGGCAACATTAGCCAGTACCGCATTCACCAGTATTTCATTTCAGAAACAAACAGGCCTGAGATTGGATTCAATAGCTAGGATTTTCCATTTTCCCACCTGTACGCTGCGGGGTGGGGGGTGCCCGGGAGATGGTTTTAACTCCACAGCGTGCGTGCGACATAATGGGCGGGTTTCCCGGCCGGAAGCTGGCTTTCAGTCGGGCAAGGAACACGGACCAGGAGGCCACAGGACCAGGTAGGTAATGGGCCCAGGATGGTGGGGGTGGGGAGTGGGGTTCCAAGCCATGGGGGGTCCAAGCCCCCTCCCATTCCCGGGGAGGGGTCCGATCCCTGACCCCGGGGTGTGAGATTGATCGGGGGAGGGGGGGGGTGGGATCCACAACCCCGAGGCTAAGTCACAATCCCCGGGGGGTTGTTCCAAGCCCGGGGGAGGGGTCCGAGCCCCGACCCCGGGGAGGGGCGGGCTGCTGGTGGGGGAGCTTGGGGGGCCGGGAGGAAGTATTCCTGCTCCTCCCGGCCTACGAGGATTGCTCCCCAAAGCTGTGGCCGCCTTGTTGCAGCTACTGGGAATCCCCAGCCGCCTGCAGTAAAACATGCAGGTTAAAGTAGAGGCTTCAGGCCTCATTATAACATTTAAAATACCAACCGGCCTCCTGGCAGTGAGTTGGCTGCCCACCCCCATCCCGCCTAAGTAAATTGTGAAAGTGGGTGGGTTGGAGGCGGGTTGGAGTCGGGCTTTAGATTTTGACAACTTTCACTTCCTCCCCGCCTCCAACTCACCCGTTTTTTCTTGTGAAAATTCCAGCCAATGTTTCAGAAAGAAAATGAGTGATCAGTGAAATGTTCCACATTTAGTTTGATTTGTCTTATGACAAGCAAAAAATAATCTGTATCACACTATTTGTATATCAAAATTTGAAGTAAAATTAACAGATCTTCAATGGTAATATGGCGAATTGGATGTCAAGTTGTTTTATGAC
The DNA here is from genome assembly GCA_030390025.1 of Squalus acanthias. Classification (NCBI taxonomy): domain Eukaryota; kingdom Metazoa; phylum Chordata; class Chondrichthyes; order Squaliformes; family Squalidae; genus Squalus; species Squalus acanthias. Next base: position 54,244,339 of record CM059427.1, read on the forward strand.
AACAGGAAGTTATACCATGTAACAAACAATGCAATACTCTGCAACTAATATATATATAGAATTTGGCCTGCTACTTTACGACCACAAAGTCGAAGGAGTGAAATTGGTCCTCAGCGGTAGCGCTAAATGGGCGATAGCAAATCAGCAGCTTCAACGGAAAAGAGTATTAGGCGGAGTGTAAAATGGGCTGGCAATTCGTTATCACCCAGTGTGCGCTATCGCTGAAGACCAATTTCATCTCCACATCCCCCCCCGCCCCCACCATATGCTGTAAATCCTCGGGCGAATTAACGGTTCACTGCTGCTGGTGAGGGATATTTCCAGATTGGCAGGTGCTTGATTTCCTCCTGCAGCTCAGAAGAAACTAGCAGGCCTTCCTTTCTCTTTGATTCTAAAATAAGTTTGACATTTTGAAGTGTGATGGATGAATGTCAGTTGAAAATGACATATAGGATGTATTGACATAGATATATAAATGATGAGACTTCAGCCTTAATTTTACATTTTTCTTGTACATTTTTAGCTCATACTTATCATGTTGAGAGAACGGCTGGTATTTGTCCAATGCGCAGCGTGGCACAATATGCATATGAACAGTACTTTTAATTGCAGCTTTTGACACTTCATTGAGAAGAAATGTCCTCCTAAGACTTTGTAAGTTATGGGGTCATCCATAATTTTTATTGCAATCACATTATTTAAATTTATGCTTTTGAACAAATAATTATAAACAACAGAGGACCTATTGGGGGAGAAATTGAACTCATAGCCGTCCATTTTGCGACTGACAAATTGTGGGAAAAAAGCCATTTCTAAGGCAGACTCTTCTGTGGAAATCCAATAAATGCTACAGCAAACAGATACAAATGATCTGAGTGATTGCAGGCGAGTGCCCCTTTGAAATAGTGCTTGCAATTGCCGATTTGAAACTAATCCTGCTTGATTTTACTCACCGTGTTCAGCACTGGGGGGACTTTCTGTTTTTATGCGTTAAAATTGATTTGGGGCCCTAATGTCATCTGATTTGAATACATTAATGAGACTTCCGCCTGCTTTGGGTGGGCGCCTCTCCCCCTGAGAAAATGCCGGAGTTAAGACGTCAGCGGGTAGAAAGCAAAGCAGGAATGGGGCAGCAAGTCTTCTGTTGCGATTTTAACTGTGCTGGGCGGAGGGAATTAAAATCGCTCATGTGTCAGACGCTGCTTTAAGACAAGGAAACCAGAAAGGATTAAACTACCACAGGAACAAGATAAGGCCATTCAGCCCCTCGAACCTGCTCTGCTATTCAATTAGATCATGGCTGATCTGTACCTCAATTTTGTTTACCCTCTTTAGCTCCATATACCTTGATACCCTTACCTTACAAAAATCTTTCGATGTCAATCTAGAGAGCTCCAATTATCCCAGCATCCACAGGGAAATGACTAAAACAGTTGAAATTGCACAGAAGTAGGATGTTTTTGCATTCATTGAACACGCCGTGCTAATTTTATTCATCCGCAGCTAGCTTTATATTAGGGAAGCAGTAGCTTGAAACTTGTTTGGCAAATTTAAAATATATAGCCCTTAAAGAATAGTCGTTCCCATTGTAAATCTCTTAGTAAATGCTACATTATTTACCTCTCTAATAAATCAGAAATTCAGTCACATTATTTGGGTAAATGGATACTCTCATCTGGCGGCTAACACTAAAGGTTCAAAGTGGCAATTGTATTTCAGGGAACAACACTTCATTTGCACTTTGCCAGCTGTAGCATTGACTCAGTACCTAACACATCAATGTCAAGACCAATAGTTTTTTAAAAAGGAGCCCTTTCTATACAAGCTAGTTCAACTCAGAAATGTCACATCTTGTTAACTGGAATCATTAGCCTAGTTCTGTCTATACATCTGGGAAAGAATATATTAAATATAAAACATTTGGGGGACAAAGCATCAGTTTGATTAAACTAAATGTCACTGCTTCTCCACTGCAAAATTATTATAGCTGTTTTAGGAAAAAAATGATGTGAACCTCACAGAAAAATCAACTGCTACCATCAAATTAAATTGCATTCCTACCCACATCAAACATCATAGAAGGTACTGTATTTAACTCTTAATAAAATCTTACTGATTCAAAGGTCTAGGACGTGCAACTTCAAAGGTCAGACTTATAGGTTTTAACTGCTACAGGCCCTATCAACTTTTTTCTGTTCATGGTGATGCCCAACAAGACAGAGATTACAATTTTTCTTTGAATTCTATATTCATTAAGGTAGTGGATGTCAATGCTGATTTTTTCTATTATTTGCATCAACCATTCCTGGGGTTGGGTACAGCATGGTTAGAGACAAGAAATTGCTCCTCTTCCCTCTACAATTTCCCAACAATGCATTTTTACCACAACCTTAGACTGCGGCAACATGATTGCTCCATTTCCCACATTAGTTGTAGCTGCAGACTAAATAATAAGTAATTCTGTACTGCGCTCACTGCGAGAGAGTAAGATTGCGAAATACTGTAATAAGGGAAATCATTTTAGGAAAAATTATTACTTACTTTCCATTTTCTTAGATTATTTCTGTAGGTTAAAATGCTAAAAATTGAATGACAGTATGTCTGCACAAAATAATATCAAAGAAGTGAGATGCTCTGCGCGAGAGACGAAATTGGAAGTGAGCTCGGCTGGCTGTAATGTGTGTATCTTCTACAACGTCATGTAACTTCAGGTGTTGGTCGTATGTACAACATCTAATCTTTAATAAATCTGCAAGTGTATTGATTTTGTGTTTGAACTCATTGTTAATATAATATAGACAATGAGCACATTTCTAACACTCACACCCACTAAGAATTATATTGACATGCCCGGCCAAATGCATTTTATTTAGGACTTTGTAACCGATTAAAAAGGTGAGAATCTTGTTCTATTTGTCTGGGCTGGATTAAACGTCAGTTTTCCAAGGTGAAATGATAGTATGCCACATGTCAATGTTTCTTTTGGAGATTTCATTATTAATTGCATCCACCCCTCTGTTACATTTGTAATTGCCTGTGATGCCTGTAGGTGTCGCTTTAACAGGGCTTTCCCAGCTTTGTGGATATTTGTGCTGTCACACAATCCTGATGTTGCTGTAATCACACAAACTGGCCACTGGGTGGCTCTGTGCAGTTGTAAAGGAGACTGCTCCTGGTAATATTCAGAGACACTGCTGCCATCTTGTTTTTCCTCTTCAGGTAGATTTCAATTTGACCCTTTTTAACAAGTTTTTCCGGAGATAAATTTTAAATTTAATGGGGTGGATTTTAACTTGCAGTGAATTTCCGGCGGGAAACTACACTGACAAGTTAATTTCTTGCCCGCCTGCGACAGAATGAGGCCAAGGAAATTTTAACCGACGAGCCTCATTAACATGCCACCAGTTGACTGTGGATGCAAAATGGCTGATGGCTTATGGAAAATTAGGAGACCCTCGGCCAGCTGCCGGCACTCAGAGAAAGAAATAACGTTAACTCTGTTTCTCTCTTTACAGATGCTGCCTGACCTGCTGAGTATCTCCAGCACATTCTGTTTTTAATTAAAGAAATAACTTGCATTTATATAGCACCTTTCACAACCTCAGGACATCTCAAAGTGCTTTACAGCCAATTGAGTACTTTTGAAGTATAGTCACTTCTGTAATGTAGGAAAGGTGGCAGCCAATTTGCGCACAGCAAAGGTCCCACAAACAGTAATGAGATAATAACCAAATAATCTGATTTAGTGTTGTTGGTTGAGGGATAAATGTTGGCCAGGACACCGGGGATAACTCCACTGCTTTTCTTCAAATAGTGCCATGGGATCTTTCACATCCATCTGAGAGAGCAGACAGGACCTCGGTTTAATGTCTCATCTGAAAGACGGCACCTCTGATAGTGCAGCACTCCCTCAGTACTGCACTGGAGTGTCAGCCTAGATTATCTGCTCAAGTCGTTAACACCTAAAGTGTGGGAACTTGGTTTCCAGCAGCTGGAGCTAGAGAATGGAGAGGTGATCATGGGCAGGGGAAGCCTAAACTTTCCTTGTGGGGTCTGCAAGAACAATCTTGCTCCTCCAATTCTCACAAAGGATGTGCAAAACTTAGATGTTGTGGCCTTTTCTTGTTCCTGGCTAGGTCCTGACTGGTCTTCACCTGGTGAGAATACGGTGGTTTCCCTGCTCCGGTTGGAATTAAAATTGCAGTCGCGCCCCATGATGTCATTAGATCCCGATCTGCCTATTTAAAGAAGGACCCTGCTAGCTTAGGGTGGGCAGCACAGCCGGCTGCCAGAAGCCTAAGAGAAAATCACAGTTGGCGGGATCCAGCAATTTTTTATTTTAATATATATGCCTCTGTTGGGCTAAAGATATTTTATATAATTTTCGTAAAAATCTAAGAACTTCCCTTCCCCGACTCCAAGTGCGACCGAGATGTCCCGTCCCGTCCCTCCCTCCCCTCCCTCCCTCTCTCACGTATCGACTATTGCAGCCAGCTCCGAATACAGCCATTGCAACAAACATTCTTTTACTCTTCTTCACTACTGTGACCCCCCTCTTCAAGTGTGGCTGATATCCTAGGCCTTCAGCAACCTGGCCATGGTCCCCGGTCTCAATGTACAGCCCCAGCACATATCTAGCACTAAAACCCCTTTCATAATAATACAATTTTGTTCTATGTATTAAAATAATGATATGGATTAATATAACTGAGATATCAGGAAAGGTGCCTTGCTCTCCCCTTCACCTCCCCTCTTTGTCCCCTCCTCTCCTTTTCCTAATTCTTCCCCCTTTCCCCTCCACCTTTCTGCTCTGTCCTGTCTGCTTCTTCCTCACTGTTCTGTCATCTTCACCCTTCTTCCCCATCTCTTTCCCCTCCCACTCTCATTCGCCCAACCTCTAACCTTTCCCTCACCCTGCTCTACCTTCTACCTCACCCCCAACCTCTAACTGTGCTCTACCTTACTCCTCACTACCACCCTGCTGTATTATCCCATCCCCCAACTGTTCTATTCACCCCCAACCTCCAGCATTACAGTCCTCTTTTAGTCCTGTTCCAATTATTTGTCACCTTCTAACTCTGCTTGTTCTAAAAACGGCACTTGGTATTGATTCTGCGCCCCCCCCCCCGCAAAGTTCATGTGTAATGCCACAAGAGATTGACAAATCCCAGATTTAAACTGGGACAATATGGTTTAAAAAAAACACTTTTTTTTCTCCAGAGTGCATCCTTACTGTTGTTTAGGATTGCTACCCTTTTGAAATTTTAAAGTAAAAATCAAGTAGTGCCAAAACAAATAAAAATGTTGTATTTTTACATCTTTCTCTTTCAGTGTTTCTTGCTTCTTCTTCTTCTATATGCTACTCATGTTTATCTCTAATTATGGGACAAAGATATATTAAAGATATAAATTAAACTTAATAAAGTTATTGGGCCGAAAATTGATCCCGGGACGCGAGAGTACGCACTGCGTACTCTCGCGTATTCCCACTCCAATTGCCGGTTTTCTGCATGCCCTGCGCATGCGCTGAAAACCGGCAATTGCTCTTCTGAAAAGGGGGCGGGTCCTGGGTGCATCGCGCGTGCGCTACAGGCTGCGCGCACGCTGTGCACTTCATGCTTTGGACGCGCAGGTAAGTAGGGAAGATTTTGGAAATGTAAAAAGGAGGAGTAAGACCCGCTTTTAAGAAGGTAAGTAGTGAATTAAGTATTTTTTTGAATTTTTTTTTACAGGTATATCTTTTTTAGAGACTTTAAAGACAGGTAAGTTTATTTTTATAACTTTTTAAAAGATTTTAAATTTTTTCAAAAATTTAATTTTTTATTTAAAATGGTTAATTTAATTAACTATACTTATTTTATTAATGTGATGGTTTTGTTTTTTTAATTTAATTGAGGTTTAGCTGTTATTTTGGGGGGGTGTAAGATTCATAGATTTCACAGCAGGTCTGTGAAACTTATGAATGGAAGATGGTGTGCTGCCATTGGCTCTAACTGAGTCACGTGATCCCACAGCTCGCACGAATTCACTACGCCGCTGGGATATGCAAGCCCAGCACAGCTGATGTCTGGAACATCAAGTTCGTGCGAGCTGGATCTGAAAAAGCACAAGCGAGGTGAGAGATCGCGGGGAAGGCTTACCCCCGCGGGAACAGAGCGAGATCAATTTCTGGGCCATTAAGTTTATTTTATATCTTTAATATATCTTTGTCCCATAATTAGAGATAAATAACAGCACGATGTTGGGAATATCCAGGAAAACGAAGGGAATAAAGCAAACTGCACAGGATTCAAACCAGTAAGTGTAAAGCATGCAAGAACTAACCCCAAACTCTACATAATGCTGACTATCTTTGCACCTAGTAGACTACCTGATATTGCACCATTTTCATTAACCTTATTACCATACACAAGACATACACTCTGGTGCCTTTCTTCAGGTATGAGTCTAGGTGGCGAATGTTAGCAGATACCTTGGTCAAGTTAGGATATCATCATCATCATATACCTAATCCTATCTATATCCATACACTTTCCAGCAGGAGACTATTGAATAGCAATCACTACTGCTTACTGTAGCTGATTTTTTTCCCCCTCCTTAATTTGGGGTCACTGAGGATAATTTGAGTAAACTTGGTATAGACTGAGAAACAAACCTGGAACCTTATGAACTGTATGGTTAAACATATCACATCACATAATCTGATGCATTTGCCCAGTGAGGTGGGAAGAAGAAGGGAAATTGTAATTGCCTATTACTAGACCGGGCAGAAAACCCTGCTCATAATACACAATTCAAAATTGAGTTACTGCTGAGACTCAGGCCGCGATTTTGCTGACTTCGGCGGGTCCGTGGCGGGCGATGTCGGTCGCGTGTCCCGACCCCGCTGCTGGCTCCATCCCGCTCTGTGAAATGAATTTCCCTTGATGGGGCTTGTTTCCTGGCCAATTAGAGGAAGCGGGTCTGGTGATGTCATTTGATGACATGTCATCAGCCGGCTTCCTTAAAGGGACCATATTCAAATTTATTTTGACATTTGTGCTGTCAGTGTTTCACAGCATTGAGGTGCTGCAAACACTGACAATGATTGCACAAAGGCACAGGGCTGCACCCAGGCTCCCCCATGACTCCCTGCATATGCTTATGCAGGGAGTCACAGCACGCAGGGAGGTCCTCTTCCCTTCCCATGGGTGGAAGAGACCTCCCCAGGAGATCAACACAGCCTGGTTGCACATTGCACAGGAGGGCACAAGCAGGGATGTGGTCAGGAGGACCTGCGTGCAGTGTCGCAAATGTTTCAATGATCTCAGTAGATCACGAAACGTCAGTACAAAGCCACACTCAACTGCATCCTGCTGTGCTTCTCATCATATCCCCATCACTCTGCCTTCCCTACCCTACTCCTGCACATCCTTACACACACCAACCTATTTTGCACCTCCACCCATCCCTCTCTATCTACGTTATCACTTCCCCATCTCACTAGCCACTCCTCACACTCGCCCTCATCCTAGTGCAATCATACCAATTAACAACACACAAGGGTAGGCACTTGGGTGTTTTTTGCAATGTTCATGTAAAGTTTCTGTTAATGTGGTGTCAAACATTGAAACCTTTATTTTCAACACTTGTGTTCTTGAACAAATTTGTGTGCACCTTTGGAAGTGGCTTAGAGAGTTGCAGTGAATGGTGAGACATAACGGTACCCCCCGCAATGGTGATGAGTGTGAAAGGAATGGCTTAGACATTGTAGGGATGCTTTATGGTGTTGGTGTGGTGTGGTGACAACCTGGTGCATCATGTGGCAGCCAGGATGTACAGCATCAAGTGAAGTAAATCTGGCCATGGTGAGGCCATCCCTGGCCTCCTGGGCAGTAATGTGCTCGGGTGCTGATGCCCTCTGTCCTGTGTAGCATCAGGTGGTTGCAGAGAAGGTTGGTGTTGTGGTTGGTGCTGCTGGTGTGCCTGGTGCTGCTGGCGTTGGGGCTGATCGTGGTGGGATTCTGAGGACCAAGGTGAGAGAGTGATGGAATAGATGGCAGGTGAAGTAGAGATGACAGAAGCAATCTGTCAATGGTGAGAGAGGTAATGATGTCAGACTGGATGGAAACTTGTGTAAAGACTTGCAGCATGGTGAATCTGTTGTGGAAATGCAGTGAGGAAGAGCTTGTGGCTGAGGGAAGATATCTCTGTAAGGTGGGAGCTTTTACTTTACATTTGAAGCTGTCAACTCAACAGTTGATTCAATGGCCACTGAACTCCCGCCTCAGCTTAACAGATGTGATCCCCGAGCAGCGAGGACCCCGTGGGCGAGCACGGAAAATCAAAAGGTGAGCTCAAATGTATTCTTAATGATCTCTAAACCAGGTCATAATGGGTCCCGCCGCTGTGTGTCAGGTCTGCTCAGCGCTGACAGATCCAACATCGGGTAATGGCGCGTGGCAGCGGGTTCACAGCGGGGTCCCGACCCGCTGGGGAAAAAAAACACTTTCCCTCCCGACCCACCACCGATCGCGCCCGCCGGCCCGCTGAAAATCTCAGTCTCAGTCTTGATCTACATTAGTGAGAAGTCGCACAACACCAGGTTATAGTCCAACAGTTTTATTTGAAATCACAAGCTTTCGGAGCTGCTGCCCCTTCGTCAGGTGAAGTCGCAGTGCTCCGAAAGCTTGTGATTTCAAATAAAACTGTTGGACTATAACCTGGTGTTGTGCAACTTCTCACTTTTGTCCACCCCAGTCCAACACCCGCATCTCCGCATCTTGATCTACATTAACATACTGAAGGTAGCTGCTGCTGTTCAGTTTTTGGCTAATAATCATTTCAGATAAAACAAAATCTACAATTCTGCTGGATTTTAGTAAGTTTAAAAAATATATATTAAAACAGCATTGTTAGCCCATTCTGTGTAAAGTAGCTGGACACATTTAAAGCTGTAGCTCCTTCACTCTGCTGTTTTCTCCAAGCTCTGGTAAGTGGCATTGCACAGAGAATAATGCAACATGGAATAACAGTGGGAGTTTTTCATATTTTTCTTGCATACGGTTGCTGATGATAACGTGGATCTTAACTTCAATACAGAAATATAACTTCCTAAAATATTAGCCCTGGTGGTGAAATATTACAGCTGCCAACCACAATTAGAGACAATACCCTACACTGACACGGATAGATGAGAGCTGGAATAGAATTCTTTCAGGTCTCACTTAAAATAAAATATCGACTATTTGAGCAAAAATTTTATATAAAATGCAGTATGACCAGTAGGGAAATGAATTTAAAAGTCTAGCAAGATAAAATTTGAATCCTTTGTCATCTTGCTATCAGAAATAAATTCATATATCACGAGTTCTCAGCCAGTTGGGATGCTGCAGTTGACCCCAGCATCTCTGGCCTAGGGAAGGGAAATATTAATTAAGCCAGGTTTCCATTCCTGTTCACTATCTGGTTAGAAGCATAGCATAGAAGCATAGAAGATAGGAGCAGGAGTAGGCCATTCGGCCCCTCGAGCCTGCACCGCTATTTAATGAGATCATGGCTGATCATCCAAATTCAGTACCCTGTCCCTGCTTTCTCCCCATATCCTTGATCCCTTTAGCCTTAAGAAATATATCTATCTCCTTCTTGAATATATTTAATGAATTGGCCTCAACTGCCTTCTGTGGTAGAGAATTCCACAGGTTCACCACTCTCTGGGTGAAGAAATTCCTCCTCATCTCAGTCCTAAATGACTTACCCCTTATCCTTAGACTGTGACCTCTGGTTCTGGACTCCCCTGCCATCGGGAACATCCTTCCTGCATCTAGTCTGTCTAGTCCTGTTAGAATTTTATAAGTTTCAATGAGATCCTCTCTCATTCTTCGAAACTCCAGCGAATATAAGCCGAATCGACCCAATCTCTCTTCATACGTCATTCCTGCCATCCCAGGTATCAGTCTGGTAAATCTTCGCTGCACTCCCTCCATGGCAAGAACATCCTTCCTCAGATAAGGCAACCAAAACTGCACACAATACTCAAGGTGTGGTCTCACCAAGGCCTTGTACAACTGCAGCAAGACATCCTTGCTCCTGTACTCGAATCCTCTCGCTATGAAGGCCAACATACCATTTGCCTTCTTAACCGCCTGCTGCACCTGCATGCTTACCTTCAGCGACTGGTGCACAAGGACTCCCAGATCTCGTTGCACTTCCCCTTTTCCCAATCTATTGCTGTTCAGATAATAATCAGTCTTCCTGTTTTTGCCATCAAAGTGGATAACCTCGCATTTATCCACATTATACTGCATCTGCCATGCATCTGCCCAATCACCCAACCTGTCCAAATCATACTGGAGTTTCTCTGCATCCTCCTCACAGCACACACGCCCACCCAGCTTTGTGTCGTCTGCAAACTAGAATGTGTGTGTGTGTGGATATTGTGCGGGGTGGGGACTGACCTTGGCTCTACAGTTAAATAGCTCACTGATATTCTGGGGGGAATTCTCCTCTTCAGACCAGAGTTCCCATAGGGCAAGATGAGGCCCTCAGCAGATAAGTGATCAGGGCCAATTGGAGGGAGAGGAAGCTGTTACAAGGCCCTATCTCTCCAGTGGAAGAACTTGAAAGAAGAAAGACTTGCATTTATATAGCGCCTTTCACGACCACCGGACATCCGAAAGCGCTTTACAGCCAATGAAATACTTTTTGAAGTGTAGTCACTGTTGCAATGTAGGAAACGCAGCAGCCAAAATTGCCCACAGCAAGCTCCCACAAACAGCAATGTGATAATGACCAGATAATCTGTTTTAGATGTTGATTGAGGGATAAATATTGGCCTGGACACTGGGGATAACTCGCCTGCTTTTCATCGAAATAGTGCCATAGGATCTTTTACGTTCGCCTGAGAGAGCAGACGGGGCCTCGGTTTAACACTGGAGTGTCAGCCTAGATTTTTGTGCTCAAGTCTCTAGGGTAGGACTTGACCCTTCTGACTCAGAGGCGAGAGTGCTAGCCGCTGAGCCGCTGGCTGACACTGACATTTGCCGTTACTTCACGAGGCCTACCGCCACCTTCCACATGGCGACCCCAGGTGGCAGTGCTAAGTGAGGCACATGGGAGGGAATTCAACTGGGGTAATCCTCGTCAGAGCGGTGAGGTGGCAGCAGGTCTCACTGTCCTAATTTTCTTGCACTCTCCACTGCATTGCCACTGGAAATCAGAGATTGCAGCGGAGAATGTCAGAGAATTTCTCGCTCACTATCTTGACTCGTACCTGAAAGGATTGCCACTTGACCAATGTATCAGAGGGCTGCCAGCACTTTTACATCATGAGTCAGTGGGGCCAATTTTAGTCTTACATTTGGAACAAGAGGGAAGTGGATGCAGCAGGACTAGCACCTGCCCGAGTCATTGACTGCTGAATCCACCAAGCTTTCCAAGTTCAGCCAACATATAATGGGCAAACTGCAGGCATGAATCATGCTTTGAATTGGCAGCTCACCCTATAATGGATGGGAAATTGTGTGCTACTGAAGCTCTTAACGGCTGCAACAGGTTAAAGGGACATTGTTGCATTGGCTCCAGCTACGTCAATCAACAATCGTGGGAGCAGGATAGAGCTGCAGAAATGTTATTATAGTCAGTGCAACAGAGCAGGGAGTCTTTTCCCTGTGGTTGGTCATTGTGTGTTGTGCTAAGTGAGTCAGGAAGTGGCATTCCATGTAAATGCAGACGGCATTGCTCCTCGGACCTGGTTGCTGTGCCGCAAAATTTTAATGACCTCTCCAGGTGTGCCAAGGTAGAAAACTCTGTTACAATGTATTGAATATGAATGGATTGGCTAATGCACTCCGATCTACAAAGCCTTTCCATGATTGTCAATGATTTACCATGGAGTCTTTGCTGCAGCATCCTTTCTCATTAACAGCACCTTTCCTGAAATCCTGAACTGCTGTTCCCCCTGACAAGGCCTTCTAGCTACTGTGCCAGCATGATGATGGTTCCTGCCATCATATCCACTATGGACAGAAAGCTGATATATAGGTGTCCCTGTCCATGCTTCTATCAAATATCAATTATTCCAACTCCATCCATCCCTCTGAGAGAGAAGGCAATGGATAACAAGAGCATGATGTACAGTTGCAGTCATTGGGTGATGTGCCTAGCAGCTTCCGCACCATGGCATGTGGAGGAGGTCACATCTTGAATGTGTGAGCTGCTGATGCACAATATGGAAATTATGCAGAGACGCTTGGAGTGAGAGGCAGCTCCACGGCCATTCGCCGAGGCCTTGTTTCCAGTCTTAGGCTCTCTCATTAATACTCAGATGACAGCAATACAGCCCTTAGGCTGCACTGCGGCAATCTCCATGGACAGGTTTACAGAAAAAGTAGCTCAAACAAGGAGGGAATAATGTCCGCCCCGTGCCCTGCCAATCCTGCTATGAGGTTTAACAACTATCAAATCTGTAGGCAGAGAGGCCAGGATAAGGGGAAGGTTGGAATAGGCCATGGATGTTGGTATTCTCACTCCATCAGGCTCCACTATCAGCTATTAGTTTTCCCTCACTGACTGCACAGGAGTAAGAAGGTATACAGAGTTGGTCTGTCCCCACAGCAGTACAAGTGCTGCAGCCTGAAGCTGACCCATCAGGTGCATTTGCTCACAGAGGTAGGGCGTGATCTTGTGTCCCAGAAACTGTCAGTGACACACAACTGCCATTCTCTTGCCCTTTTCCTGCCTCACAGGAACCACTTAGATGAAGCACCAGGTTAATATGCTGAGTACAAGAGATAGACACTGTTAGAAAGGAGAAACACCATGGTGTAAAGACACTGTAATATATTGGATCTAGATGCTTTTTTGTGCAGAGTTTATTGAAAGATTCCGGGACATAAGCTTTCTGTGTCACAAGTGTCAGCCAGTGGCTCAGTGGGTAGCACTCTCGCCCCTGAGTCAGAAGGTTGTGGGTTCAAGGCCCACTCCAGGGACTTGAGCACATAAATCTAGGCTGACACTCCAGTGCAGTACTGAGGGAGTGCTGCACTGTTGGAGGTGCCGTCTTTCTGATGAGACGTTAAACCAAGGCCTCATCTGCTCTCTCAGGTGGACGTAAAAGATCCCATGGTACTATTTCGAAGAAGAGCAGGGGAATTATCCCCGATGTCCTGGCCAATATTTATCCCTCAAATCAACAGATTATCTGGTCATTATCACATTGCTGTTAGTGGGACCTTGCTGAGCGCAAATTGTCTGCCACGTTTCCCACATTACAACAGTGACTACACTCCAAAAGCACTTAATTGGCTGTAAAGCGCTTTGAGACGTCCAGTGTTCGTGAAAGGCGCTATATAAATGCATGTCTTTCTTTCTGTATCATGTGAAATGTTGATAAGAGGGTCTATAGATGGATAATGGTCCAGCTTCTCAGGGATGCTCTTATTGTACAGGATGGTCAGGATGGAAAGATAGGAGAATGTCTCCATAATCAGGTTTCTCCTTATGGTGGAAGTTCTTCGCTGTAGATTCAATGCAATTTTATTTAATTCTATGTAATATAAAGCAATGCTCACAGCTTCGTATCCCTTCCTTCTCCTTGTCATAACCATTCATTCCCCCTCCAGCCTTTATTGCTATTTATTTCCCTCTCTCATTACTATTCATTTCATCCTTTCAATGCCATTGATTCTCTCACCCCGAGAAGGATTTTGGATTTTTCTTATGAACTTTTAATACCAGTTTTAAGGAAAACTAAAAAGATGGGCTCGAAACCCTGGATTACTGCCAAGTTTGAAAGCTATTATTATTGCTTACTAAGTTCTATGTTCAAAACCTACGTACTTTTGCGGAGATTAGGGCAAGGTTAAAGATAAGACAGCTGCCTGGCTAGACCTTGGAAGACTGAGAAACTTTACGATATTGCATCAACAAGAACAATATAAGAACAGCCATTTTAAAGTGAAAGGAGAAGAAAGACCAGAAGGCGACCAACAAGGATGTCAATGAAGAATTAACCTCTCAGTTTCCCGAAGCAGAAGAATTGATTATTCTGAGTTTCGAGTTGTATTACTGACTAAGGTTGTAAGCATCTCTATTAGTAAAATTGATTGTTTTACTGGTAATAAAACCAATCATTTAGAAAAGTTTTAAGCCTCAGTTGCTCCTTATTTCTCAGAACCCTAAAGAGTAAAGAGAAAGTTTTTTAAAAAACCTACACCCTGCAAGAATCACTCCTCACCAGGAATTAGCCCTTGTATATTCTGATCCTCTCTACTCTTGTAACTGAGCAGAGTATTTGCCTTGGTTCTAATCAGAAACAGATAAGCAAACCACATTAAACATGGGGCCAGAAATTCGGCTTTCCGGCTTCCTGTGGGTGCAAGCATCGCGCGCGTAATTGCCTACCGCGCCTGCCGTTGTGCTTTGGGCCCACGAGGACTTCGGGTCCTGGGCCTCCTCCAGCTGCCGGCGCGCAGTGCTTGCGTATCCCAGGGGCGCAGTTAGTTCAAAGCGTCCCCTGGGATCACGTGGGCCATGGAGAGCCAATCCTAACAGGGCATTTTCATTCATAGATTTGACAGGAAGACCTGTCAAATCTATGAATAGAGATCAGCCCCAAAACCACACTTAAACTTCAAATAATTTTTTTTTTAAATCTCATTTTTAAAATATAATAAGTTACATAAATTAACTACTTTAAACAAAAATTTAAATTTTTGAAAAAATTAATTATACTTTTTAACGGTGCTAAAAATAAACTTACCTTTCTTTAAAGTATCTAAAAAAGATAAACCTGTTGAAAAAATGTTTAAATTGTAATTAATTAACCACTTACCTTGTTAAAAACAGGCCTTGTGCCTCCTTTTTAAAAGTGCAGCTTCTCCATACTTACCCTCCCGGAGAAACCTGAAAAAAAAACAAAGTTCGCTGCGTGCACGCTGCCTCTCCCGCGCACGCGTTCGACTTCTGAACCCCTTCCTTCAGGGGAACGGAAGTTCCGGTTTCCCGCGCATGCAGGAAACCGGCACTTCAGGTGGCCTTACGGGTGAGTACACAGCGCGTACTCACCCGACAAGAGCCGAATTTCTGGCCCACATATAAGTTCACACAGGAATTTATATTGTACTGTCTAATTTTTAGAAATGAAGCATTCTCTGACACCTTAACTCCCTTGCAATTATGAAAATCACATCAATTGTTCAGTCATTTACTGAGAAAAAAAATCACTTATCTAATTAAATAGTCCAAATTCAAATTGTAAGCTGCTTACGAGAAGACTAATTTACAGCAGATAATATAATTATCTGTGGGAACTTTCAGCATTAGTTTCTGTTCAGTTCGATATTTTCCTAGTTGTTAGGTTTTTTCCTATAAATCAACCAATTCTATTAAAGGTAACATCTAACTTGAGCAATCTTTCACTAGGATTTAAGATTTAAATAATTGAAGGGAATGTTTCATTCTTGTGCTGATTATGCAAGCCTTAATGATAATTTATGGCAAAATTGAGTACTGAGTCTTTTTTATTGCCTGTTCTGTGCAATTACATCAACAGATGATCTGGATAAAAATTAGCACTTTGCATATTCCACAAAATGATCTTTATAAAAATATATATCCACTGTAAAATATGAGTCACAATTTATGTTTATGGTATGTCTAGAACATATACATGGAATATAACAATATGCAATGATATTCTCATGGACTATGATGTCTTAGATTTATTATTGTCAACATCAAATTTTCAATTGACTTTGGCAGCACCAGGAAAAGCTTTTAGTGTCAAATATATTTCCCAACCCTCTTGGAAGCACTTGTGTTTAGCTTTAAAGCGTTGACAAATATAAAAATAAAGAAATCAATATTCAGAACATACCTCATGTCGCATCAACCTTGATGTCAAAATCCAGAAATGTGGGCTCACTAACTTTTTGTCAAAGGTGCCACTTAAATAACATTGGGGTAAATCTTCGGCTTCACCCCGGGCAGTAATCAGACGAAGCAGATTGCCCAACCATGAAGTCAATGGATGAACATCGGATAGGTTATATATCTGCTCTGCCAGATCATCTCTCAGGTGGTGAAAGTGAAAATTTGCTCCACAGAATCAGACAAACAAATTCACTGCACATGTATTCCTCCACGTCTATACTCAAGTCTAATCTGATCTTATTCCAACCATAATTAAAATATTTAAAAGGTAAAAAATAAAATGGAAACAACAGTCATTACTTGCACTGTGAGTTGTTCCTTCAAAATACAGGGTTAGTCACCATTATTTTACAGAAGCCATATTTCAGTGAATGCTTTGAAGTCTCTCCAATACGTTTTTACAGTTTCACAGCTCCGACAGTGCCTCAGCTGGCAATAAATAGCTGAGCCATACAGACCAGACCATTCTAGCTTCAATTCACAGTTTCTGCAGAGTTAGTTGATCTATGCAGGGAAAGGGGTGGTATAATTTCCCTCAACAGCCCTGGACTAGGGAAGGGAACATTACTTAGGGTGCCCAATCTTGATAGCTAACCAGCACTTCTATTGTAAGCGCTGTGTGTAACTGTCTTCAGTGGTCAAATAGCTTGCCAACACAGACTCAGAGACTATTACAGCAGAGAAACATGCCATATGGCCTATCAAACCTGCATCAGTGTTTTATCCTAGTTTATTCTCAGTTTCCTGCTTACCCCTCCCCCCATGCCTTTTAATACTTCTCTTTTTCAATTTATTTTTTAAATAATTTATGGACATATATTATATGGGCTCACTCATGAAGAAAGACTTGGGCCAAATATTGGAAGATGAGCAGCATCTATGAAATAGTATCCCAGCCAGCAGTCAACACCTTCAGGTGTGCACTGGAGGAAGCGAGCAGAGGGGAGAAAACACATTTAAATAAAACTGTACAGTTTAAGGTTGATCATTAAAGAATATTACTTAGTTAAATTATGTTTAAAAAACAATCTAGGAAAATGTAGAAAATAAGATTTTGAATTGCATTTGATTTACAAGTAACCGTAATCTTTGTTCCTCCAATCATTAAGCCTGCAACTAGCAGGGAACAAGTTGTAATGAAAATACAAAGTTCAAGATCATGATCTGCACAACTAAAATTATACAAATCCCCTACATTAATCATGTTGAGAAGTATACTTTTGATGAATACTGAATTTTAGAACTATCAAATCTATTTACAGGTCTCTTAAGCACCCAAACAACATCATGTCCATTTGCCACTGGATGTTGTATTGCCTTATGGGGCTACAATAATTATTTTACTAGTCATGTATCACAATGGAACATTTCCTAAGTAAAAGAAAGCACTGCTGTGATGGCTTAGCTGGATGTTTTTTAAAATTCATTCTCAGAATGCGGGTGTCACTGGCAAGGCCGGCATTTATTGGCCATCCCTAAGTTGCCCTGAGAAGGTAATGATGGACCTTCTTCTTGAACTGCTGGTAACAGTTTTCTAGGCCACTTCAGAGGGCAGTTAAGAGTCAATCACATTGGTGTGGGACTGAAGTCAGACCAGGTAAGGACGGGAGGATTCTTTCCCTAAAGTACATTAATGAACCAATTTTTTTTATATCACAATCCAACAGCTTCATGGTCACTTTTACTGATAGCAGCTTTTTATTTCCAGATTTTTAAAACTGAATTCAAATTCTCAATCTGTCCTCACGTTAGTCCATGCCTCTGGATTACTTGTCCAGTAACATAACCACTGCACTATCGTACTCCTGCACCATGTAATGTAATAAATGAGCATCATACACCCTATGGATTTCTCATTTTGCTGATTAAGTATTATAGTCAAAGTGTGAGTAACTAATTATCAGTGAAGTATATGCAATGAGAACAATATTCAAGCATTTCAGCTATGTACTTACTCTCTATAATTACTCTTCTGCCTGTCCAGTCATCATTGATAAGCTGGATATTTCCAAAATGAACATCACTCATAAATATCCGATTGGTTCCCCTTGTACTTCGCCGGTAATCAAAAGCCAAGGCAATCACATTTTTGAAGTATTCTGGTTTTTCATATGGTCTTATTGGAGGATTTAAATTTGTTTCATCTGTAAGATGGATGCTCTTCAATATTGTTCTTTCGAATACACCAAGTATCCATCGTAATCATGACAGCTGACTGCATCCTCAGCAAGAACACTGTACGAACATGCACAGGTTTTCTGACCCTTTCCACGGTACAAACAAAGCTGCTGGCATCCACCATTGTTTGCACAGATATTGGTACCTGCCATGATATAGTAATGCATTGTTAGGTCATCAATATTAGCTAATGCGTTTTGACTGATACAATAAATGCAGCAGGAAAAAAATGGTTTTAAATCCAGCACTTTGGATCTTCCAAGGACTTGGTATTGTCTGATGCATACAAATGTTTGATAGATTTGATTTCATACTTGCACATTTACTTTACATTCCCCCAAGCAATGCGAAACATCATGAATTACTTATAAATTGGAGTGGGTTTTGCAGTGTGTTTGAGGAACTTGCTTTTACTTAAACATTTCTGCCATGTACTTAATTTCAATAAGCTGGTAGATGTTGACCCAGCGTTCCCGCTCTGTGCAATATTTCTGGACCTCCGACAGGCTTTCTCACTGTCCCTCCCTTAGCTTGCTGGATCTCAACAAAAATGAATTTAGCACCCTGACATATGGCATGTAAAGTATACGTATGTTAAGGTGTTTAAGAGATGTGATAAGGCACAATATAAATACAAGTTTTTCTTTCTTTCTAAGCAGTAGTAATTCTATTTTCTTCAGGATTTTGTCCTTGGGATTCCAAAATTTAGGTATTCATGATGCAAAATCTAAAGATCTAATCCTAAAGACCGGAACATGAATCTCCATTAATACAGATCTAAGAGGGAGAAAAATATGTTTCTACCTCTACAGTTCATGTAAGCATCACCTGGATTTATCAGCTTATGCAAAAGCACATGATTGGGGTCGGTTTTAACCCCAAGTGGGTTTTGGGCAGGTGGGGATGGGGCAAGTGTGAAACGATCTCACTGGCCCGGGGTCTTTTAACTCCTAGGCCTCATTTAAATTGTGCCAGAACATGCAGGAAGAGGGCGCAGAGCAGTTGCCGGCAGGGAAAGATCGGGTGGTTCTTGCCTGCCAGTCATCTTGCAGGTAAGTGATGAGGAGGGTGTTTTGGGAGGATCTCGTGGGAAGGGAGAGAAGTCTGGAGCAAGGGTGGTTGCAACATTCCTTGTGAGGCTCAGAGGAGCTCCTTCGAGCCCCTCAAAATAAAGTTTTACTCTTACCTTAGAGGTCCTGTTCAGTCTGCAGATCAGTTGCAGACCTGCTTCAGTCTACGACAAAGCCATGCCGACTTCCCCACTCAGGCCCCAGTTAAAATGAAATCAGGGTCCTATTGACCTAATGGGACCTCAATTAGAATAAAATCATGAGGGCCTCGTCTGCTTTTGGCGGGTACATCATCCGCCTGCAGAAAATTGGAAATGGTGGGAAAGGATCGAGCTACGAGCGGGTAAGTAACCTGCTTGTTTTTAACTGCCTACATGTTCAGTATCTGATGAGCGTTAAGAGTTAAAATTGACCCTACTCTACCATTTCTTGGCCCCAGTTTTGCAGCCATTACCTCTGTGGTAGACCTCTCAAAGACTACAGGAGCAGCTGCATCTCAGCACTCTTTTCCAGACGCAATGCCCTGTCAAAGGACAGGCTTTCATCTGAGGTGCACTGGGTAAGCTGCTGACCTGAACCCGCTTGTACTAGGGTGCACTATGTCTGACTAGCGCCTATATGCAGAGAAGGAAGAAAGGAAATCAGCCTTAAGAAAGCCATCATGTTGGGACATGTGAGTGTCAGCCTGCATCCTACTAATGCACTGTAGCAAATGTTTTGTATCCCAATGTGCTCTACTACTGGGCTGCCCAGACTTACACTTATGTTAAGTATATACCATTATAATAATCATAATTGTAAATACTGCTTTTTGTTAAAATACGTATTTGTACAATAGCTCTACACTCCCACAGTTATATATATTACACTATGTCCCCATTAATTCCACATTTCTCTTTGGTGGATGCTGCTGTACTTTGTCCTCTCACAATCACCTTGGATCTCCAGCTGGGATTGTCTGACAATAGGCCATAGCTCAGATCACAATGGTAAACCATTAATCAACTTTAGGAAGTCAACCTCCTTTAACCATGCTAGCAGTTAATTATTCTTTATCAAAAGAAAACGTATGTGTGGTAAACTCAACTATGCAGCCTGATTGAGACATGATAGAACCTACTTCACAGACTGGGTAAATTGGAGTGTCAGCCACATAAAGACTGAGACATTTGAAAACAGAAAAGATTGAACAGTCCATCCTTGATGCATTATTTATACTTGAAAGATTAGCCAGATACCAATTGATTTAACTGCATTGTAACATTAGAAGAAAATAGTATTATTATCTGACAAACTCCCTCAAAGAATGTCATCTAGTTTATCCAACATAAGATACTTTTTTGTCGAACTAAATTTTTGAAACAACTTTACAAAATTCACTAAAAGTAAGGTAACTATTCATTTGGTTACAGAGTTTAGTGCAGTGCTGAATGTAATGAGTCTCGAATGCAAAACGATAAAAAAAAGATAGACCTTTTTCTCTGGCTCGGTTGAAAACCTTCACACCTTTCAGGTTTACTCCAAGATGTGTTCTCATGGTCACAGCATCTGCAGCATTGTTCTTGTATCCTCTTTTGATGGAGCCGTTGGCATGTGCTCTGTCAAAAGTTAAAACCGCTAATTAACAGAATAGTTTAATTAAAGTGACGACTTACCACAGAATAGAGGCACAGGATCCACTCCTGTGTTAGACACTTCTGTTGCTCAAATTCTAATATCAAAAATGGTTCACCTCAGGAAATTATTTCCATTCAGGATTCTCATTGTGACCTTGCTAGGAAAGGGCTAATCCTACATGGATAGAAAAGCTGGCACTGCAAGAACATTTTGAATCCTAAACACTTATGGGAAAATAAATTACCTGTCAGACCAGAAGATGTAAACCCCAAAGACTGCAACTGAAAACATATCCATGTTGTTGCCTGACAGCACAATCTCTCGGTTTTCTCCAGTTTCAAGGTCAACTCTTTCTATCTTGTCTGTGCGGGCATCACACCAGTACAATTTACTTTCCTGAGGGTCAATTGCATAGTAAACATCAGCAGGCTTTTATTGAGTGGTCTGAGCATCTTATTTAAAAAAAAATAATATAGAGCTCCAGGAAGGAACAACTTGTTAAAATGTAATTGAAGGAAAATGTTGTCGACATTCTCTGGAACGAATTTGGTGGCAAACCTCATAGTCTATTGATATCCCATTTGGCCATGCAATGTTGGAGCTCACGAGGACAATTTGTTCTGATCCATCCAACTGTGCTCTCCCAATGCAAGGCTTCTGTCCCCATTCTGTCCAGAACATGAACCTATGTTAAAAGATAAATATGTTGCCAAGAATAAAACATGTATGTTATTAGAACATTCCCAATTTATTGGGTCAGAAATTCGGGTCTCCACGGGTGAGTATGCGCAGTGTACTCACCCGTAGACCCAACGAAAGTGCCGGTTTTGCGCATGAACTAAACTAAATTTCCAGTCGATAGTTAGGATGCATCTACTGAGACTTATTTTAGGGGGTACATAAGTCAGTTGACCAGACAGAGAGCTTAACTATCCAGTGTACTGTTCAAAAATAGATTTGGCTTTTATTTTAAACAACACTTGATTGGCTCAAACTAACAATTCAAATGTTATTATTTTTAAAACTGCAGACTGACATTATTTAAACAGCCATAAGCTCCTGACAGGAAAACTGATAAAGCTTTCTATAGTGGATGAAACAAAATCCCAGCAGAGAACCAAAAGGCACAAATTAATACACTGAGCCGGATCTCGACTGTCTGCCAATCAGTTCAGAGAGAAATATGCTAGGGCATGCTTATATTCTGTTCTGACTAACATCTATTGCATCTTACTCTTTTTCACAAAAAAACTTTGTAATTTAGAGGCAAGCTAAATTTAGCCACAATTAAAAAAAACACAAACAGAATATGGAAGGTAGGAGCTTTTAAAACCGTAGGTCCCTGCCTATGTATGGAATATAATATCTTGGATTATCTAGTATTAATTTACATTTAACAACAAAATAACCTTGTACTACATTAAGAAATCCAGGAGATGGAGCTCATTTAGCAGCTGCTCCTGGACAGGGCACGGGGTGCTCTGCGCGGTTTGATTTCTTTCTTGCCAATAGTGTGATTAACCCTCTCCCAGCTCATGATATTCCAGTAGGGGTTATAGTGCTTCTGGAGCATATGACAAGCTCAACACTGTGCTGCTAAATTCAACCAGGTATCCCCAATCTGATCTTCTCTACTGGGAAAAAAAAGTCTGTAGCTGAGATGCATATGACGTCATTTTCAGTTGAAATGGTTATCCAACAGCGACTCTACATGCCTTGACAAATTAACTGTATCCCTTAAATGTTCAGTATATCGCCAAGTCTAAACTGCTGCTCAGTATTACCTTGGAGGGAAACAATACTCTGGAGGAATTACTTTCAATTTGAAGTCTTCTCCTTGATAGTGAAAGGACAATATGTTCTGCTCCCTTTTTGCCAGATTTTATGTGGATCTGGATCAGGCAGGTGCAGCCACTTTGCTGACTCCCTATAGATTGTTACCACTTCCAAAATTTTCTGCTGGAAGTGATGGCAGCCACTGAATACATCCAGCCAAATATATTTAAATTGTGAAGTCCTGATGGCGTGACATTATTAGTCGGCCATTACAGTTTTAATGATTACAGCTGTAGCAATGCTGAAGGCAAGGAATACTAGCATGTTACCTGGTATGCAATGATAGGAGGGAGAAGATTTAACATTTATAAGGTCCGCTAAAGAATTGTACTTCCCACCTTGATATTTTTGCAAAATTTTAACACACCTGGGCCTTCCTCTTCAGCTACCCCAGAGTCAGCCCTGCTCCACTGCTGATAGCACCCAAGGTCTGCAACACCATCTTCTCCCTCAATTGCCCCCCGTTTCCCCCCCACCCCACGTAGATGGGCTCCTCAGAGCAGGTGGTTATCCTCCATGGGACCTGCCTAAACTATGGGTAACACGGTGGCATAGTGGTTAGCACTGGTGCCTCACAGCGCCAGAGACCCGGGTTCGAATCTGACCTCGGGTGACTGTCTGTGTGGAGTTTGCACATTCTCCCCGTGTCTGCGTGGGTTTCCTCCGGGTGCTCCGGTTTCCTCCCACAGTCCAAAAATGTGCGGGTTAGGTTGATTTGGCTATGATAAATTGACCCTTAGTGTTAGAGGGGATTAAATATGTGGGGTTATGGGGATAGGATGGGATATGTTAGGGGGAATTAAATACGTGGGGTTACGGGGGTAGGGTGGGATATGTGTACTGTGGGGATTAAAGCAGGGACAGGGTACTGGATTTGGATGATCAGCCATGATCGTATTGAATGGCGGAGCAGGCTCGACGGGCCGAATGGCCTACTCCTGCTCCTAGATTCTATGTTTCTATGTTTCTATGTTTCTATGATAATGAAGCTGATCCCAGAAAATCTGCAAGGGGCAATAGAAGGAAAGTCAAGCGAGCACCAAAGCAGAAAGACTTGTCCACGTTCTCGGTTTCATCATTATAAAAGCAGGGTCATTCATTTTTAAAATAAAGACATGGGGGTTGATTTTAACGGGATGCAGGATGCGTGAGGGGGGGGGCACCGGGGTGAGCGGCAAGCTCGCATGCCAGCACTGCGGGAGGCCCAGTGAGATTTAAGCTTCTGTGCCTCATTTTAATATGGAAGTTAGGACTCCCACCTCGACCAGGCAAGGATCAGTACAGGGCCAACGGCTGGAAGCAAGATTTTGGATGGCAGGAAGCTGCCACCGGTGACCCGACAGAATGTTCCTTGGCACCAAGGTAAGATGTAAGGAAGGGGGCGGGGGGTCTGGAGGGAGATCGCAGTCTGGTGGGGGGTCCCCAAGATTTTCTTGTGGGGCCTGGAGGAGCACACCACTTAGCCCCCAAAGAAACCTTAAAATAATTTTAAAATTAATCTGATCTGGGCCTCTGCTTGCTGCTCTATCCAGCTGTCAGCAGATTTGGCCTGGCGAGGAAACCACCTCGGCTCCCCCGATCAGACCTCAGGTTAGCATTGCAGTTAGGCCCTGATGATGTCATCTGCCTATTTCAAAAAGGACCTTGTCAGCTTTGGCGGGTGTCCCTTTCGCTTACAATTTAAGATTACAGTCTGCCAGATTGGGAAGGGAAGCCAGTAGGTAAGTCCCCCGCACCATTTGAATTGCTCCATCTGCCTGGTTTCTGCTTGGCAAGGAGGAGTTACACTTCCCTTCTTGATGTTACAAGATGGCATTCAATGAATGTCACATTGATCAGCTCCATATATCCAACCTCAGTGCCCTAAAACCTTAGTTTGAAATTTTCTGGGTAGAGAGGGAGAGACAGAGAGAGAGAGGAAGGAAGAAAGATAGAAAACAATGAGATAGGGGAAAGGAAATGTTCAATGTTGCACATAAAATTTAGCATTCAACAATTTGCAATTCCTTTTTAGGAATGATTTAAATCCAGCATTAAGATGTGCTATGAAAATGGAACTCAGTCTGTGCAACATCAATTCTAAGCTGAAAAAAATATTCTTCAAAAATGCAAAATGGCACTCATGAGTCATTAAAGAGTTCCATGTCAATTTATTTTTATCACATCTTTTTATATTTTTCAAACCGTAAAAAACAGGACTGTTTCTACAGCTTTCTGAATTGTGGATCGAACCATTATATCATTAAAGTATCCTCTATAACTGAAGCTGACTACTCAGAAGCTTTCAGTTATGAACTTAGAAGTGACTGAATGAGAAATTGAGCACGACATTGCTCAGCTGAACGGAGCAGGCAAGGATGTGGAAAATTTCAGTTGATCAAAATGAAAAAGGACACTGAATATGCCCATCTTGATTTTTTTTTTCATAAATAAAAGCTGGTTTACCCTTTTTCTGGATGAACTGCTATTGCACGTGGCTGATCAAGCCCTTGGGATATGACCACATAGCGAAAGGAGCCATTAAATCTTGCAACTTCTATTATATTGAAGCCATGATCTGACCAGTATATATTGCCTGAGAAAGATGTAGAAGAGATAAATGTTAATGTTCCATCAAACTACAACATTAGCAAGTAATTGAAAAATGGGCAGAAAATCTCCTACCAGCTATCCAATCAACTGCTATGCCTTCAACCCGTCCAAGGCCATTAGTAATAATATCATCCCTCCAGGTCTGGTCTCGTGTAGCTCTGCTAATTGTACTCCTTCCCATATCTGTCCAGTAGATTGTATCATTTGCTGTAAATAAAATTTTATAATTGAAAATTCAGAAGCTCACCAATTTTCCAGGATGTTTCACCAATCAAATTCTAACAAGAAGTTTACGACTCCTAAGTGACCATTTTTTTTTCATTCTTCCTCTGTTTTCCATCAATTTTCTTCCCCTTGCCTGTAAGGTGTGCTTTAGCAGGTCATCTGCTGCCTAACTCAACTGCTGTTCTTCATGTATGAGCCCACATGCAAAAGTGAGAGCAACCTATTCTGACACCACAGCCAATCTTTACCTAAAGTATACACACTTTCAACAGGGGTCACTGGATAATGATCTGGAGCAAGCACCATGCTGGGATTTTCAACTTTGACCTAAAATGGGCACAAGGTCGGCGGTGCCTGCCCAAGACCACAGTCGGGAGGCTTGAACCAGTTTCAGGTTTGGTCCTCATTTGAATTTTATTGACGAGCTATAGGAGCTAAAAGGAAGCTCCATCACTGGTTTCTTACGAGGAAAATCAGACGGCTTCTGTATGGAGCCAGCCAGTAGGTAGGACCAGTTGGGGGTGGAGCAAATTCTGGGGGAGGGTGGGGAGTGGATAAGAATGGGCCAGCTGTGGACTGGAAGACATAAGACTGAGGGAGGTTGCATTGGTGCTCCCCCGGCTCCACAAAAATCTTTTTACAAAATTAGCTTTTCCTGAGCTGTTTCCAGCAGTCCCTTTAAGAACCACTGGTTTGGCCACTTAACACACGATACAACTGGCACTACCATGCACAGCACATGCTCCGCCCATTTGTACATTAAAATTGCACTTGGGGTCCTACAGCCGGAATAGATACCCAATTTACATATTTAAGCAGCCTCTTGCGCGTTTTGGTCGGGAGCGTTGGGTGCACATTTAAAGGCCTGCTTGAAAATGGAATCAGGTAGGCAAATGGGTATCCAAGGTGCGCATCAGAAATCCCTCTGTCAGTTGCCGGTCCAGGCAAGAAACAGATGGGCGGCAGTTGATAATCCCCACCACCATCTTCTGATTTTCTGCATCAATCACCACCGTGCCACCATCACCATCCATTCTAAGTTCAGCTAACTTGGCACAGACCATAGGTTGAACCTGCAACCTTCTGACCTGTATAGTTCAACTACTCATTGTCTGAATCAGTGGACCTAATGCGGGAGCATATGAAAAGTCTGATGTGTTTTATAAGTTTTTTTTTTAAAGTATACTTTTATTTAGATTCATCCATTTAAAAAATATGTAAATTGAGGCTGATTGTTCATAAACTAAGATATTGACATTACATACAGTAACGATAACAAGAATATAATAGTTTGTGGTTAAGATTACAAAACTGATTTTAAAATCTCTTCAAATCAGTGACAAAGAAAGGGTATTTATGGTGCAAGCTGCAAACTATGGCTTTAGTTTTCTTGATGTTCAATAGTTGGAAGATATTTTCACTCATTCATTAATTACTATCAGTCAGTCTAACACCACAGAGATGATCATGTTTCTGTTTAGAAAGGTTAGATGTGGGAAAGTGAATGAATTTGAGGCCTGGAAAAGTGAATTCAGAAGACATTTTGTGGTTTAAAAAAATTCACAATTACTATTTGGCTTCCAAAGTAATGTCTCAGGTACAGCGTTCTCTGGTTAGACAGGTTCTTTGAACTCCATCCAAAATAAATCTGCTACATAATCAGTGATTTGTACTGAATTTGTTGTGGCTCCTTTTCAAACAGTCTGTCGGTGCTATGTGAGTGTACATATTTTAAGGAAGGTTTTTTTTGTGTGTGCAGTTGGAACAAGGGTATAAAATGGTTTGGTAGTGCTAACAGGCCGTGTGAGCCTCAACAATCTTGTGATGGTTTCTTGGGGATTTGTCAGCTGCTGAAAAGACAAAAGCACCAATCTGTGATAACATCTTACCAAGTGTAATTTATTGAAACAACAATTGTATGAACATCTATTACTGAGATATAAGAGAGAATAAACCTATATAAGTTATTTAGTACTGAGAAACATTGACTGAAATCAAATTATGCCATCCTCTGCAAGACCTCAACACAAAACTATTTTATCTTCAGAGGCATTTGTTTTTTGTTAACAGCAATCGTGCTTTTTTACTGCTAATCTTTAAGCAGTTCAAATGCACAACAGACGAGTTTCTTCAACTCTTATCTTGACCTGACAGTGAAACAGAAAAGGCTGAAAAATGTTCTTAGTGCATACAAAATTGCTGATATTCATTTAGAAGCATTGGGGGTAATTTCAACCCACAAAAATGGGTGGGTTGGGTCGGTGACATGGAAAAATGTTAAAAATCTCTAACCCGACCCCAACCCGCCTCCAACCCACCCACTTCCATGTTTAGCAGAGGTAGGACAAGGGGCTCCCAGGAGGCAGGTTGCCCACTTAAATATTATAATAAAGCTGGGAGCCTCACATTTAGCCTGTCTTACAGGTTTAACCCTGGCCGGCCAGGTTTCTCAGATCTTGGGAAACCCGTCAGCTCGAGGGTGGCGAGGACAGCTTCGGGGAGAAGGTAAGTGCCCTTACAATACTGCTTGTGGGCCAGGAGGAGCAGGAGTGCTTCCTCCCAGCCCAGCAAGCTACCTTCTTCCTTGCCACCGGACCACCCCCACCCCTGTCATTAGACCCGCCCAGGAACGGGGATTGGATCCACCCTCCCATGATCCCACTAACTCAACAGCAGGCTCCCTACCTTCCCGACCGAAACACCGCCCTCCCCGCTTACGAAATCTGCCCCTGTCAATATCGGGGCCATTGAGTTCTGACCCGACCAATATCAACTGCACAGCCCGAGATCCGATAATAATTTCTTCAAGCAACCACAAGCAAATGAAGTGATTGCATTTGCTCAGCAACAACTAGTACACTCATCAAAGATCTAAGAATTGATGGGAGGAACAAACAATTACAGCTATAATATGTTTTCCTTTTTTGAAATTAGTATTCTTGAATTCCAGTGCCTCAGAATTGTCAGAAAATTATTTTTCTCTGATGCGTTGGTAGCAGCTAAAGAAGCCTACTTGGTAATATTTTTACTAATACCATCTGTTATGAACATATGAAGATAAATTGCAATACTCTGTGGCTTCTGTGCTCAAATCACTGACCTCTAGTCCTTGACCTCAAGTGATTGTGATTGGCTTCAACCCAACGGCAATGAGTAGAGGTTGGCAGTGTAAGTGCATAAACCATGCGTTGCTGAAATTGATTTCCATAGTGTAACAAGGTGAATTCTTATGCAGAAGTAGCAGGCTGATGGCTTCAATACTGACCATGAATACAGTTCCCTCTACAGCACTGATCGAACAATTACTTGCACGTATGTATATAGCACCAGCCATTATGGCAGCTGGAGAGCTTTTATTTGTAAATGTAGAGGGGATTTTGTGAGGCTTCACTCTCAGCATAGAGACTCGCTAGACAGATGCACAATTTGCAGAACTGGCCCTTAGTGCTATCTTCAACCCACACGTCAATTTACTGAGGTTCCATACTGGAGCAGAGTCTTGCAAAATTATGACTTTAGTGATCATGTTGAAATCAATATCTTCTAAATGAATAACAAACCAGAGAGGTTAAACATCTTCATAATGGATGGTAGTAGGAAGAAATATTTTACCAGCAGCATTTATTTATATATTATTGAGTCTCCCATGGCATTGTTTACAGTCAGTTAAAGGATATGCTTTTATAATCTGGATTCATTAAGCCCCAAGAGCAACCATCCCTCTTGTTTTTAGAAAATACAGAGATGCCAATCCAGCACATTAGGGTTCTAGCTTGTTGACTACAACTTCCCCGGTCAACAGAGTATGTCACGCCCGCAACCTCTCCGTTGTACACTCCAAAAGGTTTCTCTTTCTATTCTAGCCAACAAATGAGTCTTGCTCTCTCCTTTCATCCCCTCAGCACAATTTGTCTTCCCTGTTCTCAATGCTACAGTCCTGCTGAAAGAAGTAAAGAATATCTGGAGTTTGCTAATCAGAGATGGACTCCTGTTCATTTGCAAATTGGGGCCTTGTTGGTTATATGAAGAATAAAGTGCTGGAGCTGGAGCCCCAGCTGCAAGGCGGTTCCTAGGAATTGTAAGCTATGGGAATGTTATTGTTGCATTGTCACTGTTAAATTAAGCCGCTGAGCACGGAGAGTCAGGTGGGAATAGTGAATGATGGGGATCGGGTCTTGGTGTCCAGGATGTTTGGTATCCTGACACTGTGTTCTGATCTATTATAGATGGGATAAGAAAGTTGTACAAATTAATGGTAAGTTTATGATTTTTTTTTAAACTTTTTTGTGTGTTTTTCTTACAAGATAAATACAGATAGAATCATAGAAATTTACAGCACAGGAGGAGGCCATTTGGCCCATCGTGCCTGTGCTGGCTCTTTGAACGAGCAGTCATGCTCAGGTACCTGTCCAACTCCCTTTTAAAATTATTTATGGAATCAGCTTCCACCACCTTTTCAGGTAGAGCATTCTAGATCCTGACAACTCTGAGTGAAACAAAATTCTCCTCATCTCCCATCTCGATCGTTTGCAAATGATTTTGAATCTATGACCTCTAGTTATTGACCCATGCACCGGAGGGAATAATTTTTCTCTACTCTATCAAAACCTCTCATCATCTTGAAAACCTCTATTAGGTCACCTCTTAACCTTCTCTGTTCCAAGGAGAATAGTCCTAACTTTTCCAACCTCTCCTCATAACTGAAGTCCCTCATCCCTAGTAACATCCTGGTAAACCTCCTCTGTACCCTTTCTAAGGCCTTTACATTTTTCCTGAAGTGTGGTGCACAGAATTGTCCACAATAATCGAGCTAAAGCCGAACCAGTGATTTATAAAGCTCCAGCATGATCTCTTTGCTTTTATATTCTGTTCCTCTATTTATAAACCCAAGTAACCCATGTGCTTTTTTAACCACCTTATCAACTTGCCCTGCCACCTTTAAGGATTTGTGTATGTGGACACCAAGGTCTCTCTGCTCATCTATGCTTTTCAAAATCGTGGCATTTATAGCATACTGTCTTTCCATACTAGTCCTCCAAAAGTGCATCACTTCACACTTCTCCACATTGAACTCCATCTGCCATGCTTCTGCCCATTTCACCATCCTGTCTATGTCATCCTGAAGCCTATAACCATCCTCATCACCATCTACTACTTTGCCGTATCATCTGCAAACTTTATAATGCTACTCCCTACACCCAAGTCTA
This sequence comes from Squalus acanthias, assembly GCA_030390025.1. NCBI lineage: Eukaryota > Metazoa > Chordata > Chondrichthyes > Squaliformes > Squalidae > Squalus > Squalus acanthias. Next base: position 54,274,976 of record CM059427.1, read on the forward strand.
GGTCGTTTATACAATTTTCAAAGAGTTATGGACCCAAAACCGACCCTTGGGGAACACCACTGCAAACCAGCTCTCAGTCTGAAAAACATCCATCCACCACCACCCTTTGCTTCCTGTCACTGAGCTAATTTTGTATTGATACCACCACTTTCCCCTTAATTCCATGGGCTTCCATCTTCTTATTTAGCCTCCTGTGTGGCACTTTGTTGAATGCCTTCCGAAAGTCCATATATACAACATCTACTGCACTACCTTGATCAACTTTCTCTGTTACCTTATCAAAGAATTCAATCAAGTTAGTCAGACATGATTTGCCTTTAACAAATCCATGTTGGCTCTCCTTGATTAACCCATGCCTTTCCAAATGTAAGTTTATAGATTAATAAACTAGTCTGCTCATTATCCATGCAAAAAAAGAAAAAAATGACAGACCCTACCATCTAACTTTATGCTCAATTAATCTAAGATTTTTGCAAAACTACCTTCCTGCAAATCTGTTGCAAATGTTGACCATCGTTTTCTGTGAAGAATTTCTTCCTTCTATCATTAGCGTTAGCCTATGTTCCCTTGTCTTCACAGAATCAGAATCACAGAATCCCCACAGTGCAGATAGAGGCCATTTCGGCCCATCGAGCCTGCACCGACACATATCCCACCCTATCCCCGTAACCCCACGTATTTAATCCCCCTAACACTAAGGGTCAATTTATCAGAGCCAAATCAACCTAACCCGCACATCTTTGGACTGTGGGAGGAAACCGGAGCACCCGGAGGAAACCCACGCAGACACGGGGAGAATGTGCAAACTCCACACAGACAGTCACCCAAGGCCGGATTCGATCCCGGGTCCCTGGCGCTGTGAGGTAACAGTGCTAACCACTATGCCACCGTCTTGACTTGCCTTGAAGTAGTATCCTTCATTTATCTTATCTATACCATTTAGTATTTTGTATAATATCCCCTTTAATTTAGTTTATATCGGGGGTAGGTAAGAAACTGTCATATCAATTGTGTCTGAGAGAATTCCCTTTTCTGTAATATGAATGGGTAGAATTTCTTTGGTAGAATGTCATTAGAGGGAAATTGAAATTGGGAGGAAAGGTTTTGTACAATAGGATTAGTGAATAATAAAAGTAGAAAATAATCAGAATAAACAATTAGAAAGGAGGAAAACAGAGACTTATCCAATGAGGAAGAAGAATATTGATACACCGTTTCGACAGGCATGATATTATGGTGTAGTAGACAGACATGACATTCTATTGCAAATGTAGTGACAAATATGGAGCACTGCAATTTTAACAGTATATATCTTTTCTAAATGTTTCACACTGAAATAACTGATGATGTAGTTGATGTTTAATTAGTATGTGTTTGCCAGCAACACTACGCTTGTCAACACGCATGATAAATCCTGTGAACTTGTACACATTCCACATACAGTATGATTTGCTGCACAAGTACTATCATTTTATAGCATCCAACGTTGCACTGCACAAAATATTATCTGGTGTCACAATAATGCTTATAAGATTTTAAATCTGAGGATTTTATCTATTTTAATAATAATGTAGTTAAAATACAGCCATCAATCCTGTCTGACATAAAGTGAAGTGTCTTACTTTGATGTGACTCACAAAATAGAATATAATTTCTTTATTAAAATGAAAACAGAAAATGCTGGAAAACACTCAGCCGGTCAGGCCGCATCAGAACAGATAAAAGGTCATCGACCTGAAACGTTAACTCTGTTTCTCTCTCCACGAATGCTGCCTGACCTGCTGAGTGTTTCCAGCATTTTCTGTTTTTATTTCAGATTTCCAGCATCCGCAGTGTTTTGCTATAATTTTTGTATTGCCTGTTGCCATATGTAACTGGTATTAACGTACCAGAAATGACCCCAGTAGATAACTATCACCTGAAGCATACATTGCATCCTATGTGATTAATCACAAAAATATAACATAAGCCGACCAGTTATTCAACATGAAAATATAATGAAACCAACTTGACAATAAACAATTAACAATCCTTTAGCTGCTGCTGGAGCAAAGCCCTTGATGGAAAAATCCTAACCAGTGAAAGTTACTGACTTTCAATATCTTTGGCAAATCACAATACCATCCTCAGTGCTCAAAGGGTGATTTGGCCAAAAGATCATGAAAATGTAGCGGGATTCCCGAGTTACCTTTGCTTCATCATGGAGGACTTAATTCCACAATTTAGTACAGTGAATTGCTAGGCAACTGCAAATTGTCCATTTTAATATTCTTCTTGGTAGTTGTGATTTCTTTCCTAGTCTTATTTCACTAAGAAGTATACCTACCATATACTAACAGATATGGGGAAGGGTAGTTTTCTCATATACACTTTTAATTGCGAGTTGTAAAGAACCTCTTTTATGTTGTGAATGCCAAGATGCTGCCTTAAAAACCAACAAAATAACACGTACCCATCTACTCACCTGCATCCTTCATGAATTGGTATTTTATATACTCCCTGTTATTCAAAGAACCCCAAGGGACAACAGAGCAAAGTGTTGATTACAATTTCCAGTTACAACTCATGCACAACAAAGTGCACAATAAAGCATTCAGTTATATGAAAAGACTTATATCATGCAAGAGAACCACAAGCCATTGAAAGCTCCCTTTCAGTTTCATTGAATTTATCTCAATTGTATATCAAAACAAATACTTACTGCTATTTTCTGGCTCTCAGTGGTAAAATATTGTCCCTCATCTTAGTGAGGAAGCACTTTGTCACTTCTGTAATTCTCAAGGCATTTACTTAAGAGTATAGCTCTCAATTTTAGTTCTTCACTTGCCAATTTTTTTTATTTCACTTATATAGAATACAACTGTGGTTCCCCTTGACTTATTGTGTACATTCACTGTGCATCTCTCAGTCTCCTGGTCTCCTGGTCTCCTTATCTGAGAAAGAACATGCATGTCTTAGAGGCGGAGCAACAAAGGTTCACTAGATTGATAATAACAACAGAAAACGCTGGAAAAACTCAGCAGGCCAGGCAGCATCCGTGGAGAGAGAAACAGAGTTAACGTTTCAGGTCGAAGACCTTTCATCAGAACTCCACTAGATTGATCCCTGGGATGAGAGAGTTGTCCAATGAGGAGAGATTGAGTAGATTGGGCCTATACTCTCTGGAGTTTAGAAGAATAAGAGGTGATCTCATTGAAACATATAAGATTCTGAGGGGATTGACAGGGGAGAGGTTGTTTCCCCTAGCTGGAGAGTCTAGAACTGGGGGCATGGCCTCAGGATAAGGGGTCGACCATTTAAGACTGAGATGAGGAGGAACTTCTTCACTCAGAGGGTTGTGAATCTTTGGAAGTCTCTACCCCAAAGGGCTGTGGATGCTGAGTCATTGAGTATATTCAAGGCTGAGATAGATAACTTTTTGAACTCTAGGGGAATTAAGGGATATGGGGATCGGGCGGGAAAGTGGAGTTGAGGTCGAAGGTCGGCCATGATCTTATTGAATGGCATAGTAGGTTCAAAGGGCCGTATGGCCTACTCTTGCTCCTAATTCTTATGTTCTTATTTTCTCTCCAAGTGGTTCTCATTCTGTATGTAGAACACATAGAGCTAGCTAAATCTGATCAGCACAATGGGAATTCAAAAGTGATGCACATCTATAATGACAGGATTTCTAAAACCAGACAAATTAAAGAAAAGAAAGGAAACAGTTAGATATCATCTGTGTCTAGGTCGAAATGAAGGAGAATAAAAGATATCACTGGGCCACGGAATCCATTTCTGTAAGTCTGTGAAGGTAAGTGCAGCGGGTGTAATTACGTTCTGCTATACCAATCTTTTATACATGGGAGATGAGTTCCTTGAATTCCCTGTGCTATTAGTATTGTATTTCAACAATGTCTCATTTGTCAGTCTATTCCTGTAGAGATGATGATAGTTTGGCATGAAATATGGTAGTCCTGTAATGGCTGTATTTTACTTGTGCTTAACAGAATATATAACTGAGCAGATGCATAATTATTTATTTTTGGCAGTAAATGTAATAATCTAAAAATGGTTGATTCCCACCAGAAGAGTTAGACTATTTTCAGAGTACGAGAGTGTTTGAGATAACCCTCCCTCCCCATAGTGTTTGCATGATCGAGCAATGTTATTTTATTCATGTTAACACTGATAAACCAAACTATTTGTGAGAGAATTGGTTTCTATTCTGACATAATGCTCCATTTGAACATTTCCCGTTCAAATTCCAGTTGTTATAGGAACCTGAGGCAACTCTTGAGCAAATTTTGAGATGCCACAATTGAAACTAATTTAGTGCTCACCGATATCTTGATGGAGGGAGGTTGAGTTAGAGCCGAAGCCTCGACTTACATGACGAGGGACTGTGACATACAAAGGGAAAGCAGAAGGGAAAAATGGTGGGACATTTTGCTACATTAAAGTGCTATATAAATGCAAGTTGTTGTTGTTGTACCTTAGTACTTTCATATCCACCAATACTGTTCTCCCCAGAATTGGTTTGGTAATTGAACACCTTCTGCCGAAAATTAACTTAAATTGATGTAATCCTGTACACTTTCTCAGAATTTCTCCTTAACTGTTGATGGGACCAGCAGGCATAATCATCATTTTCCATTTCTTTATTTGGGGAGAACATATAGTTAAAATAGAAATGTATCTTCTTATGAAGTGAAAACACTACAACATCAATAATTTTTTCACAGCTTAACATAAGCCTAACAATTAAAAAACTTGGTTTCCTCTAAACTTCCTTGTTCAATTTATTTTATTCATGTTAACACTGATAAACCAAACTATTTGAGAGAGAACTGGTTTCTATTCTGACATAATGCTCCATTTGAACATTTCCCGTTCAAATTCCGGTTGTTATAGGAACCTGAGGCAACTCTTGTGCAAATTTTGATATGTCACAATTGAAACTAATTTAGTGCCCACCGATATCTTGATGGACAGTTCTTATTAACTATTCATGGCAGGCTCGTAACCGATTGACACTGTGAGCTCAGCAGAGGAGACGGGGCATAAAATTGTGCAGTTATCAATGCTTAAAGGGCTACAACCAAAGTGTAAAGGAATATGTCCAGTTAAAGGTAAGTGATCGTATATGGAGTCAAAAATTGTTTCCGTCTATCCAAAGGCTGCAAATGTTTTAAATGCACTTTTCAGCCTTTGGAAAGGTTAACTGAGGGAAAAGAAGTGGCTGGAAAAAAAAACAGGGTAAGGCAAACAAATAATGAGGCAGGAAATGGTGTCTATGGGCAAGTAAGGAAGTGATGCAGCACTTGAAACCCCTATTTGGTAGCTAGAGGTACTTCTGCATAAGCTGAATTTGAGGAGGTTTGCCATGTTTGATATTCGAGGGCACTTTCCCCAGAGGGTAGTAGTGCAGTATGGCTGGCAAAGAGATAGCGGACAAACTCATTGCTGCATACATTACCTGCACAACCCAGGTATAGATGCGGAAGAAGATGACGCACCTGAAAAAACTTCCAAGATAACAAGATCCAACAGCACATTTACTAGAAAGCATACCATAAGCTGTTGCTTATTGACATGTTCCAATTTATTGCGGACTCTTATTTTTACACAACCTTACAGCACTTTCATTGTTTGTCATGCATAACTATTCCCCAGCAGGATTGCACCTCACAGTTAAAATCTGTGGCACAGTCACATCTCAAACGTCTTCATACACAAACCCTTTGTCACACAACCTAGCTGCATGATGCCTGGTTGCTTGCTGACACCAAGGGGAGACAAAGATTGGATATGTGTCTGTCACTGTGCATGTACTCTTCCAATTTACACTTGGAGGAGGCTACCCATGACTCCCTTGCATATAGGAGCATCGAGAGAATAGAGGAAGGTGTAACTGCAGGCCTAGCCCTAGTGCAGTTCTTGTGTCTGCTTCCTCTTCTCACACACTCCCACAGAGACATACATGTACCCGCACAAACATCAGCTGCCGTTAATACCTTGTAAGGCTAATTTTGTTTGAAGCAGTGCCTTTGAGCCAGCATTCTAATATTTTTCCTTTTGCTGTGACTGTAGGACTAGAAGAGAGATCCAAAGCAAGACAGCATCTCACTGCACCCTCTATTCATCTCACCTAGATTTGCAAGCACCGGCATATACATCTGGAAGATGTAGTCAGTGAGCAGGAGGAAATAGAACCATGTTATTCACAGCACCCAGTTAGTGGCAGAGGAGGAAAAGGAACCTATTGCCTGGAAGACCACGTGGCTGTCATCAATAATTGCTGTGCTTTGGCGAATGCAGCAGTGTGGTGACATTGGGAAGTCATGTTATGCTGCTGCTGCTATTCAGTAGGGAAGGAGATGACCAATGCATCAGCCATCTGTTTAATACATGTGTGTATGCAGCATGTTGGCTGATACTATTATTGATCCCAATGCTCGCTTGTAAGTAGGTGAAGTGGAAAGGTTGATGGCAGAGGTTAACTTGACTGCCACTAGCAGTGCTATCCCTATGGTTAAGGTTGGCTGTAAATATCCTTGCAGCAGATGTCGCATCTATTCAATTGGCTCCCTGCTGATCTGGAGCCTCCAGATCCCCAAAGTCGTTGCCAGATAGATGTGCCAGAGCCTGCAGATAAGATTGGTGGCATAATGGCAGGTGCTTGCTAGGGAGCCTGCAGAGTTCCCTAACATACCTTCTTCCATGTTGTACTGCTTCAACAATGAAATGCTATATTAGGACACTTTAAAACCATAGTCTATCATTAATTTTAAATTGCAAACTATCACAAGACTCTGTAGCTTGCAAATTGGTGACTTGGGCTCAGTACCGCCCGTTATTTGAGCATTACGAGTGCCGTTAGGGATCCAAAATGGCGCCACAGCACACGCGGACACTTCTGATGCAAAGCACACCACCAGAAGTATGTAGAGCAATGCTGATTTGAGCCAGCACTGCATTTTTGGAGCTCCATGCTGCAGCTGACGCCCTCTCTTAGGCGCCCACAGCTGAACATGCATTAAAGACTCCCCCCCCCCCCCCACCCCCCACCAGCGCTTATTTAAAGGGATCATCAACTGCTTACAGGTTTTACTGGTTGATTTATTCTGGCTGTTGCTACAAATCCACATGTTTTTGGAGCTTTCCATAGTTGTTTCAAGTTTCAAAAGTCTACAGGGAGTGGTGTGGCTGGTGCTGAAGTACTTTTTGCTGACTTCAAGGCTTCCGCACAAACCAATTGCTCCCAGACATGGGTGCACTAGTAGGCCTTCTGCTTTGAATCGAACATGACTGGGAGAATGAGCAGAGGCCATGCAGAGCTTGATGAGGGAGGAGGAAGAGATGGAGAAGGGCTCTCAGCGGGAGGTCATATCTGCACAAGGATGTTCCGGGAGCAATTCTCCTACCTGAACCTCAGCGACGACCAGACCGACCAATGTTTGAGACGTCTGCACTTCATTAAGGAGATCCTCACTGAAATCTGCCAAATGCTGCAGACACAACTCCAACCTCAGGGCAGGACAAGTGCCAGTGGCTGTGAAGGTGACTGTGGCTATGAACTTTATGCGAATGGGTCCTTCCAGGCTGGTGCTGGAAATATTAGCAGCATCTTGCAGTTTGCAGTCCTCTGAGAGGTCACTGAGGCTCTCTATTCAAAGAGAGGTAACTTCATTTCATTCCCTCTTGCCAGAGACAAGCAGGCGAAGTGAGCATGACGTTTTGCAAGGTTTACAGGCTTCCCATGGTGCAGGGTGCCATTGACTGCACGCGTGTGCCGCATGTCAACTCTGCCATGTTCCGGAACCGAAAGGGATTTCACGCCCTCAACGTGCAGCTGGTGTTGGACCAAAGGCAACGCAACATGCAGGTCATTGCCCGGTATCCTGGCAGCAGTCATGATGCCTTTATTCTATGGCAGTCTGCTGTGCCAGCTGTATTTCACCCACCACGGCAAACCAAAGGGTGGCTACTGGGCGACAAGGGCTATCCGCTGATGATCTGGCTCATGACTCTGGTTCACAGCCCACGCACACATGCACAGCATGCAAACAGTGGGAACTCTACTGCCACAAGAAATGTGATCGAGCAGACCATTGGCGTGCTGAAGCAATGATTCCACTGCCTGGACCACTCTGGAGGAGCCCTGCAGTATTCGGCTAAGCAGGTTTCAAAATTCGTGATGAGGTGCTGCATGCTGCACAACCTTGCCATCATGAGGGGACAGCCATTGCCACTACCCATCAGGCAGAAGCTGAGGAGCAGGAGCACGAGGATCAGGAGGAGGAGGAGGAAGAGGAGGACGTGGAAGAGGAGGAGGCGGAAGAGGAAGGGAGGCGGCAACCTAGACAGCCCCTTTCTGCTCGGGCTGTACGTTAAGAACTAATTCAAGTGTGATACCAGGAACCTCAACCTCAATTCCCAATTCACCAACAGTTCCACACTCCTTACCTTTCTTCTGTCACATCATCCTCTTTGCCACAATATAAAAATAAAAGCCAACACAAAATAAACATTCCAAACCAAATTTAATTGAATGAAATCATACCATATTGCATATAAACTTAAACTAATCAACCTGATGCGTTCCCATAGTGCCTGTCTTCCGTGTGCCTTTGCCCGTCCTAGTGCTCCTATGCAGTACTAACTCAGTGGCTCAAGGCTGCTGACTTTCAATGGAGTATGACCTCAAGCAGCTCTGGGCCGAGAAGGCCTGGCTTCAGACTGCACCATCTCAGCATGGACAGCAGCAGTCTAGGCTGGCTGGCTGACAGGTAACAGCAAGGGCACTGGCGGAGTGGCAGTGGTGGGAGTACAAATGATATCATCCTGAGAGAGGACAGCAGGCTCGTGTTCCATGGAGCCACTGCCACTCCTACGGAGCGGCGCCTGAGCAATCTAGTATTCTATTGGAGGACAGATTGCTGGACTGCTGTGATACCCTGCAAGCCGCTTTGAACACTGGTATCCACAGCCATGATGGCAACAGTCTGAGCTTACGTGGCAGCAAGTTGGCCTTGCATGACTTCAGTCTGAATATCCACTGCAGCACTCAGGCGTTAAATGGAAACTGCTTGTGCTGCAATGGAAGCTGAGACATTGACCATCAGACGCAACATCATGGTTGGGTCCACAAGTGTGTTGATGGAATTGTCCACCAGTTCCATGCTGGAAAGGTTGGGCTCCAAGCTCTGCGCAAAGCCCTGTGCAAAGTTGGTGCCGGACTCCTCCATGCTCCTTAACATTGCACTCAGGCTTTCTGGCAGGCCTGCCAATGCACCAAGCATTTTGTTGCGCACACCCATCAGCCTTCTTCTGCAGCCTGGCCCATCAAAGTCCTCATCTGAGTCTTCTGAGACAGAACTCGTGTGCGACCTCGCCCTTTGGCGAGCTGGCACCTGCGCTATCCTTGCCCCCTGCCCTGGTTGCAGCACACTTGTGCCTGGTGTCTCACCACATGAAGATCCCACTTCTATGCTATCCTCTAAGATATGCGCAGTGTCAGTATCTGAGCTGGTGGCTGCGAGTGTGAAATCAAGTGATGGTGTGTCATCATCACTCTCGTCTTGGTCTTCCTCCACAGCCTGGCCAGGTGGGATGAGGGGGAACTGCCGAGTGAGAAGGAGGATTAGTTATGAGGATACCGTCAGCTTCATTGGATTCAGTCCTGCCGCTAGCCACTGTCTCAGCAATGGCCTTTCCCATAATGGCCAGCACCATCTCCTCCATAGGGGTTAGAGCATGAAGATGCGTCTCTCCCCCTCCGGTTAGTTCCTGCTGCCTCTGGTTGTGCGCCACCCTCTCCTGCAAGAGAGAGGAAAGTGTGGCAGTGAATGTCATGCAATATGTTTGGCTGATATGCCTGTCAGGGTTGAAAAGCTGGCAGTGTGTGCAAGCTGTGAGATGCAGGTGTGAGGCTTGCAGCAGTGCTAATTGTGTGAGGGTGAGGTGAAACGTATGAATGTTAGGTATGAGTCCTGATTGATAGGGATTGTTGGTAGGTGATTGATTGTGGTGTGGTGATTTGAGAAATGGCTGATGCGAGTTTTGCAGTTGGTAGGATACAGCATTTGAAGATGCATTTACTGACCTTGACCGCTGGCAAGCATTTAAAGGTAGAATGACAAAATTGCAAAAATTGTTTATACCAATCTGGCATAAAAGGAAATCTAAAAAGGTGACTCAACCGTGGATAACAGGGGAAATTAGAGACAGCATAAAATCCAAAGATAGGGCGTATAAATTAGCCAAAAAAAGCGCCAGAGCGAAGATTGGGAACAGTTTTAAGATAGAGCAAAGGAGGACAAAGGGCTTAATCAAGAGGGCAAAATAGCTTACGAAAGCAAGCTGGCGGAAAATATAAAAACTAACTCCAAAAGCTTTTATAAGTATATCAAGAGGAAAAGACTGGTGAAAACCAAAGTTGGCCCATTGCAGTCAGATACGGGGGAATATATAACGGGAAATAAAGAAATGGCAGACCAACTAAATGCATACTTTGGGTCAGTCTTACGAAGGAAGACACAAAAAACCTCCCTGGGATATCGGGAAAAATAGGGACATTGCAAAGGAGGAACTGACGCAAGTCAATATCTCTAAGGATATGGTGTTAAGGAAGCTAAAGGGATTGAAGGCGGACAAATCCCCAGGGCCTGATAACATGCATCCTAGGGTGCTGAAGGAGGTGGCCCTAGAGATAGCGGATGCACTAAGTATGATTTTTCAGAATTCATTAGACTCGGGAACAGTGCCCATGATTGGAGGGTAGCTAACGTTACCCCACTATTCAAAAAGGGGTAGGGAAAAAGCAGGTAATTACAGACCTGTAAGCCTTACATCAGTTGTGGGCAAAATGCTGGAGTCCATCATTAAGGATGAAATAGCGGAGCACTTAGCAAATGGGACAGGATAGGACAGAGTCAACATGGATTTACAAAGGTAAATCGTGCTTGACTAATCTATTGGAATTTTTGAGGGAGTAACTGGTAAAATAGATGGGAGAGCCAGTAGATGTGGTGTACCTGGACTTCCAAAAGGCCTTCGATAAGGTCCCACATAAAAGATTAGCAGGGAAAATTGAAGCTCACGGATAAAGGGAAAGTATTGACGTGGATAGAGAACTGGCTGTCAGATAGAAAACAGAGAGTTGGAATAAACGGCTCATTTTCTGAATGGCTGGCAGTAACAAGTGGGTACCACAGGATCTGTCCTGGGTCCCCAGCTGTTCACAATTTACATTAATGACCTGGATCAGGAGTCGGATGCAGCATTTCCAAATTTGCAGACGACACTAAACTAGGAGGAGGGTGGGCTCAGAGAGGAGAACCAGGAAGCTCCAGAGCGATTTGACAGACTGGTGATTGGCGGATAAATGGCAGATGCACTATAATGTGGACAAGTGCGAAGTTATCCACCTTGGTGCAGGAACGGGAGGGCAAATTATTATTTAAATGGCAATAAATTGGGAAGGGGAAGTACAGAGAGACCTGGGTGTTCTTGTACACCAGTCACTGAAGGCGAGCATGCAGGTGCAACAGCGATCAAGAAGGCAAACGGTATGCTGGCCTTCATAGCAAAAGGGTTGGAATACAGGAACAGGGATACCTTGCTGCAGCTGTACAGGGCACTGGTGAGACCACAGCTCGAGTACTGTGTACAGTTTTGGTCGCCTCATCTGAGGAAAGATGTTCTTGCCATGGAGGGGGTGCAGCGGCGATTCACCAGGCTGATACCAGGAATGGCGGGATTGACCTATGAGGAGAGACTATGTAGTTTAGGGATGTACACACTGGAGTTTAGAAGATTTGAGAGGGGACCTCATAGAAGTGTATAAAATTCTGACAGGTCTAGACAGACTAGATGCAGAAGGAATGTTTCCCATGGCGGGTGAGAACAGAACTAGAGGGACATAATTTAAGGATAAGGGCTAAACCATTTAGGACAGAAATGAGGGGGAATTTCTTCACTCAGAGGGTGGTGAACCTGTGGAACTCATTGCCACAGAGGGCAGTGTACGCCAGCTCATTAAATATATTTAAGAGGGAATTAGATATATTTCTACAGGCAAAAGGGGTTAAGGGTTACGGAGAGAAGGCGGGGACGGGATACTGAATTGGAGGATCAGCCATGATCTCATTAAATGGCGGAGCAGGCTCGAAGGGCCGGATGGCCTACTCCTGCTCCTATCTTCTATGTATCTATGTATCTATGTATAAGAAATAGGAGCAGGAGTATGCCAATTTGGCCCCTCGAGCCTGCTCCACCAGGACGTCTCTCCTCCTACAGTACGAAGATGCCATGCTGCCTTTATTGCATTGAATGGGAGCGGGGTAATTACGCATTGCGAACCCTGCGCCTGTTTTCGGGCGCAATCCAATTTAGCCCTCCTTATCTCTGCCTTGGCTCCCTTGAAAGTTTATATTGAATAAGATCCTTTTTTCACATTCCCTCTTTTTTGAGCGCTTCCTTTTTTGCTGATGTCTTGCAAATGCTTGATTTTCCAGTGAATCAGCAAAAACAATTTGCCGATTTCAGGTTCCATATAGTTTCATGACAAAAATAATCTAAATTTTTTTGAAAATGTTGTTCCATAAAAATGCCCCAAAAATTTACAAGACCAATACTAAAGATCCACTATAAATCTTGAAAATAAAAGTACATGACTAAAATGCCTCTGCTCCATTAAGAGCTTTACTGCACATGGAGCTTCCCTTAGACCCACTTCAGATAGACGAAAAGAGAACTCAGCTCAATTCGCTCCTACATGAATAGATAATTGGACCTTGCTGTAAATGTATGATAATACTTAAGTGACACTTTTGCCTAGTTTGGGATGAACAGGCCAGCTGCAAGATTGTGCGCACTGCACAAGTGGTGCAGATCAGAATATATGGATCTCTGCTTAATTTTCTGCATTTGTCACCCCATTGCCCACTACCAGCTATCGTCACTAGAAAATCTATAATCGTGCTTTTTTGATTCAGCTACTGAAAATATCATTAAAAATTGCTGCTTTATTAGACATCTTCAGAAAGGATTCTTTTCAAAGGTGTGCAAGATGGTTGCGTGTAAGCCTGTTCCGCTGTGAGGGTTAAAAACTGCATTAGTAGAGGGTGTGATTAAGTCCTATTCCCTCTTTATCCTGAATTGAGCCTTGAACATATTAAATATACGCTTGAGAACGTTTCAGCAATCTTCCAGCCAGAAATATTAACCATCTGTGAAGAGGAAAAATGCTTTCAAAATGATTTGAGTACAAGTAATCTGCTTGTTTGTCCGAAAACAAGGGCCTCATCTGCGGAATGAGAAGAAAGTGGCAGATGGTCGGTCGGAGGAAGTAACAGTTCGAGCAGCCGGAGGGCGTCATCTGGCACTAAAGACTTGCAGCAGGCAGGCGATTGGTGGGAGAGGGAGGTCCCATGGGATGGAAGGGGAAGGAAGTCCAGGGCAAGGGAGATTGGGAATTTCCTTGTGGAAAGATTTCCACTTACCTTTGACGGTTTCTTCATCCTCCCGACAACAGCTTACCTTCTCGGGCCCGGGTTTAAATTGCAATCGGGTCCCATTGACCCCATATTTGCATAAATCTATGTCTGTGTCCAGCAGGTGCCTCAGCCACATAAATACAGTTCAAATGGTGGTAAGTGGGAGTCCAGCAGGACTGTAAGACTGAACGCTCCTTTTTAATGGCCCCCACCCTGTTCCAGCCAGGCGGGGTGGGTTACAATTCTCATCATAGAAGTTTGCAACTCAAAAGGGGTCCATTCAGTCCATCGTATCTGCATTGGCTCTTTAGCTAGAATAATCCTAAACTATGCCCCATACTGCTTCAAATATTTATCCACAATCCTTTAAAAGATCTGCTTTCCTAAAGGTCTCTGCCTCAACCAATCCCTGTGGAAAAGCATGTCATACTCCAACAGCCACCGGGTAAAGACATTTCCGCAAGGCTTCTCTCTCCAAGTGAAAGATCTGTTGCACTAGTTAGAAGTCTACATCGCATAGGACTTGCACCATTACGTTTCATTAAATAAGGAGAATTTGTAAAAGACACGTGCACCCAGTTTGTCACCAACGAAAGAATTTCACAGGAGATTTGAAGCAGTCCAGCTATGGCTAATCCAATAAAACAATTTAAACCTCATCTGAAATGCTTTAAAACTGTAGTTAAACTTCTCCTGCAGTGCACTGAGCCAGATATAATTTATAATGTATTGATTACAGACACTATGAACTGGATTTATGTATTCAAATGCTAGATAGAAAAGTTTTGTGCTCTAGGCACCTACTCTTAATCCAGAACTTCAAAAGAATTAAATAAGGGGGTCTGTGTTCAATTTTTGTTTTCCTAATCAGGATTCACAGTCACGATTATCTGAACTACAAAGACTCTTCTGCTAACTAAATGGCAAAAGGTTAATTTATTCCAGTTGCAGATTCAAAATGGCCTCTGGAATCGACTTTTGTCCTTCATCATGTTCAAACTTTGTGCATAACATACTAAATGTTCTTTCATGCAGCTACAGAGAAAGAAAATTCAGTCAAGTCACAACAATTAAAATCTCTGCTAAGCTTTTATTACTCAAGAAGGTTTGAACATTTTTAAGTATAAATGTCTTGGCGGGGGGGGGAAATTTGGATGCTTTGCGCTAAGAGGGCGCTAATGGGGCGCAAAGCAACTAGCGCCTGGGCACAGCGCCACCAAGACCTCCCGTGAAATTCAGCGGGAGGTTTGCGGCGGTGGTAACCGTTAGCGCCCCGTGGCGCTGCGCCGCCAGCGATGATGTCATTGCCGTGCGCAGCGCCCCGGCCGTGATTTTCGGTAGCGCCCCCTGACTTACCGCCGGACGCTATGTCCGACGGGGTCAGGGGGGCCTACCTGTGGCCGGGGCAGCACTAATTAAAGGCAAGGTGCCGGGCGGCCATTTTTGTTGCTGGCCACCTGCCAGCACCTGCCCCTGTTGCCGTCCCCGGCCTCCTCAGCAGCCCCCCTCCCACGGAGTGCTGGCTGCGCTCCGTGAGCCTGGCACTTCTCTTGAGTGCCGGGCTCTTTTGCCGGCACTCCGATCCCTGGTGGCCCAGCTGGGCCCCGGGCTGTGCTGCGCTAGGCCCCTCCCCTTTAAGAAGGGGAGGAAGGCCTGCAGTACCGCGGTGCGACGTGCTGCAGCACATGGCACTGAGGCATGTAGCAGCGCGATATTACCTCGCAGCACCCCAAGAGGGAGGCGGGACGCTTCCAGTAGCACCCCATTTCCCTCTAGGGGTGCTACCGATGAATTTCGGCCGCGGGGGCGCTAATTTTTTCAGAAGTAGCGCCCGGCGAAGTTAGCGCCCCAAAGGGGGCGCAACTCAATTTTTCCCCCTTTGTCTTTCCTCCATGTTTACACAAGGGGTATTGTGAGAATGTGCAACTATAATGAATAGAAAAAGAGTGACTATGTATGTAATTCCATGTGGAAAATGGTCTTCAATCACAAAGTATTATATTATAAGACAGGAATGGCATCAGAGGTATCTCATATTGATTTATTCATGAATGACTCCAGGTGAATCTTTGATGTGTAAAAATGGCACAGCATGAAGAGGTATCCCCAGTGAATAAATTCATTGACAGCTTCAATATCCCAAAGGCCCTGTTATCATTGTATCATGTGATTACCTGGAATTTAGAAGAATGAGAGGTGATCTCATTGAAACAAATAAGATTCTGAAGGGGATTGACAGGATAAATGCTGAGAGATTGTTACCCGTGGCTGGAGTGTCTAGAATTAGGGGGCATAGTCTCAGGATAAGGGGCTGGCCAATTAAGACTGAGATGAGGAGGAATTTCTTCACTCAGAGGCTTGTGAATCTTTGGAATTCTCTGCCCCAAAGTGCTGTGGATGCTCAGTCATTGAGTATATTCAAGGCTGAGATCGATAGATTTTTGGACTCCAGAGGAATCAAGGGATATGGAGATCGGGCGGGAAAATGGAGTTGAAGTCGAAGATCAGCCATGATCTTATTGAATGGCGGACAGGCTCAAGGGGCCGTATGGCCTACTCCTGCTCCTAATTCTTATGTTCTTATGGTAGAAGGCAAATGAGATGGACCTTGGTCTTTTTCCTTCTAGCAATTCCGATATTTTTAATAGTGTCCAGATGTAAAATCTGAAACTGATCTTTTTAAACTCCACAATAAACTGGTCAAACCAATCTATTCATCAGAATTATTTCTCCCATGGACAATTCCTTTTTTCCATAAACAATTTTCTCCCTTCAATCTTTCAATTGCAGCCATCCATCTAGAGGGGCATATTTTCCTCCATCCACCAATTTTAGTGAAAGGTAGGCATGAGTTTAAATCAGGAGCACTGCTGCTTCTCGTGGCCCCATAAAGAAAAGTAATAAACTTACCTAGAGGACCTCTTCAGCTTTCGGATCTTCTTCATTCTGGTTTTCACCTGGCATCCCTGCTCAGGTTGAAGTTAAAATCGCTGCCAGGGCCCAATGATGTAATCGGACCCGATTACCATTTGTGAATTCGGACTTCACCGGCTTAGCTGCCTATCCAGAATCAGCTGAAAAAATCTGGGTGGCTTTCCAGCGGGTAATTAACCTGGGACATTTTAACTGCCCACATGTTCGAATTCCTCCGGGCAGGTAAATGTAAAATCACCCCCCACCCCACACCCACAGAGTATGGATCTTGTCACTAACTCTCTCTAAGCATTTAGATTTTAACTCTGGGAGAAGAGCTGTGTGCATGCATGTCACCACACATGTGTAGAGCTCTCTTCTGGGCTGGAGAATCACAGAAAGAGGTAATTTGGCCCATCACACCAGTGCTGGTTCTCTGAAAAAACAATCTATTTAGTTCCATTCTCCTGCCCATGCCCCATTCCCTTTTGGAATTGGAGTTCCAACCTGGCAGTACAAATGGGATACTTCCTAACTAAGACTGAGGTAGCTGCCATATAAATATTACTTTTCACAACAAATAGACCTTTGATCATTGTTGTGTGTCAGCCAGTGGCTCAGTTGGTAGCACCCTCGCCTCTGAGTCAGAAGGTTGTGGGTTCAAGTCCCACTCCAGAGCACGAAAATCTAGGCTGACACTCCAGTGCAGTACTGAGGGAGAGCTGCACTGTTGGAGGTGCTGTCTTTTGGATGGGAAGCTAAACTGAGGCCCCGTCTAATTCTCTCAGGTGGATATAGAAGATCCCATGGCACTATTCCTGGCCAATATTTATCCCTCAATCAACATCACTAAAACAGATTATCTAGTCATTATCACATTGCTGTTTGTGGGAGCTTACTGTGCGCAAATTGGCTGCCGCGTTTCCTACATTACAACAGTGACTACACTTCAAAAGTACTTCATTGGCTGTAAAGCGCTTTGGGATGTCCGGTGGTCGTGGAAGGCGCTATATAAATGCAAGTCTTTCTTTTCTTTTTTGTGTCAGTTGCCTGTCATATTGTTTACTGAGACATATTTGTCTGTGTGGCATCTTTTGACTACCTACTCATTCTGGCAGTCCTGGTGTATAGGTTATTTACTGTGTTTCTCGTGTTACTGTGTAGAGTAAATGCTGGCTGATGCCTTTCATGGCCAATATTGGTTATGTTTTCATTGACAATCTTGAGATAAGTAGAAATGTAATATATAGGCAGGTCAAAATAACAGGATAAACACTTATCCGAATGTCAGAATTGCTATGTACTCAAGGTGAGAAGCAATACTTTTAAGATATAAGTGCACTTCTTTAACTTACATTAAGGTCAGTCAAGGATTTTGACCCCATGTTCATACAAGGAAAAAGAACAACCCAATGAATAATAGCATTAGTGGCACTTCTCAGTCAATACATCAGTCAAACGGCTATTTATTAACAACTCTGTCTCATGCGGCACAGTCAAACAAGTATTTGCTCTAGCCAGCTCTTCTCAATTCGTTTTTGAGTTACATCTGATTGTTGAAAAAGAAGAGTCCTCCAATAATAAAATAAAATAAAACAAAAGCCAAGCCAAAATATTCCTTAAAAATCTTCATGCCAGCAAACAATTAGTTAAAAAATATTGCTGCTTAGAGATAGCGGATAGTTCAACCTGTGGCTTAATATGGCCGAAAGTCATTGATAAAATCTGAATTTGTCATCTGAATCTAGCAAAGTGAATAGGAATTCATTAACCCTTCATATACTGACAAAAAGGGAAAAACATACAAACCTGCATGGAAGTCTATTCCTACAGTAAGTGATGTCCCAGATATTGGCAGCAAGGCATCTGATTTATCATTGGGCTCAAGTGGTATTCCTCTGATTTCTTCATGAACAGAATACATCAGGAAAGATCCAAAACCTGAAAATAAATAATGTTCCCTATGTTATTCTCTTAGAAAATACATAAATGAGAAAGCTAGATCCAATTAGCTATTGATTTCACAGTGTATAATTTGTCAATACTGCTTTCAAAGCTGATGTAAAACTAGCCATATCTGACCAGGCCTCGACTGATGCCAAACTACATTAGAGCTGAAACAGTTCAAAGCAGTATTGATTAGCAATGTTCTTTCGCTTTTTCCCCAATCAATATTTGATGTGTGATGCAATGTGCTTCATTTTCCACAATCATTACTGTAGGTTTAAAGCAGTAGTTCTATCGGACTAAGAGCAGTAACTGAATAATTATTTCAATGGAAGTAAAAATCAGACCATGTCTAATACAGCCGGCTGATCTGCACACCAGTTTTACGCACAAGTGGAAAGTTGAAAATCTACCGCAGTGACATAAGTTCACTATTAAGTATGATTTTGCTGCACATAAACTGAAACTGGCCTCACAAAAGCATAGAAGCATAGAAGATAAGAGTAGGCCATTCGGCCCCTTGAGCCTGCTCCGCCATTTAATGAGATCATGGCTGATCATCCAAATTCAGTACCCTGTCCCTGCTTTCTCCTCATATCCCTTGATCCCTTTAGCCTTAAGAAATATATCTATCTCCTTCTTGAATATATTTAATGAATTGGCCTCAACTGCCTTCTGTGGTAGAGAATTCCACAGCTTCTCCACTCTCTGGGTGAAGAAATTCCTCCTCATCTCAGTCCTAAATGGCTTACCCCTTATCCTTAAACTGTGACCTCTGGTTCTGGACTCCCCTGCCATCGGGAACATCCTTCCTGCATCTAGTCTGTCTAGTCCTGTTAGAATTTTATAAGTTTCAATGAGATCCCCTCTGATTCTTCGAAACTCCAGCGAATATAAGCCTAATCGACCCAATCTCTCTTCATACGTCATTCCTGCCATCCCAGGTATCAGTCTGGTAAATCTTCGCTGCACTCCCTCCATGGCAAGAACATCCTTCCTCAGATAAGGCAACCAAAACTGCACACAATACTCAAGGTGTGGTCTCACCAAGGCCTTGTACAACTGCAGCAAGACATCCTTGCTCCTGTACTCGAATCCTCTCGCTATAAAGGCCAACACACCATTTGCCCTCTTAACCGCCTGCTGCACCTGCATGTTTACCTTCAGCGACTGGTGCACAAGGACTCCCAGATCTCGTTGCACTTCCCCTTTTCCCAATCTATTGCCGTTCAGATAATAATCTGTCTTCCTGTTTTTGCCACCAAAGTGGATAACCTCGCATTTATCCACATTATACTGCATCTGCCATGCATCTGCCCAATCAGCCAACCTGTCCAAATCATACTGGAGTTTCTCTGCATCCTCCTCACAGCACACATGCCCACCCAGCTTTGTGTCGTCTGCAAACTTAGAGATATTACATCTGGTTCCCTCATCTAGATCATTAATATATATTGTGAATAGCTGGGGTCCTAGCACTGATCCCTGCGGTACCCCACTAGTCACTGCCTGCCACTCGGAAAAAGACCCGTTTATTCCAACTCTTTGCTTCCTGTCTGCCAACCAGTTCTCTATCCAAATCAGCACCTTACCCCCAATCCCATGTGCTTTAACTTTGTACACTAATTTTTTATGCGGGACCTTATTGAAAGCCTTCTGAAAGTCCAAATACACCACATCCACTGTTCCTCCCTTATCTATTCTACCAGTTACATCCTCAAAAAATTCCAGTAGATTAGTCAGGCATGATTTCCCTTTTGTAAATCCATGTTGACTTTGTCCGATCCTGTCACTGTTTTCCAAGTGCGCTGCTATTACATCTTTTATAATGGACTCTAGCATTTTCCCCACTACTGATGTCAGGCTTACCGGTCTATAATTCCCCGTTTTTTCTCTCCCACCTTTTTTAAATAGTGGGGTTACATTAGCTACCCTCCAATCCATGGGAACTGTTCCAGAGTCTATAGAATTTTGGAAGATGACCAGCAATGCATCTACTATTTCTAGGGCCACTTCCTTAAGTACCCTAGGATGTAGATTATCAGGCCCTGGGGATTTATCGGCCTTCAATCCTGTCAATTTCCCCAACACCATTTCCCTACAAATACTGATTTCATTCAATTCCTCCCTCTCATTAGACCCGATGTTCCCCGACATCTCTGGGAGTTTATTTGTGTCCTCCTTTGTGAAGACAGAACCAAAGTATGTATTTAATTCGTCAGCCATTTCTTTGTTCCCCATTATAAATTCCCCTGATTCTGACTGCAAGGGACCTACGCTTGATTTCACTAATCTTTTTCTCTTCACATATCTATAGAAGCTTTTACAGTCAGTTTTTATGTTCCCTGCAAGCTGACTCTCATATTCTATTTTCCCCCTCTTAATTAATCCCTTTGTCCTCCTTTGCTGAATACTAAACTGCTCCCAATCCTCAGGTTTGCTGCTTTTTCTGGCCAATTGATATGTCCTCTCCTTGGATCTTATGCTATCCCTAATTTCCCTTGTTAGCCACGGTTGAGTCACCTTTTTTGTTTTATTTTTATGCCAAACAGGGATGAACAAATTCTGTAGTTCATCCATGCGATCTCTAAATGTTTGCCATTACCTATCCACCGTCAACCCTTTAAGTAACGCTCCCCAATCCATCCTAGCCAACTCGCGCCTCATACCATTGTAGTTTCCTTTATTTAAATTCAGGACCCTAGTCTCTGAGTCAACTACTTCACTCTCCATCTTAATGAAGAATTCTATCACATTATGATCGCTCCTCCCCAAGGGGCCTCGCACAACAAGATTGCTAATTAATCCTTTCTCATTACATAATACCCAGTCTAAGCATTTTTTTTGTTTTTTATCAAATGTATGCCTTTGATTCTCAAAATTAAAACTTATTTTGATTATAGTTATATCTTATCAACGATTAAAAACATGGATATTTTTTATTGGGACTTTTAATGATTAATTTCAATGGCCTTATTTGAACTGAAGGAGTATAGTCTGAAAATCTTGTTAGTTAACTATACAAAACTTTACATAGCTATCTAAAGAGTATTTTCACGTGTCACCAGTGGTGGACCAGGCAATTAGCTTCAAACATTTACATTTGCAATAACAACTACCAGACCAAATAAAAGGAACAAAAAATATCTGTGCAAAATGGGCCAGGAACAAACTAAATTCCCATGATCTTTGGAGCATGCTTCAAGTTAAGGTACAGAATGTAAAATGTTTTTCTGCAACACACCACAGTAAAGCAAGTTGACTATTTTAAATAGAAACATGTCAGTTTAGAAATGGATTTCTGTTGAAGTTAATATCATATTTTCACTTCCTCCTGCAGAGCAAAACCAACTCAGCTTCTACTATTATCAATCTTTTGATATGCTCTGTAAGCTGCCTGAACTCTGCATTCTGAATGCATCCTTTCTCTCCATCGGGGAAGGTTTCATGCTAGACTTAATTGAGAGCATTACAGTGTAAACAGAGTGTACATTCCTCTGATAGCTGCATCTAGCAGTCTGCTCTGTTGCCATGATTGTATTAGTGGTGCGACACAGAGCCACACACACAGCAAGCTTACGAGTGATGTGTTTATGCATTTTAAGGCTGCCTCTCCACACCAATAGTGAAGGTATCTTCCAAGGGTTATGTGAAGGCACAAAACAGGAGGTGGTAAACATTCTGTTCTCCATACCATCAGCTGCACTTGGGAATGTAAACTCCTCAACTCATCTTGTGGCAGTGTGAACCTACTTTTTTTGGATTTTGGGAACGCATGCCAGTTCCACTTCTGTCTGGTACCAAATGGAGAATGGCACTGGGTGAAAATAAATAAGCCGAGATAGCAGCAGTGGAAGGCTGGTATGACATGGCTCTCCTGATTACCAGCGCAACAAAGTCAAAGCGTAACTGAACTTCTCCAACTAGAACCAGGGTTAAAAAAATAAAACGATAATACTTCTCCGTACAGATGTGCTGTTGCTTCACTCAGTTGATAACAACACTTACCCTCACATGACATTTTGTCACTGCGCAGTCGATATCCCACAGTGCACTTGCACGTTTTTCTGGTTTCCGAGGCTGGCAAGCAGAGCTGGGAGCAGCCACCGTTGTTCACACTGCACAGATTAGTACCTAAATGGGGCATATAAAATCAGTGTTCAGGAGCCTACAGCCACTTCAGTTAGCTGCCTTCTACATGAGTAATGAGACTTCTCTTGACTGTACAGTGATCTGTGTCAAAATGATTGATGAATGGTCTAACTGTATTTGAAGCGGGAACTGAAATTTCTACATCAGAGAGCTCTGAAAAGCACATTTTGTTAGAATAATGGAGCATTAAATCAAACTGCAGTAATGGCATTAGTCTATCTGGCATTAAAATGTATAATTATGGTGCTACTGAAGCAAAGTGCTAATGCTCTTTTTGCAGCATGTTGGCCCTTTTACCTCACAATATAAATTGCTGTATGGACATAAAGGGGGCAAAATTGGGTCGCGCCCCCTTTGGGGTGCTAACTTTGCCAGGGCGCGACTCGCGCGTCGCGCCGTGGTACTGCAGGCCTTCCTCCCCTAGCGCTGCGCGACCCGGGGCCCAGCTGGGCCACCAGGGATTGGAGTGCCGGCAAAAGAGCCCGGCACTCAAGAGGAGTGCCGGGCTCATGGAGCGCAGCCGGCACCCCGCGGGGGGGCTGCACAGGAGGCTGGGGACGGCAACGGGGGCAGGTGGCCAGTGACAAAAATGGCCGCCCGGCACCTCCCCTTTAACTTGCGCCACCCCAGCCGCAGGTAGGCCCCCCTGACTCTGTCGGACACAGCGTCTAGCGGTAAGTCAGGGGGCGCTACCGAAGATCGTGACCGGGGCGCTGCGCACGGCGATGACGTCATCGCCGGAGGTGCCGCGGGGCACTAACGGTTACCGCCGCTGCTAACCTCCTGCTGAATTTCGCGGGAGCGTTAGCGGCACCGCGCCCAGGCGCTAGTTGCTTTGCGCCCTCTTAGGGCGCTAACGGGAGGCACAAATCAACCAAATTTTTACCCCAAAAGGTTTACCTATTGTCATCTACATTTAAAAAAGGAGCAAGTTGGTGCAGTGAATAAAGGCTGGCGGGGGGGGGCGCGATATCATTCAACATAACCATTCACCATTGAAGTCAATTTTCAAGTTCAGATCAAAAATGTATTTATTATAGATTTTTGTAGGTCTCAGTACAAATGATCCTGCTGCGATCCCTGATGAATGGTCGTCGACCTGAAACGTTAACTCTGTTTTTCTCTCCACAGATGCTGCCTGATCTGCTGAGTGTTTCCAGTATTTTCTGTTTTTATTTCAGTTTTTTAGCATCCGCTGTATTTTGCTTCTGAGATCCCTGACTAACTATGGATGAGTAAATTAACACAGTTGTACTAAGAACATAAGAAATAGGAGCAGGAGTAGGCCACTTGGCTCCTCGAGCCTGCACCACCATTCAATAAGATCATGGCTGATCTCCTGCCTGAACTCCACCTTCCCGGACATATCCCATATATCCCTGTATTCCCTTAATATCCGAAAAATCTATTGATCTTTGTCTTGAACAGACTCAATGATTGAGCATCCACAACCCTCTGGGGTAAATTCCAAAGATTCACAACGCTTTGAGTGAAGAAATTTCTCCTCATCTCAGTCCTAAATGGCCGACCCCTTATTCTGAGACTGTGACACCCAGTTCTAAACTCCACAGCCAGGGGAAACATCCTCCTAGAATCTACCCTCTCAAGCCCCTTAAGAATTTTATACGCTTCAATGAGATCACCTCTCATTCTTCTAAACTCTAGGGAATATAGGCCTCGTCTCCTCAATCTCTCCTCATAGGACAATCGGGTGTGGACTCACCAAGGTCCTATACAATTGCAGTAAGACTTCTTTACTCTTATATTCCAATCCTTTTGTAATAAAGGCTAACATACCATTTGCTTTCCTAATTGGTTGCTGTACCTGCATGTTAACTTTCAGTGATTTGTGTACAAGGATACCCAGGTCCCTCTGAATACCAACATTTCGCAATCTTTCACCATTTAAAAAATACACTGCTTTTCTATTTTTCCTACCAAAGTGGATTATGTCACATTTCTCCACATTATATTCCATCTGCCATGTTCTTGCCCACTCCCTAACCTGTCTATATCTCTTTGCAGCCTCTTACTTTCCCACCTAGCTTTGTATCGTCAACAAACTTGGGTACATTACACTCGGTCCCCTCATCTAAGTCATTGATATAAGAACATAAGAAATAGGAGCAGGAGTGGGCCATTCGGCCCCTCGAGCCTGCTCTGCCATTCAATGAGATCATGGCTGATCTTCTACCTCAACTCCACTTTCCTGCACTATCCCCATATCCCTTGATTCCCTTAATATTCAAAAATCTATCGATCACTATCTTGAATATACTCAACGACTCAGCCTCCACAGCCCTCTGGGGGAGAGAATTCCAACGATTCACCACCCTCTGAGTGAAGCCCGCCCTGCAGGTTTGCCGGGCAATTAAGAGAAAGCCGGTGTCAGTTGATGACGCGTCATCTGCTGGTTTTCTTAAAGGGGACACGCACATTTTTTTTGACAGATGATTTTTCAGTGTTTGACAGCATTGAGTTGCTGCAAACACTGTCAATCACTGTACAAAGGTGAGCCCTTGCACCCAGGATCTCCAGTGACTCTCTCCTTAGGATAAAACAGATGGCAGCTGCAGGTGAGGTTACAGAAGTGATCTGTCTCTGGTGAGAGAGGTTCTCCCAATGAGGTGGGACTACACAAACACTTCAAACCTTGTTACCTACAGAAAAGTCTAAATACATTAAAAATGACTTTCCCAACATTTTCTTACCTCTGAAACACACCAGTGTACCATTGGATCCTTCGCACCACTTCTGCAGCTGTCATCAATGCACAAACCTTACAGTAGACCCACAGCATGCCACACTTACCCTGGCATGGTGTCCGGACATCAGGAAGCCCGCAGTCGACCTGTCAAAACTGAAAAAAGCCTCTTAACTGCCTGTTAACTACCTGTTAACAGGCAGTTAAGTGCCTATAATCCTCTTCCCACCGCTAGGTGTTGGGTCACTGCGCAAATCGGGGACCCAACACTTGGGAAGATTGTATGGAGGCGGGTTGACAGCGGGTTCGGGACTCGCTGTCAATCTTTGCAATTTTGCCAGCATTCCCGTCTCCAAACCCGCCCCTGAGCGCCGGCAAAATTTCCCCCCAATGTATTTGTTTAATGTCTCATTTCCTTGTACCCCATTATAATTTTTCCTGCCGCTGCCTGTAAGGGACCCACGTTTACTTTCACTAATCTCTTCCTTTTTACATACCTATAGAAGCTTTTACAATCTGTTTTTCTGTCTCTTGCTAGTTTACTCTCATTCTATTTTCTCTTTATCAATTTCTTGGTCCTCCTATGCTGAATTCTAAAATCCTCTCAATTCACAGACTTACTACTCTTTTTGGCAACATTAAGCCACATCCTTTAATCTAATACTATCTTCAAGTTCTCTTGTTATAGAGTCATAGGGCTGGATTTCCAATGACCCGTGGAGTCGGGTTTGGAGGCTTGTGGGGGGTTAAAGTTGCAGATTCGGGGGTCCCGACCCCATCCCGCCTCCATGCCAGTTTCTCTGGTGGCGGGTACCCGACCTGTACTGAGACCCGACTCCCCGAGGCGGGAAGGGATTAGTGACAGTTAACTGCCTGTTAACAGGTAGTTAACAGGCAGTTTTTTGGATAATCCCTATTTTCATTGCTAAAATGTGGGCTTCCCGACAGGTGGCTACCATGCCAAGTTATCGGGGCGGACCGTGGGTCTGCAGGGGTTGGAGGGGTCGATATGTCCGGTGGGCAGGTGAGTGATGGGTGCATGTGTGCAGAGGTAAGTGTGTAAGGTAAGTGCTAAGTGCTGGAAAAAGTTTTACTTACCTTAACTTCCTCCTGCAGGTGTCAGCCCTTCAGTTCTCGGGAGTCAGAAATCTCACCGGCACAGAAAGCAGAAAAGCCGTGGACCTGTCAAAAACTGCAGCCTTCTGTTTTCTGTGGTGGAATGATTTCTAACTCAGCCTGAGAGGAAGGACTGAAGTTAGAAATCATATTGTCAGTGTTTGACAGCTTCACAGAGCTGTCAAATGCTGATATTTCATCTGTCAAAAGCTCTTGACAGATGAAATGTCAATCTGTGACATCACCTGTTGCCGGGTGGCCCTTAATTGGCCTGCTGAGCCCACTGGGCGGGCTCAACAAGGTCAATCAAGGAAAATACAGTGGGTTGGCCACATCTCGATGGAGGCGGGTTTACAAGCCAGAATGTGTGATTCACGACCCCAACCCGACCCCAGTTTCAAAATCCAGCCCATAGAATTATACAGCACAGAAAGAGGCCCTTCGCCATCGTGTCCGCGCCGGCCATCAAGCCGTCTATTCTAATCCCATTTTCCAGCACTTGGTCCGTAGCCTTGTATGCTGTGGCGTTTCAAGTGCTCATCTAAATGCTTCTTGAATGTTGTGAGGGTTCCAGCCTCTACCACCCTTTCAGGCAGTGAGTTCCAGATTCCAACCACCCTCTGGGTGAAAAAGTTTTTTCTCAAATTCCCTCTAAACCTCCTGCCCCTTACCTTGAAACTATGCCCCGTGGTTATTGACCCCTCTACGAAGGGGAAAAGTTCCTTTCTATCTACCCTATCTATGCCACTCATAATTTTGTACAGCTCAATCAGGTCCCCCCTCAGCCTTCTCTGCTCCAAGGAAAACAACCCCAGCCTGTCCAGTCTCTCTTCATAGCTGAAGCGCTCCAGCCCAGGTAACATCCTGGTGAATCTCCTCTGCACCCTCTCCAATGCAATCACATCCCTCCTATAGTGTGGTGACCAGAACTGCACACAGTTTTCCAGCTGTGGCCTAACTAGCATTTTGTACAGCTCCATCATAACCTCCCTGCTCTTGTCTTCATTAGCCGAGGCATAGATTATAAGTATCCCATATGCCTTTTTAACCACCTTATCTACCTGTCCTGCTGCCTTCAGGGATCTATGTACATGCACACCAAGGTCCCACTGATCCTCTGTCCTTCCTAGGGTCCTACCATTCTTTGTGTATTCCCCCCTTGCCTTGTTTGTCCTCCCAAAATCACCTCACACTTTTCAGGATTAAATTCCATTTGCCACTGTTCTGCCCATCTGACCATCCCATCTATATTGTCCTGTAGCCTGAGACTTCCCTCCCCGCTATTTACCACTTCACCAATTTTCGAGAACTTACTGATCATACCTCCTACATTCATATCTAAATCATTAATGTACACTACAAACAGCAAAGGACCCAGCACCGATCCCTGCGGTACACCACTGGACACAGGCTTCCAGTCACAAAAACAACCTTCGACCATCACCCTGTGCCTCCTGCCACTAAGCCTATTTTGGATCCAATGTGCCAAATTGCCCTGGATCCCATGGGCTCTTACCTTCTTGACCAGTCTCCCATGTGGGGACTTTGTCAAATGCCTTACTGAAGTCCATGTAGACTACATCAACTGCACTACCCTCATCCACACACCTAGTCACCCCCTCGAAAAATTCAATCAAATTGATCAGACATGATCTCCCCCTGACAAAGCCATGCTGACTATCCCTGATTAATCCCTGCCTCTCCAAGTGGAGACTAATTCTGTCCCTCAGAATTTTTTCCAATAATTTCCCTACCACTGATGTTAGGCTCACTGGCCTGTAATTCCCTGGTTTATCCCTACTACCCTTCTTGAACAATGGTACTACGTTAGCTGTTCTCCAGTCCTCTGGCACATCCCCTGTGGCCAGAGAGGTTCTGAAAATTTGTGTCAGAGCCCCTGCAACCTCCTCCCTTGCCTCACACAGCAGCCTGGGATACATCTCGTCTGGGCCTGGGGATGTATCCACTTTTAAGTCCGCTAAAACCGCTAGTACCTCCTCCCTCTCAATATTAATTTGTTCAAGTATATCACAATCCCCCTGCCTGATTTCTATGCCTACATCACCCTTCTCCATGGTGAACCATTTTTCCCATGGGGTTTTTATTCTTTAAGGGAATGTATATTTGTTGTGAATTATGAATTTTTTAAAATCTTTGCCATTGCTTATCTACCATCCTATTTTATAATCTGGTTTCCCAACCTACCTTAGCCAGCTCACCTCTCATACCTACGTAGTTTTCTTTGTTCAGATTTAAGACCTTAGCATCTTAACGAAATCACTCTCAAATTCAACATAAAATTCTACATAAAATTCTATCATATTATGACCACTGCTGCCAGAGGCGCCTTTACTACAAGGTTATTAATTAACCCTGCCTAATTGCACAGCAAGGACACAAAGAGCCGACAAAGGGATATAGACAGGTTAAGTGAGTTGACAATAAAGGGCAGATGGAGTACAATGTGGGGAAATGTTATTTGGTAGGAAGAATAGAAAAACAGAATATTTTTTAAATGATGAGAAACTATTAGATGTTGGTGTTCAGATAGATTTAGGTGTCCTCATACAACACAGAGAGTTAGCATGCAGGTACAGCAAGAAATTAGGAAGGCAAATGGAATGTTGGCCTTTATTGCAAGGGGGTTAGAGTACAAGAGTAAGGAAGTCTTGCTTCAGTTGTACAGGGCTTTGGTGAGACCACACCTGGTGTACTGCGCACAGATTTGGTCTCCTTATCTGAGGAAGGATATACTTGGCTTAGAGGCGGTGCAACAAAGGTTCACTAGATTGATTCCTGGGATGAGAGGATTGTCCTTTGAGGAGAGATTGAGTAGACTGGGCCTATACTCTCTGGAGTTTAAAAGAATAAGAGGTGATCTCATTGAAACATATAAGGTTCTGAGGGGGATTGACAGAGTAGATGCTGAGAGGTTGTTTCCCTGGCTGGAGAGTCTAGAACAAGGGGGCATAGTCTCAGATAAGGGGTCGGCCATTTAAGACTGAGATGAGGAGGAATTTCTTCACTCAGAGGGTTGTGAATCTTTGGAATTCTCTACCCCAAATAGCTGTGGATGCTGAATCGTTGAGTATATTCAAGGCTGAGATAAATAGATTTTTGGACTCTAGGGGAATCAAGGGATATGGGGATCAGGCGGGAAAGTGAGGTTGAGGTCGAAGGTCAGCCATGATCTTATTGAATGGCGGAGCATGCTCGAGGGGCCATATGGCCTACTCCTGCTCCTAATTCTTATGTTCTTATACTAGATCTAAAATAACCTGTTCTCTCACTGGTTCCTCAAAATACCGATCTAGAAAACTATCTTGAATGCATTCCATGAACTTGTTCTCTGCACTATTACTGCAAATTTGGTTTGCCCATTCTATATGAAAATTAAAGTCCCCCATGATTACTGTATTACCCTTGTTACATGCACCTCTAATTTCCTGATTTATACTGTGCCCGACATTACAACTACTGTTCGGGGGCCTATAAATTACTCCCACCCAACATGATTCTATATCTTGTTTTTCCGAGCGAAGATCCGAGCGAAGATCCTTTCTCTCTAATGTCTTTATCCCATCGTTTATTATCACGAGCTTCAGAGGCACTTTAAGTGCCTCAATCCTATCGCCTCAATTTCTACCCTTTTCCAAAGTAAAAAGCCTGAGCTCTTTAAGCCTGTCCTGGTAAACTTAGAGCCGTTAAACTAGGTATCAATCTAGTATCCCTCCTCTGATTGTTTTCCAGAGCCTCTGTATCTCCCACCATGTGATAGGACCAAAACAAGCAACCCATTTATATTTCTCACAACAATAGCAAACACCACACCATATTTACAGTTCATTAAACTATAAGCTTATATCTACCTAACTTATATATGTCCCATTTGGTGACAAGTGTAGAAAATAATGAATCAAATTTATTTTAGTTTCAATGACTGGTGATCATTATTTTGCTCACATAACCTTATATATGTTGAATATTGCCCTGTAGCAGTTCCTGGAGCTAAAGCTCAACTTCTAGTGGCAACTGAGTTGACAAACAAAATGTTTCTTCCTCCTGCATTGTGTCCACTTTGCATAATTTTCTTTAATCTAGTGCTTGGATACACATTCAATTTACATTCTTGTTGGAAATTCTGTTGCTTATTTGCAGTAATGCTGTCTGTGAAGGCCTTCCACCTTCTGCCCTCAGTAAACTTGAGCTCATCCAAAACTCTGCTGCCCATATCCTAACTCACACCATAGCCCATTCTACCATCACCCATGTCTTCGCTGACCTACATTAGTACCAGTCCAGCAACACCTCATATTTAAAATTCTCATTCTGTGTTCAAATCCCTCCATGGCCTCACCTTACCCTATCTCTGTAACCTCCTCCAGCCCAACAACTCTCCAAAAACTCTACATTCCTCCAATTCTGGCCTTTTGTGCATCCCTGATTTCCTTTGCCCACCATTGACGGCCGTGCATTCAGCTGTCTAGGCTCAAAGCTCTGGAATTCCCTCCTTAATCCTCTCCGTCTCTCTACGTCTCTCTCCTCTATTAAGGCATTCCTTAAAACCTACCTCTTTGATCAAGCTTTTGGTCAACTGCCCTAATATCTCCTTATGTGACTCCTGTGAAGCGCCTTGGGACTTTTTACCACGTTAAAGACTGAAAACCGCATCTACGGCGTACACCATTATTATGGTGCAGAAATTCTAGGAAATTATGGCGTGAGTGACTTTTGCCATTGTGTATGGCATGCCGTAATTCGCTGGGACTTTAGCACTGCTCCACAGAGATCCTCGCCGAAAAAGTTGAATAACTATTAAAATCAACGGCGAGATCGGGTTTGCTGAACTATCAGCACTGTGATCATCACAGCCTCATAGACCATTACAGAATGGTGCTGGAGGGCTCGGAATCAGTAAAGTATTCAATTGCTCAGCAGGTTTTCTGAGGGTAACATTCCCAAATTGTTCGCATTTCTGTGTTATGGGCTTACACCTACTCAAAACTGGTCGAGATCGCCCATACTTACTTCACTCTAGACCCTTAAAGCCAGTGGAGAAAAAAGACTTCCAATACAGGCTGGATTCATGACTGGGTTCCAAAAGTGAGAAGGTAAAGTCCTAACCAGAAGACTGCTTTGAATGAGAATCGTATAAATAGCAGGATCCAGAACAGAACCTTGCAGAAATCCATTCATGTCTTCCTCCTCCAGAGGCTTTTCCATTTATCATCTCCTTCTGTTTTCTAATGCTGAGTAATTTTCAAACTAATTAGGTATAGACAACATAAATTCAATGAGAGTGGACCTTTAAAAGCCTTACGTGAAACTGTATGATATTCCTTCCTAAAGTATAAATATTGTATATTATATTATATTATATCTGGATAGTTTTCATCCAATGATTTAGACTTGTTCTCAAAGAATTGATGACCTAGTGCTTCCAAAATCCTACTCTAAGGGGTCTTTGTGCTCTTTAGTTGAACATTGATAGTATTTCCCCATTATAGATGATAGAGTAACTGGTCTATATTTGCTAGGTTCATGACTGACTTAAAATAATTCTTGTTATCCTCCAGTCCTCAGGTACAGCTTCGGAATTATGGAGTTAATCACTTATTGAATTAACTCACTGGACCACCCAGTCCCTATGGAAACAAAAGCAAAATACTGCAGATGCTGGAAATCCGAAATAAAAACAGAAAATGCTGGAAATACTCAGCAGGTCAGGCAGCATCTGTGGAAAGACAAATAGTGTTAACGTTTCAGGTCGATGACCTTTCATCAGAACTGGAAAAGGTTAGAAATATAACAAGTTTTAAGCAAGTGCAGAAGCAGGGAAAGGCGGGAGGGGAGGAAAGAACAAAAGGGAAGGTCTGTGATAGGGTGGAAGGCAGGAGAGATTAAATGACAAAAGGTATGATTGTACAAAGCAAAAGGAGATATAAATGGGACAAGTAAAGAAACAGAAGGTGGGTCTAGAAGAGGTGTAAATGGGAATAGCAGAATCATCAATAGCTGCCGTCTGAAAAAATGGGGGCAGAGGTTATGGTTAAACTCGATGTTGAGTCCAGAAGGCTGTAAGTTGCCTAATCGAAAGATGAGATGCTGTTCCTCGAGCTTACGTTGAGCTTTATTGGAACAGTGTAAGATGCTGAGGACAGAGAGGTCAGAGTGGAGTAGAGCAGAGAATTAAAGTGACAGGCGACCAGAAGCTCGGGGGGTCACGCTTGCGGACTGAACGGAGGTGTTCCGCAAAGTGGTCACCCAATCTGTGTCTGGTCTCACCAATGTAGAGGAGACTGCATCGTGAGCAGCGAGTACAGTATACTAAATTGCAAGAAATACAAGTAAATCACTGTTTCACCTGGAAAGAGTATTTGGGACCCTGGATGGTGGAAAGGGAGGAGGTAAAAGGGCAGATGTTGCATCTCCTGCGCTTGCACGGGAAGGTGCCGTGGGAAGGGGAGGGGGGTGTTGGGAGTGATTGAGGAGTGGACCAGGGTGTCGTGGAGGGAACGGTCACTTCAGAATGCTGAAAGGGGAGGGGAAGATGTGTTTGGTGGTGGGATCACGCTGGAGGTGGCAGAAAATGATCCGTTGACTGTGGAGGCTGGTGAGGTGAAAGGTGAGGACAAGGGGAACCCAATCGTGGTGCTGGGAGGGAGGGGAAGGGGTGAGAGCAGAAGTGCGGGAAATGGAACGGGCATAGTCGAGGGCCCTGTCAACCATGGCAGAGGGAAATCATCGGTTGTGGAAAAAGGAAGACATATCGGAAGCACTAGTATGGAAGGTGAAACCGTCAGAACAGAGGGAAACAACTTGTTTTAGATGTACCTTTTGAGGTGAAAGATGCTCGCTGCTTAGTAGCTTCCTCCTTACCTTGTTGTGTCTCTTTCCCATAGACTTTCATGTGCAACACTGTTGCAATATTTTTCCGCATGACAACAGGCTCTGAACCATCCTCTTTGTTGCAGATTCCAATCCATCCAGATGCTTGATCTACCCACCAGAGCTTGTTTCCTTTAAAAACAGTCAGGTTGCAGCTCATCAGAATTTTTTTTCCCCCATTTTCATTTAAAATGCTTATTTCTAACCTAAAATTATTTTAGATAAGGCATTTTATTACTTCAATCTCCAAAATGTGTACTCTGTACGTATAGTACAAAATTAAAGCATTAATAATATAAACTTTAGTTTGTACAGATAATGTTGACACAACAAATTGCAATGGTACTAATCTACAGTAAGATTTTCTGGTTGCTACCACAATTATAGTGGGAGAAATTCCAGGAATGGGTGGTAACTTTTGAAAAGTTTGAGAATTAGCGCCAGACGTTAATGCTTCAGACTGCATGCAAAATTCAGTCTCATTGCACAAAGAAAGGATTAGAGCGCTAAATCAAGCTGTAAGAACACACTATTTGCTATAACTTCTGCTGTAAGTTGACCAAAACTTAAAAGTTGACCATATTTTCTGTACCATCATGCTTTGTGAGGACAGGAGACTGGTTGCTGAAGAAAAATAACAGATGCTACAGTTGTAAGCTGTGAAGGCTGCCAACTGTCTTTCAACAGTGTGGAGTTTGCACATTCTCCCCGTGTCTGCGTGGGTTTCCTCCGGGTGCTCCGGTTTCCTCCCACAGTCCAAAAATGTGCGGGTTAGGTTGATTTGGCTATGATAAATTGACCCTTAGTGTTAGGGGGGGATTAAATATGTGGGGTTACGGGGATAGGATGGGATATGTTAGGGGGAATTAAATACGTGGGGTTACGGGGATAGGGTGGGATATGTGTCGGTGCAGGCTCGATGGGGATTCTGTGTGAGAAAGCAGGGACAGGGTACTGGATTTGGATGATCAGCCATGATCGTATTGAATGGTGGAGCAGGCTCGACGGGCCGAATGGCCTACTCCTGCTCCTAGTTTCTATGTTTCTATGTAACAGATAAGGAAAACAGACCTTGAAGGTTCTGTGGGAACAGACTATGGGACTGTTGAATTAGTGCAAAAACAGAAACATCTTCAGACTATGGAATGTAACCAGTCTTCAAGCCCATGGATGCTTAAGGGACTATTGATAAGAGTAACTGAAAAACAACTAATGTTATATAGTTAGGGATATGTACGCTGTGGGAGGGTTGCCAAGTTTTGGGCTATAAAAGATGCTGTAAATTGACCACTCGCTACTGCAGCCGGGCAACCTGATCAGTTGTCAGAAATCATATGTCTAGTCATCGCCGAATTGACCAATCACTGGTGTTAGTACGTATGTGGTGTTTGCTTATTGTCACTTGAGCTTAAAGTAAAGGGATAGCTCTGTGTATGCTAAAGTATAATCGGGAATTGTTATACGCTGCATAACTGTCAGATGCTTACTTGTAATCTCTTGTTGGTTTTTAAGTAAAAGAAGTTTTTCACAGATTCATTGGGTTTTGTGTTGTCTGTTCGACAGGTCTGAACTTTGGAAAATGTTGGACGGGGCGAGGGGCGATTTCCACATGTCTTACAGAGCGTTAATGGTCTAGCTCAGTGGCATTAAACTCGAAGCGCTGGTGCAGTCTAACCACAAGTCATCATTGCCACAGGCTCTTTCCAGTTCTTAAAGGGGAGGTTAATTGATGCTGCAGAACTTCATTTTCATCATTGCTGGCTGTGCAGCCTTCTCAGCCAGCAGCAGCAGGTCAAGGAGAAGGAGCCGGACGACTCAAGCAGCCGTAATGATGACAGATCCACGCCCCAGGGAGGGAGCCTGCAGATTCTGCGACCATGCATTGGAGGCATTGGCGTCCGCAGTGGAAAGACGGATGGCGGTGCTCTACCCAGCAAGTGGCAGGAGGCCCTTGCCATAAGTCTTCCACACCATGTGGAAGGAGGTAGCCCAGCATGTCTCGGGCAGCACTGTGGTCCCCAGGACCCACACACAGTGCAGGAAGAAATTTAACAACCTCACTCGGGTGGTCAGGGTGAGTGAATGCTTCAACAAATGCTACATACCACCGTCTGAACCACAGTCTGCACACACCGCCCAAAGCACCACATCCCCAGCACTCACCTACCAACAATCTCTACTTACCAACACTCACACCTTGCACACAATCACAGCTATTCAATTATCGCAGGAACATCACCCAAACACATTGCTCCACACTCACTCACACACTTTCCTTTCTCTTGCAGGCCAAGGTGGCTCACAATAAGAGGGAGCAGGAAAGCACAGGCGGGGGACACACCGACACCCACCCACTGCCTGAGCTAGAGACTCGAGTGCTGCAGATCATTGGACGCCAGGTGATGGGCGCCGTGGCCACCGGCGATGTTGACCTCCTTGGGGACAACAACGGTATGTTAATCCCAACTCCTTCTTCTCACATCCCACTTTCCCCTCACACAAAAGCGTTTCGCACTTTCCGCTAATCATGCTGTCTCCATGCATTTCTCCTTTCCTGCCCCCTCCCCTCAACTTATCCCGAATTTTGTGCCTTTATGCTTTCAGATAATGACCAAGCACCTGAGCAGCCTGTCCCTGAGGGTACCGTTGAGAGCGAGGCGAGAGAAGAGGAGGAGGAGGAGGAAGAAGACACCACGTCACTGCATGACTCACCTGCAGGCACCAGCTCAGATACTGGCACTACACATTCTTTAGAGGCTAGTATAGTAGCGGGATCTGCACAGGGTGATGCACCGGGGACGAGCGGGCTGCAGCAAGGCCAGGGGGAAAGGGTAGCTCGGGAGCCAGCTCCTCGGAGGGTGAGTTCTGCTGCACAGGACTCAGATGAGGACCTCGATGGGGAGGCGTTTAGAGGAAGGGTGATGGGCATGCACACGGAGATGATAGGTGCGATGGCAAGGGTGCCCGAGAGCCTCTCGGCAATGGAAAGGAGTGTGGAGGAGTCCACCTCCAACATTACACAGAGCTCTGCGCACACCATGGAGCCCATCATTTCCAGTCTGCAAAGGATGGTAGACTCCCAGAGAGACCGTGGCGACCCAGACCTGATGCCGCGTGTGATGGGAGATCTGGCAGCTTCCATTGCAACACAGGTGGAAGCGACGTAACGTCCTAGTGCTGTAATGCAGTCTACGCTTGGTGGCATTCAATCTCAGACTGCTCTCATGCAGTCTCAGCTTGATGCAACGCAAGCTCTGATTGCTGCCATCGTGGCTGGGTCTACCACCGTCGACCAGGGCTTTCACAGTGTCGCAGCAGGCCAGCAATCTGTGCTGCAACAGATTGCTATGGATACTGAGGTGCTGCCCTGGGGGAGTGGCAGTGGGTCAGTAGAGCAGAAAGCTGCTGTCCTCTCTCAGGATGACAGCATTCCTGCTCCCACCACTGGCACTCCGCCATTGTCCTTGTCGCTGTTTGTCATCCAGCCTGCCCAGAATGCTTCCGCCCATGCTGAGGTGGTGCAGTCTACAGTCGGGCCTTCCAGGCCCAGAGCTGGTCGAGGGTGTCCTGCAAGGCCATCTGAAGTCTCCCGCACGGACCCTCAGCAGCCTTCCACCAGCCCTGCTGCAGCCACTGGGCCAACACTTCGTAGGAGCACTGGAGAAGGCAAAGGCACAGTAACGACAGGCACTAAGGGATTGCACAAGCGGGAACAGGTAATAATGTTGCTGTAAATATGTGTTCACTGATAATTGATAAATTTATTAATTCAGTTTGGATTATTTTGTGGTGTCTCTCATTTCAGCTTTGCGCTGTGATATGGCCTGCGACAGGGATGGAATGATGGGGATGTGTTGAGCAACGGGGATCTGGGGTTTAATTTTTTGGAACCGCAGTCTGATGAGGAGGTCACGGACCACCCTTCTGGAAGGCTGATTCAGTGGCTGCCTCCTCCCTCGCTCCTGTTCCTCCATCTCCTCCTCCTCTTCCTCTCCATTTTCCTCCTCCTGAGGAGGTTCCGCAATCCCTTGTGGCAAGGGCTGGGCCCTCATGATGGCCAAATTGTGGAGCATGCTGCAGACCACGACGAAATGGGACACCCGCTCAGCCGAGTACTGGAGTGCTCCCCCCGAGCGGTCAAGGCAGTGAAACCTTTGCTTGAACACCCTGATGGTCTGCTCGATGATGTTCCTGGTGGCGGCATGGCTCTCATTATATGAGTGCTGGGCAGGAGTATTGGGGTTGCTGAGGGGAGTCATGAGCCAGGTGGAAAGCGGATAGCCCTTGTCTCTGACCAGCCAGCCGCGAGCTTGACGTGGCAGCTCGAAGAGTGTTGGCACACCAGTCTGACTTAGGATGAAGGCATCGTGCTGCTGCCAGGATAGCAGGCATTCACATTGAGGATTTGCTGTGTGTGGTCGCACACCAACTGCCCATTAAGTGAGTGGTATCCCTTGTGGTTATGGAAGATCTCAGGATTGTTATGCGGTGTCCGCAAAGCCATGTGGGTGCAGTCAATGGCGCCCTGCACCATGGGGAATGATGCTAACCTGGCAAAGCCACATGCACGTTCGTCCTGCTTCTCTCTGGTGATGGGGAAGGAAATGTAGTCCCTTCTCCTACTGTAGAGAGCCTCTGTGACCTCCTGGATGCAGCGATGGACGGAGAACTGCGAGCTATATCTCTTGTTGCAGACTGGAAGGATCTGCTGGCGAAGAAATTGAGGGCAACGGTGACCTTGACAGCCACTGAGAGAGCCATGGTCGCCCGGATCTGAGGCTCGAGGTCTGGTTGCAGGAGGTGGCAGAGTTCTGTGACCACCTCTTTGCTGAAGCAGAGCCTTCTAATACACTGCTTCTCGCTTAATTGGAGGTAGGAGAAGTGCTCTCGAAATACCCTCGGAGGGTAAGTCCTACTGTTGAGAGCCCTCATGGCCCTCCTCCTCCCTCTGGCCACATGTTCCAATCTTTCTCGCTGCCTTCGCTCCCTCCACCGTAGATCCTGGAGGGCCAGGTCGACTGCCAGTACAGCCCCCATTAATGTAACCAAGTTTATCACTTTGATAGGTTGGGAGAATAAATGTAACTAATTATTAGTAGCCACAACAGTCCTGATACTAAACAACCTTTAAATGAATGAATTAAACTGTTGCACAATGTCAAACTGACAAGGAAGCAGTGAAACAGCTCTAACCTGACAGCTGTGACTCATTACTCATGATCCCTTTAAGTGGTGCCCCTGGAGCCGGCTACCGCCTGCTTCATGCCTCCTCTCCCTGTCGCTGTCGGGGTGAGGCGCTAAAGCAGGGGACGACAATGAATTTTGCAGATTGGGCGCCCAGTGAGCTGTGCACGCTCACTAACATCATGATCTACCTGGCGCTGAGGTCCCCAGCGGTAACTAGTAGCGGCGGCGCTAAGGGGGGGGGGGGGGGGGTGGATTTGGCGTGTCGCTGGATTCGCCTCGCCATGGTGCTATTGCACCAGCGCCCTGTTAGCGCCCCCGCCAGGCACTAACTGGAGGCGCTAATCAACTGAATTTTTCCCCCATAGTGTTACAGGTTTTTTGATTTACTGAACATTATCAGAACAGACATCTTAATATAGAACTTCATAAATGTATTTTTGATTAACAGAGTTACTTATACTTGTCTACATATTAACAGTAACTAAACTTCTAAAGGAATTCATCAACTGTGAAGTACTTTGGGGTTTCCTGAGGACATGAAAGGTGCTATATAAATGCAAGTTCCTTCTTTTCTTTCTTTATATTTATTATCATTCCACATGTGTAGACCTCACTGATTAAAGACCTGAGCAATGTTCTAAATCTATGATGGAAGTGACAGAACTGACGAGATCAAATACATATTGAGCCAAAATGGGCAATTTCATACATTCCAATAGTTTACTTTTTGTTGCTCAAAAAATAATGCCACAATTGTCTCTGTTCTTTCTCTCTGTTAGAATTCAATTTCAATTTCTGTCTTGTTAAATTGATACTTCAAATTTCGAATCTTTTTTTTAGGTTTTTATTTTCCCCTTTTGTGATTACGAAAGTGAGGAATATCAATTCTGGGAACTTTTCTACTTTTCTGACTCAATGTCAGCATCAACCACTGTGCAGCCAAGTATCGTGTGATATATAGGATGAAGTTCTCTGCTATCCCCAGTGATAATCTTCTACTGCGTCAATATGACATTTCTATATTTTATCCCAACTACTCTCGTAGCATCTCAGAGAGATTGCCAATTTAGTGATAATTAGTGTCATATTATACTGCGTTTGGTGGACTTGAGCCCATTTGGAACTGGGCCAAACTCATTACACTTACAATCCTCACAGCAGTCAAAGAAATCAGATTTTCATTCCTTCAGTCTGGGCGAGATTTGTATACAAATTTATGAAGTGAAAAGATAATACTTTAAGATATTAACTTAGATGTTATTAACACGGCCATACTATCAGCATTGATTTCAAACACACACAAATTGATCAGGCTATTGTACTGTTGTACAGTTGTGATTAAAAAGATAATTTTTACATCCTTTTTATATTCTCTAGATTAGATGTACAGTGCAGGAAACTCGCTATACAACAGAGGAGAGAATGGAAGTGGAATGACGCCTGCACAATAAGAATAACTGCAGAAAAATTGCAGGCTATGTAATAAACAAAGTACAGAAAGGAGGGGATGAAGACTGTTCAATATGGAAAAACATGCAAGTGGACTGCTATAGTTATGCTTAAGATGAAAACAAATGATTATCTAAAAATGTAATTTTTTAATTACATATTTATTGGAAATACATTTTCTTACAAAAAAGATACATTTCATTGACCCCATTTGAACAAGTGAACATGAGTTGAATACTAAGGGAACCAAGGGATATGGGGATAGTGCGGGAAGGTGGCGTTGAGGTAGAAGACCAGTCATGATCTTGTTGAATGGCGGAGCAGGCTCGAAGGGCCGAATGGCCGACTCCTGCTCCTATTGCTTATGTTCTTATGATATATTATGAAGATTGGTGTGATCAAGAAGGTGGATCCTAATCGTACCACTCTAAGTTATACGGAGTGATTTTGATATGCCAAACACCCCATTTTTCAGTGTGAACGGGACAGTAGGCAGCTGAAAATTAACAAAAGAAATTTCATCCAAGGCCTGCCTGACTCAATTTTCAAACAGGCCTCCAAATAGGTGGCCACGCCCCACCGGAAAGAGCTGGGAGCCTCACTACAATATTTAAATGGAGATCCATATTTAGGACCCTGTTGCAATTTTAGTTGAACTGAGCACTGAGCAGCTGAACCTTAAAGAGTATTTAAAGAGACCTCTGCTAAACACTAGCCCACTTATTTAGTCACCTAAGTGAAACTTCTGCTTTGTTTCTCCCTGTCTTCCACAAGCAATCAAATAAAATTCTGGAATATCTACCTCCTGTTTTCCATAGAAGTTCTGATCTCCATACTATAAAAAGGACATAGAAGCACTGGAGAAAGTGCAAAAAAGATTTACAAGGATGGTACCAAAATTGAGAGATTACAGCTGTCGGGAAAGTTTAAACAATTTGGGATTTTTTACTTTAGAAAAAAGCAGATTTAGAGGTGACCTGATAGAGGTCTTTAAAATTATGAATGGGTTGGACAGGGTAGATGTGGGGAGAATGGGGGGAATTTTAACCTTAAAAAACAGGTGGGTTGGGGGTGTGTGGGAAGTTAAAGTGTAAAAAATCTGAATCCCGACCTGAACCCGTCACTTCCAGTTTTAACGGAGGCGGATTGGGGGGGCAGGCAGCCAATCCGCTGCCAGGAGGTGGGTATTTAAATATTATAATGAGGCTGGAAGCCTTTGCTGTAACATCCATTTTGAACTTTAACTTTAGCTGGTGGGGTTTTGCACACCTCGTGAAACCCGCCAGCTAATGCAAGGCAGGGACTGCTGGATCCAGGAGGTAAGTGCCTTTACACTTACCTCCTAGATCCAGGTTCCCATCTCACCCACCTCCCGCATTCAGCGACCCCCCACGAGGCCTCTGATTCCCTTCCCAGGCCTCCAATCCTAACACCCCAGGCCTCCGATCCCCACCACAAGGCCTCCCCCACCCCGCCCCCCCCCCCATGCTCCTCCGGCCCTCCAATGTTGTCTGCCTCCTCCCCCCTGCTCCTCCTTCTCCCCCACCCACCCCGCTCCTCCCCGTACTCCTCCCAGCCCCCGAGCTCTTCAGAAGCGCCCCCCCACCCCGTGCAAGTCTCAGCCCCCGATTGCTTCCAACCTCCCCCCGCCCCCGCTCCTCCGGCCACTCCTAGTCCCAATTCTCTTCTGATTCTCCCCTTCGATCCTCCTGCTGTCCCCCGGCTCCCATGCAATCCCTTCCTCCCTCATTTCTGTGACCTAGTACTGCAGGCCCACTCGCCCAGAGCCAGCCAGCCAGCCTCTCAATCTGGCTGGCTGCGGGTGGGAAACAGAGGCTTCCCATGTAAATTAGGCTCTGCCATTAAATTCAGCAGGGCCTGCTGGAAACCTGTTCTCCTGATTAGGGACCAACAAGAAGACCTATGCATGGAGGCAGATGGTATGGCTGAGGTGCTAAATGAGTACTTTGCATCTGTCTTCACCAAGGAATAAGATGCTGTCATAGACATGGTGAAGGAGGAGGTAGAGGAGATACTGGATGGGATAAAAATTGATAAAGAGGAGATACTAGAAAGGCTGGCTGTACTTAAAGAAGCTTAGTCACCAGGACCAGATGGGATGCATCCTAGGATGCTGAGGGAAGTGATGGAAGAAATCGCAGAGGTACTGGCCATAACCTTCCAATCCTCCTTAGAAACGGGGGTGGTGTCA
This sequence comes from Squalus acanthias, assembly GCA_030390025.1. Classification (NCBI taxonomy): domain Eukaryota; kingdom Metazoa; phylum Chordata; class Chondrichthyes; order Squaliformes; family Squalidae; genus Squalus; species Squalus acanthias. The sequence continues at coordinate 54,317,025 of CM059427.1, forward strand.
GAGGACTGGAGAATTGCAAATGTTACATCCTTGTTCAAAAAAGAGTGTAAAGATAAATCCAGCAACTACAGGCCAGGCAGTTTAATCTCGGTACTGGGGAAGCTTTCAGAAACAATAATCAGGGACAAAATGAACAGTCACTTGGACAAGTGTGGATTAATTAAGGAAAGCCAGCACGGATTTGTTAAAGGCAAATCGTGTTTAACCAAATTGATCGAGTTTTTTGATGAGGTAACAGAGAGGGTTGATGAGGGCAATGCGGTTGATGTGGTGTACATGAATTTCCAAAAGGCATTTGACAAAGTGCCACATAATAGGCTTGCCAGCAAAGTTGAAGCCCATGGAGTAAAAGGGACAGTGGCAGCATGGATATGGAATTGGCTAAGTGATAGGAAACAGAGAGTAGTGGTGAATGGTTGTTTTTCGGACTTGAGGAAGATATACAGTGGTGTTCCCCAGGGGTCAGTTCTAGGACCACTGCTTTTCTTGATATATATTAATGACTTGGACGTGGGTGTACAGAGCATAATTTCAAAATTTGCAGATGACACAAAACTTGGAAGTATAGTGAACATTGAGGAGGATAGACTTCAAGAAGACATAGACAGTCTGGTGGAATAGGCGGTCATGTGGCAGATGAAATTTAACGCAGAAAAATGCGAAGTGATACATTTTGGTAGAAAGAATGAAGAGAGGAAATATAAACTAAAGGGTAGAATCCTAAAGTGGGTGCATGAACAGAGAGACCTAGGGGTAAACGTGCACAAATCGTTGAAGGTGGCAGGACAGGTTGAGAAAGCGGTTCAAAAAGCTTACAGGATCCTGGGCTTCAAGAATAGAGGTATAGGGGGAAAAATTGTCTGCCGTCCATTTAGGGGCGCTAACGTCGCTGGGGCACTAATTTTAGCACCCTGAAAAAGTTAGCGCCCCTGCCGTAAATTCAGTCATAGTGCCCCAAGCAGGAGGTGGGGCGCTACTGGAAAGTGCTCCACCTCCTGCTTGGGGTGCTACTACTGAATTTCACGCCGCTACGTGCAGCAGCGCCGCGCCATTGCAGGCCTCCTCCCCGATTAAAGCGGCGGGGCCTAGCGCTGCGCACACCGGGGCCCTGTTGGACCACCGGGGAGCGGGGTGCCGTGAAAACAGCCCGGCACTCAAGAGGAGTGCTGGGCTGAGCGAGCGCGGCCAGCACCCCGCATAAAAAAGTGAAAGGGGGCAGGTGTTGGCAGTCAGCCAATGTAAAAATGGCCACCCAACACCTGCCCTTTAAGTAAAAACGCTGCAACAATGCCTCCTTATCCTATTGGACATATCATCCACCGATAGGTCAGGGGGCGGAAGGGGAGTTTGCGGCCGGGGCGCTGCGCATGGCGATGACATGATCGCCGGCGGCGCAGGGCGCTACTGGCTACCGCTGCCGCTAACCTCCCGCTGAATTCCGCAGGAGGCGTTAGCGGTGCCGCGTCCGGGCGCTAGGGGATTCGCGTCCCGTTAGCGCCCCCGGGGGCACTACTGAGAGGCATAAATCAACCCAATTTTTCCACCATAGAGTACAAAAGCATGGAAATTATGATGAACCTGTATAAAACATTGGTTTGGCCTCAACTGGAGTATTGTGTCCAATTCTGGGCATCACACTTTAGGAAGGATGTAAAGGCCTTGGAGAGGGTGCAGAGAAGATTTACGAGAATGATTCCAGGGATGAGGGACTTCAGTTACATGGATAGACTGGAAAAGCTGGGGTTGTTCTCCTTAAAGCAGAGAAGATTGAGAGGAGATTTGATAGAGGTGTTCAAAATCGTGAGGGGTTTAGACAGAGTAGATAGAGAGAAATTGTTGCCAATGGCAGATGGGTCGAGAACCAGAGGACCCAGATTTAAGGTGATTGGCAGAAGAACCAAAGGCGACATGAGGAAAATCTTTTTTACACAGTGAGTGTTTAGGATGTGGAATGCAATGCCTGAAAGGGTGGTGGTGGCAGATTCAATCAAGGCTTTCAAAAGGGAGTTGGATATGTACCTGAAGGAAAAAAAATTGCAGGTCTACAGGGAAAGGGCGGGGGAGTGGGACTAGCTGAAGTGCTCTTGCAGAGAGCTGGCACGGGCTCGACGGGCCGAATGGCATTCTTCCGTGCTGTAACCATTGTATGATTCTATGAAAAGACAGGTAGATTTGTAAAGGACAGCACCATTTTGGCCCAAGTATAACTTACATTATGAATAAATTTGAAACTCGGACTCCTTCAGGTTTCAATTCAATTTTGCACTTATCCCTCGTCTACAGAGCAGTTTTGGGCTGTGGCAATGATATTAATTGGACAATTACTATTAATTGAAGACGCGCACTGGGAAACACAAATTGGACTGTGTCACTAAACTGCTGTACCATTAAATACTCTTTGTGTAAAATTATGAGCAAGAAACCAATTTTTGATGGGACATTAGTTTCTATTTATGGTTTTATTATATGACTACTTAGAGAAAATTGCTGTGTCATTAGCACTGGGCAAATTGCCTACCCTCATTTCTGTCTTAATGTTAAATGTATATAGTGGACCATAAATGCCAATTAAAAGTCTGTTGATTTATTAATAATAAAACCCTATAGCTTTTATCATCAAATATTTTAACAGTATGATTATTTCTTCATTTCAATTTTACAAAAAGTATTGTATGTAGACGCCATGCCAAACTGAAATTTGGTTCTGGATTTGATGAAGATATTGAATTACATGCATCATTTGCAAAGTATAAATCATCAATTCTCAGTTAATGCAGACAAATCAATAGGACTGACACTACTCAATCAATACTTTATAAAAGCCTTAATAGAAATAGCTAGATGATTAGTTAGAAGGTAAATTATTCATAATGATTAATTAACAAATAAAAACTGATGTATACAGTTTTACATGTGATTGATCACTAGGGAAACAGATCGGTTATGTTAGACAAAACTCTGGGATGGAAGACCAACCATTACTGATTACATCCTGACAGAAAAGCAAATAACAAAAAGCTAACAACAATATCAATGACAAACTTGTAACTAAGAATTTTAGTTCTGTAAATTTTGCCAAAGGAAGTTTTTTTTTAAATGTTGCTCCTTCTCTTCAAAATCTAAAAGGGATTTGGTTAATGAAGTGCTATGATAAAATCACTAAAATCAATGTTTCTTCTGTTAGCAAGGCATGCTAAAAAAGCAATGATGTCTAATTATGCTCGAACTGGGACGGATAATTTAGCTAAATTATACTGCATATTTATAGTGTAATATCCTAAAGCATTATTTAATATATTTATCAATATTAGCAATTAATTCTTCAAGAAACTTCACCAGTACTGCAGTGAGGTTTTTTTTAAGTCCTCCTTTCAAACCATTGTTATGGTTGCAGGATCCTTTTTATCCCTCAGAGTTGGCTGATCAACCAAACATGAAATTTGAGACAATGTTAAACGAGAGACAGAGAAGATCAAGTTAACGCAAAATTTAGAGTAAAAGCAACCTGTCACTTCAGCTGTGGAAAGAAAGGTGGCACATGTCTTAGCTTTATATTCAAGGTGGCCAGACCATCATCTTCAAAAGTGGTGCCGCAGCACAATCACACACAGCTTCAGATCTTCTTATAGATCTATATGTCAGAGTATTCTTGCTTGTGTCATTCTTGTCAAGAAAATCAGACTTCGAAAAACACTTCCCACTTGGATTCATAGACAGAATCATGGGTAGGTCAAACATGAAGAAATGTAACTAAAGAAGAATTAAATTACAACTATTAACAACTGTAATTGTCGCAAAACAGATGATATGGGGTAATTTTGTTCAGGGACAGGGAGCAACATAGTGAGTATTTCTAGTAATTGATTTCTACAAGGAGCTACCAAACATTGGGATCAAGGAGGAGAAGTCAAAATGACAGTTTGGTACAGATCAGCCATGAATTAATTGGATGGCCGAACAGGTTCAAGGGGCTGAATGACCTACTCCTGTTCCTCTGTTCCAAGATCTGATTCCTGTGGAACAAGATGAGTAAATGATCGAATGTTCAAATTCTTGTGAACTTTTCACATTACAGCAGCCATTTCTTTGCTTCCTATGAGGTGACAGAAATTTTCTTATTTTGAACTTGTTTTGAATTTTTTCCAATGCAAGACCAAATAAAAAAGGAATAACTTTATTAAAGTTACTGAGTGAGTGCTGCACTGTTGAAGGTGCCATCAGAAAAAAAGAAAGAGAGAAAGAAGGAAAGACAGATGGAAAGACAGAAGGAAAGACAGAAGGAAAGGCAGAAAGACTTATATAGTGCCTTTCACAACCTCAAGACATCCCAAAACACTTTACAGCCAATGAAGTAATGTTGAAGTGTCGTCACTATTATCACTATTATAATGTAGGATCTGACCTTAAACTGAGTCTCTATCTGCCCCCTTAGATGGACGTAAAAGATCTCATGGCACTATTTGAAGAGGAACAGGAGAATTCTCATGATATCACTCAACCAACAGCACCAAAAATGTTTATGGAACCTTTCCGTGAACAATTTAGCTACCACGTTTCTCTACATTACAACTGTGACCACACTTCAAAAATACTTAATTGACTGTAAAGCACTTTGTGATGTGCTGAGGTCATGAAAAATACTATAGAAATACAAGTTCTTTCTTTTTTATATTAAACAAATAACAGTAAATGGCAAAAATGACATACAAGGAAAACATCAAACATGGTTGCTGGTGACTAAATTAAGCCTGAAGATAAATCTTCTTCAAATGCAGAAAGACGCATGGATACATTTCAGGAAGACAGGAGCAGTTAAATGTCACCAGACCTGAAATATGCAAGATCAACATGATTGGGATACATTATGTGACACTGCGTCAGAAAAAAGTATGCAATCATCTATAAAACTGAGACCCTGAAAGTTCACAGGAAAGACCATTTCCGCATCTGCCAGACAAGTTTGATCAGAGGTCATTGGTAAACTGGCTCATTATTACAGGACAAAAAAGGTTATATCCTGTTAATATCTACAAAGCTAATAAATTACCCAAGGCTGATAAACTTAGCAGATCATTAGATTAGCCATTACTCAAAACTACAAGAAGGAAATACAGGACAGAACACACTTTATTTGTCCTAAAAGATCATCTGACTAATTTTATTTGTCATTCTATTAAAGAGCAACATTTGAAAATTGAAATTTAAAAAAAAATGAATATAACAACCAGATTTGTATTATGGTATGCAATACTTCCATAATTATCTCAATCATATTTCTGGAGAGATTGTCAGTGTTCATAAAATATACATTTGATGAGCATTTACAAATATTACCTTACTTTAATAAGTTTCAATGATTCATATCAGTGCGGATATACTTAATTTAAAAAAACATTCCTTTAATATCTGACACATTAGGCAATCCGTTTGAGGCTGAACTGTTGTTGAATATAAAGCTTTAAACTTCAAGAAAGTTATCAATCTTTTATTCTATCTTGAATTAGAAAGAATCCAAAACCAGTTCAAAATAAGAACATTACTGGAACCTCACAGGAGGCCAAAAGTTGCGACTGTAAAGTAAACAGTTCACCATTTTGATAATTGCTAGCCTTGATTGCCCATGGACAGATTATTTAGAATCCTGTTTTATTATTATGAGCCAAGAATGCGATGTTAAAATTTAAATATAACTTCAGCTTGGAAACAATTTAAAACCATATTCCTATCCAGTAGATGGATCTTGTGGGATATAACAGAAGGGATAACTGCAAATTTAATCACATTTGCTGTAAGTGCAGACAAATGAACATTGGAAGTTAATGTAAATTCTTTCGCATTCCCTAAGGTCCAACTTAGGTTGGTTGGAAGAAAAAATCTACAGCTGGTACTGATGTAAATCAAATGTGCATAACTCTTGTCTATTCTCAAGCTTCACACAGTCATGACTAAAGCACAGTTTATTGCAAAGGTTCCTTTGAAGGTTCTGAAATGCATATTCAAAAGTCCTTTGACAGCAAGTTCAACAAAGGTTCTATTGGCCAATATGAAAACGAGCATAGTCCAAGCTGACATGAAAAAATAATTAATAAGCGCAGGCCTTTGTATGGAACTACCTTTTCCAAACTTTACAGTGTCCCCTGTAGGCACAGTGCCTAAAAATGTGGTAGGGTGAGGTTTCACCTTACATCACATTTGTCATTTCCTGATAACAACCCTATTAATCATTTTATGGATCTTGCACTCTGCGCCAAGACATATGCTAAAGTCAACCAGGCAATCTGCACAATAGAAGACAGAGGCAAGGGGTCGCAGATGTAAAAGGCAGACAATACGGACTGCAGCCTGGTTTTTCTTTACCGGCAGTTGCATCAAAACAGATGGCTCTCTTAGGATTTGAATGTGGAGATGCCGGCGTTGGACTGGGGTGGACAAAAATGAGAAGTCGCACAACACCAGGTTATAGTCCAACAGATTTATTTAATTTTACAAGGATCTGAAGTTAGAGGTCATTAGTACTATGGTAAATGCAGGGCAATAGTTCACACCACTTCCTTATTTGCGTATTGTAACATGTTAGCAGACTATAAAAATGACTATTGCAAACTAGGCATTACTTATTGTTTATCCGACTTCTGGCTTATAATTCAAGAAGGCCATAGGAAATGTCAAAAACTAATGAATTGCATCATTACACTATGCATAAATTTAACAAACTGGAAAATAACCTTTGCGCTGAATTGGATAATGTCACAGCTGTCAAAAAAAGTTACAAACTTAAAGCACGTATGATTCTCTGTACAATGCACAGTAACACTGTTCTTTGAGATACAGTGACATTACAACAGTGACTATACTTCAAACAATACTCTGGGGAAAAAATTCATTTGCATCAAAAACGATTGCACAGAGGGTGCAGGAAACAATCCCAGTGCCTAAATGGATAGGCCCAAGATACACCCAATATTGGACTCAAGCCTCATTTTTATTGAACTGGCGAGCTGGAGAAGAGACCTAGAAGGTCAGGCAAGTACTTAAAGGGGACTGAGAGAGGGGGCGCAACCGAGGGGGGCCAACGGGAAGGAGGGTTGTGGTGGACGGGATCAGTGGGGGAGGTGGTCGAGGTTACGATTGGTGGCCGGTAGCGGCCCACATGGTTTTAATGTGGAGCCGGAAGAAGCACTCCTGTTCTTCCAGGTTCCACATTCAAAAAAATATTTTTACATTTTTGGCGGCCGCTTGCAGCGGTCCCTTTAAGGGCCTGTTCGGCCGTAAGTAGACCTGGTTTACCTGAATGCAGCCGGCGCTGGCTGCCTCAGGCCAAACCAATACTGCAGAGGGCAGCTCAAACAGACGTTAGTCCACAGCGTTTTTGCAGGCTTTTGAGTGGAGACTTTCTCTAATAAGACGTCTGATCCAGTGTGGCGCCCTCTACAGGGCATCTGTAAGAAGGACAAGCAAGGGCGAGGCTTTTCAACCAATCAGATTGAAGATTCCTCACTGAGACACACAGCGGGGGAATTTTCACATGAAAAAACCGGTGGGTTGGAGGTGGGGTGGTGGGGGGGGGGGCGCGGGGAAGGGAAAGTTAAAGTTGTAAAAATCTAAAACCCAACCTCAACCCGCCCACTTTTACCTTCAATCAGGTGGAACAGTGGGGCAGGCAGCCAACCCACTGCCAGGAGGCCGTGTCATTTTAAATAGTATAATGAGGCGTGAAGCCTCTGCTTCAACCTGCTGTGCAGGTTTAACTGCAGGCGGCCGGGAATCCCGGGGCTCGGGATTCCCGGCAGCTGCAGCAAGGCGAGCACAGCCTCGGGTAGCAATCCTTGTGGGCAGGGAGGAGCAGGAATGCTTCCTCCCGGCCCCCCAAGCTCACCCACCAGCAGCCTGCCCCTCCCCGGGGTCGGGAATCGGACCCCCCTCGCTCGTTCTAGTCAGCCAGCGTTCCCCACCCGACTGTAAGCCAGCATTTCAATCCCAACCTGTTAAAACTCCACAGCTTGCCGGGAACTAGTGGGTAAGTACTGCAACTTCACACGCTTAATTTCAATGCCGAGTCAATCGGCGAGGTACTGTTATACCGCAGCCTGTGGAGGAGCAGGGTAATTCGGTCTGCTACTTCCAGATTTCCACATTTAGCTGTGCATGCGCATACTCTGGAAGTTGCTGTCCGATTTACTCTATAATAACGGTTTACTATATAATAGCCTCACTGTTATTCTCGACGTAAAATCTGGCCCAATATGGCGGGCAGCACCCATCTGGTTCGTAATGAGCGTGCGCTTCCTGCCTGCCATATTGAAGGCTTAGGCACCCTTTTAGTGCTGAAAAACGAACATGACACCAGCGAATTTCCAGGCCAGTATTGGCTGTTAAGCACTTGGGGCATCCAGACTGCCATCTGAAGTTGTTCTGACTGCCACAAGATTAAGAGCTGTATTTTAGCGACTGGCTTTAAAGCTGGCCCAGGCATATGAATATCCCAGAGTAAGACCACAGACTTACAGCAAATATTTCAGAGACCAAGACAAATTCCAGCTCCTTTGTCCATTCCAGTTGGACATTTACAGCCCGAAATTCCTAGTTTTAAAAAAATGCTGGTTTCTTGTTGAGATTAGCAAACCACCAATGCAAAATGAAAGAATCAGAAGTTTTTAACAAGTGCAATTTTTGAAAATGGAATTTCATTCGCAGGGGTGATAATTTTTTCCACTCTAATGATCATTTTAATCTTCCTCAAGCAGCAAATGAGCCACAACCAGTATAAATTTCAGAAAGCTCATTGAACATTCATCATAGAAAATAGCCTAATGACAAAAAAGTCCTCATGAAATCTGTAATGGAGAATCAAAAGAACATGTTTCAGTGGAGGAGCATACTCAAAAAAGCAAAGGAGGAGAGACGTTCAGAGGTTTGTCACAGAGATGATGAACATTGTGTAAATGACTAGCAGTGCCTGGATGATAACAAGGGAAACGTTACTTGAATTAAGGAAGAACACGAAGACAAGGCATGAATATTACTGGAGAGTAGCAGCAAAGGCAATGGGCCAGAATTTACTATCAAAATAACGATGAGGCTAATGGCACTCGCCATTATTTATGCGCACAAGGTACAGCAACTTCAAGCGAGGAGCAGACGCGCGGTTAAATGCGAATATCCAAAAGTTGCTCTCTGAGATGCATCACTCCGCCTTTAGCTTCGCGAAAATGGCACGTTGCCGACTGCCACACCATTGAAATGCATTGAATGTCGTGAGGTTGCTATATTTGTGCGAGATATACAAACTAAATCCGCTACAGATATTTAGGGCTAGTAATTTGTAGCATAAGTACCCATTTAACAACATGGTATTTGTTAATTACTGCCAATCAATCTCTTTGGCACTGAAAATTAAATATTACAAGTGTGGAGTCAATCTTTCTTTCCCGCTCTTTATTTCTCTATCTGTATCTGATTTTACATTAATTCAACCCCTTTAATTCACCCACCTTCTCAGTCCTTTCGCTGTTTATTTCCTAATGCTTAAATCTCATTGGTTAAGGAGATAGCTTGTTGGTTACCCTATTCACTCAGGTCCCAGATGCCCCATTTCCCTCACTTCACTGTTTCCAACTCGCTCATTCAACAATATTGTGGACAAAAATGTTTTGAGCTGAAGGGTGTAGGGCAGATGTCGTTAGATGCCTTGCTACAGCAAAATCTGGCCCGCTATCTATAAAAGGGCTTCAACATTCATTATGAAACCTCAGTTGGAACATTTACTTAGAACAAGACCAATTGCGATTGCATGTAACATAAAAAAGATGCGGGTAATAATGCAGTTCCAGGACCATGCCAGCAGGACAACTGCTCTTTGGGTGCAGCAAGCACTTGCAGTGCAGTAAGCTGACGTGACGCGAGGCCAACTCATTATTATACTCCTGGCACACACAGTGCCTGATGCTCTCAGATGACCACCAGATCAAGAAGGCAGATTATCCGGTGCCAGCAGCTCTTAAAGGACTACTGGGTCCCCCTAAAATTGTCCTGTGACTGAAGAGCAGTCAAAATAGCTGAAGCAAGGGCATAAGTCATTCTCCATTCAATGAAGCAGCTTTAGTGGTCCTCCTGCATAAAGTCCTCAAAAGAGTTTCTATCTGCTGATTGAAGACTGCTGCCCATAACAGGTGGCTGTGTTTGCGGACTAGGAGGGCAACGTGTCACCTCATCTAAAACCCATGACTCCTTACGAGGGGAGGTCCCTGGAGATTCTGAGTATGGAGGAATTAGAGGGAGTGGGAATGGTGAGGTTGGAGCCTAGTATCAACCTTTGTCTTTCATTCTTTAGCTTCTTACTCATTCACTTCCTCACATATAGGCACATAATGCAACACTGCAGCATAACACACTCGGACATCTTTCCTTTTAAGTTCTGTTTCAAGGCTGTCTCACTGCCAGCATTCAAAAATATATCCTCTTCTTTTTCTCCTCCGGGTCCCCAAATACATTTGCTGGCAGGGGTCACTATCAGGTCCTGACTAAGCCCCTCACAACACCCAGAATCACCCAATCCTACGTACATACAAACATACATGTCTAACGGGTAAAGACCCACTGGTCCATCAGGCCTGTCCCATATAGTTTTGATGCCTACTGCTATACAATACAAACACTCACCACCCACCTGGAGTCATGCAATCACAAGGCAAAAAAAACCCAGATGAAAACCCAAGCCAAATCGAGAAAAAAATCCTCTCCAAACTCTATTTGGCGATCAAACCTAGTTCATGGACCCTGACTTATACCTACCTCTGGAACAAGGTGAACTCTGCCACAAGCAGGAACAGGTCCAGCTCTTTCTTTAAGGAATACAGCGAATCAGCATTCACCGCACGAGCCGGTAACCTATTCCATAGGCAAGCATAGTCCAGATACATCCACTCCGGGAGGGTCAGTTAGTGAGTTGCAGGAGGAAGCCCTTGGTGAAGCACAGAACACAAGGCAGGGGGAGTCAGCTGGCTGGAGGACCAGCTCAAACTCCTTCAGTTGTTGAGCCTAGGGACTTCGAGCTCACAGGGCCTGACTACAAATGCAGTTTTGTAGCTCAGCAGGAGCAACTCATGCAGTCATTTGAGAGTGTGGTAAGCAGCCTGCAGTTGGGGGCATCTATGGAAGAGTCTACAACCCATGTGAGTTGCATGATTGTCTGAACATGCTGCAGAACACAATGGCGTACGTGACCATTTTAGCAGCACCCCTCTTGATCAAGTTAAAGCATAGTTTCCAGTCCTGATGGGATGCATGTTAGGTTACTGAGGGAAGTAAGGGTGGAAATTATGGAGGCTCTGGCCACAATCTTCCAATCCTCCTTAGATATGGGGTGGTGCCAGAGGACTGCAGGATTACAATTGCAGGATTACAAACCCCTGTTCTAAGAAGGGGAGAGGGATAAACCTGGCAAATACAGGCCGATCAGCCTAACACGGTGCTGGGGAAACTTTTAGAGATAATAATCCATGTCAAAATTAAGTGGCATTTGGAAAAATATGGGCTAATAAATGAAAGTCAGCATGGACTGGTTAAAGGCAAATCATATTTAACTAACTTGATTGAGTTCTTTGATGAGGGTTGATGTGGGTAGCATGGATGATGTTGTGTATATGGACTTACAAAAGGCATTTGACAAAGTACCATTGACAAAGATTTGTTAGCAAAATGAAAGCCCATAGGATTAAAGGGACAATGGCAGTGTGGACACAAAATTGGCTAAGGGACAGAAATAGAGAGTAGAGGTGAACGGTTGTTTTTCAGACTGGAGGGGAGTATACAGTGGTTTTCCCCAGGGTCGGTATTCGGACCACTGGTCTTTTTGATATACATTAATGACCTGGACTTGGGTAGACAGGTCATAATTTCAAAGTTTGCAGTTGACAGAAAACTTGGAAATATAAGAAACAATGAGGAGGATAGTAGCAGACTTCAGGAGAACAAAGACAGATTGGTGAAATGGGCAGATGAAATTTAACGCAGAGAAGTGTGAAGTAATATAGTTTGGTCATCATCATTTCATATCTTCTCGCTCTTCCCTCGGAGAACAGTGTGAAGTAGTGGAAGGATTCACAGGCTGATTAACAGTCTGACAGGCCGCGACTTGAACGTAACCATGGCTGTAACCATCTTTATGCCAGCTGATAGGGTGGTTAGTCCTATATGGCAGGAGGGTTTTATGGCCTCACAACCCATACAATGAGGGGGGGCCACCCACACCGACACCGGACACGAGTATCCCGCTGGATGTCAACCCAGAATTCAGAGCCGGAGCTCCGACTCCACTCGCCGGGACTGTCTGGAGTGGGGTTCGAACCCTGCACCTTCTGGCCCAGAGGTGGGAATGCTACCACTGAACCAAGGGTGTGGCGAGAATGAGGAACTTAAAGAAATTATTATTAGTAAAAAAACAACACTAGCAAAATTAATGGGACTAAAAGTCGATAAATCCCAAGAACCGGACAACCTACATCCTAGAGTTTTGAAAGAGGTGGCCATTGGGATAGTGGACGCATTGGTTGTCATCTTCCAAAATTCTATAGATTCTGGAACGGTTCCTGTAGATTGGAGGATAGCAAATGTAACCCCACTATTTAAGAAAGGAGGGAGAGAGAAAACGGGGAACTACAGACCTGTTAGTCTCACATCAGTAGTTGGGAAAATGCTGGAATCTATTATAAAGGATGCAATAACTGGGCACTTAGAAACTAATAGTAAGATTGGGCAGAGTCAACATGGATTTATGAAAGGGAAATCCTGTTTAACAATGCTGTTGGAGTTCTTTAAGGATGTAACTAGTGGAGTAGACAAAGGGGAACCGGTAGATGTGGTGTATTTGGATTTTCAGAAGGCCTTCGATAAGGTCCCACACAAGAGGTTGGTGAACAAAATTAGGGCACATGGAATTGGGGGTAATATACTAGCATGGATTGAGAATTGGTTAACAGACAGAAAACAAAGAGTAGGGATAAACAGGTCTTTTTCAGGCTGGCAGGCTGTGACTAGTGGGGTACTGCAAGGATTGGTGCTTGGGCCCCAGCTAGTCACAATCTATATCAATGATTTGGATGAGGGGACTAAATGTAACATTTCCAAATTTGCTGATGATACAAAGCTAGGTGGCAGTGTCAGTTGTGAAGAGGATGTGAAGAGGCTTCAAGGGGATCTCGATAGGCTCAGTGAGTGGGCGAGAACATGGCAGATGGAATATAATGTGGATAAGTGTGAAGTTATCCACTTTGGTAGAAAAAACAGAAAGGCAGAGTATTTCCTAAATGGTGAAAGATTGGGGAATGCAAATGCTCAAAGGGACTTGGGTGTCCTTGTACATGAGTCACTGAAAATGAATGTGCAGGTGCAGCAAGCTATTAGGAAGGCAAATGGTATGCTGGCCTTCATTACAAGAGGATTTGAGTACAGGAGTAAAGAAGTCTTACTCCAATTATATAGGGCCTTGGTGAGACCACACTTGGAGTACTGTGTACAATTTTGGTCTCCTTACCTAAGGAAGGATATACTTGCCATAGAGGGAGTGCAATGAAGGTTCACGAGATTGATTCCTGGGAAGGTGGGACTGTCATTTGAGAAGACATTGAGTAAACTAGGCCTGTATTCTCTTGAATTCAGAAGAATGAGAGGGGATCTCATTGAAGCATACAAAATTATTAAAGGGCTTGATAGGGTGGATGTTTCCCTTGGCTGGGGAGTCTGTAACTAGGAGCCCCAGCCTCAGGATAAAGGGTAGGCCATTCAGGACTGAGATGAGAAGAAATGTCTTCACACAGAGGGTGGTGAGTCTTTGGAATTCTCTACCTCAGAGGGCTGTGGAGGCTCAGTCATTGGATATATTCAAAACAGAAGTCGATAGATTTCTGACTAGTAAGGGCATCAAGGGATATGGCGATAGGGCCGGTGAATGGAGTTGAGGCAGAAGATCAGCCATGATCTCATTGAATGGCGGAGCAGGCTCTAAGGGCTGAATGGCCTACTCCTGCTCCTATTTCTTATGTTCTTATGGCTCGCTCCATACATTTTGGTCGGACGAATGAAGAGAGGCAATGTAAACTAAATCGTACAATTTTAAAGAGGGTGCAGGAAAAGAGAGACCTGGAGGTATATGTACGCAAATCTTTGAAGATGGCAGGACAAGTTTAGAAGGGAGTTAACAAAAGTACATGGGACCCTTGGCTTTATTAATAGAAGCATAGAGTACAAAAGCAAGGAAATTATGATAAACATTTATAAAACACTGGTTAGGCCTCAGCTGGTCAATTCTGGGCACCACGCTTTAGGAAGGATGTCAATGCCTTCGAGAGGGTGCAGTGGAAATTTACTAGAATGATACCAGGGATGAGGGACTTCCATTATGTGGAGAGACTGGAGAAGATGGAGTTGTTCTCCTTAGAGCAGAGAAGGTTAAGAGGAGATTTGATAGAGGTATTCAAAATCATGAACGGTTTTGATAGAATAAATAAGGTTAAACTGTTTCCAGTGGCAAAAGGGTCAGTAACTAGAGGACACAGATTTAAGGTGATTGGCAAAAGAACCAGAAGCAACGGATGTTCCCTGTAATTTTTTAATGGGCTGCGCGGCCCATTCAAAATTCTGCGCATGCGCGTTTTTTCAATTTAAAAGCCGGCTCACCACCTCGCGGGACCCCTAGAGCACTGCGCGGCCGCGCAGCTTAGAGGGAACATTGAAAGCGACATGAGGAAACTTTTTTATGCAACGAGCTGTGATCTGGAATGCATTGCCTGAAAGGGTGGTGGAAGCTGATTCAATAGTAACTTTCAAAAGGGAATTGAATAAATACTTTAAGGGAATAAATTGACAAGACTGTGGGGAAAGAGCAGGGGAATGGGACTAATTGGATAGCGCTACCAAAGAGCCGGCACAGGCACGATGAGCTGAATGGTCTCCTTCTATGACGCATCATTCTATAATTCTACGATTTAATAAATGCTCTAATTGGGGCTCTAGGGAATTGTTGAATCAAACTGAGACAGCCATAACGCCAATATGTAATAACTTGAAAGTGAGAGTGCAGATAAAACTATAAGGAGAGCAATAGTATTTTGTGTTTGATGAATAGGGGTATAGCATACAAGAGGAAAGAGGTCATGATAAAACTTTACAGTGAAATGCTTATGCTACAGTTAAAGTACTATGTGTAGTTTTGGGTGCCCCATTATAGAAATGGCATTGCAACCTTAGAGTACATATAGTGTAGCTTCACCAGAATAATATAAAGAATGAGAAACAGTATTTATAAGGAGAGGCATAAGATACTAAGACTATTTCCATTCAGGCAGAGGAGGCCAACAGAAAACTTAACAGAGGTTTGCAAAATCATGAAGGATTTTGTTGGGTGAATAGGTAAATACTATTTCCTCTCATTGGGGAATCACTGATGAGGTGGTATCAATTTAAAATTGTCTCTAAAATAGCGAGGAGAGGATTTGGGAGAAGTTTATTTATGCATATTTGGAGGTGCCGTCTTTCGGATGAGACGTTAAACCGAGGTCCCGTCTGCTTTCTCATGTGGACGTAAAAGATCCCATGGCACTATTTCGAAGAAGAGTAGGGGAGTTATCCCTGGTGTCCTGGCCAATATTTATCCCTCAACCAACAAAACAAAAACAGATTATCTGGTCATTTTCACATTGCTGTTTGTGGGAGCTTGCTGTGCGCGAATTGGCTGCCGCGTTTTCCACATTACAACAGTGACTACACTTCAAAAAGTACTTCATTGTCTGTAAAGTGCTTTGAGACGTCCGGTGGTCGTGAAAGGCGCTGTATAAATGCAAGTCTTTCTTTCTTTCTTTCTTTCAGAGATAATAAGAGTATGTAATGCAATGTTTACATGCATGCCATCAATAATGCCCTGTATTTTTGCGAATCCAGCTATATGGTAAAAGTGCAGGGTTCTTTCATATTGCTAGCTGAAAAAATAAAAAGAATTTAAGAATGAATTGGAAACGGCATACATACCCTTAAAAAGCTTTGGATGAGTAGAGAGAAATGGAAAAGCAAATTGACACATTGGGTATGTGGATAGAATGAGTTACCAAGCAATCAGAAAGTCATCACATAATTTATGGAAATTAAGATTAGCAAAGAAATGGCAAATAAAGCAATTGAAGATTCATAAAGCCTCTAATAGAATATAAAAGGAATTGTTGAACTACGGCAGCTGATGTTTTCCTTGCATCCTCAGTTTCTTAGAATAGCAGAAAATTGAATAAAAGTGCTCATGTAATTAATTTTTTTCAAAGAACTGGGAATTACAGCAAGTTATCTTGACATTAATAGTGCCCCTTTTTAAAAAAATGCAATTCAGGATTACCTAGTGTAATCAAAGATTTGAAAAATAAGGTAGGGAGATCAAGCCTAATAAATTTGTCATCACTATTTGAGCACATGACTGAGTTAGTATATGATGAGAACGTGGTTGCACATATCTTGACTTTCAGAAAGTATTTGACAAAGTCACTAAAAAAAATGTATACCCTTGGAGTTAAAGATTCAAGTGCACCGAAAAGCTGTCGGTGCCACTGTGGGCTGCAGTTAAAGGCCGCTCGAATGAATTGCGTGGGCAGCACCAGTTTTTGGGCACTACTCACACCAAGGGGCCCAATATAGCATGGCTGTAGCATCTGCTGTCATTTTAGAAAGCAGAGTCAGTCCTTAAAGGGGAACTGCCTTCTACATTTTTTTTTTAAAAATAGGCAATTTTTAGCCCTTGGAGCTCAACTGCCTTCTGAATAAAATAAACATCAAAAATAATTCCCAAATGGCAGTCTTCAGCTCTTAAAGCTGACTTGCCTTCCACACCTAAAAAAAATGGTAAAAGTGCTTCAGCACTAATACAAATGGCTCAGCAAGCCAGGGAAGGGACACCCAGGGTCTCATACGCAGCACTCCAGCTTTGTGCAGGGGGTCAACACTGCAAGAGAGGTCATCTACCCACAGGGACCAGGAGGCTCTTCAGAAAGAAGGATGTGGGACCACATCACTGAGGCCATCACTGGCAGCAGTGTTGCCCCACGACCTGTCTCCAATGCCCAAAGAAGCATCAGTGAATGCATTTTCAAAAGCCATCTCCTACCACCTGCACCACTAGCCTCGCACACTTCTCATTGCACGAACCCCACCCCCAATCACTCACCTGCCAACAATCTCTAGCAAACATGAGGCACAGCTCCCATTCCTAGCTTCACCTCACCCCCTTGGAGGAGATAGTGCTGGCAGGAGTATGTGTGAGCCCTTGGCCAGCGACAGGGCTGAAAGGATACAAGATGCTGGTATACTCATACATTATCCTCCTTATCACATGCACCTCTTGCTTTCCCGCCCTCCCCTCACCACAACTCCACCCTTATGCCATCCTCATTTCACACACCCAAGAAATGCAGCCTGCCCAGGTAGTGGTAGTGCTAGTGGAGAAGGAGAAGAAGGAGAAGAAGAAGGAGGAGAAGAAGGAGGAGGAGGAGGAGGAGAAGGAGAAGAAGGAGGAGGAGGAGGAGGAGAAGGAGAAGAAGATACACTGTCACTCAATTTCACCCACCCAGCCACGAGCTTTTCAAGGTTGTCCTGCAAGGCCATCTGCAGTGTCCCCCCACTGAAAATCAGCAGCATTCCACCAGTCATGCTGCAGCCACTGGGGTAGCACTGCATGACATCAGTAGGATAGGCAATGGCACACACAAGACAGTCACTAAGAGAATACATAAGGGTGATGAATTTTTGTCTTGATGTCATATTGGATGCATATATGGATAAAGTTGGATTGGAAAGTTTGCTTTGTGGTGGCTTTTATTCCAGCATTGTGGCCAAGAGGACACTGTGATCATCAGTAAAAGAGGGAAGGTAAGGTGTGGGACAAATATTGAAAGGGAAATTGTGGTTATGGTCACTGGAATCGCAGGCGGATGATTCCATCTGAATCTGAAATTACAGCATAAAATGCTGGAAATACTCAACAGGTCAGATAGCATCTTGACCTGAAATGTGAACTCTGTTTCTCTCTCCATGGATGTTGCCTGACCTGCTGAGTATTTCCAGCATTTTCTGTCTTTTTGGAGGCCTTCCTTTACCATCCGAGGCCTTACAAGCATCCAGCAGCACTCCTTGCACATTTTAAAGACTTTTAACATCTATTGCGCCAAGCCACTACTTCAATAAAATATAAAAAATCCAGTCCAATAGCTTAAATACAAACTTACCTGAAAGATGTGTGTGTCCTTTTAAGTAGAGCTGACAGCATCTCTGTAGGTCTGCTGCATGCTCGCTTTTCAGAGCAAGATTAGGACCCAGCCTTAAAGTCAGCACAAAGGTCCAAGCTTGCAGAGCGTGGTGTCAAGTCGGCGTTGCAGGACGACCGACGTCATGCTCTGCTGTTTAGCATTTCTAGGGCCAACGCTGCTAACGGCAGCGCTATGGCTCTCAGCAAAATGTCGGTCACCGAATCCCACGCCAGAGCCGGTCGGAAGTGAGGCAGCTGCCATTTTTTTTCCCCAAGAAATGGCCCTTACCGGAGAGCAGTAAGTACCCAAAAGGCCAGGCCTGGAAATCAATGGTGAAGTCGGAAATTGAACAGAAAGATGCCTTGATAACGACAAGCAGCAAATAGCCAAGATTGGGAGAAATTTCCAGCTGGGCCAGTGGAATCGCAGAGATTTGACCTGGAATCTATGGGATGCCAAATAATTGTTAATGACATCAAGAAGAGTTCTTAAGTTGTCTCTTGATACTAAATTGTGCCGGAAAACAAGATGTGGTGCAGAGAGGGATTTTCTGCAAAGAGACTTAGGGGGAGAAATTCAGTATTGCCCCATTTGGGGCGCAATTATCGGCCGGGCGCAAAGATTAGCGCCTGGCGCTAATTATCGCCACCGACTGCAAACTTGACTTTTATCGCCCCTGGAGGTGATTGGAGCGCTAAATCAGGCGCTTCACACCTGTCTTAAGGCGCAAAGGCCGAGGAGCGAGGCGCTACCTCAGAGCGCTGGCGAAGCTCATGTGATGTCAGTCAGCAATGGAACACACACACAATGGCGCGGGCCAGTTCTTAAAGGGGAGGGTTGATCTTGCTTTCCATCCACATCCTGCTCATTGCAGCCTTGAATCTCGGCCTGGAGAGACCTGTACATCAAATCTGCTGGAAAGAACAATGGAGAGTACCAGGGAAAGAGCTCAGAGTGCAGCCCCCACAGTCTCTTCTAAATCGATACAAGGAAGGGCAAATCAAAATGTACCTGCAAAGTGCTGCTCAGTACCCAAAACTCCTTCACACAGCGTTGAATCTCTCCAGAAGTCTCTCTCTCTCTCAGAATGCATGGTTCAAAAATGTCACCAACAATAAAAGGCAGGAAGTGGTCGCCTTTAAATAGCGTTCCCCCAGTCCCTTCCTGACTGCAAAACGCTCCCCTCAACCTGTCGTTGCTAGCGGCAGGCGGTAAGGCAGGGGGCGCCACTCAATATCCGCTCCGGGGCGATGCGCACTCGACTGACGTCACGATCTGTGGGCACAGGAGATCGTGGCGGTAGTGTTTAGCGCCGCCGCAAAATGTCTAGTTAATTTTGCGAGCGTCGCAAACATCGCCGCGCCCGGGCGCTAGATGCTTTGCGCCCCATTAGCGCCCTCTTAAGGCACTAACGGGAGGCGCAACCAACTAAATTTTTCCCCCTTTGCATTTTACCTGGTAAATGTCTCTGGATATTGACATATGTTGGGGAATGCAGAACAATACTGAAATTAGTAGATACGAGTAGTCATTCAAAAGCATAACCATATAACTTCCAAAGAGAGGAATAGACTTGAGTGTGAGAGTTGATAAATGACTGAAAAATCTCTGCTATGTTTTCTACATTACAACAGTGACTACACTTCAAAAGTACTTCATTGGTTGTAAAGCACTTTGGGAAGTCCTGAGATCATGAAAGGTGCTTTTATAAATGCAAGTTCATTCATTCATTCATTCATGTGAAGGAGTGATTGTAAAGACAACTGGAATATCTAGTCAGATAGATAGAGCAGGAACCTAAAATGATTTATTCAATGAAATAGAATACAGCTTGGTTCACTCGAAAGTACTCTTTTCTCTGACTCAGAAGGATTTAGGTCCAAACCCCACTCAAGGACTTGAGCACATAATCCAGGTTGATGTATCAGTACAGTATGGAGGGAGTGCTGCATTGTCAGTGTATTTGCTCCATCTCAGCCTAGAAAAAATCCTTACAGCATTGTTTCCTTTTCATGGATATTGCTCTGGCTATTCGGAGAATTAATCAGACACAGAAAACTGGATTAAAGAAAGAATTGGCAATTATGGTGCACCTTTCTTGACTTCAGGGTGTCCCAAAGTGCTTCACAGCCAATTAGGTACTTTTAAAGTCGAGTCACGGTGGTAATGTAGGACATCTTTTGCCCATATGCAGGAAGAGGTATGGACCTAAGAGATTCCTTATCAGCAATGCCAAAAAACAAGAAAAATCTAACTTTATTGTGATATATCTCATTAATTCTTGAATTTTTTTTAACAAGCACTTTCAGTGGGCCATTAAGTTACTTAACACAATTATCTAAAGGGTCAGTTTCAAAAAGAGAAAGTCATTTACTCATTCTGCCAAACAAAAAAGTATGTGCTAAAATTATTGAGCCCAAATGTTATTTAATGTTAGAGCTGTAAATATATCCCCAACATGTTTTTAGTTAGATTATATTCTAACTTAGCGGAGGCATGATTTTTAGTCGATGTTCAGGCTGCACAATTAAACAGTGCTGTTGACTGTTCCACACTTGATCCAGATATGCTTGATGTTGCTCAGCATCACTGTAAAATCAAGTTCTTGGAGCATAAAATAATAAATAATGTAATGGGATAGTCAGATTATTTTTCCATGACTTTGTAAATTTCTTCAGCTTTAAAAGTAAACACAATTTCAGCAGCTGTTTGGGCTCAGAACAGTAATAACTCTTCTCGACTATTCCCTTATATGCTTCTTTTGAACACAAAACTACTTTAATTGTGACTGATTCTTCAGGAAAAAATAGATCATTTCCTGTTTTGCTGTTGACTGCTATTTTTCTGAACGTAGGGCATTCGTCTTTTCTGTCTCTAAAGTTGCATTTAAAGCTATTGTGTAGATATCCATCAACATTTTCACATTAATGGGTAAACTTGCTGCACTCATGATCATTTTAATTATTTATTTTAAGTCAGCATTAAAGTAGGTGCAGTAATAACGTATTTGTCAAATTAAATGAACTAATTCATTGCATTAAATTTACTGTCTTGGTTTGCTCATTTTAGAGAGATTCCAATGAAGAAGAAGAATTTATATGATTAGTGGAAGTGTCTTTGTGTAACAGTGTGGGTAGATGAGTTCTTGTTAATGGAATAATTTAAGAAACAAATGGGCAGGATATCATAAAATTCAGTGAAAGCACCTTGCATTTATATAGCAACAACAACAACTTATATACACACAGCATCTTTAACGCAGTAAAACATCCCAAGGTGCTTCACAGGAGTGTTATCAAACAAGTTTGACACCAAGCCACATAAGGAGATGTTAGGACAGGTGACCAAAAGCTTGGTCAGAGATATAGGTGTAAAGGAGCGTCTTAAAGGAGAAAAGAGAGGTAGAGAGGCCGAGAGGTTTGAGAAGGGAATTCCAGAGCGGAGGGCCTAGGCAGTTGAAGTAGAATGTAGAATTCATTATGTATTATGGTACTAAGTTACACAGGCCAGGGAAGTCCCATGTTTGATTCCTGGTCTATGCTAAGTTAGCGGAGGTCAGATGTGGGCAGTATTATGTACTATAAGTGATCACAGTGTTCCTGGGCTAGGGAGAAGAAAAATCAGCCAGGCTCCTGTTACAGCTAGAATGTGCATGTGTGGATGCTAGATGAGGATAGATTTGGGCTTGCTGTGATGTGCCACTGTGGTCTGATTGCCTGGTAATATTCACTGTCAAGGTTCCCACATGGGGAATATGATGACTCAGTTGATGTATTAGAGGACTGCAGGCATTTGTGCCATCAAATTAGGAGAGAGGGGAAGAAAACGGAGAAAAACGGAATTGAATAGAAGGCTAGGCATATGAGTAAGTTACAAATGAGCATGATCCAGTTTTTGTTTATCTTAAATCTTACCTTCCGCCCCCCACCCTCCACGACTCGTTGTTTTGCCCTTTCCACACTCCCCCTAATGCTGCCCCAGAGGAGATCAACAAACTCAGCACAGTGTAAGGATGAAATCTGGGACTTTTCTGGCATCTATGACTTAACACCACACCATGCAGTGCACTCGCTCACTGAGGATTTGTTTTGTAGAAAAATCAGGCATGCCGGTATAGAATCATCGGTGCAAAACACATACACATTGATTTTTTCTACTTAAGTGACAGGTATCAGGCCTGCCCCAGCAATTGTATGACTAGGCAAGAGAGAGCGAGAAAGAGGAGAGAGTTATTGTTGCTTTAAAAGCATGGACCACAAACAGCTGCAGGCCACAAATCATTCTCCTTCCAACAGACTATTAAAACTGCATTGTTTTCAACTACACCCAACTCTTCTGTTGAACAAAAATAGGTAAAGGAGTCATGGAACTAAGGGCTGGATTTTGCCAGCGCTCAGAGGGCGGGTTTGGAGGCGGGTCAAAGGGTAAAATCATTTTGATTGACGGCGGGTTGCGATCTCACCGTCAACCCGCCTCTAAACAATTTTCCCAAGTGTTGGGTCCCCGATTTGCACATGGACCCGACACCTAGCAGTGGGAAGAGGATTAAAGGCAATTACCTGCCTATTAACGGTTAGTTGACAGGCTCATTTTGAATTTTGACGCTTCTGCCTCGGGTTTCCCGATGTCCAGACACCACGCCAGGTAAGTGTGGCATGTTGTGAGTCTGCTGTAATGTTTCTGGATTGATGACAGCTGCAGAAGTGGTGTGAAGGATCCAATGGTGCACTGATGAGTCTCAGAGGTAAGAAAATGTTGGGAAATACATTTTTAATACATTTATACATTTCTTTAGGTTACAAGTTTTGAAATCCATGTCCAGTGCCACCTCATTGGGAGAACCTCTCTCACCAGTGACAGATCGTTTCTGTCACCTCACCTGTAGCTGCCATCTATTCCAGCCTATGGAGGGAGTCATTGGAGAGCCTGGGTACAAGAACTCACCTTTGTGCAGTGATTGTCAGTGTTTGCAGCACCTCAATGCTGTCAAACACTGAGAAATCAACTGTCAAAATAAAATTGTGCGTGGTCCCTTTAAGGAAACTGGCAGATGACGTGTCATCAAATGATGTCATCTGACCGGCTTCCTCTTAATTGGCCGGCAAGCCCACAGGGCGGGCTTAACAAGGTCAATCAATGTAAAATCACATCTGTGAGCCGGATACAGCTGGGGGCGGGACTGGAAGCCGGAAACCACCTGACCCGCACTCAACCCGCCTCCATTGATAATATCGCGGCCTAAGATTCTATGAAGTTTGCCCCTGAAACCCAAAGGCAATCTAGCAAAATTCCAGAACATCAATCTATTATTGCGATCTATATTTTTCAAAGAGCATTTGGTTATTTAAATCTATACTTTTTCTAGTCTTCCATACCATTGCTTACCAGACACTCAGTTCTATTTTTAAGAAAGAGTTAATAGAGAGCTTTTTTGACTCTTTATTTATAATTTATATTATTTACTACTGCTAATCTCCAGTTTTACTTGAAGCTACTTAATTTTGTATTCATCCTCTCGCTCTGTGATCACAGTTTTAGATGAATAATCTGCCTAGACCTGCATTATCCATGTTTTCCAGGATTTTAAAGATGGGAATTATGTATCCACTCAATCTTTTCTTCTCTAATTAAAATTGGATCTATGCTGAGAACCTCTCCTAATTTTTAAAAGATATTTCTGGCCTCTAACAAAGGGAACTGAGAGTGGAAGTCTCTCTGCTTTCTGAAGCAGAGAGCGGAGGTGAAAGAATCTGCCCCTCTCCCCCACCACTCGCTACAGTTTGAAGCCTTCTTTGGCGGACCAGCACCCCAGATGTGCCCTGAGTGGCCCAGGCATCTGTAACCTCACAGACTATTAATGAAAGGGAGGGTCCTTCATAGGCCTTACTGCACAAGATGATGGAAGTAGGTCTGGATGAGTTGTGGATTCCACCATGTGTGCAGAAGCACAAGAATAGGCATGTGGCTTTCAAATAATTAATAAAAGCAAATGATATACACGATTAAGACTATAGTCATTATTTCTTAATGGTAAAATTAAGGGAGAAAATTATTTTGTACACAGCCATTAAAAAATTACTTAGAAACCATGGTGAACAGCTAGGCAAGTTTAGTTGAAATGTATTTACAAACTTCTGTAGAAAGGGATTTGATGAAAGCTTCACGGGAATAAAACAAGTCAGTGAGGAGTGCCCATCACAGTTCAGGGACTGGCTAAGTGAGCTATAGTAGCTCCATTTGGAGAAGATAGCTCATGTCTCCCAGGAGCCAACATTGCATTCTGTCTCCCCTCTCAAATAGCTGAGAAAGCTGTTGATTCTTTCACTGTGAGTGCTTCTCAGAAACGAACACTAACTGGTGTAACTTTTGCCGGTGGCCACACATCATCTTCAATGTTAAGGGAGCAGCAAACATTTCAGTTGATAAAAGGGAAGACACGGGTATCTACAAGTACATGAATATCACTGCAATCAGTGGCATTTGCACTCTACAATGGCACACAACTGAAAACAAAACTGGGTTTGCCTCTCCAGCTGGTGCTGAACTTGATGTATGCTGATGGTAAAGAAGGCATTTGTTCCTTCACTTTTGCAGTACTGAACTGCATGCTGACTGACCTGCGAGATGCCTCTTGCTGGTGCTCAGAGAGTACCAGTGATACAGAAGTTGATTGTTGTGGTAATTTTCACTTCTACTGAGAGCATTGCCTCAATGTTGCTCCTTGGCAGCAGATTTAGCTACCGTAGCTGACACAGATCAGATCAGAGCACTGCTGAGGTGCAGTCTCCTTACCCATTGCTCCCTGCTGCCGTCAAGTAGTAATATGTTGGCAGTACTCATGCAAGTTCATGAAGGTCCCCCTCCTATCCCCTAGGTCACAGTCCTCTGCTCCTTCAAAGTGTTTAGCAAAGACAGCCACTGAAAGTTGACTCTTGTGGGGTATTTCTGACTTTGGGGAGAGTGCAGAATGTTCCATTGACGGAAATGAATATCTAGAGAGTTCTATTATGGGCAGTTGATTTGATATCACCCTTTTTACACTTTTGACCAGTCAAAATTACACCCTTTATCTTGTTCCATAAGCTATCTCCTGCTCTGCTGACCCATCAACTCTGCTGGCTTCTTCTGGTGCTCTACTGTCTGCTTCAGCTGTGGGAAATTAATCCAATTTTGATTCAAGTAAATCCAGGACAAAATCTATGTAATTCTTGTTGCTACTTTACTTTACAAAAACGCTAATGTTGAGATAGAGTGTTAATGCATTTTTGAGTAGTTTATTCGCAGGAGTAATTTCATGAGCTTGGGAAAAAAGTACTCACTCTGTTAATGCCAACAAAATGACAGCACTGCAACAAACAATCTCAGTGTCTACATTAATCCAGATGCAAATTGATCCTCAAAATGTCATTTACTTCTCTTAATTAAACAATTTTTGTACCATAACATTATTTGTGAAAATCACTTTCTGTAACTTTCTGGTGCTGTCAATCACAAAGTAGAATTAGAGAAATATGTAGAACTGCAGAAGATTTCAGAACTCATTTACAATGGCTTTATAATGCTATTTGTTGGAACTCAATCCACTCTGCTCAGTTGCAATCTCCCATAGGTCTGGCATCTTTTCAAAACTACAATTTATAGCAGAGATGCTACTAATGATATGTTTTCAATCACGCTAAAATGATAATATTCTTCAAATAAATATGAATTTTGTGTTACTCTTTTTTATTTCTGTGATGAAATCATCGTTTAGCATTCAAAAGGATTAATGGCATCTTTTCATTGACAAAATGCAATTTATTTTAGAAATGGGATCCTAATGTGGATCAACAATCTGGTGAGTTGCTGATGGTGCTGTTGGCATGCTAAACATTTTGTGGTCATGTTATGTGAATAGCATTCAAATCTACACATCAGTTAATGCTGTTCAAAATGCATTTTGTTATGTTGAAGGCATTAACTAGCTGAATATATTGCTACAGTGAAGGTTTTATGGAGCAAAAGGGTTGTATTCTGGCAAATACAAATACAAATACAGCTGTGTCAGCTGCGGCTTAGTTGGTCGCATCCTCACCTCTGAGTCAGAAGGTTGTGGGTTCAAGTCCCACGCCAGAGACTTGAGCACAAAAAAAGTCTAGGCTGACACTCCAGTGCAGTACCGAGGGAGTGCTGCGCTGTCGGAGGTGCCGTCTTTCGGATGAGACGTTAAATCAAGGCCCCGTCTGCTCTCTCAGGTAGGCGCAAAAGATCCTGCGGCAATATTTCAAAGAGGAGCAGGGGGGTTATCCCTGGTGTCCGGGCCAATATTTATCCCTCAATCAACATCACTAAAACAGATGATCTGGTCATTATCACATTGCTGTTTGTGGGAGCTTGCAGTGCGCAAATTGGCTGCCGCGTTTCCTACATTAGAACAGTGACTACACTCCAAAAAGTGTTTCAGTGGCTGTAAAGCGCTTTGGGATGTCCGGTGGTCGTGAAAGGCGCTATAAAAATGGAAGTCTTTCTTTCTTTTTTCAAAGAAAAACAACCTGTTTTGAATAAGCAGGAAGGAACGCACAATTGATTATTCCAAATTCAACTGATCACAAGCATCAAATGTACAAGTTTGCGTTCCTCAAGGAACATGAGCATAATATTGTCACATACTTTTTCATTTGGTGTTTCAAATGGACTGCATTTTAGTGTGATATGGAAAATAAAACTTATAGTGCAGCAATCACATAGGAAACCTTTCCTGATAATTCTGCCGTGAATTAAAATGAAACAGCGACAAAATAAAAGGAAATTATTTTATTCACTGCTTTGACTTTATTTATTTTAGCTCTCGCTACTTCAAAGGAATTATAATTGTCCTTTTTTAATTAGCTATTTACTGATTCTCCCTGATCCCAAAACCTAGCTAGATGTATGCAGATTGCTAATTGATTGATTGGGATTGTTAAAACTGAACTGAAATAATTGGATTGTCAATTTTTGGAAAAGTGATGTTGCAGCTTTAAATGGAGTGAAGTTACAACAATGCAACAGGTACAGAAGTGATAATGACCCAATCAAATGGGACTGTAGTACATGTTGTCCAGAAAATAGGGGTCAGAGTATAAGGGGATGAGAATACACAACTGTAGATCGTTCAGCTCCACTAATCTAAAATAGTGACACTAAGGATTAGCACAAGTGCTCCTCTGCTTTTCATTATTTTTTTCATTGAACAGTGTGAACTCTATCATCCTTCAGTATTTTAGGTTATGTTTTTCGCTTTGCGTTCTCCAGCTGTACTCTCTCATCAAATCTCTACCAACATAATGCCTTTCCAAAAGATCAAGGGTTATGTTTCTTCTGCTTGGTAATATGAGTGGAAAAGTGACTGCAAGTATAAGACATCGAAACAAGTTTAATACTCGCTCACCTTAGTGGCTGAAGAAAATTATACCATGAAAGGAACTTTGGGGGGGAATTCTAACATGGATGAGTGGGTGGGAGTGGGTGCGGGTGGGGCATTAAATGGGCAAAATTTCCAAGCGTGTCAGGAAGCCAGCTCCAACCCGCTGACTTCCGGGTTTTACTGAGGCGGGACAAGGGGCGGGCAGCCAACCCGCTCCCAGGTGACAAGTTGGCAGTTTACATAGGTTAATGAGGCTGGAAGCCTCAGATTTAACCGGCTTTGCTGGTTTTACTGTGGCCGGCCGGGTGTCCCGGGACTCGGCAAACCCAGCAGCTGCAGCTAGGCGAGGACAGCCTCAGGGAGTAATCCTTGTGGGCCGGGAGGAGCAGAGTGCTTCCTCCCGGCACCCCAAGCTCCCCCACTATCAGACTTCACCCCCATCCAAACCCACCGCCCCCTGCCCCCTGGGTTAAATCTCCACAGCGTGTGGGGAAACCCAGACTTCCGGGTTTCCTGTCGCTACTTGACCCCCCCCCTCCCTGCTCCCAGCACGTCGGGAAGTAAAAATCCCCCCCTTTGAGTCTGTTTCAGTACAAATTGTCTTTTGGAAGAATGTAATGTTGCAATATTGCTCTGGAGCTATGCAAAAAGAAAATCATCTGAACCAGAAGTAATCTGAATTGAGCCAAATCTGGTTAATGATAAATTCAAGATGTCCTACACTCTTCACTTTGAGGTTGTATGTTTGTTTTGTCACTTAGCTTTGCCCAGAATTTGGCTATAAACAGAACTGAAGTAATGCAGACTGAGCTGTGTAACATCTCCCTATATTTCAGTGCAAAATATTTTTGTGTTAGCGAATTATTACAAACTCCACCCAAAATATACAACCAAAACTTTCATGAAACACCTGTAATAGAATTTTTCACCTTGGTGCTGGGGTCTGTATAAAACTGTATGTTAAAGCTGATTTATTTGATAGCAATTGGTTAGAAGTTACTACAGTACCACTTTTATTAAGTAATATGAATTCAACGTTGAAACAAATTTATTATATAATTAACCTTTATTGCACCTCTGATGAGTTATCTTATTGAGTCTCGAGTGTGCCACGGACACTGTGGAAGTAATTTTAACTTTTATTGTTGGGCAAAAAACGAGTGATAGCGAGCCAGCATCCCGTTTTATACCTCAAATCAGACAAGGTGTGAAATGGGCTGCCAGTTCACTGTCACCCATTGTTTAGCCCAGGGATAGAAGATGAAATGACCCCCTATATGAGTGAAGCAATTCATTGTCCAGTACTATTTCTATTTGGTGCATAAAAATCATCTGAAAGATTTATCTGCTTATGTCCATGATGCAACAGTGTAAAACTTTACATTGCTGAGCTTCAACTGGCTATAAAAAATCACCTTTTGGAGCTGAGTTTTAATCAATGGACGTTCGGAGTTAGAAGGCAAAACAGAGCCGATTCGAATATTTTAAGCCTTTAGAAATGTCAGAATAGGCAGATTAGCTTCACTTGTATGGGGGGGGGGAAGTAAAACTGAAGTTCAAGTAATGAAAACTGGGGAAAGAATGGGAAAGGTGATAAAATAGGGGAAAAAGGAAGACAGAAAGAATGGAAGTGTTTAACACGTATTTTTTTAATTTAAAAGTTGCATATTTTAGTTGTATGGAGTTAATAGTACAGCAATAAAGGCATTCCTGAACCTGAAGAGCCTATTACTATAAATATTATTTTTTGTTTCACAGTGTATGAGGTGAAAGCTTTAAGAAATGGTCAGTTATCAAAGCTGGAATTTCCCAGGGATTAAAAAGAAATTTCTATGAATAGCCGATCATTTTTTCTCAGTCTGACACACATGGAAGGCCGATTAGGGTCATCTCTGCATTTGTGTTGAATCCACAATTAGTTCAATTCTTCTAACCCATCCCCTATTCCCACTGCCTGACCTTGATTCTCAAACATTGATGGTTTCATTATCAGAAATGACAGGTTATCAATCATGTCTCACACTAAATGTGACCTCCTAGAGCAGTGAGAAAACAGTAAGAGAAATGCACACCAGAGTATTATCCAATCATGGAGCAAACTATTAATAATGATTTGCAAGATATTGGCCTAGAAATTCATGCTGACAATTTTAGTGGATGACATCAGTAGAAGGGAAAATGCTAGAATCTATTATTAAGGATGTGGTAACAGGGCACTTGGAAAATCTCAATATGATTAGGCAGAGTCAACATGGTTTTATGAAAGGGAAATCGTGTTTGACAAATCTATTAGAGTTTTTTGAGGGTGTAATTATCACGGTAGATAAGGGGGAACCAGTGGCTACAGTATATTTGGATTTTCAGAAGGTATTCGATAAGGTGCCACACAAGAGGCTGTTACACAAGATTCGGGCTCATGAGATTGGGGGTAATATATTAGCATGGACTGAGGATTGGTTAACGGACAGAAAAAAGAGAGTAGGAATAAATACTGTAGGTAATTTTTGGGAAGGCAGGGTGTAATTGGGGAGTGCCACAAGGATCAGCACTTGGGCTTAACTATTTACAATCTATACCAATGACATAGGTGAGGGGACCAAGTGTAATATATCCAAGTTTGCTGACGATACAAAGCTAGGTGGGAAAGTAAGCTGTGTGGAGGACGCAAGGAGGCTGCAAAGGGATATAGACCAGTTAAATTATTGGACAATAAGGTGGCAGATGGAGTATAATGTAGGGAAATGTAAAATTATCCACTTTGGTAGGAAGAATGGAAAAACAGAATACTTTTTAAACGTTGAGTAACTAGTAAATGTTGGTATTCAGAGGGATTTGGGGGTTCTTGTACAGAAAATTAACATGCAGGACAGCAAGCAATTAGGAAGGCAAATGGTATGTTAGCCTTTATTGCAAGGGGTTTGGAGTATAAGATTAAGGAAGTCTTGCTGCAATTATATTGGGCTTTGGTGGGACCACACCTGGAAAACTGTGTACAGTTTTGGTCTCCTTACATGAGGAAGGATATACTTGCCTTGGAGGGGGTGCAACGAAGGTTCACTAGATTGATTCTTGGGATGAGAGAGCTGTCCTATGAGGAGAGATTGAGTAGATGGGCCTATGTTCTCTGGAGTTTAATGAGAGGTGATCTCATTAAAACGTTTAAAATTCTTAGCGGGCTTGACAGGGTAGATGCTAAGAGGTTGGTTCCCCTGGCTGGGGAGTCGAGAACTATGGGTCATAATCTCAGGATAAGTGGTCAGCCATTTAGGACTGAGATGAGGAGAAATTTCTTCACTCAGAGGGTTGTGAATCTTTGGAATTCTCTACCCAGATGGCTGTGGATGCTCAGCCGATGGGTATATTCAAGACTGAGATCGAGATATTTTTAGGCACTAAGGGAATCAAGGGATATGGGGATAGGATGGGAAAGTGGAGTTGATATAGAATTTCAGCCTACTCCTGCTCCTATTTCTTATGTTCTTACCCCTTGATATGTTTGTATGACTATTCTCTGTCTGCTATTTTAAGAGACATTAACCCAAGTAATGCCTGTGTTAAAGCAAGGGAGTGTCATAAGAATGCTTTAAGCAGCTGTCTACCATTATCATCAATAGTAATTTCAGATGATAGTTTAAGAATTTTTGAAAAGCTTTAGGATTTTTTTATAATTGATAAACAGTGTTGAGGATAACATTTTTTCATAGCGCTATTTGTCAGTTGCTATTAGTTTTATAAGTTTTGACCAGAACAATGCTTTTGTCTCTTTGTGGAGAATATGGGCCATAAATACAAGATTAAATGCAAGAAAGTCAGAACAGAGAGCAAGAGAAACTTCTTTACACATATTTGTGAGGTTGTGAAATTCACTGCCAGGATTCGTGGCTGAGGCAGAAACTGTCAGCATTCAAAATTAGATTGGACAGGTGGATGAAGGAGAAGGTCAGGTAAACGTGATTAGGACTAATTGCTCACATGCAGAGTAAATTCCAACACAGACTGGTTGGGCCAAATGGCCTGTTTGCATCTGGTAAACTTCTATATTTGGAAGTTAAGAGAAATGTTTCAGTGGTGTCAAAAGCAAGAATATGCTTCACTCTTAATACTATAGCAAGTATATTCTTACCTCCATTGTGTCCAAAATGAGGAAGTGTTCCTGTCCTGCTGTTTTTTTGACAATGGTATCTAGGGGTAAAATTCCTCCTGTCGATAATTTTTTGTGCTTATGTCACTAAAAATATCAACAGGAGGAATTTTAACCCCCAAATTAGCAAACTACATAATCCTTTCCAATAATACTGATATGTCACAATGGTCTTACACTTACCCATAATAGCCAGGGCTGTTGCTTTGGTTAAGTACTGTGTCATTAAGCTGATCACTTCTAAATTACCACCTTCCAGGTTACATCTGTTTATGACTCCAGTTCCAGAATTAATCCAGTACAGCTTGTTTTCAGCATAATCAATTGAAAGGCCTGTAAGTAAATAACAACAGTTTCAGCTACATTATGTGCATTTTAGGTAGATCATTATTAGAAGGGAGAGTAGCATTATTTGTTATAAAATGCTGCTAAAAGGTTTGCCTGAATCTTAGCTAGAGATCCAAAAATAAGTCACTGCAGTCCCTTCAAATCACTCTGTAGTGGATTTCTTTCTGCCACAAAAAGTACTATGATGTTAAGACTTTTGAAGCAATTTACATATTAAATTATTCAACACCAGCGAACTTGCTGCCAAAGAGCAAATGCATTGCCATATATTGTTGTGACTGCCAAAATTCCAGGTCGAGTGCCAAAAAGGCTGTGTAATGGCTTACTATTGAGTTTTGATAAAGTGACAAACACAGCACATGCTAATCAGCTACACTTAAATTTGATGTTTTGAGAAAAGCCCTGAAACTACACTGCGGGATAATAGTGAATAAAAGCTTAATACCTTTGTCTAAAATCCTTCTTTCCATTATTTTGGTGAAATTGTTAACTGCTTAAAATAAATTGGTTAATGCCTCCGCTAAACTAGTGCAGACAGGGATTTCAGACAAACACGTTAGGCATTCATACATTAGTGTCCCATGGTGTAATTACAGGATGGAAAATGTTTATGCCACTGGATATGTTGCCCACAGGGCTGGACGTACAAGGCAGAATTCAAATTTTGTTTGGCGTAACACAATACGTTGCAACCTCATATAGTATTATTATGAGAATCTTAGAAGTTAGACAATAAAAATCCTTTTGACTTTTATGTACTGTAAAACTTTGATCTTGAAGACCCCATATGGACGCTCTAGCTTACAGTCGGCATTTAATGGCAGGCCTCAGAATGTATTTGATTGAGATATTTATTCACATTGTGGAGATGAATTTCTGCAGGGTTTCTCCTGCTTGTCTGCCGAAGTTACAGCAGAAGAGTGGGCAAACCCCATCAGCAAATCATAAGAACATAGGAATTGCTAGGCAAAAAAAGGCCATGGTCCTCTAGTTTGCCTTGTGCCATCCTGGTAGTCGGATGATACAATGATAATGGAGTTCTTGACTAATCATGGCAATTAATCTCTGTCAATTAGTCGACAACAGACCTACAAATGACACGAGGGAAACCCCAGTGATGTTTGGGAACTCTCGTTCCAAAGTCACCTTTTTCCTCCCAAGCATGCTATGCTTACCACGTCAGGTCTCAAAATCAACCACAGGTGACCATCTGAAGTCTACCCCAAAAATGTTTAACTGATGATTTCCAGTGAAATATTTAAACAATTTTGCCAAAAGTCTTCTCTAATATCATTTCTTCAGCAATGCAATACATTCTGTAAATTTTATTTCAGCAATTAAATCCTAACCTACCACACATAACTTTGATCCCACGCATAAAAGCATCCCATAAATTCTACTCATGTTTAAGAAAACAGAATCTCTAAACATATGCATTTTATTGTATATAGGATTTCTTTTAAATCAAGCAAGTTTAACATTTAACATCTTTAGTTTAGGGGCCAGATTTTGCTCTGGTTGCTCATTTTAGTGAAAAGGTAGATTTGTGAAAAGTTAATTATAAAAAACACAATTGTTTGCTTTTTCATGCACAGGAGGTGGGGCAAAGATAATCAAAAAGTTAATGGCGCAGAATTTGCTGAAAAATTACGACATGTGAACAAGGCACACCGTTATTAATGTACAAATCGGCCAGCAAATTGTGGAAAGGAAGAGATACCCCGTGAATTGCGAATCGCCACAAGTTGCGAGCCGATTTGCGCCGCTCCGCCTTCAGCTTCACGAAAACCTCATCTCGCGCTTAACATCCCCGTGATTTTCAGGAAGTTGCTGCATTTGCACATTAATTGTCCATTAAACTCACCACAGAAAGTTAAGGTTAGAAATTAACAGCATAAGTACCCTTTAAACAAAGCGATAATTGTCAATGACTGCCAATCAACCTCTCTTGCCCAGAAAGTAAACAATTAAAAGTGTGGAGTCTCTTTCCTTCAGGTAGTGAATTGTTGTTTAAAAATGTCAAATTCTTTAATTTTAATTTTTTTCTTACTTTTCCTTTCTTTCTCTTTTTCTCTGTTTCTTAACCCAAT
The DNA here is from genome assembly GCA_030390025.1 of Squalus acanthias. Lineage (NCBI taxonomy): Eukaryota > Metazoa > Chordata > Chondrichthyes > Squaliformes > Squalidae > Squalus > Squalus acanthias. The sequence goes on from CM059427.1 coordinate 54,351,264, forward strand.
CTTTCTTTCCCTCTCTTTATTTCTCTTTCTGTACATGATTAGACATTGAATTTACCCACTCTAATTTACCCTCCTCTCAGTCCTTCCTCTGTTTATTTCTCAATCCTATAATCTCATTGGTTAAGGAGCTACAGTTTGTCCCATTGTTCACCAAGGTACCAGATGCTCCATTGCTCTTGCCGTGCCATTATCAGCTCACACTTCCAGCAACTTTGTGGCAAACATTTTTAAACTGAAGGATGCAGGAACAAGTCTAACTAACAGGGCACACTGTGAGATGCCCCACTCCAGCAAATTCTGCGCCAATATTTTGCTCGAAGCCAGACCTTGCATTGGTGAGATTAAAAAATTGGAAGGTTTTGAAGTACCACCACAGGAGTGAAGCCCCCATGGCGGAGTAGGTGGGAATTGAGCTGGTCAAACTAGGCCTCCAAATTGAAGGCAACCCTGTGGGAAAGCAGAGGAGTTTACTGCTGAAAAGAGGAAAACAGTGGGATCTCCAGGATTTCTTCTATTTTTTCAGCACAGAACAGCTGTAAACTGCATGGTTAATTGTGAAATGTACACAGGCTCTCACCAACAGGGAGCACACATGTGTACTGAAATACTTTGCAGGACACCAGTTAAACTTTAAAGTTCAATGAGTATTTGCTGTAGCTGTGGGACAGGGGCAAATTAAAAGTAAGCATTTAAAGAACAGAAATGGCAATTAATTGCATAGACTTCATAGAGGAATAATAACCAAGCAAACTGTAAATAATTTAGCACAGATGTGTTGGTTTAAACAGGTTCAGGTGCAACTTCCGAGTGTAATGATTATCATATCTTTGACACTTCTATTCATGTTTACCAGATATCTTTATACTGCTGTCTTATGTCTTTTGGCCAGTTGAGTGTCTGACACATGCAGAAACCCATCATATTGCTTAAGGCTGTCCAACTTAAACTACTAAGAAATCCACATAAGTAGAGTTTTTCTGTTTGCCTGAGAGGGGGTGCATATAGGAACAGAGTCAACTTGAGGAAAGGTTGAGCAGGCTGGGCCTATACTCATTGGAATTTAGAAGAATGAGAGGTGATCTTATTGAAACATATAAGATACTGAGGGGGCTCGACAAGGTAGATGCAGAGAGGATGTTTCCCCTCGTGGGGAAATCTAGAACGCGGGGGCACAATTTTAGAATAAAGGGTCGCCCTTTTAGAACTGAGATGAGGAGGAATTTCTTCTCTCAGAGGGTCGTAAATCTGTGGAATTCTCTGCCCCAGAGAGCCGTGGAGGCTGGGTCATTAAATACATTTAAGGTGGAGATAGACAGATTTTTGCAAGATAAGGGAGTGAAGGGTTATGGGGAGCGGGCTGGGAAGTGGCTTTGAGCCCAAGATCAGCCATGATCTTATTGAATGGCGGAGCAGGCTCGAGGGGCCAAGTGGCCTATTCCTGCTCCTATTTCTTATGTTCTTATGTTCTTATCTAACTGCAGAGAACTCAGATGCAGTTTAAAAAGAGCTAAATCTTAGAGGCTCCTAAGTGTGTAAGGGTATTGTTGGAGTTTACCGGCTAAAACCATGTTGTTTAGCAGCACAAAGCAGTGGTAAACTTCCTGGGGCTTGTCTATGTTGGAGTACCTTATCTACTGGGACATTGATTTGCAGGGTTATCTGAAGTCAAATGGAAAGAAATCACAATTCCTAATGGCAGTTCTACTCATACAGGTCCCACCAAGAAGCCATGCTGACTGATCAAACATCAGTAATGCTGTTAGGCTCAGGTATTGGATCATAAAATCTGCCACACAGGGGTAATTTGGTTCATTCTTCCATCACAAGGTGTACTATCTTGACTGCAAAGAAGCACAACTTACTGTAAGATTCTGAAAAGTGTAATAAAACCGCTGCTACCGTGTGGACGAATTATAAGATGATAATGGACGGATTTAAAATGTAGGAAATCAGCATGTGTTCTTTGTTTGTGAAGACACAAAATGGTGGTCAGTATGTGTTCTTTGTTTGTGAAGATACAAAATGGTGGTCAGCATGTGTTCTTTGTTTGTGAAGACACAAAATGGTGGTCAGTATGTGTTCTTTGTTTGTGAAGACACAAAATGGTGGTCAGTATGTGTTCTTTGTTTGAGAGGCCACCTGGACAATGATGATTGACAAGGACGTCCCGCCCCCATACATCTCACAGGAACAGGAACGTGTCATGTAGAAGGAACTCCAATCAGGGAAGGCTTGGAGTGGGACTGACCTGTCAGAGGGAGACAGAGTGTGATAACCCAGGGGCGGGAGTTTTCAAGTTTTCCGAAGAAAGAACTTCAGAGAACACAGAAGAACACCGAAGACAGCGCAGGAGGGAGATCACCCAGAGATGAAGGAGTATGTATGGGAATCAGATATAAGCTTAGATATTGTTAAAAGGGTACTTTTATGTACATTTCAATTAATAAGTTGCAGGCATATTTAGTGCCGAGAGTTCTTTGAATTTATTGCCAAAGGTTCTTCTATGCACACTCGAATTTTGAACTATAGTGTGAATAAAGACCAATTTTATTGATCACATCCTTGTTTGTCATTGTTAAGCTAATTTGTAATTCTCGAGGTCCGAACAGTAGTAAGATAAAGTGCTACATTACTTACCCCTGACCCCCAGCAATCTTTTTTTTTAAAATGTGTTTCAGGGTCTTTTGTGATTAAAGTTGAAACAAAAAGGAATAACTTTATTCAGATTTTTAAAAACAGAGCTCATAGCAGTTCTCAGGCTTTGCTAGCAAACTTCATGTACAGTCTTGGCTGCAGCAGATTGTCTCAAACATGTCAGCTAATTATAACATTGTCACACTAATTATTAAGAGAAGGTCTCTGACTTACATACGCAGACTGATATGTAACATTAACACTTAGTGAAGTGAACTAAACCTATCGGTGTTCACAGTACATCATTATACCCTCCCAAGGAGGATAACAACAAGTTGGCCATTAATCAACTGACAAGCATTGGTTTAAACCCTCATCTGGAAAATAGCAATTACCAGGAAGTTCTCCTGAAGGGTGTGGTGAGTATCAGAACTCACCATAAAATTTGTGAATGTAACGCTACCATCCTCCTGACTACAATATGCGAACACACCATAGCCCATCAGGAGATGGTTCTATCAGTTGGATGTGCAGAACTTCAGCAGCAATTGTTTGTCTTTCTGCAACCCAACCTAGGTTAACAACGAACCCTGGATATACGAGTATGTTTGTACACCTGAACTCTAGGTAATACCTGCCCATGGCTGTTGAGCAAACTGAGCAAGCAGTTTGCTCATTATTTCCATGAAGGACATTTGTTTTCAACATGGTAAAGGGTCCTATGCAGAACAGTTTGCAACAGCCACTTAGATGTTCTAGATGCCGAAGTCACAAACTGATTAATCTAGGTGCTCGTAGAGGTGGTTTTGGCAAAAAGGTGTGCCTGTTGTGAGGATGATTCTACCCCGCACCCCACCCCCCCACCCCCCACCCTCCAGGATGCTGAACAATAGTTTGAAATAGCCCAGAGCCTTTCTCCTTGCAATCATTCCTCTCTTTTGCCTCACATGAACCTCAGAGCTTGGACATGGATCTTGCACATAGTTCGATGGAAGCTCTTCTGCATGCAAACAAGGATAGAGAACAGTTGGACACATGTTGTGCTTTGGAATTTTGAACTTTCTCATCTGTCTTCAGCAAAATACCTCTTGCTCCTTATCAATACAACTTTGAAAAAGCTATGTCCAAGCTAAAGTTGTCTTGTCTTCAACTCACTCCACCTTATCTCTGTAACCTTCTCCAGCCCTACATCTCAATAAACACCATCTGCTCTTGCAACTCGAGTCCACTGTTCATTCCACTGCTCTGTGCTCCACCATCAGCGCTAGATAGAGCCTTTACCCATCATACCCCTGCACTTTAAAATTCTCTTCATCGTGCTACCTGCCTACCTACCTTTGAAAGCTTCCTCAAAACTTACCTGTTTGATCATACCTTTGGTCACCTCTGCGAATGTCAATCCTAGTTCCTGCTTGGTGTCTATTTACTCCTGTAGAGCATCGCAGGACATTTCTTTACATGTGGTTGCTATATAAAAGTGCATTGTTGTTGCTGCTGTTCTCCATCAGAAACCCAAGGTATAGTTATGAAATGATAAGTGGGTCAGATGCCCCTTGGATTTTTTTAAACAGTACCTTCAAGATTCCTTCCTGAGCTCTGTAGAACAATAATACTGCACTTGGCATCAAAGAACGATGCATGGTGTGTGTTGGGGAAGGGGGAAAAGGGGAATAAAAAAGTATGGTAAAGCTTATGTACAGTAGCCATTTTAATACAATGTTACCTAAGTAAGGGACCAAAGTTCCTAGTGCGGGACAGCACAAAGGTTGAAAAGGAAAGATGCGTTTATCAAAATAAATCAAATTTCAGTGGTTAGATAACATCATGCTTAGGTATTAAAATCCTATAAATTTTACCACACTTCCCAGGGTTTTGCCATGATACCAATGTTTGGTTCATAGTGAAAGTACAGGAAAGAAAGTACGGAATGAACTTTCCTTGCAACACAAATATTGAAACCATTGTTATCGATACAACATGTTTTTTGTTTGAGGCCAATGGAAAGAAGGGAGATACAAATAAACTACAATAAAACACCATATAAATAAAATTAAAATGGAAGCCAAAAGGAGAAAATCTAGATGAAATGTTTTAAAATAAGGAGTAGTCAAGTAAGAGTTCAGACTGAAATTGTCATACATCGCAGAACAATAGTTGGTGTTTTAAGACATACATCTTGGACCTCCTGCTAGAGAAATTCTCACATCATCCACAGAACTGGATAGATATCTCTAGTCATAAATATTAAACTTTGGGAAGGGCATGCATACAAAGAAAGAACTTGCAGTTATATAATTATTTATTATACCTTGGAGCTATCTGAAAGCACTTCACATGCAATGAATTACTTTTTTTTTAAGTGTAGGCACTATTGTTACGTTGGCAAACACTGCAGCCAAGTTGCATACAGTAAGGTGCCTGATGGGGTTAGATGGAGAAGGGTGGGAGGAGGCTTGTGTGGAGCATAAACACTGGCACGCACCTGTTCAGCCGGATAGCCAGTTTCTGTGCTGTGAATACTATGGCCGGAATTTTGCCTACCTGGGCGGGCACGGTGTGGGAGGTGGCCATGGCAGGTCGCGACCCCACTGCTGGCTCCATCCCGCTGCTGAAAATGACTTTCCCTTAATAGGGCCTATTAAACCCGCCCTGCGTGTTACCCGGCCCAATTAAATGGCGCAGGTCTGGTGATGTCATCAATGATGCGCTTTCAGCCAGGATCTTTAATGGCCACATTGGATTTGAATGTCAATGTAACATACTGCTGTCAGTGCACTACAGCATTCGAGTGCTGCAAACACTGACAATGACTGCATAGAGGCAGAGGGCTGCACCCAGGTTCTCCGATGACTCCCTCTATATGCTTATGGAGGGAGTCAGAGCACGCAGGGGGGTCCTATTCCCTTCCCATGGGCGGAAGAGACCTACCCAGGACACCAAAACAGCCTGTTTTGGTGTCCTGGGATTGTAGAGGAGGTCACAAGCAGGGATGTGGTCAGGAGGACCTGGGTGCAGTGCTGCAAACCTTTCAATGAGCTCATTAGATCATGAAACATGAGTACAAAGCCACACTCACCTTCATCCTGCTGTGCCTCTGATCATATCCCCATCACTCTGCCTTCGCAACCCTACCCCTGCACATCCTTATTCACACCAACATACCTTGCACGTCCACCCATCCCTCTCTATCTAAATTTTCACATCCCCATCTCACTAGCCACCCCTCACACTCGCCCTAATGCAATCATATCAACTAACAACACACAAGGAGGCCACTTGGGTGTTTTATCCAATATTTATGTAAAGTGTCTGTTAATGGGCAGAACAGTGGCAAATGGAATTTAACCCTGAAAAGTGTGAGGTGATGCATTTTGGGAGGACTAAAAAGGCAAGGGAATACACAATGAATGGTAGGACCCTAGGAAGGACAGAGTATCAGAGGGACCTTGGTGTGCATGTACATAGATCCCTGAAGGCAGCAGGACAGGTAGATAAGATGGTTAAGAAGGCATATGGGATACTTGCCTTCATTAGCCGAGGCATAGAATATAAGAGCAGGGAGGTTATGATGGAGCTGTACAAAACACTAGTTAGGCCACAGCTGGAATACTGTGTGCAGTTCTGGTCACCACACTATAGGAAGGATGTGATTGCATTGGAGAGGGTGCAGAGGCGATTCACCAGGATGTTACCTGGACTGGAGCGCTTCAGCTATGAAGAGAGACTGGACAGTCTGGGGTTGTTTTCCTTAGAGCAGAGAAGGCTGAGGGGGGACCTGATTGAGGTGTACAAAATTATGAGGGGCACAGATAGGGTAGATAGAAAGGAACTTTTCCCCTTAGTAGAGGGGTCAATAACCACGGGGCATAGTTTCAAGGTGAGGGGCAGGAGGTTTAGAGGGGATTTGAGGAAAAACTTTTTCACCCAGAGGGTGGTTGGAATCTGGAACTCACTGCCTGAAAGGGTGGTAGAGGTAGGAACCCTCACAACATTCAAGAAGCATTTAGATGAGCACTTGAAACGCCATAGCATACAAGGCTACGGACCAAGTGCTGGAAAATGGGATTAGAATAGATAGTGCTTGATGGCCGGCACAGACACGATGGGCCGAAGGGCCTCTTTCTGCACTGTATAACTCTATGACTCTATGTGCTGTCAAACATAAAAATCTTTCTTTCAATACTTTCTGGTGTTGGACAGATTTGTGTGCACCTTTGTAAGTGGCTTAGTGAGTTGCAGTGACATAACAGTACCTCCAGCAATGGTGGTGTGTGTCAGAGGAATGGCTTGGGCATTGTGGGGATGCTTTATGGTGTTGGTGTGGGGTGGTGCCAACCTAGAGCATCATGGGGCAGCCATATGGGTGTACAGCATAAAGTTAAGTAAATCTGGCCATGATGAGGCCATCCCTGGCCTCCCGGGCAGCAATGTGGTCGGGTGCTGATGCCCTGTGCAGCATCAGGTGATTGCGGAGAAGGTTGGTGGTGTTGTTGTGCCTGGTGCTGCTGGTGTTGGGGCTCATCGTGGTCAAATTCTGAGGACCAAGGTGAGACAGTATAAATGGCATCCATGTTGATGGAATAAATGGCAGGTGAAGTAGAGGTGACAGAAGCAATCTGTCAATGGTGAGAGAGTTCTTTCAATGAGGTGACACTGGATGGAGACTTTGCTGGAAATATTACAGCCTGTAGAATCTGTGCTGGGAATGCAGTGAGAAACAGCTTCTGCTGAGGAAAGTGATCATCTGTCAGGTGGGAGCTTTTACTGTACATTTGATACTGTCAACTAATCAGCTGGAGCAGTGGCCACTGAACTCCCACCTCAGGTTGACAGACATGGTTCCCGAGCAGCGTGTTTCCCGTGGCCATGCAGTTAAATTTAAAAGGTAAGGTTAAAACCACTCTAAGGGTCTGACAACTAGCTACTAATAATTTAAATTGGGTCGCCCGCCTCTGTCGGTCGGGTTGGTTCCGCGCTGACAGACACGCCTGGGGAAAAGGCGCGTGGGAGCGGGATGACAGCGGGTTCCAACTCGCTCCCAAAAATAACAATTTCCCACCCGACCCGCCTCTGCTCGCACTCACTATCACCCCGGAAAATTCCAGCCTATGTAATATTATGTAAAACAATAAATAATTGAATGGTGATTGAGTGAGGGATGTAGGTCAGGACACGGAGAGAACCTGGAGAATTTCTTATTCTTCAAAATAGTACCATTTGATCTTGCTTCCAATAGGCAGATAGGGCCTCCATTGAACATCTCATCTGAAAGCATGATACACTGAAGTGCCAACCTACACTATATGCTCAAGTTCTGCAGTGGGACTTCTATTTATGGCCTCAAAGGTGAGAGTGCGATCAATTAATCAAGCTGACATAGATATTAGCACTTTCTAGATATTATATTTGCTGGTAACATTGTGATATCCATCATTATCAGTATCTACTAATGGGATTTATTAAAATTTTCAGTAATGTTTTCATAATTTAAAATGTAATTTAAAAAATTATTATTATTATTGCAATAAAACCTTTGCATAGTACCACAAAAGTGTTTGTATAGCTGAAGCATATAAGAAGCATGAAAAACCAGCAGATTGGAAGTGGGCCTGTACAGTGTGCTCCAAATAATTTTCAACAATACTTGTAAAACTTTACTTTCATTGAATGCCAAATATAACATGGCTTTCCTATAAGGTTGTGCTTTGACACTGTACATTTTGTGCTAAAATTATTAAAACATTGTGCAGTGTTTATATGAGAGCTATAACCATTTCCATCTGATAGCGGATGTGTACTTACAACCTAGTACCTCCTGCATAAATTGGGACTTTCGCAAATCTGTTTTAACCATTTACCACAAAAATTGTGAACTGCACAGTGAGATTAACACTATCCACTATTTATACTAGTTAATTAGGTGCTTGAGAAGCGTTAAATAATCCTTATTACTCTGTGCCATGATTGGCCATTTCCCCCACCCCCGTATTGTTATTAAAATCACACTGTGAAAAATTATTTGTTTGCAAATTGCATGTTTCTGCTATTTTGCTAGTGGGTCAGAAATAATGATAAAGCAAAGGTTAAAAACTAGTTTTTGAACAAAGAGGAATCAACTGTTGTAGAAGAAGAATAGAAACAATGCCAAATGCACTAGTTTGCACAGAGCACAACAGCAAATCAATCCCATATGATGCTGTATTTATCTTCTTACAAAAAGCAAATGGAAATCTGGCAGAAATGTTGCATTCTGCTCATCCTTGAACTGGTGTCGATTTACTTATTTAAAACTCAACCTCTCTATAGCCAATAAATCATACATATAGCATGATGCAAATCAAATGGATGTAAAACACACAGGGGTCGATTTTCACTGCATTTGCCTGGGGCTAACAGGGCGGTAACAACCTCCAAAAGGGGTCGGCAGCCTTAGTGCTCCGTTAACAATGGCGATGTGGCCGGCTCCATTTTGAAAGGCATCCTGTTTCAGGCGATAGGCCCCTTTTAATACGGCAATCAAAATCCTATCACGTAAATAAGTTCCCGATTGCCATTTTAGGTCAGATCCTATGCCGTGCACAATGCAACCAGTTCCATGAGCGATGGAACTGAAGAGGCCCACTAAAGGTAAGTTATTTTTTTATTCGTTCATGGGATCTGGGTGTCGCTGGCAAGGCCAGCATTTATTGCCCATCCCTAGTTGCCCTTGAGAAGGTGGTGGTGAGCCACCTTCTTGAACCGCTGCAGTCCGTGTGGTGAAGGTACTCCCACAGTGCTGTTAGGTAGTGAGTTCCAGGAATTTGACCCAGCGACGATGAAGGATCGGCGATATACTTCTAAGTCAGGATGGTGTGTAACTTGGAGGGGAACTTGGAGGTGGTGGTGTTCCCATGCGCCTGCTGCCTTGTCCTTCTAGGTGGAAGAGGTCGCGGGTTTGGGAGGTGCAGCCAAAGAAGCCTTGGCGAGTTGCTGCAGTGCATCTTGTAGATGGTACACACTGCAGCCACGGTACGCCGGTGGTGAAGGGAGTGAATGTTTAAGGTGGTGGATGGGGTGCCAATCAAGCAGGCTGCTTTGTCCTGGATGGTGTCGAGCTTCTTGAGTGTTGTTGCAGCTGCACTCATCCAGGCAAGTGGAGAGTATTCCATCACACTCCTTACTTGTGCCTTGTAGATGGTGGAAAGGCTTTGGGGAGTCAGGAGGTGAGACACTTGCCACGGAATACCCAGCCTCTGACCTGCTCTTGTTGCCATTAAAGTGTTGAATTAGTTTAGTTCCCGGGGCCCCCACCCTCCATGATCACAATCTCACCCCCCCACAACTTACCTTGCTGATGGCCACCCCAACCCAATCCTGTATGGCGCCCTGCAGCTCAACTGCCGCAAAATTTAAATAAGACCAGGGCCACAAAATCGCAGGGGCCTCTTCACCAGTCAGTCGTCCAGGTGTCAAAATTGACTCCACACAATTCAAATAAATATTTTAAGAAAAAGCGCATAATAATTTAAGTGGATAATAAACAATTCAACTTCAGATAGTTTGATTTTCCGATAAAATATTGAACTGTAGCTTCATAGAAACAGTACAGGACTGTTTTGTAATATCTGATATCGACAACTGACTTTATTTATAATTAAGTCATCTGAGACCAATTTCATACCAACAGCAATTTATCCCTACATAACAATTTTAGCTCATACAATATCAGCAGAAATTCTTATAAAAGTAACTTCTGTTAAATCCTCAGCTTTTTTTGTGTGGAGGGGGGTTATCAAATCCTATTACTTCTTCTGCAGATCTGGCTCTCAAAATTAGGTTTTGTGGATTTGATTCTTGAGAAGTGAGGGATGGAAACTAAATAGGTCAACAAACAGGGTTTTTGTATCTTCAATAACTGAATCCTGTGAGTTTTGCAGATTGAATGGCATTAACATGGCACTCGCACTTTAGTGAAACCATTTACATTTTCTATACATTTTAAATTCACATTTCAAATGGTATTACAGTGATTCCCATCTCAGCTGGGGTTCATATATATTAACAGTTCAACCTAATCTATCTAATAGCTCGATTTCTGTTTTGTATTTATATACACATTCAAAAGCCATTTTAAAGTTATCTTATAACGCAAGGCTAAACTCAAGTTCTTTTCTTTTTACAAGTGTGACTGTCCAGAAATAAAAATTCATTTATTCAAGATTATATTGATACAAACTAACTATCTAGCATTTGGTGGTTTCTGTCTTTCAATATTTTCAATAAATAAAATGCAGTGCAAATAGTACAATGTAACAAAGAATGATGAAATGTAGCTCAATATTCTGAAAGATATATGGGTTATATAATCTGTATCAGTCATATTAGGTTGAGCACCATAACTTAACTAAATTTTAAACTAATTGTTTCATCTTTTCCTTGATTGTTTTCTGTCACGAACACAATCCATTCAATCAGTGTGATGTAGCTCAAGTATCATTATAAAGGCCATGCAAAACTAATCTGGTCGCAAGGACTGAGATCTTCAGTCATATAGACCACCAGCAACATGCAAAAAAAAAACAAACAGGAATACTTTTCCTGTTTCTTCTGATTCTGGTTGTGTTTAATGGCTGCCAATCAAAATAGAAAGTGCTCTCAATTTTACTTTCGCTAATTCATTATATATGAACAAGCAAACAGATTGAGAAAACACCATCAAGTCCACCACATCCAGCAAAATTAGAACCATATACACCATGAAATCTCTTGGCAGAGACAAAAAAAAATCCTGCAATCACTTAAGGAAAAAAATCTGGGAAATTCCTCTCCGAGTCCCTCAGGCAGTCAAGCAAAGCGTCAGGAGACCACAATAGTCTATGACCCTGCCATTTGATCCAAAACAAATTATAAACGACAAATGACAGAAGATTAGCTGATCACATCACACTTGCAATATGATCCTTCCACATTTCAAAAGGAGTTATGTTGGTGGTAAAATGGTTAGATTGTAATTTTTAACATTCAGTGTAAACAGGACGTTAGCTGCCTGGAAATGGCTTGCCACCTCGATTATGCAGGTGCTACAGCTGCCGACAGCTTTAAAAGGCGGCTGAAGTGCCCATCTGTTTCAGGCGCTGAGCCCTGTTATTAAGCACATCGGGGCCCTATGACGTACATTGGACTTCAATTTCTATTTGGGGACAGAGCCAGTGGACGCGCCATCCTTTTTCTCAGCTGGCAGTCCGGACGAATAGGAGCACATCAGTAAGGGCCTCTGGACCACCCGAGAATGCAGTGGCCCGTAGCTGGTGGACTGTCTGTTTTCTGCTCACAGCCAGCTGGGAGTATGGTAATGAGGCCTGGCCATCATTATGACCTGGGCCTGCTGTTGGCACTTACTGGGCAGCCAGCCAGCATGCTCTGCCAGTCAGCTGCCCAGCCTAACCTGTGGAGTATACTTAGGTCAAATAAATATTTTACAAAGTCCGTTTCATTGAGCAGGATACAGAGGTCCTGTTAGATCACTTGACTCACATACTTGCTGCCCCAAGGAGACAATTAATAAAAAAGAATGCGGTTGCACCCTCAGAAGTCTATGATTGATTATTTTTCAATAGTAAGTATTAATTCATCCAAATACCGAGTTTCTTTCATATCCCTGTTGAGTGTGAATTCAGAAAACCACTTTCATTGCCATTCACCCCTGCATAAGACAGGGGAGAATGGCAATCAATTTTTTCATATTTGTACAGAAAAATACTTGGAAATTAAGTTACTATTGGATTGTTTTTTGAGAATACTTTCGGTGATTTTATAACGATTCGACATTATCCTAAAAAAAAACAACTTAACATGTTTTTTTTGTTTACTCCCTTTCAGACCTTTTGTGGTGGAAATAAGGCACAAGTTACTGGTAGAAAGTAACTTTTTGATCTGTTTTTATTCATTACGTGTTTGATTGCAACTCAGAGTGGGTTTCGGACATAGAATTTACAGCTCAGAAACAGTTCATTTGGCTCGACTAGCTCCTGCTCCACACGAGCCTCCTCCCACCCTACTTCATCTAACCCTATCAGCGTATCCTTCTATTCCTTTATCCCTCTTGTACTTATCTTGCTTCCCCTTTAATGCATCTATGCTATTTACCTTAACCACTCCATGTACAGGAAACTCTTTATTAACCGGCACCGACAGGACTGGCGTGGTGCCGGTTGATCAAAAAGTCCAGATGACAGAGAGGTATACTTACCAAGGTACGAGAGCCCCGTACACGGCCACAGGTGCAGGAGCCCCGGTCACATTAAAGAATTTTCTTTTGAGTAGCCAGAATAAAATTTTAAACTACACGTTTTTTGATTTAAAAAGTACTATGTACAAACCTTAACCTTTGGTCTCAAACAGTATGTGTGGTGCCCTCGATCACAGCCATCACACAACAGCATGTTTTCTGCATCTCCTGTCTTGTGACAGATCTTACAGCGATCTTACAGCGAGCATTCAGCAAAGACTTGGCCCATATAATGCTACGATCCAGTGTAGAGAGATGAAGGAAAACCCCGGTTACATGGTCACAGATCCAGGAGTCCCAGGTGCAGGAACCCCGGTTACACGGCCACTAATATCTAGTAAAACTTACCTGAACCTACTCCTGAATTTTGCCGGTTAAGAGAGATTTCTGGATATTTAGGTGCCGGTTAAAAGAGAGTTTCCTGTAGTAGCAAGTTTCACATTCTAGCCATTCTCTGGCAAAGAAGTTTCTCCTGAATTCCTTATTGGATTTATTAGTGACTATCTTATATTTACGGCCCCTAGTTTTGAACTCCCTCACAAGTGGAAAAATCTTCTCTACGTCTACCCTATTCAAACCCTTCATAATTTTAAAGACCTCTATCAGGTCGCACCTCAATCTTCTCTTTTCTAGAGAAAAGAGCCCCAGCCTGTTCAGTCTTTCCTGATAGTTATAAGCTCTAGGTGGGGCAAATGTGAAACGGGGGTACTCTGCTCCTCCCAGACCCACAAAGGAAAATCCTACACTTACTCTGGAGAGCCTCTTCTTCCTTCCCACCAGTTGCCGAGCTACTGGGAAAGCCGCGACAGCTTCCTCACTCGGGCCCTCCCCATTAAAATGCCATCAGGGTCCTACCGTCGTCAGAAGACTCCGATTAGCATTTATGCATGAGGCTCCTCCCTAAGTCCACCAGGCATCTCGTCCCCACCTAAACCAACGGTGTTAAAATTGGAAAATGATGAGAACGGGAGCGGGAAATGGAGGCACTCCGTAATAACTGCTTACTCCCGCCCGGCAGGGAGAGTTAAAATCCCCCCTCATCTACCACTCCTGTTCAACTGCTTATTCATGTCTACTTTTTCACTTCACTTTACACCCAAATGAAAATGTACTCCATAGTTACTCTCATTTTAATAGAAAGATGGAAAATGTTCACATTATAAGTACTCTGAATTCCACCCCCGCCGCCCACCCCCAAGAAACCTCTGCTACCCATTGAGATAAATGTTATCAAACTTGTGGCACAACATCACCAGCACCCAAAGATAAAATCTAGGTACCTGGAATTATTGATAATACTAGCAAAGCTTTTAGTGAAATGTGCAGTGTGTTAATGTCTTCATGCATCATTAATATATTGTTGATAGAGTAAATGTCCTAATGACACAGCATGCAAGGGAAGCAGGTACAGAACAGATTAAAGCTAGCAACTCATATTTGCACCAGAGCCACTCAACAAATACCATTTTGCCTGACCTGATCGAAAGCATTCTCAAAAAAAATCCAAAAATAACCTAATTTCCAAGTACTTTTCTGTAAATGCATATGAAAAAAATTGATTTTTTTTGCATTGCTTGAAAAATGTTGAACAGTGAATAAATCTTCATTAAAGCAATCTAAGTTTCAACAATAGCTCAATCAGATCACAGATTCTGAATACAAGTGAAATGAAAATACTGTTCAGCCAATACAGAGCTCCAAGGTAGTCATTACTCACCACTTGTCAGCAAAAGCAATTGCAATACAGGATAACTTTGATAATATGTGATACTGTTGCATAAAACTGTATTTCTAAAACACTGGTTTAATACGTCAGCTGGCTAACCATTTGCATTCTAAAATATATCAAGAGTTGTTAATTTAAATAGGCAGTGAGCTATACTCGCAGGGTCATCCCCAGTTGCAGAACACAGGCATGATCTTTTTTAATTAGCTTTATTCAAAGTTCATATTTCAGCTACGAAGAATGTACTTTTAATATAGTCAAAAAGCATGTTTGAAACAGTAACAAATTGATAGATGTCAGTGGACCTCCTGTAATGTTGTTTGTGGTAAGTCAGGGAGTAAGCTGTTTTATAATAACATGGAGTGCAAAATGTATTATTTTGCTGTTAAGAAATACATGAAAAGAATAACATTAAAACGGCTGAACTGGTTAGAGTTTTAACACCAATCTCTACAGACTAACAATTGGCTACCTCTGATTCACAACCATATTAATCTTTATTAATTAAACTGGATTAGATTTGCTAAACTCTTTTGTGGATTGCTAATTGCTCTGTTTAGCCATGTACGTACTTTTAATATCAATAATGAGGAACCATGTCGCAGTATGATTTTTGCAGATGTACGGGGAATTTTGCAGTCAGGCTTGTCCAGGGAGGCACATTGTCAGGACAATATCTGTTTCTAACTCAGATTGTTGATGTTGGCTTGAGACCTCACATCTCATATCTTTTTATTGCACATTTTACATGATCATTATTAGAAACCACAAGAGAGGTTGTATGCAACTAAGAATACATTTAGGACCAGGATTCATTTCAGCACATCTCTCAATTCAAAGCTTGATTAAATTATTTCATTTTAATTTGCATACATCATTTTTTTTTTGCAAAAATGAATTAGCCCAGAAATTGCATGATTCTTCTTGTGCAATTCCAGGATAATTCTGCTGGGTGATAGTTTGAAAATGAATGGAACCCAGATCAGTCAGGTTTGTGTCCCTTCAGAAGTGCACAGAAGATCCTGATCAAAGACAGGCAAGGGCTTCTTCTGTTCACTGTGAGCGATTGCCTAGAACACCAATACATGCTTATTTAGATATTTTACGTATTGGAAATGCTAAGTATCCCAGCATGCTTTTCCAACAGGTCAAGAAGCCCTTGATGAGATATATCAGCTATCAATCTCCCACAATAGCCAGACGAATGGGCTGCAAATAACAAGACGAAGGGCAAGTCCTTGATTAGATCTAGCAACCTATCAATCTCCCACAAAAGGTAGACTAAAAAGAATACAAACAACAAGATAAGGCAAGGTATAAAACAGTGCAAGAAGTTCCACATGTGGAGGCAGAGAAGGAAGAGAGACCGGACATCAATGCTCCTCCCAGAAGAACCAGGTACTATCGTGTCTATTGTATTAATCACTTTAGCTTGATGAAGTACTAGACCTTTCTTGAGCACAAGGATTCTGCTTTGCTCGTGAGTCAGCCTGTTAACTCTGTGACTGCTGTGTGTTCTTTTAAATCTATTAATAAAATATACTCTCTGCACACCATTTTGGTTTGGTCTCCTTCGGAATCTCTTACATTGTCCTCTATGGCCTGATTTGAGGATGTTTCTGTAGCTATCACAGGAATTCCACCAAATAGGCCCTTAAATGGCCCACTGAAATCTGTATTGGCTGAGAGCAGGTGTGGATTCCCATTCTGGGCCTAAAGTGCTGCCAACGGTCAAAAGGAAAATGGCAATCAATTTCAGAAAAATCAATTGTCATTTCAATAAGAGCCTAACATTCAAGGGGTAAAGTTTTAATAAAATGTGCAACTTTATTTCTTCAGTCTGAAAGGCCTCTAGCTCCCCCTCTCGGTGTGGCACGGTGCCACTCCAAGCTACCACTACCTTCATGGGGTAGATGGAGGTGCCCACTGCTAGTGGCATGGGCACCTCCAACAATTACTTAACTGACCTCATCCCCTGGATTTGAGATGGGGTTATGACAAAAGATGAGTATCGGGGCACAAGTTTGGCAGAAGAATAGCACCACAGAATTTCCCCTCTCTCTTTTTTTAATGCGCCAGCTTAAAACTTTCCGAATGCCTCTTGAATCCATTTATACTATCTGCTTCAGTGGCCTTTAATAACCTATTTCCACTTCAATGAAAAGGTTCTGTCTGAATCTCTTTCTTTCTGCCCAACTTCCTCATTTTTACCTTGATTATCTCGACCCTTTGCCATTGTGAACAAATTGCCTGCCTCAATTTAGTCAGTTCTCTTCACAATATGAAAACCATAAATTAGATTAACTCAAAGTCTCCTCTTTTCTAAAGAAACCAAGCCCAAGCCCGGATATTAACTTGGGGCAAGGGGCGAGTGTAGGGCTGTCGGAGAGAGCGTTGAGCCAGATAGGCGACATAAGGCCCGGGCAATGTCAACTCCCGGGACTCATTAACATACTACCAGTCCAACTTCCACCTGAACCCGGCGCATGGGACGAGTGCAGCAAGAGGCCATAGCCGAGGACCTGAGGGAGTGGACCCAGGCATTCAGGTAAGTCGGGGGGGGGGGGGGAAGGGGAGGCAATGGGCGATCACGGTCGGGAAAGGGAATCCCAGAGCAGGGGAGGCCGTAGGTTTCCCTGTAGGACCCAAAGGAGTAATCCTGCTGCTCTTGGCCTATAGAGAAACCTCTACAATATAAAATTTACTGACTTTTTTCGACCCTCTCCTGGGCCTGCTGCACCTATGCGCCAGATGTCCTTAGTGAAGCCGGCACCAAGCATCGAATGCGTTGCTCCAGGTTAAAATGTCATCGGGGTCCAAAATATGTCATTAAAGACTGACTTTTGAACGTCCACAAGACCCTTGGCAGTCTGGGGCAAGGGCCTCACACATGCTGCCCAAAACATGCCTGTTAAAATGACGTGGGGAAAGTGTGCAGTGTGGATCCGGTGCATTGGACGCTGCTACGTATCTAACATCCCATCAAATTAGAACTAGTTTCCTTAACCTTTGTATCGTAACTTAAAGTCCTGATACCTGAAATCATCTTTTGTTGCTCACCTCCATACCTTTACCAACATCCTTAAAAAAATTATTATTATAGCAATTGCTTCAGAATAATTCCAATCAGTTCAATCAGAACCTGCAGTTCTTTGACTGCCATAATGATGAAGAATGAGGTATATCATTTCTGGCTGTTAGATGGCCAAAGTTAGTTTGATTTGTTGGGCATGGAGCTGCTAAAAGCTATTCGTTCAGTCATACTGTACATGCAAGTTGTGAAACCAGTGTTGATATTTCCAGCATCTAGCAGACGCTATGAAAAAAGACGCTGCTTTTAATGCTGGCATTTACAGAATCTGCATTGTAATGAAAAGTGCAGAACTCAACTTTAATGAACTCCCACCCTGCTTCCTGCAAGGACTCTATTCCATTCTCTCAGCTTCTCCATTTCCATTGCATCTGTTCCGATGATGCCACCTTCCACACCAGTACTTCTGATATGTCTTCCTTTTTCCTCAACCGAGGATTCTCCTCCACTGTGGTTGACAGGGGCTTCCACCATATCCGTCCCATTTCCCGCACTTCTGCTCTCACCCCTTCCCCCCAGAATCACAAAAGTGTCCCCCTTGTCCTCACCTTCCACCCACCATTCAACAGATCATTGGCCGCCACTTCTGCCACCTCCAACGCGATGCCACCACCAAATACATCTTCCCCTCCCCTTCCAGTATTCCAAAGGGACCGTTCCCTCTGCGGCACCCAGGTCCACTTTTCCATCACCTTCAAAACCCCCTCCCCTTCCCACAGCACCTTTGCATGAAAATGCAAGAGCTGCAACACCTGCCCTTTCAGCACTTCCCTTCCCACCATCCATTGAATTCAACAACTTTAGATCATAACCACTGCTCTCATTTTCTCAGACAGCGGGTGCTGGTAATTGTTCAGCTGCTACCATTTACACCTCCTCTAGACCCATCTTTTGTTTTTTACTTGTTCCATTACCACCCTCCTTTTGGAAGCATAGACTAATACAGCACAGGAGGCCATTCGACCCATTGTGGCTGTGCCGGCTCTTTGAAGGAGCTATCCAATTAGTCGCACTCCCCTGCTATTTCCCCATAGACCTGCAAATTTTCTCCCTTCAAGTATTTATCCAATTCTCTTTTGAAAGTTATTATTGAATCTGCTTCCACCACCCTTTCAGACAGTGCATTCCAGATCATAACAACTCGCTGCTTAATTTTTTTTCCTCATGTTGCCTTTGGTTCTTTTGCCCATTACCTTCAATCTGTGACCTCTGGTTATCAACCGTTAAGCCACTGGAAACAGTTCCTCCTTAGATACTCTATCAAAACCCTTCATGATTTTGAACACCTCTATCAAATCTCCCCATAACATTATCTGCTCTAAGGAGAATAACACCAGTTTCTCTAGTCTCTCCACATAACTGAAGTCTTTCATCCCTGGTACCATTCTTGTAAATCACCTCGGCATCGTCTCTAAGGCCTAGACATCCTTCCTAAAGTGTGACTAGAACCCAGCCGGTGACTCCATCCCTCTCCCTAACATCTGTCTAAGGCTGAACCACACTTTTCGCAACCTTGGTGTCATATTTGACCCTGAAATGAGCTTCCGATCACATATCTGCAGCATAACCAAGACCGCCTATTTCCACCTCTGTAACATTGCCCGTCTCTGCCCTTGCCTCATTCCTTCGACTGCTGAAACCCTCATCCATGCCTTTGTTACCTCCAGACTTGACTATTCCAAAGCACTCCTGGCAGGCCTCCCACATTCTACCAATTCGGCCCCTCGAGCCTGCTCCGCCATTCAATAAGATCATGGCTGATCTTCTACCTCATCTCCACTTTCCTGCACTATCCCCATATCCCTTGATTTCCTGAATATTCAAAAATCTACCGATCTCTGTCTTGAATATACTCAACAACTGAGCCTCCAAAGCCCTCTCGGGTAGAGAATTCCAAAGAACATAAGAACATAAGAAATAGGAGCAGGAGTAGGCCAATTGGCCCCTCGAGCCTGCTCCGCCATTCAATAAGATCATGGCTGATCTGATCCTAACCGCCAATCTACTATCACAGAACCAGATCCTGAACCTAACAGAATTGGACACACGAAATAGGAGCAGGATCAGGCTACACGGCCCCTGGGCCCACTACGCTACCCACAGGGCCATGACCGATCCGAACCTAGACTCATGTCCAAATTCCTGCCCGCTCCCCGTAACCCTTAATTCCCTTTACTTCTAGGAAACTGTCTATTTCTGTTTTAAATTTATGTAATGATGTAGCTTCTACAGCTTTTTGGGGCAGCATATTCCATGGACCTACCACCCTCTGAGTGAAGTAGTTCCTTCTCCTCTCAGTTTTGAAAGAGCAGCCCCTTATTCTAAGACTATGCCCCCTAGTTCTAGTTTCACCCATCATCGGGAACATCCTCCCCGCATCCACCCTATCCAACCCCTTCACAATCTTATATGTTTCAATAAGATCGCCTCTCATTCTTCTGAACTCCAATGAGTAGAGTCCCAATCTACCCAACCTCTCCTCATATGTCCATCCCCTCATCCCCAGGATTAACCGAGTGAACCTTCTTTGTACTGACTCGAGAGCAAGTATGTCTTTTCTTAAGTATGGACACCAAAACTGTATGCAGTATTCCAGGTGCGGTCTCACCAATACCTTGTACAACTGAAGCAATACCTCCCTATTTTTATATTCTATCCCCTTAGCAATGAAAGCCAACATTCCATTGGCCTTCTTAATCACTTGCTGCACCTGCATACTAACCTTTTGAGTTTCGTGCACCAGGACCCCCAAAGATTCACCTCCTCATCTCAGTCCTAAATGGCCGACCCCTTATTCTGAGACTATGACCTCTGGTTCTAGACTCCCCAGCCAGGGGAAACATCCTCCCTGCATCTAACCTGTCAAGCCCTGCAAGAATTTTGTATGTTTCAATGAGAAATGAATATTAACTGCAAATAAATCTGTTGGCTAATTTGGTCTGTTACAAAGGTGGCTAATGTGACTAAAATTAATTGCCTTCTAAAAAGTGACAGGGGCTTGTAATATAAATCCAGCCAGTAAATACCTACTGGACTTAATAGCAAGATGCTAGGAGCTGTGGAGGAACAAAGGGATTTAGGTGTCCATGTACACAAATCACTAAAAGCTAGTGCACTGGTACTAAAAGTAATCAAAAAGGTTAAGAGAATAACACGTTCAGTTTTGGACACTGAACCTCAGGAAAGATATATTGGCCTTGGAAGGGGTCCAGCATAGATTCATTGCAATGATACCAGGGCTTAAAGGGTTTAACTATGAGGATAAGTTGCATAAACCTGACTTGTATTCTCTTGAATTTAGAAGGTTGAAAGTTGATCTAATCAAGGTATTTAAAATGATTAAGGGATTCGATATGGTGGATAAAGAGAATGGGTAAAAAATTCAGATTCGCCCCTTTTGGGGCGCTAACGTCATCGGGGTGCTAATTTTCGCACCCCGAAAAAATTAGCGCCACTCCGCCTGAAATTAAGTTGTAACGTCTCAAGCAGGAGGTGGAAGCGCTCCACCTCCTTCTTGGGATGCTACAACTGAATATCGCGGCGTTATGAGCAACAGCGCCACGCACATAGCGCCGCGGTATTGCAGGATCCCTCCCCTGATTAAAGGGGAGGGGCCTAGCGCTGCGCGCACCAGGGCCCTGCTAGACCACCGGGGAGCGGGGTGCCAGGAAAACAGCCCGGCACTCAAGAGGAGTGCTGGCGCGGCCAGCACCCTGAAGAAAAAAGGGGAAGGGGGCAGGTGCAGGCAGTCTGCCAAAAAAAATGGCCACCCAACACCTGCCCTTTAAGTAGCGCCACCGCGGCTGCAAAAACGCCACCCTGACCCTGTCGGACATATCGTCCGGCGATAGGTCAGGGGGCGCAACCCAAGTTTGCGGCTGGAGCGCGAGCGGGGCGCTGCACACGCCGATGACGTCAACGCTGGCGGCGCAGCGCCGCGGGGGCGCTACCGGCTACCGCCGTCGCTAACCTCCCGCTGAATTTCACGGGAGGTGTTAGCGGCGCTGCACCCAAGTGCTAGGGGATTTGCACCCCATTAGCACCCCCCAGGGGCACTAACGAGAGGCACAAATCAACCAAAATTTTCCCCCAAAGTATTTCCTCTAGTAGGGGAATTCAGACAAGAGGGGATCAATTTAAAATTAGAGTTGGGCCATTTAGGGGTGAAATCATAAAAGGTAGTGGAAATCTGGAACTCGCTGTGGATGCTGGTTCAATAGAAATTTGATTGAGATTGATAGATTTTTGTTCGGTAAGGGTATCAAGGGATATGGATCAAAGATGGGTAAATGGAGTTGAAGTACAGATCAGCCGTGATCCAACTGAATGGCGAAGCAGGCTTGAGGGGCTGAATGGCCTACTTCTGTTCCTTTGTCAGTTTGGCTTGCTCCTGAGTCAGAAGGTTGTGGGCTCATGTCCCACTTCAGTGCAGTACTGCGAGAGTGCTACATTGTCGGAGGTGCGCTCTTTCAGATGAGAGGTTGCAGTGAGGGCCCTCCTAACTGTTCAGTTTGATGTAAAATATTCAATAGTACTATTTGAGGAAGATTTGGGGAGTTCTCCCAGTATCCTGCCCAACATTTGGGTGTTCTCCCAGTATCCTGCCCAACATTTATTACTCAATCAACAACAACTTGTATTTATATAGCGCCTTTAACATAGTAAAATGTCCCGTGGTGCTTCACAGGCGTGTTATAAAACAATATTTCACACCGAGTCACATAAGGAGAAATTGGGGCAGATGACCAAAAGCTTGGTCAAAGAAGTAGGATTTTAAGCAGTGTCTTAAAGGAGGAAAGAGAGGTAGAGAGGCGGAGAGGTTGAGGCAGGGAATTCCAGAGCTTAGGGCCTAGGCAACTGAAGGCACGGCCATCAATGGTTGACCGATTAAAATCAGGGGTGCTCTAGAGGCCGGAATTGGAGGAGCGCAGATATCTCGGGGGGCTGTGGGGCTGGAGGAGATTAGAGAGATAGAGAGGGGTGAGGCTATGGAGGGATTTGAAAGCAAGGATGAGAATTTTAAAATTGAGGCATTGCTTAACCAGGAGCCAATGTAGGTCTGTGAGCACAGGGGTGATGGGTGAACGGGACTTGATGCAAGTTAGGACACAGACAGCCGGGTTTCGGAAGACTTCAAGTTTACGTTGGGTAGAATGTGGGAGGCCAGCCAGGGTTGTGTTTGAATAGTAAGTCTAGAGGTAACAAAGGTTTGGATGATGGTTTCAGCAGCAGATGAGCTGAGGCAGAGGCGGAAATGGGCGATGTTACAGAGGTGGAAATAAGCGGTCTTGGTTATGGCGTGGATATGTGGTCGGAAGCTAATTTCAGGGTCAAATATGACACCAAGGTTTCAAGCAGTTTTATTCAGCTTCAGACAAATGCTAGGGTGAGGGATGGAGTCGGTGGCTAGCAAACAGAGTTTGTGGCGGGGACCGAAGACAATGGCTTCGGTCTTCCCAATATTTAATTGGAGGAAATTTTTGCTCATTGAGTACTGGATGTCGGACAAGCAGTCGGACAATTTAGAGACTGTGGAGGCGTCGAGAGAAGTGGTGGTGAGGTAGAGCTGAGTGTCCTCAGCGTACATGTGGAAACTGACGCTGTGTTTTCGGATGATGTCACCTAGAAGCAGCATGTGGATGAGAAATAGGAGGGGGCCAAGGATAGATCCTTGGGGGACACCAGAGGTAACAATGTGGGAGCAGAAAGTGAAGCCATTGCATATGATTCTCTGTCTGCAATTAGATAGATAAGAATGGAACCAGGCGCGTGTAGTCCCACCCAGCTGGATGACGGTAGAGAGGCGTTGGAGAAGGGTGGAGTGGTCAACCATGTCAAAGGCTGCAGACAGGGCGAGGAGGGATAGTTTAACTTTGTCACAGTCATAAAGGATGCCATTTGCAACACAACCAAAAACAGATTAACTGGTTGTTTATCTCTTTGCTGTTTGTGGGACCTTGCTGTGTGCAAGTTGACTATGATAGTGTATACATGACAACAGTGACTATAATTCAAAAGTATCTAGTTAGCTGTGAAGTGCATTTGGACATCATGTGGATGTGAAAGGTGCTGTATGAAGGCAAGTTCTTCCTTTTATTTTTTACAAAGATAATAATTGAGCCTATTGCTATCTCTGTAAACTCGATTTGAGTTTACTTTGCACGGGAGGTCACACTTTTGGTTAAAGAGAGTGAAAGCATTTGTCTATGGGAGCTTACTTTTTGCATTGGGCACAAGGAAAGTGTATGGTAAGAGCTTGAATCATAACAGTCTCCTTAGTACATTTACTGGCATCTGCCTGCTTAGCAACCAGGCAACTTACTCCTAAAAATGTTGCTCTTAAGTTGGGTGCCTAAAGAAGGGTGAGCATGGCCTGGTGAGGGTCTTTGGTTTTCCTTCCTTGGCTGTGCAGAAACTCCAGTATAAAAACTAACTGTTTGTCCCCTAGCTGCCTTTGAGCAGCAGCTTGTGAGCATAAAACACAGGAATAAGAAATATACCAATAAATGCGGAGATAGCTCCCTTTACAATAATTAGGATTATGTTAACAGGCAGTTAAAAGTATTTAATCCTTTTCCCGCCTCCAGGAGACAGGACCCGAAGCAGCACATCTTCCCGACTCCTGGCAAAAGGGCACGGAGGCGGGATGGGGGTGGGTTTGCCATCCGCCCCCACTTTCTGCAACTTTACCGGCAGTCCCACCTCCATACCCACCTCCTCGGGGCATAGAAAATCCAGCCCAATGGTTTTGTGCAGCCAACAGCAACCTCAATGTAAACTTGCCAGATTCACTAGAGCCAGTTAAAATACAAATGGAAGGTAATCAGGAGCTAGGGTATAACAACAACAACAACTTGCATTTATATAGTTCCTTTAATGTAGTAAAACGTCCCAAGGTGCTTCACAGGAGTGTTATCAAACAAAATTGGACACCAAACCACATAAGGAGATATATGGGCAGATGACCAAAAGCTTGGTCAAAGAGGTAGGTTTTAAGGAGCATCTTAAAGGAGGAAAGAGAGGTAGAGAGGTTTAGGGAAGGAATGCCAGAGCTTAGGGCCTAGGCAGCTGAAGGCTCGGCCAGCAATGGTGAAGTGATTAAAATCAAGAGGGCAGAATTAGAGGAGCGCAGATATCTGGGAGGGGCTGGAGGAGATTACAGAGATAGGGAGGGGGAGGCCATGGAGGGATTTGAAAACAAGGATGAGAATTTTTAAATCGAGGCACTGCTTAACCGGGAGCCAATGCAGGTCAGCGAGCACAGGGGTGAACGGGACTTGGTGCGAGTTCGGACATGGGCAGCAGAGTTATGGATGCTCTCAAGATTACAGAGGGTAAAACGCGAGAGATCGGCCAGGAGTGCGCTGGAGTAACCAAGTCTAGAGGTAACAAAGGCATGGATGAAGGTTTCAGCAGCAGATGCACTGAGACGGGGCGGAGTCGGGTGATGTTCCAGTGGTGGAAATACGTGGTCTTAGTGATGGCACGGATATGTGGTCAGAAGCTCATCTCATGGTCAAATGTTTCAAACAGTCTGGTTCAGCCTCAGACAAGTTGCCAGGGAGAGAGGTGGAGTCCAGAGCTACGGAACAGAGTTTGTGGTGGGGACCGAAGTCAATGGCTTCAGTCTTCCCAATATTTAGTTGGAGGAAATTTCTGCTCACCCAGTACTGGATGTCGGACAAGCAGTCTGACAATGTAGAGACAGTGGAGGGGATGAGAGAGGTGCTGGTGAGGTACAGCTGGGTGTCATCAGCGTACCTGTGATAATGTTTTTGGATGATGTTGCCAAGGGGCAGCATGTAGATGAGAAATAGGAGGGGCCAAGAATAGATCCTTGGGGGACACCAGAGATAAGGGTGCGGGAGTGGGAAGAGAAGCCATTGCAGGTGATTCTCTGGCTACGATTAGATATATAAGAATGGAACCAGGAGAGTGCAGTTCCACCCAGCTGGACGATAGTGGAGAGGCGTTGGAGGAGGATGGTGTGGTCAACCACGTCAAGGGCTGCAGATAGGTCAAGAAGGGTGAGGTGGGATAGTTTATGTTTTTCACAGTCACATAGGATGTCATCTGTGACTTTGATAAGAGCCGTTTTAGCACTGTGGCAGGGGCAGAAACCTGATGAGAGGGATTCAAACATGGAGTTCTGGGAAAGATGGGCACAGATTTGGGAGGCGACAACCCGTTGAAGGACTTGAGAGGAAAGGGAGGTTGGAGATGGGGTGGTAGTTTGCAAGGTCGGAGGGGTCAAGAATTGTTTTTTTGAGGAGAGGAGTGATGACGGCAGATTTGAGGGAGAGGGGGACAGTACCTGAGGAGAGAGAATTGTTAACAATATCAGCTAACATGGGAGCCAGAAAAGGAAGTTGGGTGGTCAGCAGTTTAGTGGGAATAGGGTCGAGGGAGCAGGAAGTGGGTCTCATGGACAAGATGAGCGCGGACTGGACATGAGGGGAGATAGGAGAGAAACTGGAGAAAGATGAGAGTTAGGGCTCGGGTGGGGGGAACCTTAGAGGAAGTTTTGCCTGGTGGGCTAGGGGAAGGGAGGGAAGTGGCAGAGGCAGCTGATCGGATGGGCTCAATCTTAGAGACAAAGAAATCCATGAGCTCCTCGCACTTGTTGTTGGAGCTGAGGGTGGAGGAGACGGGGAGAGGGGTTTCAGAAGATGGTTTGCAGTAGAGAAAAAAAGCCGGGGGTTATCTCTGCATTCCAGGATGATCCTAGAATAGTGAGCAATTTTGGCAGATGAGAGCAGGGCCTGATAGTGCTTTATGTGGTCCAGCCAGATCTGGCGGTGAATGGCTAAACCAGTTGTCCACCATATCCATTCAAGTTTGTGTCCCTTGGACTTAATGAAGTGGATATGAGGGCTGTACCAGGGAGGAATGGCCAGGGTGAGAGAGAGTAATGGTTTTAATGGGGAGTAGGGCATCAAAGGTGGAGGTGAGAGTGTGGCTGAACAGATCGGTAGCTGCAGAAATGTTGTGGTGAATGGAGGGCCAAAGGATAGACAGTTGGGATTTTGAAAGTGCAGTTGTAAGTGAATTGGGAGAGAGGTTTTTCCAGGGGCGGACACAGAACGAAGTAGGGTTGGGAGGGGGAAAGGGTATGTGGGTGGAGAGCAATAGAAGGAAGTGATCAGAGATGGAGTTATCTGTGATTGATACGATGGGAGTAGCAAGGCCACGTGAGATGGCAAGGTCAAGGCGGTGGCCATGAATATGGGTTGGGGAGTTTACATGGAGGGAGAGATTAAGAGAGGATAGGAAGCTAGTGAACTCAGAGGAGAGAGAGCATGATGAACTGAGACAGAGGTTGAAATCATCGAGAATGAGAAGTTGCTTGGTGCAGAGGCTGAGGGAGAAAAGCAGTGTCAAGTGGCCTCAGATGTTAACACTCTTCTGAGTCAAAAGGTCATGGGTTCATAATTTGATCACATAATCCAAGCTGACACTTCAGTACAGTAATTGGAAATGCAGCCTTTTGGGTGAGATGTTAAATCAAGACCCCGTCGGCTTGTTCAAGTGGGGGTAAAAGATCTGATGCAACTTTTTGAAGAAGGGCAAGACGTTCTCCTGGTGTCCTGGCCAACATTCCTCCCTCAACTAAAACTACCAAAGTTTGGCCACTTAACAAATAGACACCACACTTCAAAAAGTAATTGAATGGAAGCACTTTGGGGCATCCTGAAGATGTGATAATGCACTTATATATTAATTCAGAGGCAACTACAAGAACTATGTTAATGTGAGAGGTATGCTGTGAAGTGGTGATGAGGCTAAAGTTCCTTTTATGTTGTGACCCAAGTTTTTGGAGAGCTGCCCTATACCAGCCTCCTCCAGTTACGTTCACATGTGACTCCTTCTCCATTAGGCAGCACATTTTTTCTTTTATAACATAAAAGCATCTTGTTGTGAAGTTACAGGCAGATCATATAGGAGTATCATCAAAAGAAGCACAGGAAACAGCAGAGAAAGATCATGAAAGGTTAAGAATTCCTCTGGTTGCTATGGGTAGCAGGACTGTACGTGTTTCTTCTGCTTCTCGGAACATCACAAAGCTATTCTTTAAGAATTAAAGGGTCAGAATCAAGCTTTCAAATCAAAGCATGGCTTTATTCCAAGTTTCATCCAAATCAAGCTCGTTTTAGTCAATCTGAATTTTCTCAAAAATATTGATGGCACTGCTACATATAACAACGAGAGGAATTGCTTCCCTGAACAGACTATTGAGGTTAACTTCAAGAACTGTGATCTTAAGACCTGCCCTTGCCCTTTAAATCATGCTGAGCAGTCTGTTTGTGTGCAAGAGATTAAATTGCAAATCCATTAATTTATTCCTAAATTGAATCACCATCAATGATATCTTCCCTGCACTAGCTGATTCTGCTGAAATATTATTTCTTGCATTGAAAACAGCAAGTGTGTGGGAATATAATTAGACCGAGTGGAATTATATTGGTCTTTTCAACAGCGATTATTTTCTTGTGGAATATTCAAACAGATATGTCAGTGGGTGATTATGATCTTTCTTACAAAGTAATGGTTCACAATTTGTTACAAATTTTTTGTTAAAAAAAGACAATCATATATATATAGTAACATAGTAATATTTTCAGTAGGAAAGGACTATTGGTCCATCAAACCTACACTTCCAAATCTCCCATCAGGTTCCTTACCAGGATTCTGGAACTAATAATCCATTATTATCCCCTTTATTAATAGGAATTCACATCATCGGTTTTTAATACCTGTCATAGCTCTCTGTACCACCACCCCCACTGGTGATCTGTCCCACAATGTAAAAACCCTCTTACAAAACCAAATGTTGCCTAAATTTCTCATTTCCCTTTGTTGCCCTTAACATTATATTAAGAACATAAGAACATAAGAAATAGGAGCAGGAGTAGGCCAATCGGCCCCTCGAGCCTGCTCCGCCATTCAATAAGATCATGGCTGATCTGATCCTAACCGCCAATCTACTATCTATCACAGAACCATCTCCTGCATCTAACAGAATTGCACACACGAAATAGGAGCAGAATCAGGCTACACGGTCCCTGGGCCCGCTCCACTACCCACAGGGCCATGACCGATCCGAACCTAGACTCATGTCCAAATTCCTGCCCGCTCCCCGTAACCCTTAATGCCCTTTACTTCTAGGAAACTGTCTATTTCTGTTTTAAATTTAATTAATGTTGTAGCTTCTACAGCTTTTTGTGGCAGCATATTCCATGGACCTACCACCCTCTGAGTGAAGTAGTTCCTCCTCATCTCAGTTTTGAAAGAGCAGCCCCTTATTCTAAGACTATGTCCCCTAGTTCTAGTCTCACCCGTCATCGGGAACATCCTCCCCGCATCCACCCGATCCAACCCCTTCACAATCTTATATGTTTCAATAAGATCGCCTCTCATTCTTCTGAACTCCAATGAGTAGAGTCCCAATCTACCCAACCTCTCCTCATATGACCACCCCCTCATCCCCGGGATTAACCGAGTGAACCTTTTTTGCACTGCCTCGAGAGCAAGGATGTCTTTCCTTAAGTAAGGACACCAAAACTGTATGCAGTATTCCAGGTGCGGTCTCACCAATACCTTGTACAACTGAAGCAATACCTCCCTATTTTTATATTGTGTCCCCCCCTCAGTCCTTAAACCCTGCACCCAACAGAACCTTCCTGGATTCTTCATATCTATGAAAATCTTAAAGCACTCTATCAAATAGCCCTCAATTATCCTAGTCTTCAGAGTAAAGGCCTAAGGCAAACACTCTTTCCTCATAACTCAACCTCTCTAGTTCAGAAATCACTTAGGGCGTGAAAATTAGGGACAAGTGACCATAATATGATAGAATTTTACATTAAGTTTGAGAGAGTCCAATCTGAAACTAAGGTCTTCAATCTAAACAGAGGAAACTACAAGGGTATGAGGGACAAGTTGGCCATGGTTGATTGGGAGACGACACTAAAAGGTATGAAGGTGGACATACAATGGCTAACATTCAAGGAAATATGCATAATTTGCAACAAACATATATTCCTCTTGGGCATAAAAACCCAAAAGGAAAAGTGATCCAACCATGGCTAACAAAAGAAATTAAAGCTAGTATTAAGTCAAAGGAGGAAGCTTATAAAGTTGCCAGAAAAAGCGGTCAGCCTGAGGATTGGGATCTTTTTTGAAATCAGCAAAGGGGGAACAAGAAATTGATAAAGAAAGGGAAAATGGAATATGAGCACAAACTAGCAAAAAATATAAAAATGGATTGTAAAAGCTTCTATAGGTATGTGTAAAGGAAAAGACTGGCGAAGGTAAATGTAGGTCCTTTACAATCAGAGACGGGAAAATTTATAATGGGGAATGA
Organism: Squalus acanthias; assembly: GCA_030390025.1. Lineage (NCBI taxonomy): Eukaryota > Metazoa > Chordata > Chondrichthyes > Squaliformes > Squalidae > Squalus > Squalus acanthias. The sequence continues at coordinate 54,381,346 of CM059427.1, forward strand.
GGAAATGGTAAGAAATTAAATAAATACTTTGTTTCTCTCTTCACGGAGGAAGACACAAAAAACCTCCCAGAAATACAAGAAAACCAAGGGTGTGATGAGAATGAGGAACTTAAAGAAATTATTATTAGTAAAAAAACAGTACTACCAAAATTAATGGGACTAAAAGTCGACAAATCCCAAGTACCGGGGATTTTGAAAGAGGTGGCCATTGGAATAGTGGACGCATTGGTTGTCATCTTCCAAAATTCTATAGATTCTGGAATGATTCCTGCAGATTGGAGGATAGCAAATGTAACTCCGTTATTTAAGAAAGGAGGGAGAGAGAAAATGGGGAACTACAGACCTGTTAGCCTCACATCAGTAGTTGGGAAAATGCTTGAATCTATTATAAAGGATGCAATAACTGGGCACTTAGAAACTACTAGTAAGATTGGGCAGAGTCAACATGGACTTATGAAAGGGAAATCCTGTTTGACAAACCTATTGGAGTTCTTTGAGGATGTAACACGTAGAGTAGACAAAGGGGAACCGGTAGTTGTGGTGGATTTTCAGAAGGCCTTCGATAAGGTCCCACACAAGAGGTTGGTGAACAAAATTAGGGCACATGGAATTGGGGGTAATATACTAGCATGGATTGAGAATTGGTTAACAGACAGAAAACAAAGAGTAGGGATAAACGGGTCATTTTCAGGATGGCAGGCTGTGACTAGTGGGGTACCGCAAGGATTGGTGCTTGGGCCCCAGCTATTTATAATCTATATCAATGATTTGGATGAGGGGACTAAATGTAACATTTCCAAATTTGCTGATGATACAAAGCTAGGTGGCAGTGTCAGTTGCGAAGTGGATGTGAAGAGGCTTCAAGGGGATCTCGATAGGCTCAGTGAGTGGGCGAGAACATGGCAGATGGAATATAATGTGGATAAATGTGAAGTTATCCACTTTGGTAGAAAAAACAGAAAGGCAGAGTATTTCCTAAATGGTGAAAGATTGGGGAATGCAAATGCTCAAAGGGACCTGGGTGTCCTTGTAATGAGTCACTGAAAGTGAATGTGCAGGTGCAGCAAGCCATTAGGAAAGCAAATGGTATGCTGGCCTTCATTACAAGAGGATTTGAGTACAGGAGTAAAGAAGTCTTACTCCAATTATATAGGGCCTTGGTGAGACCACACTTGGAGTACTGTGTACAATTTTGGTCTCCTTACCTAAGGAAGGATATACTTGCCATAGAGGGAGTGCAACGATGGTTCACGAGATTGATTCCTGGGATGGCGGGACTGTTTTATGAGAAGAGATTGAGTAAACTAGGCCTGTATTCTCTTGAATTCAGAAGAATGAGAGGGGATCTCATTGAAGCATACAAAATTATTACAGGGCTTGATAGGGTGGATGCTGGGAGAATGTTTCCCTTGGCTGGGGAGTCTAGAACCAGGGGCCACAGCCTCAAGATAAAGGGTAGGCCATTCAGGACTGAGATGAGAAGAAATTTCTTCACACAGAGGGTGGTGAATCTTTGGAATTCTCTACCCCAGAGGACTGTGGAGGCTCAGTCATTGGGAATATTCAAAACAGAAGTCGATAGATTTCTGACTAGTAAGGGCATCAAGGGATATGGCAATAGGGCCGGTGAATGGAGTTGAGGCAGAAGATCAGCCATGATCTCATTGAATGGCGGAGCAGGCTCAAAGGGCCGAATGGCCTACTCCTGCTCCTATTTCTTATGTTCTTATGCAATTCGGTTACACCCCGTTTGGGGGTGGTAACTGAGTTGAGGCCGGATATTTAGCGCCTGCCACGGCAGTACCGCCCCGGCAGCTAAATTCGGCTTACCGTCCTGCACAGTCAGTGGAGCGCAATCTCGGGCGCTCCACTTCCTGTTGGGACGGTAACCGAAGTGATGTCGGGGCGCGATCGGCAGCGCTCCGCGGCTGCCGCATTTCAACACCGCCCCTTCAGTTAAAGGGGAGGGCCGCTGAACACTCTGCAGGGCATCCGATGGCCCGCACTACGCCACCAGGGTGGCGTGGTGCCGCGGCCACAGCCCGGCACCGAGACGTGGTGCTGGGCTGCACGATGGTGGCCAGGACCATGCCATGGCCCACCACGGAGGGCCGACCTAAAGAAAAGACAGCATAGGTCGCGGCCGCACCTCCCCTTTAACTACCGCCCCGTGAGAGGGCAGCAGCCCGGTTTGCGACCCGCGAGGCTGGCGCTGATATCACTTTCAGCAGCCTCACGGGGCGCAGCCGAATTTCTGCTGTGGGTGCTAAGGGGTCGCGGCGCACGGCAATGACGTCATCGCTACCAGTGGGGGTGCGGCGCTATTGGGTAGCGCCTCAGCAATGCCCTGCCAAATTTCACGGGACGCGCTTTATTCAAACCACCCTCCGGCGTTAGCACCCCCAGAGGCAGGCACAAAGGAACCAAATTTCTAGCCGTTCTAGTTCTCCTCTGGGCTCCATCAATAATTTTAAATCTTTCCTGGATAAGAGAGACTGAAAATGATCACAGTATTCCAAATGGAACCTCACCAAGGCCAGATTAAACTTCAAAGTTACTTCTTTTGACTTGTAAGTCAACTTTACATTCCCACATTTTTTTTTTCTTGAGGACACTAAATTGACAGGTTTTAATGATTATCGCCAAAACCTCAATCACTTTCCTGCTGTTTTACCTCAAGCAGATTATTTAACGTGTATTCCATATTTTCAATTATTCTGCTAAATCTCAAAACTTTACATTAATTTGTGTTGATTCAATTTGGACATTGACTTAGCCTGAACAGGTGTCTTTGCATTATTGCGCATTAGTTAGCATAATTAGCCATTGCACCTAATTTACAAATTTACACTTATAAAAATACACTTATAAAAATTATAAACAACAACGGCCCAAACTTTGTAAATGACACCAAATTGGGTGCGGTAAAAAGAAAGACTTGCATTTTTGTAGCGCCTTTCACAACCTCAGGACATCCCAAAGCACTTTTAAGTACTTTTGAAGTTTTATCACTGTTGAAATGTAGGAAACGTGGCAGCCAATTTGCACACAGCAAGGTCCCACAAAGAGCAATGTAATAATGACCAGATCATATGTTGGCCAGCACACCGGGTAGAACTCCCGTGCTCTGAGAGGGCAGACAAGGCCTCAGTTTAATATCTCATCTGAAAGATGGCACCTCTGACAGCGCAGCATTCCCTCAGTATTGCACTGGAGTGTCAGCCTAGATTTTGTGCTCCATTCTCTGGAGTGGGACTTGAACCCAAAACCTTCTGATTCAGAGGCGAGAGTGTTACTGCTGAGCGACCAGTAACCACTGATGTGAATTGTGAGATCCTACTCTAATACTGCCTCACAAAACTAACACATTTTGTTGTCTAACTTCCAACCACATATCAATTCAGCCTAATACTTTGCCATTTAACCCCTAAACATGTACCTGGTGAATCGGTTTGTTATGTGAGACAGTGTCAATGGACTCTAGGCAGACAAGATCCACTACCTCACTTTTATCCACTAGATCCGTATCCTCCTCAAAGAAAGAAATGTTTGCTTGAGGTATAAAAGTACACCTTGCAATTGAAACTGTAGTACAGTTTTCAAAATTGCAAAAATCTTTAGTCAGTTTTATTTTATCACTAGAACTCCTGAATGGTATAAGTGCTGTTTGCAAATAAATATTTTTTAAAGAAAGACTTCCAATTATATAGCAAGTTTCACAACCACCGGACGTCTCAAAGCGCTTTACAGCCAATGAAGTACTTTTGAAGTGAAGTCACTGTTGTAATGTGGGAAACGCAGCAGCCAATTTGCACTCAACAAGCTCCCACAAACAGCAATGTGATAATGATCAGATAATCTGTTTTTGTTATGTTGGTTGAGGGATAAATATTGGCCAGGACACCGGGGATAACTCCCCTGCTCTTCTTCGAAATAGTGCCATGGTATCTTTTACGTCCACCTGAGAGAGCAGACGGAGCCTCGGTTTAACGTCTCATCTGAAAGACGGCACCTCTGACAGTGCAACACTCCCTCAGCACTGCACTGGAGTGTCAGCCTAGCTTCATGTGCTCAAGTCCCTTCTGACTCAGAGGCAAGTGTGCTATCAACTGAGCCACAGCTGACACTCTCATAACTATCTATTATGTATATACCACATCCAATTACAGATCCAGAAGTCTCAATAATTTACTAAACTAAGGCATTAAAAAGTAAATTTGTCCCTACAGTGCAGCACTGTCACAGATGTAGTAATTGAAAGGGTAAATGTTTGATTTACCAACAGGCTCCCTTTGATTTGCAAAAAGATTCTTGATGTTGCTGCCATCCATGTTTCCTGAGCTGATATTGTTCCCATCGGTCCAGTAGAGCTTCCTGTAAGAAAGGAAAAAGTGTATACATTAACTAAAGTTTTAAACTAGTTACACAAACAGTGCAAGAAGTGTTATATATTATAAACCCCAGTAACGCTTCAAGATTTTTGCTTATTTGGCCTGGAGGTGTTTTCAGGTTAATTTATAATACAGTCCCCACCACTTGCACCATCCCAGCGTATCTCTGGTGGACGCCTATATCGGGCAAATGGAGCTAACCATTTGCCATTGTCATTGAAGTTAATTCCGAAGGGGCAGCTTATTACACATTAAGCGCACTGGCTATTTTGGGCAGCTGTTTTCGCATTTTGTACCCCTCCAGCACATTTCAGAGACCTGTACACTGCACAGGCTGGAAAGAAAGAGAAGGAAATATTAATAATCTGCCCTTAATGACATTGGCCTCCAAGTCAAACACCAGCCTGACTTGGACATTTATCGCCATTCCTTCATTGTCACTGGGACAATATCCTAGAATTCCCTACCTAACAGCACTGTGGGAGCACCTTCACCACACGGACCCCAGCAGTTCAAGAAGGCGGCCCACCAACTTCTCAAGGGTAATTAGGGATGGGCAATAAATGCCAGCCTTGACAGTGACACCCACATCCCAAGAATAAAGAAAAAAAATTGACGTCTCCGCCTCCCTATACTATTAATTTATAACTATAATATTTTGTCCTCAATATACATCCAAGCATAAGGTAGTTATCAAGAGTCTTGTCAGCACCAATCCCGATATTGATTCAAGTCATCTAAATTTGTATTCTTCAGCCATTTAAAAGAAATTGTATTGCTGTCAGATCTCCTGTGGTGTTGCTCACAGTGAGTTGAAGGACGCACTGTTTTAGAACAACAGCAGTGTCATGCCATGCAGTTTCATTTTTATTATGGTATTCTAGTATTTTTACCAGTGTTTTGGGAATGGGATTCTGCAACTCTGTCCATTTTTCCATGAAAGCGGTAAATCAGTTGCCTCAGTAACACTGCAGAGGCGGGAGGGGATGGGTGTTGTGGGAGTTTGGTATGACTGGCGAGTGATTATACATTTGATAGCACTGGGGTATTGGTTGCTACAAAATAGTAGTTCTGTGTTGAGAGTGCTGAGATTTTATAGAACTTGAATAGTCTTGGGGTTTAAGAGCACGGGGGTGGGGGGGAAGGTTGCATGGTGGGACTATAGGGTAAGGCAGCACTAAGCTGTATTGGGGTGTCCAGCTGTGTAGGGGAAGATTCCTAGCGTCTAGTACATGGAGGTGGGGAGGGGGGCTCTGGGGTGATTCAGTGGAGATGGGGTTCCTGAAGTCTCATGGGGGGGGGTGGTGGGTGGCTGGAATTTCTGGAGTGCTAGGAGGTGCTGAAATCTCTTGATGGCTGGGGACATGTGGAAAGGACGCCTGGGGTGTGTGAGCATTGGGCAGAGGGTCTTTAGCTATAAGAGGAACAAAGAGGGTAGTGTTGGAGTCTAATAATGTGAGGTAATTTCAGTGCGCTGAGGAAGAGCGAGGCTGGAATATATCAGCAAGTTGTCAAAGGGTTGCAGGCAGCTTGTAGAGTGCCAGCATGTTTTTCAAGAGGGAATGAGAGAGGGCAGAATCGGTCGCAAAAGACAGGGATGAAGCAGATTCAAGCAGAGATTTTAGAAATAAAATTGTGCCTCCCTTTCAGTGCCTGCTCCAATGGGCAATGATGAGGCATTCCAGTTGCATTATGGGAGTCCCTCTAATTTGTTTTCATAGTGAGCAAACTATTTTTAGCCTGGACTAGTCAGGCATAGGTCAAAAGAATGGCTGCCAAGAACATTTTCAAATGGTGTTTAAACGATTCATCTATCCATCTCCTGAAAGGTTAGTCGACTCTGATCCTGCTTGAACAACTTCTTGACTTCCTTGAGGAAGTGACATCCCAAGTGGATTGTGAAAATCCCTACAATATATTGTACCTAGACTTCCAAGAGGCTATTGACAAAGTTCCACAAGAAAGGTTACTAGTTAAGCTCGAAGCTGTGGGGATTCAGGGTAAAACTTTGGAATGAATAAAGTATTGGCTGATGGGTAATAAAAATAAGCAGCACTTGTTGGAGATTAAAGCAGAGACCATGTCAACATTTAAGAATAGATCAGCTAGGTAGTTGAGTGGTTGAAAGAAAGCGGATAAAAGGATATGGGAAAAGGGTAGGCACTTAGAAGTAACACCACTACTTGGGTAGAGAATAAACACTAACGTGGATTGCTTGGGCCGAATGGCCTGTTTCCATGTTGTAATACCATGATACTGTTGCCACCATCCACAATACTGTTCCTGTGTCCTATCCAACTTTTCAACTGACCCGCTCTTCACCTCGAGTATTCTTCCCCAACATTGTCATTATCCTCCCAACACACCTTTCGGCCACCCTAAAAGGTAATCCCAAGCAGCTCTTTATAAATTGTTGAATATTTAAGGCATCCACGTACCATGAAACAGTGATGCACTTAGGGGCGACTTTAACCCTACCTGCACGGTGGGAACCAGGTGCATGGGCAATTAAAATTGGCCGGGTGACTTACCCGCCGATGTCCCGCCATCTTTAATTTTAACCCGCTCTTCTGACGTCATGGGACCCCCGACTGCAATTTTAACTCTGGCATGAGTGAGTAAGCTATTATGGTCTTAATGCCAGGTGAAGACAGCGGAAGAGAATCCTTGACCAGAAGAGGCCAATTAAGTGCTCCTGCAGGCCCCACAGTGAAACTTCAGACCTTCCGTCCCATGAGACCTTCCCGAAACCAGCCCCCTCCCCCCATGACAACTTTGTCCACCGAGCCTTCCTTGGTGACAGGCGGTGAGTTCCTGCTGCCTGAACTTCTGCTCCCATCTATCAGTCAGCTGTTGCTTCAAGCTCATTTTAGTGGCATGCAGATGAGGCCTGGGAGTTAAAATCTTCCGCCCTCACGCTGCTGAGGTTGGGAGGGTATGGTGCCCGCCCAAACCCTTCTCCAAATTAACATCAGGACCTTTTTCCCCCCCCCTTTCTACCCTGATGACTTTAATGTGGTTATTTTGTAAAAATAAATCCTTCCACATAAACTTTAATCTTCACTTGCATCTACACCAGATGTTACAGTGCTGTGCTTCAGTTGATCATAAAACGGCAATGATTGCATTATGTGGAACAATTCAAACCTTATATTATTTTACTGGTAGCAATAAGGTATATTGTACAACAGTTTACCCTTTTAGTGGGTGTACTACTAGACACTGTGGGTGATCAAGTCCATGAATGATAGAAGTCCGCAGGGAGCCATTTAATCTTGCGACATTTATTTGAGCTTCCTCTAAATTCGAACTCGTCCAGTATATGTTTCTGGAAACCCAGTCCACTGCAAGTGCATGAGCATATGGCAGGTCTATAAACAAAAAGCATTTAATTAGTGCATGAATGAAGTTACTTGCAAACAGGACCAATACTAAGGGGAAGCTAGATAAGTAGATGAGAAAGGAATAGAAGGCTCTGTCGATAGGGCGAGATGAAGTAAATAGAGTGGAAGGAGGTTTGCATTGAACATAAACACCGGCATAAACTAGTTGGGTCAAACGGTCTGTTTCTGTGCTGTAAACCAACAAAGAACAGCAATGGCTAATCCAAAAGTATCATGAAGACAATTTGCTACTTCATCTTTTCTCTTTTGTTACTAACACAAAACCTTGACTACTCATGGATATTTCAGATATAATGACCAATTTTACTCGCACAAATCAATGCATAAGCTACAAAAAATGTCATTAAAGCATTTAAAGTGACATTGCTGTCGACTTGTGACTTGTTTTTGTAAGTCAGTTTACCAGGTTTGTAAACAGATAAAAACAGCAAGAAGATAATGGGCCAGATTTTGCTGAAAAAGTAATGGTGTCTGTACGACGCACGACGTTATTAATGTGCAAAACGGACAGCAACTTGTAGTGAGGAAGAGATACTCCGTAAATTACAAATCACCACAAGTTGCTGGCGATTTGCGCCACGCCGTCATTAGCTTCATGAAAACCGTATCTCGTGCTTAACCTTGCCGTGACTTTCATGAAGTTGCTGCATTTGGACATTAATTGCCCATTAAACCCGCCACAGAAAGTTAAGTCCAGTAATTAACCTTTTCAACGAGATGATAATTATTAATGCAATGCCGATCAATCTCTGTGACCCAGATTGAAAACAATTTAAAGTGGTCAATCTCATTCCTGCATTTCGGCACTTGCTGTGAGAGATTTTTAAAATGTCAAATTTTAAACTTTGAATTTTTTTGTCTTACTTCTCCTTTCTGCCTCTTTTTTCCTCTCTCTCTTAATCTAATCTTACATTCTCACTCTTTTTTCTCTTTCTGTACCTGATTTGACATTGAATTTACCCATTCTAATTTACCCTCCTTCTCAGTCCTTCCTCTGTTTAGTTCTCAATCCTTTAATCTCACTGGCTAAGGAGATACACTGTTTGTCCCGTTGTTCACCAAGGTCTCTGCTGCCCTCACTGCACCGTTATCAGCTCGCACTTTCAGCAGCTTTGTGGGCAAAACATTTTAAAACCTAAACATGCAACTGTAAGTCTAACAAACGGGACACGCCACGAGATGTCCTTCTCCAGCAAAATCTGGCCCATAGCCATTGTGCAAGTTTCACATGTCTCTATAAATGTTTAAAGTTTAATTCAAAAATAACACTTAAAAACATGGTGACTTTGCAGTTTTCAAAACAAGCTGAAGGTAACTGTTCCAGGCATTAAGCCTATCCTAAAACACAACATTCTGCTTTAATTCTATGGCTAATGTTTCAGTCAATGCTCAACATTGTTTTTGACCTAGTTTCCGATTGATGACAAAGACTTTATATGGAGCACAAGCAGATTAGCATGTGTCTTTTGGCCCGCCAGTATGGTTTGAATCGTAGAATGGTCTCCTATTTGCATCTGCCAATTCCATTGGTTCAGTCTCCATCTATTCCAATATTTTTCCCTCAAATGCTTGCCCACCAATTTCCTTCCTCCTTCCTCTCCTGAAGGCGTTGCCTCCTTGCAGTTCCCCAGATGAACTCTGGTGTTTCACTCCAGTTGTCATTATTCAAATGGACATCAATCTCGGTCACATCCAACATCGCTTCCTGTAGGGGTCACTGGGTTGCAATCAGCAGTGGTTGATTTTAATCTACCTTAACCCAGGGGTGCCTGATTGGTATCACCGCCCCCCACCCCCCCTGCCCTACCACTCCCCATCACTGCCTTGGTCAAGATTCACCAATTCTGCACAAACTGGATAGCAAACCTAGGTCTGTTCTTGTCTGTAGGGCTCAGCAATTCACTGGATAAACTAACTGCATATTCAGGAGAGGATCCCACACCAAAAGACATTTCAACAGCATCAATAAGTGTTTGTATTGTCCTTGCATCTGTATAATGCTTACATCAGAACATTTAACTACAGATATAAAAGGCTTAAAAGCTATATATAGCTTTCATCATTAATTTCTACTTACCTGCTGAGACCACTGTTTCTATTCCTGTGCCATTTATGAAGGCTCGCTTTATAAACCGTGGCTTTAAATCAGACCAGTAAATTCGCTCTTCTAACGCATCAAAATCAACTGTTTTAACTTGACTGATATCAGGATCAGTAAATGGTGTAATGTAGTTGTAGTATGGATTATCAACGTCAACCCCACGGATTTCTGAATTTCTTGAATAGATTAAAAATTCCTTTTGCTCTGCACAAAATAACAAAAAGTCACACTGCTCTTAGTTTCTTGATTTCAGAAATGTTTTAAAAATTGTTTAAATCTTTACTATTTTTCAATTAATCACCAGTTAAACACATACAGGAAACTCTCTTTTAACCGGCACCCAAATAACCGGAAATCTCTCTTAACCGGCAAAATTCTTGAGTAGGTAACCGGGGTTTTCCTTCATCTCTCCTTTAAAAATAACTTTAAAAAAAACCCCGAGGCATTTGCCTTGTATCGGAGCATGTAGATTGGGAGGGGAATGTGCAGCCCGGGTAGGCAGCGGACACGACAGATGGTCAGCTGGCGGTCCCCGGGGAGACGGAGCTCCGAATGCAGGCGCATGTCAGTGTGTACGGGGCTCTCGTACGTTGGGAGATATAACTCTCCATTATCCGGACTGTTTGATTAACCGGCACCACGCCGGTCCCGTCGGTGCCGGTTAATAAAGAGTTTCCTGTATTATGAAACCCTGTCCATCCAAAATAATATAAAAAAGCCATAAGGCTATGTCAGCACAACCTAATTTTTCTCTCTCCTTTTATTGCAAGTCTGCAAGACAAATATCTGAACTTCTATTTAACTTTGAGAGAATAACTGCACTGGTTGCTGCGGGCAACAATATTGAAAATCCATTCAAAAAGAACATGCTTAGAAATGTCACTAGGCTTTCGGTGGGATATGGAAGATGAAGCAAAATTTTATTTGAACTGCGTATTTGGATGCTGGTGGGTCTGTATAATTAAAGGCAACTAACCAGCTAAGATCAGTTCAATTATTCCTTTTAATAAATAGTTAGATTCTTTTTGAAGTTTCTCCTGGTTAAGGAAAGGCAAGACTGCCTTGAAAAGAAAGAAACAACTTGCATTTATATAGCACCTTTCATGTCCTCGGAATGTCTCAAAGCACTTCACAGTCAATGAATAATTTTTGACGTGTAATCACTGTTGCAAACACAGCAGCCAGTTTGTGCACAGCAATGTCCTACAAACAGCAATAACGGATAAATTAATCTGTTTTGGTAGTGTTGGTTGAGGGATAAATGTTGGCCAGAACACCATGAGAACTTCTCTTCCATTCTTAAATAATGCCATGGGATCTTTTGCATCCACTTGTACAGGCAGACAGTTTAACATCTCATCTAAAAAGCGACACCTCCAACAATGTAGCACACCCTCAGTACCATAACAGTCAGCTGAGATTATGGGGTAGATTTTCCACTTTGGACACAAATGGCAATCCGGGTGCAAATTGCACTCAAAATTGCGCTATTTTTCTGAAATTAAGTTATGATTCAAGTTGCCGTTCAAAATATTAGCTTAATGACAAACGTAAGATCGTCCATGAAGCAGTTCAATCGGGCAGCATTTAAGAACGTAATTTTTTTTTTCTTGCATTAAACAATATTCCTTGATTATATTTAAGAGGAGTAACCTGGCACAATTTTATTAATACAGCTGAAAATGGGTTTATCACAAAAAAAAGTGTTTAGTCCACCATCTGTGAGTAACCTGATTTTAAATAACTGAAAATGATTTAAAAAAAAACTATACAGAACCAGTTACTAGTTTCATTGGTATACAGTGGTCAGTTTCTTAGTAAATTAAGTATTTTAATATTTAAAAGCTTTTAAATGGTGCCTATTGGTGTCCTTGCGCCTAAACTAAATTTTAAGAGCCTCCTCGAAGGCCCACAAATGGCGCAATTAGCGGAAACTCATCATGGTGATTAATTCGATCTGGGGTCGTGGCCAGTTTTGTGAATGGGGCCGGATTCCAGCGCTATGATTTTTTAACTAGCGCAAAAGATCACAAAATCTCGATTTGCACCAGACGTAACTTCTACTTGAAATTCCGCGATCTGTGGCGCTGATTTGAACAATTTTGAGCCAATTGTGCTGGAAATACCAGCGCAACCTGGCGGAAACTCAACCCTTGTGCGTTCAAGTCCTGGAGTGGGGCTTGAACCCATCGCCTTCTGGAAAAAAAAAGCTTTTCTAACATACGTAAGTTAATACATGGTGTAATGCATTATGAACAGATATACAGCTCAAACTAAGCACCCTGCAATGTAAAGTAGGAACTTCATTGTCCTTGTGGTTATTGAAAATCAGTTACGTGGCTTTATTTTGATTTGACAGATTTCGAGGCACTTACCGTAACAGTTTCTCTCATCGGGGGCCAGTTTCATTAGATGAGGACATGTACATGCAGCAGTTCCATTGTAATTAATCAGGCACAAATGAGAACATGGCCCTTTGCCATTATTAGACTCACAAGGATTTGGAGCTGTAATTATGAACATAACTTCAATTCATTATCAAATTTTCCTGTTACAGCAATCATCCAGCACACAAGCATAAATAACAGTTGCAATATTCTACCAAAAACTGTGAAGAAAAGATAAACAGAAGATATAAATTGCATTAATGATGACACTGCTGATTTGAAACCACATGGACTTCATTAGATAAAAATGCCAGAGGAAAAGATCCCATTAATACAACGTTCCTAAAAATCCATATTGTAATTGCAACCCATTAAAGCAATTTCTAACCCAACTCAATGTCAAATAAAGATTTAACCTTGCTCTTTCATCCCATAATTTACAATCCCGTTTATTTCTTGAAATAGGTATTTTCTAAATACCCGGCTCTATTGTTAAAATCATTAAAGACTTGAAGCTTTAAAGCCATATCATTACATTGATTAGTCATTAAGATTCGCTTAGAACAGGAAGGCAGTTAGCATACTTAAAGTAGTCAGCATGTAGTGAAGTTTCTACTATAACAACAGAAAATGCTGGAAGCACTCAGCAGGTCAGACAGCGTCAAGGAGAGAGAAACAGAGTCAACGTTTCGAGTCGGGGACACTTCGTGATAGATAGATAGATAGATAAACTGGGAGAAATTTATCTGTGGACTCATGGGCTTTCCAGCACACCTCCAAAGTACTAAAATGAGAATCTTAGCAGCCATTTTTGTGCAGTCCTCGTGCTATGCATATTCAGCAGGTTATTCTAATTAACATTTCACCTGGGGAACCAACAAAAAGAAATAAAGACTTTTATTTATATAGCGCCTATTGCGTCCTCAGGTCGACCCAAAGCGGTTTACAGCCAATTTTGAAGTGTAGTCACGGTTATAATGTAGGAAATGCAGCAACCGATTTGCGCACAGCAAGATCCCACAAACAGCATTGTGATAATGAGCATATAATTTGTTTTAGTGATGTTGGTCGAAATAGTGCCATGGAATCTTTTATGTCCACCTGAGAGGGCAGACGGGGTCTCGGTCTTGCGTCTCATCCAAAAGACGGCACCTCTGACAGTACAGCACTCCTTCAGTACTGTACTGGAGCGTAAGCCTAGATTTTGTGCTCCAGAGTAGGGCTTGCACCCACAAGCTTGTGGCTCAGAGGCGAGAATGCTACCTATGAGCCATGGTTAACAGCAAGGCTTGGATATTAACAGGGGCGGGTTGCATTGGCGGAAGGGTGGAGTTTCGTATGGGTTTCCCCACATGATATGGAGTTTTAACTTCATAGCATGTGCCTTTTCTCTTTGACAGGTTTCCCATCTGGAAGTCAGCCCATCCCACATTTTCCCATGTGCTGTAAATAATAAGTCTGATCACAATATAGGCGCTTTAATTCTTATTAAATTCTTGGAACAAAATAGAAGTGCATGTTTCAATACACAGTGCACAACACATATAGTAAAAGCAAAATGCTTTCAATTTACAAACTGATGTACTGACACAGCAGCTCCACATTTGACAATCTCAAAATAAATTATTTATTACTGATAAATAGTCTAAAATATTCCAATTATTAGTCCATATGGTTATTTTTGGGAGTGAGCCTTTGGTTTCAATGATAGCATTCCTGCTCGAGTCAGAAGGTGAAGGGTATGAGCCCCACTCCAGACAGCTCCAGCAAGTGGAGACCAGAACTTGGTCTCAAAATACTGGGTTGATATCCAGCGGGGTAACACGTGTCTGGATGACGTGACCACTAGCTGAGTGGTAATATTCCTGCCACTGAGTCAGAAGGGTTGGGTTTGAGCTCCACTCCAGACAGTCCCAGCGAGCAGAGCGCTGGCTCTATAAACTGGGTTGATGCCCGAGAGGCGGGGGTGGGGTGGGATATTTTGAATCCAATGGGTGCGGCTGACTCCCCCCAGCACCCCCACCCCATCATCAAGGGTAGGGGGAATCTCTTTAGCCTTGGTTGAAGGCCATGCAGGAGAAAGTACTCCGAAGATAAAAACAATGAAGAAAGCAATGGAAAACCACCTCAGCGACTCTCCCCTAATAAGTGGCTCAAGATTCTCATGTGTGTGACTTGAATTAGCACCTGCCCAAGGGCAGAACACAGACAGACAGAGTTATATTAAGTGTGCTCTGCATTATTTCAAAATTCTTTGGAAAGAGAAATCCCTGCCAGGCATAACTTTGATAAATATTTAAGAGTAATTTCAGAAACGTTCTCCCGACTAAATTATATTATTTTTAATGTATCATTTTGACAATTTTTCAGAAAGACGTTGAAGGTTAGGTTCTCTGTAATGTTGAAATATTTGTGAAAGATCCTTGAAAAGATGATTAAGGACTAGCTGCTGATATGATCAGTTTCTGCATTTTTAAACACTGCATACCAATTCAATTTCAGTTAAATACACAGTCTAAGTGTTCCTGTAATGGTTGTTCTAAAGTCTCTGGTTGCTAATAGGATTAATGGCAATACAGCAAAAACCCAAAGCTGTTGTGACTTGCAAATACATTGTCGGCTTTTAAAGTTTATTAGAGTATGCAGCTCTTCAAAGAATGTATTTGAAGCACAATCTATTTATGAGGTTCAAAAAAAATCTTTGTTTTAAGTGAAGGTTTGAGAGTGACAATTACGTGATCTGTTTACATATTCTACTGACCTCAGCTAGTTCCTGCTAATTGCACAGCCATAATCTAACAGAGCAGAGGTCAGCATCATTTGCAACTAACACACATCAACAACAGCAACTTGCATTAATATAGTGCCTTTAACCTAAACATTTTTTAAAAGCTGCTTTACTGAAGGAAAAAGTAATTAATTGCTCACTACTTGATCTGTTTTAAACCACATTCCCGATGTGCTTTCGGGTAAGTAATGCACTTTAATAGTCTAATATTTATGGGGCATTCCAGCTTTAGGGAATTGTGGTCATTACTAGCCTAAAATGCTTTATTATTGATTCAAACTAAGCACGGGATGTTAATAAACACCTCAGGCCAGTGTTTAACAACCATTTCACCTGAACACAACCTTGTTATGACTACTGTTATCAATATTAATTTGCTGCATTGGACTGTGTCTGTTTTGAAGTGTTTAAACAGTGCTAGTTTTTAAAAAATCAGTAGGGGTCTTTTTGAGCTCAAGAAATGCACCATTGGACTTACATGCAAAACTGTAATTGGCTTAATCATTGTTTATTTGATTGCTTGACTGGATGTGCTTTATTGCATTAGCCCTGGGATGTGTCATTAGCAGACTGTGATTCAATCTGGCACGCACAAGCAATATGTGGTCAATGAACCTGCAAGACGATTTCCCCTAAACCTCAAGAATTCTGAGACAAAATATTAGACGAGGGAACATAGGACAGTGACCTTTTCAGCCAAATGGTACACTTGCTTTGTTGAAGTTACGAAATTTCCTGCTGCTGAATTCAGGAGCCAGAATCTCAACTCTTCCAATGTGGAACCTGGGCTTTTTAACACTATTTTTACAACAAGAAATACCATGATACAAACAGAACACATGAAACAAAAAAAATAGCATTCCCCAAGGTAAACGTTGGCAAGATCTGAATCAGTACACATAGAAAAAGATAGCACAGATCCTTGCAAGTAACCAGTGGAAGATTACGTGCACAGAAAGAGCAGTCTTCATCAGTGCTAGACTATTGATTTCCCCGTGAGTTTATAAGAGCTCAATCCCTATACGTTTATTGAGCATACATGTCTCTTGATGTATTGAAAATTGAATTAGGGATGGAAATCAATGCGTCTCACCTTGCGACCATATGTTCATTAAGTAAAGAAAAGTCATGTTGCAAGAAAGGCAATTAATAATGATGATGCAATGTGGAAATAATAGTATCTGTGGATCATAAACAAGAGATTTCAGTTCCTGAGAATCAACTATCTGCAAAATGTGACTTTATGGACCTGCAAAATGTAGTGAATATGTTCCAACTAATTTGAAAGTCTATGCCTCCATCTGAATGTTTATCAATAGTATTCAACGCAACTTTCAATTCTGAACTTGTATTTAAATGGTTAATAAATGCCGACTTCAACTAGGATCAGCAGCGGTACATTGACTCCACAGGAAGTAATACCAGAATTTCTTTTTTGTTGAAAACCTCCTGAGATATTACTGAAAATCACAGATCGAAAACTGGTCTCACGAGGTCTCACCCTACTCTTATATAAGCGTTTGTGCTCTTTAAGTGGTTATTAAAAAACTTTGCATTTCTAAGAAATAAACATATTGGCTCGCAATTTGCTGCAATGGCAAGATGGTGAAAAACGCCATAAGTTGGAGGGTTAAGCTCCCCGATCTTCCAGTGGCGAATTCATAGCATAAATTTGCTGGAAAAATAATGAGAATAGGCCACAGTGAGCATAGCAGCGACTCAGCAGCTAATGCAGCTCTCTACAACAATGGGAAAGGCAAAGGGCATTAGGTATTCGCTCCCAAACAGTTCACCTTGTAAAGTACAATAGTAGAAGGAAATGCTTTGTGTAACAGTTAAACCAGCACACATTAACTGTATTCTACTGAGGAGTGAATAAAACAACAAATTACCTGATTAAATAGTAATGCAATACATATTTTAATTCAATAGCCCAGAATTTTCTACAAAATAATCTGGTATTGTTTAGATGTTTCATCAGTATATAGAGATCTCTGTTGCTTCATTTAAAAAAAGAAAACCTTGCATTTATATAGCATCCTGACAACCTCAGGATGTTCCAAAGTGCTTTACAGCCAATGAAGTACTTTTGAAATGTAGTCACTGTTGTAATGTAGGAAACGCGACAGCCAATATGCGCACAGCAAGGTACCACTAACAGCAATTAAATAAAAGACCAGATCATCTGTTTTTTAGATGTTGGTTTAGGGATAAATGTTGGCCAAGACCCATAGTGCTGTGGGATCTTTTACGTCTATCTGAGGGGGCAGATGGGACCTCGGTTTCATGTCTCATCCAAAACACAGCACCTCAGAGAATGCAGCACACCCTTAGTGTTATACTGAAGAGAAATGAAGCATTACAAATCAATGCAACTGACAAGTCACTGAATAATGTATAAAGAGTAAATAATACACTAATAATGTAATAATAGCAAACTTCCCGAGGCTCTGGGATGCATCTGTGTGCACACGATTGACAATCAAACTGGTCAATGAAAATATGTGCATCGTCTCTGACAAAGTTCCAATGGGCTCATTCATCACATATTTTGTCCAGTCAGAGTGCTGTATGGGTGGGACCTCGGTTTGAAATTGAACTGGGTCACGTGTTGATCAATGGCAGAAACGGAGTGGCACTGAACTGCTACAGTAGCACATGGACAAGCACAGACTCGCTGCTCTTTGTCACCGGTTTAAATCGATTCCCCTAATCAGCCACTTCCTTACTGCTATGGACGGATAGGTTTCAGAAGTGGAATGTGTTGTTAAGGCCAACATATCTATACAATTGCGAGAGAGAGTGCTGTAAATAAAATGCAACACGATGAAATGGGTATGAATTTAAATAGAAGGCGTTGAGCATTTCACTGGACTACTGATAGCAATTAGAGGTGTAAAAGCCATGTTACCCCTACCCATGATAGCTTACACAAGCGGAAATCCCGTATGAGCTGATTCAAACACAAGCCATCAGACACTGTAAACAGCGACTGCCACAGGGCAATTTTTTAGTAAGACCTGCTGCTCTGGAAGATAATTGAATTTAAAAAAAAGTTTCTTTAATGCAATTCAATGGATCACAAACTTATCATGTGAGCCAGTTAATGCAAATATAGGTTTATTTACATCATGAATAGTCTGCATTTTGAAACTAAAATATTGATCATTTTTCCTATTCCCGTGATTGTTCCAAGCATACAGACGCCTCCAGCGCCATTCTGTAATGGTTTAAGCAGTTGTGGCGTTAATTCCCCAAACTCAATCTCCCCGTTGATTTTATTGTGGGGTGAGGCTATGATAATTAGCTTTTCACCTTTTTTCAGCGAGGGTTTCTGCGGAGCAGCGGTAAATTCCCAGCAAATTATGACGTGGAGTACATAAAGGTATAAGTCATTCCCACCGTAATTTCCTAGAATTTCTGCACCAACGTTAGGTCCATTACTGCAAATGTTTAAGTCCATTTACCAATTAATATGTAATGTATATACACTATGGCAACATCCATTATTACATTAATATCTCACATTTATCCAGGGAATTGGATAAGTACCTGAAGGAAAAATATTTGCAGGGCTATGGGGAAAGGGTGGTAAAGTGGAACTCGCTGAAGTGCTCTTACAGAGAGCCGACATGGGCTCGACGGGCCGAATGTGCTGCAACCATTCTAGGATTATATTTAAATTATTTCCAATAAATAGAGGATATTTGCTGTTCAAGTGTTAAAAACATTATTTATCCGACATACAAGGGTGATTGAATAGTTCATGAGCACTAAAGCATTGGTAATAATACACTCCCTGTTTTAGTTCCACATTCAGTAACCTTTTCTGACCTTCTGAATGTGAAAATGGAGCAGAGAGTGTGTCTTCTTTAAGTTCTGCTGTTAAGATGCAATGTAATCACCAGGATTTTCTGTAAAATGTAAATGGTGGGTGTGTCAAATTTTCCTTCTACTGCATATTCATTTGAACTGCAAACAAGGTCTCGCAGCACAACAAGGAATCATCTTGACATTCCAAACTTGTGTGAAGAAAGAGCATCTTGACCTATGTGGCATTAAACTGAAGTATTGACTATTATAGGTCTGTCACTGGTCATGGTGCCTGCAATTTGAGGTAATGAATTTGAAGTATCACACATGAAACAGCTTGACATAACACCAAAGTGTATAGATTAAAGTTTGATTTTTCTTTCCCTACAACATAATGGTAACCAAGCGCTAGATATGCTTAATGATGACACCAACTGATGTACTTATATTTTTGTATTAGATACAAACTCATATTGGCCCAGAAATTGATCTCGCTCTGTTCCCGCGGGGGTAAAGCTTCCCCGCGATCTCTCACTCTGCGTGTGCTTTTTCAGATCCAGCTCGCACGAACTTGATGTTCCAGACATCAGCTGGGCAGTGCTTGCGTATCCCACCGGCGTAGTGAATTCGTGCGAGCTGTGGGATCACGTGACTCAGTCAGAGCCAATGGCAGCACACCATCTTCCATTCATAAGTTTCACATACGTGCTGTGAAATCTATGAATCTTACACCCCCCCAAAATAACAGCTAAACCTCAATTAAATAAAAAAAAAACCATCACATTAATAAAATAAGTATAGTTAAATAAATTAACCATTTTAAATAAAAAATTAAATTTTTGAAAAAATTTAAAATCTTTTAAAAAGTTATAAAAATAAACTTACCTGTCTTTAAAGTCTCTAAAAAAGATATACCTGTTAAAAAAAATTCAAAAAAATACTTAATTCACTACTTACCTTGCTAAAAGTGGGTCTTACTCCTCCTTTTTCCATTTCTAAAATCTTCCGTACTTACCTGCGCGTCCAAAGCACGAAGTGCACAGCGTGCGCGCAGCCTGTAGCGCGCATGCGATGCACCGAGGAACCGCCCCCTTTTCAAAAGACCAAGTGCCGGTTTTCAGCGCATGCGCAGGGCATGCAGAAAACCGGCAATTGGAGAGAGAATACGCGAGAGTACGCAGTGCATACTCTCGCGTCGCGGGATGAATTTTTGGCCCATTGAGTCACAGAGCTGGACATTTAAACTGTCCGTTACCAAATATAGTTGGCTACAAATTCCGCAGAAGTTCTCTGATAGGATACATGCAGAACCCCCAGCAAAACGGCACAAATGACTAAAGCTGGGTGTTTACACCGTTACTCTAGGGTTTCCATTAAAGTTATGGCAGTGGAATGGGATACCTTATGTAATATCAGAATCAATGATTCTAGAGCTGTAACTTAACTAAGTTGTAGAAGTTGAAGGGTTCATAGAAGATTTGTCTCAATCTTAGCAGCTGAACTTGAATCATTCACGACTATGTCATTAAATGTTCAATTACAACACATTGGGGGGAAAATTCAGTTGGTTGCGCCTCCCGTTAGCGCCTTAAGAGGGCGCTAATGGGGCGCAAAGCATCTAGCGCCCAGGCGCGGCGAAGTTTGCGCCGCTCGCGAAATTAACTAGACATTTTGCGGCGGCGCTAAACACTACCGCCACGATCTCCTGCGCCGGCAGATCGTGACGTCAGTCGAGTGCGCAACGCCCCGGTATCGCCCCGGAGCATATATTGAGTGGCGCCCCCTGCCTTACCGCCTGACGCTAGCAACGACAGGTTGAGGGGAGCGTTCTGCAGTCATGAAGGGAAAGGGGGAGCGCTATTTAAAGGTGACCGCTTCCTGCCTTTTATTGTTGGTGCCATTTTTGAACTACGCATTCTGAGAGAGAGAGGGAGAGACTTCTGGAGAGATTCAACGTTGTGTGAAGGAGTTTTGGGTACTGAGCAGCACTTTGCAGGTTCATTTTGATTTGCCATTCCTTGTATCGATTTAGAAAAGACTGTGGGGGCTTAACTCTGAGCTCTTTGCCTGGTACTCTCCATTGTTCTTTCCAGCAGATTTGATGTGCCGGTCTCTCCAGGCCGAGATTCAAGGCTGCAATGAGCAGGATGTGGATGGAAAGCAAGATTAACCATCCCCTTTAAGAATTGGCCCGTGCCATTGTGTGTGTGTTCCATTGCTGACTGACATTACATGAGCTTCGCCAGCGCTCTGAGTTAGCGCCTCGCTCCTCGGCCTTTGCGCCTTAAGACAGGTGTGAAGCGCCTGATTTAGCACTCCAATCACCTCCAGGGGCGATAAAAGTCAAGTTTGCAGTCGGTGGCGATAATTAGCGCCAGGCGCTAATCTTTGCGCCCGGCCGATAATTGCGCCCCAAATGAGGCGATACTGAATTTTTCCCCCATTATTTTTTACCAAATATACAAATAAATTAGAGTGACATGCTTGCTAGAAGCCATGTGTTATAAAAACATACCAACTTTGATTTTAATGTACTTAAATTAATATGTCTATGTCACATTCATCTATCTTGCAACTGGTGCACAAAACTCTATCCCATAATCAACCTAATTATCTTTTGGGGGAAAAAACTGAATCCTATGAATAACAGCTGTTAGAAATTAGGGGTACCTAAAATGTATATGGTTAATCAAATGAAACGAATGCGACTAATACCGTGTTTAAATGATTGTATTAGTGCTCGCGACAAGTAAGGGGTTATGTATAAGTTATGTTTTACTGGGACTGTGTAAGTTCCGGTTTCCTAGAAGCTTGTATTAGAATTTGAGACAAGCGTTTTTAGTTAGTTAGATTAGATGATGTATCCCACACAGGGGCCCACAGCATGGCCTTGCCTGCCAGGCTAGCTGTCTTTTGTTTGTAAATTAGGATTTTGACTTTGTTTAATGTGTCTTTAATTTGGCCAATGAAGGCCCAACCTGTGTTTCTTCCATTATTACTAATAATCATATTATAATGCTAAGGTAGGAATTGGAGTTCATTTAACAGAACTGCTTGTGAAGATAATTAAAAGTTAATTAGTATAAAGGACATAGAACAGAAGGAAATTATGGGAGTGCAGGTATCATCTCAGGATGGAACGGTCTGTTAGATTAAGGGGAAGATAATTTGGATAGCGGTTGGTTGAGCAGACAGCTCTAGCTTGGGGTATCTGATTTAATAGCCCATGGTTGTGCCTGGTACATGCACTGGCTGCACCAGGGAGGACAGGGCCGGATGAGATAAGAGAATTCCAGATGGATTGGCCTTCAAAATGTATAAACAAGCAAGACATGTGAGGGGAAAACTTAGGACCCCTTGAGGGAGGGTCTTCATCTGTAAGTTTAGACAAATAACTCAACATGCCATTGGGCACCTTGTTTTAAGGGGAACCCCTACAGGTTAAATGGTCCTGTCCATATTCTACCTCAGAGAATAAAAGGAAGACCGAAAGAACCCTTGGCTCAGACAGTGGAGCGGAGGCCTCCCAAGAGTGGATTGATGGTCTAATACTCTTCCAAGAGTGGACCCATGCTGACCAGAGTCTAGCACTCTTGGGTAGTTCAGAAAGAGAGAGAGCGAGAGAGAGAGAGACACAAACGTGAGACAAGAAGGAGAACAAATAAGAGTTGTTTGCGCACGCCAGCTGTCTGCCTGATCGGGTCCGGTACCAGCTGCTTGTCACGGTCGTATATTTTTGCTGTATAACTAGTGTGTTATATCCCATCCTAAACTCCGATTAAACACAAAATACCCACCATATCGGTTTGCACTCAATCCTGATTATTTGAAGTACCAGAGATAAGTTAATCTCTGCAAATTGGCGAGCTGAGCCAGGTGTGCAAAAGGGTTGTTATGGTCGAAACAAATTAAGGATGGGTTCGGTCTATAAAGGTACGAGGCGTTGTTATAGGGTTGAAAAGCAACAAAATGGCGGATCCGTATTATAGAGAAAAAGTTGCGAACAGTCTCTCTGATAAGTTGGGGGCCCAAGCGATAATCGGAATAGTGCACGGTGACGAGATGAGCGAAAAGAGTTACTCTGAGATTTGGGGCAACATAGCATTCCAAGGTGGGTGCGAAGAAATGTAAAGTTAAGGAAGCCAGAAATAGGCTGGCTTACACAGCCCACTTGTGTGCCGTTAGCTTGGGAGGTGAAGTTGTACTCCTGAAAGAGAAAAATGCACAACTTGAAAGAGACTTACAGGATTGGCAAGGCCAACACGTCACAGCCTGTTCCCTTCTCCGTCAAGAGCAAGCCTTGGCAGATAAAGCACAACTTGCCTCAAGATGCCACCATCAGGTCCAGGAGGATAACAACGCTTTAAAATCAAAAATGAATCCCTGATCTCACAACTTGAGGAAGCCAGGGGGACCTTGAGAGAATTACTCGAAAAAACCCCTTTATTGAGCAACAACCATACTCACTGCAAATGAATAATTATGGAATTGAAGGGAAAACTGGGGAGACAAACGGCTGCTGTTGCGGCCGTCAGTCGCCTTAAACCAAGGGATCCTGGTATTAACTGGGACGATCTAACAAGAAAAGCCCAGTGCAATAATAACCCCATCTGCCAAAATAGTCCCTCACCTTCTGCGCCACCCCCTCCCTATCAAGGACAAACTGCCCCGGCAGAAACCAAGCCAGTTAATATAGTCACTACTACCACCCAATTTGGTGACCCTACACCCTCGGATGATGAATTCGATAATGATACCTCCTCTGTAGCCTACAACCTGCCACCAAATGCGGAAGTAACTACTACTACCAGTAGAAGTTTGACCCCGGTGGAGCAAGCCGAGAATTGGGACCAATAAACTGGGTGACGAACCCAGTCGTCCTAACAAATGATTGGGGTAGTTCCATTGCTGTCACCTTCCGTTAGAGCGGACAGACTTAAAACAAGTTCTGTTGTCATGCATCTCACGGGAACTCAAGTTATCACTCTCACGGGAAATCTATGATAAAAACAAGGGTTGGTGGGATGTCATGGATTCAGTTTGTTCCCGTTTGGGCATGAACTCATTTGATGTCACCCGCATGGCTGGGGACGCCCAGCAAGAGGCTAAAGAACACCCCATTGCCTTTGCAAATCGATTGTATGATTTGTATGACCAGTCCCAGAAAAACCGTGACGGTCAAGGGTTTTGGGACACTGAGGGATTTAAGCTGACACTCATCAATGCTCTCTTACCCCCCCCCCCCCCCCCCCATAAAGGACGCTCTTGGTATTACCATCCATCAGGGAACCCCGTGGGTTGATCAGATGGACTCTTGCATTCGAGCTTGGGATCGAGTTAAATCGCCCCTCGCCCCTACCGAGTCCAAAGTTAAGAAACCAGACGATAGTTGGGTCTGGTGGGATACCAACACTCATTTGTTCCCAGATTTGCGGAGCTGGCCAAACCCTTATATGAACTATTAAAGGGCGAAGAGGACTCTGTGGCCCGTGACTGGACAACCAAACATACCACGGCTGTGTCCCTCCTTAAGACTGCCGTTATGTAAGCCACATGCCTGACAAGTCTCGACCGGGACAAGCCTTTCCACCTGGAGGTGGGATCCACCAATCAGAGTCTTGCTGCCGTTCTGTGCCAAGAGGTACGTGATAAACTTATGCCAATTGCATACGCCTCTTGCATTTTGCCTGGCGTGGATAAGAATTACACTATGTATGCTTGACATCTGCTGGCCACTTTTTGGGCAGTCAAACACTTCACGTTTATTACTGGATTGAACAAAATGATTATCCACAGCCCCCACACTCCTTTGAATCTTCTACTCAAACCAGGGGACACTTTGGTCTCCTCCGCTCGACTCAGTTATTGGACTCTTCTGTTAACTCAGAGAGATTTGGAAATAACGCCAAAGCAGACGACTCTACTACCCCAGCTCCTACTGTACGAGGGGGGAAGCCATGAATGCCCCCTTCCACCACTGAAGTTTGACCGCCACCCTGTCTCTCCTACTCCACTGAGTGACGCCCAGGATGTCTACATTGATGGATCATCCTACCACAGTGATGGAAAGCCCCTTACTGGATTTGTGGTAGTTCTGCCTGACTGAAAACTCACATAAATGCATTCCCCATCCACCCAATATGCTGAAGTTGCAGCCCTGGTGAGAGCGATCCAAATTACTCATGACAAACCTGTTAATGTCTGGTCAGATAGTGCCTATGCGATTATCACTTTGTTGACTGGGTTGCTGGTTGTTAATCAGCCTACTAGCCACGAGTGCATTTTGGGGTACTGCAGGAACCAGAACCAATAGATTAAAATATTTAAAAATATGGTAGTGGCCTTAATTGGAGCTAATACTGGTGGCAAGAATCATAGAAACATAGAAACATAGAAAATAGGTACAGGAGTAGACCATTCGGTCCTTCGAGCCTGCACCGCCATTCAATGCGTTCATGGCTGAACATGCTACCTCAGTACCCCATTCCTGCTTTCTCGCCATACCCCTTGATCCCCTTAGTTGTGAGTGTTATATCTAACTCCCTTTTGAATCGAGTATAAAGTGTGCACAACTTCCAACACAAACATATAAGAGGAAAACTGAAATATGATGTTTACTTTAATGTTGATACTGAATTACATGACATTCTCAAATCGTATTTAGCATGCACCAACACTGTAGACTTTAAATTGATTATGACAGAGTGTTCTTTGTGCGACATCAACTTGGTATAATAGTTACCATATACGGCAAAAGCCATTTTAGGTCAGATAACATTTTACATTCAAATCTTTGAACCTGTTTCATTGGCAATAATTCACAGCTCTGGGAGCATTTCCAAAATGTCGAAGCAATGAATTTCCAGAAGCAAAAGTAACTTAGGATCTATACATTTGTAAGACGTTTTACATAGCTTAATGTGATATTCTAAATTTATGGGACGCATTGTTGACCATGATTGGTCAGATTGACTGAAGTGATGTTCAAATTCCACAGTTCTTTGAAATGGCATTAGAACATAATTAATCCTAGGC
Source organism: Squalus acanthias (assembly GCA_030390025.1). Classification (NCBI taxonomy): domain Eukaryota; kingdom Metazoa; phylum Chordata; class Chondrichthyes; order Squaliformes; family Squalidae; genus Squalus; species Squalus acanthias. The sequence continues at coordinate 54,407,265 of CM059427.1, forward strand.
TATAAATTCATCATAATTTTTTTCTACAAATATCTACTTTCAATTTCTCTGGTTTCTAATTTTTGCAAAATTACACTTAATAATTGAACAAGACCCAATAATTTTCAACAAATTGAGTGAAATGACCCTCGACTTTTGCCAAATGTTTGCTCCTGATGATTGGCAACAGTATAATATGCATGCAACAGTATAATATGCATTCAACTAAGAGCTTTGTTTGATAATAGGGCTTCCTAAAGGGTAACTGCTGCATGAAAGAAATCATTACACTGATACTGAGCTTTTAAAAAATAGATTTTTGCTGAATTTTTGTAAAAAAAGAAAGAACTTGGTTAATTAAGAAGGGTACAGCTATCCAATTTCAAAGGATAAACGCTTCCTAACATTTGTCATCCCAGGACAGGCACAGTACGCATTCGGTACAAAGCAAAGCCTTTTCACTCTACCCCCAAAAAACTGTCTTAACCTTCACCTGAAAGAGCATATTCTCCACTCCTTATATCAGCCATTTCTATATTGAGGAGCATAGATGGAATGGGAGAATTGTAAAGAGCAGTGGCCCTAATAACTAACCTCAGGGGGACACCACTATATACTTACCTCCTATCTGAAAAACAACCATCCACCACTACTCTCTACTTTCTGTCCCTTAGCCAATTTCATATCCACGCTGCCACTGTCCCTTTAATCCCATGGGCTTCAATTTTGTTAATAAGTATATTATGTGGTGTTGGGAGGTTAAAGTGCTAAAAGTCTGAATTCCGCCTCCAACCCGCCCACTTCCGGTTTTAACAGAGGCGGGACAGGGGGTGGGGTGGGGAGAGGGGCAGTCAACCCCCTCCCAGGAGCTGGGTTGGCACTTTAAATATGATAATAAGGCTAGAAGCCTCAGATTTAACTATGGCCGGCTGGGGTTCCGAGGCCTTGGGAATCCGGGCAGCTGCAGCGAGGCAACGACAGCCTCAGGGAGCAATCCTTGTGGGCCGGGAGAGCAGAATGTTTCCTCCCAGCCCCGCAAGCCCCCCCACCATAAAAACCCCACCCATCGGGATAGGATCCATTCCCCGGGGTCGGAGATCGGAATCCTCCGGGATCAGAGCCCCCCCACCCCCCACCGGGGTTGGGAAATGGACCCTCTTGGGGTTGGCCCTCTTCCAGGCTGGGGATCAGACACCCCCCACCCCCAGGATCAGACCCCATCCCCCGAGGTAGGGGATTGGACCTCCCCAGGTCAGGGATTGCACCCACCACCACACCCCTCCCTGGGATCGGACCACCTCCCTGGGTCGGGTCTTGCACCTACCTGGGGTTGCGGCCTCTTGTCCAGCAATCCCCACCCAACTGGAAACCAGCCTGTCAATCAGGCTCACTTCCAGGCGGGGAACCTGTCCGTGACGTCACACGCACGCTGTGGTGTTAAAACTCCACAGCATGCAGGGATACCTGGACTTCGGGTTTCCTGCGCTCTACCGGGCCCACCCACTCCCTGCGGGTCGCCAGGTAAAAATTCCGGTCTTACTGCTCGTTTCCCGCCCGCAACTATTTTAACAGCGCTGTTTTTATGGGCAGCAGAGGCACCCATCTAACTCAGCGGGAGCCTCATGCCAATCACCAGGGAGCACCCTGCGTACGTCCTGCTCAGCAAAACTTGACACACAACTAGTGGAGGCTCTGTAAGGTAAGTGCAAACAGGAATACTCCACTAGGCCCCCACAAAGAAAGTTTGGGCTACTGTCACCCCAGCTTCCCCCCCTTCCATATGCAACCCCTTCCCCCGACACCACTGCCCTCCCACCCCCATGACTTACCTGACTGCCAGCCTTGTGGCCTCCAGGCTCTCTATTTCCATAGGCCCAAAGCCTCTGGATGCCCAGTTCAGGCTGGTGTGGTTAATGAGTCCCGGCTGGTAAAATGGACCAGGCCTCTCACTGCAGCTCCCATTTGGCTGGCCTGTGCCAGCTCCCTGCCCTGGACTTAAAATTCCCGGTCTATTGTCAAAGGTCTAAGTTATGAGCAAAGATTGCAGAAATTTGGACTTTTCGACCTTCAAAAGTAAGCAGCTGCAAAGTTATCTTAAAGGGGTAAGTAAAATAGTTAAGGGAATGGAAAAGGCAAAGCTAGATTTGCAAGAACAGGACGAGCAAACTGAAAAAAATCAAATTTAGGACTGATATCAGGAAATTCTTCTTTATACAAAGAGCGTTCAGTGCATGGATTTTTTCTCGCGATGTGCGCAGCGGTGGCAAGGCTGCATTTATTGGCTATGCTTAGTTCCCGAGGTGGTATTGATGGGCATTTTCCTTGAACAGCTGCAGTTCGTGTGGTGATGATGTTCATGTAATGGTATTTGGTAATGAATTTCAGGACGTTGATATTGATGAAGAAGGAATGGCGATATATATCCAAGTCAGAATGGTTCGTGTCTTAAAGGGGAATTTGGAGGGGATAGTGTTCCCAAGACACTGCTGCTCATCAATCTCAGTGGGAGAGGTCATAGGGGAGGGAGGTGTTGTTGAAGTAACCTTGGTGAGTTGCTGCAGTGCTTCCTGCAGATCGTACCGACTGCAGCCAGGTGATGGAGGGATGAATATTGAGTCCAGTGGTAGGGGTGCCGATCAAGGAAATTGCTCTGTCCTGGATAGATTTTCAGATGGAGTAGTGGGGCGAAACACTTGAAGCAGTTAAAAAACAATTGAATGCTGCAATGGGGAGAATTTAGGATATTTCTGGATGGATGAATTTAGATGGGCCGAGTAGCCTTCTTCATCCATAACTATTTTCATCAAGGGGGACTGGTCAGAAAATAAAGGATTTAACTTAGAAGGAAATGAAAATGAATGAAACCTCTGGGGCATAAGGAAAGTGATTCAAGTTTTAAACAAATCACCAAAATTACATTGTTTTCTATTTGACATTATACAGCGCCTTAATGGAAATTATTCTGCACTCTACTTTAGTATCTATCACCAATGAAAACAATTCTTAATCCTGCAATTTTCCCCTATCAAGCATCATCAAACTCAGGCTTGCTGAAGAGGGATATTAAATCTGATTGTTCATCTATGATAGAAAATCTGTCCTAAGTGTATCGGAGGGCTGTCAACTCAATTTCTGTGAACTTTAAAGTCTCTGATTGAGCTTTTTATAAAATTATCTGTCTGAGTAGAAACAGGAAAGTTCGAAAGGAATTTGTCTTTCCATGAGCGAAAGAGAGCATTTATAGACTATTGATCCGTAGTCCTGAATTCTTGAGCAGGCCTGAAGAGTCATTTGTTAGCAAATTTTGCCAACAGGTCCATGTCTGGATATCTCCAGTTGAGCAATGAACAGAGCATTCATTGCATTTAAGTGAAGTGTCCACCCACACAGCCTTCAATAGTATTGCCTGCTCAAACTAGGTATTGAGCTCATAAAGTTATTTGATATAATGGTTAGCACTGCGAATACAAGAAAGAAAGCAGGAGGCAGGTGGGTCCCTATCAAATTGGTTTAAAAATAATTGTTTTCTTACTCAATAAATATTTGAAACTCCACAAAATAGTGGCAGTTAAAATGTATATTTTCTTGCTCACTGAGTCTGAAATTGCAGGATTAGGATTGCTTTCATTAGTAAAGTGGATTGCAGAATGATTTCTATGCAGTAACTTTATAATATCAAATAGAAAACATTAGGGACCACAAAGCTTTCACTCATACAACTCCAAATTGTCTACCACGAGGTGTAAAAGAATAAATTAGAATGATTCTCAAGTAAGCATTTTGGCAAGGACTGTGCTTTCTAATTAACACAACAGGATAACCTTTGACACACTGCACTATTTCCCTTAAGGCTCAAGGTTTCAGAACATGACATTCACCCACAATTTTCATTATCCAGTTTTTAAATGTTAGAATAGTTAAGGGAACCCACCTAACATAAGAAATAGGAGCTGGAGTAGGCCATTTGGCCCTTCAAGCCTGCTCCGCCATTCAACAAAATCATGGTTAATCTTTTATCTTAGCTCCAGCTTCCTGCACTATCCCCATATCCCTTAATTCCCTTCGTTCCCAAAGATTTATCGACCTCTGTCTTGAATATACTCAACAACTGAGCATCCACAGTTCTCTGGGGCAGAGAATTCCAAAGATTCACAGCCCTTTGAGTGAAGTAATCTCAGTCCTAAATGGCCTACCCCTTTATCTGTGACTGTGACCCCCGTGTTCTAGAGGTTGGCGTTAAGTCTACTACAAGTTTATTTTTAAATGGCTTAACTATCACAATTTATAGATTTCAGTATTAAAATTGCATTTTTGGGGGTACAGGGATTTGCAAAAGTGAAAAATTATTTCTTACAATCTGACATCTTCTCAATCGCTTCATGTCCTTCCTTTTAATTCCCATCAGTGTCTATGTTTTTGGCCTAAACATTGGCAGATGTTATCGTATAGCCATTTGTAAACTTTAATCCACCAGTTATTAGCCATAATGGCAAATCATCAAAGGTATGCTGGATATTCTGCCAGTCAACCACATGTTCTGAATAAAGGTCTGCCAAAGATACCTTCTCAGCTTCTGTGCCATCAGCCACTCCCGTAAGTGGTCTAATCATCTTACTTTTATGGGCATTAGTTTACACTGCCCTCTATCTTTGACTGTTAACATCCCGGGTTCCTCTATTTTGTAAGTAGCGGGATCTGGGAATGTTAACAGTTGTATCCCCTTGTGACCTGAACTGGATAATTGTGTGTTTGCATATATATTTCTTCAATCTGTCCAAACGCGGACCAAGTTAACATCAGGTGAGAAAAAACTTGATTTGAATCATTAAACTGTTTTATTCCACAGTAAGGGAAATGAAGAGAGCAACAGATATGATCAGATTTACTTAGTTCAATCGGTAAAACTTATATTTGCAAAATGATATAAAAACAATGAACACACTACACTACCCCATTTCAGTGGGTTACTTATATTAAAACAGAATAACTCCTCTGCATTCTGTCAAACAATCCAGGTCAGAACCTGTAAGCTCAGGTTCCTGTCTTTTTTCAACCTTTTTTCAATCCTTTTGCTGCATGACTACCTCCCACTTTCACAGCACTCGGTTTCCTTTTTAAAAACAAGATTGACTCCAGTGTCAGCTTTTGTCAAACCCAATTAACTCCTCCAAATCCACCAGCCTAACTTGGCAATGACACCTGCTGACTTCAAATGAACAGGATTTTCGCAGCAGTGAATAATGGCTAGAATGTAAAATGATCTGCCATTGTTTCCAGGATGCTGGTTCAGATGGCCCTGAGTGAAACCTGCCTGTGAATTTAACTCTGAGAATTAAGTTTAGCTAAATAGTAGCATTTTTAACATATATTACACATTGTTTGACATCCCAAAATAAGACAATCCAAGAGTAAAATCTAGGCCAAATTTACTGCAGGAGGTTCAAATTTCTTCATTTTTAGTGTTTGAACTCTTAATCATTTGAAATTCATAAAATTACTAATAGGCACAATAATGATGAATATTCTTGAGACACGTAAACAATATGAAGAAAATTCCTTTGCATCTGTATTTGATAAGTATTTTATATAATTTTAGTTGTACAAATAATCTATTCAAATGTCAGTGCATTGCTAATCACTGTGAGAAGCTACTGAATTATTGAACAATGACATAACTTACAGGAAACTGTAAAAGCTTTTGCAGTACAATATAGTAACACTCTGAACAAATAATTAGAGCTGCTTTATATACTATTTTGTTCAATGAGCATCAATGTTATTTTCACAGCCCCCTGTGTTTATATATCATACATCCATTTATACTTCACAGCAGTAAAAATACAAACAGTATTACAGGTACTTGTCTGAAAACATTGGCCCGTAATTTGCGGCCCCTACAGACACGTACGCGCTCGTAAGGGCTGCGCAAGTTCCTAGTTTTCACGCGCAAAGTGCATGCATGAAAACCTGGAACTTGCAATCTGTCAAAAATCTTCTTGACAGATACAACGCATCCCCGGGAAAAGGTCATCCGCGGGCGGAGAGTCGGGCTATTTACCCAACTTCTGCCCAGCGAACGCCCGTGAAATTCTTACGCCTGGTAAAAGCGGGCGTAAGGCCTGCTTTTATCAGCGTAAGAGTTTAAAATAATATAAAAATAATTTTTTTCAATCATTTGTACATTAAAAATCCTGTGCAATAAGCTAAGTTTATTTGTAGCCCATTTAAAACACTTATATTTATTTTTCAAAAAATTAAATTTGTTTTAAATATTTAATTAAATGGCATTTTAATTAATTTTAAATGTAATTTTTTTTTTTATTTGATGCGTTGATGTACTTTTTGGGCTATTCCCATTCATGCTTATGGGGATTCCGTACATACAGAATCCCCGTAAGCATGAATGGGGTTCCCCTTCTTGCGATTCGCCTGCGCCCCGGGATACGTAGCCCTCTACCCGTGGGTACCCGGAGAAGCCCAGGACCTCGAGTCTCCGTACCTCCCGGACCACCAGGTACGCGGGCATTTTATTTGCGGATTGGAGGCATTTCCCCACGGGAAGCCTCCAACCGCAAATTCAGGGCCATTAACTTATGCATGCAATTATCTTTGTGTAACTATAAGAATGACCAGTAACTAATGAGCACACCAGTCCTCGTGTACCACAACAAACTAAATTTTGTAATGAGTGTTTTTTTTCTCCAAATATGAATCAACACAATGCTGATACATTGATCAACCATGAGAATTTCTGCCATCGGTCTCCTTCCACAGGGTAAAAATCAAACTAATTGAAATGGAGAATGATGGATTCCCTAGAGTGATTTGCAAGCAACAATTTGTTTATTTTAAAGAGATAAAACCTCTGTTAAAATGGTGAGCTAAGGATTTTAATATATACATGTCAACCTTCACAAAGCTTAATGTCAAAGCAAATGTCTTTCTTTTGTTTCTTTGATAAAATGTACGCAGTACTGTACCAATTTCCATGCATTACTGGCTTTATTTCACTCACAAGACCTCATAATTCACTCATCTGAAAATAACTGAATCAGATGCTTTTGAAAAAGGATGCCTTGCCTTACTAATGCATAACTTGTTTAAAGCTTAATTCCTTTACCAATACTGACTTCTTTATTGATGATATGCAAACCTCACTTTCAAAAGTGAAGTGGCAGGCTACACCTAAACTGCTCAGTTAATATACTGACAGGTTCAATGCGATGATGGGTGCTAACAACCTCTCAGTATTTTACACTTCCCCTTGGCTGCTCCAGTTGGATATCTCACTTTGAGTCTGTATTGGACCTCTAGCATACACCATCTGTCCATTACTTGATTCCGCAATTGTAGAGCACTTTGAAAGCTGCAGGAGCTTCTTTATAAGCTGCTGCCAAAGGGGTTGAGAATTAAACCATCTAAGGCATCTGGAGAATAAACGCAGGCATGAACTGGTTGGGACGAATGACCTGCTTCTGTGCTGTATAGCCTATGTAATCCTATGTAAGCCTATGCATCTGCTATAGGTCAGGATATCTCACCTCAGTTATGCCATGGTGATGAAAGTTGTCGCTCAGAAGATAGATGCCTCATAACAACAACATCTTGCATTTATATAGCGCCTTTAACATAGTAAAACATCCCAAGGCAACTCAATTGCGTGCAATTTACATAGCACAAGACTAGTAAAGGAACATTCTCTTCATGAAAATACATTTGGAAGAAATTTTGGGGAGAGACGAGGGAAATCAATAGCCAGTTGCACCACAATGATATCAAACAGAATTGACACTATGATATATTTCATGATGAGTTGTATCATTATGTCATGTGATTATAAACATCAATCACTTGTTTATGACAACAGTGCCCCATTAATTGTACTTCACAATCAAAGGACAAGGTTCATTTTCTCAACTAAACGTCAATTAAAAAGCGATTGGTTGAAATAAAAGTAATCAATGATATTCTGAGTGTGTTATATAACCCACTGGTTAACTATAGCCCCACCTGCTACCATGTAACCTTCTTTTAGCTCTTGAAGGAGTTGTACGAAGCGTCATTGTTGACACTTTGTGCACCATCCTGAGGTAATAAAAAGTGGCTACATGGTATCAAGTAGTTTAATGGGTAACATTCATTCTGACGTCTATGCACCCTTCTACTTCATGTTTGGCATATTTTATACCAGAACAATGTTAGCAATGCAGTATAAGGTTGCTAATTGGCAATTTGATACTGGTAGTGAGCTCGCCATACTGGGCAGTTTTTAGCCAGCCAACACTATACAACAAAGTGTAATACATCAAAACATAGTGCAGACAATAACCTGCACCACCATTCAGCATGTAATGATTGAAGAGAGCTCACTATCCCATCAATTTTTGTCTTCTATTGGAAATATCATCTGTATTTGTAGGTCATCGAGGAGCACTTGACACATGCATTTTGGTATGCAGGAACTGAAATGCTCACTGTTGCACCACTGAAAAATACTGAAACGGAATAATACATTGCTGTTTAAACACTTCACCCATGGCTACTCCATAACTAGGCCACAAGTTTTCAATTGTGCTGCCAAATAGACTCAGCAACATGACGTATGACCATGGGAAAAATAGAATAAGAAAAACTGCAAAAAAAAACTTTCATGTTTTGGTGTGAGGAATTTCTATAATATATTATTAGGCAGGCCATGGTCAGGAAAATAAACATCAGTTTGATGTGTTCAATGACATAGTGCTACTTCACTTTAAGCTATATTGATTTCTGTTCATCAACGCTACAATGAATGCCTGAGTTGTGACAAGCAAAGATGCCTTAACACATCTGAGAATCAAGCAAGGAAAGGCTGCTGTTATACTACAGTTGCTAGCCAGCCATTGGTAGGTGTAACTTGAATTGCTCAGTCTCATACAAAAAGAAAATACTGCAGATGTTGGAAATCTGAAATAAAAACAGAAAATGCTGGAAATACTCGGCAGGTCAGGCAGCATCTGTGAAGAGGGAAACAGAGTTAACGTTTCAGTTTGATGACCTTTCGTCAGAACTGGAATAAAGCAGGAAATGGAACAGATTTTTAAGCAAGTGTGGGAGCTGGGAAAGGGGGGAGGGGATGAAAGAACAAAAGGGAAGGTCTGTGATAGGATAGAAGGCGGGAGAGATTAAGAGACATTAAGAGATAATCAAGGCAAAAGGAGATGGTAATGGGATAGGTTAAGAAACAAAAGATGGCTCTAGATGAAGTGTAAATTACGCTGGTAGAATGAAAGACAGCTGCCATGTGGGAGAGAAGAAAAAAAAAGTGTGGGAAAAAAATATAAACATGATTGGGGCCGAGGTTATGATCTGAAATTGTTGAACTCTATATTGAGTCCAGAAGGCTGTAAAGTGCCTAATCGAAAGATGAGGTGCTGTTCCTCGAGCTTACGTTGAGCTTCAGTGGAACAGTGTAAGATGTCGAGGACGGTGAGGTCTGAGTGGGAGTGGAGCGGAGAATTAAAGTGACAGGCGACCGGAAGCTCGGGGTCCCCCTTACGGACTGAACGGAGGTGTTCCGCAAAGCGGTCACCCAATCTGCGTTTGGTCTCCCCAATGTGGAGGAGACTGCATCGTGAGCAGCGAATAGAGTATACTAAATTGCAAGAAGTACAAGTAAATCGCTGTTTCACCTGGAAGGGGTGTTTGGGGCCCTGGACAGTGGGAAGGGGGGAGGTATAAGGGCATGTGTTGTATCTCCTGCGCTTGCACGGGAAGGTGCCGGGCGAAGGGGAAGGGGTGCTGGGGGTGATAGAGGAGTGGACCAGGGTGTCACGGAGGGAGCAGTCCCTTCGGAATGCTGAAAGAGGAGGTGAGGGGAAGATGTGTTTGGTGGTGGGATCACGCTGGAGGTGGCGGAAATGGTGGAGGATGATCTGTTGAATGTGGAGGCTGGTGGGGTGAAAGGTGAGGACAAGGGGAACCCTATCGTGGTTCTGGGAGGGAGGGGCAGGGGTGAGGGCAGAAGTGCGGGAGATAGAACGGACACGGTCAAGGGCTGTGTCAACCACAGTAGAGGGGAAATCCTCGGTTGAGGAAAAAGGAAGACATGTCGGAAGCACTGGTATGGAAGGTGGCATCGTCAGAGCAGATGCGGCGGAGACGGAGAAACTGGGAGAATGGAATACAGTCCTTACAGGAAGCGGGGTGGGAGGAAGTGTAGTTCAGGTAGCTGTGGGAGTCAGTGGGCTTGTAGTGAATGTTTGTCAATAACCTATTCCCAGAGATGGAGACGGAGAAGTCGAGGAAGGGAAGGGAAGAGTCGGAGATGGGCCATGTGAAGGTGAGGGAAGGGTGGAAATTGGAAGCAAAGTGAATGAAATTTTCTAGTTCAGGGCGAGAGCAGGAAACGCCCCTCCGGAACCTTCTTCCCCTTCACTTTCCTCTGACCCCATCTCTTCTCCCAATCTCACCCCCTGCCGTGTTTTCACTATCCCCTCTGACCTTCCCCTCTCGGACCCCGAACGATCAGTCCTTAGCAAAGGCCTGAGCTTCATCCCCTTACACCCCCACCTCAATTAATTTCGAGCTCAGCACGATGCTGAGCTCTTTTTCCGCCGCCTTCGTCTCCGTGCCCACTTCTTTGGCCAGGAGTCATCCCCAGCATGGCTGACCCTTTCTCCCGCTTTCAGAATTCTCGTTCTACCTGGACCCCTCCCTGTCTCATTACCATCTCCTTTTGCCTTGAATATCTCTTAATGTCTCTTAACCTCTCCTGCCTTCTATCCTATCACAGACCTTCCCTTTTGTTCTTTCATCCCCTCCCCCTTTTCCCAGCTCCCTACACTTGCTTAAAAATCTGTTCCATTTCCTGCTTTTTTCCAGTTCTGATGAAAGGTCATCGACCTGAAACATTAACTCTGTTTCTATCTTCACAGATGCTGCCTGACCTGCTGAGTTTCTCCAGCATTTTCTGTTTTTGCTCAGTCTCATACTGAGCACAAGCAGGAGAATGCTCTACACGTGCATGCTTGACTCCAACCTGCCCAGTAATGTACTATAGAAACTCAGCACACTGCCAATGAGCGAGATTAAAGTGAGATTTAATTCACTTTTGCAGTATTGCTCATTTCTTATCCTTCACCACCACAAAAAACACTGCTTACATCCATGTGCAGAGCTGTACTCCTCAGCTGGTGTGTTTGCAATGTAAGTTTGCAGTGGTAAGGATATCCCCAGGTTTCTTTTCTCCATAACCAACTGCCCCCTTAAATTTCTCTCCCTATTCTTTCCACCCACATCTCAAAAGAGAAATGTGAGGAGCTCATGGATTTTCTTTTCACCAAAAATGAGCCCATCAATGCAGCTGCCTCCTCCCCTTACTCTAACCCTCTGTCTCCCATCCACTCCATCTGTGTTTCTGCAATTTCTCTCCTATTTCCCTTTTGGCGTCTCCAAACACATCTCATTCACCAAAACCAATTGTCTGCTCCCTTAGTCTCCTTTCCACTCAACTCCACTTTTTGGCCCCTTGTTAAGTGAATGGTCACATCAGGCACCATCCTCTCCCTTTCAAAAACTGCCATCATCACTCATCATAAAATAAAAAAGCACCCTTGACTGCTCCATCTTTGCCAATTACCATCTCATCTCTAATTTTCCTTTCTTCCCTAAGATTCTTGAAAATGTCATCATCTCCCAGCTCCATGTCCATCTCTCCCTATTTTAATCCTCCAGTTCAGTGTCCACCCATTCCTGCAGGCCCTAACCAAAATCACAAGTGACATCCTATGTGATGGCAAATATGATGCACTCTCCCTCCTCATCCTCCTCAACTTCTGTACAGTGTTTGACAGGGCTGACCATGCCTTCTTCCTCCAATGTCTCCAGCACCATGGAACTTCACATTGCTCCATTCCTACCTGTCTGAATGTAGCTAGCACATTCCCAACAATGGCTTCTCTTCTCTTTCCTGCAGTTACCTTTGGAGGTCACCAACAATCCATCTTGACCCTTCCTTTTCCATAACGCCGCTCGGTGACATCTGAAGGCATGGGGTCAACTTTCACATGTTTGTTATTTCAAATCAGCTCTAGCTCTCCACCGCCACTCTTAACCATTCAACTATCTCTGTGCTGTTAGACTACTTGTCCGGCATCCAGTCTTAGATGTTTCATATTTTCTGCAGTTTAATATTGTTTTTGGCCCCACCACAAACTCTTATCCTGTGGAACCAACTCCATCCACTTTCCTGGTCACTGTATCTGGCTGAGCCAAATCATTCATAACCTTAGCATCCTATTCAACCTGGAGATGAGCTTCAGAACCTCTATCCATTCCATTACAAAGACTGCTTACTTCCACCACTTAAAATTGCCCACCTCTGCACCTCTGCTACAGAAATCCTTACATATGCCTTTGTCCCTCCATGGCCTCAACCCTCTCCATTTTTATAACTTCCTCCAGCAGGCTCGGGGAGCTCATATGGGCTACTCCTGCTCCTATGTCTTGTGTTTACAATCCCCCTTCCTAATTCTCTGTTCCTCTGACTCCTGTCTCTTGTGCATCACCCACCTCTCCCTTTGCCGACCACTGGTCAACCACCCAAGTCCCACTGTCTGGAATTCCCTCCCTATATCCCTCTGCCTTTCCTGCTCACTCTCTTCCTTTCAGATCTTCCTTAAAACCCACATCTTTTGTTGAGCTTTTGGTCACCTGTCCTAATATCCCTTTCTTTGGTTCAGTGTCCATTACCCTCATGCCTCTGTGAAGTGCCTCGAGGTGCTTTTCTACATTAAAGGTTCTATATAAATGCAAGTTGTCATTGTCATCACATCTAGACTTGACCACTACAACTCTCTCCTTGCTGCCCTCCTAACTATACTCCACCCTTCATAAACACCAACTTGTTCAACACTGCCAAACATATTCTGTCTCATATTAAGTCCTGCTCCTCCCTCACCACCATCCTTATGAAACTGACATTGAAATCAGGCATGAGAAACTACAGTTATGAGCAAAGACTTGAGCTATTGGGACTACTTCCACTGAGAGAAGACTAAATGAACATTTAATACAAGTTTTTAAAATTATTAAGGATTTTGATAAGGAAAGGCTATTTTCCGTGCTTGGAGAGTCAGTGACAATGAATCATTTATTTATAATTGTCACTAGGAGCACAAGGAGAGAGATGAGGAGAAATGTATTTATGTAAAGAGATTTTGAAGCAAGGGATACCTTGAAACACCGAATAGCTGAGACAGAGACCATTGCATCGTTGAAGGGATAAGTGGATACAATGCTATAGGCAGACAGGAATGAGATTTTTTTGGATCTACACCCAGGAACACTGAATCACCTCAGCATAGCGAATATTGGAAAACTGGGTGGGTTGACACACATGCCTGCAAAGAACTGCGAGATTTTTCTTCCATTTAAATTAATGAAATGCAAATCTACAGGCTCCTTTACAGGTGTGACACTGATCCACCTGACTTTCCAATATTCACTGTGCCTAGGCAGTCCAGAAAATATACCCGAGTAGGACAACGGGAGAAGTTTTGGATTGCTCTAGCAAAGAACTGGCACAGAAACAGTAGGCTGAAAGACCTTCTTCTGTGCTGTAATCTTTTTGCAGTTTCACTGGCCCTCCAAACCCCCATGCATCAAATGTAAAATCTTCATCCTCGTCTTTAAATCCCTCCATGGGTTTTCCCTACCCTGCAGTCCTATATCACCCGGCTCCCCAAACACTGCCTTTGTTTGACCGAGCCCATCCGTCCACTCCTCCCCACGCCCATCGCCCCATTTGTGGCACAGCCTATAGCTGCATGGATCTCTGGAATTCCCTCCTATAAGCACGCCACTTCTTGCTTATCCATTAAAACCTTCTCAAAACCCACCTCTTCAACAAGCTTTAGCTAACCTCTCTTGATCTTTTCCTTCCTTTCTGTTTTTTTGCTCCTATCTATGAAGCACCTTTGTCTTACGTTAAAAGCACTTTATAAATGCAAGTCCTGAGTTGTACTACATCCGGTGCAACTCTGGAGACGATTTCACGGCTTGTGCTGAAAAATGCATCTAACTCCTAAGTTATACTATTCATTTTATATTAATGCAAATTACAAACTGCTTCCCACCAACACATTACAGAAACCCCAATGGAGGTGGAATATCATATTAAGAAGCCTTATCAGTCTAGCTCTGCAATTTTAATTGACTAAAATTGTATTTTATAGCAACTTTGCAAAATAATTTGATTTTTCACTTCATAATAACTCGTCAAAATATAATTGCATGGTGCACAATCAGCACCAGAGAATGCATAATACAGTCAATTTGTCAAAAGCAAATTGCAAATATCCAACAACAATCACAGAAGGGAGCAGAAAATTACATCACAGTAATAGACAGCATTCCTATTTTGCCTGGATTCTCTGAAAGTGCTATTATCTGTATATTTAAATGATAAACACTTTCATTCATACGTTTCACTGCAACTTTATATGATGTGATATTACAAGTGGGAAGGACAAGAACCCTCTACCTCTGAGGGCCACTTGTACCTAGTTCTATGCTTACTTATTAGAGATTGATTTTACTGCAGTTCAGTAGGGAACAAGCATTATGTGCAATAGTGTTTGCCTTTAAGTGAAAATGATAGTAAGATAAGAGTTAGGCTGTTTTTTTTTAAATGAGAACCATGGCAACGGTAAAGCATATTGCATAAGATGCCACAGAATTTTTTTTGGTTTAAATCTCATACGATGCCTAGAGTTAACAGAGAATATTCAGAAAATTCAATGAATAATGACCTCAAAACTTGTGACAGTTACAAGTGAATTAGAAAGGTCAGACCAGAGATTTGATTTTTGCTGTTTAATTGGGACAAATGGAGCATTCTATGTATATCTCTTTCATTGTTATATTGGTCCATATTTTTCCAGCGTTTTAATGTTAATTCACAGCATTCTACAGCTAAACCAAAATGTTAAGATTGAGTAAGTGACTTTTGTTGGAAGGAAGCGATATTCTAAAAGATAACATTTAATTTGTAATACTTCAAAATGTTGACTAATTAAATATTCATGATACCTATAAATGCAACCTCAGAGTTTCATCCATTTGAGAATTTTTTCAAAACAAACTTAGAAGCCTTTTTTCATTTCAATTTAATAAAATTGACCTTCTGGATTGTATGAATGATATCTTTCTTAAGATGGTTTAAAGTAGTCATGTTATTCAAATTATGACAAAAAATACACAAAGAACATATAGTACAAAGCTAGGAATATACCAACACCTACAGTTTTAAAGAGCTCCCTGAGCATGCCTTTCCAGTATAACTGAGGTTTCAAACAATACCACCCATAATAGATCCTCAACTGATCTTTTGAAATCTCCAACCCTATTTGTTCCTCATCAAGGTAATTCTGAATATAAACCAATGAGAATCTGTTAAGTTTTGAAGTATCTCTTAAGCTAAATTAATTAGCTCCTAAATCTTTAATCTTATAAGAGATTTTTACACTTTATACTTCCTTGTACCTCTCAGACCAGTTTTCTTTCAATTTTAAATGCGTTTGCATTGTGACCTAAAGCTTATTTTGAATATCTCATTATTTCAAATATCAACGTCAACCTATGCTATTCTCATGTTTAAATGTGTGGCAACATTTGAGGATGAATATCTGGACAGGTAAAGGTTTTTGAAGCAGATGTAGTCTTTGTGACAGAATGGTGCACAGCAAGAGTGGGCTTAAACAGGATAAATAAATAAAAATGGAAACATTAATCCCTTAATTTGTTTCAAAGAGAAATAAATATAGCGAGCATTGCCTTTAAATGTTAGCAATGGGAAGATTAATTAAAATGATCCGTTAGGAAAATAAAATTCAATTTAATTCAATTCCTGTACTATCCTATGCTGTAAAACACCCTGGTTTGTCTCCAATCAGAATTGATGGTTTATACCTCAGCAAAGCTTGCAGTGTTACATGACCTTGAACTCTCAGAGCTCACCAACAGCATGTCAAATATCATAAATTACGATATGATCACTTAGGTTCTTTTGTGAGCTCCCTGTCCATATAAATTGTAGCAAGTTGTCTGTCTCTTTTTCTCTACCAGGGCCTCAACAGTAAATCCAATAATAAAGGACAGTCCTGTCATGTAATTCTTCCCACTGGAAATTATGTGGTGAGGAGAAAATTAATCAAGAGCATGAAGTCTTATTTTGTATCATTTTACTGCACTTTAGGAAACTTTAGGGCCAGAAATTCGGCTGTTGTCGGGTGAGTACGCGCTGTGTACTCACCCGTAAGGCCACCTGAAGTGTCGGTTTCCTGCATGCACGGGAAACCGGAACTTCCGTTCCCCTGAAGGGAGGGGTTCAGAAGTCGAACGCGTGCATGGGAGAGGCAGCGCGCACGCAGCGAACTTCGGGGTTTTTTTCAGGTTTCTCCGGGAAGGTAAGTATGGAGAAGCTGCACTTTTAAAAAGGAGGCGCAAGGCCTGTTTTTAACAAGGTAAGTGGTTAATTAATTACAATTTAAACATTTTTTCAACAGGTTTATCTTTTTTAGATACTTTAAAGAAAGGTAAGTTTATTTTTAGCACCGTTAAAAAGTATAATTAATTTTAACAAAAATTTAAATTTTTGTTTAAAGTAGTTAATTTATTTAACTTATAGTTATTTTAAAAATGTGATTTTTTTTTTTCCAATTTATTTGAAGTTTAAGTGTGGTTTTGGGGCCGATCTCTATTCATAGATTTGACAGGTCTTCCTGTCAAATCTATGAATGAAAATGCCCTGCTAGGATTGGCTCTCCATGGCCCACGTGATCCCAGGGGACACTTCGAACTAACTGCTCCCCTGGGATACGCAAGCACTGCCCGCCGGCAGCTGGAGGAGGCCCAGGACCCGAAGTCCTCGTGGGCCCAAAGCACAACTGCAGGCGCGGTAGGCAAGTACGCGCGCGATGCTTGCACCCGCAGGAAGCCGGAAAGCCGAATTTCTGGCCCAATATCTTTGTAACGTCAAGAATAAGGTTTGATACTGTACTGTGCAAAATTTCTTCTTCAGCTCCAAAATAGTGTAATGTCTGCTGAATTTATTTCTTTGACTTGTTCATTAGATCCGGCTGCTGTTACACAAAAGATAATTCGAAACTTGAATCTATACAGTGCGATGTGGATTCAGCAGACCCAATGCCCACTGTCTTTTGCACCTTAATTGACAAACCAACTCTGTACGTGCATGCTTGATTCATGAGCAGAACTCTGGTCCCGCGTGGCTGATTTTTAATCTTATGAGGAAGTGGGTGGCAGTGTCAGCTTTCTTAGAATATTAAAAATAACTCATATCAAGTTTAAAAAGTTTCCGGGGGTCCAATGAGTCATCTGGGTGCTGTTAAAAATGTTGTGTTGCACTGGGTTAGTGGTATACTACAGCCAGGTGAGATCCCAAGTGATGTGAGACCATTTGTTGGGGTTGGCCTTGCAGCTCCTGGTTTGGCATTCAGAAGGCGATTTGGCTTCCGAAGCCAAATTACCTTCTGAATGCCAAGTTATACTTTTACATTCACACCAATGCACTCCAAAAAGTGCTTTGCAACAATGCTAAGAGGTAGTAGAATGTCAGCCTTTTATTGCCAAATATCTACCTTTATGAAAACTAGCTTGACTCTCACTCAGTAACTTTGTAATCTGGTAGATAATTTTTGCTAAGATTTATACCAGTCAGTAATCGTCTGAAAATGTCTTCTTAATAAACTTGCAGTAATTGTTATCACAACTGTTAATTATCCTTGTGTTTCACTGCTCGGACTGCATTGATAATTGACAGGCAGCTGTTGGTGTAAAATCACCTCATAAAATTTAAATGCTGTGTCTATCAAATAAGGTATAAATGACAGTCATTTGATCTAGGAATATGGATGATGGCTATAAATCATTCAAACTTCATTCTCATAGTTTATGATATCATCTAAATCCCTCAATTAATCACTGGGTTGTATTCACTCTCAGACATCCATTATTTTCTATGTGGAGCAGAAGTATAAAACAATAACTCTTGCAATCTGTAAGATTCTTCTTTGGGAATAAAGGAATTAAGACTACTTCCATGACTGGGTTGAAGCACATCGCTACAAAATACTTTTTTCCAAAGCTGGCAAATTCGGATTTAGAAAACAGCAATAGCCTGCATCAACATTCCCCTTTTGATATTACAATTATTGCCAATTTCAATTCATGCAGAGAGTTCAAATTATAGCTTTCACCTATATTAGTTTGGTGAGTTGAATCATTAAACTATCCTGACTGTACTTCAATTCAGCTTTCATGTGTGAAACACATTTTATGACATTAGTTAAAATAATCATTTTTTTTTTAAAACTGTCCATTTTGTCTTCAGTTTTTGTGCTTGTAATTAATGTTCAGAAATATGTGACCAGTTCAAAAAGTTGAAAATTCCATTTTCTTATTAATTATATTTTTACATTGGCGTGTTAGCAATAGGTTAACATTCTAGTAGATGTAACTTTTCCATCTCCAACTTTTTTTTTGTAAGGTCATCTTATTTTCAAAATTTTCCTTCCAGAATATGGAACATAAATACGGGCTGGATTTTACCAGCCCTGAGGAGGCGGGGTTGGAGGCGGGACTGCTGGGAAAATCAAAAAGAATGGGAGCGGGTCCCGAACCTGCTCCCAACCCGCCTCTAACCAATATTCCCGGGAGTCGGTTCCCCGATTTGCACAGGGACCCAACTCCTCGTGGCGGGAAGAGGATTATAGCCATTTAACTGCCTGTTAAGTGAGACGTGTTGTAATGTTTGTGTATAGATGACAGCTGCAGGAGTGGTGTGAAGGATGCAATGGGACACTGGTGAGTATCAGAGGTAAGGAAATGTTGGGAAAGTCATTTTTAATGTGTTTAGATTTTTCTGTAGGTGACAAGCTTTGAAGTGTTTGTGTGGCCTCACCTCATTGGGAGTAGTGACAGATCGCTTCTGTACCCTCACCTGTAGCTGCCATCAGTTTTATCCTAAGGAGAGAGTCATTGGAGAGCCTCAATGCTGTCAAACACTGTCAAATCATCTGTCAAAAATAAATGGTTCATGTCCCTTTAAGAAAACTGGCAGATGAAGCATCATCAACTGACATCATCTGACACCGGCTTTCCCTTAATTGACCAGCAAGCCCACAGGGCGGGCTTAACAAGGCCAATCAGGAGAAAATAGCGTCTGTGCATCGGACGTCGCTGGGGGCGGGAATAGAACCCGGAAGGCAGCAGTCCCGCCCCGAACTCGCCTCGGTAAGTAAAATCCAGCCCTTAAATGTCTTCTTATAGTCTCCTCAAATTACTGTTAGAATTTTAACTGAGTCAGCAAATAAGTTCATTCTCTTTATCACTGTTTTCCACAAAGACTGGTTCCTGAAGAGGAGGAATATTTAATCTACATTTCATTATTGGTTTTACCTCTCCCCCCCCCCGCCGCACCCCCAACCCCCACACAATATGATACAGTTAATACTAAATAAACTGGAGCATGATCTGAAAATATGTGAGCTTAACTTTGCAACAACTTCTTTTTTTAACGTCTTGGGAGTCAGAAATTATTCACTGCCTAGCACTCGAGTCTGCTGGTTTTAGTGCCCATCTTACCCAGTACCTCTATTTAAATGTTTAATTGCTCTCCCACACATTTGAGGGTTATTAACCAACCTTTAACTAAATGTGAATTTAGGATTTGTTAAAGTATCCTCTCAAAATAACAATCTCAGTAATTCCTGCCAGTATATTAGAGAGAGCAAGTAATAGAAAAAAAAACTGCTGACAGTCTTCAACCATATACATAAAAGTTAACAATGAGCATTTAAGAGTAAAGGTAACATGTCCTTGCAATTAACTCCATCTGCATTGACAGTTCCCAAATAAATCCTCAGTCAGTCAGATACAAAACATAACATTCCTGTATCTATTTTGTTTCCTTCAATAATCCCCTTTTTTAATTATCACGGTTGTTGGCAGAGTTAGAGCTTTTCCTCCTCCAACTTTATATGTCCCATTAATGATTATTCTTTTCAACTAAAGGGTAACAAGCTCAGTTTAAGCTAATTATTTATTCAATTGAGGATACAAGCTGTATTTGTTTCATACTGTTTTGTTTCTTTACTTAAATTCACATGATACAAGTTAGGTTCCTTTGAGCAGGTCAATTAGTTGAGACAGCTCAAATTCTTTCTTAATTACTTGTTTTCTCCTATTGTTCATAGAAACTATTATTGATCCGCATTGTGAGATTCATGTTCTGCAGCCACTGCAAGCTCATAATCATCACAAGAGGAAAGCAATGATCATGTACTGTTTGATGATTGCACAGTGTTCAGCTCCATCCACAATTCCTCAGATAATGCCTGCATGCAGCAAAAACTGGACAAAATCCAGGCTTGGGCTGATAAATGGCAAGTAACATTCGCACCATAAAAGTGCCAGGCAATGACTATCTCCAACAAGAGGAAGTCGAACCACCTCCCCATAACATTTAATGGAATTACCATCTCCGAATCTTCCACCATCAACATCCTGGAGATCACCATTGACCAGAAACTCAACTGGACCAGCCGCCTAAATGCCAGGGCTACCAGAGCAGGTCAGTGGCTGGGTGGAATATTCTCTACTTGCCTGAATGGGTTCAGCTGCAACAACACTCAAGAAGCTCAACACCATTCAGGACAAAAGCAGTCAGCTTCATCGCCAGCCTATCTTAAAAATACCACCTTAAAAATCTATTCCCTCCACCACTGACGTACCATGGCTGAAATGTGTTCTTTCCACAGGATGCACTGCCACAACTCACCAAGGCTTCTCCAGCAGCACCTCGCAAATCAGCGACCTCCACCACCTAGAAGGACAAGGACAGCAGGTGCATGGGAACACCATCATCTCCAAGTTCCCCTTCAAGTCATACACTATCCCGACTTGGACATATATCTCTGTTCCTTCATTGGCGCTGGATCAAGATCCTGGAACTCCCTACCTAACTGCACTATGGGAGTACCTTCACCACACAGACTGCAGTGGTTCAAGAAGGCGGCTCACTGCCACCTTCTCAAGGGCAACTAGGGATGGGCAATAAATGCTGGCCTTGACAGCAATGCCCATATCCCATGAATTAATAAAAATGTATTTGAGATCTGCACAACACAATGAACAAATGTATAAAAAAATACTACAGGCCAATTCTGGAATTTAAAAAAGAATTTGACCTTCTAATCATAATTTTTAGGTTTTGTGGGATTTTCAGTCACCAAAAGTACAGATTGGAGTGTCAATATTGAATTTAAGCCATTAGTGTGTGTATATATAAAAATATAGTCTGGGGGTTGGGAAGACTAATCTGAGCAGGGGCCTCGTACAGGCAGACATTAGGCTGCAGTTTTTTGTGAGCCCAGGAGTGGTCTCTTCTGGAAATCTTTCCAGTGTCCAAAAGCTTATTATGCATTTCATAGAATCATAGAATGGTTACAGCACAGAAGGAGGCCATTTGGCCCGTCAAGCAAGAACACTTCAGCTAGTCCCACTCCCCCGCCCTTTCCCCGTGGCCCTGCAATTTTATTTCCTTCAGGTACTTATCCAATTCCCTTTTGAAAGCCACAATTGAATCTGCCTCCACCACCCTTTCCGACAGTGCATTCCAGATTCTACTCACTCGCTGCGTAAAAAAGTTTTCCCTCATGTCGCCTTTGGTTCTTCTGCCAATCACCTTAAATCTGTGTCCTCTGGTTCTCGACCATTCTGCCAAGGAGAACAGTTTCTCTCTATCTATTCTGTCTAGACCCCTCATGATTTCGAACACCTCTATCAAATCTCCTCTCAACCTTCTCTGCTCCAAGGAGAAAACACAGCCTCTCCAGTTTATCCACGTAACTGAAGTCTCTCATCCCTGGAACCATTCTTGTAAATCTTTTCTGCACCCTCTCTAAGGCCTTCACATCCTTCCTAAAGTGCAGTGCCCAGAATTGGACACAATACTCCAGTTGAGGCCGAACCAGTGTTTTATACAGGTTCATCATAATTTCCTTGTTTTTGTACTCTATGCCTCTATTTATGAAGTGGAGATGCCGGCGTTGGACTGGGGTGGACAAAAATGAGAAGTCGCACAACACCAGGTTATAGTCCAACAGATTTATTTAATTTTACAAGCTTTCGGAAGCTGAGGAAGGAGCGAAAAGCTCCGAAAGCTTGTAAAATTAAATAAATCTGTTGGACTATAACCTGGTGTTGTGCGACTTCTCTATTTATGAAGCCCAGGATGCCATATGCTTTGTTAATGGCTTTCTCAACCTGCCCTGCCACCTTCAACAATTTGTGCACATATACCCCCAGGTCTCTCTGTTCATGCACTCCCTTTAGAATTGTACCCTTTAGTTTATATTGCTTCTCCTCGTTCTTCCTACCAAAATGTATCATTTCGCA
This sequence comes from Squalus acanthias, assembly GCA_030390025.1. NCBI lineage: Eukaryota > Metazoa > Chordata > Chondrichthyes > Squaliformes > Squalidae > Squalus > Squalus acanthias. The sequence continues at coordinate 54,429,705 of CM059427.1, forward strand.
CTTTTCTGCATTAAATTCCATCTGCCACGTGTCCACCCATTCCACCAGCCTGTCTATGTCCTCTTGAAGTCTATCACTATCCTCCTCACTGTTCACTATACTTCCAAGTTTTGTGTCATCTGCAAATTTTTAAATTGTGTCCTGTACACCCAAGTCCAAGTCATTAATATATCAAGAAAAGCAGTGGTCCTAGTACCGACCCCTGGGAACATCATTGTGTACCTTCCTCCAGTCCAATAAACAACCATTCACCGCTACTCTCTGTTTCCTGTCACTTAGCTAATTTTGTATCCATGCTGCCAATATCCCTTTTATTCCATGGGCTTCAACTTTGCTGGCAAGCCGATTATGTGGCATTTTATCAAACGCCTTTTGGAAGTCCATGTATACCACAGCAACCGCATTGCCCTCATCAACCCTCTCTGTTACCTCATCAAAAAACTCAATCAAGTTAGTTAAACACAATTTGCCTTTAACAAATCCGTGCTGGTTTTCCTTAATTAATCCACACTTGTCCAAGTGGCTGTTAATTTTGTCCCAGATTATCGTTTCTAAAAGCTTCCCCACCACCGAGGTTAAACTGACTGGCCTGAAGTTGCTGGGTTTATCCTTACAGCCTTTTTGAACAAGGGTGTAACATTTGCAATTCTCCAGTGCTCTGGCACCACCCCCGTTTCTAAGGAGGATTGGAAAATTATGGCCAGTACCTCTAACTTCCATTTTTACTTCCCTCAGTATCCTGGGATGCATCCCATCCAGTCCTGGTGACTTATCTACTTTAAGTACAGCCAGCCTTTCTAGTACCTCCTCCTTATCAATTTTTATCCTTAACAATATCTCAACTACCTCCTCTTTCACTATGACTTTGGCAGCATCTTCTTCTTTGGTAAAGACAGATGCAAAGTACTCATTTAGTACTTGTGTAGGTCTCCATTTTGGTCCCTAATCATCCCCACCCCTCCTCTTACTACCCGTTTATTATTTATATGCCTATAGAAGACTTTGGGATTCCCTTTTATGTTAGCTGCCAATCTATTCTCATACTCTCCCTTCGCCCCTCTTATTTCCTTTTTCACTTCCCCTCTGAACTTTCCATATTCAGCCTGGTTCTCACTTGTATTCTCAACCTAACATCTGTCATACACCCACTTTTTCTGCTTCATCTTACTCTCTACCTCTTTCGTCATCCAGGGAGCTGACTTACCCCCTTGTGGAAATGTACCTCGACTGTACCCAAACCATCTCTTCTTTAAAGAAAGCCCATTGTTCGATTACAGTTTTGCCTGCCAATCTTTGAATCCAATTTACCCGGGCCAGATCTATTCTCAACCCACTGAAATTAGCCTTCTTCCAAATAAGTATTTTACTCCAGATTGCTCCCTGTCCTTCTCCATAGCTAATCTAAACCTTATGATACTATGATCACTGTTCCCTAAATGTTCACCTACTGACACTTACTCCACTTGACCCACTTCATTCCCCAGAACCAGATCCAGCAATGCCTCCTTCCTCGTTGGGCCGGAAATATACTGATCAAGAAAGTTCTCCTGATTGTTCCTTTTGATTTTTTAGCTCAAATACTTCAAAATACCCTACTGTCCATTCTTGAGCTGGGACTACCATCTTCTGTATCAGGACATTTAAGCTCCACCCGGCTGTGACATTGGCATGAACAGGTAAAATGTATGATGCTTTTTCCTATTACCACTGGAAGCTTCAAGTGCTGATCAGTTTAAACACAAATTTGTCTTGTCAGCAGTTCACCAATAGGTTTTATCTCATTGGTGGTACTGTAAGGGTTCGTCAACTCATTGATCCAGACAGAATGATCACTTACGTCTGATGCATTTGATCCTATCCATTGCTTAAATCAAAAGCAATGTGCTATATATAAATAATTAAATTGAGCTAACATTTTAATAATACAATATTTTTGTGACACAGCAGGGCATGAGGTCCAACAGTTACCCCATTGAGTGGTAGGATGCACATTCACAACACCCCAAAAGGTGAGTTTTTCCATCTTTGCCATTACAAGTAGGTACTGATCAGAGGTAAGTGTATCCTCACAGGAAGGAAAAGTTAAAGGACAGTCACCCTTGCTGCTCTTCTTTGCCTTGCGGACGATTATGGAGCATTATTGTCAGAAATCCAGTCATAAGCCTCCAGCCTATGCTATTGATCAAGAGGTGCGTGACTTCAGGATGAAACATGTAGAAAATATTATAAATTTCCTACACTACAACAGTGACTACACTTCAAAAAATAATTCATTGGCTGCAAAGCACTTTGGGTGCCCTGACGTCGTGAAATGCGCTAAATAAATATACAAGTATTTCTAAAGATACCATTACAAAATAAAAAGAACATATAAAGAAAGACTTACATTTCTATAGCGCCTTTCACAACCACCGAACGTCTCAAAGCGCTTTACAGCCAATGAAGTACTTTTGAAGTGGAGTCACTGTTGTAATGTGGGAAATGACAACCATTCCTTCAGCAAAGAATATGGGTGCAGAAATTCCGATCCCTACGGGTGTGTACGCGCTGTGTACTCACCCGTAGGGACATCGGAAATGCCGGTTTCAGGCATGCACTGTGCATGCGCTGGAAACCGGCGTTTCCGATCTGTCAAGAAAGCTCTTGACAGATCCTCCGGCTGCCCGGGAGAAGGGCCTCTGCGGGTGGAGAGTTCCGTTTTTTGGAGACCCTCTGCCCGCAGAAAACACTTACAATTCTTGCGCCTGGTAAAAGCAGGCGTAAGGCCTGCTTTTACCAGGATAAGAGTTGAAAAAAAGTAAAAAAAATAAAAAAAATTCCACTGATTTATCATTTAAAAACACTTTAAAGAAAGGTAAGTTTATTTTTAGCCCCGTTAAAAACTTTAATTATTTTTTTCAAAAAATAAAATTTTTGTTTAAAATACTTAATTTATTGTAATTTAATGTGATTTAAAAAAAAAAAAATATTTAAAGTTTTACTATGTTTTGGGGGTGATCTCTATTCATATATTTGACAGGTCTTCCTGTCAAATGTATGAAGGGAGATTCCCTTCTCTGATTGGCTCCCCATGGCCCACGTGATCCCAGGGACTCTGCGAACTGCCTGCGCCTCTGGGATACGTGGGCCCTGCGCACCGGCAGTTTGGAGAGGCCCAGCAACGGAACTCTGCGCCTCCCGGGAGCCCTCCGGTCTTGGTGCAGATTTTTCCAGATCACAGCCCTCCGCCCGCGGGAGGCCTGCGATCGGAATTTCTGGGCCATGCATGGTCTCCAGTGGCAGCCTCTCAAAATATCATTCCTGCCAGCACATTGCAGCTTTTTAAAGTGGTCCCACATAACTAAATGTAGTGCTTTTACAAAGCTGTTCTCATTAGTGCTAATTCACAGTACTTTCCTGAGCAGCCCCACACAACCACTTCAAAAGGTACCAATCAGCAATCAGCAATGTAATTAGTTCCATGCAATTTAGCAACAATCAGCAATGAGCTCCTCCATCAACAGTCTCCTAGCTCAATGAACACTGCAAGGATTTCCAGAAGAGATCCGTTTAGTAAGCATTTCAACATAGTTGGATACAACTTCACTGCCTATGCAACAATGCCATTTAGCCATTAACATCTGACTGTTCTCTAGCTTTGTTTAAAAAAGGTCTTTTCTTTTTTGCAGTGAAAGAGTAGGAAATAAAGTTAAAGGAAGGAGAAGTGCGACAAGGTTTTTCATAAATTAAAAGAAAAACTATTAATGAGCTCTGGGCCCTTCAGGTCATGTTTTGGTGAGAAGTGAGAGAGAAGTCTTCTCCTTTCAACAGGACGCACCACCACTGCACCATTATGTACCGCCATACTTTTACTGCCAATAGCTGAGGTGGGTGGTACTTGAGGCAACTAATCTATTTGATTTCCAGCTCTTCCCAGTTCTGATGAAAGGTCATCGACCTGAAACGTCAACTCTCTTTCTCTCTCTACGGATGCTGCCTGGCCTGCTGAGTTTTTCCAGCGTTTTCTGTTGTTATTTGGCAAGGAAACTATCTGGTTTCTCTGGCCCGCCCATCCACCCACCATCATTTAAATTTCAATGATTGGATGGCTAGCATCCTTACTGGGAGATGGGGAGGAGGAAAACTTCTAGCAGTGCTTGCAGGAGCTGGAATCCAATGGGAGCTTTCTCATTCATAAGAACATAAGAACATAAGAAATAGGAGCAGGAGTAGGCCAATTAGCCGCTCGAGCCTGCTCCGCCATTCAATAAGATCATGGCTGATCTGATCCTAACCGCCAATCTACTATCACAGAACCATCTCCTGAACCTAACAGAATTGGACACACGAAATAGGAGCAGGATCAGGCTACACGGCCCCTGGGCCCGCTACGCTACCCACAGGGCCACGACCGATCCGAACCTAGACTCATGTCCAAATTCCTGCCCGCTCCCCGTAACCCTTAATTCCCTTTACTTCTAGGAAACTGTCTATTTCTGTTTTAAATTTATGTAATGATGTAGCTTCTACAGCTTTTTGGGGCAGCATATTCCATGGACCTACCACCCTCTGAGTGAAGTAGTTTCTTCTCATCTCAGTTTTGAAAGAGCAGCCCCCTATGTTCATTTTGCATCACTATTACCATCTGATTTCCAGTGAGATAGCAGAGAGAAAATCCAGCTTGATGTCATCAGGACGAGTCAAGGTTGACTGATCTGGAAATTAGTCAGGATATTTGGGGGGCTTTGTTTGAGATGTTAATTAAATGACACATTGTCAAGGCACTAGCAGCCAGTTGAGCACCTATACATTAGCATAATATGCAATATCTCATACCTTTGCTCGTGTATGATTAACAGGTCAATTCTCAGGGGACCTCAGATTAAAATATGTACTGGAGAATCTGCCCAAGTCTTCAGTTTTGGCTAAAGATCTGAATTCTATGGATGAATGGAGGCTTTTTATCATTCAAGTACAACATCACATTGTGAAGGACTATGAAAATATGTTTCATCCAAAAATGAAGGCATTTAGAAACATAGAAACTAGGAGCAGGAGTAGGCCATTCGGCCCGTCGAGCCTGCTCCACCATTCAATACGATCATGGCTGATCATCCAAATCCAGTACCCTATCCCTGCTTCCTCACACAGAATCCCCATCGAGCCTGCACCGACACATATCCCACCCTATCCCCGTAACCCCACGTATTTAATTCCCCCTAACATATCCCATCCTATCCCCGTAACCCCACATATTTAATCCCCCCCTAACACTAAGGGTCAATTTATCATAGCCAAATCAACCTAACCCGCACATTTTTGGACTGTGGGAGGAAACCGGAGCACCCGGAGGAAACCCACGCAGACACGGGGAGAATGTGCAAACTCCACACAGACAGTCACCCGAGGCTAGATTCGAACCCGGGTCCCTGGCGCTGTGAGGCACCAGTGCTAACCACTATGCCACCGTGTTGCCCATACCATGTGAGAAAAATGTTCCAAATAGAGTATTTTAACCTTTGTGGACTGATCCACAAAGTCATCAAAGTCACAAATGACATCCTATGTGACTGTTACCATGGTAAACTATCCCTCCTCATAATTTTTGACATATCTGCAGCCTTCGATACGGTTGACCACACCATCCTCCTCCAACGCCTCTCCTCCGTCCTCCAGCTGGGTGGAACTCCCCTTGCCTGCTTCCATTCTTATCTATCAAATCATAGCCAGAGAATCACCTACAATGGCTTCTGTTCCCACTTCTGCATTGTTACCTCTGGAGTCCCCAAGGATCTATCCTTGGCCCCCCTTCTATTTCTCATCTACATGCTGCCCCTCGACAACATCATCCAAAAACACAATGTCAGGTTCCACATGTACGCTGATGACACTCAGCTCTATCTCACCACCACCTCTCTTGACCCCTCCACTGTCTCTGATTCGTCACACTGTTTGTCCGACATCCAGTACTGGATGAGCAGAAATTTCCTCCAACTAAATATTGGGAAGACCGAAGCCATTGCCTTTGGACCCACCACAAACTCCGTTCCTTGGCCATCGTTTCCATCGCTCTCTCTGGAAAATGTCTGATGCTGAGCCAGACTGTTCACAGCCTTGGGGTTGTGTTTGACTATGAGATGAGCTTCTGACCACATATCTGCTCCATCACCAAGACTGCCAATTTCCACCTCTAACATAGCCTGTCTCCACCCCTGTCTCAGCTCATCTGTTGCTGAAACCCTCATCCATGCCTTTGTTACCTCTAGACTTGACTATTCCAATGCTCTCCTGGCTGGCCTCCCATCTTCCACCCTACATAAACTTGAACTCAGCTAAAATTCTGCTGCCCATATCCAAACTCACACCAAATCCCATTCATCCATCACCCCTATGCTCACTGACCTACATTGGCTCCTGGTCCGACAATGCCTTGATTTTAAAATTCTCATCCTTGTTTCCAAATCCCTCCATGACCTCGTCCCTCCCTATCTCTGTAACCTCCTCCAGCCCTACAACCCTCCAAGGTCTATGCACTCCTCCAATTCTGGCATCTTGCGCATCCCCAATCCTTCATGGGAGTCTTGGGGGGCGATTTTCTGACGCTGGAGGAGGCGGGTTTGGAGTCGGGAAAGGCGGGAAAATTCGAATTACTGAGGTCGGGTCAGAAACCCGACTCCAACCCGCCTCCGTGGGATTTCGCCGGTGCCGGTTTTGGCGGTCTGGAAACGCTCCCGCCTCCAGCTGGCCATAGCATTAATTAACTACTGCAAATGCTTCTTAAGGGCCTCTCTAATCCTATTTTGAGAGGCCCTCTTGAATTTACCATCATTTCGGTGTGCTTCACGCAACTTCTGAACCACGCCAGGTAAACCTAGTGGGTTGACTCGTGGGTGGCCTCCTCACTGCTTCAGGTCGAACAAGACCTCGTTCACTGCAGCAAGGCTTACTTGCTGGTGCCAGACCTTGGATTTAAAAGGTCTCTGAGCACTTTTAGAAGGCCTTCCGAAGTCGGAGGTGTTACAGCTTGACTCCATCAACTGTGGGACCTCCTGGGAAGAACCTCGCCCCGCTTACAATGAGCGCTTCCCCAGAGGAGGCATCTGCAAGCAGAATGGGAAACATTCATTTCCTTTCACCTTGGACCTCAGATGAGGAGGAGGAGGAGGAGGATGATCTGGAGGAGGAAGAGCAGGAGGAGGAGGAGGAGCAGGAGGAGCAGGAGCAGGAGGAGGTGCAGCAGGAGGAGGAGGAGGAGCAGGAGGAGGAGGAGGAGCAGGAGGAGGTCAGAGCACCGGTGTTTCGACCAGCGGCAGTGGCAGCACGCGAGCACATGGCTGCAAGGGATTAACTTATCATGGCCAGATTTGTATAGGTTGGCCAAGTTGGCACATGTCCTTGGCTCCATGCCAGGACTTCATTGACAATGGACTTCACTCTCTGGCCTCCTTTCAGTCAGGCCACCAACCTGACAACGCAAGTGTGGCGTTGCCCGCAATGTGGAGCTGCCTAAGGCTAAGTAACAGATGGCATAACGCCAATATTTTGGCATCAAATCATGTTAATGCTTTCCAACAGGGATGGCATTTCATCAATATACAGAAACAGTCTCCCAATCTACACACAGATCTGGAGGTTATATCCCTTGCCAGCTGCACCCACACAGCCTTGGTTTCTTTGGCAGGCCTCTTCCTCCGAGATGAGTGGAAGAGCACCTCCATGCTAGCTCTCACCCCCTCAAACAACATTTGCAGCGCCTCATCTGAGAGCCTCGGGTAGGCCCTTGCCTTGAATTGGATACACATATCTCAAAAGATGTTGGAGGTGGTGCAGGAGAAGCGGAAATGCTGTGGAATGAGCCAAGGGAGCAAGAAGCCATAAAATCAGACTGGAAAAGTGCTGTCAACAGAGGCGAGTTTCAGTCCCAAAACACTAATTGAGCAAGGCATCCCACACCTCTGAAATCAAGTGGCCAATCATGGGAAAATCTCAATTTTTTGAAAACTATCAGTGGAGGCGAGTTTCTGACACATCCAAGCCGAAACCCGCCTCCAGTGAGAAAATCACCCTCTTGGACTGCAAAACTGCCTTTTAAGACAACTTTTATTGGGGAAAGCCTGAACTGTAACAAACACCACCTCATATTCATCAACTATATATTTTCTGGAAAAGATTGGTTGCTCATTTCCTCTAAGCACAGGTATATGTGTGATGTTTATATCTTGAAAACTTTCCTGCACATACAAGGAGGCTCTCAATTTCAGAGGAAACCACAGCACCTAATATGTATGGCCAATTAACTTCACATGGTATACCTGAAATGATACATTAGTTTGAGTATTTAATTTATAGACATTCCCTTAATATCAGTAAGCGCTGTATCAATATTGTAATTTGGAGATGTCTCAGTCAACGTTCCCCCTAAGCTGCGCGGGCGCACGGCCACACACTGATCGGGAGGTCCCGCGCAGGCTGCTCACCAGCAAGTTAACGTTGGAGAAGATACGGCACGTGTGCGGCCGCTGCAACAAATTTAAAGGGACCGCGCAGGGAAAAAAAAAGAGGAAACATTGGTCTCAGTGGAAGTGGTGCAGCTGAAGAAAATTAACTTTTTTCGCTCAACAGAATAAGTTTCACAATAAATATGTGCAACACATTTGGCACAAAAATTGGAGAACAACAAAATTGTAAATGCTCTTGATTGTTCATCTATGCCTCATTATTTAACCTTCTTTCTGTCCACATTTTCAACACCAGCCATATTTTAAAAAAATGGAAAATTGTGAAATATATTGAACATACACTTAGTACTGATTGTGTACAATTTCACAGTTTAGATGTATAATTTCTTAAAAAGCTGTCTTGAAGCAAACTCCCATAACATGCAATACATGGACAATGAAAGCCTGGATAAACATCAGGGCTTCAAACTGAGATATTTGTACAGTCGCGTGGGCAGATTTTATGCCGCATAACGCTAACTCATAACTGGCTTCATCAATAATTATACTGCACCATAAAAGGTAAAAGTGTCATGCTGAGGAAATAATCCCTTTTTTTTAATATGTGAAATGCTTGCAGAGACATTTTTGAAGTAGCCGTGTTATTTCTATTGGTGGAGGAGGCACAGTTTTACCTTTTTCAGGAGCATTCTATTGCACTATTAGCTATGTGACATATTCACAGCGATGAACTCAAGAGAAACCAAAAGGGAAACAGCTACTAATGACTTTTACAATAAATCTTTAGTGACAGTTTTGAGGCTGCTCTTTGTATAGAAGGTGCTGCAGGAGAGCTGCACAGTTGGGGAAAATATATTTGGCTTAAAAATCATGATCGGGTCCCCTGCTATTTGGCTACAATTACAACTAGCTAAGTCCTGAACAATACTATTAAAAACACAGCATTTTGATGACTTGGTTTGAAATCTTAACACCTGATAATTAAACAGATTTTTATGGATTGCAAGCTCAAAATTCCCGATGAGATGTTTGTTATATTGACCTTTTATATTGGATTCTTGAAAGTGGTTCTATTGTGCTGGTTCTAAGGCCTGTTGATATAGGAACTGTCTTTTATACAGCATGGTTATTTTAACAACAACCAGATTGATTTTAAACTGCGCATGCACAATGACTTTGGAGGCTGAGATAGCAGTGCCTTCTGAGGTGCAGCTATGCCACTACATTTATAATCGGATTTGCCACAGATAACAAGTGTCATTGATACAATGCCCTGATATAAATGAGAAGTCGCACAACACCAGGTTATAGTCCAACAGATTTATTTAAAATTACAAGCTTTCGGAGCTGTCGCCCCTTCCTCAGGTCGAGTTACTGTGAGTAACTCACAGTAACTCTACCTGAGGAAGGGGCGACAGCTCCGAAAGCTTGTAATTTTAAATAAATCTGTTGGACTATAACCTGGTGTTGTGCGACTTCTCATTTTTGTCCACCCCAGTCCAACGCCGGCATCTCCACATCCTGATATAAATGGTATGCAGATCCTGAGGGAGCCACAATGAAGCTGTGGCTATTTAACATTTTCTTAAGATATAGTTTTGTGTATTGTAGATGAAATAAATATAGCTATATCATCTTGCAGTACAATTTGTCAGATGATACAGGAGCAATTATAATTGTTACTGATTTATTTCCTTACACGTTTCCTTCATTTTACAAGTTGCTCTCTTACTGTGCTTTTGGTCACAAAGTAAACAGAAGCAGAAGTTAAACAGCTAATCTACCTTGTGGCTGCCTGGTTTGATGGTAAATCTGTAGGTCATATGGCCGTGCGCTGGTTCTCTGTACTACGGTGACATTATGGCCGGTCCATTTGTTGGCTTTCAATAGGGTGTTAGTCTTCCAGTCAGTCCAATAAACGTCGCCTCCGTACAATGTTACAGCAAAAGGATGTGAAAGGTATTCATGATCACGCAAGACTTCTATCAATTCACTGCCATCATACAAGGCGGAGTAAATACCATCAGACCTGCATCAAGAAAAATAAGAAGTGAAAGAATAAACTAAGTCAAAGAAAAGTTAGAAACACACAATTACTTTCTCAAGCAGTAACTGAGTTTGTATCATACATTTTGATTATGAAAATGTGTATTATCATCTTTAATGTATAAATTACAGAATTCATTTTTTTTGCATTGATGATATTCTAACAATGAATACATGCTGTAATTAGTGGCAGCTACAGTTGATCAAGGATACAGCTTGCAAAGATCAAGGTACAGTTCGAGATATTTTACTTCGACCTTTCCCAGATTGTGAATAAGTTGCATTGAGGCAAGCAGGGAAAACCAGGACAGTGCATTTCAACATGCACAAATTGAACAATGTAGTTGAAGTACATTAGAACACATAATTTCAGCCTTTCCAAATATGATTTCAGCATTCTTTCAAAATTGCGATGCAACCAACTATCTGCTGAGTTCTAAATCTGAAACATTTCATTGCGAAAGGTGGCAAGGAGAAGCAAGGTACTTCTCCGCAGGGAGGAACAAACAGTCAGTGTGTGTCAACCCAGGGTTTTCCAGTACACCTCCTGGTCAGTTAAAGAACAAAATTGGCAGAGACTTGAGACAAGGATCTAGGGGGGCGATTTTCATGTGCCTGCCAGCTGATTTACATTGGAAAATGAGGTGGTCGGCAAATGAAAAATTGAAAATAAAGTCCAGGCTGCTGGCTAGCCAAGGCCTGCCTGGCTTGATTTTCGCCAACACTCCCACCCGAATCAATGATTAATGTACGATAGGAGGAGATCACTGAGGTAGAGTGGCGCAAGACTGTGGAGAGATTTGAAAACAAGGCTGTAAATTTTGAAATCAATATGCTGAGGCAAAAGAAGGCAGTAAAGCTTGGAGAGGACGAGGGTGATGGGAGTGTGGGACTAATTGTGGGTGAGAATGCATGCTGTGCTATTATGAATTAATTGAAGCTTGTGGAGGATTGATGCGGGGAGGGCAGCTCTGAGAGCAAAAGAGAAATCAAGGATTGAAGTGATAAAGCCATAGATGAAGGCTTCAACACCAGAAGGGCAGAGATAGGTCAGAGGCGGGCAGTGTTACAGCGGCAAAAGAAAGCAGTTTTGATAACAGAGCTGAGGTCAAAGCCTAGTGACATGCTAAGCACTAAGAAGACACATATCTGCTTTTAGTTATACTCATTTGCACTTTAACAGCACCACCTTATCACCTGAACAAGGCCTCCCCAGGTAAAGAGCAGGCTGCTTCTGCAGCTTCTAAAGAAGGTGTCAGGCCCTCTCTGGAATTGTCCAAGATTAATTACTTGCTCTCTATTTTATTTTGGGATCTTTTAAAGTCCCATAATGGAACCACGTCTACTCTCAGAATGGGCACAATCTCCCAGGGAGGCTTGGGAAATCCCCCAGCCATGCCCCTTGATGTGGAGGTGGCGGACAAGCAGAATATCCAACCACAGCCATCTTAGCGCAACATATCAGCTCCGCCCTACTGCTGGCCACCCTCTGACATGCATGAATGAGATCTGCCCAGGACCGGATCAGAATTTTGGCCTAGAAACTTTTCGTCAGGCTTGAACTATTTGACCTAGACAGCGGCCCATGTGGTTTGCAGAGTGGAAGATTGCGCCAGTTACAAATAAATAGTTAAGCTGTTCTAGAGGACAGGGAAAACAAAGACAAATTTTCTGTCTATGGGATTAGCTAAAGGCAGTAGAAAATGCTTCCCCATTTTTTTAGATTAAGGTTGTTGGAGTGGATTGAGAAGAGAAAGATTGATTTGAACCATCTTGGTTGAATTTTATTTCTGATGTAATTAAAAGTGTTCAAATCTTTTTATAACAGTAAATTCTTAATGCTAAGCAGCAAGTGTAGCTGCATATTTTATTGTGATAGGTAATGGAAATTAAAAATGTTTCTCAGAATAAAGCCAAAGCAATTGTTCGGAGGAGCGAGCAATTATAATGAGAAAAAATATAATTACACACACACTTCAGGATCAAGCTCAAACTTTTCAAATGGAAAAAATCTTAATCTTACATAGCGTCAATCCAAACGATTCTGTTCTCAAGGTAATCCACCGTCAGTCCATTAAGCCATCCGCCAGTCCCCAAAGCTTTGTAGATAGTCTTCCTTCCTGCTCCACTCATTGAAGCAGCCTCAATACGTGGGAAAGTAGAATCCCAGTCTGTCCAAAAGAGAATTCTAACCAAAAAAATTTACGAATATTAACATTTTTCACAACATAACATATGTATTTATAATTTTTGTTATGTATACCATTTCTTACTTATTCATTTTTAAAATGATGCTGCTCATATCAATTGTAAATGTATACAAATACACACACTAGTTGATAGATTGCAGGGTTTCCATCGATGCTGCTTTTCCTGGAACTGTCTACTTCTTTTCCACTTTGTAATTCTCTGTGCCACTATCTATATTTCTGTTTATTCTTTACTTTTTTCTCTCTTTTTTGCTGTAAGGCTCATACAATTTTCTTGTGGTATCTGTATCTCTTTCTTGGTATCTGACTTTTTTTCTCTCTCTTTTTCAATTACTCTTTCTATAAGTGAGTGCTGTGACTGGACAAGAATAGATTGTCCAGGAGCTGCTGTGACATGTGTAGGTAAGAGAAGAGTGACATAATTGGGAGACAAAGCTATCCTTGTGCAAGCTGGTAGACATTGGAGGGAACTCCACTGAATATTAGGAGAGGGCCGACTGACATTGGGCCAGGAAAACAGAAACCCATGTATCTGGAAGAGGAAAACAATCTATCATTCACACCATCTTGGTAGCTGAACCAGGAGGGCAGCCAATAATGTTAAACTCTAATGTAGAATTTCCAACAAATCAACTGAAGATATTTCCTCAATGAACCTAGTGATGACATTACAATCATTAATTCTCTTGTCTAACATCAAGAGCGTTGGCAAACTCACACAGCACAAAAACTGATTAAAAAGAGAAATGAATGTGGTTTTTAGCTTTGTAATGTAATTTAATAGTTGAGTTAAAATACTATAATAAAGTTTTCAAGCTTTACTCTCTTCACTCTCACAATTCGTGCTGCTATCTGATACTGTCAGTTACTCCCTTGTAAACACTCAAGAGCATCCACTCTTATTATTGTTTTGTTGTCACTCCTAACCATCTATTCCCTATTAAGTTTTTCTTTCATAATTTGTTTACATTGAGGGGCAAATGAGGCAAGTAACTTAGTAGTGATTGGGAACAAAGCTATATTATTCTAAAGAAGTATTATGTGTGTGACTGAAAGGAAAGGTTCATGCAATGGTGTATTTAGCTACTTACTTTTTGTTTGTTTTGTGTAAGCATTGCTGTAAATGTTTCTGTCCTTCAGAAGCTTGGTTTTAACATTTCAACAAAGCTGGAATTTAAGCCAAGCCGTGCTCTCAGATGGTTTGGCTACAAAGCACTTCGATATGTGTTCCTTTTTATAGCATTATTTCAGCAATGCATACCTACAGGCTAGACAGACCTAATGCCAGTGTTTAAGGTGAGCCCCACAGTAATCCATCTAGATTGAATCCATCTCTGTGGATTAAGTGGAGCTGCTTTATTTATACTACTAGCTTTTAGTGCAGCACTGCTACAAGTACAACAAATAATAGGGGTGGTGGCAGGAGACTGGAGAATTGCAAATGTTACACCGTTTTTCAAAAAAGGGCGGAAGGGTAAACCCAGCAACTACAGACCAGTCAATTTAACCTCGGTAGTGGGGAAGCTTTTAGAAATGATAATCCGGGACAAAATCAACAGTCACTTGGACAAGTGTGGAATAATTAAGGAAAGCCAGCATGGATTTGTTAAAGGCAAATCGTGTTTAACTAACTTGATTGAGTTTTTTGATGAGGTAACAGAGAGGGTTGATGAGGGCAATGCGGTTGCTGTGGTATACATGGACTTTCAAAAGGCGTTTGATAAAGTGCCACATAATAGGCTTGCCAGCAAAGTTGAAGCCCATGGAATAAAAGAGACATTGGCAGCATGGATATGAAATTGGCTAAGTGACAGGAAACAGAGAGTAGTGGTGAACGGTGGTTTTTCAGACTGGAGGAAGTCCCCAGGGGTCGGTACTAGGACCACTGCATTTCTTGATATATATTAATGACTTGGACTTGGGTGTACAGGGCACAATTTCAAAATTTGCAGATGACACAAAACTTGGAAGTATAATGAACAGCGACAAGGATAGTGATAGACTTCAAGAGGACATAGACGGGCTGGTGGAATGGGCGGACACGTAGCAGATGAAATTCAATGCAGAAAAGTGCAAAGTGATACATTTTGGTAGGAACAACAAGGAGAGGCAATATAAACTATAGGGTACAATTCTAAAGGAGGTGCTGGTTCAGCCTCAACTGGAGTATTGTGTCCAATTCTGTGCACCACACTTTAGGAAGGATGTAAAGGCCTTAAAGAGGGTGCAGAAAAGATTTACAAGAATGGTTCCAGGGATGAAGGACTTCAGTTACGTGGATAGACTGGAGAAGCTGGGGTTGTTTTCCTTAGAGCAGAGGAGGTTGAGAGGAGATTTGATAGAGGTGTTCAAAATCATGAGGGGTCTAGACAGAGTAGATAGAGAGAAACTGTTCTCATTGGCAGAAGGGTTGAGAAGCAGAGGACACAGATTTAAGGTGATTGGCAGAAAAACCAAAGGCGACATTGTGAAGGAATAAGCAATATACCTATTCAGAAAAATACACCATCCTATAAAAGAATTCTGACTTTATTAAAACATGACAAACTAGGTTTGAAAATCTGGAAGCCTCAACAATCTAAAGCTGTGAACAGCATACAGGCTGTTGAGCTAAGATAAGTTGTTGACACTGAATCAATAGCCTTAATGAAACAAAAGGTTAGAGGTTCCTGAAAGTCTGAAGCCTTGGAAAGAACACAATGGTATACCCTGTTAAAGTGTCTTAAACCAACACTTTGGAAAGAATCACAGAAAATTAAAGAAGCATATGCCTTCGTAAATATGACATCAAATGAAACACGGAGACACGAGTCTGTGTTACAACCAGTTGAGGTAGCTAAGAAGACAATGGTGCATCCGACTGAGGTGTTCTAAATGCAAAAGATACAAACAGAAGACCTTGGTAAGAATGGCATCAAGTGGGGGATGCACCACCCGTCACATTGTTTTTGTGTTGAACTTGAAACACCTAAAGGAGAGACACGAGTCTGCTTGCTACCAGCTGAACTGACTGTAAGAATAGAAGGGGTCAGCAGAAAAATGACTAGAGATAATTAGCTTACATCAGCAGAAAACTTCAAAGGAAATACCACTGAGAAAGGGTATAAAAATTGGACTTTCAAATGGGAAGATAGATTCGGCTTCAGAGGCAGGCTCTGTAAGTCTACAACTCTTTGAGACTCGGGGATCAAGGTACTTGTATTTGATTTTGGTGGATATCCTGGAATAAGACTAAGAAATGTAAAAATGTAACAAAGTTAAGATTTGAGAATAAGGATCTCTGATAAGATTGTAAAAGCTTACTCTTTTTGGAATTGTTAAAGTTGCGATTGAATCACCAACTGTAAATTACATGTTGGTTCTTTAATAAATCTATATATTTTTAGAATTGTCTCACATAGTACTTCTGTATCAAACCCGCGAACTCAATCTCTGTACACTCTTTGGTGAGGAGTTGCAGAATTCTGAGGGAGTTTTCCGGACCCTCATAATATCCGGAACGTTGCAGTCTAGCTAAACTTATTAAAAGTGCTATCTGGAGGACGGTAACATCTTCAGGCTGTTCCTTTCCTTTAGGGAGAGATAGTCTGGAACTTCAGACCCAATTAAGCGTCTTTAGGATTCGGCTACCTCTAACTTTAGTTGAAGGTGAACGTCTGGGGAATACGCCTGATCCAGGGTAGCCCAAAAGGGGTTAGGACTAGTAATTATCCCTTCAACATGGGGGGGACACTTTTTTATGTAGCGAGTGCTTATGATCTGGAATGCACTGCCTGAGAGGGTGGTGGAGGCAGGTTCAATCATGGCTTTCAAAAGGGAATTGGATAAGTACCTGAAGGAAAAAAAATTGCAGGGCTACGGGGAAAGGGTGGGGAATGGGACTAACTAAAGTGCTCTTGCAGAGAGCCGGCATGGGCTTGACGGACCAAATGGCCTCCTTCAGTGCTGTAACCATTCTATGATTCTATCATTCTATAGCTACACACAGGCTGTGCATGCCTACATTTTAGGACATGAATAAACACTCATAACTGCAACATTTATACCACACTGCCTTCAAACTAGAGCACTGACTGGCTATCAGAGGTGAAAAGAGATCATCAGAATTCAGGTCCCATTAACACTATAAACAAATGTGGTTTAGTTTTAGATCTTCTCGACCTTCTATGAATTGCTTCTTTCTAATACAATCAAAACTTTTATCTTTCCTCTCTTTAGTGGTGTACAATCCCTTCTCATCCTCCTTGATCTCACTACTGGTTTAACAGTCAACCACTCCATCCTCCTACGCCATCTATGCACCACCTAAGTGGCACTGACAAGCCTGATTCTACTCTTAGCCATCCCAGTAAAGCCAGAACATCTTGTACAATGGCTGTGCCCTGTCACAATCACCTCAGGTGTGCCCCAATGCTCTATCACTGACCCCTTATTTTCCTTGTCTACATGCTGCCCTTTGGAGACATCATTCTTAGGAATGTAGTCAGCTTTCACATGTAAACTGATGACACCCAAATCCATGTCTCTGCCACTTCACTTTACTCCTCGGCCACTACTGTGTTTCTGACTGCTTATCTGGCAAAGTGCTAGATTAGGAAAACCTCCAACTCAACATCAGCAAGACCTAGGCTGTTCTATTTGGCTCTCATTATGAATTCTTCACCTTACCACTTGTCTGTACCTTAATTTGTCTGACCCCCACACTCTGGAATGCTCTCCATAAACCTCTCAACCTCTGCCATCTATCTCGCATCCTTAAAAAGCCACCTCAAACTTATTTCTTTGACCATGCTTTTACTCACATCTTTAGCTCTTCTCCCAGCACTGCCCAATATCATTTTACTATACAAGTACAAGTTGTTACATCTTTCAATGTTTGCCTTATCTTTCTTTTAATTTGTTTTTGCTTCCCACCACAAATCCTGTTCCCTAGCCACTGACTCCATCCCTCTCCCTAACATCTGTCTGAGGCTGAACCACACTGTTCGCAACCTTGGTGTCATATTTGACCCTGAAATGAGCTTCCGACCACATATCCGCGGCATAACTAAGACCGCCTATTTCCACCTCCGTAACATCGCCCTTGCCTCAGCTCATCCGCTGCTGAAACCCTCATCCATGCCTTTGTTACCTCGAGACTTGACTATTCCAAAGCACTCCTGGCTGGCCTCCCACGTTTTACCCTACGTATACTTGAGGTCATCCAAAACTCGGCTGTCCGTGTCCTAACTCGTCCCAAGTCCCGTTCACCCATCACTCCTGTGCTCGCTGACCTACATTGGCTCCCGGTTAAGCAAAGCCTCGATTTCAAAATTCTCACCCTTGTTTTCAATTCCCTCCATGGCCTCGCCCCTCCCTATCTCTGTACTCTCCTCCAGCCCCACAACGCCCCCCCCCCCCCCCCCGAGCTATCTGCGCTCCTCTAATTCTGCCCTCCTGAGCATCCCTGATTATAATCGCTCAACCACTGGTGGCTATGCCTTCAGCTGTCCATGTCCTAAGCTCAGGAATTCCCTCCCTAAACCTCTCCGCCTCGTTACCTCTCTTTCCTCCTTTAATGATGTGGAGATGCCGGCGTTGGACTGGGGTGGATAAAAATGAGAAGTCGCACAACACCAGGTTATAGTCCAACAGATTTATTTAAAATTACAAGCTTTCGGAGCTGTCGCCCCTTCTTCAGGTAGGGTAGCTGTGAGAGAATCTCCCAGAATTCACAATATAAACACAGAAAAAATGTATTCAAATCTTTCCCTACATCAAAGACACACTAAGAGCATAGCCAAGACAATGAGATGTGTCCCAGGGGGTCCAACGTGTCAAAACACCTGCTGGCTGCATATCCTCTCCAACAATCACCAGGCAGGAGGGTTGCCTCCCAGTCGGGGAACACTTCAGCAGTCAGGGGCATTCAGCCTCGGATCTGCGGGTAAGCGTTCTCCAAGGCGGCCTTCGGGATACACGACAGCGCAAAATCATAGAGCAGAAACTGATAGCCAAGTTCCGCACTCATGAGGATGGCCTCAATCGCGATATCGGGTTCATGTCACGATACAGAACGTGACTTGACATCATGGCCGGTCTTTCCAGGTTTTTTTTTAAACCCAAATGGAGAGGATATGCAGCCAGCAGGTGTTTTGACACGTTGGATCCCCTGGGACACATCTCATTGTCTTGGCTGTGCTCTTAGTGTGTCTTTGATGTAGGGAAAGATTTGAATACATTTTTTCTGTGTTTATATTGTGAATTCTGGGAGATTCTCTCACAGCTACCCTACCTGAAGAAGGGGCGACAGCTCCGAAAGCTTGTAATTTTAAATAAATCTGTTGGACTATAACCTGGTGTTGTGCGACTTCTCATTTTCCTCCTTTAAGACACTGCTTAAAACCCACCTCTTTGACCAAGCTTTTGGTTATCTGCCCTAATTTCTCCTTATGTGGCTCGGTGTCAAATTTCTGTCTAATTATACTCTTCTGAAGCGCCTTGGAACGTTTTACTAAGCTAAAGATGCTATATAAATGCAGGTTGTTGTTAATATCAAGTTAGATCATAGCTTGTTAAGGGCTAGAAATTCGGTATCCTTGCGCCTCCCGTTAGTGCCTGGTGGGGGCGCTAAGGGGTTAGTGCCTCGGCGCAGTGACGCCCGCGAACTACAGTGCCGGCTTAGCACCTGGACCTCTAGCGCCTCGCAGATTGTGACGTCATAAAGTGTGCAACACCTCGTTATCGCCCTGGATGGAAAATTCACTTGCGCCCCTGATTTATCGCCTTGCGCCGACAACACCAGCAAGAGGAGGCGTTGTGAACTCGGCTGGCCACTTCGGGGGCAGTAATTAAAGGGAATGATTTTCAGCTAGCGCAACCTTTATTATTTGCACCGGTCTGGTGCCTGCGCAAATTTTTTAATTTTTCATTGGTGCAAGAGGTCCAAGCCCTCCACTTTGTGAGAGTGTTTCGGGCTGTAATGGCAGTCGTCCAGGTCACCTTGCAAATCAGAACTGGCAACAACTAGCTTGAGCAGCATCATTGGCCCTTCCTTTTAAGCGAGGGAAGCAGCCTCTGTGATGAAACAGTGCCATTCACAATGCGCTCTAAATTGTTTAGCGTTTTGCCGCTACCGCCCTGCTCTCGGACTTTAATGCCCTAAGAGAAGTGTTTAGTGCTTGATTTAGTGCTCCACTTCCCTCTTGGAGCGCTAAAACTGAATTTCGTGGGAGGCGAGAATGATTAGCGTCTGGCGCTAATTTTTCAACTTTTAAAGTTTTAGCGCCCCAAATGGAGCTATACCAAATTTCTCCCTCTTCGAACCTACCCAAACAGTTGAAAATAATAAAAACCCTTCAGGAAACGAACAAAATTGTAAAAGATTTTTTTACCCAAAATAAAAAATCTGTGAATAATCGCTAATACATTGCATGTAACAATTGTATACAAGGGTCTATGTTAATGGTTGAAAATCATGGGGACTATGCCTGCAATTTCCCAATATTTACCTCAGCTCTGATTGGAAAGCAACTTCGTAAACTTTGCCCCATGTGGTTAATAGTGAGGAAGAAAGCTGTAGGCTGCAGGAAGATATCAATGGACTGGTCAGGTGGGCAGAAAAATGGCAAATGAAATTCAATCCGGAGAAGTGTGAGGTAATGCATTTGGGGAGGGTTAACAAGGCAAGGGAATACACAATACATGGTAGGATACTGAGAAATGTAGAGGAACAGAGGGACCTTGGAGTGCATGTCCACAGACCCCTGAAAGTAGCAGGACAGGTAGATAAGGTGGTTAAGAAGGCATACGGGATACTTTCCTTTATTAGCCGAGGCATAGAATATAAGAGCAGGGAGGTTATGTTTGAACTGTGTAAAACACGAGTTAGGCCACAGCTAGAGTACTGCGTACAGTTCTGGTCACCACATTACAGGAAAGATGTGATTGCACGAGAGTGGGTACAGAGGAGATTTACAAGGATGTTGCCAGGACTGGAGAATTTTAGCTATGAGGAAAGATTGGATAGGCTGGGGTTGTTCTCTTTAGAACAGAAGAGGTTGAGGGGAGACTTGATTGAGGTGTACATAATTATGAGGAGCCGAGAGAGTGGATAGGAAGGACCTATTTCCCTTAGCAGAGAGATCAATAACAAGGGGGCATAGATTTAAAGTAATTGGTAGAAGGATTAGAGGGGAGTTGAGGAGAACTTTTTTCACCTAGAGGGTGGTGGGGGTCTGGAACTCATTGCCTGAAAGGGTGGTAGAGGCAAAACCCCTCATCACATTTAAAAAGTACTTAGATATGCACCTGAAGTGCCGTAACCTACAAGGCTACAGACCAAGAGCTAGAAAGTGGGATTAAGCTGGACAGATCTTTATCGGCCGGCACAGACATGTTGGGTCGAATGGCCTCCTTCTGTGCCATAAATTTTTATGATTCTATGATTACTGTTTTTTCTTTCTCCCACTTTCTGAAGTTGTTAATTCTTTGCTAGGATGCCACAGGTGCCAGCAGCCTTTTGTTATCTCACTCAAGTGGCCATTATGCATGTTTGAGCTTTGCCAATGTGTGTTGGCACACCACAGGGGACATTATAGTACAGTCTGATCTGTCCTCAATAAATATCGACACATAAACAATTTCACCAGGAGTCACGGGATACGTATCGGTTTCCCCCACCCTCACCCAGGGACATTGAAGCTGATTATAGCACCTCTCCTGCTGCCCTTGCTGAAATAAGAACAGATCAGGGATCAAACTTGGAGCCACGTGGTTGCTTAATTAATTCAATTGAATGCTTTCTATATTTTTAAATTGCTGCCCTCTAATAATTGAGAGAAAGTGGACTTATGTTAAGGTAATCCAAACATGACAATTTCCATTTCTCCTATCTGAAGAATGCTTCTAACATGAAGGGCTGGGCTTTACAAACCTTGGCGGGTCCGTGGTGGGCGATGTCGGTGGCAGGTCCCGACCCCACTGCTGGCTCCATCCAGCTGTCTAAAATGATTTTCCTGAGATTGGGCTTGTTAGGCCCGCCCAGCGAGTTTCCCGGCCAATTAGAGGAAGCGAGTCTGGTGATGTCATTTGATGACGCATTATCAGCTGGTTTCCTTAAAGGGTCCATGACCAACTTTATTTTGACATTTGTGCTCAGTGTTCTACAGCATTGAAGCATTGGAAACACTGACAAGCACTGCACAGAGATGCAGGGCTGCACCCAGGCTCTCCCATGACTCCCTCCATAAGCATATGGAGGGAGTCGGAGCACACAGGGAGGTCCTCTTCCCTTCCCATGGGTGGAGGAGACCTCCCCAGGAGATCAACACAGCCTGGTTGCACATTGCAGAGGAGGGCATAAGCAGGGATGTGGTCAGGAGGACCTGGGTGCAGTAGCGCAAACGTTTCAATGATCTCAGTAGATCACGAGACATTAGTACAAAGCCACACTCAACCTCACCCTGCTGTGCCTCTCATCACATCCCCATCACTCTGCCTTCCCTACCCTACTCCTGCACATCCTTACTCACATCAACTTACCTTGCACTTCCACCCATCCCTCTCTATCTACATTATCACTTCCCCATCTCACTAGCCACCCCTCACACTCACCCTCATCCTAGTGCAATCATACCAACTAACAACACATAAGAGTAGGCATTTGGGTGTTTTATGCAATGTTCATGTAAAGTTTCTGTTAATGTGCTGTCAAACATTGAAACTTTTATTTTCAACACTTTGCGTTCTTGGACAGATTTGGCTGCACCTTTGGAAGTGGCTTAGTGAGTTGCAGTGAATGGTGAGACATAACAGTACCGGCCCCCCTCCCCGCCCCCCACAGTGGTGATGAGTGTGAAAGGAATAGCTTGGGCATTGTAGGGATGCTTTCTGGTGTTAGTGTGGGGTGGTGACAACCTGGCGCATCATGTGGCAGCCAGGGTGTACAGCGTCAAGTGAAGTAAATCTGGCCATGGTGAGGCCATCCCTGGTCTCCTGGGCTGCAATGTGCTTGGGTGCTGAGGCCCTGTTTGCTGTGTTGCATCAATTGATTGCGGAGAAGGTTGGTATTGTTGTTGGCGCTGCTGGTGTGCCTGGTGATGCTGGTGTTGGGGCTGATCGTGGTGGGGTACTGAGGACCAAGGTGAGAGAGTTTCAAGGGCACCCATGCTGATGGAATAGATGGCAGGTGAAGTAGAGATGACAGAAGCGATCTATCAATGGTGGGAGAGGTAATTAGGTTAGACTGGATGGAGACTTGTGTAAAGACTTGCAGCATGGTAAATCTGTTGTGGAAATGCGATTTAGAGAAGCTCGTGGTCAAGGGAACATTTCTCAATCAGCTGGGAGCTTTGACTTGACATTTGAAGCTGTCAACTCATCAGCTGATTCAATGGCCACTGACCTCCCGCCTCAGCTTCACAGCCGAGGTCCAGGCACAGCGGGAAACCTGTGGGCGACCTGTCAAATTCAAAAAGCTGGAAAAAACCATTGATAAGTGGCTGTAAACAAGCCACTAATCATTTGAATTGTCTCCCCCGCTGCTGCGTGTCGGGTCTGCTCTGTGCTGACAGACCCGACATTTGGTAAAGGCGTGTGGCGGTGGGTTCACATCGGGGTCCCGACCCGCTGGGGGAAAAAAAAACACTTTCCCAACCGACCCGCCACCGATTGTTCCCGCTGACCCTCCGCAAAATCCAGCCCGAAGTGTTCTTAACTAAGAATTTTTTTCTAGTTTCAGTAAACACATAACATGAAGTAAAATTTGACATTCCTCAGTATTAGTGGCTTATATCTGCATTTTTTGACAGATTTTGGTGTAATTTCTTTTTGGTTTTGCCATGTATAAGCTAAATTATTCCCAACACAAAAAGCAATAAAAGAAATAGTGTTGACATTTACAAACTTCAATTTACTAATTATTGTTTTATATGAGGATATAAAAATGCCTCATCAGTTCATAAAACTTCACCAACTTGAAAAGATCTATTGACAGGTAGCTCAATAGGAAAGCATATTGTGTACCATTGCATTTAGGGACATCACAGCAGGATTTGCCTTTTCACCTCCGATTTCCGATGGCTGTTTAGCAATTACTATTGGGCCGATTGGATGAACACGTAACACTTTCACACAATATTCTTCTGTTTTCTATTTTAATGGAAACATTACACCAGGAATGATTTCCCAATCTTAACTGTGCAAGGAGAAGTAGTATGCAGAAGGAGGTATCTCTCAGAGAGGGAGAGAAAATCAGTGAGTCACCACTGCATAACTTGTGACCAGTTACCGAGCAACACTGGCAGAGCCCTGGGAACCATCTACTTTCTGAACCTCTTAGCCAGAGGATGATGCCTGGAACATTGTGGACCTATACAGAATAAAATTTAGATAATTATTTTTTTTTAAATGTACTGAAACATTTCCAGATTTATTTTGACAGATCTCGAGAAGCTGGTCTTTATCTGCAAGATTGCTTATTACACTCTGTAAATGATAATAGACTTCGACATTGTCTAGACATCTGATGGAAATTTTCTTGGTTTAATTTAGTAATCAGCCATGTACGGAATTATAATCTTTGTGAACAAATACCACTTGCAAAGGCTGCAAAGGTAACATAGACTTGATCAATTAATAAATGCATTTGTTTAGTTCTGAATAATTAGATGTGGGTTATATCTCAGTTGGCTGATTTTGTATTTGTGTCACAGCTCACATATAATTAAGAGGCAGTTTTTAATACTTACCAACATACAGTTGGTGTTTACAATCTGATTTCAAGCTGATTACTTTGGTGGAGATCTTTATGAGATATTTGCCTACAATATATTTTGAAAAGATATTCAAATTAATTCAAATATACCTTTTCAGCTTGTACTTCAAATTTGGGTTAATCCACTGAAAAAAATATAATCAGTTTGGGAAGTGGTTTGAGATATCCTTCGGATGCGAATGGTGCTATATAAATGCAAATTCTTTCTTTCAATGTTAAATCCATTGCATAGAAACTGAAATTTGTATACAAAAATATCTCTACGGAAAAAGTCACTTAATAATACTTCACAGCTAGATATAAGAAAATATATTTACAGTTATATTTCAGCATTATAATCCCATGAATATTATGACCCATGGCTAAAGAAGATGCTGTATTTTTTGAATAATATATAATCAAAATTCAAACTGGCATTTTGTTATCATGAAATGGTACCTAGAAGATTATGGCACTTTAAAAAAAAACTGTTCAGCTCACTTCATGTTCTGCTTAAAACTCTGACTGAAAAGAAAGATAGGTTTTGAAATAACTATACAGGCATTACTTGGTCATATACAAAAACATCTTACTTCTCTAAATAATGGATTCAGCCTTATTTAAATGGAGTTGTCTTGCCAAGATTTAAGTTTGAGTTGGAACAGGAGTAGGCCATTCAGCCCCTCGAGCCTGTTCCGCCATTCATTGAGATCATTGCTGATCTGCGACCTAGCTCCATATACAGGTTTGATCTAATAGCCATAACGGATATGTGGTTGCAAAGTGGCCAAGGTAGGAAACTAAATATTCCAGATACATAACTTTTAGAAGGGATAGGCAAAATGGAAAAGGAGGAGGGCTAGCCCTGATAATAAAGGATGGAATAAAGACAGTAGAGAGAAAGGATCTTAGCTCTAAAAATCAAGAAGTAGAATCAGCTTGGGTGGAGCGAAGAAACAGCAAGGGGCAGAAAACATTGGTGGGAGTTGTTAAAAGGCCTCCAAACAGTAGTTGTAATGTAGAGGCGCATGTAACAAGGGTAATACAGTAATCATGGGGGACTTTAATCTACATATAGACTGGGCAAACCAAATTTGCAGTAATAGTGTGGAGGACAAATTCATGGAATGTATGCAAGATAGTTTTCTAGATCAGTATGTTGAGGAACCAACTAGGGAACAGGCTATTTTAGATCTAGTATTGTGCAATGTGAAAGGGTTAATTAATAACCTTGTAGTAAAGGGGTCTTTAGGAAAGAGTGACCATAATATGAAGAATTTTATATTGAGTTTGAAAGTGACTTAGTTAAATCCAAAACTTAAATCTAAACAAAGCAAACTACATAGGTATGAGGGGCGGGTTGGCTAAGGTAGATTGGGAAACGACATTAAAAGGTATGACAGTGGATGAGCAATGGCTAGCATTTAAAGAATTAATACATAATTTACAACAAATATACATTCCTTTAAGGCACAAAAACCCCACAGGAAATGTGATGCAACCGTGGCTAACAAGAGAAGTTAAAGATAGTATTAGATCAAAGGAAGAGGCTTATAATGCTGCCAAAAAGAGTAGTAAGCCTTAGGATTGGGAGGATTTTAGAATTCAGCAAAGGAGGACCATGAAATTGATAAAGAAAGGGAAAATAAAATATGAGAGTAAACTAGCGAGAGACATGAAAACAGACTGTAAAAGCTTCTATAGGTATGTAAAAAGGAAAAGATTAGCAAAAGTAAATGTGGGTCCCTTACAGGTTGAGACAGGAGAAATTATAATGTGGAATAAAGAAATGGCAGAGAAATCAAACAAATACTTCGGCTGGAATTTTGCCGGTCCTCAGAGTGCAGGATTGGAGGCGGGACCGCTATCAAAATTGCAAAGATTGACAGCGGGTAGGAAACCCGCTATCAACCCGCCTCCAATCAATCTTCCCAAGTGTCGGGTCCCTGACTTGCACAGGGACCCGACACCTAGCGGCGGGAAGAGAATTTTAGCCACTTACCTGCCAGTTAACAGGTACTTGATACTTGTTAACAGGCTGTTTTTCAATTTTGCCGCTTCTGCCTCGGGGTTCCCAACGTCCGGATGCCACGCCAGGTAAGTGTGGCGTGTTGTGAGTCTGCTGTAATGTTTCTGCATTGATGACAGCTGCAGAAGTGGTGTGAAGGATCCAATGGTGCACTGGTAAGTTTCAGAAGTAAGAAAATGTTGGGAAAATCATTTTTAATGCATTTACACTTTTCTGTAGGTAACAAGTTTTGAATTGGATGTCTAGTCCCACCTCATTGGGAGAACCTCTCTCACCAGTGACAGATCGCTTCTGTAGCCTCACCTGCAGCTGCCATCTGTTCTAGCCTAAGGAGGGAGTCACTGGAGAGCCTGGGTGCAAGAGCTCACCTTTATACAGTGATTGTCAGTGTTTGCAGCACCTCAATGCTGTCAAACACTGAGAAATGAGCTGTCAAAAAAAATTATGTGTGGTCCCTTTAAGAAAACCAGCAGATGACGCATCATCAAATGACGTCATCTGACCGGTTTCCTCTTAATTGGCTGGCAAGCCCGCAGGGTGGGCTTGACAAGGTCAATCAAGGGAAAATGGCGTCCGTGAGCCGGATGCAGTTGGGGGCGGGACTGGAACCCGGAAACCAGCTGACCCGCTCCCAAGCCACATCCATTTACAAAATCGTGGCCTTTGTGTCTGTCTTCATGGAAAAAGATGCAAAAAACTTCCCGGAAATAGTAGACAACCAAGGGTCTAGCAAGAATGAGGAACTGAAAGAAATTAGTATTCGTAAAAAAGTAGTACTGGAGAAATTAATGGGACTGAAAGCTGATAAATCCCCTGGACCTGATGGTCTACCTCCTAGGGTTTTGAAAGAGTTGGCTATAGAGATAGTGGATGCATTGATTGTCATTTTCCAAAATTCCATAGATTCTAGAACGGTTCCTGCAGATTGGAAGGTAGCAAATGTAACCCCACTATTTAAGAAAGAAGGGGGAGAGAAAACAGGGAGCTACAGGCCAGTTAGCCTGACATCAGTAGTAGGGAAAATGCTAGAATCTATTTTTAAGTACGTGGTAACAGGGCACTTAGAAAATAATAATAGGATTGGGTAGAGTCAACACAGATTTATGAAAGGGAAATCGTGTTTGACGAATCTGTTAGAATTTTTGAGTTTGTAACTAGCAGAATAGATAAGGGGAAACAAGTGGATGTGGTGTATTTGGATTTTCAGAAGACATTCGATCAGGTGCCACACAAGAGGTTATTAAACAAAATTAGGGCTTATGGGATTGGGGGTAATATACTAGCATGGTTTGATGATTGGTTAACGGACAGAAAACAGAGAGTAGGAATAAACGGGTCATTTCGGGTTGGCAGGCTGTAACTAGTGGGGTACCTGCAAGGATCAGTGCTTGGGCCACAGCTATTCACAATCTACATCAATGATTTGGATGAGGGGACCAAATGTAATATATCCACATTTGCTGATGATACAAAGCTGGGTGGGAATGTAAGTTGTGAGGAGGATGCAAGGAGGCTTCAAGGGGATATAGACAGGTGAAGTGTGTGGGCAAGAACATGGCAAATGGAATATAATGTGGAGAAATGTGAAGTTATCCACTTTGGTAAGAAAAATAGAAAAGCGGAGTATTTTTTAAATAGTGAGTGATTGGGAAATTTGCACACAGTAAGCTCCCACAAACAGCAATGTGATAATGAGCAGATAATCTGTTTTTGTTATATTGATTGAGGGATAAATATTGACCAGGACATCAGGGATAACTCCCCTGCTCTTCTTCGAAATAGTACCATGGGATCTTTTACGTCCACCTGAGAGAGCAGACGAGGCCTCAGTTTAACATCTTATCCGAACGACAGCACCTCCGACAGTGCAGCACTCCCCCAGCACTGCACTGGAGTGTCAACCTAGATTTTGGTGCTTAAGTCTCTGGAGTGGGTATTTGAACCTACAACCTTCTGACTCAGAGGAAAGCGTGCTACCCACTGAGCCACAGCTGACATTTGAGATTATAGAGAAGGAAAGAAACCCTTGCATTTATACAGTGCCTTTCATGACCACAGGATGTCCAAAGCTCTTTATAGCCCATGAAGTGTGTTTTGAAGTGTAGTCACTTTTGTAATGCAGGAAACACGGCAACCAATTTGCACACAGCAAGGTCCACTAACAGCAATGAGATGCTGACCAGATCATCTGTTTTTAGTGATGTTGGTTGAGGGATAAGAGTTGGCCAGAACACTGGGGATAACTCCCCTGCTCTTCCAATAGTACCGTGGGATCGTTTGCGTCCACCTGAGGCCTTGGTTTAAAGTCTCATCCGAAAGATGAACCCATTATGCAAAATATTGGGAATGTGGATTTAATC
The DNA here is from genome assembly GCA_030390025.1 of Squalus acanthias. NCBI lineage: Eukaryota > Metazoa > Chordata > Chondrichthyes > Squaliformes > Squalidae > Squalus > Squalus acanthias. The sequence goes on from CM059427.1 coordinate 54,458,522, forward strand.
TTTATATGTTCCTGCAAAGCTCTAGAGTATGAAACTAAGCGGTCCACAAAGACCAAAAGCTACAGCTATAGAAGATCCTCCAGTAGTGTGGAAATGGAAGGAATAGCCATTTGAAGGAGTTTAGTAATAATTCTTTAAAATTATTCAACTGAGAACCTATCTACAATAGTTGTTGTGATCACACAGAAAGTCTCAATTTTTTTAGTTAGATTAAACGAGCTATATGATGCAAGATAAATTATTTGAAGTAGTGTAAAACCTAATGCTCCTTCATGTAGTTATTTTTGACCTGAAAACCTATGGTGTACTTTATGTCTGATGTAAAAGTTGTTAAGTACATTCTTACACTAGTGCATGAGTAATACACTGGAATTTATGGTAATTGAATGAGGTGTTAAATTAAAGGAAGAACATTATAATGTTGTGCTTGCACATAATTAGAAGTTATTAAGGCTGCTTCTATTATGTTATTAGCATTGGGAACAATACTAGTGCTATAAGTGATCTCGTGCACCATGCTACAAAACATTTATTCCATCAGGTGGCACAGTAAGAACAAAAGCACTCTACAAAGATGTAAATTTTAATTTGCAGGCACTCCACTGTGCTTAAGGATTATTGTCATCATGTTTTGTTTGAGTGTTGGAAAGGATGAGCTTAGATATTACTGGAAATTGCAGATACTCCCCCTGTTTTTATACCAATTTCAAATAATTTTCTAAATTATTCTGAACAGTTTGGTTATTGCTTGAAGGGTTAAGATATCTACTTTTGCGTTTGGTCAAATCATTACTTTCAAATTATTTTTGGAGTACAGACATAGAACAGGTTATATTACAACATGGAAAGGAATTTGTAACAAACAGAAGTGCCATTTCACTGATTAACTTCCTTTTTCCTTGTTCACAATGGACCTCTGTTATAATGTTCCATCTACCACAGCTTTCCACAATGCTTTTATTGGCCGTTCTCAGTTTGCTTTCCTCTCTCTTTTTCCACTCAAAGCTAATATAATTACAGTATGTCTTTACAAAGAGCCTTACAATACATGATTGATGGCATTGGATGAGATGTTAAAACCAAGGCTCCAACTGCCCTCTCAAGTGGATGTAAAAGATCCAGTGGGTAATTTTTAAATGTTGCCGTTTGGGCAGTAAACTGGCGGAGCACATTGCCTGCTCCGTGTAGAACTCGCCCAATTTTGTTGCATTGATATCAATGGAATGAAAATCAATCAGGTTCTACCATGGGCAGGTGATTCACTCTGCCAGGTTACTGCCCAGGTGTTGAAGTTGAAAATGTCCCCCTTCAAAGAAGAGCAGGGGAATCCTCTTGGTGTCCTGGCCAACATTTATCATTAACCAACATCACCAAAAACTGTTTAATTGATCATTTACTTTATTGCTATCTGTCGGACCTTGCTGTGTGCAAATTGGCTGTGGCGTTTACATGCATTACAACAGTGACGACGGGCTGGATTTTGCCAATGGGGAGCTTTTGGAGGCGGGACTCCCACTTGTCGGGTTTTAGTCCCGCCTCCATCGACTTCTGGCCAACCCACACTATTTTCCCTTGATTGACCTTGTTAAGCCCACCCAGCAGGTTTAGCAGGCCAATTAAGGGGAAGCTGGTTACAGAGAACGTCAGCGTATGACGTTTCATTTATCAAACATTTTTGACAGCTGAATTGTCATCGTTTGACAGCTCTGTGAAGCTGTCAAACACTGACATTCTCTGTTATTTGATGAGTCCTTGTATTCAAGACCTCATCAAACCTATCTGCTGAGCAGAAATCAGATGGCTATTGCATCGGTCATCTGTCATCTCTGCTGGTGAGATGCCGGAGTCTCCGGTTCCCCAACTGTTGAAGCCTGCAGGAAGAAACAAAGGTAAGTAAACATTTTCTATCACTTTACACTCACCTCACATACTTACCTCTCCACACTTGCACCCATCACTCACCTCCACAGCGCACATTTTGACCCATCCGACCCCCACAGACCCACTGCTCGCCTCGCTGACCCTGGCGGGGTTTCCCGACATCGGGAAGCCCGCACTTGCAGGGGTAAAATGGGGATAATCCTCTTAACTGCCTGTTAACTACTTGTTAACAGGCAGTTAAGTGGCTGTAATCCCCTTCCCGCATCGGGGAGGCGGCTCCCAGCGCGGGTTGGGTACCTGCCTCCTGGGAAGATGGCACGGAGGCGGGTTGGGGGCGGGATGGGCACCCCGCCCCAAATTTTGCCATTTTCCCAGCAGTCCCGCCCCCAAACCCGCCTCCCCAGGGCTGGCAAAATTCCCCCCTACACTTCAAAGGTACTTCATTGGTCATTAAGCACATTAGGGCATCCTGAAGATGTGAAAGGCACTATATAAATGCAAGTTTTTCTTTACCTCATGGCCCGGAATTTACAGTCAGTGGCGAAGCGACGGCACTTGCCACTGACCTCGAAGAAAGCTACCCACAAAGATCTAATGATTTCTGTGGCATGAATTTCAGCTCTTCTGACATTAGTTTGAATCTGGCACCAAACCAAGTGAATCTCCAGCACCCAGAAACAGTGATGTCATCAAGCAGGCTAAGCAGCCAATCACATTTAAGAATTCTCACAGGCAGCAAACCAGGAAGTAAAATACACAGATTATAATGTACTTTTTATAAATTTTAAAGAAAGAGTGAATTAAAGATTGGGACATACACATAGGATTAAGGTAGAAGCTGAAATATCATAAACAAACTTTTTAAAAATTATATTAAAAGCCATGTAATTCTTATCATAGTAATGGAAAATTTGACACTCTACAAATATAAAATTAGTTTTTCAGGGCAAGAACGATTGTTCAGCAGTCAAAATGCTGTTAAGAACCCAGTTACACCTCTTTCAACAAGGCTTAACATTTTGGGTTGGGGGTTAACAGCGATATTCCAGCGTAATCGGGGAACTTTTTGTCAGGAACTATGATTTGAATTTATTGCGTCTCTGGCGAGTTCCACAACGCAACCTGTGGAGGGCAGGAAATGACTGACAGCAACTTCTGGATTTCTGCATTTATCTGCGCATGCGCTGACTCCAGAAGTTGCTGTCACTTTCAGAGGAGTAATGACGGTGAACGCTGACAGTTTTGCTGTCATTACCACCGCAAAATCCGGGCCAATGTATTTAATATATGTGAGAAGTCGCGCAACACCAGGTTATAGTCCAACAGTTTTATTTGAAATCACAAGCTTTCGGAGGTGAAGTGAAGGAATACGAATCGGCAAAGCACCTGACGAAGGGGAAAATCACCTGATGAAGGGGCAGCAGCTCCGAAAGCTTGTGATTTCAAATAAAACTGTTGGACTATAACCTGGTGTTGTGCGACTTCTCACTTTTGTCCACCCCAGTCCAACACCGGCATCTCCGCACCATGTTTAATATATGTGTTAGACTTGGGGAAATAAGTACTTGAAATACAGACATTGTATGTATCATTTTGGCATCTTCATGATTATTACTATTACTTTATTTGCCTTTATTATGAGAAAAAATATAAAATTCCTATTTTCTTCTACTTTAGGCAAAAGGTAGACATGAGTAGAAAGCAATATTTCACCACTTTATACTTACATTTTTAATAAAGTTGCCATATAGAAATTTCACCTCCAAAGTTTATATTTTGTATTATTTTTCTCATATTTATGTATAAAGATTTTATTTCCCATTTGGGTCCAACTCAAACCTCTGGCAGCTTTACGGACAGTATGCCTTCTTGCGCTGTCCAGACTCAGTACTTGCACTGTGACACTGAAGCAAATTCTAATATTACCATGATAAAGCTATTCAAATGTCAGGAACAGTTTTGGTTGATGGTTGTGGTGGTTGAAGGTCAATCATCACAGCCCCAGGACATCGCTGCAGGAGTTCCTCAGGGCAGTGTCCTAGGCCCAACCATCTTCAGCTGCTTCATCAATGACCGTTCCCTCCAACATAAGGTCAGAAATGGGGATGTTCGCTAATGACTGCACAGTGTTCAGCGCCATTCACAACTCCTCAGATAATGAAGCAGTCCATGCCCGCATGCAACAAGACCTGGACGACGTTCAGGCTTGGGCTGATAAGTGGCAGGTAACATTCGTGCCACAGAAGTGCCAGGCAATGACTATCTCCAACAAGCGAGAGTCTAACCACCTCCCCTTGACATTCAATGGCATTACCATCGCCGACTCCCCCACTATCAACATCCTGGGGGGTCACCATTAACCAGAAACTGAACTGGACCAGCCACATAAATACTGTGGCAACAAGAGCAGGTCAGAGGCTAGGTATTCTGCGGCGAGTGTCTCACCTCCTGACTCCCCAAAGCCTTTCCACCATCTATAAGGCACAAGTAAGGAGTGTGATGGAATACTCTCCACTTGCCTGGATGAGTGCAGCTCCAACAACACTCAAGAAGCTCGACACCATCCAGGACAAAGCAGCCCGCTTGATTGGCACCCCATCCACCACCTTAAACATTCAGTCCCTCCACCACCGGCGTACCGTGGCTGCAGTGTGTACCATCTACAAGATGCACTGCAGCAACTCGCCAAGGCTTCTTCAGCAGCACCTCCCAAACCCGCGACCTCTTCCACCTAGAAGGACAAGGGCAGCAGGCGCATGGGAACGCCACCACCTTCAAGTTACCCTCCAAGTCACACACCATCCTGACTTGGAAGTATATCGCGATCCTTCATCGTCGCTGGGTCAAAATCCTGGAACTCCCTACGTAATAACACTGTGGGAGTACCTTCACCACACGGACTGCAGCGGTTCAAGAAGGCGGCTCACCACCACCTTCTCAAGGGCAACTAGGGATGGGCAATAAATGCTGGCCTTGCCAGCGATGCCCACATCCCATAAACAAATTTAAAAAAATGTATTACTATAAAATTAGGCTGTAAAAAACATTTAAAAGCAGTTTTAATTAAAAAGTAAGAATTATTAAAGACTTCAAACATGCTCTCCTTATTTCCCTGTTTGCACTCTGTCCTACTTGGTTTTTAAAACATCTTCTAGTTCATCTAACTTTTCTACACCTTTTTTCGCTTAAAAAAAAACCTTTTACACCTTTTAACTTTTTTCTTTATTCTTCCTCATGTCTCCTAGTGTTCATTTGGAATAGCGAAAAATGTGAAACAAGTCAATCGCTCATGCATTTTTCCAAGTCACGACAAGAAGGGGCTTGTCATCAAGCTGGTGCATGGATGAGTAAACACTTCCACAGTACGTTAATGGTTAAAAAGAATGTTTCTCTGTGGAAACTTCACAGAAACCATCTTCTATAATATCCACAAAGAGAACTGCATAGAGAGTGGAAGCTATTAGCATTTCAATACAGCTTTACAGAGATTTCTTAAAAAGATTTTCCGTCGGAAAGATCTGCCTGTAATATTCATAAGGTGGTAACTGGGTTTAGAATAGTGTACAGGTCACGAAGCACTGTCCCCAGTGAGACAAGCACTCAATTAATTTGTTTTTTTAAAACTGATGCATTGTCAATTTGTGACATCTTTACTGAAGAATTGCAGACAAGAAAAGGCAATGTTATCTCATAGCTTGGTCTTGCAGTATTGTTCTGTATAAAATGGTATCTATAGCAATGACTCAATAAGAAGTGGTCAAATCTTTCCAGAATTAATAAGATTGCCTTTTAAATTATACAAAAACTTTTTTGGGGGGGGCTTGGCTTTATATGCTGCCAGGACAGTTTCTTGTTGCTAAACCCACTGCCTATTGAAACAGATAGATCTTGTATATTAGAGTTCTCTGTGTAAAGACTCAGGTTATAAATTTAGAGGAAGTTTTAATAATTTGCAACAGTCTTCCCAGATATTTAAGGTGACTCCATCCAGACTACTGCATGATGGATTGGGAGTTTCCTATTAGAATATGATGGCTCCAGAAAGAAAAAAAAAATTGTATACTTTGTTAACCACCAGGTTGCTACTGAGCACAATCATCTTGCACACATGAAAAAAATTGGTCGCGTCACAGCAGAAATGGATAAAATATCCATTCCATTAATTTTTTTAAAAACATTTTTGTTTTTTCCTTATCGAACTTACCTGTCTATGACCAGGTCCTCATAATCTCTTATAGGCCATCCATTAAGAATGCACGTCAGTAAAGTAAGGGAGGTAGGTTTAAAAATGAACTTTTTCGTTGACAATGGGTAGGCAGAGCACTCAACTGGGAAATGTTATGCATTTTTGGTCATTTTGAGTGACTGTTTGGTGTGCACGTCTGGAAATCTGTCCTGCTAATGACAGGACCTGGACTATAATTAGTGCAAGGGGAGTCCATGTAGCAGACTAGAGAAAGGGGGAAAAAAGAACATGGCACACTCCCCCATAATTTGGCCTATTCTAAGTCCCTTCGGCAGTTCCCTCGCACAGGTGTTTAGTGAAAAGAAGAAAATTGAATGCCTCCTAGTAACTGTGTATTGCACTAACACAAGGCACCAAATGAGCACTGGCCTGAATTTTTCAAGTGTCATGTTCAGAATGTCATACACTGCAAGCTGCAGCAGACAGAAAATATGATGAAAACACAACTTAAACAAAGCAATGAGAAAAACTTTGTTGATTATGCCTGGTGTTAAAGACATTCATTTTTTTAGTAAGAGACATTCATTTTCTTTTATCTTTCAAACACCAATCCTAGGGAACTACCATAGTTGAGGGTAGACCAGATTATGGGGAGAAGAGGATCTTAGTCATAGCAGTAGTGTTTTTAGCGCAGCCAGTGTCGGAGCAGTGAATGACTGACCGCAACTTCGGGATTTCCGCGTTTAGCTGCGCATGCGCTAAATCCTGAAGATACAGTCAGTTTCAGAGGAGTAATGACAGCGAACGCTTACAGTTTGCCGTCATTACCCACCGCAAAATCTGAGCCATTATTATTTCAAATGTGTTGCACACAAGACAATGTTACCAACTTTAGGTGGCAGCTCAATTACCATTTATCACACTAGCCATAAACAAAGTCTGAGAAATAGTTATTTAATTGAGTGAATGGATGATGGTGCTGACACAAATGCTTTCTAACTAATTTTAGGAATCAACTAATTGTAAGTTTATGAAAGGGCAGCTGAGTGGGGAGGTTTTGTGCAAATTTATACCACTGTCTCTCATCTCAATGAATTAGGTTCCAGTCAAACTCTGAATGATGGGAAGAATCCTTTTTCTGCTGGTTGTCAGAGTGGGCCATGAAATGAATTTTTCTTTCTCTCACCCAATTTTCTCTTGTCAATTTTTCTACCTTCTCTTCCTCCACTCCTTACTCAAGTGTGCATTATTGACGTGTGATCCTTGTCTGTGAATGCTAAGTGGCTATTCCTTCATGTGAGGCCCTATTGCTAGGTCCAATCCTGCCCTCGTCCAATGTCCATATGAAATTACTTCAAGGAAGAGGAATCCAGGAGAATTGCTCCATTCCCCAGCACTGACACCCTTCACCTTGATCAGCACAGAAATTCACTCAAAGTCATTGATTTTAAAACATGCAGCTATGCATTCTTATGCAAAATATCTTATAATTCAAATAATGAGCTACTTAATCATGCAACAGAATTACTTCCACACTGCTTACAGCTGAAAAAACACATGCAGGCCATTTAGATAAATTTCATGGTTTGACACATAGGATAATTTTTAAACTTTCTTGCGCAGGCAGTAGCCTGGCAGAACAGATCGCCTGTCCATTTTAGAACCAGGTTACCACCCAGGTGGTGCAGTGGAACATTACCCATATAATCTGTAGCCAAGCAAATACAATAATAATTGGCATAATCCTGATCACCTTATACACAACCTCCTGTAGTGAAAAAAGAATCCAATTAACTTGATTACAAATTCATAGTTTAACTTTAACATTTTATACCTTTGATGGATTCAAACCTTTATTTGCAATATTTTATCCACACAGGAAAATATTGTCCAACAAACCCTCAATATTCATTGCAGCTGATTTTCCTATTATGACATTTATACAGCTTAATTTAACACATTATATATATATATTTATTTCCATTACCAGCCAGTTTCTCCAACTAAACATTGATCACAGTAATTGGCACTCCATTCCCAATCTACAACACAATGGTGACAGCAACCCAATTCAAAATTCGTTTAAACATCTGCCATGGAACTAAAGAAAATCCTTAATAAATAATCAGTAGTAAAGAAATGGTAGACAAAACAGAGCCAGCAGAACAGATTTTTATCTCTCCGATCGCAGTGATAGGAACGTCAGCAGGAAAAACATGTCCTTGCCGTGACATATCCTTGCCATCTCTAGGAGCACCAAACTGGGAGCCACGTGTAACTAACTCTTCCCTTCCCTCCCACTCAACTATAAAACCAGCCCTTTGGTCTCCCCCTCCACTGACAAAAAAGGACCCTCTCCCTCCCCATAAGCACAAAAAATGTGTCCAATTACTCCATCCCCCACTGTGCCTAGTTCAGGGAGATAACACCGCTCAGTTGAGGTACCTTCTCAGCATTTGTTCCCTTTTCCCCATCCACCTCCAGCATTTCCCTCACTCCTCTATCCCTTCCTTTTCTCGCCCCTTCTACCTTCCTCTCCCTATCTTTCCTCCTCTGTCTTTTCCCTCTTTCCTCCTCCTCTCCTGTTGCTCTGTCCCTCTCTCCTGTTCTCCTCCCCTCACCCCCTTCCCCTCAGTCCAAATATACCCCTGCCTTCTAACCCTGCTTGACCTGAAAAATGTATTTGATTTTGACTTTCTATGTGCAATGGAAGATCAACGTGTGTGTATATGCGTGTGTATTTTATATATATACATTTTTAGAGCAGCCATCACACTCCAGATGTCACATTTCAAAGTATTAAATGATATGTACACACACAAAGTTGTAAAGAAAAGAAAAGGAACGCTATGGTTTTCTGATCTAGAACTGGAAATTTACAAGTACCTGGAAACCTGCAAAGTTCCCTCACCAAAAAGAATTCTGATTGACCTCAGGAGCTACATAGAGAAACCTCGCCACCACCCCTCCCCTAACCCCACCAAAACTGGAAGTACCTGAGCTATAGATTTAAAGGGACAGGCCAAGGTTAGCAACTAAATATCGCAATCATACTCCAAACTTTGCATGCGCAACAGCACAGGAGATGAATTTGTATTAAATATGTACTTTAAAAATAATCATACCAATAACTACAAAGAAATAACTACACAAATGTGGGCTTCTTTAAGTTAATGTCTAGTTCATCTAGTTTTAAATACAAATGATATTTACTTAGCATTTTACATATAATTACATAGAATCTATAGCACTGAACAGACCATTTGGTCCAAATGGTCATATTCCACATGAGCTTCCTCCCACTCCAATTATTTCTTCCCATTTTGCCTCTATCTCTTTCTATTCTCTTCTCCTTGTATGCATCAAGAAATTAACACCAGTACCCGTTTGCACTATTTGTGGCTTTATTAATTTGTTTTGCTATTTTTAGCAAATTATGGGGGGAAAATTCAGTAGGTTGCGCCTCCCGTTAGCGCCTTAAGAGGGCGCTAATGGGGCGCAAAGCATCTAGCGCCCAGTCGCGGCGAAGTTTGCGCCGCTCGTGAAATTAACTAGGCATTTTGCGGCGGCGCTAAACACTACCGCCACGATCTCCTGCGCCGGCAGATCGTGACGTCACTCGAGTGCGCAACGCCCCGGTATCGCCCCGGAGCGGATATTGAGTGGCGCCCCCTGCCTTACCGCCTGACGCTAGCAACGACAGGTTGAGGGGAGCGTTCTGCAGTCATGAAGGGAAAGGGGGAGCGCTATTTAAAGGTGACCGCTTCCTGCCTTTTATTGTTGGTGCCATTTTTGAACTACGCATTCTGAGAGAGAGAGGGAGAGACTTCTGGAGAGATTCAATGTTGTGTGAAGGAGTTTTGGGTACTGAGCAGCACTTTGCAGGTTCATTTTGATTTGCCATTCCTTGTATCGATTTAGCAGAGACTGTGGGGGCTGCACTCTGAGCTCTTTGCCTGGTACTCTCCATTGTTCTTTCCAGCACATTTGATGTGCAGGTCTCTCCAGGCCGAGATTCAAGGCTGCAATGAGCAGGATGTGGATGGAAAGCAAGATTAACCATCCCCTTTAAGAACTGGCCCGTGCCATTGTGTGTGTGTTCCATTGCTGACTGACATTACATGAGCTTCGCCAGTGCTCTGAGGTAGCGCCTCGCTCCTCGTCCTTTGCGCCTTAAGACAGGTGTGAAGCGCCTGATTTAGCGCTCCAATCACCTCCAGGGGCGATAAAAGTCAAGTTTGCAGTCGGTGGCGATAATTAGCGCCAGGCGCTAATCTTTGCGCCCGGCCGATAATTGCGCCCCAAATGGGGCGATACTGAATTTCTCCCCCTATGTATCTATATTCCCAGATTGCTTTGCTTCTCTACCCCATTCAGTTTCTTACCTTCTTGCGTTTAGTAAACATGTTTTTCCCTATTAGCATATCTCCAAGACTCTCAAAAATGGCAGCCATATTTTTTGTCTTATTAATGAAAAGATAGAAACATTTATGGCACCAACATTCCTTTGTTCCCTCTGTTTCACATGCAAAGTAAAAATTATGTAGTGAAATACTCTCTTTTCAGTTTTCTATAAAATGAGATTTGCAAACTAACCCATATCGAGGATCCAAAGCTATGGCTCGTGGATACACCATTGCACCTGCAATTAAGGTAGTCCTCATGGTACCATCCAGTTTTGCTACTTCAATCTGTTCCATTTTGCTGTCTATCCAGTAAATGTTTCCTGCGATCCAGTCCACAGCTAACCCTTCGGGAGTGTCTAGACCATGCTGTACAATAACTTCCACACTGCTTACAGCTGAAAAAACAACCATGTCATTCCCATAAACATCAAGGTTAGATATATGTAATTCCTTCTCTTTTTAAACTCAGTAATAATTGGCATAATCATGTTCGTCTTGTACAAAATCTACTGACTGATCTGGAAAAACAACCCAATAAACTGAACCACAAATACATTACATAATTTTGCACAGTTAAACTGTTTGATATTCTATACATTTGTTGGATTCAAAAACTTTCATTTGCAACACTTTGCCCATGTAGCAAGATGTTATCCAACAAAACCACAATGAATGGAAAAATAAACTGGTTTGAAAATGACTGATTCTTCTGTTCATTTTGGCACTTAGAAGATGTGAAGCAATACTTTGTGCAGCTGTTTTTCTCTGGCTGGAAAAGCATTGAAACTTAAAAAAAGGAAAAGAAATGTAACTTTAACATCCTTAGAATTAGCAGCCTGGTAGCTCAGCATGTTGGTGCACTTAATGCTGTTTCTAGCCATGGAATTCTTCACATAATTGACTCCTAATCTCAGCCCAGCTATCTGCCGGGACATCCAATGGAGGCTATGCATTTACTCCGAGGCAAGGGTATAACATTTGAAGCTAATCACCTCATCCATACCACTTTCCCAGTCAGTTCAGTTAAAATAATGTAATACTTCAGTTTCAATATTTCTATACTGATACAAAAGCAAAATACTGCGGATGCTGGAAATCTGAAATAAAAACAGAAAATGCTGGCAATACTCAGCAGGTCAGGCAGCATCTGTGGAGAGAGAAACAGAGTTAACGTTTCAGGGTGAAGACCCTTCGTCAGAACTGGAAAAAGCTGGAGATCGAACAGGTTTGTAAGCAAGTGCAGGGGCAGGGAAAGGGGGGAGGGGAGGAAAGAACAAAAGGGAAGGTCTTTCTATACTGATACCTGATTTGTTTGTACCTGTACATACATTGGAAAATATGCAAGAAAAGCAGAGCAAAATAAGGGGGAAAAGGTACAATCTACTGGAAAAGTCTCTCCAGGATATGGGAAAGCCAAGCCCTATGAAATACACAATCCTGTTCTAATCTTGATATTCTGATGCGACAATGTGTAAAATTTTTAAAAACTGCACAAAAATTATGATTCAAGTGTGAAAATTTGATGGCCTAGAAATTCCATTCCCTACGGGTGTGTACGCGCTGTGTACTCACCTGTAGGGCCAACGGAAGTGCTGGTTTTACGCATGCACTGCGCATGTGCTGGAAACCGGAACTTCCGTTCTCTGCAGAAAGGGCTTGACTGGACAAACGCCTGCACCGGATAGGCAGCGCGTACGGCAGAAACTTCCGTTTTTTTCCCACACTGGCTTGAGTCCAGGTAAGTCGGGAACAGCTGCGCCAAGAAAAGCAGGCGCAAGGCCTGCTTTTAGCAGGCTAATAGTTTAAGAAAGTAAAAAAAAAATTTTTCCACTGATTTATCATTTTAAAATACTTTAAAGAAAGGTAAGTTTATTTTTAGCCCCGTTAAAAACTTTATAAGTATTTTTTTCAAAAATTTAAATTTTTGTAATTTATAGTCATTTTAAAAATGAGTTTTTTAAAAATGTATTTGAAGTTTTACTTATGTTTTGGGTCTGATCTCGATTCATAGATTTGACAGGTCTTCCTGTCAAATCTATGAATGGAGATTCCCTGCTCTGATTGGCTCCCCATGGCCCACGTGATCCCAGGGACGCTGCGATCCGCATGCCCTGCACACCGGCAGTTTGAAGAGGCACAGCAACGGAATTCTGCGCCTCCTGGGAACCCTCTGGTCCAGGCGCAGATCTTTCCGGATCGCAGCCCTCGACCCGCAGGAGAGCTGCGAACAGAATTTCTGGGACAATATTACATTTGTAGCTAATTTCACTGGTCATATTTTTGAAACTACAACTACTGTAGGGACTGCACCATATCGTATAACTTTGGAGTTGCCTTGTACAGTTTCCGATTTGCAAGATTTTGCTTGCAGCAAGATACAGCCTCTTGAAGTCTGAACACGTATGGCTGAACTTTCAAAAGGACTTGCACTCAGTTTCAACCTAATCAATCAATTATACAGATGGGTTGGTGAGGTGGAAAGTGAGCATAAAATCCTTTTGAAAGCTAAGACTTAGATTTAAGTGGGGTAAGAACTCACGATGACTGGAAGAAATGTCACCACAGAGTAACTCAAGAGTCGTTATCATCCAAACAGAAAGTCTGTACTCAACACTGACTATATGTTTTCATGATGCGGAGATGCCGGTGTTGGACTGGGGTGGACAAAATTGAGAGGTCGCACAACACCAGGTTATAGTCCAACAGTTTTATTTGAAATATATGTTTTCAGACAGCACAGGTTGGCATTTTCATTCTCATCTTGCATTGGCATCTTAGTTAGAATATAAGAATTGCTGGGAGCTAGCAAAAGGTTACTAAGTCCATCAAATTCTTCTTGTTGCATCTCAACTCCAGTCACCCTAATCATGTCCCTTCTTTCTGCAGTTACGCATCTTGTTGCCTCCTGAACCCATTTATACTTTTCACTTTGTGACCATCCCTGGTAATGTATCCCACAAGTCTCTTAACATTGGGTAAAAAAAAATTATAACTGTCCTTCTTACTCCGAACATCCTATTCTTTGAACCTTGTCATCTGGTATATTAATCCTACAACATAGTGGACAATTATTTGTACAGATGCATTAAGCAGGTTTGTGAATCCAAGCTCTGCTTCCATCTCAAATTAAACAAAGTAAATTGAAATGGACTGACCCCACTTTGTAAATTTTAAGAATCCAACAGGTGGAATTGGGCAGGTTTTGCATAGATAAACATGGTGATGAGGCCACATTTCTATTTTGAAATAATAGGAGGAACATTTCCTCTGGTCACTATTTCTTGCAAAAATCATGAAAGCATTCTGAAGAACAAGTGTATTATTTCATTAGGACTAGTGATTACAGGAAGACTTTGCACTGTATTTACAGTGTTCCTAACAGTGCCCAAAGGAAATCTTTACTGTTGCTAATTTTGGGATATGTTAGATATGCAGCTTTTATAGGGAACATGTAGCAACTGTATAAAAGAAGTAGTTCCATAAAATATATACCTCCAACTTCTGAGAGCTTTCCTTTGAAAATTTTATCTTCCACAACATCAGTCCAATAGAGAGAACTCTGATTGAAATGGAAGTCAATTGCTATAGTGTTCCTCAAGCCAGGGACTAATAAGTTATAGTCCTGCTTGTGAAGATCCAGTCTTCGAATTTCATGACGAATGGAAAAAATTATGTATGGCTCAAAAGGATCTGTCAAAGAAAACACATGTCTAAGTTTACTATGTAAATTCAAATAAATGTTAAAAGAAAAAAGATATGCAGTTAAAGGTAACAATGACCTACCTAAACTAATGCAACTATCACCATCGGGTGCAAGCATCCAGCCCTCATAACATGAGCACTTAATTGTCTTCTTGTGTTGCTCACACACTTGGCTGCACTTGAGGTGTTTTCTACAGTAATCGAGGACAATGCAGGTTTTCTTGTCTGAGCTCAGGTGCATTCCTGTAGGGCAAGAGCACACGATGCCTTCCCCAGTTACAAAAGTGCAGTGGTGACTGCATCCTCCATTATTCAGAGAGCACTCATCTGTGAACAAAAGCATCCAATTGATTTAAGAGTAACAACCATTTGGAATGTTATCAAACACCTTTTACAATCACACCGAGAGGGCACATAATTAAAGACAACGGGAACCTAAAAGTTATATGTCAAATTGCTTTTGTGCTCAGATAAGGTCTACCACCGCGACACCTGTAATTAGATTTATTACTTCTGCCTGTGCTTGTTGAAGATGACAGATTTGAAAGATCCAAGTACATCACTACTTAACTATAAGGCGAAAACAGGAAAGATTTCTAATTTTGGAGGTCTTAGTGAACATAACCCGTCTTTTGCTCTAAAAGAGACTCAGAGAAGTAGCCATGTTGTTTGTAGCGCACTATCTAACTTTTCAGTAAAACATATCATTTTTGATGCTAAGTGTTGCACTTAAATCTGATGTCTGAAGGTAAGAGGTATTAATAGAATCAGAAAATTATACAGCAAAGAAGGCCATTCAGCCCATCGCACTTGTGCCATCTCTTTCAAGGAGATATCCAATTAGACCCACGCCTCTGATCTTTCCCCTTAGCCCTCCAAATTTTTCCCCTTCAATTATTTATCCAATTCCCTTTTGAAGGTTGCTGTTGAATCTGCTTCCACCACCCTTTCAGGCAGTGCATTCCGATCCTAACAATTTGCTGTGTAATTTTTGTTTACTATCAATGTTTGATAAGAAGATCAATATCAATAAGAAGGTAAATATCACCAATACAAAACTCGGTCAAGCAATATATTTGCATTTTTTAAACTTAGCTTTGGACTTAAATCACATTATTGCTGATCTGTTATTTTTGATTTTTATTTCTATCGGTAAGACTAACTCTGCTGTTAATGACATCAGAGAATCTGGAGCTCGGGAAGTCCACTCTGCCCATTAAGCTCATTCCATCCACAGCCTGTGTATTTCTATTCCTCCATAGAGTCATAGGGGTAAAAATTCACTTGGTTGCGCCACCCGTTAGCGCCTTAAGAGGGCGCTAATGGGGCGCAAAGCCGCTAACGCCCGGGCGCAGCGATGTTTGCGCCGCTCGAGAACTTAACTTGAGATTGTGCGGCAGCGCTAAAACTTACCGCTGCGACCACCTGCGCGCGCAGATTGTGACGTCATTCCATGGTGCAACGCCCTTGGGGCGCCCCGTAGCGGAAATTGAGTGGCGCCCCCTGCCTTACCGCCTGGCGCTTCCAACGACCAGAAGACTGGAACGCTATCAATCGCTGTGGGGCTGGGGGGGGCGCTATTTAAAGGGGGCCTCTTCCTGTCTTTTATTGTTGGTGGCATTTTTGAACTATGCATTCTGAGTGAGAGAGGGAGAGACTTCTGGAGAGATTCAACGTTGTGTGAAGGGGTTTTGGGTACTGAGCAGCACTTTGCAGGTTCATTTTGATTTGCCATTCCTTGTATCGATTTAGCAGAGACCGTGGGAGCTGCACTCTGAGCTCTTTGCCTGGTGCTCTCCATTGTTCTTTCCAGCACATTTGATGTGCAAGTCTCTCCAGGCCGAGATTCAAGGCAGCAATGAACAGGATGTGGATGGAAAGCAAGATTAACCATCCCCTTTAAGAACTGGCCCGTGCCATTGTGTTTGTTCCATTGCTGACTGACATTACATGAGCTTCGCCAGTGCTCCGAGTTAGCGCCTCACTGCTCGGCCTTTGCGCCTTAAGAGAGGTGTGCAGCGCCTGCTTTAGCGCTCCACTCACCTCCCGGGGCGGTAAAAGTGAAGTTTCCCGTCAGTGCCGATAATTAGCGCCAGGCGCTAATATTTGCGTCCGGACGATATTTGCGCCCCAAATGGGGCGCGACCTAATTTCTACCCCTTAGAGTCATACAGCACAGAAAGAGGCCCTTCGGCCCATCGTGTCCGTGCCGGCCATCAAGCCCTGTCTATTTTAATCCCATTTTCCAGCACTTGGTCCATAGCCTTGTATGCTATAGCATTTCAAGTGCTCATCCAAATGCTTCTTGAATGTTGTGAGGGTTCCTGCCTCTACCACCCTTTCAGGCAGTGAGTTCCAGATTCCAACCACCCTCTGGGTGAAAAAGTTTTTCCTCAAATCCCCTCTAAACCTCCTGCCCCTCACCTTGAAACTATGCCCCGTGGTTATTGACCCCTCTACTAAGGGGAAAAGTTCCTTTCTATCTACCCTATCTATGCCCTTCATAATTTTGTACACCTCAATCAGGTCCCCCCTCAACCTTCTCTGCTCGAAGGAAAACAACCCCAGCCTGTCCAGTCTCTCTTCATAGCTGAAGCGCTCCAGCCCAGGCAACATCCTGGTGAATCTCCTCTGCACCTTCTCCAATGCAATCACATCCTTCCTATAGTGTGGCAACCAGAACTGCACACAGTATTCCAGCTGTGGCCTAACTAGCGTTTTGTATAGCTCCATCATAACCTCCCTGCTCTTATATTCTATGCCTCGGCTAATTAAGTCAAGTATCCCATATGCCTTTTTAACCACCTTATCTACCTGTCCTGCTGCCTTCAGGGATCTATGTACATGCACACCAAGGTCCTTCTGATCCTCTGTCCTTCCTAGGGTCCTACCATTCATTGTGTATTCCCTTGCCTTGTTAGTCCTCCCAAAATGCATCACCTCACACTTTTCAGGGTTAAATTCCATTTGCCACTGTTCTGCCCATCTGACCAACCCGTCTATATCGTCCTGTAGCCTGAGGCTTCCCTCCTCGCTATTTACCACCCCACCAATATTTGTGTCATCTGCAAACTTACTGATCATACCTCCTACATTCATATCTAAATCATTAATGTACACTACAAACAGCAAAGGACCCAGCACCGATCCCTGCGGTACACCACTGGACACTGGCTTCCAGTCACAAAAACAACCTTCGACCATTACTCTCTGCCTCCTGCCACTAAGCCAATTTTGGATCCAATGTGCCAAGTTGCCCTGGATCCCATGGGCTCTTACCTTCTTGACCAGTCTCCCATGCGGGACTTTGTCAAAAGCCTTACTGAAGTCCAAGTAGACCACATCAACTGCACTACCCTCATCCACACACCTAGTCACACCCTCGAAAAATTCAATTAAATTGGTCAGACATGATCTTCTCCTGACAAAGCCACGCTGACTATCCTTGATTAATCCTTGCCTCTCCAAGTGGAGACTAATTCTGTCCTTCAGAATTTTTTCCAATAATTTCCCTACCACTGATGTTAGGCTCACTGGTCTGTAGTTCCCTGGTTTATCCCTACTACCCTTCTTGAATAATGGTACTATGTTAGCTGTTCTCCAGTCCTCTGGCACCTCCCCTGTGGCCAGAGAGTTTCTGAAAATTTGTGTCAGAGCCCCTGCAATCACCTCCCTTGCCTCACACAGCAGCCTGGGATACATCTCATCTGGGCCTGGGGATTTATCCACTTTTAAGCCTACTAAAACCGCTAGTACCTCCTCCCTCTCAATACTAATTTGTTCAAGTATATCACAATCCCCCTGCCTGATTTCTATGCCTACATCGTCCTTCTCCATAGTGAAGACAGATGCAAAATATTCATTTAAAACCCCACCTACATCTTCTGGCTCTACACACAGATTGCCACTTTGGTCCCTAATGGGCCCTACTCTTTCCCTGGTTATCCTCTTGCCCTTAATATACTTATAAAACACCTTGGGATTTTCCTTTATTTTGCCCGCCAGTGTTATTTCATGCCCCCTCTTCGCTCTCCTAATTTCTTTTTTAAGTACTCCCCTGCACTTTCAACACTCCTCTAGGGCTTCCACTGTTTTTAGTCCTTTGTATCTGCCAAAAGCCTCCCTTTTTTTCCTAATCCATTCTCGTATATCCTTTGACATCCAGGGTTCCCTGGGCTTGTTGGTCCCACCCTTGACCTTTACGGGAACATGTTGCCGTTGTACTCTCTCTATTTCCTTTCTGAAAGACTCCCACTGCTCTGATGTGGATTTTCCTACAAGTAGCTGATCCCAGTCCACTTTGGCCAGATCCTGCCTTATCATATTAAACTCGGCCTTCCCCCAATTTAGAACCTTTATCTCCGGTCCATCTTTGTCCTTTTCCATGACTACCTTAAATCTCACCGAATTATGGTCACAGTCACCAAAATGCTCTCCTACTAACACTTCTACCACTTGCCCGGCTACATTCCCTAGAATTAGGTCCAGTACCGTCCCCTCTCTTGTCGGACTTTCTACATGCTGGCTCAAAAAGCTCTCCTGGATGCACTTTAAGAATTCCGCACCCTCTAAGCCTTTCACACTCTGACTATCCCAGTTAATATTGGGGAAGTTGAAATCCCCTACTGTTATTACCCTATTATTTCTACACTTCTCTGAGATTTGCCTACATATCTGTTCCTCTATCTCCCCCTGACTGTTTGGGGGCCTATAGTACACTCCCAGCAAAGTGCTTGCCCCCTTTTTGTTTTTAAGTTCTACCCATATGGCCTCACTAGAGGAACCTGCTAAGATATCATCCCTCCTTACAGCAGTAATTGACTCCTTGATTAATACTGCGACACCCCCTCCTCTTTTACACCCCCCTCTGTCTCACCTGAAGATTCTATACCCCGGAATATTGAGCTGCCAGTCCTGCCCCTCCCTCGACCATGTCTCTGTGATAGCAACAATATCATACTCCCATGTGTTCATCAACACCTTCAATTCATCTGCCTTACTCGCAAGACTCCTTGCATTAAAATAAATGCCATCCAGCCTTGCCGTACTCCTTTGTGCCATTACATATTTGCTCTGCCTTCCAGACTGACTTGTTTTTTCCTCTATATTTGGCTGTGCATCACCCCCTACTATAGCTCCACTCCATATCCCATCCCCCTGCCAAGTTAGTTTAAACCCCCCCCAACAGTACTAGCAAACCTCCCCACAAGGATGTTGGTCCCGTTCTGGTTCAGGTGCAGCCCGTCCGACTTGTACAGGTCCCACCTTCCCCAGAAGCAGACCCAGTGATCCAGGAAACTAAAGCCCTCCCTCCTGCACCAACTCTTTAGCCACACATTCATCTGCTCTATCCTCCTATTCCTATACTCATTAGCACATGGCACCTGGAGTAATCCAGAGATTACAACCTTTGAGGTCCTGCTTTTTAATCTGCTACCTAGCTCCCTAAATTCTTGTTGCAGGACCTCATCCCTCTTTCTACCCATGTCGTTGGTACTAATGTGAACCACGACCTGTGACTGTTCGCCCTCCCCCTTCAGAATGCCCTGCAGCCGTTCAGTGACATCCTTGACCCTGGCACCAGGGAGGCAACATACCATCCTGGAATCACATCTGCAGCCACAGAAACATCTATCTGTTCCCCTTACGATAGAATCCCCTATCACTATTGCTCTCCCACTCTTTTTCCTCCCCTCCTGTGCAGCTGAGCCACTCGTAGTGCCACGGACTTGGCTCTTGCTGCATTCCCCTGAGAAACCCTCTCCCCCATCAGTATCCAAAATGGAAGATCTGTCGGCGAGGGAGATGGACCCAGGGGACTTCTGCACTACCTTCCTAGTTCTTTTACTCTGTCTGGTGGTCACCCATTCCTTGTCTGCCTGTGCACTCTTTACCTGCGGTGTGACCACCTTGTTAAATGTGCTATCCACGAAGATCTCAGCTTTGCGGATGCTCCACAGTGACTCCAGCCGCAGCTTCAGCTCCTTCGAGTAGCTGCAGCTGGAGACACTTCCTGCACATGTGTTCGCCCTGGACACCTAAAGTGTCCCTGACTTCCAACATAGCACAGGAGGAGCACTCCACGCTGCCAAGCTGCCCTGCCATGTCCTACCCTTAATTTACTCCCTTTAAATTAAAGAATATTAAATACACTAAGGACCTTACTTCCCGTTAAACACTACTTACTCCAAACTAGATACCTTACTTTTACTTTAATGACTAGAATGTAGAAATACTGTAGAAATACTCACCGCTGGTTCTCTGTCCCCTCTTGTGCAGCTTTTTAGCTCCTGCTCTCCTGGAAGCAAACTCGCAGCTTAACACTCTGTTCCGAACTGCACACCACCTGTTAATTCCTTACTTTAAGAAGCACCTACATCCCTCCCCTAACTCCTTCTGTGCTGTAAATATCTCTATACTCTTAACCCTTCCCTCCACCACCCCCCCCCGCCCCCATCAACAGATATCTCTCAGCTCCCACTTTAAAGGTGTCAACTGACCTCAATTCAACTACCTTTTCAGGGAATCACATGTGTACTATCCTGTGGGGATTTATTTTCCCTCATGTTTGACCTTGTCTGGGGCTTGCGTTTTTCTGCTTTAGTCTTCTCGTCATATCCTTCAACATTTACTTTTTACATAAAGAATCACCGCGTCTAGAGAGAGAGTGTGTGTGTGTATACGTATGTGTGTGTGTGTGTGTGTGTGTGTGTGTGTGTGTGGGGAGGGGGGGGGGGGGGGGGGTTTCTTTTTAAATGCTGTTCATGTGTAATTTCTTCCAGTTCTAACAAACGGCCCACACTTGAAACAGTGGCCTGGATTTCGCCGTGGGTAATGATGTCGAGTGGTCAGTATTCACCATCATTACCCCTCTGAAACTGACCGTAACTTCAGGATTTAGCGCCTGCGCAGCTAAACGTGGAAATTCTGAAGTTGTGGTCAATCTCTGCTCCACCACAGGCTGCACTGTGGACCTTCCCATAGCCAGCAATCAGTGAAATCAGTGGAACTGACGAAAACGTAAGCTTTTCCGTGTTAATTTCGCTGTTAAACTCCCCATTAAATATTAAGTCTTGTTGGAATAGGTGTAACTTGGGGTTTTAACAGCGTATTAACTGCTAAAAAAACGTTCTTGGCCCTGAAAAACTAATTTTATATTTGTGGATGGTCAAATTTCTCCAATTTAAAAAAAAAGTTTGTTCATGATATTTCAGCTTCTACCTTAACCCCATGTGTATGTCCCAAACTTTATTTTGCTCTCTGTAACAATTTTTAAAAGTGCAGATTATCAATGCTTTTCATTTCCTGGTTTGCTCTCTGTGAGAATTCTTCAATGTGATTGGCTGCTTAGACGGATTGATGACATCACTGCTGCTCTTCGCTGGAGTTCTCCTTTTGACAGCGCTACAATCAATTTCACATTGAGAAAGCTAAAGTTCTCACCACAGAGATCGTGAGATCACTGTGGGCAGCTTTCTTCACGGTCAGCGGCGACCGCCATCACTGCGCCGCTGACCACAAATTACAGGCAATTAACTTCTCTGTTCTCTCCACTGATGCTGTAATATAGACAGCTGTTGTGTAAAGCTCCATCTATTCCATCCCAACAATGTGGCCTAGGCCAAACCTGGAAGGAGCATCCCACCTGCACTAATGTGACATTTCTGACTTGCAACCTTGTGTTCTGTCTGAGTGAGAATGCCAAATTAGGGACAACTTTACACTGTGCACCCATACCCACTAGGAACAGAAATGAGATTACCCATACTCATTTCATGTAAAACCCTTACAGGTACCAAAGACAGAAACTTTCATCTCATTAGTCTAGGCTGGATTCAGGTCTCAGAATTGAACACATTCGCAGCCAGCGCATCATATCTGGGTAACTTTTCACTTATGAGCTATCATTTTTATGAAGGTTTTCATTCTGGAATAGTCCCTAAATTTACATGCCTCTTCAGCTGTTACTAATTAACACAGGCACCACAAGTGCAGCCTGACTTATGAAATAGTTTGCATGATGACTTCCGGCATTGCTGCTCAAAACTGACACCAAAATATTTTGCTTTCCTTAAAAGGATAATATAATATTGGAAAACAATTTTGTAATCCTCTGCAGCACCACACAGTTTCAAACATACTTGCATGTCAAACACAAAGAGCCTACCACAAAGAGCGCTCTCATCGGCACCATCTGGACATTCTTCTTTCCCATTGCAAAACATTTCCGGCAGAAGGCAAATTGACGTATTCCCAGCACAAGGATAGGTTGGTGGTTTGCAACCAAATGCTCCACAGTTCTCTTCATCCGAGTGGTCTTCACAGTCACTCTCTCCATCACAGAGCCATGTCATATTGATGCATCTTCCTTTAAAGGACAAAATATAGAGTCTATATCATCTGTTCAAAACTGCTCAAGGGATTGCTTCAGAACACTACTCCAGAATGGGCCTCATTTTTATTCTCCAAATGTATGTACTGTAATTTCAAAGTGGTTATTTATTATTGGGCTTTTAGATCTTCAATATGTGCCAAAAATATCACAACTCGATCATGGTCGCTTAGGTGAAGAAAGCACATTATCATAATTTGTTTTAAACTTTTGACTAGACTGTCACAAAAATGCATTAGTCAGTGTCATGCAGAAGTTTGATGAAAGTTTTTTTAAAACCACAATCCACAGCAGGAAATAGACTAAAATGTATTTTTTTGTGTGTGTAGACTCAGCAACACTATTACATGTTAAAATCACTGGGTGGGTCACTGAATACTATGCACTACCTGTTACACCTGTAGGTGGCACTGTGATAACTATTTTCTGTGGAAGTCACATAACATTGCATGCCAAAGCACCATCTGCTACCCTATCCATGCAACTGCACATCCTCACCACGAGGTATTTCCACAACACTCGATGCAACCGATTGCAGAGTATGAGTTAGTAAGCCTTGTCAGAAAATTGTTTTATTATAGTTGATTAAATAGCTTTTCACCCTATTGTACACAGAAGCTGCTGGAAGTAAAGTGAGAAAATCTGGTTAAGGGACAATGTCAGAGTACAACCCTTTTGTCGTTTCCATGCAACTGTCAATCATACAAACCCTCCAGGTCAAGAAGAACAGTTAATGCACTTCATGTGCTTAACAAAGGATACAGGTTACCCCTATACTGATACACTGAGGCTATGATAAAACAAAATATAAATTAAGTCCTTTTTTAACCTAATATGCCATAGCTGTGCAAAGTTAAGATACATAAATCCTTAACAGACCCTCAACACAATTAAAATGCAAGTTCAATTCAGCTCTGTGCAGGGAAATTCTGACATTTATGTCAAACAAAAATAGTGGACCCAGAGAAGAATATGGCATTGTTCCAAGGTAATTTGATGTTGTTGTCATTGTAGCTTCTGAGTCTTGTTTTTAATTTTTTATATTGATTCAGAGGTCTAAGGAATGAATTAGCTTACTTGATTGTACTGTGTTGTAATGAAAATAAAATGCACGTTCCAACAAAGCATTTCCTCTCAATATTGATGTCTTAAAATTATAACTAGATATATTTGTCATAGGACAGAGTACATTATCAGTCTCTCCTCCCACTGGAAAGTGCCTTGGGAGGCTTTCTATGTTAATGGTGCTATATAAATGCAAGTTGCTATTATTGTTCTAAGACAAAGTGGAGGGCTAGTAACAACACTATATGGTCCAGGATCTGAAAAATCCAGTCCCTTTAATATTGGGACCAGTATATCACAACTACATGTTTCAACCGCAATTGCATGACATTAATGCACTGAAATACAGCAGGCTGTAATTTTTCTTTAAAAGCATGGCTTTCAGTGACAGCAATATAACTCTGCAAAACATCTATTGTTATTGTGTAATTTGACGTACTTCCCCTTTAGGCTGAACAACACAGATGGTGTCTTACTGAAAGAAAGATGTTTTCACTACATTGCATTACCGTGTCAAACACAATTTTTAGTTGCTCAAAGCCTATCAACTATAAACCTTATTTGCATAAGCTTACATATTGTAGGTTTTCCAATAATTCTATTATAATCAATACAAGCTTTGTTAGTGGACCACTCAACTGAATCTGGATTGCAACATTGTTGAAATTTAATTGGAAGGATTGATACTTATCACCCATAATCTGACTCCTGTTCTACAGAATTCAAGGTTACTCAGTTCTCCATTCATCAGTGATAAGCAATGGTTCATTGACTGCATGTACAGTATACGTAAGGGCTAAAACTCTAATTGTCTATTTTTTTTATTCATTCACGAGGTGTGGGTATCGCTGGCAAGGCCAGCATTTATTGCCCATCCCTAATTGCCCTTGAGTGGCTTGCTAGGCCATTTCAGAGGGCAGTTAAGAGTCAACCACATTGCTGTGGGTCTGAAGTCACATTTCGGCTAGACCAGGTAAGGATGGCAGATTTCCTTCCCACAAGGACATTAGGGAACCAGATGAGTTTTTACAGCAATCCAGTAGTTACATGATCATCATTTCTGTTACTAGCTTTTTATTCCAGATTTATTTAACTGAATGTTTAACCCAGCTACTGTGGTGGGATTTGAACTCTTGTCTACAGATTATTAATGCAGGCTTTTGGATTACTAGTCCAGTAACATTACCACTATGCTACCAATCCCATTTATTGTCTACAAGTGGAGTGTGAAATATCCAGCTAATTAGTTTTAAGATTCAAAAGTCTATTCATAAATTACTTGTAAATCTATAAAATTACATACTCCAACAAAATGTCCGCAAATTTTCATTTTGTTCTATATTGTGACATGCAGTAAAGTTAAAATGTGGCTAAGATTTTGCAGAGTTCCATTATTTCAGACATGTAAAGTTTGCTGAACATTGATGTTCACACAGACCTGCAAATTAGCATTCCTGTGCAAGTTAGTAAACTTTGTTGATTTCCAGAGGGACGTTATAAAGAATCAAATCTCAGGAACTTCAACCTTCTATTAATGACCTGCAAATATTCAAAATACCATGCTGCCTTGATATGGATTACTTTTTTGGTAACACTGCTCTCTCCTTAATTCATACTAGGCATCAGGGTGGGAGATGTACTCACCTTTCCCTAATTAGACAAAAGGATGTTGTATCTCAGAGCAACTTTGTATGAACAGTCAGACACTGAAATCATTAGAAGGTAGAGGCTCCAAAATTCATGCGTCTGGCACTACAAAAAAAAAGTGCTTTCACTGCTCAGAATAGCATGAAGCTGCTTTGCCCCAACCTCATATCAGATGTCAACAGGGCACTCAATCCATCTCATGCTTTCTGTCTCGAGTGATGAGATATTAAGTGCGGCATATCCAGATGTGTATTTCCCTGGCTCAGTTGAGCAACAGCAGGAAGTTAAACATGATTTCTACCAGAGACAGGCTTCCATATGTCTACAGTCTAATCAATAGCATACCTACTAATGTAAAGATCGATCCAAAATAAGGACACGTTCGTGAAAATGGTGCCATACTACAAATAATGAAGTGATTGGTGATGCTAGCAGCAAAATCAGAGATTCCACGATATCTTTCCCTCTAGCTCAGCCGGGGCAGAAATGTCATTCTGATACGCCATGCTGTACCACATTTTCCTTTGCGCGCCACTTAATTCCATCCTACCTGTGAGGAACCACACTGTCTTTTTAGAGATCTACTATTATAAATTTGTAGCAGTCTCCCTTGGACAAACTGAAGAAAATATGGTCTAAGAAGTAATCCTGGTGGTTGCCTCCACAATTTAGATACACTTTTCTGTTTGCCCAAGTTTCAAGCTTCATTCTTTGGATTATCCAACTATTCTATTTTGTTTTGGACCTGTCGGTAGATTCTTCTTTCAAACTATCTCATGGGCAAAATCAGGCCACTGTGTAAAAAATATTAACCGTAAAAAAAAATAGAAAATGGGCCAGCTTGTACTGATAGGCACAGGATATAAACATGGAGCTTGATTTTAACTCCCGGGCGGAAATGTGGCAAAGTGAGCGGGTGTGCCTGTTCAGGAGCGGCAGCATGCAGGCTTGACTAAATTTAACGGCCGGCCCTATTTAGCATGCCGCTTGCCAACTTCCCGGTCAAAACGGCTGCTTGGCTGTTAAATTCGGGTGGCAGGAGGCCGCTGCCGGGGACCCATTGGTTAGGTCCCCCAGCGCACGGTAAGTGCACTGGGAGGGGAAGCCCAGTGTGGAGAGGAAGCCCCTGGCAAGGGAGCCCTAAGCTTTCCTTGTGGGGCTTGGAAGAGAAGGCCTGCTCTTGTTGGCCCACAAGGAAACTTTTTTTAAAAAATCAAAAAACTTACCTTGCTGGGCCTCTTCTGGCCATGGCTGATGCTACCACTGCTACTGCTCCCCCGCTCAGGCCTCATGCCCTGATTACATCATCGAAGCCTAATCTGCATATTTAAAGACGACGCTGGAGACATGCGTCGGTTGTCCTTGCCGCCTGCAATTTAAAATTGCAGTTGGCCAGATCGGGTGGGAAAGGAGTGGGTAAGACCCCTGCACCATTTTAGAAGCCCCTCCCTCCCCCCACCTCCGCCGCCTGGTTACCACCAGGCAGGGAGAGTTAAAAGCTGGTCAGATATCCGAGGCAGGAGCCAAACCAATTCAAATGCAAGAATCTTGTGGGCTTAGTTTGTATGTATGTTTGATTGGCAACTTGAGTTTAAAAGAGACACATATTTAAATTGTCTTTGCCCTGGTCAAATTTTGAAAAAGTATGTTTTCATCCTATCTTATTCAAATTGAATAGCCTGTCTGAAGTTGTCAGTGAGGAAAAGATAGATAAGCCATGAGACTCCATGGATGGTCAGTAATAAACAACCACCCAAAGAGTAATATCAGGGACCTTGGGCTTAGTCCCATTCATATATTGCAGGTTAGCGCAGTTGAAACAATTATTTTGTTATTTTCTATCAACCGAATCTTAAGCCTGTAACTCTTGAAAGTTTACAGTGTATCATTGCTTCTGTTCACTTACAATTATTGTATCAGTTTATAGTGTAAGTCATGTTCTAATGAATTGTTCATTCTACTGCCTTTCAAAGTTGAGGGAGATAACCTGAGGGCACATGATATAAACAATAAGAGGAAATACAGTAATCAGAGTATTTTGCTTGTTCTTTGGGATTGCTACAAATTACCTAGATATTGTGAAGTCAAAAGCACACTCCAGGCATAGGAGTGAGGGCTTGCCTGCGGGCATGGTTTGAGTCATTGACCCTGAGAAAATGATCAGACCTGAAAACATAACAAAACAACCCATCAATGAAGTATTATAGCCCTGTTTGGTGGGTTGCAGAGGAACTCCATCCATTTCTCCTGAATTCAGTACCATCCAAGATGAGTAAATTTACTAATGAAGACACGCTCCGTCCCAGAGCTGTGGCTCAATGGTAACAGTGTGTCATTGTTTGAGTCAGGAGCTTGTGGGTTCAAGTCCCAACATCACTAAAACAGATTATCTGGTCATTATCACATTGCTGCCATGTTTCCTACATTAACTACATTTCAAAAGAAATTCATTGGCTCTAAAGCGCTTTGGGACATCCTGAGCGTGAAAAGTGCGATATAAATATAAGTCTTTCAATTCTTTCCTTCAGAGTATACCCAATATATTATTGAAGAGATATGGTTGAGCTGCGAGTCTTGTACAAGATCATGACTAGAACAGCACTGCAGGAGTGTATGCCAGAAACATCAGAGCTACAATAGCTACATGCCATCATTCTGTATCAATCCAACAAGCTGACAGAGAACACCAATGGTGATGCTTAATACGTTACCTTTCTTGTCTGGCACTATCTTCCAGACAGTGTTATTGCCTGGAACTCTGTTCTTTGTATGCAGGAATTTATATAAAGAATTGGCCATCAACTGTTAGACCGGGGCTACTGGAGCAGTTGGAAATTAGTGATTTGCTCATTGCACCAATTTTTCAAACTCTGTGTTTCTAGTTACCAGTAACATTAAATTTGTAGAACATCTATCCTTCCAACAGTTCTTTCTAGCTACATTTATGTCCTTGAGATATATATATATAGTAGTGAAAGATCTTTCATAAGGAACGAATGCCATTTACCAAAATCTGTTAAATACTGCAGAACAGAACAGAAGCATTTTATATTGGA
The DNA here is from genome assembly GCA_030390025.1 of Squalus acanthias. NCBI lineage: Eukaryota > Metazoa > Chordata > Chondrichthyes > Squaliformes > Squalidae > Squalus > Squalus acanthias. The sequence goes on from CM059427.1 coordinate 54,486,857, forward strand.
TGAGATAAATGCCTATATGCAGAGGTGCCTAACTAGTGTGAATTTTAAATATGGATTTTTTTAAAGGTATCATGATTCACTAACTCAATGATATACACATGCAGAAATTATGTGGAAGTACTTCAATATTTTAATTATTTTATATTAACTGTCATCAATAATGATGGGTGAACAAGATTCCAGTATTGAATATGATGAGGGGTAGGAATATAGCAGACTAATTAAATAAAGGTAATTTATATTGTTTTAAAACTGCAATTGAACAATGGATTACAACTTCGCATATTAAAAGAAGTTAGGGAAGAGATAGCAGATTACATATTACATATATACATAACAATTATCACACTCTCTGGCCACGATTTTCTACTCGGTGTCGGGATGGGTGCGGGTCAGCTGGTTTCGGGGTTCCAGTCCGCTCCACAGACATGATTTTCCCTTGATTGGCCTTGTTAAGCCCGCCCTGCGGGGCTTAATGGTCAATTAACAGGAAGCGGGTCTGATGACGTCATTTGATGACGCATCATAAGAACATAAGAAATAGGAGCAGGAATAGGCCATTTGGCCCCTCGAGCCTGCTCCGCCATTCAATAACATCATGGCTGATCTGATCTTGGCCTCAACTCCACTTTCCTGCCCGCTCCCCATAACCCTTGATTCCCCTGTTTTTCAAAAATCTGTCTATCTCCGCCTTGAATATATTCAATGACTCACCCTCCACAGCTCTCTGGGGTAGAGAACGTCAAAGATTCACGACCCTCTAAGAGAAGAAATTCCTCCTCATCTCCATTTTAAATGGGCGACCCCTTATTCTGAAACTATGCCCCCTAGTTCTAGAATTCCCCACGAGGGCAAACATCCTCCCTGCATCTACCCTGTCAAACCCCCTCAGAATCTTATATGTTTCAATAAGATCACCTCCCATTCTTCTAAACTCCAATGAGTAGAGGCCCAACCTGCTCAACCTTTTCTCATAAGACAACCCCTTCAACTCAGGAATCAACCTAGTGAACCTTCTCTGAACTGCCTCCAATGCAAGTATATCCTTCCTTAAATAAGGAACCTGGGCTGATTCACCCCATCCCTAACCCAGGGGTCACTGGACAGGGATCAGGAGCAGGAACCCAGGCTGATTCACCCCCTCACTAACGTAGGGGTCACTGGACAGGGATCAGAATCAGGAACCCGGGCTGATTCACCCCCTCCCTAACAAAGGGGTCATTGGAAATGTATCAGGAGCAAGAACCAGGGCTGATTCACCCTCTCCCTCTAAGCCAGGGGTCACTGGACAGGGATCAGAATCAGGAACCCGGGCTGATTCACCCCCTCCCTAACAAAGCAGTCATTGGACATGTATCAGGAGCAAGAACCAGGGCTGATTCACCCTCTCCCTCTAAGCCAGGGGTCACTGGAAACATCCTCTCTGCGTCTACTCTGTCAAGCCCCTTCAGAATCTTATATGTTTCAATAAGATCCCCTCTCATTCTTCTAAATTCCAATGAGTATAAGCCCAACCTGCTCAACCTTTCTTCATAAGACAACCCCTTCATCTCCGGAATCAACCTCGTGAACCTTCTCTGAACTGCCTCCAATGCAAGTATATCCTTCCTTAAATAAGGAGACCAAAACTGTATGCAGTACTCCAGGTGTGGTCTCACCAATGCCCTGTACAGTTATAACAGGACTTCCCTACTTTTATACTCCATTCCCTTTGCAATAAAGGCCAACACTCCATTTGCCTTCCTAATTACTTGCTGTTCCTGCATGCTAACTTTTTGTGATTCATGTACAAGGGCCCCCAGATCCCTCTGTATCTCAGCATTTTGTAATCTCTCCCCATTTAAATAATAATTTGCTTTTTTATTTTTCCTACCAAAGTGGATAACCTCACATTTTCCCACATTAAACTCCATCTGCCAGATTTTTGCCCACTCACTTAGCCTATCTATATTCCTTTGGAGATTCTTTGCGTCCTCCACACAATTTGCTTTCCCACCTGTCTTTGTATCATCAGCAAATTTGGCTACAGTACACTCGGTCCCTTCATCCAAGTCATTAATATAGATTGTAAACAGTTGAGGCCCCAGCACTGATCCCTGCGGCACCCCACTAGTTACAGTTTGCCAACCTGAAAATGACCCATTTATCCCGATTCTCTGTTTTCTGTTAGTTAGCCAATCCTCTATCCATCTAATATATTACCCCCAACCCCATGAGCTCTTATCTTGTGTCGTAACCTTTTATGTGGCACCTTATCAAATGCCTTCTGGAAATCCAAATACACGACATCTACTGGTTCCCCTTTATCCACCCTGCTCATTACATCCTCAAAGAACTCCAGTCATCTGCTGGTTTTCTTAAAGGGACCATGCACAATTTTATTTTGACAGTTGATTTCTCAGTGTTTGACAGCATTGAGGTGCTGCAAGCACTGACAATCACTGCACAATGGTGAACACTTGCACCAAGGCTCTCCAATGACTCCCTCAATATGCTGGAATAGATGGCAGCTGCAGGTGAGATGACAGAAGCGATCCGTCACTGGTGAGAGAGGTTCTCCAAATGAGCACTGGACATATAGTTGGATTTAAAAATTTGTAAGCTAAAGAAATCTGTATTTGTTTTAAAAATGCACTAACCAACATTTTCTTTGCTCCAAAACTCACCATGTGCAACATTGCATCCTTCACACCACTTCTGCAGCTGTATTTTTTCACAAACATTACACCAGACACACAACACACCACACTTACCTAGCGTGGTGTCCGGACATCGTGAAACCCAACCCAGAAGCGGGAAAATCAAAAAAACAGCCTGAAAACTACTGACAAATACCTGTTAATAGGCAGTTAATTGCCTTTAATCCATTTCCCACCACTGAGTGTCGGGTCTATTCGCAAATCGGGGACCCAACACTTGGGAAGATTGTTTGGAGGTGGGTTGACAGTGGGTTCAGGACCCACCATCAACCAAAAGCACTTTAACATCTGACCTGCCTCTCTGAGCGCCGGCAAAATCGCGGCCTCTGTGTCTATTCTATCAAAACCTTTCATAATTTCGAAGATCTCTATTCGGTCACCCCTCAGTCTTGTCTTTTCAAGAAAAAGAAACCCAGCCTGTTCATCCTTTGCTGATTGGTATAACCTCGTGGTTCTGGTATCATCCTCTCCAGTGCCTCTATATCCTTTTTATAATATGGCAACCAGAACTGTATACAGTACTACAAGTGTGGTCTAACCAAGGTTGAATACAAGTTTAGCATAACCTCTCTACTTTTCAATTCTATCCCTCTTGAAATAAACCCTAGTGCTTGCTTTGCTTTTGTTATGGCCTTATTGACATGTGTTGCAACTTTTAGTGATTTGTGTATTTGTACTCCCAGATCCCTTTGCTCCTCTACCCCATTTAGATTCTTATTTTCTAAGTAATATGTGACCCCCTTATTTTTCTTACCAAAATGTAGTAACTCACACTTATCTGTATTGAAATTCAATTGCCAATGATATGCCATTTTACAAGTTTATCAATGTCTTCTTATAATTTGTTGCAGTCCTCCTCAGTGTTGACTACCCCCCCCCCGCCCAAGTTAGTATTGACTGCAAATTTAGAAAATGTGTTTTTGATTCCAAAGTCTAAATCTTTAATGTAAATTGTGAACAATAGTAACCCTAGCATTGATCCTTGTGGGACCCCACTTTCCACCTTCTGCCACTCTGAATAGCTACCCTTTACCCCTTCTCTCTGCTGTCTGTCTTTCAGCCAGCCAGATATCCCTTCTGCTACTTGTCCCCTGACTCCTCACCTTATTCATTAGTCTATTATGTGGTACCGTATCTAAGGCCTTTTGGAAATCTATATCTATTACATCTATTATATTACCCTTGTCTACTCTCTCTGTTACCTCTTCAAAGAATTCATTGAGGTTGGTCAAGCAAGACTTTCCCTTTTGAAATCCATGTTGACTATTCATTATTATATTTTTGGTTTCTAGATGTTTTTCTATTTTCATGTCTCGTAGGGATTCTGTTATTTTTCCTACGACTGATGTTAAGCTGACTGGTGTATGGTTTCCTGGGCATGTTCTATCTCCATTTTTAAATATAGGTATAACGTTAGTTATCTGCCAGTCCTCTGGCATTTTATTCCCTTTATCTAATGAATTATTAAATATGTGTAATAGTGCCTCTGATATCACTTCCCTAGATTCTTTTAGAATGCGTGGTTGTCATCTGTCCAGACCAGTGGTTTTATCCTCTTTGAGTTTGATTAGTTTATTTAATATTTCTCCTCTTTTTATTTTAAATGCAGTTATCTCATTTCTAATCTCATCTTCCGATGTTATGTCCATCTGTTCTGTCTCCCTGGTTAATACTGAAGCAAAATAATTATTTAATATTCCTGTCATTTTGCTATCACTGCTTGTAATTGTATCCTGATTGTCTCTTAATGGCTCTATTCCCATCCTGACCTTCCTTTTTTTATTATATGCCTGTAGAGTATTTTACTTGTTGGTTTCATGTTTCTTGATTATTTAATTTCATAGTTCCTCTTTGCCTTTTTTTCCCTTATTTCCTAGTCTCTTCGTATTCTCCCTTGTCTTGCTCTCCTCTGCTGTCTATGTCCCTTTCCTTACCCTCAATTTTTCCCTTATGTCTTTATTCATGCATGGTGTCTCATTAATGTTTAGTTTGTTCTTTTTTTTTGCAGAATATATTTTTCCTGGGCTTTGTTGAACAACGTTTTAAATGCTTCCCACTGCAGTTCTACATCATTGTTTGCCAATATTGCTGTCCATTATATTTTCCCAAGTTCTATTCTCAGCCCCTCAAAATCAGCTTTTCTCCAATCTATTACCCTGGTCTTCATCATGATTATGTCCTTCTCAATTATTATCCTAAACCATACTATATTATGTAATTCGATGTAATAAACAAACCTTCCTATTCAACCTGAATCAGTGAATTAAAAGGATAAATAACACTGATCTCCAAACTTAAATCTATGTAGAAACTGGATCTATTTTTATTTTTATTCATCTTGATTGAGCAAACAATTACAAACTTGCTTCTCTGAATTGGATGTTAAAAATACATGACATGTACACATGATACAACAGTATTTGCAATGTGTTTGCACTGCCATGCAAACTGATAAAGATGTGATAGCAAATCTTAGATTTAATAGTTCATCATAATTATATTGTATTATTTGGATTAATTTAACATAAATTTGATCCTAATGGCTCCACTGGTACACAATTTTCCAAAGCAAAAATATTTATTTGGATTAATGAAGCCTAACACATAATAAATTAAATCATGTATCAAATTAATTTGCTTGGGAGCATTTCTCCTGTATTATTTAATTTATTCCTTCTTAAGCAGTATCCAATGTTTGTGTTTTGCAATCATTTTGATTTCTGGCCAGGTAGGAAGGTGTTAACTTGCCTAAGTGGATAAATTATGTCGCATTCACCTTGGTAACAAGCACTGTGTCTAAGGCACGTGGCCAAGTTGCCATGGATCCCTGAATCCTGTGCAGTTTATCTCTTGGTCTTGTGACCTAATGGGGAGAGCTAGCAACAGTCTTTGTATGGAGGACAGTTCAGTTTTGGAGCATTGAAAGACCAGAAATTAGGAAGATATAAGATAGTGACAAAGTAGTTAGTTTTAAAAGGAAGGTAGAAAATCTAGGGGGAGGGCTGTGCAACCTGATGGAAGCAGCTTTATCTTCCTCTTAGCTAAAGGAATAATCCAAAAAAGCAAATAAGCAAGGCTATAATGAGGAAATTGTTTGGATGAAACACAGTAAAGAATTAGGTGTCATGAGGCTGATCTCCTGAGAGGTAGGTTGGAGAAGCATCGGCCCTCTATGAACCAGAAATTGATAGGGTTGCTAGCTGAAGAAAAATCATTCGAAGAGCGAAAGGCTGTTTCAGCTAAGGAAGATTCAGGGGAAATAGAGGAGTTTCCTTCTGGATCTTGTAATCTTTATCAGCACAATCCAGGTGTATTGAGTAAGAATTTGTGCACTACACATTTAAATTTAGTTAAGTTCTTGATATTTTAATGCTCATTACATTTATTATGCATTTTGTGAATAAACCTATTTTAATTATACTCTTGCGTGGACTTTCACTGCAAGACCAGATGAATGCAATGGTTGGGACAAGCAATTAGATAAAGGCATTACTTTGCTCAAACTCATTGAAGAGTAAAGCCTAGAAATGACTGCCAACATTAAGGCGTACCCTTTTAATCTACATTTCCATCAGTAAGAAAAGAATTCTGTAAACTAAGGCACTCAATTCTACTAATATTGACAATAATTACCAGTTAAAGGTGGGAGGGATGACAAGCAATACCTCTCAGCCTTCACACCATACGTGTGCTGCATTCATTCTGTTGGTGTAATTTGGTTCTTGAAGCTCAGCCAGCATGTGTTGCCAAAGGATGTCCCCAGGAAACAACTGATTTTCACAAAAGATTGTTCCGTATACATCGCACAGTAGGGATTACATTCAGTAGTCCCTTCCATTGGACTTGGCTGAGAAATATGAACAGGAGAAAAAACAGACTTCCAGAGATGTAAGGTGGTACGAAAGGCATAGGGGCATAAATTGGTATGCGTTCTAATATGACTAATGCCTGTTGAAAGACGCCTCTACAAAATTTGTTCCCAATGAGCGGCGTTGGGCCTGTCCCGCTCAGGATTCTTCAGTGGCCCCTCCAGGGTTTTTAAATACCCAAATACGGGCCCAGACTAATTTCTACCCCTTATTGTCCAGAGGCATTGCTGTATTATACATCAGGTACAACTATCTTGTTTTGACTGAAGAGCAGTGTCTTAAGAGCAGAGGAAGTTACAGGCCTAGAAAAGACAATTGAAAAGACATCTGGCCAATCCAATGAGACTAAGGTTTAGCAGGGAGATAGAAATCAAGCTGTGCCATCTGCTACAGGAAGACCTTCAGTGAACATCCGCAATCTGGAAGCGGGTGCCAGTGGTGATCCAGGACATTCAGTTCCTCAATTCCAGACTAGCACTCAGGACATCAGTGTCAATCAATCTGTTGCCCACAGATGCATTGGGGAAACAACTAATGCTTTATTGAGGAGGATCAATATGCTCAAAGTGTTCATCACTGAGCAGCAGCAGCATAAGTTCTATTCTATCAATTCTATCGCACTACCAGCTTTCCAAAAGTAAGGGATGATTGATTGCACATATGTAGTCAATAGGATTCCTGCCTACAACACCGTGGCCTACATGAACAGAAAGGACTTCTCTCTGAATGCTCAACTGGTCTGCAATCACGATAAAAGAATCATATTGGTCAATGTCTGGTTTCTCAGCAGCTCTAAGGATATACTTATTTTGCGCTAATCATCTGTGCCGCCCTTATTTGAAGGGGAAGTTTATGTGAAGGATACTTCCTAGAAGACCAAAGCCACTCTCTTTAGTATTGACTGTACCAACCATAGACAATAGTGGAGTACAGGTATAGCGATTCCATGTGACTGACAGCATCATTCAGGAGCATATCACTGTCATGTTCAAGCAGGGCTGCAAGGACCCTGCAGCGGACTCACCAATTGCCCAGACTGTCATTGATGGCTGATTTTGCCTTTTTCAACCATACCTCCTCACTTGTCTGGTGCATCAGGTGTTTCAGGGAGATGGGTTGGCCATCAGTTCATTAAACTTTATGCCTTGACTCCATGAATCCTTCCTGAAGGCCATACAGCTCTTGGCCTGAAAAAACTGGCTTTCCTCACCCAGTAATGCCTAATTCTATTGCAATTTTGTTGAATAAACACCTAACATTGCTTTCCTGCTGCTATTTCATGTGCTTAACTGGCTTCTAATTGTAATTTGCAGCTGATGCTTTTTTTTTGTTGTGTGGCCTATTGTTTTGGAGAGAATCAAAATCCCAACTGTCCAGCCTTTGGCCCTCCATTCACCACGACATTTCTGCAGCTACCGATCTGCTCAACCACACCCTCACCACCGCCTTTGATGTCCTAGTCCCCATTAAAACCATTACTCTCTCTCACCCTGGCTGTTGCTCCTGGTACGGCCCTCATCTCCACTCCCTTAAGTTCAAGGGACGCAGACTTGAACGGATATGGCAGACCATCAGATCTGGCTGGAACACATAAAGCACTATTGGGTCCTGCTCTCGTCTGCCGAAACTGTTTACATTCCAGAATGATCCTGGAATAGTGACGATAACCCCCAGCTTCTTTTCTCTACTGCAAACCGTCTTCTTAAACCCCTCTCCCCTGTCTCCTCAACCCTCACCTCCAACAGCAAGTGCGAGGAGCTCATGGACTTCTTTGTCTCTAAGATAGAGACCATCCGATCAGCTGCCTCTGCCACTTCCCTTCCTTCCCCTAGCCCACCGGGCCAAACTTCCTCTAAGGTTTCCCCCTGCACTAGCTCTGAACTCGCATCATTCTTCAGTTTCTCTCCGATCTCCCCTCATGCACTCTCTGAGCTCATCTTGTCCATGAGACCCACTTCCTGCTCCCTCGACACTGTTCCCACTAAACTGCTGACCACCCAACTTCCTATTCTGGCTCCCATGTTAGCTGATATTGTTAACGGTTTTCTCTGTTCAGGTACTGTACCCCTCCTCCTTCAAATCTGTCATCATCATCCCTCTCTTCAAACAACCAACCCTTGACCCCTCCATCCTTGCAAACTACCGCCCCATCTCCAATCTCGCTTTCCTCTCCAAAGTCCTTGAACGTGTTGTTGCCTTCCAAATCCGTGCCCATCTTTCCCGCAACTCCATGTTTGAATCCCTCCAATCAGGTTTCCGCCCCGCCACAGTACTGAAATGGCTCTCATCAAAGTCACAAATGGCATCCTATATGACTGTGACAAAAGGTAAACTATCCCTCCCTCGTCCTTCTCAACCTGTCTGCATCCTTTGACACAGTTGACCACACCATCCTCCTCCAATGCCTCTCCACCATTGTCCAGCTGGGTGGGACTGCACTCGCCTGGTTCCATTCTTATCTATCTAATCATAACCAGTGAATCACCTGCAACGGCTTCTCTTGCCGCTCCTGCATCATTACATCTGGTGTCCCCCAAGGATCTATCCTTGGCCCCCTCCTATTTCTCATCTACTTGCTACCCCTCGGCGACATCTTCTGAAAACAGATGTACGCTGACGACACCCAGCTCTACCTCACCACCACTTCTCTCGACCCCTTCGCTGTCTCTAAATTGTCAGACAGCTTGTCCAACATCCAGTACTGGATGAGCAGAAATTTCCTCAAACTAAATATTGAGAAGACCGAAGCCATTGTCTTCGGTTCCCGCCACAAACGCCGTCCCCTAGCCACTGACTCCATCCCTTTCCCTGGCAACTGTCTGAGGCTGAAACAGACTGTTCGCAACCTTGGTGTCATATTTGACCCTGAAAATAGCTTCCGACCACATATCCGCTCCATCACCAAGACCGCCTATTTCCACCTTCGTAACATTGCCTGACTCTGCCCCTGCCTCAGCTCATCTGCTGCTGAAACCCTCATCCATGCCTTTGTTACCTCTAGACTTGTCTATTCCAATGCTATCCTGGCTGGCCTCCCACGTTCTACCCTCTTGAATTTATGTTTCAACACAATAAATAAAAGCAACCCAATGAATACCTGTTAAATGACAATTTTATCAAAGCACTCCTGGACAGCCTCCCACATTATACCCTCCGTAAATTGAGGTCATCCAAAACTCTGCTGCCCGTGTCCTAACTTGCACCAAGTCCCGTTCACCCATCACCCCTGTGCTCGCTGACCTACATTGGCTCCCGGTTAAGCAACACTTCGATTTTAAAATTATCATCCTTTTTTTCAAATCCCTCTGTGGCCTTGCCCCTCCCTATCTCTGAAATCTCCTCCAGCCCCACAACCCTTCAAGATATCTGCGCTCCTCTAATTCTGGCCTTTTCAGCCTCCCTGATTTTAATCGCTCAAACATTAATGGCCGTGCCTTCAGCTGCCAAAACCCTAAGGTCTGGAAATCCCGCCTTAAACCTCTCCGTCTATCTAACTCTCTTTCCTCCTTTAAGACACTCCTTAAAGCCTACCTCTTTGATCAAGCTTTTGGTCATCTGCCCTAATATCTCCTTATGTGGCTCGGTGTCAAATTTTGTTTGATAACGCTCCTGTGAAGTGCCTTGGGATGTTTGACTATGTTAAAGGCGCTATATAAATACAAGTTGTTGTTGTTGTTGAGAAAGCCCACAGTTTTGCTCACAGACTGAAATCAACTATTTACTATGTAAAACAGTGGCAGTAAATATTGCCAGAAGCTTTGTAGCCCACATTTAACCCCCAAATAGCACACCAACAGCAGTTTCTGGACTTAACTTGCAAAAAGAATTTGTCTGACAACAGTGAAACCTCCTCAAAAAGCCCACTCTTGGCCACTCCCTATCTTCAACTACTGTCCTCTCTCTAACCCATCCCCACTCAAATGTATTTGAATGCATTGTGACCATGCAACTCTGTACTCACTTCTCCAAGAAATTCATCTTGCTCCTGTAGAATCGATCTACATCAAAGTGAACGACCTTGATGGACAGTATAATAGGAGCTTAAAGCTCGTTAAAACTGAACTCAGAAACTGACCAAGCCTGCTGTGGGCAATTAAAGAAAAGGCCCTCTGAGAAACTTTTAAAACATAAACTTAAAGGTCCCAGCTGCAAGATCGCAGCTAACAAGGTCTGGGATTCAGTGGGCTATATATTCAACCTTGGAAGGCATGTCTGGCTAACAAGAAAACGACTTGCCATTTTGAAATAAAGAAAAGCTCACAGACATCAGAAGCAAGGAAATCCAGCAGTAAAAGAAATCGCATAGCAAAGGAGCTGCGGACATGTCAGCAAGAGTTTTCGATAAGGAGCTATCAAAGTGCGAAACCACAGGAAACGTCTGGTATCGGGCAAGAAGGTGTATTCGGACAATATAAGACAGCAAGAATAGCACGGCCAGCGCTAACCCCTACGGTCGACAGGAAGGAACAGAAGGAAAGGAACTCAAGCGGGAGTCTCGAAGCCTCGTGGAGCAGAAGCCTGATTAGCTTTCTGACGGTGATCGGTTGCGGTCTGATCAACCTCAGCACGATTGTCAATAGCCTAGTGAGTATATCCCAGGCCACGTAATCCAAGTAACACAATTAGGCTTTAGAAAGTAAAACATTGTAATTGTTCACAGGTAAAGTCGTGAATAAACACTGTTGTACGGATCTTGTTGCTGTCGACTCCATTTTATTTTGTAACTTGAGAGTCACGAATCATAGTATCCAGACAGATGTTTGCTTTACACTCCAGAATATCTCCTTCATGATCCACCTACATGGCACTGTCCCTTCTTGGTTTCACTCCGACCAGTTCCAACATACCCAATACATTTTTAGCAAAGACTTCTCTTCTCACCCCATCCCAGTCACCTTGCAAATGACCTAAGTCTCTGTGCTTAACTCTCTCCTGTTCCTTGTCTGCATGTTGCCCATCAACAACATTATGCATAGGCATGGTTTCAAGCTTCTATTTTATGTACACACATACACACTGATGACGCCCAGTTGTACATCTCCATCATCACTTTCAATTCAACATCCATCACTCTGCTGTCAGCTTGTCTGAAACTTTCGACAACTTAACATTGCTAAGGCCAATCATTTTATTCAGTTCCTGCCAAAACATTTCACCCTAGCTTGATTCCATCTCCCGTCCTGGTTGTTTGTTCATGTTGAATCTGACAGTGCTTAACCTTGCTGTCCTGTTTGACCCGAGTTGAAATTCAAGCCTTGTATCCTATTATCACTAAGGCCATTGGTTTCCACCTTTGCAACATTGTCCTTCTCTGCCCATACCTCTCCCAATTAAACTTTCATCCATGCCATTGCCATTGCCAGGCTAGACTTCTTGAATGCTCTCCCTGCCAGTCTCCTGAGCTCAACCCTACAAAGTTCCCAATTATCCAATGCTCCACCATCTGCATCTTATGCCATTGCACGATCACATCACTTCTGTTTTCTCCAACTTTCATTGGCTACCATTCCCTGAATTCAATGAATTTTAAATCCTTGTCCTCAGTTATATGTCCATTCATGACTTTAACCCTCCTGCACCTCTGCAACCTCCTCCAGCTCCATTATCCCAACTCACACTCGACACTCTGCTGACTTTAGTCTTCTGTATATTGTCCCTTCTGCTTTACCATTAATGGCAGACTTTTCTGCTAATTCTATACTTGATTCTGGAACTCTATCCCTGAACCTTCTACCATGCCACTTTTCTCCCCTCTTTCAAAACTCTGCTCAAAATGTCGTTGTTTTGCCATGCTTTCAGCCACCGCCCCCAGTTATTCTTCTACTACTGCTTGGCATTGCTTTCTCTTCTGATGTTTGTTACTTTAAAGATGCTATGTGAATATTCAGACAATGTTGTTGTTGAGACAAAGTTACTGTACCATTATACTGGTGTCGTGCATTATCTATGAATATTAATCATACCTGTGTCTTTACACTTAAACTCTGAGTGGGAGTCACAGGTTCTTGTGTTTCCTTCACAGCTGATTTCGTCACTGCCATCTTCACAGTCCCAGTCCCCATCGCAATGCCATCGCAGTGGAACACAATTACCATCCATATAACACTGAAATTGTTTTCTGTGACAACCACCAGGTGGCCTTGTGGCTGTAGGGACAATACAAACAACACATTTACCAATTCAATTATTTGAGGAAAAAAATGATGATAAGGCTATGACAACTATATTAATTGTACTTTCTTCAGTACTTTTATTATTCATGTTTTACTTAAATTCCCCAGCACCCTTTACCTTTCTGTTTTAATCCACATACACAGCATTGTGTTTAGCTGTGCCTGTGGTCTGGTTAATACTGGAGTACTATATCAAAATGGAATGCTTCAGTCAAACTTCATTGGTATAGGAGTTCAAATATTCATTTACATGTAAAGTTAAAAACCACAAATGTTAATTGAAACAAGAGTGCTCACTGTTTATAGGTAAACCTTTCTTAGATATGACTAATTCTGCAAGCTAGAGGAAGACAAGAAAAAACTCTGAATACTTTAATAATATGTATTCTGAATTTTTACAGGGCACCGTAAAACGGATTTGATAATGATTTCAGAACTCATAGGCACATGCCTAATAATAGATAAGTTAACAATTGTTAAGTCCTTTTGTTGAGAGTAAAAGGACATGTCCTTTTCTCTTATGTCTATCAGTAGTAATCCACAGACTGCTTTGTCAAGCTGTTACAATGAATTCTTCACAAATGGCGCATGAGTACCTTGAGGGTGTGACTCAGGCAGCATTATGATGTCTTAAATAGCCCCCATCATCAATGACTGAACAGAGCAAGAAACCAATTAAGCAGAACAAAAGGTCATGTAAAATAGAGATGCCTTGTTTTATGCATATGTGACAAACAACATAGCCTTCTAAAAGTTCAATCAATCATTCATGCATGAACCTGCATGATGTCCAATTCATTTGTATACCACACATATAGCCTTCCACTCTATGGAGCGAAAAATGAAATATTATTCTGTAATATTTCACTGGCAGATTTACCTTTGACTCTCCTCTCATCCACAACAGCTCTATCCCCAAATCTTCTAAATGGGGATTTAGAATGATTAATACAACTTGTTGAAGCACAAAATGCTATACAATCGCTTAGCTGGTTAAGAAGCAAGTGAAAACTTCTAGCTTGAAAAATGAAATATTTCAACAATGTATAAACATTCTTTTAAATCAGCTTCATTTTCTAGTTGAACTGCATGCACTGTAGATATGCTATATGGAGTCTGTAAGTTTATTTATTTCAGAACCAGCATTCACAGTATAGACAGTTCATAAAGAAATACCTAATTATATTTTCAACCACTATTTGTTCATTTTTCAAGCACTCTTCAGAGTTGAATACTTCAATAGTTCCAGGGTTAATATCAGATACATTTTCAACTTGCTGTCTGGACAGTGAATCGGCCACCTGTTATAGAAACCACCTGATTTCTCATTTCCATTGATTTGAGCACTTTCTCTAATGCCAATTTTATACACGGGTAGCAAATTGAAAATCTACGCCAGGATTCCCAAGACAGTGTTCAACTGCCACTGCTGGGAGGTAAAACCCATCTTGCATGACAGTAGGAACTAATGAAGTGCCTTTCATGCTTACAATAGTCACTACCAAAGTAAAAATAAATTATGAAGATAAATGTATATAGATCGTGTGGTCTGAGAGCGGGGAAGGCATATGGCGATATATTTGTGTCTTTACACTTAAGATACCATAAAAATCATAAATCAGCTTTAAAGTTTTAATTTAAATATACTTGGTAGAGAACAATATCCCTTGGTTAGTGTTGAGATATTGCTTGTGAGTTACCTGGCCAACCTGAAGTGGAGTTGTTTCTCATTGCTTGTCAAGACATACTCTCTATTCAATTTTGAAGACATGGGGTAAATAGAATACTCGATCTACATCCGTGGACGGATATTTTCAGTTAACTTGTGAGAAAGACCTTAATAAGTCAATTGTAAGTTCAGCATTCCTAAGTTATGTTTGTCTTGACTCAACAACAACGTGTATTTATATAGCGCCTTTAACATAGTAAAACGTCCCAAGGCACTTCACAGGAGCATTTTCAAACCAAATCTGACACCAAGGCACATAAGGAGATATTAGGGTAGATGAAGAGGTAGTTTTAAGAAGCATCTTAAAGGAGGAAAAACAGGTAGAGAGGCAGAGAGGTTAAGGGAGGGAATTCCAGAGCTCAGGGCCTTGGCAGCTGAAGGCACGGCCACCAATAGTTCAGCGATTAAAATCGGGGATGCTCAAGAGACCAGAATTAGAGGAGCACAGATATCTCAGAGGGTTGTGGGGTTGGAGGAGATTACAGAGATAGGGAGGGACGAGCCATGAAGGGATTTGAAAACAAGGATGAGAATTTTAAAACTGAGGCCTTCCTTAACAAGGAGCCAATGTAGGTCAGCGAGTACAGGCCATGGTCCAACAAAAAACTCGCGACCTACAGAACAGATGGTGGGTGGAGAAAGCACAGGAGATCCAGCAGCTAGCCGACAACCATGACATGCATGGATTCTTTAGCGCAGTCAAGACCACCTACGGCCCAAGCACCCAAGGTCCTACCCCACTGCGGGCCTCATTAAGGACAGGGAAGCAGTCAGTGTCCGCTGGAAGGAGCACTTCAAAGATCTCCTTAACCGAGACTCTGTCTTCGATGTGAGTGTCCTCCCGCAGCGTGCTATCCGCCACCACCTCAGCACAACCCCAGCCCGGAATGAGGTTGAAAAGGCCATCCGACAACTGAAGAACAACAAGGCCTCAGGAGCAGATGGAATCCCTGCCGAGGCACTAAAACATGGCGGAAAAGCACTACTGGTGCGAATTCATGAACTAATTTCTCTTATCTGGAAGGAGGAGAGCATGCCAGGGGATCTCAGAGACGCCGTAATTGTGACCATCTTCAAGAAAGGTGACAAGTCCGATTGCGGTAATTACAGACGAGTTTCCCTGCTGTCTGCCACAGGGAAAGTCATCGCTAGAATCCTCCTCAATCACCTTCTCCCAGTGGTTGAAGAGCTCCTCCCAGAGTCGCGATGCGGATTCCGCCCTCTAAGGGGCACAATGGACATGATCTTCACCGCACGTCAATTACAAGAGAAATGCAGGGAACAGCACCAACCGCTGTACATGGCCTTCTTTGATCTCACAAAGGCCTTCGACACGGTCAACCGTGAGGGATTATGGAGTGTCCTCCTCAAATTCGGCTGCCCTCAAAAGTTTGTCACCATCCTCTGCCTGCTTCACGACAACATACAAGCCATGATCCTGACCAATGGTTCCACCACAGATCCAATTCACATACAGACCGGGGTCAAGCAAGGCTGTGTTATCGCACCAACGCTCTTCTCAATCTTCCTTGCTGCAATGCTCCATCTCACCCTCAGTAAGCTCCCCACTGGAGTGGAGCTAACTTACAGAACAAACGGGAAACTGTTCAACCTCTGTCGCCTCCAGTCCAGATCCAAGGTCGTCCCATCCTCTGTCGTCGAATTACAGTATGCAGACGACGCTTGCGTCTGCGCTCACTCGGAGGTCGAACTCCAGACCATTGTCAAAACCTTCACTGAAGCGTACGAAAGCATGGGCCTTACACTAAACATCCGTAAGACAAAGGTCCTCTACCAACCTGCCCCCAGCAAACAGTACTGCCCCCCGGTTATCAAAATCCACAACAACGACTTGGACAACGTGGACCACTTTCTATACCTCAGGAGCCTACTGTCAACAAGGGCAGACATCGATGACGAAGTCCAACTCCGCCTTCAGTTTGCCAGTGCAGCCTTCGGTCGCCTGAGGAAGAGTGTTTGAAGACCAGGACCTCAAACCCAGCACCAAGCTCATGGTCTACAGAGTAGTAGTAATACCCGCCTCAGAGACATGGACCATGTACAGCAGGCACCTCAAAGCACTGGAGAGGTACCACCAACGCTGCCTCTGCAAGATCCTGCAAATCCTTTGGCAGAATAGGCGCAGCAATGTCAGTGTTCTTGCTCAGGCCAACATCCCCAGCACGGAAGCTTTGGCCACGCTCAATCAGCTCCGATGGATGGGTCACATCGTCTGCATAACCGATACGAGACTCCCAAAACAAGCGCTCTACTCGGAGCTCCGACAGGGCAAGAGAGCCTCAGGTGGGCAGAGGAAACGCTTTCAAGGACACCCTCAAAGCCTCCTTGAAAAAGTGCAACATCCCCACCGACACCTGGGAATCCAAGACTGCACAAAGTGGAGGAGAAGCATCCGGGAAGGTGCCGAACACCTCGAGTCTCTTCACCAGGAGCAAGCGGAAGCCAAGCGCAAGCAGCGCAAGTCAACCCAAGCACCCCACCTACCCGCCCCTTCAACCACCGTCTGCCCCACCTGTGACAGAGACTAGGTCCCGCATTGGACTCATCAGTCACCTGAGAACTCATTCTTACACAAAAGGCATCAAGGGGTATGGGGAGAGAGCGGGAATATGGTATTGAGATAGAGGATCAGCCATGATCATATTGAATGGCGGAGCATGCTCGAAGAGCCGAATGGCCTACTCCTGCTCCTATTTTTCTATGTTTCTATGGGGGAAAAATTCAGTTGGTTGCGCCTCCCGTTAGCGCCTTAAGAGGGTGCTAATGGGACGCAAAGCATCTAGCGCCCAGGCGCGGCGAAGTTTGCGCCGCTTGCAAAATTAACTAGACATTTTGCGGCGGCGCTAAGCACTACCGCCACGATCTCCTGCGCCGGCAGATCGTGACGTCAGTCGAGTGCGCAACGCCCCGGTATCGCCCCGGAGCGGAAATTGAGTGGCGCCCCCTGCCTTACCGCCTGACGCTAGCAACGACAGGTTGAGAGGAGAGTTTTGCAGTCATGAAGGGACTGGGGGAGCGCTATTTAAAGGTGACCGCTTCCTGCCTTTTATTGTTGGTGCCATTTTTGAACCACGCATTCTGAGAGAGAGAGAGAGAGACTTCTGGAGAGATTCAACGTTGTGTGAAGGATTTTTGGGTACTGAGCAGCACTTTGCAGGTTCATTTTGATTTGCCATTCCTTGTATCGATTTAGAAGAGACTGTGGGGGCTGCACTCTGAGCTCTTTGCCTGGTACTCTCCATTGTTCTTTCCAGCAGATTTGATGTGCAGGTCTCTCCAGGCCGAGATTCAAGGCTGCAATGAGCAGGATGTGGATGGAAAGCAAGATTAACCATCCCCTTTAAGAACTGGCCTGTGCCATTGTGTGTGTGTTCCATTGCTGACCGACATCACATGAGCTTCGCCAGCGCTCTGAGGTAGCGCCTCGCTCCTCGGCCTTTGCGCCTTAAGACAGGTGTGAAGCGCCTGATTTAGCGCTGCAATCACCTCCAGGGGCGATAAAAGTCAAGTTTCCAGTCGGTGGCGATAATTAGCGCCAGGCGCTAATCTTTGCGCCCGGCCGATAATTGCGCCCCATATGGGGCGATACTGAATTTCTCACCCTATGTTTCTAATGTGGAAGCAAGTCATCCTCGGTTCCGAGGGACTGCCTAAGAAGAAGATGGGTGAACGGGACTTGGTGCAAGTTGGAATTCATGCAGCAGAGTTTTGGATAACCTCAAGTTTACGCAGGGTAGAAAGCGAGAGACCGGCCAGGAGTGCATTGATAAAATTGATATATAACAGGTATTCATTGGGTAGCTTTTATTTATTGTGTTGAAACATTAAATTTAAGCATGTACAAAAGCAAAATACTGCGGCTGTTGGAAATCTGAAATAAAAACAGAAAATGCTGGAATTACTCAGCAGGTCAGGTAGCATCTGTGGAGAGAGAAACAGAGTGAACGTTTCAGGTCGATGAACTGGAAAAAGTTAGCGATATAACAGGTTTTCAGCAAGTACAGAGGCTGGGAAAGGGGGGAGGGGAGGGAAGATCTGTGATAAAGTGGAAGGCAGGAGAGATTAAATGACAAAGGGAATGATGATGCAAGGCGAAAGGAGATCGTAATGGGACAAGTAAAAAAAGAAAAAATGGGTCTAGAGGAGGTGTAAATGGGAATATCAGAATCACCAGCAACAGCTGCCATCCAAAAAAATGGGGGCAGAGATTATGATCTGAAATTGTTGACCTCAATGTTGAGTCCGGAAGGCTGTAAAATGCCTTAGAAGTTAAGCACATATTTTGTTATGGGTTCATCATACACCTGTAGGAATTATTATAACTTTGAAAAGACCTGTATCATTGTGTGCCTTAGTAATTGTGCTTTTCTATCATCAAGAAGAAGTACATATAATTGTTTTTTTTTCTTATCCATGCCTTGTGGTCGTTTGGTAGGATTCACTTGCCTTTAAATATCTTCAAATATAATGGCATTCAACATCGGAACACAAGTATAAGGTGAAAAAGGTCAATTGGACCATGAAACCAGCTCTTTCTAATGGAACAAATACAATCTTTACTATCCTGAATTTAATCCAATGTGGAGGAAGATATCAATAACTGCTTTTAATAAGACTCCATTCTGCATACTTAGTAGTTTGTGTGGTCCAAAAAGTCTTCCAGTCTCTAATCCTACTTGAAGCTTATGTACACTCCAGTTTTGCAATCACATTTGAAGTTAAATAGGCAGCTTACACCTACATTATCTACGCTCTTGGGCATTTTATAGACCTGGATCTTGTCCACTCTCAATTTTAGTAATTAGCTGAAAGTAGGCACTGATTATATATTTAACTTTGACAACTTCTTGTATGTCAATGCCTACACTGGTGCTATGGGATTATATATTTGCATACATTTCTGGAGTGAGCTAAAGGATGTTTTTAAAAAAATATATGTGGCACAAATCCTTTGATCCTCCACAGGTTCGTCACTTAGGTTTTGCTAAAATTCTATTTGTGGTGCCTTTGTTACCAACACTGCTTCTTTCCTCTCCCCGCTTGTGCACCACAGATGAAATGTCACACAGTAATTTGGGAGAGGGAAGAACATGACAACACTTGGATCACAGTGAATATTTTTGCATATTTCAGATCTTCCCTAGATATTACAGCTTTTGAAAATGTACAAGGCTAGTTATTTAGAGCACAAACCTGGTTCCGTACAGTTAGCATGGGTTTCATCGCTAAAATCACCACAGTCATTATCTCCATCACAGATCCAGTGCTCAGGAATACACCGGCCATTGTTACATTTGAACTGAGTGTTGGAGCAGGAAGGAGAGCAGCCCACTTCATCACTGCCATCCCCACAGTCATCATCTGTAGGAAATGCAACAGTATTAAAAATACAAAATCACAAAACTTTGAATCATGGGCCACAGATGGTTAAAAAAAGAAGCCTAATGAGTAGCAACACTAAATTCCATGAAAAACAGCTGTTACGGGTATCATACAGGTTTACAAGAAGTTTAAAAAAAATTCTCCTGTTCTTTCCTCAGGTGCCAGCAGCCCTCTCTTATCTTGTCCAACTGGCTATTTTTCATATGCGAGCCTAGACAGTGAGTGTCAGCGGCCTATTTGATGTTGGAGGACATCACCGCCTACCCTGATCCTGTCCTCACCTGCTATTTATACACATACACACTTATTAGCAGTAACTCCCTAATGCAGGAGTGTCGAGGCCATTGCCAGCATTGCAACGGATGCCCTGGGTATGATCAGCTAACTTAGCACAGACCAGGGTTCAAACGTATGAACTTCTGGGCTATGTTTCAGTACCATCCTTGGTGGTGTAAATCATCGGAAGAGTTGATAATAATTCCAAGCAGAACCTACGGGAACCTTGCATCTTGCAGTAAATGTCATTTCATTTTGAAATCATCAGTAGTTTTTTGCATCAACAAGAGATACATGAACAGTCGGTATCAGGATAGAGTTGCATCATAAATCATTGAATGCTGCAATTCGATTACAAACTTGAAATCGATTCCTTTTATTTGTTAAAGTTCTATTACATCTTTGTGAAGGCAAGGGAGAAATCCAAAAAGACCAGAGGAAAGACAGAGTGGGTGGTTGTTACAGTCTGCTAAAAAAGAGAGTTTCGGCTGATATTGATAGGCAGATAATGCCAGAGAAGATTATAAAACCTCACTTGATGTTAGATATTGCTCTCTGTTTATGAAAACATAGATATGTAGGTGAAGCTGAATAACTATAGGAGTTTAGAATAAAAGAGGTACATGAAAGCCACTGGTGACGTGAGTACCGAGTTCCAGAACAAACCTCGGGATGTGTATTGACAGAGAAGTGGAACTAATTGGATAGATCTTTCAGAGAGCTGGCACAGGCATGATGGCTGAATGGCCTCCTTCTGTGCTGTATGATTCTATGTGTGTGATATTGGCCCAAAAATTAGTGAGTGAGCCTTCGTGCGAGGGTAAGGCCTTCCCGCGATCTCTCACTGCGCGCTGGCTTTTTCAGTCCGAGCTCGCACGAACTTGATGTTCTGGACAGCATCTGTGCAGTGCTTTCGTATCCCACAGGCGTAGTTAATTCGTGCGAGCTGTGGGATCACGTGACTCAGTTAGAGCCAATGGCAGCACACCATCTTTCATTCATAGCTTTCATAGCACGGCTGTGAAAGCTATGAATACTATACCCCCCCAAAAGAACAGCTAAACCTCAATTAAATTTAAAAAAAAACCATCAGATTAATAAAATAAGTATAGTTAAATAAATTAACCATTTTAAACAAAAAATTAAATTTTTGAAAAAATTTAAAATCTTTTAAAAAGTTATAAAAATAAACTTACCTGTCTTTAAAGTCTCTAAAAAAGATATACCTGTTAAAAAAAATTCAAAATAATACTTAATTAAGTACTTACCTTGTTAAAAGAGGGTCTTACGCCTCCTTTCTTTATGTCTAAAATCTTCCATGCTTACCTGCGCGTCCAAAGCACTAAGTGCACTGCGTGCGCGCAGCCTGTAGCGCGCACGCGGTTCACCAAGGAACCGCCCCCTTTTGAATTCACCAAGTGCCGGTTTTCAGCGCATGCGCAGTGCATGCAGAAAACCGGCAATTGGAGACAGAATACGCGAGAGTACGCAGTGCGTACTCTCGCGTAGCGGCACTAATTTTTGGGCCAATGACACTTAAAATGTTTCTAACTTCTCATAACTTTTTTTTTCAGAGATTTCAAATAAAATTTCTAAAGTGCTTTTACTCACAGAATCTACAGCACAGTAACAGGCCATTCAGCCCAACTGATTTGCTTGAAACTCCAAATGAGCGTCCTCCTCTATTCCCTTCTTCCTGTATACATCAAAATGTGTCAATGGTCTCTGCTTCAACCACTCTATGTGGCAGCAAGTTCCACATTCTTTTCTCTCTCCATTTAAACAAATTTTTCCTAAATTATTTATTTGATCTGTTAGTTGCTATCTTATATTTATGCCACCATTTTATGGACTCACCCACAAGAGGAAACTGTTTCTCCATGTTCGCCCTATTAAACCCATTCATAATTTTAAAGACCACTAGCAGGTCTCCTCTTAGTTTTCTCTTTTCCAAAGAAAAGAGCCCCAGCCTACTCAATCTTTTCTTTCAGTTCTGGTAATATCCTTGCAAATCTTGACTGCACTTTCTGCAGTGCTTCAATGGCCTTTTTGTAGTATGGTATAGTATGCACACAGTACTCCAAGTGTGGTCTAACCAAGGTTCTATATAAAGTTAACTTTACTTCCCTGCTTTTGTAGTTGACTTGTACAACAAAGCTCCAGCTGCTTTCACATCTAGGAACATAGGAACAGGAGTAGGCTATTCAGCGTCTACTGCCTGTTCTGCCATTCAATTAGATCAGGGCTGATATGTATCTCAACTCCATTTACCCGCCTTTGATCCATATCCCTTGATACCCTCACCGAATAAAAATCTGTCGATCTCAGTCTTGGAAAATTTCAATTGAACCAACATCCACAACCTTTTGGAAGAGAGAATTCCAGATCTCTACTACCCTTTGTGTGAAAAAGTGCTTCCTGATTTCCCTCTTAAATGGCTTAGCTCTAAAGTTTAAGATTATGTCCCCTCGCTATTGATTCCTCCATCAGAGGAAATGGTTTCTCTATATCTAGCCTATCAAATCCTTTTATCATTTTAAACACCTCAATTAAATCAACCCACCATCTTCTCAACTCAAGGGAATACAAGCCAAGTGTATGTAACCTCTCCTCATAACTTAACCCTTTAAGCCTTGATATCTACTATTTATT
Source organism: Squalus acanthias (assembly GCA_030390025.1). Taxonomy (NCBI): domain Eukaryota; kingdom Metazoa; phylum Chordata; class Chondrichthyes; order Squaliformes; family Squalidae; genus Squalus; species Squalus acanthias. The sequence goes on from CM059427.1 coordinate 54,509,658, forward strand.
ATACTGAAATTGCTGGAAAAGACATTTTAAAATATACTGTTACCATTTCATAGCCTGATGAAATTATGGATAAATTGGTAGATCTGAGGTTGTATAAAATCTGTAGTATTCCCTTCTTACAAGACAAAGTTGAAAAACACTATCCTTAAATAAAAATATCCATCTGACAAAAATGAATGCAGGATTTCAGTCTTCACTTCAAACCCACTGTGAAAAAAATGAGATGGATAATGAGATGCATAAAATACCACCTTTTAATATTTAATGCTTCCATTAGATGGAACCATTGGAGAACCATCAGTTATGTCTTTCACTTTACATGGTTCTATTACCTGAATCACAGCGCCATTTAATGGTGATGCATCTTCCGTTATTACAGGTGAACTGTGTTAGAGGAGTGCAGGTAGGAAATGCTGTTAGAGAGAAAAAACATATAAAATTACAATGTGTGCTAAAAAAAAAGTCATATAACATGTGGCAGTCTAAAACTAAATCAAGTGTTATACTTCCCAAAATAACTTCACTGTTTTCTGTCCATTTCTTTTTTGCTTCCGACACAATTCCTTTCCTATCATTTCTTGCCACAGTTGGTTTGTTTGCAATGACACGAGCTTAGCTGACATCAAAAGTACATAATTGCTGAATGTGAGTACTGTGGGATTTTTCTGATTAGGTGGAAATGCTATTTGAGGCTGAGTGCATTGCGAAGCTTTTGGCTGTGGTGCTACTGAAATTTTTATAACCTTTTTCTCCCTACATGATTGTTTTGTGCTCATGATAAAAAGATAGCTTCTATAAACAGACCGAGTCTCCTCGGAACCAAAACTGCCACCATATAAGTGCTGTGGCTGGGTCAGCATGCCACAGAAAGAAAGAACTTGCATTTATATCACATCTTTCACATCCTCAGGATCATCGGGAACAGTAGCATAGTGGTTCTGTTGCAGGACCAGTAAATTCATAGACTTGGACTAATGATCTGGAGACATGAGTTCAAATCCCACCATGGCAGCTGGGGAATTTAAATTCACTTAATTAAAAAAATCTGGAATAAAAAGCCAGTACCAGTAATGCTGACTAATGTAACTACCCCTTGTCGTAAAATCCCATCTGGTTCACTAATGTCCTCTAGGGAAGGAAATTTACTGTCCTTAAAGCCCGGGGGCTTTATATTACCCTATATGTGACTCCAGACCCACAGCAATGTGGTTGTTCCTTAACTACCCTCTGACATGGCCCAGATGCTCACCACTGCCTTCTCAAGGGCAATTAGGTGATGCCCACATCCAATGAATGGAGAAAAAAAAATCCCACAGCACTTTACAATCAATGAATTGAGTGTTGTTGGTGGCAAGCATGACACCCATTTTACAGCAACGTCCCACAAACAAGAAAATAGATAAATGACAAATTATGGTGGTGCTGGTTGAGGGATAAACGCTGGCCAGGGCAACTCACTGTTTTTCTTTTAGTGCCATGGGATCTTTTATGTTCTCCTGAACCTCGCTTTCACATCTCATCTAAATGATGGCAATCTGACTATGCAGCACTCATCAGGATTAAAAATTCCCATCTAGTTGTGGTATATAGGGCCTGGTAGCTCTGGTGGGATGCCCATCCTGAAGCAATAGGCTTAGTTAGAAAAGCAATGATACACAGTAAGATACATAAAGTACATTACTTGGAAAACAATAAACAGCAATTTGTATTGCTAACGCATTTGTAGGAAGATGTTTTGAAGTGCCTTGGACTGTGGACAAAACAACACTTAGCGAGCAGGAGGGGTGGACTAAGAAATGGATAGTGGGACGGGGCAAAGTTTTGAGGAGGTTTTTAAAAGCAGGGTAGTAGTGAAAAGGTGGAGGGAATTGGGGTGGATGTTCCAGAGGACAGGAGATAAAGACAGACTTGGTCCACACTATGCTAAAATATCCTTCTGAATCTATCTCTTATATAACTTGACATTTGACAGACCTTTGGATAAAACGGCCTTTCATAGACCTCCACAAAATGATATATGGGTGATGTCATTGTTAGCCAGCCCACAAAGTTCAGACCTTCCATCAGACCTAAAGACATGAGCAACCTACACCATGATTTACCTAATGGCAATTATTTCATCTGACACATAAACCGTTGAAATCAGTTGTCACACTCAGTGAGGTGGAGTGTTAATGTTTAGCTATTACTGTCTTCCTACAAACATCTTGCTTTGATGGTTCAGTCGTCAGAGGTATTGAAATAGTCTATTCCATAGTCTATCAGTTTGCATACATTAACATTCTTCTTGTTACTCCAGCCACCAAAAAGCATTTTGCTTTTGACTTGATGGATTTTTGAACAAAGCCATGGACACAACCAAAAACAGCCCATTAAAGATAACTATCCTTCATGAATAGGTCTCAACCATTGACCTTCCCTTGGAGATCTAGCTGGCTGGAGGTTTAAAAATAGACATTCAAATACAGAAATACCTTTATTTTGCCACACAAAGGGGTAGATCTTGACTTTGTGCCATAGTGTAAAACGGGTCAATGGAAATAAAAATGGTGAGGGATGTAAAACGGGCTGCTGACTCACTATCACTCATTTTACACTATTGCACAAAGTTAGGATCTACCCCAAAGCATTGGAAAAGATGTTTCTTAAAACCTTGAATATAATACAGAATGAAGAATGAAAAGTAAAACTATGTGGCACAGATATTCCTTCCCTCTACATGTAAACAAATTTAAATATAATATTGAATAATAATTAATTCCTGCATGCATATTGCACATTGTCACGTCTCTCAGCAATGTTTGAAAGTGTTTCAAGTACAATGAATTACTTTCATCTGCAATGATTGTTTTGTCGGCAAATACTACAGCCATTCTGCATCAATAATGGCCCACAAACAGCAATGTGCTGAATGACCAGTTAATCTATTTTATGTGGTGTTGGTGTTGGGAGGACTTTTGGCCTGAATAGTGAGATAATTCCCTGCTCTTGTTCAAGTAATATCATGGGATTTTTAAAGTCCACTGGAAAAGGCAGACAGGGACTCAGTTTAAGATCTGAGGAAAATATACTGACCACTGTAAATACCATCTCTACCGATAATGACATGTTAATATTACTATTAGGATGAAGCATTATTATAAAAAACAATAAGTTTAAAGCTTATAATTTTGGAAGTTGTAGGCCATGATTTTCCTACTGTCAACCCCAAATGTGCAGTATAATTTTGCAATTGCTGGTCTAATCTTACCTATCACCTCCAATAGGTAATCTAACACTAGTTTTGTTATGAGCTAGCCACAGTTTAATTGCAGTTTGGCATCCCTTGTCTTTTATTTAGTTTTTTCTTGTTAAAACCTAGATAGGCTCCTGTTTGAACAATCTTTTTCAGTCAGAGGAAAAACACCAATAAATACGGCAGACTTACAAATTATAATCTATGAACAAGTTGTGCAAAGAACATTACTTCCCATCATAGGAGTGTGAGCAACCAGAATAACCGTGGACTACTCACATGTACCACTGTACAAATGATGCTAGTACTGTACCACCAGTGCCAACGCAAGAGGGATAGTAACCTAAATTCAAGCTTCTTCTTCATACAAGATTAAGTAAACATCAATGAGCTATTCTTTCCTTCTAAAATCTTTTGTTCATATATGGATTTCTCAATAATATCTAAATGTCTTTAAAATAACTATGCACAATCTACAAAGCCTCTGGTTGTGACTTCATTGGGGAATATTGCCTACATGTAATAAAATCCTAATTCCATTTGTAAAAAATAGATTTACAATTTTGCTTGTCATAGTGCAGCGGAAATCGTGCCCCATGATAGTAGTCCATTGTTAATCTCTAAATGGAAATTTCAGCATAAGAAACAAGTAATACTCAATTCAGTGTTTCATCTAATCGACATATTCGTAACCATCCAAAATCCACCAGGAAATTTAAGATATAAAGAATGCAAGATAAAATTATATTAATAAAAGTAGCTTTGACTTTGCAGAGACAGATGGTCAAGTGATTAACTGAACTTAAGGCCTACAAAAGCACAGACGCTCAGCTCAATATGAAAATCAGGTCATCATCAGCATAGATGCTGAAGATATGCTGTGAGAAATTCACACTAGCTTTCCAAACATTCACAGTTTGATAAGCAGTTGCAGCCAATAGTTCCATTTGGATACAGGACAGAAAACTCGTTCACATGTATCAATTAAAAGTTGGCAAGATGAGCCCATTAGCAATCATAACTGTCTGTGCTTTGGATAACTGTGAGCCAAGTCAGCTCACAAAAGTTCAGCCAAAAATAAAATTTATGTAATGTGAATACTTGTCAAAAACCTCCTTGGGAGCATCTAATAATGCTACTTCAGATGTATAAGGTGCTACGCGCTATCTGTAAAATAAATTAATTGGATAAATCCATTTTTCTGTCATGGAAGCATAGTAGGTTAATAGACTGCTGGCCATATGTTATAATAAGACAATTAGAGAGCAGCAGCTTGGATTGTACGGTGGATTCTCCATTTTCTTGAATGATTGATTGTGACAGAAATGCGGAAAAATAAATGAGAATGTATTAAATCAAAATCAGATTGGTACGACCCGATTTGATAGTCAGCTCAAAAGATTAATGGGCTATAATTTGCTGTAGAAGTAAATCTAACGGTGTCTGCCATTAGTTAGACTTGTCCTTGCCCGTTTAATCTCGACAATATTTTTCACCGCAAGTTGCTGGAAGTGTGAGCTGAAAAACTCGAGCAAGGGTAACAGGGCATTGGGGAACTGAGTGAACAGGGTAAGCAACTGTGTATCACCTTAACCAATCAGATTGAAGGATTGTGAAATAAACAGCGCAAGGATTGAGAAGGAAGTGTAAATTAGAGTTGGAGACGTCAATGTCAAATCAGGTACAGAAAGAGAAGTAATGAGAGGGAAAGAAAGATTGGATTAAGAGAGAGACAGAAAAGACAGAAAGAAAAAGTAAAACAAGTTTAAACTTGTAATAATTAACTTTCAGTGCCAGAGAGGTTCATTGGCAGTAATTAAGAATTAGCACATCGTTAAAAGAATCTCTGTCAGCTAATCCAGACTTAATTAAATATGAAACAACAACAGAAAACGCTGGAAAAACTCAGCAGGCCAGGCAACATCCGTGGAGAGAGAAACAGAGTTAACGTTTCAGGTCGAAACCCTTCGTCAATTAAATATGCGTGGACCTTAAATGGCTCCAAAACAGGCTCCTTGCGTCACTTCAGACCAGCTCTAACTTTCTGTGGCGAGTTTAGTTTGTAACTACTGTGCAAGTACAGCAACTTCACGCCACTCAATGCATTTCAATCGTGAGGCAGACAGCGAGATGCCGTTTCTGCAAAGCTAATGGCAGCAACTTTTGGATTTCCATGTTTAATTTTGCATCTACCCTCATAGAGTTATACAGCACAGAACTAGGCCCTTCGGCCCATCGTGGCTGTGCCGGCCATCAAGCCCTATCTATTCTAATCCCATTTTCCAGCACTTGGTCCGTAGCCTTGTATGCTATGGCGTTTCAAGTGCTCATCTAAATGCTTCTTCATCTGAAGTTGTTGTAACATTTGCGCATAAATAACAATGAGTGCCATTATTTTGACAGCAAATTATAGCCTAATATATTTTTATAAGGATATTGATTTGTGTAATTCCGCAGGCTTATCGAAAGAGATACAAGTAATATTTTATCAGAAAGCTATCCAGCTGATAGTGGGAGATAGTTAATGGGAACAATAATCAGAAAAGAAGCAATTAGATACACCGTGGTAGAAGCTTGTCTTGACCGGTAGCCCAAAACAGATAAAAAGCATAAGAAACAGGAGCAGGAGTAGGCCAACCGGCCCCTCGAGCCTGCTCCGCCATTCAATAAGATCATGGCTGATCCAATCTTGACCTCAACACCACTTTTCCACTCTCTCCCCATACCCCTTGACTCCCTTGTAGTTCAAATGTCTGTCAATCTCCGCCTTGAATATATTCAATGACTCCGCCTCCACAGCTCTCTGGGGTAGGGAATTCCAAAGATCCACGACCCTCTGAGAGAGGAAATTCCTCCTCATCTCCGTCTTAAATGGGCGACCCCTTATTCTGAAACTATGCCCCCTAGTTCTAGATACCCCCACTAGGAGAAACATCCTCTCAGCATCCACCCTGTCAATCCCCCTCAGAATTTTATATGTTTCAATAAGATCACCTCTCATTCTTCTAAACTCCAATGAGTATAGGCCCAACCTGCTCAACCTTTCGTCATACGTCAACCCCTTCATCCCAGGAATCAACCTAGTGAACCTTCTCTGCACTGCCTCCAATGTAAGTATATCCTTCCTTAAAGGTTTTGCATTGGCCAACCGTTATACGCCCCACCCAATATTCAGTTCAATTGACATTAAGAAATGAAAAGGTTATCTTTGGAATTAATTATAACTAAGCTTTCTGTTGAAAATATTTCAATGGTTTGTTACAGTTTCTACTGCATCATGTAGTGCGGAACGATCAACTAGACTACATCAAAATCTAGCTGTCAGCTCTCCTGAACTACATAGCTGCAAGACCTGACCAGTTAACAATGTTATTTTACAAATAATGTAACATTCAACAAACCATATCTAGAAAAGGGACCGGTTTCACCCACGTGGACTTTGCTACACTCACCATCTGAGGAGTTGTGAACTGTTAATTTATCATTGTAATTTTCTATTGTTGAATTTTTATTCCTGTTTCATATTATTGTATAACTGCATGTACAAGCCATTTTTGATGCCTCTCTTCAATAACAACGCTCATCAAGAATAACAATGCTCATCAAGAAACCTTCCTGAAAAATCAGGGCAAATATTTCCTCTGTGTGATCTTGTCCTTGCATGCCATATACGCCTGTCTGAAGTGTAATCTTCAGGAGAAGAGGGCTTAGAGGGTAGGGAATAATTAGACGTGGGGATACAGATGTAATTCAGTCCCTATTTGAAGTCATATGTTGTGAACTTATTTTTCTATACTACTTTGATTTTATATTATTAGTTAAATAGCAAAACCTATGAAAATTTGGGAAGCAAAGAAGAATTAGTTGGATCATAAGTGTTCACTGGACTGCAGGTATGCAGGGGTAGAACTTCTGTGAGGGATCCCTGACCTCCTGCTGTAATTGTGGCAGAAGATTGTGGAAAATCCAGAGAAATGTTTGAGTTCTTGATTTGCTAAACATCTAATTTAAGTTTAGGGGCAAAATTGGACCTCATTTTGCCAGTTGCTCGGGCACAAAATGGCGGCAAAAAGGACCAATTTCCTGGGGCTATGCCTGAAATATGTCCATCACCATATCTGCTCAGGTGATATTCAGGCGTTCTTGGCAGCCGTCTCAAACAGGCGTTAGTCCCCTTACATATGTTAATAAGGAGCCTAATACCTGTTGAAGGATCCCTCTCTGAAATTGGTCGGAAAGTGAGCAGGCTCCTTCTGTGGCTTAACTAGCAGTCCTTAAAGAGACTGCTGGAGGCCGCCAACAGAAAGGTAAAATTTTTCATTTTAACTTGCCTTCATGTACAGCCAGGAGCAGCAGGAGTGCTTCTCTGGCTCCACAAAACCACTGTGGGCTGCTGCCAGTCTGCATTTGCCCCCTTCCTCTCCCAGGACCTACCTGTGGCTCACTGCCGGTGTTACAGCCAACCCAAACTGAACCAACAGGAACCAGCAAACTGCTTCAGGAGGTCTGACAGCTGCCTGTAACTTGCCGGAGTTACACAGAGGAAGCTACGAACGTGCTCCAAAACAGGCCGAAACAAATTTCTCACCCTTTATTTTTCAACAAATCTGCGATTTATTTACATAAACTTATGCATAGGATTGAGTAAAACATTCCTTTAATTTTCGACAGCTTTACAAGGAAGAAATGCATAAACATTCATGAATTCAGACGCAGATGTTCCAAACTCAAATCCTATTTGTACTAAGGCCTTGACACAATTATGTTCGGATTACCGGGATTAGAGTTTGTCAGCAGGTTGAGGCAATCAATAAAGGATTTAGTTTTCATGTGAATTCCACTGGTTTTGAATGTGTATGTTACAGAATACACTCTGCATTTAAATGATCAACTATTTTAGTTCTAAACGTGAGGTGGAGTGAATCAAAGGGCAAAATAGACTGACAGGTGGCCTAAGAACATAACAAAGTATGGATTGAGAAAGGTACATACAATCCATTACCTTGCTCTTTCCACAGAGCACGTACAAATTGCTCTACTGAATTGCTCCATTTCCTGAGAAAAGGTTCTTCAAAATTTCTCCTGGACATCAAAGGTAATCAAATCAAACTCTAGAATATCTATCTAATCTTAAAGGCTGCAATATTGGACCCTGACTGATAATTTATACAGATGACATTTATGTGATCCTAGCAGCATAGATTATTTCTAACTATATTTACCCTTATTACTTGCAATCCTATTCCTAGGCAGATAGTTATTATTTTTTAAAACCACTATTTAAAAAAAAATTGGTTTATGGATGTGGGCATCGCTGGCAAGGTCAGCATTTATTGCCCATCCCTAATTGCCCTTGAGAAGGTGGTGGTGAGCCACCATTGACACAACATTACCTGTTTTTACTAGGACACTATGCACTATGTATATGAGATTCTTGGAATTAAAATTATTAGATTAGGTTTATCATAATCAGTATTGGAATAATCAGATTGACTGATTGCTCCACTTTAAATGTAATTTTAGCCAAGGGGAATTTTGTTTTTCACCTAGTCCCAGTTTTAATGATGATGGTTTAGGGTAGCATAATATAAACTAACTGAAGAATTGTACGCAGTTTTATTGGTTCATTCTCCCTTCCTCTTCCACTACTCACAACTCCACCATTACTATACAGGATCTTGCAACCCTAATACGGTCTCGTTTATCTCTAACACTATAGATCAGGACATCTCACGTAAAGGGTCTGAGAGTAATTCCCTCTAACACTATTCCTTTCATTCATGGGATAGCACCTGCAGATAATGAAAAAATTAATGTCCCATTAGATACCAAAGATGCAATCAACATGTAGGCTTTGACTGACTGATGAGAATTCCAAGTGTCAATTTATCGCTGACTATGAAATGCATTCCAACTCTCAACAGCAACTCTATCATCTGAATTGCTCCAGGGCCCAAAGATTGCTGTAGGGTTTATCTCCATCTGTACTAAGATGGATCCTCCCAGGCCTGTCTTGCATAACCAGACTACACCATGTTTTATTCTCGCTCCTTTCTCTGTAAATGATTTTTTTTTTGCTGTTTGGTTTATGTCAACGATGTGACAACTCAACTCACAAGAGAACACTAAATCTCACTCATGCTTACTATCTCTAAAATAATAAAATACCATGGAATCTACTTTCAAAGGTCACAGCCAAGGTTTTAAAAAGGCAAAGCATAAATCTAGTCTAGTAAAACAAATGTAGTCCTGTTCTGTTACTCGATGGTATCTGTGGTCATTTGTACCAAACAAATAGCATTAGGGCATAACACCTGGAACAGTGTTGAAACAGAACAGTGCTGATATTACTTTTTCTCCTTATACAACAAATTAAAATTAGCATTTGAAATATTTCATTGCTTGTAATATTTTCTGAGTGGGTGGGGGCAGTTGGATCTCTTTTTTATCTGTATGTCATAAAGAACATAAAAACAAGAATAGTAAAAAATAGGGATAATCTAAATGTAGAAACCTATACCATCATTCGAGTAAGGAGGGGAGTTCTTGATTTTAAAAGTCCTTTATTGAGGCATGCTTTGCAATCAGGAGCTCTTCGGTAACAATAAGCACCATTGCATAGATACTTGGTAAAGCAGTAAAATGCAAATTAGTTTAATATTTTTATTAAGTTTCGGATTTTTGTTCCTCATCATTACAAAAAACTCTCTCTAGCCTTGAGCACAGAGCTTGGAGACAGAGCTCGATAAATCACAATCGGAGTGAATCGCAAGCAAAGTGGAAGAATTTGGTGATAGTAGTAATTGGTGGCAAGAGGAAGGCGGTTTCTCACGACTAACTCAAAAGGAAGACTCTAAGTTAAGTATCTAGATATCTAATATATAGTTTCCTTGTGTTTAGTATCTCTGTGGTTGTTAAACTTGAGTAAATTTTTGTCTTTTTTCTCTTTATGGTCGGTGGGTTAAACTAAAGTTTAGTTAGTAGTCTATTAAATAAAGGCATGGCAGGGCACCTCAGTCCCATTGAAGCACATCCTGTGTCATGTGGGAAGCCCAGGATACTTCTTGTGTCCTGGACAACCACATGTGCAGGAAGTGTCGTCAGCTGGAGGAGCTCAAGCTCCAGGGTTTGGAGCTAAAGCAGCGGCTGGCGTCACTGCAGTGCATTCGCAAGGCTGAGAGCTTTGTGGATAGAAGTTTCAGGAGGTGGTCACCTCACAGCTTAAGAGTTTGCAGGCAGAGAGGGAATGGGTGACTGTCAGACAGAAGAGGAGGAGCAGATAGGTAGTGCAGGAGTCCCCTGAGTACATCTCGCTCTCCAACGGGTATTCTGTTCTGAATACTGGTGAGGGCAATAGTTCCTCTGGGGAGTACAGCCAGAGCCAAGTCCATGGTGGTTCAGCTGTACAGTACTTGGTGGAGATTGGGGTGGGGTGGAGGAGGAAGGTGGTCAGCAATAATGATAGGGGATTCAATAGTTAGGGGAACAGACAGGCATTTCTGTGGCCTCAGACGTGACTCCAGGATGGTATGTTGCCTCCTTGGTGCCAGGGTCAAGGATGTCACTGAGCGGCTGCAGAACATTCTGAAGGGGGAGGGTGAACAGCCAGAGATCATGGTCCATATCAGTACCAACGACATAGGTAGAAAGAGGGATGAGGTCCTGCAGGCAGATTTTAGGGAGCTAGGAAAGAGATTAATAAGCAGGACTTCAAAGGTAGTAATCTCCGGATTACTCCCAGTGCCACGGGCTAGTGAGTACAGAAATAGGTGGATAGAGCAGATGAATGCGTGGCTGGAGAGATGGTGCAGGAGGGAGGGTTTTAGATTCCTGAGGCATGGTGACCAGTTCTGGGGAGGTGGAACCTGTACAAGCTGGACTGGTTGCACCTCAACAGGGCCGGGACCAATATCCTCACGGGGAGGTTTGCTAGTGCTGTTGGGGAGGGTTTAAACAAGCTTGACAGGGGGATGGGAACCCGAGCGTAGATTCAGAAGGGAGAGAAGCAAAGCTGAAAATGGAAGGCAGTAAATTAGTAAGCGAGTTTGGAAGGTAGAGGAAACAAAGGCTAGAAAATAGACAACAAAGGGGTTTGGCAGTGCTTAATGGTATATACTTCAATGTAAGGAATCTAATGAATAAGGCTGATGAACTGAGGGCACAGATAGACATGTGAAGTATGATATCATAGCTATTACTGAAATATGACTGAAAGAAGGGCAGGAATGGCAGCTCAACATTCCTGATTACAGGTTTTCAGACGAAATAGACAGGCGGATAAAAAAGGAGGTGGGGTCGCAGTATTGACTAAAGAAACAATTACAGCTGTGAGGAGGGATGATATGCTAGAAGGATCATCAAATGAGGCCATATGAGTTGAACTGAAAAACAAAAAAGGGGCAATTACACTGCTGGGAGTGTACTATACCCTCAAATAGTCAGAGGGAGATAGAAGAGCAAATGTGTAGGCAAATTTCTGAGAAGTGCAAAAACAATAGGGCAGTAATAGTAGGGGATTTCAACTACATAACATTAACTGGGATAGAATCAGTGTAAAAGGTATAGAGGGCACAGAATTCTTAAAAATGCATTCAGGAGAACTTTTTTAGCCAGTACGTAGCATGCTCAAAGAGAGAGGGGGTGGTTCTGGACTTAGTTTCAGGGAATGAAGCTGGTGCAGGTAGAAGGGGTATCAGTGGGAGAGGCATTTTGGTGGTAGTGATCATAATTCAGTTAGATTTAGCGTAGTTATGGAAAAGGACAAAGATAGATCAGGAGTAAAAGTTCTTGATTGGGGAAAGATCAATTTTACTAAGCTGAGATGTAATTTAGCAACAGTGGACTGGAAACAGCTACTTGAAGGTAAATCAGTGTCAGAGCAGTGGAAGGCATTCAAGGAGGAAATAGTGAGGGTTCAGAGCAAATATGTTCCCACAAAGAAAAAGGGTACGACTCCCAAATCTAGAGCCCCCTGGATGTCAAGGGGCATACAGGGTAGGAAGAGGCAAAAAAGGGAAGCTTATGTCAGATACCGAAAGCTAAATACTGCAGAAAGCCGAGAGGAGTATAGAAAGTGCAGGGGTGAAATTAAAAAGGAAATTAGGAAAGCAAAGAGAGGGCATGAAAAAATATTGGCAAGTAAAATCAAGGAAAACCCAAAGATGTTTTATAAATACATTAACAGCAAGAGGATAACTAAAGAAAGAGTAGGGCCTATTATCGACCAAAAAGGAAGCTTGTGTGTGGAGGCGGAAGACATGGGTAAGGTTCTTAATGAATACTTTGCGTCTGTCTTCACAAAAGAGAGGGACGATGCAGGCATTGTAGTTGAGGAGGAGGAGTGTGAAATATTGGATGAGATAAACATATTGAGAAGGAGTATTGAGGGGTTTAGCGCCTTTGAAAGTAGATAAATCGCCAGGCCCGGATGAAATTTATCCCAGGTTGTTAAGAGAAGCAAGGGAGGAAATACCGGAATCTCTGACCGTCATTTTTCAATCCTCCCTGGCACAGGTGTGATGCCAGAGGACTGGAGGACTGTTAACGTTGTACCATTGTTTAAAAAGGGAGAAAAGGGTAGACCGAGTAATTACAGGCCAGTCAGCCTAACCTCGGTGATGGGCAAACTGTTGGAAAAAGTTCTGAGGGACAGTATTAATTGTCATTTAGAAAGGCACAGATTAATCAAGGACATTCAGCATGGATTTGTTAAGGGAAGGTCGTGTCTGACAAACTTGATTGAATTTTTTGAGGAGCGAACAGGGAGGGCTGATGACGGGTACTGTGTTTGATGTAGTCTACATGGATTTTAGCAAGGCTTATGACAAGGTCCCACATGGCAAACTGGTCAGAAAAGTAAAAGTCCATGGGATCCAAGGGAAAGTGTCAAGTTGGATCCAAAATTGGCTCAGTGGCAGGAAGCAAAGGGTAATGGTTGATGGATGTTTTTGTGACTGGAAAGCTGTTTCCAGGGGGGTTCCGCAGGGCTCAGTACTAGGTCCCTTGCTTTTTGTGGTATACATCAATGATTTAGACTTCAATGTAGGGGGCATGATTAAGAAGTTTGCAGATGATACAAACATTGGCCATGTGGTTGATAGTGAGGAAGAAAGCTGTGGACTGCAGGAAGATATCAATGGACTGGTCAGGTGGGCAGAAAAGTGGCAAATAGAATTCAATCTGGTGAAGTGTGAGGTAATGCATTTGAGAAGGGCTAACAAGGCAAGGGAATACACTATAAATGGTAGGATACTGAGAAGTGTAGAGGATCAGAGGGACCTTGGAGTGCATGTCCACAAATCCCTGAAGGTAGCAGGACAGGTAGAAAAGGTGGTTAAGAAGGCATACGGGATACTTTCTTTATTAGCCAAGGCAAAGAATATAAGAGCAGGGAGGTTATGTTTGAACTGTATAAAACACTAGTTAGCCACAGCTAGAGTACTGCATACAGTTCTGGTCACCACATTACAGGAAAGATGTGATTGCACTAGAGAGGTTATAGAGGAGATTTATGAGGATATTGCCAGGACTGGAGAATTTTAGCTATGAGGAAAGATTGGATAGGCTGGGGTTGTTTTCTTTGGAACAGAGGAGGCTGAGGGGAGACTTAACTGAGGTGTTTAAAATTATGAGGGGCCTAGATAGAGAGGATAGGAAGGACCTATTTCCCCTAGCAGAGAGGTCAATAACCAGGGGGCATAGATTTAAAGTAATTGGTAGAAGGATTAGAGGGGAGTTGCGGAAAACATTTTCCGGTGGGGGTCTGGAACTCACTGCCTGAAAGGGTGGCAGAGGCAGAAATGCTCATTACATTTAAAAAGTACTTGGATATGCACTTGAAGTACCGTAACCTACAAGGCTACGGACCAAGCGCTGGAAAGTGGGATTCGGCTGGATAGCACTTTGTCGGCTGGCACAGACACAATGGGCCGAATGGCCTCTTTCTCTGCCGTAAATTTCTATGATTCTATGAAGAGTCTACTTAGTTGATATTTGTAGGTTAAGTCTGCTGAATCAATTTTCTCTGCAAGATATTGGCCCAAAATTTGCGGTCGGAGGCTTCCCGCTGGCGGATGCCTCCGACCTGTAAAAAAAATCTACGGATTTACCTGGTGGTCCGGGAGGTACGGAGGCTTGCGATCCTGGGCCTCTCCGGGTACACACGGACAGAGGCTCACGTATCCCAGGGGCGCATGCGGTTCGCAAACACCCCTGGGATCGTTTGGACCGGCCCATCCAATAAAAGCAGGGAATCTCCATTCATACTTATGGGAGTTCCGTACGTACAGAAACCCCATAAGTATGAATGAGGATCATTTAAAAAATACACGAACATATGAAATAAATTTATTTAAATTACATATTTAAAATTAATTAAAATGCCATTTAATTAAATATTTTAAACAAAAATTTATTTTTTGGAAAATAAAATTTATATGTTTTAACAGGGCTAAAAATAAACTTACCTTATTGGACAGAGTTTTTAATGTACAAATGAGAGATAACATTTTATTTTTCTATTTTTTAAAACTGTTATGCTGGTAAAAGCAGGTGTGTACGCACCCGTAGGGGCCGCAAAATACGGCCTATTATGATTTTTAACAACTTTGTTCAGGACGCTGCATTTTGTATCTTGAAGAATTGTAAGGAAGGTAACGCAATATCTATAACTTTGAGTTTGCTGACAGAATATCTACTTTCTAATAGAATGCATATTCAATCGATATTTGTATTGTAATCTGGCTCCAATTAAATCACGTATGTGGAGACTAAAAGTTATTTTTAATCACAGCCAGTTGACTCTCATATCCAATTGTGTGAGAGAGGAGGTGGTGAGGGAGAGAGAGATAGATAGAGAGAGAGAAGAAATGTGTTGGTACAGCAAAAGAACTAAAGAGATATAATGCAGAGTGCCACTGGAACCAGACAGATTTGTAGTAGAAAGCAGAAGTTTCCTCCTCCCTTCTGTGACACTACCTTTTAATACTGTACAGTTTTAGAAAGCACAGATAATTAAATGTTAAAACATGTGTGCTTCTCCCCACAGCTCCCTGCCCCCACCCTGCTCTCACCAAAGGTACAGAATGGGCCAGTGTGAGAACCAGGACCTGGCATTTTTGAGAACTCAGGAAACATTAGTTCAAAATCAAGTATATAATACATATATTGTGCTGAATTTTACAAAAGCCATTGCTTTCCACTAGAAACCATCACATCATTTACACGTCTCCCTTGCAGTGATTAAAGGTAGTAATCAAATGTTGCAATAGCCCAGGGCCAGACCTAAACCACAGAACCTCTGCCTCTACCTTTAATTACCTAGATAGGGGTCTTCAAAAAACTGATAGTTCATCAATGTTGTATGACCAAAAGTTCTCCATTTTTCTATTTTTCCATGATTACAAAGAATGATTTCTTCCTACATAAATTTTTTTAAATTTATTTCTTGATGGAGAAATGCAATTTCTTTATGAATTTGTACTCTGTGTGCATTTCTCATGACTTCCCGCTGTTTCAGGTTTCACGTATCACACTCGGAAAAAGTCTTTTTTTTTATCAGCCATGATAATGCCTACAAGCCTTGATGAAATAAATTGAACTACTGGAGCAATTATAATGATTTCAGTGCTAATTTTAACCATCTTTTTTGTCATGTTCTTCACACTTCAGTGAAGCACTTACACAACTGAACTCAGGTTAGTTTTAATCTTGCAGCAACTGCACAGTTATTACTTCAGGCAAGGCAGAACTGATAGCTATCAGCATCAGAAATTAGCAGTCCTGCAGTACACTGTGCTAGCTACCTTTCAATACTCGATTGCTTCTCATAGCCCATCTGGTCATAACAGCAGCAGCCTCATAACCTAATTCCATCCAATGTAGTTTCTTGGATTAGATTTAGCCGCAATAGTAAAATAAACTTGACATTCCCACTATGTCCAGGAACTGACAGCTCATAACTCATAAAGCAATATTCTTGATCTACTATACATCCTAAATTACTAGCTACAATACTGCCCATTGTTAACCAGTAGATTCTGCAAGAAGCCACTAACCACATGATGCGGTTTCATCAGATCGGTCTCCACAATCATCTTCTAAGTCACACACCCATGACATTGGGATACAACGTCCACTGGAACAGGAAAACTGACTGGGTTGGCAAGTCTTCCCTGCAATGAAAGAGCAACACCATGAATCAGAACACAGCAGTCATCAGGAATAGTTTTTGTATAATTGAATTACATTTTCAAAAGAGCCACCAATCGCCTAGAAGGAATTTAAATTCTGACAGGGTCTAGGCAGTTTAATTCAAAAAGAGATGAAGATTTATTTCTTTAATTGAAAGTTGCGAAGAATTATCTATGAAATGAGATCTGATAGTTTTAAAATATTCCGAAGTACAAGCAATTGCACAGACCAACCTTGAAATTGGGACTGTGTGTAGAATGGAAATCCAGTTCTTCCTTATTACTCAACTGGATATGATTGCACCACATTTTAGTGACATAACACACACATGTCTTGTACGTATTATGGACCATTAACGTAAACATTTCCATATAATGTTATTTTTTCTCCTATTTGTTTGCAAATATTAATAGAAATCTACATTTCCATATTACTCTGAGGCATTCTCATACCATGTCAGCCATATTATGTGAAGTGAAATGACTATTAAGTATTAAAAGAATCATCATGCAAGATGACTAGCAAATAATATAAAAACAGACAGTAAGAGCTTCTACAGGTACATAAAAAGGAAGAGAGTAGCTAAAGTAAACGTTGGTCCCTTAGAGGATGAGACTGGGGAATTAATAATGGGAAATAGAGAAATGGCAGAGACTCTAAACAATTATTTTAGATCGGTCTTCTTGGTAGAAGACACTAAAAACATCCCAATAATAATAGATAATCAAGGAGTTAGAGGGAAGGAGGAACTTAAAACAATCTCTATCACTAGAGAAAAAGTACTAGGCTAACTAATGGGGCTAAAGACCAACAAGTCCCCTGGACCTGATGGCCTGCATCTTAGAGTCTTAAAAGAAGTGGCTGCAGAGATAGTGGATGCGTTGGTTGTAATCTACCAAAATTCCCTGGATTCTGGAGAGGTCCCAGCAGATTGGAAAACCGCAAATGTAACGCCACTATTCAAAAAAGGAGGGAGACAGAAAGCAGGAAACTATAGGCCAGTTATCCTAACATCTGTCATTGGGAAAATGCTGGAATCCATTATTAAGGAGGTAATAGCAGAACATTTAGAAAAATCACAAGACAATCAAGCAGAGTCAATATGGTTTTATGAAAGGGAAATCGTGTTTGACAAATTTGCTGGAGTTCTTTGAGGATGTAACAAACAGGGTGGATAAAGGGGAACCAGTAGATGTAGTGTATCTGGATTTCCAGAAGGCATTCGATAAGGTGCCACATAAAAGGTTACTGCACAAGATAAGATCTTATTGAATGGCGGAGCAGGCTCGAGGGGCCGATTAGCCTACTCTTGCTTCTGTTTCTTATGTTCTTATGACTTTTGGTTCACTGACCTGGAATTTTACTCGGAGGCATGGAGGGAGCGGGGGATCGGGCGGGCTGGATTGAGATCGGGAAACTCGGAGGCCTGAGGAGGGGTCGGAGATTGGAGGCCGGGGTGGGGGGATAGGAGGTTTGAAGATCAGAGGCCTGAGCGTTTGGGGGGCGGTGGGGTGGGGGGGGGGGGGGGGGGGGAGATCAGAAGCAGGGGGGAGGAGGGGTTGTGAGATCGGAGGACTCATGGGGAGATCGGAAGGGTTGGGTGGTGTCTGGCCATGGAGGTTGGTGAGGTACATAAGAAGGATCCAGCAGGAAAGTGGAAAGGAACTTACCTCCTGGATTCAGCAGTCCTCGCCTTCCTTTAGCTGGCAGTTTTCCCAAGGCCTGGGAAACCCAGCTGGCCAGACTTAAATTTGAAATCATGGATCAATACGAGGCATGCAGCCTCATTATAATATTTAAATTTTCAACCCCCCTCCCACCTCCATTAAAACCGAAAGTGGGCAGATTGGAGGCGGGCTGGGGTCAGGATTAAGATTTTTAACACTTTAACCTCCCACCCGACCAAAACTTGCCCGTTTTTTGGGGTTAAAATTCCCCCCATTGAGTCTGTGCTGCCTCCTAAGTATTATCCATTTTTTTGCCATCTGGCCCATGGAAGAGAAGAAAGACTTGCATTTATATAGCGCCTTTCATGACCTCGGGACATCCCAAAGCACATTACAGCCAATGAATTTATATTGAAGTGTAGTCACTGTTGTAATGTAGGAAACACGGCAGCCAATTTGCGCACTGCAAGCTCCCACAAACAGCAATGAGATAATGACCAGATAATCTGTTTTAGTGATTTTGGTTGAGGGATAAATATTGACCAGGACACCGGGAAAACTCCCCTGCTCTACTTCGAAATAGTGCCATGGGATCTTTTGCATCCCCATGACAGGGTGGATGAGACCTCAGTTTAGCGTCTCATCCAAATGACAGCACCTTCAACAGTACAGCACTCACTCAGTACTGCACTGTAGGGTCAGCCCAGATTTTATGCTCAAGTCTCTGTCGTGAGACTTGAACCCACAACGTCTGGTCCTTGAAGACCTGAAACAACAGTTAACCATCTGTTATTCAATACCAGCGGCAGTGAAGGGCAGATAAGAAGCTTATCATGCATGAGGGTACATCTCCTGAGTGAGGCACCTTGTTTCCCTATTCAACCACAGAACCATATAAATTGGACATTTGATACTTTCTTTTCTGTATATTAAAATGTCAGAATGCAAGATATGTTAAATGTGAACTAAGTTTATTAAGATTTTCATTGTTTACACTGTACAGTTTGAATTTCTCTGAAATTCCCTCCAGAAGCCCCTCTACCTCTCTTTCATCCTTTAAGACCCTCCTTAAAATTAACCTCTTTAAACCAAATTTTTTGTCAGCTCTCTTAATTTTTGCTTCTTTGGCTTGGCATCTTTCCTTGTGTTTCTGTGAAGTACTTTGGGATGCTTTTTCTACATGAAAGGAGTGATATAAATGCAGTGGTTGCTTGTATGTGTTTACTGTATTTCTCTGGTGGGTTTGTCTTTATGCATATTGTAATCCTCTCTGTGTTGCTTATGGAAGTGCTCTCCTAGCTGTGAGAGCAGCTTGGGTGGGTGGCAAGGAGAACTGGCCAGCTGCAGGGAACACGGAAGGTTCGCTACCTAAAGCTATAATTAGCATTTATACACCTACATCAATGGCATGGGTTCCTTTGCTGAATTCACTGAGCTTACTGCTTTCAGGAGCAGCACATACATTTTTGCAGAAATAAACAATGGCTCATTAATTGCTCTTGTTGCAACCCCATGCATGCTATTAATGTCGCATATCTCCTCATGATGCTCACTTATCTGTGGACATCTATGAGGTCTTGGAATCCCTCCCTGATGAAACAAGTTGAAACCACCTTTGATTGCATCTTGGAGTTTGGAATCCAAAGCATCTACAGCAGCAGTAGTAGCACCCATGAAAGTTAATCCTACTGTGTTGATGACCTGCATATAACCGTGTGAAATAGGTCCACTAAGATTCTCCAAAAGTCAGGAGGAACATTCTTCATGCTGAATCTCTACACTGCACCAGCTAGCCCTTTATCAATCCCTAACATTGCTATCCTTCAATACCAGTGAGTGACACATCACCTTTCACCCTGTATTTCCTCCTTAAGATTTGCTATGATCTTCTCCCACGGTGTGTATATCTATGCTAGTGCCTGCATCAAGTAAGGATGGTGACAGTTGTGGTTCAGGTGTGCAGTGCTCTTCAGGTCTGCCTTGTAGACCAGTGAATGCTCTTTGCTCAGTGAAGAGGACAGATGGTACATTATGAGTACAGAAGCACGGTTAACCTTTAGTTTCTGTATTGTTATTAGAAGCACTATTATTGCTTGAAAACAATAAGCATGAGTGGACGTGTTGATACAATATATTATGAAAATAATAAAGTATATGATTAATATGTACCAACAGTTCTGCACCCCCTCCAATTTCTGCAGTCCTTGTGCCTTCCGAGAATCCCCCATCTAATTAAATCAACCATTGCATGCGCATATGTAGTGAGTTCTTTATAGTGAGGTTGTTGTATTGTTCATTACTTGATGCATCATGTGTTCTGATTATGTGGCAGATTTGCCCTTAAAAATAAAAGCAGTGGGGATTATTACCTTCTGATGTGGCCAATGCAAACAGAATGCAGCAGATGTTCTTTCCCATCATGGTATGAGTAATGTGTTTTCACTTCTACTACTTGATTTGCAAATCCTTGCTAACAATTTTTCTGTAGTCCTAATGTATTGTACAAGTATTGCTGTTTCCTGATAGGTGAATTGCACAGAGCTAGCAATATCAAAGATAAACTTACCAGATTTGCTAAGGCAACTGGTCAGGAAGACTTGGTTTTACTGAGTATCGGCATTAGTGCAATATAAAACCGGTTCGTCTTAGTACAGGGTTTTTTTCATATATCTTTATCAACTGCCTTTTTCTTTTTATGTTCACATATATCCTGTGCTTCTACTTGGCAGTAATATTCAGCCCGGCCTTTCTGGACTTTCAGTTAAGCAACTTCTACCAGGTCTCTTGCAAAGTCCTCCAAGTTATTGACGCAGAGTACACCGTGTGCCAATTTGCCATGCACATTTAGGGGCATCATTTGACACATTTGATTGTCAGATGTGGCTCAGTTGGTAGCACACTCGCCTCTTAGTCAGAAGGTTGTGGGTTCAAGTCTCACTCCAGAGACTTGAGCACAAAATCCAGGCTGACACTCCAGTGCAGTACTGAAGGAGTGCTGCACTGTTGGAGGTGCCGTCTTTCGGATGAGACGTCATTATCACCTTGCTGTGCACAAATTGGCTGCCGTGGTTCCTACATTACAACAGTGACTGCACTTCAAAAGTACTTAGTTGGCTGTAAAGTGCTTTGGGACATCCTGAGGTCATGAAAGGCACTATATAAATGCATCAACATCCTGGGGGTCACCATTGACCAAAAACTTAACTGGACCAGCCACATAAATGCTGTGGCAACAAGAGCAGGTCAGAGGCTAGGTATTCTGTGGCGAGTGTCTCACCTCCTGACTCTCCAAAGCCTTTTCACCATCTACAAGGCACAAGTAAGGAGTGTGATGGAATACTCTCCACTTGCGTGGATGAGTGCAGCTCCAACAACACTCAAGAAGCTCGACACCATCCAGGACAAAGCAGCCCACTTGATTGGCACCCCATCTACCACCTTAAACATTCACTCCCTCCACCACCGGCGTACTTTGGCTGCAGTGTGTACCATCTACAAGATGCACTGCAGCAACTTGCCAAGACTTCTTCGGCAGCACCTCCCAAACCCGCGACCTCTTCCACCTAGAAGGACAAGGGCAGCAGGCGCATGGGAACACCACCACCTCCAAGTTCCCCTCCAAGTCACACACCATCCTGACTTAGAAGTATATCGCCGATCCTTCATCGTCGCTGGGTCAAAATCCTGGAACTCCCTACCTAACAGCAAAGTGGGAGTACCTTCACCACACGGACTGCAGCGGTTCAAGAAGGCGGCTCACCACCATCTTCTCAAGGGCAACTAGGGATGGGCAATAAATGCTGGTCCCGCCAGCGACGCCCAGATCCCATAAACAAATAAAAAAAGTCTGTCAACTTATCAAACCAAAAGTTAATTTGTGATTTTCTATTGCGGAGCTTGTGAGTAGATGCAAGGCTTGCTCAAAAAAGGAAGTGTTTCTCAATTTTCTCCAGAAATTTCCTGAATATCACAATTATACTAACCAAATTTGGCATTTATAGCCAATCTTTAGTTGCTTAATATGTTCAAAGGATAATTATTCCAGGAGCATCATGATTAACTGACAAATTTTAATTACCACAGATGAAATTGCACTCTCGAGAATCACACTTTACAAAATTAGGCAATATCCCACAATTTTGCTCGTGTTTGGTAAACCACAATGAAAATGGGCATATCACTTATTTTTGAACAGAAGAATATATGACCCATAAAATTAAAGTCAGTTGGAGGGAGCACTCTCAATTTGACAACATAATTTCTGGTATCAATTATGATCAACAGAACTGCCCTGCTAATTCTGTGCTCATAATGGAATCTCACGACTTTTCTCCTAATCCTAGTGAAATGATTTCTGATATTACTTCTAATATAATATCTACAAAAATCATATCACTGTAAATGTATTAACATTAATATTCACTGAGGAAACTAAAGACTGAAACTGAGAATTCATCACTTTTTATTTAAAAGCAAAGATAAACAGTATATGAATATCACAATTAATTATCACACATTTTTGTGCATAGCTTAACTTTTCTTTGTGCTGGTTGCTGACATATACCAGCTAATTTTATGACAACATACCATCCACTTAAATTAAATATGTGCAAAAATTAATCTCAGTTCATATGAAAGTGTTTACCATCCTATAATTGGAATATGATTTTCAAAAATTTTAGAATCTGTTTTACTCTGGAGCTTCATCATGTTACAGCTATTGCTAATTACCAAGACTTTAGCCTGTATGCACGACGGAAACTAATTAGTCTACCGGATTTGAGACTACAGAAGGGAGATTTTAACTCTCTCCACCTGGCAGAAATGGGGCAGTTTGGGAGTAAAAAATGGAGGTGCTGGACTTACCGCTCCATTCCGGCTCCGCCCCCATTTTTCCCGGGGCCTTCTGCTGGGTAGCCGAGGTGCCTGCCTGAATCTGGCGGGAGCCTAATTAATCCATGCAAATCGGAGTTCTAAGATGCACATAGGACCCCCGATGCCTTTTCTAACTGATTACTGGGCAGAGCGTCTGTCGTGATGATCCGCTCAGTAAAACTTGACGGGACAGCAGAAGAGACCCGGAAAGGTAAGCGCTAAATTAATTTTTGTGAGGGCAGCAGGAGTGCTGCTCCAGGATCTGCATGGATAACGTGGGCTACCATCGCCCTCGGCTCCTCAACCTCCAAGCCGAGATCGCAACCACCAACCCCACCCCCCCACACTACCTTTTCTTGGCTGGGTCAGTCTTTGGGTCGCCCGATATTTGCTGCACTGCACCAACCAAATTTCAGTTGGAAAAAAGATTTGTTTTCAGGGAGATTTGGAGTGGATATGAATACTGTAGGTCTGTAGTACAAATGTATTATTTAACATTAATTGACATTTACAGGTAATACATATTTAAACAATGTTCAAAAATGATAAAGGAATTATAAATTAGGGTGTTAGAGCTCATCGTCTGCAAAACAGGGGACTAAGCCATTAAAAATTAAGCTAATCTCTTGCCAGCAATGAAGAAATTTCGATGGA
Organism: Squalus acanthias; assembly: GCA_030390025.1. Classification (NCBI taxonomy): domain Eukaryota; kingdom Metazoa; phylum Chordata; class Chondrichthyes; order Squaliformes; family Squalidae; genus Squalus; species Squalus acanthias. The sequence continues at coordinate 54,533,280 of CM059427.1, forward strand.
AATGCTACAATAAATTCCCGAGTTATGGAAGATATGGTGAAGAATTATTTTCCACTTCTGGCATAATGGTAAACCTGCCAGTGTTTAATTTCAGGAGAAAATCTATCGCAAGCTGAAAGCAAGGTACTTAGTGAGCCTCATTACTCAGAAATAGCTCCCTGACCTTTATAAATCAGTCGAGGAGTATTTCTCCTGCCAGAGAGCAGTGGAATACAAAAGGGTAACAACAAGACTGCTTATCTACTAATATTGTCAGATGCTGTACTTTTTCCTTTTAAAAGCACAATTTGGGAAGCTTGATAATAAGTATGACAAATATAAGCTGCTGGTGATATACCATAACTCATCCAATATTTCTGAGATTGCAATATGTACAGTGCTAAAAACATATTCTACACATCACTGTAAACATCCACTTTTATAACTTTTGCAGAGGAACAGTGAAGAGAGGAATGCAATTGCAATGCCATTAATATTTAAGATCGAGATGGTGATTATAGTACTTGATAGATTGGGCCCATTGAGATTTCACATTAAGCCAAACGGAGAATGTTTCATTAGCAAGAACTTTAAATGTGCTTAATCTCTATGTGGAAACAACAAGAAATTTAGGGTATCATTTATATAAATTTTACACTAGAATAACTTGTCGGCAGCGGGCTGGAGTTTCTTTGGCAGCACAGGAGGAGCACTCTTCCTCCTCCTGGGCATACCAAAAAGAAAAATTAAAAGGTTCCTAGGTCTTTAAGGACCTCTGGTTAGACTGCTCAACACCTGGTATAAATGGGTGAAGAGCGCATGGCACATGCTCTGCATATTTGTACCTGAGAATTGCAATTAGGGTCCTACAACTGGCAAAGGGCTGTGATTTGCGTATTTAACGAGCTTCCTGCCTGTTTCATTTACAGGCCCACCCGACAACTGCATCAGGCTGGCCTTGGGCATCAATGGAGTGGCCGAGGTGCCCCTGATTTTCAATTGCTGGCCGCCCAGTTTTCAGGCAAGGAATGGATGGCTGGCAGTTGAAAATCACCCGCATGGCATCGTCGTCTCATTGTTTTCAAGAGATACTTAAGACCAACGCACAAATAATTGTTGAAGCACAAAAGACACCTTTTATACTTTGTTTACTACACGGATACAGGAAAAAACAAATTGTTGACTATTTGTAAGCAACAGCGGGAAATGGTTATGCTGGTACCTTTATATGGTGAAAGTTCTGGTGTTGCTCAGATCATTATGAAATGAGTGTAAAAAAAATACCATTGATCAAAGCTGGAAATTTCACAGCAGGGTCGACTCTGCTTTTATCCCCTTTAGGATTTTATTTGGTTTAGATTTACGCTGGGGGTTGAGCTATCATCATCAAATATCACAGAGAATGTGGTGGAAACTGCAAACTACCAGCAAATGTGTCGCTACTCAAACTACTGCAAAATGCACGAAGAAAACAAATTTTCTTGCCAAAGGTATTATTGCATAATTACCATTAAGTGTTTTTTTTATATACAAAGCTTCAGAAATGTTGAATCATTTTGAATCTTTCTCCCTGAAAATGGGAAATTACTGTTAATAGGTTTTAATGCCTTGCTTAATTTTCAAACATAATCCATGTTGAATGCAGTGAAATTATAAGAAAGTGCTTGAAATTGTGGACAATAATGAATCCCATTGTAATGACTCATTGTTGAACCTTTAAGGTTAGAGTTGCTACTTTTGCAGTGCACAATTATGTTAATTTTACAAGGACACTGTTACTGAATTAATTGTTACAATTACCAAGTAGAATTAAAGCTTTATCAGCCTCAGAAAGCCTCATACCTTTTTATTATTACCTTTAATTATGTACAATATTGATTTCTAAGTGTAACTAATATATTGTACAGTCACTGAAGTTCATAAATCAGTATGGTAGGAACTAAAGAAAAATACAGCAAGAAGAGACAAGTGGATATTTTATGTTATGTTTCTTGCACTGCTTTCTACAGATCATGGCCTCTTACCTGAATTCACCATTAGACAGCTTATAGCTAAGGTAGACTAATAATTTATCATAATTTAGAAGTTTTTGGAGAATCTGATTTCATTCAGATAATGCACAGCCCATATTAATACTAATTATTATGGCCTACTAAGAATTATAGTCATAACATTCTTCACATTGAACGATTATTAGAGGACAGAAGTTGCAATTAATATTGTTTCAAACTTTCTATAAATCAGGTGCAGAGCTATATTTCTAACCAGCTTTTATTCTTAAATATAATTACCAAGACAAGACTACTAATAGAAAAAAATTCACATTATTCAGTTTGAAAGTAAATTTTTACCCCTTTACCCTTGAATAATCCTAAAAATTCCTGCAGTATAAAGCGATAGCTCCATTTTTGTAAACTCTTGTGATGTTTGTCTTGCTTTCATATACTTATTGAAATGGGAAACAATACTTCAAAAAGTAGTGTAAGATAAATAGATTGTCAAAGGCTTTCAGAGAGGTTCAAAGCTTGAAGACTATTATACATTTAGATTATCATCTGCAGCATTTTCAGTGCATTACAAAATGTTGCAACAGACTATATATAAATCAGCAAGAGAAATTACCTGAACAAGTTTCATTTGATTCATCCTCATTGTTGACACAGTCATTAGCTCCATCACATAGCCACCTTTTAGGGATGCAACGATTATTTTGGCATCTGAAGTGATTAGCAGGACAAGTACTGTTGTCTAGCAAAAAAATAATTATGGCTGATCAGTTAAAAACAAAAGCTGTAAATAATGTCTTAATTAATGCAATTTGGAACTGTAGTATGAATCTATGATAAAACAGATAGATGAATTATACATTGCCTTAGGTTCAAAATAGCTGTTTCTAATGAATTGTTATTTCTGCACTGAACATTGTCTCATCATTTTGCCCTGTCACTGGAAGTAGGCTAGATGGTTATAATGTTAGAATGCTATGCTTTATAGCACCAATTTGAAGCCACATTCCACTCTGATTTATTTGTAAATTTTAACAGCTATTAAATAAATGTCCATTACTTATGGATTATTCCCAGTTGGTTATCAAACTGCTGTCATTTTATCCATAAAATGCAACTTGACAAAAATAAAACTTACAAGTCAAATCAGTTGCGTCAACAAGTCGAAAATTATTTTCGATGAATTGGCATAGCTGAACAGTAACTCACTACACTTGCATGGCGGATTAGGCTGTCAATTTCAGATATTCAGAAGTCTTAAAAATGTTTTAATGCTTGCTTGAGAATTTGTCTCAAACTGGAAAAGCTGAAATGATATTCTTCGTTTTAATTAAATCTTACCAGACCACAGAACAAGGGGTAACAAATTAATTAAGTAATAAGGCATGCTCAGATCCAATTTATCTTCTATTTTTCTTACATTATGCAACTAAAAAAGCCAATTGTGCAATTCAAAACATACAGCAGATGTCTTGATCTTCATCACTGCCATCAAAGCAGTCATTATCGCCATCACATTTCCAGCGTTCCTGAATACATCTTCCATTTCTACAAGCAAACTCTCCAAAGTGGCATTGCTGAAGGGTGGGTGAGCCAGTCTTTACTAGAAAAAAATATGGTAATAAAGATTAGAACTATAAAAATTGGCAGTTATAAATAATGATTAAAATATCACAGGCATGAGTTTCCTCTTGTTTACATTAGTAATATCAGTGTAATCCGGGCGAAATTGGCCAAACTAGCAGAAAAGATCAGGAAATTTCGAACGTAAGTGAGTTACGCCCAAATACACTTACGTTTGCGCTTTCTACAATCTTTTATGCTGGTTCAAGATTCAATTTGCCCGGATCAAGCCTCGCCCTCAAAATTGGCTCTTCCAGTTGCGCTCGATTTCTTAGGTGCACAGGCACTAGTAGGCACGTTTTAAAAGTTTTTTCATATCAAAAACACCAATGAAACTACTAAAAAGTTTAGTATTGCTTTTGAGGTCATTTTCAGTGATTTTAATTCATGTTCCTCACAGGTGGAGGTCTGAATACTCTTATTAAAAATGCTTATGTTTGCAAATAAAATAAATACTTTTGCTGCGTTAATAAAACTGTACCAGGTTACCACTCAAATACATCAAGGTATACATTTTAATGAAAAGAAAAATAAATAAATAATTACGCTCTATTACACTGCCCGTTGCGTTGATTCATGGAAGAATTTTCGTTTGTGATTATGCAAATGAATTTTAGCGGAAACTTGAACTGTAACTTAACCAGCGCATTTTGGATGTAATTTCCCGATTCGCCCAAAGCAGAAAGTCTACCCCCATAATTTTATCATACCGTAAATATGCATGCGGTATTTGATATACACAGCATGATTATGCAGATATAATTACATATATTCATATCTCACTTGAAATCTGCATTAAGCCTAAAGATTTTACTGCACTAGAAATCCTTTTCTATTGGGCTTATCTTTATTGTGAAAGAGTTTATTCTGCCTGACAAAAATGACAGTTTCATTTCTCCACCTCATCCAGTTTACAGATTCCATAATAATGAGGAAAACCTCCTAAGAGAAATGTAGGGATTTTGTTCGACTTTCCGCAGCAATCAAGAGCTAAGAAAAAAGTTTTGAATCTTTAAATCTCTGCTGTGTATTTGTTATTCATCAATTTGATGAACCATGCAATAATTTCAATCTAGGTTTAGCAGAGATAGATTAAAACATGGTCATAACAAAAATAACATAAATAACAATCTATTTAAAACATGTTTAAGATAGAACTGTTACTCCAGAGCAAGAGTGGATTGGTAGGACATGGGTGCAAGATTGTGGTATTACAGATGGTAAACTCTGAATCTCAATCATGCTATGAAAAGGGGGCACACAGCAGAAGCAAATTGCTTTCCCAATGCGGGAGATGATCAAGTGATCCAAATAAACATTGTACACCTCCTACTGGCTAGATTTAGAGCATCATTGATAGAGGCCTTCGGCTAATTGCCTGCCTATGCGCTATTAAGGAGGTTCCGTTTGATACCATAACTTGGGCTCAGAATATTAATCCACACAAGTAGAGCAATCACAGATATAATTAAGCCTGCAAATAGTCTTATCTAGAATCGAGATAAGGGACACCTCACTGGCAATAATAGAATTATCATGGAATCCTTTCTTTCTTTAATTCATTCATGGGGTATGGGTGTCACTGGCAAGGCCAGCATTTATTGCCCATCCTTAATTGCCCTTGAGAAGGTGGTAGTGAGCCGCCTTCTTGAATCGCTGTAGTCTGTGAGGTGAAGATACTCCCACAGTGCTGTTAGGGAGGGAGTTCCAGGATCTTGACCCAGCAACAATGAAGGAACGGCGATATATCTCCAAGTCATAAAGGCATGTGACTTGGAGTGGAACTTGGAGGTGGTGGTGTTCCCCTGTGCCTGCTGCCCTTGTCCTTCTAGGTGGTAGAGGTCGTGGGTTTGGGAGATGCTGTCGAAGAAGCTATGGCAAGTTGCTGTAGTGCATCTTGTAGATGGTACACACTGCAGCCCTGATGCGCCAGTGGTGGAGGGAGTGAATGTTTAAGGTGGTGGATGGGGTACCAATCAAGCGGGCTGCTTTGTCCTGGATAGTGTCGAGCTTCTTGAGTGTTGTTGGAGCTGCACTCATTCAGGCAAGTGGAGAGCATTCCATCACACTCCTTACTTGTGCCCTGTAGATGGTGGAAATGCTTTGGGGAATCAGGAGGTGAGTCACTTGCCACAGAATATCCAGCCTCTGATCTGCTCTTGTAGCCACAGTATTTATGTGGTTGGTCCAGTTATGTTTCTGGTCAATGGTGACCCCCAGGATGTTGATGGTGGGGGATTTGGCGATGGTAATCTCATTGAATGTCAAGGGACAGTGGTTGGACTCTCTCTTGTTGGAGATAGTCATTGCCTGGCACTTGTGTGGCGCAAATGTTACTTGCCACTTATCAGCCCAAGCCTGAATGTTGTCCAGGTCTAAATAACCTCTACCAAAATATTTTATTTAAAAATTATACCATAGCTGTTGTACAATCATAATAGGGGACACTATATTTGCTCATCACTTCTAGTCATTTATTTTCATTTTTGTACTCTATGGATGCTTGTCACAGCATACAACCAGAGAAAAGTGAATACATGATAAAACTATTGCTTTTATTCATGTTTAAACAAATGTTCACATCTTCTGACCCTCATTCACTTGTTTTCAACTTTCAGAAATACTATTTACTTAAGCCAAATATAATTAGTAGAACTTATATGAATACTTTTCTCTTGTTGGTTTTGTCACAGTTTTAAGCTTAATTGGAAATGGAATAGAAGATAAAATGCCTAATTATGTTTAACCCACTTGCTATTTAAATTCCCAATCATGATCTATCCCAAATGCCATTTGGAGCTTATCTGCCGTCCTTCTCAAGAATACATCCCAGTATTGGGGGTGACCTGTGGTCATTCACACTTTGTCTGGAGTAACTGGTCTGATTTGTTGTCAATGATTAGTTCTTAACAATGTATTTGAACTTATGTTTTTTAATAGTTTCCTACATTACAACAGTGACTACTCTTCAAAAAGTACTTCATTGGCTGAAACGCTTTGGGACGTCGAAAGGCGCTATATAAATGCAAGTCTTTCTTTTTTCTATTTTTAATGATTGTACAGGAAATTTATTCTTAGTGGCTTCTGTCTTGTAACTGCAATCCATTTTTTTTAAGAGTTTACAAACACCTTCCCTGTAGTTGTATTAGCTTAAGTCAATGAATCTCTATTCTTCAGGAAATGTAGTAATCCACAGGCAGAGAATAACCCTTCTGTCTTCAATTGGGAATTAAGTTTCTTGGAGGGGCTTGTGAAGTAAATGTCAGCTTGAAAGTTAGAAGTCTCTTAAAGGGTACAACCATCAGGAAAGACTGAACAAGCTGGGGCTCTTTTCTCTGATAGAGATCTTTAAAATTATGAAGGGGTTTGATAGGGTAGAAGTAGAGAAGATGTTTCCACTTGTGGGGGAGTCCAAAACTAGGGACCATAAATATAACTTAGTCACTAATAAATCCAATAATTAATTCACAAGATGACTTCTTTGCTCAAAGAGTGGTGAGAATATGGAAATTGTTATCATATGGAGTAGTTGAGGCGAATAGCACAGATGCATTTAATGGGAAGCTAGATAAGTACACGAGGGAGAAAGGAATAGAAGGATATGGCGATAGGGTGAGATGATCTAAGGTGGGAGGAGGCTCGTGTGGAGCATAAACACCGGCATAGACCTGTTGGGCCGAATAACCTGTTTCTGTGCTGTAAATTCTATGTAATTATTAGTATCATTGCCACACATGATTTCATCAGTGACCCTCCATCAAATTACTTATAGTTTTTTCAATGTGCTAAAGAATGATTGAGCTGTTTCAAATTTAACTTTTTACAACAAAATTCCATCTTAAACCTGAAATTTTGAAAGCTGTTGTCAATAGCAGAACAACAGCTTTTTTCTGTCGATCATAATAGTGCTATAATTAAAACTTTAAAACATTTAACAGCACGAAAATCAGAATTGATATTTCAATTAACTGAAGGGCAAAAGGCTATTGTGCATTTACCTTTTGAATTAAAATTTCCAATTTTTTCCCTAACTGTTGATTAAACTTTTAAAATGTTATAACAATGGGCCATAAAGATTACACAATTTGAGAGAAAGCATAAAGATGCAAGAAAAGAACTGCTTTAACTAGTTTTTTCATGAAGGCTTTTTGTGAATGCAATTACTGAGAACTAGTTCATGAAAATGCAAAAAAACCAGAATTAAAGTACATGTTGTCATCCTCTTTGATATAAAAATAATGTGAGAAATAAATCTGAATCAAAGTCGTGATTCTCAATCTACTTTCCCTCTGAGTTTGGTTTTATTCTGAGCTGATTACCCGGTTAAGCAATGCCTTGATTTAAAAATTCTTATCCTTGTTTTCAAATCCCTCCATGGTCTCACCCCTCCCTATCTCTGTAACCTCCTCCAGCCCCACAACCTTCCGAGATATCTGCGCTCCTCCAATTCTAGCCTCTTGAGCATCCCTGATTTCAATCGCTCCACCATTGGTGGCCGTGTCTTTAGCTGCCAATGGCCTTAAGCTCTGGAATTCCCTGCCTAAACCTCTCTGCCTCTCTACTTCTGTTTCCTCCTTTAAGACACTCCTTAAAATCTACCTCTTCGACCAAGCTTTTGGTCACCTGCCCTAATATCTCCGAGCTTCCGGTCGCCTGTCACTTTAATTCACCACTCCACGCCCACTCAGACCTCACCGTCCTCGGCCTCTTGCATTGTTCCACGGAAACTCAGCGTAAGCTCGAGGAGCAGCACCTCATCTTTCAATTAGGCACTTTACATCTTCCGGACTCAATATCGAGTTCAACAATTTCAGATCATAACCTCGGCCCCTACCATTTTTATCCCCCCTTTTGGTTTGTGCCTTTTCCCTTTTTTTTTCTCTCTCCCACATGGCAGCTGTCTTTCATCCTGCCAGCGCATTTCACACTTCTGAGCCATCTTTTGTTTCTTAACCTGTCCTATTACCATCTCGTCTCACCTTGTGTATCTCTTAATGTCTCTACGTCTCACAGACCTTCCCTTTTGTTCTTTTATTCCCTCCCCCAGCCTCCAAACTTGCTTTTTCATCTGTTTCATTGCCTGCTTTTTTCTCAGTTCTGACGAAGGGTCTTCTACCTGAAACGTTAACTCTGTTTCTCTCTCCACGGATGTTGCCTGGCCTGCTGAGTTTTCCAGCACTTTCTGTTGTTATTTCTAATCTCCTGATGTGGCTCGGTGTTAAATTTTGTTTTATAACACTCCTGTGAAGTGCCTTGGGGCGTTTTGCTATGTTAAAGATGCCATATAAATACTGGTTGTTGTTGTTGTTGTTATTATTGGGGTTTTTTTATTTGAAACATTTAGTTCACACTGGTTGCCATCATAAGGTGCTAGGGAGCTGTAATGTCTTAGTACTGGACTTTTATGGTTCATTTCTATGGTGAGATGGCATCAATTACCAAGTGTTATTTTGCTTAGTTATTGCATTTTCAGTGTACATTAAACAGAATTTTCAAATGCAAGTCTTGACTCTCTTTTTGCCATCAAGCCGAGGCCCTGCTTACCCTCGCAGGTGGATGTAAATGATCCCACTGCACTTTTTGAAGAAGAACAGGGCATTCTCCAAGCTTCCTGCCAACATTTATCCCTCAACTAACACCACCAAAAACAGACTATCTGGTCATTTCTCTCATTGCTGTTTCTAGGACTTTGCTGTGCCCAAATTGGCTGCCGACATTAAAACAGCTTCAAAAGTACTTCATTGGCTGTGAAGCTCTTTGGGACGTCCTGTGGTCATGAAAGTTGCCATTTAATGGCAAATTCTTTCTTTCAAAAGACAGTGGGTCAATTTTAACTAATGGGATGGGTTGCAATATGGAGAGCAATATTAGGTAGGATGTAAAACTAGCATTCCACCTGATCCCGGGGGTTTCACGCCCAGCGAGTTAGGTTAAAATTACCCCCATGTCTTCCACCCTCAAAACTAAATACCTAAATATTGTCAGACCATTAAGAAACTATGTAAAGTTCATGCAGTAGAGTTTTCACCAGTAATATCAGCGTAATCCGGGCGGAATCAGCCAAACCAACGTAAAAGATCGAGGATTTTTAAATGCGAGTTACGGTCAAAACAACCTATGTTCGTGTTTTCAGCGATCTTTTACGTTGGTTTAAGATTCAATACGTTGGATCAGGCCCCGCCCACAAAACTGTCCATGCCCCCAGGTCAATATTACGAGATTCTGATGATTGCGCTGGTTCAGGGAGGCTCTTCAAATTGCACTTATTTTCTTAGGCGCACATGCACTATTAGGCACATTTTTAAAAGCTTTTTCAGATCAAAAAATATTTTATTTACGAAGAAACTGACTAGTGTACACTCATGAAAGTATTAAATGGTGCAGTAGTTTTTTAAAGTCATTTTCAGTGATTTTAAATCAGGTTACTCACAGGTGGAAGACGGGACACTTTTATTAAAAATGCTTATCTTTGGTGATAAACCCATTTTCAGCTGTAGTAATAAAACTGCACCAGGTTACCACTCTTAAATACATCAAGGAATTGTTTTTTGAATAGAAAGGTAAAAAAGAAACAATTACGTTCTATTACGCTGCCCCATTGCACTGGTTCACAGAAGATTTTACGTTTGTGATTATGCAAGTTAATTTTATTGAAAACTTGGACTGTAACCTAAATAACGCATTTTGGGCGCAATTTCCCAATTGCGCCCAAAGCGGAAACTCTACCCTCATATACATAACAGCCAACAAATAACTGATAGTTGACAGATTGGTAGCTTGCAAGTTAATTTGGAAACAGGGCAATGATAATATTTTTAAGGCACTAAAATAATATAACCCAGTTCCACCGTACAGCTGCTTTTCACGGTAAGATATCAATCACACACAGGGGCTGAATATATTTCCTTTGTTTTATTGAATTCTCAATAGTGTACATCCAGATATATATTTCGTAAGTCATTGTACATTTTGATTGCTTGGTGCTTGCGGGAGGAGTGCATTGATACATTCAGATTTCTTGGCATGATTGTGCTTGCACTGAGAGCAGTGGAGGTCAAAGGGTTGAGACAGGTTGATTGGCCTTGGTAATTTGGGATTAGTTCAGTTTGGAGATGCAGGGCCCCACTTACCAGTGGTCATATCAACTAGGGGGATTGTCCCTCATGGTCAGCGGGCAGGTTGCTGTGCTGAGTGAGGGCAGTTTGTTGTCGGTGAGCCGATAAGAATGGGTCCAGACTGCTGAGTAATAATTCCAGCTGTAGGTGGTGGTCAAACACCACTCATTCTGATTGGGATACACCCGACATGTAATTCAGCTGCATTTGTTGTGGGGAGGACTGCACAGAGGAGGGAATGCACCTTATATTACAAGCCAGGAGTTAGTTTGTGTTAGCCTGCTTTTTTGCAGGGGGGCTCTTGCTCTCCAGTGGGAAGGCACAGCAAGCGTTGAGCTTAGTCCTCTGGCAATCCAAGACTGGTGATAGTCTTTAGCGTCTCATGGACTGCTATAAAGAATGGCATGATCAGAATAAGTGTAGGAGGGTCCCCTTCTGATCGCAGTTCCTCCAGCAGCTGTCTGGTATGGAATTTTGTGGAGCTTGGATTGTGTGCAATATTTGTGAGGTATGAACTTTGGCCTTTGTGTATTTTGCTGCAGGCAGTTGGTGATGTTAAGGATCTTCTCTATACCTCTCGCCTTTCCTCTTTCGGATGAGACAATGACCTGGATTTTGCGGTGGTAATGACGGCGAAACTGTCAGTGTTCGCCGTCATTACCCCTCTGAAACTGACAACAACTTCAGGATTTAGCGCATGCGCAGATAAACGTGGAAATCCTAAGGTTGCGGACAGTCATTCCCTGCTCCGCCACAGGTTGCGCTGTGGAACTCCCCAGACCCGGCAATCAATTCAAATCACTTGAACTGACAAAAGTTTCCCCTTTTACAATGGAATATCGCTGTTAAAAAAACCCTAAAGCGTTAAGCCTTGTTGAAAGAGGAGTAACTAGGTTTTTAACGCCATACTGACTGCTGAACAATCGCTCTGGCCCTGAAAAACTAATTCTATATTTGTGGAATGTCATATTTTTTTCATTAGTATGATTAAGAATTACAAGTTTTTGATTTTTTTTAAAGTTTGTTTATGATATTTCAGCTTTTACTTTAATCCTATGTGTATGTCCCAATCTTTATTCTATGTGTATGTCCCAATCTTTATTTTGCTGTCTGTAAAATGTATTAAAAGTAAATTATAATCTGTGCATTTTACTTCCTGTTGTGCTGTGTGTGTGAGAATTCTTCAATGTGATTGGCTGCTTAGCCAGCTTGATGACATCACTGTTGCTGGACGTTGGTGATTCTCTTGATTTGGCCCCAGATTCAAACTAAGGTCGGGAGAGCTGAAATTGATGCCACAGAGATCGCCAGATCTTTGTGGGAAGCATTCTTCGAGGTCAGCGGCGATTACCATCGCTTCGCCGCTGACAGCAAATTCCGGGCCATTAAACTGAAGACCTGTTCAGGTGGTCATAAATATCCCACGGTAATATTCGGAGAAGAATAAGGAAGAACTCTTGCTGTTCCCTGGTAAGCATTAAACCCACCACAAAAACAGATTAACTGGTCACTGATCTCATTGCTGTTTGTGGGATCTTGCTGTGTGCAAACTAGCTAACTTGAATGTCCAATAACAACAGTAACTACACAGCTAAAAGTAATTCATTGGCCTGAAGACTTAATAAGTAATAAATAGACTTAATAAATGCAATTTCTTTCTTTACCTTGACAGGCAGTATCTGAAATAGGTAGATGGTGTTAGGAGACTATCATCTCTACTTTGTTGACAGGTTATTCCATCCCCTGTGGACATTCCCCTCTCAAACAGATATACCACTTTGGATATTGTTGAGGGAGATGGCTTATCGGGGGAAGGCAGCAGCAACCAACTTCCTGGCACCATGGGTGGTTATGCTGCACAGGACGGGAGGAAAAAGAGCGGGAGAGCTATAGTGATAGGGGATCCTATTGTAAGGGGAATAGATAGGCATTTCTGCGGCTGCAAATGAGACTCCAGGATGGTATGTTGCCTCCCTGGTGCAATGGTCAAGGATGTCTCGGAGCGGCTGCAGGGCATTCTGGAGGGGGATGGTGAACAGCCAGTTGTTGTGGTGCATATAGGTACCAACAACATAGGTAAAAAACGGGATGAGGTCCTAAAAGCTGAATATAGGGAGTTAGGAGGTAAATTAAAAAATAGGACCTCAAAGGTAGTAATCTCAGGATTGCTACCAGTGCCACGTGCTAGTCAGAGCAGAAATAGAAGGATATTTCAGATGAATACGTGGCTAGAGGAATGGTGCAAGGGGGAGGGATTCAAATTCCTGGGACATTGGAACCGGTTCTGGGGGAGGTGGGACCAGTACAAACTGGATGGTTTGCACCTGGGCAGGACCAGGACTGATGTCTTAGGGGGAGTGTTTGCTAGTGCTGTTGGGGAGGGTTTAAACTAAAATAGCAGGGAGTTGGGAACCTGTGCAGGGAAACAGAGGAAAGGGAAGCAAGGATAGAAGCAAAAGACAGGAAGGAGAAAAGCAAAAGTGGAAGGCAGAGAAATCAAGGGTGTAAATCAAACAGGGCTACAGTAAATAATAATTCTAAAAGGACTAAGAGTGTTAAAAAAACAAGCCTGAAGGCTTTGTGTCTTAATGCGAGGAACATTCGTAATAAGGTGGATGAATTAGCTAAGCAAATAGATGTAAACGGATATGATATAATTGGGATTACGGAGACATGGCTCCAGGGTGACCAAGGCTGGGAATTCAACATCCAGGGGTATTCAATATTCAGGAAGGACAGACAAAAAGGAAAAGGAGGTGGGGTAGCATTGCTGGTTAAAGAGGAGATTAACACAATAGTAAGGAAGGATATTAGCTCTGATGATGTGGAATCTGTATGGGTAGAGCTGAGAACTACCAAGGGACAGAAAACGTTAGTGGGAGTTGTATACAGACCCCCAAACAGTAATGCTGAGGTTGGGGATGGCATTAAATGCGAAATTAGAGACGCGTGTAATAAGAGCACAGCAGTTATCATGGGTGACTTTAATCTACATATAGATTGGGCTAACCAAATTAGTAACAATACTGTGGAGGAGGAATTCCTAGAGTGTATACGGGATGGTTTCCTGGACCAATATGTCGAGGAACCAACTCAAGATCAGGCCATCTTAGACTGGGTATTATGTAATGAGAAAGGATTAATTAGCAATCTTGTTGTGCGAGGCCCCTTGGGGAGGAGCGATCATAATATGATAGAATTCTTCATTAAGATGGAGAGTGAAGTAGTTGACTCAGAGACTAGGGTCCTGAATTTAAATAAAGGAATCTATGATGGTATGAGGCGCGAGTTGGCTGGGGTGGATTGGGGAGCGTTACTTAAAGGGTTGACGGTGGATAGGCAATGGCAAACATTTAAAGATCACATGGATGAACTACAGAATTTGTTCATCCCTGTTTGGCATAAAAATAAAACAAAAAAGGTGACTCAACCGTGGCTAACAAGGGAAATTAGGAATAGCATAAGATCCAAGGAGACAACATATAAATTGGCCAGAAAAAGCAGCAAACCTGAGGATTGGGAGCAGTTTAGGATTCAGCAAAGGAGGACAAAGGGATTAATTAAGAGGGGGAAAATAGAATATGAGAGTAAGCTTGCAGGGAACATAAAAACTGACTGTGAAAGCTTCTATAGATATGTGAAGAGAAAAAGATTGGTGAAGTCAAACGTAGGTCCCTTGCAGTCAGAATCAGGGGAATTTATAATGGGGAACAAAGAAATGGCTGACGAATTAAATACATACTTTGGCTCTGTCTTCACAAAGGAGGACACAAATAAACTCCCAGAGATGTCGGGGAACATAGGGTCTAATGAGAGGGAGGAATTGAATGAAATCACTATTTGTAGGGAAATGGTGTTAGGGAAATTGACGGGATTGAAGGCCGATAAATCCCCAGGGCCTGATAATCTACATCCTCGGGTACTTAAGGAAGTGGCCCTAGAAATAGTAGATGCATTGCTGGTCATCTTTCAAAATTCTATAGACTCTGGAACAGTTCCCATGGATTGGATGGTAGCTAATGTAACCCCACTATTTAAAAAAGGTGGTAGAGAAAAAACAGGGAATTATAGACCGGTAAGCCTGACATCAGTAGTGGGGAAAATGCTAGAGTCCATTATAAAAGATGTAATAGCAGAGCACTTGGAAAACAGTGACAGGATCAGACAAAGTCAACATGGATTTACAAAAGGGAAATCATGCCTGACTAATCTACTGGAATTTTTTGAGGATGTAACTGGTAGAATAGATAAGGGAGAAACAGTGGATGTGGTGTATTTGGACTTTCAGAAGGCTTTCGATAAGGTCACGCATAAGATATTAGCATGCAAAGTTAAAGCACATGGGATTGGGGGTGAGGTATTGATTTGGATAGAGAACTGGTTGGCAGACAGGAAGCAAAGAGTTGAAATAAACGGGTCTTTTTCCGAGTGGCAGGCAGTGACTAGTGGGGTACCACAGGGATCGGTGCTAGGACCCCAGCTATTCACAATGGCCCAGAAATTTGACTCGGAGGCTTGCCGCGGGGGTAAGGATCGCGCGCGATATCACACGCCGCGCCAGCCGTTGTGTTTTGGGCCCACAGGAACTTCGGGTCCTGGGCCTCTCCCTAGTGCCGGCGCGCAGTGTGTGCGTGTCCCAGGGGCGCAGTTAGTGCGATGCGACCTCTGGGATCACGTGGGCCATGGAGAGCCAATGGCAGCAGACTATCTTTCATTCATAGATTTGACAGGAGACTTGTCAAATCTGTGAATTGAAAGAGACCCCAAAAGAACAGCTAAACCTCAAATAAATTAAAAAAAAAACCATCACATTAATAAAATAACTATAGTTAAATAAATTAACCACTTTAAACAAAAATTTAAATTTTTGAAAAAATTAATTTAAAAAAAAAGTTATAAAAATAAACTTACCTTTCTTTAAAGTCTCTAAAAAAGATAAACATGTTGAAAAAAATTAAAAATTATACTTATTTAACTACTTAACTTGTTCAAAAGGGGTCTTACGCCTCCTTTTTACATGTGTATAATCTTCCATTCTTACCCTCGCGTTGAAACCTGAAAAAAAACATAAGTGTGCTGCGTGCGCACAGCCTGTAGTGCGCACGCGGTTCACCTAGGAACCGCCCCCTTCGCCATACCGGAAGTGCCGGTTTCCCGCGCATGCGCAGTGCATGCAGGAAACCGGCGCTTCGGGTTTGAATACGGGTGAGTACAGAGCGCATACTCACCCGGGAAGGGCCGAATTTTTGGGCCAATATATATTAATGATCTAGACGAGGGAACTAGATGTAATATCTCTAAGTTTGCAGATGACACAAAGCTGGGTGGGCATGTGTGCTGTCAGGAGGATGCAGAGAAACTCCAGTATGATTTGGACAGGTTGGGTGATTGGGCAGATGCATGGCAGATGCAGTATAATGTGGATAAATGCGAGGTTATCCACTTTGGTGGCAAAAACAGGAAGACAGATTATTATCTGAACGGCAATAGATTGGGAAAAGGGGAAGTGCAACGAGATCTGGGAGTCCTTGTGAACCAGTTGCTGAAGGTAAGCATGCAGGTGCAGCAGGCGGTTAAGAAGGCAAATGGTATGTTGGCCTTCATCGTGAGAGGATTCGAGTACAGGAGCAAGGATGTCTTGCTGCAGTTGTACAAGGCCTTGGTGAGACCACACCTTGAGTATTATGTGCAGTTTTGGTCGCCTTATCTGAGGAAGGATGTTCTTGCCATGGAGGGAGTGCAGCAAAGATTTACCAGACTGATACCTGGGATGGCAGGAATGACGTATGAAGAGAGATTGGGTCGATTGGGCTTATATTCGCTAGAGTTTAGAAGAATGAGAGGGGATCTCATTGAAACTTATAAAATTCTAACAGGACTAGACAGACTAGATGCAGGAAGGATGTTCCCGATGGCGGGGGAGTCCAGAACCAGAGGTCACAGTCTAAGGATAAGGGGTAAGCCATTTAGGACTGAGATGAGGAGGAATTTCTTCACCCAGAGAGTGGTGAACCTGTGGAATTCTCTACCACAGAAGGCAGTTGAGGCCAATTCATTAAATATATTCAAGAAGGAGATAGATATATTTCTTAAGGCTAAAGGGATCAAGGGATATGGGGAGAAAGCAGGGACAGGGTACTGAATTTGGATGATCAGCCATGATCTCATTAAATGGCTGAGCAGGCTCAAGGGGCCGAATGGCCTACTCCTGCTCCTATCTTCTATGCTTCTATCTAGTTAGATTGATATTTATCGTGAATGGAGTGGGGGGGAGGGGGGTAGGGCTTGAGAGTTCTTTTTGTACAAAATGGCGAGTTTCACTGTGACACCAAAGTATCTAAAGCCTGATTATGAAAAGAACCAGGGCTTCCATATTTGTGTGGGGTTTTAGGGTAGTTGAGTTTGTAACTGGAGAGTCATCCAAATTTTCTGATGCTTTTAAAAATGCTGGGGAGTGAAATGATTGGATTGGTTACAAATAGTAGTATTTTGTTGGAATATAGGGACATATTGTCCAGAGTCCCTACTGTCTGTACTCTTTGGATGCTTCGATTTGTTCAGATGCACATCACATGGGGTTCTGTAGCAAGATAAAAAGGATGGGAGATGGGGCATCCATGTCTGATCCCCCACACCCCTCCTGTGGAGTAGGAATGCAGGGCAGCTGAAACCACTGGTGCAAATCGTGGGTGTGGAATTTGTGCATCAGGATTGTAATCCACTTCCTGAATGTGCCACCAAAAGCCATTGTCTTGAGTACCATAAAGAGAAATTTCCACTCCATTCAGTCAATTGCTTTTTCTGCAGAGTACCAGGATAGACATATTGGCATTATTACAGTGGGCACACCTCTATATGTTGTCCCTTGAGAGGTAGTCCCACTGTAATGGTGCCAATAGTGTATAAAGCACATTTGGTCTATACGAATAGATTTGTTAAACTGCTGAGCATGAATCCTCATCACCATATGAAAACTGTGAGTAACACAGTAACTTTAACCCTTTTCATTGTATCTTTCACATGACAGGATTTGATTTGACTGCTCCTGAATAATAACAGTTTGGCATCGTTGTCAGTATTGGTGTAAAAGATAGACTTCAAACAGGCAACACTGTACCTAATAACACAAGGGTCCGTTTCAGTATCAAGACCCAAGAAGTGTTTGTACTTTTACTTTTGCAATTGACATATGTATTGGAGGATATGAATGATCTTACGGGTCTGAAAACGCAAATGCAATGATATTAAATTAGAGATCCTAGCTCGGGGCATTTTTGATTGAACGATGACTGGGAAAATCTATTGAGAAAAAAAGTTGTCAGTTTGCATGTGAAAAAAGTCCAGTAGATGGAGTGCTCTTTTATTTTGCAAAAAAAACCTCACTGAAGTACAATCCTTTGATATGATAGATAGAATCCTTTACCACAATGCATTTGTCATATCACGTGTTTTGGAGTCCAATTTTCCTACTTACACTTTGATTTGAATTCTTTTCCAGTAAGGTGTCAGCAGCGGCCTGACATTTATCTTTTTTACATGGCCAAGCTGCCCTTGGAGGCGTGACTGGTGCTGGCAGCTCACCCTAATGATGTTAATGAGGCCCGATGCCCAATTTCGGGCCAGCCTTGGACCTCCTGGTTGGGGCGTGTGCTCCATGCGTGGTAACCATTTAAGGCCCGAAGACGGGCCTAAAGGAATTTCCACCTCCATGTTGTTCTCAAAGAAGCCAATTTGAGTCGCCCAAAATTCTTTTCTCTTCCATGTTTTCTTATGTGACAACGACACAACATGAAAAATGAGAGTACATTTGCATGGAGTAACATTTAATTCTACAAATATGCAATACCAATTTAAAAAATGGTTTGAAAGTGATTCATCCTTTGCCCACTTTCTATTCTTAAATTTGGGCCACTCAATATTGGGCGCGATCTTACCAGCCCTGGGGAGGCGGGTATGGAGGCGAGACTGCTGGGAAAATGGTAGAATCTGGGGGCGGGTGCCCATCCCGCCACCAGCCCACCTCTGTGCCATCTTGCCAGGAGGCGGGTCCCGTCTCCTCAAGGCGAGAAGGGGATTACAGCCACTTAACTGCCTGTTAACAGGCAGTTAACAGGCAGTTAAGAGGATTATCCCCATTTTTCCAGGAGAGGCGCTGGCTTCCCGACGTCGGGAAACCCCGCCAGGGTCAGCGAGGCGAGCAGTGGGTCTGAGGGGGTCGGAGGGGTGCAAAAGTGCGCTGTGAAGGTAAGTGATGGGTGCAAGTGTGGAGAGGTGAGTATGTGAGGTGAGTGGAAAGTGTTAGTAAAAGTTTACTTACCTTTGTTTCTTCCTGCAGGCTTCAAGAGTTGGGGATGCGGAGAGTCTCACACCTCTGCGGCAGAGATGACAGATGGCTGCTGCATTCTCCAATGCAACAACTATCTAATTTCTGCTAAAGAAAGAGGTTTGATGAGGTCTTGAATTCAAGAACTCATCAAACAACATAGAATGTCAGTGTTTGACAGCTTCACAGAGCTGTCAAATGATGACAATTCATCTGTCAAAAATTTTTGACAGATGAAACGTCATACGCTGATACTTTCTGTAACCGGCTCTCCCTTAATTGGCCTGCTAACCCCGCTGGGCGGGCTTAACAAGGTCAATCAACGGAAAATAGCGTGGGTTGGCCACAAGTCAATGGAGGTGGGACAACGACCTGACAAGCAGCAGTCCCGCCTCCAACGCGCCCCCATTGGCAAAATCACCCCCAATGTGAATTGTAGGTTATTCTCCATCTCCATCATGCAACCCGATAGCAGGTAGGTAATCATTTAATGACAGGAAATCATGGAAAAATTTGCTTAGATGGATTCCTGTATTTTACATGGCAAAAGAATCTGAGTTGGAAGAAAAAAGGCAGAATTATGATCTCCCCTTTTTTCCCATCTCAAAATAGTTGCTTCATGTTTCCAGAATCAAATTGTATCATACACTGGTTCAGTGTTTTGGTCACACAGACTGTATTCATGAAATTGTGTGGGGATAAATTTCCTTAGGGGCACTCCCATTCATCTGCCATAACCGCAGAAACCCTGGAAAAATGTGTAAACACAGTTTGCACCATTTTCCCGGGGTTTCCACAGCTCTTCCACTGAAGTTATGGCGGACAACTGGGAGAACCCCCAAGAAAATACATCCCCTATTTCTTTACTATTCATCAGTTTATCCTAGAGACATCATTACTTTGATTCTTTTATTGTTACGTGTTCACGTCTGGACATAGAAAGGAAAATACACAGGAAAATGATCTAGAGATTTACAGGAAAAATAATTTAATGCTAAACCGACAGTTTCATTTGGAGTAGCAATAAGGATGGCTGATACAGTTCCAATTTTGGTTTAAGGCATATTATTAGGCTACAGTAGAGGGGCCTTACTCTTCATCAAGCTTATTATGCTTTATTAGAAAAGTTGAAAAGTGTTCCAATCCTCATACTGATATTCCTCACCTTGATAAGCATGAAAATTCATCAATAAACAGAATATTTTAAAATCAAAAGCTTTAAATGGAATTAAATTGGTTAAGCTTGGCAGAGGACTATCTACAACTGGACTTAAAAGCTAGCTTTAAGATTATGTATGCTCTACTAACATCACAAATTGCTGCATGCAACTGGCAAGATAACAATGGAACAAACTCTACACTGATAACAATGGCTGGCTACAGCAAAAAGAGTTTCCAGCCACAGATGAGAGGTGCAATTCTAATTAGTATGCGGCTGCTTAAAGCACAGTTCACTAATTCTTTCACAGCATTGACTTGAACATACAGTTCAATTTACAGGTCAATTTGGTGTATATCTCATGGAGGTATAGGTCCCAAAACCCTTGGAGTTTGAGGTGTAGCCTCCCTCGTGTTTACGGCATTCCAACGTGTTCATTGTTCTGTGGGGGTGGGGGGTAGGTGTAGTGAGCATCTGCGGTAGTTCCAAGGTTGCCGTGGAAAACTCCTCCCATCCCACACAATATCAGATGTTACATTTAAAACAAATTAAAGAAAAGTTCTTCCCACCTTCAATTGATGTTAATTTTTTAATTACTATATGGAGGGGCAGTTCGCCCATCAGTGAAAAATAAGCAACCAAGCTGCAACTGAACGTAACGGAAGAGGGAGGAATTTTCAAGCATGACATTTTCTGTAGTGTGATCCAGGTTTGTGATTCAGTCAAGAGGAAGTTCAGAGATTTCCAGAAAGAGCATAATGTAGCACAAGCTAAAGGCACAGCCTTTAACATTGCTAGAAGGAAGAATATAAATGAAAGGGAAGGGAAATGGGATTACATAATGGGGTGGGCAGCGGGAAGGAAGGTGGTCAGCGGGAAAATACTAAGTTAATATTCATTTTATATTCAGTGGACCAGCAGCACTAGAGGAAAAGTGCAGTTGGATCTATTTATTAGCGTTCTTTTTTTTTAATTTTTCATTACTCGCACTGCATATATTGGCCGTGATTTTCCCTACCTCAGTGTGTCCGTGGTGGGTGATGTCGGTGGTGGGTCGCGGCCTCACTGCTGGCTCCATCCCGGCCTCCGACATGACTTTCCCCTGATTGGGCTTGTTAAGCCCGCTCAGCGAGTTTCCCGGCCAATTGAAGGAAGTGGGTCTGATGACGTCATTTGATGATGCTTCATCAGCCGGTTTCCTTAAAGGGACCGTGCGCAAATTTACTTTGACATTTGTGCTGTCAGTGTCCTGCAGCATTGAGGTGCTGCAAACACTGACGAGCACTGCACAGAGGTGCACGGCTGCACCTAGGCTCTCCCATGACTCCCTCATAGTCACAGCATGCAGGGAGGTTCTCTTCCCTTCCAATGGGCGAAAGAGCCCTCCCCGAGAGACCAACGCAGCCTGATTGCACATTGCACAGAAGGGCACAAGCAGGGATGTCATCAAGAGGACCAGGCTGCAGTGGTGCAAATCTTTCATTGATTGCAGTAGATCATGAAACGTTACTGCAAAGCCACACTCAAACTCATCCTGCTGTGCCACTCCTGCACATCCCCATCACTCTGCCTTGCCTACCCTACTCCTGCACATCCTTACTCACACCAACTTACCTTGCACCTCCACCCATCCCTCTCTATCTATATTATCACTTCCCCATCTCGCTAGCCACCCCTCACACTCAGCCTCATCCTAGTCCAATCATACCAACTAACAACACACAAGGGTAGGCACTTGTGTGTTTTAGCCAATGTTCATGTGAAGTTTGTGTTAATGTGCTGTCAAACATTGAAATCTTTATTTTCAACACTTTGCGTTCTTGGACAGATTTGTGTGCACCTTTGGAAGTGGCTTAGTGAGTTGCAGTGAATGGTGAGACATAATGGTACACCCCGCAATGCTGATGTGTGTGAAAGAAATGGCTTGGGCATTGTAGTGATGCTTTATGTTGTTGGTGTTGGGTGGTGCCAACCTGGCGCATCACGTGGCAGCCAGGGAGTGTCAAGTGAAGTAAATGTGGCCATGGTGAGGCCATCCCTGGCGTCCCAGGCAGCAATGTGGTCGGGTGCTGATGCCCTGTGTCCTGTGCAGCATTAGATGATTGCGGAGAAGGTTGGTGTTGTTGTTTGTGCTGCTGGTGTGCCTGGTGATGCTGGTGTTGGGGCTGATCGTGGTGGGATTCTGAGGACCAAGGTGAGAGAGTATAAAGTGCACCCATGCTGATGGAATAGATGGCAGGTGAAGTAGAGCTGACAAAAGCGGTCTGTCAACGGTGGGAGAGGTCATGAGGTCAGACTGGATGGAGACTTGTGTGAAGACTTGCAGCATTCTGAATCTGTACTAGAAATGTAGTTTAGAGAAGCTAATGGTTAAGGGAACATTTCTCAATCAGCTGGGAGCTTTGACTTGACATTTGAAGCTGTCAACTAATCAGCTGATTCAATGACCACTGACCTCCCACCTCAGCTTCACAGACGAGGTCTAGGCACAGCGGGGAACCGGTGGGCGACCTGTCAAATTCAAAAAACTGGGGAAAAAAAGCATTGTTAAGTGGTTGTAAACAAGCCACTAATGATTTGAATTAGGTCCCCCATCGCTGCCTGTCGGGTCTCCTCAGCGCTGGCAGACCCGACATCGGGATATGCAGGTGTGCGCGTATTGACAGCGGGTTCCCGACCCGCTGTCAATCATTTTAAATTTCACAGCTGACCCCCCACCAATCAGGTTCGCTGAGCGCCGGCAAAATCGCGGCCATTGTCTTTGAAAGTTTTATTTATAGCATCAGAATCTGTCACATTAAAAAGGGAAAATCTTTCACAATTCTTTTCTTTTATTGTCCTTCCCTGAACTTGAGCCTCCCTTTTCAATTTTTTTCTTTTGTATATTTATTATAAATCGGCAACACCACCTCAGGCCCCAATTCCTGTATCTATTAGTGTTTTAAAAACAATTCCCCCCCCCACCAACCTCTTCTTCCTTTCCTTCCCTGCCTAAACTTCAAGTGCTTCCGTTGCCAGCAGCAGTCAGAAGGCCCCGATGTCAGTGGCCAGGCTGCACAGTTGCAGACCTGTTGGTGCCTTGTGGCTGCCCACAGAGAAAAATCAGCCACTGTATTTTTAATATTCCCTCGTGGAATTTTGGTATGTGGCCAGCTGATGACCACTTAAAATTGTTTACTGCTTGTTGGAACCAGAAGGTCTGTCCATCTCTCTAAAATACCCTTGGCTTGTCTCATGTGTTGATGCTACTTCACAGGAAGTGGGATGAGTCAACTCTGTTGAGGTGGACTGCCTGATGAGCGTTAATTACCAAGTCCACATAGCTGACTGAAACGCACAATATTAATGTTCTGACCGCATGAAGGAGGCTGAGCTAATTAAATGGGATTGCTAGCCCACCATAAAACTAATCTAACCGTACTCATTCTTACAGTTGCTTTGAGCTCCCAGGTGTAAACATTGCACCAGAGAATTCTGCCAGGCCAACTGTTACCTTTATAACCTATTTTGATTCATAGATTTGTCGACTGTGAAGGTATCCTTAATGATTTTCCTTAATCCTAATTTGGCTTTCAAAACTGTCAAGGCTCCATGGTTTCTTTAGCAAATATCTGCTCCACAGGCAGTTGATGACCTGGAGTGAGTGGACACACTCAGTGAGCGTCCAATTTCATGTATAAGCTTTCCCTCAGAGACACATGCTCCAAGTTACAAGAACTACTGAAGCTTTGAGATGTTTTAATATTTTGGAGCAGATTTTATAACTTGAGTTTTCTTTCTACTGTTACTTGACTGTTGCGTTTTCCAATTTTATTTCCTAATTCGTAGTTTGTAGGTGAAATATTTGATCTGCCAGAATGTCATTGGTCCGTCAATTGAGAGGGCTTGCCTGTGGAAGCTGCTTTTGGCATTAACCATAAAAATTAAAGTATCTAGAGAGTGCCTGTTCCTGGAATCTCTTACAATTTCCTTCTCACAAGCTCCACAACATATTCCTGCAGGAGGAGGGGCAGGTTGATGGCATTTCTCAACTGCATACGGAAAGTGACCCAACCCAATAACACCACTAGAAAAGGTAGCATAGCCTTGAGCACTAATATCCAACTATGTCTTCCCCATGACAGCCCCAATCGTGAAGCATGTGAAACTACTGAACACATATGCACAACATTGCCATTAATGTGCCCTCCTGTAAATGCCTTGTTAAGAATATGTACCATTACCATACCAGTATTTAAACTTGTATGTGTTTATTCTTTAATTGTTAATTTTTCAACATTTGTTTGGATGTGTTTATACTTTAATTGTTAATTGTTCAACATTTGTTTGGATGTGTACACTTTTTTTGTAATGACTAGCTTCTTGAAATAAAATTTTATTTAACATAAAGCATTCTCCTGGGTTCACACTCCAGCAGTGGCTGGCATTTAAATCCATTAAGTACATGTGGATATATGAACTTTCTAACTCCTCAGTAAAGGCCCACTAGGTCAGTTTTTCAACCTCAAAGAAATGTTTTCTTTCTAAACATTTTGCTTGACTGCAATGGTGGCAGATAGCTGTGACCTCTTTCCCTCCAAGTTTAAGAGGGAAGTGTGGTCGACTGAATAACCCCATCATCCTAAATGTTACGTAAAGGAAGAGTTCAGTACACTTCTCAATATCTTAGAGTCCATTGTTATTCTATTTTATGCTTTACAACAGCTGGCTAGCAGCAGTCTGGGAACAGATATTTGCTATGGGACTCCGTCCCTGCTGTGATGATATGAAGCTTCAGTTCAGGGAGGACAGTGGACTGTGGGTACAACTCACCAATATTATTTTCCCTGGAGCTGAACTTTTGGAAATCATAAACTGCCTGTTCCTAAGATGCTTCTAACCAGTAGTTGTAGAGTATAAAACAGGACAACAAAGATAACTGAGACCCAATTGTAAGTGCATAAAAATCTCTTTGTATAACAAGCACGATTATGGAATAAAAACAGACAATGCTGGAAGTACTCAGCAGGTCAGGCAGCATCTGTGGAGAGAGAATCAGAGTTAACCTTTCAGGTAGATGACCTTCCGTCAGAACTCATTTCAGATTTCCAGCATCCGCAGCATTTTGCTTTTGAAGCAGGATTATGGGTTGATCTCCTGGACTATACTACCTCTTTATGAAAGGCAGCTTGACTTTCAAAAGGGAGGACAAAAGAGCCATTAAAATAAGATGGTGTCAAAGTTAGAAATGAACTACGATAACAAATGGAAAGAGAACAGATACAAAATGGTGGACTTACATTTGCAGGTAACATTGTCCTCATCCAAATATTGACCATCAGCACAAGCACAAACTCTGCCTCTGGGGATTATCAAACACAGGCTACTGCAGCCACCGTTGTTTCCACGAGCTGAATTTTCACCTGAAAAGGAGAGTGCAAAGTCAGAAACTGTAATGGAGTTAATAAAGACTGTTTTTATACATGTACAGAATAGCATATCTTATCCTATTTATTTTAACTAAACCATTGTAAAAATAATGCAGGTTTGTTACATTTAATATTGATAATGCATGTTAAATATAATGGGGTTGATTTCCCCTTCTCCTCCCCCTACCCCCCACCCCGAGTGGTGGCACTCCCATGCCTCCCGACCCCACAAAAATAAATTAAACTTCCCTCCTGCTGGGGTCTTCTGCAGTTGGACTGCCAGGCGAGACTGCGCGAGGTGTGCTTTGTGCTCACTCCGCCCAGTGCTGTCCTAAAATGGCAATTGGCATACTGTGTACGTCATCGGATCCCGATCTGCATATTAAAAGGACCTACGGCCTGACTCAAGTGGACACTCAGACAGCCCAGTGCTAGGTGCTGGGGGAAGACAGGGACAGCCACACCACACCGTCAGCCTGAACAGTACCCACCATTTTTAGGGCGCTACCGTGCAGTTTCCACCAGGTACAAGGCCTCAAAAGCACCCCACCCCAAATACATAAAGTTTTTTTTGAATTTCATGATCGACAAAAACTTGTGCTGCATTCTTTGCCCAGCTTTAAACATGGTCATTTATTGAAACTTTTATATTGGAGATTCCAACAGGTCACATATTAGTGTGAATTACCAGGAACCTTTTTGAATGTGCGTGTATATTTGATATTGTGGCCTTTCATAGCATGTTCCAAAGAAAATGGCACTCTTAACAGTGTGATTCTAAAGTCAGAAACCTCCAGGCTCAGAGCTCAAATAATCCTTTGACGTCCTATTTAGCCTCCCCGCCAGAAATCTCTGCTTATGCAAGGCTGTCCAAAAGTATTGTGAACACTTTTATGAAGGAGTAAAATTCCTGATTTATGAACTTATTGCACAACCCATTTTACCTTCGCTGCACTAAACATTTAGTTATTTGAGCAGAAAATATTAAAATTATTCCATAGCTCCAAATGCAGCTATTGTGCTCTTATAAATAAAACAGCCACACAAAAGTTGTCAGCAATGCTTTAAGTCAGCTTATGCTTAAATAAACTACACATTGGTACCAAAGTCTGGTTTATATGACAAAGCTTTTCTTTACTTTGTAGATATTTTAGAATAAAAAGAGAAAAGCTATAGCACAAAAATAACAAAAGCACCAACTAAATGTAAAGGAAAATTTCCAGGAAGCTAAACTGCAATTAAATTAAAAATTTACCACTGAGGAATGGAAGATTACACGGACAAAGGGTATGGGAGGAGCATTAAAAAAAATCATTTTTTAAGCAGAAGTTGAAAGCAAAGATTAAGGTGAGTGGAAAATAGCTACTGGAGACTGGAGGAAAAGCGACAGGTTTGTGGAGGGATTGGAGGATAGATTGTCTTTTATTTAAGTATAAAAACAAATTTCTAATATATTGAACAGCGATCACCTCATTAGCTCGCCTGCAGGGGTGTTACTAAGAAACACAAATAATGTGCTTTCTTGCCCTAATTTGTAATTCCTAAAGGTTAAAATGTAACATTATCATTTCTGAGACAAGGAACCAAACAAAAAACACTTTTCTTACAACAATGTGTTATTTGGACTAACAAATATGCATCAAATGCCGAGTGCTGACATTTGTGGGTGAATAACTGTATGGTTAATTCAAGGGTAACTACATTGTTCCGTAGCAAAAACACATTATTACTGCAAACAAGACATGTGAACCGTAGGAAATTGGTATAATTTATCTAAATATGTTCAGCCAAGAAGGGCACATTTGTTATAACTTTTGTTTTACATCCAGGCTATTAACCAAATGTATTGGGAAGAACTGAATTCCCTCTTCATTTTAGCAACATTACAATATGTCATGGAAATTTACACAGAATAAAGAGTTAGATCAATATGTGGAAAATTTCAAGTGATGTTTCAGAGAAAAATACATTTATTACGGTGATCAAAATCTAGCGATTGAATTAACATTCAGTGCTAAACTGCATTCAACTGGTTCAGTGCTCATCACCTCACTTACATATTACTTAACTTATCTAATTTTTGATGATAATGGCCCTTAATTTCCTCAACATTAGGTACGCTGCTTTTACACAAATTTAAAAAAAAGTTATGCCCACCACTTGACTGCAAAGGTGACTTATACGCAAAGACTTCTGGGTATACTCATTTGCATATCACCTTGTGCAAGCTCTGTCCGAAGTCATGTGTAGAAGCGAATGAGCAGCTCAATCTCCAAGAAACGTGCGTGCAGAAATGGCCCAGCCTTTTACAACCCCTCTACAGACTCCATTCTTCAGCTGAACACTAGGGGAGTGCCTTAGTTGCAGCCTCAGAGTAACTCAACATGTACAATCTTGTTTTAGCTGCCCTTAGCACGACCACACACACACAAACAAACTTCAGGCCCTTTTCCATCTCGCCTTCATCCTTCATCTCAAGGGGTTCTTGTTTATTCCTTCTCACTTTCTGCCATTCCCACCTGCAGATCCACCAGTGCCATGGGTGCTCCAATGGGAGAAGAGGACTCTGAGGAAGAGGAGGAGGCGGACCTGAGCCCATCCTTCCCAGTGGTGCCAGATGTGGAATTTCTGGAGGAGGAGAGTAGACACCAGGCATGGTCACAGAGCCAGCGTACTGATCTTACCCTGTCTACCTCTGACCCAACCCACCTCCCCCTCCCAGTTTGTTACTGGTGGCACTTGCGTCCTCTCTCCCAGAAAACAGCTCAGGGAATTGCAGCCAGGGGGATTTAGACAGTGATAGTGAGGAAGTGCCATTAGCTGATTCATCAAGCTTGGGGAAACCAAAGGTCTTGGCTCTAGGCTAGGATGTGCCCTCTTCCTAGTGGAAGCTGAGGAGAAGGCAGTCAATAGCTTCAGAGTTGTGCGCCCCAGACTCATGGGCACACACCTCAAAAGAAGGATGATATGTCGTTTTGCTGATAACTGTAGAAACATCTTCTGTAGTATTAGACTTTGGATGGCTTTTGAAGCTATGAGAGATAATTTGTCCAAGTGGTCATCCTCCTGATGTGACCGGCCTGTGCCTCCTTTTCTTCAGGCTCCTCATTATCCATGTTGCGTTGCAGGCTTTCCTGGCATGCAAACGTATGTAGGGTGCAGTCAGGATCCTTGCTAGCCTTTGAGGTATATCTTGCAAGACTCCACCAGATCTTTCCAGGTAGTAAAACCTGCTCTTTAAGACTCCCAAGGTCCTCACCACCACAGGCCTTGTTGCAAGCATAGGCCTCGCAGTATATGTCTTTCTGACTGGGTTCTCAGTTGCCACAGTGGCGTCATGAGCCACTGCAGTAGGGGTTAGGCCTCATCTCCCAGGATCCCTCCATTCACATGGTTGTCCACATGGCAGATCAAATGTATCTTGACATCTGCCTGTATGCTGGGCATTGATCTTCTAGTTTGCATCACAGAAAATACGTACATTGAGTACAGGGAACCCCTTCCTGCTCACATAATGGAAAATGTTGTTCTATTAGTGCCTTTAATGCCATGTGTGTGCTATTGGTGACACCTTGCACTCTGGGGAATCTGGTAGAGTTCCCTGGTGCTCTCTCCATCTGCTGCCTGGATGTATGCTAAAGTTTATAAGTTGAAGAGCACATCTGTGACCAGTTGAATGTGGCTTGGCTGATGTTACCCAAATCCCTTGTGGCAGCTTGGATTAATCCAGAGCAAAAGAAATCAGGGCAGTGGTTACTTTTATAGGCACGATCAGAGGACTTCTGCCAGTGGTGTGAGACTGCAGATCTTCACATAGAAGGCTGCACAGATGTGCAATGGCAGCTTTAGAGAATTGCACAAAGCTCCTCCAAGAGATGATTGAAGGACTAGTGCAGCCTATAAACACACTGTAATGCCTGATGGACTGCTGACTTCTTCCATGCTGCTTTATTACCTTCACCTCCACACGTTGTTCCTCCTCCTCCATCATAAGGATGGCATAACAACAACAACCCGCATTTATATAGCGTCTTTAACATAGTAAAACATTCCAAGGTGCTTCACAGGAACGTTATCAAACAAAATTTGACACAGAACCACATAAGGAGACATTAGAACAGGTGGCCAAAAGCCTGGTCAAAGAGGTAGGTTTTAAGGAGTGTCTTAAAGGAGGAGAGAGAGGTAGAGAGACGGAGAGGTTTAGGGAGGGAATTCAAAGCTTAGGACCTAGACAACAACAACAACTTGTATTTATATAGCGCCTTTAACGTAGTAAAACGTCCCAAGGCGCTGCACAGGAGTATTTTAAGACAAAAAATTTGACACCAAGCCACATAAGATTAAATTAGGGCAGGTGACTAAAAGCTTGGTCAAAGAGGTAGGTTCGAAGGAGCGTTCTAAAGGAGGAAAGAGAGGTAGTGAGGCGGAGAGGTTTAGGCAGGGAATTCCTGAGCTTAGGGCCTAGGCAACAGAAGGCACGGCCACCAAAGGTTGAGCGATTATAATCAGGGATGCGCAAGAGGGCAAAATTAGAGGAGCGCAGCTATCTCAGGGCCAATATTTATTCACCCATTGCTGTTCATAGTTATTTTTTTCAAGATTAACAAACAAAATAATGGCCCGGATTTAGCAGTCGGTATGGTGGCGTACTCTCAGAGTACACCGTCATAAATCCTTTTAAACCCACCGCACGTTCGGGATTTCCACGTGCGCTTGGCATGCGCGAAATCCGGAACTTGCGGTCTGTCAATGTATGCGTTGACAGGCCATCCGCATGGGCCACGAAAAAGCAATTCCTGGCACAGACTTGAGCTATTTGCCCACCGACTGGCCAGCAATTACGCACGGAAATGTTACGGTTGATGCAAACGGGCACAGGGCCTGTTTGCATCAGCGTAAAAGGATACTTCAGGCATGATTTAAACATTTTCACATTGGAAATTATACACATACACTGCATCAAATGAGTTTCTGCAAATGTTGGCCCGGATTAGAGTTTTAATGATGTCAAAAATTATCGAAAAATCATTTTTTTAGTGAGGTGGGTGGAATGAAGCTACTTACGAATTAAATTCCAATCCTGTAAATTGTAACTCGATCTGATTTCGGGATTCCATTAAATCTCATTATGGGATTCCCTTCGGAAATGATTAAAATCAAATTCTGTATTGTGATTTGGAAGACCAGGCCCACGTGATCCCAGGTACGCTTCCGCACCGCCTGCGTCCCTGAGATCCGTGGGCCATTACGCTGCCCTCCGCCTCGTAGCCTCAGACCGCAAGTTTTCGCAGCCTCGCCGCCATCAGGTAGGTGCGCATTCCTTTCACGGGTCGGTGGTGTACTCCGGAGCTACAGCTCCGACCGCAATTTTTGGCTCAATGTTTTATACTTCAGCACTTCTGTACAAGAGCCTGACTAAAGACAGAAACACGGGCACGGAAGAGAAAGAACAACATACACTGCATTAAAAAATCTTTTTATTGCTGCTATGGGCATTTTATTGATTCATGTAACAATTTGTTTTTAGCCCACCATATAATACATTAATCCTGAAATGCAACTGGCTTAAAAAAATAGGTAATCTTTAGCTTAAATGTTAATATTAATACTCTGCAGTACCCTCCCCAATCTAATATTGAAGATTAAAAAACAACCACTAAATAATTATTGGATAGTCATAATCAGTTATAAAGTATTTAATGTTATATTCTTTGTCTAGATATATATGTGCATGGTACTAAAATTCACCGAGTGTTACTGAGATTAGCTGATATAAATACTAAGGCTGAGGTCGATCTTTACTATGGTTGGTTGCGTTGCAGCAGTGATGCATTCTAGTGGATTTAAAGCAAATAGCTACATGATTACTTAGTCAATACAATGCCCATAGCAACAAGGGTAGTTTTATAACATTTATTTTTTAACTACAGTCTTTGCTTTTGATGGCCTTTGCTTAAGTGGAGTGCACATCTGAAAATGGGTGTTAGAAAGATTCGTATTTCTACAGATCCTCATCATGTCTCTCAGAAACATCCCAAAGCACTTCACAATTGCAAGGTGTATGGAATATAAAAGTAGGGAAGTTTTGATGCAACTTTACAGGGCGCTGGTGAGATCGCACCTGGAATACTGCTTACAGTTTTGGTCTCCATATTTAAGGAAGGATATACTTGCATTGGAGGCAGTGCAGAGAAGGTTCACTAGGTTGATTCCTGGGATGAAGGGGTTAACGTATGACAAAAGGTTGAGCCTATACTCATTGGAGTTTAGAAGAATGTGAGGTGATCTTATTGAAACATATAAGATTCTGAGGGGGAGTGACAGGAAGTTTCCCCTAGTGGGGGTATCTGGAACTAGGGGGCATAGTTTCAGAATAAGGGGTCGCCCATTTAAGACGGAGATGAGGAGGAATTTCTTCTCTGAGGGTCGTGAATCTTTGGAATTCTCTACCCCAGAGAGCTGTGGAGGCGGAGTCATTGAATATATTCAAGGCGGAGATTGACAGACATTTGAAACTACAAGGGAGTCAAGGGGTATGGGGAGAGAGTGGGAAAGTGGTGTTGAGGCCAAGATTGGATCAGCCATGATCTTATTGAATGGCGGAGTAGGCTCAAGGGGCCTACTCCTGCTTCTTATGTTCTAATGAAGTGGAGTGATTAAGAGGGCAGTTAAGAGTCAACCACATTGCTGTGGGTCTGGAGTCACATATAGGGTAGGTACCAGACCAGGTAAGAACAGCAGATTTTCCCCAGTGAACCAGATGACAATCCAGTAGTTACTAGCATTTTATTTCTGAATTTAAATCCCCCAACTGCTGAGGTGGGACTTGAACTCACGTCTACCGGATCATTAGTCCAAGCCGCTGGATTACTAGTCCAGTAACATAACCACTATGCTACCGTTCCCTCATGCACATGGCATACCAACCTAGTCTATGCACTCAAGTCCTGGGGTGAAAGTTGAACTGCAACTTTCTGACTCAGAGGCAAGAGTTCTATCAACACAATTATGTTGACATTACTGAAGCTGGTGAAATTAACAAAGATCAGTTAATCAAATGGACAAAAATCATCGAAGTTTTCCAACCATGCTAATATCAGTAACATCTCATTACAAAAATCCAATGCTTATAATTGATTATGAGTAGCTAATAATAGAATTGGTGACAGGGATTAAGCAAAGCATGGGATGACACAATTATGATACATACACTGTTAAAGTACAATGGCCCGTATTTTCCGATCACACGCCTGCCGCGGGCGAAGGCCTGTGATCTGGAAAAATCTACGCCCTTACCTGAGGGCTCCCGGGACGCACACGCTTCCACTCCTGGACCTCACCAAACTCCAAGTGTGCAGGGCCCACGTATCCCAGAGACGCGTGTAGTTCGCAGCATCCCTGGGATCACGTGGGCCATGGGGAGCCAATCAAAGAAGGGAATCTCCCTTCATACATTTGACAGGAAGACCTGTCAAATATATGAATGGAGATCAATGAAAAACCATAGTAAAACTTTAAATAAATTTTACAAAAAAAAAAAATCAAATTTTTAAAATGACTTGAAATTACGTTATTTTAAACAAAAATTAATTTTTTGAAAAAAATAAACTTACCTTTTTTTAAAGTGTTTTTAAATGATAAATCAGTGAATTTTAAAAAAAACTTTTTTTCAACTCTTTTACCAGGCGTAAGAATTATAAGGGTTTTCTGCGGGCGGAGGGTCTCCAAAAAGCGGAACTATCCGCCCACAGAGGCCCTTCTCCAGGGCAGCCGGAGGATCTGTCAAGACCATTCCTGACAGATCGGAAATGCGCTGTGCATGCCTGAAACCGACATTTCCGATGTCCCTACGATATCTGGCCCATTAACTATGAATTTCAGTGCAGGCAGTAATCAAACAAGATAACATTGTTAATTAAAAAAACTATTATTTATTGAAAAGGGCAATGTCAATTTTTGAAAAATATTGGCAATTTTTTGGAAGAGAGGAAGAAAATGAAGTCACATGATTCAGCTTCATTATAGCACTTCCAAGTGCTGCAATAATGCATTTTGACATTATTTCCTCATTACATTGTATATGAGCATAAGAATGAAAAAAGCCAATTAATTTGAGAAAAAAAATCATCTCCACAGATCATTGCTGTCCTAAGCTTTCAATATCTGATGAATAGCCTCATAATTTATCATGAGGCTTCTTTTTTAAATGGACATAAACTTGTTACATTCATCTGCCAACAGCCCAAGTATTCAAGACAAAATCCAAAACAAATGCTTATTTAAGTAGGACACAATTATTCAAAACTACCCTGTTTACATTGATATATGGCAATGTTGTATTTCCCTCTTTGTAAATTAAGTTCACCATCAGATAACCTGAGATTCAAAATTTATGTTGCCTTGATTTGTTCCATTTGAACATTGTTCACTTCTAAAATGGTCATCAAGCTGTCACTGCAGTGTAATATGTTTACTTTAAAGTTTTACAATGAAACCTAAGATCCTCTGTCACACCTACAATGAAAGTAGTACCAACTTTATTCCTTGGGAAGGTGTCAGCCTTGGCTCAGTGGTGGCACTCTCTTCTCTGCCCTGGGTTCAAGTCCCACTCCAGAGACTTGAGCACATAATCTAGGCTGACACTTCAGTGAAGTACTGAGGGAGTGCTGCACTGTTGGAGGTGCCGTCTTTCAGATGGGACATTAAACCGAGGTCCCATCTTTTCTCTCAGGTGGACGTTAAAGATCCCATGGCACTATTTGAAGAAGAACTGGGGAGTTATCCTGGTGTCCTGGCCGATATTTATCCCTCAACCAAAATAGATTATCTTGTCATTATCTCATTGCCATTTGTGGGACCTTGCTGTACACAAATTGGCTGCGGTGTTTCTCTACATTACAACAGTGACAACACTTAAAAAGTACTTCATTGGCTGCAAAGCGCTTTGAGACACCCTGATGTTGTGAAAGGCGCTATATAAATGCAAGTTCTTTTTGCCATACTTTTACCCCATTCACAGATTCTGCATCTTATTTTGATCCTTCACTATCTATTAATCCTGGATGGACATTGTAAATTTAAAGCTTTCATATCAAGATGATCACATCAAGCTCCCTTGGAGGATCTCTTGTTCTTGTATAGTGCTTGTGCATAAGTCCTAATAAACAGATGTACCAGCGAGATTTCTTTATGTAGCTGCATTAGGTTAAAATGACTTGAGTTTTGTTCCAATCCAGCCATACAGGTTTAACAGATGACTGGCATTACAATTATGGGTGATATTTATTTTCTATGACTACTGCTGATTTGTAAATATTTGGGGAGGGAAGAATATTTCATAAATTCACTGCTGTAGAAGAGAAGACTGAATTGGAATCTTTTGAGGTATTCAAGAACCTTAAGGGTACTGACAAGTTGCATGCTGAGAAATAGTTTACCATGGCCCCAAACTGTCAATTAGGGGATATGTAATGAAACTCTGACGAGGGAAGCGGAATGGACAAGTCAGATATGACTATTTCACACAGAGGCTTGTGAACATTTGCCCACGTACACAAATGAGACTGATAAGATCAATGGCCTAGAAATTCATTGCGGGCGGTGGTGAAAAATGGGCGGCATTGGATTGGCTACCTGTTATACGCAGTCCCTGATATTCAGTTGCACTGACTGCAATAGAACTGAATATCAGGCGCTGCATAACGGGCGGCCGATCCGATACCGCCCGCTTTGTGCCACTGCCCGAGACGAATTTCTAGCCCAATAACTTTAAGAGTTATAGAACTAACAACAGAAAATGCTGGAAATGCTCAGCAGGTCAGGCAGCATCGAGTAGGGAGAAACAGAGGTAACGTTTCAGGTCGATGACCTTTCGTCAGAACTGGAAAAAGTTGGAGAAGTAACAGATTTTTAAGCAAGTGTGGGGCAGGGAAAGGGAGGAGGGGAGGAAAGAACAAAGGGAAGGTCTGTGATAGGATGAATGATGGTGCAAGGCAAAAGGAGATGGTAATGGGACATGTTAAGAAACAAAAGATGACTCTAGATGAGGTGTAAATATCAATGGCAGAAACATCAACAGCTGCCATGTAAGAGAAAAAAGAAAACATAGGGGCCGAGGTTATAGTCTGAATATGTTGAACTCGATGTTGAGTCCAGAAGGCTGTAAAGTGCCTAATCGAAAGATGAGGTGCTGTTTCTTGAGCTTACGTTGAGCTTCGTTGGAACAGTGTATGAGGCCGAGGACAGAGAGTTCAGAGTGGGAGTGGAGCGGAGAATTAAAGTGACAGACGACCGGAAGCTCGGGGTCACGTTTACAGACTGAATGGAGGTGTTCTGCAAAGCGGTCACCCAATCTGCGTTTGGTCTCCCCAATGTAGAGGAGACCGCATTGTGAGCAGCGAATACCTATACAAAAGGGACGGTCTACACCTGTGCAAAGATGGAACTGATGTTCTCGGGGTAATTTTTGACAAAGCAGTTCGGGAGCATTTAAACTAGTATGGCAGGGGGCTAGAAACCTATGTAGTGAAAGAGAGGAAAGTGAAAGGCAGACAGAAATAAATGGTAAAAGGGTGAGGAACAAAAAACAAAGGGCCAAACTAATTCATAAAAAATGTGAGCATAAAAAAAGCCTGAGGGTTTTATACCTTAATGCGAGAAGCATCAGGAACAAGGTAGATGAATTAGCTGTGGAAATAGAGGTTAATAATTATGATCTAATTGGGATTACGGAAACATGGTTGCAGGGTGAGCAGGGCTGGGAGCTTAACATACAGGGGTATTCAGTATTTAGGAAGGATCGACAAAAAAGAAAGGGAGGAGGGGTAGCATTGCTGGTAAAAGAGGGGATAAATGCAATTGAAAGGAAGGATATTAATTCAGTTAATACAGAATCTATATGGGTGGAGCTAAGAAATAGCGAGGGGCGAAAAACATTAATAGGAGTGGTATATAGGCCTCCAAATAGTAAAATAGAGGTTGGGGAGGGCATCACGAGGGAAATTAGAGAAGCGTGCAATAAGAGCACAGCTGTCATCATAGGTGACTTTAACTTACATATAGATTGGACTAGCCTAATCAGTAAAAATAATGAGGAGGAGGAATTCCTTGAGTGTTTAAGGGATGGTTATCTGGATCAATATGTCGAGGAACCAACTCGGGAACAGGCTATATTGGACTGGGTACTGTGCAATGAGAAGGGACTAATTAGTAATCTTGTTGTACGGGGACCCTTGGGTCAGAGCGATCATAACATGATCGATTTCTCACTCGAAATGGAGAGCGAAGAAATTGACTCAGAGACTAAGGTCCTGAATTTAAACAAGGGGAATTATGATGCCATTAGACGGGAACTGAGTAGGTCTGATTGGACAACGTTCCTGGGAGGACTGGAGGTGGATAAAGAATGGCAAGCATTTAAAGATAGAATGACAAAATTGCAAAAATTGTTTATACCAATCTGGCATAAAAGGAAATCTAAAAAGGTGACTCAACCGTGGATAACAGGGGAAATTAGAGACAGCATAAAATCCAAAGATAGGGCGTATAAAATAGCCAAAAAAAGCGCCAGAACGGAAGATTGGGAACAGTTTAAGATAGAGCAAAGAAGGACAAAGGGCTTAATCAAGAGGGGCAAAATAGCTTACGAAAGCAAGCTGGCGGAAAATATAAAAACTAACTCCAAAAGCTTTTATAAGTACATCAAGAGGAAAAGACTGGTGAAAAACAAAGTTGGTCCATTGCAGTCAGATACGGGGGAATATATAACGGGAAATAAGGAAATGGCAGACCAACTAAATGCATACTTTGGGTCAGTCTTTACGAAGGAAGACACAAAAAACCTCCCTGGGATATCGGGAAAAATAGGGACATTGGCAAAGGAGGAACTGACGCAAATCAATATCTCTAAGGATATGGTGTTAAGGAAGCTAAAGGGATTGAAGGCGGACAAATCCCCAGGGCCTGATAACATGCATCCTAGGGTACTGAAGGAGGTGGCCCTAGAGATAGCGGATGCACTAAGTATGATTTTTCAGAATTCATTAGACTCGGGAACAGTGCCCATGGATTGGAGGGTAGCTAACGTTACCCCACTATTCAAAAAGGGGGGTAGGGAAAAAGCAGGTAATTACAGACCTGTAAGCCTTACATCAGTTGTGGGCAAAATGCTGGAGTCCATCATTAAGGATGAAATAGCGGAGCACTTAGCAAATGGGGACAGGATAGGACAGAGTCAACATGGATTTACAAAGGGTAAATCGTGCTTGACTAATCTATTGGAATTTTTTGAGGGAGTAACTGGTAAAATAGATGGGGGAGAGCCAGTAGATGTGGTGTACCTGGACTTCCAAAAGGCCTTCGACAAGGTCCCACATAAAAGATTAGCATGGAAAATTGAAGCTCATGGGATAAAGGGGAAAGTATTGACGTGGATAGAGAATTGGCTGTCAGATAGAAAACAGAGAGTTGGAATAAACGGCTCATTTTCTGAATGGCAGGCAGTAACAAGTGGGGTACCGCAGGGATCTGTCCTGGGTCCCCAGCTGTTCACAATTTACATTAATGACCTGGATCAGGGAGTCGGATGCAGCATTTCCAAATTTGCAGACGACACTAAACTAGGAGGGGGGGTGGGCTCAGAGGAGGAGACCAGGAAGCTCCAGAGCGATTTGGACAGACTGGGTGATTGGGCGGATAAATGGCAGATGCACTATAATGTGGACAAGTGCGAAGTTATCCACCTTGGGTGCAGGAACGGGAGGGCAAATTATTATTTAAATGGCAATAAATTGGGAGAGGGGGAAGTACAGAGAGACCTGGGTGTTCTTGTACACCAGTCACTGAAGGCAAGCATGCAGGTGCAACAGGCGGTCAAGAAGGCAAACGGTATGCTGGCCTTCATAGCAAAAGGGTTGGAATACAGGAACAGGGATACCTTGCTGCAGCTGTACAGGGCACTGGTGAGACCACACCTCGAGTACTGTGTACAGTTTTGGTCGCCTCATCTGAGGAAAGATGTTCTTGCCATGGAGGGGGTGCAGCGGCGATTCACCAGGCTGATACCAGGAATGGCGGGATTGACCTATGAGGAGAGACTATGTAGTTTAGGGATGTACACACTGGAGTTTAGAAGCTTGAG
Organism: Squalus acanthias; assembly: GCA_030390025.1. NCBI lineage: Eukaryota > Metazoa > Chordata > Chondrichthyes > Squaliformes > Squalidae > Squalus > Squalus acanthias. Next base: position 54,572,031 of record CM059427.1, read on the forward strand.
AGGGGACCTCATAGAAGTGTATAAAATTCTGACAGGTCTAGACAGACTAGATGCAGAAGGAATGTTTCCCTTGGCGGGTGAGAACAGAACTAGAGGACATAATTTAAGGATAAGGGCTAAACCATTTAGGACAGAAATGAGGGGGAATTTCTTCACTCAGAGGGTGGTGAACCTGTGGAACTCATTGCCACAGAGGGCAGTGTACGCCAGCTCATTAAATATATTTAAGAGGGAATTAGATATATTTCTACAGGCAAAAGGGGTTAAGGGTTACGGAGAGAAGGCGGGGACGGGATACTGAATTGGAGGATCAGCCATGATCTCATTAAATGGCGGAGCAGGCTCGAAGGGCCGGATGGCCTACTCCTGCTCCTATCTTCTATGTATCTATGTATCTATGAATACAGTATACTAAATTGCAAGAAGTACAACTAAATCGCTGGAAGGAGTGTTTTGGGCCGTCGACAGTGGGAAGTGAGGAGTTAAAAGGGCTGGTGTTACATCTCCTGTGCTTGCACGGGAAGGTGCCGTGGGATGGGGAGGGGGTGATTGAGGAGTGGACCAGGGTGTTGCGGAGGGAGCGGTCCCTTCCGAATGCTGAAAGGTGGGGAGGGGAACATGTGTTTGGTGGTGGGATCACGCTGGAGGTGGCAGAAATGGCGGAGGATGATCCGTTGAATGTGGAGGCTGGTGGGGTGAAAGGCAAGGACAAGGGGAACCCTATCGTGGTTCTGGGAGGGAGGGGCAGAGGTGAGAGCAAAAGTGCAGGAAATGGAACGGACATGGTCGAGGGCCGTGTCAACCATGGTAGAGGGGAATCCTCGGTTGAGGAAAAAGGAAGACATATTGGAAGCACTATTATGGAAGGTGGCATCATCAGAACAGATGCGGCGGAGATGGAGAAACTGGGAGAATGGAATAAAGTTCTTACAGGAAGCGGGGTGGGAGGAAGTGTAGTCCAGGTAGCTGTGGGAGTCAGTGGGCTTATAGTGGATGTTTGTCGATAGCCTATCCCCAGAAATGAAGACAGAGAAGTCGAGGAAGGGAAAGGAAGAGTCGGAGATGGACCATGTGATGGTGAGGGAAAGGTGGAAATTGGAAGCAAAGTGAATGAAATTTTCTAGTTCAGGGCGAGAGCAGGAAACGGCACCAATACAGTCATCAATATACCGGAAAAAGAGGTGAGGGAAGGGACCTGAGTAGGACTGGAACAAAGAATGTGCCACATATCCCATGAAAAGGCAGGCATAGCTAGGGCCCATGCGGGTTCCCATAACAATACCTTTAATTTGGAGAAAGTGAGTGGAGTCAAAGGAGAAGTTGTTCAATGTGAGAACAAGTTCAGCCAGACGGAGGAGGGTGGTGGTGGATGGGGACTGATTGGACCTCTGTTCAAGGAAGAAGCGGAGCGCCCTCAGGCCACCTTGGTGGGGGATGGAGGTGTAGAGGGATTAGATGTCCATGGTGAAAAGGAGACGGTTGGGGCCAGGAAACTGGAAACTGTTAAAGTGGCGGAGGGCATCGGAAGAGACGCGAGTGTAGGTGGGAAGAGACTGGACAAGGGGAGAAGAAACAGCAACAGAAAATGCTGGAAACACTCAGCATCATGGAGGCAGGCAGATTTCCAGCATCCACAGTATTTTGCTATTGTAAGAGTTATAGAACTATTTGGGAAGAAAATGAATTGAATGATAGGCATAGAGAACAGTGTATTCTGTTGTGGTACTCTGGGGTTAACCAAATGGACCAGAATAGTCTTTTGCAGTTTTGTACAATTCCAATGTTCCCAGCAAAATCATAAACAAGTTTGGGAAGAATTTGTCTGTCCATTATTTGTAATTAATTCAAATATGCATTCTTCTTCATACTCACCAGTTACAATTTCCATACAAATAATGAACAAAGGGATATTTTTTCTTCAGTATCAAAATATACAAGTGGAGTCCAAAATCATCCCTTACAAAAGGCCCTGTAAATCAATGCTTTTTCCATCATATTACAGGCTGCTGATTGATATTAGAGCAATTAATTGTGTATTTTTACTATATCGCATACTACTTCACACATTTAAGCATTTTAACAGATACATGTCATGTGTCTTCCTTCTTCTAATAATATTCCATCATTGTGACCATTAACCCATTTTGGTGCACCGAATTTCCATTTAGAAAACCTGTAGCATTTTTACTCGAGGTGCAAAATTTCAATGGACTTTTATGCCATTTAATTTTGGGTGGGGATCATAACAGCAATTCGCTGTAGCAGTTTGCTGGAAATAGCATTTCTATGAAACCTATTAGAAACATAGAAAAATAGGAGCAGGAGTAGGCCATTCGGCCCTTCGAGCCTGCTCCGCCATTCAATATGATCATGGCTGATCCTCTATCTCAATACCATATTCCCGCTCTCTCCTCATACCCCTTGATGCCTTTTGTGTCCAGAAATCTATCTATCTCCTTCTTAAATATATTCAGTGACTTGGCCTCCACAGCCTTCTGTGGTAGAGAATTCCACAGGTTCACCACCCTCTGAGTGAAGAAATTTCTCCTCATCTCAGTCCTAAATGTCCTACCCCATATCCTGAGACTGTGACCCCTCGTTCTAGACCCCCCAGCCAGGGGAAACATCCTCCCTGCATCCAGTCTGTCTAGCCCTGTCAGAATTTTATACGTTTCAATAAGATCCCCTCTCATTCTTCTAAACTCTAGTGAATACAGGCCTAGTCGACCCAATCTCTCCTCATACGACAGTCCTGCCATCCCAGGAATCAGTCTGGTGAACCTTCGCTGCACTCCCTATATGGCAAGTATATCCTTTCTTAGGTAAGGAGACCAAAACTGCACACAGTACTCCAGGTGTGGTCTCACCAAGGCCCTGTACAACTGCAGTAAGACATCCTTGTTCCTGTACTCAAATCCTCTTGCAATGAAGGCCAACATGCCATTTGCCTTCCTAACTGCTTGTTGCACCTGCATGTTTGCTTTCAGTGACTTTTGTACAAGGACATCCAGGTCCCGCTGTACATCAACATTTCCCAATCTATCACCATTTAAATAATACTCTGCCTTTCTGTTTTTCTACCAAAGTGGATAACTTCACATTTATCCACGTTATACTGCATCTGCCATGTATTTGCCCACTCACTCAATTTGTCTAAGTCGCCTTGAAGCCTCTTTGCATCCTCCTCACAACTCACAATCCCACCTAGTTTCGTGTTGTCAGCAAACTTGGAAATATTACATTTGGTTCCCTCATCCAAATCATTGATATATATTGTGAATAGCTGGGGCCCAAGCACTTATCCCTGCAGTACCCCACTAGTCACCACCTGCCACCCCGAAAAAGACCCATTTATTCCTACTCTCCGTTTCCTGTCTGTTAATCAATTTTCACTCCATGCCAGTATATTACCCCCAATCCCATGTGCTTTAATTTTGCTCACTAACCTCTTATGTGGGACTTTATCAAAGGCCTTCTGAAAATCCAAATACACCACATCCACTGGTTCTCCCTTATCTATTCTATCAGTTACATCCTCAAAAAACTCCAGTGGGTTTGCCAAACATGATTTCCCTTTCATAAATCCATGTTGACTTTGTCTAATCCTGTTGATATTTTCTAAGTGTCTTGTTATCACATCCTTTATAATAGACTCTAGCAATTTCCCTACTACTGATGTTAGGCTAACCAGTCTGTAGTTCCCTGTTTTCTCTCTGCTTCCCTTTTTATATAGTGGGGTTACATTTGCCACCCTCCAATCTGCAGGAACTGTTCTATAATCTATAGAATTTTGGAAGATGACAACCAATGCATCCACTATTTCCATGGCTACCTCTTTTAGTACTCTGGAATGCAGATTATCAGGCTCTGGGGATTTATCAGCTTTCAGTCCCATTAATTTCTCCAGCACTATTTTTTTACTAATACTAATTGCCTTTAATTTCTCCTTCTCACTGGACCCTTGGTTCCCTAGCATTTCTGGGAAGTTATTTGTGTCCTCTTCCGTGAAGACAGAACCAAAGTATTTGTTTAATTGCTCAGCCATTTCCTTGTTCCCCATTATAAATTCTCCCGTTTCTGACTGTAAGGGACCTACATTTGTCTTCACTAATCTTTTTCTTTTTACATACTTGTAGAAGCTTTTACAATCCGCTTTTATGTTCCTTGCAAGTTTACTCTCATACTCTATTGCTGAAAACTGCATTTGTACCTTGTTATTTTTCATTGTGGGAGACAGATTCACTTTTATCTTGTCTGTTTGTGTACAATGCTATCTAGACAATTAGAGTACAACTGTGCCTATCATGTCCTTCTGTTACAAATGTGATTGAAAAATGCCTCTGATTGCTTTGATGAATTTCTATTTTATTTTCAAGAAACCAAATCAGTTCAGATTATATTTCTACATCAAATCTGTACCTGGTGAAGGAAACATTTACAGAAAATCCAGGGAAAAAAAAACATGCAAACTCAAGCCTCATCAGGACCAATAAAGCTTATATTTGTGAATAATCAGGCTCAACATAAGCTGCCTGAGCAGTGGAAACTGAAAATAGTAAGACGCTGAATTTTTCATAAGCAATAGGTTTCTCAAACATCCTGCAGGATATAAATGTAAATGAGTAAAAAGTAAATTTAAAACTGATACATCAGGAAGAGCTCAAAGAGTGACAACTGTTTCCATTAATCTAGCAGACAGGATGGTAGAGGCAAAAATATCGGGGATGTTCAAAATACAGCGGGATGCTCTAACGGCAAATTTAAGGTACATGAGGTTTGATGGGACATAAGTCCTTTTCTTGTCCCTGACTTTTCTTGTGTTCTTATGAAACAAGGTTGATAAAAAAACGCATTATGTTATCACAGTAAAGAGGTTGCAAAATTTCAAGATAATTCCATTATCTTGCTAACAGTACGAGTTACTTTCACTTTACCATAGTGCACACAGAGGTCACCGGAGATGTATTTATTTAACCTGTTTATTGATTTCATGATTCTGTTTAAGGGTATAATTTAACTAATGTGATTGTGGTTAGAGAAATGTTTTCTTACTCCAGTATCTCTGTATTGTATTTACTTATTTTATCTGTAATACTGGATTGGATGAAGCAAGCTGATATCTGAGTGATATTGTTTTGCACCAAACTGGTTTGAATTTAGAAAAAGGCTAGAAACCCTTCTGCCACTTCGACTATGTCAGTGTGGCCTGTTCCAATACCTTCTATTCATTCTTTTCTAGTCCATCCTCCGCCACTTACTGGTGTCTATTTGTAAGATAATCCTTCTGTTGCTTGCATCATTGTCTGTCCCATTGTCAAAATTCCACCAGCACCTTGCACCAGTTATGGTGAAAGCAGATTTTTCATCCTAAAACATGCATGAAATCTATATATTATTAAAATTCTTGCATAGGTTACTTCCTGTTTATAAACTTTACTTTCTGTTGTCACAATTTTTGGTCATGATTTTCTGTCAGCATTCACTATTGTGAATTTTCCATTTAATTTTAATATGTCAACAGTCACACTGTAGTTTAAGGCTCTGGCCACTTGATGACTCTATGAACCAAACCTCAGAAGTTTCTCTTCCAATTCTATGGCTATCTTACATAGTAAAAAATTACATTATTAACTGACCATTGGCATTGCCACCAGCAGTTTTCTATTAACTATATAATTTTAAAGAATAAAAATTGAGAAATGGCATCCAAGTACCTTCTTGGAATCACCATCAACAACTAAGGATAATTCATATGTTGATTTAACTGTCCAAATGTGGTTGTGCTTTGAATTGTTTTCAGGTATTAAAAACAAACAGACTTTTCGATGGCAAGAAAACTTCAGTTCACACCTTATTTCCATTTAAGTGTTAAAAATGCATCACATTTTAATTGACTGACACTTGAGAATAAATTGTTTGATCATCAAGTGTTTTTTTTAACCTCAAAGCAAGGACACCCATATAATCGAGCAACGGCCTTGTGATTTTCAATTCCCTATTTAACTTGGCACTCATATATGCCAAAAGGGTTTGATGAGTAATTCTTACCACTGTGGGAGCTGTGTTAGTCTGAAGTTCTACATCAACTCCTTTGGATTTGAACAGCTACATCTCCTCAAATATCACAAAGAGCTCAGTGTTGCATTTTTGGATCTTTTCCACCCTCCTCACTCGGCCTTATTCAGCCTCCATATTTTCGATTATTCACACAGGTGAATCCAAATTCTCCATGACTTTGAGTATTTTCACGAGACTTGATAGCCCCAAATGAGAATGGGGTAGGTGGGGAGTTAAAATGGCAGTCACGCTGCGATCTCAATGAGTTCCTGCTGGACACCAATTTTACTTACCAGAAAACTTGCTCGGGAGGGCAGCCAGCTCTTGGCAGGCGGAGGCCTACTTTACATTCAAAATTTGCGGCGCGATGATGTCATCGGTGCTCCAGCGCAATTTTAACTTTAAAAAAGTCAGGAGGTCCTACACATCGACAGACCTGCCAGAGAAACCTGGCGGGACATCAATGTAGGAGTCGCATGCAGTATGGGGCGCTTTCAGCAATCGAACACTGATTTGGCTGCCGTTTCCAGAATAAAACTGTTTCACAAGTTTAGTAACCACAGAATAACAAACTTACTACGAATCTGAACAGCATTTGCAGATTTACAAAAAATAAAACTAGTTATTTGACGGCAATTAGCCTGTGTGATTTAAAGGAGCGTACCTGTCATTTTTACTTCTCCAGCTAACTCACCTTGTCATATCATTTTTACGAAATGTCACTCTATAGAAATTGTGGTTCTGCTCAGCTGCTGCTGAAGGCAACGGAGCAAGAAGCTGTCCCCGTCTCTTCATTGACTAAAGAATCACACTGTTGTGGCTGCCTTGCAAATTCTACTTCACATTCTGACAAGTGCTGCTGCTATGATTACTCATGTACAGGCCACGTACCAAGGCCTCGGTACAAACCAGCGGCAGTCAATTTCTCCAGCTGACTCCCAACACAAATTACTGGTTACAGTACTTTGTTCCATGTTTCCTCTTACTGTTCTGAAGATCCTTCCCAATTTCTGCTGGTTCGTCCTCGTGCGCCAGCCGGAATCCCCAAATCAAATCAAAAATATGCCTGCCATGCATGCCTTTTTACTTAAGAAACTAAAAACAAATATGTTGCATATATTCACATCATGTGTGAATTCCTAACACACATCATGTGTGAATTCCTAACACAAACTCCGTAAGACTGGTACATGCAGCTCCCCTGTGATATTTGTATTGACAAACCAAAAGGATACTTGTGTTACAGATTTGGCCCTTTAAACACTACGGCTTACAAACTGGTCCACACATCGCTCGTTCTTTTGGGCGCTACATGGACTACTAAGGCCCCAATTTGGCGGCCAGGAAGCATGCGCACACTTCTGGCTGGAAGTGCGCCATCCACCATATTGGGTAAGGACAAAAAAATTCATCCTTTACCTCCACCTGAAGCAGGTGATACACTCTTTCCATATGCAAATAAGGGGCCTTACGCCTGTCTGAGGTCCCCTCTCCAAGACTGGTTTACCCTGCAGCTGCCCGTGCCTAGGTATCACCTGCTAGACAAAACCAAGCAGTTAAGAAACTTACCTGAATCTGGAGCCGGGAGGAGCTCCTTCTGTCCCCACATTAAAGGAACTGATCGCAGCTCCTCCACATTGCCGTCACTCCACAACGCCCCCCCACTCTCACCAATGCTCCCAGCCCCAAACACTGATATCCCCACTGCTGGCCTTGACCCCCCGATCTACTGCAGTCCCGACCCCTGACACCTGCACTCCCAGCCCCGACTCCCGATCTCCCGAACCCTGACCCCCTGCACATTCAGCCCAGACCCCTGAACACCTGCACTCCTGACCCCTGATTTCCCACACTCCCAAACCCCTGACCACTGATCTCCCGCACTCCAGACCCCTGACCCACGATCTCCCTCACTCCTGGCCCCGACCCCCGATCTCCCTCACTCCCGGCCCCAACCCCTGATCTCCCTCACTCCCGGCCCCGACCCCGATCTCTCTCACTCCCGGCCCCGATCTCCCTCACTCCCAGCCCTGATCCCCGATCTCCCTCACTCCCAGCCCTGACCCCTCACTCCCAGTCCTGGTCCCGATCTCCCTCACTCCTGACCCTGATCCCCGATCTCCCTCACTCCCAGCCCTGACCCACAATCTCCCTCACTCCCGACCCCTGACCCACGATCTCCGTCACTCCTGGCCCCAACCCCCGATCTCCCTCACTCCTGGCCCCAACCCCTAATCTCCCTCACTCCCAGCCCTGATCCCCGATCTCCCTCACTCCCGGCCCTGACCCCTCACTCCCAGTCCAGGTCCCGATCTCCCTCAATCCTGACCCTATTCCCCGATCTCCCTCACTCCCGGCCCTGACCCATGATCTCCCTCACTCCCAGCCCTGACCCACAATCTCCCTCACTCCCGGCCCTGACCCACGATCTCCCTCACTCCCGGCCCTGACCCACGATCTCCCTCACTCCTGGCCCCGACCCCCGATCTCCCTCACTCCCGGCCCCAACCCCTAATCTCCCTCACTCCCGATCCCGATCTCCCTCACTCCCGGCCCCGACCCCTCACTCCCAGCCCTGACCCATGATCTCCCTCACTCCCGGCCCCGAGACCCAATCGCCCTCACTCCTGGCCCCGACACCCAATCTCCCTCACTCCTGGTCCTGACCCCCTCACTCCCGGCCATGACCCACGATCTCCCTCACTCCCGGCTCTGATCCACGATCTCCCTCACTCCCTGCCCTGACCCACGATCTCCCTCACTCCGGGCCCTGACCCACGATCTCCCTCACTCCCAGCCCTGACCCACGATCTCCCTCACTCCCGGCCCTGACCCACGATCTCCCTCACTCCCAGCCCTGACCCACGATCTCCCTCACTCCCGGCCCTGACCCACGATCTCCCTCACTCCCGGCCCTGACCCACGATCTCCCTCACTCCCGGCCCTGACCCACGATCTCCCTCACTCCCGGCCCTGACCCACGATCTCCCTCACTCCCGGCCCCAACCCCTAATCTCCCTCATTTCGGGCCCCGACCCCGATCTCTCTCACTCCCGGCCCCGACACCGATCTCCCTTACTCCCAGCCCTGATCCCCGATCTCCCTCACTCCCGGCCCTGACCCCTCACTCCCAGTCCTGGTCCCGATCTACCTCACTCCTGACCCTGATCCCCGATCTCCCTCACTCCCGGCCCTGACCCACGATCTCACTCACTCCCGGCCCTGACCCACGATCTCCCTCACTCCCGGCCCTGACCCCGATCTCCCTCACTCCTGACCCTGATCCCCGATCTCCCTCACTCCCGGCCCTCACCCCAAATCTCCCTCACTCCTGGTCCCGACCCCGATCTCCCTCACTCCCGGCCCCGACCCCGATCTCCCTCACTCCCGGCCCCAACCCCTCACTCCCAGTCCTGGCCCCGATCTCCCTTACTCCTGATAGCAAAACACTGCGGATGCTGGAAATCCGAAATAACAACAGAAAACGCTGGAAAAACTCAGCAGGCCAGGCAGCATCCGTGGAGAGAGAAAGAGAGTTAACGTTTCAGGTCGATGACCTTTCATCAGTTCTGATGAAAGGTCATCGACCTGAAACGTTAACTCTCTTTCTCTCTCCACGGATGCTGCCTGGCCTGCTGAGTTTTTCCAGCGTTTTCTGTTGTTATTTCCCTTACTCCTGACCCTGATCCCCGATCTCCCTCACTCCCGTCCCTGACCCCTAATCTCCCTCACTCCTGGCCCCGATACCCAATCTCCCTCACTCATGGCCGTGACCCCCGTTCTCCCTCACTCCCGGCCCCGACACCCAATCTCCCTCACTCCTGGCCCCGACCCCCGATCTCCCTCACTCCCGGCCCCAACCCCTAATCTCCCTCACTCCCGGTCCCGATCTCCCTCACTCCCGGCCCCGACCCCTCACTCCCTCACTCCCAGCCCTGACCCATGATCTCCCTCACTCCCGGCCCCGAGACCCAATCGCCCTCACTCCTGGCCCCGACACCCAATCTCCCTCACTCCTGGTCCTGACCCCCTCACTCCCGGCCATGACCCACGATCTCCCTCACTCCCGGCTCTGATCCACGATCTCCCTCACTCCCTGCCCTGACCCACGATCTCCCTCACTCCCGGCCCTGACCCACGATCTCCCTCACTCCCGGCCCTGACCCACGATCTCCCTCACTCCCGGCCCTGACCCACGATCTCCCTCACTCCCGGCCCTGACCCACGATCTCCCTCACTCCCGGCCCTGACCCACGATCTCCCTCACTCCCGGCCCTGACCCACGATCTCCCTCACTCCCGGCCCTGACCCACGATCTCCCTCACTCCCGGCCCTGACCCACGATCTCCCTCACTCCCGGCCCCAACCCCTAATCTGCCTCATTTCCGGCCCCGACCCCGATCTCTCTCACTCCCGGCCCCGACACCGATCTCCCTCACTCCCGGCCCTGATCCCCGATCTCCCTCACTCCCGGCCCTGACCCCTCACTCCCAGTCCTGGTCCCGATCTACCTCACTCCTGACCCTGATCCCCGATCTCCCTCACTCCCGGCCCTGACCCACGATCTCACTCACTCCCGGCCCTGACCCACGATCTCCCTCACTCCCGGCCCTGACCCCGATCTCCCTCACTCCTGACCCTGATCCCCGATCTCCCTCACTCCCGGCCCTCACCCCAAATCTCCCTCACTCCTGGTCCCGACCCCGACCTCCCTCACTCCCGGCCCCGACCCCGATCTCCCTCACTCCCGGCCCCAACCCCTCACTCCCAGTCCTGGCCCCGATCTCCCTTACTCCTGACCCTGATCCCGATCTCCCTCACTCCCGTCCCTGACCCCTAATCTCCCTCACTCCTGGCCCCGACACCCAATCTCCCTCACTCATGGCCGTGACCCCCGTTCTCCCTCACTCCCGGCCCCGACACCCAATCTCCCTCACTCCCGGCCCTGACCCCCTCACTCCCGGCCCTGACCCACGATCTCCCTCACTCCCGGCCCCAACCCCTAATCTCCCTCACTCCCGGCCCCGACACCCGATCTCTCTCACTCCCGGCCCCGACCCCGATCTCCCTCACTCCCAGCCCTGACCCCCTCACTCCCGGCCCTGACCCATGATCTCCCTCACTCCCAGCCCTGACCCAATCTCCCTCACTCCCGGCCCTGACCCACGATCTCCCTCACTCCCAGCCCTGACCCACAATCTCCCTCACTCCCGGCCCTGACCCACGATCTCCCTCACTCCCGGCCCTGACCCACGATCTCCCTCACTCCCAGCCCTGACCCACGATCTCCCTCACTCCCGGCCCTGACCCACGATCTCCCTCACTCCCAGCCCTGACCCATGATCTCCCTCACCCCCGACCCTGACCCATGATCTCCCTCACCCCCGACCCTGACCCATGATCTCCCTCACTCCCGACCCTGACCCACGATCTCCCTCACTCCCGGCCCCGACCCCTCACTCCCTCACTCCCGGCCCTGACCCACAATCTCCCTCACTCCATGCCCTGACCCACGATCTCCCTCACTCCCGGCCCTGACCCACGATCTCCCTCACTCCTGGCCCCGACCCCCGATCTCCATCACTCCCGGCCCCAACCCCTAATCTCCCTCACTCCCGGTCCCGATCTTCCTCACTCCCGGCCCCGACCCCTCACTCCCTCACTCCCAGCCCTGACCCATGATCTCCGTCACCCCCGACCCTGACCCATGATCTCCCTCACTCCCGGCCCTGACCCATGATCTCCCTCACCCCCGACCCTGACCCATGATCTCCCTCACTCCCGGCCCTGACCCACGATCTCCCTCACTCCCGGTCCCGACACCCAATCGCCCTCACCCCCGACCCTGACCCATGATCTCCCTCACCCCCGACCCTGACCCACAATCTCCCTCACTCCCGGCCCTGACCCACAATCTCCCTCACTCCCGGTCCCGACACCCAATCTCCCTCACTCCCGGCCCTGACCCACTATCTCCCTCACTCCCGGCCCTGCCCCACGATCTCTCTCACTCCCGGCCCTGCCCCACGATCTCCCTCACTCCCAGCCCTGACCCACGATCTCCCTCACACCCGGCCCTGACCCCCGATCTCCCTCACTCCAGGCCCTGACCCACGATCTCCCTCACTCCTGGCCCTGACCCACGATCTCCCTCACTCCCAGCCCTGACCCACGATCTCCCTCACTCCCAGCCTTGACCCACGATCTCCCTCACTCCTGGCCCTGACCCACGATCTCCCTCACTCCCAGCCCTGACCCACGATCTCCCTCACTCCCGGCCCTGACCCACGATCTCCCTCACTCCCAGCCCTGACCCACGATCTCCCTCACTCCCAGCCCTGACCCACGATCTCCCTCACTCCCGGCCCTGACCCACGATCTCCCTCACTCCCGGCCCTGACCCATGATCTCCCTCACTCCCGGCCCTGATCCACGATCTCCCTCACTCCCGGCCCCTGACCCCCAGACTTGAATTCTGGCTGCCTATGCACACAAACAAACTGGACATTGAGGGAATGGCATTCCTTTCTATGGACAAAGATTCCTGGCTGGTGTTTTTGAGTGCACGTAAGGCAATATGAGTGCAGAATTTGGCAACTTGCACCCTGGGGAAGCCTGCAATGCGTGCAACATCTATTGCTCTCATCTCCTGCTTCGCTCTTTCCATGGGGAAAGTTATGTCGGTATTCCTCCTGGTGTAAAGAGCCTCCGTGACCTCCTGATACAACAGAGGACTGCAAACTGGGGGATGCCGCTGGTGTCACCTGCCGCAGCCCGAAAGTAGTCTGTGACATAAAAGTTAAGGGTCACGGTGACATCGACAGCCACAGTCAGTGCTACCCAAGCCCTGGTTTGAGGCTCGATTTGTGGCTACAGCAGGTGACATAGCTCAATGACTTCCTCCTCTGTGAAGCAGTGGTATCTGAGACATTGCTCCCCTGAGAATTTAATGTAGGGAAAGTACTTCCTGAATATCCACTGTGGATATGGCCTCCTGCACAGTGTCCTCCTCCTCCTCCCTCTTCTGCTCATTCCTGTCTTGCCCCTTCTCCTCCAGCCCTAAAAGCAGTCCTAGGAGACCACACATGCTTGCAGTACAACTGTTTAGAAGGCATCCAAAACAGTGCAGCACCAGCAAAATTTCCTTCTCAGAAGTCAGAATTAAGTTTTCAAAGTCAGAAGACAGGCCAAAAAACACCAAGTTGACCAGCAGCCTGAAATGGCAAACCAGCAACTAAGCTATAAGTAGTGAATAAGTCCTTTAAATAGCGCTGCTGAAGGGTCCTTCCTGCCAGTTAGTGCCATGAGTTGCTGGGTGAGTTTAAATCATGGTGAATCTGACGCTGGGCCATACCAATATCACTAAAGGGACCTACAAGAAGTGTAGGACCCTAATTTGAATATTTTATTCATAGTTTTAAATAGCTCTGGCATGCACCATGGTCGCCTATGGAGCAGCCCGATTCAATGTGTCGGGTGGCGCACTTCCGACGCCTGATGAGCGTGCACGTGCCGCCCATCATATAGTACGCTTCGGATTCTGTTTTGTGCCTGGAAAACGAGCGCAGCAGCATCGAATATCTAGGCATTGCACAGAGAGGAAAGACCAGTGGTATACTAGCAGCTTAGGAGAAACAAGAGAGAAGTTCAAGAGCATTAACCATCGTACTATTGATAAAATAGAAAGAGGTCAGCGGCTGAACGTGAGAGACGGATTGTCTACTAGATGACAAGCTTTCTCTTGTATCCTGTCCAGGAGTGTGAGCGGTGTTAGAAGAGCATCCCAGAAATAACAGCATATTCAAGTCTTGGATGCTTTCAGATCTTGAGACATGATGCTCACAAATTATTTGAAATGAGTTAATGCATCTGCTGAAGTAGAGGATATAGGGATTTATTACAACATTTATAACATATTTGTAAGATGTAATTTAAAGGCTTTAGGCTTAAAAGAGAGGTAAGGTTTGTTGAGGAGAATAGAAGTGTTTGACATAAAAAATGAAAGGAGCTTCTTGGAGACAGCATTAGTGATGGAGCAGATGTGAAAGTACTATTTGAAGTCACAGGTACTTAGTACCCGTGCAAATTGAGGAAAACTTTGGAGTGGTGTCAGTGGTCAGCACAAATTTATAATGCCTTGATCAAACTCGTCTCACACTAGGGAAAGCAGAGCTCTGTGCATGCCTACCTAAATGAGGATCCTATTAAATGTTTTCTTTCATCATGAACTTAGTTTAAATTTAATTTGTAGGGCACAGCATGGCACAGTGAGATTAGAAACAAGTTTTTCACCTCGGAGACCAGGGTTCAAATCCATCCCACCCTGATGGGATGAAAGCTTTCAGTACCTGCTGGCTATAAGAATCCCATGTAAAATATATTTTGGTTGTCTCTATCCAAATCCTAGTGGGGATGAGTATGCAGGATAAAACTGACCTTAATTTAACACTAATTTCCACCAAATTGATATCACCACAACATGTCACACTGATGCAGTAGGGGTTCTCTGCTGAGTTTGGTACTGTGTACATTGTTAGATGGAGCTTTATTCTGCACTCAGCCATGCTACAACTGCCACTGGGTTCTCAAAATCAAAAGTGTTCCCTTCACTACCACTAACACCCAATGTTCAAGCTTATAAATCTGCTTTGCTACAATTCTAGAACTGATGTAAAGCTGCAGTGGTGCCATATTAAGACCACGAGAATTAGCACAACTTTAGCACAATTATATTGCTTCGATCTGTGGGAAGAAAACACTTAGTACCAGAGCAATATGCACAGCTATAACGGCACTAAGAAATTATTTCTGACAAGTTTAGAAGTTAAATATTTGATAATGTTCTTTTATGTAAAAAAATATCTGTTTCTTGCAATTGGTCCAACCTATATATGGTGTAAAGATAATGGCACTTTTGACACAATTGCTATGGCAACAACGTAGGTTGTTCTAAGCTATCACAGATATCCTATTTGTTCTCTATTCTTTGTGAAAGCCCCTTTAGGGATCTCATTTTACATGATTCTATTCAGTGGCTTGATGTGATGGGTACTTTAACTTCTCCACTAGTCTGTGTATGATTGACCTTTTTCAGTTCTTAGTTAGCCCTGTGAGAACTGGAAGATATTTTAGCAACAAAAACAAGATAACGCTCTTTGCAAAGGGGGGAGATGGATATTACGCTGGCAGTGAATGAATTTGAGGATAGGAGAAATAACAATTAGTTGAAGGTATGAATTTATGAGACTATTGAAGGCAAGGAGCCATGTCACAAAGTGAAGTGGTTTTGGAAGAGTATTCCAAAGGGTGGTTGAAAACCAGAACACCTATTTCAAAATACACATATATAACCTCTGTGAAAACAGAGGCTCTGTAAACTTCCAATTATGATTATTGTAAAGTATACACAGTGTAATTACATAATTAATTTTCCTTAAATTAATTATTTTAATATTTTGAACATAATCTAGAATTTGTTTCGGTCCTGCTGAAACACAATTGCGGTATTCCATGAATCAGCTCACTATTAAGTCCTTCTAGAATGCAACAAGTACCCCTCCTTCCTTGAAGTTTTGTCTTGACGTTTCTATGAAAGTGTCCCATTGATGTTTAAATGGGGATGACTATGTTTTTTTTACTCTTCCAGAGCCTGGAAGCTTCATCGAACCAAGCAACAATAACAACAGCAACAACAGTAACTTGCATTTATATAGCAGCTTTCACACAGTAAAATGTCCCAGAGGGCTGCACTAAAAAATGGAAGAAAGCGGAAACTGAACATGAATAGGGAAAGAGACTGAAGACATGGTCGTACAGATATATATTGTGGCGTTTGGAGTGGAGGAATGCA
Source organism: Squalus acanthias (assembly GCA_030390025.1). NCBI lineage: Eukaryota > Metazoa > Chordata > Chondrichthyes > Squaliformes > Squalidae > Squalus > Squalus acanthias. The sequence goes on from CM059427.1 coordinate 54,587,938, forward strand.
GAAAGACGCATGGTTTTAGTAGAGACTTCCAGAGTGCAGGGCCATATTATGGCTGAAGTCTCTGCCACCAATGTTTCCCATTATTCTCCAGTCATGTTGCACAAAATCTTTCTCCTCAATTTTTTAATTTTCCCCGCAATCATATTCTACCAAAAAATATTCTAGCTACAGCAAAACTAATTCCCCAAAAATACAACTATCATGACTGTTCCTCACCCACTCTATTATATTCCCTGAAAATAAAATGTACAACATAATACACACATAAAAGTTCAACACTTTAGAAAGGAGTTACAATCTTGATTAGAAACCTAATCCCATCTTCTAATCAATCCAACAATATTCTCTGTGCAGTCTGAGATATTTCATGAGACCTCATGAATGCCCCTGCCCTTAGGTACACCATCCCTAATACTTGATTGTTTGGACTGACTCAGCCTGTCTAGTTAAAGCCTCACTTGAGCAAAGCATGCAGAACGCAAAGGGCCCATACCGCACTTCTATTTTCCGAGGGAGTGTACCGCAAGCAGACAGGCTGCATTTTTCTACTGGGAGCACGGACTCAGCCCTCAAATGAGCACAAAGACCTTATTTTTCCACCTTTTGGCCAGCTGCCTTTCTCTCCCTGGTGTGAGGTAAACAACGTGCCAACAGTGTGCTCAAAAATCATTCACTGCAAAGTCCTAAGCCCTGCTGATACCTTCAGCTCACTGGCCAGTGCTGCTAGTCTCTCCTTCAGGGCCTCACTCTTCCCAGCCAGATGCGATCGACACCTGTTTTGAATGCCCCATGCCTCCTCACTTGGCTGCCCAGTTACCCACAAGCCTCAGTACCAGGATGTCCTGCTTTTCTGGACTACCCACCTCTCCTCCACACCCTGACCCAGAATCCAGCTTAGCTCTGCACAAGCCCAAACTTGCTCTGCTCCCAGCATCAGGCCCATCTCAGCTGCATTCCTTGAGTCTGTCTTTGCTCTGTTGCCTGGAAGTGGGTCTGGCCTACCATACATTCTTTCCCTAATGTCCACTGCATGCTTTGTATTTATAACATCGGAATCACTGAGTATTTTTATAACAATTTATGACATTAATGTAAAAATATTTTGTTTATAGTTCCGTATCAGGTCAGACAGATGTGATTAGCATGTGTTAACCATATGACTGTTAACACAATATTATTTATGTGGTTACCAGTAACCAATCCCTGAACTCCCAGACTGACTCTCGAGACAAGTCCACACCGCTCTGCTCTCTCAAACCCAGCTTTCCAACTACTTCCAAGCCCAAGGCTTCGGCTTCAGTTTCCCTGCTTTTTACAAATCTGAGCCCAAACCTCAAAAACTCTGCTCACTTCCTCAGAGGCTTGGCCTTAGGCCCTGGTTCCGAGCCACTACATTTCCTTTCAGAAAGACAAGATTCGATATGTTCCACCCATCCCCCCCTCTTCGAGAGACAAATAGTTTTTGTGACTATCAGAGTTTTAGCCCCAGTCTGCCTTCAAGTCTCCATGGCAGGTGAAAAAAAACACAGGTAGCTTGATCCATAAAGAAAAGGAGGAGAGGAAATACATGAGGAGCATTCAGATACCAGCCAGATAAAAGAGAGAGGCATAAACACAGTGAAATACATAAAGGAGAGTAAGAAAAATAATCACAGACAATGAAGAGAGGAATGGAAGCATAGTGGTTATGTTCCTGGGCTAATAATCCAGAGGCCTGAACTAATGATCTAGAGACATGAGTTCAAATCCTACCACAGCAGCTGGGGTAATTATATTCAATTAATATAAAGTGGAATAAAATGCTAGTATCAGTGATGGTGACCATGAAACTATCAGATTGTCGGAACAACAATTTTACGACAATGGTTCACTAATGTCCTTCAGGAAAGGAAATCTGCTGTCCTTACCTGGTCTGGCCTATATGTGACTCCAGACCCACAGCAATGTGGTTGACTCTTAACTGCCCTCTGAAATGGCCTTGCAAGCCACTCAGTTGCACACAACCACTATGGAAAACAATAAGAAAAATAAAACTGGATGGACGACCTGGTCATGACAATGGCACACCCAGCCCAGTTGACCCTGCAAAGTTCTCCTCACTAACATCTGGGGACTTGTGCCAAAATTGGGAGAGCTGTCCCACAGATTAGTCAAGCAACAGCCTGACATAGTTGTACTCACAGAATCATACCTCTCAGCCAAAATCCCAGACTCCTCCATCACCATCCATGGGTATGTTGTGTCCCACCGGCAGGACACACCAACCAGAGGTGGCAGCACAGTGGTATACAGTCGGGAGGGAGTGGCCCTGGGAGACCTCAACATTGACTCCGGACCCCATGAAGTCTCATGGCTTCAGGTCAAGCATGGGCCTGCTGATTACCACCTACCGCCCTTCCTCAGCTGATGAATCAGTACTCCTCCATGTTGAACACCACTTGGAAGAAGCACTGAGGGTAGCAAGGGCACAGAATGTACTCTGGGTGGGGGACTTCAATGTCCATCACCAAGCATGGCTCGGTAGCACCACTACTGACTGAGCTGGCCGAGTCCTGAAGGACATAGCTGCCAGTCTGGGCCAGTGACAGGTGGTGAGAGAACCAACACAAGGGAAAAAACCTTGTCCTCATCAATCTACCTGTCGCAGATGCATCTGTCCATGACAGCATTGGTAGCAGTGACCACCGCACAGTCCTTGTGGAGTGAAAATCCCTTCTCACACTGAGGACACCCTCCATCGTGTTGTGTGGCACTACCACCATGCTAAATGATTCAGAACAAATCTAGCAGCTCAAAACTGGGCATCCTTGAGGTGCTGTGGGCCATCAGCAGCAGCAAAATTGTATTCTACCACAATCTGTAACCTCATGGCCCAGCATATCCCTCACTCTACCATTACCATCAAACCAGGGGACCAACCCTGGTTCAATAAGAAGTGTAGAAGAGCATGCCAGTAGCAGCACCAGATATACCTAAAAATGAGATGCCAACCTGGGGAAGCTGCAACACAGGACTACATGCATGCCAAACAGCGGAAGCAGCGTGCTATAGACAGAGCTAAGCGACCCCACAATCAACAGATCAGATCAAAGCTCTGCAGTCCTGCCACATCCAGTCATGAATGGCGGTGGACAATTAAACAACTAATGGGAGGAGGAGGCTCCATGAATATCCCCATCCTCAAAGATGATGGTGCCCAGTATGCGAGTGCAAAAGACAAGGCTGAAGTGTTTGCAACCATCTTCAGCCAGAAGTGCCGAGTGGATGATCCATATCGGCCTCCTCCTTAGGTCCCCACCATCACAGATGCCAGTCTTCAGCCAATTCGATTCACTCCACGTGATATCAAGAAACGGCTGAGCACACTGGATATAGCAATGGCTATGGGCCCAGACAACATCCCGGCTGTCGTGCTGAAGACTTGTGACCAGAACTAGCCAAGCTGTTCCAGTACAGCTACAACACTGGCATCTACCCAACAATGTGGAAAACTGCCCAGGTATGCCCTGTCCACAAAAAGCAGGACAAATCCAATCAGGCCAACTACCACCCCATCACTCTACTCTCAATCATCAGCACAGTGATGGAAGGTTTCATCGACAGTGCTATCAAGCGGCACTTACTCACCAATAACCTGCTCACTGATGCTCAGTTTGGGTTCTGCCAGGACCAGTTGGCTCCAGACCTCAGGCCTTGGTCCAAACATGGACAAAAGAGCTGAATTCCAGAGGTGAGGTGAGAGTGACAGCCCTTGACATCAAGGCAGCATTTGACCAAGTACGGCATCAAGGAGCCCTAGTAAAATTGAAGTCAATGGGAATCAGGGGGAAAACTCTCCATTGGCTGGAGTCATACCTAGCACAAAGGAAGATGGTTGTAGTTGTTGGAGGACAATCATCTCAGACCCAGGACATCGCTGCAGGAGTTCCTCAGGGCAGTGTCCGAGGCCCAACCATCTTCAGCTGCTTCATCAATGATCTTCCCTCCATCATAAGGTTAGAAGTGGGGATGTTCGCTGATGATTGCACAGTGTTCAGTTCCATTCACAACTCCTCAGATAATGAAGAAGTCCATGCCCGCATGCAGCAAGACCTGGATGACATTCAGGCTTGGGCTGATAAGTGGCAAGTAACAATCGCGCCACACAAGTGCCAGGCAATGACTATCTCCAACAAGCAAGAGTCTAACCACCTCCCCATGCCATTCAACAGCATTACCATCGCCAAATCCCCCACCCTCAACATCCTGGGTGTCACCAATGACCAGAAACTTAACTGGACCAGCCACATAAATACTATGGCTACAAGTGCAGGTCAGAGGCTGGGTATTCTGTGGCAAGAGTCTCACCTCCTGACTCCCCAAAGCTTTTCCACCATTTACAAGGCACAAGTCAGGAGTGTGATGGAATACTCTCACTTGCCTGGATGAGTGCAGCTCCAACAACACTCAAGAAGGACAAAGCAGCCCGCTTGATTGGCGCCCCATCCACCACCTTAAACATTCACTCCCTCCACCACCGGCGCACTGTGGCTGCAGTGTGTACCATCTACAAGAAGCACTGCAGCAACTCGCCAAGGCTTCTTTGGCAGCACCTCCCAAACCCGCAACCTCTACCATCTAGAAGGACAAGGGCAGCAGGCGGATGGGAACACCATCACCTGTAAGTTCCCCTCCAAGTCACACACCATCCTGACTTGGAAGTATATCGCTGTTCCTTCATCGTCGCTGGGTCAAAATCCTGGAACTCCCTCCCTAACAGCACTGTGGGAGAACCTTCACCACACGCACTGCAGCGGTTCAAGAAGGCGGCTCACTACTACCTCCTCATGGGCAATTAGGGATAGGCAATAAATGCTGATCTTGCCACCAACACCCACATCCCAGGAACAAATAAAGAAAGAGACCAGCAAAGCGATAATTACAGAAAGAGACATTTAAAGAAAAAACTTTTGTCCATGTGCATATATATAGTTCATGGCTATGGCTAATCAGAGCTTTGATATATATTAACAAAATATTCTGTCTGGTATTTGATGTCTTCACACATAAAGCAACAGAATATGAACATATACCCCTATAGTCTATGAAGTTTCATTTTTCTCCAGGAAAGACTCGCTCTGTATATTACGGCTGCACTGTGGTGCCATTTTTAATTTGCCACAATTTGTAGGAGCTCATCTGCATGAGGACAAGGTACAAATGGAAAATAATGCTTGTGGTGTGTGTTTGTAAAGAAAATTGCTCAGATAGCACATATCAGACACTATTCTGTCCGTTCATAAATGAATGCTCAGACATCCTGGAAAGTGTCACATATATCACAGCAATCCCCACAAGAGATTTCTTGCTCCGTGTTTACTGCGTTATTTTGCATTTTAATAGGATTTATAAATCATGATGGATTAATGTTATTTTTATTCTTTTGTTTAGCTGTCCTATTTAAGTTTCTCATAACAAGAAATAATGACTAGCTAGATTTGCAAAAATAACTACTACCTTATCCTTACATAATTTATTTTTAGAGATTTGCCCAATTAAATTAAGAAATTATCTTGTGTCAGCATCATGCATGTATAATACCTTGTAGCTGTCGTTGTTGCTGAACATCGTAGATCCTCAGTCCAAACAATGGTGGCCTTTCTCTTCGGAGCAGTGAAACATTTCTTGTTATCAAGTCCAATTGAAAAATGGTTCCATTCGTATATTCAGTCCAGAAAATAAATTTCCCGTAATGTGACAATCCAAAGGGGTGATTCACTTCCTTGCCGCCATATACGATCTGTGATATTTGTAAAAGCATAAAAATAAATATAAATAACATTGAAACTGAACAGAACCTGATAACAAAAGAAAATAAATGATCGACGACGAACACATTTATTACTTCGCTCCGAGAATCATGCTGTGAACAAAGCTATTTCAAGTGTATTTGGCAAAAAATATAATTACTGTGCGTAATGTTTTGAACTTAAACTTTTATGGTTCTTGTATGATTTATACAGAATTTGGTAGTGATTATAATGTTTTCTTTTAGGAATGTAACAAACTAAGCACGAGGGCCTAGAAATTCAGGCGCGCGGCTTTTGGCTGTGCGGAGGTCGGGGCGATGGGCGAGGATTGCAGAGTTCAATCCGTGCGCTTGAACAGTGACGCCCGAGGTGCCTCTGGTGTTGGGCCTTGGGCCTCATTTCCATCAGATGGTGAGCTGCGGAGAGTAAGAGGCATCTCGTGAGCGAAGCGTCTGAAGATCGGGCCACTGCGACACTAGCAGCCGCTCTCAGCTAAGTGAGGAAGTGGGGGCAACTGAGTCGAGAGATTGGTGGCTGGGGAGATCTGTGGTTGAAGTGGCAGAAATCGGGGGCGGCTGTGGCTGCATTCTTTGATTGTGGGGTTGGTAGGAGCTCTCCTGCTCCTTTCAGCTCACATTCAGGTAAATATATTTTAAAAGCTTATCTTCTTGGTTGTGTCCCACTAGGCAGTCCCTTTAAGTCCCATGTAGGCCTGAGTGCAGCCAGTGCTGGCTGCTTCGGGGCAAACTAATCTTGCAATGGGGACCTCAAACAGGGGTTAGGCCCCTTATTAACATAAGGAAAGAAACTAGTGGCTGTTGCAGGCGCAGGCACTGCACAACGATTTTTTGGCCTTTACCAATATGGCGGGCGGCGCACTTCCAGCTCGTAATGAGCGTGCGATACCTGCACACCATATTGGAGGTTTAGGAGGCTGTTTATGCACCCGTAAAAAGGACACTGCATGACTGATTATCTAGGCCGTAATGTTTATATTTAACTGACCTTTTTCCTTTTCATTTGGCTGAATTCAGTTGGTGCAGAACCCCATGGAAAATATTAGTATCTGTTAAACAAGTACATCACTGAGCTCCTATTACTATTGCTTGCTTTATTTTGCAGGCCGGGGTGGAATTTATTTTTGAAGGATGTGTTCATTGTTTGCTTTATTGTAAAATCCTATTAAGTTTGAGTCTTAGTGCCATGAATTACATAATTATTTGCAACAGTACATAAGAACAAGATTACACTCACCATTCTATCTGTGCCATTTAAAAAGATTCTTTCAATGTGATCATAGTATGCATCACACCAATAAAGTATTCCAGTGGTATAGTCTAGGGTTAAACCATTAGGCCATAGCATCCTTGTTGTTACGAAGAGCTGTCGATTGGAACCATCCATCCATGCTTTCTCAATTCTTCCTGTCATGTTGTCTATCTCTTCCTCTTCCCAATCTGTCCAGTACATCCAGCTGCATACAATGCAGTAACACATTATCATTTTTGTCAGTAATACACACAATAAATTATATTTAATAAAAATCTCTATAGTGTAATATCTGAAATCGTCAACAAACTGTTTTATTTCCATATTATTTTAAAGGGGTAGATTCATTACTAACTGTGATCTACAACAACAGTTGTAATTTTCACATTTATGTGCAATTCTAGATTATGTACATGCAATAATGCCATGCGCATCGGCACGTAGCACTGCGGTATTACAGGCCTGCCTCCCCTGATTAAAGGGGAGGGGCCTAGCACAGCGCGCACCGGGGCCCTGCTGGACCACCAGGGAGCAGGGTGCCGGCAAAAGAGCCAGGCACTCGAGGAGTGCTGGGCTGACCGATCGCGGCCGGCACCCCTCATGAGGAGGCAAAAGGGGGCAGGTGCTGGCAGGTGGTCCCAAAAAAAATGGCCGCCCAGCACCTGCCCTTTAATTTGCGCCACCGCGGCCACAAAAATGCCACCCTGACCCTGTCGAACACATCGTCCGGTGGTAGGTCAGGGGGCGCAACTGAAGTTTGTGGCTGGGGTGCAAGCGAGGCGCTGCGCACGACGCTGTCATCGCCGGAGGTGCAACGCCGTGGGGCGCTATTGGCTACTGCCGCCGCTAACCTCCCGCTGAATTTTGCGGGAGGCGTCAGCGGCGCTAGGGCTTTGCGCCCCGTTAGCGCTCCCCTGGGGCGATAACAGGAGGCACAAAGCAACCCAATTTTTCCCCCAACATATGACACAGCATGCTATATGTAACATAATATACAGAAAGGACACAGGTACAAGATAGTGTACCTCCTAAGCATATTCCTAAATTCAAAATTACTTGACTACACTTTTATACACTTTCAAGTAGGTTATTCCTTCATTGGCCATCAGAAACTTGCTAATGATAAAGGTATTTTAGTACAATTAACAAATATCTAGATTTTCACTTCAATTTCAACATTTCAAATAAATTAATGACACTGTTGGATAATAAGAGATATTCTGAAAGTTGTATTTCTTATAAAGAGAGTTTGACTATCAGTCTTAGAAATTCCACTGTTAAAAAGAGCAATGATTTAACTTTAATAGCCATTTACTGCAAATTTTTATTGGTTCTGTAAAAAAGTATATATTTTTTGCTCTTAAATGGCCAATATTGTTGATTGGATTAGAGAACTTATTGTCTCAGACAGCATGGGCAAGCTGAATTGATGATAAAACTTGCTGAAGCATGCTAAATAAATTCAGCTTGAAATTTTCATGATTCTGCTGGGATCAGTATCTCCTCCACACTGCTTCCGGCAAGACATCACAGTTTTCTCCTTGCATACATCATGTGTGTGAATCAGGTGTTGGCTCCTGAGGGACTGTAAAGGGGCTGGCAGCATTAACAGCAGTACCCTTGCATCCCTTTGGGAACCACTTCCCTGCTGTTGGTACCGCACAATAAATGTGCCGCCATGTACAGTAACATTATTCAATGTGTCTTCTTCACACCAGTGTTTTAGGTGTAAAGATACAAAGGCTATGGGCTTTAGCTTAAGGATGCTTTGTGGAAGACAATTAATCATTGGTCACTAATTATATTCTATTTAAAAAAAAATAAGCAAAAAAACTTCTCACAGTAATCATTGTTTTTTTTGGTCATTCTCTTTTTTTTTACTCCTGAAGGCATTGATTGCTACGGAGGTGGTATTTTATGGGCATTGAATTCCCTAGTGTTGCTTGCGCAAGAGGCTATTTATGCTCTTAATGCTGTAAATATAGTGGTAAAATTCTGATATAAAGCCACCAAATCCAAGTAGTCCCGATCATATTGGCTCCACCAAGATTCATCCAAGACAAGACAGTGGTCTGATGCCAGAATGTGGTCTCAGCTCACAAAAAGCTGACTCAATTGCACATAATTCAGTATGTGTTATGTTGTTGCTATGTAATAATGGGCCATGATGCTATTGTTTACACAGTCTTACTGGCGTGACTTTTGGTTTAGTTTTATCAATTGTGCAAGAGTTCCACTGAGGCATTTCAAAAGTGTATAGGGTGAAATTTCCAGGGTAACCCAGGAAACTCTTCCCAGCACTTCCTGTTCACGTGGATAGGGGATGGTCGATCCGTCCATGATCCCCATTACTGTAAAATGGCTGGAACTAAAAAGCACAGAATCCAGTCACAACCTGGTTCTGCCCCATTTTCCAGTCCCTTCACCAAAGATCCAGCCCAGTTGCGCCTTGGCCCCAGACTGGAATTCCGGGCCAACCATTTCAAAAAGCACTTCTGGAAGAAATGCTACCCCTGACAGCAACATAAACAGAATCTGACTTGCCATTGAAGCTGAACCTTTTCAAGCTCACCTGTAGCAATGTGCAGGACCAGTAAAGAACACTGGGATCCATATGCACAGGTTAGTAAAGTTGTTTTGTGGTTGTTGGAATTTAAAGACCGTACCAATAGAAGGTAGAGTGCTAAGATACATATATATCTTTATGGTATGGTACATGCATTTATACATCTAATATATGTAAATCAGGCATTGGTTTCCGAGGGATACAAATAGGTAATTGGCACTGAAAGCAGCGCTGCACAGCAGGTGCTCCCACTTGGGAACTACTTTCCTATTACTCGTACTATATTAATAAATGTACCGTGAGGCAAGATTATTCAATATGCCTCATTTACACCAGCGTATTAGACAGAGAGACATTATGAATTGAAGCTCAACAAAATTCTATGGAAGCAAATTAATCATCAGTAAGAGAGAAAAAATAAATTCCATTTGATGATTTCTAACAACTTATTTCTTACAGAAACTACATTTAAATATTTTTTGAATTAGATTTATTATGATAGGATAGTCCCGAGAGGTTTGCAGTTGCTCGGGCTATATGTTCCTCCATTCACTAATCTTAGCAATTTGACACAAGTGTAAAGTGGGGAATACTGCTTTAAACTCGCGTCTACTTTTCCACGAAAATTAAACTAATCGAGGAAATAATACATCTACATTTTTCATGGAAACAAGTAACTGTAAACAGTTATGATAGGGAATCATTCTTCATCTCACTGCAATCATTTTTGGGGTAAAAATCAGCTAAAAGCAGGTATTGCTGTATCTAATATATACTGACAAGTAGAATTTGATTACTTAGCTGACAGACCCATCGGACAACTGGAGAAGAAATTGATTTTATTTAGCAACTCATCCATCTTCAATTTTCTGTTCTGATGATATGCTGAGAGAAAACTTATTGCATAATGGAGATCCAAAGCAGCAATGCCAAAAAGAATTATGGCATCTAATTAAAATGAATGAGGACACTTAAACTTTATTTTTATTAGTTTCAAACACAACTCTGTTTTCTGCCCTCGTGACATTTTTGGAAAAGTAAACACTGCATATTTATTTGTTGGTGTGTGAACTAATTTTCTAATGGTTCTGTTGACGGAAAAGTAATTCTGTACTTCACACATCACGGAGCCTGTCAGCTAATTACAGCAAAAAGCTCCAGCACGTAGCATTATAACCATCACATTTGTTGGCCAACACTACAGCTTTAGGTCCCTCACTAAATGGACTTCAAGGCCACAATTTCACCTACCTGGGCGGCTTCATGGTGGGAGAGGGCGGTGGCAGGGGACGACCCCGCTGCTGCGTGGATCCCGCAGAAAAAAAATCTTCCTGTAATGGGCCTTGTTAAGCCTGCCCTGCGCGTTTCCCGGCCCAATGAAAAGGTGTGGGTCTGGTGATGTCAGCAGATGACGCGATTCTTGCCAGTATATTTAAAGGGGCCATGGCCCCATTTGCTGTCAGTTGTAATTTCACAGAATTCAATGCTGGGAGTGTCTGTAGGTGTGCACAATGTGCTCCCAGCGCTAAAGAGCGGTGCCTCGGTTCAGTGATGAGTCCCTCCATCATCTTGAGGAGGGAGTGAGAGCACGTAGGGAGGTTCTCTTCCCTACTGACGGTAGGAAGAGGCCTCCCCAGCAGACAAAGGCAGCGTGTCTTCAGATTGTGCAGGAGGTGACAGGCATGTCAGTGGTCGTTTGGACCTGGGTGCAGTCCCACAAGAGGTTTAATGATCTTCTAAGATCAGGAAAAGTGAGTATAAAGCCACACTTACTTTGATGCTGCGGTGCCTATCATCACATCCCACCACTCTGCATTGCCATCCCTGCTCCTGCTCAACATTACTCACCCCAACATCCCTTGGACCTTCATCCATCCCTCTCTTTCTATCTACATTATCAGTTCCCCATCTAACTATGCACCCCTCACACTCAGCCTCATCGTCATGCAAAGACATCAACTAACAACACAAAAGGATGCTACTTGGTATTGGCACCCCACTGCATCATAGTCTCCTTCTAAAACTCTATCCCATTCCATTCCATACACTCATTCCATCACTCTCACTCAACCTTCTCTTCTTTCCCTCCTTGCACGAAAAGAGAGCCCACAATAAGAGGGAGAAGGAGAGAACGGGAGGAGGCCCTCAAGCCATGGCATTTCTGACCACTGCAGAGGAGGCAGCACCGGATATCACAGGAGTGGTCGACCAGCCGGAAGTGGGAGACGGAGAGAGGGGCTCATTAGAAGAACCTGGTGACAGAATTATTTTCAATACACTTGCACGGCTTTCATCAGTCACTCATATGGGGTCTGATGTCAACAGAAAATGAATGCTCATCATGTGGATAATGGTATGTGTCTGCGGTCGACATCTCATATATCTAACTGATGTCTTTACTCTCCCACAGGTCCATCAAGAGCCGCCCCCCGCCCCCCCCCCCCCACTGTCCAGGAGGGAGAGCAAGAGGAGCCTCCAGCATCTGAGGGCGCAGCGTCACCTCATACAAGGCAAGCCAACACCAGCACAGAGAGGCACACCTCGGTGGGACCATCGCGAGATACAGTAGTGTTGTCACCTGGTGTATTACACATCACCGGTGAACAAGAGCAGATGGTGGAGACAGTGACAGCAGTGGTGACTCCTCGTCGGAGGGCGCAGGACGCTCCTAGCTCTGCTCAGTTGCATGCAGACGCTGAGCCTCGGGGGCCATCCAGGAAGAGGGTGATCCTGGAGCTGCAGGAACAAGTGCTCTGAATGGAGGCTCTGAATGGATACTTGACCGCGGTGACTGCGAGTGTGCAGGGAATGGAGGAGTCTATCTCAAACATGAGCACCACCGTGGCGCACTCACTGGCAAATTCCTCCATGGATAGGATGGCCACCTGCATGGAGGACATAATGCGCCAATCTCATGAGAACATGGTTTTACTTCAAAGTAGTTGGGCATCTATGGAGGCGAGAAACCAGAGGCTCATAGACGTCCTTTCTAGGAGGGGTGTCAGCATAGACGAGGGCCCTCATGGCCCCACTGAGGTGCAGCAAGGGGCTCTCCAGGTACGTGCTAGCGAGGAAGTGCGGGTGGCCCATGAGAGAGATGATGGTGGGAAGGGACATGGAAGTGGGGGCTCCTCTCCAAGCGCTCAGACTTCCATCCCCTTACCAACCCCTCGCTCAGAGCCCCAGATGCCTCCCGAATGATGGCCGAGTCTGCCCCTGCACAGTCGCAGGATGAGCAGACTTTGGTGGGGCCCTCACAGGCTCCAAAACCCAGAGGATAACTGCCAAAGGTGTCTAAGCAGGCACAGCAGGGAGGCGAGGAGGCTGCGTCTACCTCTGCTGAAGCCTCAGAGGATGTGCGCTCTGCGCCGTCTTCCTCATCCAGCGCTAATCCTCACTGCTGCTCTATGTTGTGCAGGGCGCAGCAGACCACGACGATTCTGGAGACCCTGGCTGGTACGTACTGAGGGGCTCTTCCAGATCTGTCAAGGCATCTGAAGCACATTTTGAGCAAGCCTCTTGTCTGCTCGATGACACTTCTTGTGGAGATGTGGCTTTGATTGTAATGTCTCGTTTAATGGCCTCCTCAAAGGTGTCATGAGCCACGTCTTCAGGGGATAGCCCTCGTCTCCAAGCATCCAGCCGGAAAGACTTTGGCAGTGCGAAGAGCTGAGGGATGGTGGACTGGCGCAGGATGAAAGAGTCATGACAGCTGTCAGGGAACTTGGCGCACACAGGGATGATAATCTTCCTATTGTTGCAGACCAGCTGCACATTGAGGGAGTGCAACCCCTTGCGGTTGACAAATACTGTGTTCTGATAGGGTGCCCTGATGGCCACATGTGTGCAGTCGATGATGCCCTGCACCCGTGGGAAGCCAGCCAGAGCGCCAAAGCCGAGTGCCTGCTCATTGAGACTGCCTTCATCACTTGCAAAGTGGATATAATTGGTGGACTTGTTAAAGAGAGCATCAGTGACCTGTGTGATGCATGTGTGGGTGGCCGACTGCGAGATGTCAGAAATGTCTGCTGCAGATGCCTGGAAGGAGCCTGAGGCGAAGAAGTTGAGGGTGCTGGTGACTTTGACAGCCACTGGTAAGGGGTGTCCACCCCTTCCTCTGGGCTGCAGGTCTTGCTCCAGCAATGTGCAAATGTCGGTGATGACCTGGCACGATAGCCTGAGCCTCCTTTGGCACTGCTGTTCCGTCATGTTGAGGAAGTTCATCCTCTGCCTGTATACCCTGTGTTGGGGGTATCGACTCTGGTGCGGTGCAGCCCTGCGCTGATGCCCTCTGTCCTGTGCAGCATCAGGTGGTTCCAGAGGAGGTTGGTGCTGTTGTTGTTGCTGGTGTGCCTGGTTCTGCTGCTGCTGCGGGTGATCATCATCAGATTCTAAGGACCAAGGTGAGAGAGCATAAATGGTGCCCATTCTGATGTTTCAGATGGCAGCTGAAGTTGAGATGACAGAAGCAATCTGTCAATGGTGAGATAGGTTGTTCCAAGGAGGTGACAGTGGATAGAGAGTTTATTCCAAACACTTCCAAACTGCATAAAGCGCAAAAGTGTGTTCCAAATCCTGAAGGCTCCAGCTTCTCAGATTGGAAAATGAACAGCTGTGAAATGGTAGCTTTTATACCACTTTTGCAGCTGTCAACTATTCAGAGGAATGGGGAGTCATTGACAGCCCGACCTACTTACCTGACGTGATCCCCGAGCGCCGGGAACGTCGTGAAAAAGCTGATAAAATGGTAAGTACATGGTAAAATGGTGTTTAAGTACCTTTTAACAAGCTCTTAAGTATTTGAATCGGCTCACCCGCCACTTGGTGTTGGGTCTGTAAAGCACAGACAGACCCGACACTTGGGAAACTGACATGGAGCCGAGTTGACAGCGGGATCCCATCTCCAAACCCGCACTCTGAGCGCCGGCAAAATTCCGGCCAAAGTAACTGGGGTTATTTTAAAAAAAAAAGATATTGAATTAAATTGTACCATTTTGGTAAACATGTGTGGCTTATTAAAGGAATAAAATATTTATGAAGTGAGAAATCATAACTTAATCATGTCTTTCAGTGCTCATCAATTATGTAGCCAGGCATTATTTGGCTATTTATTTTGAGTAAAACACAAAGGCTATTACGTGCCATTTTAAAAAAAACTGTCAAAAGAGAGGGCAGTGATTAAATATATAATCAGCTGGTTAAAAAAACAAAAATATGGACATATAACCCTCAAGAGTTAGAAAATGTGCACTGCTGTCCAGACTGTCTGATTCAGGAAGTCCTGATGGCAGTTAAAATGATACAATTGATGAGTGAAGTCAAGAAGATGCACATGATTTTTTTTAAAAAACCTTGAAAAATGCACGACGAGCAAATGAGATTCCAGAAACTATACGTCAAGTTGTGTTTAAAGAAAAAAAAAAAAAACCTGAATGTAGGCGACATGAAAAACAATTTTGATCATCAGACAAAGGGGCTAATTATAATGCTCCAGGATGGGTGGTGGAGGCGGCAAGCGGGGGCGGGGGGTTAAAAATTTAAAAAAACACAAGAAACCCGACCCCAACCCCAACCAGCCTCCAACCAGTCCACTTTCCTATTCACCCCCCGCCCCCCTGTGAAGTCCAACTCCCCCGCCCAACCAACCCCGTGATGTCAGATCCTCCTCACTCTCCGCGCCCCCCCCCCCCCCCCCCCCCGCCGCCAATTTCAGATCTACCTGACATCGGCTCCCCGGCTGCTTTCCAGTGCGACGGACAGCCAGCCTGTCAATCTGACTGGCGGGCAGGCAGGCAGGAAACCTGTTGAAAATTTTTTAAATGGGTCCTGCCGTTAATTTCAGCAGGACCTGAGGGGAGCCCTTACATCCGGGTTTCCTGTCTGAAAAGGCTCCCACCCCCGCTCTTTTCCACGCTCGGAGTTATTACTGAGCCCAAAGTGACTGAGCCCTTCAAGCCTGCTCCACCATTCAATAAGATCATGGCTGATCTTCTACCTCAACTCCACCTTCCCACCCGATCCCCATATCCCTTGATTCCTTAATATCCAAAAATCTATCGACCTCTGTCTTGAATATACTCAATGACTGAACATCCACAGCCCTCTGGGGTAGAGACGGCCGCGATCTGTCAGCCCGGCACTCCTCTTGAGTGCTGGGCTCTTTTGCCAGCACTCCGCTCCCTGGTGGTCCAGCAGGGCCCCGGTGCGTGCTGCACTAGGCCCCTCCCCTTCAATCAGGGGAGGGAGGCCTGCAGCACCCTGGCATGTGTGGTACTGCTGCACGTAGCTCCGCAATATTCCATGGGAGTTCCCCAAGAGGGGTGCGAGCCAATTTCCTTCCCCAAATGTCAGGGAAGATATATTGGCCTTGGAAGGGGTACAGCACAGATTGAGCAGAATGACACTGGGCTAAAAGGGTTAAAATATGAGGGTAGGTTGCATAAACTTGGGATGTATTCCTTGAGTTTAGAAGGTTGAGGGGTGATCTGATTGAGGTGTTTAAAATGATAAAAGCATTCGATAGAGTAGATAGAGAGAGCTATAGTGGGGGAATCCAGAACAAGGGACACAATCTTAAAATTAGAGCTAGACCAGTCAGGAGTGAAATCAGGAAGCACTCTTTCACCCAATGGGGAGTGGAAATGTGAAACTCTCTCCCCCAAAAAGGCTATGGATGCTGGGTCAACTGAAATTTTCAAGACTGAGATCGACAGATTTTTATTAGGTAAAAGTATCAGGGATATTGGTCAAAGGGTGGGTAAATTAAGTTGAGATACAGATCAGCCATGGTCTAATTAAATGGCGGAAGAGGTTCAAGGGGCTGAATGTCCAACTCCTGTACCTTGATGGAGAAAATATATATCAAATGTAACTGTGACCCTCCAACGTTAGCTACATTTCCAATTCTACAGAGTGTTTTTAGAAATACAGGGCTGATAGAGTAGATAGAGAGAGCTATGGTGGGGGAATCCAGAACAAGGGGGCACAGTCTTCAGCCAATTCGATTCACTCCACGTGATATCAAGAAATGGCTCAGCGCATTGGATACAGCAAAGGCTATGGGCCCTGACAAAATCCCGGCTGTCGTGCTGAAGACTTGTGCTCCAGAACTAGCTGCGCCTCTAGCCAAACTGTTCCAGTACAGCTACAACACTGGCATCTATCCGACAATGTGGAAAACTGCCCAGGTATGTCCTGTCCACAAAAAGCAGGACAAATCCAATCCGGCCAATTATCGCCCCATCAGTCTACTCTCAAACATCAGCAAAGTGATGGGAGGGGTCATCGACAGTGCTATCAAGCTGCACTTACTCACCAATAACCTGCTCACTGATGCCCAGTTTGGGTTCCGCCAAGACACTAACGGGAGGAGGAGGCTCCATGAATATCCCCATCCTCAATGATGGTGGAGCCCAGCACGTGAGTGTAAAAGACAAGGCTGAAGCGTTTGCAACCATCTTCAGCCAGAAGTGCCGAGTGGATGATCCATATCGGCCTCCTCCTGAGGTCCCCACCATCACAGAAGCCCGTCTTCAGCCAATTCGATTCACTCCACGTGATATCAAGAAACGGCTCAGCGCACTGGATACAGCAAAGGCTATGGACCCTGACAACATCCCGGCTGCCGTGCTGAAGACCTGTGCTCCAGAACTAGCCGCGCATCAGGCCAAGCTGTTCCAGTACAGCAACAACACAGGCATCTATCCGACAATGTGGAAAACTGCCCAGGTATGTCCTGTCCACAAAAAGCAGGACAAATCCAATCCGGCCAATTATCACCCCATCAGTCTACTCTCAAACATCAGCAAAGTGATGGAAGGTGTCATCGAAAGTGCTATCAAGCGGCACTTACTCACCAATAACCTGCTCACTGATGCACAGTTTGGGTTCCGCCAAGAACACTCTGCTCCCGACCTCATTACAGCCTTGGTCCAAACATGGACAAAGGCGCTGAATTCCAGAGGTGAGGTGAGAGTGACTGCCCCTGACATCAAGGCAGCATTTGACCGAGTATGGCATGAAGGAGCCCTAGTAAAACTGAAGTCAATGGGAATCGGGGGGGAAAACGCTCCACTGGCTGGAGTCATACCTAGCACAAAGGAAGATGGTTGTGGTGATTGAAGGTCAATCATCACAGCCCCAGGACATCGCTGCAGGAGTATCTCAGGGCAGTGTCCTAGGCCCTATCATCTTCAGCTGCTTCATCAATGACCTTCCCTCCAACATAAGGTCAGAAATGGGGATGTTCGCTGATGACTGCACAGTGTTCAGCGCCATTCACAACTCCTCAGATAATGAAGCAGTCCATGCCCACATGCAGCAAGACCTGGACAACATTCAGGCTTGTGCTGATAAGTGGCAGGTAACATTCGCGCCACAGAAGTGCCAGGCAAAGACTATCTCCAACAAGCGGGAGTCTAATCAATGCCTCTTGACATTCAATCGCATTACCATAGCCGAATCCCCCACCATCAACATTCTGGAGGTCATCATTGACCAGAAACTTAACTAGACCGGCCACATAAATACTGTGGCAACAAGAGCAGGTCAGAGGCTAGGTATTCTGCGGTGAGTGTCCCACCTCCTGACTCCCCAAAGCCTTTGTACCATCTACAAGGCACAAGTAAGGAGTGTGATGGAGTACTCTCCACTTGCCTGGATGAGTGCAGCTCCAACAACACTCAAGAAGCTCCACACCATACAGGACAAAGCAGCCCGCTTGATTGGCACCCCATCCACCACCTTAAATATTCACTCCCTCCACCACCTGTGTACCATCTACACGATGCTCTGCAGCAACTCGCCAAGGCTTCTTCGGCAGCACCTCCCAAACCCGTGACCTCTTCCACCTAGAAGGACAAGGGCAGCAGGCGCATGGGAACACCACCACCTCCAAGTTCCCCTCCAAGTCACACACCATCCTGACTTAGAAGTATATCGACGATCCTTCATCGTCGCTGGGTCAAAATCCTGGAACTCCCTCCCTAACAGCACTGTGGGAGTACCTTCACCACACGGACTTCAACGTTTCAAGAAGATGGCTCACCACCACCTTCTCAAGGGCAATTAGGGATGGGCAATAAATGCTGGCTTTGCCAGCAACGCCCGCATCCCATAAATATTTTTTTTTTTTAAATCGGCGGCCAAATTAGTGTCGGGTGAAGATCGGGGACCAGAGGAGCAGGGGTGGTGTCGGCAGTGCCAGGGGGGCAGTTGGCGGAGATCAATGGCCTGGGGGTGGTAACAGAGCTTGCGGGGGGGGAAATCAGTGGCCTGGGGGAGGGATCGGAGGGGGGGTGGGAAATCGAGGGCCGGGGTGGGTGGGGGGGGGAGTCAAAGGCCTTGTGGGGAGTGGATCGAAGCCCTCGTCGGGAGGGGATCGAAGGCCTCGTCGGGAGGGGATCGAAGGTCTCGTGGGGAAGGGATCGAAGGCCTCATTGGGAGGGGATCGAAGGCCTCGTGGGGAAGGGATCGAAGGCCTCGTCGGGAGGGGATCGAAGCCCTCGTCGGTAGGGGATCGAAGGCCTCGTCGGTAGGGGATCGAAGGCCTCGTGGGGAGTGGATCGAAGGCCTCGTGGGGAGGGGATCGAAGGCCTCGTGGGGAGGGGATCGAAGGCCTCGTCGGGAGGGAATCGAAGGCCTCGTCGGGAGGGAATCGAAGGCCTCGTCGGGAGGGAATCGAAGGCCTCGTCGGGAGGGAATCGAAGGCCTCGTGGGGAGGAGATCGAAGGCCTCGTGGGGAGGAGATCGAAGGCCTCGTGGGGAGGAGATTGAAAGCCGGGGGGGGGGTGGGGAAATCGGAATCTTGGAGGCCGGGGAGAGTGGAGGAATCGGAGGCCTGGGGGGGGGGAGGAATCGGAGGCCCGGGGGGGGGGAGAAATCGGAGGCCCGGGGGGGGGGGGGAGAAATCGGAGGCCCGGGGGGGGGGGGGCAATCGGAGCCTGGGGTGGGGAAATCGGAGCTTGGGGTGGGGGTTATCAGAGGCCGGCTGGGGGGGGAGAAATCGGAGGCTGGCTGGTGGGGGGGCGGAAATCGAGGGCCAGGGTGGGGGGCAAGTCAAACCCCTCGTGGGGAGCGGATCAAAGGCCGGGGGGGGGGGGGGGCGGGAGGAAATCTGAACCGGGGTGAGTGGGGAGGAAGTCGGAGGCCTCGGGAGGGGGAGGGGAGGAGTTGGAGGCCTGGGAGTGGGGGAATCAGAGGCCAGGGTGTGGAGGAATTCGAGGCCTCGAGTGGGGTGGGGGGGGGGGGGGGGGATCGTAGGCCGGGGGGGTTGGAATCGGAGGCCTGGGAGGAGGGAAAATCTGAGACCAGGTTGGGAGGTGGGAAATCAGAGGCCGGAGGGAGGGGAAAGAATCAGAGGCCTGGGAGGGAGAAATCGGAGGCCAGGGATGGGGGGGGAGAAATCGGAGACCTGGGGGGAGGGGGGGAAATCGGAGACCTGGGGGGAGGGGGGGAAATCGGAGACCTGGGGGGAGGGGGGGAAATCGGAGACCTGGGGGGAGGGGGGGAAATCGGAGACCTGGGGGGAGGGGGGGAAATCGGAGGCCTGGGGGGAGGAGGGGAAATCGGAGACCTGGGGGGAGGGGGGGAAATCGGAGACCTGGGGGGAGGGGGGGAAATCGGAGGCCTGAGGGGGAGGGGGGGAATCAGAGGCCTGGGGTTCTCTGATCGGGGGTGGTGGGTTAGGTATTGACCCTGGATTCAGGAAGTAAGTGTAAAGGCACTTCCCTCCTGGATCCAGCAGTGCTTGCCTTACTTTAGCTGGCAGGTTTCACAAGGCCTTCAAAACCTGACCAGCTACAGTTTAATTCAAAATTGAGATTAAAGCAGAGGCTTCCAGTTTCATTATAATATTTTAATAGGTGACCTGGCTCCTGGGGGCAGGTTGGTTGCACCCACCCCCCCCCGCACCCCGTCACGCCTCCGTTAAAACCGGAAGTGAGCGGGCTCTGGTTAGGATTCAGATTTTTAACACTTTTACTTCCCACACGACCCCAAACCACCTGTTTTTTTTAGGTTAAAATTCCCCCCCACAAATTCCAACTGAAATAGGTAAACATATCACGTATTTTACAGCTAAAGCAGTTTACATTTAGTTTATTTATTCTGCTGTCACTGTGAAATAGAAGCTAGAAAACAGCCTAAGAACAGGGTCATGGATGAACTTGGCTCGACCAGATGCAACTCAAATTTTTACTTTTATAAATACTTATTTGTAGTCCAGTTAGGTAAAATCCCTCCAAAGTTTTATCATTTCCCTTTTACAAATTGTATAATCACAGTTGATTTTCTACATCTCATGAAGCAATTACATGGCGGCTAATCATGCAGAAACATGAGCGATTTTCAATGTTCATGAAGGAAAGCCTGCAGTTAGCAATGAAGACCTTGATCAGTCATACAGCGAGAACTCAAGACTTTGATAACATCTAAAGGATGTATGCAAAAAAAAAACGGAGCTATATCCTGTGGAAGCTTGGGCTACACGCAGGGAATAATCTTGAAACTTGGAGGACGCATGATCTACCAACAATAAGATGGAAACCATTCTCCAGAAAATTAGGGACAAGTCGTGGGTTCCATTTGGTCATTATGTGCTGCTGGTGTTCCCATTCTGCTCAAGAGATAAGTGTTTTCCTTTTGCTGTTAAAGCTTTTTCCTTCCCACACAGCTTCACACAAAAATATAACCAACACTCCTGACATATTGCAGATTCGAGCTTATTTCATGAAATAAAATTAAATGGATAAAAACAGTGATAAACCCTGCCTGCAGCTGGATTTATGTCTGTCATGGCATTTGCACTTGTCAGAAGAAAATTTGGGGGATGATTCTTAAGAATTCCAGTCCTTCCAGGCACTCTGCCAAGCCCAGTACTCTACTGACAGCACAGGAAGAGCTGTAAAATTACAAGGCTTGTACAAGTACTTTTTTGTCATTAACATTAGATGAAATTTCCCTTACTGGTTGTTCCACTAGCATTAAGTCCAGTGCATCATGGGGAATAATTGGGACAAAGTAACTGGCAGAATAGAATCATAGAAACTTACAGCACAGAAGGAGGCCATTCGGCCTGTCGTGCCTGTGCTTTGTCTTTGAAAGAGCAGTCGTGCTCAGTCCCACATCCCTGCTTTTTGTCCGTTCCTCAGCTTCAAGTACCTGTCCAACTCCCTTTTAAAATTATTAATGGAATCCGCTTTCATCACCTTTTCAGGTCGAATGTTCCAGATCCTGACAACTTTCTGAGTGTAAAATTTCTCCTCATCTTCCCTCTAGATCTTTTTCCAATGATATTGATTTTATGACCTCTAGTTGTTGACCCACTCACCAGAGGGAATACTTTTTCCCTATTTACTCTATCACAACCTCTCATCATTAGGTCACCTCTTAGCCTTCTCTGTTCCAAGGAGAACAGTCTTAACTTTTCCAACCTCTCCTCACAACTGAAGTCCCTCATCCCTGGTAAGATCCTGGTAAACCTCCTCTGTGCCCTTTCTAAGGCCTTTACATCTTTCCTGAAGTGTGGTGCCCAGAATTGTCCACAATACTCCAGCTGAGGCCTAACCAGTGATTTATAAAGTTCTAGTATGATCTCTTTGCTTTTATATTCTATTCCTCTATTTATAAACCCAAGTAACCCATGTGCTTTTTTAACCACCTTATCAACTTGCCCTGCCACCTTTAAGGATTTGTGTATATGGACACCAACGTCTCTCTGCTCATCTTTTCAAAATTATGCCATTTATAGTATACGGTCCTTCCATATTAATCCTCCCTAAGTGCATCACTTCACACTTCATTTTATGAACTCTAGAAACAGAGTTAACATTTCAGATCGTTGACCTTTCTTCAGAATTCGAACGATAGGTCATCGACCTGAAACGTTAACTCTGTTTCTCTCTCCACAGATGTTGCCTGACCTGCTGAGTGTTTCCAGCATTTTCTGTTTTTATTCCAGATTTCCAGCATATTTAGTATTTTGCTTTTGTATGATGATAACTTACTTCGGCAATAAAATTATCAATAACATTTTTGATTCTCTCCAACTTAACTAGATAAACTAATTAACATAACTATAAATAATCGTGTGAATAAAGACTTTAACTAAGAGAGCGAGAGAAGCAGCTGGAGATAAAGGTAGGCCCGACTTCTAAGACATTTAGGGGGAGAAAGTCATTGTAGCCCTGTTTGGGGCGCTAACTTTTAAAAGTTGAGAAAATTAGCGCCAGGGGCTAATGTTTCTCAACTTTTTTAAAAAGTTTGGTTTTGCGCTCCAGGAAGGAAGTGGAGCACTGAATCAAGCCCGCCACTTCATTCCTGGAGCTCAACAGGCAGCAGGCGGGGCGGAAGTTGTGCAGCACTGCCATGTTGGAAGGCTCATTCCCTCTCTTAAAGGGAAGGGCCATCGCTGCAGGCTCTGCAAGAGGGAAACTTACCTGATCCCTGACAGCAGCCACGATGCTGCCCGATGCACTGCAGTAGAGTGCCGGGCTGATTGATGGGTGGCGACGAAACAAAAAAAAACACAAAGAGCATTTCAGATATTTTTTAACCTACCTCGGCCACCTCGCCTTTAAGTATCGCCCCCGATGCGCCCTGCATCCCGATCAACGCCTCCTGCAGCTGCCGATGTCATTGCCCGGCGATGCTGCAGGGGGCGGAAATGAATTTTGGGTCCGGGGCGCTACCGGGGCAATGCGCAGCCGGATGACATCACGATCTCCGGGCGCAGGAGATCGCGGTGCTAGGGGTTACCACTGCAGCAAACAGCCAGGTGAATTTCGCAGGCGGGGGTAACATTGCCACGCCTGGGCGGTAAGTCCTTAGCGCCCCGTTATCACCCCCCGGAGGTGCTAACAGACCCAATACTAGCCCAAAGTCTTAAATGTATTTCTGTAAGTTAGTTAATAGTCGAGTAAATCGAGGCATGGCAGGGCACCTCTGTCCCATGGAATGCACATCCGGTGCCATGTGGAAAATCCAGGACGTTTCCTGTGTCCTGGACAACCACATGTGCAGAAATTGTCGTCAGCTGCAGGAGCTGGAGCTCTGGGTTTCGGAATTGAGCAGCAGCTGGCGTCACTGAGGTGCATCTGTGAGGCTGAGAGCTACGTGGAAAGCACGTTTCAGGAGGTGGTCACTCAGCAGCGTAAGCGTGTGCAGGCAGAGAGGGAATGGGTGACTCAGACAGACAAAGAAGACCTCTTCTCTTAGTGAAGGAGTCTCCTGAGTGCATCTCACTCTCCAAGAATACTGGTGAGGGCGATTGTTCCTCTGGGGAGTACAGCCAGAGCCAAGTCCACGGCAGCACGAGTGGCTCAGCTGTACAAGGGGGGAGGAGGAAGATCGGGAAAGCAATAGTGGTAGGGGATTCGATAGTTAGGGGAACAGACAGGCGTTTCTGTGGCCGCAGATGTGATTCCAGGATGGTATGTTGCCTCCCTGGTGCTAGGGTCAAAGATGTCACTGAGCGGCTGCAGAACATTGTGAGGGTGAACAGCCAGAGGTTGTGGTCCATATCGGTACCAATGACACAGGTAGAAAAAGGGATGAGGTCCTGCAGGCAGATTTTAGGGAGCTAGGAAAGAGATTAAAAAGTAGGACCTCAAAGTTAGTAATCTCTGGATTACTCCTGGTGCCACGAGCTAGTGAGTATAGAAATAGGAGGATAGAGCAGATGAATGCATGGCTGGAGAGAGGTTGCAGGAGGGAGGACTTCAGATTCCTGGGGCATTGGGGCCGGTTCTGAGGGAGGTGGGACCTGTACAGGCCGGACGGGTTGCACCTCAACGGAGCCGGAGCCAATGAGGTGGGTCAAGTGGAGCAAGTGGCAGTAGGGGAACATTTAGCAAACAGTGATCATAGTATCATAAGGTTTAGATTAGCTATGGAAAAGGACAGGGAGCAATCCAGAGTAAAAATGCCTAATTGGACGAAGGCAAATTTCAGTGGGTTGAGAACGGATCTGGCCCGGGTAAATTGGAATCAAAGATTGGCAGGCAAAACAGTATTTGAACAATGGGCTGCCTTTAAAGAGGAGATGGTTCGGGTACAGTCGAGCTATGTTCCCACGAGGAGGAAAGGTAGGGCAACTAAAGCCAGAGCTCCCTGGATGATGAAAGTGATAGCAAATAAGATGAAGCAGAAAAAGAGTGCGTATGACAAATGACAGGTTGAGAATACAACTGAGAATCAGGCTGAATATAGGAAGTTCATAGGGGAAGTGAAAAAGAAAATCAGAGGGGCAAAGAGAGAGTATGAGAATAGATTGGCAGCTAACATAAAAAGGAATTCAAAAGTCTTCTATAGGCATATAAATAATAAACGGGTAGTAAGAGGTGGGGTGGGGTCGATTAGGGACTGAAAAGGAGACCTACGCATGGAGGCAGAGGGCATGGCTGAGGTACTAAATGAATACTTTGCATCTGTCTTCACCAAGGAAGAGGATGCTGCCAAAGTCATAGTGAAAGAGGAGGCAGTGTAGATACTGGATGAGATAAAAATTGATAAAAAGGAGGTACGAGAAAGGCTGTCTGAACTTAAAGTTGATAAGTCACCAGGACCGGATGGGATGCATCCAAGGATGCTGAGGGATGTTAAGGAGGAAATTGCGGAGGTACTGGCCATAATCTTTCAATCCTCCTTCGATACGAGGCTGGTGCCAGAGGACTGGAGAATTGCAAATGTTACACCCTTGTTCAAAAAAGGGTGTAAGGATAAACCCAGCAACTACAGGCCAGTCAGTTTAACCTCGGTAGTGGGAAAGCTTTTGGAAATGATAATCAGGGACAAAGTTAACAGTCACTTGAACAAGTGTGGATTAATTAAGGAAAGCCAGCCTGGATTTGTTAAAGGCAAATCGTGTTTAACTAACTTGATTGAGCTTTTTGATGAGGTAACAGAGAGGGTTGATGAGGGCAATGCTGTTGACGTGGTATATATGGACTTCCAAAAGGCATTTGATAAAATGGCACATAATTGGCTTGCCAGCAAAGTTGAAGTCCTTCGAATAAAAGGGACAGTGGCAGCATGGATACAAAATTGGCTAAGTGACAGGAAACAGAGAGTAGTGGTGAACGGTTGTTTTTCGGATTGGAGGAAGGTATACAGTGGTGTTCCCCAGAGGTCTTTACTAGGACCACTGCTTTTCTTGATATATATTAATGACTTGGACTTGGGGGGTACAGGGCACAATTTCAAAATTTGCAGATGACATAAAACTTGGAAGTATAGTGAACAGTGAGGAGGATAGTAATAGAGTTCAAGAAGACATAGACAGGCTGGTGAAATGGGCAAACATGTGGCAGATGAAATTTAATGCAGAAAAGTGCAAAGTGATGCATTCTGGTAGGATGAATGAGGAGAGGCAATATAAACTAAAGGGTACAATCCTAAAGGGGGTGCATGAGCAGAGAGACCTGGGGGTATATGTGTACAAATCGTTGAAGGTGGCAGGCAGGTTGAGAAAGCAGTTAAAAAAGCATACGGGATCCTGGGCTTCATAAATCGAGGCATAGAGTACAAAAACAAGGAAGTTATGATGACCCTTTATAAAACACTGGTTCGGCCTCAACTGGAGTATTGTGTCCAATTCTGGGCACTGCACTTTAGGAAAGATGTGACGGCCTTAGAGAGGGTGCAGAAAAGATTTATGAAAATGATTCCAGGGATGAGGGACTTCAGTTACGTGAATAGACTGGAGAAGCTGGGGTTGTTCTCCTTAGAGCAGAGAAGGTTGAGAGGAGATTTGATAGAGGTGTTCAAAATCATGAGGGGTCCAGACAGAGTAGATACAGAGAAACTGTTCCCATTGGCAGAAGGGTCAAGAACCAGAGGACACAGATTCAAGGTGATTGGCAAAAGAAACAAAGGCGACACGAGGAAAAACTTTTTTTACGCAGTGAGTGGTTATGATCTGGAATGCACAGCCTGAAAGGGTGGTGGAGACAGACTCAATTGTGGCTTTCAAAAGGGAATTGGATAAGTGCCTGAAGGAAAAAAATTTGCAGGGCTACGGGGAAAGGGTGGGGGAGTGGGACTAGCTGAACATAAGAACATAAGAAATAGGAGCAGGAGTAGGCTAATCGGCCCCTCGAGCCTGCTCCGCCATTCAATAAGATCATGGCTGATCTGATCCTAACCGCCAATCTACTATCTATCACAGAACCATCTCCTGCATCTAACAGAATTGCACACACAAAATAGGAGCAGAATCAGGCTACACAGTCCCTGGGCCCGCTCCACAGGGCCATGACCGATCCGAACCTAGACTCATGTCCAAATTCCTGCCCGCTCCCCGTAACCCTTAATGCCCTTTACTTCTAGGAAACTGTCTATTTCTGTTTTAAATTTAATTAATGTTGTAGCTTCTACAGCTTTTTGTGGCAGCATATTCCATGGACCTACCACCCTCTGAGTGAAGTAGTTCCTCCTCATCTCAGTTTTGAAAGAGCAGCCCCTTATTCTAAGACTATGTCCCCTAGTTCTCGTCTCACCCGTCATCGGGAACATCCTCCCCGCATCCACCCGATCCAACCCCTTCACAATCTTATATGTTTCAATAAGATCGCCTCTCATTCTTCTGAACTCCAATGAGTAGAGTCCCAATCTACCCAACCTCTCCTCATATGACCACCCCCTCATCCCCGGGATTAACCGAGTGAACCTTTTTTGCACTGCCTCGAGAGCAAGGATGTCTTTCCTTAAGTAAGGACACCAAAACTGTATGCAGTATTCCAGGTGCGGTCTCACCAATACCTTATACAACTGAAGCAATACCTCCCTATTTTTATATTCTATCCCCCTAGCAATGAAAGCCAACATTCCATTTGCCTTCTTAATCACTTGCTGCACCTGCATACTAACCTTTTGAGTTTCGTGCACCAGGACCCCCAGATCCCTTTGCACTTCAGTACTCTCCAGTTTCTTGCCATTAAGATAATAAATTGCTCTAGGATTTTTCCTGCCAAAGTGCATCACCTCACACTTTCCAGTGTTGTATTCCATCTGCCAAATCTCTGCCCACTTACTTAGCCTGTCTATGTCCCCTTGCAGGTTTTTTATGTCCTCCTCACTCACTACTTTCCCTCCCATCTTTGTATCATCTGCAAATTTTGATATGTTACACTTGGTCCCTTCCTCCAAATCGTTAATATAGATTGTGAAGAGTTGGGGACCCAGCACTGACCCCTGTGGAACACCACTAGTTACTGATTGCCAGTCTGAGAATGAACCATTTATCCCAACTCTTTGCTTTCAGAGAGTCGGCACGGGCTCGACAGGCCGAATGGCCTCCTTCTGTGCTGTAACCATTCTATGATTCTTGTTTAAAATACCCGACTCTATCAAACAAATGTTCCTTTGCTCTAACCTCAGATATAAACCTCTACAACAACAACTTGTTAAACACCACATAGCGCCTTTAACGTAGTAAAACGTCCCAAGGCGCTTTACAGAAGCATTATCAAGCAAAATTTGACACTGAGCCATGTAAGGAGATATTAGGGCAGATGATTTTAAGGAGCATCTTAAAGGAGGAAAGAAAAGTAGAGAGGTGGAGAGGTTTAGGAAGGGAAGAGCTTGGGGCCTTGGCAGCTGAAGGCACGGCTGCCAATGGTGGAGCGATTAAAATCAGGATGCCCAAGAGGCCAGAATTGGAGGAGCGCAGATATCTGGGACTGTTGTAGGGCTGGTGGAGATTACAGAGATAGGGAGGAGCGAGGCCATGAAGGGATTTGAAAACAGGGATGAGGATTTTAAAATCGAGGAATTGCTACTGCACCAATACAGGCATGGTGCTATATCCAACCATGAGTGGGCACCCTCAGGAGAGAAGGGAGGAAACTGGAGGGGAAGGAATTATTTGAATAAGTCAGGAAGCAGCATATTGATCATTTATCATGATTGCTATGGAGTTACCATATTGATTTACTATACATTCAGAGCTTTTTGCGAAAAGAAGTCCCTAAAACTGCAAGTGCAGTGAGTTAGCACTGGGTTCAAATCCAGTTGAGACTTATGGGATGAAAGTCTTGTCTCTAATAGCTGACATCCGCCTAAGTCAGGCATTAGGCCCTTTGAATATTAAACAAGGGGCCTAATGTCTGTATTGGGACCCAAACCGGAAATTGATTTATACTGAATGTAGGAGGTCTACTGCGTTCAGGATTAGCAGGTCTACATGCAGCCTAACCTGTGGTCCTGAAAGAGTCCGCACCAAAAATCAAAGTTATTTTTTTTTAAATACTTACCTGAATGTGAAGTGCTCCTCCCGGCTCCACATTAAAACTGTGGGCCGCTGCCAGCTACAGCTTGCTCTCCTTGCAGTTGCCTCCTCTCCCCTTCCGGCCTCACCTTAGATCCTCAGCCGGTGTACCAGCTGGCCAATCTTGCTGCCTCCCCCACCCCGCCCGTGACTGGCGAGCTGCCTCCGGGGCTACAACTGACATCTGCAGCTCACGTTCATGTGACCGGCAGACCAGTTTGCCTCTTTTGGCGCGTGGGACGTGCACTGCACTCAAATCGTGCCTCGCTTCACAGGTGATCCAATTGCTAGTCCAGTCAGTCAGTCAGACTGATATTTCACTGCATCTAGTATGTAATTTGCACTTCAACTTGTGCACCTGGGCTGGAATTGCTGTTTAATACCTTCTGCTTCTATTGTACCTTGTGCCGAAAAAGGGATTGTTTAAGGAAATGACAGATTTTATGCGTAACATTATATTAGACTTTTAAAATCTAGGAAATAATAGATGTTCATTTGCAGATTTACAATGTATTTCCTGTAGGTTTATGATGCTAACAAAAGCCTTTTACTAAGCAATAACAATGCACAATCTGTATTAAATGCAAATCCCCCCTGGGGTGTCATATGTATTTGTCTTTTTATTAGGCACAAAGCTATTTGTGAGTGCAAGTTTACTAATTATACCACTAGATTGAGTTTGCTGAAGTTCGATAAAGAGAGCACTCACCCGTGTAAAGGATCCAGAACTATGGCTCTCGGATGTGACATTTCACCTTCTACCAAGGTCTTCCTAGTCTGAGAAGCCTTCTCCAGTCTCGCTACACTTATAGTCTTCTTGTAGCTATCATCTGTCCAGTACAAGTTATTTCCAATCCAGTCCACAGCGATACCTTCAACATTATCCACACCTGGAAGTTAAAAATAAAAATGTTGATGATGCTCGGGAGCAGCCCACCAGCCCTACGATCACCTCTCGACCCAGGTTAAAAATTAGGGCTACAGTTCCTATGCATAGAATGCATCGATTATAGCTTTGGTGATGTTTTCATTAACACTGTTCAAATAGCTCTTTTTATTCATTGGATGTGGGCATCACTGGCAAGGCCAGCATTTATTGCCCATCCCTAATTGCCCTTGAGTGGCTTGCTAGGCCATTTAAGAGTCAACCGCATTGCTGTGGGTCTGGAGTCACATGTAGGCCAGATTTCCTTCCCTAAAGGACATCAGTGAACCAGATGGGTTTTTATGACAATCTGGTAGTTACATGGACACCATTACAGATTCATTTAACTGAAAATAAATTCACCAGCTGCCATGGTAAGATTTGAACTCATGTCTCCAGATCATTAGTCCAGGCCTTTGGATTACTAGTCTAGTAACATTACCAGTACGCTACCGTTCCCTTTGTTAGCTCTCATCAGTTTAAAGCTGATAATACATAGCTAGATGGTATGCAACATGGGGTTAACTATCTAATATTTAGCATTACTGGGTTGAGGAAGTGTGATTTAACTTCCTTGGTAGCACTATGAGGATGGCCTCAAGCATTGGCAGTATTGGGTTCTTTTGTACACTGCTGCATATTGGAGGAAAAAAAATAAGAGGCAGTATAAAAAAGGACTGCTATTTACATAGAAATAAAAACAGAAAATGCTGAAAACATTCAGATTGTTAGGAACATCTGATATTTTATGAATTGGAAAAGATCACTTGTCCCAACAGGTATGCCCCTTTCTGGTGATCCCACCCCTCTGCTTTCCTTTCTTGCAGAAACATACCTAGTTGTCTCTTGAACCCATTTTAAAAAATTCATTCGTGGAATATGGGTGTCGGTAGCCAGGCAAACATTTATTGCCCATCCCAAGTTGCCCTTGAGAAGGTGGCGGTGAGCTGCCTTCTTGAACCGCTGCAGTCTGTGAGGTGAAGGTAGTCCTACAGTGCTGTTAAGTCGGGATTTCCAGGATTTTGACTCAACAACAATGAAGGAACAATGATAACGAGAGAGTCTAGCCATCGCCCCTTGAGATTCAACGGGATTACCATCGCCGAATCCCCCACCATCAACATTGACCAGAAACTTAATTGGACCAGTCACATAAATGCTGTGGCTACAAGAGCAGGTCAGAGGCTGGGTATTCTGCAGTGAGTGACTCACCTCCTGACTCCTTTCCACCATCTACAAGGCACAAGTCACGAGTGTGATGGAATACTCTCCACTTGCCTGGATGAGTGTAGCTCCAACAGCACTCAAGGAGCTCAACACCATCTAGAACAAAGCAGTTTGCTTGATCGGCAGTCCATCCAACATCTTAAATATCCACTTCCTCCACCACCGGCACACCATGACTGCAGTGTGTACCAGCTATAGGAACTCACTAAGGCTTCTTCGACAGCACCTCTCAAACTCTCAACCTCTATTGCTTAGAAGGACAAGGGCAGCAAGTGCATGGGAACACCATCGCCTCCAAGTTCCCCTCCAAGTTGCTCACCATCCTGACTTGGAGCTACACTAATTTCTCTTGTTGGAGATGATCATTGCCTGGCACTTGTGTGAGGTGGATGTTATTTGCCACTCATCAGCTCAAACCTGGATGTTGTCCAGGTCTTGCTGCATGCAGGCATGGACTGCTTCATTATCTGAGGAATTGCAAATGGAACTGAACACTGTGCAATCATCAGTGAACAGCCCCACTTCTGGCCTTTTGATGCAGCTGATGACCGTTGGGTCTAGGACGCTGCCTTGAGGAACTCCTGCAGCGATGTCCTGGGGCTGAGACCACAACCATCTTTTTTTGTGCTAGGTATGGCTCCTTGGTGCCACACTCGGTCAAATGCTGCCTTGATGTCAAGGGCAGTCTCTGTCACCTCACCTCTGGAATTCAGCTCTTTTGTCCATATTTAGATCAAGGCTGTAATGAGGTCTGGAGCCGAGTGGGCCTGGTGGAAGCCAAACTGAGTATTGGTGAGCAGATTATTGGTGAGTAAGTACCGCTTAATAGCACTGTTGACGATCTCCTTCCATCACTTTGCTGATGATTGAGAGTAAGTAGGCTGATAGGATGGTAATTGGCCGGGTTGAATCTGTCTTGCTTTTTGTGGACAGGACGTACCCGGGCAATTCTCCACATTGTCACATAGATGCCAGTGTTATAGCTTTAATGGAACAGCTTGATGTTTATGTTCTATGATTCAATGTGATTTCCTACTTAATTTATTACCCTTTAATTGAAACACTTCTGCTTGAGCACATTACTTGCTCCTAAATTTTAAGCTGTGCTTCCCAGTTACTGGATCCCTCATCAATGTGTACTGCGTATCTAGGCCAACTTCATCAATTCCCTTCATAATTCAAAAATTTTACTGAGGTGATCTCAAAGTCTCTTCTTTTTCCATAAGAACAAGTTCTACTTCCTACCCTTTCCTCAGAATGCAGATCCCTGAGAGCTGATATGATTTTTGTTACCCTACATTATACCCTGTTAAAGGCAGTAGTATCCTTCCTGTGGTATAATGACCAATACTGTAGAATTCCAGACAAAATTTAACCAGCACATTATTGCAGAAGTATAACATTTAGAGCACAGAAGGACGCCTTTCAGCCCATTGGGGAGAATTTTAACTTCTGCCACTGGGCGGTGAGCAGTTAAAGTGGAACGGGAGACTTACCGCTGACCTCCCTCTGATTACAATTTTAAATTGTAGACGCCAAGGTTGCCTGCCCGAAGACAGCGGGGTCCTGCTTTAAATATGCAGATTGGGTCCCGATGGTGACATCATACAATTTTAATATTGGTCAATCGCGGAGAAGCGGCTGTGGATTTCCTGACAGGCTGAAGCAAATGGGAGGAGGATCAGCAGGAGAAGAGGCCCCTCCAGGTAAGTTTATTTCTTTAATAACAACAGAAAACGCTGGAAAAACTCAGCAGGCCAGGCAGCATCCGTGGAGAGAGAAAGAGAGTTAACGTTTCAGGTGGAAGACCTTTCGTCAGAACTGGAAAAAAGCAGGAAATGGAACAGATTTTAAAGCAAGATTAGGGGCTGGGAAATGGGGGAGGGGATGAAAGAACAAAAAGGAAGGTCAGTGATAGGATGGAAGGCAGGAGAAGTAAAGAGGCATTAAGAGATATTCAAGGCAAGAGGAGATGGTGTTGGGACAGGTTAAGGAACCTTATTGCTTAAGGTAAAAAATCACGGAATTGGGGGTAATATTCTGGCATGGATAAAGGATTGGCTATCTAACAGAAAGCAAAGAGTTGGGATAAATGGTTCATTCTCAGACTGGCAATCAGTAACTAGTGGTGTTCCACAGGGGTCAGTGCTGGGTCCCCAACTCTTCACAATCTATATTAACGATTTGGAGGAAGGGACCAAGTGTAACATATCAAAATTTGCAGATGATACAAAGATGGGAGGGAAAGTAGTGAATGAGGAGGACATAAAAAACCTGCAAGGGGACATAGACAGGCTAAGTAAGTGGGCAGAGATTTGGCAGATGGAATACAACACTGGAAAGTGTGAGGTGATGCACTTTGGCAGGAAAAATCCTAGAGCAATTTATTATCTTAATGGCAAGAAACTGGAGAGTACTGAAGTGCAAAGGGATCTGGGGGTCCTGGTGCACGAAACTCAAAAGGTTAGTATGCAGGTGCAGCAAGTGATTAAGAAGGCAAATGGAATGTTGGCTTTCATTGCTAGGGGGATAGAATATAAAAATAGGGAGGTATTGCTTCAGTTGTACAAGGTATTGGTGAGACCGCACCTGGAATACTGCATACAGTTTTGGTGTCCTTACTTATGGAAAGACATCCTTGCTCTCGAGGCAGTGCAAAAAAGGTTCATTCGGTTAATCCCGGGGATGAGGGGGTGGTCATATGAGGAGAGGTTGGGTAGATTGGGACTCTACTCATTGGAGTTCAGAAGAATGAGAGGCAATCTTATTGAAACATATAAGATTGTGAAGGGGTTGGATCGGGTGGATGCGGGGAGGATGTTCCCGATGACGGGTGAGACGAGAACTAGGGGACATAGTCTTAGAATAAGGGGCTGCTCTTTCAAAACTGAGATGAGGAGGAACTACTTCACTCAGAGGGTGGTAGGTCCATGGAATATGCTGCCACAAAAAGCTGTAGAAGCTACAACATTAATTAAATTTAAAACAGAAATAGACAGTTTCCTAGAAGTAAAGGGCATTAAGGGTTACGGGGAGCGGGCAGGAATTTGGACATGAGTCTAGGTTCGGATCGGTCATGGCCCTGTGGGTAGTGGAGCGGGCCCAGGGACTGTGTAGCCTGATTCTGCTCCTATTTCGTGTGTGCAATTCTGTTAGATGCAGGAGATGGTTCTGTGATAGATAGTAGATTGGCGGTTAGGATCAGATCAGCCATGATCTTATTGAATGGCGGAGCAGGCTCGAGGGGCCGATTGGCCTACTCCTGCTCCTATTTCTTATGTTCTTATGTTCTTAAAGGATGGCTCCAGATGAAGTGTGAATTGCGCTGGCAGAATGAAGGACAACTGCCATGTGGGAGGGAAGAAAAAAAGGCACAAACAAAAAGTGTGGATAAAAAATATATATATATGATAGGGGCCGAGGTTATGATCTGAAATTGTTGAACTCTATGTTGAGTCCGGAGGGCTGTAGGGTACCTAATCGAAAGATGAGGTGCTGTTCCTCGAGCTTACGCTGAGCTTCCGTGGAACAATGCAAGAGGCCGAGGACGGTGAGGTCTGAGTGGGAATGCAGCGGTGAATTAAAGTGACAGGCGACCGGAAGCTCGGGGTTCCCCTTTCGGACTGAACGGAGGTGTTCCGCAAAGTGGTCACCCAATCTGCGTTTGGTCTCCCCAATGTAGAGGAGACCGCATTGTGAGCAGTGAATACAGTATACTAAATTGCAAGAAGTACAAGTAAATCGCTGTTTCACCTGGAAGGGGTGTTTGGGGCCCTGGACAGTGGGAAGGGGGAAGGTATAAGGGCATGTGTTGCATCTCCTGCGCTTGCACAGGAAGGTGCCGGGCAAAGGGGAAGGGTTGCTGGGGGTGGTAGAGGAGTGGACTAGGGTGTCGCGGAGGGAGCGGTCCCCATGGAATGCTGAAAGGGGAGGTGAGGGGAAGATGCGTTTGGTGGTGGGATCACGCTGGAGGTGGCGGAAATGGCGGAGGATGATCCGTTGAATGTGGAGGCTGGTGGGGTGAAAGGTGAGGACAAGGGGAACTCTATCGTGGTTGAGGGAGGGGCAGGGGTGAGGGCAGAAGTGCGGGAGATAGAACGGACACGGTCGAGGGCCGTGTCAACCACAGTAGAGGGGAATCCTCGGTTGAGGAAAAAGGAAGACATGTCGGAAGCACTGGTATAGAAGGTGGCATCATCAGAGCAGATGCGGCGGAGACGGAGAAACTGGGAGAATGGAATACAGTCCTTACAGGAGGCGGGGTGGGAGGAAGTGTAGTCCAGGTAGCTGTGGGAGTCAGTGGGCTTGTAGTGAATGTTTGTCAATAACCTATCCCCAGAGATGGAGATGGAGAAGTCGAGGAAGGGAAGAGTCGGAGATGGACCATGTGAAGGTGAGGAAAGGGTGGAAATTGGAAGCAAAGTGAATGAAATTTTCTAGTTCAGGGCGAGAGCAGGAGACGGCAGCGATACAGTCATCAATGTACCGGAAAAAGAGGTGAGGGAGGGGACCCGAGTAGGACTGGAACAAAGAGTGTTCCACATATCCCACAAAAAGGCAACAGGAGATGGGGTCAGGAGGAGCAGGAGTTCGCCTCCAGGCCCCACAAGGGAAGTGTACGGCTCCCCTGCTCAGGACTCCCCAACCCCTCCACCCCACCCCCTCCTTCCCAAACCACAGAGACCGGAATCCCTACCCCCTCCGTCTCTGCCCTTGCCTTGGGCTTAGCCACCGCCTCTGAGTTGGCCGATTTTAATACTTGTTATCTTCGGCAGTCCCTCGGAACCGAGGATGACTTGCTTCCACACTAAAAATGAGTTCTCAGGTGACTGAAGAGTCCAATGCGGGACCTACAGTCTCTGTCACAGGTGGGGCAGACGATGGTTGAAGGGGCGGGTGGGTGGGGTGCTTGGGTTGACGTGCGCTCCTTCCACTGCCTGCGCTTGGCTTCCGCTTGCTCCCGGCAAAGAGACTCGAGGTGTTCGGCCCCTTCCCGGATGCTTCTCCTCCACTTTGTGCAGTTTTGTGCCAGGGATTCCCAGGTGTCGGTGGGGATGATGCACTTTTTCAAGGAGGCTTTGAGGGTGTCCTTCAAGACTCTGTCTTCGACGCGAGTGTCCTCAACTCCATCCCGCAGCATGCCATCCGCCACCACCTCAGCACAATCCCAGCCCGGCATCAGGTTGAAAAGGCCATCCGACAACTGAAGAACAACAAGGCCTCAGGAGCAGATGGAATCCCCGCCGAAGCACTAAAACATGGCGGAGAAGCACTATTGGTGCAAATACATGAACTCATTTCTCTTATTTGGAAGGTGGAGAGCATGCCAGGGGATCTCAGAGATGCCATAATCATGACCATCTTCAAGAAAGGTGACAAGTCAGATTGCGGTAATTACAGAGGAGTATCCCTGCTGTCTGCCACAGGGAAAGTCATCGCAAGAATCCTCCTCAATCGCCTTCTCCCAGTGGTTGAAGAGCTCCTCCCAGAGTCGCAATGCGGATTCCGCACACTAAGAGGCACAATGGACAGGATCTTCACTGCGTGTCAACTACAAGAGAAATGCAGGGAACAGCACCAACCGCTGTACATGGCTTTCTTTGACCTCACAAAGACCTTCAACACTGTCAACCGTGAGGGACTATGAAGTCTCCTCCTCAAATTCGGCTGCCCTCAAAAGTTTGTCACCATCCTCCGCCTGCTTCACGACGACATGCAAGCCATGATCCTGACCAACGGAACTACCACAGACCCAATTCACATATGGACCGGGGTCAAGCAAGGTTGTGTCATCGCACCAACGCTCTTCTCGATCTTCCTGGCTGCAATGCTCCATCTTACCCTCAGCAAGCTCCCCACTGGAGTGGAGCTAATCTACAGAACAAACGGGAAACTGTTCAACCTCCGTCACCTCCAGTCCAGATCCAAGGTCATCCCATCCTCTGTCATCGAATTACAGTATGCAGACGACGCTTGCGTCTGCGCACACTCTGAGGTTGAACTCCAAACCATCGTCAACACCTTCACCGAAGCATACGAGAGCGTGGGCCTTACACTAAACATCCGTAAGACAAAGGTCCTCTACCAACCTGCCCCTGCCACACAGTACTGCTCCCCGATTACGAAAATCCATGACGAGGCCTTGGACAAAGTTAACCACTTTCCATACCTCGGGAGCCTACTGTCAATAAGGGCAGACGTCGATGACGAAGTCCAACACCGCCTTCAGTGTGCCAGTGCAGCCTTCGGTCGCCTGAGGAAGAGAGTGTTTGAAGACCAGGACCTCAAACCCAGCACCAAGCTCATGGTCTACAGAGTAGTAGTGATACCCGCCCTCCTGTATGCTTCAGAGACATGGACCATGTACAGCAGGCACCTCAAAGCACTGGAGAGGTACCACCAACGCTGCTTCCGCAAGATCCTGCAAATCCATTGGCAAGATAGGCGCACCAACGTCAGTGTTCTCGCTCAGGCCAACATCCCCAGCATCGAAGCTTTGACCACGCGTGATCAGCTCCGATGGACGGACCACATCATCCGCATGCCCGATACGAGACACCCAAAGCAAGTGCTCTACTCGGAGCTCCGACACGGCAAGAGAGCCCCAGGTGGGCAGAGTAAACAATTTTAATAGCCGGGCAGCTGACTTATTTACCTGCTCTTCTCCAAAATCTTTTTAGATTCTCTTTTCCTTTGCCTCCGAAACAACATTGACTACACTTCAAAAGTAATTCAGTGACAGTCTATGCCCCTTGTTACCCTCTCAAAATCTTAATTTTGAAAATATCCATTAGTTCTTTCTTTACCTCTCCCTGTGAACAAATAAAAAATTGAACAAGAGGGTTCCTGATACAAGCTGTAGGTAACGCCAATTGTCGTCATAGTCAATAGTGACCCTTCTAATGTCTAGCCAACCATTACCCAGTTTATAACATCTCTTTTTAATCATTACCTTTCAGTTTAGCTATAACTCTCTTGTTATAGACTTAGCACATGTTATTTGAAAGTCAAGATATATATTAAAAGGTGGTCCAAAGAGACTTGGGGGTCCAGGTACATAGATCATTAAAAGTCATGAACAGTTACAGAAAATAATCAAAAAGGCTAATGGAATGCTAGCCTTTATATCTAGAGGACTAGAATACAAGGGGTTAGAAGTTATGCTGCAGCTATACAAAGCCCTGTTTAGACCACACCTGGGGGTAAAAATTGGATTGCTTTGCGCCTCCAGTTAGCGCCCCCTTGGGGTGCTAAGCACCTAGCACCCAGGCGCAGCGCCGCTAACGCCTCCCGCAAAATTCAGCAGGAGGTTAGCGGCGGTGGTAGCCGGTAGCATCCCGCGGCGCTGCATCTCCGGCGATGACGTCATCGCCGTGCACAGCGCCCCGGCCACAAACTTGGCTCGCGCCCCCTGGCCTACCGCCGGACGCTATGTCCGACAGGGTCAGGGTGTTGCGTTTGCAGCCGCGGTGGCGTAAATTAAAGGTCAGGTGCCGGGCAGCCATTTTTTTTGGGCCACCTGCCAGCAGCTGACCCCTTTCGCCTCCTCCTGCAGGGTGCCGGCCGCGATCGGTCAGCCTGGCACTCCTCTTGAGTGCCGGGCTCCTTTGCCGGCACCCAGCTCCCTGGTGGTCCAGCAGGGCCCCGGTGCGTGCTGCGCTAGGCCTCTCCCCTTTAATCAGGGGAAGGAGGCCTGCAATACCGTGGCGCTACGTGCCGACGCATGTGGCGCTGTTGTACGTAGCGCCGCGATATTGAATGGTAGCGCCCCAAGAGGGAGGGGGAGCGCTTCCAGTAGCACTCCGCCTCCTGCTTGGGGTGCTACCATTCAATTTCCGGTGCGGGGGTGCTAATTTTTTCAGGGCGCTAGAAGTAGTGCCCTGGCAAATTTAGCATCCCAAAGGGGGTGCGACCCAATTTTTCCCCCCTGGAGTACTGTGAGCAGTTCTGCACACCACACCTTAGGAAGGATATATTGGCCTTTGAGGGAGTGCCGCATAAGTTTACCAGAATGATACCTGGACTCCAGGGATTTTTTTTATCCGTTCACGGGATGTGGGTGTCGCTGGCAAGGTCAGCATTTATTGCCCATCACTAATTGCCCGAGTGGCTTGCTAAGCCATTTCAGAGGGCAGTTAAAAGTTAACCACATTGCTGTGGGTCTGGAGTCACATATGGGCCAGACCAGGTAAGGACGGCAGATTTCCTTCCCTGAAGGACATTAGTGAACCAGATGGGTTTTTACAATAATACGGGAGTTTCATGATCACCATTACTGATACTAGCTTTTTATTCCAGATTTATTTGATTAACTGAATTTAAATTCACCAGCTGCCGTGGTGGGATTTAAACTCATGTCTCTGGATCATTAGTCCAGGACTCTGGATTACTAGTCTAGTAACATAAACCACTATGCAACCATTCCTTCCTAAATTATGAGGAGAGATTACACAAACTAGGGTTGTGTTCTCTAGAATTTAGAAGGTTAAGTGTTGATTTGATCGATGTTTTCAAGATATTAAGGGGAACAGATAGGGTAGATAGAGAAACTATTTCTGCTGGTTGGGGAGTCTAGGACTGGGGGCATAGTCTAAAAATTAGAGCTAGGCCTTTCAGGAGTGAAGTTAGGAAACACTTTTACATACAAAGGGTGGTAGAAGTTTGTAACTTACTTCCACAAACAGCAATTGATGCTAGATCAATTGTTAATTTTAAATCTGAGATTGATAGATTTTTGTTAACCAAAGGCATTAAGGGATATGGGTCATAGGCGATATTGAGTTAGGTCGCAGATCAGACATGATCTCACTGAATGGCGGAACAAGCTCGAGGGGCTCAATGGCCTACTCCTGTTCCTATATCAAGGCATATGGTACTAAACTTATTGTCAAATCCGTTACATACTCAAAAAGTGTTAATATAT
Organism: Squalus acanthias; assembly: GCA_030390025.1. NCBI lineage: Eukaryota > Metazoa > Chordata > Chondrichthyes > Squaliformes > Squalidae > Squalus > Squalus acanthias. The sequence continues at coordinate 54,627,901 of CM059427.1, forward strand.
TTGCTAGGCATTACTTAGCTTTCATAAATCTCGTTAAATGCATTTAAATTCTCACCTTAACAATTTCACTCCATGATATTTTCCACTATTAGTGTCAAACTAGAAAGACTATTGGCTTGAAATTATGCATTGCAATTGTAACAGATGGAACCTTACCACGTTTCATTAAAATTCCCCTCCTTGCTATTTAAAATGTTTTAACAGCGCCACTAAAATAATAGAGAAGAATTTCAGATGAACGTGTAAAGCATTGTATGCTAATATAATGTCAGGAGCAAGCTTGCAATCTTTTTCACTTTTTTAATGTCCGAAGTTCCCATTTTTAAGGGGCCCCATTTATTCTTTAGTACTTTAACTGTTTAACTGTACCAAAAATTTCCCCTAAATAACTATTTTGTTCCTCCAGTTCTCTCTTTCCATGCCTTATTATTTTTTACTACTTTTTATGCATTTTCCAACCTAGACATCAAGGCAGCATTTGATTGATTATGACAATGGAGCACCAGGAAAACTGAGATCAATGGTGGGCAAAGAGAAAATCCTTCAGTGGCTGGTCTGCAATTTTAACTCAGGCCTGAGCGGGGATGTTGTTGCAGCTTTTCTGCCAGACCAAAGCTGATCAGAAGAGGATCAGCCCTAGAAGAGGCCAGTAAAGGTAATTTACTTTTCTTTCCTTTATGGAGCTAGGGAGAGCAGGAGTGGATTGGCAGCACGTTAATCAGGTGATTTCTGGAGCAGTGGGTTAGTTTCCAACTCACCTCGCTACCCATCCATCTGGAGTTAAAGTCGAGCCCAAAACCTCTAGATCCATTTCAAATCCATTCTTAGCTATTTTGACATGATTCATGTTGCCTATTTTTTCTTTATCCATATTAAAGTTCATCTGCCAATGTTTCCACCCGGTTGCATAACTTTTCTAATTTATTTGGTAGTTTCTGAGATGCCTCCTTAGATTCAACAGCCTTTCTAGTTTGGTATCATCTACAAATTTGACCATTTCACATGGAGCTTCTGAATCCATGTGTAAGTTAACAGTAGCGGTTCTATCACTGATCCCTCGGTCAATCCGCTTAACACATCTACCCTCCCAACATAATTCCTCTAACAAGCACGCAATGCTTCCAACACTTCCACCAATTTCTTAGATAGACATTAAAGTTATCAAATGCTTTTTGGAAGTCAAGTTATTCCATGCCATAGGACTTTCCACAGTCCATTTAGGCTGCCACTTTTTTCAGAGAAATCATGGAAGTTGGTCAGACAAGATCATCCCTTTTAAATCCAGGTTAACTGCTGATTACAATTTAACACAAATAATTGTCAAGTTTCCTCCTAATAATTAATTCCATTATTTTACCAAATATCAATGTAAGACTGATGGATCTGTCTTTTTTGTCACTGTTTTTGTTAATGGCACATGTCAGCCTATTTCTAATCTACCAAGACCTCCCAAGTATTTTATTCCTTCATAATGACCATCAGTGCCTCAAAATCTCATAGTTCTCAGAAAAATACTATCCATTCGTCGGGATGAATTTGTTTTGAGCCCTTCTAGCCAGCCTGTCTAGGAATTCCATTTCATTTACGGCAAAGTGGTTCATTCTACTGGATTATTGCTATTTAGGAAGGCCATATTGTTCACAATTTGCCAAGTGAATACTTGGAGGAAATAATCATTGAGTATATTAACTGTATTATGTTCATCCTCAGTTTCACTCTGTTAGCATATTTTAGGATTCCCACCTCTTCTCTGACTGCCCTCTAACTGTTAAACTTTTGAAAGATTTGCATTTGCAGATAAGTTTTTCTCCAGGTCCCTATTTGCTACTGTGACTCTCCTTTAAGCATTTATCTGCATGTTCCTGTATTCAAATTGCTGTTTTCAACTTCTTCCCTGCAGGATTTATAGAGGTTGTTTTTCCTCCTTATTTTACTTTTTACTTCTGATTAATTGTGAATCCATTTCGGGTCATGCTTACTGACTCTAAGTAAATATATCCTAAGTATTCCATATTATATGTTGAAAGGTGTTTCACTTAAAATCTATTGAAGTGTTGTGCATTCCCCGCACCCACACCCCCTGGCCCCAGAAAAACAAATTGCTTAAACTGGTCGCTCATTTCTTTGAAATTAGCCTTTTTAAGATAATTTATCTGGTCCTTTCATGTTAATTCTAGATCTTGGGTAATGACAAACTTATTTACTATACCCCAAGGGAGCCATAATTTCCATTTCCAATGTATTATCTGGATTAGATACCTTTACCAAGTCAAGATGTGAACTGTATCTCTGGCTTCCCTGAAGCACTGGGTCACAAAGTAGTCATTCGTTCCTAATTAGGACTCTGAATCACGTGGTTATTTGAAATTTATATTTGGTTGATTGCGCTCTCATTGTTTTTAATAGTCTCTTGTGCGGAACCTTATCAAATAACTTCTAGAAGTCCATATAGACATCATTCATAGACACGCCCATGTCTACCAGGCTAGTCACCTCCTCAAAAAATTCAACGAGATTAGTCAGACATGACTCCACACTGACTCTCTTTGTTCAGTTGATACTTGTCTAAGTGCTGAGTCACTCTGTCTCTGATGATAGATTCCAGTAACTTCCCCACAATTAATGTTAAACTGACTGGCCTGTAGTTAACCTGTAGTAGCACAGCTGGGAATGGCAAATGAGTGTCAGCTGCTGTGCTCCCACAGGAAGAGCCAGCAGCATTCTGTGTCCATGTCACGACCTTCCAGCAGACCAGGTGTTTCTGCTGGAGGACAATTTGGAGCATTTATTTTTGTTTGTCACTACAAAAAAATCAACCCCCATTAGAAACAGCCCCTGTAATTTTATTTCAAAAATAAAATCTCCTTGAAGTAAGTAGATTGGGTAGGTTGTAGCTTCGGCTTGGGGCAGCACACTTGCCTCTGAATCAGGTGATGGGCTCAAGCCACACATCAGAGACCTGGCTTACACTCAGGTGCTGTATCCCTAACCTTCAAATCTGCCTTCATCATCTCCTTCTTAAAAAAACCCACCCTGGACCAATGTTCCCGCTAATGTTTTTGGGGTACGTGGCCCTTTTAACGGGCTGTGCGGCTCATTCAAATTATCGGGCATGTGCGATTTTTTTTTTCCATTTAATAGCCGGCGAGTGGCCTGCACGAGAGCTCCAGACTGCTGCGCAGCTTAAAGGGAACATTGCCCTTGACCCATCTGTTCTTGCAAACTACCACACCATTCCCAACTTCCCTTTCCTCTCCAACGTCCTTGAACTTGTTATCAGCCCCCAAATCTGTGCCCATCTTTCCCGCAACTCCATGTTTGAACCCCTCCTATCAGGTTCCCGCCCCACCACAGCATTGAAACTGCCCTTATCAAAGTCATAAATGACATCCTATGTGACTGTGACCATGGTAAACTATTCCTCCTCATCCTTCTCGACCTGTCTGCAGCCTTTGACACAGCTGACCACACCATCTTCCTCCAATGCCTCTCCGTCGTCCAGCTGGGTGGGACTGCCATCGCCTGGTTCCATTACTATTTATCCAGTCATAGCCAGAGAATCACCTGCAATGGTTTCTATTCCAGCTTCATTACCCCTGGAGTCCCCCAAGGATCTATCAATGGCCCCTCATATTTCTCATCTACATGCTGCCCCTCGGCAACATCATCCGAAAACACAACCACATGTTCCACATGTATGCTGGTGATACCCAGCTCTACCTCACCATCACCTCTCTCAACTCCTCCACTGCCTCTGATTTGTTACACTGCTTGTCCAACATCCAATTCTGGATGAACAGAAATTTCCTACAACTAAGTATTGGGAAGACAGAAGCCATTGTCTTTGGGCCTGCCACAAACTCCGTTATCTCGCTATTGACTCCAACCCTCTCCCTGGCCACTGCCTTAGGCTGAACCAGATCATTAACAATCTTGCTGAGCTCAACCCTGAGCTGAGCTTCCTAAACAAGACCGCCTACTTCCACCTCTGCATCATCACCCATCTCGGCCCTTGACTCACCTCATCTGCTGTTGAAACCCTCATCCATGCCTTTGTTACCTCTAGACTTGACTATTCCAAAGGTCTCCTGACTGGCCTCCCATCTTCCACCCTACATAAACTTGAGCTCATCCAAAACTCTGCTGCCCGTATCCTAACTTGCACTATATTCCATTCACACATCACCTTTGTGGTTGCTGAGCTAGATTGGCTCCCACTCTGACAATGCCTTGATTTAAAAATTCTCATCCTTGTTTTCAATTCCCTCCATGCCCTCGCCCTTCCTTATCTTTGTATTCTTCTCCAGCTCCACAACCCTTCGAGATCTCTGCGCTCCTCCCAATTCTTGCATCTTGTTCATCCCCAATTTTCATCGCTCTACCATTGCCAGCCATGCTTTCAGCTGCCTCAACCCAAAGCTCTGGAATTCCCTCCATAACTCTCTCTCTCTTCCTTTAAGATGTTCCTTAAAAGCTACCTCTTTGACTAAGTTTTTGGTCAGATGTCCTAATATATCCTTACCTGATCCTGTGTCAAATTTCTTTTGCTAATGCTCCTGTAAAGCGCCGTGGGATTTTTTATGATGTTAAAGGCGCTATATAAATGCAAGTTGTTATTGCTGTAAAACAGATTATCTGGTCATTTATGTGATTTCTATTTAAGGGATCTTGCTATGCACAAAATTGGCTGCTGCATTTCCCTCCGTTACAACAGTGATAACACTTCAAAAGTCCTGAGACCATATAAATGCAAGTTCTTTATTTCTTTGGGTAGTGTAAGGGCTATTCCATTTGCTGCAGGAACTTTTTCTTATTGAAGGGCAGAGTTTATTTTCAGCACATAAACTTTGTATCAATAATTGTCTCGTCAGAGGCCTAATAAGTTATGGGGCAGATGTACGTCACTGGACTGGTAGTTGCCCTACATTTGTTTTATTCCCTGCTGGAAGATCAGCTGTTTAGAATCATAGGGGGAAAAATTCAGTTGGTTGCACCTCCCGTTAGCGCCGTAAGAGGGCGCTAATGGGGCGCAAAGCATCTAGCGCCCAGGCGCGGCGAAGTTTGCGCCGCTCGCGAAATTAACTAGACATTTTGCGGCAGCGCTAAACACTACCGCCACGATCTCCTGCGCCGGCAGATCGTGACGTCAGTCGAGTGCGCAACGCCCCGGTATCGCCCCGGAGCGGATATTGAGTGGCGCCCCCTGCCTTACCGCCTGACGCTAGCAACGACAGGTTGAGGGGAGCGTTCTCCAGTCAAAAAGGGAAAGGGGGAGCGCTATTTAAAGGTGACCGCTTCCTGCCTTTTATTGTTGGTGCCATTTTTGAACTACGCATTCTGAGAGAGAGAGAGAGAGACTTCTGGAGAGATTCAACGTTGTGTGAAGGAGTTTTGGGTACTGAACAGCACTTTGCAGGTTCATTTTGATTTGCCATTCCTTGTATCGATTTAGAAGAGACTGTGGGGGCTGCACTCTGAGCTCTTTGCCTGGTACTCTCCATTGTTCTTTCCAGCAGATTTGATGTGCAGGTCTCTCCAGGCCGAGATTCAAGGCTGCAATCAGCAGGATGTGGATGGAAAGCAAGATTAACCATCCCCTTTAAGAACTGGCCCATGCCATTGTGTGTGTGTTCCATTGCTGACTGACATTACATGAGCTTCGCCAGCGTTCTGAGGTAGCACCTCGCTCCTCGGCCTTTGCACCTTAAGACAGGTGTGAAGCGCCTGATTTAGCGCTCCAATCACCTCCAGGGGCGATAAAAGTCAAGTTTGCAGTCAGTGGCGATAATTAGCGCCAGGCGCTAATCTTTGCGCCTGGCCGATAATTGCGCCTCAAATGGGGCGATACTGAATTTCTCCCCCATTGAATCATAGAAAGTTACAGCACGGAAGGAGGCCATTTCAGCCCATCGTGTCTGTGCCGGACAACAAAGAGCTATCCAGCCTAATCCCACTTCCCAGCTCTTGGTCCATAGCCCTGCAGGTTACAACATCCCAAGTGCACATCCAAGTACTTTTTAAATGTGGTTAGGGTTCCTGCCTCTACCACCCTTTCAGGCAGCGAGTTCCAGACCCCCACAACCCTCTGGGTGAAGAAATTTCCCCTCAAATCCCCCTAAACCTTCACCCAATTACTTTAAATCTGTGCCCCCTGGTTTTTGACCCCTCTGCTAAGGGAAGTAGGTCCTTTCTATCCACTTTATGTAGGCCCCTCATAATTTTATACACCTTAATAAGGTCTCCCCTCAGCCTCCTCTGTTCCAAGGAAAACAGACCCATTCTATGATGTTTTTTTTTAAGCTAAACACCTTTCCTTAGCAGCACTCAGGTGGCTCATTATTACTGTGTCGCGGAAACGGGAGAATGAGTTGCAGTCAAGGGGAAGCTAGTCCAAATGAGGCCAGTGTTGAGGTCAAAAGGCATGGGACTGTAATGAAGGACTGGACAAGATTGCAGAAGTTGGGTGGAGCAAACTCATGAAAGAATTTTTGAGCAAGGATATTAAACTCAATAAGTATGGGGACAGGGAGCCAATGGACATCAGTGAGGATAGAGGTGAGGGACAAGTGGGATAGGATGCAGGCAGCAGAATTTTTAACAGTTGGAATTTATATCGCATAGAACTCGGGAGGTCCATGTGGAGGATGTTGGAGAAATTCAGTCTGGAGATAATGAAAATGTGAATCAGATAAGATCACAGAGATGGAATTCTTGGTCACGGATAGAATATAGGGTTTGAAACTCAGGGTTGATCAGGACATCCAGGTTGCATATTAACTGTTTCAGTTTCTGCATCTGCAGTGCCTTTGTAATCTCCTGAATACAAGTGAGCATTGCGAATTGCGAGGTATCTGCATATTTGCTTTCTGGTGGCTGTAAAAAGCCTGGCACGTAGAAATTCATGGTTGCTATTACTTTCAGAGCTGTAGGTAATACAGTGCTATCAAAGAGGCTGCTCCAGATTGGTACGCAACATAATACAAATGATTTGTTCTTGGCCTGAAAAAAGATGATCCTCCCTCTCTAGAGGATCTTTCTTCTGTTCTCTCTTTGCTGCTATAAACTTCTGGTATCAAAGTTAATATGCACTGACATATGATAATTATTCATCAAAAACATAACTAAAAGCCAGTATTTTAGTCTACTTCAAATGTGACTGAAAGCTCAAGTAAAGGGCTGGATATTCCGATGCCTACGGGTGTGTACGGGCTGTGTACACACCCGTAGGGACATCGGAAATGTCGGTTTCAGGCATGCAAAGCGCATGCGCTGAAAACTGGTATTTCCGATCTGTCAAGAATGGTCTTGACAGATCGGACGCCTGCCCTAGAAAAGGGTCTCTGCGGACGGATAGTTCCACTTTCTGGAGAACCTCCGCCTGCAGAAAACCCTCAGAAATCTTACGCCTGGTAAAAGCAGGCGTAAGGCCCACTTTTACCAGCATAAGAGCTGAAAAAAGTAAAAAAAAAAAATTTTCACTCATTTATCATATAAAAATACTTTTAAAAAAGGTAAGTTTATTTTTAGCCCCATAAAAAACTTTAATTATTTTTTTCAAGAAATTAAATTTTTGTTTAAAATATTTAATTTATTGTAATTTCAACTCATTTTAAAAATGTGATGGTTTTTTTAAAATTTATTTAATGTTTTACAGTGTTTTTGGGGTGATCTCCATTCATATATTTGACAGGTCTATCTGTCAAGTGTATGAAGGGAGATTCCCTTCTCCTATTGGCTTGCAAACCGCATGCGCATCTGGGATATGTGGGCCCTGCACATTTCGAGTTAGAGAGGCCCAGGAGCGGAAGTATATGCACCTCGGGAGCCCTCAGGTAAGTTCGTAGATTGTTTCCAGATTGGAGGCCTCCGCACGCAGGAAGCCTCCGATCGGAAAATACGGGCCAAAGTTTGAAGCCACTTGCAAAATTGGAGGTTTGCTTTGTTTAGTTAAATCTGCCCGTTTATTAATTGATGTAATTGGTATTTTAGTTATTGTGTACCATGTAGGTTTAAATCAATATGGAAATGCAAATTGCCAAAGTAGGATTCCCAACAAAATAACCACAGACAATTGAATGGTAGCAGTACTCCAAAGTTGACAATTCTGGCACTTCAATATTACAAAAGGTTTCTATTACCAGTTACGTGTTCATTCACTCTGGTTTGTTATCATGCTTCTGCCTCTATTTAGAGTTTTAAGGGTGAGAGGAATGGGTATCCACATTCTCCTTGCCCCCATTATTTTCTGTTTTCCTCCCCCATCCAATAATTTTCACTCTTTAAGGAAATGTGCCTTTAAGGAACCTTTCGTTATGTTGGATACAAGTTCTTTCCCATTTATTTTGTCTGCATTTTTTAAAACACAGTGGCACAGCATTCACGATGCTATGGAAACTGCAACCTTAATTGTGCCATCACGTTAAAGCCTTTGTGGCAGCTTTTAAATTTAAAATAAACTCAGAGCACATGCCTCAGTGCAATCTGCAAAGTTTAACTAAGCTACCTCCTTCAAAGTGACAAGTACAAGACCAGTACACTAACTATTTTATAGGATGGTAAGAATTAGGACTGATTGCAGAAAATACAAAACAGCGGAAAACCATGCGCTCTCACGAAGTAGAATGGAGCTAATATTCAATCCTGTAAGTTGAGGACAAATTATTTAATGAAGAGTTTGTTCAAAATAATTTACACTTGAGAGAAAGCATTGATGACATTCATGGTCAACATCATGACCGCAGTAATGGGTATAATCCGACTGTTCTTGACAGGTATTACTTCCAAAATTTCACTGAGAAAATGTAAGTAAAGGATTTTTTCCTCCAAAACTGCTCAATAGTGGAATTCAGAGTGGTGACCCAAGATATTTCTAACTGTACAACCTCCTGTCAGTTATAAGCAGGAGCCACCAACCATGCAAACAACTGGGGAATTAAATAATTCATGATCCTTTATTTGCAAATTACAAGCAATGCACCTCTATTTGGCAGATCAACTGAAAAAAAAAGTTCTTGGTGAGACCACACCTGGAGTAGTGTGCACAGTTTTGATCTCCTTATCTAAGGAAGGATATACTTGCCTTGGAGGTGGTGCAACAAAGGTTCACTAGCTTCCTGGGATGAGAGGGCTGTCCTATGATGAGAGATTGTGTAGAATGGGCCTATACTCTCTGGTGTTTAGAAGAATGAGAGGTGATCTCATTGAAACATACAAGATTCTGAAGGGGATTGACAGGGTAGATGCTGAGAGGTTGTTTCTCCTGGCTGGAGTGTCTAGAACTACGGGGCATAGTCTCAGGATAAGGGGTAGGCCATTTAAGACTGAGATGAGGAGGAATTTCTTCACTCAGAGGGTTGTGAATCTTTGGAATTCTCTGCCCCAGAGGGCTGTGGATGCTGAGTTTTTGAGTATATTCAAGGCTGAGATAGATAGATTTTTGGACTCTAGGGGAATCAAGGGATATGGAGATCGGGCGGGAAAGTGGAGTTGAGGTCGATGATCAGCCATGATCTTATTGAATGGTGGAGCAAGCTCGAGGGGCCATATGGCCTACTCCTGCTCTTATTTCTTATGTTCTTATATCTCCTTAATTAGCAATTTAAGATGCCAATGACCTGTACCGGTGAATAACAAGATTTCTCTATTTCAGGGCACTGCTGTTGTCCCTTTATTCTTCTCCCCAGTTAAGTAGCTCCTGGGAAGTGGAGTGCACATCGGGTAGGTAGTCGACAGATAAGTCAAACCCTGCGAGGAGTTTTATGGAGGTGCAGGGAGAGCAATTAAGGTCACTCTGTTGCCACAATATCTTCCTCTGACCATTGTATTAGCTTCTTTCTTCACAGCCTCCAATGATCCCTTTAGAGATCTTCTTTTGGTTTGACTTCTTTTCGCTGGGGGCAGTGGGCCAGACCTTCACTTCAAAGGCATCACACATTGGAAGACTAAAGTATCATCAGGATTCTATCTACATTCTAGCACTCTGATTTGCATGGCCTAATGAGGCTCCCATCTGTTTCTGACAGGAGCACTGGCTGCCTCTGTTGAGGCCCGCTCGAAAATGGCAGCAGGCAAGCTACAGGTGGGAAAATGCCAGTTAGTATTTTATTGTGATTTTGGTCTCGCTATCTCCCCCGCCACTAACCCCCCTCCAGTCAGAAAACAGGGTGGTAGAGAAACCAAAATCTATTTTCTAGAGCATGCATGGGGGAGATGTTTATGTGATGAGAGAAGGAGCTATTCCACTGGAGCAGAAAAAAAGAACGGAGAGATTAAATAGAGTGTTTTTTTAAATTAAGAATGGTTTTAGTCGGGCGAATACAGGAAGATTATTTACTGTGGGTTAGGGAGTCAGTGATGAGAGGGTCATCAATTTAAAAGTGTCACTGAAAAACTAAGTAGCGAGGTTAAGAAAAATGTCTTTATGCTGAGTTATTAGAGCACGAAATAGCTTGTTACAGGGAGTAGTTGAAGCAGAGACCATTGCAACTTCTATGGGAAAAGTACCAAACCTTTGAAAGGGAGGAAGATGCAAGATTATCGGCAGAAAGCAGGGTAGTGGAATGAGTTTTGCCTTGTTCTAGCAAAGAACCAGCACAGGCATGGTAAGCCAAATGTCTTTCTTCTGTGCTGAAAATGTCGAAATAAGTTTAGAAAATATTTACAGCCTTCTTGAATGCCAACACAATTTTTGCCCTGAAAGTCGCCACTTACCTTTAAGTGGCTGCATTCTTCTAAGTGTTCCCATCACCTTTTGTCAGCATTCTTTAAGCACTGCTGATGTGCAATTTCCTGCTGCCCCTCTGGCAAGCTTCTCCTGTCAGGACCAATATGAGCTAGGGCTTACTGAAATTGAGCCGGCGCAAATAACACCTCATGCTGAGTTAATACTTCTGTCTTCTCTTTAAATAACCCCAATCCTCTTCTACACAACAATACCAAGTAAACCATACGTTAATCTCTGTTGAATAAATGTTATTTACTCCATTCTGCATGAAGTAAGCTCCTTCAAATTGTATTGCACCATCTGTGGAAAAGAGAGACACAGAAGCATATCCTGGTCTTCACCCACTTTCCTGCGATTAAGTTTGTCATAATACAGCTGTCCTTCTTCCTTCATCTCTGTCTGCTGGCTCAAATGGACATAAGAGATCCCAGGGAATTCTCCTATGTTCTGGTCAATATACTTTCCTCGCCAACACAAAACAAAATAGAATAGTCGTTAATTCTATTGCTGTTTGTGTGATCTTGTTATCGGCAAAATTTGCCTGTGTACTGCACTTGAAAATAATTAACTGCATATGAATGAGTTTGAGACATTTTTGACAGATATTAATAAGGTGTTATACAGAACCATAAAAGTTTACAGCATAGAAGGAGGCCACTGAGCCCATCGTGTTTATGCCAGCTCTTCACTAAAGCAATTCAAAACTAATCTCACTGCCCTGCACTCTTCCCTGTATCGTCCTCTGTTTTAAATATTTATCCAATTTTCCCTTAAAAAAATACAATAATCTCTGTCTCAGCCATTTAATATGGCAAAGCATTCCATGCTCCAACAGCCCTTTGACTTAAGAAATTTCTGCTAACCTTTCATGCGTATAAATGCAAGTTTTTTTTCTTTTCAATTTACAGCCTAAATAATTGCACTTATTCTTCCCATTCTGTCCCTCTCAGCTAAGTGCCATTCTTTCATTTCTTGTCTTTTTCTCTGTCTAGTGTACATTTCTATTTCCAAATCATAATTCTTCTTCTGTCAGCAAACTCTTTCTAACTAGGCCTTGAATAAATATTAAAAAGGTTAATGGTCCAGTCTCACTGGCAGATGTTCATCCACCAATTAATAAGACTCCAAGAACAGTCCATGACAGTTCCTTTCAAGGCTTTTTAAAAAAACATCTAACTCAATTTAAGTACCAATCTAGATGGTATTTAGCCCAATAATTATTACAAATTGCAGCTGAAAATGTTCTTAAAAGTGCCTCTCCATATTAAATCAATGAATGGTTCAATTAATTATTTTAGTCATTCACTATTCCTTCCTATTTTTCTTTCTGCATCTTGGGCTATAATACGACCAAATTATCATTTGATATGTTTAATAATTTGTTGGTAGTCCCTTCCTGTTCGGACATGTAAAATTATGCAAGGGATTGACTGGTCGCATCCAATTATGTCCATTATCACTCTTTATCTTTTGATTGGCTGGAAGGCTCTGACTGGAACTTTAAAAAAAAACATATTTTTATTATCACATCACCATAATGGATATTAGGAGACAGGAGGAAAGAGGCAATAAAGAGGTTAAAATGAAGTTCTTTCAAAAAAATAAGGTGCAGTAAAAAGATAGATCGGGTTAAAAAATAGTTAGAGAGTTAACAAAAATAATTAAAGGACAGAAACAGAAATGGAAAATGAAAGAATAAGGGGAAAAGATACAGTGGGGTGAGCAGAATTAAATGCTTACTTTTTTCTTTTAATGGTTCTCTTATTTCTCATTTTTGTTGTAGTTAAGTGTTCAAATTACAATAAAAAGAGATAAATAACAAACTTGCATTTATATAGCACCTTTTATGGCCTCAGCAAGGCTCAAATTGCTTTACAACTAATTAAGTACTTTTGAAGTGTAGTCATTCCTGTAATTTTGGAAAACGCAGCAGTCAATTGTGCACAGCAACGTCCCACAAACAGCAATGAGATAAATGGCCAGATAATCTGTTTCAGTGATGTTGGTTCGGGGATAAATATTGGGCAGGACACTAGGAGAATTCGCCTGCTCTTTTTTGAATAATGCAATCCAAACTTTTACATCCATCTGAGGGGGCAGATGGGGCATCAGTTTAACATTGCATCTGAAAGACAGCACCTCAAACAGTGTAGCACTCCCTCAGTACTGCACTGAAGTTTCAGCCTAGATTATGTGTTCAAGTCTCTGCGGTGGGGCTTCACCCCACAACCTTCTGACTGAGAGGCAAGAGCACTGCTGAAATAAAAACCCCACTGATTAACTGGTGAGTAAAGGAAATTCTTGGTCTGCTGCCGAACCATACAGACCAGAAAGTCCAAAGTTTGCCACCTGGTCTGTGCTGGATTAGCTATCTCAGCTGGAGCATTAGTTGTGTTGCTACAATTGGACTCAGTGCCTCTGGATTAAGGATAGAGGAAAATAACAGCCAAGGTTCCCACTCCTGATCACTATCCAGAAACGTCTGCTGGAAAGTGGTCGTGTGTGGTAAGCGAACAAGAACAGGATTGGACATGGCCTTGATGCCCTTCATGCCAACTTCACTATCTCGGATCACACAAGAAGCTCCTGGCACTCATGGAACAACCCAGCATAAATCAGCACCTTCACAGAGGGGGAAAATAAGTGGAAAAGGTCAAAAATAATGACAGGAAAAAACTGCCCTTGATATTTGGGTAGCTTTATTGTCACATTAGTATTCTTTTCAGTGTCATTTATTAAAATATGATCAATAGGCACCAAAAGGGTAATCACATCTTTAGCCATGTGTTTGGAGTTATAGTATATTTAGATTTTTAGGATACAAGGCACACAATCCTAAATATCCAGCACAACTTCCAGCAAAAATGAGGCTAGGATCTAGATAATTAGACATACCAAGGTGGAAATTCGTTTCAGCCTGTCACTGAGTCAGAAATAGGTGGCACATGGGGAGCATGCACCAGAAGCCAGAGGCCTGAAGTCTGAGGCCAACCAAAATTGGGTTTCTTGCCTCATCAGCATATTTCCGGCAAACTAAATATGCCAATCACATCCAGAGGCAGCTTGACGGTTCCAAGAGAATGAAGTTGGGCTGGCTGTCTCCCTCAGCAGCGACCCGCAGGTAGGTCCTGGGAGGGGAGGGAGGCGATCGGAAGGGAGGGAGGAGGTGCTCAGGAGGGAGGGAGAGGGGTGGCCGATTGAGAGGGAGGACGATTGGGTGGGGGCTAGCAATGGTCTTCAGGACTGCTGTGTAGTCAGGAGGAGCACTCTTTTAAAAAAAACTTTGATATTTGGTGGTGGTCTGCAGCGGTCTCTTTAAGGACCACTGGTTAGGCCGTATGTAGACTTGGTTATCCTGAATGCAGGTGGCCCCGGTGTCAGCTGCATTCAGGGTGGTCCAATTTCAGGAAGGGGCCCTCAAACAGGCATTAGACACCCTATTTGCATATGCAAAGAGCCTAATGCCTGTTTCAGGTGTGGTCCCTGGAGGCCGATACTGGAGCCTTTACCAATATGAGGGGCGGTGCACATCTGGCGTGGGATGTTCGCTCGCATGCTGCCCGTCATAATGGACACTTAGGTGCCCATTTTACCCCTGTACAACGGGCGTGGCATCAATGAATTTCTAGGCCACCATGCTTAGTTATCATCATTGAATAACAAGAGATAGATTTACTGCCTTTGATGAGCACTGCAAATGATCACTGAACCCACTGCAGTCATCATTATTATTAATTGAGACACTTAGCTCTCATGCCTTGCTATTTGGTTGTTAAGGGAGTTACATTAATTCAACCTGCCATTGTTAATATATGATCGCTCAAGTCCAAGCTTGTAGTTGTAAACCATTGTGGATTTATTAAACAATAAAGTCTTGAAATTCCTCTGTATTTCTTTATTTAGTTTTTCTCGTTCTTATAGAAGTTGTTCAGAATACAAGTTCACTCGATGGGCTAAGAAGAGAATTTTTTTTAAGACAAAAGAACGGTTAAAATTCTGTAATAACAACAGAAAACGCTGGAAAAACTCAGCAGGCCAGGCAGCATCCGTGGAGAGAGAAACAGAGTTAACGTTTCAGGTCGAAGACCTTTCATCAGAACTGGAAAAAAGCAGGAAATGAAAGATTTAAAGCAAGTATAATGCTGGGAAAAGGGGGAGGGATGAAAGAACAAAAGGCAAGGTCAGTGGTGGGATAGAAAGCAGGAGAGATTAAGAGACATTAAGAGATAATCAAGGCAAGAGGAGGTGGTAATGTGACAGGTTGAGGCTAGATGAAGTGTGAACTGCGCTGGCAGAATGAAGGACAGCTGCCAGTTTCTGGGAGGGAAAAAAAAGGCCAAACAAAAGGGTGGATGAAAAAATAAAATAAAAAAATATATATATGTGATAGGGGCCAAGTTATCATCTGAAATTGTTGAACTCGATGTTGAGTCCAGAGGGCTGTAGGGTGCCTAAACGAAAGATGAGGTGCTGTTCCTCGAGCTTACGCTGAGCTTCCGTGGAACAATGCAAGAGGCCGAGGACGGTGAGGTCTGAGTGGGAGTGGAGCACTGAATTAAAGTGACAGGCCACCGGGAGCTCGGGGTCCCCCTTACGGACTGAACGGAGGTGTTCCGCAAAGCGGTCACCCAATCTGCGTTTGGTCTCCCCAATGTAGAGGAGACCACATCGTGAGCAGCGAATACAGTATACTAAATTGCAGGAAGTACAAGTAAATTGCTGTTTCACCTGGAAGGGGTGGTTGGGGCCCTGGACAGTGGGGAGAGGGGAGGCATAAGGGCATGTGTTGCATCTCCTGCGCTTGCACGGGAAGGTGCCGGGCGAAGGGGAAGGGGTGCTGGGGGTGGTAGAGGAGTGGACTAGGGTGTCGCGGAGGGAGTGGTCCCTGCGGAATGCTGAAAGGAGAGGTGAGGTGAAGATGCGTTTGGTGGTGGGATCACGCTGGAGGTGGCGGAAATGGCGGAGGATGATCCGTTGAATGTGGAGGCTGGTGGGGTGAAAGGTGAGGACAAGGGGAACTCTATTGTGGTTCCGGGAGGGAGGGGCAGGGGTGAGGGCAGAAGTGCGGGAGATAGAATGAACACGGTCGAGGGCCGTGTCAACCACAGTAGAGGGGAATCCTCGGTTGAGGAAAAAGGAAGACATGTCGGAAGCACTGGTATAGAAGGTGGCATCATCAGAGCAGATGCGGCGGAGACGGAGAAACTGGGAGAATGGAATAGAGTCCTTACAGGAGGCGGGGTGGGAGAAAGTGTAGTCCAGGTAGCTGTGGGAGTCAGCGGGCTTGTAGTGAATGTTAGTCAATAACCTATCCCCAGAGATGGAGACGGAGAAGTCGAGGAAGGGAAGGGAAGAGTCGGAGATGGACCATGTGAAGGTGAGGGAAGGGTGGAAATTGGAAGCAAAGTGAATGAAATGTTCTATCTAGTTCAGGGCGAGAGCAGGAGACGGCACCGATACAGTCATCAATGTACCGGAAAAAGAGGTGAGGGAGGGGACCCGAGTAGGACTGGAACAAAGAGTGTTCCACATATCCCACGAAAAGGCAGACATAGCTAGGACCCACGCGGGGGAGAGCAGGAGAGCAATAGTTATTGGGGACTCAATAGTCAGAGGGACAGATAGGAGGTTCTGTGGCAGCAAAAGAGACTCACGGATGGTATGTTGCCTCCCAGGTGCCAGGGTCCGTGACGTCTCGGACCGTGTTTTCAGAATCCTCAAAGGGGAAGGGGAACAATCACAAGTCGTGGTACACATCGGTACCGACGACATAGGTAGGAGAAGGGACGGGGATTTAAAACAGGAATTTAGGGAGCTAGGTTGGAAGCTGAGAGCCAGTACAAACCATGTTGTAATTTCTGGTTTGTTGCCGGTGCCACGTGCTAGCGAGTTGAGGAACAGGGAGAGAGTGCAGATAAACACGTGGCTGCAGGGATGGTGTAGGGGGGAGGGTTTCAGTTATGTGGATAATTGGAGCACATTCTGGGGAAGGTGGGACCTGTACAAACAGGACGGTTTGCACCTGAACCAGAGGGGCACCAATATCCTGGGAGGGAAATTTGCTACGGCTCTTCGGGGGGGTTTAAACTAATTTGTCAGGGGGATGGGAAAAAGGGCTGTAGTCCACGAGCCAGTGGTGAGTGTAGGGAGGTACTGAGGAGGGTATCAAGGTCGCAGGAATGTACCGGCAGACAGGAAGATGGCTTGAAGTGTGTCTACTTCAATGCAAGGAGCATCCGGAATAAGGTAGGAGAACTTGGAGCGTGGATTGGTACTTGGGACTACGATGTGGTGGCCATTACGGAGACATGGTTAGAACAGGGACAGGAATGGTTGTTGGAAGTTCCGGGGTATAGATGTTTCAGTAAGAGTAGGGAAGTTGGTAAGAAAGGTGGAGGAGTAGCATTGTTAATCAAGGATAGTTTAACAGCGGCAGAAAGGCAGTTCGAGGGGGATCTGCCGTCTGAGGTAATATGGGCTGAAGTTAGAAATAGGAAAGGAGCGGTCACGTTGTTAGGAGTTTTCTACAGGCCCCCAAATAGTAATAGAGATGTGGAGGAAGAAATTGCAAAGCAGATTATGAATTGGTGTGGAGGTCACAGAGTAGTTGTCGTGGGTGACTTCAACTTTCCAAATATTGATTGGAACCTTTATAGGTCAAACAGTTCGGATGGGATAGTTTTTGCACAGTGTGTGCAGGAGGGTTTCCTGACACAATATGTGGATAGGCCGACAAGAGGTGGGGCCACGTTGGATTTGGTACTGGGTATTGAACCGGGCCAAGTGTTTGATTTGTATGTGGGAGAGCACTTTGGAGATAGTGACCACAATTCGGTAACTTTCACTATTGCAATGGAGAGGGATAGGGCCATACGGCAGGGCAGGGTTTATAATTGGGGGAGGGGTAATTATGATGCGATTAGGCAAGAATTAGGGAGTATAAGATGGGAACAGAAACTATCAGGGAAAGGCACAAACGAAAAGTGGAGCTTTTTCATGGAGCAATTACTGCGTGTCCTTGATAGGTATGTCCCTGTCAGGCAGGGAGGAAATGGCCGAGTGAGAGAACCATGGTTCACAAAAGAGGTTGAATGTCTAGTCAAGAGGAAAAAGGAATCGTATGTAAGGATGAGAAAACAAGGTTCAGTTGGGTCGATTGAGGGGTACAAGGTAGCAAGGAATGAGCTAAAAAAAGAGCTTAGGAGAGCTAGGAGGGGGCATGAGAAGTCCTTGGCGGGTCGGATCAAGAAAAACCCCAAGGCTTTTTACTCTTATGTGAGAAATAAAAGAATGACCAGGGTGAGGGTAGGGCCGGTCAAGGACAGTAGTGGGAACTTGTGCATGGAGTCAGAAGAGATAGGAGAGGTGATGAATGAATACTTTTCGTCAGTGTTCACCGAGGAGAGGGGCCATGTTCTTGAGGATGAGAGTGTGATAAAGGTGGATAGGCTGGAGGTGGTAGATGTTCTGAGGGAAGATGTTTTAGCAATTTTGAAGAACCTGAGGGTCGATAAGTCCCCTGGGCCAGATGGGATATATCCTAGGATTCTTTGGGAGGCAAGGGAGGAGATTGCAGAGCCTCTGGCTTTGATCTTTGGGTCCTCACTGTCCACGGGGATGGTGCCAGAGGACTGGAGAGTGGCGAATGTTGTTCCTCTCTTCAAGAAAGGAAATAGGAATGACCCTGGTAATTATAGGCCGGTTAGTCTTACTTCGGTGGTTGGTAAGATAATGGAAAAGGTCCTGAGGGATAGGATTTATGACCATTTGGAAAGGGGCAACTTAATCAGGGATAGTCAACACGGATTCGTGAAGGGTAAGTCTTGCCTAACAAATTTGATTGAATTCTTTGAGGAGGTAACTAAGTGTGTAGATGAAGGTAGAGCAGTTGATGTCGTATACGTGGATTTTAGTAAGGCGTTTGATAAGGTTCCCCATGGTCGTCTCATGAAGAAAGTAAGGAGTTGTGGGATAGAGGGAAATTTGGCCGATTGGATAAGTAACTGGCTATCTCATAGAAGGCAGAGGGTGGTGGTGGATGGAACATTTTCGGACTGGAGACCAGTTACCAGCGGTGTGCCACAGGGGTCGGTGCTGGGTCCTCTGCTGTTTGTGATTTTTATCAATGACTTGGAGGAGGGGACTGAAGGGTGGATCAGTAAATTTGCTGATGACACAAAGATTGGTGGAGCAGTGGATGAGGTGGAGGGCTGTTATAGGCTGCAAAGAGACATTGATAGGATGCAGAGCTGGGCCGAAAAATGGCAGATGGAATTTAACCCTGATAAGTGCGAGGTGATTCATTTTGGTAGGGCAAATTTGAATAAGGATTACAGGGTCAACGGCAGGGTTCTGAGGAACGTGGAGGAGCAGAGGGATCTGGGGGTTCATATCCACAGATCTCTGAAGGTTGCCCCTCAAGTGGATAGAGCAGTAAAGAAGGCCTATGGTGTGTTGGCGTTTATTAACAGAGGGTTTGAGTTTAAGAACCGTGAGGTTATTCTGCAACTGTACAGGACCTTGGTGAGACCACATTTGGAATATTGTGTGCAGTTCTGGTCACCTCACTATAGGAAGGACGTGGAAGCATTGGAAAGAGTGCACAGGAGATTTACCAGGATGCTGCCTGGTTTGGGGGGAGGTCTTATGAGGAAAGATTGAGGGAGTTGGGGCTTTTCTCTTTAGAGCGGAGGAGGATGAGAGGCGACTTAATAGAGGTTTATAAGATGATGAGGGGGATAGATAGAGTGGATGCTCAGAGACTATTTCCTCGGGTAGAGGCAGCTGTTACAAGGGGGCATAACTATAAGGTGCATGGGGGGAGATATAGAAGGGATGTCCGAGGTAGATTCTTTACTCAGAGAGTGGTTGGGGTGTGGAATGGACTGCCTGCTGTGATAGTGGAGTCGGACACTTTAGGAACTTTCAAGCGGTTATTGGATAAGCACATGGAGCACACCAGAGTGATAGGGAGTGTGATAGCTTGATCTTGGTCTCGGACAATGCTCGGCACAACATCGAGGGCCGAAGGGCCTGTACTGTGCTGTACTGTTCTATGTTCTATGTTCTATGGGTACCCATAGCAACACCTTTGATTTGGAGGAAATGGGTGGAGTCAAAGGAGAAGTTGTTCAATGTGAGAACAAGCTCAGCCAGGCGGCGGAGGGTGGTGGTGGATGGGGACTGGTTGGGCCTCTGTTCAAGGAAGAAGCAGAGCGCCCTCAGGCCTCAGGTTAAAATTCTGTCCTGCACTACAGCTCCCAGCACACCCACTGCCTGCAAATTATAGAAGAAATAAGTTGCTTCCAAGTTTCCTTATACCAGTTGCCTATCCCAATAGAATAGAAAATGCTGTTTAACAGTGTACACTATATAGAAAGAATATGCACAAATTGTCAGAAAATTGATGTGCATCATCAACCGGCCATGATTACAAAGTTCTCACTCTATCATTATAGACAAGCACCATGAGGAATTCCAATTTACTTACCATCTTTTAGGATTGTCTCTCGTCCTGTGCCATCGATTTTCTGTCGTCCAATTAAGAAGCTTGTTGTGTCAGCAAAGTAGATGTAATTTGTTTCTGCATGAAAATCAAGAGCTCGTGGATTGACAAGGTTTTCTACTTGTATCATATATTCATCAACTGCTTTGGTATTCAGATCCATTCCTCTAATGATTCCTGGACGGCCTTTTCCATAAAACAGGAACAGTTCGTTCTTTGGTTCTGCAATATGAAAGATTAAGAAATGACAAGGTGCAATTTTATCTTTTTCCCCCTTTTTGTTGCACTCAACAACAGCAGTTAATGACTGAAATCAATTAGCTTTTTCCTTAATGACATAAATGAAACCTGAAAATAGATGTAAGCAATTAAAAATGGGTATACATTGTGAAGCTCCGTATAATTATATTGCAATCACCAAAACCAGGAATTAGTTTTTCCTTGAGAATATTTTAGGTTTGTTGTTTGTATTCTTTCTGTATCTTCAAATCAGTTTCTCTGTTTAGTTTTATATGGCTAATAATGTCAGCAGTATTTGGTCTCATGAGCTCTTGTTGTTCTGAAGCATATACTTTCTATTTACGAATTTCTATGATGAAAGGTCATCGACCTGAAACGTTAACTCTGCTTTTTGCTTCACAGATGCTGCCTGACCTGCTGAGTATTTCCAGCATTTTCTCTCTTTATTTCAGATTTCCAGCATCCGCAGTATTTTGCTTTTGTACTTTCTATTTACTTTATGTTATGAAACAGTGTTTAAAGATTTTTTAGGCATCCAAATGCGAGCAACCAACACTTCCTCAATAAATGAATAAAAAATGGGTCATTTTTTATTTGAATTTTGAAATATATGTATGTCATTTGTCTGACCCAGGGGGAGTGAGCTTCTAACCCATACTGACTGCCAAGAAATATTACACCACCCAAGTGTTTTTTTTTCAATTGAGGAAGGGAAGGGAAGAGAGGAGATGGACCATGTGAAGGTGAGGGAAGGGTGGAAATTGGAAGCAAAGTGAATGAAATTTTCTAGTTCAGGGCGAGAGCAGGAAACGGCACCGATACAGTCATCAATGTACCAGAACAATAGGTGAGGGAGGGGACCTGAGTAAGACTGGAACAAAGAATGTTCCACATATCCCACAAAAAGTCAGGCATAGCTAGGACCCATGCAGGTTCCCATAGCAACACCTTTAATTTGGAGGAAGTGTGTGGAGTCAAAGGAGAAGTTGTTCAATGTGAGAACTAGTTCAGCCAGGCGGAGGAGGGTGGTGGTGGATGGGGATTGATTGGGCCTCTGTTCAAGGAAGAAGCGGAACGCCCTCAGGCCGTCCTGGTGGGGGATGGAGGTGTCGAGGGATTGGATGTCCATAGTGAAAAGGAGACGGTTGGGGCCAAGAAACTGGAAACTGTTTAAGTGGCGGAGGGTGTCGGAAGAGTCGCGGATGTAGGTGGGAAGAGACTGGACAAGGGGAGAAAAAATAGAGTAGAAATAGGAAGAAATCAGTTCCGTGGGATAAGAATAGGCTGAAACGATGGGTCTACCAGGGCAGTCCTGTATGTGGATCTTGGGAAGGAGGTAAAAGCGGGCTGTGCGGTGTTGGGGGACTATGAGGTTGGCGGCCATGGAGGGAAGATCTCCAGAGGAGATGAGGTCAGTGACAGTCTTGGAAAAGATGACTTGATGTTCAGTAGTGGGGTCATGGTCCAGGGGGAGGTAGGAGGAGGGGTCAGAAAGTTGCTATTCAGCATCCAAAAGGTAGAGGTCGGTTTGCCAAACAACAACAGCGCCACCCTTGTCAGCAGGTTTAATGACAATGTTGGGGTTCGATCTGAGAGAACGGAGTGTTGCAAGTTCAGTGGGAGGTAGGTTAGAGTGAGTGAGGGGAGCAGAGAAATTGAGACGGCCGATGTCACACCGGCAGTTCACAATGAAAAGATCTAGAGAGGATAAGAGGCCAGATGGAGGGGTCCAGGTAGAACAAGAATTCTTAAAACGGGAGAAAGGGTCAGCTGTGAGGTGGGGAAGACTCCTGGCCAAAAAAGTGACCACGGAAACGAAGGGGATGGAAAAAGAGCTCAGCGTTCTCGAAATTTATTGAGGTGGAGGCGTAAGGGAATGAAGCTCAGGCCAACAACAACTTGTATTTATATAGCGCCTTTAACATAGTAAAATGTCCCAAGGCGCTTAATAGGAGTATTATAAGACAAAAAATTTGACACCGAGCCACATAAGGAGCAATTAGGGCAGATGACCAAAAGCTTGATCAAAGAGGTAGGTTTTCAGGAGTGTCTTAAAGGAGGGAAGAGAAGTAGAGAGACGGAGAGGTTCAGGAAGGGAATTCCATAGCTTAGGGCCAATGCAACAGAAGCACGGCCACCAATGTTTAAGCGATTATAATCATGGATTCTCAAGACGGCAGAATTAGAGGAGCGCAGATATCTTGGGGAGTTGTGGGGCTGGAGGAGATTACAGAGAAAGGGAGGGGCAAGTCCATGAAGGGATTTGAAAAGAAAGATGAGAATTTTGAAATCGAGGCATTGCTTAACCGGGAGCCAATGTTGGTCAGCGAGCACAGGGGTGATGGGTGAACGGGACTTGGTGCAAGTTAGGACACGGGCAGCGAGTTTTGGATGACCTCAAGTTTACGTAGGGTAGAATGTGGGAGGCCAGCCAGCAGTGCGTTGGAATAGTCAAGTCTAGAGGTAACAAAGGCTTGGATGAAGCTTTCAGCAGCGGCTGAGCTGAGGCAAGGATGGAGACGGGCGAAGTTCCGCAGGTGCAAATAAACTAAGGAAAAAAAGGACACAGGCACTGATGAAGTGGTATTGAGAATATCGAAGAAATCTGAGTGGAAAGCAAGGCAACCTCAGAGAAATATATTTTAGCACTGTGGACTATGGAATGAAACACTTGGTAAAATAAAGAAGCCGCATACACAGTCACCAGTTGGAATGAATAAAGCACATGCACATTTACCAGCTGGGATGAGAAAAGCATATGCTCAAATACTAGTTAGCATAAGGAAGACACATGCATAGCTTCCAGCTAAAATAAGGCACATGCATAATCACTAGTTGCCATCAGGAAGGCACATATGCTGATAGCCCAAGAACATTTAAATTTCCCTGGTGTTTTAAAGATTTATGCATATTATGACATTTAAACAAAATCTAATATTACACATCAGGTGTTAGACGTAGTTATGTTACTGTTTTATTAACTGTACACAAAGGGGTAAAAATTGGTTTTGTGTTTGCATGTTTTCTGGGTCCAAAACGGGTGTTATGAAGTGGAATTTTGCAGCACGATATCCTGCGCCAGAAGTGCACTTGACACCCTATTGGTTTGGGTGCTCGATAGCCGTCCCTCACAGCCGCCTGAAACAAATGCAGGCATCACTCAAAATAAGTTAATAATTGATTCAGGAACGTTTTGTGAAATTGGTGTTTGAGCGCACCTAAAACATCACTTCCTAAACCCAACCAGCAAATCATGATGGGAACAGTCAGCAAGTAGCCTTCACAACAATTATTTATAGGGATTCTTACCTCCAACAAGGTAAGTCTCTGGTTAATTGTTTTAGGCTTCTAGGGTGCTGTTGGACCAAGTTTTTGGCTGTTTTGGCAAGGAATTGTTTAATACTTTTGCAGAGTGAGTTTGTGGAGGGCAGGAATTGTTTCACAGGATTTCCTTGTTTAAAATAATTAAAGCATTATTTTTACTTTTTTTTTCTTGTACACCTTATTCTATTTATCCAAAACACTTTGTTTTAACATATATATTTTTATATATATTATCCATTGACTACAGCATCCATTTTGAAAGTGGGAACCATTTTCAAAAGTTGACCTCTGATTGGCTAAAAAACAGCTCCAGAATTAAAAAAAAAGTCATTTTGCCCTGGAGCTCAGAAATCAAGACATCCGTTTTCAGCAGATAGAGGCATGTTTCATAGCATCATAGAAATTTACGGCACAGAAGGAGGCCATGCGGTCCATCGTGTCTGTGCCAACCGAAAAAGAGCTAAGCAGCCTAATCCCACTTTCCAGCTCTTGATCCGTAGTCCTGTAGGTTACGACACTTCAAGTGCATATCCAAGTACTTTTTAAATGTGATGAGGGTTTCTGCCTCTACCACCCTTTCAGGCAGTGATTTCCATATCCCCATCACCCTCTGGGTGAAAAGTTCTCCTCAACTCCCCTCTAATCCTTCTACCAATCACTTTAAATCTATGTCCCCTGGTTATTGACCTCTCTACTAGGGGAAATAGCTCCTTCCTATCTACTCTATCTAGGCCCCTCATAATTTTATACACCTCAATTAAGTCTCCCCTCAGCCTCCTCTGTTCCAAAGAAAACAACCCCAGCCTATCCAATCTTTCCTCATAGCTAAAATTCTCCAGTCCTGCCAACATCCTCATAAATCTCCTCTGTACCCTCTATAGTGCAATCACATCTTTCCTGTAATGTGGTGACCAGAACTGTACGTAGTATTCTAGCTGTGGCCTAACTAGTGTTTTATACAGTTCAAGCATAACCTCCCTGCTCTTATATTCTATGCCTCGGCTAATAAAGGAAAGTATCCCGTATGCCTTCTTAAACACCTGTCCTGCTACCTTCAGGGATCTGTGGACATGCACTCCAAGGTTCCTCTGCTCCTTTACACTTCTCAGTATCCTACCATTTATTGTGTATTCCCTTGCCTTGTTAGCCCTCTCCAAATGCATTACCTTACACTTCTCCAGATTAATATGATTTCATATGATTTTCGAAAATCAGAGTTGCAGCTGTATTGTACAAATTATCCAGATGATATAATACCTTCACAGTGGATTAAAAAGAAGGAAATCCTGTATAAGGCCTGTAACTGGCACTTTGAAATTGCATCAGTGGTGACTTGGCAAGAAAAAATGTAAACATAAGATCAGAAAAAAAGATCATTGCATTTTTACTGTTGGTCTTTACCTCTTTAGTTAGTGAATCAATCAATTTAATTCACATGTATTAGTCAATATTTGTGCTCTTAAACGTGAAGGTTGTCTGGGGAATTGAAATCTTTTCCACTCTGCCACTTAACAACTGGCTCTACCAGGACACGTATAATAGATAGATGCAGAACAAAGCTTCTCTTACTCTGTTCCAACACTAAACTTTTAACCTAATCTCAGAACCTCAACGGCTACTACATCCATTAGCAGTGTGAAATTTAGCCTTTCCTACCCAGCCTTCCCTTTTATTTCAACCTCTAATTTTAGTGAGATATTGCTAAAGTTTGTTAATATTTGCAATAATATTGTTAAATTACCTTGGTGATGTCTGGGGGTACTAGCAATGAGGTGGCACAGTTGCTATACACTGGCCACCACTCACTTGTGGAAAGTTAGATTTTAATCCATCACAAACTGTGTTATGTTTTTGGGTTTTACTCAGATAATTTTCTTCGGTTCAGCATCACAGACAACTCCTATTGGTGAGACCTCAGTACTTATGAACTGGAGTGCACCTTTACCTGCCCAATATCTGTATAATTCACACCAGATCCAGGGCTCAAACAGAAAACCTTCATCACTGCACTTCGACTTATTCGGAAGGCAGTCGAATAAAATATTCACTGGACCATGGCTTATGCTATAAACTGCCAAACAGATTTATTAAATAGTAAATGGATAAGTGAACATACAGTACAGTAGTTACAAGCTGAACCATTCCTCCTCGAAAGAGAAAATAACCGTTGCATCTGCTGTATTAAACTTCGGTGTAAGCTGCAACTGGTTCAAGGCAACCTTATGTGACAGATTGCTGATAACCTTGCACAGAGTCTCTCTCGCCTATCTCTCTGATAGCCACATATTGCTACTTAATTGGAACAAAACAGGTTGATCAAAATTTGTTGAGGACAAAGAAAATTTAAATGTGTATCTCAAACTCAAATAGAGCTGCCAATAAAACATAGACTCAAAAGAAAAATCCACAAGATGTTTGTATTTCAATTGAACGGCATGAAATCTCCCTCAGATATTTGACCAGATGTAACATCCATATTCTGGGGCTATTATAGAAAAACAAGTTGGGCCATTTTCTGAGTGAACATGGTCTTAAACCCTAGATGTACCATGACAGAAAGGAAGAGCCAATACCACCATACATCATAGACAAAAATGCTTAATTTTTGCCACAGAAAATATCCCTTCTCTGTCAAATGTGAGTCTTGTGTGAAGAGAGTTTAGGCAATCTTATCTTTGTTTCCTAGTGGTCACAAACACAAAGCACAAAACTACTCAGACTTTGCTACAACTTGACATTGAACTCACAACCTCACTCAGGAAATAAGGACATGTGTTGAATTAAAATATATTCATACACTGGTGGTGTTGAGGTTTCAACTGCTGTGGTGCTTTTTCTTTGAACATTTGTCTCAGGATGTAGAAGAAGATTTTGTCTCAGCAGCAATGAATAAACAATGATATATGTCTAGGTCAGGCTGTTGTGGAACTCGGAGGTGATGGTGTTCCCAGGACATTGCTTTTGTTTTCCTTCTTGGTGGTAGAGGTCATGGAGGAGGGAGATGTTGCCAAAGTAACCTTGGTGAATTGCTGCAGTGCATCCTGTAGACAATACGCACTGCAGCTGGTGATGGGTACTGAATCCAATGCTGGGGCACCAATCAAGTGAAGTGCTCTGTCCTGGATGGTGTTAAGGTTCTTGGGTGCTGTTGTGGCTGCACCCAGCTAGACACAGAGTGAATGTTCCATCATACTCTTGACTTGAACCTTGTAGATGATGAAAAGGCTTTGGGGAGTAGGGTCAGGAGGCAAACCACTAATTGAAGAGTGCTAAGCATTCTGCCCTGCTCTTGCAGCTAATGAGTTGAAATGATTAGTCCAGTTAAGCTTCTGGCCAATGCTGACTCCCAAGATATTGGACTTAGCAATAGTGGTGCTATTATAGGCCAGAGAAGGTGTTTAGTGTTTTTTGTTGGAGATGGTCATTATCTGGCACTTAAATGGCACAATATTATCTGCCACTCTGACCTCAGCCTCCTATACTGTTCCAATGAAGCTCAATGGAAGCTCGAGGAACAGCACCTCATCTTTTGATTAGGCACTTTACAAACTTCCGGACTCAACATTGAGTTCAACAATTTCAGATCATAACCACTGCTGCCATTTTTACGACAAAAGGTGCTGGTAATGGTTCTGCTGTTGCCATTTACAAACCTAGCCCCATCTTTTGTTTATTTACTTGTCCCATTACCACTGACTTTTCCTTGTACATCATCCCATTTGTCATTTAATCTCTCCTGCCTCCCACCCTATCACAGACCTTCGCTTTGCTTTTTCTCTCCCCTCTCCCCGCCTTTGTACTTGCTTACAGATTCATAGGGGGAAAAATTCATGGCCGCCACGAGAATTGCCGGTGTCACTGGCAACTCGTGTTAACAGCCGCTGAAAATGGGCAAACCGCTACCGGAGAAAAATTCACACTGGGGGCTAAAGATTTATAGCCCAGGTCTAACTTACTGTGTAACACCCTCCTGGTGGCGTTATTGTAGGCATGGAAGTCGAAGTTTTCGTCCTGAAGTGGAATTCAGCTTCTAGCAGCCTCTGGGAGTGAGGCCATGGAGTTTGCAAGGAATTGTGGATAATTTAAATGGGCAAAGTGTTCAGAATAAAAATTAAAATGAAGTAGAAAAAAATGCAGTTTTCAGCCCTTATTGCCTTTTTAAAAAATAATTACACTAAAATGTCCCAAATGGGAGTCATCAGCACTTAAAACTGAATTCCGTTCTGAACCTCAAAAAATGGGAAAAGTGCTTCAGCACAATCACAAATGGCTCAGCAAGCCAGGGAAGGGGCACCCAGGGTCTCACATGCAACACTCCAGCTTTGTGCAGGGGGTCAACACTGCAAGAGAGGTCCTCTACCCACAGGGGCCAGGAGGCACTCCAGAAAGAAAAATGTGGGACCAGATCACCGAGGCCGTCACTGCCAGCAGTGTCGCCCCCACCACTTGGCTCCAATGCCTAAAGAAGCTTCATGACCTCAGACCACTCGTCAAGGTCAGTGAATGCATCTTCAAAAGCCGTCTTCTACCAACTGCAGCACTAGCCTCACACACCGCTCAATGCACGACCCGCAATCACTCACCTACCAACAATCTGCACCAATGATGAGGCACATCTCCCATTCCTAGCCTCACCTAACCCCCTTGGAGGAGACAATGCAGGTCATTCTTGGCAGGGGCATGGCTGAGCCCTTGGCCAGCGGCAGGTCAGAAAGGATACAAGATGCTGGTATCCTCCTGCTGGCATGCACCTCTTGCTTTCTCACCACAACTCCACCCTTGTGCCTTCCTCATTTCACACACCCAAGAAATGCAGCCTGCCCAGCCAGTGATTGACCAAGAAGAGGGAGAGGAGAAGAGAAAAGAGAAAAGAGGAGAAAAGAGAGAAGAGAAAAGAGAAGAGCCGTCACTTGATTTGACACTCCCAGCCACCAGCTCCTCAAGGTCAATCAGCAAGGCCATTTGCAGTGTCTTGCACTGAAAGTCAGCAGCCTTCCGCCAGTCATGTGTGACATCAGTAGGATAGACAAAGGCAAAGGCACACACAAGACAGTCACTAAGAGAATGCATAAGGGTGATGAGTTGATTTCTTGATGACATATTGGATGTCATATTGGATGGATAGATGTATAAAGTTGGATTGGAAATTTGGCTTTGTGATGGCTTTTATTTCCGCATCATGGCCAAGAGGACACTGATGGTCAGTAACAGAGGGAAGGTAAGGTGTGGGATTAATGTTGAAAGGGGAATTGGGGTTGTGGTCACTGGGACCGCAGGCAGATGATTCCATCCCGGATATCTCGGCCAGAAAGGGGCTGTCTGGGTTGCATCCTTCTTTTCACCTCTGCGGCGTCTTCCTCTTCCCTCTGCGAGCGGATGCTATAAATCTGAAATGACAGCATAAAATGCTGGAAATACTCAACAGGTCAGGCAGCATCTTGATCCAAGATGTGAACTCTGTTTTTCTCTCTCCACGGATGTTGCCCGACCTGCTGAGTATTTGCAGCATTTTCTGTCTTCTCAGATGCTTTCCTTTACCATCCAAGGCCTTGCAAGTGCCCAGCAGCACTCCCTACACACTTAAAAATCTTTTAACATCTATTGCAGCAAGCCACTACTTCAATAAAATCAAAAAGATCCAGTCCAAAAGCTGAAATGCAAATTTACCTGAAAGATGTGTGTGTTCCTTTAAGAGGTGCTGACATCACCTCTGTGAGTCTGCTGCATGCTGGGTTTAGGAACCAGCGCTGAACTCAGCGCAAAGGTACAAGTTTGCCGTGGTGATGTTAGGTCGGCGCGACATCACTACTCCCTCATTTTTCTTTGTAGGGCGATACTTAACAGCAGCGCTGCTGGGCCTGGGAAAATGGAGGACACCGCAGCGGCCGCCCTCTTTTTGCCATTTTTTGATGTTAATGGGTGGTGAAAAGCCCCAAATGTTTAGCCCGTAGAATCATAGAATAGAACAGCACAGAATGAGATCATTCAGCCCATCGAGTCTGCACCGGCTATTTCGAAGAGCAATCCAGTTAGTCCTACACCCCGGCTTTTTTCCCCATATCCCGGCAAATTTTTTCTCCTTCAATTATTTATCCAATTCCCTTTTGAAAGCTGCTATTGAATCCATTTCCACCACCCTATCAGGCAGTGCATTCCAAATCCTAACCACTCGTTATGTAAAAAAGTTTTTCCTCATGTCACCTCTGGTTTTTTTGCCAATCACCTTAAATCTGTGGCCTCTGGTTATCGACCCTTCAGCCATTGGAAACAGTTTCTCTTTATTTTGTTCTATCTAAACCCTTCACGATTTGAAACACCTCTATCAAATCTCCTCTTAGCCTTCTCTGCTCTAAGGAGAACAACCCCAGCTTCTCCAGTCTATCCACGTTCCTCATCCCTGGAACCATTCCAGTAAATCTCTACTGTACCCTCTCAAAAGCCTTCACGCTCTTCCTAAAATGTGGTGCCCAGAATTGGACACAATACTCCAGCTAGCACCGAACTAATGTTTTACATAGGTCTAGCATAACTTCCTGGCTTTTGTATTCTATGCCTCTATTTATAAAGCACAGGATTCCAGGTTAACTGCTTTGTTAACCTGTCCTGCCACCTTCAAAGATTTGTGCACAAACACTCCCAGGTCTCTCTGTTCTTGCACCCCCTTTAAAATTGTACCTTTTAGCCTGTATTGTCTCTCCTCATTCTTCCTACCAAAATGTATCACCTCACACTTTTCTGCATTGAGTTTCATCTGCCATGTGTCTGCCCATTCCACCAGCCTGTCTATGTAATCTTGAGGTATTTTACTATCTTCCTCACTATTTACTACACTTCCAAGTTTTGTGTCATCTGCAAATTTTGAAATTGTGCCCTGTACATAAGATTACATCGGATATACAGCACAGAAGCAGGCCATTCGGCCCAACCAGTCCATGTCGGCGTTTATGCTCCACTTTCTATTCCCTTCTCCCACATATGCTTATCTAACCGCCCCTTAAATGCATCTATACTATTCAACCAACCCTGTAGCAGTGAGTTCAACATTCTCACCACTCTCTAGGTAAAGAAGTTTCTTGTGAATTCCCTAAGTCCAAGTCATTAATGTATATCAAAAACAGCAGTGTTCCTAGTACTGAACCCTGGGGAACACCACTGTATACCTCCCTCCAGTCCGAAAAACAGCCATTCACCCCAATGCTCTGTTTTCTATCCTTTAGCCAATTTTGTATCCATGCTGCCACTGGTCCATGGGTTTCAATTTTGCTAACAAGCCTATTATGTGGTACTTTATCAAACGCCTTTTGAAAGTCCATATACACAACATCAACTGCACTGCCCTCATCCACCCTCTCTGTTACCTCATCAAAAAATCCAGTCAAGTTAGTCAAACACGATTTACCTTAACAAATCTATGCAGGCTCTACTTTATTAATCCATGCTTGTCCAAGTGGCTGTTAATTTTCTCCCAGATTATTGTTTCTAAAAGCTTCCCCACCACTAACATTAAAGTGACTGGCCTATAATTGCCAAGTTTATCCCTCTCCCCTTTTTTGAACAACAGTGTAACATTTGCCATCCTCCAGTCCTCTGGTACCACCCCTGTATCTAAGGAGGATTGGAAAATGGTGGCCAGCCCCTCTGCAATTTCTACCCTTACTTTCCTCAGTTACCTAGGATGCATCCCATCTGGACTGGGTGACTTATCCACTTTAAGTACCACCAGCCTTTCTAGTACCTCCTCTTTATCTATTTTTATCTCATCCAATATTCCGACAACCTCCTCATTTACCGTAGGTTTGGCAAAGTCCTCTTCCTTGGTAAACACTGATGCAAAGTACTGTACAAAACCTGTTACATCTCTAACTTTTGCCAGTTCTGACGAAAGGTCATGAACCTGAAATGTTAACTCTGTTTCTCTCTCCTCAGATGCTGCCTGACCTGCTGAGTATTTCCAGCATTTTTCATTTTTATTACCAGCCACTTGTCAGCCCAAGGCTGGATGTTGTCCAAGTCCTATTGTAGACTGACAGGGGCTACTTCTTTATCTGAAGAATGCCGTTGTTACCTCTAGACTTGACTATTCCAACGCACTCCTGACTGGCCTCCCACATTCTACCCTACGTAAACTTGAGGTCATCCAAAACTCGGCTGCCCGTGTCCTAACTCGCACCAAGTCCCGTTCACCCATCACCCCTGTGCTCGCTGACCTACATTGGCTCCCCGTTAAGCAATGCCTCAATTTCAAAATTCTCATTCTTGTTTTCAAATCTCTCCATGGCCTCGCCCCTCCCTATCTCTGTAATCTCCTCCAGCCCCACAATCCCCCGAGATATCTGCGCTTCTCTAATTCTGCCCTCTTGAGCATCCCTGATTATAATCGCTCAACCATTGGTGGCCATGCCTTCTGTTGCCGAGGCCCTAAGCTCTGGAATTCCCTGCCTAAACCTCTCCGCCTCTCTACCTCTCTTTCCTCCTTTAAATTGCTCCTTAAAATCTACCTCTTTGACCAAGCTTTTGGTCACCTGCCCTAATTCTCCTTATGTGGCTTGGTGTCAAATGTTTTTGTCTTTTAATACTCCTGTGAAGTGGGACATTTTACTACGTTAAAGGCGCTATATAAATACAAGTTGTTGTTGTTGTTGTTGAAGAGTTGTTAATGGTGCTGAACCCTGTGGAATGGTCAATGTACAGCCCCACTCCTGACCTTATGATAGAGGGAAGATCATTGTTGGAGCAGCTAATGATGGCTGGACATAGAAACATAGAAAATAGGTACAGGAGTAGACCATTCGGTCCTTCGAGCCTGCACCGCCATTCAATGCGTTCATGGCTGAACATGCTACCTCAGTACCCCATTCCTGCTTTCTCGCCATACCCCTTGATCCCCTTAGTTGTGAGTGTTATATCTAACTCCCTTTTGAATATATTTAGCGAACTGGCCTCAACAACCTTCTGTGGAAGAGAATTCCATAGATTCACCACTCTCTGGGTGAAGAAGTTCCTCCTCAGCTCAGTCCTAAATGGCTTCCCCTTAATCCTTAGACTGTGACCCCTGGTTCTAGTTTTCCCTACCATTGGGAACATTCTGCCCACATCTAATTTGTCTAAACCAGTCAGGATTTTAAATGTCTCTATAAGATCCCCCCTCATTCTTCTGAACTCCAGAGGATACAAGTTCAGTTGACCCAATCTTTCTTGATATGTCAGTCCGGCCATCCCAGGAATCAATCTAGTGAACCTTCGCTGCACTCCCTCAATAGCAAGAATGTCCTTCCTTAAGTTAGGAGACCAAAACTGCGCACAATACTCCAGGTGTGGCCTCACCAAGGCCCTGTACAACTGTAGCATCACCTCCCTACTCCTGTACTCAAATCCCCTTGCTATGAAGGCCATCATTCCGTTTGCTTTCTTGACTGCCTGCTGCACTTGCATTCCCACCTTCAGTGACTGATGTACCATGACGCCCAGGTCTCGTTGCACGTCCCCTTTCCCTAATCTGCCACCATTGAGGTAATAGTCCGCCTCTCTATTTTTACCAACAAAGTGGATAACCTCACATTTATCCACATTGTACTTCATCTGCCATACATTTGCCCATTCACCCAACCTGTCCAAGTCACTCTGTAGCCTCCTAGCATCCTCCTCATTGTTCACACTGCCTCCCAATTTAGTGTCATCCGCAAATTTGGAGATATTACATTTAATCCCTTCGTCCAAATCATTAATATATAATGTAAACAGCTGGGGTCCCAGCACCGAACCCTGCGGTACCCCGCTGGTCACTGCCTGCCATTCTGAAAAGTACCCATTTACTCCTACTCTTTGTTTCCTGTGTGCCAACCAGTTCTCAATCCACGTCAACACATTACCCCCAATCCCATGTGCTTTAACTTTGCTCACCAATCTCTTGTGTGGGACCTTGTCGAAGGCCTTCTGAAAGTCCAAATACACCACATCTACTGGTTCCCCCCTGTCCACCCTATTGGAAACATCCTCAAAAAATTCCAGAAGATTTGTCAAGCATGATTTCCCTTTCACAAATCCATGCTGACTTGGACCTATCATGTCGCCACTTTCCAAATGGTCTGTTATGACATCTTTAATAATTGCTTCCATCATTTTACCCACGACCGATGTCAGGCTGACCGGTCTATAATTCCCTGCTTTCTCCCTCCCTCCTTTTTTAAAAAGAGGGGTTACATTGGCCACCCTCCACTCCATCGGAACTGATCCAGAGTCTAAGGAATGTTGGAAAATGATCGTCAATGCATCCACTATTTCCAAGGCCACCTCCTTAAGTACTCTGGGATGCAGACCATCAGGCCCCGACCAAGGATGCTTCCCTGAGGAACTACTGTAGCAATGTCCTGGAGCTGCATGGGTTGGCATCCGACATCTAAGAACATTTTCCTTTGTGTCATGTATGACTCCAACCACTGGAAGGTTTTCTCTTCAACTCCTATTGTCCTCAGTTTTGTTAGAGCTCCTTAGGGTAATACTCAAGTCAAATGCTGCCCTGATGTTGAGCACAACTATCCACAACTTGCCTCTGCCATTTACCTTAGCACTATGGCCACTGGCCATTCACTAAGGTTTCTCAATAAATGAAGCTACATTGATGGACCAGAGTAGTTAAAGGACATTTTTCTATATTAAACCACTATTGGTTCAGTGGATAGTATTTTAATTTTTTTTTTTACAGATTTAAGTGTCATCTGGAAGGACAATATAAACAAAACAATTAAAAAAAAACATTAGTGTGGAATTTTTCCGATGAGTACGGAGAGCTGGCCACTGAAGGTGAGTGATGAGAAAAGGATTTGGGTATTTGAGATGTGTTGCGACTGTTGGCCGCTTATAGATAGCTAGCTACACCACTGATTAAATTCTTCAAGAATTATGTCTGATATGAAGTTTACAGGCAAAGATGTCCTGTTCCAGCCTTGCAGTTCATGGCAGAGATGGAGAACTTACACACACAATTCGATGAAAAGAGAAGGGGATGTCCATAGTTTGATAACAAGAAGTAGTGGTGTGACAAAAGATTCTGACCTGTAGTGTTACAGCCCACACTAATGAGACTGGCAAACCCAGTGCTCCAAAGCTTCCAATTGTCCTTGAAGGACAGATTAAAGGAATGGAACCTGGAGTCCTTTTTTTGCACCAGAAGTGTAAAAAGTGCTGCAATTACTGAACTGACATCCCTGCCATTCAAGTCAAAGCAAAAACAAAACAAGCAATTAATATTTTTTTTCCTGCAATCTGGAGCTTAACTGAGTCAAGTTACTCATGCTGGAAAGGATGGGCAGATAAGGGTGGATGATTTGGAAAGGCTAGACAAAGATGTAGGTGATAAATGTTTCTGTAGTGACTGTACAAAGAGGCTATTGGAGAATTGAAAAGATTTCTGTGACCAGCACTGGAAAATGACACTCACCAAGTAGCCTGGGGCTTTACAGCTTTGTTAAACTAGAAAACAAAGCAATTCCCCACTTTCCAAGTAATATCTGTGTGCATAATCCCTTCATAGTAAAAGGGTAGTAAGAGGAGGGATGGGAACAATTAGGGACCAAAAAGGAGGCCTACGCATGGAGGCAGAGGGTATGGCTGAGGTACTAAATGAGTACTTTGCATCAGTCTTCACCAAGGAAGAGGATGCTGCCGTAGACATAGTGAAGGAGGAGGTAGTGGAGACACTTGATAGTATAAAAATTGATAAAGAACAGATCATAACCCTATCACATATATATATTTTTTTTTTTTTTTATCCACCCTTTTGTTTGGCCTTTTTTTCTTCCCTCCCAGAAGCTGGCAGCTGTCCTTCATTCTGCCAGCGCATTTCACACTTCATCTAGAGCCATCCTTTGTTCCTCAACCTGTCACATTACCATCTCCTCTTGCCTTGAAAATCTCTTAATGTCTCTCAATGTCTCTTAATCTTTCCTGCTTTCTATCCTACCACTGACCTTCCCTTTTGTTCTTTCATCCCCTCCCCCTTTTCCCAGCATTATACTTGCTTTAAATCTATTTCATTTCCTGCTTTTTTCCGGTTCTGACGAAAGGTCTTCGACCTGAAACGTTAACTCTGTTTCTCTCTCCACGGATGCTGCCTGGCTTGCTGAGTTTTTCCAGCATTTTCTGTTGTTATTTCGGATTTCCAGCATCCGCAGTATTTTGCTATCGTATTAAAAAGGCTGGCTGTACTTAAAGTAGATGTCACCAGGAGTGGATGGAATGCATCCTAGGATGCTGAGGGAATTGAGGGCTGAAATCGCGGAGGTACTGACCAAAGTATTTCAATTCTCCATAGATACGGGGGTGGTGTCAGAGGACTAGAGAATTGCAAATGTTACACCATTGTTCAAAAATGGGTGTAAAGATAAACCCAGCAACTACAGGCCAGTTAATTTAACCTCGGTAGTGGGGAAGCTTTTAGAAACGATCATCAGGGACAAAATTAACAGTCACTTGGGTAGGTGTGGATTAATTAAGGAAAGCTAGCACAGATTTGTTAAAGGCAAATTGTGCTTAACCAACTTGATCGAGTTTTTTGATGAGGTAACAGAGAGGGTTGATGAGGGTAATGCAGTTGGCGTAGTGTACATGGATTTCCAAAAGGCGTTCGACAAAGTGCCACACAATAGGCTCGCCAGCAAAGTTGAAGCGCATGGAATAAAAGGGACAGTGGCAGCATGGATACGAAATTGACTAAGTGACAGGAAACAGAGAGTAGTGGTGAACGGTTGTTTTCCGGACTGGAGGAGCGTATACAGTGGTGTTCCCCAGGGGTCAGTTCTAGGACCACTGTTTTTCTTGATATATATTAATGACTTGGACGTGGGTGTACAGGGCACAATTTCAAAATTTGCAGATGACACAAAACTTGGAAGTATAGTGAACATTGAGGAGGAGAGTGATAGACTTCAGGAAGACATAAACAGGCTGGTGAAATGGGCGGACACGTGGAAGATGAAATTTAACGCAGAAAGGTGTGAAGTGATACATCTTGGTAGAAAGAATAAGGAGAGGACATATAAACTAAATGGTACAATCCTAAAGGGGGTGCATGAACAGAGAGACCTTGAGGTATATGTGCACAAATCATTGAAGGTGGCAGGGCAGATTAAGAAAGCGGTTAAAAAGGCTTACGGGATCCTGGGCTTCATAAATAGAGGCATAGAGTACAAAAGTTTGGAAATGATGATGAACCTTTGATTGCTGTGATTGTCTCTCTGCCGAGGTGTGATAAAGGGCAGTTAGAAAGATTAACTGTAGTCGTCTGGTAGTATTCTCTGTCTATATATGCTGTGCCCATATGTATTTCTTCACTTCACCTGACGAAGGAGCAGCGCTCCGAAAGCTTGTGATTTCAAATAAAGCTGTTGGACTATAACCTGGTGTTGTGCGACTTCTCACTTTTGTCCACCCCAGTCCAACACCGGCATCTCCGCATCGAACCTGTATAAAACACTTGTTTGGCCCCAACTGGAGTACTGTGTCCAATTCTGGGCACCGCACTTTAGGAAGGATGTGAAGGCCTTAGAGAAGGTGCAGAAAAGATTTATGAGAATGATTCCAGGAATGAGGGTCTTCAGTTACGTTTATAGACTGAAGAAGCTGGGGTTGTTCTCCATGGAGCAGAGAAGATTGAGAGGAGATTTGATAGAGATGTTCAAAATCATGAGGGGTCTGGACAGAGTAGATAGAGGGAATCTGTTACCATTGGCAGAAGGGTCGAGAACCAGAGGACACAGATTTAAGGTGATTGGCAAAAGAACCAAAGGCGACATAAGGAAAAACTTTTTTACGCAGCGAGTGGTTAAGATCTGGAATGCACTGCCTGAAAGGGTGGTGGAGGCAGACTCAATCTTATCTTTCAAAAGGGAATTGGATAAGTATCTGAAGGAAAAACAATTGCAGGGGAGTGGGACTAGCTGAGAGTCGGCACGGGCTCAACGGGCCGAATGGCCTTCTTCCATGCTGTAACCATTCTATAATTCTATGATTGCCAGCCATTCATTGTTTATCTGCTTTCCTGTTGTATCTGATCCCATGTGGCCTGTTCCTATTACACTGCTGAACCACTTGGCAGTATCAACGGTTTATTTTATTTCTTTCTAGGACTAATTTCCTCTGTTTTTTTATGGTGAATAAAGCATGAATATAGGCAAGTTAATAAAATGTCCAACTTGATAAGTGGCAGGCAGCTTTGTCATGTGTTGGAGAACTGAGACTTGCCCTTCATTTGAGTTTACCTAATGGTCAATAATATTGACATCCCCTTAGTAGGATGTAGTAAAATATTATAATAGGAAATGAACAGTTTAGTATTGATCACACTATTACGGATCTTGTTGTAAACTGTTAACAGAATTATTTCTCATCAGTAATTTATTAACTATTCAATATTCATGTCAGTACTTAATCTGAATGAATAATGTACTACAATAATGTAAATATCATTCCATCCCTAATGCGTGATTAGCAATATTAACTTCAAGGGAGTATTAAACTGCTAGAAGTGGTAGTGTGAAGCAGTTTTGCTTTGCATCAAGCTAAAGTTGTAGAGTAAATCTGGAGTCAGAGCCCAACCTGGCTGCGGAGCAAGACTCCCTCGTCTGATTAAAGTTAGATCCCTTGAATGAAATACGGAACACCCAGTCTGTATGCAAGTCCTGATTTAAGGTTGTCAGTGTTCCTGAAGCTACCTTTTAAGTGCCAGGAAGGAGATAAAAAGAAAAGAAAAATCTGCCAATTCTGGAGATCTGAAATAAAAATAGAAAATGCTGGAAATACACAATGGGTCTGTCAGCATCTATAAAGATAAAAGACATCTCAGGTAGAGACACTTCATCAGAAGTGAAAAAGGAAGGGAGACAATGCCATTTATAACAGATTAACTGGTCATTCATCTCATTTGCTGTTTATGGGCCTCTCTGTTCACCCACATAACGGTCAGTGCATTTCAAAAAGTAATTGATTTGATGTGAATATTACTTAGGGATGGCTTGAAAGACCTAATAAACTAGCATCTATAAAGCACTTTATTATACCCTCAAGATAACACAAAACATTTTACAACCAATGAATTACTTTTGAACTGCTGTTATGTAGGCAAAATTGGCAGCCAATTTACACATAGCAAGGGCCTACAACACCTACAATGGAATCTCAGAAATATCCCTGCTCTTCTTCAAATAGGGCAATGGAATCTTCGACATCCATCTGCAGGGGAAGGTGGGGTCTTGGTTCAATGGCCCAGAAATTAAAGACTGAGTGTTGACGCGGGGGTAAGGCTTCCCCGCGATATCTCACTCTGCGCCTACCTTTTTCCTCCGGGCCCACACGAACTTTAGTTTCAAGGCTGCAGCTGTGCAGTGCTTGCGTGACCCAGAGACGCAATTAGTTCGTGCGAGCTCTGGGATCACGTGATTCAGTTAGAGCCAATGGCAGCACACCATCTTTCATTCATAGTTTTGACAGGAAGACCTGTCAAAGCTATGAATAATATACCCCCCAAAAGAACAGCTAAACCTCAATTAAATTTTAAAAAAAGCCATCACATTAATAAAATAAGTATAGTTAAATAAATTAACCACTTTAAACAAAAAATTAAATTTTTGAAAAAATTTAAAATCTTTTTAAAAGTTATAAAAATAAACTTACCTTTCTTTAAAGTCTCTAAAAAAGATAAACCTGTTGAAAAAAATTTAAAATAATACTTAATTAACTACTTACCTTGTTAAAAGAGGGTCTTACGCCTCCTTTCTTTATGTGTAAAATCTTCCATGCTTACCTGCGCGTTCAAAGCACTAAGTGCACTGCGTGCGCGCAGCCTGTAGCGCGCACGCGGTTCACCTAGGAACCGCCCCCTTTTGAATTCACGAAGTGCTGGTTTCCCGCGCATGCGCAGTGCATGCTGGAAACCGGCAATTGGAGACTTAAAACGCGAGAGTACACAGTGCGTACTCTCGCGTATTAGGTCTAATTTTCGGGCCATTGTCTCATTCGAAAGATGGTAACTCCAATGATGCAACACTCCCTCTTCACTGCAATGAACTGTCAGCCTAGATGATGTGTTCAAGGTTTGAAATGGGACTTGAACCAATAGCTTTCTGATTCAGAGGTGGGAGTGCTACCAATTGATACAAGGGCTGGATTTCCCTCTTTCCAGTAGTGTAACAGTGGGGCAGGACTTTTGCGCACCCCTCCTTCTCTGCCATAACTCCAACCCATTTTCCTGGATCAGGGTTAATTAGACAAGCTGTGTGGGCTCCCCGATACCAGGAGGGAGCACACTGCTGTAATAGAGGGACGTTAGGCGATGCTGCAGTGGGAACATCACTGCAGCACCAAATGACCTCTGCTGCATTATTTAAAGGGCCAAAGAGTCCTGAAGATGAAAATGGCCCCAGGTTTTGGCAGCTTCCATCTCAGCATAGGTCTGCAAAGGTAAGTTCTGGGGCCTATTTGGAGGAAGGGAGGCTCTTTTCCTTCATTGACAGAATTTGCGGTCTTACCACTGTTACTTTGTGCCCGTGCAGGGAAAAACAAAGAGAAACAAAGGAAACAAGCAAAAAAAAACACGGCACCTTCCTGTGCAAGCGCATGAGTTGCAACACCTTCCCTTTTACCTCCTCCCTTCCTACTGTCCAGGGCCCCAAACTCTCCTTCCAGGTGAAACAGCGATTTACTTGTACTTCTTGCATTTTAGTATACTGTATTCGATGCTCACGTTGCGGTCTCCTCTACATTGGTGAAAGACCAAACGCAGATTGGGTGACCGCTTTGCGGAACACCTCCATTCAGTCCGCAAGCGTGACCCCGAACTTCCGGTCGCCTGTCACTTTAATTCTCTGCTCCACTCCCACTCTGACCTCTCTGTCCTCGGCTTCTTACACTGTTCTAATGAAGCTCAACGTAAGCTCGAAGAACATCACCTCATCTTTCTATTAGGCACTTTACAGCCTTCTGGACTCAACATCGAGTTCAACTATTTCAGACCATAACCGCTGCCCCTATTTTTTTCCCCACATGGCAGCTGTTGATGATTCTACCATTCCCATTTATGTAAAGTTAAGGCACATGGGATTGGGGGCAAGGTATTGACTTGGATAGAGAACTGGTTGGCGGACAGAAAGCAGAGAGTAGGAATTAATGGGTCTTTTTCCGAGTGGCAGGCAGTGACTAGTGGGGTACCGCAGGGTTCGGTCCTTGGACCCCAGCTAGTCACAATATACATTAATGATCTAGATAAGGGAACTAAATGTAATATCTCCAAGTTTGCAGATGACACAAAGCTGGGTGGGCGTGTGTGTTGCGAGGAGGATACTGAGAAACTTCAGGATGATTTGGACAGGTTGGGTGTGTGGGCAGAAGTGTGGCAGATGCAATATAACGTGGATAAATGCGAGGTTATCCACTTTGGTGTCAAAAACAGAAAGGCAGACTATTATCTGAATGGCAATAGATTGGGAGAAGGGGAAGTGCAACGAGACCTGGGTGTCCTTGTGCACCAGTCGCTGAAGGTAAGCATGCAGGTGCAGCAGGCGGTGAAGAAGGCAAATGGTATGTTGGCCTTCATAGCGAAAGGGTTTGAGTATAGGAACAGGGATGTCCTGCTGCAGTTGTACAGGGCCTTGGTGAGACCACACCTTGAGTATTGTGTGCAGTTTTGGTCGCCTTATCTGAGGAAGGATGTTCTTGCCATGGAAGGAGTTCAGCGAAGATTCACAAGGCTGATACCTGGGATGGCAGGAATGACATATGAGGAGAGATTGGGTCGATTGGGCTTATACTTGCTGGAGTATAGAAGAATGAGAGGGGATCTCATCGAAACATATAAAATTCTGACAAGTCTGGACAAACTAGATGCAGGAAGAATGTTCCCGATGGTCGGAGAGTCCAGAACCAGGGGTCATAATCTAAGGATAAGGGGTAAGCCATTTAGGACAGAAATGAGGAAGAATTTCTTCACCCAGAGAGTGGTGAAGCTGTGGAATTCTCTACCACAGAAGGTAGTTGAGGCCAAGTCATTAAATATATTCAAGAATGAGTTAGATATATTTCTTAAAGCTAAAGGTATCAAGGGATATAGGGAGAAGGCAGGTACAGGGTACTGAGTTTGGATGATCAGCCATGATCTCATTGAATGGCGGAGCAGGCTCGAGGGGCCGAATGGCCTACTCCTGCTCCTATCTTCTATGTTTCTATGTTACCTCATCTAGACTCATCATTTGTTTCTTAACTTGTCCCATTACCATCTCCTTTTGCCTTCCACCATCATCCCTTTTCCCTCTTAATCTCTCCTGCCTTCCATCCTATCACAGACCTTCCCTTTTGTTCTTTCCTCTGCTCCCCCTTTCCCTGCCTCTGTACTTGCTTAAAAACCTGTTACATCTCTAACTTTTCCAGTTCTGATGAAGGGTCTTCGACCTGAAACGTTAACTGTTTCTCTCTCCACAGATGCTGCCTGACCCGCTGAGTATTTCCAGCATTTTCTGTTCTTATTTATTTAAAAAAACAGTTCCGGGGATGGGGGATCTTAGCTACAAGGACAGGTTGGAGAAGCTGGATTTGTTTTCATTAGAGCAAAGGAGGTTGAGGGGTGAAATAACAAGAGAAAATGCTGGAAACACTCAGCAGGCCAGGCAGCATCCGTGGAGAGAGAAACAGAGTTAATGTTTCAGGTCTGTGACCCTTCGTCAGGTGTACAAGATTATGACGGGTTTGGAAAGGCTAGACGGGGAAAGGCTGTTCCCACTAGTTGATGGTACAAGGACTAGGGGACACAGATTTAAGGTTTTGGGCAAGAGATACAGGGGGGAACGTGAGGAAAAACTTTTTTACGCAGCGAGTGGTGAGGACCTGGAACTCGCTGCCGACGGAAGTGGTGGAAGTGGACACACTCAATGTTTTCAAGAGGAGACTGGATAGGCACTTGAGGGAAATAAACTTGCAGGGCTACGGGGATAGAGCGGGGAATGGGACTGACTGGATTGCTCTATAGAGAGCTGGCATGGACTCGATGGGCCGAATGGCCTCCTTCTGTGCCGTTATGACTCTATGACTATGACTCTATGGCTTGATCATATTGGGTGGTCACAGATTGATGGTGAGAATTGATGGTGGCTGTTGAGAAATACGTGGCCCAGACAATGAGAAAGGATGGCAGTTGCAAGAGCTGGACACCTGAAAAGATTAATATGTTCATGGAAAGTGAACCTAACCTTGGATCTATGCAGCTTAAGTTAATTTTTCTTGATTCCTCATTAATTCTCAGTCCTATGTGTACAGTGAAATAGGCAGAAAAGCCACCAAGAGAATAAAGGGAGAAGTAGGTTTTACTTCATTTTACAGGGGCTACAATACAGATATAAGTCTGATCTTAAACTGGAAACATTGCAGTTCAGATTTATTAAAATTTGTCCACAATGGATCAATTCAGAATTCAGCTCCTACCTCTGTCTACTCAGCGTAAGCAGATGCAGTGTAAGAATTTTTTTTAACAAAGGCGAACTTGGTTAACTTGTAAAACACTGCAGAAAAATGAAAGGGCAGATACTGTTGCAATATGACTAAATACAGTGTTAATTACTAATGCATTCATTTTGTGCCCCAAAATTGGTATGTGCCACAATAGGAGTGTGCTGCTTTATTGCATTACATCTAGCATCAAAAAGACCTCTTAACAGAATGCAATGGATCTATATAGAAATATGGTGTCATGACTTACTTTTGCAAGACTTTCCATCATTGCCTAAGCTGTAGCCAGTCCTGCAACGGCAGGTCCTTGCTTTGTGGCTGCTGCTAAGTAGGCAGATGTCAGAGCATCCTCCAGGTTTGCCGTACAGATCCAGCTCACAAGCATGACTTCTAACTGAGAAAATCAATGAGAAAGTGCTTTTTAGACAGATAGCTGGAAAATCAATATATTTGAAGGTGGAATGATGATAATCCTCCACCTGAGACACACAAATGTAAACCATTACCAATCCTTCCCTCATGAATTACTGATTGTTAAAAATAA
Source organism: Squalus acanthias (assembly GCA_030390025.1). Lineage (NCBI taxonomy): Eukaryota > Metazoa > Chordata > Chondrichthyes > Squaliformes > Squalidae > Squalus > Squalus acanthias. The sequence goes on from CM059427.1 coordinate 54,671,722, forward strand.
ATTGAGAAAGTGAATTTCATTAAATTTGACACTGAACCCTGTAACCTATTGTACAGTTTTCAAGATTTTATTATAGAATGTGAGTGCAGGTGCACATGTTCGTGCGCCTGTGTTCGTGTGTATTTGTCACTGATGAATTCAAAATATGGAATAAGACACAGAAACAACAACAAAACAAGATCTCGCATTTATATAGCGCCTTTAACAAAGCAAAACGTCCCATAGGCACTTCACAGGAGCGTTAACAAATGTTAAATTTGACACCAAGCCACATAAAGAGATAATAGGACAGGTGACCAAAAGCTTGGTCAAAGAGGTGGGTTTTAAGGAGCGACTTAAAAGGTGGCAAGGGGTTTAGGGAGGGAATGCCAGAGCTTCGGGCCTAGGCAGCTGAAGGTACGGTCGCCAATGGTGGCGTGAAGGAAATCGGGGATGCGTAAGAGGCCACTTATTAAGCCTTCAGGGCTATCCAAACTGGCTGCAATTTGGGTCTAAATTCTCATATGACAGACTTGGGTAAATTTTGTGAAACAAGCTGTGCCAGAAATAAGCTGTGTGTATCCAATTAATACCCGCTGAGCTTGATTTAGAAATATTTTATATATTTTTGCCATAAAATTGATTTGTATTGTGTTACACTTTATAGCAAAGCATGATCCGTTCTATCAAGCACCTGTAGTTCTCTCCCTGCAGATCTACTGTAATGCAGTGCACACACAAATTGGAGATAAATTACATAGTTGGGCTGTTTTTGAATAATTTGCATTATTGGTCAAATGCCACCAAAAAATAAGATGTGAGCTGCTAAATGGAAGCAAACAAAGCACCCTGGAAATTAAATCCTCCAAAATAATATTAAACTGCAAAAAATGAGCAGAGTACAAAGAGAATATAAACCAGGCTCTAAACATATCTGGAAATATCTGTCCCTGAAATATAGTAATCCTGTAATTTACCAAATGAAAAACATTCACAATTGGCTACTTTGGAACCACTGGGACTCCAATGAATTATTAAGCATTCATTTAGTGCTGGAGGTAAAGAAAAGCAGAAGACTATGAATGTATTTTGATGTTCATATTTTTTACATGCATACTCAAATTAAATATTTTACTTTACTCAACAATGTACTGTTGTATCAATAAATCTAAATAAACTAGCCAACTTGATGTGAAATCAATTTTACAAGGTAACTGACCAGGGACAAAAGCTGTTTTATATTTGAATGCAATAAAGTAGCCTATGAAAACAGACGAGTGTTGAACCAGAGCAGAAATCTTACCTTAGAGATAACGGCAAGCTCATCAGGTGAACTGTTACAATTAAGTGTTTTCTCTTCCCTGAATTGTGTGTGTTTGTGAAAGTAGGGAGTTTGACCACTTCTAATGGTGTATTCAAATTCAAATTATATTTGGTTTTGTGATTTAGTGCCCTGTAAAGTTGATTCCTTTAACACAATCAGCTTTATTTAGCTCTGTTAATATATGCAAGGTACTGTAGAACAAGAGGAAATGTTTAAGTATGTACATAAAAAAAATCAGATGATTCATACACATAACCATTACACATTGTTGCTTTTTTGCAACTAACGCTTAAAGCAATGTGGGTACATCATTAGGATTCTAGTATTGTTAATACAGTCCGTGTTTCAGAATTTGACAGACTTCATATGATCCTGTGATATTATATTATATTCACTTTACTGCAAATTCCTTGGGGTATAAATCAAACAAAGGTAGCAGAAGAACATACCTTGTTTCCTCTCCCCCAATCAGACAAAACATGTCAAAAATGGGACGATGAGTGAAAGCAGACAAAAAATATTTTGAGAACCAAGGCCCAATTTTAGAGTGTGTCATGAAAATATTTTCTAAAACCATAAAGTCATAAAGAAATAATAGTTTTGTTATAAAATGTGTGGTAACATTTTAAATATACTTTAAATATTGTCTCATTCGGATCCCCTAAAAACAGCAATAAATTTTATTTTTGTGCTATTGAATCCATAATGAAGCTACAATGTCAATAGATGGCATATTCCAATAATCTTGCCGAGTTATATGGTCAATTTTGACAACCTGCACACTGTCTGCAAGGCCTCACACTTAGCCATGGCAGATTGAAAAAAATCACAGAAACCGCCTGCGAATCTGACATTCTGTGACTGTATGCAAGGCCTCACCAGCATCGCTAAACTTACTTTATAGTTTAATGTTTTTCCTCTGTATTCATACACAGCAAGTTGAAAGATATTGATCCTTGGTGCCTTTTAACTTTTCTCACCAAGGACTCCTCGACCTGATATGTCACTGGCTAAGTGTAAAGTAAAACTTCCTCAACTCTGCCCCGGGCATATATCTTCACCTTAACTTCAAAAGACCAACCTCTGCATTATCAATTTCCCTCACCAGCTGTCCTTATGGCCTGTCTGAGTGAACCAGACTATTCTATGCTGATTAGGAATAGAGCTGAGACTACCCAAACATGTTTCATGTAGGACACATAGAGCTAGCAGACCAAAAAGTATTTCATGCTATCAATTCAGCCTGATTTCAATCCAAGTTCCAAGAGATGAAAGGACAATGTGAACAGCCAGTTCACTTTAATCATTTTTGTGAACTTTATGATTAGAAAACACAAATGTGGTTTTGATGTGTTAAAACCATTTTTATATTGATATTGGTATCTCACAGTATTTTAAATATCTAATGAAAGTTATTGAATTTATTACTTTTAATAAACATATGATTCATGACTATATCTGGATGTAATTTAATACCTTTATTGCATTATGCCATGTGTATTAATTCCTGAATACACTTAATAATTGTACATACACAATAATTTTTACACATTAATAATGAAACGGTTAAAAAATTCGTATTGAACATGTATGTACACAATTACTAAATGTTCAGTAATTAATAATTTTAAGATTTTCAAAAGGTCTTAGAAAAATAATTTGGATGTTGAAAGCATTGCCTTGCTTTTCACAGAAAAGGGGCTTAGTCTATCAGAATTTTATCATTTGAATGAAAAATACAAGTTTTTGTTTATCAAATTATGAATATCTTTTCTTTTAGACAGCATCAATGAGATAATGGCTCAGATTTTGCAGTAGAAATAATGGCGAGGCTATCAGCACTCACTGTTATTATGGAGTGAATCGAACAGCAACTTCCGGTGTCCGCACATGCGCAGTTAAATGCGGAAATCTGGAAGTTGTAGTCCAATATGCCCTGCTCCTCCTCAAGCTTTGCTACACCGGTACCTCACCGATAAATTCGGCATTAAAATACATGAAGGGTGTGAAATTGTGATACTTACCCACTAGTTAACCACTAAGCATGCCAGAAAGAGTTAGGGTTGGTGCATTCAAGTGTAAGTACATTTTTAATGGCGTGGTAAGTCTTAATTACTGCCAAACAACCTCTCTGATTCTGAAAATTTAATTTTACAAGTGTGGAGTCTCATTCCTTCAGAATTATTGTTGAAGATTTTTTTTTAATTATTTTTTTTTTTTTACTTTTCTTTCTGTCTCATTTATCTCTCTCTCAATCCCATCTTTCTTTCCCTCTCTTTATTTTATACTTCCTGGTTTAGACTCAGCATAGCTCAGTGAGGATTCTTCAATCTGATTGGCTAAAGAGACATGCTGTTGCTAGCCCTGCTCACATACACCACAGATCCCACGCTGTAAAGGATCTCTCGTAACCATAAATTGCCACTCAAAAGCCCACAAAAAGTCTGTGACAAAAATGAGAAGTCACACAACACCAGGTTATAGTCCAACAGTTTTATTTAAAATTACGAGCTTTCGGAGCTGCTGCCCCTTCGTCAGGTAGAGGTACAGTGAGGGAATCTAATACACAGTATATATACACAGAGAGCGACTTGTCTGCAGAGATACAATCCGTCAGGAAGGCACTACATCAAAGACACATCAGAGCACAGCCAAGACAATGAGGTGGGTCACAGGGGGTCCAACATGTCAAATGCTGCCATCTGCAGTTGAGCTCCTAACTTTTTTTTTTGTTTGTTTTTTTTGGGTTGTTTTTTTTGTGTTTTTTTTAAAAACTGGAAAGACAGACAACGATGTCGTGTCACATTCTGTAGCGTGACATGAACCCGAGATCCCTATTGAGGCCGTCCTCATGGGTGCGGAACTTGGCTATCAGTTTCTGCTCGATGATTTTGCGTTGTCGTGTGTCTCGAAGGCCGCCTTGGAGAACGCTAACCCGCAGATCCGAGGCTGAATGTCCTTGACTGCTGAAGTGTTCCCCGACTGGGAGGTAACAATCCTGCCTGGCAATTGTTGCGTGAGGACACTACCCACCAGGTACATGGTACATACTCATGTGACTCGGCCAACGTTGTCGACCTCATACGTTGCAGGAAAGGATGCCCCGGAGCATGGTACATCAGCGAGACCATGCAGACACTGAGACAACGTATGAACGGACACCGCGCAACAATCGCCAGGCAGGATTGTTACCTCCCAGTCGGGGAACACTTCAGCAGTCAAGGACATTCAGCCTCGGATCTGCGGGTTAGCGTTCTCCAAGGCGGCCTTCGAGACACACGACAACGCAAAATCATCGAGCAGAAACTGATAACCAAGTTCCGCACCCATGAGGACGGCCTCAACCGGGATCTCGGGTTCATGTCACGCTACAGAACGTGACGCGACATCGTTGTCTGTCTTTCCAGTTTAAAAAAAAACACAAAAAAAACCAACCCAAAAAAAAAGTTAGGAGCTCAACTGCAGACGGCAGCATTTGACACGTTGGACCCCCTGTGACCCACCTCATTGTCTTGGCTGTGCTCTGATGTGTCTTTGATGTAGTGCCTTCCTGACGGATTGTATCTCTGCAGACAAGTCGCTCTCTGTGTATATATACTGTGTATTAGATTCCCTCACTGTACCTCTACCTGACGAAGGGGCAGCAGCTCCGAAAGCTCGTAATTTTAAATAAAACTGTTGGACTATAACCTGGTGTTGTGCGACTTCTCATTTTTGTCCACCCCAGTCCAACACCGGCATCTCCGCATCAAAAAGTCTGTGGGCAGCGGCTAGCGTAATGAATGGCAAACACCATTCCTTTGCCGCTAGCCGCAAAATCCGGGCCTATGATGAATGTTGGAATTTCCCAATTTATGGTCCCTCAAATTATACCATTAGGTACTAGAATATAAAGGTTTAGCAGAAATCTTAACACATTCATTTTAAATGGGTTAATGGCTCTGCTAAAATAATGGAGCGAGGAAATTCAAATGAATGTTTTAAGCATTCATACATTAGTATCCCATATATAATTTCAGGGCTATTGTCTTTTGAAAGTGGTATAAAGCATGGTAATCTTGTTTTAGTTTTGATGTTGGTTCACACATTGTATTACAGTCCTCACTGGGTTAAGAAGAACTGTTTTTTAACAAGTCCTCCATTTTATAATCCATTGCTGCTTCGAGCAGGGCTTTAACTTGACCTGGGACCTTTTGATGAATTCATTGAGGGGAAAGCATGAGCATAAAATTAGCATGAATTGGATTTTAATATTGAGAAAAGCACTTTATGAAGTATCTATGATATCAAGAAGGTTTTGCAAACAATATTTAAAAAGCATATAGTTTTATTTTCCTGCTGATTTTCTGAATATTTTTCTATAAATTGTGAATACTACTGGAAGTACTGGCTTAGAGAAGTAACTGAGCCATGAAAAAGAAATAAAGACTTGGATTTATATAGCGCCTTTAATGACTTCAGGACGTCCCAAAGTGCTTTACAGCCAATGAAATGCTTTTGAAGTGTCGTCACTGTTGTTATATGAGGGAGTTAAATATGTACGTCCAAAGTGTGAGGTGATTTAAAACTACTCTGAGTTAAACATTGCGTCTATGGATGCTATTTCAGCTCTTACACACAGGAAGTTCACATAATTTGTAGCTCGCGATTGCATTTAACTGTTTGATTACAAAATGAAATATAGTCATGGTTAGGCTCTCTCTTTAACAGACGTGACTATGAGTACATTGATGCGCAGTTAGGAAAGCTTAGAACTCCAACTTGATTTTAAATTTGATCTGTTCTATAATGCTTGGCTAAGCAAAGGCTTTGCTCTCTTTGGGAAAAGAACATCTCTAATTCCTTCCCCCCCCCCCCCCCCACCCCCCGCTTCCCCCCCCCCTCCTAAAACTCAGCAGCCCTGCTGAGAAAGGTATCACAAACACATTAAAGGACGGCAGGGGATATTTACTTTGATACTTGCGGTGTGACTCCCTGTGGTCAGCAAATGCTGTCATTTGGAGCCAAGCAATGATATGTGCTGCCTTCTGCAGTTCTGAGCAGTGATCACATTTCTTGGATTTCCTCCAGTGTAAGTTCATCTGCCAAACCCCAGAGTGGTTCGCATTCTGGGCAAAATGTAACTTTTTGGCCATTTTATTATCATTCAAAGGAAGTTTAACATGTACGCCACAGTACCTTAAAACACATTTTTACAAAGATCAGTATTTTGTTTGTTGCTCAGATTATATATCCAAGTTAGCCTTTTATTTTGCTTATTTATTTATTAGTATTTTCAATGCATAAAGAATTTTTAAAACAGTGCCCACTTTTCATTTCAGATCCTTTCCGGATGGAAAATAAACAGTAGGCCAGCCAACATCTGTAAAGCGGAAATTTAAGTTAACATTCAGATTTCCAGCATTTGCAGTTTGTTTTACCTCGGTTTTCTTTCCTTTAAAGGATCTTTCCTGAATTTTTCTCTTTTGAGGATATCTTTCAAATTATTCAAAACTGGCTGAAGAATTACATACCTAATTTACAAAGGCTCAGTTTTTGTAAGTTAGTTATTGATGCATATCTGTTCCTCAAAGAAGAGGGTGTATGTGTGTGTTTTCTTCTGATTTCTACTCAAGAGCCTGTAAAATCTTTTAGGGTAAATTTTAGAACCACAAAGACGAGTGGAATGGGCAATCTGGGCGCGCGACTTGGGCAAACTGTGTGAGTGATTCATTTAAAAATGCGAGTAGATTCAAAATACATTTAAAGGCCTAGAAATTAGTCTGGGACCATTTTTGGACCAAGCTCAGCACTAGCGCTTGCCCTAACCGAGAGGCCCGAGGATCGATGGAAATTGGTCCTCGGGCCTCATCAACATACCCAGATCGATCTAACGGCATTGGTGGTGCCTCCACAGAAAGCTCACCTGAGCGAAGACATCAATGTTGGGTTGTCTGCCATGCTGGCTGCGCCCCTCAGGAAATTCCTGGGAGGGGGGATTGGAGCAGGCTATACGGTGGGGTGAGGGGGGGCCCCGCAACTCCTATGGTGTCGGAAGAGCACTCCTGCCCCTCAAGATGTTTTTTTAATATAAATTGTTTATCACTTACCTTTTCCTTGGTGGCCACGGGTCCCTGAAGAATCCTGAGTGAGGCAGGCCTTCATCACCAATGACTTTTGAAAAGGGGTCCTTCAACAGGTGTTAGGCCCCTAATTTTCATAATTAGGGCCTAAAGCCTGTTTTAAAGGGCCCCACAAAATTAGCAGTGAGGCCAACGCCTGCACAGATTGGGTGCATGCCATACCACTGCTAAATTAGTATGCTATGCACCCATTTTATGCCCAAAATATGGGGGCATACTTACTAATTTTGTTCCCAAGGAGGAAGGCAGAGAGGCCCCTCCACTCTAACCAGCTGCTTTGGCTGGATTTCTTAGCAGCATGGGTCAGACGGATGCCTGAGATGCACCTGCAGTGGTGCAGATGCTCTCTGGTGCCATGCAAATTAGGTGCTCTCCCCCCTTGACCCAACATACTTGGGTGGGGTCAGCGTTGGGGGATACTGGTGGGCACAGTCCCGATGTAACTGCTGGAATCATGGCTTGTGCAAATTCAGTTCCAGTATTTCATCAATACAAGATCAAAGAAAGCAAGCTGAGAGATCAGCAGTTCCCAGGGTCAAACTGGCTGCACCAACCACATCTTTAAGCAAAATAAGTCTATTTGGCAATGGCTGAGGTGAACTGCCTCCACAGGCTCCACAACATCTGCTGCCAGATGTGTAGGCAACCTGTACCACAGGGACAGCACTGCCAATGGGAGTCAAGGTCACCAGCATTCTCAACCTTTCTGGCTTCATCTCCTTCTGGGTTAGCATAGGCATCATAGGACTACCTAGATATGTATCAAACAGATGACTGATACATCATGGTCAGTAATTTCATCTCCTTTACCACTGACTACCAAAATGAACATAACACAAATGCCTAATTTCACTGCACTGCTGCACATCCTACAGTGCAGGGGATCATTGATGGCTAGTAGGTTCTTGCTCCTCCTCTGCCACCAGCACTTGTTCCTCCTTAGTGTCAACCATGGCTCAGTTGATAGCACTCTCGCCCCTGAGTCAGAAGGTTGTGGGTTCAAGTCGCACTCCAGAGACTTGAGCACAAAATTCTAGGCTGACACTGCAGTGCAGTGCTGAGGGAGTGCTACACTGTTGGAGGTGCCGTCTTTCAGATGAGACGTTAAACCAAGGTCACGTCTGCGCTCTAAGGTGGGTGTAAATGATTCCATGGCACAATTTCAAAGAAGAGCAGGGGAGCTATCCCCGGTGTCCTGGCCATTATTTATCCCTCAATCAACATCACTAAAACAGATTATCTGGTCATTATCACATTGCTGTTTGTGGGAGCTGGCTGCACAAATTGGCTGCCACGTTTCCCACATTACAACAGTGACGACACTTCAAAAAGTATTTCTAGTAGTAAAGCACTTTAGGATGTCCTGAGGTCGTGAAAGGTGCTGCATAACTGTAAGTCTTTTTTTTTTCTTACCTGTACACTGCAACTCACTCAATGCTACTTCCTCAAGCCTACTAACTGCATCCTATGGGATGTAACTAGCTGTGCTGGTGCTTGGAAATATTAATGAGAGAGAGGCAGGTGCTACGTGAATACTGTCTTAATGTGGGCCAGTGATAGGCTGGAAAATAGGTACTCCACTATTATACTACTGGGGATCAGATAGCTCCTTAACAGCTGGGAATTGGATGAAACATTAAAAAAAAACAAAAAAATGACCTACCTTTAGTTTAGTGACTCCAGCTGCAGTCTGCAGCTGTATATGGTAGGTGTACAAAAAATTGTAGCACATGTGCACAGAGGACCATTCCATTCCTATGTGAATGTATGATAGACTCTTTATATGAAAACTGAATTGGTCAGTGCAAAACTTTCTAAAAGGATCTAAAAGAGACCCAGTTGATGTTACTTTGAATCATGAATGGAGTTTGAATCACAGAATCATAAAATTTACAGCATAGAAGGAGGTCATTCGGCCCATCATGTCTGTGCCAGATCCCCAATAGTGCTATCCATTTAGTCTTATTTTCTACCATTTCCCTGTACAATTTTAATTAAAAAAAAATATTTATCCAGTTCCTTATTAAAAGCTTTATGATTCTGCTTCCACCACCATTTCTATCCTAGCACCCCTTGGTATAAATAAGTTGCCTCTGACCGTTCCTTTCATTCTTTTGGTGATGATCTTAAATTTATGCATTCTAGCTACCAACCTTCTGACCAGTTTTTCCCGATTTACCTTTACAAAACCACTCATCATTTTGAACACTTCCACCAGATCTCCTTCAAATCTTCTTTGTCCTCACAAATTCATCTTGGGGAGGTAGGATGACAGTCTTTCACATTTACTTCAGACACATGCCAGAGGGAATAAAGAACTCCCCAACAATCCTGTAAAATTGTGCTACACAATTCTTCTCAGAATAATATCCAGTGACAATGTAGCATTTCCATTTTCACACTTTCAGAACAGGACTACGAAGTTAATACTCAAGTTTCACTGGTGTTATGTTATAGATTCATATCCACTGGGAAGTGCACTGAGACTGACACTTATTTCACAGAAGGTCCTTAAAATACTCAAGAGACCATCATCTAATCTGCCAAGGCTGGATTTGGGCTGAAGTCCTGGAATCAAAGCACATTGCAAGCTCTACCCAAAAACATTTGAGAACTACAGAAAAGAACATCTTCAGCATACAAAACAACCAGTAAAAATGTTTTAAAATATAATGACCTACCTGTTGGTTGCCTTAGTTTATGGTAGATGTGTATAACTCTGCCATTCTCTAGTTTTGCTAGTGTTTGGACATCTGTGCCGTTGAATCTGTTTATTTTAGTGATGCTTACTTTGTACTTAGCAGTGAAATTATCTAAGTTGATGGCATAAATGAAGTTTTCAAACACTGCCAAACTGTAAAGATGTCTAACCTGCAAATAAAAGATAGCTTAGTATTGCCATCTGCTAAATTATCAGTGCATAATTTCTTAGACAATAAATCAGTCAGCTTTCAGATTAATGACATACATTTTATATACATCCATTACCACGGCAAGGATTCATTTGCCAGTCACATTTGGGAAAGCTGAAGTCTGTCTGTGTTACAGGCACACGCATTATTCCATCGTTATACTACAAATTATTTCAAGACCACCACTGAAATCTCATATTTATTTTTGTACAATTTATTCTAATACTGGAGTATATTTCAATTAAATAAATAAAGCAAAATTAACCTTCACTTCTGTATAATTTGTAAAGCTTGCTTTAAAATTTCTAACAGGACAAGGATATATTAAACTGGTCCACATCATCAGTGTACATTTTTTTCAGCAGATGAATAATTTAAAAATAGAATTAATTCCTTATGATTACATTTCAGAAGAATTGCATAGCTGATTCTTGGAGTGGATCATGAAGTTTGGAGAAACAAAAATTACTTCACAATTCATTCTGATATATTAAATGGTCTAAAGTATAATTAGGTAACTTGCCTTGCATGCTGCAGTCATATTTCTCAGGCGCACAGCAACCAAACCAATGGTCTCTAAAGGGACTGCGGGAGGCTGCCACCAAAAAGGTAAGTAAAAAACATGTTACTTACCTAAATATGAGAAGGCGCACAACACCAGGTTATAGTCCAACAGTTTTATTTGAAATTACGAGCTTTCGGAGCGCTGCTCCTTCGTCAGGTAAAGTGAGGGAATACAAATCAGATACAAAGCATATATAGACAGAGAACAATGTGTCTGCAGAGATACAATCCGTCAGGGAGGCATTACATCAAAGACACAGCAGAATACAGCTAAGACAATGAGGTGGGGTCACAGGGGGTCCAACGTGTCAAATGCTGCAGTCTGCAGTTAAGCTTTTTACTTTTTTTAAAAACTGGAAATCACATCTGTGAACAAGACAATGACGACTCTAGTCTGGACTCTAGTCACGTCCTGTAGCGTGACATGAAACCGAGATCCCGGTTGAGGCCGTCCTCATGGGTGCGGAACTTGGCTATCAGTTTCTGCTCGATGATTTTGTGTTGTCGTGTGTCTCGAAGGCCGCCTTGGAGAACGCTAACCCGCAGATCCGAGGCTGAATGTCCTTGACTGCTGAAGTGTTCCCCGACTGGGAGGTAACAATCCTGCCTGGCGATTGTTGCGCGGTGTCCGTTCATACGTTGTCTCAGTGTCTGCATGGTCTCGCCGATGTACCATGCTGCAGTGCATTCTTTCCTGCAACGTATGAGGTAGACAACGTTGGCCAAGTCACATGAGTATGTACCATGTACCTGGTGGGTAGTGTCCTCACGTGCGATGATGGTATCTGTGTTGATGATCTGGCATGTCTTACAGAGGTTGCCGTGGCAGGGTTGTGTGGTGTCGTGGTCGCTGTTCTCCTGACAGCTGGGTAATTTGCTGCGAACGATGGTACTTTTGAGGTTAGGCGGCTGCTTGAAGGCGAGTAGTGGAGGCATGGGGATGGCCTTAGCGAGGTGTTCGTCGTCATCGATGACATGTTGAAGGCTGCGAAGACCGCGCAACAATCGCCAGGCAGGATTGTTACCTCCCAGTCGGAGAACACTTCAGCAGTCAAGGACATTCAGCCTCGAATCTGCGGATTAGCGTTCTCCAAGGCGGCCTTCGAGACACACGACAACGCAAAATCATCGAGCAGAAACTGATAGCCAAGTTCCGCACCCATGAGGATGGCCTCAACCGGGATCTCGGTTTCATGTCACTCTACAGGACGTGACTAGAGTCCAGACTAGAGTCGTCGTTGTCTTGTTCACAGATGTGATTTCCAGTTTTAAAAAAAAGTAAAAAGCTTAACTGCAGACTGCAGCATTTGACACGTTGGACCCCCTGTGACCCCACCTCATTGTCTTAGCTGTATTCTGCTGTGTCTTTGATGTAATGCCTCCCTGACGGATTGTATCTCTGCAGACACATTGTTCTCTGTCTATATATGCTTTGTATCTGATCTGTATTCCCTCACTTTACCTGACGAAGGAGCAGCGCTCCGAAAGCTCGTAATTTCAAATAAAACTGTTGGACTATAACCTGGTGTTGTGCGCCTTCTCATTTTTGTCCACCCCAGTCCAACACCGGCATCTCCGCATCATTACCTAAATATGGTGCAGGAGCAGGAAAGCGCCTCCTGGCTCCACATTAAAACTGCGAGCCAGTGCCAACCACTGCTCACCCCCCTCCCGATCTCCTCCCCGCCTCCCAGACTCACGCTAGGTTCAGTTTTGTGATCTTCATTTCCTTTACGACTAGTGCGCTGTCTCTTGGGGCGTGACGGGTGTTCCCAGCACACTGGTTGCGTTCTGATGACACAAGAGGACCAATTTCACATGGTCCACTTGCTCATCAGTTTCGGCGCGACAGTTGGTGGCTGCCCCTGGGTTTGTGCCCGTATTCGGTCGCAAACTAATTTCTAGGCAAATGTGTCGGGTGACAACAAATATGTCGCTTCTTATCTAACTTTGTGTAGTTTCTTTGTTAAAAAGAAAGCTAAGAAGTTATTTGAGTGAAATCACATCCTAAGTAAAGGAGAATGTATTCATGAGTCTAGATTCATTTGTATTTGGGACAATTTTGGTTTCTGAGGTGGTCCATGACTGTTAAGGTGTTTGATGCCTAAATGGGGGAACTCGTTTTTTTATTCATTCTTGGGATGTGGGCATTGCTGGCATTTATTGTCCGTCCCCAGTTGTCCTGATACAAGTGACCATTATTCATAGGTGAGCCTGAAGAGCATGTGTCAAGAGACTATTCCTGCATGGAGGGTACCAGGGATGAGTTTCAACACACATGCTCGTCCAGCTAAATAGCAATCATAAGTGAGAACATTGGTTATTTTCTCTAATACATGGATGTTGAAGTCAACTGTAGCACTCCTACCACCACCCTGGATAAACTTAACATAGACTGGAGATCAAAGCTGGGATATTCCTGGTCGACATGGTTCAGCCACTCACGGGATCTTCTCATTGAGCCAGTGGTGCAGTCATTAAACATTTCTGACATGATGTCGGAAAAATAATTATTTCTGCACATATTTCAGAGCAATTTTTCAATTTTCAACAATTCTCTTAAAATCTAGCCTACCTGTGACTCTTAAACCAGTGTAACTAACACACTGGATTTTATGCAGCTGTTAAATGTAAAGTGGCAAAAGATTACGCACATGAGTGTATAAGTTATTCCCCTCAGGTTTACAGGTCAAACAAAGGTGTGATTTATGGATTGGGTTAAGGTATTTCTCATTGGTATATTTCTCGCTTTAGGAAACATCAGTGAATCGTCCCGAGCACAAAAGAATCTAGACTCATGAATAAATTTTCCTTTACTCAGCATGCAATTGCATAACCTCAGTTAAGCTGATATACAACCGCCATCTAGTTTTTATTATAATATCTCTATGCATCAGATGTGCTAACTGTCATCTTACCATTAACTTAGATCTTATTTATGTTTAGAGTTGCACCTGCGATGTAGCCCTTGAGCGTTCAGAGCTGTCATATCTCATTAGTAAATCATCCTATTTACACTGTTAGATGGTCTTACCGACAGGAGAAGGAAAATGAAATGATTACATCAAACGGTAACTAGGATTCGCCTTCAAATAAGCTACTCTTGGTAGAGTAAAATAGAGCTCAGAAAAGAGAAAGGAGATTTGAGAAGAAAAAAACGCACATGTGTACCGTGTTTGCACTTGAAGAGTTGTCTACTTTTTTCCTTTCTAAGCTTTGTTTACTATGCTGTGAAGAAGCCCCTGCACTGCTGAAAAGAAGGCTGGAACAGTTGTGTGAAAGCTGGAGTTCGGTGAGCAGCAGCCATGTTTCCTTAACTCTGCAAATTTGACTGTGCAGCTTGTCAGTATCTATACTGGCTAAAATCCTGCAATTGTATAAATGGAACCTATCAAACATACAGGCCTAAATTGGAACTATTTATTGAATGGTCAAAATTGGAACTATTTATACTTGCAAACAGGACCAAAGCTAATTAATTTATTTTGGCAATTTAGTTCCCATTTTCCACTATACACAAGGCATAAATTGAGAATAGTTTAATCCTGACAAATCTAAAATGTGCAAAGCTATTTTTACGTTTACAATCTATTGTGTTTATATTGATTGTCTTTATTTTTGTTTGTCTGGTTAGTTGATAAAAAGTGTACCTTTGTTACCCCAAAAGTACTAATGGTTGTTCACTCTAATTAGCATCATTATAGTGGAACAATGTGTTGCCCTAGCAACCATTTATTCCTTATTAACGGTTGCAGAGCAGTTTGACTAAAGATACCCGAGAATAAGAAAAGGATAGCTTTTCCTTAATTGATACTCATTACTGGGAAAGTAAAATTGTAGAAGAGAAATTCTTTCCTCACACTAAATTATTAAAGTACACTGTTAAAGATCAGACTTTGGGAAGAGACCTTGGATTTGCAGAAAGTTCACATTGCAACAAATGGCAGTAGCATGTTTAACACACCATAGCTGGCTTCTATCTGTGCTTTCTCACATCCTCAGAACCTCCATTGCTTACTGCAGCTCTTCCTTGTCATACTAACTTGCTCCTTGCCAATATAAAAGTTGTATTTTATCCTTATCTCTTTTCAGGATTTATTTCTTGCAATTAAAGTTCAAGTAATGTGTTCTGATGACTAAAGCGTTCATTTAGGCAAGATCAATAAACAACCTAGTTGACAAACAGCACTGAGTTAGGAGAAGATCAATATTATAAATATTTACAGATAAGTTCCACGTTAAAAAATATTGTATTCAGATCCATAGTTCTGGTCTGGAAATTATTAAAGCTTCTTACTTGGACCTGCTTTTGTGTCACCTATGAGCTTTCCCAATTTCAGAAGCTATCAGCTTGAGTTTCACAGGATGCTTTCTCTCAAACTACCTTAGGCAACTTAATTTCAAATCTTTCAGGACTAGAGTAGACAATATTGCCACTAAAACAGATATTCTTGAGCTTCTTCTTCTTCTTAGGCAGACCCTCAGAACTGAGGATGACTTTCTTCCACATTAAAAATAAGATTTCTAATTAAAAAGATATTTGTCAAGCCCTTCTGGGGTCTTCTCTCAGTCATTCACACCATTCCAACATTACAAATGGTGGGTCAGGGCATGTGCCTTTGAAACATCTTTGCAGGCATGATGTGCCCACCCTCACCATAGAAACAACCCTATCCTCACAGTTTGGGATGGGGTCTGGGCCTTTGCGTTAGGATGGAGGGGGGCTCCACTCTGCTTCACTTAGGCTGGTAGAGCCATCTGCAAATTTTGAAATTATGTTCTGTACCCCCAAGTTCAAGTTACTAATGTATATCAAAAACAGCAGTGATTCTAGTCATGAACCCTTGAGAACACCACTATATACCTCCCTCCAGTCCAAAAAACAGCCATTCACCACAACTCTCTGGCCGTGATTTTTTCAATGGAGGCAGGTTGGGTGCGGGTCAGATGGTTTCCGGCTTCCAGTCCCGCCCCCAACTGCATCCGGCCCACAGACGTGATTTTACATTGATTGACCTGGTTATGCCCGCCCTGCGGGCTTGCCGGCCAATTAAGAGGAAGCCGGTCAGATGACATCATTTGATGACGCATCATCTGCCGGTTTTCTTAAAGGGACCACACACAATTTTTCTTTGACAGTTGATTTTTCAGTGTTTGACAGCATTGAGGTGCTGCAAACACTGACAATCACTGTACAAAGGTGAGTCCTTGCACCTAGGCTCTCCAATGACTCCCTCCATAGGCTGGAATATATGGCAGCTGCAAGTGAGGTGACAGAAGCGATCTGTCACTGGTGAGAGAGGTTCTCCCAATGAGGTGACACTGGACATGGATTTAAAAACTTGTTACCTAAAGAAATGTGTAAATGCATTAAAAATGAATTTCCCAACATTTTCTTACCTCTGAGACTCACCAATGCACCATTGGATCCTTCACACCACTTCCGCAGCTGTCATCTTTCCAGAAACATTACAGCAGACTCACAACACACCACACTTACCTGGCGCGGTGCCCGGACGTCGGGAAGCCAGAGCCAGAAGCGGCAAAATTCAAAAATAGCCTGTCAACTACTATCAACTACCTGTAAATAGGCAGGTAATTGGCTTTAATCCTCTTCCCGCCACTAGGTGTCGGGTCCATGCGCAAATCGGGGACCCGACACTCGGGAAAATTGTTTGGAGGTGGCTTGACGGCGGGATCGGAACCCTCCGTCAATCAAAACAATTTTACACTTTGACCCGCCTCCAAACCCGCCCTCTGAGCGCTGGCAAAATCCAGCCCTCTGTTTACTGTCCCCTGGTCAATTTTGTATCCATGCTGCTATTGTCCCTTTAATCCAATAGTCTTTAATTTTGCTAACAAGTCTATTATGTGGTACTTCATCAAACGTCTTTTGAAAGTCCATATACACAATATCAACTGCACCGTCCTCATCCACCCTCTCTGTTATGTCATTCAAAAATTCAATCAAATTAGTCAAACATGATTTTCCCTTAACAAATTCTTGCTGGCTCTCCTTTATTAGTCCATAATTGTCCAAGTGGCTGCTAATTTTCTCACAGATGATTGTTTCTAAAAGCTTCTCCACCACCAATGTTAAACTGACAGTTGCCAGGTTAATATACACAAAATATTATAATGGCAACCACAAACAATGTAGCACAATAAACTTAATAACTTAAGTAATTGCTTTTTTGATTAAAATTTATTTCAGTATTTTCAGATCCTTTCTGCAAGCAGGGACCTTCCTCTACTTATTATAATGTGTTCAAGATCTCTCTTTCATCTGTATCCTGTTTTTACTCTTTCTTCTTTTATATGTTACTATTGGCTTTTTCTCTTATTGCCTTCTTCACAACTGACTATTTCAAACACAGCATCTGTTTCTGAATTATTTCTCCTACTAAATCTGCTTAGTGTTGACTTCTCTTGCTCGCAGTAATTCCTCAATTTTTCTGCTGCAGCTGCCGTTCACTCCCTCAGGCACCCCACACCTATATTAGTTCTAGCCATGGACAGCAGCTGCTTGCCATACTTTATTATATTGGCAAGAAACAATGGTGAGATGTACAAAGTATGTTCCTGCATGTGTGCTGTTTAAGTGATACATCACAAATGCATCCAAAAAAGCATTTAGGCCGGAATTTTGTCGGTGCTCAGAGAGGTGGGTCAGATGTTAAACTGCTATTGATTGACGGCGGGTCCCGAACCCGCCATTAACCCGCCTCCAAACAGCTTTCCCAAGTGTCGGGTCCCCGATTTGTGAATGGACCCGACACCTAGCGGCGGGAAATGGATTCAAGGCAATTACCTGCCTATTAACAGGTACTTGTCAGTAGTTTTCAGCCTGTTTTGGGATTTTCCCACTTCTGGGTTGGCTTTCCCGACGTCTGGACACCATGCCAGGTAAGTGTGGTGTGTTGTGAGCCTGGTATAATGTTTGTGGAAAGATGACAGCTGCAGAAGTGGTGTGAAGGATCCATTGTTGCACATGGTGAGTTTCAGAGCAAAGAAAATCTTGGTTACTGCATTTTTTAAACATTTACAGATTTCTTTAGCTTACAAGTTTTTAAATCCAACTATGGGGGTGATTTAGCCAGCCCTGGGGAGGCGGGTTTGGAGGCAGGACTGCCGGGAAAATGGCAGAATCTGGGGGCGGGTACCCATCCCACCCCCAACCCGCCTCCGTGCCATCTTCCCAGGAGGCGGGTACCCGACCCGCGCCGGGTCCTGTCTCCTCGAGGCAGGAATGGGATTAGTGCCAATTAACTGCCTGTTAACAGGTAGTTAACAAGCAGTTTTTTGGCTAATCCCCATTTTGAGCCCTGAAGTGTAGGTTTCCCGACGGCTCCGAACCTTGCCAGGGTCGTGAGGCGGGCCGTCGGTCTGCAGGGGTCGGAGGGGCCGAGATGTCTGGTGTTCAGGTGAGTGATGGGTGCATGTGTGCAGAGGTAAGTGTGTGAGGTGTATGTAAAGTGTTTTTACTTCTTCCTGCAGGCTTCCTCCCTTCAGGTCTTGGGAGTCCCTCAGCTCACCGGCACAGAAAGCAGTATGGCCGCTGAACTGTCAAAAGCTGCAGCCTTCTGCTTTCTGCTCAGGAGAGCTCTCGAACTCAGCCTGAATGACAGGACTGAATTTAGAGGACAGATTATCAGTGTTTGACAGTTTCACAGAGCCGGCAAACGCTGAGAATTCATCTGTCAAAAGCTCTTGACAGATGAAACGTCACCTGTAACCGGCTTTCCCTTAATTGGCCTGCTAAGCCCGCTGGGCGGGCTTAACAAGGTCAATCAAGAGAAAATAGCGTGGGTTGGCCACAAGTCGATGAAGGCGGGACTAAAACCCGACAAGTGGGAGTCCCACCTCCAAAAGCTCCCCATTGACAAAATCCAGCCCTATATGTACAGTGCCACCTCACTCACCAGTGACAGATCGCTTCTGCCATCACACCTGCAGCTGCCATCTATTCCACCATATGAAGGGAGTCATTGGAGAGCCTGGGTGCAAGAGTTCACCTTTGTGCAGTGATTGTCAGTGTTTTCAGCACCTCAATGCTGTCAAACACTGAAAAATCAACTGTCAAAATAAAATTGTGCTTGGTCCCTCTAAGGAAACCGGCAGATGACGCATCATCAAATGAGGTCATCAGACCCACTTCCTGTTAATTGGCCGGCAAGGTCAATCAAGGGAAAATCATGTCTGTGGAGCGGTGGCAGCTGGGGGCGGGACCGGAAGCTGGAAACCAGCTGTCCCGCACCCATCCCGACACCGCTGACAAAATTGCGGCCTTAGTCTCTCTATGCATGCATATCAATTTTCTACTGTCCAAGCTCACAGTGGTTCAAACAAAATACTGAAATAGGACATAGGAACAGGAGTAGACAATTCAGCTCCTCAAGCCTGTTCTGCCATTCAATTAGATCATGGCTGATCTTTAGCTTAACTCCATCTACCTGCTTTGGTTCCGTAACCCTCAATACCCTTGCCTAACAAAAATCTATCAATCTCAGTTTTGAAATGTTCAATTGACCTAGCCGCAACAGCTTTTGGGGGAAGAGAGTTCCAGATTTCCACTACCCTTTGTGTGAAGAAGTGCTCCTCACATCATCCTTGAATGAACTAGCTCTAATGTTAAGGTTATGCCCCCCTTGTTTTGGACTGAGTGCAATGTATCCAAGTTTGCTAATGATACAAAGCTAGGTGGAAAAGTAAGATGTGAGGAGGATGCAAAGAGCCTGCAAAGGGATATAGACAGGTTAAGTGAGTGGGCAATAAGATGGCAGATGGAGTATAATGTGGGGGAATCTGAGGTTATTCACTTTGGTAGGAAGAATAGAAAAACAGAATATTTTTTAAATCGTGAGAAACTATTAAATGTTGGTGTTCAGAGAAATTTGGGTGTCCAAGTACAAGAAACACAAAGAGTTAGCATGCAGGTACAGCAAGCAATTAGGAAGGCAAATGGCATGTTGGCCTTTAATGCTAGAGGGTTAGAGTACAAGAGTAAGGAAATCTTGCTACAATTGTACAGAGCTCTGGTGAGACCACATCTGGAGTATTGTGCACAGTTTTGGTCTCCTTAGCTGAGGAAGGATATACTTGCCTTAGAGGCAGTGAAACAAATGTTCACTAGATTGATTCCTGGGATGAGAGGGTGATGAGAGGGTTGTCCTATGAGGAGAGATTGAGTAGATTGGGCCTGTACTCTCTGGAGAATGAGAGGTGATCTCATTGAAACATACAAGATTCTGAGGGGAATTGACAGGGTAGATGCTGAGAGGCTGTTTCCCCTGGCTGGAGTGTCTAGAACTAGAGGCCATAGTCTAGGATAAGGGTTCGGCCATTTAAGACTGAGATGAGGAGGAATTTCTTCACTCAGAGGGTTGTGAATCTTTGGAATTCTCTACCCCAAAGGGCTGCCGAATCGTTGAGTATATTCAAGGCTGAGATAGATTGATTTTTGGACTTTAGGGGAAACAAGGGATATGGGGATCGGGCGGGAAAGTGGAGTTGAGTTCTTATTGAATGGCGGAGTAGGCTCGCGGAGCCGTATGGCCTACCCCTGCTCCTAATTCTTATGTTCTTAGAATTCTGCAGTTTAAAATAGTGCAATTTAAACTGCTTTCACACAGATGTGACTGGGTTATTTATGTCTGCCAGTTCCCAAAGCATTGGCTGGCTGCAGCCCCAATATAAACCTGCCAGATTCACAGTGGTCAACATCCAGGAAGACCAGGATCTCCCTGGAAGGCAGCCTTGTTGAATCTGACAGGTTTACATTTGGATTGTCACCGAGTTCACTTGACCCTTGCTTTGGGAACAGTCAGCACAAACACCCCATTGACACGACTACCAAAGCAATTTAAGTTCACGCCAGATTCAGAATAGTGCTGATGCTTATCAGTTCGTGAAGAACGTAAGTGCAGGTTTGTGCTGTGGACTGATGACCACTGGGAATTGGAGTAAGGCTTGAATAGATTTCATTTAGGACCTCCACACTCATTAGACAACACAGGGCAAAGGTGATTATGCTTTACAAGTGAATAAAGGATCACGATCTGATGGAAATCTATTAAAATATATTTGAACAGATCCATTAAGAATGAATGGGTGAGGAAAAACCTATTAAAATGGCAGAGAAGCAAAGCTAGAAATTAGGGTTTGTCATTAAACAATTGATCTTACATCAAAACACATTTCATCTACATAATGTAAAATCTTTTGCTTGCAGAGTATATTGTACTAATTACAAAGAGTTTTAAGCTGCTTCGTTGTTCTTTGAATTTGGATACTGGGAGAATGACGTACAGCGTTTATGATATTAAACCCATTTTCTGTAGTCTGGTGGCAGACTCATAAATCCAGGTAAGTTCTAAATAATATAACGATTAAAGAAGTTTAAATAAGTACCAAATAGAGGTACAATAGCAAAATACTGCGGATGCTGTAATTCTGAAATAACAACAGGAAGTGCTGGAAACACTCAGCAGGTCAGGCAGCATCGAGGAGAGGAGAAACAGAAGCAAGGTTTCGGGTCGAACCCTTCGTCAGAACTGGAAAAGGGTAGGGAGGAGAGATTTTTAAGCAGGGGCAGGGAGGAGGGGAGGAAAGAACAAAGGGAAGGACTGTGATAGGATGGAAGGCAGGAGAGATTGACTGACAAAAGGGATGATGGTGCAAGGCAAAAGGAGAGATAATGGGACAAGTTAAGAAACAAAAGATGGCTCTAGATGATATGTGGGTGATGATGGCAGCAACATTAGCAGCTACCATGTGAGGAAACAAGAGGAAAAAAAAATAAAGAAACACAGGGGCCAATTTATAGTCTGAAATTGTTGAACTCGATGTTAAGTCCAGAAGGCTGCAAAGTGCCTAATAGAAAGATGAGATGCTGTTCCTCGAGCTTACGTTGAGCTTCGTTGGAACAATGTAAGAGGCTGAGGACAGAGTTGTTATTTTATACTAAATAGAGGTAATCTGATCAGAGATCACTTAAGACTGTTTCTTAATACAAAGTGCAAATTTTAGTTTTATCACAGTCACATGAAGAGATTAATTTTTCTTTAAAAAAAAAGTCAGCATAAAGATAATGGGTACTCACGTCACGTCCGTGAATAATTGTATGTCTGTTTCTTCCCTCGTAATCTACCACTTCAATATAATCGAGATAAACATCTGCCCAGTAGACTAATTTGGTTACCAGGTCAAGTGTGATGGCATATGGTTGTTCTATTTTACTGTCCACTATCCTGGATCTGCTTCGACCATCCATGTCACATCTTTCAATCTTGGCAACGTCCCCATAGTCAGTGAAGAACAGTTTTCTGTCAAAAAAGTAGCTGCCGTGAATGAAGTATTAAAATTTCTGCAGACATTACGATCTCAAAAGCACACTTTTACATATTCATTTTTATTATGATCTTGGGTGGCAAAAAGGGTTGAAAATACACAATGAAAACTGTGGTGCAATCTTAGTTTGAATGGTGCACACTTTTTTTTTGAGCATTAACTAACTAGCTTCTACTAGTTGTTATACAAGAACAATGACAGTAAGACAATATGCTCACAAGCAAAGTTTCACTCCTTCAAAGTTTAATGCTTAAGGTAAAGTACTTACAACCAACCAAAACATAGTTGGGGAAACAATTGCATAGAAATTTGATCATGTCCAAATCAGGGCACAATGCCACTGCTTGACCAAGCTAAATGTGCCTAATGAGGTCGGTGGCAAGGACCATGGCAAAGTGGTCAGCTGACCTCATTAGGATAGTGAGCTGTGGGCGCCATTCGCTGTCCCAGAGGCAGATGCTAATCATGAGGTGGGCAGCAAGATTTGCCAGCATGGATGCTGCCTGAGGGCCTCAATAGAGTGTGAGGAGGTGGGGTGGGGGGAGGGGAGGCAATCGGGAGGAGAGGTGGTGAGCAGCAGGTTTTAATGTGGAGTTGAGAGGAGCACTCCTGCTCCCCATGACTCCCCAATAGGCTATGTAAAAAGTGTTCAATTTACCTTTTCGGTGGCAACCTCCCTTTAAGGACTGCTGGTTTGGCTGCTGAGCACTTGAAGATACTAACTGCAGCTTACACAGCGCATGCTGTGGTCATTCACAGTCCAATTTGGCAAAGGGGCCTGAAATAAGCATTAGGCCCCCCATTTGCATTTGCACGCGCCCTGGATGCCTACGGAGCAAACCTGACTGATATGACGGGTGGCAGACATCCACCATGGATTGAATGCGTGCAGGCTACCCACCATATTGGACCCTTAGGCACTCGTTTTACACCTGTAAATCGGCCGCAGCGCAATCCAATTCATCAGCCAACGTCTCTCGAGTTTCCAGTTCTTGAGCTCAATCTCCCAGTTTGAATCCAAATTCCCTTTACTTTTCACTGAATCATATGCCTTTCTTGACTACAAATCACAAATCTAAATGCCCTGATAAGGCATTCTGAGCATGACCTATTCACGCATTATTCACATGCAAAATTAAATCTACCAATAGGTAAAGTTATACGACTGATTTACATGGGTGAGGATGACACCAATTTTCAAACGGCTCGTTTTCCACTTTCCCAGGTTTCTTATCTCTTCTTCCCAAGTCCACCAGGCCATTGTAATTAGGTTTTAAGGGTTGTGCAAAGCGATATCATTTTTGTTCTCACCAAAGGCTAATGGGTCCTTCTTTAAATATGCAAATCAGGGTCCAATTGCATCATCAGGACCCATCTGCCATTTTTACCAGAGAAAGCTGCTGTGTCTTCTCCGCCAGGCCAACTTATTGGGAAGAGGAGCCAGGCCTAGAAGAGGCCCAAAAAGGTAAGTGGTATTATTTACTTTTTTAGATTTCTTGTGGGGCCAGGAGGAGATAGAGTGCACAAGGATACCTCTGGCCTCCCCTGCCCCAGGCTTCCCTCCCCTGTCCCCCAATCATGAGACCCTCCCGATCTCACACCCAACCACTTACCCGAGAGTCGGAGCGCCCAATGTTCCACTCTCGCCTGCCGGCCAGCTGTCACTCCCCACCAGGTTTGGGTGGTTTACCGTCTGCCACGGCCCCACCCACATGACTCCCACCCCGAGTTAAAATCGGCCCTTTAGTATGAATACATCTCTTTTTAATATGCACAATATCATTAGAGAATAGTCTTCAAATGTAACAAATCAAAAAAGGGGCAAACCTTATCTATTCTTTATTTGAAGAATATAAAAATATGATTAGGATGCTTAAATTTAATGTAATTATTTAATCTTCACATTTATATTGACCTACATTGGCTCCCGGTTAAGCAATGCCTCGATTTTAAAATTCTCATCCTTGTTTGCAAATCCCTCCATGGCCTCGCCCCTCCTATCTCTGTAATCTCCTTCAGCCCCACAACCCCTCGAGGTATCTGCGCTCCTCTAATTCTGCCCTCTTGAGCATCCCTGATTATAATCGCTCAACCATTGGTGGCCGTGCCTTCTGTTGCCTCGGCCCTAAGTTCTGGAATTCCCTGCCTAAACGTCTCCGCCTCTCTAATTCTCTTTCCTCCTTTATGACACTCCTTAACACCTACCTCTTTGACCAAGCTTTTGGACATCTGCCCTAATTTCTCCTTATGTGGCTTGGTGTTAAAATTTTTGTCTTATAATACCCCTGCGAATCGCCTTGGGACATTTTACTGTGGTAAAGGTGCTATATAAATACAAGTTGTTGTTGTATTTAAAATTTTAATGAGTTTTACTCCAATTTGTTCCACGTCCACTACTTGAGTAAAAGAAATAGAGGACTTGATGTTGCTATTCAAATACCTTTACTTAGCAAAATTTGTATGATTTTCCCAAGATGTGGTGACCACTAATCATTGAGTAAGATAGGCAGGACAAAGTTCAGATCAAAGCACGAGCACAGGATTGCTGCGGGGAACTAATTACTTGGGCTTTAAGATGTTAACTTAAGGGAATGTAGTACAGCAGTAGAGAAACTGGGTCATGTTCAATTTTTCCAATTGTGTGAATAGGCCAGGGAATATTCAATACTATATAACGAATTATGCTTCCTTTCCCAGTCCACAGCAATGTTTTCCCCAAACAATATGATTTACAGACTAAAGTTTTTCTCTCCTTTATTATGCTGTGTTATTCTTGGTGCCCGTTAACTTTAATCAGATAATATTTCCAAAAATGCTGCCTTACTGTAAGAGATCATTGCAGACTTTTCCAAATTGTGTTTTCAGATTACCTCCACTGCTGGGGCAAAGAAAAGATACAATCTTTTCACGTTTGTTTATGATGTGTTATTAATTTTTAATATTACTTTAGGAAACGCAACACAATAGGGATAAACAAGCAATATTGTCACTGATTCGTATAAGGAACATAGTAACATTAAATTGATATTGGTTTATTTCTGTTGAATTACTGTATATATCTTTATTACTGTTTAAGTCTAGGCCACAGATACTTGCAGCAATAAAAGTAAATTTGTATTAGATATGTGTAAAAGTATCACTCATAACCATAAGATTTAATTACATATATAGTAAATCTCTTGACCATGAAGCCTTTTTCACCTCAAAAATTATGCACAACACAATAAAGGGCAACATTTGATTAGTATAATTAGTATTGTCAGTAACAGTGCTACAAAGTGGCCTAGCATAAAATATGAGTTTTATTCAGCAGCAGGATGTACAGACCTAATTAGTCACCTAATTAACATTAATGTGCTCATTTGAATGTGTATCTACACACTGGAATTAATGCAGTACACTGATGAAGAAAGGGCCACTCAGGGCACAAGCTGAGAGATGCCATTTTCTTCCAGGTCTGATATTAACCGAAAAATAAAGATCCAAGCAAACTGCTCCAAGACCTTTGGAAAGCCTGACCCAAAATTTTTTGGTTAATTTTTTTTTAATGATTTTCAATAAGTAACGGTACAATGCCACTTCTGCTGAGGTGGGAGGAGTTGCGTTGTGGGAAGGAACAAATTACAGCCCTGAAGAAACACACTCTATAATTACATTTGCAACTCTTTTACATTGGTGCTGCTTTTTATACACTCTCAGAGTCTGGGAGTCGTTGGAAAGGTCGGCAATTATTGTCTATCCCAAGATGCCCTTGAGAAGGTGGTGGTGAACTGCCTTCTTGAACCGCTGCAGTCCGTGTGGTGAAGGTACTCCCAGGTGCTGTTGGGTAGGGTCTTCCAGGATTTTGACCTAGCCACAACTCCTCTATATGTAGTGTACTGCAAAACTTCACTGTCACTGTTAAAGTAAGGAATTAGCCATGTAGCTTGCATACTGCTGTATAATGTTGCCACCACAATCATGATTATTTAGCAGGGTTCTTAATGCAATAAAATATGGCTTGAGCAATGCTAAACATTATAGCACCTCCAAAGGAGACAATTGTAAATGTATTAAAAATAACACAAAGCTGAAGCAATTAACATCCTAACAGTGAACAATTTCAGCACTCAACATAGCAGCAAATGTCCATAACATGAGAAATTACACTCCTACAAATGTAAACAGTATGGACACATAGGGGGTGATTTTCAACTTACCACCAGCGTACAAAACTCATATTGTGGGTCAAGCACCTATTATAGAAATCTTTCCATTATTTTAATTTTAGTGAGGAATAAGACACGGGACGCAAAGTTTTAGATGAGCTGAGTTTCTGATACTAACATAACATTCTCCCATTCTAAGTCTGCAGTGCAGCACATTTACTCCAACTCTGTGGCTAAGTTCATGATTAGTATACTAATGTACCACGCTGTCAGGGCTCCCAAAAACTCATAATTCATTCTTGCCTACACTGTTCATAAATTATGGATCATTTCATGCGTGTGAAAACAAATCCATTGCTAGCGATTATCTTCTACTTGTGTAGGCAGTACAAAATTATCATGAAAATTTTACGAAGTATGAATAATCTTGCACTTTACACCTTTACATTCCTGTCAGTTGAGCTTTACTACCATGAATGACATAAAAAATTAAAACGGGGAAAAAAAAATCTCCCTTGATGTGGACTCAGAGACACATGTTAAAATCTATTGGGGTAGAAATGCTTTATGGCCTCTTTTTCGAGCACATAATTGACTAGGGTTGGCAACTCTGGTTGGAGGTATTCCTGGAGGTTTGATCACGTGATGTTTCGCCATGTGATGTCTGATCACGTGACGTCTGATTGCGTGACATCTGCAAATGCTGTTGCAATTACCCTGTACTTGAATATCTTTGCTTGCAGTTTCATGCTGGCAGCTGTTGTGCAAAAAATTAAGGAAAAGAAAGCCTTGCATTTACATAGTGACTTTCACAACCTCAGGACGTCCCAAAACCCTTTACAGCCAATGATGTACTTTTGAAGTGCAGTCACTGTTGTAATGTAGGCAAGAGAACCGGCAGGTGAAGAAGGGAAACCAAAGGTGGGAGAGGGATTCACAGGAAGGAAAACCAGATGTGGGAGGAACTATAATTTCACCTGTAACCAATAGAAACTCACTGAAATTGCACTGATAATGAATAGTAATACTGGTAACAGTCAGATTCTCCTCATAAACAACAGTTATACAATAATGCCTGAGTGGAAGCAGCCTGCAGGTAGGTCCAGGGCGGGGGAGAGATGCAGGATGGGGTGAGCATGGGTCGCTGTATTAATGAGGAGGTTCCAGTAGCACTCCTGCTCCTCCTGGCTCCACCTCGAGGTAAAAAACCTAATTGGCAGCTTCTTCAGCAGCCTCTAGTGGCCCCTTTAAGGACTACTATAGATCCAGAAATAATAGACCAATCTTAACAAAGCACCAGGATCCTTATTTCAATATTGAAATGAGGCCAGCTAGGGCCACCTAAAAAAAAATCCGACATATTTAGCAGTGGCCCAAACACTCGGGCAGATCAGGCGTGGCCCATCGCACCGCTAAATTTGTCATGGTTGCGCCCATTTTATGACCACAAAATGAGTGCGACGATGTTGACTTTCTCTCCCATTGTTTTATTTTTATTCGTCCTCTTCTGGACATAACACACAATACTAACAGATGAATAGGCTAGCACCTACTTAACTGCATATTGCATTGCACTATATAAATCAACATGTCCACTTAAAAAATCATTTCCATTCACCACGGCATAAAATATATCCTAGTTAAACTTTCATTTCTCCACATTTAAAAAAATAGTTTTAGGAGTACACATTAAGACACTAAGTTCCTGAATAAAACAGAATCAATTTTGAAGTTGTTTGATGTTAAATGAATAATAAATGTGATTCCATCAATCATGTGATTATATCAATCATGCTTGTCCTGGCTGAATGTAAGGAAACCTAATTTTACATTACAGCTAATAGATCAGGAACTCATTGTGAAGGCAAAGGTCGCTCATCAACACTTAAGCACTTCCTCTTCTCAGTCAGCTCTCCCTTACCTGATGAAAATTTATGCTTCTTCCATGCACTGAGAGCAGCTACAATCAATCAACTCAAATAAAATTCTATTGTGTTTTGGATAGCAAAGTCTAACAAAGCAGCAAGTGAGGAGTTTTCACCAGTGGTTCTCCACGGAGCAAATTCCCAATCTAAGTTATGTCTGTACATTGATACTTGCAGCGGGGTCACCGAACTGTGGTTAGGAACAGGAATCTTGACCAATGTTTCTCTTCCCTAGCGAGGCTAAGGTAGGCTAAATAGTTCTCATCACATTTATCTTGTGAATGGAACGTACAGAAGTGCCAAAATTTAGAAGTGCAAGACAGACTAGAAATTGAACATAGGACTTTTCCTGGTCAGTAGAGCTCACTTTAACACCACACAGTGTAATTATTCATCGATCCATGAAAGAGCAAAGGGAAGTATTTTGAAAGGCTGAAAGGAAGAGATTTAATTCTTGGGTTGTTGTCTTTTATTTGATATGGTGATAGGGTGAGAAGAAGTAAGGTGGGAGGAGGCTCGTGTTGAGCATAAACACTGGCATCGACCAGTTGGGCCGAATGGCCTGATTCTGTGCTGTATATTCTCTGTCGTTCTATTTTGGTATTTCTATTCTCTGTAGTTCTATTTTTGGAAAACCTTCAAGTACAGGAAAGGTAGCAGATTTTCCAGCAAGGCTTTTAACCACCTATTAATAGCAGTACACGTTGGTAGCACCAACAATAGGAACTAAGCAGTCTTTCCAAAAGGAATATTAACTTGAGAAGCCCATACACTACCTTGGGGCTACAAATCAAAATTAATTCAGATTTGGACCACACACTCCACCAAATATTCACAGAGACACGAAAAAAAACGATCAGTAATCACTAAAATTCAAAATATTCCTTTGCCAATGATTCAATATTTTTTTTTGGAGACAGCAAAAGATTCTTATCCCTTTAAACCATAAACATTGTGCCACCCACCCTTCAATAGGAGGGGATAGGATTTTACTCTGGATTCTTTTTGTTAACCAAATAAATTTCTTCTGGTCTTGTCGGGACAAACCAAACCCATCTGGAAAGTATCTTTTCAATTGAGGTTCTGCCATCTCTTATGAAGGTCATGAGGCCAGAGGAGTTCCAATATTTAGTAGACCTAAAAACACAATCATCCCTCTATCACAGTGATTAATTCAAATTTCTCAGATGAGAGACTCAGTATAGTTGCTGTCAAATCTTCCAGCTTCACCTCAAAAGGTATAAATCAAATTATTGCCTACTATCAGTGTGACATTTAGATAGAAAGATATACAAATCTATAGAAACAAATCCTCCTGCAGCTCATGACAGACATCCATGATGTCCTGCCTGCTGAATCAAAACCTTCCACTGCGCTGCCTCTTTAAAATGGTCGAGAATTTACTACGAGGCCTTTAGTCTATTTCTTGTTCATTCTTTGCAGTAGTGAGATAAACCTTAATCACAGCTACTGCTGTCATTTCGGCAAAGCAAAGGAATGTGAACCTCCTTCCACATTTTTAATAGGTT
This sequence comes from Squalus acanthias, assembly GCA_030390025.1. Lineage (NCBI taxonomy): Eukaryota > Metazoa > Chordata > Chondrichthyes > Squaliformes > Squalidae > Squalus > Squalus acanthias. Next base: position 54,701,574 of record CM059427.1, read on the forward strand.
ATCTTCCTGGTGCAGACACGACCTGTTGGCTCCACAATACAGCTCTTAGAAGAGAGAATCACACATAGCTGAAGACAGAATGAGCTCTTATATTGCATTTACGAATAGGGTGATATTTGTCTTGGGGTCGTTTTCTATTGATGTTTGCAGGGAAAAGAAACAGAAAATCCATTGGGGCTGGTAACAATATTGCTGCTGAAAACAGCGTCAAACACGTTGTCACTGGCATTATTACTGCTCAGAGGGCAAAACTACACCAGGAGTCAATCCAATCAATTGAAAATTGCTTCTGGTTAGTTTTTAGTTTCTGGTAACCAAAAATTTACACAGAGAATACTTAAAAAAATGATATTTTAAAACAAAAATAAAATAAAACTTATATCCTGTCTTCTTATACATTATGGCCCCGGAATTTGCGGTTATAATGACAGCAAAACTGTCAGCGCTCGCCGTCATTACTGTGTAAAATTGACAGCAACTTCTGGCATCCACACATGGGCAGTTAAAAGTGGAAATCTGGAAGTTGCTGTCAGTGATACCCTGCTCCTCCACAGGGTGCGCTGTTGCAGTGTTCACAGATGGAATCAATTCGAAATCACTGATTTGGTGTGAAATTCAACTTTTTACACACTGTTCTTGCTGTAAAAAACATTGAAAAAGTTAAGCATTGCTGAATGAGGTGCAACAGAGTTTTTACCGGATTATTAAGTCATAATTAATGCTGAACAACGCTCTGGCCCTGAAAAAAATTAATTTTATATATGTGGAGTGTCATTCCTTCCATTCCATTCCATGATAAAAATTACATAGATTTTTAAAATAATAAAAAATCATTTTTTTTTTTTAAGTTTATGATATTTCAGTTTCTACCTTAATCCCATGTGTATGTCCCAATTTTTAATTTGCTTTCTGTAAAATTATTAAAAAGTGAATGATAGAACCTGCTTTTTATTTCCTGGTTTGCTATCTGTGAGAATTCTTCAGTGTGATTGGCTACTCAGCTTGCTTGATGATATCATTGTAGCTGGGCACCTCAGATCCCCAATAGATGACACCAGAAGGAAAGTCACATCGGAAAAGTGGAAATCGATGCCACAGAGCCTGCTAAAACTTTGTGGGCAGCTTTCTTCAAGGTCAGCGGCGAGCGTCATCACTTCGCGCTGGCCGCAAAATCCAGGCCCATGAATCTGCAGTGCATTGTTACCAGAACAGTATAGATCCCCTAAATAGGTTGCGTTAAGGACTTAATGAATCAGAATTATTTTTTTCTCTTCTTTAGCCACCAACGCTATGCATCTTCTCTAGTTGGGAGCTAGTATGACCTAAGTTTTTGATGTCTCTACAGCAGTTCTAGCCCTTCATCTGGGTGGAGGTCAGATTTGAGTGGGACAATTTTTATTCTACCAACATGCTCTACTCCCCTACACCATAAATATGGATGCAATGGTGAGATAGCATTTTTTATATTGAATTCCCTCAGTGGTACAACTGATTAAAACTGACAAAACTCACCCAATTCAGGCCAGAGAAGCTGAATTACCCACAGCACTGACTCAAATTGATGGCTTTCTAATCGGAAGTAATCTGCTCATGTATACTTTTTGTGACAGTAAATCTGTCAGAATTTCTCCTGCCAAAGTGAGAGGACATCACGGTGCTTATGCTCACTATGTGTACACACTATGAATTCCACACACCATACCCACCCTAAGGCAACAGAGTCTGTTACACAGTCAACTTGATTGCACTGTTCATCAACGTAAATTATTCATCAATCCCATAGTTGGCTTTTTACATTTTCTAGCATGTGACATTCCTCTATTTGTTAAAAATACAACATTTTTTTTTCCCAGGCTAATGAGCCATTAACAAAACTGAAGTAACAGGCATCTTTAAAATGATGAGTTGTGAAATGCAACTTCATTTGCAGCAACATAAAAATGTCTGTCAATCAAGATGCACCTGCAATGATGATCCTTTAATACTCCTCAAACGCCTAACAAGCCACTTAACCTGTATAAATGTTGAAAACGTTGCTATTCTAGCAGTGATGTGTGTCTAATTTTTCACAGAAAATGTCTGAACACCAACAGAGAAAAGGCCAATTTACTGATGAGGCCCTGCCAGTAGCGATAAGCTCAGTAAAGGAGCAACACAAGCACATCTTTGGTATGGGCAGGAAACTGCTCAGCATGCAAAAAAAAGCAGGCAACATAATTACCAACATTGCAGAAAGCAAGGTTTTTAAAGTAAACGAATGGAATCTTATTATACATACCCTGATGGGAGCAAGAATGTACTGCAGAGAGCAACTTTCAAAGACCAAATAATTGTTTCTGAATCTAAATTGCTCTGATGTTTAAAGGCAAAAGTGCCACATAATAGGAGGATGCTGTATGGAATAGGTGGTGGACGTCGAGCATAAAAGCAATCATTCCAGCTGAGCTAAAATCATATTATACAATATTAGCAATATGCTTGTATAATATTCTTCTGCTAATGTACTGGATGCATTGACCCACTGAAATAAGCAAATTAATGCCGTTGTTAAAATAATGGACAGAAGAATTTCGTATGAACAGATTAATGTGCTCAGAACTAGTATCATGCAGGACAATTTCAGCCCACCTATTATGAATCTACAATAGAATTTGATCAAGAGAAAGAGTTTAGAAAGAATTAGAACTGTGGGGATACAGGGGAAGTGCAGAACTACTGGTGTGTACATATTCACAAAGGGCCAGATTTTTGCAGTCAGGGGCGAAGGAACTGTGCTCGCTGTTCACTACACTGACAGCTGCCCACAGAGTTTTTGCAGGCTATTGAGCGTAGACTTGCTGTCATCGGGCATCTGATCCAGTGTGGCGCCCTCCACAGGGATCTGTGGTGTCTGTGAGCAGGGCGAGCAACAGCGAAGCTCTTCAACCAATCAGATTGAGGAATCCTCACTGAGACACGCAGGCCCAGATATTAATTGTGCGACACGATGGGAGCGGGGTGGGGGGGGGGGTTGTTCCTGATATCGTGCGGGAAACCTGGAAGTAAGTTCAGCACGTCTGTCAGTAGCATTTTAGTGCAGCCACCTCCTTAGAATTTTACTTCAGGGTTTCCCATCCAATCAATGTCAGCAGGCATGATGTGGGCCCACATAACGCGATCTCAACTCCAATATTTAAAGGGACAATCCAAAGATGCAAGTTGAAGGAGTTTGGAGTTGAGAAGAGAGAAGCAACTGTGATAATGGAATCCAAATGGGGCAAGGCTGCCCACCAACCCCACTCCCCACAGACGCCTTCCTGGATGTGATGCTGGCAGCTGTGAGGAGTAGGAGATAGATACTCTTCCCTAGAAATGGGAGGAAGAAGCCTGCTGCTGAAACAAAGAAGGAGGTTGTGGAGGAGGTCAGCAGCAGGACCATAGTGCCATGCTCCTGTATGCAGTGCAGGAAGAGATTTAATGACCTAAGCAGGCCAGGAAAGGTGAGTACAGTGACACATTCACCTACATCCTGCTGTGCGCATCATCTCAGTTCCCTTACTCTGCCCTCTCAAGCCTACTCTGTCACATCACGCCTCGTACCCACATACCTTGCAGATGCACCCATCCTTCTCTTTCTTTGCTCTTCTGCACATCCCCATCTATCCATCCACCACTACACTCACCCTCATCCTTGTGAAATTTTATGCCTCTCCCTCATAGTTGCCCCCATCAAATGCACTCCATCCATCGGATGAACACATGTCATTACACTCACTCATAGATCTGTTCTTTCGGTCCTTGCAGGTGAAGAGAGCACAGAACATCAGGGAGAGGGAGAGAACCGTAGGTGACCCTCCACAGATCACGCAGCTCACAACTGCAGAGGAGGAGACACTGGAGATCAGTGGAGTTTCGGCGTCCCTGGCTGTCGGAAATGGGGAGACTGGGAGCTCTCAGCTACCTAGATACAATGAAATAAAAGCCACCGACATGTCATACAGAACTCAGTCATGTTGATTTGTGAAGGGGTTAAAAGTTAGATTAGCGGCTTAACTGACTAGCTGGCTGATGTAATAAAGGAGAAGTCTGGCAGAACAAAGACAGTTGGAAAAAGCATATTACATGATGATTGGGGGAGTAAAAGAATCAAGGTGGCCATACATTGAACAATGGGCGAAGATGAGGTTAAGCGTACGTAAATCAGATAGAACAATGGCAGATGTGGAAACAGGGCAAATGAGATATACAAGATGTGTTTTGTGGAGATGTGATTAAGTGTATGTGACTTGGACAATTAATTGGTCAAATCCCGAAGATGTGAAGGAAACAAGATGTAAGATTGTATGTAAGCCAACTGCTCGAATGTAAAAATTAGACTCCGTCTCAGCTCAGACTGGGAGGGCCTCTCCCTGCACGTGCTTGAATAAAGATCGCCTGGAACCAGTACACGCTCGTCTCCGTCTGCTTTGGGGCAGCGAGAAATCCCACAACAACTTGGCGCAGTCGGCAGGATTCTCAGGACGCAGTCAAACGACCAACCATAATGGGACCGCAAGTCGGGTGAGTACTTTATATTACCACCCATAGTTATGTGCGGAACCCCAGAAGGCTGGACGTGAGACTGTAGGGAATCTGAACAGGAGGCTAGCGGGTACTTGAGTGATCTCTGCGCAGTAGAACCGCGAGCCGCCGTAGGTAACCAGAACCACGTTGTAGCAGGAAGGTCCGAGTTACCGTTTGCGCAGGCCAGAGGAATTAAAAAAATGGCCACAGGAGGGGAAGATTGGGGACCGGAAGGGTCCATAACCAAATTTATAGCAGGAAAAAATAAGAAACTAATTGAGAAAATGAAAAAGAAAGGCTGGAGTCCGAACGACAGTCCGGACAGGCAAAGGGAATGGTGGGGCGCCCAGTGTAAGGGTAAAGAAGAGAAGGGAATACTTATAATTATTAGTAGCTACTTAGGACTCAGTAAACATGTACAAAGATATATAGAAAAGGAAAAGGTTAAGGTCAGTGAGGTGCGGGCACCGGGACCAAGGTTTAGAGCCACAGACGATAATGACGACGTTGACTGGGGAGAAGTAGAGAAGGAAGCCGCAGATTATGACAAACAGGATGATGACGGGGGTTGGGAGCCCTCACCTAAATATGACGCAGAGGGACCATCGGCCCCGCCACTGCCCGAAACCGGGACGAAGGGCGTAATGGCCACGGCCCCTATTACGATGGAAATTAGACAAGTGGGAAATGGGCAGGCTCAGACTACAGTAAGATATGTCCCGTTCACCCCAGCATAGAAACAGATGATGACGAGGGACCTCCCGACCTCTAAAACAAACCAAGCAAACACTGACTTTTGGAATAAGTTAGAGGAGATGATAGATATACACTCACTTCACCCGGAAGATATACACGTCCTCATAAAGTCCAGGGTACCCCAGCAAACCTGGCTAGGGATAATCCTTAGTGGAAATTGGAAGGATGCACGGGGATTGAATCAGCTAGGAAGATACAACCATTTTAAGCGATTGGTAAAAGGAGGACTAGGGGAAGCCCGATCTAACTGGTCAGCGGTGGTGGGACTAACCCAGAATAAAGGTGAAAGGGCCCATGAGTAAGCGGAGTGAAAATATACCAGCTACTGTGATTTCTCGGGATTAGATGACCCAGGCAGAGATGATCCGATGTTCCTAAAAATGTTAAAGGAGGGTTTGAACCCCGATCACCAGAAGGTCCTTGAGTTAGGGCTGCCAGTGGGAACAAATCATGATGAGATCGTTGAGCGGGCCACAGAGGTAGATACGAAGGAAAGGAAAGACTAATAAGGCTGCCCGAGGGCATGGCCACAGGCAGTGAGGACGTGGGACCAGCCCAGGACAGGATTAGATGGTTTATTAAGGAACTATGCAAACAACTACATGATCTGAGACAGGAAGTCAGGGACCAACAAATAGTCAGGGATATGGAATTGGAGGAAACGGAGGAAGAACAAAATTTACCAGTAGTAGGGGACAGGGTGATGGTAAGAGTCTTACCCACCAGACCAGGATGGGCACCTCATTGGCAAGGACCCTACGAGGTCCTAATGACCAGCGACACTTGCGCATGTGTAAATATGAAAGGAAAAGGTCGGTGGAAAGATTGGACGCAACTTAAGAAATTCGAAAGCACAATAAATAATAAGGACTAAACCGGTGACGACCGGCGTCCACTGTTTATCTCCCTCTACAGGACTCAGATATGGATGACCTTACTGATATGCCTGGCCACGGCGACCACAGAAGGAGCCACATTGGTCGACCGAAGGGAGCAATGAGGCCTGTATTACAGCAACTTGAGCAACATCAGTTGTGATCGGGAACGTGGGGCGTTAACTGTCACGGTTGATAAATCAGTGTATTTAAATTGTAGCTCTGGGTTAACGGGCGTAAGCATATTTGACAACAAGCTAGGCGATACAGGGGATAGGGGTAACACGGGGATGGCTGTTAAATGGACAAACATGAGCACAGTATGCTTCGGGAAGAAGAGTGATGATACGTTAACATGCATACAGGGAGGAACTATGCAAGTAAGATGATGGAGGAATTTCACTCAGATGTCCGGGGTACCCCAGCAGGAAGAAGGAGGGTGGGAACTATGCCCAACCTCCAAGTGCACCAACTCTAATGATTGGTGTTGGAAGCTGAACCCCCGGGATACTCCCACCACCACAACCACACCGACCACCCCAGTAACAGGAGCCCTGAAGCCCACCACTTTGACTACGGTGGAATCCTTGAGGTGTCCGCAGCCTAGCTCGGGACCCAAAGCAGGGCTCATGATCTGGGATTCTGATAGGTGCTTATTTGAGAATGTACACCATGAGATAGTTTTGGTTGTCCTCAATATTAGCCAGATCGGGTTACCCAAATGGTGCGAGTGGCGTACAAGGTTGTTTTACCATCGGCTCCTCGACATGACAGTTACTGATGCTTCTGGGCCTCTGGGGGACGCATGCGGTCGAGCCTATCTTGCCGCAAGAGGAACCTGGTAAATGATATAGCCACTGCTTACAGTGCAGGGGCATCCACAGTTAATTCCCTGGATATAGCAGAAATCGATAGCAAGGTGAATCATCTAACATCCAAACTAAGGGACCTCATGTTAAAGGCAAATAAGTTGGAGGGACAACAGGGACAGACCAGAGAAGACTTGGCTAAAACCCTATTAGAGTCCAAGCAAGTTTTGAAAAACCATGCCCATACAGTTAACCACGTCACGGCCACCCTGCATAATGTAACCAATCAGGCCTCTAGGGAGCGAATGTGTGTGGCCTACGGTACATGGCTAGTAGGGGAGGTGCGACATAATCTAGCACAGCTCCACAGTGGAGAAGTGCCAGATTGGATTACGGATAGTGCACTGCAAGACTGGGCGCCAGAGAGCGGCAATTGCTCTTCGTGCACCCTACGAGGACTTATAAGGGTCTACCTGACAACTAAACATTGTGTTATCACTCACCTGAGGCTGATAGGAATGGTATTAGCTGTACCCAGTCTGCAGGAAAGGGAATCCAAGCCCCTCTACGAGGTAGAGAATGTCGGGATCATAAGAGATGGCAATTGGCTCAGGTACCACCACCACCATGCAACCCAGAAAGGTTCCTTCTTGACGGGGATCTCGTGAGAGGGATGCAGAGAAGGGGGGAGTAACGTAGTCTGCCCACATCCCGTGGGGGCGGGGCCAGGAGCCATGTGCGGCTTCAACACCACCCTTAACTGTACCCTTGAAATTTCCAGCGCCCGCCATGAGCCAATGCGAGCAGCACACCGGGGAAAAGGAGAATACTGTGTGACCACCAGTGAATCTCAATACCAGTATGGTAACATCCAATGCCCAGTGACCAGCTCAAGTTTCTGCTTCCGCCCCCGGGCCCCAACAACGATCGGACATGCAACCGTAACCTACCTACAGTCGCCCCGCGAGGAACAGGTGAGTCCAACTGAGGACCTAAAGGACAGCATGCTCGAATATGTACTCCCTGAGGGGAATGACATCCCAAAACTACCAGACCATCTACTGGAACTGAGGAAAGAGGCCGGGGCGATAATTAAACAGTATTGTTGAGGCTGCCGCGAAACACAAATGGAGGCTGAATCCATATGTGGAAAACAAGAAACTTTTATTCACTGCATGGCACACAAAATGGCTGAGAGAGCTGCTCCCAGAATTCTCTGGAAAAACTCCCAGAATTCTCTGGGTAAAACCTGAGGCCCTGCCCCCTTCTGCCTTAAAGGTAAGGTGCCTTAAAGGGGAAGGTGCTGGAAATTTGTCCACAGACGGAAGAGTGGATTATGCCCGTTTTAGGTGGCGATCCGCCACACAGCTCCCCCCAGAATCCGCTTAGGAGGTGTGGACGAGATGGTGCAGCGGTCTGATGGGCCAGCCGGAGCGGCTCTTGTAGGACGCCGGTGGACGTGGAACGGCCGGGCGTGGAGCAGCCGGGTGAACCGGCTTGAGGGCAGGTCGGCCGCGTGGAGGTGGACGAGCTACAGGGACCTGCTCCCCGGGCTCCGAGTGTGCTGGCTTGAGTCGGTCCACCAACACTTTTTCGGTCCTGTCGCCCACTTGCAGGGTGAAAAATTTGTCCCCAGCCTGTAGCACCTTGTAGGGCCCGTCGTACGGGGGTTGAAGGGGTCCGCGGTGGGCGTCGTGCCGGACAAAAATAAACCATGCCTGGTGCAGGCTTAGTGGGACGTGTGAGGTGGATTCGCCGTGTCGGGCAATGGGCACCGGGGCGAACTGTAGCGCCGGTGAGGCGAAGTTGTGGCGTTGCTGGTCAGCTGACCAGGGTGTCGTGGTGGTGGGCAGGAACTCGCCGGGTACACGCAGCGGCTGACCGTACACGAGCTCTGCTGCCGATGCGTGGAGGTCTTCTTTAACCGCGGTGCGCAGGCCGAGGAGGACCCACGGAAGTCGGTCGGTCCAGGCGCCGTCTTGGAGGCTGGCTCGAAGAGATGCCTTCAAGGATCTGTGGAATCGCTCACACAGTCCGTTGGCTTGGGGGTGGTACGCTGTGGTGCGGTGGATGGTCACCCCGAGATTGCGTGCGACGGCGGTCCAGAGTTCAGAGGTAAATTGCGGACCTCTGTCCGACGTCATGTCGGAGGGGACGCCGAACCGTGCGACCCAGGTGCTGACGAAGGCTCTGGCGATGTTGGGGGTGGTGGTAGAGGTCAGTGGAATTGCCTCAGGCCAGTGTGTGGTGCGGTCAACGATGGTCAGCAAGTGCGTGTGGCCTTGCGACGGCGGCAGGGGCCCGACGATGTCCACGTGGATGTGGTCGAATCTCCGCGAGGGGACGGTAAACTCCTCGAGGGGTGCTTTCGTGTGTTGCTGTACCTTGGCCCGTTGGCAGGATAGGCAGGAGTTGGCCCAAGTACGCACATCCTTGCGAAGGCCGCGCCAGACAAAGCGGTTGGCTACCAATTTGATGGATGCGTGGGCGCCGGGGTGGGAGAGGTTGTGGAGAATGTCGAATACCCAGCGGCGCCAGGACGCTGGGACGACGGGCCGAGGTTGACATAGGGATATGTCGCACTTGACCGTGACTGCGGTCGGGCCACAGGCGACGTCGGCCAGGCGTAGCCCTGGTAGGTTGGTGGGTGCGGAGAGCAGATCCGGGTCGGTGATCTGGTCTGCTGCGAGTTGAGCGTAGTCGACAGCTAGGTGTGCGGCGTGGATGGCGGGGTGGGAGAGGCAGTCGGCTACCACATTGTCTCGGCCGGAGACGTGTTGGATGTCCGTGGTGAACTCGGACACTGCCGCGAGCTGGCGCTGCTGCCTGGCGGACCAGGGGTCGGTTGTCTTTGCCATTGCGAATGTCAGGGGCTTGTGGTCGACAAACGCAGTGAAGGGGTGGCCCTCAAGCAAAAACCGGAAATGGCGGACCGCCAGGAAAAGCGCGAGGAGCTCGCGGTCGAAGGTGCTGTACTTGACCTCCGGGGGGCGTAGTTGGCGGCTGAAGAAGGCAAGTGGTTGCCATTCGCCGTCGACCCACTGCTCATACACGGCGCCGACCGCATGGTCGGAGGCGTCCGTGGTGAGCGCTACCCTGGCATTGGGCCGTGGGTGCGCGAGCACGCTGGCGTTGGCGAGTGCAGTCTTGGTGGAATTGAAGGCGGCGGACTTGTCTGCCGTCCATTCGACCGCCATCTTGCCGCTCCTGCCCCGGAGGGCTTCATACAGGGGCCTCATGAGGGATGCCGCTTTGGGGATGAAGCGGTTATAGAAATTCACCATCCCGAGGAACTCCTGGAGGCCTTTGATGGTGGTGGGGCGGGGAAATTGTTGGACGGCCTGCACCTTGGTGGGCAGGGGAATGGCCCCAGCATGGCTGATGTGGTGGCCGAGGAAGTCGATCTTGTCCAGGCCAAACTGGCATTTGGCTGGGCTGAGGATGAGCCCGTGGTCGCTGTGGCGCCCGAACAGGATGCGAAGGTGTTCGAGGTGTTCCTGCTTGGAGGAACTGGCTACCAGGATGTCGTCCAGGTAGGCGAACAGGAACTTCAGGTCCCGAAGGACCGAGTCCATGAGCCGTTGGAATGCCTGGGCCGCGTTTTTGAGGCCGAAGGGCATCCGCAGGAACTCGAATAGGCTGAAGGGGGTGATTACGGCCGTCTTGGGGACGTCCGCGGGGTGGACGGGGACTTGGTGGTAGCCGCGCACCAGGTCGACCTTGGAAAAGACTGAGCGGCTGGCCAGTCTAGCCGAGAAGTCCTGAATGTGCGGCACGGGGTACCGATCAGGGGTGGTGGCATCATTGAGGCGGCGGTAATCCCCGCAGGGGCGCCAACCTCCGCCTGGTTTGGGGGCGATGTGGAGTGGGGAGGCCCAGGGACTGTTGGAGCGGCGGATGATGCCGAGCTGTTCCATGGTGGCAAACTCGGTCCGCGCGATCTCCAGTTAGGCCGGGTCCAGCCTGCGGGCGTGGGCGTACACTGGGGGGCCTGTGGTGGGGATGAAGTGTTCCACCCCGTGTTTGGCGGCCTCCGTGGAGAAGGTCGGATTGGTAAGGGCTGGGAATTCGGCCAGGAGTGCCGAGTAGTCATCCGTGGCCCGGGCGTGGCACTGTGACGCCATGTCGGCGGGTTGACGGGGGGCCATGGCGCCCAGGATGGGGGACATGGTGTTCATGTCCACGAGGCGGTGACGAGGGATGTCTACCAGTAGGCCGTGGGCGCACAGGAAATCTGCGCCAATGAGGGGGGAGAGCACCTTGGCAGTGATGAACTCCCATCGGTAGCGGTGACCAGCCAGGTCGAGGGTGACTGTCCGGGTGCCATACGTCCGGATTTCCGAGCCGTTAGCAGCAGCCAGCGCCGGTCCTCGTTCGCCCTTTTGGATGTCGAGGGAGGAGGCCGGGATGATGCTGTGCTGAGCCCCAGTGTCGCACAGGAACTGGCGGCTGGTTTTGTCATCCGTGACGAACAGCAGAGAGCCCGCGTGGCCCACGGCCATCGCGGGGGCTGGAACGGGGGCGGACTTGAAAGAGCAGGGAGGTGTGCACCGTTGTGCCCTGGCGCCGAACCGTGCGTGGTAGTAACAGTGGCCCGGGTTAGTGGGGCGCGAAGGCCCCGTGGGCCTGGTGACAGGCCCTTGTGGCCGCGTGCTGGATGGTGAGGGGCGCGCCCAGGCATTGGCTGCCAGGTCCGGAGTGATGTCGCGGCTGGAGTGAGCGGACAGCAGCTTGTCGGCCTCATCGCCCAGGGCTTCCAGGTTCGTGAGGCCGGACGCCACGATCGCTGGGCGGATGCTGAGAGGGAGCTGGCGGATGAACAGCATGCGGAAGAGGGATCCGGGTGGGCTCTCGTCGGTGAGGGAGAGCATGTGGGAGAGGAGGTCTGACGGTGAGGCATCACCGAGGCCTGGAAGGTCGAGGAGGTGGCAGTTTCGCTGATATGCCGAGGCCGTAAATTTTTTAAGGAGTGCTGTCCTGAGGTGTGCGTACTTGCCTTCCTCTGGTGGGTTCTGCAGCATTGTCCAAACCTTCGAAACTGTGGCGCTACTGAGTGATGTGACGAGATAGTCGTACTTCGTCCCATCTGTGGTGATATTTCGCAGCCGGAAGTGAGATTCAGCTTGGAGAAACCAGGCTTCCGGCTGGTTTTCCCAAAACTCCGGCAGTTTCACGGAAACTGCGTTCGTGTCCGCCATTGCAGTGCTCAGAATACATTCTGAGCGTCAGGGTCACCAATGTTGAGGCTGCCGCGAAACACGAATGGAGGCTGAATCCATATGTGGAAAACAAGAAACTTTTATTCACTGCATGGCACACAAAATGGCTGAGAGAGCTGCTCCCAGAATTCTCTGGAAAAACTCCCAGAATTCTCTGGGTAAAACCTGAGGCCCCGCCCCCTTCTGCCTTAAAGGTAAGGTGCCTTAAAGGGGAAGGTGCTGGAAATTTGTCCACAGACGGAAGAGTGGATTATGCCCGTTTTAGGTGGCGATCCGCCACAGTATCACCGAATTGAGCAGGAGGTCAAACAACTGGGGAAGGATGTGGAGGCCAAGCTGGAAGATGCCTCATGGTGGCGGACACTTTGGGACTGGGGTATTAGGGTGGACATACACCCCATGATCAGAATTGCATCTCATGTATTGGTGGTGGTGCAGTTGCTAATTGTCATCATACTTATGTTTGAGTATTGTACTCGATGTAAATGACACCATAACCGAACCATTGCTAACACCGTTGTTAAAACACAGTATAGATTGGGAGAGAAGCAGGGAATGTTAGAGGTAGTTTAAGTAGCCACACTCATGCGAATCCAACCACCTGCCTGGCCAGCAGTGATGGGGCGAGCAGCACGGGCAGGTGAAGTTAGTTGGCCATCTTGGGGCATCACCAAGGGCCAAAAGGGGGGACTGAAGGGGTTAAAAGTTAGATTAGCGGCTTAACTGACTAGCTGGCTGATGTAATAAAGGAGAAGTCTGGCAGAACAAAGACAGTTGGAAAAAGCATATTCCACGATGATTGGGGGAGTAAAAGAATCAAGGAGGCCATACATTGAACAATGGGCCGCCAAGATGTGATTTGCGAAGATGTGGTTAAGCGTACGTAAATTGGATAGAACAATGGCAGATGTGGAAACAGGGCAAATGAGATAAACAAGATGTGTTTTGTGGAGATGTGATTAAGTGTACGTGACTTGGACAATTAATTAGCCAAGTCCCGAAGATGTGAAGGAAACAAGATGTAAGATTGTATATAAGCCAACTGCTCGAATGTAAAAATTAGACTCCCGTCTCAGCTCAGACTGGGAGGGCCTCTCCCTGCACATGCTTGAATAAAGATCGCCTGGAACCAGTACATGCTCATCTCCATCTGCTTTGGGGGCAGAGAGAAATCCCACAACAACTTGGTTTCAACAGTGAGTAAAATATGATCATCTTCACAATGATAACTTGCAACATATTCTTACCTTGCCATGGCTAATTCATATCTTTTATTTCCAACAGGGCCAGGAGTTGGTGGAGGTCGCTGACAACGAATTCTCAGAGGAGCTGATTCCTTCTGAGGGTGCACCATCACAGGACTCATGCAGACCATGTACCAGCTCAGATGGTTGCACTTTGGTGGGCCCAGTAAGAGAGATAGTTGGGTTTTCACCTGGTGCCTCACACTTCATAAGTGTGCAAGAGCACATGGTGGTGACAGGGTCAGCAATGGAGAGTCAGCATCGGAGGGTGCAACCCTGTCCAAGCTCTGCTCAGCTGGGCACAGATGTTGTACCCCAGGGACCGTTGATGAAAAGGAGAATCATTGAGCAGCAGCAGATAATGCGTGATGCACTGACAGGCCTTCAAAGTAGACTCACCACAATTGTAGAGAGAATGAAGGAGTCCACCTCAAGCACAGGGGCGGGGGTGTGATGTTGCAGGCTATTGAGAAGCTGAGTTCTTCCATGGCAGAGTGACCGTGGAACATCAAACGCTCAAATCAAATGAGTCCGTGCATACCTGCAAGACCACCATGCAGACTCTTGATGCCAACATGTCTGCCACCTTAAATAGGTTGACAGATACCTTAGCCTTGGCCTTACAGAGCCACACTGATCTACAACAAAGTGTTCTCCAGCACAATGGTAGCAGTGAAGTGTGGCTGGCCATGAGAGAGATGATGGCGAAAGGGGATATGTAAGTGAAGACTCCACTCAAAGCACTTGCACTTCTCACCCACTGCACCCACACCCCCAGTCAGTAGCCCACATGCTGCTTAATCTCCCAATGGCTGAGTCTGCTCTTGCACAGGTGCAGGTAGAGCAGTCTTTGGTGGGGCCCTCATGGGCTCCAAAACCCAGAGGATGTCAGACAAGAGCATCTCAGCAGTCCGAGCAGTGATCTGAACGGCCTGCTTCTGCATCTGCTGAAGCCACAGGGCTTGCACCATGTAGGAGTAGCAGGAAAAGGAAGTGTAAGACTTTCTAGTTGCACAAGGGTATGCACATGAGTGTCTTGGATAATGTTGTGTTGGTAAGTTTCTGTTGTTTATCTGGCTCATATAAATGTTACTCTTTTTCACCATTTCCCATCTTGTCCCATCTTGGGTGTTGGGTGGTAAGTCACCTTTTAACCTGTTTGATGATGAATGGGAAGACATAAATTGATGGGGACCAATCAGAGGGATGCTCAAGGGGTGGTTAGTTGGTTGGAGGACTGATTTGCATCAGTAGCATTGCGGGAGGGGGGGTGGAAGGGGGTGGGGCAGGAAGAATGCCTTTGCATATCCTTGTCTCATGGGTCTACTGGTGGAACCTAAGTGAACCTTGCATTAATAAGGGCATCTCTGGCATCCTGGGCAGCAATGTGAACAGCTGGGGGTGCACTGCCCTCAATCACCCTCCTCCTCCTCTTCTTCCTCCTCCTCCTCCGAATTGTCTGAGGAGGATCTGAGCTCTTCATCTTCTTCCACCTGCAGGTCCAAGCCTCACTGCTGCACAATGTTGTGCAGAGCGCAGCAAAGCACGACCATTCTGGATACCCTGGCTGTGTGTACTGAAGGGCACCTCCAGATGTGTCTAGGCACCTAAAGCGCATCTTCAGCATGCTGATTGCTTGTTCAACCACACATCTGGTGGTGATACGGCATTCATTGTAAGACAGGTGTCATGGGCCAAGTTTGAAGTGGGTATCCCTGGTTGTCTAGCAGCCACCCCTTAAGTCTGCTTGCAGGTCCGATGACATCAGGAAGCTTGGACTGCCACAGGACGAAAGCATGGCAGCTACATGGGAATCTTGCGCACACCTGCATAAAGATCTTTTTGAGGCCAGGCAACATCCGTGGAGAGAGAAACAGAGTTAACGTTTCAGGTTGAAGACCCTTCGTCAGAACTGAGAAAAAAGCAGGAAATGAAACAGATGAAAAAGCAAGTTTGGAGGCTGGGGGAAGGAATAAAAGAACAAAAGGGGAGGTCTGTGAGAAGTAGAGACATTAAGAGATACACAAGGCGAGACGAGATGGTAATAGGACAGGTTAAGAAACAAAAGATGGCTCTAGAAGTGTGAAATGCGCTGGCAGAATGAAAGACAGCTGCCATGTGGGAGAGAGAAAAAAAAGGGAAAAGGCACAAACCAAAAGTGTGGATAGAAAATATATATATATCTCGCCTTGAGTATCTCTTAATGTCTCTACTTCTCACAGACCTCCCCTTTTGTTCTTTTATTCCTTCCCCCAGCCTCCAAACTTGCTTTCTCATCTGTTTCATTTCCTGCTTTTTTCTCAGTTCTGACGAAGGGTCTTCGACCTGAAACGTTAACTCTGTTTCTCTCTCCACGGATGTTGCCTGGCCTGCTGAGTTTTTCCAGCGCTTTCTGTTGTTATTTCAGTTTTCCAGCATCCGCAGTATTTTGCTATTGTATAAGATCTTTTTGAGGTTGGACACCAGTTGCACATTGCCCTTGCGGTTGATGAATACTCCTGGTTGTCCTGGGAGTGCCCAGACTGCCACGTGTGTGTAGTCAATGGCACCCTGCACCTGTAGGAAGCCAGCCAGAGCTGAGCACACGCTCATTCTGACTGGCATCATCGCAGGCAAAGTTGACATCATTGTCGGCCCTGGCAAACAAGCCATCAGTGATCTGTCTGATGCATTGGTTGGCTGACTGGGAGATCCTGGATATATCTGTGGCAGAGCCCTGGAAGATCCAAAGGCAAAAAAGTTGAGGGCGGTGGTACCTTTGACAGCCACTGGTAACGCATGGCCACCAGGTCCAACAGGAGCAGGTCTTCCTCTCGGAGGCTGCAGATGTCTGCCACCACCTGATGTGACATCTGAGTCTCCACTGGTGTTCAGCCAGAACAAGGATACTGAGCCTCTGCCTGTAGACATTGATTTGGAGGTTGTGCCTCCAGCGAGCTGCCCCTCTCTGCTGGTCCGCTCTATGGTGTGCAGCTACAGGTCTGTGAGCAACAGGCTGCTGGTGCTGTTGTTGGTGCTGGTGCTGTTGCTGGTCACCTTGGTCCTCATCTGAGGTCCAAATAAAACAGCATAAGCAGCACCCATCCTGATGTGATAGAACAAACCTCCAAAGTGTGATGAGACCTCCAAAGTGAAGAAAATAACTTTTCAGCAAAAATATTGTGAACAAACAATTCTTTTTCACTAGCAGGTAAGAAAACAGCTGTACGTAATGAGTATTTTTATTGCCATATTGCCATATTTCCCTGAGATTGATTCAGCCTCCTCAATTGCCGCTGTGTACTCGCCTTGCTTTCACTGGTGAGTTTCAGGAAGCCTAGGAAACCCGTGGACCCAATGTTAAAGTCAAAAGTGTGTTGAAATATCGCTCCAATTGACCAATTAATGTATTGTAATTGACAACCTGTCTCCCGAGAGTGTTGTGTGTCCGCAGCCTAGTGCGTGCGAGTGAAATGTGGAAGTCGGCAGATTGGAGCCGGCTTCTCGACATGCTATCAATTTTCCCAGTTTTGACCCCCCTATCCCAAACCCACATGCTCCTCCATGTTAAAATTCAGCCCACGGAGTCTAAACCAGGAAATAGAAACCAGGAATTATAAAGTAGATTTAAATCATGTATAGAAAGTGAAATAAAGATTGGGAAAGAAAGATGGGATTAAGAGAGAGCGATAAAAGAGATAGACAGAAAAAGTAATACATTTGAAAAAAAATCTCCAACACTAATTAAATTCTGAAGGAATGAGTTTCCACACCTGTAAAATTAAATTTTCAGGGCCAGAGAGGTTGTTTGGCAATAATTATGACTGATCACGCTGGTAAAAATTCGCTTAAACCTGAATGCACCAGCCCTAACTTTTTCTGCCGTGTTTGGTGGGTAACTAATGGGTAAGTACCATAACTTCATGCCCTTACATTGATTTCAGTGCCAAGTCTATCGGCAAGGTAGTGTTATATAGCAGCCTGTGGAGAAGCAGAGTAACTCGGACTGCAACTTTAGGATTTCCGCCTTTAACTGTGCACGTGCGTACTCCAGAAGTTGCTGTCCGATTTACTCCATAATAATGGTGTACGCTGTTAGCCTCACCGTTATTCTCAACGTAAGATCTGGGCCAGTATATTCTATTTCATCAACATTTCATCAATGGGTACTTGCACACTGATTGTACACAAGTACATATTTGTGGATGTATTGATGAAAATGCAATATACAAATGGATAAATGTGTTTGTATACTCATGAGGGATGATTTCAACTCCCTCCGCCTGGCGAAAATTGAGTGGTAGTGGAGTTAAAATTGCTGAAGTCTATGGACAGTAAAATCGGGCGGGGTGCACAACAGGCGTCCGACCCTAATCTCACCTTTCCCGCCGGATGGGTTAGGTTAAGATCAGGGCTTTTTTTTTCTGCTTTCAAATACAGTGCAGATATCCTGGCAATAAAGCAACATACTTCAACTCCACTCTCTGGTAGTACAGAACCCCGCCCCCCCCCAACCATATTCTAATGTGAAATGAATGACTATGTTGTATCATATTGTTTTTCAATGTTTTCTGGATAATTGCTCATTCTACGTTAAATAGTATAAAACTGTGACCATAAATGTTAACAGTTGGGGCATTCTTTCGAACACCTCTCTCCTCATGCAATCAGCTTGATAATAGCTTCCCGAACTGAAACCTGAATCTTTATTCCCTGATGCAGTGATCCAATTTGCCTTGATTGCTTTGTTTACCAGGGAATACTTTGAATGACCATTACATCTCTTGTTGAATCCAGAATATGGAAAATACCATAGGCTTGAAATTCTGTGATTTTTCTGCAGCAAAAGTGAAGTAGTTCTAATGTAAGAGGGCTGGAATTGGATGCATCAATGATATACACAGCAGTTACGTCCCTTCTAAAATACATGCTACATTACAATAGGAGAAGCTGCTGGCAGAAGATGGCTCAGAAATTGCACCATTTACCCTAGAATTGCAGCTGATCTAACTTGAGATTGTAGAAGAGAGGGATTACCTGCATGACTTGTCAAACTAAAAAATGGTTGTGCTCACAGGCTTGGTCTGAAATATCAGCTTTGACTGCAGCCAAGAATGGATTCTGCAAGTTGCATTTCTGCAGCTTCAGTCAGGGAAATCTTTATTTTCCCTCTCTTCTGTCATGGAGCTCACTGTGGAGCAGGAAGAAGAAGAAAAGATGGCCCTCGTGGGATAAGGCTACATCAAAGCATAAGTCGACCAACTAGGATGTTCCTTTCCACCAGAAACTACAGACCACATTGCTCCCTCAATGATGTCTCAGAGGAGGTTTGCTTAAGGAGGCAATGGTTGAATAAGAAAACATGGAAGGAACTCCATCTCCCATTTCAAACTGACCTACAAACATTTTCTCAAACACTAAAACCAAGCCGACATACTTCGGAACACAGGACTTCATATCACAAAGTGGTTTTACTGTGCACACATATTTTAGAGCAAGTATTTCCAATTCCCACCATTCCTACCCCTGATGCCTCTTAGTACTGCTCTTAAGCCCATTCTTCTACTGCACCATCGATGTCATTTTCCAGGGATTTCCACAGCTCCTCTGCTGACTTTATGGTGAACAAGCAGGAGAACCCATGTGAAAATGTACCTCTGTAGTTAGTAGCACTTAAACTTAAACATTGAGTGGTATGATTTCTGCTTTGGGCGCAATTGCGTCCAAAATTGTGCCCGTTTTGAAAAAAAATTATTTCCTGAGTTTCCGCTCGAACTCATTTGCATATCTCCGAACGCAAAATCTGCCAGGAACTAGCACAATCGGGCAACGTTTTAAAACGTATTTAAAAAAAAATGTTGCTTTCCTTCATATATTTGAAAGTGGTAATTTGGTGAAGTTTGATTAAAACAGCCGAAAATAGGTTTATCACAAAGAATAAGCATTTTTAATCAGTGTCAATCTGAGTAACCCGATTTTAAATGACTGAGATTCACTTAAAAAAAATATATAAAACTATTTTCTAGTTATATTGGGGTACATTATTCAGTTTCTTAGTAAATTAAAACAAAAATCACATTTAAAA
Organism: Squalus acanthias; assembly: GCA_030390025.1. Lineage (NCBI taxonomy): Eukaryota > Metazoa > Chordata > Chondrichthyes > Squaliformes > Squalidae > Squalus > Squalus acanthias. Next base: position 54,721,083 of record CM059427.1, read on the forward strand.
GCTTTTAAAACGTACCTTTTAGTGTCCTAGCGCCCAAAAGAACCAGCTTAAATTTTAAAGCATCCCTGAAGATCTGCAAATGAGCGCAATTAGCGGACTCCCAATGGTGATTAATTCACCCTGGGGATGTGGCCAGTTTTGTGGGTGGGGCCTGCTTCCAGCGCAATATTTTTAAAACTGCTGCAAAAAATCGCGGAGACTCAAGTTGCGCTGAATGCAAATTGCTTTTAAAATTCCGCGATCTTTTGCGCTGGTTACGCCGATTTCAGCCGAATTGTGCCAACAAAACCAGCACAATCAAGCAGAAATTCTAGGCCTGAGTATTCAAATAATTAGCAGATAGGATTAATTGACATAATAAATAGCAGGCTTCATTTGCCATTGATCAGGCCTTATGCAACCCTCTTCATGCTCCTATTGCAAGATTTTGGCTGCCTCCTCTGAGTTCAATATCTCCTCTAGCTTGGTGTCATCTGTCAATTTAACCACTTTTCAAATATTTTAGCCTAAACATAACTGTGCATGATACCAGTGTACAAGCACTTAACACATGAAAATAAACAGGTTAACACTTTCATTACAATAGAAGATAAAGTAAAGTCATATAATTACATTTAATATTCATAGGTCAGAAATGGGGATGTTCGCTGATGACTGCACAATGTTCAGCGCCATTCACAACTCCTCAGATAATGAAGCAGTCCATGCCCGCATGCAACAAGACCTGGACGACGCTCAGGCTTGGGCTGATAAGTGGCAGGTAACATTCGCACCACAGAAGTGCCAGGCAATGACTATCTCCAACAAGCGAGAGTCTAACCACCGCCCCTTGACATTCAACGGCATTACCATTGCCAAATCCCCCACCATCAACATTCTGGGGGTCACCAATGATCAGAAACTTAACTGGACCAGCCACATATATACTGTGGCAACAAGAGCAGGTCAGAGGCAAGGTATTCTGCAGCGAGTGTCTCACCTCCTGACTCCCCAAAGCCTTTCCACCATCTACAAGGCCCAAGTAAGGAGTGTGATGGAATACTCTCCACTTGCCTGGATGAGTACAGCTCCAACAACACTCAAGAAGCTCGACACCATCCAGGACAAAGCAGCCTGCTTGATTGGCACCCCATCCACCACCTTAAACATTCACTCCCTGCAGCACTGGCGTACTGTGGCTGCAGTGTGTACCATCTACAAGATGCACTCAGCAACTCGCCAAGGACTCTTCGGCAGCACCTCCCAAACTCACGACCTCTTCCACCTAGAAGGACAAGGGCAGCAGGTGCATGGGAACACCACCACCTCCAAGTTCCCCTCCAAGTCACACACCATCCTGACTTAAGAAATATATTGCCGATCCTTCATCGTCGCTGGGTCAAAATCCTGGAACTCCCTCCCTAACAGCACTGTGGGAGTAGCTTCACCACACGGACTGCAGCGGTTCAAGAAGGCGGCTCACCACCACCTTCTGAAGGGCCATTTGGGATGGGCAATAAATGCTGGCCTTGCCAGCGACGCCCACATCCCATAAACAAATAAAAAAAAATGTTAATATCACACGTAGTACTTTCTTACATTTTAACCTGAATTTTCTCATCTCTATCAATCATTGCAAGTTACACATATAACAGTAAGTGTTCTTGCTAGTCCTTCCAGATCTGTAAGTCCCATGCTCTGATTTCTAACTGTTCTGGTGATTTTAAGTGCTTTTTAGCTTTAGACGACTGATACTTTGACCATGTTATTATAAACTACTTCTTTCCTAATTTCTATTGAACTTCTGTGATCTTTGGTTGGTAAATAAACATCTTGATAGGTTCTACAGCTGAGAGGCAACAGAAATCAAGCTTCAAACCAATTTACTTGTTTTTCCCCATTTGCTTCAGCCAAGCCCCAGTGACTTGCAATTTTTCTTATTTCAGCCTTTTCTTCTCAGCATTTCCAATACTCACAATTTCAGGAACAGGTTATTGATTCGCAGTGTTGTTTTAATGTGCAGGGCTCAGGAGATTTAAAAAAAAACTTTCACTCCTTTCTAGCCCAACAATCACTCACACATTTTAATAATAATGCAAATTCAATGAAGAAAAACTGAGTGTGGCAATGCTGTCTTATTTTCTCTGAGTTTATGCAGTAGCAGTATAAATTGGCACCACGCTTTAGCCCCCTTGCTCTTTATGTCATCAAGGAAAAGTTAAAAGCATGTTTCCAACAAGAAGGTTAATCACAAAGGTCTTTCCTGGCTTAGGTACTGATCCCTGCTCTTGTACGGGATACATATTTAGTGCAGGCAATTAGTCAGCCTGTACACCAGATGGTGGTGTGCTAGGAATTTATATCTAAACCAGTTTAGCTGTTTCAGCATAGCTATTCATCTTGCTATATCTGTTACAGTACATTTTTTGCCATAGCTAGCACTTGCTGTGACTCGTGCACCTCCTATACCTTCTGTGCTCTTCAACCCTCCTGCTCCACTGCAACATATACAAAAACAGCTACAATACCCATATTGTCAGACACACAAATCCTCTTTATTATGCAGTTCTCTCATAGCTGTAGTGATACTTCACAATCATCCTCTTTGCTAACGTTATTAAATCCAGGTCACAACTGAGAACTGTTCAGCTAAAAGTCCTGGTAGTCAGACACTATTTAAAAGCCCACTGCTAGTTGCTGGAGTTGGTGCTCTCCAATGGGCCCTGCATTCCTGGGCAACCCTCTCTTGTCAATGATAAAACTGAACCAGTTAAAGTAATAATTATAGTAAAAAATAAGTCAATATTTACAAATGGGTTAAATAGGTGGTTGAAGGAAAAGAGTATAAAGGGATCCGGGATCAGAGCAGGCACACGGGATTAGGACTACTGTTTGCTTGGAAGGTAAACACCAACACGGGCAGGTTGGGCTGAAAGGCATACTTGCATGTTGTAATGTCTATGCAATTCTTTGTAAAAGACTCAAACTTCTCCATTGTCAAATCGACTGCAGATAAACAGGTGAGCTAACTTTGTTTTTCAGGACCATAATAACTTCAAAACCAGTTCTTGGGCAAACAGTCTCTTCTAAGTTTTCCCAGCTGTTTTCCTGTCCTCAAACCCATTTTCATTATTTCCTCCATATCTAGGAGTCTGTATTGCTTTCTTGCATAGTTCATAAGCACTAAAATTGTCTGGGAAACATGTTGCTACTAAAATAAGTAACAACTTGCATCCTTATATGCGACTCTGGTAATACACTTTCTTTTTACTGGTATGTCTGCTCTTGAGTATCTTGAGAGGTCGCACAACACCAGGTTATAGTCCAACAGTTTTATTTGAAATCACAAGCTTTCGGAGCTATCGATTGCTCCTTCCTCAGGTGAAGTAAATCTCCGCATCATGACCACTATTGAGTATCTTGTCATGGCTACCTTAGCATCCTGCGGTGGAAGTCTACTCTGTAATCTCTTCCAATCTCTTGACTTGAATCCATGACATTTACTTGTGCAATTGCACCTAATTTAAATTGCATCACTGTTTCATTCACTGCTAATAACAATATCCAATCTCTTTCATTTTCTTGACATGTATAACATGCACTTAGTTTTCTATTTCTGTAACTTGCAACATCTTAAACTGTGTTGGAGCCTCAACGATTCACTGTATTTATTAACGACTTAGATGATAGGACAGAGAGTAACATAGCCAAGTTTGCCAATGATACGAAGATAGACGGAACTGTAAGCAGTGTAGATGGAAGCATAAAATTACAAAGAGCTATTAATAAAGTGGGCAAAACTGGGGTGAATCGGCAAAACTGTGCCTAATGAATTTCAGTAAGCAAGTGTGAGGTCATTCACTTTGGACCTAAAAAGGACAGATCAGAGTACTTTCTAAATGTGAAAAGCTAGAAACAGTGGCAATCCAAAGAGACTTAGGGGTCCATGTATATAGATCATTAAAATGCCATGGGCAGGTACAAAAAATAATCAAGAAGGCTAATCGAATGCTGGGCTTTATAATTGAGAGGACTAGAATACAAAGGGTTATGCTACAGCTATACAAAGCCCTGGTTAGACCACACCTGGAGTAATGTGTTCCTTGGACAGAGTGCAGCGTAGATTTACCAGAATGATACCTGGACTCCAAGGGTTAAATTATGAGGAGAGATTACTCAAACTAGGGTTGTATTCCCTGGCATTTAGAAGGTTAATGGTTGATCTGATCAAAGTTTTCCAGATATATAGGGGAACTAATAGGATAGATAGAGAGAAACTATCCCTGCTGGTTGGGGAGTCTAGGACTAGGGGACATAGCCTAAAAATTAGAGCCAGGCCTTTTAGGAGTGAAGTTAGGAAACACGGCTACATTCAAAGAGTGGTGGAAGGTTGGAACTGTCTTCTACAAACGGCAGTTCATGCTAGGTCAGTTGTTAATTTTAAATCTGAGATTGATAGATTTTTGTTAACTAAAGGTATTAAGGGATATGGGGCAAAGGCAGGTACTTGGAGTTCAGGTCACAGATCAGCCATGATCTCATTAAATGGTGAAACAGGCTTGAGGGGCTAAATGGCCTACTCCTGTTCCTATGTTAAACAATGGTTACTTGTTACACATTTAAGTATGCTTTCCCATAGGCTGAGAAACTTTTGGGTCTAATTGCATTTTACAGCGTCCACACAATTGCCCTTTCTGCTTCTTATTTAGCTTAGAGAGATGGCATTCATTTGCATGGGGTAGAGTTTCCGCTTTGGGCGCAATTGGCAATTCAGGTGCAACTTGCACTCAAAATTGCGCTAGTTTTCTGAAGTTAAGTTACAGTTCAAGTTTCCGCTGAAACCATTTGCATAATCACAAATGTAAAATCATCCAAGCACTAGCATATTAGAACCTAATTATTTGTTTTTTTCCTTGCATTAAAAATTATTCCTTGATATATTCAAGAGTAGTAACCTGGTGCAGTTTTATTAATACAGCTGAAAATGGGTTTATCACAAAAAATAAGCCTTTATCGTAAGAGTGTCTAGACCGCCACCAGTGAGTAACCTGATTTTAAATAACTGAAAATGACTTTAACAAAACTATGCAGACCCATTTACCAGTTTCATTGGTGCACAGTAGTCAGTTTCTCAGTAAATTAAATGCTTTAACGTTTAAAAGCTTTTAAAAGGTGCCAATTATTGCCCTTGCGCCTAAAAAAAAGTTTAATTTTAAGAGCCTCCTCGAAGGTCTGCAAACATGCTTTGCAAAAATGGGATCTCGCCCTTAGCCTCCCTGTTTTTTTAAAAACAATTGCTGTATTTGTCCATTAATTGCCCATTAAACTCGCCACAGAAAGTTAAGCCTTGTCATTACAAGCACACGTACCCTTTTAGAAAAGAAAAAGATAGAGTTGCATTTGCATAGCGTATTTCATGGCCACCGGACGTCCCAACGCGCTTTACAGCCAATGAAGTACATTTTGAAGTGTAGTCACTGTTGTAATGTAAGATGAGGTGATAAGTATTAATGACTGCCAATTAACCTCTCTGGCACCAAAAATTAACTATTACAAGTGTGAAATCTCATTTCTTCAGGTTTTTTGAATTTTTCGGAGAGATTTTAAATATTTCAAATTTTAAATTAAAACAATGTTTTTCTTACTTTTCTTTTCTGTCTCTTTATCCAATCTTTCTATCCCTCTTTTTTATTTCTCTTTCTGCACCTGATTAGACATTAATTCACCCCCTTTCATTCTCAAGTCCTTCCTGTGTTTATTTCCCAATCCTTCAATCTGATTGGTTAAAGTGATACCCTGTTACTTTCCCAGTTCACTCATGTCCCAGATGCCCTGTTTCCCTCGCAGTGCCGTTATCAGCTCGAACTTTCAGCAACTTTGTAGGCAAAAATCTTTTGAGCGGAGGGTGCTGGGGCAAGTCTAACTAATGACAGGCGCTGATAAATGCCCTGCTACAGCAAATTTTGGCACTATGTTATGCAACTATCACTTGAAAACAACCACAATGACATCCTGTTATATGTTAGAAACATTTTTCGGCAACAACAATCTACACACTTTAAGGGATCACCAACTAAAAGTATGAACCCTTATTCATGAACATCCATTGTCTTCATAAATGCAACCATATCCACATTAAATGAATGTATGTTACAGAGGAGATAGAGATAGAAACATAGAAGATAGGAGCAGGAGTAGGCCTGGTGTTGTGCGACTTCTCAATATATATTGCCAAGGAATGATAGGAAGCATGTTTTCACTGCTCAGTCGCTCAGAGTTCAAGCTCCTGTGTAAAATAAAAATGAAGCAGGAGCTTAGGTACAACCATAAGGAAGGAGAAAGAAATGAACAGGTTGATTGCTCTCACTCGGCACCTTAATAGCACATATTATATATTTGGCACCCACAGGGACACCTAGAAGCATATGTTCTGAATCAAAATTAAATAAGTCATGCAGTATTCTATTTTTACCATCATCAGTCAGATTCTTGTAAGACTACTGCATTTGTCAAGTGTGCTCGTTAGCAAAAGGCTGTGTTTGTTGTTTTATTATTTGAACAGCAACTTTTAACACAGTCGTGAGAAATTGGACTTACGCCCAAAATGGACAGCAAGTCGGTGAAGTGATTGCCTCATTTGAGTCTTTATGCAATCATCTCCTATCATCATTCCAGTTTTCAAATATTTGAGAGCCATTCGGTTCGCAGCCTAAGTGCAGGCTATTATAATTTCTTTCCCATTCTCCACCACTATTCCTCAGAGTACTTTTAATTCTGTGGCCAGGCATTTAAAAACTGGTTATCAACATGATTTGCAAGAGTTCATAACTGGGATCTATATTATCTATAAAGAGCAGGATGAGAATAAAGAATGAGGAAAGATCATAGATGATGTAGGAACATTTCACGAACAGAAATGATGCAATGTATCACAAACAAGCTATGATGAAATGATTCTGATTGTTCTTGTGCACCATAAGCATCCTACATTACAGTTCAACTCTTCAATGCTGTCAGCAATACAACAAATAACACTACAGGTAGATTGTTGGGTCTATTTACAAGTAAGGGCAGAAACCCTCATCACTTTACTCACATTGAGCCTTTTTTCAACTGCACACCCACAGGAAATTATGAGCCATTGCATAACAACAGAGTACTGTCATTTATCCAATCACTGTCACCTATAGAATTGCTTGGAGGTATCAAGGGAGAAGCACACATGCCATAACCCCTGCTTGGGTTAACCTCAGACAATTAGCACTCCCAAGATATCTGTACAGCAACAACTTGGAATAATTCACAGACCTTCAATTGATGGATGGGTCTTACTTGGAAAAAAGACACACGGTTTGGTAGAGCAATCTTTGATACTGCAGTGGAACATGCATAGACATCTCCTTCTTCCACATCAAACAAAATGAAGAGACAGATGCTGTATATATCAACTAACCTTTATTCAAAAAATGTTACCTCGACAATAAAAGGTCAGTCACCCACCTTCTCACAGATGCTACTAGCATAACATGCATACAGCTGAAACATATATAATGCTACGCATAATATATGTTTCTGTAACATTATTAAATCTCAGTTGCATCACTGGCAGACACTATTATCATAATGTGTGCCCAGTACCATGAGCATGAGACAGCTGCTGGTTATTTAACACAGCTTTATTTTCATAACATCTGGGGTGATGAGGCATTTAGTTGGCTAGATCTCAGAATGTTATTTGTACTTGTGTGTCATGCTACGTACAAGTCGTAGCAAAATTCATGGGAGGTGAGACCTTTTAACTGAGTTTGATTGACGTGCAGCTTGTACAAACATTGTGAATAGTATGCCTGACAACTGGTCACAGAGGATTAACTACCCGAGGAAAGAAATGACCAAAGGAAGCAGAAAGCTTACACAGTAGTAAGGGAACTGGTTCAAGCCAAAAAAGTGCACAAGTTTTTCTTTTGCTATGTCTTGGCTCATGGAAAGGTGTTTCCACTCAGTAAATGAATGGATCTGCATGCTGAATATAAAACAAGACAGACTGCGTGAAAAATACAACTGATAAAACTGATGCAGCAGCATTTTAAACAACAACATTACAATCGGATATGCAATTTTATTGTTTAAAAGTCAATGGCCCAGAATTTGGGTTCAGCAGCGAAGCGAAGGCGTTCATTGCTGGCCCCGAAGTACGCTTCGCACGAGGATCTTGCGATCCCTATGTCGACAATCAATTCAAATCAACGAAGTATAGTGGGGATCCCCTTATGCAAACTGCTGTGATGTCAACAGGCTGTCTGAGCAGCCAATCAAAAGGTCGAATTCTCACAGACAGCGAACAAGAAAGTGAGTTAGATCTTAAAATTCTAAGGGGGGAAAATTTGTTAGCGACCATTTTGGGTTGCTAACATCGCGTGGGTGCTAAATTTAGCATCCGGCGAAAAATAGCGCCAGTGATCGCTAAATTTTGTTTTAGCGCCCAAGAAAGAGGTGGAGTGCTAATTCAAGCGCTCCACTTCCTTCTTAGAGTGCTAACCCCGAATATCAGGGCAGTGCGTTCTGCAGTGCTACACACTGGACCACGTAGCGCTGCTGCATGGAAGGGCGCCTCCCCTCATTAACGGGCTGGCAGATCGCAGCACGGACCCCGCGTTCAAACACACATCGGGTGCGACAAGTTTTTTTCCCCTGCCCGCCACCTCCCCTTTACTTACCACCCCGCGAGCCTCTTGCCACTCCGTTCCCACCCCCTGAATCAGTTGCTGTCATCGCCTGGCGCAGATTCAGGGGGCGTGGGCCAATTTTGCAGGCAGGGCGAAAACGGGGCGCCGCGCACGATGATGACATTGTCATCGCCTGTGCAGCGGAGCGAGGCACTACCAGTTACCGCCGCCGCTAAACTTCTGCTGAATTTATCGGGAGTCATTAGCGGCGTTGCGCCCGGTCGAAAAGTCAGTTGCGCCCCGTTAGCACCCTCCCGGAGGCGCTAATGGGAGGCGCAAATGCACTGAATTTCTAGCCCTAACTTTTTAAAAATGTAAGAGAGAGCAAAACAAAGAATGGAGCTCTCACATGGGGAAAAGGCAAACCTGAAATAAAGATAGACAATTTTTAAAAAAAAGTAATACATTTTTTTGAAAAATTTCTTAAAAATGTAAATTTTTATTAAAATGGACAAATTTCACATTGCACAAAATTAAAATTAGTTTTCCAGGGCCTCAACATTTGTTTAGCCGTAATAACACTGTCAAAACTCCAGTTACACCTAATTCCTTACGGTCTAACTTTTAGTGGGGAATTTAACAGCGTACTTACTGTGGAAGAGCCGAAGTTTTCGTCCATTTCCCTGATTTGGGTGATTACACAGATTGCCGGCTCTGGGGGGGTGGGGAGCGGGGCAGCGGTGCAGGGCACAGTGCAGCCTGTTTCGGAGCTGTCAATGACTGACCGCAACTTCAGGATTTCCGCATGCACCAAATCCTGAAGTTGCGGTCAGTTTCAAGCGCTGCCAACTCACCGTCATCCCGAACGTTAATTCCAGGCCATTGTATTCTTTTACTTTTTGTTTTTGTGTGACTTTTGTGGTCATCAAGTTCAGAAACATTAGTCTACATTCATCCATCTTGGGTACCCAGTGAGAGATTAACACTCACAGATGAGATGTGGCAGTTAGATGCAATATATAACTCCCTCTACTCTGACACAACAATGTGCCTCAGCTACAACCTTAGAAGAGAGCTGCCCCTACTGCACCAGTCTTTTATCACCAGTCAACCTATGATCTGCCTGCGTGACTGCCAATTTAGTGTGAATTTAGGGGCTGTTTTATGCTGTGCACCTTTGAGCTTGAGATTGCCAAAAATCATATCATCTCCGATCATTACAGTCAGCAGAGGAGAGCCTCTTGTCTCATTAATCTGGGTGGATTTTAACCCAAGTCTCAGAGGTGGAAGCCCTGTATTTAAACCACAGCAATCAGTCTTCATGTATACTAATAGCTAATAAAATATTCACTCTGTGTCTGATATCAAGAGGGCAATTGACATGAACCAGCAAACTGAAAATAACCGATTACAGGGATTTACTGACCTGTTCATCTCTTTAGTATATATATGAGTGAAAGAAATATGAACTAATAGCCTGGAAATTGTGGTCGGAGGCTTGCCACCCACGTATGCCTCTGAACCGCAAGAAAACTCCATACGTACCTGCTGACTCCGGAGCTTCGGACTCTTGCGGTCCTGGGCCTGTAGGCGTACGACTGCGTAAAGGCCCACGGATCCCAGGGGTGCAGACGGTTTGCAAGCATCCCCGGGATCACATGGGCCAGGCCAACTAATGACAAACATGGATTCCTATGTTGCTTATTGGATTCAATTTATGTACCGAATCCTCATGAGCACAATAGAAATCAATTCATAAATATAATTTCACACCACTGAAATAAAAATAAATGATCACAGGTTCAAAGTTCATTAAAATACACTTTAATTAAATATTTAAAATAAAAATTAAATTTTTTGAAAAATAAATTTAAGCATTTTTAAACAGGACAAAAATAACCTAAATTACTTTTAAATGTAAGTGAATGTGTAAATCATTTAAAAAATGTTATTTTAACATTTATTTTAACCCTTACACTGGTAAAAGTAGGCCATATGCCTGCTTTTACCAGGTGTAAGGGTTTGGTGGGTATTTGCTGGGCAGTAGTTAGGCAAACCGTGCCAGTAAAAGTGAATTTGTAGCGGATGGGTACGATCTGTCAAAGAGAAACTTGATGGATCGCAAGTTCCAGGTATTCGCGCCTGAGCATCGCATGCGGAAACCCAGAACTTGCGGGGCACTTACGACGGCGTACGCGATCATATCTGGGCCCATAATTTACAAAGTGGATCTTTCAGCTTCATATGATCTAATACACATGGAATACGGATATTTTGATGGCATACAAGCATTTAACATAGAAAGACGATTGATACAGCTACAATGCATTTTGCAAAGTAAGTGTAGGGTACTGTTTTATGCCTTGGTGCTGCACAAGTCCACGGACCAGATTCTCCACTTTAGTCAGTTATATCTTCTAGTAGAGGAGCAATAATAGAATAAGTATTCGGCCACCATTTATAAATAGTTTTCAAAGGCGGAACCAACAAAGATACAATATATATTGCACAATATTAGCAGATGTAGTTGATACACTTTCTAGCTTCAGGATAGCACCACATTTATCATCCAAGACAGTAATGGTGCATGAATCTTAGCCCCTTAACACTCTCTTTCTCTTAATATATTTATAAAAACTTTTATTGTTAGCTTTGCTATCTCTTGTAAGATTTTGCTCATAGCCCATTTTTTACCTCTCATTACTTTCTTTGTATCCCGTTGTTGTATTTTTGTAGCTCCCCCAGTCTGCTGGATTTCTACTTTTCCTTGCATTTGTCTAAGCCTTTTCTTTTAGCTTAATAGTGTCTCTTAAATTGTTTCTTGACTGTGGTTGCTTAACTGCACAAGTGGAGTTTCTGTCTTTTAGGGGTATGTACTGATTTTTTTCTGTACCAAATACTTCTTTGAATACTTCCTACTGTTTGTCTGTGGGTTTACCCATTAACAGCTCAGCCCAGTTTACCCTGGTCAATTTATTTCTCATCCCTTCGCAGTTTGCTTTACTTAAATTTAATATCTAAAATTTTAGATTCTTACTTCTCCCTCTCAAATCTAATATTAAATTCAATCATATTATGGTCACTATCCGCAAGATGTTCCGATACAGTCAGTTTGTTAACCGAGTCTGGTTTGTTACTCATCACTAAATCTAATATGGCATTATCCTTTGTCAGTTCTAAAACACTGGGGGCGATTTTAACCCTACTCGCTCAGCAGTAACCTGGCGGGTGGGCAGTTAAAATGGCCCTGGCTCTTACCTGTCCGAAAGCTGCCATGATCACAACATCTACAATTTTAACCTAATCTCCTGAGCAGGCAGCAAGGACACGTGCCCGGAGCCAACAGGCTCCTTCTTTACATTTGCATGTTGTGGCCCGATGACATCATTGAAACCCGACTGTAATTTTAACTCGGGCTTGAGTGGAGAATCCACCTGGAGTTAAAATTGGGGCCGTTGTTCCAGAAAAGTATCCCAAATACATTTCACAAATTCATTACCTTTACTACTTGAACTATTCTACTTCTCCCATTCTATGTGAAAATTAAAATCTCCCATTATAACCACATTGTTACTGTTACATGCTTCCCTGATCTCTGTATTTATGTATTACATTACCTCTGTCAGGAGGTCTGTAGACAACTCCCAACAGAAGCTTGCATCCTTTACTGTACCTTAGTTCTACCCATACTATTTCCTCTGCCTGTTCACCCTTACTGATGTCCTTTCTTAATACTGCTGTGATTTTGCCTTTTTACCAATATTTCAATTCCTCCTCCTTTCCTAATTCACCTGTACTTTCTGAAGATCCGATAGAATCATAGAATAGTACAGCACAGAATGAGGCCGTTTGACCCATCGGGCAGAATTTTCATTGACCCGTGGAGGTGGGTTTGGAGGCGTGTGGTGTGGGAAAATTGCAGATTCGGGGGTCCCGAACCCATCCCGCCCCCAACCCGCCTCCATGCCAGTTTCCCAGGAGGCGGGTACGCGACCTGTGCTGGGACCCGCCTCCCCGAGGCGGGAAGGGGATTAGTGCCAATAAACTGCCTGTTAACAGGTAGTTAACAGCAGTTTTTTGCCTAATCCCTATTTTTAGCCCGGAAGTGTGGGCTTCCTGACAGGTCCGAACCATGCCGATTTAGCGAGGCGGACCGTCGGTCTGGAGGGCTTGGAGGGGTCGAGATGTCCGGTGTGCAGGTGAGTGATGGGTGCATGAGTGCAGAGGTAAGTGTGTTTGGTGTGTGTAAAGTGTTTTAAGAACTTGTACTTACCTTAACTTTGTCCTGCAGGCTTCCTTCCTTCAGTTCTCAGGAGTCCCTCAGCTCACCGGCACAGAAAGCAGAATGGCCGCGGAGCTGTCAAAAGCTGCAGTCTCTGCTTTCTGTGCTGGATTGATTTCTAACTGAGTCTAAGTACAGGGACTCACGTTAGAAATCATATTGTCAGTGTTTGACAGCTTCACAGAGCTATCAAACGCTGAAATTTCATCTGTCAAAAGCTCTTGACAGATGAAATTTCAATGGCTGACGTCACCTGTATCCAAGGGACCCTTGATTGGCCTGCTAAGCCCGCTGGGCGGGCTTAACAAGGTCAATCAAGGGAAAATACAGTGGGTTGGCCACAAGTCGATGGAGGCGGGACTACAACCCAAAAAGTGGGAGTCCAGCCTCCATCACGTCCACATTGACAAAATCCAGCCCATCGAGTCTGTGCCGGCTCTTTCGAAGAGCAGTCCAGTGAGTCCCACTCCCCTGTTCTTTCCCCATATCCCTGCAATTTTTTCTCCTTCAAGTATTTATCCAATTCACTATTGAATCTATTTCCACCACCCTATCAGGCAGTGCATTCCAAATCTTAAAAAATAGTTACGGAAAAAAGTTTTTCCTCATGTCGCCTCTGGTTCTTTGGCCAATCACCTTAAATCTGTGCCCTTTGGTTATCGAACCTTTAGCCATTGGAAACAGTTTCTCTTTATTTACTCTAAACCCTTTATGATTTTAAATACCTCTAACAAATCTACTCTTAGCCTTCTCTGCTCTAAGGAGAATAACCCCAGCTTTTCCAGTCTATCCACATAACTATAATCCCTCATCCCTGGAACCATTTTAGTAAATCTCTTCTGTACCCTAGCCAAAGCCTTCAGCTCCTTCCTAAAATGTGGTGCCCAGAATTGGACACAATACTCCAGCTGGAATATTTAGCTCCAAATCATGTCCAAATTGTAGGCAGGTCTCTGTAACGGCTATTACATTATATCCTTCAAGCTGAATTTGTGCTTCCAACTCATTTGTTTTATTTTGTATGCTACGTGCATATGTGTACATAACTGTTATTTTGCGTAACTGTCCCCACCCTGTCCATAGGCCCTGATGATGTGTTCCGTACACTTTTTAATCTATCACACTTTTGGCTGCTGATGCTCTGTACATTGCTATACAGGCAATTTAATATATTTTTATTTTGCTTCACTCCTTCTTTATTTTTAACAGGTATTTTATTATTATTTCCTATAACCTTTTCTGTTTCCAGAGTATTTACAATGGACCAAATCTTGCTGGAAAAATAACAGCGGGTCCACGGCGCACGACATCTTTAATGCACAAATCGACCAGCAAGTTCAGGCAAATAAGAGCTATGCCGTGGGTTGTGAATCGTCAACTTGCTGGTCAATTTATGCTGCTCCGCCTTTGGCCTCTCACAAATGGTAACTCACCCTCAACCTCCCCGTTATTTTGCAGAATTGCCCATTAAACGCGCCACGGAAAGTTAGGGCTTGTACTTAACAGCGTAAGCACTCTTTTAATGACGCAATAATTGTTAATGCAATGCCAAGCAACCTCTCCGGCCCAGAAAGGGAAACATTTAAACTGTTTAATCTCATTGCTGCATGAATAAATTCTTCTTAGAGTGTTCAAAAAATTTACATTTAAGTTTTAATTATTTTTCTCACTTTTCCTTTCTGTCTCTTTTTTTCACTCTCTTAATCCAATCTTTATTTCTCTTTCTGTACCTGATTTGACTCTAATTCACCCTCCTTCTCAGTCATTCCTCTGTTTCTTTCTCGATCCTTAAATCTCATTGGTTAAGGAGATAGGCTGTTGATCCCATTGTTCACTGAGGTCTCAGATGACCTATTGACCTCGCTGCACCGTTATCAGCTCGTGCTTCCAGCGACTTACAGTGCAAAACATCTTTTGAGCTGAAGAATGCAGGGAAAAGTCGAACAGGCGATGCATGTCACGAGATGCCCCGCTCCTGCAAGATCTGGGCCATTATCTTTATCTCCTTTTGTACTCTGACCACTGCTTTTATCCCCTTTTATTTTTAATCTTCAAGTTATTATTTTTTTCCATCCGGCCCCTCCACCCTAGAGAAACAGTATAAATGGTTGGTTATGCCATTTCTCTGGGGTTTCCACCAAAGTTATGGCAGGAGATTGTGAAAATCCTTGCAGAAATTCCAGGCAATATGCCATCATTTGACTCCTCTTGCTTTCATGGTCTCAAACATACTCCATCCTTAGCATAAGACGAATCCAAGTTGGCCATGCAATATTATTTGGAAGTCTACCTTGCTCTACGCCTCTTACTTCATTTCTTTTATCCCTGTTAACATTGCTACTTTGGATCTTTTCCTCTCAACCAAATCTGCGAGCTGTGTGGTAGGTGTTTGTTACACTGGTAGTGGTTGTTGACTTCTTTCACTGCATCCATCTCCGAAATTGCCATCAGACAGTGATTTTCTGACTGCACAAAAGATGGATTAAGCGACTCTTGAGAGTACTGTGTGCAGTTCTGGACACCTCATCATAGGAAGGATACTAAAGCCCATGAAAAGGTGGAGCGAAGAGTCACTGCAATGGTGCCATTGATGAGATGTTACAATTATGAAGAAAGGTTGGAAAAATGTTTTTTTCACTGGAACAGAGTTGTGGTCTAATAGGCATTTCAAAATTATTAAACGTTTTGAGTGGGTAAAATGTAAACGATTGGGGGGAATTTTGCCGGCGCTCAGGGGGCGGGTTTGGAGGCGGGACTGCTGGCAAAATTGCAAAGATTGACAGCGGGTCCTGAGCCCGCTGTCAACCTGCTTCCATACAATCTTCCCAAGTGTTGGGTCCCCGATTTATGCAGGAACTCGACACCTAGCGGCGGGAAGAGGATTATAGGCACTTAACTGCCTGTTAACAGGTAGTTAACAGGCAGATAAGAGGCTTTATTTCAATTTTGCCAGGTCGACTGCGGGCTTCCCGACATCCGAACACCAAGCCAGGGTAAGTGTGGCGTGCTGTGGGTCTACTGTAAGGTTTGTGCATTGATGAAAGCTGCAGAAGTGGTGTGAAGGATCCAATGGTACACTGGTGAGTTTCAGAGGACAGAAAATGTTGGGAAAATCATTTTTAATGTATTTAGACTTTTCTGTAGGTAACAAGGTTTGAAGTGTTTGTGTAGTCCCACCTCATTGGGAGAACCTCTCTCACCAGCGACAAATCGCTTCTGTAACCTCACCTGCAGCTGCCATCTGTTTTATCCTAAGGAGAGAGTCACTGGAGAGTCTGGGTGCAAGGGCTCACCTATGTACAGTGATTGGCAGTGTTTGCAGCACCTCAATGTTGTCAAACATTGAAAAATCATCTGTCAACAAAAATTTGCTTGACCCCTTTAAGAAAACTGGCAGATGACTATTCATCAACTGACGTCATCTGACACCGGCTTTCTCTTAATTGGCTGGCAAGCCCGCAGGGTGGCTTAACAAGGCCAATTGACATAAAATTACGTCTGTGCGTCGGGCGTCGTTGGGGGCAAGATCGGAACCTGCAAATTAGCTGACCCGCTCCCAAGATCGCGCCCATTGGGCTCAATTTTCACCGGCCCGTGGAGGCGGGTTTGGAGGCGGGAGTGGTGTGAAAATAGCAGATTCGGGGGTCCCGAACCCATCCCGCCCCCAACCCGCCTCCATGCCAGTTTCACAGGAGGCGGGTACCCGACCTGTGCTGGGACCCGCCTCCCCAAGGCGGGAAGGGGATTAGTGCCAATAAACTGCCTGTTAACAGGTAGTTAACAGCCAGTTTTATGCCTAATCCCTATTTTTAGCCCTGAAGTGTGGGCTTCCTGACAGGTCCGAACCATACCGATTTAGCGAGGCGGACCGTCGGTCTGGAGGGCTTGGAGGGGTCGAGATGTCCGGTGTGCAGGTGAGTGATGGGTGCATGAGTGCAGAGGTAAGTGTGTTTGGTGTGTGTAAAGTGTTTTAAGAACTTTACTTACCTTAACTTTGTCCTGCAGGCTAGCTTCCTTCAGGTGTCGGGAGTCCCTCACATCCACGGCACAGAAAGCAGAATGGCCGCGGAGCTGTCAAAAGCTGCAGTCTCTGCTTTCTGTGCTGGATTGATTTCTAACTGAGCCTAAGTACAGGGACTCAAGTTAGAAATCATATTGTCAGTGTTTGACAGCTTCACAGAGCTATCAAACGCTGAAATTTCATCTGTCAAATGCTCTTGAAAGATGAAATTTCAATGGCTGACGTCACCTGTATCCAAGGGACCCTTGATTGGCCTGCTAAGCCCGCTGGGCGGGCTTAACAAGGTCAATCAAGGGAAAATACAACGGGTTGGCCACAAGTCGATGGAGGTGGGACTACAACCCAAAAAGTGGGAGTCCCGCCTCCATCACGTCCCCATTGACAAAATCCAGCCCATTGTTTCTGCTAAATGAAAAATCAGTAACAAGGGAACATAAACTCAAGATTATCACTAGAAAAATGAAGGGGGAAGTTAGAGATGATTTTGTTCGCTGAGGGGTTATGAGAATATAGAAAACTTTACCACAAGTGTTTTTTTGAGATATAGACTATAATGTCGTTTAGGATAAATATATGAAACAGAAGAATATAAAAAGATACAGGGAAATGCCAGGAAGTGCGATTGAGTGGACAGTTCCACTTGAATTGCTAGCACTGGCACAGTAAAGAAGGGCTGAATATCCTCCTTTGTATTTTGGGGAATACGCTGCTGCTCAGGGCTTTTTCAATTAAAAGGCTTTGATGTAGTTTTGTTCAATTATTAATTTGGTGATTATTAAGCAAGGAATATTAATGTTGGGGATAAAGCTCAATGTACCTTCCCCAACTCCAAAATCAGAATATCCCTTGCTGCATCAGTATTTTCCCCTCATTTCTTACAAAAGGTACATAATGGCATCAATGAATGAGATTATTAATTTGGCACAACTTACACAAAATTATGAATCTGGGCGGAATTCAGACCCACATCCCAGAGGGTAAAATGATTACATGCTAACCCACTGTGCCAACCAATTTCCTGCTCTATTCTTAAATTTATTTTAATGATTTAGTGACAAGAGTAAAAGGTTACACAGCACAAACTACAAAGTGAACCTTTTTTTTTTTAATTTCCTGGTAGCCTTCATCCTTCCCCACATTATTTTTTTTAAGTGTCTCAGGTATGGATTAAAGCCTGATCCAGTGGAGACAAAAGCAAGCAATCTAATCCCAGAACCAGTTTCCAGGAGATAGAATAGCTTGACTCGAGGTGATTTGTTTTCTGATTTTTCTCCTTTCCATTGGACCAGCACTCCCTTACAGCATGGCTATAAGCAAGAACTCAGCACAGAAAGAATTGCTGATGGAAACTTGCTTCCTTCCTCTCTGTAATGTGCTTTGGTTTTCCAATAGGCTGCTGTATCACTTGGTCATCAAATCCAATGCGAATAAGACTGCATATCAAATAAAACCTGGTAATAACTTTTCAGCAAAAACTCAAAATTGGACGTTGATTTTATCTCCAAAACTAAATTTACTCAGCATATGGCAACAGTTACTATTAATCACTTTAAACTTTTCACTGAACCTCTTTAAATACAGTAGCAACTTAGATACTACATAAAATGAACTAAACAGTATGACATGGGAAAGGAATTAAATGACCACATGCGTTGCTTTCATTCACCTATAAAAAATCTTTCATGTCAGAATATAGGAGAAGTACTGCCTGGTAGTAAAATGTCAGTGAAGTCTCAGGTTAGATTTTAACTCCTTCTGTACAGTGGAAATGGGGTGAAACTGTTCCTGCTCCACTACCCTATTTGTCAGGGTCTTCCGCTGGAGGGCCCAGGTGCCCGCCTGATCAGGCGAAAACCTCATTATTCTATACGAAGCATGGTCCTATTACGTTTAAAGGACCCCAATAGCACTTTAACTGTCTACTGGGCGGAGCATCCATTGTAGACACTCCCCCTCCCCCCACCGTGAGCACAACCCTCCTCCTATTCCCCCTCCCCCAGACCTACCTTTTTCCCAGCCAAGTCATGCTCCGCACTTCCCAATATTGCACTGGGCACGAGCAGCCCATTCTATACCAGTTAACAAGGGTCTGCCCTCAAAAATGACCAGGCCTCCTGTCCGCACTATCGATCATTACCCTCTGCTGGTTGGCTGCACAATAGTTAAAATCTCCCCCCACATTTAATCTCTTTGATGCAACAACTTGCTTCCCTCCTACCTCCCTTTCTGAAAGGAATTGGTATTATCACAAAATATCAAGTTGGACATGCAGGTCAGAGATTTTTTTTCTGCAATTTGGTTTTGGAAATAAATATTTTTCCTAACGTAAAAAATCCCATGGCACTATTTTGAAGAAGAGCTGGGGAGTTATCCCCGATGTCCGGGCCAATATTTATCCCTCAACCAACATCACTAAAACAGATGATCTGGTCATTATCACGTTGCTGCTTCTAGGAGCTTGCTGTGCGCAAATTGGCTGCTGCATTACAACAGTGACTACACTTCAAAAGTACTTCATTGGCTGGAAAGCACTTTGGGACATCCGGTGGTCGTGAAAGAAAGAAAGACTTGCATTTACATAGCATCTTTCACGACCACCGGACGTCTCAAAGCGCTTTACAGCCAATGAAGTACTTTTTGAAGTGGAGTCACTGTTGTAATGTGGGAAACGCGGCAGCCAATTTGCGCACAGCAAGGTCCCACAAATAGCAATATGATACTGGCCAGATAATCTGTTTTTTGTTATGTTGGTTGAGGGATAAATATTGGCCAGGACACCGGGGATAACTCCCCTGCTCTTCTTCGAAATATTGCCATGGGATCTTTTACGTTCACCTGAGAGAGCAGACGGGGCCTCGGTTTAATGTCTCATCCAAAAGACGGCACCTCCGACAGTACAGCACTCCCTCAGCACTGCACTGGAGTATCAGCCTAGCTTTATGTGCTCAAGTCCCTGGAGTGGGACTATGAACCCACAACCTTCTGACTCAGAGGCGAGTGTGCTACCAACTGAGCCACAGCTGACACTAAAAAATGAAAAGTGCTACGTAAGTGCAAGACTTTCTTTCTTTTCTAATAGCAGTGAACCATTATTGCACCTTATGTACCTTGTCCAGGTAATTAAAAGTTTACGCTACATTCCATGTATTCCCATAAGTTATATTTTCTACATGATATGGAAAAGCCTTCAGCTTGTAGGGGAAACAATAAATATACAAAGAAAATTCTTCCTCAAGATGTAAAAGATTAACTTAACTCTCAACGCTGTGACACGCTAGCTCAGTGGAGTGCAGAGATCTAAGAATGGGATCTAAGGGTGGCATATCTGTTTTCATCAACCCTTCCAGCTTGAGATGCCTTCAATCAATTTTCAAACTCTGGGTATCTGACTAGCTGAAAAAGCAAGCTTTGAACTTCTCTTAAAAAAAAAAATTCTCCCAGTCACAAAACGGAAAGTGGCAGCAGAGAGGCTAGAGAAATAAGCTGAAGCTTTTAGACTTGTTTAAAAAAAAATGTTGCAATCGATAGAACACACTGGCCAAGAGTTTCCGCTTTGGGCGCAGTCGACAGCCGGGTGAAAATTGTGCTCAAAATTGCGCAGGTTTTCTGAATTGAATGTTTTGCTTAAGCTCCTCCAAAACTCTGCTGCCCATGTCCTAACTCACACCAAGTCCCGTTCACCCATCATCCCTGTGCTCGCTGACCTACATTGGCTCCTGGTTAAGCAATGCCTCGATGTTACAATTCTCATCCTTGTTTTAAAATCCCTCCAAGGCCTCGCCCCTCCCTATCTCTGTAACCTCGACCACCCCTACAACTCCCTGAGATATCTGCGCTCCTCCAATTCTGGCCTCAGCTGCCGAGGCCCTCAGGTCTGGAATTCCCTCCCTAAACCTCTCCGCTTCTTTAACTCTCTTTCCCACTTTAAGATGCTCCTTAAAACCAAACTCCATCTGCCCTAATAACCCCTTATGTGGCTCATTGTCAAATTTTGTTTGATAATGCTCCTGTGAAGCGCCTTGGGATATTTTACTATGTTAAATGCGCTATATAAAGGCAAGTTGTTGTTGTTGTTTCTCAAACTTATTTCCATATCACCGAATGTAAAACCTGCCATGAACCAGTGCAATTGGGCAACATTTTAGAAAGTAATTTTAAGAAAAATTGTTTTGCACTGAAAAATATTCCTTGATATATTTAAGCGTGGTAACACAGATAAAAATGGGTTTATTACAAAAAATAATCAGAGGCCACAAATTTAATTGAGGAGGCGGGACGGGGGCGGGACAGCTGGTTTCCAGGTTCCGGTCCCGCTCCCAGCTGCATCCACTCTGCAGACGTGATTTTACCTTGATTGGCCTTGTTAAGCACGCCCTGCGGGCTTCCCGGCCAATTAACAGGAAGCTGGTCTGATGACATCATTTGATGACGTGTCATCAGCCGTTCCTTAAAGGGACCACTTCCACATTGAGTTTGACAGTTGTTCTGTCAGTGTTTGACAGCATTGAGGTGCTGCAAACACTGACAAGCACTGCACAAAGGTGAACACTTGCACCCAGGCTCTCCAATGACCCCCTCCATATGCTTATGGAGGGAGTCACAGCAGACAGGGAGGTTCTCTTCCCTTCCAAGGGCGGAAGAGACTTCCCCAGGACACCAACTTACCTTGCGTCTCCACCCAAACCTCTCTATCTACTTTATTACTTACCCATCTCACTAGCCACCCCTCACACTCACCCTCATCCTACTGCAAGCATACCAACTAACAATACACAAGGGTAGGCACTTGAGAGGTTTAGCCAATGTCCATGCAAAGTTTCTGGTACTGTGTTGTCATGCAGTGAAATCTATTTTTCCAACACTGCCCCTTATTGGACAGATCTGAGCGCACCTTGAGAAGAGTCTTGCTGAGTTCCAGTGAATGTTCAGACATAACTTCCCATTCACCACTCTCCAAAACCTTCAGCTTATTCAAAACTCTGCTGCCTGTATACTATCCCGCACCAAGTCCCACTCATCCATCACCCCTGTCCTTGCTGACCTACAATGGCTCCTGGTCCCCCAGTGCTTCTATTTTAAAATTCTAATCCTGGTGTTTAATTCCCTTCATAGTTTTGTCCCTCGCTATTCTCTGTAACCTCCTCTAGCCCTACAACCACCCTGCCAAAATCTCCATTCCTCTGACTCTGACCTCTTGTGCTACCCTTTCCTTTCGTCCCATCATTGGCGGCCCATCTTTCAGCCATCTAGGTGCCATTGGCTGGAATTCTCTCTGTAAACCACATCGCCTCTCCACCTTCCTCTCCTCCTTTAAGGCACTCCTTAAAACTTACCTGCTTTTGACCAACCTTTTGGTGACCCCCTCCAAACACTTCCTTCTTGTCTCAGCATCCATTTTTGTCTGATTATGCCTCTGTGAAACACTTGGGATTTTGTTTTTTTACATTAAAGTGCTCTATAAATGCAAGTTGATGTTATTGGCCCAGAAATTCCGTTCGCAGCCCTCCCGCGGGCGGAGGGCTACAATTTGGAAAAATCTGTGCCTGGACCGGAGGGCTCCCGGGAGGCACAGAATTCCATTGCTGTGCCTCTTCAAACTGCCGGTGTGCAGGGCACGTGTATCCCAGGGGTGCAGGTAGTTCGCAGAGTCCCTGGGATCACATGGGCCATGGGGAGCCAATCAGAGCAGGGAATCTCCATTCATAGATTTGACAGGAAGACCTGTCGAATCTATGAATAGAGATCAGACACAAAACATAAGTAAAACTTCAAATAAAAGTTAAAAATAAAATCATATTTTTAAAATGACTACAAATTACATAAATTAACTATTTTAAACAAAAATGTAAATTTTTGAAAAAAATTATTAAAGTTTTTAACGGGGCTAAAAATAAACTTACCTTTCTTTAAAGTATTTTAACATGATAAATCAGTGGAAATTTTTTTTTTTTACTTTCTTAAACTATTAGCCTGGTAAAAGCAGGCCTTGCGCCTGCTTTTCTAGGTGCAGCTGTTCCCGACTTACCTGGACTGAAGCAACTGTGAAAAAAATGGAAGTTTCTGCCGTACGCGCTGCCTATCCGGTGTAGGCGTTTGACCAGTCAAGCCCTTTCTGCAGAGAACGGAAGTTCCGGTTTCCAGCGCATGCGCAGTGCATGTGTAAAACCGGCACTTCCGTTGGCCCTACGGGAGAGTACACAGCGCGTACACACCCGTAGGGAACGGAATTTCTAGGCCATTGTAATTAGTGTTGTATTTATCATAATGTGCAAGCTGGAAGCAAAACAAAATTGACCAACCTAAGGAAACAGGAGTTTTCCTGAACTTGGCAGCTGCTGAACGAATCAAACTGCTGATTTTTTTCTTCAATAATGCATGAGAAAAATTGTCATTTGAAAACATGTCATCAAAGTATAATTATACCTGTGAAATGAATGACTTGGGAAAATGTGCCTGAAGCATTTAACTCTCCTAGGTGTTAAAAATACCATTTTTACCTTTTAATTTTTGCTACCTTCAACTCCTTGCTTCAGTTAAGAGAGTATTTATTCTTGAAAAGAGATCCAAATGCCAAAGAAAATGAGAGAACTATAACTAGAATCCATTATATTACTTGCGTCACACAGCCCCTAATTTTAGCAGAAGTTAGTTCAATTAAACTTTAGCATTGTATTATTATTCAGTAGCTATCCTCGTGCTAATACAGGATATTATGCAGTGGGAAATTCCTCGGAGGTTCTCCCAATTCACTGCCGTAACTTCAGCGGAAGACTGACAGAAACTCTGGTGGGTGGTTTACCTGGGGTTTCTGCCGATTTTCCCACTGCGGTTGCAGTGACCAATTGGGAGATTCCCAGCATTTAAAGTTCTTATTGTACCATTTTAATGCAGGCTCATGTTTTTCCAAACCAAAAATATTTCTAGTGTATTGCACAATTTTTATTTTTCTCCTTACTGCTGTGCCCTTTCAGCACCCAGTTTTAGAACTATAATTAAAAACGTTAATGGGGAATATTTTCAAAAATAAAACATAATTTATGCTTCATGTATGATAGTTAATATGTAACTATTTGTGGGCTTGAAAATCAATATACACAAATAAAATGGTCATTCTAAGGTAGAAGAATAAAAAATATTTCGCTTAGTATTGGAGGCAATTCACACTTGCATAATTGAGACATCAATTTAACAGCTGTACCATTTGTACATTCTACTCATATTTCTAACTGCAGTAGTTGTCTTAAAGGACCACCTCACCCTAATTATAGCACAGATAAGTTATGAGAACACTTACTACGATAGCCAGATTTTGATTGTGTTCAACTGAGCAAAGCTGCCAGTGTCTGAAATATGAAAGTCACTCAGCCATACATCTGGGAACTAATGATTCCATTAGTGTTTGTCCTTTAGATGCAATGGGATTTTTAAAGTAGGGTTGAGAGCTGAACCAATTTCTATGCATGGAGAAATTTATAAAGACTGCACAAAATTAAAACGTAAACAAAACTTACTGGAAATACGCAATGCTTCCATCAGTATTTGAAAGTTGAGAAGTTTGGTTCACATTTTGGGTAGACTTCTGATGAAAGAGCTTCATCTACAGGCATTGCATTTCCTTTCTCTTTCAGATGCTGATGGACCTGCTGTTCATTTCCATTGTTTTTATTTATATTTTATTCTGGTGTAGTCTTTGTAATTTTGATACTGTGCTATGAGGGAAGCTCCTCTTTTGCTTTCAGGGTCAACATAACCCATTCCAAGTATGAAGAGATTGCAGAACAAAGCAATAGAAGTGGGCTTTTCATGACAAGTATATCGGCCAGAAGGCAAATTACTTTTCTTAAAATATAACACTTGATACTCTGCAGGCAATTTAGCCATTAGACAATTCTACACATGGTTTAATAGGATATTGATACCCACTCTCAGCTTCACCTGAGGCAGTGACCTCGTCTAGTTTCATAGTACTCAGTTAATACTTTACTGTACTGATGGTAGAAACAGTGTTAATGTAGAGACAGAGAGAGAGGGGCAATTTCCATTTATATATTCATGCTTGCATCCTCCCCATGCAGTTTGCAGGAAGACAGTGAATATACATCCTCTAAGTGTCTATAAATTGTCTCTGCCATAGCAAAATTACTCAATTTTCATGGATTACTGTAAACCCCTAAAAAAACACGTAAAAAACGATTTTAACACAGGGCGAGAATTAGGGTTGGAGGGAGCCAAAGCAGGTGGCGAACTGCCTGGAGCCCCCCAAAGCGGGGCTCGGGGGAATTTTATGATTTTTACATGACCTGACCATGACTCCTGCCCAAAGGTAGCAGAAATTAAGTCACCGTCAATGGGTGGGAGTCAAAACTGGTGGGGGGACTAGAGCGTCGCTGGGGACCCATGGAAACGGTCCCTGGCAAGCAAAATAACGATTGGTCGGGGATTGCCCACGATTGGTCGGAGGGGGAAAGCTCATGAAGGCCTCCTGCTCCTCCTGTCCAATAAGGAACCTTTAAAAATTAAAAACAAAACACTTACCTGTGGCTAGGAGGTGGGCCCAAGACTATGTGGGCTCTTGTTGCGCTCATGGTTAAAATGGCGTACGTGTTCCAATGATAGAATCAGGACGTAACACTGCTATTTAAATGAAACCCCCACTCCTCCGGGGCAGGTGGCTTTCTCGTGCCTGAATTCTGGCAAGTAAAAATGGTGAGGTGTCGTGACATCCCCCTTTAGCTTAACCAGCTGCCCGCACTGTTTCTGCCGGTGGGTTGGGAGGGGTGGGGGGTGCGTGGTTTGAGGGTAAAAATGTGATTTCCAAAATGACAATCCCTGGCCCCACGCAGAAAACATTCATAATCCCTCAATCGTTGCAATAATGCAAGATGCATCACTTTTATTCCTCAAACCTGCTACTATACACAAATGAATAAATATTCATAATTTTTTAAGGGAGATAGGTGGTTAAAACTGCAGCATTAAAGGAACAAAATCTTTGGGACAAATGGATATAATGAAGACAAAATCAAACCATAAATATAGATGATAACAATTGACCTCTAATTCACACTGGTTGCCTTTAGGCATCAATCTTCTTCTTAGGCAGTCCCTCGGAACCGAGGATGACTTGCTTCCACATTAAAAATGAGTTCTCAGGTGACAGATGAGTCCAATGCGGGACCTACAGTCTCTGTCACAGGTAGGACAGACAGTGGTTGAAGGGGCGGGTGGGTGGGGTGCTTGAGTTGACTTGCGCTCCTTCCGCTGTTTGCGCTTGGTTTCCACTTGCTCCTGGTGAAGAGGCTTGAGGTGTTTGGCGCCTTCCCGGATGCTTCTCCTCCACTTTGTGCAGTCTTGGACCAGGGATTCCCAGGTGTCGGTGGGGATGTTGCACTTTTTCAAGGAGGCTTTGAGGGTGTCCTTGAAGCGTTTCCTCTGCCCACCTGGGGCTCTCGTGATGTGTCGGAGCTCCGAGTAGAGCGCTTGTTTTGGGAGTCTCGTATCGGGCATGCGGACGATGTGACCTGTCCATCGGAGCTGATCGAGCGTGGTCAAAGCTTCGATGCTGGGGATGTTGGCCTGAGCAAGAACACTGACGTTGGTGCGCCTATCCTGCCAATGGATTTGCAGGATCTTGCGGAGGCAGCGTTGGTAGTACCTCTCCAGTGCTTTTAGGTGCCTGCTGTACATGGTCCATGTCTCTGAGGCATACAGGAGGGCGGGTATCATTACTGCTCTGTAGACCATGAGCTTGGTGCCGGGTTTGATATCCTGGTCTTCAAACACTCTCTTCCTCAGGCGACCGAAGGCTTCACTGGCACACTGAAGGCAGTGTTGGACTTCGTCATCGACATCTGCCCTTGTTGACAGTAGGCTCCTGAGGTATGGAAAGTGTTCCACGTTGTCCGAGGCCTTGTCGTGGATTTTGATAATTGGGGGGCAGTACTGTGTGGCGAGGGCAGGTTGGTAGAGGACCTTTGTCTTACGGATGTTTAGTGTAAGGCCCATGCTCTCGTACGCTTCGGTGAAGTTGTTGACGATGGTTTGGAGTTCGACCTCCGAGTGTGCGCAGACGCAAGCATCGTCTGCATACTGTAATTCGACAACAGAGGATAGGACGACCTTGGATCTGGACTGGAGGCAACGGAGGTTGAACAGTTTCCCGTTAGTTCTGTAAATTAGCTCCACTCCAGTGGGGAGCTTACTGAGGGTGAGATGGAGCATTGCAGCAAGGAAGATCGAGAAGAGTGTTGGTGTGAAGACACAGCCTTGCTTGACCCCAGTCCATACATGAATTGGGTCTGTGGTGGAACCGTTGGTCAGGATCACGGCTTGCATGTTGTCATGAAGCAGGCGGAGGATGGTGACAAACTTTTGAGGACAGCCGAATTTGAGGAGGACACTCCATAATCCCTCACAGTTGACAGTGTTGAAGGATTTTGTGAGGTCAAAGAAGGCCATGTACAGCGGTTGGTGCTGTTCCCTGCATTTCTCTTGTAATTGACGCGTGGTGAAGAACATGTCCATTGTGCCCCTTAGTGGGCGGAATCCGCATTGCGACTCTAGGAGGAGCTCTTCAGCCACTGGGAGAAGACGATTGAGGAGGATTCTTGCGATGACTTTCCCTGTGGCAGACAGCAGGGAAACTCCTTTGTAATTACCGCAATCGGACTTGTCACCTTTCTTGAAGATGGTCACAATTACGGCGTCTCTGAGATCCCCTGGCATGCTCTCCTCCTTCCAGATAAGAGAAATTAGTTCATGAATTTGCACCAGTAGTGCTTCTCCGCCATGCTTTAGTGCCTCAGCAGGGATTCCATCTGCTCCTGAGGCCTTGCTGTGCTTCAGTTGTCGGATGGCCTTTTCAACGTCATGCCGGGCATCAATATACATCGTTTGTGTGCATCAATGCCCTAAAAAGTACTAAAAGCCACTTCTGTTCCAATATATGAGGTTATATTCAAATAGATCTACAACAGACAAATATCATTTTTATCTGCCTTTTTATTAATTGATCAGATATGAAACATACAAGGTTTTGTTTTCAACATAACTATTTGTTCCAAAGACTGCATTCCTTTAATGCTGCAGTTTTAACCATCTATCTCGTATTAAAGATTAATTATCAATACAACTCCGTCTTTTTTAAACTTAAAGTGGAGAGTTCTCCTTTTTTTGAAAAGGGTCAGGCAAGAATTTTTCCATTCAAAAAATAACTTTAAACATAGTTGTAAATCTGCAAATGTATTGTAATTTAAATTACAGAAACAATTAGGTGGAATAATACCTTTCAGCTAATCCATTGTAGTGGACACATAAAGAAAAGGAACATGAAGTTTATGCCATGCATAATCCATGAGCATCTAATAGTGAGTGAAGTGCACAAGTCAACATCACAAAAATCAGATCAATACCAGGAAGTGCTCACCACAGTCAGGTAATTATTTTGACAGCCTCATTAACACAACTGTAATGAGAGGAATAAACTTGTCTGTGACACAGAGAGAGTCAATTGTGACATTATATGGTGTGGTATGGAAGTCTGTCTCCTAGTCTTGTGCTGCATGAGTAGCACCATGACAGTAAGTTAGATGCTCACAGATGCAAAGCGCTAGGCTGAGGGTGGTTGATTGTTATATCGTATAACACTTAATTATTGCACCACCCTTGGTAAATGTAAATTCCAATTTAGTGCCAATCGTGGACAGTTTTGTGCTCTGGACCCATATCTATTTGGAACTGGATTTCGGTTGAATTAAGCTCTCTTTACTTAGGACTCTTACAGCCTGAAAGTCTGGAGACTTTCATCCAGAAATATAGACTAGATTCAGATCCAGGTGCCAGAGGTAAAAGAAAAGAATTCTAATACACGACACATCCAGCCCTCATAGTTCTAGGTGAAAACATAAAATACATTACCAGAAAACAGTTTTGAAAAAAATAATGTCTTCATGTGAGAGACTAATATCAATCAACACGGGTAGAAAGAGAACATGGGGGTCTGCACTGCTTCTATTATAATAGGGAAGAAACTGCAGATGCTCCGATGTGGAAAACCATTAAAGGAATACATGATTTTTCCTGGTTGCCTAATACACCCCACTCATTGTATGTGATACCCAAGTGGGTGCAAATGAATTGTGTATTTCTTCAATTTAAAAAGTGATATTAGCACAAACAAAGATAAACATTCTTGAATACAGAGGTGAATTTGCGCATAAAGGTGTGATAATTGGAAATTCACATGTATTTTTGTTATTGGCTGTGGTCTTTCCTTGGAAATAGTTGCTTAATAAAAAGGTGCAAGTTCCACTTCAATTAGGAACCTTCTGGGGGGCTGTGTGCTGTTTAATCAAGTTGACCGGAAATAATTGCTTCCCGCAGAAATGAAACGTCAGGACAGATTTAAAATCCATTAGTAGGAGGAGATTTTCATCGCCACCCACCAGAGTTGGGTGAATTAATTTGATTTAATCAGTGGATTTGTTTTTAAAAGTACATCGAAAAGATCAATAAATAATGGTTTACAAATGGATGGGTTTAATGAGCATCTTTTATCCAGCCATGTTCAAAAGAAGCGAGTACTGATCATTATTTCACAAAGATAAATAAAGCAATTCTGCAATATAGAGAAAAAGTATTCAAGATGGAGTGAAAGTAAACAACTAAATAGAACTTCCATTCATTAACTTTCACACTTGTCTTTTTGGGTGACTTTTAAACAGTTTTGATTGAACCTGTTGATGACAAGATTGGGAACACTCGTCTGCAGGTGAATTAGGGAGGCCTTAGAGAGTAATGTCGTGCTCTGTATTTGGTCTATGCAAGGACATTTTATGTGGAGTCAGTTTTCAATATGAAGGAGGAAAATTTGATCAGAATTTGGAGAAAAAAATTAACTCCCCAATGGTTCAGCTGCAGAAGGCAGTGAGAAGCTGAGCCCTAAAAACTACGAGGATTGCAGATTTGAGCTATGGTTCACTCGAGTTTGCTGATCTCAGTAGGCAGTGGTGGGCCTACTGTAATTGGCCTCCCCTGAGTTAGGTAAGGTAATGCCAGCCATAGTTTCCAATCTTGATTGTAGTCCAGCAATTTGTGCTGCAACTGCAGATATGTGAACATCAGACGAGGATCAAGCTTGGCTTTTCCACCTCTTCCCCATCAGCAGTCGAATACTCTGATGACATTTGCTCTCTCAATTAACACTTGGGCCAGGTGCCGTGAGGTGCACCATGGGATCCCTGTAGGACTGCAGCCCAGCAGAGCCCTTCAAGAGGGAAAGGAGAACATTTGCAGGATAAAAAGAAAAAAATGAGCTAAATAAACTATAAAAATATGTGTTATCCTGCTGCCACTTAAGGTATGTTCAATAAAAAGTTACACTTGTCTAGTGCTCCTCATGTACAGAGAGACTTCACAGAGCACCTTACAAGGCAATGGACCAGAAGTAATCATTGAGTAGGAAGGAGAATGAAGGCAGAGAGGCTGAGACAAGCAAGGTCAGAGAAGGGTCTTAAGGATGATTTTGAAGGCAGGATGAAAGCAGGAGACACTGGGGGAGGGAGTTCCAGAGGATGGGAGTATAGTGATTGAAGAAGATGCCACCAATGGTGGAGCGGAATGAACAGAAAACTAGGAATAGGCTGGAATCACGAGTGGAGGTTGTGTGTAAGGATGTATAACTGGAGGAAACCACTGAAGTATGGTGAGGAGAGACGATGAACAGATTTAAATATAAGGATAAGGTTCGTAAAATCAATTTGCCTGGCCATAAAAAGTCAGTGAAGCTTGTCAATGACAAGGATGAAGTCATTTTGAATGAGTTGTAGTTTGTGGTGGGAGGAGGTCCCTCAGCAAGAGTATTGGAAAAATTCAGCCTTGAGGTAATAAAAGTGTGGCTGCAGAGAGGGGAGGAGGAAGACAATATATAGGAGGTGATAGAAAGCACACTTGGTAAGAGATTGGATGTAGAAACAGAAGTAGATCTTCGGGCCAAGTAGTGTACCAAACATCTGCACAAGTGACCTTTGCTTTAAATGGGACAGATAGAGAAAGAAAGAGGGGAGAGAGAGAAAGAAGGGGAGAGAGAGAGGGAAAGAAAGAAAGAAAGAAAGAAAGAAAGAAAGAAAGAAAGAAAGAAAGAAAGAAAGAAAAAGTAGAGAAAGAAAGAAAGGTAGAGAGAAAGCAATCTAGAAAGAGAGAAATGAAAGGAGAGAAAGAATTGCATTTATACAAACCTCATCACAACTTTCTGAAATGCTTCAAAGCACTTAACATATTACTCTGGAATGCAGTTTACTATCAAATAGAATTACAACTGAAGTTGTAGGTGTTTAACAGCCAAAGAGGATGACTTCAGTATTGCCAAGAAGGTTAAGCTCATCTGGGTCTTAATGTAATGACACCAACAATCGGATAAAAAAAAAAGTGACAGCCTTGGGGTGGATCGAGGAGGGTGAAAGATCAAGCTGAGTTTTGTTAGCGTACATGTGGAAGCTGAATCCATGCTTCCAAATGATGTTGCCAGGGAATTTTGTATAAACGATGAAGAGGAGAGAGTCAAAAAGGGAATGCTATGGTACATCAGAGCTGACCCTGCAGGTGGAGCTGCCATTGGGGTGATATAAATACCTACAATGAAACAAATAGAAGTGGAACCATAACAAAGATGTGCCACAGAGGTGACTGTGAAAGAGCCATTAACAGAGGATGGTGTAAATTAAGGGGTGAGGTCAAGGAGGACGAGGAGGAACAACGAGCTACCCTCGTAGCCATGCAGGATGCTGTTTGAGACTTTGACCATTCTCAGGCAAGCAGCAACCTGAGTGGAAGATCTCAATCAGGGAATGGGGAGAAAGATGAAAGTGTCTTTGTGACACCAGGATACATCTTAGGAACTTAGAAAGAAAAAGAAGGTTGGAATTCCAGTAGTGGTTGAAAGAACTGAGGGAATGAGAGAAGGTTTATTGAGAGGTGGATGATCATGGAAATTTTGAAGGACAGGACTGGAGGACAGGGATATGTTGGTTATGTCAGTATATGGTTTAAGAAGGGGAAACTGGATAGTCAATATAACCCAAGAGTTGCCACTTGAGGGGGTTGAGCGACAAAGTGGTGTGCTCTGTGGATGCGGTTGTTTTAGTGAGAGCTATGAAAAAAAAAACTATGGTAAAAATTAAACTGCCACCGGGGTGTATTTTATATATTTTATTTTTCACTATTACAAAAACATCTGCTATTGATGCAAGTGCTGAAATCAAGGGCACAAAATGTTAAGAAATTATAACCTTATATCTAGGCCAATACTAAAGAAGAGGAAAGCAGGGATCAAATCTATCTGCCCAATAATTTTGTTACTGGTGCTTAGAATATATAACTGCATTTCTGAATGGAAAAATTCCATAATTTTTACATATGAAGTAACATTGACAGCATGTTTATAAAATTATTCCCTCTCTTTTGACGTAATCACTTGTCGTTCTATCTCTATTATAGGGTGACTGAACCATGGCTTCTTAGTTTGTTAGGTTGTGCCATATAGCTCATTAAACATTTACTATGGTGCAAAATTCAACATGATACGTAGCCCAGAAGTCTGTTATGAGAGTGCACTGCACTTAGTTTTAGGCCTCTACCCAATCAAAAGCACTTTGAATTCTCTTTATACTCAGTTTCCAACTCCATGTCTAAAAAATACACTTTCTTCTGAGGAAAAAACTTTTTATTTCCTTCAGTACAATTCTCCTTTACACCTCGGGCAGATATGGGCTGATCTTCATCACCCAGTACTGCCTGAGAGCAATTTGTGAGGGTCACACTGGAAATGCACTCTACCTGACAACCTGAATTTGCTCTTGGGCCCAATTAAAATTAAGGATACATAACCGAAGCACACATGGGCACACTTAGGATTGCACTATTGGCTGCAGCCATGAAGACATCAGGAAGCTAAATGCTTCTTGGGCCTTAAAGGCACCAGTATCATTTAAGGGGCAGGTAGAGTTAAAGCCACATGAGAGAGCCAGAAGGATTATGTTTTATTGCAGGTCTTGGTGCTGCATTATTATTTGGATGCCTTCTGATGAAAAATTAATGTATGCGTGCCAGAAGCTGTGATTTGCATGTTGGCAGTCTTAACATTTACTTAAAGTTTCCATTCCTTCTAAATACATTTTTGCTGCTGTGCCATGGCTGAGGTGGCAGAAGCACTTCGAGCAGTGGGCGTCGTTGACGCCACCAGCATTTATTGCTAATCCACAGCATTGAGAGTTCACATCAAAATGTCTCAAGAGAATTTATCTTAAAAATTGCATTCAGTTTGGAAGTTATATCCATAAAAATGGCTTCACTATTACAAAGAATGTTACATAGCAAAAAAATGAACTGTACTTCCAACACTCTGTGGATTCATTGCTCTGAGCAAGCTCTAACTTTCAGGAAGACTGGTTTAGTAATAAGAGCCAAGAGAATTTTATTGTAGTTGGAGCAACATATAAAAGCACTGCCTTTATTTTCACCTAATTTTGAAAAACAAACTGAAGTAGGTATACACTGAGTAAAACAGTTGTAATGAAAAAATTAAATACATTCTTGTCAGGTTTTTCTAGGAAAAAATGCACTTACTTAATGCATTTCCTCTGTATTGCTAGGCTTGGCCATACCAACAGCAGGATTTTCACTGGCTCAGGTTGTACAGTGAGAGAATCACCTTGATGCATGTTGGAAAATTCTGTACTCTGCTTATACTCAAACTGCAGCAATACTATGAACTTCAAACAAAGAATGATATCAACAACAAGATATGAGAGAGAGGAAAAGGCTTTCAAGAAAAACCTTAATTAAGGTATTAAATGGAACAAACCACAAACTATGGGCAAATTTACTTGCGTTATTATGGAATATTTTGATTTTTTTTAGAATGTCTTGTTGTGGACAATACAAATGTCAGTTACAGAGAAAATAATAATGCACGTGAGGACTTAGAATTTTTTTTTTAATGATTTGATCGGTTCACTTCCTCCTTTTTTTATTCACAGGTCCTCTCTCAGGATTGCTTATTTTTCTTAGTATCTGCTGATTACTTTCCTCATTTTTGATTCATATTTTCGCAATCTCTTCAGTTCTCAATTCCTGCAAAGTTCTCAGTTTCTGACTGCTATTAATTAATAATTAGTGTTTACATTTTCTAAATATCAATGAACATGGATGACAATGACAACAACTAACAACGCACCTGACGCCATCTTTGTCTCCTTCTAAGCATCTATGCTATGGCTTCTCTACACTCACTCCATCATTCTCACTCAAACTCCACTTGTCTCCCTCATTGCAGGAAAAGAGAGCCCACAATAAGAGGGAGAGGGTTTGGACAGGAGGAGGGCCACCTTCAATTGCCCATTTGACCAATGCTGAGGAGGCGGCCCTCAAAATAATCGGAGGTGATGAGGATCTGGAAGTGGGGGACGGTCAGACAGGCGCAGCAGAGCAAGCTGGTGACAGAATAGATTTCCATCTCTCTCATTTACATTGCATGAATGACTGATATGGCATCTGATGCTCATATAGATTGACTTATGATGATCTGCACTATTCCATGTGGATGCTACGTTAATATCACATGTCTAACTCATGCCTTTACTCCCCCACAGGACCATCGACAGCCCCCCTCCCCACTGTCCAGGAGGAAGAGCCGGAGCCAGAAGACTCCTCAGAGGAACCTGCAACCTTTGAGGGCGCAGCGTCAGCAGAATTAAGCACCAGCGCAGATATGTACACCTCGGAGGGACCTTCGGGAGATAGAGTAGTCTTGTCACCTGGTGTATCACAGCTCACAAGTGAGCATCAGCAGATGGTGGAGACAGGAACAGCAGTGGAGAGTCCTCGTCGGAGGCCGCAGTGCACTCCCAGCTCTGCTCAGCTGCATGTGGATCCTGTACCTCTAGGTCCATCCAGAAAGAGAGCGGTGCTGGAACTCCAGGGACAGCTGCAGGAGTCTCTGGCTGGTTTTGTCTCCAGGGTTACTGCGAGTGTGCAGAAGTCCATGTCTAACATGAGCAGTGCCTCTGTGGAGGCAATGGCACATGAACGCACCACCACGAATAGGATGGCAACCTCCGTGGAAAGGATGGCTACAGTCATGGAGGAAATAAGTCGCCAGAGTCAGGAAGACATGGTGAATGTTCAGAATAGATTGACATCTCTGGTGGAGCGATAGGCAGCTATTAAGCAGAGAAACCAGAGCTTTATGGAAGTCCTTTTGAGTAGGATTGCCATTGCAGATACGGGTCCTCATGGCCCCCCTGATGTGCAGCAAGGTGCTGTCAAGCCACTTGCTAGTACTGAAGTGGGACTGACCCATGAGAGGGATGTTTGTGGCAGGCAACAAGTGGGGGCTCCTCTCCAAGCGCTCACACTCCCATGCCACTGAGTAGCCCTCGATCAGAGCCCCACCAGAGTCCTCACCCAACTGAGATGGGCATCTCAGCCCCTGCACAGACGCAGGAGGAGCAGACTGTTGCCAGGCCCTCACAGGCTCGCAAACCCAGAGGACGCCCACAAAAGGTGTTGAAGCAGGAGCAGCATGAAAGTGAGCAAGGTGCCTCCACATCTGCTGAAGCCACAGTAGAAGCACACGTAAAAGGAAGAGAAAGCACAATTAGTCACAAGAGTAGTCACTTGGGTGTTCTATTATGTTGTCTTTTGTTTTATTTAATATTTGACATTGTCATCCTTTTGTGAATGGATTAAACAGAAGTGATGGCAAACAGTTGAAGTTCTGGCCTATGTGATCTCGGAAATGGAAGTTCCACATTGAGGGCTCAGGGCGACTTGCATTTGTAATGATGGTGGTGAGTATGATAGGAACCCACAGGTTCTTGTACATTGTGTATGGTGTGTTTAAGAAGGTGCCAGCCACATTTGTTTGATTCATCTACTTAAGCGAAACTGGCAAAGATTAGTGCATCCCTTGCATCACGGGCAGCGTGCTGCTGGAACTGGCACATCCGCCTCTGCAAGGTCTTCCTCCTCCTCCTCATCATCTGAGGAGGCTCTGCGATGAGCCACTTGTTCCTCAGGCAGCTACAAGCCATGATGCTGTGCGATGTTGTGCAGTGCACAGCAGACCATGACGATTCTGGAGACCCTGGCTGCTGAATACTGTAGGGCTCCACCTGATCTATCCAGGCATCTGAATTGCATCTTCAGCAAGCTGATGGTTTGCTCGATAATGGATCTGTTCGAAATGTGGCTGGCATTGTAGCGCTCCTCAGCTTCGTTCGATGGCCTACTCAACAGCGTCATCAGCCATGTTTTCAGGGGATAGCCCTTGCCTCCAAGTAGCCACCCGGAAAGTTGGTTTGGCGGATTGAAGAGCGGAGGCACACTAGACTGCCGCAGGATGAACGAGTCAGTCTACGATGCCCTGCACCCTTGGCAAGCCTGCCATATTTGCAAAGCCAACCGCACGCGCGGTTACACTTGCTTGATCCGTGGAAAAGTGTATGTAATTGTGCGCCTTGACAAAGAGGACATCGGTTACCTGCATGATGCAAGTGTGCATGGCCAACTGGGAGATGCCGCTGATGTCTGCTGATGAGCCCTGGAAGGACACTGAAGCAAAAAAATTGAGTGCGGTGGTGACTTTGACAGCCACTGGTAAGGGATGTCCACCCATTCCTCTGGGCTCCAGGTGTTGGTGCAGCATTGCGCAGATGTCACCCACTACCTCTCACGAAAGTCTCAGCCTCCTTTGGCACTGCTGCTCAGTCATGTTGAAGAAGGTCATCCTCGGTTTGTAAACCCTGTGTTGGGGGTATCTCCTGTGGTGACGTGCATCCCTGCGCTGACGCCTTCTGCCCTGTGCACCATCAGGTGACTGAGCAGGAGGTTGGTGCTCTTGCTGTTGGTGTTGCTGTTGTGCCTGGTTGTGCTGCTGCCGTGGCTGCTCGTCCTCCGAATCTGAGGACCAGGATGAAAGGAAATAAATTGTTCCCATGCTGCTGGTAGATATCTCCGTTGAAGAAGCACTCAGTCAATGTGGGGAGAGGGTTTTCCAAGGAGTTCACAGTGGAGATGGATCACTACTTCCAAGATCAGTAGACCTGCAAAAAGTTTTCCAAGACCGGAAAAAACAAAGTTCTGCCACCTGCAACTGATCCTTGTTGAGAGCTCGGTTTTTATGCTGGAGCTGCAGCTGTCAAGAAGGCAGCCACTTGTGAACCCGATACAATTAGCTGGCGTGGTTTGGGAACGACGTGGAACACGCAGCAAGAGTGGTAAAATGTAAAATGACTGTCAAAATGACATTATCCAGGCAGTTAACAAGCAGTTAACTGCCTTAAGTGCCTATCCTGCCGCTTGGTGGCGGGACCGAACGGGAGTCTGTGAGCCCGCCTTTGGCAAAGTTGAACGGAGGCGGGTTGACCGGAACCCACTGTCATTTTTTTCAATTTTACCACCTGACCCGCCTCCAGACCCACCCCGAGCGCTGGCAAAATCGCGGCCTTTGTCTTTCTCATCTTAACATTTTTTTCTGAAGGAACTCTACCTTCGCACCACCTCTCCTGAGCCCTCCAGACTATTTGTTCAAAATCTAGTCATGTATGTGCCGTAACTACTTCTGATTTTACATAGCCATCATCTTTTAACAGTACCACAAACTCCCTAGCATCACAGATAACTCCATTCCCCGCCTCACCAGTCGTTGTCTCAGACTGACTGTTCACAACCTCAGCATCCTATTCAACCCTGAGCTGAGCTTCCAACTCCCATATCCTCTCCTCACAAAGACTGTCTACTTTCACCTCCATAACATCACTTGCCTCTGCCCCTACCCCAGCTCACCTGTTGCTTAAATACTCACCCATGCCTTTTTAATCTTCTGATTCAACTATTGCAATGCCTCCCATCCTCCACTCTCTGTAAACTTCAGCTCATACAATTCTCTGCTGCTCATATCTTATTCGACAACCCATGACCCCTTTTCACACTGACTAACATTGATCCTGGCCTCCTGATAACACAAATTTAAAATGATCCTCCATGTGTTTAAATCCCTCCATGACCTCACCTTTTCCCAACTCTGTAATCTCCTTCATCGCTAAAACCTCCAATGGACTCTCCACTCCTCTTACTCTGGCCTCAGCTTCCCCATCCTTTGCCCCCATTGTTGCCTTTAACTTTCCCTAAAACCCAATGGCTCCCCACATCTTGCTCCTCCTTGAAGCCAAGCTTTAGATCACCCCTCCGAAGACCTCGTTCATCTCAACATCCTTTTTTTGGATCACATCTCTGTGAGGTACCTTGGGATGTTTTTTCTGTATTAAAGGTGCTATATAAATGCAAGATTTTGTTTTATGCATATATATATGTATATATATGTATACATATGTATATATGTATATGTTCAGGCTAAATGTAAACAGGACAACATTTCAAATATCTCTAAGCGCAGTTTCATTAAGTTACCAAAAATGTATTTATCTTCAGCCCACAGAACTTATTACATTGGAGGTTAATTCTAATGACAACTGTATTCAGTAAGCTATTTCATCATTTATATTATAATTCATATGTTATACTATTTTAATGATCTAATAGGCTATATATTGGGGATTCTACCTTATT
This sequence comes from Squalus acanthias, assembly GCA_030390025.1. NCBI lineage: Eukaryota > Metazoa > Chordata > Chondrichthyes > Squaliformes > Squalidae > Squalus > Squalus acanthias. Next base: position 54,759,655 of record CM059427.1, read on the forward strand.
TAACTGACTAAGTTCACACTTGTTGATAATTGTTCAAATATCATGGGGGTGGGGAGGTGGAAGGAAGAAATATTCTGGTTGCTCCGTGTAGAAAAATTGCAATGTCTTTTTGACTATATTTACAATGGCCCGTAATTTCCGATAGGAGGCTTCCTGTGTGCGGATGCCTCCTATCGGAAAAAAATCTACGCACTTACCTGAGGGCTCCCGAGGTCCGGACACTTCCGATCCTCAGCCTCTCCACAGTCGAAATGCGCTGGGCCCACGTATCCCAGGGGCGCATGCAGTTTGCAAGCGTCCCTGGGATCACGTGGGCCAGGCCAGCCAATGAAAGAAGGGAATCTTCATTAGAACTTTCAAAAGTATGAATGCGGATCAATGAAAAAGACACTAAAACATTAAATAAATTAAAAAAAAACCCATCATGTTTTCAAAATGAGTTAAAATTACATTAAATTAAATATTTTAAACAAAAATGTAATTTTTTGAAAAAAATAATTAAGGTTTTTTACGGGGCTAAAAATAAACTTAACTTTTTTAAAAGTATTTTTAAATTATAAATGAGTGAAAAAAATTATTTTTTTACTTTTTTAAACTCTTATGCTGGTAAAAGCAGGCCTTACCAGGCATAAGATTGCTAAGGGTTTTCAGCGGGCGGAGGTTCTGCAGAAAGCGAAACTCTCCACCCGCAGAGGCCCTTCTCTTGTGCAGGTGTCCGATCTCACAGAATCCCCACAGTGCAGATAGAGGCCATTTCGGCCCATCGAGCCTGCACCGACACATATCCCACCCTATCCCCGTAACCCCACGTATTTAATCCCCCCTAACACTAAGGGTCAATTTATCATAGCCAAATCAACCTAACCCGCACATCTTTGGACTGTGGGAGGAAACCGGAGCACCCGGAGGAAACCCACGCAGACACGGGGAGAATGTGCAAACTCCACACAGACAGTCACCCGAGGCCGGATTTGAACCCGGGTCCCTGGCGCTGTGAGGCAACAGTGCTAACCACTATGCCACCGTGTTGCCCAGAGTATTCTTGACAGATCAGAAATACCGGTTTTCAGCGCATGCGCTTCGCATGCCTGAAACCGGCATTTCCGATGTCCCTACGGGTATGTACACAGCTCGTACACACCTGTAGGCATCGGAAAATACGGGCCAATGTTGCTACACACAGCAAGGAGAGCAATTCTCTTCCACTCTTGTTACAAAGTCAGGCAACGCATAAATCAATTATGGTTGCTCCTATTTATAGGGCTCAGCTCTTTCATTTGGCATAGCAATAGTCTACTGAAGGAAGGGTCTAGTTGGAAATTGCTAAAAAAAAAACCAGTGCTTTGAAAACGCACTATAAGTAACAAAATGCAAGCTGTGCATTAAAGTTCACCTGTTTCCAATGAAATTTCAAAAGACCATGGAATGGGTTCTGAATGTGTTCCAGTTATAGGTAACTGCTATAGTGTCTGGCAGGTATTGTGATTATGTCAAAAAAGTTATGTTAGATTTGCTGTGGTGTTAGCTGCGAACTAACAGCAAAATGTCATGATTTTATCATTCATCACATTTTCCTCAGGCCTACGTTGATGAGATCTTATAAGAGTCTTGGGGTAAAATCTCAATACCTTTTTAGAGATGCAAATCTTGTTTCAATGCACTTTTTTCCCCTAGTTGGCAGTAATGCAGGGTGTACTGTGCTGCAGCACCATATGTAAACAGTAATTGTTCATCAGGTCAAAATTAACATTAAAATTTATAGTCATTTTTAATGCAGCACTCAAACAATGGGGGTTAAAATGGTGTTGTTGATGGTGTAAGCATGCATTTCTTACTTTTTCCTCTCCTCTCCCCTCACCACAACCCTACCCTTGTCCCTTTTTCCTTTCAGATGCCCAAGAACTGCAACCTGCCCAGGCTGTGGAGAAAGAGCAAGAAGATGAAGACACACCGTCACGCAGAAAAGTTCAGAGCCACAGTCACCTTGACAACCAAAGGCAATGCAGTCCTCGTCCTGCTCTGAGGTTAGAGTTGCGGCTGCACCAGGTGGCAGATTTCAGTGACAAACTCTTTTGTGAAACGCAGATGTCTCAAACATTGGTCGTGGCTGAAGTTCAGGTAGGAGAATTGCTCCCTAAACACCCTCTGCGGATATGGCCTTCTGCTGGGAGCCCTTCTGCCCCTCCTCCCTCTTCTAGCAGCTTGTCTTGCTCTGCGTGGCCTCTCTTGATTCTCCCAGTCATGCTCAATGCCAAGAGGAAAGCCTAATAGTCCACCCATGTCTGGGAACAACTGGTCTGTGCAGAAGTTTTTAAGTCAGCAATAAAGTACTTCAGCACCTATCACACCACTCCCTGTATACTATTGAAACTTTAACCAATCATAGAAAGCACCCAAAACTCGTAGAATTGCAGCAACAGCCAGAAGAAATAAACCCGCAACTAACCTGTAAGTAGTTGATGATTCCTTTAAAAAGCACTGGTGGGGTTCCTTCCTGATGCTTAACATCATGTTCAGCTGTGCGAGCTTAAGAGAGGGTGTAGGCTGGAGCGTGGCGCTCCAAAATGGCAGCACTGGTGTCAAATCTGCACTCTGATTGACGTCATTATCTGCCTGCTCTGCATGCTGCCAGTGGACGTTAGGTGCGCGCGCGCTAACCCCTTTACTAACATCGCGTCAAATGTGTGTGCGCAAGTCTTGGACCCTTAACGGGCTTCATAGCGCCAAAAACAGGTGCTATCGAGCCCAATTTCGCCCCCAATGACTTTCTGTATAGACCTGCCAGATCCATTAATTAGCTGCATAAAATACGCACATTAAACACAGCTCAGTTAAAATTAACCAAGTAGTATACTGAGAACATGACCGTATACAAAGGACACTTCATCCATCAAAAATTAACACATTCTTATTCATCAGTAACTTGATGACAATGTTGATTATTCCTGAATAAAATTAAATGTATTTTGTACAACAGCCAAGCTCCTAGTTTATATTTAATAAACATATAAAAGTTCATAGAAATTAATCTCACTAATATCCTAACCTACCTGCAGGAAATTGTACAGAATGCAAGTAAATAAACTTACCCCATGGCTGGATCAAGGGCAATTCCTTTGGGATTGTGTAGCTCTAGATCTAGTAGAGTAATGCAAGTATCACCGTTTTGATTGCACACAAATATTCGGTCACTGACATCATCCACAAAGTAATAGTTTCCAGTAAGCCAGTCTAAAGCCATTTGTTCCACATCTGCCAAAGCAAAAGTAACGCATCAGATCAAAAACACACAGGACAATTTAGTAGTTGGTTGACTGCTGTGCAAGAAAGATCTTATATCCTTTCATGCCTGCAAATTTATTTTAGTATCTTGGTCTGATCTCCAGGTAATCGTGCTGAAGAATTTCTTATATAACTGTATAATCCTCTCCATCAGAAATGTACAGCTTTGATCTTTGTTCATTATTCAGTGTCTGGTATTCAAGTGCTGGATGGTTCAAATGGTAATAAAAATTATTAAAGAATCTAATATCCCATTTCTGCAGAGAAACACTGTTCTGTAAATTATTTTTCAGTTAACACGGAATGTTAAGCAACTCAATTTTAAAATCTATAAGGGCTTTCTTGCACTTGTCAGTGCATTAACCTTCAGTTCTTTTAGAACAATGCAAGACTCTCGAGAATCAGTGAAGTCAGAGCGCCTCTTTTTCTATTAGGGCCATCCTTTCTTCTGCCTTTTCTTTGTCTACCAAGTTGGTTGCGTGACATTGTTCATTTTTATTCCAAGGAATGTTTTTGTTTAGCAAAATGGCAAGTCTATCAAGTCTCTTGTATTTGGCAAGAGGCTTAAATGGGAGATCATTATCTTTGGCCATCAGCTAAGGATTTCAATTTATTGTGCATGTATGATGTTGATAATTCCCAGAATTGTTCTTGCCTCCTCTTGTTAGAAAGTAAGATGGAAGCAAAGCTATTTCAGCATTTACAGTGATAAGGAAGACTCTGTATTCAAACAATATGCTCTTTGGTGGACTTTCTCTACCTCTCTGAATGTTGATGATGCGGAGATGCCGGCGTTGGACTGGGGTGGACAAAAATGAGAAGTCGCACAACACCAGGTTATAGTCCAACAGATTTATTTAAAATTACAAGCTTTCGGAGCTATCCTGCCCCTTCTTCAGGTAGAGTTACTCAATCGGGATATCGGGTTCATGTCACGCTATAGAACGTGACTTGACATCGTTGCCTGTCTTTCCAGTTTAAAAAAAAAAACAAACACAAGAAACAAACACAAAAAACAAACCCAAATGGAGAGGATATGCAGCCAGCAGGTGTTTTGACGCGTTGGACCCCCTGGGAGACATCTCATTGTCTTGGCTGTGCTCTTAGTGTGTCTTTGATGTAGGGAAAGATTTAATCTATGCATTTTCTCTGTGTTTATATTCTGTGAATTCTGATAGATTCTCTCACAGTAACTCTACCTGAAGAAGGGGCAGGATAGCTCCGAAAGCTTGTAATTTTAAATAAATCTGTTGGACTATAACCTGGTGTTGTGCGACTTCTCATCTCTGAATGTTGGAATAGTCCTACCTCTAAAACTACTCTCCAAGGAGAGAAAGCATATGAAGATACTCACAAACTGCCTAGCCAGGCAAAAGAGAATTACAAAAAATGGAAGATAGTTAAAAAGAAAAAAATAAGAGAAAGTCATAGAAAACAGGAGAGCTAATATATTAGTCACACTTGAACATCCGCTGTGGCCATGTGACAGAAACAGTCTGCAACTTTAGTAACATTTATGGTTTATGTGTGAGCAGATACCTTAGATATGCAACTTGTGGCCAAAATGAAACATCTGACATTTGCCCAAAGTACTTGGTAGACATCACCGATTGTTTATGTATTTTCAACAGACCTCAGCTGCATGTGACTTTTAAAGTTTTGCTCACTTTTTTAGCAAATCCTTTTCTGACCAGGTTAGTGGCCCTACATAGTAGGTGTCTAGAAAAAATATCATTACATCATGTCTCAATCCTTAAGTTTTTGTTACGGCTATATGCCCGTGTCTGCCAATTGGTTCATTTCCACAGCCACTGACTGACATTAAACACAAATAAAAATGGTTCCAAATTGTCTCCATAAATGGAATAAAATGCTTACTTCTGGTAGCGCTATATTTTGTTAAATCTATACATATTAGATTCATGTTAGACCAATAAAAAATATATAAATGAATGCATTAAAAGTAATAGACATTCAGCCATGCACTTATGGCATGGAAGCAGGTTACAGGAACTCTTTGTAGAATATCTTTGGGAAGGCAAAACTATGAGGTGATCCCTGAAGTGGAAAAGTTTTTTTTTTACAGAGATTATGAAGCAGTTAAAAAGACTTATAAGCCACAAATTCTCTCTCTCAGATGATGACCTCAGGAACTATTTGATGAAATTACAGTTGCTAAAGACCAAAAAGATGTTCTAAATTTTAAAGGCTATCTAATTTCTCCTCATCCTCATGAGTTTTGTTTTTTTAAAATACATTTTCCTGTTGTTGAAAAGTTTTCTTTCCCAGACACTCTATTTATGGGTCAAAAAGCAATTAGAAGCACACATATGGAACTACTCTGGTGTTCAGATGATTTGAATAAAGGCAGAGGCCTCGAAGATATCCCTGTGGCTTAATGATTTTTAATGCTTGTCAAAACTTCTTCAATTCACATTATGCCAAAGCTCTAGTAATTTACACAATTTCTGTCAGAAACAGTGAGCAGGTTTAGTGTTGGTTATTATAAATAAAAAGCTCATTGGAGACTATCCCAAAATCCATATCCTGTTTTCAATGCACCCTAGTTGTCTGAATAAGAACATAAGAACATAAGAAATAGGAGCAGGAGTAGGCCAATCGGCCCCTCGAGCCTGCTCCGCCATTCAATAAGATCATGGCTGATCTGATCCTAACCGCCAATCTACTATCTATCACAGAACCATCTCCTGCATCTAACAGAATTGCACACATGAAATAGGAGCAGAATCAGGCTACACGGTCCCTGGGCCCACTCCACTACCCACAGGGCCATGACCGGATCCGAACCTAGACTCATGTCCAAATTCCTGCCCGCTCCCCGTAACCCTTAATGCCCTTTACTTCTAGGAAACTGTCTATTTCTGTTTTAAATTTATTTAATGATGTAGCTTCTACAGCTTTTTGTGGCAGCATATTCCATGGACCTACCACCCTCTGAGTGAAGTAGTTCCTCCTCATCTCAGTTTTGAAAGAGCAGCCCCTTATTCTAAGACTATGTCCCCTAGTTCTAGTCTCACCCGTCATCGGGAACATCCTCCCCGCATCCACCCGATCCAACCCCTTCACAATCTTATATGTTTCAATAAGATCGCCTCTCATTCTTCTGAACTCCAATGAGTAGAGTCCCAATCTACCCAACCTCTCCTCATATGACCACCCCCTCATCCCCGGATTAACCGAGTGAACCTTTTTTGCACTGCCTCGAGAGCAAGGATGTCTTTCCTTAAGTAAGGACACCAAAACTGTATGCAGTATTCCAGGTGCGGTCTCACCAATACCTTGTACAACTGAAGCAATACCTCCCTATTTTTATATTCTATCCCCCTAGCAATGAAAGCCAACATTCCATTTGCCTTCTTCATCACTTGCTGCACCTGCATACTAACCTTTTGAGTTTCGTGCACCAGGACCCCCAGATCCCTTTGCACTTCAGTACTCTCCAGTTTCTTGCCATTAAGAAAATAAATTGCTCTAGGATTTTTCCTGCCAAAGTGCATCACCTCACACTTTCCAGTGTTGTATTCCATCTGCCAAATCTCTGCCCACTTACTTAGCCTGTCTATGTCCCCTTGCAGGTTTTTTATGTCCTCCTCACTCACTACTTTCCCTCCCATCTTTGTATCATCTGCAAATTTTGATATGTTACACTTGGTCCCTTCCTCCAAATCGTTAATATAGATTGTAAAGAGTTGGGGACCCAGCACTGACCCCTGTGGAACACCACTAGTTACTGATTGCCAGTCTGAGAATGAACCATTTATCCCAACTCTTTGCTTTCTGTTAGATAGCCAATCCTCTATCCATGCCAGAATATTACCCCCAATCCCGTGATTTTTTACCTTAAGCAATAATCTTTTGTGTGGCACCTTGTCAAATGCCTTTTGGAAGTCTAAATACACTACGTCCACTGGTTCCCCTTTATCCACTCTATATGTTACTTCCTCAAAGAACTCCAGCAAATTTGTCAAACATGACTTCCCCTTCGTAAAACCATGAATGATGGAAAAAATTACTTGACAACATTCTGACCCATAATTCAAACTTCGAATCTCTGCTACCCATAAAAAGAGTCCTTTTGGGAGATTTGACTTTCTGCACAGTACATAAAATCATTAAAGAAAATATCAACCTATGACAGTGATCTAGCACAATGCCTTTTTTTAAAGAATACTTGGTAGAGCAATAAACTTGGAAAACTGGGAACAAAGAAGCATTTACAACTCACACCCAGGCATCTATTCACTCTTTCCACCAGATGAAGAAAAGGATATCATATTAGTAATGAACATTTATATTTATTGAGCTGTACGGACTAAAAGCAAAAGGCTTACAGAAGTTTTCCTCTCCAGATTCAAGAAATGTCTTACTGGGTTATTTGTGTCAGAACTTTACACACTTGCAGAGGATCAAACTTATAGGGTATCTCTAACGTAGTAAAACCTTCCAAGGTGCTTCACAGGAGCATTATCAAACAAAATTTGCCACATAAGGGGATATTAGGGCAGATGACCACAAGCTTGGTCAAAGAGGTAGGTTTTAAGGAGCGTCTTAAAGGAGGAAAGAAAGGTAGCGAGGTGGAGAGGATAAAGAGGGAATTTCAGAGCTTTGGGCCTCGGCAGCTGAAGGCACAGACGCCAATGGTTAAGCGATTAAAATCGGGGATGCTCAAGAAGCCAGAATTGGGGGAGCGCAGATATCTCAGAGGGTTGTTGGGCTGGAGTAGGTTATAGAGAGACTATGGAGGGATTTGAAAACAAGGATGAGAATTTTAAAATCAAGGTGTTGCTTAACCCGGAGCCAATGTAGGTCAGCGAGCACAGGGGTGATGGGTGAATGGAACTTGGTGCTAGTTAGGATAAGTTAGCTGATATCCTGCAAATATATTATTTTCACTTGCACAAACCACAATTTACCATGATTAACAATAGGGTGAATGAGCTGAGGATGGTATAGCTTATAAGATGGTAAAGTGGAGATAATCAGCAGAAGCTGGAGGTTTATGGAGTCTTATGTTGGCAGGAAATCAGTCACTTTAGGGAATGTCAACATAAGAGACTCTCAGCTAAAATTAAAGCTCATGGAATGAAGGCAAATTATTGACTTGGTTAGGAGGTTGGTTAGGGGATAGAAGGCAGAGAGTAGGGATAATGGGTATGTCCTCAAATGGCAAGGAAGTGACTAGTGGTGTCCCACAAGGACCTATGCTGGGGCCTCAACTATTCACTATATTTATTAATGACTTGGATAACATAATAGAGAGCCATATATCCATGTTTGCCAATGACACAAAGATAGGTAGCATAGTAAGTAGTGTAGATGAGAGCATAACATTACAAAGAGATATTGATAGATTAAGCGAGTGGGTAAAACTGTGGCAGATGGATTTCAGTGAAGGTAAGTGTGAGGCCATCCATTTTTGACCAAATAAGGATAAGGCTGAGTATTTTTTTTTAAATGGTGAAAAGCTAGGAACAGTGGAGATCCAAGGAGATTTAGGGGTCCATGTACAACAATCACTAAAATGTATTGGTCAAGTACAAAAAATAATCAAAAAGGTAGAATGGAATGTTAGCCTTTATATCTCGATGGCTAGAATATAAAGGGGAGGAAGTTTTGCTACATCTATACAAAGCCCTGTTTAGACCACATTTGGAGTACTGTGTACAGTTCTGGGCCCCACACCTTAGAAAGGATATATTGGTCTTGAAAGGAGTGCTTTGCAGATTATCAGAATGTTACCAGGGCTCCAAAGGTTAAATTATGAGGAGAGATTACATAAACTAGACTTGTATTCCCTGGAATATAGAAGGTTAAGGGGTGATTTTATTAAAGTTTTTAGGATTTTGAAAAGAATGCTTAGGTTTGATAGAGAGAAACGTTTTTCTGCTGGTGGGGGAGTCTAGGACAAGGGGACATAACCTTAAAATCAGAGCCAGGCCATTCAGGAGAGAAGTTAGGAAACACTTCTTCACACAAAGGGTGGTAGGAGTGTGAAACTTTCATCACAAAAAAGCAGTAGATGCTAGCTCAATTAATTATTTTAAATCTGAGATTGACAGATTTTGGCTAGCCAAGGGTATTAAGGGATATGGAGCCAAGGCGGGTGGATGGAGTTAGGATACACATCAGCCATGATCTCACTGAATGGCGGAATAGGCTCGAGGGACTGAATGGCTTACTTCTGTTCATATGCTAATATCAGGCTTTAGGCAGGTGAAGTGTGTGTCTGTATTTATATGGGGTGGAAGAGGTCTTCACAGTCCTAACCAATTGGCATGTGTCTCACTAGAGTGAGAATTACCAGCTGCATTTGGAAGCTCCATTTCAGTTTGCACTACTGAAAGTGAACTAAATGTATCACGGGGGTGGGCGCTATTTCTGTACTGTAAGACAATGGCCCAGAAATTAATGATGGAGCCTTCGTGCGGGGGTAAGGCTTCCCCGCGATATCTCACTGCGTGCCTGCCTTTTCATTCCGAGCTCGCACGAACTTGATTTTCTAGACAGCAGCTGTGCAGTGCTTCCGTATCCCACAGGCGCAGTTAATTCGTGCGAGCTGTGGGATCACGTGATTCAGTTAGAGCCAATGGCAGCACACCATCTTTCATTCATAGTTTTCACAGCAAGTGCTGTGAAAGCTATGAATCTATACCCCCTCAAAAGAACAGCTAAACCTCAATTAAATTTAAAAAAAACCATCACATTAATAAAATAAGTATAGTTAAATAAATTAACCACTTTAAACAAAAAATAAAATTTTTGAAAAAATTTAAAATCTTTTAAAAAGTTATAAAAATAAACTTACCTTTCTTTAAAGTCTCTAAAAAAGATATACCTGTTGAAAAAAATTCAAAATAATACTTAATTAACTACTTACCTTGTTAAAAGAGGGTCTTACGCCTCATTTCTTTATGTGCAAAATCTTCCATGCTTACCTGCGCGTTCAAAGCACTAAGTGCACTGCGTGCGCGCAGCCTGTAGCGCGCACGCGGTTCACCTAGGAACCGCCCCCTTTTGAAATCACCAAGTGCCGGTTTTCAGCGCATGCGCAGTGCATGCAGAAAACCGGCAATTGGAGACAGAATACGCGAGAGTACACAGTGCGTACTCTCGCGTAGAGACACTAATTTTTGGGCCAATGTTTTGGTTCACATTTGTCTATGCTGCTGATTATTAGAGATTATATATGACTTACTTCATATTTGTTTGGGTATTATTTTTTCTTCTTGTAACATGCAACCACTTAAACGCGGTTCAACAAATTGTTCATTAAAAAATGGTGGGATGTTGATAACCAGTCAGCTCAGGAAGTCATGCAACATAACTGAATTTATGTAGAATGTATTGAACTAAGGTGATTCCCTTGGTATAGAAACCACACTACGTGAGAAAATAAATGATTGCCTTTCTGTTTATGTTAATTTGCTGTCCATTGAATTGCTGGCCATCAGGTAATTAACTTCAGTACATAGCACCCACAAAGCTACTTATTACCCCAGGCAAAACAAAATGATTGATAGTTATTAAGTGACAGTGTGAGAAGAAATGTTAAAGTCAAACACAAATTATCAGCTCACAAAAAATGAATCGGTTTTCTGATTTTAATTAAATTTGTCAACTCTTTTATAAATTATTTCACTTCTAATAATCATTTAAGTTGTATTCCATCAATGTATATATATTTAGAACAAAAAGATCACTTAATGCATTGGAAGTAAAGAAACCATCTCTGAGCCACGTAGACCAGGAAGGTCCCAGATTCAATCCCCAGCTGTACTGAGTTAGTTATACATGAACATTTATAACAATTACAACACAGAAACAGACCCTTAGGCCAAACCAATCTGTGCTGTTGTTTAGCCTTCATCTCAACAAATAGTTATAATCACCTTTACCGACCTTGTTCCCTTATCCCTTCAACTCATTTTTATTCATACATCTATACAATCTAACCTTGAATGTTGACATGGTCTCTCCCTTAACCACTAAGCTTGGAAGTGAATTCCACAGCCTCACAACTCACTATGTAAAGGACTTTCTCCTGCCTTCCGTTCTGAATCTCCTACAATTAAACTTGTATCAATGCCCTCTTGTTCTTGACCCCTCAACTACTGGAAACAGTCTGCGTCTATCGACCCTGTTCTGTTCTTTCATAATTAAAAAAATATCTATCATAATCGCCCCATAACATGTATGTTCGAACAAAAAAAAATCCCAATTTTTCAAATCTTCCTTTGTATTTCCTCATACCAGGATGCATCCTAGCTATACCCTCTCTAAAGCCTCAACCTCCTTCCTATAGCAATAGAGCCCAATACTCTAGAGCAAACAGTACTCTAACTGAGGTCTTAAGTAAGATTTTATACAAGCTTATCACTACCTTTTGACTTTTATATTCTATAACCTTTTGTTATACGCTTCCTACATTACAACAGTGACTATACTTCAAAAGTACTTAATTGGCTGTGAAGCGCTTTGGGAAGTCCTGGGATCATGAAATGTGCTATATAAATGCAAGTTCTTTCTTTAAAACCTAGAATGCCATTAGCTTTTTTACAGCTTTAACAAACTGAGGTGCTGCCTTTAATGTCCTGTGAATCTGTACCCCTAAATCGCTCTGCTCTTCCACAGCACCGAGCCTTCTTCCATTCAGAATTTAATTATCATGACCATTAGTGATTTTTTACCAAATGTATCAACTCACACTTACTGACACCGAATTCCATCTGCCACTTTTTAGACCTTTGCAGCTTCCTTTGATTGGGAAATTAAAACTAAGATAGGAAGTTAGGAAAGCTTTTTGACTGAAATCATAGTAGAGGTGTGCAATAAGGCATGAAGAAAGCGTTTATTATTTAAAATTTATATAGCCTCGTATCGTCTCTCTCAAATATCTCAATTAATCATTTTAAATCTGAGATCAATAGATTTTTGCTAGCCAAAGGTATTAAGGGATATGGAACCAAGGTAGGTGGATGGAGTTAGGATACAGATCAGCCATGATCTCATTGAATGGTAGAACAGGCTCGAGGGGCTGAACGGCCTTCTCCTGTTCCTATGTTCCTATCTCCATGTTAATCAACTCTGAATGCAGTAACTGTTGTGTTGTAGGCAAACAGCAACCATTTTGTACATAACAAGATCCTACAAACAGTAATGGGATGAATGACCAGTTATTCTGTTTATTGATGGAGGTGAGGGATATATATTGGCCAGGATGCTGGCAGAATTCTCTGCTATTTTTTGAATATTGCCAAGAGATCTATAGTATCCATCTAAACTACAGGAACAGAGAGAGAGTCCAATTTGAAGACACCTCTGACAATATAGCATTTTCTTGGTACGTCACTGGGGATTCAGTCTGGATTACCAGAGTAGGCCATGAAGTGAATCATATAAATGAGTTAAAGAGAAAATTTGATTTTATTTCTTTTCTAATGATAGTAGTGAGGTGGTAAAAAGGCAGGCAGGGGTTGTATTAAAAAAATGAGAAATATTATTCAGCGTAACAGTCCTTTCCTGCTCCTAAAAATTGTTATGCTCTTAGGACTAAACAGATGAAAAATTTCCAACAAATATAAACAGGATAGCTGCAGCAATCCTTTAGGGTCATATTGCAAAGTGCTGCTGCATTTATAACATTTGGCTTGTAGCTTCTAGTAACTATGCTAAAACATATTGATTATCTTGGACATCAAAAGCAGACTGTTGGGGTTTGGAGAAGTGAAAATGTATCCAGCTGCCTCAAAGAAAGGAGCAGCAGGGAAAGCAGAAACTCTCCAGTTATCTATAGTACGTTATGATAAGTTCTCTATGAAGAAGTAATGTGCTGCTGAGATAAGTGCTATTTAGTACAATGATTACATTAATCAAGTATTTGGCTTATTATATGGTTTGTAATTTCCTCCACAAATGGAGAAATTGCCAAGCCAGCTAGCCAGTGTTTAGATAGAAATTTAACTGAGGTTGCATTTATATCCAACCTAGGGTGGGAATCCTCAAGATTACATTAGTGCTCCATAATGAGGATTTGTGAGTACATTAAAATCCACTTTTGGTATTCTCTCTTTGTAGTGACCGTGTAGATCATGATTTCCGAACTGCAATTTCATATCAGACTTTATGACAACAAATTGATAAGCTGCTGTTGGTCTGTTTTGGACATAAGTGGAGCGTATCCCTGATTTGAATCACTCCACCAGTGGCGACCATGCCGTCAGCTGCCTACACCCCAAGGTCTGGAATACCCTCCCTAAACGTCTCCGCCTCTCTGCCCCTCTACCTCTCTCTCCTCCTTTAAGATACTCCTCAAAACCTACCTCTTTGAACAAACTTTTGGTTACCTGTCCTAATATCTCATGTGGCTCGGTGTCAAATTTTGTCTGATAACGCTCCTGTGACTCGCCTTGGGATGTTTTACTATGTTAAAAGCGCTACATAAATGCAAGTTGTTGTCATCAAATTTCACCCCCTAAGAGTTTTACACGTGAATATCTGCTTGTTCCATCACTGAGCACAGCTGCAAGCTTCAAAGCATCATTATTGGAGGCGTTATCTGATCTGTTCTATATAACTCACCATGTCAAGCGAAATAGGGAGAATACCCAGGATGACCCAGAGATTTTGCTTTCTTCAGATTTGCAACTGCAACAGCTTATTTTTTAATAAGGATATTTCAGTATAATCTTTTATAAATGAAATATTTTGTGAATGAAATGACATTGTTGGACAACACGGTGGAGACTACATATGAACGGAGGACTGCAGGATATCTGTCTACAGCTGTAGTGCTCAGCTAGTTATAATGCTAATTTGCACTTCTTGCCAAATCAATCGCCAAGTCTGGATTCTACTGTACACCAAGGGAATATACAATTATATGGAATACAGCATTTTATTTACTTTCATAATGAGGGGGAATTTCTTCACTCAGAGGGTGGTGAACCTGTGGAACTCATTGCCACAGAGGGCAGTGTACGCCAGCTCATTAAATATATTTAAGCGGGAATTAGATATATTTCTACAGGCAAAAGGGGTTAAGGGTTACGGAGAGAAGGCGGGGACGGGATACTGAATTGGAGGATCAGCCATGATCTCATTAAATGGCGGAGCAGGCTCGAAGGGCCGGATGGCCTACTCCTGCTCCTATCTTCTATGTATCTATGTATCTATGTATAATATGAGCAGAAAAAATACAGTTTAAACCTTCAGCTGCACTTATATTACCATTACTGTTAGAGCACTAAATTCTAGTTCCTATCAAATTAAAACTTCAGTGTTCTCTACAGCTAATTTTGCTAAAATTATGGTTTGTTGAATTGCATTTATTAAAATAGCATTCTGGTCCGAGAAATGTGAAATTTCATTGACTGTGATGATCACTATGGAAGGTGTAAATTCTTCCTTTTAATGAAAATGGGACAACCCCCCATTTCTCTCTGCTACTGAAATCACATTCAATAATTGCATTTCATCACGTTTCCATCATTTCATTCCGGGATCATTTATCAAATAAGCAGCTATTCTCCTATTTTCATTAAAAGACAAATTTTAGGCCAGATACTTGTAAGACTGTACCTGTAATATGACAAGAGTAACAGCAACATACTTTTCTGTAATGCTCCTCGTGTGTTGGAAAATGTCTCAGAGCACTTTACAGAGCAGAAGGAAAAGATGGACACTAAGCAGAAGAAAAGAAAAGGAACAAAAAATAGGGGAGTGAAAGCACAGTTGAACAGAAGAGTTTATAGGAAGCATCTTAAAAAGGAGGAGATAGGAAGCATGAGGAGAGATCTTGGGATAGGGAATTCCAGTGGGCACAGGCATAGTGGCTGAAATAATAACAATGATGATGGAGCAGAGAGCAAGGAATAATTTGGAGTTGCAGGTGCAGAAGTTACATGGTAGGTTGTATGGTTGGAGATTGCTGAGTTATGGTGGGATGGGACCATGGAATAAGTTGAAAGCGAGGGCAAGGATCTCAAAATGAATTTTTTGCTGTTGGGGCCCATGGGACTTTATGTGGGGAAAGGACATAGCCGTAGAATTCTGAATCAGGTGGAAGTTGCAGGTGGGAGATCAGTGAGGAGAGCACAGGCAACTTTGAGCTTTGAGATAATGAAGGCATGAATTAAAGTTTCAGCAGCAGTGAGGAGGAAGGCAATACTATGTTTTATAAGCGAAAGAAAGTGGCTTTGTGATAAATCAGATATGGGAAGGAAGCTCAGCTCTGGATCAAATCGGACACTCAGGACTCTCCACGACCAGATTTAGCTTCAGGTGTCAATCAAGGAGATTGCTGGTATCTTGCACTTCATCTGTGAAAGCTGACTAATTATTCTGAGGTTAAGAAAGAAATAATTCTGTTTATTTCTGACTGACAGTTGCCAGATCCCAAGTGTATTAAGAAATTTAGTGATTTGTTTAATAGATTAATAGCAATATAGCATTTCTATTAAAATTACATTGCGAGATAATAATGTATAAAACCTAATGCATTCATCTGAAATTCCTTTTTCTCTTGTTTTAACAGAAGTATTAATCCATATATTCTCAACAGGTAAAGCCTCCACTTAAATGGTGGAAAGAGAATTTCAGGCAAACAGATTACTTGTTCATACCCTATTATCCGACAGAGCAAGTTCAAGGCCAATGAGCTTAATAAAAGTTAAATATTCTAAACATCATGATCTATGTAGTTGTAATAAGAATTTCAGCAGTTATACTCAATCAGTCTCTTCCACAGCAATTAGATCACAGATTTCTCCTGAGTTGCTATAACTTAAGGCTCAATTTTAACAGCCCTGAGGAGGCGGGTTTGGAGGCGGGTCGGCAGCGAAAATCGGAAAAAATGGCGTCGGGCTGCGAACCCGCCTCCATCCCGCCCCCATGTGATTTTCATGAGTGTCGGGTCAGTCGCTTCCAAACTGACCTGACGGGAAACGGTGGGACAGGTAGTTAAGGCAGTTAACAGCTTGTTAACTGCCTTGCTAATCCTATTTTTACAGTAGTTTCTGCTTTTCGTGCTTCTGGCTCCTGTTTCCCATCTTGCCAGAACCACGCCAGCTGCAAAGAGATGAGCTTCTCGAGGACATGATTTGTAGTCATTGGTGCAGCAGTTTAAAAGCGCTCCTGTAACATGGCTGACATTCAAATGCAACAACTTTGTTGTTGGAGGTTTGGGATAAGATTTTGCAAATCTACTGATCTTGTGACTGCTCAAGCTGACACCCATCTGCAGTGTGACCTGATTCGAATCATTTCAGGCCACTTTGAGTGTGCGCTTGCAAGCTTCTTGCCTCATCTGAAATCTATAGCAACGGGATGGGAAACATTTATATCCTCTCATCCTGGTCGTCAGATTCGGAGGAAGACCAGCTGCAGCAGCACCACAACCAGCTACAACAGGCGAACCAGCACCAGGAGCGCCAACCTCCGCCTCACCCACCTGATGATGCACAGGGTGGAGGGTGTTAGCGCAGGGCTGCACCTCGCCACAGGAGATACCCCCCAACACAGGGTTTACAGGCAGAGGATCAGCTTCCTCAGCATGACTGAGCAGCAGTGCCAAAGGAGGCTGAAACTTTCGGGAGAATTAGTTGCTGACATCTGCACAATGAAGCCCAGAGGGGCGGGTGGACACTCCTTACCAGTGGCTGTCAAAGTCACCACCACACTCAACTTCTTTGCTTCGGGCTCCTTCCAGGGATCAGCTGCAGACATCAGTGGCATCTCCCAGTCGGCCGCACACACCTGCGTCATGCAGGTCACCGATGCCCTCTTTGCAAAGGCGCACATTTACATCCACTTCTCCATGGATGGTCCAAGTATGACCGCGCGTGCGGTTGGCTTTGCCAATATGGCAGGCTTGCCAATGGTGCAGGGCGTCATAGACTGCACACATGTAGCCATTAGGGCTGCCTATCACAACCCTGCTGTATTTGTCAACCACAAGGGCTTCCACTCCCTGAACATCCAGCTGGTGTGTAACCACAGGAAGATCATCATTCATATTTGCGCAAAGTACCCTGGCAGTTACCATGACTCCTTCATCCTGCGCCAGTCTACTGTGTCTCAGCACTTCCATCCGCCAACTCAACCTTTCAGATGGCTTCTTGGCAACAAGGGCTATCCCAACTCTGATGAGGAGGCGATCAAACGAAGCTGAGGAGCGGTACAATGTCAGTCATACTTCCACCAGAATCATCATCACGCAAACCATCGGCTTGCTCAAAATGCGCTTCCGATGCCTGGACAGATCTGGTGGAGCCTTGCAGTATGCACCAGCCAGGGTGTCCAGAATCATCGTGGTCTGCTGTGCCCTGCACAACATCGCACAGCAG
Organism: Squalus acanthias; assembly: GCA_030390025.1. Taxonomy (NCBI): domain Eukaryota; kingdom Metazoa; phylum Chordata; class Chondrichthyes; order Squaliformes; family Squalidae; genus Squalus; species Squalus acanthias. The sequence goes on from CM059427.1 coordinate 54,777,300, forward strand.
CGCAGCTTAGTGCTGCCGGATGAACAAGTGGCTCAGCACACACACTCCTCAGAAGAAGAGGAAGAGGTTGAGGAAGAGGAGAATGAGGAGGAGGACAGGGAGCGACGCCTTGCGGGGCCGGATGTGGCCAATCCAGCAGCAGGCGACCACATTGCTGGCCGTCAGGCAAGGGATGCACTCATCCCTGCCAGATTCGAGTAAGCTTACGCTTCAACCACAGGTGGCTGGCAGATGGAGATGAATATAATTCCGACATTCTCAAAACCCCAGGCATCATCTGTCCAATAAACAGTGGTTTGCGCTCAATGTCACCACCAACAATCTAAATGGAATTCTCCCTGAGCCCTCACTCTTGAACTTCCATTTCCCAGAACACAGAGGCCCCACTTTAGATGATCTGTGCAGATCATTGAACCTTTTTCGCCACTGAACCCATGTGTGTCTGCACACAGACCTCAAACTCACCTCCTCAGCAATTTGCAGCCAAGCTGCCTTGCTTTGGTGAGGAGGCCTCCTCCTTCTGTTTCCAGGGAAGAGGACCTCCTGACGTCCTGTAACTCCCTCCACAAGAGCATGGAGGGAGCCCTCCTTGAATCTGGGTGCAGCCGTATTTTTGCCGCTGCCATTCCTGCAGCAGCCAGCACTTTTAACAGAAAAAAGCTAATGCTTCTGCAAAGGGGACATGGCCCCTTTAAATCTTTACTGAAACAACACGTCATCAGAGGCGAGAATCTGACACTCTGCAAGCAATTGCCTGGAGGGACCCGCACGTTGGCCGTAATGAGGCCGATCAACCTAAAATCTGATCTGCGGGGCGGCAGCAACCGGGAGCGGGTCCGGAAGAGGCCGAGCAGCGGGCCCACCGTCAACCCGCCTCCTTCATAAAAATCGAGCCCTTAATTTCTCCGCATTTGTGCTAACCGCCATGTTTGAATATTTAAAAGCCGATACCTATATTCTGTTATTTCAGTTAAGATGTTTACTAGAAGGAAATGAGGAGTAACTTGTGCATATTTTCCAATATTTTGACCTTGTTGATTGATTTATGTATATTTATTTTGTACTTTGGAATCATAGGGGCTGATTTTGGTCTCAATGCCACTCTGTGGTTTGGTGGGAATGAGTTAATAGCAAGACCAAAACAACAATGCAGCACTTACACCCACCCCCTGCCATTTCAACTGCCGTCTAGCCTGCCGCAATTTTGGAGCGAGCAGCGAAAGTTTAAATTGTAGGCGTCTGGTGCTTCAGCCTGAAATAGGCAGGAGCAAATTGGGACCCTATGCCATCTATAGGACCCCAAATCAACTTTTAACGGTCCAGCACAGGTGCTGCACAAGTCTCACCTAATGGGACTAAGTGCAAAACAGCCAAACCAAAGTTTCTTAAAGGGACCATGGGAGGCTGCTGTGCAAATTCTCCTTCCCCTCCCTTCCCACTCCCACTTAACACCTATCCTTCTTCTATAACTGCCAGCTACTGGCTTGGCTTTCCAGAGGAGCCACCATGTTCACCGCCGCCCACCCACCCCCGCCCCCTGCACCACATCTTAGTCCTCCAAAGCTCACAGCTTGGAAGTGCATGTTAACAACTAGGATGACTCAGCTTCTGACTGTTATCCCCACCCACCCCCTTGTCTCCCATCTCCACAGATGAATACCTGATTTTTACTGATCTCATTTGGGTGAACATAAATGACGCTGAAATCTGGCAGTAGTTTACATTCAATTGGTTAATTTAGATTCAGAAATTAGACAGGTCTTTCTCTCTTTTAGTTGTCTGATGAAGGGTTTTTACTTGAAATATTAACCTAGCTTTTCTCTTTCCAGATGAGTGCATTTCCAGCATTTAATGTTTCTTTTTCAGACTTCCAGTATATGTAGTTTTTCCCTTTGATCTATTTTGGCTCTTCATAAGAACGTAAGAAATAGGAGCAGGAGTAGGCTGCAGTAGGAGCCTGCTCCACCATTCAATAAGATCAGGGCTGATCTTCTACCTCAACTCCACTTTCCTGAACTATCCCCATATCCCTTGATTCCCTTAATATCCAAAAATCTATCGACCTCTGTCTTGAATATACAAAACGACTGAGCCTCCACCGCCCTCTGGGGTAGAGAATTCCAAAGATTCACAACCCTCTGTGCATGTCAACTTTCAGTGATTCATGTACAAGGATACCCAGGTCCCTCTGAACACCAACATTTCCCAATCTCTCACCATTTAAAAAATACTCTGCTTTTCTATTTTTCCTACCAAAGTGGATAACTTCACATTTCTCCACATTATGTTCCATTTACCATGTTCTTGCCCACTCACTTAACCTGTCTATATCCCCTTGAAGCCTTCTTGCATCCTCCTCACAACTTACATTCCCACCCAGCTTTGTATCCTCAGCAAACTTGGATATATTACATTTGGTCCCCTCATCCAAATCATTGATGTAGATTGTGAATAGCTGAGGCCCAAGCACTGATCCTTGCGGTACCCCATTAGTTACAGCCTGCCAACCCGAAAATGACACGTTTATTCCTACTCTCTGTTTTCTGTCCGTTAACCAATCCTCAATCCATGCTAGTATATTACCCCCAATCCCATGAGCTCTAATTTTGTTTAATAACCTCTTGTGAGGCACCTTATCGAATGCCTTCTGAAAATCCAAATACACCACATCCACTGGTTCCCCCTTATCTATTCTGCTAGTTACAACCTCAAAAAACTCTAACAGATTTGTCAAACATGATTTCCCTTTCATAAATCTGTGTTGACTCTGCCCAATCCTATTATTATTTTCTAAGTGCCCTTTATCACATTCTTAATAATAGATTCTAGTGTTTTCCCCATTACCGATGTCAGGCTAACTGGTCTGTAGTTCTCCGTTTTCTCTCTCCCTCCTTTCTTAAATAGTGGGGTTACATTTGCTACCTACCAATCCGCAGGAACCGTTCTAGAATCTATGGAATTTTGGAAAACGACAACCAATGCATCCTCTATAGCCACCACTTTCAAAACCCTAGGATGGAGGCCATCAGGTCCAGGGGATTTATTGGCTTTCAGTCCCATTAATTGCTCCAGTACTATTTTTTTACTAATACTAATTTCTTTCAGTTCCTCATTCTCGCTAGAGCCTTGGGGGGAGAAATTCGGTATCGCCCCGTTTGGGGTGCAATTATCGGCCGGGCGCAAAGTTTAGCGCCTGGCGCTAATTATCACCTCCTGACTGCAAACTTGGCTTCTATCACCCCTGGAGGTGATTGGAGCGCTAAATCAGGTGCTACACACCTCTCTTAAGGCGCTAATGCTGAGGAGCGAGGCGCTACCTCAGAGCGCTGGCAAAGCTCATGTGATGTCAGTCAGCAATGGAACACAGACACACTGTTGCCAGCCAATTCTTAAAGGGGAGGGTCGATCTTGCTCTCCATCCACACCCTGCTCATTGCAGCCTTGAATCTCGGCCTGGAGAGACCTGTATATCAATTCTGCTGGAAAGAACAAGGGAGAGGCCCAGGGAAAGAACTTCAGAGTGCAGGCCCCATAGTCTCTGCTAAATCGATGCAAGGAAGGACAAAACAAAATGAACCTGCAAAGTACAACTCAGTACCCAAAACTCCTTCACACAGCATTGAATCTCTCCAGAAGTCTCTCTCTCTCTCTCTCAGAATGCGTGGTGCAAAAATGTCGCTGACAAAAAAAGTCAGGAAGCGGTCACCTTTAAATAGCGCTCTCCCAGTCCCTTCCTGACTGCAAAACGCTCCTCTCAACCTGTCGTTGCTAGCGGCAGGTGGTAAGGTAGGGGGCGCCACTCAATATCCGGTCCGGGGCGTTGCACGCTCGACTGACGTCACGATCTGCGGGCGCAGGAGTGTTTAGCGCCGCCGCAAAATGTCTGGTCAATTTCGCGAGCGGCGCAAACATCGCCCGGGCACTGGTTGCTTTGCGACCCATTAGCGCCCTCTTAGGGCGCTAACGGGAGGCGCAAAGCAACCAAATTTTTTCCCCTTGGTTTTCCACTATTTCCGGGAAGTTTTTTGCGTCTTCTTCCGTGAAGACAGACACTTTGGCTGCGATTTTACCCTCGGCGGCGGGTTGGAGTCGGGTTGGCTGTTCGGCGGGTTCCGGTCCCGCTGCCGGTTTAATCCGCTCTGAAATAACAATTTTGCCTTAACTGGGCTGATTAAGCCCATCGTGTGCGCTACCCGGCCCAATCAGTGGGTTTGGGTCTGCTGAGGTCCTTTATCCAAGAGGTACTGCTCCCCTCAAATGGATGGAGGAAGCTTCCTCAGCAAAGCTCCCCACTGTCCAGGAGGAAGAGCCGGAAGACTCCTCAGAGGAAGCTGCAACCTCTGAGGGCACAGTGTCAGCAGAATTGAGCACACCCAGCACCAGCGCAGAGACGCACACCTCGGTGGGTCATTCGTGAGATAGATTAGTGTAGTCACCTGGTGTATCACAGCTCACAAATGAGCATCAGCAGATGGTGGAGACAGGGACAGCAGTGGAGAGTCCTCGTCGGAGGCTGCAGGGTGCTCCTAGCTCTGCTCAGCTGCATGTGGACCCTGTGCTTCTGGGGCCATCCAGAAAGAGAGCGGTGCTGGAACTTCAGCAACAAGTGCCGGAGGCTCTGACTGGTTTTGCAACCATGGTAACTGTGAGTGTGCAGAGAATGGAGGAGTCCATCTCAAACATAAGCAATGCCGTGGTGGAGGCAATGGCACATGAACGTGCTGCCATGGAGAAGGTGGCAACCGCCATGGAGGGCATAACTCACCAGACTCAACAGAGCATGGTGACTCTTCTAAATAGATGATCTGCTATGGAGGATAGATGGGCATCTGTTGAGGAGAGACACCAGAGGTACATGGATGTCCCCATTATGAGGACTGTCAGTACAGAGATGGGTCCTCCTGGCCCCACTGAGGTGCAGCAAGGTGCTCTCCAGCTATTTGCTAGCAGTGAAGTACAGGCGACCCATGAGAGGGATGTTGGTGGTCGACAACAAGGAAGTGTGGGCTTCTCCCCACGCACTCACACTCCCATGTCACTGCGGAGCCCTCGGTCAGAGCCCCAGAGTCCTCACCCAACTGAGATAGCCATCTCAGCCCCTGCACAGCTGCAGGAGGAGCAGACTGTTGCTGGCCCCTCCCAGGCTCCCAAATCCAGAGGACACCCGCCAAAGGTGTCGAAGCAGGAGCAGCATGGAAGTGAGCAAGGTGCCTCAACATCTGCTGAAGCCACAAGGAAAGCACCACGTAGAAGCACGCGTAAGAGAAAGTTAACACACAAATAGTCACAAGGGTAGTCACTTGGGTGTTTTGATGTAATACAAAGTGAAGATAATCATCGTTATTCCAATTGTAATAAAGAAATGCGATGGCAAAGATTCAAAGAGTTGGCCTATGTGTGCCCAGAAATGGAAGTGTCACAGTGAGGTGTCAGGGCGCCTTTCATCTGTAATGATGGTGGTGAGAGTGATAGGAGCCCACAGTTTATTGTACAGATGGTGTATGGTGTGATAAGAAGGTCGGCCAGACACTCATTTCCATGTGGCAGCCACATGTGTTTGCTTCGTAAACTTAAGCGAATCTGGCTTGGACTAGTGCATCCCTTGCCTCATGGCCAGCAATGTGCTCGCGTGCTGGTGGAACTGACACATCCACCTCCGCAAGGTGGTCCTCCTCGTCCTCCCTGTGCACTGAGCCACTTGTTCCTCAGGCAGCAGTAAGCCACGCTGCTGTGTGATGTTGTGCAGTGCGCAGCACACCACGATGATTCTGGAGACCCTGGCTGGTGCATACTGTAGGGCTCTACCTGATCTGTCGAGGCATCTGAATCACATTTTGAGCAAGCCGATGGTTTGCTCGATGATGCCTCTGGTGGAAATGTGGTTGCATTGTAGCGCTCCTTAACTTCGCTAGATGGGCTCCTCAACGGCGTCATTAGCCACGTCTTCAGGGTTTAGCCCTTGTCTTCAAGTAGCCATCTGGAAAGTTGGGTTGGCAGATTGAAGAGTGGAGGCACAGTCGACTGCTGCAGGATGAACGATTCATGGCAACTGCCAGGGAACTTGGCGCAAACATGCATACTGTTCTTCCTGTGGTTACACACCAGCTGGACGTTAAGGGAGTGGAAGCCCTTGCGGTTGACAAATACAGCTGGGTTGTGATGGGGTGCCCTAATGGCCACAGGTGTGCAGTCTACGATGCCCTGCACCCTTGGCAAGCCTGCCATATTTGCAAAGCCAACCGCACGCGCAGATACACTTGCTTCATCCATGGAGAAGTGGATGTAATTGTGCGCCTTTGCAAAGAGGGCATCGGTAACCTGCGTGATGCAAGTGTGTGCGGCCGACTGGGAGATGCCGCTGATGTCTGCTGATGATCCCTGGAAGGACCCTGAAGCAAACAAATTGAGGGCGCTGGTGACTTTGACAGCCACTGGTAAGGAGTGTCCACCCGTTCCTCTGGGCTGCAGGTGTTGGTGCAGCATTGTGCAGATGTCAGCGACTACCTCTCGCGAACGTCTCAGCTTCCTTTGGCACTGCTGCTCACTCATGTTGAGGAAGCTCATCCTCTGTCTGTAAACCCTGTGTTGGGGGTATCTCCTGCGGCGCAGAGCAGCCCTGCGCTGACGCCCTCTGCAGCATCAGGTGACTGAGGAGAAGGTTGGCGCTCCTGTTGTTGCTGCTGCTGCTGTTGTGCCTGGTTCTGCTGCTGCCGCGGCTGCTCTTCCTCCGATTCTGAGGACCAGGATGAGAGGGTATAAATGGTTCCCATTCCGCTGGTATATATCTCAGTTGAGGAATAGATGTTATAAATGCTCAGTCAATGTGGGGAGAGGGTTTTCCAAGGAGGTCACAGTGCATATGGATCTCAGCTTAAACACTTACAACCTCAATAGACGTGCAAAATGTGTTCCAACACCTCAAAACACAAAGCTCTGCCATCTGAAAGTCAGCCATGTTACAGATCCGCTTTTATGCTGCAGGTGCAGCTGTCAAGAATTCACGTAGTTGCTGAACCCGGCAAAATCAGCTGGCGTGTTTTGCTAACAGCGTGGAACATGCTGAAAATGTCGTAAAATGGGAAGAGCCTGGTAAAATGGGATTATGTAGGCAGTTAACAAGCTGTTAACTGCCTTAAGTGCCTCTCCCGCCACTTGGTGTCGGGTCTGATCGAGACTCCCAGACCCGACATTTTGCAAATTTGTGTGGAGGCGGGGTGATGGCAGGTTCGGAACCCACCGTCAATCAAAACAACTTTAACCTCTGACCCGCCTCCAAACCCGCCCTCTGAGCACCGGCAAAATCGTGGCCTAAGTATTTGTTTAATTTCTTTGCCATTTCGTTATTCCCCATTATAATTTCTCCTATCTCAGCCAGTAAGGGACCCAGATTTACTTTCGCTAATCTTTTCCTTTTTACATACCTATAGAAGCTTTTACAGTCTGTTTTTATGTCTCTCGCTAGTTTACTCTCATATTCTATTTTCCCTTTCTTTATCAATTTCTTGGTCCTCCTTTGCTGAATTCTAAAATCCTCCCAATCCTTAGGCTTATTGCTCTTTTTGGCAACATTATCAGCCTCTTCCTTTGATCTAGTATCATCTTCTGTCTATTGGATCTAATATTATCTTCTGTCTATTGGATCTTATAGTTAAAACTAGTTCAGCTCACAAAGTCTTTAGGCTTTGCTGGTCACAAGCAATGAATATAAAATAGTACTGTGCGCAGATGGTTGTCTGTTGTTCATCAAGAACCAGGATCTTTCTATTTGTTGATCTCTTCAAAAGGGCTGAGACGGAGTTGATTATTCAGGTTCAATGTAGCAGCCAGCATGACTTCCTTTAATGTGGATAAAATGTTATTCCATATTAAAATAAGTTTTATGTCTTTGTTTTGATTCAGTACCTACAATGAGGCTCAGGGTAAGTAGTGTTCATAAAAAATGCCATATGAGTCCTCGTGTGATATCACATTTAAGCAATGCATGAGGCTCACCATGCAACACAGGTGATGAAGTCATGCATGTATTAAATATGATTGGACACATAAGCTATGTTAAATGTGGCATCACCCTAGGATTCACAGTGTTCTAATTATACAATGGGCAAGCAATCTGAGTAATGTTCTCTTTTTAAAATGTTCTTTAAAAATGAGAAATGGAGGTCTTACCTTGTAAATTGATGCATTTAATTGAGACCGAATATGACAGTTCTGAATTATGAGCTTATTAAATGTTTTCATGCTGAGAATTCTGGGTAGTGGGGTTGATTAAAACTTCTGAGAGATTGTTTTTTGATTTATTTTTATTATTTTAAGGGTGTTTTGAACACATATTTAAGCTTGTTTTCTTTTCTCTGAAAATTCAATAGGGAAGTGCGCAATATCAGATCAAACAGTATACATGATCAAAACAGTTCAGTGAGTAAATAATAATCACTATTTTCCAGAAGCTACAGCTATTATAAAAATAACAATGGCTCCGCAATCACTTACATTCCCAGAATACTCCTCCTGATTTTTCCCGATAGCTACTTAAAAAGAACAGTCAAATGAAGAGAGAGTTCAATTGAGCTGAAGAATCTTGCCTACAGCCATATGTTAGGCAGTTTGGTTTTATCAGTCCTTCACCAGTGTAACTTTCCTGGGCAGCTAAGTCTCCCTGTCATTCAGGAAGAGCCTTATTAAGCTGGCAGTTAATGAAAAATGAGGCAGCTTTGAAAATCTCTTTGGACAGTTCAATGTTAATGGAATCTCCAGGTGATTTGTCTACATGATAAGGAAATTAAATAAGGTGTTGCATCATGGGCTGATTCTTTCTCTACTGGTGGAAGTCACGTTCAAATTATATCGAATTGCACAGAAATTGCAATAGAGAAACAGGTCCGCTCAACCAGTTTATATTGGTTTTAATCCTTCACATCAGCAGTAGTTCCAATTCTATATGAGCCCTCTGTTTCCATATTCCTCAATTTCCCTTTCCTTCAACCACCTATTTAATCCATTCCTAAATTTTGACCCAATTTCTGCTCCAGTCACTAACTCTGGTGGTGCATTCAATAGGCTTATAACCCTCAGTATAAAACAGTTTCTCCTGTTCTCTGTCCTAAAGCTCCTACGTTTACTCTTATATCCATGTCACCTTGTTCTGGACCCCTCAATTACTGGAAAGAGTTTGTTCTTATTTACTCTATCTCATCCCTTCATAATTTTAAACATCTATCAAATCACCCCTTAGCCTCATCTGTTCTAACTGAAAAAAGCCCCAATCTTTCAAGTATTTCTTCATGTTTGTTTTTCTTCACACCAGGCAGTATCCTAGTGAATCTGCATTGTAATCTCTCTATTGTGTCAGCATCCTTTCTAAAGCGTGAAGGCCAAAACTGCACGCAGTACTGCAACTGTGGTCTTACTAAGATTTTATATAGAGTCACCATCACATCTGAACTGTCTTATTCTATACCTCTTGCCATAAAATCCAGTTTTCAATTAGCTGTGTGTTACCTTGTCAAGACTTTCTAAAAGTTCATGTACATCACATCCACTGCATTTCCCCCATCCACCCATATATCCGACTTCCTCAAAAAAATCTATCAAGTTCAGCTGACTTATAGTTAGAGGTGCAAATTAAATTGGATATTACAGTTTATTGGTCAGCCTCCCATCTTCCACCCTAAATAAACTTGTGCTCATCCAAAACTTTGCTGTCCGTATCTTAACTCGCTCCAAGTCTCATTCACCCATTACCGTGCTTGCTGACCTACACTGGCTCCCGGTCTGACAACACCTCGATTTTAAAATCTTCATCCTTGTTTTCAAATTCTTCCATGGCCTCGCCCCTCCCAATCTCTATAACCTTCTCCAGCCCTACAAACCTTCAAGATGTCTGCACTCCTCCAATTCTGGCCTCTTGCGCATCCCCGATTTTAATCACTCCATCATTGGCGGCCGTGCTTTCAACTGCCTTGGCCCTAAGTTCCCACTAAGTTGCACAGCCGCGCAGCAGTCTGGAGGTCTTGGCACAGGCCGCTCACCGGCTTTCATATGGTAGAAACCTCGCATGCGTGAAAATTTGAATGAACCACGCAGCCAGTTAAAGGGACTACGCACGAAAAAAATAATAAGTGGGAACATTGCTCTCTACCTCTCTCTCATCCTTTAAGATGCTCGTTAAAACCTACCTCGTTGACCAAGCTTTTGGTCATCTGTCCTGATATCTCCTTCTGTGGCTCGGTGTCAAAAATATTTTTATTGATTTCACTCTTGTTAAGCACCTTGGGATGTTTTTCTACATTAAATGCGCTATATAAATGTTAGTTGTTGATGTTGATACCTTGAATTTCATAAAGTGTGTAGATTTTTTCTCATCAGCATTGTATAGGGTTTTTTCATGTTAATGTGTTTCAATATTATTAGAAACTGTGCTATAGTTCATTTGATCACATTGATTGACTATTTTGTATTCAAAAGAATATAGGGTGTAAGGCAGGAGAATCCTTCAGTGCTCAAGAATTCTGGCATAGTGGCTGATAACTGTTTGGATGCTTAGAGCTCCATGAGCAATTGGGGCTCCCGTATTCCATGTGTAACACCTTTCCTTGAAAGATACTTTGGGGGTGAATTTCCATCTGGTGTTCTCTGGCTTGTCTGCTGTAATTTCACCATTTCTCCAGGGTTTCCACAGTTCTTCCACTGAGTTACAGTGGATGAGCAGGAGAACCCAGCGGAAATTCTCTCTCGTCTGTTTACCAAGGAAAAGCTGATCTGTTTCATCCCAAGTAACTATTTTATTTCAAGAAAGCTGTAGAAAAACTGGAAGAAATGCTGTTGCACTGTTTATTGTTACCTAGAGAAAGCCTGAAGTTTTGAAAACACAAGTTTAATGCATTATGGATTTTTTCTAGATCCTTCATACACCTTTATTATGCATATAGCATTTGACTATTTTTTCTACTGTGTTCTTTAATAAGCAAACGATTATTGTAACCTGCATCAAGTGAGTGTAGTGTGTGATATTTTCCAACTGACAGGAGCAATAGGATGTGATTCTGCTATTCCAGCAGGGAATCATAACTCACAGGAAGTACAGATCAGAGAATCAAAGCTCTCTGTAAGTATTGCTATTCCAGTGTACAGTGTTAGCCCTAATTGGGGTAACTATTAGCCCTTCCTGATAATGGGTAAGGGTAGGAAGCTGACCAACCTGTGGGAAACCCGGTACAATTGTTAACATAGAAATAGTGTTTAAAAAGGTTGAATTATAACAATTGGCGACAGCTAAAGTGAGATGAATATCATTCATGGACCACCCAGGCTAGTAAAAGTTAATTTACATGAAGCAAAAAGCAATACTGTGAATACAAGGTCAGAAATCAATTCCCAAGTGGAGAAACTGGGAAGCAGAAAGAAAGAGATGCAACAAAAGAAAGAAGAGCATTCATGTGCAAGAGAGAGAAGATTTGTTTGTACGAGTTAGTACTGCTTAAACTGGGAACAGAAAAGAAGTAGCTGGAGGCTGATGAAAAGTACTGATAGTGTCAGTCAGAGGCTGAAATAAAGAAGAAAGGAGAAGCAGCAACAATATAAACTTGTTCTGGCAGAATTAGAAGTGACACCTACAAGAGTTTTAAGTTTTAAGCAACAGTATAACAGAAAAATTTGTAAAGGTTTTTGAACTGCTGGAAAACTATCATAGGTCGGGTAAAGAAGTAGGGGTGCAGAATGTGGTGCCTACATTTCGCCGTAAGGCACTAAATGCATTTTCACGAGTATAGTGCAGAATACGATTTTGTGAAAAGAGCAATTTGTGCTCGTTTTGATCCCATACCAGAAGCATAGTGGTGTAAAAAATATCTCTAACAGTGCAACACTCCCACAGTGCTGCTCATGTCTCTGGAGTGGGCCTTGAACCCACAACCTTCTCACTCAAAAGGCAAGGGTGCTACCAGTGAGCCCAAAGGTCTCTCTGCTGAGACCCTCTATGATCCTTGATCAACACTCTAGAGTTAGACTTGTGCATGTTTAAAAAAAAAATCATACTGGTGATGTGGGCATTGCTGACAAGGTCATCATTTATTGCCCATCCCTAGTTGCCATTGAGAAGTTAGTGATACAACTAAGTGGCTTCATAGGCCACTTCAGAGGGCATTTATGAGTCAACCACATTGTGCTGCTCAATGTGTAAAAGAATTTGGAGAATAGGGCTCAGTTTCAGTCTGTTGGGATAAGGGCCAGTTTCAGCACCAGGACTAAGTTGATTTGATCAATCAGTAAGTCTCATAAGGGAGACAGAAAGCAAGCAAGTATCTCATCAGGAGTAATTCTAGGATATATTCAAATAGACTAATGTCGTGAGATTTGAGCATGTCGGAAACTGTGTTGTGATTCCAATCTTGGGACATGGTGCAATAATTATATCCAATTGTAAGCAGGCAGCAAATGAAAGGCTAACATGGTACAGGGTTTAGTCTGATGTTGAGACATCTGCATTTGCCATGAGCTGCTCAGTTTCTGGAAGATAGGAGTACCATATTGCTAACATTTTGGAAAGTTAGATTGTCCACTCTGGAAAGTTGACTAAGAAGTAGATGTCACAGCGTCATTCAGTATCTGTCAGCACTGGGCTGAGGGGGGGTAGCATTTGGAAGGAAGTTTGTAAGAGATTTCTCAGACATAGTGAAGCATTTTTAAAATTTTTATGATAAATAAATTGTACTTTCAGACAATTACAATAAATAAACACGTTTGCTTTAATAATAAACTCCATTTGTTGGTTAAGGAAGTTGAAAGATTGACAAGTGCTTGCAAATTTCCAGCATGAAATAACTGTCTTTGTTTCCCTTTTTCATTTAGACTTTTGACACTTTGAAGTGAGATGGAGTTAAAACTTTTGAATGCAAACTAGTGAACAGCCTCTAGTGCTGCTCATAGTAAGTCATATAATATGTTATTTTAGAAGATGTAATTCAGATCAGCCATGATCTTATTGAATGGCGGAGCAGGCTCGAAGGGCCGAGTGGCCTACTCCTGCTCCTAATTCGTATGCACGTAGAATATATGGCTGCCTGTTTAAGGCCAAAATCTAATTGTTATTAAGTAAACACTGGATAAGGTTTGAAAGAAAGAAATACTTGCATTTATATAGCGCCTTTCATGACCACCGGACATCTCAAAGCACAAAACATCCAATGAAGTACTTTTTTGTAGTGTAGTCACTGTTGTAATGTGGGAAACGCGGCAGCCAATTTGCGCACAGCAAGCTCCCACAAACAGCAATGTGATAATGACCAGATAATCTGTTTTTGTTATGTTGATTGAGGGATAAATATTGGCCAGGACACCGGGGATAACTCCCCTGCTCTTCTTCGAAATAGTGCCATGGGATCTTTTACGTCCACCTGAGAGAGCAGACGGGGCCCTCGGTTTAATGTCTCATCCGAAAGACAGCACCTCCGACAGTGCAGCACTCCCTCAGCACTGTACAGGAGTGTCAGCCTAGCTTTATGTGCTCAAGTCCCTGGAGTAGGCCTTGAACCCACAACCAACTGAGCCACAACTGACACAGCTGAGTGTAATTGCTCTTCACAACCCTAGTTTGCTTTGTCTCTCTTTTTAAAACAGTGTGATTGGTAAGCTCCCTCAAAGGTTACAGTCATTCTGGCTGCCTTTTTTTTACACAGAAATACATAGACGGTATGTAAATTAACACAGAAGCAAGCCATTTGGCCAGCTAATCTCTGTTGGTGTTTACCCTCCATGCAAGCAAATAGTTCTAATCATATTTACCCATTCTGTTCACATATCTCTTCAACCACATCTCCTTTGTCCACCTAAACTTGAATGTTGACATAACTTCTGCTTCAACCACTAACCCTGAAATGAATTCCACAGCCTCACAACTCTCAGTGTGAAGAAGTTTTAACTGCCCTCTGTTTTAAATCTTACATTTAGACCTGTATCTATGACCCTTCATTCTTGACCCCCTCAAACAGTCGCCTTCTATCTATCTTGTCCCACCCTTCTATAATTTCAAAAACTTTTTTTTTTCAAATGTAAAACAGACATTTGAATGCTACACTTTAATGGGACGTTATGATGAACAGGGAAATAGGCACTGGATTTACGGTTTTGTGTCTGTTTTTATAATAGTTGTTAACAGTCTCCCATAGTGTTTCTCCTGGTAAATCAAAAAAGAGCTGCATTATACCATGTAATGCTGAGTATTATTCTGTTGCTAATGAAGTCGGGCCCCTTAAGGTTGCAATGTCCAATTAAAGTTCAGTAAACAACAGGTGATTTCATTCATTAGTTGCTATTGAGGCTGGAGATCAGAGCCCTGGCTTTGTTTGTGGGAAAGACAATTAAAGGCTACAGATATTGTGGCTCTGGTATTTTCTTTTCATGGAGATTTTTTTGCACATTTCAAATGTGTGATGTCATAAGCATGATTGACAAAAATGACACACTAGACATATTGGCTGGCATTTCTGCTTTATGCTCAGCAGCATTTTTTTTATTCGTTCATGGGATGTGGGCGTTGCTGGCAAGGCCAGCATTTATTGCCCATCCCTAATTGCCCTTGAGAAGGTGGTGGTGAGCCACCTTTTTGAACCGCTGCAGTCCGTGTGGTGAAGGAACTCCCACAGTGCTGTTAGACAAGGGGGCTTGGAACCTAAGTGTGGACCCAGAATGGAGAGAAACAAAGTTGGAAGTGCAAGTTAGAAAAGTAGTTAGTAAAACCAGTGAGGAGCAGAAACAAAAGCCAACAGTAAAGAGGGTCAAAGTGCAGAAAAATATTAAACAGGCAAAGTTGAAGGCACTTTATCTAAATGCACGTAGCATTCGCAACAAGGTGGATGAATTAGTGGCACTAATAGAAGTAAATGGGTATGATGCAATTGCCATAACAGAGACATGGTTGCAGGGTAACCAAAGCTGGGAACTGAATGTTCCAGGGTACTCAACATTTAGGAAGGACAGACAAAAAGGAAAAGGAAGTGGCGTAGCACTGTTAATAAGGGATGAGATCGGTATGGTAGAGATAAAAGATCTTGGCTCGGCAGATCGTGCTGTAGAACTGGAATCAGTTTGGGTGGAGCTAAGAAACAGCAAAGGGCGGAAAACATTGGTGGGAGTTGTGTATAGGCCACCAACAGTAGTGGTAATGTAGGGCACAGTATCAATCAAGAAATTAGAAGTGCATGTAACAAGGGCAATACGGTAATCATGGGGGATTTTAATCTACATATTGACTGGGCAAATCAAATTACCACTGATGGTGTGGAGGACAAATTCTTGGAATGCATGCAAGATGGTTTCCTGGATCAGTATGTGGAGGAACCAACCAGGGAACAGGCTATTCTGGATCTGGTACTGTGTAATGAGAAAGGGCTAATCAATAATCTTGTGGTAAAGGGGCCTTTAGGGACAAGTGACCATAATATGATTGAATTTTACATTAAGTTTGAGAGTGATGTAGTCCAATCTGAAACTAAGGTCTTCAATCTAAACAAAGGAAACCACAAGGGTATGAGGGACAAGTTGGCCATGGTAGATTGGGAGACTACACTAAAAGGTATGAAGGTGGACTAACAATGGCTAACATTCAAGGAAATAATGCATAATTTGCAACAAACATATATTCCTCTAGGGCATAAAAACCCAAAAGGAAAAGCGATCCAACCATGGCTAACAAAAGAAATTAAAGCTAGTATTAAGTCAAAGGAGGAAGCTTATAAAGTTGCCAGAAAAAGCGGTCAGCCTGAGGATTGGGATCTTTTTTAGAAA
Organism: Squalus acanthias; assembly: GCA_030390025.1. NCBI lineage: Eukaryota > Metazoa > Chordata > Chondrichthyes > Squaliformes > Squalidae > Squalus > Squalus acanthias. Next base: position 54,793,080 of record CM059427.1, read on the forward strand.
TCAGCAAAGGGGGACCAAGAAATTGATTAAAAAAAAACGGAAAATGGAATATGAGCACAAACTGGTGAAAAATATAAAAACGGATTGTAAAAGCTTCTATAGGTATGTGAAAAGGAAAAGATTGGCAAAGGTAAATGTAGGTCCTTTACAGTCAGAGATGGGAGAATGTATAATGGGGAATGAGGAAATGGCAGAGAAATTCAATAAATACTTTGTTTCTGTCTTCACGGAGGAAGACACAAAAAACCTCCTAGAAGTATAAGAAAACCAAGGGTGTGGCAAGAATGAGAAACTTAAAGAAATTATTATTAGTAAAAAAAACAGTGCTAGCAAAATTAATGGGACTAAAAGTCAATAAATCCCAAGGACCGGATGATCTATATCCTAGGGTTTTGAAAGAGGTGGCCATTGGGATAGTGGTTGTCATCTTCCAAAATTCTATAGATTCTGGAACGGTTCCTGCAGATTGGAGGATAGCAAATGTAACCCCGCTATTTAAGAAAGGAGGGAGAGAGAAAATGGGGAACTACAGACCTGTTAGTCTCACATCAGTAGTTGGGAAAATGCTGGAATCTATTATAAAGGATGCAATAACTGGGCACTTAGAAACTAATAGTAAGATTGGGCAGAGTCAACATGGATTTATCAAAGGGAAATCCTGTTTAACAAACCTATTGGAGTTCTTTGAGGATGTAACTAATGGAGTAGACAAAGGGGAACCAGTAGATGTGGTGTATTTGAATTTTCAGAAGGCCTTCGATAAGGTCCCACACAAGAGGTTGGTGAACAAAATTAGAGCACATGGAATTGGGGGTAATATACTAGCATGGATTGAGAATTGGTTAACAGACAGAAAACAAAGAGTAGAGATAAACGAGTCTTTTTCAGGATGGCAGGCTGTGACTAGTGGGGTACCGCAAGGATCGGTGCTTGGGCCCCAGCTATTCACAATCGATATCAATGATTTGGATGAGGGGACTAAATGTAACATTTCCAAATTTGCTGATGTTACAAAGCAAGGTGGCAGTGTCAGTTGTGAAGAGGATGTGAAGAGGCTTCAAGGGGATCTCGACAGGCTCAGTGAATGGGTGAAAACATGGCAGATGGAATATAATGTGGATAAATGTGAAGTTATCCACTTTGGTAGAAAAAACAGAAAGGCAGAGTATTTCCTAAATGGTGAAAGATTGGGGAATACAGATGCTCAAAGGGACCTGGGTGTCCTTGTGCATGAGTCACTGAAAGTGAATGTGCAGGTGCAGCAAGCCATTAGGAAGGCAAATGGTATGCTGGCCTTCATTACAAGTGGATTTGAGTACAGGAGTAAAGAAGTCTTACTCCAATTATATAGGGCCTTGGTGAGACCACACCTGAAGTACTGTGTACAATTTTGGTCTCCTTACCTAAGGAAGGATATACTTGCCATAGAGGGAGTGCAACGAAGGTTCATGAGATTGATTCCTGGGATGGCGGGACTGTTGTATGAGAAGAGATTGAGTAAACTAAGCCTGTATTCTCTTGAATTCAGAAGAATGAGAGGGGATCTCATTTAAGCATACAAAATTATTACAGGGCTTGATAGGGTGGATGCTGGGAGAATGTTTCCCTTGGCTGGGGAGTCGAGAACCAGGGGCCACAGCCTCAGGATAAAGGACTGAGATGAGAAGAAATTTCTTCACACAGAGGGTGGTGAATCTTTGGAATTCTCTACCCCAGCGGGCTATGGAGGCTCAGTCATTGGATATATTCGAAACAGAAGTCGATAGATTTCTGACTAGTAAGGGCATCAAGGGATATGGCAATAGGGCCGGTGAATGGAGTTGAGGCAGAAGATCAGCCATGATCTGATTGAATGGTGGAGCAGGCTCGAAGGGCCGACTGGCCTACTCCTGCTTCTATTTCTTATGTTCTTATGTTCTTAGAGAGGGAGTTCCACGTTTTGGCCCAGCGACGTTGAAGGAACGGCGATATATTTCCAAGTCAGGATGGTGTTTAACTTGGAGGTGAACTTGCAGGTGATGGTATTCCCATGCGTCTGCTGCCCTTGTCCTTCTAGGTGGTAGAGGTCGCAGGTTTGGGAGGTGCTGCCGAAGAAGCCTTGGCGAGTTGCTGTAGTGCACCTTCTAAATGGCACACACTGCAGCCAAGGTACGCCGCTGATGGAGGGATTGAATGTTTAAGGTGGTCGATGAGGTGCTAATCAAGCGGGCTGCTTTGTCCTGGATGGTGTCGAGCTCCTTGAGTGTTGTTGGAGCTGTACTCATCCAGGCAAGTGGAGAGTAGTCAATCACACTCCTGACTTGTGCCTTGTAAATGGTGGAAAGGCTTTGGGAAGTCAGGAGGTGAGACACTCACTGCAGAATACCCAGCCTCTGATCCACTCTTGTTGCTACAGTATTTATGTGGCTGGTCCAGATTTGTTTCTGGTCAATGGTGACACCCAGGATGTTGATGGTGAGGGATTCGCTGATGGTAATGCCGTTGAATGTCAAGAGGCAGTGGTTAGATGCTCACTTGTTGGAAATAATCATTGCCTGGCAATTGTGTGGTGTGAATGTTACTTGCCACTTATCAGCCCAGCCTGAATGTCATCCAGGTCTTGTTGTATGCGGTGATGGACCGCTTCATTATCTGAGGAGTTGTGAATGGAACTGAACACTGCAATCATCAGCAAACATCCCCACTTCTGACCTTATGGTGGAAGGAAGGTCATTGATGAAGCAGCTGAAGATGGTTGAGCCTAGGACACTGCCCTGAGGAACTCCTGCAGCATGTAATTACATAGAATATACAGCACAGACCATTTAGCCCACCTAGTCCGTGCTGATGTTTATTCTTTCCCCTATTCATATTAATGGTGAGCGCACAAACATAAAACCCTAGCCCCTATTTTAATATTACATGTGTGATATAAATCTTAACTAAATATATTATACTATTATTGCTCATAACTGGAATCATTCAAACATTTTTATCTAAATATTCTTTGAGTTTATGGTTTTCTGAAAAGATTGCCACTTATACAAGGGTTTTTTGTACAAAGTCATCTTTGTACCTTCAATAGAAAGTGTTTAATTGTGCTGAGACTCACATCAATCATTTATTTAAAATCCTGCAGGGTGAAATATTAGGGGCTCAAAATGTATCACCTAATTAAATGTCTTATTCTACAGATAAAGATAATTAATGTGTGAATTTTATTATCTCAAACTCAGTTTTAGATGGTTCTTGATAGTTATGATTATTACGCAATTAAAGAAATTGTATGCAGTTGAGCAGCCTCTATTAAAAAGAATGAGATCTTTCAGTATTACCTGCTCCCCTCTCAACCAGCATTCCTTCTGAGAATCATGGCATTTCTGTGTTTGTTCTTTAAGTGTAAACAGAAAGGAATGAGACCAAATATATATGAACCAAAATGTCTGAAAATAAATCAGTGCTGTCACCACAGTTCGAGATCTTGCTGAGCAGGATCACATCAGTTTACAGCACCTAGGGCTAGAAACTCGTTATAGCCAAGGAATGGGCGGTGTCAGTAGAAAAGTTGGAGAATTAGCGCCAGGAGCAAATGCTTTAGACTGCATGAAAATTTTGTACTCACTGCTCAATAAAATGATTGGAGTCCTAAATCAAGTCTTAAAAACCAAGCTCATTGGCGTTACCCTTAAAGGGTGGATCAATATCAGGTGCAGTCTAATCGGAACTCATTATTGCCACAGGCTTTTTTCACTACTTAAAGGGGAGGTTCATTGATGCTGCAGCAGCTCATTCTCAGCATTGCTGGTTGTGCAGCTGCCTCAGCAAGCAGAAGCAGAAGCAGAAGCAGAAGCCGAAGCAGAAGCAGAAGCAGAAGCGGAAGCAGAAGCAGAAGCAGAAGCAGAAGCGGAAGCAGAAGCAGAAGCAGAAGCAGAAGAAGGAGCAGCAGGACTGAATCAGTTGTGCTCATAGCAGGTCCATGCCCCAGGGAGAGAGCCCACAGATTCTCCAATGAAGCATTAGTTTTTGCTGTGGAGAGATGGAGGGCAGTGCTCTACACGGCAAGTGGCAGGAGGCCCTCGCCACAAGTCTTCCGCACCATGTGGAGGGAGGCAGCACAGCATGTCTCAGGGCAGCACTGTGGTCCCCAGGACCCACGCACAGTGCAGGAAGAAATTTAACGACCCCACTCAGGTGGTCAGGGTGAGTCAATGCTTCAACAAATGCTACATACCACCATCTATACCACAATATTCACACACTGCCCAAAGCACCACACCCTCGGCACTCACCCACCAACAATCTTTATCTCTTAACACTCACACCCACATCTCACACCTTGCACACAATGACAGCTATTCAACTATGGCAGGCACATCACCCAAACACTTATTACACATTTTCCTTTATTCTGCAGGCCAAGGTGGCGCACAACAGGAGGGAGCAGGAGTACATAGGCTGACACCCAACCACTGTCTGCACTGAAGAATCAAGTGCTGCAAATCATTTAGTTTAGCAATGGAGAGGAGCAAGGAACAATCTAAAGTGGAACTTCTAAACTGGAATAGGGCTAACTTCAATGGGATGCAAAAGGATCTAGTCAGGGTAAAATGGAACCAAAGACTGACAGGAAAAACTGTAACGGAACGATGGGTGATCTTTAAGGAGGAGATGTTCCAAGTACAGGCTATGTACATTCCAACAAGAGGGAAGGGTAAGGGAACCAAAGTAAGGGCTCCTTGGAGGATGAGGGAGATGGAGAAGATGATGAAACAAAAAAAGGTGTATGATGCATGTCAGGTAAATTCTTCAAGGGAGAACCAGAGCAAATACAGTAATTCGGGTCCCCGCGGGTGAGTACGCGCTGTTTACTCACCCATAGGGCCACCGGAAGTGCCGGTTTCACGCATGCTGCGGGAAACCAGCACTTCCGGTCTCTTGAAGGTAGGGGTTTGCGGATCAAGTGCGTGCGCGGGAGAGGCAGCGCGCAGACCTGGAACTTCCCCTATTTTAAAGGTTTCTCCGTGCGGGTAAGTCCCCAGAAGCTACGCGGGGAAAAAGCAGGCGCAAGGCCTGCTTTTAACAAGGTAAGAAGTTAATTAAGTAAAATTTAAACATTTTTTACACTGGTTTATCATTTTTAAATACTTTAAGGAAAGGTAAGTTTATTTTTAGCCCCGTTAAAAAATTAAATTACATTTTTCAAAAATTAAAATTTTTGTTTGAAATAGTTAATTTATGTAATTTATAGTTATTTTAAAAATGTGATTTTAAAAAAAAATTATTTGAAGTTTTAGTGAAGTTTTGAGGCCGATCTCTATTCATAGATTTGACAGGTCTTCCTGTCAAATCTTTGAATGGAGATTCCCTGCTCCGATTGGCTCTCCATGGCCCACGTGATCCCAGGGGACGCTTCGAACTAACTGCGCCCCTGGGATACGCAAGCACTGCACATCGGCAGCTGGAGGAGGCCCAGGATCGGAATCCCACGCGGGCCCACAGCACAACGGCAGGCGTGCTATCTACGTGCAGTTCGGGGGCTTGCCTCCGACCGGAATTTCTGGCCCAATTGAGAGGTGATGTGAAGATCAAAATAAGATTGGCAAAGAGAGAAGATGACACTGATGTTCCCCAAAGATCAGTGCTGGGGCCACTGCTTTTTTTGATTTATATAAATGACCTGGATATTGGAATACAGAGTAGAATTTCTAAATTTGCCAATGACACCAAACTTGGGGGTGTGGCAAACAGTGATGATGATATCAATCGACTGCAACAGGACATAGAAAGGCTAGCAGAATGGGCAGGACAAGTGGCAGATGGAATTTAATACAGAGAAGTGTGAGGTGATGCATTTTGGCAGAAGGAACAGGGAGAGGCAATATACACTTAATGGCACAGTTTTAAAGAGTGTGCAGGGACAGAGGGACCTGGGAGTTAATGTGCATAGGTCCCTGAAGGTGGCAGGACATATTGAGAGAGTGGGTAACAAAGCATATGGGATCTTGGGCTTCATAAATAGAGGTATTGCGTACAAAAGTAGAGAAGTTATGCTGAACCTTTATAAAGCACTGGTTAGGCCACAACTGGAGTATTGTGTCCATTCTGGTCACCACACTTTAGGAAGGATGTGAAGGCCCTTGAGAGGGTGCAGAGGAGATTTACCAGAATGGTTCTGGGGGTGGGGGATCTTAGCTACAAGGACAGGTTGGAGAAGCTGGATTTGTTTTCATTGGAGCAAAGGAGGTTGAGGGAGGATTTGAAAGAGGTGTACAAGATTATGACGGGTTTGGATAGGCTAGACGGGGAAAGGCTGTTCCCACTAGTTGATGGTACAAGGACTAGGAGACACAGATTTAAGGTTTTGGGCAAGAGATATAAGGGGGTTGTGAGGAAAAACTTTTTTACACAGTGAGTGGTGACGACCTGGAATTCGCTGCCGACGGAAGTGATGGAAGCGGAGACACTCAATGTTTTCAAGGGGAGACTGGATAGGCACTTGAGGGAAATAAACTTGCAGGGCTACGGGGATAGAGTGGGGGATTGGGACTGACTGGATTGCTCTACAGAGAGCCGGCACAGACTCGATGGGCCGAATGGCCTCCTTCTGTGCCGTTATGGTTCTATGACTCTATGAGAAGGGTGCTAGGCATGCACACGGAGATGATAGGTGCAATGGCAAGGGTACCCGAGAGCCTCTCGGCAATGGTAAGGAGCGTGGAGGAGTCCGCCTCCAACAGCACACAAGGCTCTGCGCACACCATGGAGCCCATCATTTCCAGTCTTCAAAGGATGGTAGACTCCCAGAGAGACCGTGGCGACCCAGACCTTGTGATGTGATGGGCGATCTGGCAGCTTCCATTGCAGCATAGGCAGAAGCACCACAATTTCTTAGTGCTCTTATGCAGTCTATGCTTGGTGGCATCCAATCTCAGACTGCTCTCGTGCAGTCTCCGCTTGATGCCACGCAAGCTCTGACTGCTGCCATCGTGGCTGGGTCTACCACCATCGACCGGGGCTTTCATGGTGTCACAGCAGGCCAGCAATCTGTGCTCCTACAGATTGCTAGGGATGCTGAGGTGCTGCCCCGGGGGAGTGGCAGTGGGTCAGTGGAGCAGGAATCTGCTGTCCTCTCTCAGGATGACAACATTGCTGCTCCCACCACTGCCACTCCACCATTGCCCTTGTCGCTGCCTGTCATCCAGCCAGCCCAGACTGCTGCCACCCATGCTGAGATGGTGCAGTCTACAGCCGGGCCTTCCAGGTCCAGAGCTGGTCGAGGACGTCCTGCAAGGCCATCTGAAGTCTCCCGCACGGACACTCAGCAACCTTCCACCAGGCCTGCTACAGCTACTGGGCCAACACTTCATAGGAGCAGTAGAGCAGGAAAAGGCACAGTAACGACAGGCACTAAGGAATTGCACAAGGGTGAAAAGTGAATATTTTTGGTGTAAATATGTGTCCACTACTTTTTGATAAATTTATTACTTCACTTACCATTCTTTTGTGGTGTCTCTCATTTCAGCTTTGCGCTGTGATATGGCCTGTGAGAGGGATGGAATGATGGGGATGTGGTGAGCAAAGGGGATCTGGGAGTTAAGTCATCCTGGTGTGAGGCTGGAGGTCCGTTTGGAGGAGGTGGCAGAGTTCTGTGACCACTTCCTTGGTGAAGTGGAGCCATCTAATACACTGCTCCTCACTTCATTGAAGGTAGGAAAAGTGCTGTCGGAATACCCTCAGAGGGTAAGGCCTCCTGGTGAGAGCCCTGATGTCCCTCCTCATCTCTCTGCACACATGTTCCCTATTTCTCGCTGCCTACGCTCCATCCGCCATAGATCCTGGAGGGCGAGGTGGCGCCAGTACAGCCCCCATTAATGTTACCAAGTGTAGCAGTTTGAATCTTTGAAGAATAAATGTAGCTACTTTTTAGTTGCCAGAAGACTCCTGATACAGAAGAACCATGAAATTACTGAATGAAACTGTTGCAGTGGGTGAAACAACCCAAAAAACCACTGAAACTACACTAACCTGACAGCTGTGAGTGATTATTGATGATCCCTTTAAATAATGTCCGTGGAGCCGGCTTCCTGGTGCTGCACACCAGCTCTCCCTGTCAGTGTTTACTCCAGGCGGTGAGGTAAGTGGCGAGAATCAATTTTGCAAATCAAGCGGTCAGTGAGCATTGCACACACACTGACATCACGATCTACCTGGGATTGACGTTCCCGGCGATACCGCTTACTGGCGGTGCTACGGGGGTTGGGGGTCGGATGTGGCGTGTGGCGCTGGATTCGCCTCGCTCCAGCGATACTGGTCTAGCGCCCCAACAGTGCCATCCACTGGCGCTAACGAGAGGCGCTAAGGGGACAAATTTTTCCCCCATGGTGTTTTACCAATTTGGTTCTTTGAATTGTTGAGAAGTTTTTGGGCTTCATTTCAAACCATTCGCAAAGAGAAAACTTTATTTACAACATTACTGCTTGCTAATTCACTCACTACTGTCGATTCCACATTGACTGGTGCTATGTACACAGAGGTACAGTTAGTTGCTCAGATCCCAGGACATTAAAACCTACCCCTCCACCCAAGAAAATTCCACATGAACCCCACAAATACTGACCATGACAAGATCTCTAGAATTTCATAGATGATTGGCTCTACTGCAAATCAAGTTACGAACAGTCAGCACTGTAATTTGTCCATGACTTGCTTTTTGTTAACAGTAAGTTGATTATTTTTGTACCGTAAAGAAAACGAGGAAAAAAGTTCTCGTCTTCAGCCAGAGATGAAGTGGCATCACATCATCTGCCTCACTCTCTCTTAGGGAGGCTTTTTTTTTTCATTGCAGTGGTGAAAACTCTACTCAGCATCGTAATTCACTTTGCTACAGCAGGTATGCAAGGACACATGATATGACTGGTGGACGTCAGATCTGGAGATCAAACAGCAACCAGTTTACATAAATAAGAGTACAAAAAGTTAATCTCAAAGGCGTGATCTCCTGGGAATAAGTAGATAACAGTAATAAATAGTGAAAGACAAATTAATTCTGTAAAACTTGATGTAATAAAGTAAATTATATGATTAAATGGGATGTGCAATTACTCCGCTAATTCGAATTGAAGGGCTGCATTCAATGTAGAACCCTTGTGATTGTTCATTGTTACTTATTTCGAAGAGGGATTTAAATAAATGATAGATTGTAATATGATTTACAGAAATTAATTTATTTTAGAATATTTATAACCAAGGTAGTGGCATTTTGTGTCAGTACTATTGCGCTAATTGGTCCAGTGGGTTTTTGTCTCCATATATCTGAATGGTGCAGTGGGAATGCGGATGTGTATCTATGTTCCCAGATGATTGCTGGTGCTTGTGGGCTGCCTTGCAGCAATTTGGTTCAAGCTTTTGTTTTGAGAATATCTGAATTTAAAATTTCTAAAGCACCTTCTATCTCACCAAAAAGAAACACTTGAACATATCTCTGGTGCATATTTTAATCAACTATTTCATTTTTTTCAAAATATCTGCAGCCGCCCCAGTTATTTAAGTTTAATATCCATTTAATGTTTGAATTAGGTTTACTTTACAAAATTTAGTGCTACATCTGGACATAATGGCCCAAGTTTATCAATTATAACACACACTTCATTTTAATGGGCTATTGTCAGCGTAATGATCAGAAAATTTTAATCAATTTCTTTACAATTGAGCCCTGAAACTTATTCATTAAATTTATGAAACAAACATATACTGGACTTGAATAATTTCCACTAAAATAATATTTTCAAAGAAAATGGAGAGATTTCCTGAAAATAATAAGTGAAGAGGCAGAATAGGATGTCTTTGGTTCGCTTTCTTAAATATTAGTGATAACCTTTAGAGGAGGATTACATTTTGACTATAGTTCTGTGCACTGTCTGAAAAACAAGTCTCATCTAAGAGACCTCTACCTAGCGGAGACTGAACGCCAACTCTCCGACACCTCCTCCTACCTCTGCCTGGACCATGACCCCACTACTGAACAGCAAGCCACCGTTTCCAAGACCGTCACTGACCTAATCTCCTCTGGAGATCTTCCCTCCACGGCCGCCAACCTCATAGTTCCCAAACCCCGCACAGCCCGCTTCTACCTCCTTCTCAAGATCCACAAACAGGACTGCCCTGGTAGACCCATCATTTCAGCCTGTTCTTGCCCCACGGAACTTAACTCTTCCTATCTTGACTCTATTTTTTCTCCCCTTGTCCAGTCTCTTCCCACCTACTTCCTCGACTCTTCTGACGCCCTCCGCCACTTTAACAGTTTCCAGTTTCCTGGCCCCAACCGTCTCCTTTACACTATGGACGTCCAATCCCTCTACACCTCCATCCCCTACCAGGATGGCCTGAGGGCGCTCCGCTTCTTCCTTGAACAGAGGCCAAACTAGTCCCCATCCACCACCACTCTCCTCCGCCTGGCTGAACTTGTTCTCACATTGAACAACTTCTCCTTTGACTCCACTCACTTCCTCCAAATTAAAGGTGTTGCTATGGGAACCCGCATGGGTCCTAGCTATGCCTGCCTTTTCGTAGGATATGTGGAACATTCTTTGTTCCAGTCTTACTCAGGTCCCCTCCCTCACCTCTTTTTCTGGTACATTGATGACTGTATCGGTGCTGTTTCCTGCTCTCGCCCTGAACCAGAAAATTTCATTCACTTTGCTTCCAATTTCCATCCTTCCCTCACCTTCACATGGTCCATCTCCAACTCTTCCCTTCCCTTCCTCGACTTCTCTGTCTCCATCTCTGGGGATAGGCTGTTGACAAACATTCACTACAAGCGCTTGACTCCCACAGCTACCTGGACTACACTTCCTCCCACCCCACTTCCTGTAAGGATTCTATTCCATTTTCCCAGTTTCTTTGTCTCTGCCGCATCTGCTCTGACGATGCCACCTTCCATATTAGTGCTTCTGACATGTCTTCCTTTTTCCTCAACCGAGGATTCCCCTCTACTGTGGTTGACACGGCCTTTGACCTTGTCCGTTCTATTTCCCGCACTTCTGCTCTCACCCCTTCCCCTCCCTCCCGGAACCACGATAGGGTTCCCTTGTCCTCACCTTTCATCCCACCAGCCTCCACATTCAACGGATCATCCTCCGCCATTTCCGCCACCTCCAGCATGATCCCACCACCAAACACATCTTCCACTCACCTCCCCTTTCAGCATTCCGAAGGGACTGCTCCCTCCGCGACACCCTAGTCCACTCCTCTATCACCCCCAACACCCCTTCCCCTTCGTCTGGCACCTTCCCGTACAAGCGCAGGAGATGCAACACATGCCCTTTTACCTCCATCCTTCCCACTGTCCAGGGCTCCAAACACTCCTTCCAGATGAAACAGCGATTTACTTGCACTTCTTGCAATTTAGTTTACTGTATTCGCTGCTCACGATGCGGTCTCCTCTACATTGGGGAGACCAAACGTAGATTGGGTGACCGCTTTGCGGAACACTTCCATTCAGTCCGTAAGGGTCACCCCGAGCTTCCGGTTGCCTGTCACTTTAATTCTCCGCTCACCTCCCACTCAGACCTCACCGTCCTCGGCCTCTTACACTGTTCCAATGAAGCTCAACGTAAGCTCGAGGAACAGCACCTCATCTTTCGATTAGGCACTTTACAGCCTTCTGGACTCAACATCGAGTTCAGCAATTTCAGACCATAACCTCGGCCCCTATCTTTTTTTCCCCATTTTTTTTCTTCTCTCCCACATGGCAGCTGTCTTTCATTCTGCCATCGCCATTCACACTTCATCTCGAGCCATCTTTTGTTTTTGTAACTTGTCCCATTACCATCTCCTTTTGCCTTGCACCATCATCCCTTTTGTCTCTTAATCTCTCCTGCCTTCCATCCTATCACAGACCTTCCTTTTTGTTCTTTCCTCCCCTCCCCCCTCTCCCTGCCCCTGCACTTGCTTAAAAACCTGTTCGATCTCCAGCTTTTTCCAGTTCTGACCAAGGGTCATCGACCTGAAACGTTAACTCTGTTTCTCTCTCCACAGATGCTGCCTGACCTGCTGAGTATTTCAAGCATTTTCTGTTTTTGTCTCATCTAAGAGGACAGTTTGTAATGTAAAGTTCTGAGACCGTAGTGCTGCTCTTTCCTGCACTGATGCCAAAGGTGTGGGTGCAATGCAGAAAAACATAGGCGCTCCCAATTTGCTGCTGAATAGTACTGCACTCAAACTTACTCTGTGGCTTCTCTGGTGTCTGCCCTCACAAAAGCTTGGTGCTATTCATTCCCAAGCTGTTGTCTGGTCAGCACTAGGCTTAAGAGACAGGCTGATAGTTTTAAGATAGGTCTGTATTTTTTGCTTCTGGCCTTGTGGCAGAATACTGTCAGTATTTTACACTTTGCGATAGATACGTGTTTCATACTGCATCACCCAACTTGGCCAGTCCCTTTTGCAATATGGCTTATTCGGACGCAGGTGAGTTGAAGCGACCTCAATCCCCCATGAAAGCTGCTGACTTCATTCAGCTGAGCCTTTCCTGAGCCACTGACAAATGTTCCCCAATCACATTTAAGGATTCCCCACTCCATACCCTTATCAGCTTGAATTAAATAAGAAGAGAAGCCTCACAGTCAAACCAGCACCCTCCTCCTATTCCTGGCCCAGCACCCTCCTCCTATTCCTGGCCCAGCACCCTCCTCCTATTCCTGGCCCAGCACCCTCCTCCTATTCCTGGCCCAGCACCCTCCTCCTATTCCTGGCCCAGCACCCTCCTCCTATTCCTGGCCCAGCACCCTCCTCCTATTCCTGGCCCAGCACCCTCCTCCTATTCCTGGCCCATCACTTTTCGCATTCACATTTATTTGCTCTGTTCCTCCACCCACTGCTTGGCACAACCATGCTGCTCCCTCCAAGGCAGAATGTAATGGCACCCTGATTGCTGCTTGTGGTTCTGCTGCCATCCCAACCATGGCACAGCAGCGCAAAGCCATTCACAGGGCAGAAGACCACTGGCATGCAAATTACAGCCCTTAGCAGGCATAAATTAAATGAATCCCTCACCACAAGTCATCTCAAGGTACCCAGAAAAATATCCTGGATCACTTCCTAAAAATAACTGTACCTGCCCCTTGAGTGATGATGCTGCATTTATGACCTAAGTTAAGCCCTATCTTCCTGTTTCTGTGAATAATAGAGTACCTCCAACAAAGTGCAAGATCCACTCTTTCTATGTTAATAAAGCCAGCAGGAAATCCCAGCACTTTAGTCCTTCCCAAAATGTAATCACTTCTGGTACACTGCATCCACATTGCCTACAATCAGCCCTGAGAAAGGAAGATCAATCCTCATGCATTCATTCAGAATTTTGTGTTCAATTTTTAGGAATCAATGTTGAATTTGAGCAGTTAAAATGAAGATAAAGTTTATTCAAGATTGATGCTCTTCCCCTCAATGCCTGTACCATGCTTTGCAAAGTTATCATCTTGTGTTTGATAAATGTGCTTATGGTATCTATCTTGTGGAAGTACAGTGGTCTTGTCCAATCTTTATTTTAATTGCACAGACATCCTGTCTAATTTGGATACCTCACATCTTCTCTGTTGTATCTCGACCATCCATTGGATGCTTGAACTAATAATATCAAAATCTTGAGGCAGATCAAATAGAATATGAATGTTAGAGAATTGTCCCAGTGTTAACTGTTCCCATCACCAGACTCATTATTGAGTGTTTAACTCTAAATTCAGGTAAATCACTAAAATGTTACAAATATCTTAGCATTTTAAGTGATGAACAGTGACAGTGAACTGTGATAAGGTTTGTAAATTATATTTGGGAATAATGTCACATTGAAGTGAATAAAATTCCACGATACCTTATCAGTTTAGTGAGCTCTGTTTGATGCCTTTATTCACCCATTGATGGATTACCATTAATTTGTTTGGATATGCACTTCTACTCAAATCAAATTGCAAATATGGTAAAACTGTGCAGTGCCGAGACTACTCAGCAAAGATTTGCTGTATTCCACCATGATAGGGATCTCCAATTAAAATGTTTAACAGTCTCAAATGGATTGAAATGGCTGTAACATTCAGTTTCGTATCAATTCAAAGCTGAACTCATGCCTATTTAAACATGTTTATATTATTTGACAGCACTCATCAACCCACCGTGAGAAACCATAGTGCTATGTGTTTACCAACAACAGAAACATCTTGTAGTTAAAAAAAAAATCATATTTAAAGATCGCATGGATGAACAACAGAATTTGTCCATCCCTGTTTGGCATAAAAATAAAACAAAAAAGGTGACTCAACCATGGCTAACAAGGGAAATTAGGGATAGCATAAGATCCAAGGAGAGGACATATAATTTGGCCAGAAAAACTAGCAAACCTGAGGATTGGGAGCAGTTTAGGATTCAGCAAAGGAGGACAAAGGGATTAATTAAGAGTGGGAAAATAGATTATGAGAGTAAGCTTTCAGGGAACATAAAAACTGACTGTAAAAGTTTCTATAGATATGTGAAGAGAAAAAGATTGGTGAAGTCAAGTGTAGGTCCCTTGCAGTCAGAATCAGGGGAATTTATAATGGGGAACAAAGAAATGGCTGACCAATTAAATACATACTTTGTTTCCGTCTTCACAAAGGAGGACACAAATAACCTCCCAGAGATGTCGGGGAACATAGGGTCTAATGAGAGTGAGGAATTGAATGAAATCAGTATATGTAGGGAAATGGTGTTAGGAAATTGACAGGATTGAAGGCCAATAAATCCCCAGGACCTGATAATCTACATCCTAGGGTACTTAAGGACGTGGTCCTAGAAATAGTAGATGCATTGCTGGTCATCTTCCAAAATTCTATAGACTCTGGAACAGTTCCCATGGATAACTAATGTAACCCCACTATTTAAAAAAGGTGGTAGAGAGAAAATGGGGAATTATAGACCGGTAAGTCTGACATTGGTAGTGGGGAAAATGCTAGAGTCCATTATAAAAGATGTAATAGCAGAGCACTTGGAAAACCGTGAAAGGATCAGACAAAGTCAACCTGGATTTACAAAAGGTAAATCATGCTTGACTAATCTACTGGAATTTTTTGAGGATGTAATTGGTAGAATAGATAAGGGAGAACCAGTGGATGTGGTGTATTTGGACTTTCAGAAAGCTTTCGATAAGGTCCCGCGTAAGAGATTAACGTGCAAAGTTAAAGCACATGGGTTTGGGGGTAAGGTACTGACTTGGATAGAGAACTGGTTGGCAGACAGGAAGCAAAGAGCTGGAATAAACGGGTCTTTTTCCGAGTGGCAGGCAGTGACTAGTGGGGTACCACAGGGATCGGTACTAGGACCCCAGCTATTCACAATATATATTAATGATCTAGACGAGGGAACTAGATGTAATATCTCCAAGTTTGCAGACGACACAAAGCTGGGTGGGCGTGTGTGCTGTGAGGAGGATGCAGAGAAACTCCAGTATGATTTGGACAGGTTGGGTGATTGGGCAGATGCATGGCAAATGCAGTATAATGTGGATAAATGCGAGGTTATCCACTTCGGTGGCAAAAACAGGAAGACAGATTATTATCTGAATGGCAATAGATTGGGAAAAGGGGAAGGGCAACAAGACCTGGGTGTCCTTGTGCACCAGCCGCTGAAGGTAAGCATGCAAGTGCAGCAGGCGGTTAAGAAGGCAAATGGTATGTTGGCCTTCATAGTGAGAGGATTCGAGTACAGGAGCAAGGATGTCTTGCTGCAGTTGTACAGGGCCTTGGTGAGACCACTCCTTGAGTATTGTGTGCAGTTTTGGTCACCTTATCTGAGGAAGGATGTTCTTGCCATGGAGAGAGTGCAGTGAAGATTCTCCAGACTGATACCTGGGATGGCAGGAATGACGTATGAGGAGAGATTGGGTCGATTAGGCTTATATTCGCTAGAGTTTAGATGAATGAGAGGGGATCTCATTGAAACTTATAAAATTCTAACAGGACTAGACAGACTAGATGCAGGAAGGATGTTCCCGATGGCGGGGGAGTCCAGAACCAGGGGTCTAAGGATAAGGGGTAAGCCATTTAGGACTGAGATGAGGAGGAATTCTCTACCACACAAGGCAGTTGAGGCCAATTCATTAAATATATTCAAGAAGGAGTTAGATATATTTCTTAAGGCTAAAGGGATCAAGGGATATGGAGAGAAAGCAGGGACAGGGTACTGAATTTAGATGATCAGCCATGATCTCATTAAATGGTGGAACAGGCTCGAGGGGCCGAATGGCCTACTCCTGCTCCTTTCTTCTATGTTTCTATGTTTTAAGATCTAGTGCTTCTGCTAGAAATGATTCTGACCTACAGTTAAATAGTTACCTCTTCTAATTCAAATTAAAATATTGAGAAATATATTATTTTTGCTTTGAGCATTAGATTCCTAATGGTAGGCATTTGTTATCGCCTGTTTTCGGGCGCATAACTGATGACACCCTTCCAGTGCATGCCTGAACCAGGAGACCCGATCCTTGACAGAAACTCGGCCTCATTATAATAATCTAGGCGAGCTGCCGGTAGCTCAAACACACACAAGCACTGCTAAATTTGTCACTTGTTTTATGAGCGGAAAACGGATGTAACGATGTTGAATTTCCCCCATAGTGCCATGTCATAAGAAAAGCTCTTTTCTTTACAGTACATTACAGGGGAGCAAAAGCATACACTGGTTGTTATGTTGTTCTAGTGTTGATAGCTGAATAGAGACAGTGTCACATAGCACCATCCGCGTGCTGTCTCCAAGGTGATGTTATTGGTGCAACCAAACCAAGAGGCCCATGCAAATTTACAAAAAAAAATCTGCCTCTAGTCATCAAATAACTGCATTAAAGATATATCCTCACCATCTCCATAATGATATTGGAAAGTATGCAGTGCTATTAATTTAGTGAAATGTGTTATTAGGATTATGCACTGCTGAGTAGAAACTGCTCTAAATAGCATGGCGATAATGCAATTTATGAATAATGGAGGGCTTGACATCAGTGTAACCTGCTAATTTCAGGCTCCAAGATAAATGCTTTTGGTCTAGTGGTGCACTTGGAGGAATTATTGACTGGGCAGGCTGTCTTGAAATGCATCCAGACTTTGACAAGATCGCAGCTATCAAAATCTCTAATCCATCCCTATGGTTTAAATCAGTTTTAAAGGTGAATCGTAAAAGGTAGTGTAAAGAATTATTATCCTTTTACAAGAGTATAAAGAATACTTATTGACTCCCCAGCCTCGAAGCACAATGTAAAACATGATTAAAACTGGCCAAGAAAAAAGTCATATATGTAAACACAGAAGAAAGAAAATTTTACTTCTCCATTCTCATTATAATTAGAATCATTTTGAGGCACCTATATTTTTAAACTGTGAAATACAGACAGTATATCAACAAAGTAAAGGATGCAGTTACTACGGCTACAGCATGTTTCTTTAATGTTTTGCACGGGGTGGCTGACATTCCATGGTTGCATTTCTTCAGGTGCTGACAAATTCGTCAATATCATTAAATAATGGGGTGCCTTCAATGTAATTCTGAGGAGAATAGTCTTGAAGCCTCTTTTATTAGACAAGCAATTTGGTCAAGCTCACTTAACAGTGTCAGCTTGTACTCTTTTATAATTAATTTGAAGATGGGATTGCGAGACAAGATTCAGGAACCTTGGAAAAATGACCACAGAATTAAATTAGTCCAATGCCTGAGAGAGTTGCCCAATCAAAGAATTATTGTATGACTGCATGCATATATTTAAGAGTTGTTCACATCAGAAACTTGATTGCAAGTCACATACAATAGCAGCTTGCAAAACTCCTCGGACAACAGAGATGTACTCCAAAGAGTATGAGACATGAGGGTAGATTTTTAACTTGGATTGCTCGGCATAAATAGGGTAGTATTGGCCCAATAATGTCTGACCGTCTTGTTTTCACCAGTGCTCCGGCCTTTACAATCCTTGCCAATCTCAATTCCAAACAACAGAAATTTAACTGCAAAGTTTGAATTGTCCTTTCAAGCTGAGAATCATGAGAGAGCCACAAATGATGATGCTAGAAAGTGACCTCGGGCCCCTCTACACTTAAATTTCTCGGCGTAACTGGACACCATTAGAAACCTAATGTAAATCCAGGAACTTCATGCTTGCAACTGTTTGATCGGGGACGGAGTTAAGTTAATGAGCTTTGGAGGGTTTTGCTGGAGGTGTCGGCAAAGTGGCGCAAAAATCCCTAGATACACAACTGTTATGATGCAAGTTTCCAGGAAGTTCCCAGCCAGTATATTAAAGACCACACCTTACTCAAGATAACTTATTTTATCCAATGCATCGTGACTGTTATTTTTATTCTGATGTGCGATTAAGTTGCTGAAAATTCTATCATAGCTACGGAGTCGAGTCCACTCTCTCCTGCAAATTTCCCTCATAAATGTTTTCTAAATACACTAGAGCTTGTTAATCATTGTTGGGGATATTCTCTCTCTCTTAGGCAGTCTCTCGGAACCGAGGATGACTTGCTTCCACACTAAAAATGAGTTTTCAGGTGACTGATGAGTCCAATGCGGGACCTACAGTCTCTGTCACAGGTGGGGCAGACAGTGGTTGAAGGGGTGGGTGGGTGGGGTGCTTGGGTTGACGTCCGCTCCTTCCGTTGTTTGCGCTTGGCTTCCGCTTGCTCCCGGCGAAGAGACTCGAGGTGGTCGGCGCCTTCCCGGATGCTTCTCTTTCACTTTGTGCGGTCTTGGGACAGGGATTCCCAGGTGTCGGTAGGGATGTTGACTTTTTCAAGGAGGCTTTGAGGGTGTCCTTGAAGCGTTTCCTCTGCCCACCTGGGGCTCTCTTGCCGTGTCGGAGCTCCGAGTAGAGCGCTTGTTTTGGGAGTCTCGTATCGGGCATGCGGGGATATTACTGAGTAAATGGCTAATACATCTGTGTGACATTCTTTTGTCTGCTAATTTAACACCAGTGTTAAACTAATCTGAAATAACAGAAAAACGCTGGAAAAACTGAGCAGGCCAGGCAGCATCCGTTTGTTTTAAATAGGTTACTGCCTCCCCATAAACAATGGATAAAGGGATGGCCTCCAAATGTGTTAAGCATTTTTAATTACACTCATTTCTAGGACAATAGAAGTTATTGCTAAAAGAGCGCTAATCCATTATGTGTTGTAACATGAAGAGCTGATTTAGAGATTCTTTTTGCTGATGTAATGCTTGGGAACTACACACTTCTTATTTTAATACATGTTATAGTGAATACCATAACATGGAAAAAAAACGGACATAAAAATGTAATGTAAAGTGCTATAACAGAGACCGTTATAATGAGAGGGAAGGACATCTCAAGCTTTGCACCTTTCATAGAGCCAGATTTGCCTTTAAACTCTGCAGCATGGGAAATCTGTTTATTACTTCACGTTCTCCAGACAATTGGAATTTATTGCTTTAATGAGTGAAATTTATTTTAATGGAATCATTTAAAAATTATTATTCCTCCTTACTTAGCGAGATTTTTTTGAAGGCATGTTACATATTCTCGAACAAGTCTATAGATTAGGGATGGCCCAAGGGTTAAATTGCATTCAAATAAATAAAATTGAAATTGATTAGAATTATAACAACATGCAAATTCCACAAGAACCAAATTTAAATTTTGATAACATGGATGATTTTAATGGCCTGTCCCTTTAAAATTATATAACACTGTACATACACTATTTGGTCTGTTGTGCATAAATTCTCTATGAATAGCAATATACCCAAACATGTTTGCGCCTCCGTGTTTTTGTTTCTTGCACTATTTATTGATTTCACGCCTGTGTTATGCATCTTTGATTCAGTCTGTTATGCTGTCAATCTAATTCCTTGCTTTTAGTCTCCCCTCCTAATATAGCCTTCTTTATTCTGTGTCAATTTTTATCTGATTACACTTCTGTGAAGCGTCTTGGGATGCTTTCCTATGTTAAAGGCGTTATATAAATGCAAGCTTTTGCTGCTGTTATTCCTCTACAGTGTCCACTATCTCAATAATATGGTGGGTATTCAGCCAAGGTTTCCATATTTGTGAAGGTCTAGGAAAGCACTTTCCTCCTCAAATGTATCTTGTATACAATTTTTTGGATTTGAAAGTTCAAAATTTTGAATGGGCAAGGAGAGCTGAATTCAAGTCTAAAATAATCTCCATTATGCATGTAACTTGGATATTGTTGAAAGGTTCAAAGCTAAATTGCATTCAACTAAATAAGTCAAAATTATCAATGGTATCTGAGATCTTGGCATAAATAAGACATTCAATCAACTTTCTAATAATCCAGGCTGGTCAACCAATGCCTTGCAAACTGCATATGGTTCTTCAATGAAGTGTGATTTTGAATACACTCTAATCATAGATCAGCCAGCGATAAATTAATAGCTGCTAATCTCTATGTTAGCACTGTCTACCGTTAACCTTATGGGAAGTACTAGAGACAGGATACAGTGCAGCCCCATCCCACTTATACAGCATTGAGTAGATTGGGCCTATACTCTTTGGAGTTTAGAAGAATGAGAGGTGATCTCATTGAAACATATAAGATTCTGAGGGGGATTGACATGATAGATGCTGAGAGATTGTTTCGCCTGGCTGGAGAGTCTCGAACTAAAGAGCATAGTCTCAGGATAAAGGGTCGGTCTTTTAAGACTAAGATGAGGAGGAATTTCTTCACTCAGAGGATTGTGAAACTTTGGAATTCTCTGCCCCAAAGGGCTGTGGATGCTCAGTTGTTGAGTATATTCAAGGCTGAGATCGATAGATTTTTGGACTCCAGAGGAATCAATATAAGGATAGGGCAGGAAAGTGGAGTTAAGATCGAAGATCAGCCATGATCTTATTGAATGGCAGAGCAGGCTCAAGGGGCCATATGGCCTACTCCTGCTCCTAATTCTTATGTTCTTATGTTCTATTACCTTGGAGATGAGAGCATGAGTGGCTATCACAGAAGCATGCTACAATGTGGAAGAGTTCATTCATTTGTTCACTGAGCAATTAGGGGAGCACAATTGGCTCCTGCAAAGCTCAGTAAAGTCTCCCACAGTGCATTGCTCTGAGCCTCCCTGTGTCCCATCTCTATTAGCTTCCACAATACTATACTACACTACGACCTCAAAAGTACTTAATTGCCTGTAAAGCACTTTGGAACATCCTGAGATCATGGAAGGTGCTATACAATTGCAAGTCATTCTTTCTTACTTTCTTAATGCACTGCACAACACAATTGTTTTTCTCCATGCGAATGTGAGTGAGTAGGACGTTGGGCCTCAAAGAGTCATTAGGTTGCTGTGGAAGAGTATATGGTATACTTTTGGATGAAGGACAATTGGTTAAGATTTCAACATTCCCATGTTCAAGCTCAGTGAAGAAACAGGCCTCCATCTACCTGCTGTATCACTGCTGAAACATTTGACCGACGAGTGACTCACTGCAGTAGATCAGCCTAGATCCGTATAGCCGCAGTGGCAGCCTCTGGGAAGTCTGAGTAAGAAACAAAACTGCATGGGGGAGAAATTCAGTATCGCCCCATTTGGGGCGCAATTATCGGCCGGGCGCAAAGTTTAGCGCCTGGCGCTAATTATCGCCACCGACTGCAAACTTGACTTTTATCGCCCCTGAAGGTGATTGGAGCGCTAAATCAGGCGCTTCCCACCTGTCTTAAGGCGCAAAGGCCGAGGAGCGAGGCGCTACCTCAGAGCGCTGGCGAAGCTCATGTAATGTCAGTCAGCAATGGAACACACACACAATGGCACGGGCCAGTTCTTAAAGGGGATGGTTAATCTTGCTTTCCATCCACATCCTGCTCATTGCAGCCTTGAATCTCAGCCTGGAGAGACCTGCACATCAAATCTGCTGGAAAGAACAATGGAGAGTACCAGGCAAAGAGCTCAGAGTGCAGCCCCCACAGTCTCTTCTAAATCGATACAAGGAATGGCAAATCAAAATGAACCTGCAAAGTCCTGCTCAGTATCCAAAACTCCTTCACACAACGTTGAATCTCTCCAGAAGTCTCTCTCTCTCTCTCAGAATGCGTAGTTCAAAAATGGCACCAACAATAAAAGGCAGGAAGCGGTCACCTTTAAATAGCGCTCCCCCTTTCCCTTCATGACTGGAGAACGCTCCCCTCAACCTGTCGTTGCTAGCGTCAGGCGGTAAGGCAGGGGGCGCCACTCAATATCCGCTCCGGGCGATACCGGGGCGTTGCGCACTCGACTGACGTCACGATCTGCCAGCGCAGGAGATCGTGGCGGTAGTGTTTAGCGCCGCCGCAAAATGTCTAGTTAATTTCACGAGCGGCGCAAACTTCGCCGCGCCTGGGCGCTAGATGCTTTGCGCCCCATTAGCGCCCTCTTAAGGCGCTAACGGGAGGCGCAACCAACTGAATTTTTCCCCCCATATCTATAAATTATTTCAAAAATGAAGAAAATATTTTTTTATATCTCAAAATAAAAAGTATTGCAAAAGTGAAAAATAGCCATTTTGTATTTTAATAATTTTGCAAGTCTTAAAACATTGCCGACACTTTGCACCACCCAAGATAAAACTAATCCCACTACCCGGCTCTCTCCACATAGCTCTAAATCTTCAAATATTTATCCATTTAAAATTGTATCAATCTCAAAATACTCAAAATACTATGCACTACTGAAAAGTTGCTTCTTTTTTATAATGATTTTATAAAAAAATAAAACTACAAAGACAAAACATTTAATTTTCTAAATCTTGTAAAAATACGTATTTAAACTGTTAATGAGCATGCTAGTATACTTAATACTGTACTGGTATATTTACTGCAATATTAAAACTTGTGGCTTTTTGTGAGCATATCATTTCCATTTCTGGCACTTGAGGTTTGAAAGTTTGGCCAAATCTGTAACAGAGGGAATTTTAGAATTGCAGTTCTTTACTTACTGAACAGAAATAAAAGCTACTACTGAAACACTTTAGCTTAGAGGAAACAGATCTGATTGAACATTGAACCTATATATCGGCAGTCACTGCCTATGTACTCTGTATGTGTAAGCCTATTAACTAAAGCAATAGACTCTTGGGGAAGCGAGACAAGATTAGGCAGCTTGAAAATTGTAAATTCAAAACTGGGTAATCCAAGTGAAATGGTAAAACACAACACTCATACCCAGTCATACCCTGTTTAGCATTCCCAACATCGGGAAAGAAAATATTGTTAAGGTGCAAAGTCTCAGGGTATATTAAATAATCTTGCATTCCTAGCTGTGTTCATAAGGAGGGCAGGTTGAAGATTAGGCAATGCTGATTCTTCAACTCTTCAAGTGTAGCTCTACCGTAGACGCATTGGAACAGTAAATTTATCCTAATATTCATAACTAAAAATATGAAACTCAAGTACAAAGTCCTGATCGATTAAACTATGTACAGATATTTCAAAAAGTATAATGGTCTCTGGCTCAACTATTCCCTGTCACAAAGCATCCCAAGCTCCAACAACCCACTACATAATGACATTTTTCCTCATCTCTATCCTCACTCAGTGATAACTTTAAATTGATGACCCTTGTTACTTACTCCCCAACTACAGGAAATAATCTTTCCCCATCGCAAATCAATCCAAGCTAAAACAATCCTTTGCATAAACACATTTCTCCTAACCGACATCCCCACTCTCAGTGACTGTTAAATTGATGACCCATGTTACTTACTCCCCAACCACAAGAAATAGTCCTTTCCATATTCACTCTATCATAACCCTTCATAGTTTCAAAATCCTGTATTAAATCTCCTCCATGCTCCAGTGGAAATAGTCCCAGTATCTCAAGTCTCGCCTCAGAATTATAGCTTTGCATCGCTGGCATTATCCTAGTGAATCTATGCTGTGCACTCTCTTCGGCATTAATGGCCCTGAAATTGCAGTTGGTGGCATAGCTAAGGAGTACGCCGCTGACCTCCGAAAGAAATTCGCACTTACCTGGTGCCAGGTCCCTTCGAAAATTTGCGTTATATCACTGCAGAGTTGTGCGCAGAGTAGTGGCCCACGGATCCCAGGGGCGCACCATGTGTGTAAGCCTACCTGGGATCACATGGGTAGGTGCGCCACTCAAGAAACTGAAATCTCCGATGCCCAACATCAATCAAATTTTTAATTCACACCATTTATCTGACTCACAGGATAACGGTGGTAGTCCATAATAATCAAGTGAACATGGTCGATTTATCTCTGGTTGAGCTGAGCACCTCATCACCCACAATATGGAAATGCAGTATTTTTTTCCCCAATCTTCAAATAAATGCACTGAATGGCAGTCCTGCTTAATTTAACTTCAATCTTGCAGTTCTGAGGAAGTTGATCATGACATGCAGTCAAACCCATTCACTGAACTTCATTGCTCTGATGTGCTGTAAAACATGCCAGTTCAGTAAAGCATATGTTAAAATAAACACGGATCCCTTTTTGAGCACTCTAGCTGCTGTTTTGATGCTCCACCCATATCTCCCACCACTTACGCTGTGCAAACAGGCTCATGCTCCTGTTTGCACCAGCCGTAAAATTTTCATGCATAATTGCTGGGCAGTTGGTGGGCAATTAGCCCAACTCTGCGCCAGTAATGAGGATAATACAGTCGCAGCGGATGATCTGTCAAGTCGGAACTTGACAGATTGCAAGTTCGGGATTTCGCGCATACAAAATCCTAAACTTGGAGTACGCCATCATACCGACTGCGAATTCTGCCCAATGTCTTTTCTATAATGGGGCACCCAAAATTGCAAACAGTACTCTGTGACCTAACCAATATTTTGCACAAATTTATTATTACTTCTTTTACTCTTGTATTTTAAAGTGCAATATATAAAATACAAAATGCTATTGACCTCTTTATCAGGGGATTGTGTATTTGAACTTCGAGGTCACTCTGTTAGTCATACCCTTCAGCATCTTTCCTTTGAATGTATACTCCAATTTCTTGTTTTTCCCCTCCCAAAACATATTACCTCGTATTTATCTACATGAAATTGCACCTGCCACCTGTCTTCCCATTCTGCTAACTTGTCTATGTCTTCCTGCAGACTTTTACAGTTCACATTGTTTGCCAAGCCTCCTACTTTTGTGTCATCAGCAATTTCAAGACTGCACTTCCTATGCCCAAGACCAAATCATCTATATATGCTGAGAATAAAAGTGGACCCAGCACTGACCCTTGGAATGAACCACTTGTAACCTCCTTCAATCTGAGCAACGGCCATTTACCCCAACTTTCTGCTTCCTGTCCGACATTCCACTTTCCACCCATGCTGTTACATTTCCTCTTATACCATACACTTCAATTTTTCTAACAAGCCTCTTGCGAAACACCTTGGTCCAGAATCTCCTCAAGGTTCTCCCAATCTCCTGTCATAACTTTGGCACGAGATTGGCGACACACCCAGAGAAACAACATAAATGGCCATTTTTAACTGTTTGTGCCTTTTTTTGGGGGGGGGGCTCCACAGATCCGTCACTGGAGAAGCACTGCAGAAATTCCCAGTGTTTATCTTTAATATAAGACACATTTTAAGACCCACTCAATGACTTATTATTAGATATCCAGTTTATGGTATACACTATAGCATGTTTTATTTGCCTTCCAAATATCTCTTTCTATGCCCTTTTTGTATTTGCACTGGTATTATTGATCTATATAGAATTATACTAAAAAGGCTGACCATAATAGGTGCACATGTGTCCTGGGCACCCACATGGTGTTGGCAGGTACTTCCCAGCAACTTTTCTCCTTAATGTGTCAGCTTGGCCCAGTGGTAACATTCTCGCCTCTGAGTCAGAAGGTTCTGGGATCAAGCACACTACAGACTTGAGCCCATAATCAGTGCCGTGCTGAATCATCAGAGGTGCTGTCTTTCAGGTAAGGCTTTAAACCAAGTCCTCTTCCACTTGTTTAGGTGGATGTAGAAAATCCCTTGGCACTCTTCAAAAAAGAGCAGAGGAGTTCTCCTGATTTCCGAGCAAAACTTTCAAAACAATTCCAGATTAACAGATCATTTATCTCAGTTGCTGTTTATGGGTCCCTGTGTGCAAATTGGCTGTGGTGTTTGTCTACATAATAACAGTGGCCACTTCAAAAGTACTCCATTGGTTGTGAAGTGCTTTGGGACATCCTGTGGACATAAAAGGTGTTATATAAAGGCAAGTCTTTCCTTACTTTATTGACGAGACTATATCCAAGCCCACACATCCAGCCATGTTAGTACCTCCAACTCCTTTCTTCTGGTGGTGCAATATGTCGCAATTTCTACCTGATCTGATTTGCATTCCACCTTCTCCATATATGGACCTAGAAATCCGTTGGCACTGCACTCGTTTTTCAGGCGCAAAGTGGCTCCAAATGCCCAATATGGCGGGCGATACTCACACGCGTATTCTGTGTCAGAAGTGCGCCGCTCATCTTATTGGATCGAACTGCTCCTTAGGCATCCAGAGAGCGTGGCAAAAGTATATAAAACGACTAAAATATTTAAATAAGAGCCTGTTGTAGGATGCTTTTGTGAAATTGGGCTGCACTAGTGCCTGACTTGCCACATGATAAACTTGCTCAACAACTCTGCAGCCAGAGTGCACCTCCCCTTTAAGAGGTGCTGGATGCCTTGAAGTGGCATCAGTGAAGCCCGATTTCCAGCCTCTCCTCCCTCAAAAAGTCATGCAGCTAATGAATAGTGCAGGTAGCACTGACTGCATTATGAGGTCCCAGCACCAATTTGACATGGTTCCTGGGACCGTGTAAACAGGCGAGAGCAACTTGCCACCTAGACGACCATTTCCAGGGAGTGATTGAATTTCTAGGCCATGGTGTTGCTCCAAATTATTCCAAACAGCAATAAATATCCACAATAGAGTGTTAATCTCTCTTTCAGCAATAAATTGCTTTAGAGAACTCTGTTGTTTACCAAACTATATTGTATTAACTATAGTAATACTAGAACAATCTCACATCATTAAGGAAGCTGGGCTAGTCCCATCATTTAATATTATTCCATAAATCTCTCTTGCTCTTTTTCAAGGGTAAAAGCAGGAGGTAGCAATGCTTATATATTAATGCACATCACTCCTGAGGGTGAAATTAAAGGGACATGAAACAAGTATGAGGGGATACGTGAGGCAAAATAGATATAAAGGAATGATTAAAGTTATGAGGTGTAACATCAGAGATTACAGCTGTGAGGAGGTAGCACATATCAAGGGACACATGCAAGGCACAGAGTGAGGAAAGAGGGAATTAGAAGCAACTGGGTAGAGGGAGAGTCAGAAGCATTGAGAGGGAATGGGTGACAGGGGAAAACAACAAATCAATAGCACTGTCTATTGTTTTTTCTCATTTAAATTCAGTCTCAGAATTCAACTGCTGGCTTCTGTTTGCCTTGCATCTAGGGCTACTGACACTGCAGTTTTTAATTAGATGGAGCTGTAACAGGCGCCCAACTTTAATCCTTCGGATTTAATTTCATGGGACAAATCAAAAGAGACTATTCACAATTAACTTGGGCAGGTAATGCAGCAATTTGGACATATAAAATTTATTGATGACTTGCCTTAATGGCGTGTGCTCAAATTAGTTACCGGCAAGCCCTACCAAACAAAGAACAAAAATGGGATTTTGGTGTATACTTATAGACACAAAAGCAGGCAATGCAGTGCATTTAAGTTGGTGTTTTTCTTATGAATGATTTTGGTGACAAATATGAACAAAACAGTGCATGAATTAAGCTTAGTATTGCACAGAAATCGAGCTGATTTATCCCTGAGTTCCAGCAAACAAATATTGTTAATCATTTAGAAATCCAAGTAGATCCAACCCCAGAGGTTGTGGTATTTGTGGCTATGAGTAAGAGGCACAGTTCCTTCCGTGAATCTTTATTTCAAGTAAGCAACGTATTTCTACTGCAGAGTGTTGAAATTTCTACCTGTTTCTATATTTGGCTTATGGATGTTAAGTTTAAGTGTGATAAAACTGACTCCAATTTGTTTGTTCTTTATTGTGGGAAGAAAAAGGTTTTAAAAACTCACTTGAATTGACTGGAGGGTCAAAGTTTTTCCCCTCTCCTTTGTTGCTATTCATAATTAGTAAAAAAAGAATTATACGAACATACGAATTAG
Source organism: Squalus acanthias (assembly GCA_030390025.1). NCBI lineage: Eukaryota > Metazoa > Chordata > Chondrichthyes > Squaliformes > Squalidae > Squalus > Squalus acanthias. The sequence continues at coordinate 54,821,225 of CM059427.1, forward strand.
GAGCAGGAGTAGGCCACTCGGCCCCTCGAGCCTGCTCCGCCATTCAATAAGATCATGGCTGATCCAATTACTACACATTCCTGCCTACCCCCGATAACTTTTCACCCCTTTGCTTACCAAGAATCTATCTACCTCTGTTTTAAAAATATTCAAAGACTCTGCTTCCACCGCCCTCTGAGAAAGAGAGTTCCAAAAACTCACGACACTCTGTGATAAAAAATTTCTCCTCTTCTCTGTCTTAAATGGGCGACCCCTTATTTTTAAACAGTGACCCCTAGTTCTAGATTCACCCACAAGAGGAAACATCCTCTCCACATCCACCCTGTCCAGACCCCTCAGGATCTTATATGTTTCAATCAAGTCACCTCTTACTCTTCTAAACTCCAGCGGATACAAGCCTAGCCTGTCCAACCTTTCCTCATAAGACAACCCGCCCATTCCAGGTATTAGTCTAGTAAACCTTCTCTGAACTGCTTCCAACGCATTTACATCCTTCCTTAAATAAGGAGACCAATACTGTACACAGTACTCCAGATGTGGTCTCACCAATGCCCTGTATAACTGAAGCATAACCTCCCTACTTTTGTATTCAATTCCCCTTGCAATAAATGATAACATTCTATTAGCTTTCCTAATTACTTGCTGTACCTACATAGTAACCTTTTGCGATTCATGCACTAGGACACCCAGATCCCTCTGCATCTCAGAGCTCTGCAATCTCTCACCATTTAGATAACATGCTTCTTTTTTATTCTTCCTGCCAAAAATGGACAACTTCACATTTTCCCACATTATACTCCATTTGCCAGATCTTTGCCCACTCACTTCACTTATCTATATCCCTTTGTAGCCTCCTTATGTCCTCTTCACAATTTACTTTCCCACCTATCTTTGTGTCATCAGCAAATTTAGCAACCATACCTTCGGTTCCTTCATCCAAGTCATTTATATAAATTGTAAAAAGTTGAGGCCCCAGCACTGATCCCTATGGCACACCACTCATTACATCTTGCCAATCAGAAAATTACCCATTTATGCCTACTCTCTGTTTCCTGTTAGCTAGCCAATCTTCTATCCATGCCAATATGTTACCCCCTACACCATGGGCTTTTATTTTCCGCAATAACCTTTGATGTGGCCCCTTATCAAATGCCTTCTGGAAATCTAAGTACAGTACATCCACCGGTTCCCCTTTATCCACAGCGCATGCTACTTCCTCAAAGAACTCCAATAAATTGGTTAAACATGATTTCCCTTGCACAAAACCATGTTGACTCTGTCTGATTGCCTTGAACTTTTCTAAGTGCCCTGCTATAATGTCTTCAATAATAGCTTCTAACATCTTCCCTATGACAGATGTTAAGCTAACTGGCCTGTAGTTTCCTGCTTTCTGTCTCCCTCCCTTTTTGAATAAAGGAGTTACATTCGCTGTTTTCCAATTTAATGGAACCTTCTCCGAATCTAAGGAATTTTGGAAAATTAAAACCAACACATCAACTATCTCACTAGCCACTTCTTTTAAGACCCTAGGATGAAGTCCATCAGGACCCGGGGACTTGTCAGCCCGCAGCTCCAACAATTTGCTCAGTACCACTTCCCTGGTGATTATAATTTTCTTGAGTTCCTCCCTCCCTTCCATTTCCTGATTTACAGCTATTTCTGGGATGTTACTTGCATCCTCTATAGTGTGGACTGATGCAAAATACCTGTTCAATTCAGCTGCCAGCTCCTTATTTTCCATTATTAATTCCCCAGACTCACTTTTTATAGGACCAACGCTCACTTTGTTAACTCTTTTCTTTTTAAAATATCTATAGAAACTCTTACTATCTGTTTTTATATTTCTAGCTAGCTTTCTCTCGTACTCTAATTTTTCTCTCCTTATTAATCTTTTAGTCATTCTTTGCTGTTTTTTATATTCTGCCCAATCTTCTGACCTGCCACCCATCTTTGCGCAATTATATAAATTGGCTAAATATAGCGCATTTTACGACTTCAGGATGTCCCAAAGTGCTTTACAGCCAGTGAAGTACTTTGAAGTGTAGTCGCGGTTGTAATTTAGGAAACATGGCAGCAAATTTGCACACAGCAAGGTTCCACAAACAACAATGTGTTAATGACCAGATAATCTGTTTTAGTGACGTTGTTTCAGGGATAAATATTGGCCAGGACACCAGGGAGAACTCTTCTTCAAATAGTGCCATAGGATCTTTTATGTCCACCTGAGAGAGCAGACGGGGCCTTGTTTCAATGTCTCATTCATGTCTTCCATTGAGTTTGGTATCGACTTTTGCTCTTTTACTGTATTCTATAGCTCCCCTATGGAGAAGCATAGAGTCATCATGGCACAGAAGGAGGCCATTTGGCCCATCGAGTCCACGCCAGTTCTCTGTAGAGCAATCCAGTCAGTCCCATTCCCCCGCTCTATCCCCGTAGCTCTGCAAGTTTATTTCCCTCAAGTGTCTATCCAGTCTCCCCTTGAAAACATTGAGTGTATCCGCTTCCACCACTTCCGTCAGCAGCAAGTTCCAGGTCATCACCACTCGCTGCGTAAAAATATTTTTCCTCACGTCCCCCCTGTATCTCTTGCCCAAAACCTTAAATCTGTGTCTCCTAGTCCTTATACCATCAACTAGTGGGAACAGCCTTTCCCCGTCTAGCCTATCCAAATCCGTCATAATCTTGTACACCTCTTTCAAATCCTCCCTCAACCTCCTTTGCTCTAATGAAAACAAATCCAGCTTCTCCAACCTGTTCTTGTAGCTAAGATCCCCCAGCCCCGGAACCATTCTGGTAAATCTCCTCTGCACCCTCTCAAGTGCCTTCAGATCCTTCCTAAAGTGTGGTGACCAGAACTGGACGCAATACTCCAGTTGTTGCCTAACCAGCGCTTTATAAAGGTTCAGCATAACGTCTCTACTTTTGTACTCAAAACCTCTATTTATGAAGCTCAAGATCCCATATGCTTTGCTAACCACTTTCTCAATATGTCCCGTCACCTTCAGGGACCTATGCACATTAACTCCCAGGTCCCTCTGTCCCTGCACACTCTTTAAAACTGTGCCATTAAGTGTATATTGCCTCTCCCTGTTCCTTCTGCCAAAATGCATCACCTCACACTTCTCTGTATTAAATTCCATCTGCCACTTGTCCGCCCATTCTGCTAGCCTATCTATGTCCTGTAGCAGTCGATTGGTATCATCCTCACTGTTTGCCACACCTCCAAATTTGATGTCATTGGCAAATTTAGAAATTCTACACTATATTCCAATATCCAGGTCATTTATATATATCAAAAAAAGCAGTGGCCCCAGCACTGAATCTTGGGGAACACCACTGTCTACCATCCTCCAGTCTGAAAAACAGCCATTTACCACAACTCGCTGTTTTCTGTCCTTAAGCCAATTCCTTATCCAAGCTGCCACTGACCCTTCTATTCCATGAGCTTCAATTTTGTTAACCAGCCTTCTATGCGATACTTTGTCAAACGCCTTCTGAAAATCCATGCAGACAACATCCATTGCATTCCTTTCATCAATCCTCCCTGTTACTTCATCAAAAAATTCAATTAGATTAGTCAAACACGATCTGCCTTTTACAAATCCGTGCTGGCTCTCCTTAATTAGCTTAAACATCTCCAAGTGCCCGTTAATTTTTTCCTTGATTATTGTTTCTAAAACTTTACCCACCACTGATGTTAAACTAACCAGCCTGTAGTTACTAGGATTGTCCTTACACCCTTTCTTGAACAATGGTGTCACATTTGCCACTTTCCAATCCTGAAGCACCTCCCCCGCATCTAGGGAAGATTCAAAAATTATGGCAAGCCCTTCCGCTATCTCCTCCCCCAATTCCCTTAGCACCCTGGGATGCAAGGCATCTGGACCAGGTGACTTATCCGCTCCACGCACACCCAGTCTTTCTAATTCATCCTGTCGATCAATTTTCACCCCTTCCATTGCTTCTACCTTTTCCACTTCTACTGATATTTTGTCAGCATCCAGCTCCTTAGTAAACACCGATGCAAAGTACTCATTGAGTATTCTAGCCTTGCCCTGTGCCTCTAAGCATATATCACCTTCTTTGTCTCTAATAGGCCCCACCCCGCCTCTTACTACCCGTTTACTGTTTACATGCCGGTGGAAGATTTTTGGGTTCCCTTTTATGTTAACCGCCATTCTACTCTCATATTCTCTCTTTGCCAATCTTATTTTCATCTTCACTTCCCCTCTCAACTAATTGTATTTGGTCTGGTTCTCCCTTGAACCCTTGAAGAATTCACCTGACATTCATCATACACCTTCTTTTATTATTTCATCATCTTTTCAATCTCCCTCGTCATCCAAGGAGCCCTTGCTTTGGTTCCTTTACCCTGATTTTGATTTTTCAAAGATCTTTTTTTCTAAATTATGAGGCCAAGTTTCAGTTGCTAACTATCGCATTAAGATTTTTAATTTTTTTTTGCATAGAAATCATTTGGAAATCAGTTGCATTTAAATATTGCATTTTTAAGCAATGTGGCCCAGAATTTCCTGGAATGTTTTGGTGTCACCATGGCACAGAACAAATTTCCTCAATCATTTGTGCCACTTCAGAGATACATCTGCCAAAACCCTCTGCCATTCATTTACTTAGATCTGCCCATGCAACAGTAGAAGAGGAAGAAGAAAAAGAAGAAGAAGCTCATACAAGTTGCCTGGATTTACGCGAAGAATGCGCTGGAGTAGATTTATACCCAAAAATGTAGGCGCAGCAAGGCCCAAAGTCGTCTAATATTGGCATTACTAATACTTCCGGAGTTTTATGGTGATTTTCTTAACGATTTTGTACATTTTTCTGACGGAGACCTAGACTATACTTCATAAAGTTCTGTCAGTCTCTGCACCTGAAATTTTTCAGACCCCTAACCTCCCAATGCATTTAAAAGGATGAAGCAGCTGGAATGGCCTTCCAAATGGGCATATCCCTGTTCTACATAAGAAATGTGAGAAGTCGCACAACACCAGGTTATAGTCCAACAGTTTTATTTGAAATCACAAGCTTTCGGAGCGGCTGCTCCTTCGTCGGGTGAAGTGGACTTCACCTGACGAAGGAGCAGCGCTCCGAAAGCTTGTGATTTCAAATAAAACTGTTGGACTATAACCCGGTGTTGTGCGACTTCTCACATTTGTCCACCCCAGTCCAACACCGGCATCTCCACATCATGGCTACATTAGAAAGGAAGAGGAGCAGCGAAGTCAAGAGGCTTTGACAGTGAGGTGCCATGGCAGAAAACAGCAGCCCATTTGATATTACGCCGATTGTTGATGCTGCTTTTGCAATAGTTTTATATCGGTTTTTACCTTCCACCACAAGCAAATGAGCTCCACAGAAAACTTTGGTGCAGGTTCCCATCCATGTGGAAATTGACATAAATTTCAGTCTGAGTAAGTGTGAGCCAGGAATTTTGGGGGCCAGTGTCTTCACACAATTTTGTTTTAAAGAAGCACTTAGGCGAAAAGTGGCTGAAATGCTAGTGAGTTAGGCATTGAAGTTCTTTCCCGAAAGACTGCAAACAATAATCAATTCATTGGTCTGTTATGGTAATCAATAAACACCATACCGATTGCATTGGGAGGTTCTTGATTCCAGGCAGTTGGCAGGGGTTGTCTGGCCCCATCAGTTTTGAACACAGGGAGATAAAAACAGCGACAGAAACATTCACAGTCAGCTTTTTAAACAGAAACCCACATGGGCAAGCTTTTGCCAGGCTCACAAGATTAGCATTCAGGAGAATAGATAGAAGTTATTTTGTTTAAGTCAAGGTAAAGGACCCACTTCTGTGGGGAAGCATTGCAAGTTTATTAGTTTGTATTATTATATAAAACAAGTTGTACTGATGAAATTAAGTAAATCTGATCATAACTGTTGCTCTGTATGTTAATTAGCTATGAAGTAAAGCAGCTTAATGATTCATAGCTGGCCTCTCCTTACCAAGTGTTTTATCGAGCCACCTTCAAAAAATGTTGAGAGCCATACATGTGGGCACATACAATAGACAGGAATATCTGGATCACACCATAAGGGGTTACTATTGTTACACCTCTGAGTTAGTATAGTTGGTATATTGGGTAGTATATCACTAAACATTATCACTCAGCATTATCACTCAGACCATGTATGGGAATGATAAGGTTTTAATATGAAAAAAAGTAAGATCATGCATTTAGACAGAGGTGTAGGCAGATTGCAGTTGAGTGTAAAGAGTTGGAAGGAAGGACATCAGGTACAATTCCAAGATTCATAACAGTGAGAAAAGTGGTGACACAATCCATGCCAAAACAACTTGGAGGTAAACAGGTCCCTCTCATTCTCCCTCCCTATGGTTGTGGCTGAGGGAAGATGTAGCAGTTAACATGTCTATTTAAAAGTAAGTTAGTGAAATTGTGGGGTTGGAAAAGTCCACCCACAGCAGAATTCAGCAGGTGCCTCCCCCTTAAAAGGGCAAAATACCATTAAAATTTAAGGAAGGGTTGGCCCACCCATAACTTGAAAGGGTCTCTACTGAAAAGTGACTGAAAAAAAGGTTTGGAAGTGATCAAAAGTCATACTCTGTAAGCATCTGGCCAATGTGAGGCAGTTATCAACATTCCAGAACTAGTTATACTGGCTTTATACAAACCAATAGTAAGTAATTTTAGTCACCCTACTGCAAAAGGATTTAGTTGCTTTAGAAAGTTTCACAAAGGACTGAGAGGACGATTCAAGGCCTTAGGAAGTAAATTATGATGAAAGGCTCAAGAAGTGACTAATATTATTTTCCTTAGAAAATAAGACTGAGCCTTTAAATTAATGGAAGGTATAGATAAGGAAGTAAGCAAACTATTTACATTAGACAGTAACTAGAGAAGACAAGAACAAAACTGCCGAGCACTCTGAAAGCTGCTGTGGTATTGGTGTGGAGAGCAGCAGTAGGGCTTGGAATTTTATACGTTCCATAAATTAACCAACAATCTTCTTTCACCTGACATATGTGAAATAATAACTGAAGACAACAAAGTCATGTCTGAGGATTCAGCCTTGAACTTGACCCAAGAACATTTACCAATGCTTTATTGAGCCTTGTATAATAGTCTGTAACAAGTCAATTACTTGCAGAGCTGCATGTGGTGTACAATATAAAAAATATGAATTACCCACTACATCTCAAGTGCTTGTTAATAAACTGTTTAATTTCTGAACCCATGTCCTATACTTCATTGAAGTCTGAGGGAAAGGTTGCATTGAACAAAAAAGCTAAGATGTCAGCCTGATACAAGGGACACAGATTGCAAAACTATTTAAATATATAGAACTGTGTTAATTGTTAAGAGTAACATGCATCAAAGTAAATTGTACCATTAAACCAAAAAGAGTCTGGGGTTGAAATTGGTCTGGGGCAGGAGTGTAAACCAGGTGATACCGAATCAGCAACATTGTTTTGCACCCCGCCTGACTTTATTTCCATTGAACTCAATGGAAAAGAAAATAGTGTGCGATGCAAAATGCACTACCAATTCACTATTGCCTGTTTTGCGGTACAGCCCCAGACCAATTTCACTCCGATTGTCACTCCAAATGAGCGATTCTTGGCAGGTCTATGCTGGAATGTACACTCTTTAAGATATTTAGAAATTATCCATCAAGGTGAATGATAGCTGTAAAGATAGGCATTTAGAATGCCTCTGCTTTCCACATTAGGATTTTTATAGCTTTAATTTTGAAAACAAATCTATGATTTTCCCCACTATAGAATGCAGAAGACATTTATTTTAATAAAAAGCACATGTTATTCTAACTTCAGAAGGAATTCTCACAGAACTAACTGCATGACATTGAGTTGAGTATTGTAGGTCCATTTTCAGACAGATTGAGAGTCATGCTTTTATTCATCATCTGTCACCTGCCAAGTTCCTACTTTCTACTGAAAGTGCTTATCCTGGATACACTCGTCAGTTCTTTTATGAGGAAATGTGAGCAGATTTTTGGAAGAAGAGAATGGGGCCCAAATATGCAAATGAGGCAGAAGACTAATTTCTGCATTCTATTCGACTCCATATCCTCTCCATCACAAAGCACCTACTTCCACCTCAGTAAAATCATTTGCCACATTTAACGTTCCAATTTTTGTCCATGGGGGTTTTTAATTTTGTATGCGCGGGGGGTGGGGGGGGGGTGCGGGTGAGGTGTTTGAATTTTCTGTGCATTGAGCTCGCATTGTGGGGGCAGAGTTCAGAGAGGTTGAGTCTTTATCCTGGTGTGCTGTGACTGACCTCAGAATACTAAACAGAGACACTGGAATGTCAAAACAGGAAGTTGTTTCATTCTCAAGCATCAACATCCCTCGGTACAAATAACTGAACTAAAAGTAAAATATTTCAGCAGCATTTTATGAGATTCACTGTCAGCAGCAGCAATAGTTCCAAATTTAAAACAAAATGCTGTTTTCATCTGAAGAGCGAAACCACCAGGTAACATACTGTGAGCGTTCGTCATAACACTCCTAAGTGCTCAAAATATCCACTAATTTTATGAGAATTCTGGCCATTTTAGGTGGAAAAATAATTAAAACTTATCATCTATACCATCTGATCACAAAATGGGTCCCAATACCTTCTCAAACCACTTTGAAACAGGTTATTTTAAACCTGTCAGTGTACGAAAGGCTGCTATTTAGAGATATTTAGTAGACGAGAATCATATACATATAAATTCAAGTGTAGCCATTGACCAAATAATATTACCCATAATTACTCCTGGGTAACTAAAAAGCTAAGACTTGTTCAGGATGCAGCTGCGGGGACAGACAAACGCAGTTTTGACTAAGTTTTGATAACAAGCAGCTACAGGCTGCAAGTGAAGGTCAAATCATTAAATAACATATTATAATGCTGAATAGAACTTAGAATTCGCTTAACAAAACTAATTGCAACAATATTTGAAGGATAATTAGTATAAGACATAAAATGAGAGAGATCATAGAAGTTAAGGTATTTATCTGGTAGATTAAAGTGAGATAGTCTGGATACCTCAAGACTAGTGAAACAGCGCTGATATGGGCCCTTGGTATAAAGGCCTTGTACCAGGGAAGCTAGAAATGAAAGAGATAAAGTAAATTCCAATGGGGTGAAGAACTATAAATAAGATAACAAGACAGCAGGATAGGGTTGTGGAAAAGGACTGAAAAAGGTGTGGCCAAGATGCTTACCTTAGTCTGAGTGACAATGGTATTTTGACTATTAGAACCAATTATAAAAGGTGATTTTGTTAAAGACCATATATGGACACTGGCCAAACCAACTTTTGATAAGAAAAGGGTTAAAACCTCGATACTCAAAGAACTACTTTACACAGACGTACTGCGAGAACAAAGGAACAGACTTAAGACAACGTCACCTGTGTCCGAGAGGTTCCAGAGACCTAGGGCTGCGAGCTACTCGTTAAAACTATTGCCTAATATTAAGTATATTACACTGTATGCTTAATAAATCTTGATCTATTGCTCAAACATACTGGCTGCTGCCTATTGGTGTCTTGTCCAAGAACTCAGAGATCATTAAGATCTTACACCAGCAAAGATGCATGATACCTTTTGAACAATCCAACATTTTTATAAATGAGATTCAATTTTCTGCAGCTGAAGTTGATTCAAAACAGAAAATAGGAACTTAATTTTTAGGAAAATAAAATATTCAGTGTATCCCAACAGGAAATATATGGTTAAATTAAGTGTCACATATTCTGTGCTTGAGGGAAGCATAGGTCACAGAATCAATGCCACTGTGTTGTAACCCTATTCCCCTTGAGTGCAGTGCCCTGCTGGGTGTGTGGGGCTACTGGGTTTACCCTGGAGTAAGGATTTCAAAGGTTTAGCTTGGATATGCCTCTTTGGCTAAACGTTCCCATGTGAAATTTCATTGATCAGTTCTTTCCCCCTTTTGTTTATTCCTATTGATAAGCACAGAGGAGCAATTTGCTGTGAAGTGGCATTTTTAATCTGCTTTGTGTGAAATATAAATCAAAACTCATATGAATAGAGAGCATATAGAATATGAAAAGACATGAGGACGGTTATTAGCTCTTGATATCCGATCCTTTATACACATGTACAGATATAAGAAAATAGGCAACCATGGCTAATCATTAACAGGTTGCTGCAATGCTAAAGCGAAACTGTTATGGCAGGGGTGTTGAATACAAGTGCTAAACCAAATGTTAGATCAATAAATATTTCTAGTCTCCCATGGAGATGAAAGCGAAAGAATCGTTTGAACCTTCAGCTGAAATCAATCGGCAAAAATTAAAGATAACAGAAGGAAATCCAGACTTATCAGATGGATGGATGATGGCTATATTATTTAACCTTCAATCATTATTTTCATCTTATGAATTATTGAAGTACATGGCTCGTTGATTATTCATTGACGTGGTGTATCTTGACATTCCAAAGCAGTTGACTAAGTTGTGTATAATAGTATTTCAATTTAAAACAGTGAAGCTTCAGGGTAAAACCTGGAAACAGTTTAGAAATTGGCTGAAGGGTAGGAAGCAGCAGTTACGGGTTACAGGAATTATGTAAGGGGGTTAAAGTGCTGAGTAAGGTGCCCAGGGATTGATTTATTATTATATCTAATTTACAACAACGGCTTAGATTCAGAATCTGACTATAAACTGGTCAAATTCACAGCGAGGAAGGGAGCCTAATCTGCGTGGGTCAGCTGGATGAGACAAAATGTGGAAGTGGGTGGAATAATGGCAGATAATATGGACGAAAGCAAATGTCCTGCAAATAGGAAGAAAATATGGCTGCCATAAATACGTTGACACGTTAGAACCCCTGCGACTACACCTCATTGTCTCAGTTGTATCTTGCTATGTCTTTGATGTGGTACCTTCCTGGCTGACTTAATTAACTTTATCACACCTCGGCAGATAGTCAGGATGATTTAATTTATTGGTCTGCAATTGTAAAGTACACATTCTTTGTTTTCCATCTATATATGCTTTGGAGATTCTGTATCTAATTTACTTCACCTGAGGAAGGAGCAAATCGATAGCTCCGAAAGCTTGTGATTTCAAATAAAACTGTTGGACTATAACCTGGTGTTGTGCGACCTCTCAATTTTGTCCACCCCAGTCCAACACCGGCATCTCCGCATCATGACCATTATCGACACCACAAACTGCCGGCTCAAAGTGGAGAGAATCGCCAAGAAGATCGCGCATATCGACACCGACATCAAGTATCTACAGAGATGCAAGAAAGCAGACAAGATCCCGAAAGGACTACAGATCACGAACCCACTCAAGTCGACATACAACACAGACTACGCTGAGAGACTCTGCCGTCGTACCTCTCGCACACTCCTCAACCATCTCGTACACCAGCTCTACAGCAAACGCCACAACCTCGAAACCAAGATAGAGTCCATGCTCTCAGCCTGTGCTCAGGACACAGCAGACCAGTTACGAGACACCACCAAACAGACGAGGCAACGGAACTACGCTGCCTACATGCGCATCAAGAACAGGAAGCTTGAGAAACTCGGCATCACCACCAGCAGCAACCAAGCCTCCCCCGGTACCACGGCTGCAACCACAGGGAAGTCCATCGTCAACTTGTCCGACCATACGCTTCAACCAGACGAAATCGAAGTTCTCACCCTAGGGCTCAAGTTCTGCCCAACCACCAAAATGGACCCCATCGGCCTCGCGGCAGACACGGAGGAATTCATCAGGAGAATGAGGCTCCGGGAATACTTCCACAAATCCCAAGATGTCAGCAACAAACCCAATGAGACAATCAATGATCCAGAACAGCAGACAGAGGGACTCGCAGTGCAGCAACCGAAGAAAAAAGAGTCAAACTGGACCCCTCCGGAGGGTCGCTGCCCCAAGCTTGACATGTATGCTCAAGCTGTCAGGAGATGCATCAACGCCAGATTCATCAGCCGCACTCACAAGACAGTCCAGAATGTCACCCGAGCACAACGCAACGCCATCCACGCTCTCAAGACCAACCGCAACATTGTCATCAAACCAGCGGACAAAGGAGGAGCCATCGTCATACAGAACAGAACGGACTATTGTAAAGAAGCATACCGACAACTGGACAACCAGGAACACTACAGACAGCTACCCGCAGATCCGACCAAAGAACACACCCGCCAACTCAATAGACTGATCAAGACCTTCGATCCAGACCTTCAAAACATCCTACGCGCTCTCATCCCACGTAATCCCCGCGTGGGAGACTTCTACTGCCTCCCAAAGATACACAAAGCCAACACACCCGGACGTCCTATCGTATCAGGCAATGGAACCCTGTGTGAGAACCTCTCTGGATACGTCGAGGGCATTCTGAAACCCATCGTACAGGGAACCCCCAGCTTCTGTCGCGACACTACAGACTTCTTACAGAAACTCAGCACCCACGGACCAGTTGAACCAGGAACACTCCTTGCCACGATGGACGTATCGGCACTCTACACCAGTATCCCCCACGATGACGGCATCGCTGCAACAGCCTCAGTACTCAACATCAACAACAGCCAATCTCCAGACGCCATCCTACAACTCATCCGCTTCATCCTTGACCACAATGTCTTCACCTTCGACAACCATTTTTTTACCCAAACACACGGAACAGCCATGGGGACCAAATTCGCACCCCAATACGCCAACATCTTCATGCACAAGTTCGAGCAAGACTTCTTCGCTGCACAGGACCTCCAGCCAACGCTGTATACCAGATACATCGACGACATTTTCTTCCTTTGGACCCATGGCGAAGGATCACTGAAAAGACTACACGATAACATAAACATGTTCCATCCCACCATCAAACTCACCATGGACTACTCCTCAGAATCAGTCTCATTCCTGGACACACGAATCTCCATCAAAGACGGACACCTCAGCACTTCACTCTACCGCAAGCCCACGGACAACCTCACGATGCTCCACTTCTCCAGCTTCCACCCTAACCATGTTAAAGAAGCCATCCCCTATGGACAAGCCCTGCGAATACACAGGATCTGCTCAGACGAGGAGGAACGCGATGGACACCTACGGACGCTGAAAAACGCCCTCGTAAGAACGGGATATGACGCTCGACTCATCGATCGACAGTTCCGACAGGCCACAGCGAAAAATCGCATAGACCTCCTCAGAAGGCAAACACGGGACACAACCAACAGGGTACCCTACGTCGTCCAGTACTTCCCCGGAGCGGAGAAACTACGCCATGTTCTTCGCAGCCTTCAACATGTCATCGATGACGACAAACACCTCGCTAAGGCCATCCCCACGCCTCCACTACTTGCCTTCAAACAGCCGCCTAACCTCAGAAGTACCATCGTTCGCAGCAAATTACCCAGCTTTCAGGATAACAGCGACCACGACACCACACAACCCTGCCATGGCAAACTCTGCAAGACATGCCAGATCATCAACACAGATACCACCATCACACGTGAGGACACTACCCACCAGGTACATGGTACATACTCATGTGACTCGGCCAACGTTGTCTACCTCATACGTTGCAGGAAAGAATGCACCGCGGCATGGTACATCGGCGAGACCATGCAGACACTGAGACAACGTATGAACGAGCACCGCGCAACAATCGCCAGGCAGGATTGTTACCTCCCAGTCGGGGAACACTTCAGCAGTCAAGGACATTCAGCCTCGGATCTGCGGGTAAGCGTTCTCCAAGGCAACCTTAGAAACACACAACAACGCAAAATCATCGAGCAGAAACTGATAGCCAAGTTCCGCACTCATGAAGACGGTCTCAATCGGGATCTTGGGTTTATGTCACGATACATGACGTGATCCGGACTCGAGTCGTCGTTAGCTTGTTCACAGATGTGATTCCCAGTAAAAAAAGTAAAAATTTTCCCAGTAAAAAAGTAAAAAAATGTTAAAGCTTTTCGTTTTACATACAGACGGCAGCTTTTGACACGTTAGAACCCCTGCGACTACACCTCATTGTCTCAGTTGTATCTTGCTATGTCTTTGATGTGGTACCTTCCTGGCTGACTTAATTAACTTTATCACACCTCGGCAGATAGTCAGGATGATTTAATTTATTGGTCTGCAATTGTAAAGTACACATTCTTTGTTTTCCATCTATATATGCTTTGGAGATTCTGTATCTAATTTACTTCACCTGAGGAAGGAGCAAATCGATAGCTCCGAAAGCTTGTGATTTCAAATAAAACTGTTGGACTATAACCTGGTGTTGTGCGACCTCTCAATTTTGTCCACCCCAGTCCAACACCGGCATCTCCGCATCATGCCATAAATACCCCATGAAAGGTATGTACAGAGCTAAGGGAGTTGAAAGAGAGCTATGGGGATTTATAGACCTGGTGCTCAACATGCCCAGTTACTACAGAGCAGCTATCAACAAATTACGCTGAATTCGGAACTATTATCCGAAAGAGCACAGTCCGAGTCAGAAAAAGTCATGCTCATTGTATAGTAGTCCAGTCAGATATCAGTTTGAATATTGTGTTCAGTTCTGCTCACTGAGGCATAAAGGACACATTCAAGCCTTTGAGGCAGTTCAGAAAAGAGGCATAATTCCCAGCATCAGTGCTTTAGGAACATAGGAACAGGAGGAGGCCATTCAGCCCCTCAAGTCTGTTCCGCCATTCAATGAGATCATGGCTGATCTGCGACCTAACTCCATATACCCGCCTTTGGCCCATATCCCTTAATAACTTTGGTAACAAAGATCTATCAATCTCCGATTTAAAATTAACAATTGATCTAGCATCAATTGCCGTTTGTGGAAGAGAGTTCTAAACTTCTACCACCCTTTGTGTGTAGAAGTGTTTCCTAATTTCACTCCTGAAAGGTCTGGCTCTAATTTTTAGACTAGTCCTAGAATCCCCAACCAGCGGAAATAGTTTCTCTCTAGCTACCCTATCTGTTCCCCTTAATATCCTGAAAACTTCGATCAGATCACTCCTTAACCGTCTAAATTCTAGGGAATAGAACCCTGATTTGTGTAATCTCTCCTCGTAACTTAACCCTTGAAGTCCGGGTATCAAACCTATGCTGCACTCCCTCCAAGGCCAATATATCCTTCCTAAGGTGTGGTGCCCAGAACTGCTCACAGTACTCCAGGTGTGGTCTAACCAGGGTTTTGTACAGTTGCAGCATAACTTCTACCCTCTTGTACTCTAGTCCTCTAGATATAAAGGCCAGCATTCCATTAGCCTTTTTGATTATTTTCTGTACCTGTTCATGACATTTTAATGATCTATGTACCTGGACCCCCAAGTCTCTTTGGACATTCACTGTTTTTAGCTTTTCACCATTTAGAAAGTACCCTGTTCTGTTCTTTTTAGGTCCAAAGTGGATGACCTCACATTTTCTTACCTTGAAATCCATTTGCCACAGTTTTGCCCATTCACTTAATCTATCAATATCCCTTTGTAATTTTATGCTTTCATCTACACTGCCTACAATGCCGCCTATCTTTGTGTCATTGGCAAATTTGGATATATGACTTTCTATGCCATCAGCTAAGTTGTTAATAAATATGGTGAATAGTTGAGGCCCCAACACAGATCCCTGCGGGACACAACTAGTCACATCCTGCCAATTTGAGTACCTACCCATTATCCCTACTCTCTGTCGCCTGCCGCTCAACCAATTTCCTAACCAGGTCAATAATTTGCCCTCAATTCCATGGACTTCTACCTTAGATAACAGTCTCTTATGTGGGATTTATCAAATGACTTCTGGAAGTCCACATAAATAACATCCATAGACATTCCCCTGTCCACTACTTTAGTCACCTCTTCAAAAAATTCAACCAGGTTTGTCAGGCATGCTGGCTCTCTCTGATCAACTGAAAATTTGAGGTATTCAGTCACCCTATCCTTAATTATAGACTCTAACAATTTTCGGACAACAGACATTAAGCTAACTGGTCTATAATTCCCTGGTTTCCCTCTCTCGCCATTCTTAAAAAGCGGAGTGACTTGCGCAATTTTCCAATCCAAAGGGACGGTTCCTGAATCGAGAGAACTTTGGAAGATTATAGTTCGGGCATCTGCAATGTGCTCACCTACTTCCTTTAAAACCCTGGGATGGAAACCATCTGGCCCTGGGACTTGTCACTCTTTAGTGCAGTTATTTTCTTCATTACCGTTATTTTACTTAGGTTAATTTTATTGAGTCCCTGTCCCCGATTCAATATTAATTTCTTTGGGATTTCCGGCATGCTATTCTCTTCTTCCTCTGTAAATACTGACGCAAAGTAATTATTCAACATGTCCGTCATTTCCCCATTGTCATTGACAATATCACTACTTTCAGTTTTTAAGGGGCCAACATTGCTCTTGACCACATTCTTTTTCCAAATGTAACTGTAAAAATTTTTCATATTGATTTTGATATCCATTGCAAATTTCTTTTCATACTCCCTTTTTGCAGCTCTTACTATCTGTTTTGTGACCCTTTGCTGTTCTTTGTATATTTCCCATTCGCAGAGAGCAGACGGGGCCTCGGTTTAACGCCTCATCCGAAAGACGGCACCTCCGACAGTGCAGCACTCCCTCAGCAATGCACTGGAGTGTCAGCCTAGATTTATGTGCTCAAGTATTTTTGTATGCCCTTTCCTTTAGTTTTATGCTGTCCCTTATCTCTTTAGTTGTTCATGGCTGTTTTTTTTGGCAAGTAGAGCTTTTGCCCCTCAGGGGTATAAACTTGTTCTGTATCACATTAAATTCTTTTTTAAACATCTCCCACTGATCGTCTGTCATTTTACCCATTAACAGATTTGCCCAGTTTACTGTGGACAGTCTCTGCCTCATCCCATTGAAGTCGGCCTTGCCTTAGTCTAGAATCTTAGTAGCTGTTTCGCGCTTCTCCCTTTCAAACGCTCCGTTGAACTCGATCATGTTGTGATCGCTATTGGATAAATGTTCACGCACAGTTAGGCTGTTAACTAAATCTGGCTCATTACTCATTATTAAATCTAATATGGCTTGCCCCCTTGTTGCCTCTAAAAGAAAGACTTGCATTTATATAGCGCCTTTCACGACCACCGGACATCTCAAAGCGCTTTACAGCCAATTAAGTACTTTTTGAAGTGGAGTCACTGTTGTAATGTGGGAAACACGGCAGCCAATTTGCGTACAACAAGCTCCCCCAAACAGCGCCATGGGATCTTTTATGTTCACCTGAGAGAGCAGACGGGGCCTCGGTTTAACGCCTCATCTGAAAGACGGCACCTCCGACAGTGCAGCACTCCCTCAGCAATGCACTGGAGTGTCAGCCTAGATTTATGTGCTCAAGTCTCTGGAGTGGGACTTGAACCCACAACCTTCTGACTCAAAGGCGAGTGTGCTACCCACTGAGCCACAGCTAAGCAGCCTATGACATATTGGCCCGTATTTTCCGACCCCCCACGGGTGTGTACGCACCCGTAGGGGCCTCGTAAGTGCTGGTTTCAGGCATGCAAAGCGCATGCGCTGAAAACCGGTATTTTCGATCTGTCAAGAATCCTCTTGACAGATCATCCGCCTGCCCTGGAGAAGGGACTCTGCGGGTGGAGAGTTCCGCTTTCTGCAGAACCTCCGCACGCTGAAAACCTTTAAAAATCTTACGCCTGGTAAAAGCAGGCATAAGGCCTGCTTTTACCAGCAAAAGAGTTTAAAAAAAATTAAAAAAATTTCACTCATTTATAATTTAAAAATACTTTAAAAAAGTTAATTTTATTTTTAGCCCCGTAAAAAACTTTAATTACTTTTTTTTAAATTACATTTTTGTTTAAAATATTTAATTTAATGTAATTTTAACTAATTTTAAAAACGTGATGTTTTTTAAAAAATGTATTTAATGTTTTAGTGTGTTTTTTGAGTGATCCCCATTCATACTTTTGACAGGTCTATGCGGAGAGGCCTGTCAAAAGTGTGAAGGGGAATTCCCTTCTTTGATTGGTTCTCCATGGACAACGTGATCCCAGGGACTCTTACAACTGCTTGCGCCCCTGGGATACCTGGGCCTCTGCGCGCGCACCAGAAGAGGCCCAGGATCGGAAGTGTTGGGACCTACAGAGCCAGCAGGTAAATTCGCAGATTTTTCCAGATCGGAGGCATCCGCACGCTGGAAGCCTCCGATCGGAAAATCCGGCCCATTGTTGTAGAACTATCCCGGACACACTCAAGAAGTTCACAACCATTCTGACAGGTGCGAGTCTGCTTTTCCCAATCTATATGAAAGTTAAAATCCCCCATTAAAACCACTCTGCCTTTGTTACACGCTTGTCTAATCTCTGCATTTATACAATCTTGCTCTTCACAGCTGTTAGCAGGGGGCCGATACACAACTCGATTACAGATGCTGAGAGGTTGTTTCCCCTGGCTAGAGTGTCCAGAACTAGGGAGCAGAGTCTCAGGATAAGGGGTAGGTCATTTAAGACTGAGATGAGGAGGAATTTCTTCACTCAGAGGGTTGTGAATCTTTTGGAATTCTCTGCCCCAGAGGGCTGTGGATGCCGAGTCTTTGAGTATATTCAAGGCTGAGATAGATAGATTTTTGGAATCTAGGGGAATCAAGGGATATGATAATCGGGCGGGAAAGTGGAGTTGAGATCGATGATCAGCCATGATCTTATTGAAGGGCGGAGCAGGCTCAAGGGGCCCTTTGGCCTACTCCTGCTCTTATTTCTTGTGTTTGTTCTTCTTCTTATGTCTTAGATCCTTTAATATTTCTTAATTCAACCCATAAGGTCTACACTGGGATGTTTTACTGCATTAAAGGTACTACATATATGCAAATTGTTGTTGTTGTTGTTAGAGTCATAGGGGCAAAAATTCAGTTGGTTGCATCTCCCGTTAGCGCCTTAAGAGGGCGCTAATGGGGCGCAAATCATCTAGCGCCCAGGCGCGGCCATGTTTGCGCCGCTCGCGAAATTAACTAGAGATTTTGCGGCGGCGCTAAACACTACCGCCACGATCTCCTGCGCCGGCAGATCGTGACGTCAGTCGAGTGCGCAACGCCCCGGTATCGCCCCGGAGCGGATATTGAGTGGCGCCCCCTGCCTTACCGCCTGACGCAAGCAACGACAGGTTGAGGGGAGCATTCTGCAGTCATGAAGGGAAAGGGGGAGCGCTATTTAAAGGTGATCGCTTCCTGCCTTTTATTGTTGGTGCCATTTTTGAACTACGCATTCTGAGAGAGAGAGGGAGAGACTTCTGGAGAGATTCAACGCTGTGTGAAGGAGTTTTGGGTACTGAGCAGGACTTTGCAGGTTCATTTTGATTTGCCATTCCTTGTATCGATTTAGAAGAGACTTTGGTCCTGCACTCTGAGCTCTTTGCCTGGTACTCTCCATTGTTCTTTCCAGCAGATTTGATGTGCAGGTCTCTCCAGGCAGAGATTCAAGGATGCAATGAGCAGGATGTGGATGGAAAGCAAGATTAACCATCCCCTTTAAGAACTGGCCCGTGCCATTGTGTGTGTGTTCCATTGCTGACTGACATTACATGAGCTTCGCCAGCGCTCTGAGGTAGCGCCTCGCTCCTCGGCCTTTGCGCCTTAAGACAGGTGTGAAGCACCTGATTTAGCGCTCCAATCACCTCCAGGGGCGATAAAAGTCAAGTTTGCAGTCGGTGCCGATAATTAGCGCCAGGCGCTAATCTTTGCGCCCGGCCGATAATTGCGCCCCAAATGGGGCGATACTGAATTTCTCCCCCATAGAGTTATACAGCACAGAAAGAGGCCCTTTGGCCCATCGTGTCCGCGCCGGCCATCAAGCCCTGTCTATTCTAATCCCATTTTCCAGCACTAGGTCCGTAGCCTTGTATGCTATGGCGTTTCAAGTGCTCATCTAAATGCTTCTTGAATGTTGTGAGGATTCCTGCCTCTACCACCCTTTCAGGCAGTGAGTTCCAGATTCCAACCACCCTCTGGGTGAAAAAGTTTTTCCTCAAATCCCCGCTAAGCCTCCTGCCCCTTATCTTGAAACTATGCCCCCTGGTTATTGACCCCTCTACTAAGGGGAAAAGTTCCTTTCTATCTACCCTATCTATGCCCCTCATAATTTTGTACACCTCAATCAGGTCCCCCCTCAGCCTTCTCTGGTCTAAGGAAAACAACCCCAGCCTGTCCAGTCTCTCCTCATAGCTGAAGCGCTCCAGCCCAGGCAACATCCTGGTAAATCTCCTCTGCACCCTCTCCAATGCCATTACATCCTTCCTACAGTGTGGTGACCAGAACTGCACACAGTATTCCAGCTGTGGCCTAACTAGCGTTTTGTACAGCTCCATCATAACCTCCCTGCTCTTATATTCTATGCCTTGGCTAATGAAGGCAAGTATCCCATATGCCTTTTTAACTACCTTATCTACTTGTCCTGCTGCCTTCAGGGGTCTATGTACATGCACACCAAGGTCCCTCTGATTCTCTGTCCTTCCTAGGGTCCTACCATTCATTGTGTATTCCCTTGCCTTGTTAGTCCTCCCAAAATGCATCACCTCACACTTTTCAGGGTTAAATTCCATTTGCCACTGTTCTGCACATCTAAGCAACCCATCTATATCGTCCTGTAGCCTGAGGCTTCCCTCCTTGCTATTTACCACTCCACCAATTTTTGTGTCATCTGTAAACTTACTGATCATACCTCCTACATTCATATCTAAATCATTAATGTACACTACAAACAGCAAAGGACCCAGCACTGTTGACTGAGCTATGAGGAACAGCTGGAGAAACCTGGGCTTTTCAGCCTTAAAAGGTAATCTCAAAGAAATATGTATCCGTGAATGGCCTATAAAGGTAGATATAGAATACTATTACAAATTAAACCATGACAGAGAGAAACAGCGCAAATCAAAATGAGTAAAAAGTCCAATTTAGGACTGATGTCATGGAGTTATTCTTCAGAGAAAGAAGGGTTGATTATTGTCTACGTACACCCTATTTTTCAGCATGAACAGTGTGGTGGCAGACAATTAAAAAAAAACGATTGCTCACTTGCCACAGGACGTCTCGGAGCGGCTACAGAACATTTTGGAGGGGGAGGGCGAACAGCCAGCTGTCGTGGTGCACATAGGCACCAACGATATAGGTAAAAAAGGGGATGAGGTCCTAAAAGCAGAATATAGGGAGTTAAGAGGTAAATTAAAAAATAGGACCTCAAAGGTAGTAATCTCAGGATTGCTACCAGTGCCACGTGCTAGTCAGAGTAGAAATAGGAGGATATTTCAAATGAATATGTGGCTAGAGGAATGGTGCAAGGGGGAGGGATTCAAATTCCTGGGACATTGAAACGGTTCAGGGGGAGGTGGGACCAGTACAAACCAGAAGGTCTGCATCTGGGCAGGGCCGGGACCGCTGTCCTAGTGGGAGTGTTTGCTAGTGCTGTTGGGGAAGGTTTAAACTAAAGTGGCAGGGGGTTGGGCACCTGAGCAGGGAGACAGAGGAAAGCGTGTCAGGAAGGGACAGAAGGTATGGAGTAAAAGGTAAAGTGTTAAAAAAGGAAAAAGCAGGAACTAAGTGTCACAAAACATATTTGAAAGTTCTTTATCTGAATGCACGTAGCATTCGTAACAAAATGGACGAGTTAACGGCACAAATAACTACGTATGGGTATGATCTTGTGGCCATTACAGAAACATGGCTGCAGGGAGACAACGACTGGGAATTAAATATGCCAGGGTATTTAACAATCAGGAAGGACAGGCAGGAAGGACGGGGAGGTGGGGTGGCTATGTTAATAAAGGAAGGAATCACTGTAATACAGAGAAATGATATTGGGTCAAAGGATCAGGATAATGAAACAGTTTGGGTGGAGATAAGGAATAATAAGGGGGAAAAAAACACTAGTGGGAGTAGTATATAGGCCTCCTAATAGTTGCAACTCTGCTGGAAGAAGTATTAATCAGGAAACAGTTGGGGCATGTAATAAGGGAACAGCTTTAATTATGGGGGATTTTAACTATCATATTAACTGGACAAATCAAATTGGGCAGGGCAGCCTTGAGGAAGAGTTTATTGAATGTATTAGGGATGGATTTCTTGAGCAGTATGTAACTGATCCTACAAGGGGACAAGCAACCTTGGACCTGGTCCTGTGTAATGAGTCAGGATTAATTAATAATGTCCTAGTTAAGGATCCCCTTGGAATGAGTGACCATAACATGGTTGAATTCCATATCCAATTAGAGGGTGAGAAGGTTGGTTCTCAAACAAGCGTACTGAGCTTGAATAAAGGAGACTATGATGGTATGAGAACGGAATTGATTAAAGTGGACTGGGAAAATAGATTAAAGGGTAAGACGGTACATGAGCAGTGGTGTTCATTTAAGGAGTTATTTTACAACTTTCAAAAAAAATATATTCCACTGAGGAAAATAGGGTGTAAAAGAAATGACAGCCATCCGTGGCTAAGTAAAGAAATTAAGGATAGTATCCAACTAAAAACAAGGACATATAAGGTAGCCAAACTTAGTGGGAGGATAGAAGATTGGGAAGTCTTCAAAAGACAGCAAAAAGTAACTAAAGGATTGATTAAGAAAGGGAAGATAGATTATGAAAATAGATTAGCAAAAAATATAAAAACAGACAGCAAGAGTTTCTATAGTTATATAAAAAGAAAAAGGGTGGTTAAGGCAAACGTAGGTCCCTTAGAGGATGGGACCGGGAAATTAATGATGGGAAACATGGAGATGGCAAAAATGCTGAACAAATATTTTGTTTCCATCTTTACGGTAGAGGACACTAAGAATATCCCAACACTGGACAAACAGGGGGCTCTGGGGGGGAGGAGCTAAATACAATTCAAATCACTAAGGAATTGGTACTCAGTAAAATAATGGGACTCAAGGCGAATAAATCCCCTGGACCTGATGTCTTACATCCTAGGGTCTTGAGGGAAGTGGCAATAGGGATTGTGGATGCTTTGGTAATAATTTTCCAAAATTCCCTGGACTCAGCAAAGGTCCCGGCAGATTGGAAAACTGCTAATGTAACACCCTTATTTAAAAAGGGTAGTAGGCAGAAGGCTGGAAATTATAGACCAGTTAGCCTAACATCTGTGGTGGGTAAAATTTTGGAGTCTATTATTAAGGAGACAGTAATGGAACATTTAGATAAACATAATTTAATAGGACAAAGTCAGCATGGCTTTATGAAGGGGAAGTCATGTCTGACAAATTTGCTGGAGTTCTTTGAGGACATAATGTACAGGGTGGATAAAGGGGAACCAGTGGACGTAGTGTATTTAGACTTCCAGAAGGCATTCGACAAGGTGCCACATAAAAGATTATTGCTCAAGATAAAAAATCACTGGATTGGGGGTAATATTCTGGCATGGGTGGAGGATTGGTTATCTAACAGGAAGCAGAGAGTTGAGATAAATGGTTCATTCTCGGACTGGCAACCAGTAGCCAGTGGTGTTCCGCAGGGGTCGGTGCTGGGTCCCCAACTCTTTACAATCTATATTAATGATTTGGAGGAGGGGACCGAGTGTAACATATCAAAGTTTGCAGATGATACAAAGATGGGAGGGAAAGTAGAAAGTGAGGAGGACATAAAAAACCTACAAGGGGATATAGACAGGCTGGGTGAGTGGGCGGAGATTTGGCAGATGCAATACAATATTGGAAAATGTGAGGTTATGCACTTTGGCAGGAAAAATCAGAGAGCAAGTTATTATCTTAATGGCGAGAAACTGGAAAGTATTGCAGTGCAAAGGGATCTGGGGGTCCTAGTGCAAGAAAATCAAAAAGTTAGTATGCAGGTGCAGCAGGTGATCAAGAAGGCCAAGGGAATGTTGGCTTTTATTGCTAGGGGGTTGGATTATAAAAA
Source organism: Squalus acanthias (assembly GCA_030390025.1). NCBI lineage: Eukaryota > Metazoa > Chordata > Chondrichthyes > Squaliformes > Squalidae > Squalus > Squalus acanthias. The sequence continues at coordinate 54,845,081 of CM059427.1, forward strand.
CAGTGAGGTATTGCTGCAGTTATATAAGGTATTGGTGAGACCGCACCTGAAATACTGCATACAGTTTTGGTGTCCATACTTAAGAAAAGACATACTTGCTCTCGAGGCAGTACAAAGAAGGTTCACTCGGTTAATCCCGGGGATGAGGGGGTGGACATATGAGGAGAGGTTGAGTAGATTGGGACTCTACTCATTGGAGTTCAGAAGAATGAGAGGCGATCTCATTGAAACATATAAGATTGTGAAGGGGCTTGATCAGGTGGATGCGGTAAGGATGTTCCCAAGGATGGGTGAAACTAGAACTAGGGGGCATAATCTTAGAATAAGGGGCTGCTTTTTCAAAACTGAGATGAGGAGAAACTTCTTCACTCAGAGGGTAGTAGGTCTGTGGAATTTGCTGCCCCAGGAAGCTGTGGAAGCTACATCATTAAATAAATTTAAAACAGAAATAGACAGTTTCCTAGAAGTAAAGGGAATTAGGGGTTATGGGGAGCGGGCAGGAAATTGGACATGAGGCTGAGTTCGGATCGGTCGAGGCCCTGTGGGTGGCGGAGCGGGCCCAGGGGCTGAGTGGCCGGGTCCTGCTCCTACTTCTTGTGTTCTTTAGATTTAAGGTTAGGATCAGATCAGCCATGATCTTATTGAATGGCGGAGCAGGCTCGAGGGGCCGATTGGCCTACTCCTGCTCCTATTTCTTATGTTCTTATGTTCTTATATGACCCACCCTACTTGATTTTTGAGCAGGGGTCAAAATAGACGCCCACTGCTCCTGCCCAAAAATATTTGAATCAGGGTCTTAAGATGCTTTTGGGATCTCAATGCAATTTTAATCCTCAACTGGGCAGAGTGCACTGTGCCGCCAAACCAGCAGTGCTTAAAGGGCTGCTGTAGGCCACTCCAAAAAAAAATCAAGAATCGGCTTTGGCAATGATTTTTGTGGGGCCAGTATTCTTCTAGCCTCACAAAAACTTTTCTGCTGCAGTATTCTTCTCGCCTCACAAACCCTCTTTGACCCCCTCCCACTTTAATTACTCCTCCCCCGCCACACACACACACAGCTTTACAGAGAATTCTGGCTCAGCTCCACAGAGGAACCGTTGGATTTTCCATTCTCTGGAGTGACAACTGCCTGTCATCGCTTATTCAGCAGTGACACTACATTGTGCACATTAGAATGACATCGAGCATGAAAGTGGATAAGGCCTCCCACCACTTTCATCGGTCAGTTGGAGCGGACATCCCGCCCACCGCCTGATGCCAGACACCAAACTTGTCCCCAAACAACAACAACAACGCAGCAACTTGTATTTATAGAGTGCTTTTAACGTAATAAAACGTCCCAAGGTGCTTCACTGGAGTATTAGAAGACAAAAAATTTGACACTGAGCCACATAAGGAGAAATTAGGGCAGGTGACTGAAAGCTTGGTCAAAAAGGCAGGTTTTAAGGAGCGTCTTAAAGGAGGAAAGAGAGTTAGAGAGGCGGAGAGGTTTAGGTAGGGAATTCCAGAGCTTAGGGCCGAGGCAACAGAAGGCATGGCCACCAATGGTTGAGCGATTATAATCAGGGATGCTAAAGAGGGCAGAATTAGAGGAGCACAGATACCTTGAGGGGTTGTGGGGCTGAAGGAGATTACAGAGATAGGGAGGGGCGGGGCCATGGAGGGATTTGAAAACAAGGATGAGAATTTTGAAATCGAGGCGCTGCTTAACCGGGAGCCAATGTAGGTTAGCGAGCACAGGGGTGATGGGTGAACGGGACTTGGTGCGAGTTAGGACACAGGCAGCCAAGTTTCGGATCACCTCAAGTGATCACCAAAGTGATTAACAAATGGAACAGACTTCTGGGTAGGGTAGTGGATACAAACATTGGAATAACTTCAGAAACAGTTGGATGCCATGGGGGGCGGAAAACTGCAAAGATGGATCTAATGGACTTCCTCATAAGTGTCTATCTTGTAATAATAAAGATGTATTAAACATATCCTGTCAGCTTATCTTCTCCTAGAAAACTGAAGTGCTTTTAAATTGAATTTCCATATTTATTGATGTCTATAGATGTAATTTTAATTTAATAATGAACTTTTAATGAAATAACTTTTTCAAAACATGTGAAATAGTTATCATGTAACATTTGTTAGACTTTGTCAAAGGCACTGTGCAGAAACACTAATATAAATTGCGACAGGCTAATTGCAGATTTTTAAACAAAATTATCTATTATAATAATAAGAATTCTAAAATATTTCTCGGTGCTGTAAATACTCACTGTGGAGGCTGTGAGAAATATTGATGACTCTCTCTTCAGCAAATCCATTCAGTGGTGTCATCTTGGCACACTTCAGTTCCGCATGAGTAGACAGTTCTTCAGCTGTTATCCAGCAGACCAGTTCCTCATCATAAATAAAATCCAGTGCAATGATTCCATTAATATTGACGGAATTCAGGGTAGAAACACTTGATCCATTCAGACTGGTCACCACAATACTTTTAACATCGGCAATCAAAAGTACAGGAGGTCTATCAATAGGTTCTGAAAAAGATTAAGTTAATATATTGATTTTTTTTTTAGCAATTACTTTATAATGACCTTACAATCACAAAACTCTAATTATTCCAGAACTTGGAAAATATTATTTGAATTATATTCAGCATAAAATGGGAATGTTGTGACTGATTTTGATGACATGGCTTAAAACTGCACATTGAGAAGTAGAATGGATGTTCACATTATGGTAAAAATAATTGTACATTCGCTGCCAACTATGAGTTCCCACTGGAGATCCACCGGGCACACAGTGCACCAATGCCTGAGAGCAAGTACTGCTGCTGTTTTTCCTCCCTGGGCCATTTGCATGGCCTAGACAAATTTCAGGGGCAGGCCTGCCCCCGAGCTCAGTCGTGTATCTAAAAAAAAGGACCAGATTCCAGTCACTGAGATTGAGACCTTCTCTGCTCCTGGAAAGTAGCAGCGAGAAGGCCCAGAGTGTTTCCACTCTTCCGAGGGGGAAAGGGGTACAACACAATTATGCATATTTCCCTGTGCGATCTTCAGCCTGCCCCCATAGATTCTCTGACCCATGGAGACATTTACACTAAGGTTTTCAGATGCTGGGATGCCAAATGAGGTAAAAGTCCAAGAAAGTTAGACAGGAGGCTGGGAGCTACCCTCATTAAAATACTAGTGCTAGGCCTGTGCCTACCAAACAACAACAACAACAACTTGTATTTATATAGCGCCTTTAACATAGTAAAACATCCCAAGAGCTTCACAGGAGTATTAAAAGACAAAAAATTTGACATCGAGCCACATAAGGAGAAATTAGGGCAGGTGACCAAAAGCATGGTCAAAGATGTAGGTTTTAAGGAGCGTCTTAAAGGAGAATAGAGAGGTAGCGAGGCGGAGAGCTTTAGGCAGGGAATTCTAGAGCTTAGGGCCTAGGCAACAGAAGGCACAGCCACCAATTGTTGAGGGATGCTCAAGAGGGCAGAATTAGAGGAGCGCAGATATCTCGGGGGGTTGTGGGGCTGAAGGAGATTACAGAGATAGGGAGGGGCAAGGCCATGGAGGGATTTGAAAACAAGGATGAGAATTTTGAAATCGAGGCATTGCTTAACCGGGAGCCAATGTAGGTCAACGAGTACAGGGGTGATGGGTGAATAGGACTTGGTGCGAGTTAGGACACGGGCAGCCGAGTTTTGGATCACCTCAAGTTTACGTAGGGTAGAATGTGGGAGGCCAGCCAGGAGTGCATTGGAATAGTCAAGTCTAGAGGTAACAAAGGCATGGATGAGGGTTTCAGCAGCAGATGAGCGGAGGCAAAGGCGGAGACGGGCGATGTTACGGAGGTGGAAATAGGCGATCTTAGTTATGCTGCGGATATGTGGTTGGAAGCTCATTTCAGGGTCAAATATGACACCAAGGTTGCGAACAGTGTGGTTCAGCCTCAGGCAGATGTTAGGGAGAGGGATGGAGTCAGTGGCTAGGGAATGGAGTTGGTGGCGGGGACTGAAAACAATGGCTTCGGTCTTCCCAATATTTAATATTTACCAAAGATGCAGGCCCATTTGCATCACAGGGGGAAGCCCCAGGAAATCCCAGAGTAGTGCAATGGGGGCAAAAGATTTGACCCCTTTCATGCTCCTGGAAAGTGTCAATTCCAGAGGTGCAGAGAACAGGTAAATTCCCCGTACTTTTTTTTCTCCAGAATAAACGTAGTCAAATGATTAACATTTTTAGAAGTTATTCCATTTTCTTATTAAAAAAATGTAATCAATGTTTTGGAATTCCAACTAGAAAATCACCAGTTCAGCTATTCCAAATATCCCGAGTCACTTGGTTGACTTTCATCAATACCAGATCAATAAATTAAACACTGTGCAGCAGCAAAGTGATCTATCTCTGCAGAGAGAAAATCTGGCAACATCACTAAATTCCCTCTGAAGTGGGAACTTCTGTTAAACAATCACTAGACATTGATGGTCTTTGTTACAATAACCTGCTCTGCAATTCTTTTAATCAGCTCTCAGGTGTTGATAAATACCCAACAAGAGATTGTCGAAACTCTAATCTTGTATGCATACAAATACTTGGCATGTGGTACAAAACCGAACAAGTTGGTGGTAATTAAGCAAACAAATTAAATTCAGCTGGAATTGTTGCAATGTTCTCTCTCTTAATTTAACAGGAAGGATTCCTCAACCCTTGTATTTTGAGTTGGGAATACAGGTATAAACACCAAAGTTTCTGCTCACCTATAGATTTTTCATGGATGCAGAATTTATGATCCTTCATGCATGCCTGTGCTGCTTGGTCTCATTATGCTTAGGGATCATTAAAGATGAATAGACCTTTTGTTTGTGCCAAGCCGTTATGTGTTCCCAAGGGTTCCTACAACATCTACTGTTTTTATCAAGGGATTTGGTAGGTCTGCTGCTGGCATCATGAAATATATGATGCCTCTTCTATGTTGTATTTTAGAACAAGAACAAGAACAATTGGTAAAGTTATATTTGTTAGCACTTTTGATTAGCTGATGGTGATATATTAGGTAATGTGATGGGGTGCAACTTTATCAAGGACAGATGTCTCAAAAGTTGGACTCTGTTGGCTGCCTGGATGACAGAATAAAAATGGAGAAAACTCCAATGGGGTGTCAAATCACAACAATAACTTGCAATTATATCTCGCCTGTAACGTAGTAAAATGTCCCAACATGCATTCTGACAAAATTTGACACTGCGCCACATAAGGAGATATTAGAATAGGTGACCAAAAGCTTAGTCAAAGAGGTAGGTTTTAAGGAGTGTTTTAAAGGACGAGAGGGAGGGAGGTGGAGAAGTTTAGGGAAGAAATTCCAAAGTTTAGGGCCGAGGCAGCTGAAGTCAGTGATTTCTATAGCTTAATATACATGCTCCAACAATCCTGGTTCAGCAGTGAAGGTTAACTTTGCTTTCTGAGCTTCTGCATGTGAGGGACTGAGCTCAAAGCAATGACGTTCTCTATCTGATAAGTAGGAAAAGCATCTGTATGAAGCTTTGTAACTGGTATTTTATGGTAAACCCTGTAAGGTCTCACACCAATGACAGGACATCGCAAAAATTATCTTCATATGTGAACATTTTGAATTGTTCAATGTTGAAATACAGCAGCTTTTGTATTTGTATGGACATGCAGGTGCAACTTAAATAGGTGGGAAAGCTTGGGAGAAGTACTTGTTTTTAAAGTACTTCCACTTTATATAGAGGAAACAATAAGGTCACTTTCAATTTATCTTAAGTTTAAAAAAAAAATCAGTTTTATTGCTAGAATGCAGACACTTAAGTAGGGCTTCCATTCCTGCTCATTTACATCAGAGATTTCAATTAGGAAGAATACCCTATGCCCATTGCAAACAGCAATGGGATTGACTTCAAAACAGACTTCAGAGCTAACTGACTATGGTAAATCAGGAAATGCAATTTTCCCACTCCATTCCCAGGCCTGGGTGACTCGAGAGGCCTTTGCATTTCCTGTCATTTATTGAGAAGCTGCTCCAGATTGCATTGAGACATTTTCTATAACAGATGTCAGAGGAGCAACTAAATTTAAGGCAAGCTTATTAATTTCTTCTATCAAAAGGGGAGTACTTTGGTTAGATCTTCCTTTCCAGCATCTCTTTGCCAATTGTTGTTACAGTAAAATAGAACATAAAAGATGCACCATATTTTTCATGATGCCAGCAGTAAAAAGAAAGAAAGACTTGCATTTATATAGATGTATCTACATTTATGTAGACTGAACAATGAACTCACTTTCTGCTCTTTTATAAGGGATTGACAGGCTGCAGAGGATGGATTTGAGTAGTATGGTTGACCATACAAAATCCACTGATCTAATTAATTCTGAACCTTGTTGAGTCTGGGAGAAAGAGTTGGGGCTTCTTTGTGACCCACCACATAGGGTTACAATATTCCATCACTGGCCTGATACAGCCTTTGAAGAATAGTGAGTTAGATACTTGGTCTTCTTAGCATTGAAGATAAGCTGCACATTGTCTAGTTCTTTTTATATCTGCGTGTAGTGACTCAAATTACTGCTTATCTTCAGATTGGAGCTAATCACTCTTCAGTAATCAACAGGGTGGAGCCAACAAAGCTTCTATTGAAAGGCCCTGCATAGAAATTGATATAGACTACAACCATCCATTTATCATGATTCAACCTTTGCATTCTGTGATGAAGACATCTATCCAGTTCAACGTTCCACCACATGTAGCACAAGCAGAAAGCTGCTCAATGATTTGGAGTGAGATATACAGCATAAGAGTTTAAAATCCACAAACATAATTGCTTACGTGTGTGTATGTGCATGCATGTGTGTGCGTGTTGAGGTCTGTCTCTGTTTATTCCTGATGTTACCCTCTATTCTCTTTAGCTTTTCCCACCAGCTCATTGAGTTTAAAAGATTTACAAGAATTAAAAAAATCAAATCTACTCATTAAACTTTATTGCCAAACTTCTGTTGATCTATTTCATACAAGTTCTTCCATTAACAATAATGAACAAATAATGTGAGCAGACAAACTAACAAAGCACATTAAAAATTTGACATAAAAATGAAAATAGTTTTAACCTTTGAACGTTCTAATTTAAAACTTTAGGATAGAGCTAGATTGGCCTTATTCCTCTTTCACCTGAATGTATTTCTAATTGAACTGCATTAATGTTGCTCTCCATCATTTCACTGAAAATGACTTCCAATATGTTGAAATAAGCATGTTTAAAAGGATTGTAATAATTACAAGAAGCACTTTCAGTCATCTTTATTGTGCTTATCCTGCCATCTAAAGACAGCGGGAGACTATTCCATCTGTTAAATGATACACAATTTGGGTGAGTAGATGTTTTGGTTAGCCTCTCCTAGGAGTTAACTAAGTTAACCTAATTAGCACCAATTGTAATCAAAGTCCTCCAGAAGTGCCCCAAACTAACCGTTCACGTTTATCAAATTTTAAACTAATTGCAAGAATGGGTGAATGGCCGAATTATAAGATTGTCAGTACAGAGAGATTTATATTCACAACTGACTCATAATTGTCAATCTCATCAGCAACTGAATGCATTTATTTTTGAGGATGAGAAATCTGATTTAAGCTTCCTACTAGCCAAAAAAAAATGAAGAATAGCCAGCGGTGTTACTTTCAACTGTACTGATTCTGGGATTTAAGTGTTGGATGGCTTGTGTTGTTGCCTTTTGTCAATCCCAAAGGAGATACAGAATGCTTGGAATGAAAACTAACTAAACAACATCTGTTGTTAGCTGTTCTTTTTCAGTTCACCCGGAAGATAAAATCAATGCTCTACATATCTGTCACAACTCTAGCGCCCATAAGAACAAATAAAAGAAACTCACAGGAATTGCAAATTCCGAGATAATCTTAAAAAAAAGAATTGCATGCTAGATTTGCCACGTGACAGCTAAACATGCGAGCATAGCTTTAGGAGATTGTAAAGAAGCAGACTGTATTTTGGATTCTCAGACCAGGAGTTCTAGCCTACTGTTTCCACACCATGCTATTTCTAATATATTCAGTTCATTTCCAACCTGAACCGCATATCCCCGAGTAAAAGGAGGACAAATTGAAATTTACTAGGCCTTGGAGACCAAGGTTAATTTTCTTGCTAACTAAATTATATTAACCGAGTTTGCGTTACCTTACCCAAAAACTCTGCTGCCCATATCCTAAACTGCACCAAATCCCAGTGGCAGTGCAGTGAATTCAGCAGGTAACAGCAGTCGGTGGTGCCCCTGCAGCTTTCTCTTTTAAACCCTGATTGACTTCACAGCCTTTGCTGGTCCTGACTGACTGTTGAGAGGCAGAGTGCAGTGCCCTCGCTTCTGCCTCTCCAATGTCCTTTAATGCTAACCTTAGAAAAGCATTCCCAACTGCAAGATTGCGAATTTTCAATAAATCACTGAAGCTAGGGAGTGGAGCTCAAGCCAACATTAAAGTATCACTCGGATACAAATATCTGTGAATATTAGCTTAGCTTTACTCGACCACTGCATTCTCTACAATTAATGGTAAGGCTAATGTTGAATATTTAGAACATTATTTGTTAGGTGAGAATTGTGTACATTAACAGAGATTAACCTGAATTGGCAGGCTGGAGGTGCGTCCTCATGAAACTACAGCAATCTTGAAAGATAAAATCTGGCAAGACTGCTCCCAGTTCTGATGATTACACCATTGAGAGGATTTATATTGACTGCTGTGCCACAAGGGGGTGGAGTGGTAGCTAGCACAATTTAATGATTGTTTTCTAAGATGATTTTTCTTATTCCTCTTTTGTGCCTCGTGGTATCTGAGATCGCCCGTTTCTTCCACTGCTTTTGCATCAGCAGATTGTGCTCCTGGTTGCTTCCATCATGAAAACCCTTTATATGTGGACAAGTCCTTAACCTGACTCATGACTCCCTACTAGGAGGCCCAGCTAGATATGAGGGAGGTGGTTGCGACTCCACTTCCAGCAGATACAAGTACCCCATGGACGTCAACCCAATATTCAGACACCAGAGCTTTGATCTCCTGCTTGCTGGGTCTGTATGGAGTGAGGCTTAAACTCATACCATTGTGACTCAGAGGCAAGAATGTTATTGCTGAGCAAAGACTCACTCCTTTTCTAAGATGACTAATACCAAAATTCATTTTGTGGATTCAAGTATTAGAAACATAGAAACATAGAAAATAGGTACAGGAGTAGACCATTCGGTCCTTCGAGCCTGCACCGCCATTCAATGCGTTCATGGCTGAACATGCTACCTCAGTACCCCATTCCTGCTTTCTCGCCATACCCCTTGATCCCCCTAGTTGTGAGTGTTATATCTAACTCCCTTTTGAATATATTTAGCGAACTGGCCTCAACAACCTTCTGTGGAAGAGAATTCCATAGATTCCATAGAATTCCATAATATTAATGCATTTATTTTGAAATCTCCATGAATAACAAGCATCATTTAAAAAATAATCTCAACTTTGGTCATATTCAGCTCGGGAACTCGTCTATTCGTGTTATTTTTAATTATCTTTTGCAAGTTACTTTAAATTGCGGATATATGTGGCTGAGAAATGGATTCATGCCCAAAATGTGCACAAAGCCGGCAGAACAATAGCTCTGCACGCCGGTCCTAAGGCCCGAGCCACATTCGCCTTTGGGCCTCATTTAGCCACCACCAGCGAGCTACAGACGCGAAATGGAAACCTTGTTGCAACTCGTTGGTCAGGGAGGGCGAGTAATCGGCCGGCTCCTACACTGAACTGGCTCAGTAGATTGGGTCTGAGCGGAGGGGGTGAGGGGATCCCAGAGGGGGCCTCGAATGAGCTGTCAATGGGCCTGAGATTTTTTGTGGGCCTCGGAGGAACACTCTTGCTCTTCCAGGGCCCATGAGCTGCCTCCAGCGGTCCCTTTAAGAATCGCTGGTTAGGCCACTAAGCACTTGGTACAACTATGCAGGGCATGCTCAGAGCAATCGCTACCCATTTGTGCCTAAATTTTGTATTCAGGGTCCTACAACCAGCGTAGGACCTTTAGGCTTCTTTAAGGAGACATAACACCTTTTTTAACGTGGGCGCCTTGGATGACTAAAAGTTACCCAAGCCAAAATGGTATCCAGCACAGTTTGGGTGCTGAGGATCACAATGTGAAATTCGAAGGTTTAACACCTATTTTATGCCGGAATAAAGGCATAAAGCGCATGAGTTGATTTTCTCCCAATATTTTGCCATGGTTGCTGATTTTAGCAAAAATGTCAGCATGAATATGAAGTGGGTAAAGCTGCTTTGTGCTCGTGCCATCTTTTCTGCTAACATTTCCAAATACAGGAAAACATGCTCAATGTTTTTCAGTGATTGTCTTTGTAATTTAGCAGTTGTGGAATAGCTATTTTTTGGCAAAACTTTACATCGTAACAAGGAAAGGATCCAAACTGAAGTTTTAAAGAAAATCTAATAAAGTACAATTTAATTCCAATTGCCTTTGGAATGGGCCCTTCCCTGGATGAGTAAACAAAAATACTTCTTATACCGAAATGCAAATAATTTTGCTTCATGTCAGTGCTTGTAGATACAAGCCTGAATTTTTATCTACAGATGTAGGTTATACCTGAATGGCTATTGGCAGATTTTACAGAAACTCAAATGGAATATTCTGTTTCCATTCAAATTCTCTAAGTCAGCTCAATAGCATAAAGTAGTATATATCAACAATCCTGACTTGAATATAGGGGGTATGATTAAGAAGTTTGCAGATGATACTAAAATCGGCTGTGTGGTTGATACTGAAGAAGGAAGCTGCAGACTGCAGGAAGATATCAATAAATTGGTCAGGTGGGCAGAACAGTGGCAAATGGAATTCAATCCGGAGAAGTGTGAGGTAATGCATTTGGGGAGGGCTAACAAGGAAAGGGAATACACATTAAATGGTAGGACACTGAGTAGTGTAGAGGAACAAAGGGACCTTGGAGTGCATGTCCACAGATCCCTGAAGGTAGCAGGCCAAGTAGATAAGGCGGTTAAGAAGGCATACGGAATGCTTGCCTTTATTAGCCGTGGCATAGAATACAAGTGTGAGAAGTCGCACAACACCAGGTTATAGTCCAACAGCTTTATTTGAAATCACAACCTTTCGGAGCGCTGCTCCTTCGTCAGGTGAAGTGAAGAGATGCATATAGGACTACGTCGTCCAGTACTTCCCCGGAGTGGAGAAACTACGCCATGTTCTTCGCAGCCTTCAACATGTCATCGGTGACGACGAACACCTCACTAAGGCCATCCCCACGCCTCCACTACTCGCCTTCAAACAGCCGCCTAACCTCAAACAGACCATCGTTCGCAGCAAATTACCCAGCTTTCAGGAGAACAGCAACCACGACACCACACAACCCTGCCACGGCAACCTCTGCAAGACATGCCAGATCATCAACACAGATACCATCATCACACGTGAGGACACCACCCACCAGGTACATGGTACATACTCATGTGACTCGGCCAACGTTGTCTACCTCATACGTTGCAGGAAAGGATGCCCCGGAGCATGGTACATCGGTGAGACCATGCAGACACTGCGACAACGTATGAACGGACACCGCGCAACAATCACCAGGCAGGAGTGTTCCCTCCCAGTCGGGGAACACTTCAGCAGTCAAGGACATTCAGCCTCGATCTTCGGGTAAGCGTTCTCCAAGGCGGCCTTCGAGACACACAACAACTCAAAATCGTCGAGCAGAAACTGACAGCCAAGTTTTGTTTGGAATTTTGCCATTTGAAGGGGTGTGTAAGAATAGGTTAACACATTTTTGATAGCTTTTGGAGAGCCTCAAAAGACATTATAACCCATTAACAGCCTATTTGATGGCTGCTAAAGTTGAGGTGATGCTGCATGAGGTGGTTGCAGGGGTGGAGGTGCTCTGTGCCAGTCCACGACACCATCCCCAATGATCAGTAAAGTGTTAGAAGGAGTCATCAATAGTGCCATCAAGTGACACCTACTCATGAATAACCTGCTCACAACCTCTCAGTACAGGTTCCACCAGAACCACTTAACCATCATCAGCTGCTTCATCAATGACTTTCCTTCTGTCATTAGATGAGATTGTTTGCTGACAATTCCACAGTGTTCAGCTCCATTTATAATTTATCCAATAAAGCAGTCAATGCTAACCTAGATAACATCCAAGCTTGCAAGCAGTTTGTCACATTCATGCTACATACGTTCCAAACAATGACAATCTCCAACAAGAAAAGCCTAACCACATACCCCTGACCAAGTCCCCTACCATCAACCTCTTGGGGTAACCACTGACCAGAAGCTTAACTGGATTAGCAATATCAACAAGGTGACAACAAGAACAGGTCAGAGGTTGGGTGCTCTGTAATAAGTGGCTCGCCTCCTAACCTTGCAAAGCCTCTCCACTATCTACAACGTTCAAGTCAGGCTGAAGTGTGATGGAATATATACCACTCAAGATTGTGAATTTTCACTAAATCACTGAAGCTCAGGATTAGATCTCAAAACCTACATTAAAGTTTGACTAGGATCCAAATATATGAATGTTAGCTTAGCTTTACTCAACCACTTTATTCTCTACAATTAATGGTAAGGTTAACGATGAATATACGGAAAATTATTTGTTAGATGGTAAATGTGTTCTTGTATTCTGGGCAAAAATGCCTATGATTCTTCCCTTCAATATCACCTTCATTGCCATCCACAAAATGACCTCTGACTTCACCATTGCTGAGTTGATTTCCATAAAGCAATCAATTTCAGATTCTATGATGTTAATGAAAGAAATTATTATTTAGTAATGAGTTTTAAAAATGCCACCTGCTAATGCAGCCAATTTATACATATTATATCATGTCTAATGAGGTGGGTATGTTTCAATCTAAGAGTTTATTGAGTCTTTTTTAGTATCTCGGAACTAAACAAATTTAAGTTTGGAACAGAATTAGTGAATCATCAAATAGATACACATAAGCATGTTGTAGCCAAGCTTCAGAAACCCCCACATCACTGCGGAGATTATGAAGGGCATACTCACCTTCTGCTGCAAGGTTTCCACTGTTCCATAACCTAGCTAGGATTTGGCTTCTTACAATCTGCTCCAAGGTTGTTTGATGGCCATAACAAATAGATGAGTAAAATTTCCAGGACCATATTTTATGTATACAATAAGTATGTGCAGATGGTATTTGCTGGAACCACTTGGTTTCACATAAAATAATCTATTAAAATTGGAGAGACTTTGTGAATCTATGAGGTTTTCTTTTCACTTAAAAAATATTTTCTTATTTTCAAGAATAACTATCATTCTACTTTGTGACTTAGGAACAGATGTGTAGAGAAGGATGTGCAGCTTCAATTATTCTAATTTATTGTTATGACGTGTGTCAAACTGTTACATTGCATATTACATTTTATTTAAAGACATACAAGTATTTTAAGAACATAAGAACATAAGAAATAGGAGCAGGAGTAGGCCATACAGCCCCTCGAGCCTGCTCCGCCATTCAATAAGATCATGGCTGATCATCGACCTCAACTCCACTTTCCCGCCCGATCTCCATATCCCTTGATTCCCCTGGATGCCAAAAATCTATCTATCTCAGTCTTGAATATACTCAAAGACTCAGCATTCACAGCACTCTGGGGCAAAGAATTCCAAAAATTCACAACCCTCTAAGTGAAGAAATTCCTCCTCATCTCAGTCTTAAATGGCCTACCCCTTATCCTGAGAATATGCCACCTAGTTCTAGACACTCCAGCCAGGGGAAACAACCTCTCAGCATCTACCCTGTCAATCCCCTTCAGAATCTTGTATGTTTCAATGAGATCACCTCTCATTCTTCTGAACTCCAGAGAGTATAGGCTCATTCTACACAATCTCTCATCATAAGACAGCATCCCAGGAATCAATCTAGTGAACCTTCGTTGTACTGTCTCCAAGGCAAGTATATCCTTCCTTAGATAAGGAGACCAAAACTGTGCACAGTACTCCAGGTGTGGTCTCACCAAAGCCCTGTACAATTGTAGCAAGACTTCCTCACTCTCATACTCCAAACCCCTTGCAATAAAGGCCAGCAGAGCGAGAGCGCCAAAACCGTGAGAGTTCAAAAGCAGCGGGAGCAGAGCGAGCGCGCCAAAACCCGGGAGAGTTCAAAAGCAGCGGGAGCAGAGCGAGAGCGCCAAAACCCGGGAGAGTTCAAAAGCAGCGGGAGCAGAGCGAGAGCGCCAAAACCCGGGAGAGTTCAAAAACAGCGGGAGCAGAGCGAGAGCGCCAAAACCCAGGAGAGTTCAAAAGCAGCGGGAGCAGAGCGAGAGCGCCAAAACCCAGGAGAGTTCAAAAGCAGCGGGAGCAGAGCGAGAGCGCCAAAACCCAGGAGAGTTCAAAAACAGCGGGAGCAGAGCGAGAGCGCCAAAACCCGGGAGAGTTCAAAAACAGTGGGAGCATAGCGAGAGCGCCAAAACCCGGGAGAGTTCAAAAACAGTGGGAGCAGAGCGAGAGCGCCAAAACCCAGGAGAGTTCAATAGCAGTGGGAGCAGAGCGAGAGCGCCAAAACCCAGGAGAGTTCAAAAACAGTGGAAGCAGAGCGAGAGCGCCAAAACCCAGGAGAGTTCAAAAACAGTGGAAGCAGAGCGAGAGCGCCAAAACCCAGGAGAGTTCAAAAACAGTGGAAGCAGAGCGAGAGCACCAAAACCCGGGAGAGTTCAAAAACAGTGGAAGCAGAGCGAGAGCGCCAAAACCCGGGAGAGTTCAAAAGCAGCGGGAGCAGAGCGAGAGCGCCAAAACCCGGGAGAGTTCAAAAACAGCGGGAGCAGAGCGAGAGCGCCAAAACCCAGGAGAGTTCAAAAACAGCGGGAGCAGAGCGAGAGCGCCAAAACCCGGGAGAGTTCAAAAACAGTGGGAGCATAGCGAGAGCGCCAAAACCCGGGAGAGTTCAAAAACAGTGGGAGCAGAGCGAGAGCGCCAAAACCCAGGAGAGTTCAAAAGCAGTGGGAGCAGAGCGAGAGCGCCAAAACCCAGGAGAGTTCAAAAACAGTGGAAGCAGAGCGAGATACAAAGGACCGGTGAGTGTAAAGAAGTAAAAAGTAATCGAAGTGTGACGTCACCAGAAAGCAGGTAAGTGATTGGTTGGTGAGTATTTCTCTATTTCTCGCTATTTTCCAAACTTGAGCGTCTAATTTTAAGTGTCTTTGTGTAGATTAAAAGATATAAGTGTTCCAAATTTTAAAACTCATTAATTAATTGAGATGGGAGACCAGGCAATGTGTCGTTGTTGTTGCATGTGGGAGCTCGTGGACACCATTGAGGTCCAGGGCGACCACATCTGCAGCAAATGTTGGCTGCTCGAGGAACTTCAGCTCAGAGTTGATGAGTTGGAGTCCGAGCTTCAGACACTGCGACACATTAGGGAGGGGGAGCATTACCAGGACACTATGTTCCAGGAGGCAGTCACACCCACTAGAATAATTACTTCCAATTTGGCCCATGATCAGGGACAGGAGGGTGTGACTACAAGCGAGGCAGGTATTGGGATCCAGGAGGTAGTGGTGGAGGAGCCTCAGCCCTTGGCCTTGTCTAACAGGTACAAAATTCTTGCTCCCTGTGTGGACGAGGCCAGGGACTGCAGGGAGGATGAGCAAACTGACCACAGTACCGTGGTACAGGGAGCCATTCAAGTGGGGGGAGCAAAAAGAAATGTTGTAGTGATTGGGGACAGTATAGTTAGGGGGATAGATACTGTTCTCTGCAGCCGAGAGCGTGAGTCCCGAAGGCTGTATTGCCTGCCCGGTGCCAGGGTTAAGGACATCTCCTCTGGGCTGGAGAGAAACTTGGAGTGGGAGGGGGAAGATCCAGTTGTCATGGTCCACGTAGGTACCAATGACATAGGTAGGACAAAGAAAGAGGTTCTGCTGAGAGAGTATGAGCAGCTAGGGGCTAAATTAAAAAGCAGAACCACAAAGGTAATAATCTCTGGATTACTACCTGAGCCACGAGTGAATTTGCATAGGGTAAATAAGATCAGAGAAATGAACGAATGGCTCAAAGACTGGTGTGGGAGAAATGGGTTTCGATTTGTGGGGCACCGGCACCAGTACTGGAATCAGAGGGAGCTGTTCCATTTGGACGGGCTTCACTTGAACCATGCTGGGGCTAGAGTCCTGGCAAATCGAATAACTAGGGCTGTAGAGAGGGCTTTAAACTAAATAGTGGGGGGGAGGATCCAGGTGAGCGGGAAAATAAAAAGTCAATGATAAATGAGAAAGCAATAGAGCAGGCCAGAGATGGGGGAAATAATAACCAGAGTGTGACAGGAAGGGCCAGAATGTTTAAAAATAAGAGTGTAACAGAAAAAAAGGCCAAAACAAGGAAAAATGGTAAAAAGAGAAAGTTGAAAGCTCTATATCTGAATGCACGCAGCATTCGTAACAAAATAAATGAGTTGACGGCACAAATAGATACAAATGGGTATGATCTGATCGCCATTACAGAGACGTGGTTGCAAGGCGACCAGGGCTAGGAACTGAATATTCCAGGGTATATGATAATTCGGAAGGATAGAAAGAAAGGAAAGGGAGGTGGGGTGGCTTTGTTGGTAAAGATGGGATCAGTGCAGTGGTGAGAAGTGATATTGGCTCAGAAGATCAAGATGTAGAATCGGTTTGGGTGGAGATAAAAAATAATAAGGGGAAAAAGTCTCTGGTCGGCATAGTCTACAGGCCCCCGAACAGTAGCAATGCTGTTGGACAGAGTATAAATCAACAAATAATGGAGGCCTGTAAAACAGGTATGGTAATAATCATGGGTGATTTTAATCTCCATATTGATGGACAAATCAAATTGGCCATGGTAGCCTGGAGGAGGAGTTCATAGAGTGCATCCAAGATGTTTTCCTAGAACAGTATGTAATGGAACAAACCAGGGAGCAGGCTATCTTGGATCTGGTACTATGTAATGAGACAGAATTAATAAATGATCTCATAGTAAAGGATCCTCTCGGAAAGAGCGATCACAGCATGGTTGAATTTCAAATTCAGTTGGAGGGTGAGAAATTTGTATCCCAAACCAGTGTCCTGATCTTAAACAAAGGCAATTATAATGGCATGAGGGCAGAACTGGCTTAAGTGGACTGGAAAAACAAATTAAAGGGTAAGAAAGTTGAAATGCAGTGGCGGACATTTAAGGAGATATTTCATAACTCTCAACAAAAATATATTTCAGTGAGAAAGAAAGATTTTAAGAGAAGGGAGCACCATCTGTGGCTAACTAAGGAAGTAAAGGATGGTATCAAATTGAAAACAAAGTCATACAATGTTGCCAAGATTGGTGGGAGACCGGAGGACTGGGAAATTTTTAAAAACCAGCAAAGGATGACTAAAAAAATAATAAAGAGAGAGAAGATGAATTATGAGAGTAAGCTTGCAAGAAACATTAAAACAGATAGTAAGAGCTTCTACAGGTATATAAAAAGGAAGAGAGTAGCTAAAGTAAATGTTGGTCCCTTAGAGGATGAGACTGGGGAATTAATAATGGGGAACGGGGAAATGGCAGAGACTCTGAACAAATATTTTGCATCTGGCTTCACGATAGAAGACACTCACAACATCCCAATAATGGATAATCAAGGGGCCGCAGGAAGTGGGGAACTAAAGACAATCACTATCACGAAGGAAATAGTACTTGGTAAAATAATGGGACTAAAAGACGATAAGTCCCCTGGACCAGATGGCCAAGGGTCTTAAAAGAAGTGGCTGCAGAGATAGTGGATGCATTGGTTGAAATATACCAAAATTCCCTGGACTCTGGAAAGGTCCCAGTGGATTGGAAAACCGCTAATGTAACACTCCTATTTAAGAAAGGAGGGAGACAGAAAGCAGGAAACTATAGACCAGTTAGCCTAACATCTGTCGTTGGGAAAATGCTGGAGTCCTTCATTAAGGAAGCAATAGCAGGGCATTTAGAAAAACATACTGCAGTCAAACAGAGTCAGCATGGTTTTATGAAAGGGAAATCATGTTTAACAAATTTGCTGGAGTTCTTTGAGGATGTAACAAGCAGGGTGGACAAGGGTGAACCAGTGGATGTGGTGTATTTGGATTTCCAGAAGGCATTCGATAAGGTGCCACATAAAAGGTTACTACATAAGATAAGAGCTCACGGAGTTGGGGGTAATATATTAGCATGGATAGAGAATTGGCTAACTAACAGAAAGCAGAGATTCGAGATAAATGGGTCATTTTCTGGTTGGCAAACGGTAACTAGTGGGGTGCCACAAGGATCAGTGCTGGGGCCCCAACTATTTACAATCTACATTAATGACTTTGATGAAGGGATCGAGTGTAATGTAGCCAAGTTTGCAGATGATACAAAGATGGGTGGGAAAGCAAGTTGTGCAGAGGACTCAAAGAATCTGCAAAGGAATATCGACAGGCTAGGTGAGTGGGCAAACATTTGGCACATGGAGTATAATGTGGGAAAGTGCGAGGTTATTCACTTTGGCAGAAAAAATAAAAAAGTAAACTATTATTTAAATGGAGAGAGATTACAAAATGCTACAGTTCAGAGGGACCTGGGGGTCCTTGTGCATGAAACACAAAAAGTTAGCATGCAGGTACAGCAAGTAATCAAAAAGGCAAATGGAATGTTGGCCTTTATTTCAAGGGGGTTGGAGTATAAAAGCAGTGAAGTCCTGCTACAACTGTACAAGGTATTGGTGAGACCACACCTTGCGTACTGCGTACAGTTTTGGTCTCCTTATTTAAGGAAGGATATACTTGCATTGGAGGCAGTTCAGAGACGATTTACTCGGTTAATTCCAGAGATGAGGGGTTTGACTTCTGAGGAAAGGTTGAGCAGGCTGGGCCTATACTCATTGGAATTTAGAAGAATGAGAGGTGATCTTATCGAAACATATAAGATACTGAGGGGGCTCGACAGGGTAGCTGCAGAGAGGATGTTTCACCTCATGGGGAAATCTAGAACTCGGGGGCACAGTCTCAGAATAAAGGGTCGCCCTTTTAGAACTGAGATGAGGAGGAACTTGTTCTCTCAGAGGGTCGTAAATTTGTGGAATTCTCTGCCCCAGAGAGCTGTGGAGGCTGGGTCATTAAATACATTTAAAGTGGAGAGAAACAAATTTTTGCAAGATAAAGGACTGAAGGGTTATGGGGAATGGGCTGGGAAGTGGCTTTGAACCCTAGATCAGCCATGACCTTATTGAATGGCGGAGCAGGCTCGAGGGGCCAAGTGGCCTATTCCTGCTCCTATTTCTTATGTTCTTATGTTCTTATGCCATTTGCCTTCCTTATTGCTTGCTGTACCTGCATGCTAGCTTTCTGTGTTTCTTGAACGAGGACACCCAAATCAATCTGAACGCCATCATTTGAAAGTTTCTCACCATTTAAAAAATATTCTGCTTTTCTATTCTTCCTTCCAAAGTGAATAACCTCACATTTCCCTACATTATACTCCATCTGCCACCTTATTGCCCACTCACTTAGTCTATCTATATCCCTTTGTAGACTCTTTGGAGGCGATTTTGCAAATGGATGCGGCTTGGGTGTGGCTCAGCTGATTTCTTGCTTCCTGTCCCACCCCTAACTGCATCTGGCCCACAGACGTGATTTTATGTCGATTGGCCTTGTTAAGCCCGCCCTGTGGGCTTGCCGGCCAATTAACAGTAAGCTGGTCAGATGACGTCATTTGATGACGTGTCATCTGCCGGTTTTCTTAAAGGGAGCACACACAATTTTTCTTTGACAGCTCATTTCTCAGTGTTTGACAGCATTGAGATGCTGCAAACACAGACAATCACTGTACAAAGGTGAGCTCTTGCACCCAGGCTCTCCAATGACTCCCTCCTTAGGCTAGAACAGATGGCAGCTGCAGGTGAGGTTACAGAAGCGATCTGTCACTGGTGAGAGAGGTTCTCCCAATGAGGTGGCACTAGGCAGCCAATTCAAAACTTGTTATCTACAGAAAAGTGTAAATGCACTAAATATGATTTTCCCAACATTTTCTTACCTCTGAAACTCACCATTGGATCCTTCACACCACTTCTGCAGCTGTCATCAATGCAGAAACACTACAGCAGACTCACAACACGCCACACTTACTTGGCGTGGTGTCCGGACGTCGGGGACCCGAGGCAGAAGTGGCAAAATTGAAAAAGAGCCCGTTAACAAGTATCAAGTACCTGTTAACAGCCAGGTAAGTGGCTATAATCCTCCTCCCGCCGCTAGGTGTCGGGTCAATGCACAAATAGGGGACCCGGCACTTGGGAAGATTGATTGGAGGCGGGTTGACAGCGGGTTTCCTTCCCACTGTCAATCTTTGCGATTTTGACAGCGGTCCCGCCTCCAATCCCGCACTCTGAGGACCGGCAACATTCTGGTCTTTGTGTTCTCCTCACAGCTTACTGTCGCACCTAGCTTTGTATCATCAGTAAACTTGGATACATTACACTCAGTCCCTTCATCTAGGTCATTTATATAGATTGTAAATAGCTGAGGCCCCAACACTGATCCTTGCGGCACCCCACTAGTTATAGCCTGCCAACCTGAAAAAGATCCGTTTATCCCTATGCTCTCTTTTCTGTCCGTTAACCAATCCTCTATCCATGCTACTAAATTAGCCCCAACCCCATGAGCCCTAATCTTGTGTAATAACCTTTTATTTGGCACCTGATCGAATGCCTTTTGGAAATCCAAATCTGCTACATCCACTGGTTCCCCTTTATCTACCATGCTAGTTACATCCTCAAAAAACTCTAATAAATTTGTCAAACACGATTTCCCTTTCATAAAACCATGTTGACTCTGCCTAATCATGTTGGGCCGGATATTCCGATCCCCACGGGTGCGTACGAGGTGTGTACGCACTCGTAGGGGCCTCGCAAGTGCCGGTTTCAGGCATGCGAAGTGCATGCGCTAAAACCCAGCACTTCCGATCTGTCAAGAATTGTCTTGACAAATCATCCACATGCCCGGGAGAAGGGCCTCCGCGGGCAGGGAGTTCCGCTTTCTGCACAACTTCTGCCCGCTGAAAACCTTTAAAAATCTTACGTCTGGTAAAAGCAGACATTAGGCTTGCTTTTACCAGCATAAGAGTTTAAAAAAATTTTTTCACTCATTTATAATTTAAAAATACTTTTAAAAAGGTAAGTTTATTTTTAGCCCAGTAAAAAACTTTAATTAATTTTTTCAAAAAATTAAATTTTTGTTTAAAATATTTAATTTAATGTAATTTTAACTAATTTTAAATACGTGATTTAAAAAAAATATATTTAATGTTTAATTGTGTCATTAAATGTGATCCCATTCATACTTTTGACAGATCTATGCGTAGAGGTCTGTCAAAAGTGTGCAAGGATTCCCTTCTTTGATTGGTTCCCCATGGCCCACGTGATCCCAGGGGCGCTTGCGAACCGCATGCGCCCCTGGGATACCTGGGCCTCTGCGCATTTCGTAGAGCAGAGGCCCAGGATCGCAAGTCTCGGGACCTACGGAGCCAACAGGTAAGTGTGTAGATTTTTTTCGATCAGAGGCATCCGCACGCAGGAAGCCTCCGATCGGAAAATCTGGCCCGTTATGATTTTCTAAGTGCCCTGATACCACTTCCTTAACAACGGATTCCAACATTTTCCTGACGACTGATGTCAGGCTAACTGGCCTGTAGTTCCCTGTTTTCTCTCTCCCTCCTTTCTTGAATAGCGGTGTTACACTTGCGACCTTCCAATCCGCTGGGACCATTCTAAAATCTAGGGAATTTTGGAAGATCAAAACCAATGCAGCCACCTCTTTTCGAACGCTAGGATGTAGGGCATCAGGTCCAGGGATTTGTCGGCTTTTAGGCCCATTAGTTTCCCTAGTACTTTTTCTCTACTTATATTAATTACGTTAAGTTCACACCCTCATTAGACCCTTGGTTCTCCACCAAGCTTTTGTATTTCAAATCTCAGGATAATTTTCTGGAAAAAACAGTCTGTAAAACTAAACTTAGGAACATAGGACACAGGAAAGTGCAAAGGCCTGGAAATTCCTGGGACCCATTCTGCTGGTGTAAGTGTCAGCTAATTTAAATTATGCTGGCAGGACAAGGGCAAAAGTCCCACCAGCAGTGGGCCAGATATTCCAGGGAAACCAGGAAAATTCAGGAAAGGGGCAGAGCAAGGGCACAACTTCCCTATTTAAAGAACTCCATGCTGTTTATGGGATGAGCAGGCTCCAGTATGAGAGAACTGAAATGTGACATGGAAGTGTTGCTGGCACAAATTTGAGAATGGAGGGATGCCATTGTTCAAAAACCAGGAAATAGACAATCACATGCAGTACCATGGCCTTGTGGAAGGGCATCACTGCGGCTGTGAATGGGACCTCCATAACTCCAAGTATTTCTTGCAGTGTGGGAAGAAGTTTAATGATTTCACGAGGCCAGCAAGGTAACTGTTTTCAGCTGAATAACCGAGGAGATAACTGAATCACAGAGAACTCCCTTAGTACAGCAGTCAAGCATTTCCCTTTAGGGTATCAAAAATACACCATGTCCCTTGTTCCAGAAGCAAGGTCTTTTGGCAGCACTCACATTAAGTGTCTTAAATCCTGTAATGCATGCAAGCACATTGAAGTCTCATAACCTAGGTCTTTGCTCCCTTTCGCCCAACATCTCAGTCATAAATGGCCGACTCCTTATCTTGAGACTATGCCCCTAGTTCTAGACTCTCCAACAGGTGAAATAACCTCTCAGCATCTGTCCTGTCAATCACCCTTAGAATCTTATTGAATGAAGGACTACAGGTCTTCGAGGACCGTCTAAAGATGTCATTGTCAACTGGATTGCAAAGTATACAGAGCAACATCTCAGAGGGACTAAGGATATTCGGTTGAGTCTCTCAAGATTGAAGGATCGTTCTGATTCCATGAAGTCCATTGTTCCACAAATCACTTGAACCAGACTCCTGTTCTCTATAGCAGTGGGGAAGCTGG
Source organism: Squalus acanthias (assembly GCA_030390025.1). Lineage (NCBI taxonomy): Eukaryota > Metazoa > Chordata > Chondrichthyes > Squaliformes > Squalidae > Squalus > Squalus acanthias. Next base: position 54,868,110 of record CM059427.1, read on the forward strand.
TATGTTTACCTCAGAGGCTGTGTGATCTCATGGCAGAAACAGAGGAGCACTCCATCGGTTCCCTGTAAAAGCTTTCATCTTTGCAGGACCAAGATGCCAAGGAGCCCACAACTAAAATCAACCTGTCCTATAAACATCCCTGGACTTGAAGACCCTGTGAGAAGAACCACCTCCATCTCAAGAGGTGCATACTATTTTGCAGCAGTCAGCCCAAGGCCCCCAGGTGGCATATAGAAGAAATGTTAGAATAGGGCACAGAAAAACTTGCATGGCTCCAAGGAGTGTGCATGGTGATAGAATCAAATGATCTTTTTGTAAATAGTTGCAACAAAATACTAGAATATTTGATGTAAGGATTGCATGGTGTTTGGTTCTCTTGCATGTCAATCGGAAACAAGTAATGTGCTGATGTTGAGGCTCAGAATTAGGATGTGATGGCTAGTTCTGAGAAGCAAGGATTTCACAGCGACATTAGACAATTTGGTGAGAGGAGGCAGATCTTTAATGAGCTGAGACATCCAAATATTCTTGCTCTATTCATCTGTGAAGATCTGCTGAATTAATCTGCCTCTCAGCTGTCTAGCAACCATCGCCACTGCATCTGCTTCCTGTTCTATCATGTGCCGGGTATACAGCATCTGCAGTGCCATCTTCAGGCTTCTGGCATCCTCTGGGACATCTACTATTAGTCCATTCCTGATTGCCGAGTTATGAAATACACAACATGCTATCACAATTTGTGAAGGGGTGCTGGGCACATACTGCTAGACACCCCCGGACTGATCCAGACACTGGAACATTCCTTTGAGCCTTCCAATGGCTTCCATAATTCTTATCCTTGTCTTCATGTGTGCATCACTCCAGTGCTCCTCTGCAGCACTGGTAGACCTATGACGAGGTATTCCTTGTTCTCCAACAGCCATCCTGGCCCTTTCCTCTGCTGTTAAAATAGTGCTGTGATGCAGGACTGATGAGTATAAATGCATCATGACGGTTTCCAGCATATCGTGAATTCATATGCAAGAAGCTATGCCCGTCATCGCAAATGAGCCACATATTTTGGGAATGGATGCTGTTGTGGTTCTTATAAATATGGGAGTTGACATTTAGGACACGCCATGCCACATAGCTGCAATCAATAGCCCCGACAACCTCAGGGAATCCAGTAATTCTGGAAATTGCGATGGCCCTCTCAGTCATTTATGCAGGAGCACTGTCAAATTATATAAATTATGCTGCCTTGACAAAGAGAGCCTTAGTGACTTGCATTAGAAAGGAGTGCACATAAAATTAGCCAATCTGGCAAAAGTTTCCCATGGCTCCCTGGAATGAACCTGTGGCATAAAAGTTTAGAGCTGTGGCCACTTTCTGTGTCACAGTGTGAGTTATCCTCCCTGTGGTCCTTGTTTGCACATCTGACTGTAGCAGTGAACAGAACTCCTGTGATGCTTCATGACTGAAGTACAGCCTCCTGAGCCTGTTTACTATGATTTATTATCAAATCTGAAGCATTTGTGCAATCTTTACAGTTATGTTTTGAATTACCTAATTGTTCATTATTATTACTCAGACTATCAAGGCTATTTTATATTAGGGTAAAACTAGCTATGAAGGAGGTATTAAGGAGTAGGAATAGCAATAATATTGAACATATAAACTCATATATTTATATTGCCCCTTTCCTCACCTGTGAACTGCCAATGTGGATTACAGCGGCACATTATCACATCAATCCTGAGTAATCATCTATCACATAACCAATACTAACTCACCTGGCATTTATATGGCAAATATTGGTAAATACAAAATGCCAACTATCTTAAATTCCTTACATTTCCTACTTATTCTAAATTCTGAGATCACTGAGCCTATTGCAACTTTAACTCATCAGTATGAAACTGGAAAATTATCCCTTTATTCCCTTTTAATTGTACACAGCCATCAGTTTTATAATTTAATTTTCCATTAAAGCACACTTGTACAACGGCAGTTATATTAATACTGTATTAAGTTTTCATGTAGCGTTAACATTACAGCCTGAAAGTTGCTGTTGGTGTGTTATTTGGAGGTTAACAATTGATTAACAAAGGTTTTTTGGAAACACTCATCTACCCTGAACTAATGTGAGCTCCTGCCCTCACGGTTGGCTGATCAATGCACCATTGGCACCAATCAGGCAGCTGAGCAGCAGTTAAGTGGTTTAATCAGCCGTTCAAACTGTTGCATTTGCACAGAGGACAGCAGGATAGGAATCAGTGCTTCAATTTTGCTGCAAAATGGAAGTTCCTTTGCGGAACACACCTGCTTTGATGCTGAACACTCGAGCTCCTAATAAAAAGAAAGAAAGACTTGCATTTATATAGCGTCTTTCACAACCACCGGACGTCCCAAAGCGCTTTACAGCCAATGAAGTACTTTTGGAGTGTAGTCACTGTTGTAATGTGGGAACCGCGGCAGTCAATTTGCGCACAGCAAGCTCCCACAAACAGCAATGTGATAATGACCAGATAATCTGTTTTTGTTATGTTGATTAATCTCGGAAGTGTGAGAAGAGAGCTTTCCTGAATGGGTCCAGCAAGCATTGCAGATTACAGACAGATTGAACATTGTTTGTACAACTCATCAGGACCTGTATGAAGAAGATGGCTGACTTGAAAAAAGGTACTTTGAAAAGGCTCCATAAAAACGGTCTCCAAAGACCTGTGCTAAGTATGCACAACTCATTTAATGCCACCCATCCTAAACACTCATACAGGCTTATCCTGTACAGTTTTGGCAGGAGACAAAGAGCCCACTACATGCTGACCATGCCTGGCCATACTGCAGCATGAAAGAAATACAAGCAACAGTCTTGAACTGAAGTTGTAGTCAATGAGAAATTATAAAGGGGATTGACGCACAAAATCCTTGTAAGACAACCTGTCTACATGATCCACGTTAATTTATTGACAGACAAGTTGGATTGCAGGATGGAGTACTGTGTGAAACTGAAGGTGTTCTCTAAAATCAAGACTACTTCTCTGTTTGCAGAACAAGATGTAAATAATAAAGAGCACAGAACACTGAGGGGTCCCAGAAATGTAAATACCATGGGCTGGATTTTGTGAATGGAGACGAGTTGGAGGCGGGACTGCTCCTTGTCGTGTCAATGTCCCGCCTCCATCCTCGCCTGACCAACGAGAGGGATGTTCCTCTGATTGACCTTGTTAAGCCCGCCCTGCGGGCTCAGCAGGCCAATTAGGGAGGAAGTCACTGACAGAGCACGTCAACAACAGACGTGCTATCTGTCAAGACTTCTTGAAAGAAGAAATGCCAACGTTTGACAGCTCTGTGAAGCTGTCAAACACTGACATTCTCTTTAGTTTGATGAGTCCATGTGTTCAGGACTCATCAAACCTTTCAACTTTGTAAATTTCACATGGCTGTTGGTACGGAGGTTCCAACAGCCAGTCTGTGAAATTGACAAGGAGGATGTCGGCTCTCCCGATCCACCGTGGCTGAAGGCTGTCGGAAGAAAACAAGGTAAGTGAACACTTTTTAAAACTTATCACTCACCTTGCATACTTACCACTCCACAGTTGCAGCATCACTCACCTCTACATCTTACTTCCAGGTGCCTCCGACCGCCGCAGACCTCCTTCACGTCTCCTCCAACCCGACGGGGTTCTCCGAGGTCGGGAAGCCTTCACCTGTGAAGGTAAAATGGCACTAATCCTTTTTTCTGCCTGTTAACTACTTGTTAACAGGCAGTTAAAAGAATTAAATGCCTTTCCCGCCTCCAGGAGACGGGACCCGAAGCAACACATCTTCCTGCCTCCAGGCAAAAGGGCACGGAGGCAGGATGGGGGTGGGTTTGCCATCTGCCCCCACTTTCTCCGAATTTACCGGCTGTCCCGTCTCCATGCCCGCCTCCTCGGGGCTTGGAAAATCCAGCCCCTTGAGTTCACTTGACTACCATGGATATCCTTGGGCACAAAAGCATTGTAAGGGAGAAAGAAGCTGAAGATCTCTCCCAAGTCAGGGATAGTACCACCCTGCTCTCGTCATGTCTTATCTATTCACTCACTGACACAAAAGCAGAGCATCATTTACAAAAAAATATTGCACACAGTGTTCCTTGGAGATGACATTTTCTTACAAGTTCCTTGTCTCTTTTTGTATGCCTGGGAGAACAGAGTGCCAATACAGCCAGTGCCCCTGAACAAATTAGCACCTCTCATCACTTTGCATCAGTCTCAGTAATTTTAGCAAGCACCAGCACATCAATAACACCTCCCCACCCCCAAGGAGGTGGCACTGGTTGAAGCACACGAGTAGGAGCAACTGATAGTGGCAGATGAGAAGTATCTGTGTGCCATTGCTTCAACACCTAGGGATTCTAACATTAGAGAACCTGTTTAGCAAAGGACATTACTATCTACAGAAGTCATTTGATTCTATGTAAAATATTCTGCAAGGTCTAGCTGGGAATAGGGAAAAGTTTGCTAGCTGTATTTTTGCATTTGTGAAAGAACGGTCGTCTTCACTGCAGTCTACCATGGAGTTTGTGACCAGATCAGTTTGACACAACTTTGCGGCAGGATTCAGAGACATCACAGCTTCCCAGAGGGTTTATCTTGCGCTACCCATTGTAAAGATTTTGTGGTAGAGTTTCCGATTTGGGTGCAATCGGCAATTCCAGTGCAAATTGCTTGGAGCCTCCTCGAAGAGCTGAAAACGAGCGCAATTAGCTGAAACTCCCAATGGTGATTAATTCACCCGGGGGCGGGGCCAATTTTGTGGGCGGGGCCTGCTTCCAGCATGATGTCTTTCAAACTAGTGCAAAAGATCGCGGAAACTCGAATTGCGCTGAATGCAATTTGCGCTTAAAAACATATTTAAAAAATGTTTTTCTTTAAAACACATTCCTTGATATATTTGATAAATTTTGATTAATACAGCTGAAAATGGGTTTATCACAAAAAATAAGCATTTTAATCCACCACCTGTGATTAACTCCATTTTAAATTATTGAAGAGGACTTTTAAAAATATGCAAAACTATTTTCTAGTTAGATTGGAGTACAGCAGTCCGTTCCTTAGTAAATAAAAAAAAAATCATTCAAAACATTTCAGAACTTACCTATTAGTCTCCTTGCACCCAAAAGTTCCAGCTTAATTTTTCGAGCCTCGCTGAAGGGCTGCAAACGAGCGCAATTAGTGGAAATGCCCGATGGCAATTAATTCACCCTGGGGCATGGCCTGCTTCTAGCACGATGTTTTTCAAACTAATGCAAACAATCGCGGAAAATCAAATTGCACTGAACACAATTTGCACTTAAAATTCCGTGATCTTGTGCGCTGGTTACACCGATAGCGGAGGAATTGCATGCAAAAAAAAAGCGCAATCGAGCGGAAACGCCAGGCTTTTCTTTTCACATCCCCTTCTTCTGACTTCATCAAGAGTAGCATTATAGAACCATAGAATTATAGAATGTTACATCAAAGAATTATGACATTTGGCCCAGTAAAGTCTGCATGAGTGTTTGCATCTGTATGAGCTATCTGGTCTAAACCCACTCTCCTTCTTGCTCCCCTTCAACATTCCTTTCTCAAGCAACAATCTAATTCTCTTTAAAAATAATTTGTGAAGTCTTTTTTCTGTGAGGGTTTGTGACAGAGAATTCCACATTCTAACCACCCTCTGGGTAAAGATCTTTTTCTAACCCCTTTAAATCTTCTTGTGTTTATCTTAAATGTGTGCCTTCTCATTAACATCTCAATGACCAGTGGAAACAATCTATCGCTATTTACCTTATCATAACTCTTCATAATCTTTAATCAGGTCACCTATTAACTTTCTTGGCTCTGGTGAAAAAAGCCCTAACTGTTTTCATAACTGTGACACCCTCATCCCTGGTAACATCCACATTAATCTATACTGCACCTCTAAAATCGCTTTTATATCCTTCCAATAATGGGTTGATCAAAACTGTATACAATACTCCGACTGTGGCCTAAGATCTTGTACAAGTTCAACATTATCTTTTTGTATCCTGTATCTCTGAGCAAAAATCTTTTTTATTTTACAACCTTTATCTACTTTAGCTGCCGGCTTTGATGACAACAACAACAACAACTTGTATTTATATAGCGCCTTTAATGTGGTAAAACGTCCCAAGGCCCTTCACAGGAGGGTTATAAAACAAAATTTGACACCGAGCCACATAAGGAGAAATTAGGGCAGATGACCAAAAGCTTGGTCAAAGAGGTAGGTTTTAAGGAGCGTCTTAAAGGAGGAAAGAGAGGTAGAGAGGCAGAGAGGTTTAGGCAGGGAATTCCAGAGCTTAGGGCCTCGGCAGCAGAAGGCACGGCCACCAATGTTTGAGTGATTATAATCAGGGATGCTCAGGAGGTCAGAATTAGAGGAGTGCAGATATCTCGGGGGGGGTTGTGGGGCTAGAGGAGATTACAGAGATAAGGAGCGGCGAGGTTATAGAGGGATTTAAAAACAAGGATGAGAATTTTGAAATCGAGGTGTTGCTTAACCAGGAGCCAATGTAGGTCAGCGAGCACAGGAGTGATGGGTAAACGGGACTTGGTGCGAGTTAGGACACGGGCAGCCGAGTTTTGGATGACCTCAAGTTTACGTAGGGTAGAACGTGGGAGGCCAGCCAGGAGTGCGTTGGATATAGATGCTCCTCTACTCTATTTAAAATATTGGCCCAAAAATTCGTGAGGAAGCCTTCGTGCGAGGGTAAGGCTTCCCCGCGATCTCTCACTGCGCGTTGGCTTTTTCAGTTCCAGCTCGCACAAACTTGATGTTCTGGACAGCTGCTGTGCTGGGCTTGCGTATCCCACAGGCGTAGTTAATTCGTGCGAGCTGTGGGATCACATGACTCAGTTAGAGCCAATGGCAGCACACCATCTTCCATTCATAACTTTCACATAAGTGCTGTGAAAGCTATGAATACTATAGCCCCCCAAAAGACCAGCTAAACCTCAATTAAATTAAAAAAAACCCATCACATTAATAAAATAAGTATAGTTAAATAAATTAACCATTTTAAATAAAAAATTAAATTTTTGAAAAAATTTAAAATCTTTTAAAAAGTTATAAAAATAAACTTACCTGTCTTTAAAGTCTCTAAAAAAGATATACCTGTTAAAAAAAATTCAAAATAATACTTAATTCACTACTTACCTTGTTAAAAGTGGGTCTTACTCCTCCTTTTTTTATGTGTAAAATCTTCCATACTTACCTGCGCGTTGAAACCACTAAGTGCACTGCATGCGCGCAGCCTGTAGCGCGCACGCGATTCACCTAGGAACCGCCCCCTTTTCCATTCACCAAGTGCCGGTTTTCAGCGCATGCGCAGTGCATGCAGAAAACCGGCAATTGGAGACAGAATACGCGAGAGTACACAGTGCGTACTCTCGCGTATCAACACAAATTTTTGGGCCATTATGATTTAAGGTGTATTTTCTTTCCTTATTTCTACTTGCAGGTTGTGTTACTTCATATGGCATCAGCAAATCTCAATATTGTTCTCTCAGTTCCCAAGTCCAGCAAATAGAAATGGCTCCAACAAGGACCCCAATGGAACACCACTCACCACACCTTTCCATTCAAAGAAATGTCCTTTAAATACTTCAATCATATCTCTATCCACTTGATCCAAGTGCCATTTTGTTTGCCATAAGTCTTTTATTTTGTACCTTAACAAGTGAAAACCTTTATGAACTTCATCCTTCATCCTATTATTTAATCAATAAGATTGATTAAGTATAAGTCCCTTTTAGAAATCCATGCTGAAGGCCTTGCTCAGCTCCTGTTTCTCCATGTACTTAGTTATTTCACCTCGTATTATGCATCCTAGTTGTTTACCAATAACTGAAGTAAGATTAACTGGCCTATAAATTCATGCCTTATCACTGTCTCCATTTTTGAAGAAGGGAGTCACATTTGCCACCCTCCGGTCCTCTGGCACTATTTTCCTTTCCAAAGAATTTTGTAAAATTTAGTCAGAAGTCCACAACCATCAAAACTTCAACAAATAAATAATAATGCAATGATGTTTATAATTGACTTGAACATATATCATCGTTCCTTCATAATCACTTGGTCAATATCCTGGAATTCCCTATCTAACACCATTATGGGAGCACCATCACCATGAAGACTGCTGCAGTTCAAGGATAAGGTCCACCACCATCATCTCAGGGCAACTAGGGATGGGTATTAAATGCAGCCTTGCCAGCATCACCCATATCCCAAGGACAAATGAAAAAAAAAACGCTTTATTTGAATTTGGACCAAAATCATTTAAGAAATATTTATAGTGATACATTTGCTTGGTGAAAGGCAATTTGAATAGTAGAAGAATGCATGGTTTATATGGAACAACATTAAAGGGAATTGCATTCTAAATAATTTGTTACCATATTAGGAATACATTTACAATCCTTTGCTGCCAGCAAGGAATTGCACTCATAGGGATTGTGGGTCAGGGAATCGGGGCTCAGTGTTTTAGTCCTCTCTCCGACCTGAGCTCTGTTCGACAGTGGCTTCATCACTGACCATACAGGATCATCAAATGAACTGTATTTCCTCAATATTTGTCAATTATTTAATAGAAAGTAAAAAGTAAAGCAAAAAGTGCTCATCACTTACCATTTTTGGCCTTGCAAGTTTTGTTGTCTGGTTGCATCAAGTAACCTTCCACACAGCCACACATAGACGATCCATTGCTATTTGTGCATATTTGACTACAAGTTCCATATACACTGCATTCATCAAAATCTGAAAGAGGCAAGCAATAAGTTGTGTCAATTTATATTGATACTGCATGTCATATGATCATGTCATGTCCTGATAATCAGAATAAGTAATGTAGTATGCCAGACCTGCATCCAATTCCAAGAGCTCTTTTGAGTTCTTTAATGCCTTTGATGTCTTTATTAAATTGACATAAACAACCAACTGACTGATTAAAAAGAGACAGAAATATTTTGCTATTCTGACAGCTGGAAATCAGCATTATACCAGGCAAACACACAACAAATGCTTCAGATCACAGGGTTTTACGTTGGGATTACTGAACCAAAGGGGGTCGTCTGTGAAGGGATCCCAAGGTTATATTCTATTCTTTTCTACATTGACTGACTGACTTACATCTGTTACTGTATACTAATAAAGAAAACTTCTTCTACAATGAAATATTTCTTCCTTTGGGTGTCTGACATGGTCTTTTGGAAGCTAGAACTGGTTTAAATGGCAGGAGCGTGAGACGTGGTTTCTCACTGTTTATATGTGCTAAATTCTACTTATGTAAAAAGCAGCAATTTTTTGCTAACGGTTGGTATAGTACAATAATTGTTTTCTACCTAGGGTTGCCAAGAATTCTAGCTGGTGGATCCTTTCCACTTGGAAATTTATGAAGATGTTGCCCCTGGCAAATATGAAATATGTCACTTGTTTTATGCAACTGTGTACAGCAGGCTGGCAGATTTAGCTAGTTTTCCCTGTGGTCACCTGAAAGGAACTTGTAGCATAAAAAGCTCATGCCGTTGTCACCTTTACAGCTACAGGTAGCACCATATCAATCTTTGAGGTAATCTGAAGATTGGATCTCAACAGGTAGCAGGGCTTGATTACTGCCTCTCTGGTGAAAGGAAGATACCAACTACAAGTCTCCTCAAATATACTTAGGTATAACTGGTGTGGCCTGGAGACTCAGGTCTTGGGGTACTGCTCAGAGTATACATAATCACGAAGGTGACTTTGCACCTGAAGATGGTCTGCCCTCATAAACATTTCCTCCATATTGAGGTCATCCAGTGTGATTGGAATCACTAAAGGGGTTCCTATCCTCTTACCTTGTTTAGCAGCACTAAACAAGGACAGTTGCAGTAGAATCATAGAATCATAGAATCCCTAAAGGTAGCAGGACAGGTAGATAAGGTGGTTAAGAAGGCATACAGGATACAGCACAGAAGGAGGCCATTCGGCCCATCTTGTCCGTGCTGGCCGACAAAGAGCTATCCACCCTAATCCCACTTTCCAGCACTTGGTCTGTAGCCTTGTAGGTTATGGCACTTCAAGTGCATATCCAACTACTTTTTAAATGTGATGTGGGTCTCTGCCTCTATCACCCTTTCAGGCAGTGAGTTCCAGGCCCCGACCACCCTCTGGGTGAAAAAAATTCTCCTCAAATCCCCTCCAAACCTCCAACCAATTACTTTAAATTGACTGGTTATTGACTCTTCTGCTAAGGGAAATAGGTTCTTCCTATCCACTCTATCTAGGCCCCTCACAATTTTATACACCTCAATTAGGTCTCCCCTCAGCCTCCTCCGTTCCAAAGAAAACAATCCCAGCCTATCCAATCTTTCCTCATAGCTAAAATTCCCCAGCCCAGGCAACATCCTCGTAAATCTCCTCTGCACCCCCTCTAGTGCAATCACATCCTTCCTGTAATGTGGTGACCAGAACTGCACGCAGTATTCTAGCTGTGGCCTAACTAGTGTTTTATACAGATCAAGCATAACCTCCCTGCTCTTACATTCTATGCCTCGGCGAAGAAAGGCAAGTATCCTGTATGCCTTCTTAACCACCTTATCTACCTGTCCTGCTACCTTTAGGGATCTGTGGACATGCACTCCAAGGTCTCTCTGATCATCTGCACTTCTCAGTGTCCTACCATTTATAGTGTATTCCCTTGCCTCGTTAGCCCTCCCCAAATGCATTACCTCACATTTCTCCAGATTGAATTCCATTTGCCACTGTTCTGCCCACCTGACCAGTCCATTGATATCTCCCTGCAGTCTGCAGCTTTCTTCTTCATTATCAACCACACGGCCAACACTGCAAGCAACTATCTCTTTCAACAAGGAAGGCTTCAGCAAATAGGCCTAAAATGGATCCAGGACTAAATGTGCAGGGAGGAGAAATGCTTAGCTAACAAAGCCTCCTCAAAAAACTCCTTAAACAATCCAACAACAAGACAGCTTTAAGAGGATCTTCTAAGCAGTCTAGGACTGCCTCTAATGAATGCACCTGATTTATATGGATAAGGAGTGCAATCTCAATAGAACCTCTGATCAAGAAATTCAGTGTGGGACCAAGTTACTATAATTTAACATTAAAAGGGGCATATGCAAGCCTGTAAATTTGCGCCTTGGAGAATTAGTCATGTGATGGATTAGGTATAAAAACCCATGGCCTAATTTTGCAAACGTTATCCATTATCTGCAAGATCCACACTATGAGTGGAGCTTTAAAAAATGCACTCACATGCAGTTTTTGCCTGTGCCAGCACTAGCACTGAGTGAAACTTTCCCCAAGGGTAGTTTAGGCTTTTCAAAACCCATATTCCTAACTTGGTAATAGTTCTGTGCCCTGTGCACATGCACAGTGAAACTTCACTTGAGCTTGTAAAAGCTTGCTTTTAATATTGGCAGTTATATTTTCGATTTGTTTTTGCCTCTGGACAAACACAATTAAAATAACTTGGGCACACACACAGGAAAATGATTGTTTCCCCGATACAAGCTGCATCTATCCATTTCTGGCTAAAATATAACTGTCCAATGATACAATACTTCTGTTACACTATTGTGTTATAATTGAGCAGTCGTTTTTTTGTAACGTTAATAAATGTATTATTGCATTATGATAATAAATTTTACAGAAGAAAAAGGTAAAAATTCTATTAGAACAAACCTTCACAACTTTTCCCATCTTGTGCTACTTTAAAACCATCACTGCAGTAGCAAGCTGTACCATTTCTTGTGATTGCACATCGATACTGACAATGAGCCTGGTTACAAGTGGGCGAAAATTCTGAAAGGAAACAGATAAAAGTTTGAGTACATAGAGATGTACAATAAACTATTTCCTCTAAAAAAAAATGTAAGTATGGATGGCTTTTTTAGTAGAAAGAATTAAGACTTATTGTGTGTTCTCCAAAAGGATCATTAGCCTGAACAATTATGTCTGAGTCAATTGTATCTGTATCATTGTTGATTGCTTCATGTCCTGTTACTCTCAGCTATTTGTCATCAGTAAGGTATTAGGTTAGAGATCCTTACTGTTTACATATAGCAGTAGGCAATAAGAAAGGACAGCCATCTTCCATTGTTCCAAGAAATCTATGTAGCCATTCCCACTGTAACTAAGTCAATAGCTATTGTGGTTACAGAAGGCAAAAACAATAGTTTGGATGATCAATAATTACCAGAAACACATTAGGGATTAGGTCATTACATTCATGTCTCATCTAATTCATCTCCACATCATGTCATCTAATTCAGACTTTTTTTGTGGAATTACGGTCTCTGACTTGTGAAAAGATTGGTGAGATTCAAGGGGAAGATTATGAAATATAAGTGGGATATTATGGGCCCATATTTTGCTGGGCCTACGAGTGTGTGCACAGTGTGTATGCGCCCATAAAGGCCCCGCAAGTGTCAGGTTTTCACGCGCGAAGCGCATGTGCAAAAACCCGGAACTTGCCATCTGTCAAGAATCTTCTTGACAGATCGTAGCCATCCCAAGGAAAAGGGCATCCACGGGCGGAGAGTTGGGCTATTTTCCCATTGAATGCCCGTGTATGCCTGTGAAATTCTTACACCTGATAAAAGCAGGCGTAAGGCCTGATTTTACCAGTGTAAGAGTTTAAATGAATATTAAAATTATTTTTAAAACATTATTTAAACATTAAAACACCTGTAAAATAAGTTACGGTAATTTTTAGCCCCTTTAAAATGTTTAAATTTATTTTTCAAAAAATTTAATTTTTGATTTAAATGTTTAATTAAATAGTATTTTAATTAATTTTAAATATATAATTTTTTAATTTTATTTATTTGGTATGTAAATATGTTTTTTATGTGATCCCCATTCATGCTTATGGGGATTCCGTACGTACAGAATCCCCATAAGCATGAATGGGGATCCCCTTCTTTCATTGGTTGGGCCGGCCCACATGATCCCAGGGACACTTGCGAACCGCCTGTGCCCCTACGCAGGCCTATGCATAGAGGCCCAGGAGTGCGAGTCTCCGTGGCTCCCGAGGCACCAGATTTTATTTGCAGATCGGAGGCATTTCCCCGCAGGAAGCCTCCGACCGCAAATTCAGGCCCTAGGATGTTTCTTCTCCTCATGTGGTTTATGGAAATCATGCAGTAGCAATAAAACATTGAGAATCTTAGTCCCAGGTCCTTGACCTGCCACGTAGCATATGCCATTACTCAGAATATTATCCATGACCTGTTATAATATGTGTTGTATTATGCAAAGATTGAATTTGTTGTATGCCCATGAGCTTGTGTTTAATGGTTTCCACAAATATGGTTTCTACTCCATCTTTGAATCTGAAGGTAGGAGGAGGTGGAAGTAATAGGTTGAACAGAAACATCAAACAGCATGTAAGCCCGCCTCAGAACTCTCGCTAAAAAAAATTCTTTAAAATCACACAAGAAGTAATTTGTTCTGAATCTCTTCTCATTCATTATTGAACTTATTTTATCTAATCAAATGATTCTAGTGCAGATTGAAATTACAGGCTGTTTTATTACAGTTTATAATTGAATGATGAAGGCATTTGTCACGGTGTAAAATTCTTACTTTTCAGTATTTTGGAACATAGTGGCATCAAAAGGATTTTTGCTATGCTGCTGAATAATACAACTTATTTAAAGGAGACATTATTCACTCAAAAGTCAGTTAGTTAACTTTGGGTTAATGTGCAAAGTTTTTAATAATAAAGAGAAAAAGGAATGTTTTCATAAAGGCATAATAAATGTAATTAGATTGTCTTCACTCACTTCATTGTTTTGGGCTTGATCACAGTCAACCTATCGTATTCATTGAACTGAAACCATGGGGGAGATTTTGCCAGCCCTGGGGAGGCGGGTATGGAGGCGGGACTGCCGGGAAAATGGCAGAATCTGGGAGCGGTTACCCATCCCGCCCCCAACCCGCATCTGTGCCATCTTCCCAGGAGGTGGGTACCCGACCCGCGCTGGGTCCCATCTCCTTGAGGTGGGAAGGGGATTAGTGCCAATTAACTGCCTGTTAACAGGTAGTTAACAGGCAGTTTTTTGGCTAATCCCTATTTTGCCACCTAAAGTGTGGGCTTCCCGACGGCTCCGAACCACGCCAGGGTCAGTGAGGCGAGCTGTGGGTCTGCGGGGGTCGGAGGTGCCGAAAAGTGCACTGTGCAGGTGAATGATGAGTGCAAGTGTGGAGAGGTAAGTGTGTGAGGTGAGTGTAGAGTGTTTTAATAAGATTACTTACCTTTGCTTCTTCCTCCAGGCTTCATCCCTTTAGGCTGAGGAGCTGCCTCATCTCACCTGCAGAGAAAGCAGAATGGCTGCTACATTCTTAAATGCAGCAGCCTTCTGCTTTCTGCTCAGGAAGGCTTTCTAATTGAGTCTTGAGTAAAGACTCAACTTAGAAGACAGATTGTCAGTGTTTGACAGCTTCACAGAGCTGTCAAACGATGACAATTCATCTGTCAAAAAATCTTGACAGATGAAACGTCATACGTTGACGTTCTCTGTCACCGGCCTTCCCTTAATTGACCTGCTAAGCCCGCTGGGTGGGCTTAACAAGGTCAATCAAGGGAAAATAGCATGGGTTAGCCGGACGTCGATGGAGGCGGGATTAAAACCCGACAAGCAGCAGTCCTGCCTCCATCACGTCCCATTAATAAAATCACCCCCCCAGAATCCAATTAATGAAATAATTATTTGCTATAAACTAACAAAATGTAAATTTGTTACACATTTCTGAATGTGTTACTAAAATAAATGCACTGTTTGCCTACAATGAAATACAAGATACACCACCTTTTTTGTATAATGGTATCCACTCCCAAGTTCCATAGTTTGTGACAAGTTCTTGTGCTGCATGCCTTACAAAATCTTTTTCCAATTTCTCAGAACTATTTTTTCTTCCATGCCCTCTGTTCTTTTCAATTTGCTTTTATACTCCCAAGATCAAGAACTCGTTTACCTAGAGCGATTGTGCAAGATACAAGTAGAAATTGACCATTTTTCCAAACATAATTCAGCCACCCAATATGGATCTACAATGTGCCAAATGCATTTGAGATGACACAAAGTAGTTGTCCTGCCATCCAGTAGTCAAAACTCAATCTAGTAACTCAGGACTCTGAAAGTGCACATTTTCTTTATCACCACAAATAAGTATGAACAAAATGATTGAAGAAGACAAGTTCTTACATCCATTTTTAGTCTATTCTGAGCAACTGAACTGTAAGGCCATCATAAACTAATTTATTTTTGAGGCACAGCAAAGAGAAGACAGCATCCATGCCTTAAACACTTCAATGAACCAGTTGTTGTATGTGACCACTAGTTACTGGTTCTCTATAGTATTGTACACAACAGGACATAGGAAATAACAAGAAATTGTCTTCTTCAATCATCTTTGTTTTATTTGTTTATGGGATGTGGGCGTCACTGGCAAGGCCAGCATTTATTGCCCATCCCTAATTGCCCTCGAGAAGGTGGTGGTGAGCCGCTTTCTTGAACCGCTGCAGTCCGTGTGGTGAAGGTACTCCCACAGTGCTGTTAGGTAGGGAGTTCCAGAATTTTGACCCAGCAACGATGAAGGATCGGCGATATACTTCTAAGTCGGGATGGTGTGTGACTTGGAGGGGAATTTGGAGGTGGTGGTGTTCCCATGCGGCTGCTGCCCTTGTCCATCTAGGTGGAATAGGTCGCGGGTTTGGGAGGTGCTGCCAAAGAAGCCTTGGCGAGTTGCTGCAGTGCATCTTGTAGATGGTACATCTTGTTCATACTTATTTATGGTCATAAAGAATATGTGCTCCTTCAGAGTCCTGAGTTAATAGATTGAGTTTTGACTTAGGACATATATTAAGCAGCAAATAATAATAATCAAATTAATAATAAAGCAGCAAATGGTCATAATTATTTCCTTCGGTAGCTTTTACTTGTATTTATTTTTTGTGACCGACATCTGCGTCTATTACCAAGTTACTGGGATGGATGTACAAATCCAATAAGGACTGCGACTAATCAAGAATGTTGCAGTGCCACATTTATTCACTTATCAGACAGTTACACTGCATTTAACAATATCAATCTGTGGCAATCATTGTCCAAATAGACAGATGATATGGCTTGTATTATCCACAGTCAAGAATGCATATGTTTTTGGCATTCCATTATTTGTAAGTAAAAAATAAATAAGACTAAACTACATTTTGTTCACCAATAAAAATATCTCAACAGACTGATAGATTCTTAGAATAAATGATCTTGAAAAATGAAGTCAAAAGGGAAAAAGTTATATGTTTGCAAATAAATTAACTGTGTAACCTTGTCAGCAAATTCCAATTGGCAGAGAATGTTATATAAACTCTTGGGAATGTTTGATGGCCAACTATTTTAAGTCCTCTTCATTAAAAAGAATGCACATTGGACTAAAAGCCAGTAAATGTAAAATTGAATTGTCACCACATCTTCAACTGCCTCAATGATCACTCTATCAGCTAAGTCTAAGGACTTCTCAAAGGGCTATCATATAAAAGTGTGACTATTCTCTGCTGTAAGCAGACCCCAACTGCCCTTCAAACAGAAGTCTACCTTTACTGCCCAATATTTACTCATACAATAGCATGACTCAGGAGTTGTAATGATGAGACACTTAGTCATAGACCGCGATTTTATTAATGGAGGTGGGTTGAGTGCAGGTCAGCTGGTTTCCTGCTTCCGGTCCCGCCCCCAGCTGCTTCCACTCTACAGACGTGATTTTGCCTTGATTGACCTTGTTAAGCCCGCCCTGTGGGCTTGCCGGCCAATTAATAGGAAGCGGGTCAGATGACATCATTTGATGACGCATCATCTACCGGTTTCCTTAAAGGGACCACGCACAATTTTATTTTGACAGTTGATTTCTCAGTGTTTGACACATTGAGGTGCTGAAAACACTGACACTCACTGTACAAAGGTGACCTCTTGCACATGAGCTCTCCAATGAATCCTTCCAGAGGCTGGAATAGATGGCAGCTGCAGCTGAGGGGACAGAAGCGATCTGTCACTGGTGAGAGAGGTTCTCCCAATGAGGTGGCACTGGACATGGATTTAAAAACTTGTAAGCTACAGAAATCTGTAAATGTATTAAAAATGCAGTATCCAACATTTTCTTTCCTCTGAGACTCACCATGTGCAACATTGGATCCTTCACACCACTTCTGCAGCTGTCATCTTTCCAGAAACAGTACAGCAGACTCACAACACGCCACAGTTACCAGGCGTGGTGTCCGGACGTCGGGAAACCTGAGCCAAAAGCGGCAAAATCCAAAAATAGGCTGACAACGACTGGCAAGTACCTGTTAATAGGCAGGTAATTGCCTTTAATCTGCTTCCCGCCACCAGGTGTCCGGTCCAGTCGCAAATTGGGGACCCGACACTTGGGAAAGCTGTTTGGAGGCGGGTTGATGGCGGGATCGGAACCCGCCATCAATCAAAACGAGTTTAACCTATGACCCAACTCCAAAACCGCCCTCTGAGCGCCGGCAAAATCGCGGCCATCGAGTCATAACAGCACAGAAGGAGGCCATTTGGTATATCGAGTCCGTGCCAGCTCTCTGTAGATCAATCCAGTCATTTCCCTGCTCTATCCCCGTAGCCCTGCAAGTTTATATCCCTCAAGTGCCTATCCAGTCTCTCCTTGAAAACATTGAGTGTCTCCGCTTCCACCACTTCCGTCGGCAGCGAATTCCAGGTCATCACCACTCGCTGTGTAAAAAAGTTTTTCCTCACGTCCCCCCTGTATCTCTTGCCCAAAACCTTAAATCTGTGTCCCCTAGTCCTTGTACCATCAACTAGTGGGAACAGCCTTTCCCCGCCTAGCCTATCCAAACCCGTTGTAATCTTATACAGAGCTGTCAAACGATGACAATTCATCTGTCAAAAGTTTTTCTCTGTAACCGGCTTTCCCTTAATTGGCCTGCTTAACAAGGTCAATCAAGGGAAAATAGCGTGGGTTGGCCAGAAGTTGATGGAGGCGGGACTGAAACCCGACAAGTGGGAGTCCCGCCTCCAAAAGCTCCCCATTGGCAAAATCCAGCCCTATTACACACTGCCACCATTTGGTGATGCTGTATAGTGAGATTTTGATCTTTCTCCCAGTTCTGCTGCCATCTTGCCTTCTTTGCAGGTAAACCGTTATTTTTTATATCTTTTCGTATCATTTCTTTTTTAAAAAAGCTTTTATTTTTTTTTCCTTTTCTCACATTTTTCCCACTTTTTAGCCCCTTTCCTTCTTTCTCCTGACCCCAATGTTTCCCCTTTTTTTATGCCCACTGCCTGGTCAGCACTTAAGTCTGCCTTGCTCTTCTTTGCATGTTCCTTGTTCCCACATCTGTTCTTCATGCACTTCATGCCCCCCAACCCAAATCACACTTTCGAAGCGCTACTTTCCATTTTTGTGTCCACTTATTTTTTTTTAGTTTTTTCATCCATTGCATTGTCCCCACTGGTACTTGGCCCTTTTTGCCCGACTCCCAGTTTCCCAACTTTTTTGCAGATGTCTCCGGACTGTATCATGATCTTGGAGCGCTTTGGGAAAGGTTCCCTCCCACCATATATTTGTTTCTTGCCTTTTTGGGCATCCTGTATTGGCCACCTGCACTTGGCCCTTGTTGTCCCGCCTTCAACTTTTCAACAGCTAGTTCCCTCGGCATAAGAGGGTTACAGATACGGAGCCAAAGAGAGCAGAAGAGAAGAAAAGACATCATGCCAGATAGAGATGGAGATTCTTGGGGTACGGGGGTGGGGGATGGCAGGATGGGAGCACGGAGAGACCTCTTTGCGACACAGATATAGGAAAAAATATGGGAGAGATGGTCATCAAAGAGGTCAGTGTGAGTGGCACAGGGACACACAGATTGGGGGAGACAGAGGAAACATATCATAACAGAGAGAGATGGGAGGACAGATTACTAGAGAGAAAGATAGGAAGACAAGATTTCTGGAAAGAAAGATCAGGGGTAGGGTTGTGGCAGACAGAGAGAAGGAAACACAACAAGGTCAGAACCTCGTATCCCCTATGGTGCTGCACTGTCAGTCTGAAGCTTGCTGGCTCTTATTTTGTGACTTGACCTTCCCATCCCCTTCCCCGCTCACCTCCCTATCTTTTCTTTCACTATTTTCTTGGTCCTTCAGCCCCACTCCAAAAAATAAACTGAATCTGCAGCTCTGCTCCCTTCCTATCTGCTCCCTTCCTATCTGCCTCATTCCCCTCTGACTACGCCATCCTCCTGCCCAGCAGTGCTTCAAAAGAAATTAGTTTATTTAACCCCACTCCAACCAGCTCCACGCCAAAGATATTCCCCTGCATGTCTGGCCCCGCTCCCTCCAAGCCACGCTTCTCTCTCCCAATCTCTGCTCTCTGCCCCGATTTCAAAAGCTTACTGTTCCTACCCTTCTCCCCTCATCTATAGCACACCTCCCCTGATGACATATTCTCTGCATTTCAGCCTTCTCACAGATCTACTTCCCCACACTTCCATTTTGCAGCCTGCCCTCTCAGCATTAACAACTCCGCACTCTCCTCCCGAGCCATCATTAGCATAAACCCAGTAGAACAGCAGCAGAGATGCTTCGATATTAATTTTCTACATCTCTATTAATTTTAAAATTCACTGCTCTCCCCTATGCCCACTACTGTATTAATTTAATACACTGGTACTCAGTCCTCCATTAAATTTTTCATTCAATGGTGCCCACTGCTATGTGGATTTATTAATTCACTCATGTCTATTGCTATATTAATTCCCTGCTACCCACTGATCCATTAATTTATTCATTTCCTATTGCCTACTCCTATATCAATTAATTTATTCAATGGTGCCCAGTACACACAATTCATTCCTACACTGTTCTCCAATGTTCATCCATAACAGTTTCCACTTTTGAATAAGTTGGTATCCATGTGATTTTCATTTCTATAATTTAATTTTTCCTGCTATGCTTATAAAATCAATAACACACTGATTTAACTTCTCCAATTTACTCCTCTTATTTTTCATTCGATTTCTACAGCTAATACTGTTCTCTGGTATACTGACATAAATTCATTTGGTGACATCGAAATCAAACTTTTCTAGACTGTACAGGACTGTGCAGCAGCACAGGAGATTGACAATTGTTTACATTATATTGCGCACATGCACACACACACATTCCATCACTAATAGTTATTCACTTCTCTGAATTTTGAAAAATAATTTTACTTAATAATTTAAGGTTTGAAGTTGTGATGCTCTATTGCTTATTAAAAACCAGTAAGATCGTATGGAGCCATAGGTTTATTAGATAGTCAGGTTATTCTACTTGTCATCCCGGGCACATTACCAAAAGCTTAGTCAGCTATGAAGGCAAATGAAGACACTCTCAAAATTACCGGCAACAATTAGGCTCCTTTTATTCGCTAAACAGGTGTATAACACTAGTTCCAAGACGTTGCTGGCATAAACTACGCAGAGCATGTGCCTTGCACGGTCCGCTCTGACTTTTAGGGTCTAGAGTAACCTAACCAGTGGTCCTTAAAGGGATAGTGGGGACTGCCAAAGAAAAGGTAAGTAAAAATCTTTTTTAATTTTAGTTAAGTAAAAAGTAAAACGTGCCCCTCCTGATTCCACAGCAATTGGCGGGCTGCTGCCAGCTTGCCCTCTACCCCCTTCCGTTCACCTCAAACCTCCCGCTCCCCCTCATTACTTACCTGCAGACCGACTCCAAATTGGAGCTGGCCGAATTTTCCAGGGCCCTGCCTATGCATGGCCGAAGTCTTCAAAGAAACTTCAGAGCAGCAAACATAAAAATTGATGTCCAGGCAAAGTTTCACAAAAGTTCAGACATCTTAACCAAGATAACTCTTTCATGTAATGTCCACCTTAGGGATAATGCTGTGCTGCTCAAACCACCACTTCTACAGTGGCTGTGTTCTCAGAGGTCGGGTTTGGGGCAGTAACTGGGGGAAATTGCACCGAGACCTTGGTCATTCCAATCTGCTGCCATTTACATGTGGACTGTATTTCAGACTGGTGATTTTCATTGAGCACAATTTTTCCAGGGGTGTTAATGCAATGGTACGGTTTTCTGTCCCATCCAACTGTTTTTAGTGCCTCAAAACCACCAGAAACCACCACACTACACCCAGTGGTACTGGATGTAGAGCGGCCTAACCAACCAACCTTAAGGGAACCTATGGATGCCACTCCAAAAAACAGGTCAGGTAGGTTTTTTTTTAGTGATTTTTATGGGGCCAGGAGGAGCAATAATGCTTCTCCTGGTCCAACAAAAACTGACACACCCAACGCCCGGCCCTCCATGGGCCTCCTCTGGGATCACCATCCCCACTTGACATAACTCAACCTGCGTGGCTTCAGGGAAAAAAAGTTGAAATCCCCCTCACCCGATTGGCGAGCTATTCCAATTGTGCAGGCAGCTCGCCATGAGTATGATAATAAGGTCCAACCATCAAAATGGCCCGTGCCTCTGATCACTTTCCATCGGGTGGTCACGGTCTTCTCACCTCCCCCGCAGTTCCCGACAAAAGGGGTATCTCAAAATCAGTCCCACGACATTACATATTTTGTGGGGCGGTGGGGAGGGAGGGGTTGACCATTTTTCCAAAGAGAATTTGGAATAGAGTTACATTTAACTGTTTGATTTTTAATACAGTGTATTCATAGAAACATAGAAGATAGGAGCAGGAGTTGGCCATTCGGCCCCTCGAGCCTGCTCCGCCATTTAATGAGATCATGGCTGATCATCCAAATTCAGTACCTTGTCCCTGCTTTCTCCCTATATCCCTTGATCCCTTTAGCCTTAAGAAATATATCAACTCCTTCTTGAATATATTTAATGAATTGGCCTCAACTGCCTTTTGTTGTAGAGAATTCCACAGGTTCACCACTCTCTGGGTGAAGAAATTCTTCCTCATCTCTGTCCTAAATGGCTTACCCCTTATCTTTAGACTGTGACCTCTGGTTCTAGACTCCCCCGCCATCGGGAACATCCTTCCTGCATCTAGTCTGTCTAGTCCTGTTAGAATTTTATAAGTTTCAATGAGATCCCCTCTCATTCTTCTAAACTCTAGCGAATACAAGCCCAATCGACCCAATCTCTCTTCATACGTCACTCCTGCCATCCCAGATATCAGTCTGGTGAATCTTCGCTGCACTCCCTCCATGGCAAGAATATCCTTCCTCAGATAAGGCGACCAAAACTGTACACAATACTCAAGGTGTGGTCTCACCAAGGCCCTGTACAACTGCAGCAAGACATCCTTGCTCCTGTACTCGAATCCTCTCGCTATGAAGGCCAACATACCATTTACCTTCTTAACCGCCTGCTGCACCTGCATGCTTACCTTCAGCGACTGGTGCACAAGGATACCCAGGTCTCGTTGCACTTCCCCTTCTCCCAATCTATTGCCGTTCAGATAATAATCTGCCTTCCTGTTTTTGCCACCAAAGTGGATAACCTCGCATTTATCCACATTATACTGCATCTGCCATGCATCTGCCCAATCACCGAACCTGTCCAAATCATACTGCAGTTTCTCGGCATCCTCCTCACAGCACACACGCCCACCCAGCTTTGTGTCGTCTGCAAACTTGGAGATATTACATCTAGTTCCCTCATCTAGATCATTAATATATATTGTGAATAGCTGGGTTCCTAGCACCGATCCCTGCGGTACCCCACTAGTTACTGCCTGCCACTCGGAAAAAGACCCGTTTATTCCAACTCTTTGCCTCCTGTCTACCAACCAGTTCTCTATCCAAGTCAGTACCTTACCCCTAATCCCATGTGCTTTAACTTGACATGATAATCTCTTATGTGGGACCTTATTGAAAGCCTTCTGAAAGTCCAAATACACCACATCCACTGGTTCTCCCTTATCTATTCTACCAGTTACATCCTCAAAAAATTCCAGTAGGTTAGTCAAGCATGATTTACCTTTTGTAAATCCATGTTGACTTTGTCCGATCCTGTCACTGTTTTCCAAGTGCTCTGCTATTACATCTTTTATAATGGACTCTAGCATTTTCTCCACTACCGATGTCAGGCTTACTGGTCTATACTTCCCCATTTTCTCTCTACCACCTTTTTTAAATAGTGGGGTTACATTAGCTATCCTCCAATCCATGAGTACTTTTCCAGACTCTATAGAATTTTGGAAGATGACCAGCAATGCATCTACTATTTCTAGGGCCACTTCCTTA
This sequence comes from Squalus acanthias, assembly GCA_030390025.1. Lineage (NCBI taxonomy): Eukaryota > Metazoa > Chordata > Chondrichthyes > Squaliformes > Squalidae > Squalus > Squalus acanthias. The sequence goes on from CM059427.1 coordinate 54,891,382, forward strand.
AGTACCCTAGGATGTAGATTATCAGGCCCTGGGGATTTATCAGCCTTCAACCCCATCAATTTCCCTAACACCATTTCCCTACAAATACTGATTTCATTCAGTTCCTCCCTCTCATTAGACCCTATGTTCTCCGACATCTCTGGGAGGTTATTTGTGTCCTCCTTTGTGAAGACAGAACCAAAGTATGTATTTAATTGGTCAGCTATTTCTTTGTTCCCCATTATAAATTCCCCTGATTCTGACTGCAAGGGACCTACGCTTGACTTCACCAATCTTTTTCTCTTCACATATCTATAGAAGCTTTTACAGTCAGTTTTTTTGTTCCCTGCAAGCTTACTCTCATACTCTATTTTCCCACTCTTAATTAATCCTTTTGTCCTCCTTTTCTGAATCCTAAACTGCTCCCAATCCTCAGGTTTGCTGCTTTTTCTGGCCAATTTATATGTCCTCTCCTTGGATCTTATGCTATCCCTAATTTCCCTTGTTAGCCACGGTTGTGCCACCTTTTTTGTTTTATTTTTATGCCAGACAGGGATGAACAAATTCTGTAGTTCATCCATGCGATCTTTAAATGTTTGCCATTGCCTATCCACCATCAACCCTTTAAGTAACGTTCCCCAATCCATCCTAGCCAACTCGCGCCTCATACCATCACAGTTTCCTTTATTTAAATTCAGGACCCTAGTCTGTGAGTCAACTACTTCACTCTCCATCTTAATGAAGAATTCTATCATATTATGATCGCTCCTCCCCAAGGGGCCTCGCACAACAAGATTGCTAATCAATCCTTTCTCATTACACAATACCCAGTCTAAGATGGCCTGATCTCTCGTTGGTTCCTCGAGATATTGGTCCAGGAAACCATCCCGTATACACTCTAGGAATTCCTCCTCCACAGTATTGTTACTAATTTGGTTATCCCAATCTATATGTAGATTAAAGTCACCCATGATAACTGCTGTGCCCTTATTGCACGCATCTCTTATTTCCCATTTAATGCCATCCCCAACCTCAGCATTACTGTTTGGGTGTCTGTATACAACTCCCACTAACGTTTTCTGCCCCTTGGTATTTCTCAGCTCTACCCATACAGATTCCACATCATCAGAGCTAATATCCTCCCTTACTATTTTGTTAATCTCCTCTTTAACCAGCAATGCTACCCCACCTCCTTTACTTTTTTGCCTGTCCTTCCTGTTTATTGAATACCCCTGGATCTTGAATTCCCAGCCTTGGTCACCCTGGAGCCATGTCTCCGTAATCCTAATTATATCATATCCGTTTACATCTATTTGCGCAGCTAATTCATCCACCTTATTACGAATGTTCCTCGCATTAAGACACAAAGCCTTCACGCTTGTTTTTTTAACACTCTTAGTCCTTTTAGAATTATAATTTACTGTGGCCCTGTTTGATTTACACACTTGATTTCTCTGCCTTCCACTTTTGCTTTTCTCCTTCCTGTCTTTTGCTTCTATCCTTGCTTCCCTTTCCTCTGACTCCCTGCACAGGTTCCCAACCCCCTGCCATTGTAGTTTAAACCCTCCCCAACAGCACTAGCAAACACTCCCCCTAGGACATCGGTCCCGGTCCTGCCCAGGTCCAAACCATCCAGTTTGTACTGGTCCCACCTCCCCCAGAACCGGTTCCAATGTCCCAGGAATTTGAATCCCTCCCCTTGCACCATTCCTCTAGCCACATATTCATCTGAAATATCCTTCTATTTCTACTCTGACTAGCACGTGGCACTGGTAGCAATCCTGAGATTACTACCTTTGAGGTCCTATTTTTTAATTTACCTCCTAACTCCCTATATTCAGCTTTTAGGACCTCATCTCGTTTTTTCCCTATATCGTTGATACCTATATGCACCACGACAACTGGCTGTTCACCCTCCCCCTCCAGAATGCCCTGCAGCCGCTCTGAGACATCCTTGACCCTTGCACCAGGGAGGAAACATACCATCCTGGAGTCTCATTTGCGGCCGCAGAAATGCCTATCTATTCCCCTTACAATAGAATCCCCTATCACTATAGCTCTCCTGCTATATTCACACAAGCATTAAAAAAAACCCACTGAAATGAAAAATGAGAACAATACTAATGTGCTAGGCACTGAAATTGTTTCCTCCAAAGACTGCACACAAAAGCAATTAATTAACCTGTCTTAGTAAGCAATAAACACCTCATGCCCATTGTGTTGGGAGGTCCCTGGCTTCAGGCAATTGATAAATGTTGTCTGGCACGGGCCCTCCCCTTGGGTTGTGAACACAGGGAGATTAAAACAGAAACACACTCACTAATGGTCAGGGCTCTACACAGAAAGCTGCAAAGGGCAAGCCCTCGCTGTTCTTAGTTGGTTTGAATGCATGTGCATAGTCAAAAGTTATTTTTTTTAAGTCAAGCAAAATGATGCAAAGTGTAGCTTATTTTTTATTTTGTAGTATTATCCAAAGACAAGTTGCACTGATTGAACTAACTATGAGAAGTCGCACAACACCAGGTTATAGTCCAACAGATTTATTTAATTTTACAAGCTTTCGAAGCAGTTCGCTCCTTCGTCAGGTAAGTTAGCAATGAGAGAATCTCCCAGAATTCACAATTTAAACCCAGACAAAATCTATTCACATTATTCCCTACAACAAAGAGCACAGCCAAGACAATGAGATGTGTCCCAGGGGGTCCAACGTGTCAAACCACCTGCTGGCTGCATATCCTGTCTTGTGTTAGTCTTTTTAAAAAAAAAACACCTGGGAAGACCGGCCATGATGTCAAGTCACGTTCTGTATCGTGACATGAACCCGATATCGCGATTGAGGCCATCCTCATGAGTGCGGAACTTGGCTATCAGTTTCTGCTCTATGATTTTGCGCTGTCGTGTATCTCGAAGGCCGCCTTGGAGAACGCTTACCCGCAGATCCGAGGCTGAATGCCCCTGGCTGCTGAAGTGTTCCCCGACTGGGAGGCAACCCTCCTGCCTGGCGATTGTTGCGCGGTGTCCGTTCATACGTTGTCTCAGTGTCTGCATGGTCTCGCCGATGTACCATGCTCTGGAGCATCCTTTACTGCAACGTATCAGGTAGACAACGTTGGCCGAGTCACATGAGTATGTACCGTGTACCTGGTGGGTAGTGTCCTCACGTGTAATGATGGTATCTGTGTCCATGATTTGGCATGTCTTGCAGAGGTTGCCGTGGCAGGGTTGTGTGGTGTCTTGGTTGCTGTTCTCCTGAAAGATGGGTAATCTGCTGCGAACGATGGTACTTTTGAGGTTAGGCGGCTGCTTGAAGGCGAGTAGTGGAGGCGTGGGGATGGCCTTAGCAAGGTGTTCGTCGTCATCGATGACATGTTGAAGGCTGCGAAGAACATGGCGTAGTTTTTCCGCTCCGGGGAAGTACTGGACGACGTAGGGTACTCTGTTGGTTGTGTCCCGTGTTCGTCTTCTGAGGAGGTCTATGCGGTTTTTCGCTGTGGCCCGTCGGAACTGTCGATCGACGAGTCGAGCGTCATATCCCGTTCTTACGAGGGCGTCTTTCAGTGTCCGTAGGTGTCCATCGCGTTCCTCCTCGTCTGAGCAGATCCTGTGTATTCGCAGGGCTTGTCCATAGGGGATGGCTTCTTTAACGTGGTTAGGGTGGAAGCTGGAGAAGTGGAGCATCGTGAGGTTGTCCGTGGGCTTGCGGTAGAGTGAAGTGCTGAGGCGTCCGTCTTTGATGGAGATTCGTGTGTCCAAGAATGAAACCGATTCTGAGGAGTAGTCCATGGTGAGTTTGATGGTGGGATGGAACCTGTTGATGCTATCGTGTAGTCCTTTCAGTGATCCTTCGCCGTGGGTCCAAAGGAAGAAGATGTCGTCGATGTATCTGGTGTACAGCGTTGGTTGGAGGTCCTGTGCAGCGAAGAAGTCTTGCTCGAACTTGTGCATGAAGATGTTGGCGTATTGGGGTGCGAATTTGGTCCCCATGGCTGTTCCGTGTGTTTGGGTGAAAAAATGGTTGTCGAAGGTGAAGACATTGTGGTCAAGGATGAAGCGGATGAGTTGTAGGATGGCGTCCGGAGATTGGCTGTTGTTGGTGTTGAGTACTGAGGCTGTCGCAGCGATGCCGTCATTGTGGGGGATATTGGTGTAGAGTGCCGATACGTCCATTGTGACGAGGAGTGTTCCTGGTTCAACTGGTCCATGGGTGGTACGTCGAGGGCATCCTGAAACCCATCGTACAGGGAACCCCCAGCTTCTGTCACGACACTACAGACTTCTTGCAGAAACTCAGCACCCATGGACCAGTTGAACCAGGAACACTCCTCGTCACAATGGACGTATCGGCACTCTACACCAATATCCCCCACAATGACGGCATCGCTGCGACAGCCTCAGTACTCAACACCAACAACAGCCAATCTCCGGACGCCATCCTACAACTCATCCGCTTCATCCTTGACCACAATGTCTTCACCTTCGACAACCATTTTTTCACCCAAACACACGGAACAGCCATGGGGACCAAATTCGCTCCCCAATACGCCAACATCTTCATGCACAAGTTCGAGCAAGACTTCTTCGCTGCACAGGACCTCCAACCAACGCTGTACACCAGATACATCGACGACATCTTCTTCCTTTGGACCCACGGCGAAGGATCACTGAAAGGACTACACGATAGCATCAACAGGTTCCATCCCACCATCAAACTCACCATGGACTACTCCTCAGAATCGGTTTCATTCTTGGACACACGAATCTCCATCAAAGACGGACGCCTCAGCACTTCACTCTACCGCAAGCCCACGGACAACCTCACGATGCTCCACTTCTCCAGCTTCCACCCTAACCACGTTAAAGAAGCCATCCCCTATGGACAAGCCCTGCGAATACACAGGATCTGCTCAGACGAGGAGGAACGCGATGGACACCTACGGATACTGAAAGACGCCCTCGTAAGAACGGGATATGACGCTCGACTCGTCGATCGACAGTTCCGACGGGCCACAGCGAAAAACCGCATAGACCTCCTCAGAAGACGAACACGGGACACAACCAACAGAGTACCCTACGTCGTCCAGTACTTCCCCGGAGCGGAAAAACTACGCCATGTTCTTCGCAGCCTTCAACATGTCATCGATGACGACGAACACCTTGCTAAGGCCATCCCCACGCCTCCACTACTCGCCTTCAAGCAGCCGCCTAACCTCAAAAGTACCATCGTTCGCAGCAGATTACCCATCTTTCAGGAGAACAGCAACCAAGACACCACACAACCCTGCCACGGCAACCTCTGCAAGACATGCCAAATCATGGACACAGATACCATCATTACACGTGAGGACACTACCCACCAGGTACACGGTACATACTCATGTGACTCGGCCAACGTTGTCTATCTGATACGTTGCAGTAAAGGATGCTCCAGAGCATGGTACATCGGCGAGACCATGCAGACACTGAGACAACGTATGAACGGACACCGCGCAACAATCGCCAGGCAGGAGGGTTGCCTCCCAGTCGGGGAACACTTCAGCAGCCAGGGGCATTCAGCCTCGGATCTGCGGGTAAGCGTTCTCCAAGGCGGCCTTCGAGATACACGACAGCGCAAAATCATAGAGCAGAAACTGATAGCCAAGTTCCGCACTCATGAGGATGGCCTCAATCGCGATATCGGGTTCATGTCATGATACAGAACGTGACTTGACATCATGGCCGGTCTTCCCAGGTGTTTTTTTTTAAAAAAGACTAACACAAGACAGGATATGCAGCCAGCAGGTGGTTTGACACGTTGGACCCCCTGGGACATATCTCATTGTCTTGGCTGTGCTCTTTGTTGTAGAGAATAATGTGAATAGATTTTGTCTGGGTTTAAATTGTGAATTCTGGGAGATTCTCTCATTGCTAACTTACCTGACGAAGGAGCGAACTGCTTCGAAAGCTTGTAAAATTAAATAAATCTGTTGGACTATAACCTGGTGTTGTGCGACTTCTCATTTTTGTCCACCCCAGTCCAACGCCGGCATCTCCACATCATGAACTAACTATGGTAGCCTAGTGGTTATAGTAACGTAGCAAATTGTGGGCTGGCACCAGAAAAATAACACTGAAAGCTATAAAAACGTGGACGTAAAAGATCCCATGGCAGTATTTCACAGAGGAACAAGGGAGTTCTCTCCAGAGTCATGGCCAATATTTATCCCTCAACCAACATTTATCCCTCAACCAACATCACTAAAAACAGATTTTTATTTGGACATTATCACGTTGCTGTTTCTGGACCTTGCTGAGTGCAAATTGGCTGTCGCGTTTCCTACATTACAACAGTGGCTACACTTCAAAAGTATTTCATTGGCTGTAAAGTGATTTGGGAGGTCCTGAAAGGCGCTATATAACTGCAAGATTTGATATATATTAATGACCTGGACATGGTTATACAGGGCATAACTTCAATGTTTGCAGATAATACGAAACTCGGAAATGTAGTAAAGAATGAGGAGGGTAGTATAAGACTTCAGGAGGACTAGACAGACTGCCAAAATGGGCGGACACATGGCAGATGAAATTTAATGCAGAGAACTGTGAAGTGATACATTTTGGTAGTAAGAATGAGGAGAGGCAATAGGAACGACAGAGTACAATTTTAAAGGGGGTGCAGGAACAGAGGGACCTGGGGGTGTGTGTACACAAATCTTTGAAGGTGGCAGGACAAGTTGAAAAGGCTGTTAAAAAAAGCACATGGGATCCTTGACTTTATTAATAGAGGAATAGAGTACAAAAGCAAGGAAGTTATGCTAAATCTCTATAAAACACTGGTTAGGCCTCAGTTGGAGTTGTGTGTTCAATTCTAGGCACCACACTTTAGGATGGTTGTCAAGGCCTTGGAGTAGATGCAGAAGAGATTTATGAAAATGGTACCAGGGATGAGGGACTTCAGTAATATGGAGAGACTGGAGAAGCTGGGGTTATTCTCCTTACAGCAGAGAAGGTTAAGAGGAGAAATAACAACAGAAAACGCTGGAAAAACTCAGCAGGCCAGGCAACATCCGTGGAGAGAGAAACAGAGTTAACGTTTCAGGTCGAAGACCTTTCGTCAGAACTGGAAATAGCAGAAATGAAATAGATTTGAGGCAAGGATAAAGCTGGGAAAAGGGGGAGGGGATGAAAGAACAAAAGGAGAGATTAAGAGACATTAAGCTGAGGAAAGTAATGTGGCTGTGAAACCGAGTCTTGGCAGATACCTGATCAAACACGAGAAGGGAAACTGAAAGCAATGAAGATGAACAAGGTTGAAGAGACAAACGGAGGTCTCGTCGAAGAGAAGAGCAGAACTTCTTCAAGGTAGGCATTCCTAGAAGAGAGGTGGCAGTGGACCAAACACTAATACGATAGCAAAATACTGCGGATGCTGGAAATCCAAAATAACAACAGAAAACGCTGGAAAAACTCAGCAGGCCAGGCAGCATCCGTGGAGAGAGAAACAGAGTTAACGTTTCAGGTCGAAGAGGAGCTTTGATAGAAGCGTTCAAAATCATGAATGGTTCTGATCGAGTAAATAAGGAGAAACTGTTTCCAGTGGCAGAAGGGTCAGTAACCAGATGACACAGATTTAAGGTGATTGGCAAAAGAACCAGAGGTGACACGAGGAAACATTTTTTTACACAGCAAGTTGTTGTGATCTGGAATGCACTGCCTGAAAGTGTGCTGGAAGCAGATTCAATAGTAGCATTCAAAAGAGAATTGGATAAATACTAGAAAAGTAAAATATTACAAGGCTATAGGGAAAGAGCAGCGAGTGGGGTTAATTGGACAGCTCTACCAAAGAGCACGC